>OY728128.1:674031971-679031971 GCA_963277665.1 Viscum album | reverse complement strand
AAGTGCCTTCTGCCTAATGTAGGGAATATAAAAGGCATAGGGTGATGTAGGGAGCTTAATTGGTTATAAATTGGAAAATTAAAGGGGCTTTAGAGGTTTTTGAAATTGGATAAAGGTGAGGGGTTTTTATAAGGTGGAGGAAAGGCTCTTTAAGACTGTTTAAATATATTATTTTCTTATATAATTATTTTTGTTTTATAAAGGTGAAAATTAATTAAAGGAGAAGATAAAATGACTCATTGTCAAAATATAATCATCCGAAAATAATTCGATGCTTTCTGGATATTGTTTTATGTTTTATCATCTCATTTATTTATATCATTAATTAATGTGGTAAACATTGTATCATTATTGTGTCAAAAATAATTTTATTTATATGATGTCTAGAAATTAAAAAAAATACCAGGATCTAGTAAATCTTCTTATATTTCAATTTAATATTTATAAGCTAAATGTTAACATATATATCCCATTGTAAATTTTTTTACTAAAATATATATGTTTATGACATTTTTGCCTTTACTTATTATTAATTAATATAAAGTGTCATTGTCACTCTCAAGTGGCCCCATGGGGTCCCCAGATCGACCTAAAGATGCCCATGATCAAACATGTATCATCCAATAGGAATAGGACATATGTTTGTGTAATTTAATATTATTATAATATTATTTTCTACCCTCATTTACCGGATTTACCCCTTTAAACATGGTTAATAAAATATTTACTGAAGTAATTATTCAGAATTTCAACAAATAAAAGATACCTATTTACACAATTTGGACCTCCTAATTTAAAATATGGAAATTTTTTTTCAAAATTCAGAACAAAATCCATGTTTTTAAGAAATAATAACTATCAAAATATTGACACTTGTTTATATCCAGTTTAAATGTGAAATTACATCTAATGACCTATATTATTAAAATTGATAAAAATATAATCTAATTACACTTAAACCCCATGAAAATTTATAATCTAATACTATAAATTATTTTTATTTAAAAAGTTTTTTTAATTAAAAATTATTATTTTCACTATTCATCAAAAATAGAATGTTTTCAGAAGAGTTCCAAAAATTCACCCTAAGGTAATTTTGATATTAAAAATCCAAAAATGAAGTCCATTTTGGAGAAAAAATTTATAAAATTTCAAAATGTTGATATTAATTTGTATAATGGATAGTTTGATTGGTCATGGTGTGTTAGAATCTCGATTTTGAGTACAGTGAAAGTTATTGCATTATTCAATTAGAAATGTACCCTATATGATTGGGGTGTTACATTCATCTATCGTTTAAATAATTTCATCCTAGAAATTTCCTGAATAATAATACATTAAAATATTTCGTTTTTTCTTTATCATAAGTTAATCGGGTTCCCACGTTGCCTCTTCCATAATTTTATTTCCCTATAGATCTTTCACCACACAAGTCATCCGGTTTCTCAAAAATTGTTCTCCTGTATCAAGAATTCTGATAGGCTCTTCAAAATAATACATATTGGGTTCTAGTTCTATTTGTTCATAGGTGAGTACATGCGTTGGGTTAGGCATGTATTTTCTCAAAAGTGATACATTGAATAAATCATGAACTTTGAAGATACTTGGAGCCATTTACAATTGATAAGCTACAACTCCAATTCCTTATAGATTATCAAAACGTCCGATGTACCTAGGGCTTAATTTTCCTTTCTTACTGAATCATATAACACCCTCCCATGGAGATACCTTCACAAAAATATGATCTCCTACATGAAATTTCAAATATTTCCTTCAATTATCGGCATAGCTCTTTTCCACACTTTGAGCTTCTTTGATATTGGATTGGATAACCTTCACCTTTCTATTGTTTCCTCAACAAGTTATGGGCCAACGAGTTTTCTTTCACCGACATCATCCCAATAAGTTGGTGTGTGTCATCTCTTTCCATGTAACACTTCATATAGTGCCATCTAAATAAACTATTAATATAGGAAAATTCTACGATAGGTAAATATTGATCCCACATACCTTGAATGTCAAGTGAGAAAGATCTCACCATGTGTCCTAATATTTTAATAGTTTGTTCTGATTTTCCATCATTTTAACGGTGGTAGATAGTGCTCAAACTATGTTCAGTATCCCAGGACTTCTGAAGACTTTTCTAGAATCTTGATGTGAAACTTTGATCACAATCAGAATCAATCGATAGGGGTACTCAATAAAGTCTTACAACTTCATTAATATATAGTATTTCCAAATGTTCAAGTAGTAAATCTTCTCTTATAGCATGAAAATTAGCTGATTTGGTAAGACGATCAACAATGACCTATATTTCATAATTACATCTTGGAGTATTTGTTATCCCCGTGACAAATTCCATCATAATATCATCCCATTTCCACTCATGTATGGGAGGAAGTTGGGTGACTCCTTTAAGATATTGTCTTCCAGCATTCACCTGTTGAAAAACCATATATCTTGACACATAATCAGAAATATATCTCTTCATGTGGTCCCACCAAAAATGTTCCTTCAAATATATATACATCATAGAGCTACCAAGGTGTATAGTGAAATTGGAGATATGAGTATCATCCAAAAATTCCATTTTTAGATAAGGTATGTCAGTAACATGACGTCTCATCCCAAATTTTGAAATACCATCTTCAAATATTATGATTATCAATCTCCCATCCTTCACAGCTTTATTTTTCTTTTAAAAATCCTCATCATCACTTTGAGAACTCTTTATCTTTTCAAGTAAATATGGTGTGTCAACCATTTGAAAAAGTATTGATGTTTCCCTACAATGGTTATTCCTACATCCATATTTACTGGATCCAAACACATATGATCCCTTTCCACTCCTATCTTATTCAAAACTCCATAACCCTTTCTACTCAAAGAATCTTCCAGCTTATTTTCCTTTCTCAGGTGGATTTTTATGGTGAAAAAATAATCCTCGATTAGTTCAAACCATCTCCTTTTCCTCATGTTGAGTTATTTTTGTGAGAATATAAACTTCAAACTCTTATGATTAGTATAAATGTCACATAATTCACCATAGAGATAGTGTTTCCATAACATAAAAGGAAATATCACAATTTAAAACTCAAGATCATGGGTGGGATAGTTTTGTTGGTGAATTTTTAGTTGCTGTGATTCATAGGAAATAACCCTAACATTCTGCATAACGACACAACCAAGTCCTTTCGTTGAAGAATCACTACAAATAAAAGACCCATCATTCCCCTATGGTAGATTAAATATAAAAGTGTTGACTAATCTTCTCTTTAGTTTCTCAAAATATTCTTCACACTCATTTTTCCAAACAATTCTAACACCTTTTCGTCTGAGAGTGGTTAATGAGTTAGCCAATCAGGAAAAATTTTGGATGAAACGCCAATAATAACCTACCAAACAAATAAAAATGTCTACCTCAGTTATAATTTTCTGTGACTGCCATTCCTGGATTGCCTTGGTCTTTAAAGGATCAATAGTCATTCCATCCTTTGCGACAATATGGTCAAGAAATGAAATATCTTGAATCCAGAATTCACACTTGTTAGGCATCCCATATAATTCATTTCTTCTAAAGTGTCTTTAGAATATGGTGCATGTGATTTTCATGATCTTCATATATTTTAGAGTATACCATGATATCATCAATAAATATAACTACAAATTCAACAATATATTCCTTGAAAACACTATTAATTAGATCCATGAAGATAGAGGGTGAATTAGTCAGTCCAAAAGACATTACTGTAAACCCGTAATGTCTGTACCTACTTTGAAATGATGCCTTTGTAATGTATTCCTTCTTCAAACAAAACTAATGATATCCAGATCGAAGGTCAATCTTTGAAAAATATTGTGATCCGTGAATTTGATCAAATAAATCATTAATTTGAGGTAGGGGTTACTTGTTCTTTATTTTTATAACATTGATCTCCTCGTAGTCAATGAAAAACCTCATATATCCCTCTTTATTCGTAAAAAGAAGAACAAAGGATCCCCATGGAGAAAAACTATGGAGAACAAATCCTTCATTACTCAATTCCTCAATAAAATAGTACTAAAATACAATCATTATTTATTTCCATAATTCAAATAACCAGTACATCGTTGGTACAACACTCAAATGAAAAAACACTTTAATAACAACATAAGAACACTAGTCATTAGTCTTCATCTGTGGTATTATCATAACTTGAATATTATCCAATAGAATCATTTGGGGCATACACTGATGATTTGGATATTGATTCATGTAGTGTCCCAAGTCCTTTCTGATGAAGCATTTTACATTTGAAACCTTTTTTACCCTAGAAATCATGTACTTGGTGTCCTTTTTATCCACACTTATAAAAAACTCCCATTCCCTTAAAAAATTTACCAAGTTTATTATTTCCATAGTTATCACATATGAGAAAATCCTTCTTCCCCATCTTACCTTTATCCATCATTCTCACTACCTTCCTATTCTTCTCTTGCTTCCCTTCAAATCCATAAGACTTAGAGAATTATTTACTTATCTTATTAACACATGATATTATTCCTTCATATGATGAGAGTAAATGGGATAATATTTCCCTTATAAATATTATCTTAATAACTTGAAGGATATGATCCTTCTTACTCTTTGGATCATGCATATTTCTGGTGTTTTCATTCTTTCTAGTGGGTGCAATTTATGTACAATGGAATACACTAAGTTAGTTTTTGAATCGAAATGAATAATTACAAACTTGTAAAATACCAAACATAAATTGAAATGTTTATGCATATGATTCATAATCATAAATAATGATTTTTAGGAAGTATTTACTCCTAAATCCTTCATAATGGTTTGAAATGAAAATGTGAATTATCCTTAGCATATCCCCCGAGAGTGTCGAAACCAATAGTGCAGCAAGGCCCATTGTTGTGTACCAGGATTCCCCAGGTCAAGCCCAAAACTCCTTGTCAGAGTTTTTACTCCTAGTTACATCTATTCCAAAGCCACCTCAACCAGCTCGTATCTAGATAGGGATGTATTGTTTGTATAATACACAAAATCTCTATATTTCCAAAAATCTAGGATTTTGGTATATAATAATACTAAACTCTATCTTAGTGTAATGTTCTCTAATCAATGTTTTTATAAATATAGTCTCCAAGGTTTGTACAAAACTTCCTCTGATACCAAATATAATGGCTAGACCATATATACCAAAATTAGGTTCATCATTACATAACATTGGCATGATACAAGGAATTGTGTCTCAAAACACTGATCAGTTTATTTACCTTGGAAGTACTAGATACATACATGAGTTTTACATTACACAATGTAATAAAGAAAAGCAACATTGTGCCCCCCTTGAACACACTCATATACTTGGCCCATCCTGGCAGGTTAATCAGAATTTACTTCTTCACATCCTGGGTAAATTAAAACATAGAAATGGGTGAGCTTAGATGCACAATAAGGGTAACAATATTGCAGAATGATTCATAAATATGCATAAACTTTTAAGGCAATGTATAAGACTAAAACGATAGCCTTTTAAAATTTCACATTAGCATAAAATAAAAAATTAAAAAAATATAGTTCTATTAATTTATTCACATAGATATTATAATAGTCGAATAATCACATATAATATCAATAACTAATTTCAAAATGATGGAATGCATGATTTCATACATCATAACCACATAGTCAAGACCTCATTCCAAGAAAACAAATAATATGTTGTCAAGGTCTTGTGCCAAGACACTTTTTTGTCTCATGAGACCTACGGATGAATCAAGGAGCTCTAGCGAGATCCAGCCATCGCTTAATATTTCCAATGCATTCCTCATATATAAAGGTTGAAACATAACCTAATTTTTTTTATTAAAACTAGCATATGAAATGTTACTACATTAACCCTAATCCTTGAGATGTATAAAAATAACACATCCATAGGAAAAAAATATCACAAAACCAACAATAAAATATTGAAGATTTGTATCATAATTAATCAACTTCAAAGAAGTATAAAATCCATTGATGTATGTTGACATAGATGTAATCAAAACTATTTGAGAAAATATAACTTTCTATTTTGAAATCTTTTAAGGGTCATGTAATTATAAAAAAACATTTATTTTGAAAATATTCTTATATGTTTTTTAGGGAAGCTTCCAAGGTATTATCACTATGTAGAGTATCCACACCCATTGTATATATTAAAAAACAATATTACCAAAATTTGTCAAAAAGGTCATAAATTACCTTATTTTGAAAATGACGGAAAGATTATTTTCAAAAAAAATTTATAAAAATTCAAACAATGGTATAAATGATTATAATCCATGGTCTAAGAAATAGTTAAAATGTTTTAAAAATACATTTTTTAGATATATGGATGTGGATGATAAAGATGTCCGAGTAGACACTTAAATAAAAACAACGTCTGATAATAAAGAGATTATGAAATTAACCTTTACCTTGTACTTTTCCTTGGTCGAGGGTACATTAAACTCCTATATAATAGTTAAATAATTGATATTAAATTACACAGGAACTACATAAATAAATACTATATCATGTATGATTTTCTAATATTTATTTGTTAGAAATATTTTTGTAGTATCATTGTTTCGGGTGTTAACTGATTTGTTCTCCTTTATATGTTTTGTTACGTAAGTTAGGTTTCTTATGGAGAGGATTTATTTGAATTATATAAAGAATGATATTATGTTCTTAAATATTATTTATAATAGTCATATGAAATTTTTTCTTGAATTCATAAGATGGGGAATGAATCTCATCGTGTTCGTGGAGACAGTAATCCATACGTACGCACGAACGCTACTTCCATATCATTTTTTTTCTAAAAGGAATGAAAAACAAATGATACAAAGGTATATTATTATTCCAGTATAATAAAATATTTTATATATGTTATGTATTTTTATTTAATTCATCTTTAATACGTTCCATGTATGGTATGAACAACTAATATCACATTGAGGGGTGGTAGTCTGCACTTCCTCAAATGAAATTATTGAATATATAAAACATGAAAAGAATAAAGGTATTCTATACAAGATAATAACAGAATATTATAGATAAAATAAAAATCATAAAAATAAAATATAATTATAGTTCCATCATAATGTCCACCATAAGAGGAGGTAGTAGAAGATTGAACAATCTTTATTTCATAAGGTAGTAGCTCGCCGTCCACAGAAATATTATGTTCTATAGCCATTAGATAGAGGTGTGTGTATATGTAGTATAAATACTTGTCATAACAAGAAAAAAGTATATTTAGGATATTTTTGTTGTTATAAAATAATGGAATAATGTGATTTCAGGGGGTTGGAGAAGTAGAATAAAATAAAAGAATTTAAGAGGATATGTTACCTTTAAATCTGGTAACTCCCTTTGTTTGAACCAAAAGGCTTCCTCAAAGTGCCTTCTACCTTAGTTATGGCTTATATGAGGAAGAGAGGGATGTAGTGAGCTTAATTTGGAAGATTGTGGTTGATAAAGGGGATTGAGATGTGTGTGAAATGGGTTATAGGTGAGAGATTTCATAAGGGGGAGGAAGGGCTCTTTTGGAATGTTTGAAAATATTATTTTTTTATAAAATGATTTTCGGTTTCTAAAGGTCCAGAACTCAATAAAGAAGAATATAAGATGACCCATGTTCGAAATAAAATAATCAAATAAGAATTGTATAGGTTTTGGATATTGTTTTAATTTTTATAGTTTTATTTATTCGTATCATTCATTAATGAGGTAAACACTACATTATTTCTGTGTCATAAATAATTTTATTTATTTGATATCTAAAAATTATAAAACAAATAACATGATGAGGGAAATATTTTTATCTTTTAGATTAATATTTATAGTATTATATATTACTTATATAACCCCTTTGTAAAAATAGTTTTACTAAAAGATATATGTTTATGTCATTTTTTCCCTTACTTTAAATTAATTAATATAAAGTGTCATTATCACTCCCAAGTGGCTCCATGGGGACCTCAAATCGACCCAAGAATTCCCATGGTAGGAAATGTACCAAAAAATTGGATTAAGACACATGTTTGGGAAATTTACTTTTATTAAAATATTATTTTTACCCTTATTTACCAGATTTTCCCATTTAACCGTGGTGAATAAAATATTTACTGATGTAATTATTCATAATGTATAAAAAAAGATAAAAATTAACACAATTTGGAAATCCTAATTCCAAAAATGGAATCCATTTTTCCAAATTCAAAACACAAAAGTATTATAAATTAATTTAAAATTAATTCACACTGTTAAAACAAAAAGCATGTTTTTAAGAAATAATAATTATTAAAAGACTGACAAATGTTTATGACCAGTTTAAATGTGAAATTAAATCCAATGACCAAAATTATATTAAATAATAAAAATAAAATATAATTATACTTAAAAACCTTTCAAATTTATAATTTATCCCAACAAATATGTTTGATTAAAAAATATGTTTTTAATCAAAATTTTGTATTTTTCACAATTCATCAAAAATTGAAAGTTTTCAGAAGAGTACCAAAAATTAACAATAAGCTTATTTTGATATTCTAAATCAAAAAATAAAGTAAATTTTGAAAAAAAAACTTATAAAATTTAACAAAGTGGGTATTAATATTCATAACGGCTAGTTTGATTGTTTGTGGTGTGTTTGAATCTCGATGTTACGTACAATGCAAGCTATTGCATTATTCAAAGGGAAACATACCATGGATGCTTGGGGTGTTAAAATATATATATATATATATATATATATATAAGGTTTATTACATCCTACTTTTGATATATCTTGCGAAACTTCTCTTAAGTGTTTTTCCGCCATCAGAGACTCATCTCACATAACCAAGGTTATCCAATCGGGGATCAAACGTGGAATTTTTATTATGGCCATATAGAATTCAAATAATAAATTTTTGTACTTATGAAATTTGTAGAATCATATTTATCCATTATCATACTCACACTATTTTGGGTTAATATCTCACTATGGCACTCATCGGAGAACCTTAGGTCATATCATAACACATAAACATTTATGGGGATTACCCAATTTCATATTTATATCTTAATTAAACACTCACCACTCAAAAGGTGTAATGTTCATATGTATAGTATAAACCATGTTATGGAATGACTAGACTCATAAGGAAATCCCCACTAAGATCACACTAGAGAGCCAACAAAATTCCCAATCCAATTCTCAAATCCATCCTAGGTGGGTCCACAAACCCAAAATATCCATCAACCACTATAGGGCCTACCTACCTAGGAAATCACATCTCATAGGGGGAGGATATCTTACCCCATGAACATATCAAATAAATAAATTTATGTATGAAATATAAAAGATCACAAATATCCTTGATGTCCAATGCACTTAGTTTAACACTCACCTCTACAATGATGTAACAAAGGAACCTATGCTGAGTACCATCTATTTTTTGAAAAATTTACAAACAATGAAAAAATGTTAACTCACCCATCATAATCAACTCAAAATCAGAAGTCATAATATCCATTTGAATTAAATTAATTATTTTTTTAGTTGATCATAATATAATTTCATCATCGTATATTTAATTAATCATGATTTTTTTGTTAACTGTCTTTTTAGAAAGTGTGTGATTGATAACCCCCTTTACAAAATAGTTTTGTTACAAAAATCATGTTAACCAATCAAACGAAGATTTTGGGAATATTCTCATTATAACAATTTCTAAATTTTATAAACATATTTATGATGTCATTTATTTTTAACGAAAGAGGTTTGTTCAACATAAACTTCCTCCAGAAAATATCTTATAAGAAAACCACACTTCACATCAATTTGAAAATGTTTGATATTAAATAATGCAGAAAATGCTAGTATAATATGAATATATTTCAATCATTCTACCGAGGCATATGTTTCATCATATTATATTCATTATTTTTTATTATAAACATTTACAATAATTATTTTGTTATTTCTACTAATAATTCCATTTTCATCACACTTGTTTCTGAACCCTATTTTAATGCTATTATGGAAGTTTCTTTCAATCATTCAACCATGGTTTATATTTTTTTCTCTTGAATTTATCTAGCTCATCATGCATAGATTAAATCTATTCCTAATCACCTAAATCATCCTATTTATTTTCAAGATCAAATTGGGTAAAAAATAAAGATGTTATATTTCATTCATTAAATAACTTTTAGTATTAACGGGTTGATCAACATCACAAATGATACTATCAAAAGGATGATTCCTTTGAAAAAAAATAACCTGGTTTTTTTAAAACATATTCATCAACATAATGTAGAAAATATTCTTGAGTAAATACTTTAAAAGCTATTTCTTGAGTATTTTCCTTATTAATAGAATTTGTAACAAAGTATGAAAATCGGTTTTTTAAAATGCATTAGAGTATTTTTTTGGGATTGTTAAAAATCAAAAGGGTGGGTTTCATAAAATTTAACTTGAATTGTTTCTTCAATAGTATAATATTTCTTATAAAAACCTCTATATATTGTAAGGGTAAGTGAACAACCTAAAAATCTAACTTCATTGGATTTGGGTAAAAATTGGGTACTAAATTATGTTTTATTATAGCTTTTAATTTACAATCAAAAGGGTAGTAAGAACGAACAATTCAGACATTGGAAGACATTCTATGATCTTATTCAATGGATTATAAGGGATGTTGGGACCAACATAATTCTTTGGATGAATTTTCTTATGATAAGAGTTTGCATTCTGGTATACAGATGGATCCATTTTAGGCATTGTATGGGAAACTGTGTCGAAATCTATCTTTTTTGTGATGAAGTAGGTGAAAGGAAGTGGATGGGACCAAAATTGGTAGATGTCATTGAAGAAATAGATAAATTGATTCAGAAGCACATGACAATAGCTCAGAGAATACAAAATCATTATGCGGATAACCGATGTAAGGATATTTCTTTCGAGTTAGGTGATCATCTCTTTATCAAAATTTCTCCAGGGAAAAATGTGATGCATTTTTGTAAGAAGGGAAAGTTGTGTTTGAGGTTCATTGAACCCTATGAAATCATGGAGAAAGATTGATCAGTTTCTTAAAGACTGGATTTACCTCCACATTTATCCCATGTACCCAATGTTTTTATTTTAATAATATGGAGATGATATATACCAGATCCATCAACTGTATTGAGTCCAGAGGTAGTCCAGTTGGTAGAGAATCTTTCTTATGTGTAACAACTAGTCCAGATTCTTTACCCATAAGATAATGTGTTGTGGAATAAGTTAATTCATCTAGTAAAGGTTTTGTGGAAAAACAGTATGGTTGAAGAGGAAATATGGGAGTCTGATAATACTATGAGGGAAAAATAACCCCACTTATTGGATAAGTGAATAAAAATTGGGAGGATGCAATTTTCAAAAGGGGTTAAGGTTGTAACATCCCAGGTAAATAAAGGATATGATATTTTCATATTTATTTATATTTATGTATTAAATTTTAATTTTACTTTAAAAGGGATGCTATGTTTGATGGATTACCCAACACACAATAATGGGTTTCTATGAAATCATATGCAGCACCCAATGGTGAGTCATAATGGAATAAAAAATAATACAATATTATTATTTAAAATGGATGTTAATTCCAAGTTGTTGTACTGGAGGGAATGAACAAAAATAAACAAAATATGATTATACAATTTTGTTAAATGTCTTTAAATTTATCTGATATATTTGAGAGGCTTAAAATATGAATGAATTTGAATTTAAGCATAAAATACTCTAATTTTCATTAAAGGTCATTTTACCGCCTATTGATGGGTAACCCCTTTTATATCTTGTTTTTGTTACTTTTATATGTTCTATTTGAAAAAATAAACATCTTATTTAGATGAAGTACATAAAATATTTCTTTGGGTAAAATTTTGTTAATTTTCTGAGAAAGTTCATTTTTTAATGAATTTTGAAAAATAAAGCAT
This sequence comes from Viscum album, assembly GCA_963277665.1. Classification (NCBI taxonomy): domain Eukaryota; kingdom Viridiplantae; phylum Streptophyta; class Magnoliopsida; order Santalales; family Viscaceae; genus Viscum; species Viscum album. The sequence continues at coordinate 679,019,976 of OY728128.1, read as the reverse complement.
TTTAAATAAAAACATCATTTTAATATAATTTATTTATAAGGGTAAACTAAACTTTTAATTGGTTTTAAAGTATAATTGGATTTTATTTTTACTATTTTATCTTATTCTGGTCATTGGAAGTAATTTCACTTTGAAATTCGACATAAACAAGTGTCAATCTTTTGTTTGTTATTATTTCTTAAAAACGCATTTTTGGTTTTGACAATAGGAGTTAATTTTAAATTAATTTATGGAAATTCTATGTTTTGAATTTGGGAAAATGGATTCTAAATTTGTAAGTATGGGGTTCAAATTATTTAAATAGGTAACTTTTATTTTTATACATTATGAATAGTCACATAAGTAAATATTTTTTTACCATGGTTAGAGGGAAAATCTTGTAAATAAGGGTAAAAAATAGTATTATAATGATATTAAATTATCCTAAAATTTGTCCTAATACTATTTAATGATACATGTATGACCCTAGGATTCCTTGGTTCTATTTCTGGAACCCATGGAGCCACTTTAATGTGAAAATGACATTTTAAAAAAATTAATTTAAATATAAGGAAAATATAACATAAACCTATATCTTTTACAGAAACAATTTTTATATATTGTTATATAAGTGATATATTCAGATATAAATAATAATTGGAAATCTAAAAATACTTCCTACATCATTGTTTTTATTTGAAATTTTTATACATAAAATAAATAAATTTATTTATGACATAATTGTGATGCATTAATTGTTTCATTAATAAAGGATTCAAATAAATTGTATTATAAATATTAAAATAAATTTATTTTGAAACGTTTTATTCCTTAAATGAATTTTATGGAAACTAATAACTTGTTATCTTTTAATTAATGAATATTTTTTGAAATAATCAAGTTATTCTTGATTTTTTAAAAGTCATGATATGAATAGATTATAAATTTGACATAAATGTGTATTTAAACCAATTAATATTTTATTAAATGATAAAATATTCCAAAAGACCATGTATTCGTCCAAATAATATATATGATGTTAAAAATTTCATTAATGATCCATTTTGGGTCTCTTGTCATTTTATGTTACATATATTAACCATGTAGTGTGAATTTATAAGACGCCGTAGTAAAAGTTAAATATGTTAACAAAGGGTTAAATAAAAACGATAAGGATTAAAAAAATTAAAAAACCTATACAATTCTTATTGGAGGATTTTATTTAGACTTATATTCACCTTATCTTATATTTAAATATGTTTGGGGGCATTTTAAACTGAATTTAATTTTATAATAAAATAATACTTTCAAAATTTCCAAAAGAGTCTCTCCTCCCTCTTATAAAAACCCACCAAATCTAACCCATTACACATACCTATTAATTCCTTTGTCTTACCCAATATCATCTCTAAAAATATCCCAACATTCCTCGGTTCCTCCTAGTATCCTTCCCTGAGGCAGAACTAAACCGTTGTCTCAAATCAAAAGAAGTTGCCCGATTAAAAGGTAAGGTCTTCTCTCAAGTTATTTTCTTTTATTTTCCTTCTCCAAACCCTTAAGCTCTTTTAATTCCATTCTTTTATAAAACAAAGTATCATAAATATACTAGGATATTGTTATGAGGATTATTTTAACTACACATACACACACCATCATCTAATGGATATAAACATACTGTTTATGTTGACGAAAAACTATTTCCCCACGAAACAATGATTATTCAATTATCTTCTACCACCTCCCATGGTGGCCTTTATGATGTAATTAGATTTATCTGTGAAATTTATTATATTTATATTTTTTCTTTTATTCTATATTTTTCTTTTATAGCATACATTTATGGTTTCTATAATGGGTAAATATGATAATTCCATTGGAGGAAATGCATACAACCGCCCCTCAAAGTGATATGACACGTTCATGCAATGCATGGAACTTATAAAGGACGGGTTTAATTAAATTATATATGATATTATATTTTAATTATAATATAATTATGTATCATTATGTTTTCATTCCATTATAAACAAAATTTAAGTGGATGTAGGTTTAAAGCGTATGTACGGATTACCCTCTCCATGAATGGGGCAGTTCATTTCTTATCTCCAAATGTTGGGTACTATTATAAATATAGGATATATATGATATTTGGGATATCAGAATCATTAATATAATTCTATAGATAATAGAATTTTGACCAGATGGACAACATTTAATTATAAGATGTTTATTTTTTACTCAGGTACCAAATATTGACAAAACGAATGTTATTAACATAGAAGATTGTGTAATGTTTATAATGATGTAATAAGTGATATAAAATGACTGATAAACATGAAAATGTTGCTAAAGCAAGTAGAAATTAACATTAGTTTGTTATTCAAGAAATTAATTATTGAAAGAGTCAATTCAAACAAGAGGTAATTGACTTCATCTCAATCTCCTTTCATTGAGGCATAATTTGATTTATATTCAACATTCATTTATATAGTGTATTAACACAATTGAATTTTAATTTCATTCAATGAAAATATTTTTTCTACAAATAATTTTACTAAATAACAAAAATATTGTTTCATTTTAACACACGTGGTGATAATGACATTTCTTCAGCCGAGAGCATTATTTGATATTTGGCTTATTTAACTAGCCGTAATTTTTTTAAAAGAAAAATAAGTACCATATAATCTCTTTACATATTTTGGTTTTGAATCTTTTTTTGAGAATGGATTGATTATGAAAATATATTTTAATGATATATTATTATTTCAGTGTGGAAATGTTATCTTTACTTTATTCTTGTTCATTTGTTATGATTGTGTTATGGTTCATGGTCCTTGATTACAAATATGGGTAGTTCTGTAACAAACCTAGGTCGGGTGAGCCTGAGATAACTCTCTAATTCATTGGGTAATGTGAACAAGGTAAACGTTAATATTTATCCTAAGTGATTTTGGGAATATAAAAGGATGGGTACTCCACATGTAACACCCTACATAGTTGTGAGAGCTACAACATAGGTATCTTATCAATGCAACAAGTTTCCTTTATGATTTAGGATTTTTATGTGTTATTCATAAATATTATGATTTCGTGAGGATTGTTAAAGATCTTATGTTTTGTATGTATTAATGGGATAATGATTTCTTTCTTTATTTTATCACCCTTACTGAGCTTTTTATGCTCAACCAATGTCTTTGTAATGTTTTTTTGGGGTATAATGTCGGGTTAGGGAACGGAAAAATTCCAGATGATTTACATCAAGAAAAGTATTCTTATTTTCTTTTAAGTGTGTATATTTTATGAAACAAATTGATACTGAGTAGAAGTTTAAATATTGTAATATTTGAGATATAATGTAATATTTATGGACTAATAATCTAAAACTCGAAACCATAAAAGATACTTAATCTAAGTTATCAACTTAATTCAAGATTATGTAATGATTAAGGCTAGGGCCTTACAGTTGGTACCATATGTCATTTTAGACAACTTAATGGGTAAGGATTTAGTTAAGTTAGTATCTATAAATTAATTTATGGTAACATTTAAATGATTTAGAATTTGAAAATTATCATATTTATTTGTCTAATATATTTTTATTTAGAATGGTTTTCTGTAGAGGAAATATGATAGCAATGCTGGGAATCCATATATAGAGAAATGATCATCCAATCAGCAACATGAGATGGTTGCAAATAAATTGAATAGTTTCTTGCAGTGATGGCTCTGTAGACTCAGATGATAAATGGTGGTTGTTTTTATTGATGATATTATGGATTATTCTAAAAGTTAAGAAGATCATGAAATTCATTTAAGGTTTGTCTTACAAACCTTAAAATTAAAGAAATTTTATGGGAAATTCATCAAGTGTGAGTTTTAGTTACAATAAATTTCATTCCTTGGTCACATTGTTTTACAAAATGGCATAAATATTGATCCGACGAAATCAAAGGTTGTTGAACAATGGCCAAGACCAAAAAATATAACCATGATCCAGTGTTTTCTTTGTTTATCAGGTTATTATCAGAGGTTTGTTTAAAATTTTTCATAGTTATCTAGACCATTGGCTAAGTTAACTCGAAATGGTGTTAAGTTCATCTAGACAAAATAATGTGATGATTGTTTTATGGAATTGAAAAGAAGATTGGTGAGTGGTCCAGTATTGGAACTGTCTACCAGAAATGGTGAGTTTGTTATCTAAAGTGATGCTTTATTGAAAAGATTTGGTTGTGTCCTAATGCAAAATGATCAAATAATTTCATATGCCTCGCGTCAGTTAGAACCTCGTGAGTTAAATTACCCAATAAATGATTGGGAATTAGTTGTTATTGTTTTTTTGTTTTAAAAATTTTGGAGGCATCATTTGTATGAAGTGATGTGTGAAATATATTCAGACCACAAAATTTTTCTGTATATATTTACTCAGAAATAATTTAACAAGAGACAAAGTAGATGGATGGAATTAATCAAGGATTATGATCACACGATTCCTTACCATCCAAGAAAGGAAAATAAAGTGGCCAATTCTTTCAATAAAAAAAATTATACCACAGTAACCACATTACGTTTGGAACAAGATACACTGTTTAATGATTTGATGAACATTGGAATAGAATTTATTGGTGTATGAAATTTCTCTTTTTTTTAGGTGTTTGTGAAATCATCTATATTAGACAAAATTAAGAAAGCATATAAGGAAGATAGTGAGTTACAGAAAATTGTAGAGTTGGTTTAGAAGGGTATGTTACCGAAATTTAACATTGATAAATATTATGTTTTGAGGTTTGGGAAGAGATTCTATGTGCCCTGTGATTCACAGTTAAAGAAATTTTTGTTATTTGAAGCTTGTAGTTCTCCATTTTTAGTGCATCCTGGCAGTACTATGATATACAGAGATTATCCGGAGTGTTACTGTTGGGATGGAATGAAAAGAGATATTTTTGACCGTACTGTGAAATGTGTGACTTGTTAATAGGTTAATGTAGAGGGAATTTACGGAAAAGGATTCTTCAGCCTTTACCAATGCTAGAGTAGAAATGGAAAAATATATCCATGGACTTCATTATGGGATTTCCAAAGACATATTGAGGTAATAATGAAATATGGGTTATTATTGATCGATAAACTATATATGCTCACCTTCTTCAAATTTAAGATACATTGTATCTATATCACCATTCTTGGTTATATGTTAAAGAGTTAGTCAAGTTACATTGAGTTTACCTCTCCATTGAATCGGTTCGTGATCAAAGGTTCACATATAACTTTTGGAAAGGACTTCAGAATTCATTGGGTAATGAATTAAATTTTAGTACAACTTTTCATCCACAATCATATGGGCAGTCAAAACGAACAATTCAGACATTGGAAGATATGATACGAGCTTTCTTGGTGGATTACAATGGAATTTGGGAACAACCTCTTTTTTGGTTTAATTTTCTTATAATAAAAATTTTCATCCTAGTATACAGATGGATCCATTTGAGGCATTATTTGTGAAGAAATGTCAAACTCTAGCTTTTTGGGATGAAGTAGGTGAATGAAAGTTAATAGTAACAGAATTGGTAGAAGAGATTGAAGAAAAAGTTCATTTAATTTACAAGCAAATGAGTACAACATAGAGTAGGTATAAATGTTGTGTGGATAACTAAATAAAGGATCATTATTTCCAGGTAGGTGATAAGGACTTTCTCAATGTTTCTCCATTGAAAAGTGTGATGTGTTTTGGAATGAAGTGAATGTTTAGTCTAACGTTCATTGGACCCTATGAATTTCTGGATAATATTAGATCAATGGCCATAAGTGTTGCTTTACCTCCATGATTATCCCAGGTACAAAATGATTTTCATGATTCAATGCTGAGAAAGTATATACAGGGTCCATCTCATGTTTTGAGTCCATAGGTTGATTAGTTGGAATCAAATATTTTTTATGAGGAACAATCACCCCAGATTCTTAACCAAAGAGAGCAAGTGTTACGGAATAAGGAAATTCATTAGGTAAAGGTTTTGTGGGAAAACATATGGTTGGAGAGGCAAAATGGGAATATAATAAATATTTGAGGGATAAATACACCCATGGAGCCACTTGTATGTGAGAAATAAATTTTATAATAATTAGTTTAATGATAAGGAAAATATAAATGAAACATATATCTTTTAATAAAACAGTTTTTATATGGGGTTATATATGTTATCTCTTCAGCTATAAATATTAATTGGAAAGACAAAAATATATCATACATCAGTATATTTTATTTCTATTTTTATACATTATATAAATAATTATAATTATGACACAATGGTGATGCAGTCATTGCATCATTAATAAATGATTCAACTAAATGTTATTCAAAATATAACTGTAAATTTATTTTGAAACTTTTTAATCCATCCATGAATTTTTGGGATAATGATGACATTTTAAATTTTAATTAATGCACGATTTTTTAAAAAATCAAGTTTTTATAGATTTCTTAAAAGTCATGATATGAATAGTTTATAAATTGACATAAATGTGTTTTTAAAACGGTTAATATTTTATGAATTGAAAAAATAATCCGAAAAAACAATGATTCGGCCAACTGACATATATGATGTTAAAAATGACATTAATGATCCATTTTTTGTCTCTTTTCATTTTATAGTAAATACATTAACCATGTAGTATGAATATATAATAGGAATGGTAAAAGATAAATATGTTATCAAATGGTTAAATAAAAATGATAAGGATTAATAAAATAAAAAAACTGTCCAATACATATTACACTATTTTATTTCAACTTATACACAACTTATCATTGAATTAAATAAGTTTTGGATCTTTTTAAACTGAAAATAATTTTATAATAAAATAATACTTTCAAACTTTCCTAAAGAGCCCCTCCTCCATTTTATAAAAGGCCACCACCTCTAACCCATTACACACACATCTCAAGCCCCTTGTGTCATCCAAACACTTATCTAAGTAGCTCCCAACATCGTTATATTCCACCTACATGTCTTCCCCTAGAAATGAGGAAATTCATGAGATCACTTTGGCTCAAATCAAAATAAGTTACCTGATTTAAAGGTAACATCTTCTCTCAAGTTCTTTTCATTTATTTTCATTATTAAACCACCTAAACTCTCTTTATTCCAATTATTTATAACAAAACATTTATCTTCAGTATACTAGTATGTTTTTATGATGAGTATTCAAACTTCACATCCAAACACCTCCATCTAATGGATATGAACATATTCTTTCTGTGTATGACAAACTACTGCCTCATGAAACGATGATTGTTCAATTATCTCCAACCACCACTCATGGTAGCCATTATAATGGAACTGTACTTATATGTGATATATATGATATTTATATTGTCTCTAATATTCTGTATTTTTCTGTTATATCGTACCTTTATGGTTTTCATAATGGGTAAATATGAATATTTCATTTGAGGAAATGCGGATTACCGCCAGCAAAAAGTGATATGACTCGTTCATTCCATACATGGAACTTATAAAGGTAGGATTTAATGAAATTATATATCATATTATACTTTAATAATAATATACCTATGTATTATTATGTTTTTATCCAATTTAATATGAAATATAAATGAAAGTAGGGTTCTTGTGTATGTATGGATTACGGTCTCCATTAACGGTGCATTTCGTTTCTTATATCCAAATGTAATGAACTGTTTTAAATACTGGATATATATGATATTTGGATTATATAAATCATGAATATCATTCTGGAGATAACATAATTTTTACCACTTTGGAGAACTAGTAATAATAAGAAGTTCATTTTTGACTCATGTACCAAATATCGTCAAAATGACCGTTATTAACTTAAATGATAATATTATTATTATAACATGGTAATAAGTGATATAAATCAAATAATAAACATGAAAATGGTTCTGAATAATGTAGAAATTAAAATTAGTTTATTATTCAATAGATTAAATAACGAATGATTCAAGTCAGACACAAGGTAAGGGACTTCATCCCAATATGGTTTCATTGAGGCATATATTGATTTATATTCAAATTTCCTTTATATGGTGTATAAACCCAAATTATTATTAATTTAATTCAATGGGAAAATTTTTTTTATGAAAAATTTTACTAGATGACAAAATGAATGTTTCTTTTTAACGTATGCGGTGACCACGACCTTTTTGTCGGCGCGATAATTATTTGATATTTGGCTTCTTTAACAAGTCACGATGTTTTTAAATGTAAAATAAATACCATATACTCTTTTTATGTATTTTTATTTTGAAAATGGGTTTGAGAATGGATTTATTATGTCAATATATTATAATTATATATTATTATTTCAATGTGGAAATTTTATCGTACCATTATAATTGTTCATATTTTACGATTATGTTATGGTTCTTGGTAATTTTTTACATACACAGATGTTTACATGATAAACCTAGTATAGGAGGGACTTAGATAGCTCTCCAATGAATTGGGTAATGTGATGGAGGTAAATGTTAATGTTTCTCCTAAGATATTTAACGAATATATTGTGATTGTTATTAAAAATGTAAATCACTATGTTTTTGTGAGAGATACAACATAAGTCTGTTATGGAAGCCACAAGTTACCTTTACGGTATAGGATTTTAATGTGTTATTCATAAATCATATGATTTCATGGGGTGTGTTAAAGAGATTATGTTTTTATGTATAGATGGGATAATGATTTCATTCTTTATTTTATCACCCTTACTGAGATTTTTATGCTCATCCCATGTTTTCAAATATTTTTCACATTGTGTAAGGCTAGGTAAGAGAAATGAAGAATTCAAGAAGATTTATATCAAGAAAATAATTCTTATAATCATTAAAAAGTTTTTATTTTATGAAAAAATGGTTATTTTGTTGAAGTGTCTACATTTTAATATTTGAGATTTAATAAAATAGTCATGGCTTAATTATCTAAAAATATGTACATAAAAATATCCTCAATGTGATTTTTTAACATAATTCAAGATTATGTAAGGTTTAAGGTTCAGGCCTTTCAGTTGGTATAAGTGGTTGGTTTAGACAACATTAGGAGCTAGGATATTTTTAAATTAGTGTCCATGAATTATTTTATGGTAAGATTGAATTGATATACAATTTGAATATTACAATGTTTCATTTTCTGAGATATGTTTGTTCATAATTTTTTTTTCATAAATGAAATAGGGTGCTATACTGGAAAGTCATATAGATTGAAATGACCTTCCAATCAACATCCTGAGATTGTTGGTATCAGAATTGAATAACTTTTTACAGTGATGTGTCAATATAATTAGTTTATTAATGGTGGTTGTTTTTATAGATGACATATTGGTTTATTATAAAATTAAAGAGGATATTGAAAGTAATTTAAGGGTTATCTTGCAAACCATAAAATAAAAGAAGCTATATAAGAAATTCAGCATGTCTGAGTTTTGGATACAACAAATTTAATTCGTTGGTAACATTGTTTAAAAAAGGCATAAATTTTTATCCTTCAAAAATAGAAGTTTTTGAAAAATGGAAAAGACACAAAAATATAATTTACATCAATATTTTTCATGGTTTGGAAGGTTATTACAGGTGGTTTGTTGAAAATTTTTCACAGTTACCTTTCCAACTAACAAAGTTAACTCAAAAAGGTTTTATGTTCATATGGAAAAATGAATTTGATGATTGATTTCATGAATTGAAAATAATATTTGTGAATGCTTCAGTTTGGTCACTACCTTTTAAAAATGGTGAGTTTGTTATCTACCATGATTATTCATTGAAAGGACTTGGTTGTGTCCTAATGTAGAAAAATCAAGTAATTGCTTATTCTTTAAATCATTTGAAACCTCATGAGTTAAATTACCCTACACATGATTGGGAATTAGCTCCTGTTGTTTTTGTGTTAAAATTTTGGGGGAATCATTTGTATGGAGTAAAGTGTGAAATAAATACTGATAATTTTTTTGAAGTATATATTTACTCAAAAGTAATTGAACATGAGACAAAAGAGATGACTTTAATTAATAATAGATTATGATTTCATGATTCATTTCCATTTGGGAATGTAAAATAATGTGGCTGATGATTTGAGTCGAAAAATTAATTCTACATTAACCATGTTATGGTTGGAACATGATACATTGATTTACTATTTTATGAATATTGGAATTGTTATTTTTGGTGCAGGAGATTCCTCTATTTTATTGTTGGTGTTAGTGAAATCATCACTATCAGAAACCATTAAGAATGCATAGAAGGGAGACATTGAGTTGCAGAAAAAGGTATAATTGTTTCAGAATGGTATGTTACATGAATTTAAAATTAATAAGGATTGTGTTTTGAGGTTTGGGACGAGATTATGTGTGCCTTGTGATTCATAGTTTAAGAAATTGTTTTCATGTGACGCTCATAGTTCCCCATTTTTAGTTTATCCTGGCAGTACTAAGATATACAAATATATTCAGGTGTATTACTGGTGGGATGGAATGAAAAGAGATATTTTTTTACCTTACAGTTTTGTTTTTGACTTTTCACTAGGTTTAAGCAGAGGGGAAGTTACCTAAAAGGTAGCTTCAGCCTTTACTAATGCTAGTGTGTTAATGGGATAATATATCTGTGGACATCATTGTGGGATTAACAAAGAAATCTCAAGGTAACAATGCAATCTAAGTTATTATTGATCGATTGACTAGATTTTCTCATTTTCATCCTATTTGAAACACTTAGTCTCTATATAAACTCTCTATGTTATAAGTTAAAGATATAGTAAAACTACATGGATTTCCTCTCACCATTATATGTGATCCTGAACCGAGGTTCTCATCTAACATTTGGAAAGACCTTCAGAAGTCATTGAGTGGTGAATTAAATTTTAGTACAGTTTTTCATCCAAAATCAGATGGGTTGTCAGAATGAACAATTAAAACATTGGATGATATGTTTAAAGCATTCTTAATGGATTGCCTTCGATATTGGGACCAATATTTTACTTGGGTTGAATTGTCTTATAATAACGGTTTTCATTCTATAATACATATGGATCCATTTGAGGCATTATATGGGAAGTAGGGTAAAACTTCAATTTTTTGGATGGAGTAGGTGAAGGAATGTTGATGGGCCCATAATTGGTAGAAGAGACGGAAGAAAAAGTTCAATTGATTCAGAAGAACATGAGAATAGCTCATAGCTAGCAGAAATGTTATGCGCATAACTGAAGGAAGGATCATTTTTTGGGGTAGGTGATCATGTCATTGTTAAATTTTCTTTATAGGAAAATGTCGATCATTTTGGTAAGAAGGGAAAGCTGAGTCTAAGGTCCATTGGACCATATGAAATCTAAGAGATAGTTGGATAACTTTCTTATAGAGTGGATTTACCTCCACGTTTATCCTAGGTACACAATTTTGTTTCATGTTTCAATGTTGGGAATGTATTCATTAGATCCGTCTCATGTTTTGAGACTAGAGGTAGTTTAGTTGGAAGAGAATCCATCTTATGAGGAACAACCAGTCCAGATAGTTGACCAAAGAGTGAAAGTGTTGCAGAATAAGGTAAGTAAACATGTAAAGGTTTTGTGGAAACCATATGGGTGAAGAGGCAACATGGGAATCTCAGATTTCTATGAGGGATAAATACCCCCATCATTTTTTGATAAGTGATTAAAAATTACGAGGATGCAATTTCCAAAAGGGGGGAAGGATGTAAAATCCTAGGTAAATAATAGATATGATATTTTAATATTTATTAACACTATTGAATTAAATATTTATTTTCCTTTAAAGGGAATTCTATATTTGATGGCGTTCTCGACATGTAACTATGGGTATCTCTGAAATCTTATGTCACACATAATGTTGAGTCATACAGAAAAATATCATAATATAATATTATTATTTTAAATTGTAGTTAACGCCTAGCCTTTGTATTGAACGTAATGAATATAACTAAAGGAAATATTATTATTCATGTTTGTTAAATGTATTTAAACTTATCCAATAATTTATAGAGGCTTAAAATATGAATGAATCTGATTTTAAGCATGAAATGCTCTAATATTATTTAAAGGTTTTTTACCACCTTTTGATGAAGAAAACATTTTAAATCTAGTTTTATTCAACTTTATATGTTTTATTTGACAAAATTAACTTCATAATTAGTATTAGGACATCAAAATTTACATTGGGTAAATTTTTTGTATTATACGGATAACGTTCATTATTTAATGAATAGTGAAAATTAATATATTTTAATTCAAAACTACCTTTTAATATAATTTATTTATATGGTTACATTTACCATTCAATTAGTTTTAAAGTGTAATTGGAATATATTTTTACCATTTAATCAAATACTGGTGATATTAAGTAATTTCATTTTGAAATTGGATATAAACATGTTTTAATCTTTTGATATTTATTATTCTTAAAAACACACTTTTTGGTTTTGACAATAGGAATTATTTTTAAATCAATTTCTAAATTATCTGTGTTTTGAATTTGAAAAAATGTATTCCATATTTAGAATTATAAGATTCATATTGTGTAAAAATATAAATTTTATTTTTAATCATTATGAATTGTAACTTCAGTAATTATTTTATTTACCATGGTTAAATGGTAAATCTGGTAAATAAGTGTAAACAATAATATTATAATAACAATAAATTACTATAACACATGTCATAATCCTGTTGAATGATACATATCCGACCATGGAAATCCATGGGTTGATTTTGGGACCCCATGAAGCCACTAGTATGTGAAAATGGCATTTTATAAAAATTAATTTATAGATAAGGAAAATATAACATAAACATTTATCTTTTTCTAAAACAATTTTTTTATGGGATTATATAAGTAATCTTTTGGAATATAAATATTAATTAAATAGATAAAAATATTTCCTATATCATGGTATGTTATTTATAAGTTATATAAATTATTATAACAAATTTAATTATGACAAAATGGTGATACAGTAGTTGCATCATTAATAAAGGATTCAAATAACTGGTATTATAAATAATTAATTAAATTTATTTTGAAACTTTTAATTCCATCCCCTAATTTTAGGGATATCAATTACTTGTTATAATTAAATTAATGAAGGGTTTTTGAGATAATAAATATGTTATAGATTTTTTAAAATTCAAGATATTGGTTGTTTGTAAATTGTCATAAATAATTTTTTAAAACAATTAATATTTATTTAAATGATAAAAAAATACTAAAAATATAATATTAAGAAAAAATAACATATATAATGTTAAAAATGTCATTAATGATACATTTTGGTTCTATTTTCATTTTATTGAAAATATATTAGCCATATAATATGAATATATAAGAGGTCATGGTAAAAGTTAAATAATTTAACAAAGTGTTAAATAAAGAAGATATGGATTAATCTGAAAATAATTTTATAATAAAATAATATTTTCAAACATTCCTAAATAGCCCATCCTCCCTCTTATAAAAGGCCACCACCACTAACCCATTACAAACACCTCTAAATCCCCTTGGCTCGTCCATATTCTACATGAAGAATATCCTAAAATAACTATCTTATTCCTAGATGCCTTCCCCTATATATAAGGAAATTCAAGAGATCCCTTTGGCTCAAATAAAAAGATGTTACCATATTTAAATGTAACATCTTATTCCAATTTCTTTTCTTTTATTTTTCTTATCCAACCCCCTAAACACTCATTATTCCATTATTTTATATAAAAACAGTATATTAAATATACTAGGATGTTGTTATGAGGATTATTCAAACTACACATCCATACACCTCCATCTAAGGGATACGAACATACTATTTTTGTGGACGACGAACTATTGCCTCACGTAGTGATGATTGTTCAATTTTTATCCTACCTCCTCTCATGGAGGCATTTATGATGGAACTGTATTTATATTTGTTTTATATTATATTTATATTGTCTCTATGATTCACTATTTTTCTTTTATAACATTCCATTATGGTTTTCATAATGGTTAAATAATATAATTTCATTTGAAGAAGTGTAGAATACCGCACCCTGAAAGTGATATGTCTCATTCATTCCATGCATGGAATTTGTTAAGGATGGAGTTAATGATATTATATATGATTTTATACTACAATTATAATATAACTATTTATAATAACGTTTTCATTCCATTAAATATGAAATATAAATGAATGTAGCGTTCATGCGTACCTATGACTTACCGTCTCCATGAACGGTTCGTTTAATTTCGTATCTCCAAATTGAATGTTGTGTTATAAATAATGGATATATATGATATATGTAATATCTAAATCATTATATAATTCTGGAGATAATGGACTTCTGACCATATGGACAACTTGTAATTATAAGAAGTTCATTTTTGACTAAAGTACCAAATATCGACAAAATGGACATTATTAACTTAAATGATTATATAGTTTTTATAATTTTTTAATAATGTATATAAATGTAATAACAAACATGAAAAAGGTTCTGAATCTAGTTGAAATAACATTGAGTTTATTATTCAGAAGATTAAATAATGCAAGAGTCAAGTCAGACAAGATGTAAGGGACTTCGGCTCAATCATTTTTCATTGTGGTTTACATTTATTTATATTAAACATTCATTTTTATAGTGTCTAAACTCCATTTTTTTAAATTTCATTCAAATGGAATAGTTTTTCTAGGAATAGTTTTACTAAATGACCAAAATAATTTTTTTCTAACTTACACATGGATAACAACCTTTCTGTCGCCACGAGCATTATTTGATATTTTTATTTTTTTAACAAGACGTAATGTTTTTAAAAGAAAAAAAAATTCCATATACTCTTTTTATGTATATTGGTATTGAAATTCGTTTTGATAATGGATTTATTATGTCAATATATTGTAATGATATATTATTATTGCAATGTGGAAATGATATCTTTCATTTATGCAAGTTCATGTGTTATGATTATGTTCTGGTTCTTGACAATTGTTTACGTATACGACTGGTTCCGTGATTAACATTGGGCATGTGAGCCTGAGATAGCTCTCCAATGCATTGGGTAATGTGAATTTGGTAAACATCAATTTTCTCCAAAGAGATTTTGGGAATATAATTTGATGGTTTTTCCAAACATAACATCATATATAGCTATGTGAGCTACAACGTAAGTACGTTATGGATGCCATAAGTTACCATTATGATTTATGATTTCAATGTGTTATTCATAAATATTATGATTTCATTAGGTGTATAAAAGTGATTATATTTTGTATGTATTGATGGGATAATGATTTATATCTTTATTTTATCACCCTTACTGAGTGTTTTACGCTCTTCCCATGTTTTTAATGGTCTTTCACATGGTATAAGGCAGTGTATGAGAAATGAAGAGTTCGGTAATATTTGTATCAAGAAATGAATAATTATTTTATTTTAAGAATTTTTCAATTATGAAGAAATGTATATTGAGTATAAGTGTATACTTTGTAATATTTGTGATATAATGTTATAGTAATGGAATAATTATCTAAAACATTACACCGGAAAAGATCCTCAATCTGAATTATGAACTTAATTATAAATTATTTAATGTTTAAGGATGGGCTTACATTCACCACAGAACTAACCTATGATTATAATGTTCTGCTTAAGACCTTTAACAAATAAAAAAAAATAAAAGCCTTACCAATAAGAGAAATATTAAATATTCTGTAAATATTTCATTGAGCATTATCTCAAAAAGTATGTTTTATATATTTCCTCATGTTGATTTTCTCAAAATAAATATTTATGTCCAGTTAAATATTTAAAACACCTATAATTAATGTACCACATATTCTTTTCATTAGTATAACCTTTTGTTTCCTAAAAATCAAACAATTTTCCATTTGAAACCCAAACCTTATTGGGTCTGGAAATGATCCCAATTTTTTTGGAATCCACATTTTTTTAAGAAATAGGATTTATGGAAACAAAAAGATTAAACTTTATTAAAAGAGAAAATATATTTATAATATCCTCAACTTTGAAACTTTGTGAAAAGGGTAATTTTTTCCATCAAATTAATTGTTACTAAAAACTAGTTTTTATAAGCATATCCCATTCTAGAACTAGTTCCTTAAGGATGAAGTTGTAAATAAATTTTACCAAAACCTTCCTTAATATAAGTAATGTTTGATAATAGTTTTCTTAAAGAATAAATTTCAGATTTTATTTTAACAACTAAATCCTTATCCTATTGAAGAGTGGTTTTGTAATTGAATTTTTCAAAACTATTTTGTAAATAATATTTTATGAAATTATATTTTCTATATAATTACATATAGTATCGTTTTCAAAAATAGATTTATCATGGTATTTGGACAAATTTAATACTTTATTTGTTAAAACATTTATCCTTGAATTTTTCTTATCATATTGTTTTTTAATTTTTTCATTTTCATTTTCAATTGGTTTTGTAAAACAATATAATTATTCATAAGATTGAGTATTATTATCCTCAACTGTAAAATATTCTTAATCCAATGATTTAGAGTAATTCTCATTAACGAAGACGATATATTTATCACTTAATTTAAAATTTGTAAGGTTCTTAGTAGTGTGTACTTTATACATTGGACAAAGATTTTAATTTTTAATTATATAGAAAAGAACTATATTCCTCAACTGTAAAGAATATAGATTAGACGCATTAACAGATGATTCTATACCACATTCACTACAAGAATCAATTTATTTAAGAACCCCCTTGTTCTTAGACATATAAAACATTCACTAATTCCTATCAAAATGCCTTTCCTTTAAATATTTCCTTTTCATATTGGGAGAATAAGTTCAGATGTGTCTAAATTTTTTACATTCAAAACAAGTAACCTCATATTTTTTATCATTTATGTCCTTATTACATTTCTTATATTGTAACTGAAAATCTTTTTAACTAACCAAAATATTAATACATCGGCCATGATTAGATAATTCATTTTTAGAATGTTTAAAATCACATGAATCCAATTTAAAAAGAAACATTTTTTTGTTTCAAATACATAACAACATTTTCTGGTCATTGAAACATAGTAGGAACTATAGTGTTACAGAATGAAAATCCTCAATTATTTTTCATATATTTCATATCTTCTCTCAATATCTACCCTTATAATATATAAGATTACCATTAATTCATCCAGAGTAAGATTTGATAATATCCATGTATCATCAATTGGTTTCCTCCTATACACCCATTCACTGTGCATGATATCAAAAAATTTCTCCAAGATATTGTAAACTATTTTTGATAGTCATAAAAAATTGATTAATTTTAACAACTGGTTACCCATATAATAACTCAGACAGTTTATATTAATCTCTTAACATATCTTTTTTAGTTTAAATTTCCTTTGAAGTTCCAAAATCGGTAATCAGTAAATATTTCCATATACTATTAGCCACTTTATAAGAATAAATATGGTGATAGATACTAGTAGTTATTGAGCATTGTAAATAATTTATTACTCTATAGTTTAGTTGATACTCATTATTTTCTTGATTTTTAGAGGAAGTGAATTAATTATCAGATATTTTAAAACACCAATAGAGCATTACAAAATTATCCACTCCAGTTTTGATTACAAATGTATTTATCCTATCCCTCCAGTTATCATTGTTATTACTGTCAAAAATTGGTGTTCTATTGGGGTTAATAATATATATTGATCTGATTTCATTCATACCATCTATAAGTGAAACATTCATTTCCATAAACTCGTTAGTACATTAAATCGTAAAAGACTTGAAAATTTAATGAAGATAAAAAGCTTAGTATGTATTTAAGATGTGTAAAACATCACTGATACTGATTATTGAACTAGTATATATTATGAATACTAATTTTGATCAAAATAATTTATTCTATATGGATAATTATAAGAGGGGGGAATTATAGATTTGAAAACATTAGTTTAAAAAGATATAAACTAAAAAAATCACAATGAAACTTTATATAAAAAATTTTATTAAGTCATGTACTCAGTATAATTATTCCAATTTATCTTAATTAGATTGATAACAAAAATATCATAGTGTAAAAATAATAATGAAAATAGATTGAGTCAAAATAGTGTAAAAAATCGTTTTTATGATAGATATGATTAATGGAATATTTCTCAGATTCAAAAAAAAATTTATTATGTAATATAGATTCTATTTATCATAATGATACATGTTTCCATAATAAATTATATAAATAAAAGAGGAAATGTAATGAATTGTAAGAAACAATAAGATAATAAATACATTGTAATTATTATTTATTGTTATTTGAAAAGAGTAGTTATCTTTTAACATTAAGAGTAATGTAGCCACAAATGTTGACTAAGGAATCCCTTGTTTTATACTTACAAGAAATAATTTCATTCTTTATCAAAAATAATAAATCAATATAAGGATTATATTATATATATACTTATCATTGGTAGCCCTCAATTCGATGAAACAGAGTCTCAGTCTTTCTATCCATTCAGACCTTTATTCAGAAGATCAGATTCTATCCTGTTATCCCCGTAAGCCTTTGATTGTATTCATAAAAGAAAAAAAAATATTACAAAGAAAAAGAATCTGAACTATTACAATGGATAATAAGATTATATTCTTGAAGGAAATCTTCAAAGCACTTTCACATGTAGAAACATTAAAATGGGTCTCACAGAATAAGAAATCTTTATATTCAAACTTGTTTAATGGATGATTACTTATAGGCGGGCTTCCAATGATCATCTTGATCCTATAACAGTCATATATTCTCAATGTTATTCACAAGGACATGGAAATCTCGCACTTAAATTATTATATCATAACAAAATATCTAAAGTTGTTTTATTTTTAAATATTATAGTATAAAATATGATCCATTATAATCGAAATAGGTTTCTATGTTCAGAATATAAAATTTAGTCAATCGGATATATTTTATATTATATGTAATTATTATTAAAATATTTTAATGTGGATTTTTTGTTCATTGGTTCAGATATCAACACCGGTATAATGAATAAGTTAGTATTAAAGACAAGACATAACTTCTTATAACAATTATGATAAGTTGTATTCTATTTTTATCAGTTCCACACTTATTTTGATTATTTTAATGAAGAAAGTTAGTATAAATTCATGAATACATTTGAACTATTTAAATTTATGGTAAAACATATATGTGTTCTAAAAAAAATCAAAAAAGCATTAGACATAAAAATTTAGTAATCAAGTGTTTAAGAAAGAATTTTTTATTTTCAAAACAAATGGAATGAATAGGTGAATGAATAATTTTTGACGTAATAGAAAACTACATATAATTATAAATGCTTCACAAAAGAAAATAGGTCTAAATGAGTTATAATTGGGGACAGGAATATGTTACAGTATTTCATTAATTCCACTATAGTACATTAATCTCATATATTACAAAAAAACAATCTTAATATCCTATTTGATAAATTTATTAAAATTTCAACAATTTAGAAACATCATTTAAAATTTATTTCTAAATGTATATTAGTTAGATATTATATATTTTCAATATTAGGGGTGATTTATATAGATCATTTTGAATTGGTTTCATAATATGGGTGTTTTTATTTTTTTTCATATCCCAAATTTCATCATTACCATAAAATATATATATATTTATTTATTTTTAAGGATTGTTTATAATATTATATTTTCAATATTTAAGATTTTTAAAAACATTTATTATGGAAATAATTCTTGGAACGCATGATTCTATGATCATTAACAATAGGATGATGGTGTCTTAATTAATTACTTTCGTATTAGTGATACTATTCCAAAAACAAAATAAAATAAATTTTTACTTATTTTATCATATATCATCGTAAATGATAGTTTATAATATATTTTGACTGACCCAAACACAAACATATCATAATTAGAGGATGATTATGAGTTTTTATGTGTTTCTATTAGAATAATATAATTATTAAAGAAGAAAAATTATATTAATTTTTTCATTTAAGATGGTGAAATAGATTATAATATACATAAATAAATAATAATTAAACTAGTATAAAAGCATGATATATTTCTATATAGAGGAGGTAATCTATACAACATACAATTAAAGTCAACATTTCTTGAAAAACGAGTGGTGACGAATGCATTTTATGGTTTATAATTTTAGAACCATAAAAATATTATAAATATCATATTATTAAATTAAGTATATTTTTATTGACATCCGTTTTAGGTGGTAAATAATAATAAGACATATAATTTTTATAAGATGATAGTTTACATATAGGTTAACGAAGAGTCTATTTTTTCAAAAAATTAAAGGGATTTAAATTACATAT
Source organism: Viscum album (assembly GCA_963277665.1). Classification (NCBI taxonomy): domain Eukaryota; kingdom Viridiplantae; phylum Streptophyta; class Magnoliopsida; order Santalales; family Viscaceae; genus Viscum; species Viscum album. Next base: position 678,999,632 of record OY728128.1, on the reverse strand, counting down.
TTATTTTTTATTTTTCAAAAATAAATATATTTATATAAAACAGTAATTCATATATTAAAATATTTTAATAACAAATGATTGGTGTTTATAAAAAATAGAATATGTTGTTTATTTTATGTGGTAGTCCACATTTATACACTATCAACATTCATTTTTTAGTGAATTGAAATGAGTAAATAACGGAAATTAATTTAATATAATTAAATTTTGGTGTATTAATTATATTTATTTTATTATTTTTATGTGGGTACAAAAACATTTCAAGAATAATACTAAGAATAATTTATTATGAATGTGGTAATACTTATTTCAAGTTCTTGAGTATCTTCTTAGAACTATCCTTGAAACAGATGCCTTAAGCTAACAAATAGTGACTAGAGACTTCATTAAAATGGGTAGGGTTTTATAATGAACCATATTTTAGAGTATTAGGAATAAAATTTATAGTCATTGTGTAACATGATGTAGAAGGAGTATCCCCTTTTATAAGTGAAGTGGAAGGATATTTTGGATGCACCCACTACATTTTAAATAATGTAATGGTACAATATTAGATTACATGTATCGAAAAGGGACAAAAGAGTAAGATATGGTCTAATTTTGTCGAGACAAAGCTCAAAAATTCATTGTTGAAGTATTTTTAACTTGTTTTTGGTAATTTCTTCATAGTAAATAAATTATAAATGTATTTTTTTTTATTGTTTTTTAATTTGTTAACCATAGCCATTAATTTTTATAAAAACAATCACTCTTTTAAACTAATTTGAAAAGTTTTCAATAATTTTTAAAATAATTTTTATCAAAAAAATTATAATAGTGATAAAAATTAATTTAAAAATCACAGATAATAATTTAAAAATGTTTTTAGGAATACCTTTTTTTGATTAAAATTTATGTATAGGAAAAAATTATCAATTTTGATGATTTCCATGATATAAATTTGTTAATTAAAAAATAAATAAAATTTAGGTGTATTTAAAAAAAATACTAAACAAAGTTTTACCAAAATAAAATTTATTAAAAAAATACAAAAAAATTGTTATTTATTTTGAAATAATACTTATGTTGTTAAACCTATGTTTTCTAAATTAATTATAGATTGTATAAAGGTAAAATTTTAATTTATTAATAAGTTTTTGTTGATGAAAAAAATTATAAATTTTAATGTTTTTTATATTTCTATATCTATTCAAAAAAACATATGATTTTAGTAAAATCTATATGGTTATACTACTAACATAAAAATTAATTACATAGTATAATATAAAAAATTCATCTTTGGATAACATTTAATTTTCAAAAAAATTGAAGTTCATTTAGTAAAATAGAAATTATATGAATCTATTTTATAAATGAACATTCATAATATAATGAAAACATTATTTATTATAAATTATCCTTATTAAGAATTATATATTCAAAATATTATTTCACACTAAATTATAATTTGGATAATATTAATACTCACTGATTATATATTATCATAATAAACATTTATTTTTTTTGTTTACCTTCTTATTATTTTAAATAGTTTTATGTGAATGGAAAATCCATCTAAATCTGAAATCATGTTAGTATTGTATAATCTAAATCTATGAGATTTTGAATGATTAAGTTCATTTCATTTACTATAAATTTTTATATTTTTATAATTTTCTTGACTATATCAATTTTATCTATTTCATTTTATTTTAGTTTTTTCCAATGGACATAGGAATTGAACACAAGACATTTATTTAAAGTAAATATGTATGGAAGAAACGTGTGTCCTTATACACCTTCACCTATGACCCCCCTTAACAAAAGAATCTCCATTTTACGTGAATAAAAAAAATAAAATTATATATCCAAATTGGGGTAATTCCATCAAATTCAAAAAATAAAAATATAAAATTTGAGTTATATAAGAAAATAATGGGAAAACATGAAAGATGTTCATATTTCCAAATACCTTTTTCTAAGTGTGTTTACTATGATTTTGTAACTTGTTTATAAAAAACTACATATAAAGCAGTTTTATGAAATAAATATATGAAAGAATAATTTTGGAAATCATTTGACAAAATTCAATAACATTAAATAATCATCTAAGAATAATCAACTTTAATAAAAAAAACAATATAAAAATAAACCACAAATAAACAATTGAGAATTAGGAAATTTTTATAAATCCAATTGTACACCGGTTTTAAAATGATTTTTTAAAAACTTGTGTTTCCACCTCTAAAATTGATTAAGGGATAAAACTATTGTTTAGTTATAAAATCCGTATTTAAAAAGTCTCTTAATAATTTTTACACAAACTTACCATGTATGGTAAATTGGATTTAATTTTAATAACTAACAAATCATGGGAAGCTAATAATTACAAGTGAGATTTATGTGAAAACTAAATTCCATTGATAGGTAATCAATAGACACACACAATGTGACCATTTTCTCATTGAAAGCATGGAATTAAAATATGTTTGAATTCATGGATTCGGGTTTAATTTTCCATCTACATAAAATCCAATGCCAAGTCATGTATCTCATTGATTATACAGTTATTCCACTCTAATTTGGGAAATTATTTCCTTATAGGACCATCACAAACATTGATTCCTGATAATACCCTGATTTATTTTAATTTAACACAAGAACCTGGGTCTCTAAGACTATATTATGAATAATAGGAGAGTGGATATGGAAGAAAATATGTAGGGATATATGTTTAATCACATTATCGGGATGAATAATCATCATAAAATGAATTAAGTTCATTTAATATCTATGTATAATTAGATTATGAGAGGAGACTAATTACTAGGCTATTTGAACTTGAATGGTATTAAAATATACTCCAAAAGAAATTAAATTGATAAGGGTTAGATTTAGAAATACAAAAAATTTAAAACTAGGAAGATCACATGGTTTGGCTTCATGAATATGGAAACTATGGACCATATATGAAATAGAGACAAGATATGTGTTTTAAACCACACACAATTTATCCATACAATGAATAAGATTTGTTGAGGCCATTTATAAAACAATGTACTTCAGACTAATCTACATGGATTACATAAAACCTTGAATTTATCATGTATCTAAACTAAACATGAATGATTCTCTTGTATGTCTCAATCACATTGGTTTAATTGGAACATTACTATGATTAATCCTCACGATTACTCATTTCCATGCATGATTATGTCGTATGGTTACTCAAATAATTTTTCTATTTGTGTGTCTTCATAAATTAAAATATTACATGTATTATTATATTTCATTGTTTATAATAACTATGTAATGATCATGTGAAAACCACATTATATAAAATAATTCAAAATAAATTGAAAATTTAACATCTAAATCATCAATTTCCAATAATATAATTAAATAAATACAATAATAAGGAGACATGATATTGCGGTGTGATAATTCTCCCCACTATATTAGTTTATATGACAAAAACTTCTCATTTAAATTAAATATCATAGAAGGTGGATAATTCAATGTATTATTAAAGAAGTAATTTTTTAAAAAAAGGGACTCTAGGACACCAAACAATGTATGTTTCCATAAAAATACTCAATTATATTCCTAAATGAATATATAACATCACAACCAAAAATTAGATTACCTGAAAAGAGTCAATTATAAATGTAAGTGGCTTTTAATGGGGTGGGTTTATGTTTGGTAAATAAATACCTCATCCTAGATTCTGAACTCATAGGAATCTCAAATAAATAATGATATCTCCTATGTAGGTCTCTTAGAAATATTTAGGATGCCACAAACACAAAAATCCTAAAATTAAATAATATATCCTAAAGAAACTATTATAGATTTAAAAACATGGTCCTTCCCCATAATTGTGAGAAATAATTAATTTCACATTTATGACACAAAAACATTATGAAACATTCTTAAATTCATTCAGTTAATGATTTACAAATACTACAAAAAATAATTTCAGTAATATTCACTAAATGTTTCACCAAAATCAGATACATGGAGAATATGTTCACTAATGAATAAAATTATCACTAATAAGAGACACAAATATAAAACTATATATAAATGACATAACATAATTTTTAATACCTCAAATAGTAATCACATTAGCATATGAGTCAATGGGTTGAACCACTGAGAACATTTCAACATGTAGGTATAGATCCTCCACTTTCATATATAACACATTTTATGAAACTTATTAGTTAACCCAAATGAATATAACTATTTTAGTTAATAGGATCATCCTAACATGAAGTCTTCTCATGACACAACTTACAACACTGATGGCTTAATATAAACGTACTAAATGTAATAGGATGGCCTCTTAATACTATATCATTGTTGACATACTAAAATAAAATCTCATTTCCACTAATGATGTTTCCTTCACCACCTCTAGGGAAATAAGAAATATCAATTCACTTGATAACCCCATAAATAATTTATTTATCCTGGCTATATTTTTTCACTAACTGTACATAAGAGATTAACTCAATCAAGTAAACCTTTAAATTGATATCACAAGTAACCCCTCTATAGAGAATAGGTCTTTAAAAAAATACTAGGTTAACTTAGGTATATATTGTAGTAGCTTAATGTATTGACAAGATTATTCCAATAGTAATTTATCACTCTATTAAATTGAATATATCTTTGTATACATCGTTTTTGGGTTATATGAATTTTTATTATATAAATAATTCATTTAATCATTCCCATGAATGAAACTATTGTGTTATAGTTAGAATGAGGGCCTTCAAGCACTTCTATCATGGAAATTAATGATTAAATGTATGATAATTGAGTTTAAGAGACTATAGGATTTGGATAAGTGTGGAGTAATTAGGAATATTCTCCACTCTCTATCGCATCCTAGGGACCTTGATTTATTGTGAAGATAGGATAATTAAAATTCAGAAACAGTAAAACACATTATCCATTTAAAACTAGGACAAAAATATCATTAGGCACCACAACTGATTTTTATGGAACAATAGACATATATATTTATTATATAAAATCAATCATTAGTTCCTATTTAAATTCCATAATAAATTAGTCAGAGAATACTAAAAAATAGTAAAGAATAAAATATAAATATGTATCAGGTTTCAAAAATACATAAACCCAAATATGTAAAAATATTTATGAATATTTAACTACCAAGAAAAATCCATTTTTATCATAATAAAACTCAGCATTACTTACCAAAGTCTAAAATATATAAAAACCATAAAATTATTATAATAAAATTGTATGAGTAGTATTTTAATATCTTAATAAATGATGTGAAAAATATTTTAAATTTTAAAAATATTAAAAATATTAATTTATTATAGTTTCACAAAAATTTCATTAGAATGGATTACTTTATTTACTTTAAACACCCATTATTACTTTAAAACAGTAAAACAATTCAGTTGAAGGCATTTTTAGATGAAAAAGTTTAAATAAAATCAAATAAATTACCTAAAACCCCATAATTTTACCCCTAAAGAAATTAACGAAATTACTTTTCAACTTTTAGGAATGGATTTAATAACTGAAAATATCATTTTTAAATCAAAATGTATGAATTAATTTTAAAACCATGTGTTTCATAAATTTTTAAAAGATAGAAAAAAAATTCTATCTTGAAACATAATAAAATAAATCAAAATAATATCAAAATATCCCAAAAATCATAACAATTCACCATAAATCCTTAATAAAAGAGAATAATAATTATTAATAATCATAAAGAATTTGTCTTTAAGAATTTTTACAATTCAAAGATGTGCTTATCCTTCCAGAAAATTGTGAAAAGCAAGGGCTAACTATGAAAATTCCACAATAAGTTACCCAAAGTAAGATTCATGGTTCTCACTTGGTTTTTCATACTATGCACTGTAACTATGTTACATTGGATTTCCCCCATTTTAAACATGATAACAAGAAATTTCTCAAAAAAATACAAAAATTTATATAAAACATAAATACTAAAATAAGGGATAAAAATTAAAAAAATTGAAAAAAATTCTAATTATATATATAAACATCTTGAACACCCTCGGGTAATTTAATGATCAATATAAAATGTATTTTCCATACACTTGATGATGCATTGTTATCAAAATCATACAATCATGTCACATGTTTACCAAGAATATAAAAATAATATTTAGGATATGATAGCATTTTTTCCTAAAACTACCAAGGATACATTTGGTGTGGGTATTAGAGATGGCATGTGACTAGGTCAAAAGCATCTTCCTAATCACCATAGCTTGGAAAATAGTGATTCCAAATATTATATAAATTATTATGAATGATTTCTCCTATGAAATAATTAATAAATAAGGATCATACCCAAAAAAAATATGACCACCCCATATGTTGATGATTCATGCAAATAAATTAAGTAATTTAAATAAATAAGAAAATAAAAAAATATATAAATGTATAAGAATAAACTATAAGACTAGATGAAAATCCAACTAAAAAAACAAATAAAACCAACATCACTAAGGATAAACATTAATTTAGGTTCTTATATAAACATAAATAAACATTAGGAGGAATACTGATGTGGCATGATATATAAGATTGAATAAAATACTAATATTAAATTCAAATATGGTTGGTACTCCAAGAATATAACATTATGTGTATGGTGACACCTTCACCTTTCATATCTAAGTCTCTAGAACAATAAATATATGAAATATCTACTATATCCAACTGAAATATATAATGGGCCAATAAGAATATAAGAACAAGAAAATAATTCCTATTGGTGTCCTCTAAAAATCCCTTTCATGGAACTTAAAAAATCAATTTTATTCTTGTTTGAAATAAAATTGTTAAAGTAAACCATTATTTTGATTGAAATTAATTTTTCATTAAAAAATAATAATAGATCATTTAATTCCTTGTTATAATGGATTCCTATTTTAAAATAAAGTATAATTTTGTTAATTCAATTAAAATGTAGTAGTATAAGTAGTTGAAAATTAATTTAAACATACATTAGAAGAATATACTTGAATAAATAAATGAAATACTTCACACATAGTAAACATTTAAAATTTCTTGATGAAAGAACGTGATATCATAATTTGGGAATTTGAAAAAGGTAAAGACCAAAGATAAAAAATGCAGGATTAAAAATCATAAAAATTGTAATAATATACAAACATAAATTTACCGTAAATGTATAAAAAGTTCGTGGGATCACTTGACATATATAATTAATCATATCGAAAGATAATAACAATCATAACACACCCCCGCCTTTGGTAACCCTTCAAATAAGTAATCCACTTTTCATTAAAAACAAATTTCTTAATCATATCCCAATAATATTATATGTTCATCTACTTGACACAATATAAATATCACATTTTAATTATATACAAAAAACATTAATATGATCAATTTATGGGTGTTCATGAATAAAAAACATTTTAATAAAGTACCAATTGTGCCTTTGGAAAATTTCTAGAATAACCATTTCATAAAATCATCTTCTAAAAAATAATAAATTAAAATAATATCTTTGAAATCATATTATAAGCATAACATAATTTAAATTATCATCCATACAAAATTGATTATTATAAATAGGAAAATATAAAAAAATAACCTCAAATAATAAATATAGAACAAGGATAATTTTGGAAAAACCAAATAAATCATTTTTTGAACTCAAATTGTTAAAAAATTGTTTATCCCCTTTAATTATTTTTAACAATAAAACACCCCATTACTTATCAAATTCATTTTAAAATAACAATAAGACATTTCAAAAAACACTTCTCTATCATAATTTAATGGTTTATATTTTTTTGGAAATGGACATTTTTTGAAAAATAGCCATGCTAAGTGAGATTCATTAGAATAAAACATTTTTAAATAATGAATAGATATGAATAATATGAACATTAATTCAGTTAAAACATTGTATGAAAACAAATAATCAAATATGGATTTAATTTAAACATTATATGAATGGAGTTATATAACATAAGTCATTGAACTCGTTGATAATGGTATTATTCACCAAAACCAGGGAAAATCACTTATTTGGCCTTCATGGACAATAAATAAATAGAATACCCCATATTAAATTCAGATAACACTCAAATATAGTTCAATATTTCCATATTTGAGCTATAATAAGAGAGTATAATGGATAAATATTAGAGGAAGTGGTTTAAAACACTTTACATAAAATAATTATCATGAAAGATTGTATAAAATATATGGCCAAGACAATAGGAAGGGGATAATCATAGGGGACTCATTCCTGTGTTACTAGAAATAGAATTGAAGGAAAATAGACCCCAAGAGAACTAAATACTAGAAAGGGTATAAAAAAAATCTGGAAATATGAAATATGGAAGCTCACATAGTTTAGATTCACTCATTCAAAAACAAGACGCAACCCATTTCACAGCTGCCAGATTTAGGATGTGATCCCTAAAAATTAGGTATATAATTTATCCTTACATTGTGAAATTCCAATGGAATACATTGAGAGGAAACACTCTTAGGAGTAATCATCATGGATTGCTCGAAAATATGTAGCTACTATTCATCTCAAATGAAATAGAAAGACTCCCCGGTACTATTTTATCACATAGTTTCTAATAAACTAATCGTATACTTAATCTTCATGATTACTAACGGAAATCTTTGATTAATTCGTACAGTTGTTGCTAAACATATGATAACCATGTGTCTTTCACTAAACTGAAATATCACACAGAGTATTACATCAAATGGATTATATTAACCATTAAATGTTAATTTGAAGACCATGTGGTATACAAAAAAACCCAAAACCAGGAAAATTTTACATCAAACTCTTCCAAGTCCACCAAAATCATGAAACAAATATAATAGTTTGAAAAATTAATATTTTGATGTGACCACCTAATAAAGGAATACCATATAAAATAGTTTCCATTATATTTCTATAGACTATATTTTTGTATGAAATATATATATTGAATTGTGTTTGATCATATCGTACAACACACAAAGAACTCTATAATTGGGTATGGAATTCTAATGTTAAGAGTTAAAATTCATTAATATTCCCCTGATAGATATCATTAACATAAATCATTTCATAAGATGAAATAATATATAGAATTTGAGTTGTTAAAGGTTACTGTAATTATGAGTTTCCTTTAGGGATATAAAAGGAGGTACTCACCATGACATCACCTAACACTTCCTATGGAAATGAAAACTCTCTCTCTCCATAATGATCTCTTCTCCTTCCTCCTTCACAACGAGAGACAACATCATAGTATGGAGTGAAGGAGAATACGAACAATTAATTCAGAAATTAGTTTCATCTTATTGATACACAATTGAGGTGAGATTCCTTTGGCTACATCTAAGTGATTATAATCAAACCATTATGATAAATATGGTAGTAGTTGATCAATAGGTGAAAGGTACACATTGTTCATAATTTTAGTGTCATATTGTTTCTGGTTTCAAGCATGGATGATCTTGGGATTCAAGGGTTTCTTTATGTTTCTATTGCATTGATTATGTTTTTCTATATCTATTAATCCCCATCAATAATATTCATACAGCACACATGATTTTGTAATTATATAAATTCTACAGACCTGTAAATTTCAATATATTTTGTCAAAATGCATGTGTGAAGTATTGCAGGATAAGGAGGGTTAATACACAAAACATTATTTATCTAAACATTACAAAATATATTTAATGAGAGGTTTCTATAAGATAGAATATTTAAATTATACACCAATCCACCACACCCCAATATTTCTATATATGACATGATACTCAAATCATATTCCTATAATTGGTGATAGATTTATATCGTTAATTCTTCAAAATTCATGTTTTTGTGTAGTTATTTATTATTTATTTAATTAATTGCATGACTACATGAATTTTAATCAATGAAACCCAATATAAATATAACACATAACAATACATTTATCAAATTATATATATTTTTGAAATATATTTTTTCAATATTTTCACTTTTAAATATTCAATTGTCAGAATCAACTCTACTCAACTACTTTTTTCATAGCATTGAGTAGAACCTATTGATAAAATTAGTATCATTGTCACTCTTATGTCATAATCATAGAACCCTGGGTCTAGTTCACTAATCATTAGTTGAACCAAATAACAACCTAGCATCAATCATTCATCTATGTATGATAAAGGAACGAAACTAGTAGTGAGGGTCTATGATCATATGATGGGGAGACTATACCATCAAATCAGAGTGAAATATATTGGTTTAAAAACTGGATAAAAATTAAAACAATGTATAAAAATAAGGATATTAAATCATGAAACATAAAAATATAATAAATAAATATATAGAGACCATATCCACTATTATATACCAAAGGATTCTCATGCCATCATGATATAAAAAATGGTTCAGTTCAAGGGAAATAAAAACTGAGGAAAATCCCACAGACAGTAAAAAAAATTTAAAGGGCCAAATTTATCCCCACTAGCATCATGTGTATAAGATCAGTCCTCAAATAATGCACTCTTTCCTTGGAAAAGAAATCTGGAATCCAAAACTTGACCCTTATCATAGTCCCTACCTACCATCATGAAGTCTATCTGGGATTCAATCAGTGTTATAAAAAAGGTGTGAGATATAATTAGTCTAACACCACCAACGGTGTCTATAAAAAATTAAGCATGTGCATAAGAGATGATATAGTATATAGGTATAACAATAATAAAGGCTTCAAATTTTTAGATGAGATAACCAATTCTATAATACATATTATGATCAAATAAATCCATAAATAATATATCACTTTATAATAGACCAAGAAATCAGATACAATCTATAACATTATCTCAAGAGTCTATATAGTATTGAAATTGAGAAATAATCATGTGTCATATCTATGAGGGCTACGTCCTAAGTCTCATGACATAGGAATCCTATTTGAATCCATAGAGCACATCTATAGAAAACTATAGGTAATTCAAGACTACATTGGACAAGAAAATATAACCCCTAGTTGATGTATCCTCATTGATTCAACAGATCACATCCAAAGAAAACATAGTAATGACATGGGTGGATCCTAAAGAGCATGTATGATGTGGACTAAGAAAGTCAGATCAAAGGTAACAATCCATAGAATCTAATAGAAAATTTTAAGGTCTATCATAGGTTCCATACTATGATAACTCACATTGATTCCATATTTTTTCATTTGTGACCAATGTTATAAATATAATCATTTAAGGGACTTTTTTCGTTACCATCCCTTTATCAATTAGAATAATCATAAACATTTCATTAACTATTTCACAAACAATAGAAAAAGAAGGATGCATTTATATCATATATTTCATTAGTCATTTCCATTCAATGAATTGTATAAGGGTTAAAGGGAAAATGTTAGTGTCTATGGTTTTTATCAGTTAAATTAATAATATTCATTTCATTAATCAATATCCACACATGTGGTAATAATGTGGGACTTCTTACTATCATATCTAGGTCACTAAATAATTTCATAATTATGGATAAAACAATTTTTTATTATTTACATTCCATAAATCCCATTTATTCCATTTCATTACATCTTTCATTAAAAAATGTGAATTTATTACCAGTAGTACTCACCTTCAAAAATTCATTCAATTTATATCCATCTCTAATTAATAATTAGATATCTCAACTCAACCAAGTTTTTAATATCCATATTAATATAATGAACCTACCTCAATGGTCATTCAAGATAAATTTAATAGCCTCTTACCATGAATAAGGTTATAATAATATGTTTAAATCATGGGTCAAACTATAAAGTAATGAATTTTGAATTTAAGGAGAAATTTCGTGAAATTTTGGTGTCGGAATGATGACAGAGAAGTATAAAACCCAAAAAAATTTAATAAAATATGTAGACCACCTTCCATATATGGATATTACTCTCCTCACCTTCTATCAGACTTTATATTCTGTTAGAATGGGAGAAATTGATAAAATATATGAATACCCTAAAATAGGGAATATTTTCTCACATAGATTTAGCTTTTCATATTGTGAAATAAATAATTAAATGATGAAAGAGGAACAAAGAGCTTACCAGTACATATAAAATGCAAAATAAATGATACTTCATTTAGAGCCCAAATGAGGACTAAATCAAAATACCTTTTAGGAGAGGAGATGATAATTGGGTATGATTAACAAAAGTGGATGTTAAAAGAGTGAATAATTCATAAGTAGTTCTAGGGATAAAATATATGTCACCCACTTATAAAGGGGAATGTGGTTTTCCTATATGGTTTGGACAAAACATGCTCTATCCATTCATCATTAGTACCTAAGTGGAATTAAGAGTGCAGGTTGGGAACACATATTGGAAACCTGTTCAAAGTTCTTCTATGTCCCCTAAAAAATTCTCTAAAGTTTTTCACATTTCTATCCTTCTACACTTTCATGGTTTATTTAGATAAGATCCTCTATAAATGGGCGACAACGTTGAGTTGCAGATTTAGAACTAAATGTTTTCCAACCCATTGCCTCATGTGGATTCTACAAAAACCATATCTTCATGCTCGGAATAAGACCATGATAGTCCCAAACCCTTCTTTAAACTAAAAATAACTTTTATTAGGAGAAACCAACATATTTTTGTTTTAAATTTGAAGGATTCATAATTCAAAATAAAATTCATGATTTTACCAAATCCCCTCATTAAAACCAATATTCCCTATGTTTCCCTTACAAGGTTGGTAAATATCATCTATAAAAATATATTGTCACTAAGAATGTATATCATCCCCCATATACCATGTACCATCATGTAAATGGTTTTTCATCCGTTTCACCCAAACTAGAGGAACTAAACATCCGCTTAGCACCTTTTTTATATGAATAATGATTAATATATGATGCTCCACAAAGGAAGCATCTACCACTAACTCAACCTCATCTTGATATAGAATATGAGATGGGTCTAAGTAGTAACAATGAAATGAGATACCTAGAAGTGATCGTGCATGAAAGTATACCTATGTGTTAACTACAAATCATATAATACCATACTGATTCTCTCAAATATTTTAAAGGGCCTGAAAAAATGAAGAGATAGAGTCTCTTATTTCACATTCCATATATTTCCCAATGTATGAGAAAAATGAAAGAAAAATTATTTCCCCACCTGGAACTCTAGTAATCAACAATATTGATTATTGTAAAACTTCAACCAAGACTCAGATATATACATACCCTTCAGGAAAATTAGATCCTCCACTAAATTATCCAAAATGAGATAAGGTCACATCATTTTTTCCTCTTCTACCACTATCTTGTACAAGGTTTAATGGTATGTATTAATATATAAATCCTCATAAGTATCCATCTATATAGCCACCTGGATGTTTAATTACTAGAAAAATATTTGAGTGTTATTTTTTTCTCCCAATATCCCCCAAATACAAGATACATTCCTAGAACATATTTTCTAGCAAATGTATCATATGATCAGACTAACTGTTATTCTATACGTGATGGGTTTCCTGCAATAGTACCTATAAACCATACTCCCACTACAACCCTTTCTTGAACCATGATGTAAAATGAGTATCTAAATCAGATATAATAGTACATAAAACTCCATAAAGGCATATGATATCTCTAAGATATATAATTCCATGATACTCCACTCAAATGGTCTCTGTAATAGGTAGGAATTGACCACCTTTTAACAAAAATTGTCTATGACAACCCATTTTTTTTCATAGCGTAGAGGAGACCTATGTAATCCCCTAAAAGAATCCATAGTGTTGTTTTCCCATTTACACTATGTAATGGTTAATGACTATAAAATAAAAATCATCTAATAGTGTTCTACATTTACCTAATAATAGGTGGAACACCGAGTAATTAAACCATTTATCTCCATATTCATATCAATTGACTAGTATTTAAGACATAAATAACGTCATGTACTCATGAGGTCATTGTGAATAAAAAAATAAAAGTTTTGATACTCTCACATTATTTACTCTGGGATGTCTATATGATCCAATACATATACATAATTTCATACGACCTCATCCTCATCAATGATCCAACCAGCCGGTGGATTTATTCCTAAAACCCTATCCCATATTACCATGTAATCCGGATCAATAAGCTACCACATTTCCACTCTATAAAAATTGAAGATTTCATGGCTAAAAAAATAATAATAAACTAAATGTGATCCTCTTGGACATTTACGTGAATCTCGTAAAATTGGGACATCAGTTGCCACTCGATACTAGCCAACTGAACTACCTTTGTCATAGTATTTCATCTCAGATCATCACCAACAACATTTATTTTTAACCATTGTATAAGAATGAACAATGTGGTACAAATTAATTCATTCCCCCCATATTCATTTTCAACGAAATAATCCATGTTGATTAAATATTTACATAATTATTTTGTGGTTTCTGTACACCAAAAAGTTATATCCTATTTCATAGTTTCTCTAAAAAATTAGGTTTTTAACAATTGATGTTAGATTGGTATTGTCTATTGGGTAATTACTCACTTAAGGCCTCAAATAGAGATACCCATATACCATGTATGGATCTCCCTATTTCAAAAAGGCTCCTAACCTGATTCCAATTGCAGCACCAAATATTTTTAGCCTCTTCTAGACTTAGATAAAATCAAGATCAATGTTGAAGTTAATATAACAATCATCTTCTAAAATGATCTTCCAAATGGTTTAGATTAGATGTATTTTTCACCCTTTTTAGTCATTCTAGTATGCGATACTACTAGGTGTACCAAATCCTTACTGATTTTCCTATAATAGACATCATTCCCCAAGAAACTACAAATTTCAAAGATGTCATTATCATGATCATAGGAAATGATGTCTCTCACTTTCTGTAGTTCAATTGATACTCATGTATTAGAGATAATGTGACCCATGAAGTGGAACTTTTCTATCCCAAAGTGGAATTTAGTGAACTTATCATATACATGGTTCTCTCTATGTGAGCTCAAAATGATATCAATATGTTGGGCTTGTTCATGTCATGTATGTGAGTAATCTAAGATGAATAATACCCCAAATGAATCCAAATATTGGTGGAAAACGTAATTAATCTAATCTAGTAATATTGGTAGTATGCATGTAAGAATGAACGATATGATGAAATACTTATACAAGCCATATCAAAAATAGAATGTTGTATGAAGTATATCAGATGGTATATCATGCATCTGATGGTATCCCAACCTTATATCGATTATGGAGAATACTATAACCCCTTTAATGATTTTCAATGTGGACATCTATACATGGATGTTGATATCGATTCAAAATTATAATCTAGTTCAGCTAATTGTAATCCATGCCCAACTAGAGGGTTCCATATACCTTCACTATGAATGGGATATATAAAAATCATGGGGATGTACTAGGACATATTAAACCATTAGCATATAAGTATTCTAGATACCTTTACAACTCTAGTAACTAAGTAATATCCATCATGTAATTAGGATGGAATATTTCTGCTGCTCATAGAACTACCTCAATAGAAAAGTCTCCCTCTCTATTAGGAGTTATACCTAAAAAATATCCAAGTAATACATCCTCTATTTTATCTAATGAAGGATGGAAATCATCCAATTTCTTTCCCCAATCATCCGAAAAATAGCTAGTAATCTGGTTTGTCAATATGCCCAGTCCATGATTCTTGGGTCCATCTCGACTAGCCTAGATATCACATTTGTAACACCCCGAACCCTCTAGGATAGATCTGGTAAATTATTTGTGATATTGTAATGGTTAGAAATAATGAACGTCCCAAAGGAATGATCACTTTAGTAGTCTTGAAGAAACTAGATATATAGATGTAACTCAAATTACATTGGAAACTGTTACAAAATACAATACATAACAAAAACTAAAAACATCAACTATACGAACTCAATAAATGATCACCTCTTCATCGCCTGTTGATGAAAAATAATGAAACGGGTGAGTTCAAATAATCAGTTAGGGTTACAAATAGAGGAAGAATAAATCAATAATAACTTAATTGTAAAAAAATATACATAATCCACATGGAATGGTGAATAAATGAAAAAATCGCACTATTAATAAATTGATAATGAAACTACATCCATAGATTTTTTCATAGTGAAACCCTCATGGATAGTAAAATTTGATAATGAATAATGAGAATTATTATTAATTGTACGCCATGTATCAGTCACAAGACACCATATTACCATAAAATGGTCTAGTTCGGTGGGTAGAAACACGTCTTATTTTTGGAAACAAACTCGAAGGGATTTTCGCCAACTGATTTGTCTCATGAGACCTGCCGATGCATCGAGGGGATATAGCGGGCCCCACCCACCGTTACATGTCCAAAGAATTATTTAAAAATTGATTCAATAAAATATTAATAGGACATTTCAATATCTGTATAGAGTAGAGTATATGGATTCATTAATATTTACATAATTAAAATAACTTTCCAAGTAAACACCGTATGTAAAATGATATATTGTTTAAACGACAAACATATCCATGATATGATATTATGGATATTTAATATAAATATAATTTCAAAATTAGAAATGATCTCAAATGGGCAGTAGGTACACCACATATGTATTATTAGGCGCACAATACAAAGTTAGTCACAAAAAAATGTAATTGAGACAAAGTCTCTTACCACAATGTAATCGGTAAAATCATATGAAAACAACTTAATAACCATAAAATGTGTCATTAAATACCTTTAATATAAATATAATAATGTGATTATATATCAAATGGATGTACCCATATACCACAAGCAAGAAATAATTGGCAAACAATGGAAATCTCATGGAAACTTAAGTGAGATGAGAAACCCCTTACAAAACTTTCGGCATGGATATGAGTTTTATTGAGAGGGATTAATGAGAGGTAATGGGGTATTATATTATTTATATTTCACAAGGGAAGTATTATGGAGGTGAGAAAATGTACCCCATCATTTGGAATTAATAATAAAAGAGCACAACATATGGGAGATTCTTGAACAAAAGTGTGAGAGAGGATCCCTAAGCTTATGCTAGAAGGTGTTCTTAACTTGTTATTAATAACCTGAATGAACAAATTAGGATTATTAGTTCATAATTCCATAACCACTAATATATTTAAATGATTTATTATATCCCTTTGTAGTTCGTTCATGGCCTTTTTGATTAGTTATAATGTTCAATTTCATTGATCGGGCTTGTTTGATTAGTTATTTTTAAAATATCGGTTCACTTATATCCAAGTGTGGATAAATATGAAAGATGTAAGTGGTTTCCCATAAATTCCATTATTGAACATCTAGAGGATTACATGGTTTTAATTTAATTTGGTTACTTAGCATGACATTGATTTATTACATATATATAACCTTAATGACAACCATTTTGGTTAAACGGTGGGTTTTATTACAATGAATATGTTTTTCTTTATAACTTAATACCATTTAAAAAAAAGGATTAAAGAACTAAAAATAGTCTATATTACATATATAATAATCTGGTTCAACCATAACTCAAATGGTTTCATGACCAAAATTAAATATTATAGTATAAATTGATAAATTGTTTTCCTTGAATGTGCTAAATTCACACATCTCAAATGATGCTTTACTTACTTCCAAATAAACTGTCAGGAATGGACAGAAGATAATGAAATATCTCATTAGCCTAAAAAAATTCCATTACATGTATGTTACTATAGTTATCATACGATTTGGGTGAAAGGAGGTGAGGAAAGAAACAAAAAGAAAAGAACTTAAAAGAAATGAAGGAATTGGAATGTGGAGTTTACCTCTTGAGGCCTCCTCATATGAGAACCTCTTAAGTTGAATGGTTTTGGTGTTTTGAAGAGGCTAGGAGCTTTTGGACTTGGGGGAGGATTTTTGGGAGTGATTTGGGTAGAATATTTTCAATCCACAAGGCTTGAGAGGAGTGAAGAGAAGAGAGAGTGAATGGTATTTTATAGTAGAGGAGAGAGGAGTTTTCAAAATATAAAAATCATTAATTTATTATTTCTCCATAATACATGGAATTGTGATAATTCCAAGACCATCAATAGTATTTTTATCATTTAAATCTGAATAAATTGGGCTTACATCATCAGATCCTCATCAATGACTCAATTAATCCATTATTTATCATTTATTTTGAATTATCCGATTTTACAATTCATAAAATATTCAAGTATTTAGAAAAAATACCAAAAATTCACCCTAACCATTTTCGATGCGTAGAATATAAATATAATGTTCATTTTTAAAAAATAATTTCCTAAATATGATTAATTAAATATTTAATTAAAATCATTATTTAATCAAAAAATATAAACACCTAAAATATTCATCTTCATTTTTATGGTGCCGAAATTCACATATACACTCAATATTATGGAGACCATTCATAAAGATCATATTAATATTCATAATTGTAAGTTACTATTCATAAGGGTAGGTTTCTATTCATAGGGGTAGATTACTATTCACTAAAAATTACGTTAATTCTATCAGACACTAAATATCATCTTCAACACAATCGTGTATGTCAGATTTTTAAAATTCAAATCACAGAGTTGGAAAAATTTAAGTTTAATTGATAGCTTATTGATATATCCTATATGTAACCATGTTTTGTTCCATATAGGCTCCGTGATTCATGAAATATATTATATAACTATAATGTATTTAAGAGAAACAAACCATGTAGTGTTTGGAGTGCTACATTATTCCCACCTTCGAAATTTTCATCCACTAAATTTTTTATGAAATTCAACAAAAATATGTAGGTGATTCTTTTTCATAACATCCTCAGGTTCCCATGTTGCTTCCTTCATGTTATGGTTTCTCCAAATAACCTTTACTAGATGAGTTGTCTTATTTCTCAATACCTGCTCCCTTGTGTCAAGAATCCCAATAGTCTTTTCACAGTATGAGAAATCAGATTCCAGTTCAATTTCATCATATGTGAGTAAATGTGTTGGGTCTGGAATGTATTTCATTAACAATGACATGTGGAACACATCATGAACTCTGGAGATATTTGGAATCATCTCTAAATGGTAAGCTACAACTCTGATTCTTTCTAGAATTACAAATGGTATGATGTACCTGGGGCTCAATTTCCCTTTCTTACTGAACCATAAGACACCCTTCTAAGGAGATACATTCCGAAATACATGATCTCCCACTTGGAATTCCATGTCCTTTCTCCATTTTTCAGCAAAACGCTTCCCAAATTTCAGAACTCCATCTTCATAGAAGAAGTCATCCAGTCTTCCATCCTTGAAGAATTAATTTTCTAAAGCAGATTTTCATCATTAGATTGAGATCTTTTTATCTTCCCTGATAATGATGTTTTAGCAGTCATTTGAAAGAGGAAAGATGTTTCCCTTTTGTTAACAATTCCCATATCCATCTTTAGTAGATCCAAAAATATAGGATCTCTCTTAATCATCATTTGAGTCAGAAGTCCATGATCATTCCGGGTTAATGCATTTGCCACCTTATTCGCCTTACTCGGGTGGTAGTGCATTGAACCATTGTAATCATTGAGCAACTCAAGACATCTCATTTGCCTCATGTTTTGTTAATTTTGTGTGAAAATTTATTTCAAACTCTTGCTGTCTATATAAATCTCACATCTCTCTCCGTAGAGATAATGCCTCCATATTCTCATAACAATGATTATGGATACTAACTCAAGATCATGAGTTGGATAATTTTTCTAATTAGTCTTCAACTGTCTTGATGTATAAGCAATAACATTATCATTTTGCATAAGGATGAAACCCAGTTTATTCTTTGATGCATCACTGTATATTATGAATACAACACTTTCAGATGGAAGAGTCAAAATTGGAGCATTGACCAATCATTTTTTCAATTCATCGAAGTATTCTGTACATTATTTTTTCCACACAAACTTAACTTTTTTATTTTTGAGCTTGGTTAGTGGATTAGCCAGTCGGGAAAAAATTATGAACAAAATGCCGATAGTAACCTAAAAAGACGATAAAACTGCATACCTTAGTTATGTTTGTTGGCATGGGACATTCTTGGATTGCCTTTGTCTTTGGAGGATCAACTAGTATTCCATCCTTAGAGACAATATGGCCTATAAATTAACCTAATTGAAGCCACAATTCACTCTTTATAAACTTCCCATATAATTTATTTCTTCTAAGAGTTCTCAGAATAACCCATAAGTGATTTTCATGGTCTTTGTAGCATTTTTAGTATATGAGGATGTCATCAATGAATACAACAACAAAGTAATCAAGATATTTCTTGAAAACTCTATTAATTAAATCCATGAAAACAAAGGGTGTATTTTTTAATCCAAAAGGCATCACTATAAACTTTTAATGCCCATACCTGGTCCAAAATTCATTCCTAGGAATATCTTCCTTCGTCACACGCAACTGATGATATCTGAATCAAAGGTAAATATTTGAAAAGTATTGATATCCATGAAGTTGATCAAATAAATCATCAATCCGGGGCAGAGGATACTTATTCTTTATTTTAATAGCTTTGATTTCCCTATAATAAATGCAAAGCCTCATGGATCCATATTTCATCTTGACAAAGAGGTCAGGGGCTACCCATGGAGAAACACTAGGTCGAATAAATCCTTTTTCATTCAAATACTCTAGTTGATTTTATAGCTCTACTAATTCCATAGTGTCTATTCTATAGGGAGTCTTTGATATTGTTGTTTCACAAGGGATTAAATCAATACCAAACTCAACTTCCCGCTCTGGAGGATGTCCATGTAAATCCTCTGGTAAAACATCAATTTACTCTTGCACTATGTACACATCTTCAATTTGAATATTTCTTTCCTCACCCATAGATATTGTTTTGTCTTCCTCTCTAATTATTGCATTCATTAGAGATACTGGGGGTGGTTCTAGATCAGAATCAGGTGAAGAATATTCTGCCCTAAAGATAAGGGATTCTACACCATTTTCTGAAATTTTAACTTCCTTCTTCTTACAGTTAATCTTTGCATCCTAATTTAGAAACCAAGTCATACTGATAATTATATCAAAGTTAGTAATTGGGATGATGAAAAGTTTATCAACTAAAGCACGTTTTGGTGTCTGGAGGGGGTACAAGTCCACATGCCTTTGTTACAATGATACATCCCCTGGTGTTTTTGATTGAAAACTTCTTTATTAAATCAAATTGGACATATCTAATATTCTTGGGAAACTAAGAATATATTAATGAATGTGATGATCTAGAATCAAAAAAAATGTTGGATATATTTGAGGAAACAATTAAAGTACCTACCACTACATCATTAGGAACTTTAATCTCCGCGGTTGTAATCGTATAAGCTCTCCCTTTCCCTCTTTGCATTTTCTGTGTCAAGATCCCTAGGACCTTAAGACACACATTTTCATAGTGTCCCATCTCTATACAATTGTAGCATTGAATATAATTGAATTGTTTCTTCCCCTTTCATTCATCAGATCGATGACCCTTTTCTCCGCAGTTATAGCAGACTCCCATGCCTTTCAAGAATTTCCCAATATGATTCTATCCACATTTCTCACATAATGGGAATAAATTTGTTACCTTTATCTTCTAAGGTGCTTCTCCTTTTATTTTATTACCAGATTGCCGCTTCTTATCTTGGATTCCTTTGAAATGATTTGATCCAGGAAATTCCTTCCATATTTTGATGGCACATGATACAATTTCATCATATGATGAAAATGATTGAGAAGTCAGTGCCCTTCGAAGACATGGCTTAATACCTTCAAAGAAATGATCAATCTTGTCTACCGAGTCATGTACATAATCTATGGAATACCTGGACAACCTTGTGGAGGTATCCTCATACTCTACAACACTGTCTTCTTCCCTTTGTTTTATGCTAAGGAATTTTCGCTTCATTTCAGTTCATTCCTCACGATGGAAATATTTTTCGAATAATATTTCCTTAAAATTCCTTCATTCCATATCTTCTATTTCTTCTTCCTCTGTGGTATTCTAGATCAAATATCACCATTGATCTGCGTCACCCTTAAGACAATATACTGCCAGCACTACCATCTCATTTTCATCATATCTTAATGCCAAGAATATCTTTTAATGTGACCTGGTCCACTACTCAGCTACTATCTAATTTGTTGTCCCACTAAAATATGGGGTCTTCTACCACATGAAACGATTCAACAACAGTTTAGTATGGCTATTCGTCATGACATGGGTAAGTTTTCCCGATTTGGTCCTAATATGATCTCCTCCGACATTGATTGTGCTGACTTTCTTAGTGGGGAAATCCTTACATTGTCCACAAGTATAGATTCTAATTATTCCATTAGAAGCCATTTACAAATAATGGAAGACACTATATCAATTATGAATCTAAATTAGAAATAAATTAATAAATATTGAGATTTTATGCATAGCTAATCTCATAAACATGGTTTCTCTAAGGAATAATTTACATATCAATCCTTCATAATGGATTTTAATGAAAATATGAATTATCATAATCAAATCCCCCAGGAGTGTCATAACCAAGAGTGCATCAAGTCCCATTTACATATACTAGGATACCTCGGGTCAAGCCTAAAATAATTTTTCAATGTTTTCACTCCTAGGTACATTTGTGCCAGAGCCAACTCTACCTGATCGTATCCAGACAGGGATGGATTTGTTAGAAAGATTCACATAATATATTCCTTAACAAAATACCAGGATGTTCTTGTACATTTATCCTCAAATACTACATTAGGGATCTGTTCCCCACTATATATTTCTTAATCTAGTTTCCAGGTTTCCTACTAAACCTCCTCTGATTCCAACTGTAACACCCCGACCCCTCTAGGTTAAATCCAGTGCAGTACTAGTGATATTAGAATGGTTAGAAGGAATGAAAATCCCAAAGTAATGATTAGTTTGGTATTCTTGAAGAAACTAGTTACATATATTTAACTCAAGTTATATTGAAAAATGTTACAAAATATAATACATAAAAAACTAAAAACTAAAACCACATGAACTCATTAAACGATCACCTTTTCATCACCTGTTCATGGAAAACAATGAAAAAGGCGAGATAAAACACTTAGTAAGGGTTAAAAATAGTGGAATCGTGAATCAATAATAATTTAATTGTAAAAAATTTGACATAATCAACATGTCATAGTGAATAAATGAAAAACCCACACCATTAATAAACCGAGAATAAAACAGCATCCATAGATTTTTTCATAGTGAACACCTAATGGTTAGTAATAAATGATAATGATTAAAGAGAATGACTATTAATTGGGTATTATGTATCTCTCACATAATATTATAATACTATAAAAATAGTTTAGTTTTGTGGGTAGAAACCCATCTGATTTTTGGAGACACACTCGAAGGATTTGTTGCCAACTGATTTGTCTTATTAGACCTACCGATGTATCGAGGGGATATAGAGGGAACCACCCACCACTGTATGTCCATATAATTCTTTATACATTGATTCAATAGAAGAGTAATAATACTTTTAAATATCTGTATATTTTAGAGTATACAGATTCATCAATTTTTCCATGATTAAAATAACCTTCCAAATAAGCACCGTATATAAAATGGTATATGGTTTAAACAAAAAACATATCCATGATATGATATTATGGATATTTAATATTAATATAATTTAAAAATGAAATGTGATCTCAAATGGGTAGTAGGTACACCACATAAGGATTATTAGGTGCACAATACAAAGTTAGTCACGACAAAATAGTAGTTGAGACAATGTCTCTTACCATAATGTAATCGGTCAAATCATATAACAAGAACATAATAAACCTAAAATGAGTCATTAAATACCATGAATATAAATATAATAATGTGATTATATATCAAATGGATGTACATATATACCACATACAAGAAATTATTGGCGAACAATGAAAATATCACGGAAACTAAAGTGATATGAGAAACCCCTTACAATCATTCCGGCATGGTAACGAGTGTTATTGTGAGGGTTTAATGAGAGGTAAAAGGATATTACATTATTTATATGTCACAAGGGCAGTATGGGGGAGGTGATAAAACATACCCCATCATTAGGAATTAAAAATAAAAGAGCACAACATAAGAAAGATTCTTGACCAAAAGTGAGAGAAAGGATCTCTTACCATATGCTTGAAAGTGTTCCTGACTTGTTATTAAAGAATAGAATAAACAAATTAGGCCTATTAATTCATAATTACAGAAGTTATACTATATTTAAATAAATTATTATAACCCTTTTAGTTCATTCAAGGCCTTTTTGATTAGTTATAATGTTCAATTTCATTGTTCGAGATTGTTTGATTACTTGATTTTAAAATATCAGTTCACTTATATCCAAGTATGGATAAATATGAAAGATGGAAGTGGTTGTCCAGAAATTAAATTAGTGAAATTTCCGGAGATTACATGGTTTTAAATTTAATTTGGTTACTTAGATTAAGGTTTAATTATTACAAATATGTAACCTTATTGACAACTGTTTTGGTTAAACGGTGGGTTTGATTACAATGAACATGTTTTTCTTTATAACATAATACCATCATTACCAAATGATTACCGAACTAAAAATAGGAGATATTACATATATAATAATATGTTTCAACCTTAACAAAAATGGTTTCATGACCAAAATTAATTATTATAATAGAATTTGATAAATTGTTGTCCTTGAATGTCATAAATTAGTAGATCTCAAATGATGCTTTCATTTCCTCCAAATATGTGGTGGTGAAAGGAGAGAAGATAATGAAATATAACATTAGCATAAAAAAATGCCATTACATGTATGTTACTATATTTATCAATCTATTTGGATGAAGGGAGGTCAGGAGAGTAACAAAAAGAAATGAACTTAAAAGAAATGATGGAATTGGAATGAGGAGTTTACCCGTTGAGACTTCCTCCTTTGAGAACCTCTTAAGGAGAGAGGTTTTGGTATTTTGAAGAGGATAAAAGTTTTTGGACGTTGGGTAGAGTCATGGGGAGGTATTTGGTTAGAATATTGGAAAGGAACAGGTATTGAGAGGAGTGAAGAGAAGAGGGAGTGACGAGGGGGTTATAGTGGAGGAGAGAGGCCTTTTCTTGATATAAATTTTTATAATATATTATTTCATCCTAAGACAAAGAATAGTGAGTATTCCATTATCAATAATAGTAATTTTATCATGTGAATCTGAACCAATTGTGCTTAACTCAGCATATCATCATCAATGACTCAATTAATCCATTATTTAGCATTTATTGTGAATTATCAGATTTTACTATTCATCAAATATTCAAGTATTTCAGAAAAATACCCAAAATTCACCGTAACCATTTTTCAACATGTAGAATCAAAAAATGAAGTCCATTTTTGAAAATTAATTTCCTGAATATGATTAATTAAATATATAATAAAAATCATTATTTAATTGAAATATATAGACCCTTAAAATATTCATCATTATTTTTAGGGTTCCTAAATTCACTTATACATTCAAAGATATAGATACCATTCCTAAAATTCATATTACTATTCATAAGGGTAATCTACTATTCATAAGGGTGGGTTTATATTCATAAGGGTAGGTTACTATTCACCTAAAATTATGTTAATTCTATTAGACTCTAAATATCATCTTGAAAACAACCGTATTTTTCAGATTTTTAAAATTCAAATCACATAGTTGGTAAATTTAAGTTTAATGTCTAGGTTATGGATATCTCATATAAGAAACCATGTTTTTTTTCATATAGGATTAGTGATTCATGAAATATAGGCTGTAACAAGAATGTATTTATGAAAAACATATCGTGAAGTTTTTGGGGTGCTACAACATTCACCCATATGAATATAACCATCACACTTTGGTGATATAGAGGATAACCTCTGGTGATATAAAATGAAATATTAATTGAAATGAACCACTCAATACATCATTATAATAATTTAAAATCCATTTCTATCATTGATAATGATGTTAAGTAGAAAATTATTCTCTCTTATCTAAAGGGGAGATCCTTAGACTAGTGTATAATCACTGATAAAATTCCCTATGGAGTGTCAAGTTTCCTCACACCACATAAATAATTTGTCTTGTGGACAATCCTCTCTATATACACCATATATAAAATGTTGTGGGAATATCCATTATCAAATAAAATAGATATTAGAGTAGAGGCCACTAAAATCGTACCCCTACCTTAGATGGACCAAGAATCTACTCCTCAGGGTCAACTACATTGTATATATATTGCTTAATCTATGGCCCTATGATATAGTGTGACTACTCTCTATAGGCACACTATATTGGTTCTACAAATCTATTTTTTGGATACCTCAAACATGACCACCTCCTTATCAAGCACAGCTTGTAGTGCTCCATCTCCCTAGATGATATAGAGTTGATTATCGTGCAATTAGCGGAAGATCCAAGTCAAATCATCTTTGACTAGAAATAGGTGGAATAGTCTGAAAAATCAATTTTATATCGATCATCCTACTATATTATTTACACAAAACTATAGTTCTATCACACTGGGGATTCAAATAAACCTTCTTACCTTTCTGGTGAAATCTCACATGGCCACCCAGACACATTTTTTTACTACTACAACGCATAGACGAATTATCACAATGATAATCCCTACTGTTTTAAGAAACACATTCCAATTGAGGGACTAAACTATTCCTCCCTAAATCCCCTGCTTCACTAAAGTTACACTCATCATTGAGGGTCCAGATCATTATCACATTAACTATGGTGAAATAAAACACTATCACCTCATATTCGAGGGCATGCATGGTCCCTTCCAAAAATAATTCCTTAGGAATCCTATCCCCCAAGAGGGTTGTAAAAAAATAAATAAGATTCATAAAATGATCAGAATAATCCTTAAAAACAGATTTCCATACTCTTTTATTATTAACAATCCTATTCTGTCATCCCTTAGTGACTCTAAAAATAAATAATCATAAAAGGTTGTTTATATATCCTTCCAGACCATATCCCATTTCTGATAACCCACGGTAACACATCCAAGAAATTCCTTGATAAATCACATAGAATATAACTTACAAGAATGCCCCTTCGCTCAGTATGCATCTATAAATGCTCAAAAATTGATAGCATGGATTCCAATCATGAATATGCTTCTTGTGAATTACCATCCCCCAAAAAATGGTGGATGATACTACTGAAACTCTCATGTCATCCCTTCGATGGTGGGGGAAGGTCATCAGTCTACCTATATAAACCGCATGAGCTATAAAAATCACTCCTAAAACTAGGGGAAATTTACCTGGTTGAGTATAATGGGAGTTGATGAAAGTGGAACTATTAGAGGTAATATTGGTGGCTCATGGCCCACCACCTCTGGATCATGGTTGTTATCACCCTCCATGTGCATGACTTGATGATGTCATAGTGGTGTAGATTGACAAATTCCATGTGAATTCATTATATTGCTCTAATAATTAAATAGTTCATAGATAACAGAGTTTTATATGTACACACCTATATATAAGAAATCTAAACCCCTCTTCCTACTCATACATAAAGGTATTGGTGTTGTAGTAAATCGTGAAGAATCACAATAGGCACTATGAAAACCCTACTCTTTATTTCACACATAGACATATCTTATTACATAAAACCATCAAATTATATGACATAGAAGATAGATAGGTCTAGTGTGTTTGGGGGTTAGGTACATTATATAACAACATAAAACATGAAATACATATCTTTATTGAAAACTTCTTTCACATGACCACACACATTTCCTCATACTTAGCATAACATGGGATAACCTAAGGACATACATAAGAAAAGGGTGAGCTATAAAGCCCTGTAATGGAGTAAAAAAGTCATACCATGAAGAATATAGTGCATGTTAGGAAATAGTCATATAAATGGGACATAAGAGAAACATGAACATAGAGGCTTGATATAGAATGATTATCATAACATGGAAATGTGGAATCAAAATTTAACTTGATATTAGCATGATCCAAGGACTATTTCGCATGGATAATGAGTAACCCTTCATTGGACTTGAATTAAAATGAGTATATTCTTATTCCACTTGATTTATCATGATTTTAATTTGTAAACATTGCATTGGAGCGGTATTAGGGTGCACCCTTGTTTATCATTTCATTTCTGGTATTAGTGGGTCACATAGATCCTACAAAATGGAATCATTCAACATCAACATTTATTGCCTGCTAAATGAATGTGGAATATAGTCATGAAACTATATAATCAATAAGTAAATGTATGTATAGGTGAATAGCCTTGATAGGGAAATGAGCATGATATTCAGTACACAATGACTTTGTCTTGGGAAATCATGATTCAATTTTGGTAGCATAACAGCGTGACATAAGAATTTATAGAAATGATTGATTAGAGAGAAAGAGTTATCTCATCATACATAAAATAAATGGATAGTACGGGGGTAATATAGATTCATGTACCAACATTTGTAATGGAATATAGATGCATAAGATACAATAATTATTGAATTCAAACCTGGAGAGAGAAATTCCTTATGGAATTTGGGCATGGTAATGTGTGTACAACAGGGGAATTAATGACAAAGAAGGGGGTATTGTATCATTAAAATATAAGGAGGATAGTATGGGGAAGGTTAAAAATCATACACCAACATTTTTAATTGAAATTACAAGGGTAAATTAACATAAATATATTTGGACAAAAATTAGAAAGGAAAAATTACATTCTTGGAAGTGTGATATGAAAGTATTGGGATGGGATTAAGAGAGGCTTCATGGGAGCTTAAGGAGCCATGGGTGGATTATAGAGAGAGGATAGAAGAGTATGGTCGAGCTCCAAATGCATTAATTGAAGAGAAGTGGGAGCACAAGTGGGTTTATATAGCAAAGGGGAGTGAATTACTTATTATTTAGGTTTTGGAAATCACACATTAAACTAATAAAAAACACAAAACCTCCAATGGTTATAGCCCATGTTTTGTGAAAAAGGGTATTGGGAAGAATTATTTTATAAGGCCTAGGTATAAACATCTTAAAATAGTAGGATTTCTTATGTGGAGGTGAGTCACACTCTCTTCGAAAACATTTTAAAAGGTTAATATATTTTAGAAGCCTTTGAGGGTACACTAAGTCTTTGTAAAATAAATCAAAAAATCATAAAATAACATTATTTCAATGATAAAACATACAACATAAGAACAACCAGTTTTTACTATTTTCTTTCATCACTATTGAGTCATTATGATGTCATAAAACAAATTATATAATCAAACAGTATTTATGTTTTATCCAAAAAAATCGGTAGTCTCATAAAATTATGAAAAATTTACCATTGGATAATTTCATCGTTTTGATTCAAAAAATAATATTCATTCTATCTAAGTATACTTCAAAATATTTTAATTTTTTCTTTTAAATGAAAAATCGACATTTATCTAAAATTCATGGGTTTTGACAGATACACCATTCTAACCTTAATAAAAATCACAATTGTATTCTTAAAAATTATAAGATCATTTATATTTAAAATGTAATTTAGTAATAATATTTCATTAAAATATTATTTATTTCAAAAATCCATTAATTCATCAAAATTTATTTTTAAATTGAATATTAACTACAAATGCTATTTTTTCATTAAAAACTATTTAAAATGTAACATTAAAAAAATCAATGTATATTCCCTATTAAAAAATATTGTACATAATCAAAGATATAGAGTATCATTACATAACCCCTTATAACAAGCACATATTACCAAATGGTATGGTGTGCGATGGGGAAAGACTCTTGGGGTGGCTCAGATAACATCGCTCTGGTGGTAATCTCTATTAACATCCATTTCTCTAGTAGGTCTTTCCATTCGAGCTTAATGTGTTGAATCTTAGCTTAGGCTTGTTCAAGAGTGTAGCCGAGTGATGCCACCACCTTTCTGAGCTATGAGAAATTTCCTTCGTTTGGAGAAATTATACTGGATGAGGGCATCGCTTCCTTTGACTATGTAAATTTGATTTTTTAAAGCCATATACTTATACTAAAAATTTTACCAATGATCAACATATATACTTTCAATGGTAAAAATTCATAACAGTGTATTGAAATCAAGAAACAAAAACCAAGGAATTTCATATGTTTTACGAAACTATTTTTTATAATAAGACATTTAATTAGATCCAGAGGAATTTTCATTAATAGAAACATGGGTTGTCATAGTCTTCCCCCCTTAAGAAATTTATCCCTCAAAATTTCATTTTCCCTAACTAAGATAGATGTGGTTAACATTGCTTCATCACATCCTCCAATTCCAATGTTGCTTCTTTAAACCTGTGGTTTCTCCATAACACATTGATGGGGGAATTGCATTATTTTGTAGAACTTTTTCCCTATGAACTATTTTCTTCACTCACTTATCATCATGAAGAGGTTATTCTCCAATTGTACCACCTCAAGATTGAGTACCTACGCTGGGTCGGGTATGTATTTTCTTAAAAGTGATAGATGGATACATATTTTACTTGAGATAGGTTTGGATGGAGTTCTAGTCGATTGGGCAGTACTATAATATGATAAAGGATCTCAAAAAATAAAATGTACATTGGACTAAGCTTTCCAATCTTCCCAAGTATCATAACTCTCTTCCACGGTGATATAAAGAGTAATATCATGTCTCTGAAATTAAACTCTAGGTCTCATCAATGATTATAATCAGATCTCTTTTGTCAACTCAGAGCATCATTAATATGTTGATGGATGGTCTTTACATTCTCCACCATTTCCTAGACCATTTCTGGACATATGAGTTTTTTATCCCCAACTTTATCCCAACTTTCCGATGTTATGCACCTGTTCCCATAAAAGGGCTTAATAAGAATCCATTTTCGTGATTGAGAGGAAACTGTTATTGTAAGAAAACTCAACTAGAGTAATATATTGATCCCATTCTCCTTTTAAGTATATTGAGAATTCTCTCAAAATTTCCTGAATTGTATGGATAGTCCCCTCAGATTATCCCTCTGTTTGTGGATGATAAGTTGTACTGATGTTCTTCTTAGTATTCAGAGCATGTTGAATTCTCTTCCAAAACATAGAGTTGAATCTTATATGTCAATCAGATACAATAAATAGTGGTACTCCATGTATCCTTACCACATATATGATATATACCCATGAGAGTTGATCCAATGATAAATCCTTTCAAATTACTATGAAGTGTGTAGTCTTTGTAAGATGATCCACAATAACCTAGATAGCATTGTTTCCATTGGAAGTCTTTGGAGGCCCAGTGACATAGTCTATGGTTTTTTTCCAATTTCAATGCCCGTATGGTTAATTTTGGCATCATCCCATTATACTTCTTCCTCTCAGCCTTCACTTGGTGACATACTAGGAACTTTGATGTATACTCAGTGATCTTCTTCTTTTTGTTATCCCACCGATAAAGCTCTTATAAATCGTGATACATCATTTTGATTCCTAGGTGAATGGATAAATTTTACCTTTGTGCATCATCCCAAACATCATTATTTAACTTCATATTAGATAGAACACATAGTCTTGACCCAAATCTCAAACTTCCTTCTTCATTAACACTGAACTCTGAGGATTTCCCTTTTCTGATAGTTTCCACTTTCTTCTGAATTGTCACATCATCCTTTTGAGCATCCTAAACATTTTTTAAAAGAGACAATTGATCAGTCATTAGTGAAAGGATTGTTTATGTTCCCTTATTTATTATTCCCATATCCATATTTGTCAAA
Source organism: Viscum album (assembly GCA_963277665.1). Lineage (NCBI taxonomy): Eukaryota > Viridiplantae > Streptophyta > Magnoliopsida > Santalales > Viscaceae > Viscum > Viscum album. The sequence goes on along the minus strand of OY728128.1, from coordinate 678,967,757 downwards.
TTTAAGAAGATTAGATCCCTTTAAAGTCTCTTTAATGATAAAATCTGTTGGTCCTTCCTACATAGATCATATTTCACCTATTTTCTTTCTCAGGGTGGTAATGGATTGAGCATTTATAGTCTTTTATTATCTATAACTGTCTTCATTGGCTCAAGTTCAACTCTTTCTATGTGAATATATACATGAGACTTTTTTTATCTGTATATATTTTACACTTCACACTAAAGAGGTAATGTCACCCAATTTTCAAAGAAAACATTTTGGCATCCAACTCTGAATCATGTTTTGGATGTTTTTCTCAAGAACATTCAATTTACATGAAGCATAGTAAATGAAATTATCATTTCCCATCAACACCCCACCCATGACCCTCATCAAATCATCTCTAAATACAACAAAAAAGATCTCCACTTCTGGGTAGTGTGAGCATGAGCTCAGTGATAAGCCACCTTTTCAACTCCCTAAAACTCTCTTCACATTTATCACTCCAAGAAAACCTGACTCCCTTCTGAGTTATCATGGTAATAAGGTTGGACAATCGTGAAAAATATCTCACAAATCGGTGATAATATCCAGTTATCCCTTGGAAGCTACGGATAACCATTACCGATTTTGGCCTCAACTATCCCTCAATTGAATCTATCTTAGAGGGATCCACAGATATCCCATTTCTTATAATGATATGACCCATGATTGATAACTCCTTCAGGAAGAAAACACATTTGTTGTACTTTTCATAGACCTTCTCATTTTGCAAGGTCTCTTGTAAAGTTGTTAGATGCATGTAAAGCTTTTATTTGGTTTTGGAGTATATTAGAATATTTTCTATAAATACTACCACATTTCTTTTGAGGTAATCACTAAACACACTATTCATCTAGTCCATGAAGATTTATAGATCATTAATGAGTCCTAAAGGAATAACTATGAATTCATAGTGCTTGTATCATGTATAAAAACAATTATTGGGGCTATCCTCCTTCTTCACCCTTACTTGGTAATATTCCATCCGCAAATCCCCCTTGGAGAAGTATTTTGATCCATGTAGCTGATAAAACAATTAATCCATTTTTGGTAAATGATACTTGTTCTTTATCAACATTTTTTTGAGCACAAGATAATCAATGACAAGGCTCATTGATCAATCATTTTTCTTGATGAAGAGGATTTTTGCACCCCATGATGATGCACTAGGGCATGTATACTGTTTATCCAGATTCTCCTGTAGTTTTTTAAATAGCTCCTCAAGCTCCACAAAAACCATTCTATATGAAGTATTCGATATTGTAAATGCCCCACGTATAAGATCAGTTGATAATTCTATATCTCTTCTAGGAGGAAGACTTGGAAATTCCTCTGGAAAGACATCAACAAATTCCCTAAATATAGGCATGTCTACAAGGATGGTTTCTTAATTAGAATCAATCATCTGAGAAAGATATTGATGCTCATAGGGTATTAATATCCATTCATGATATGATAGAGCTAAAGAATATTCATCCTCCTTCTTGTAATTATACAGAAACAGGGGTCGATTTCCCATATAAATAGTGATTTCCCTCTCACAAAAATTTATGTTTTCTCTATATTGGGAAAGCCAATCCATGCCATGAATTGTATCAAATTCAACCAAATGGGATACTACATGGTTCACTAAAAATATCAAACCACAAATTTTTATAAGGGAGGAGTTATATTCAGGGGTTTCAATGATTGCCCCATTTTCCTTTCTTACCGACATCTTTTCTTCCATGATTTGTGGTGGTGTTGGGATTTTTATAATAAAATTTCACCTTATAAAAGAATGCATATAACCATAATCAAAGTGTAAACACTTTATTTCTGAAAGAATAACTTGTGTAATTATCACCACATCATTTTCGAGGTTTATTTCGGCGGTAGTGATGGAAAAAGATCTCCCTTTCTGCCTTGGAGGTTTTTGGCTGCCTCCAAAAACCCTTGGCTTAGGGAAATGGTTGGATAAGTTCCCTAGTTATTTGAAGATGACAAAATGAAAATCATGTTGAGGGTCGAACTAAGTGTTCCTCTCCTCTGTCGCAGCCACATGTTTCTCTTGTCAGCATATAATGTCTAGGTTCCCTTCTCTTCTACACATAACGCATTACCTAATCCCCTACATGAAATTTTTGGGGTGCTACATCCCGCACCTTTGGATAGTGGGGTTCTGTATTTTCATCACACCATTGCATATATCCACTGTACTACCAGAATTAATGTCTACCATAATATTTTTATCACTATGATACACCTAAAATTCTTTGATCTAAATTTAGACTTTGAGGGAACATCAAACAATTTATTTATAGCTCTCATAGTCATTGATATCCATGGATTTTCGTAGGCTAGGTTTTATCCCACCAAAGAAGCGGTCAACCGTGAATTTGAGGTTAACAAAAAAGTAATAGGAATATCAAGCAAGCCATGTGATGTTTGAATCATACACTCCTATGGAATTTTCACCTTTCTACATGAGGGTAACAAATTCCCTTTCCATCATAAGTTGGATGGTGAGAGGAAAATATTTTTCGAAAAACATTTACTAGTTATCATTCTATTCTAATGCCTACATCTCCTCCTCATGCTTTAAATTTTTAGTTAATGTACACCATTGATCAGATTCACCCTCTATATGATTATAAGTTAGAAGTACCTTCTCGTGTTCACATTATTAGAGGATGGATAAGATCATTTAAATGGAGTTGATCCATTGCTTGGAAATTGAGGGATCAGATGATCCATTAAAAGATGGAGGCCTTTGTCTCATGAAGCTCTTGATTGTGACTTCTTCTTTCTTAGTGGGTGTTTGTGTTCCTCTTGACCCATGTTTCTATTAAAACAAGAGTTAACTGAGAGTGTATCATGACAATGTTCATGATTCCCACTCCCACCAGATTGGGCTTCTCATTAAAATAGTTATTACACTGATCTTCGCATCGGTTGTTAGCATAATTCCTGCTTTTACTAGTCATTGTTTGGAATAAATGGAATGTTATGGGTATCACCTAAAGGTAAATTCAAAGAAAAAAACCGATGACTTATAAATTAATTTTATTTTCTTAACTTATGAATTTGTAGGCTTTAATCTACGTTATCCATGATCTACTTACCAACATATATTAATAAAGGATTTTTTTTATTCCCTATTCAACGATTTACACTAATCTGGTGAATTTACCAAATAATATCCCTAGAGAGTGTCGTAACCAAGAGTGATGGTATGCCTATTGTCATGCACCAGTTCCCGTTCGAGTGTATCTCAAAGCGGTGTTTTCAGGTTGTACCTCTAGATACATTTATGGATGATCCTCCTCTACCTGCTCTATCCAGACACGAATTTATCTTCATGAAAAACCACTTACTCATTACTCAAAAAAATTTAGGGATGTTTTTTTATACTTTGTATTATCCCTAAGGCTTCCTCTAGGGTTTTCTAATCTTAATCGCAAATATCACTGAACCTATCCTCTAGTAATAACTACGAAAACCATTCTCATTATTTCACACTTAAACATATCATATTACATAAAACCTTCACATTATTAAACATTGAAGATCCATAGGTCTAGTGACTTTAGGGATTAGGAACATTACACATCAATTTAAAACATGAAATATACATCTTTATTGAAAACATATTTTACATGACCACACAAATTCCCTCATACTTAGCATTGCATGGGATAACCTGAGGACATGCATAAGAAAATTGTGAGCTATATAGCACAGTATGGGAGTAGAAAAAGCATAAAATGAAGAATATATTGCATGTTAGGCAATAGTCATATAAATGGAACCTAATAGAGACATGAATATAAAGGCCTGATATAGCATTATTATGATAACATGGGAATGTGGGAACAACATTTGACAAGATATTAGCATGATAAAGGACTATTACACAAGGAGAGTGAGTAATCCTTCATATAAATTGAATTGGCATGACTAAACCCTCATCTCACTTGTTGTATAACGATACTAATGTTTACCCAATGAATTGGAGTTCTATCTGTGTGAACCCTTCATAATCATTTCGTTTCATGCATAAGTGTGCCACATTGTTATACAACATGGAATATTTCAACACAATCATTTATTACATGATAAAGGAATGTGGAATAAATACATGAAATAGTATAATCAATAAATAAATATGTATAATGGTGAATTCCCTTGATTGAGAAATGGGAATGGTATTCACTACACGATGACATTGGCTTAGGAAGTCATGGTGTAATGTCGGCAGCATAACAGTGTGACATAAGAATTCATAAAAATGGTGGATGAGGGAGAAAGTGGTATCTCATCATATTTACTTGAGATCGATAGTAAGGGGGCATATATATATCTCTCCCAACATATTTAATGTAATATATATGCAATACATAAAATAATTTATTGAATGTAAACATGGAGAGAGATCTTCCTTACTGAATTTATGCATGGTAACAGGTGTACCTTGAGGCATTAATGAGAGAGAAAGGTGTCTCTAATCATTAAAAAATAAATAGGGTATTATATTGGAGGTTATAAATCAAACCCCCACAAATTTAATTGAAAATTATTGGGTATAATAACATAATGAAATTTGGAAAAAAAAGAGAAAGGAAGATTTCCCTTACATGTATGTGTGATGCCAAAAGGCCTGGGAGGGGCTTGAGAGGGGAATTTTAGGAGAATAGGACACCTTGGGATGATTATAAGGATAGGAGGGTATAGTTTGGTCCCTTTTAAAAAGCATTTATTGAAGAGAAGTGGGATCTTGGGTGGATTAATATAGGAAAAGGTAGCGAATTCTTTAGTATTTAGGTTTTCGACACCACAGATTAAACTAATCAGAACCAGAAACCACCTCAGGGGTTTTTCCTAGTCTTTTTTACAAAGGGGAGTGGAAAAAACTAGTTAATATGTCTAATGGGAGAACTTCTTCTAAATATTAGTCATGATTATGTGGATGTGAGTCACACTCTCAAGGAAAACATTTTAAAAGGTTAAAATATTTTATAAACATTGGAAGGTACACTAAGGATTTGTAAAATTAATAAATAAAATATAAAATCACAATATTTTAATGTTAAAACATATAATGGCCAAAAACCCATTTATAGTATTTTATTATATCACTATTGGGTCATTATGTTGTCATAAAACAGATTATATAATTAAACATTATTCAATTTTTACCCAAAAATTTGACATTCTTCAAAAATTAAGAAAAATTGATTGTTGGATAATTTCGATGTCCCAAATCCTAAAATTATATTCATTTATCTAAATATTTTTCTAAATATTTGAATTTTTACATAAAAAAAACCAATGTTTATAAGAAAAATTTTCCTTTTGACAAAAAAAATCTTTAAACCCTTAATTAAAATCACAATGGTATTCATAAAAATTCTATGATCATTTATATTTAAAAATTAATTTAGTAAAAATGTTTCATTAAAATACTATTTAATTAAAATATAAATTAATTCATCAAAATATATTTCTTAAATTAATACGAACTAAAAATGCTATTTTTTCCTTAAAAATAGTTACAAAGTAACAATAATAAAATGAATATATATTCTCTATAAAAAATAATTTACATAATCTTAGTGTTAGGGTCATGATAAAAACACCCCTATAACACCTGCATATGACCTAAGGGTAAGATGATCCATGGTGATAGACAATGGGTTTGACTCATATAACATCTCTTGGGTGGTAGTCTCTATCAACTCCCAATTCTCCCATAGATAGTTCTGTGCGAGCTATACATGTTGAAGATCCACGTGGGTTTGGTCAAGAGCGAAGCCCAGTGAAACCACCTCCTTTTCGAGATCCTAAAAATGGGCTTCAAACAGATAAATTATAGTGGATGAGGCCATCACTTCCTTTGTTTGAGTAAATAAGATTTGTTAAATCCTTATATTTATACTAAATATTTGATCACAGTTCGACGACTATATTAACAACATTAATAATTCTCAACGGTATTTTGAAATCCAAAAACATAAAACCAAGGAAGTTCATACGGTTTATAGAACCATTTTAGAAAATAAGACATTTAGTTTTATCAAGAGAAATTTTCAATAATAAAAATTATCAGTCATTATAGGAACAACCAACTACCCTTTACGCATGTTAGGGGAGGGTAATTTTCTCTAGAATAAATTTGGAGTTTTAGTATATGGAGTGTAAATTGGATGTCATATAGGATAATAACCTTTAGGTTTCTATTATAAACACCATCTAATGGTTACCATTCCACATAATTTCTAGGTAATCACCAAGTTCCTATGTATATAAATAAATATATATATATATATTTATATATATTTATATATATATATATTCATAATGTTCTTGTTATTTGTGTTATCATTACAAATTTTAAAGGTAAATTCCTAATAAATGTCAATTTGAATATCATGTAACTAAAAAAATACTTCTACAGTCATTCAATTAGTAGTCTCATCATTCCCAACATATTAAGGCACACACAAATTGGCATTCTTGTAATTTCCGAAAGCTGACATTCTAGACTATGTGATCAATGGTTCATGGATAAAACATATCATAAATGGTAAATTAGGGTGACAAAATCAATTTATATCGTAAAAATCCATTTATATTGATTGGTACACATTAATTAATATATTATTTATCTAATTCCTCCTATATAAATGTTAGTCAGATAACATATATTACAATCATTGTACTATAACATGTTTTAGGAAACGAATGTCGAAAAATATATACGGAATGAAATATGCATGACATTTGAATCCTCATCTCCAAATAGTTATACTTGATATGATATATCTTTCCAAATTTTTTCAAGTTAAAAATAAAATCTATTAAAATAACAAAAATAACAATAACATAAATCATGTTCTTCATCCAATAGTGAGATCAATATAACTATCACAAACATAATCCATAACTACATGTCCAAATCCATGTACAATGGATTTTCCCTACATAATAGTTAGATGAACCTAATCACAATTAAATTATCATATTCTGACACATCTATAGTCTCATTTTTAATAATGAAAATTTAAGAAAAATAAAAAAGAATCTATCATACCACTTGTAGCACCTCAGGTCCGGTTCACTAATCATTAGTAAAACCAGAGATCGACCTAGCCTCAAGTATGCCACACTATAAGATAATAGTTTTTCACCAGTAGTGAGATTCTATGATAGTATAATGTGGAAAGTATACCATCATATCATAGTCAAAATTAGTTGTATAATAACTATATTGAAAATGAAACCAAATATAAAAATAACAATGCATGATAATAAAACATAAAAATATAATATATAAACTTGTATAAACCATATCCATTGTCAAAGAAAGATTATGCTCATTTCATGGAGATATAAAAAAAATCGATTAAACAAGAGAAATAGAGAATCATGAATACACAACAAGCTATAAAGAAACAAGAAAATACCCAAACCTATTCCCACTCGAATCGCCAGTATAAGCTTGATCCTAAACTATTTTACTCTTTCATAGCATACGAAATCTAGTGTCTATAATTGGAATCTTTCCTTTTTCTGTACCTAAAATCACGAATTATATTAGGGTAGAAATTGATGGTCCAAATAGGTTGTGATATATTCTTAATAGTCCACCACCAATGGTGTCTATAATAAATATAATATTTTATAATAAGATGAAATAGTTCGGAAGTATAACATTAATAATGTCTATAAAAAATAAGAGGTGTAACCCAAATTTATAGTACATGACATGATGAAATTGATCAATGAATAGTGATCAGGTATTCTACATAGTAACACATCATCATTGACCAATGAGGTAATATCATGTTTCATAAAACTATGGAATACACCAAATAATCATATATGATACCTACAAGGGCTAAGACCATGGACTAAAGACCTTGGGTACCTCTTAGAGCCCATAGAGATCATCGATGTCAAACATAGTGTAAATAATACCTACATAGTACAGGAAACTAGAACCCATAGAAAATTATTCCTTTTCTGTTATAAAGATACTATGAATATAAAATTCAGTAATGACTTCGGGGGAGCCTGAGGAGCATGCTAGAGGTGGTCCATAAAAAGTCAAATATATAGAAATTGTCCATGGTATCCAATATAAAATATGTAGGTGCTTCATTTGTTCCAAATCATGATACCTCAAATCAGTTCCATACAATGTTTTCCATGATCAAAATAATTTATTTAATTATTTAAGGGACTATGTCTATGTCCATTTACTTTATTAATTGGATTTTTATCATCATAATTTTGTTAACTATTTCATGTACAGGTTACAAGGAATCATGCCATGTTAGGTTACATGCATTTAATCAATTCCATTCCCTGATTTATATAAGTGTTTAAGTTTTATTGTTAGTTTCAATTCCATTTATCAATTGAATTCAATATATTCAGTTCTTTAATCAATTATCATACAATTAATATGATGGAGGACTATGTCAGTGTCCACACCACTTCACTAATCAACTACATAATTGTGGACAGACAAACATAATGTCCATTAAAATTGGTAGTTAATAATTAATAACACGTTCAATTTATATATGGATATGGTTATTGATTTCAGAGTATAACTCTCCCAAATGGTGGAAGAATCATAATAATAGAAAAAAGGATCGGCTTCGGGTTGAAAACTTCTAACCATGAATAAGAGTATAATAACATGTTTAAATCAGGGCATAAACAATCCATCTAAATATTATTAATTAAAACAAAAATAGATATAAATTCAAACATATGAATGATGAGAAAAAAGTCTAAACATCAATACATTTGGTGAAAAGTATAGAAAACTTACCTTAGTTTTGTAGTACCCTCCTCATTCATTTTTGAACTCTATCTTAGGGTAGAATTGGATAAATCTAAGAAATAGATGAATTCCCTAGAAATATTCCATATTATCTTAAATTTATTTAGAATTACATAATATGTAATAAATGGTTAAAAAAGGAGTAGGGTTAATGAGATTAATGTTATGGATCCAGTGCAAAAAGTTACACTTGCTTCGGAGTTCAAGTTAGGGGAGATTAAAATGCTTGGGAGGAGAGGAGATAGGAGCTCCCACAAGTGAGCTACTATGAAAAATTGGGGGAGAAAAGAGGGTATAATTATTAAATAGTGAAGGGGAAAATTTTATAGTTCCCTAATTTTGGAAGCAGTGCGTAGTTTCTTCACATGATATGGACAAATTTTGCACATACTATTTGGGACTACTAATTATTTTGAAACTAAGCATGTGGCTTAGGTAATGGTTTGGAAAACTATGTATTGTCCATGAGGGTAAACTATTAAATTCCTATAAATTTTATCTCATGGTATTGTGGACTCACTTTCAAAATTTATCAAACTATGATCCACTATATATGGGATACATTGTTTAGTTGAATGCCAACTACTAACTATTTATTTACAATGCACCTCGTGCTGGTTTCCCATAAACTGAAGCTCTAGGTTCAGAACGAGCCTCAGGTGCTCCCCAAACCTTTAAAAAACCATTAACTACTACCACAATGAGAAAAAAAGATATTTAAAATAAAAATTAAGGGATATTTACCACATAATAAACTCAAGGATGTCATAATAATAACTATACATTATAAATTTTTTAGTGGCTTATAATTCATATTCTATCAATCTGTTCACATTTTCTATTTTTTAAAATGTTTTATAAAAAAAATAATTTTCTTTAATTATATATTTACACTTATACGATATGTTTCTCTTATTTAAAAACTATAAAAATATTCATCTTCATAAAATGAGAATATTTTTGACATTATTTCTGAAATATATTTCATTAATAAAAATAGTAACGAACTTAATAGGAGTCCTTCAACACTTCTAAGAATCCATGGAATGTTTCCTCCATCTCAATTATTTATCATCAAGATTCACATTTTTAGTTTATCTATTTTGTTTTCACTAATTATATATTCTATTATATAACTCAAAATGTATTCTTTTATAAATATTTCACGCCCCCAAGCAATCATTTAATATATGTTCACATATTAAATTAAAAAATATTTCAACTTATTTGAGTATTATCATGATACCTAGATTATACTGAAATATAGGGGTAATTAACATGCCACTCTAGGATGGATTGGGGTTTATTGGAAAACATAATCCTATAGTTAAAAATTCACCATTTTTCTAATGGAATTTTACCCCGTTCTTTCACCCAATCTCATAGAGTAAAATTCTTCTCAAGGGTTTTAGTATAGTATTTTTCGTTCAGTAATTATTCACTCATTTATTTTTGTAGGGTCTCTATAATCCAATTTGGAATCTCTGAAAACCACATCAAGGATTCTTATTCTCATGATTTATTATTCATTTTCATATCATCATCTAATGGGTTGTGTTTTTGATCCCTTGATAAAAAACACCTCACGATATACTCATGAGGTCTCATATATGAGATTAGATATCTATCATACTAAAGATTAAAATAAATATTTCTATATCTGTTTTCAATATGTATCGTACTCAATAAATAGACTCCTTGTATTTGTATGAAAATAAAATCATGTGTCAACTAAGTTATTAAAATATTTTAATACTCTCGATTGGAAATAATCTTCAATATTTTTCTCAAATGGAAAATTTTTTAAATAGTGAACTCACCCAATGTCCATATATATATTTTAGTTTTGTATTAGATTAATTTTATTATGAATTTGTTATTAAGAAAAATTATAAATTAGTTCAAATAGAAATTTTAATTTTTCAACACTTTTTTCAAATACGAAGTTATCAACAACTGATGCTTATTTTTTTCAAGATTTTTTTTAGGTTTTGTGAAGCACTTTTTAATAAAAACATAAACTTCATAAAACATATATCTATTATATAATAGTCATTATTTTTTTAAGAATCTTATTTGAAAAATTTTTAACTTATGATATTTGAAAAAAAGATAATTAGTCGTTAAATAAAAAACCAAGTAAAAAATAAAAAAACACCATGTTACATTTGAAATGTTTTCAAAAAATTCTCATGTAAGTTTTTAAAAAAACTTATTGAAAAACTGATTATTTTTTATAACATAAAATTACATAAAAATTATTTCAAACCCAAAAAATTAAAAAAAATACCATTCAACTTCATAATTTATAAAACATTATTGATTCATAATAAAATTAAATTTTCTGTTGTAATTATTTCCTTTTATAAATTTTGAAGCTATAGGACAGAACAAAAACTATAAATTATTTTAAAATTAATTTAAAAGTTTTTAGTTCCAAAAAATATTATTTTATTTGAAATTTTTACATTATTTATGTTTTTCTGAAAAATTCAGCTTAATTATAAAAAATGCTTCATTTTTGGATTTAACTCTTTTATTTTTATTCTATATTTAAGCCACAACTTTCATAAAACTAATTTAAATTGTGAAATTTCTTTATTAGGATCCCAAAAATCTTAGGTTACATTTCATTCTTCTAGACAACAAGTTCAATCCTTTAATTGGAGGCCCAAAATAATATCACAACAAAGGCCTCAAAAACTGTTCACCGGTCTGGAATATTTTAAATATGAGCTTGTATCTATAATTTTTAAAGCCCAATAATGTTGAAATTATACATGGAGATGGATAAGAACATTATTAACAACATTAATTAAGGATTAACTACATGAATCATCCATTTGGAAGACCATTAATGAATGGGAAACCTGATATATGGTATAGAGAAAGGTTTCTGGGGAAGATTAAATTCTCATAGTAAAATAGTCATAAAACACACTAAACTAGAAAAAATATGATGAATTTTTGAGTTCATGCGTGAAAGAAATTGGAAAAAACATTCATGAATGATTCCACACATTAATCAGCCATTTAATATACCTAAAATTTAGTGCATTATAAAAGGAAAATACTGCTAATAAAAATAGGAGAGCTCCACCTTCACAAACCATTCCAATCCATCCCATTCCATCAAGGGAAAGATGGATTGGAAGCTAACTGCCTTTTATGATTTAAATATTCTGTTCATTTTATTTAGATTTATTTTCCCATGTAACATGCATTCATATTTTTATTAACGTGTCTCCTTTTCTTTTTTCCATCTCTCTTAATCTTCCAACCCTAATCTTGTTATCTCTCTTCCATATTTCTATCCCGATATCTATTCACATTGCAATGGAAAGTTACTAAAATGAGAATTATCCCTGAGTGAGGATTTATAGTTTTCTTTGTTGTTATTATTCAATTACAAGAATTATAATATTTGTAGTGAATGGAAGAGTATTTCACAGGTGTGTATGTTTTCCATGAAAATATTGTTTTTCATTACATTTATTTTCAATTATTATAATTATTGTACCACAATTCACTCTAGAAACCTCATCATAATTTATATATGGTGTTTCCCAAATAAATACAATGGTATAAGTTGGAGTTGGGTATTTTAGAAATAACATTCTTGGTTGAGGTGTAATCCTATTTGACTATTGGAGGAGGTGTGGTTTTTTGTGATAGAGGATTGGTAAAATCACAAACACAATAAATCAAAGAAACGTTATTCACTAATGAGGTTTCACCATATGAATTTTCAAATTTAATTTCAACAAAAATAAATATTAAATGAACCCATGTTATGCAACTCTAGGACCAAGACCTTTCTTCCATAATTTTATTTTGAACACTTCATCATTTAAATTTAAATTGTGAATTGAATTATTTTAATTAGACATTTTCAAAACCCCCTAAAACCAAAATATTCATAAATAATATAAAAACAAAAAAACAATTAGATTAGGTGAATTAAAATTATTTATTGAACAAACAAAATTGCTTCTCAAGCGAGATGACCCTGGGTTTCCATTGTGCTACACTAAAAACCTAAATTTTTGATTGGTATTCTCTATGATAGGTGTGTGTGAAAACGGGTACCATTTTCGACTATCGAATTAGTAATTCATTAACTTTTTCTATTTTCACATATTTGATAGATTTAATTTATTTTTATAAAATAAATGAAACTGGAAAAATACTTTAATGTTGTATTCATATGAATTTTTTCAATTCATGGAACAAAATATAATCTTTGGTGAAAGATCTATTACCTAAAGCCCCCTTGTCTATAGAGGATTCTCTTAAAATATAGGCCAGATATATTAGGGGATGACAAAGGAAAATTTTCAAAGAGGAGTAATTTAATGACCTCATCTAGGATCTTAAAGGGACCCTTGACCAATCAATTGTGGAAGGATTTCCAAGATAGCTCATTGGATTCTATCAAGGATAGTCCAAGAAAAAATAATTGTTCCCCTTGATACCTCCCAACATATTTATAGATGATACACCAGAATATATCAAAGGAAAACTGAAAAAACACAATCTTAAGCCTAATATTCAAGAGAATGATGAAAAGGTTCATGTTAACCAACGAAAACTATATTGGTTACCTAGAATCATCAGAATAACCTAAACATGTGTATGAAACTGATCCAGAAGATGAGCCACATGTCTTACATGAAGAGTTAAGGGTGTAATACATGCATGCGGAGCTACATGTGGGGAATCAACAGTAACTAGATGGATTCTATAATGAATTAGAGGAATAGATTGATATCCCCAAACCATATAAATAAGAAGTTATAGCATTAGTTACAAAAGATAACACCAATGAGGTCAAATTTCAGGTGATAATGGAGGAGCATGACTACCTGCCTCCATCATCAGAGAATCAAATCCAATAGGCACTTACCACTAAGGAATTTATTGAAAATAAAAAACCTCATGGATTTAAATCGTTATTTATGTCTATCAATTTGGATTTTATAGAATCTGAATTATGAATCAATCCTTATATTTTTTATTATAATATATAAAAAAATCATTTCTATGTTGTTGGGGAAAATGAAAAACCCCAATGTTCACCTGTTTAGGAAAAAATGGAGCCCCTTGATTTTGAAGATTTGAAATTTGAGTGGCCCCTTCATGAATAGATCCCAGTTTCTAAGACTGAGGAAATTAGGAGATATGGTTCCTTTATGAAATGGGAGAAATTAGTTTTTATATATTCAAATTAAATTAATGTAAATATATGTGTTTACTTCCCCTTAAATCTTTCATCTCATGCATTCCATGTGAAGCGAGCTTCGGGAGAGTTTTCACAAGTAATAACCAATAAGGATGATGAATCCTAGTTCATCGTACCCATGCCATGCAATATATAACTAATTGTTAGGGGGGGTATGGTATACTCTATTCATTGATCATTCTTATAGAAAAAATATGTGTATGTTCGGAAAGTCCACATGTGGTGGATCAAATCAAAGATGCACCAACCGCCATAATATATTGGATAATAGCTCAAAGTTCCTTATATTGGCATTAAATATTCATGGATATGTTGGGGGATCATACTATGATTTATCTTCACATAATTTCTAGGAATTCATATTTAAATATCATTAACATAGGATGTAGTTCACAAATAAGTTCACTCCCTTCTATCTTTTTTAGCTTTAATGACGTATGATCCTTATAAAAAACCGAGTTGTTTCATTTTAGAGTTTCATTATTTTATAAGGCATTACCAAAATAGAAATGTAAGATGACTAACTTTCATTTCAAAAGGGATATCAGTTTTAGTGTTTATATTTTAAACTCCATAAATATTTTTCTAAAAACATGTTTAGATCTTTAAAGATAAAATTTCATCCCACACATGAATTATGTTTTAACGGACTAATCTATGAGACATGAGTTTCCCAGAAATAATTGGATTTCATTTTTTTCGATTTAAATTTTAATGAAATTGAATTATTAAAAGGGAGAATTGAATTTTTACTCTGAAGCATGGGTATTAAAAAGAGGAATCATGATTTGAAGAAATTGATTGATTCATGTAAATGAGTTTTCCTAACCATATTTCATGATTAGAATTTATGAAATTAAAAATGAATTGGTTTATTATTGTAAATATAGCCCTGTTTGATTGTCCCAAATAATGTTTCCATTCTTGAGAGAATTTTTTTTAAAAAATAATTCTTTATTTCTTCAGTATTGTTCTTTAGTGATCATAGGGCATGCCACCTTCTAAAACCTGAATTTGAAATTTTAAAATATATAACTATGAAAAATCACTTTTAAAATTAATGAGTCACCATTTGGAAAGCCATGTATCCTTAAAAGGACACATTTACATCAATCATTCTTTAGCCCATAAAGACCTTGAATGATCATTATAGGAATTCTCAATGTTTCAATCCATTTTTATCTATTCCATCCATACTCTTGGTAATTTCATTATATTTTAATGATAAATTATAGGTTAAAGAGAATAAATGTAAATTATATTATTTACATAGTAAAAAATAAGTGAGGGGTGATTATTGTCGGAATTGTAAAAGGTTGTTGAATCATTCATTTTACTCTATTTTTCTGAACATCGTGAATAAAGAAATTTTCATTAAAATGAAATATTGAACCAAATAATTATAAAAATGGTTTGTGATTTGGGTAAACCAAAAATCACCATTACTAGACCTATGATTTCAATCATATGTGGTTAGGTGGTGGATGTGAGTTTTATTCTAATTCATATCTTTTGAAAATGAAAAAAAATATAAAAGTGCATTGAAAAGGAAAAAAATAATAAAAGTAATAAAAATATTCAAGAGAGGGTACAAATACTTCATTATACTTAAATTGAAATTGATTTTTACATTGAGTCATGGGGAAAGTTGAGAGTTGTTACAATTTCAGGGGGATAATTTTATTAAACATTTTACCTTGAATATCATGATTTATCCATTTAGAGTAAAAACTCGTCCTTGATCTTTTTTAGACATAAAATCCTAAAAATCGTAAACCCCAAAGTCAATAGAGCCTTATTTGAAATTCCTTATGATTTTTTGTGATTTTTTGCCATTATAACGTAGAGAAAGTTGTTCTTTTACTTTCTTCTGGATAAAGATCATGTTCTCATGATCTGAGAATAAATATATTTGAATTTTTTCCTGAGTTATGAGAGAAAAGAATCCAATGTGAGTTAAATGATTACTTGGAATGTTTAATATTAATGAATTTAGGTTCCTGAATGAAATAAAGGAGATGTTCCATCATGTTTTAAATGGGGGGACTAAAATACATGAATTTATTTATTCATTGAAAATTGGTATTTTAATTGAATTTTATGTGTAATTTGGACTTTTGATATTATATTGATATGTGTTCTATTATATTGCATTGAAATTTGAATATTGATACCCTTGGTGCCATTCAATTTTCAATGTTGAGAATTTTTATAGGAGGATAAGCATGGTTTATGTGTGGGGGAATTGACATAACAAGTATTTTTCATAATTTTAAATTGATTTTTAATGTTCTAAGGCCCACTGAAGTGTTATTTTATTGTTAATCGTCACTTTTTAATGTTTTCTTTAATTTTGAGCTCAATTTTAAAATTGTATTAATTTTGAGATATAATAGTTTTATTTTCTTTCTATATTTCATCCATAACTATTTCTAAACTAATTAAAAATTTGAAAATCCTTTTTTTATTATCTAAAAAAAATTTGGATTTATTTCATCCTTTTGTACCACAAGCTCAATTCATTAATTATAGGCCTAAAATCAACTGATAATGTAGGCCTCCAAAACTATTCACAGATCTGGATTGTTTTTCATATGAGATTATATTGGGAATTTATCAAGCCTAATGATGATAAATTTCAACAAGGACCTATATATGGAATATATGAACAATTTTAATTATGGATTAAACAAATTAATAATCCATTTGGATGTCTAATAATTAATGGCAAACTATATACCTCAAATATGGAGGGGCTGTCTAGAAAGATTAAAGTCTCAGACTAAAATGGTGATAACTTTTGCTTAACATGGAACAATATGGAGAAATATTGAGGGTGGATGTTACAGAAAATAAAGAATAATGTCGACTAATGTCTCCACACATGAATCGACCAATGAATACTCCTAACACAAGGACCATTTTGAAGGGGAAAATGGCCTATAAAAGGAGGAGAGCTCCTCCTTTCCAAATCATTCCAATCTAACACATTCCATA
Organism: Viscum album; assembly: GCA_963277665.1. Classification (NCBI taxonomy): domain Eukaryota; kingdom Viridiplantae; phylum Streptophyta; class Magnoliopsida; order Santalales; family Viscaceae; genus Viscum; species Viscum album. Next base: position 678,950,658 of record OY728128.1, on the reverse strand, counting down.
TAAGGCACCAAATAGATGATTCCCAGTGTAATTATTGATTTATACATTCATTTCATTTTATTTTATTTTTTCAGTTAAAATGAATTATTATTATTATTTATGTTTTTCTATTCCTTCTTCCATCTGTCTTTTTCTTCCAACCATTATCTCATTCTCTCTCTCTCTCTTTAATCCTATAATATTTATCTCTATTCACTATGTAAAGGAAAGAGACTAACATGAGGCTTGAGCCTAGGTGAGTACTCAGGGTGGTCTTTGATATTTTGCTTCAATAAAAAAATATTCTATTTGTGGTGAATGAATGATTGTTGCATTGGTGTCTCAGACATCCACCACAACATTATTTTTAATTACATTTGTTTTAAATGATTATTTCATATCCCTCCCTTCCCTTTGAACAACCCTTAAAAAATTGGATATGGGGATTCCTAAAGATATGAAATGACATATATTGGAGTCGAGTCTTTCAGGAATAACATTTTCGGTTGAGGTGTTATCCTATTTGACTATTGGAGGAGGTGTGGTTTGGTGTACCAGAGGAATGCTAAAATCACACACTCAATAAATCAAAGAAAACTATTTTATTAATGAGGTTTCACTTAATAAATTATATAATATAACTTAAACATCAAATTAATAATCAATGAACATATTTTATCCAATCCTAGGATTAAGACAATTCATCCATAATTTAATTTTGTTTAAATCTACATTTTGAATTAAATTATGAACTAAATTATTTTTATTCCACATTTTTTCAAAGCCCCCAAAGTAGAAAAATTTATAAATAACATAATAAATGAATATATAATGTGAATTAGAATTAGTGATTGAACCAAATGTGAAGCTCCTCAACTATGATACCCCTTGTTTTCCTTTGTGGTGCGTTAAGAAAATAAATTTTCTTTTATCACACACTACGAGAGGCATGCATTACTACGATCATGAAAATTAATATGTAAAAGCTTAAAAAATTAGAAAATGAAATTCATTTCAATAAAAAAACCATGAATATTTTCTTATGTTCCCAAATTTAAACAAAAGATTTAATAATACGTTAAGTAAACTAAATGGTATTAGAATATATTTACATTAAAATACCAATAAATAACACTTTAAAAAACAATTATTTAATTATTTAATAAAAGTTAAAAGAAAATAATTGAAAATAAATTACACAATTATATATGAAATTATAATAAAAATACAAAAGACATGATATTTTTATATTAAGAAGTAAAATTAATAAATGTTTTCCTTTTTATAGATTTGTAAAATATTTATTTAAAATTATTAAAATAGAAAAATTTAGTTTTTATTATTAATTTCTAAAGGAAAATATAAAAAAAATGTAGAATACATAATATTTTTATTCTAATAACTCAATTAATAAAACAAAATAACAATATTATTTTACAAAAAAATAACTTGTATTTTATGTTTAAAAATGAATAAAAATATAAAAAAATATTTATTAAGTATTGAAAATATAATTATAAATAAGATGTCATTAACATATAATTTTTTAAATAAATCAAATAATTAACAGCTAGTTCCATGACTAATAAATAAAAACACATGCATCTATAATTTTAAATGATCCAAAATTACCCTCTTGAATCTCCTATGAATTTTTTAATGAGATAAACATTTAATGTAAAAAATTAATATATGAACTTTTCATCACATTAAAATTGAAATAAATGTATTATATAGAAAAATAAAAAATGGGAAACAATGTTAAATAATTAAAATACAAATAAAATATTAATTGAAATATAATCATGTTAAAAATAATTAAATATAAAACATACATACATAGTAAATGTTGTGTGGTTTAAAAACTAAAACAATTATGTTTTCCTCAATGAAATAATTCATGTTCATTGTTTTTTCATTATATTCTATATAAATATTAAATTATTGTCACTGTTTCATTATGATTTCCTTTAAATTAATATATATTTATGAGTTTAATGTTTTTTAAATTTTTTATTTATATTATATTTCAAGACATGACAAGTTTATGTACACAACAATAAACAAATTATGTCTTTCATCTTTATTGATTGTGTGTTTTAAATATTCACATTTCGTAGTATAATAAATACAAACATGATATATAAATTCTAATATATCAATTCAAAAATTCATAAAACAATATGTAAGTTATTATATAAATGAAAATAATTTCCAATTAAGGAAAATATGTTTCAAAACATTATTAATCAATGTAAAAAAACTCACATAATATATGAAAAATAATGCATAAAACGTTATAAATGATAATATATAAATGTGATTATTAAATAAATAAAATCAATACATATAAGATTTCATATAAAAAAGAATTATTCACAGTTATTTATAAATTCTAATATATAAATGAAACAAATATGAAAAAAATGAAAAAAATGAAAATAAGGTTAGACAAAAAAATATTATGTTATATGCGTTATATATAATTGAAAATATAATTAAATGATAATATTATAAAGGATAATTCTTTATGAACACTATAAATTATTATTTGTGTATTAAAATTCGTCGTAAATTGTAATATTTTGTGATGTGAATTATATGTAAATACCAATATTACAAATAAATGTTGATTTTATAAATTTCAAAATAATTAATCCTAAGACTCTCTATTATATATATTAATTTTAAAAATGTTATATTTTAATATTATATATATTATAATCATCTTTTCTATATTAATATAACTTAATGAAAAACTATTTAAATACATACACACATAAACTCAAAACAATTAAAATAATTTAGTAAAAAAAATCAATAGAAAATACCGTTCATTTTTAAAATTTTAAAATATAAATTAATAAAATATCTATATTAAGTTTTCTATAATTATTTGGAGTATATAATATTCTTGTAAACATTTATACTAAATTTATTGTCAAAAGTTATGTAAAATGTCTTGTGAAAATATGAGTCAAATGTTCTATGAACATTTAAGTCTTATGAGTCAATATTAATAAGAAATTTCTATATATAAGTGAATTTAAATATACTGAATATATATATTTATATATATATATAATAAATGTCTTATGAATATTTATAAATTTATTTAAGGCATAAAAATATTTAAATTAAAATATGATATGAAACAAACATTTTATAATGTGAATTATATATAAATTTTCATATTATAACTTAATTATAGTATTATAAATGTCTAAGGGTTACTTATAGAAGATTATTTGAGAGTGTGGTGAATAATTGAAAACCAAGTTACAAAATTTCCCCACCAAGGATATTGTATTTTACATTATATAATACATTTGTCATATTCATTGAAATGAAATTTATCAGGAATGGATAGGAAACACATGACTTCAATTTGTTCTCATAATGTGGGAAATATCCAACGAATGTATACTATGTGATGTGTCAGCATAAAATATTAATGATCTCACTACCAGAAAATTTTAGATACCCATCATTATGCCATTAAAATTGCAACCTCTAAATGAAATATCATCAGCCAATAACTCAATATTGATTCACTACTGAATAAAATTGATTTATTTTATAACACTTATAAATTAAATAATGAGAATTAAAAAATTAGAGTAGGTGAATCATTTTGATATTTCAATAAATATTTTATAAGAAAACTCCCACAAGATGTTGATCTCATTATTCCTAATTTTTCCTTGGGGAATATATATTAAAAGGTGTCACCCAAACTATTTTTTAAATTAATTCCATCTCTATGGACATATCAATAAAGGTTCCTATTTAAAGATACCCTTAATCTCTTTTTATAAATTAGTATATTATATCCATTTTCTAGGTACAAAAATACCCATTTAAAATATAATTAAAATAAATGTGAAATCATCCATTTATGTCTTAAGACATGAATTATTTGGATGACAAATGGATTTTCATATTTCCACTTGAATCACTCAAACAATGTAATGGTTCCCTATTTAAACAATATAATTCGGTACTTTAATGGTTGAATTATAAAAACTATTTATGGGAAATCTTCTCTACCAAATTTTCAACTATTTTAATATTTTAGGATATGTATATTATAAAAAACATGTCTTGGTATTTTCTTTATCACAATCTGGAAATTTGATTTGATATATTAATTGTTTTACAATAAAAAACATTATCTCAGCAGCTCACTTTATTAATTCACTCAGTTTTACATAGGGATGTTTAAAATAATTTTTATTCCACCCAAAATCAACCATGGTCCGTTTTTTATATCCCCCATTTCAAACAAATTTTCCAAAAATCGCTTTAACATTATTTAAACTCTGAATCATTCGTTAAAAGAATATATTTTTGATAATTAGTGTGGAAATAAATTTGTATTTATCATGGCCTCTATGATTTTGTACTTTATTATAAAAGACTGATAAAATCTAACAATAACATGCATATATATTACTTCACTTTACATGAATGTTCAATTAATCTCTTTCCCCACAACCTAGTGTTTTAATTTCTGTTGGGTTTAGACACAAAACCAACAGATTCTATAAAAATTTATTAATATCTCACAAAAATCAGATTCTCATATAATACCCATCTAAACATATATTACTTAATAAAAATATTCTTTGAAAATGGAATGTAAACAGAACAAATTGGTGATATCAAATGATCTTTAAATTATGAACAAATGATGTATCAGTCAAATATCATATGTGAGCAAAGGAAAAAATTGCTTTTGAGGTATATTATTGTGGAATCATTAGTGAATTTTCATAATCCATTGAATAATATCACAGGAATGTTTTAAAATATATAGTTGTGGAATATGTAAGATGAACATAAATAATCATATAAAATCATTTCTTATGATAGGTATCACATCCAAGAACCAAATCACAAGGATTATGGAGTCCAGTTGGGTTTAGAGTTTACTCTCAATTCATATCATCATATATGAAAGATTCCCTTAAAGGGTCGAGTTCACTCTTCATTCAAAAAATCATTATAGAAAGAGTCCCATAGGGGTTTTAGTTAAATCTCTATTCTAATAAACATAGTGGATGGATTCCCTTATGTGTTTTGGTTCTCTCAACAATCCCTTACCTATTATATCATGAGATTTGAACTATAACATTATATAATTACATTTAAATTAAATATCAATAAATTATGATATTTATATAATTTAATGATATACTAAAACATTACGATGATATGTTATGTTTATAATTTTTTTAAAAAAATATGAAATATAGTATAGAAAAATGTGTAAATTTCCACACATTGTACTTTTTTACCAAATAAAAAGTTGTTATGTTTAAACCCCTATATCTTTCCTAAATTATTATGTCATTCAAGATGAATCACCAATAATAAAATATTTATGTTGATTTAATTTCTAAATATATTATTTTCCTCCAAAAAAATATGAAAACATAGTATCGGAAAAAAAATATCAATAATGGATATAAATTTGAAGGAAACATTTTATTCAATTAAAACACATGAAAACCTATGAGAAGGGATGACTTTTTAGATAATAAAATATAGAGATCATAAATAAAAAATAATTACATTTTAGTCAAACCATTATTAATAAAATATATTTAAAATCCAATAAATCATATAAAAATGATGAAGGTGTCCTGTAATATAATTTTGATCAACATTATTCACTATTACTTAAACTATAATGGAATAAAATATAACTAGTTAATTTTGAACATCAATTATATCAAGAATAAATCATTACCCAATGCATTGAAGTGAAATACCCCAATCCCACCCATTATAATATGTAATTTAAAAGATCTATTATATGGAAAAATATAGAATATTTCACCTTTAATCAAAAAACTCATTTAAACCCATTATCAAATGAACATTCAAACATATCAAAAAAAAATAAATAACATATTATTTTAATTTGATAACAATTTAATATGGAATGTTACTAAAAATATAGGAATTGAATTTACTTTTGAATAAGGTTAAAAAAATAAATTGCTATAATCATAAGGAGGAATGTTAATGATATAGAGAAAATACTATTATGTTGTAAATGTTAAAGAAAATTATTTTCAATATATTATATGAAATTAAGGAATTAATCGTACAATAGACATTAAAAAAATATAACAATTATAAAGTTAAAATTGAAATAAATGACCTTAGATGACAAAGGGTTTATATTGAAAAAAATATAGAAAACACATAAATAATACAGATATGGAAGATACATATTTGAATATAAAACATAATAAAATATTATAAAGAAAAATATCTTATCCATGTCCCAACACAACATGTGCATCTTTTACATTCCCTAATAATAAACATATATAAATTATTAAATTAATATGAAAGATATTTCATTTTTATTATTTTAAAATTATTTTTTTTGCTTCAGTGATGATCCTGTTTTATTTAGCTTCAAGATCTGTTATGTTCACGTAAGCAGTTTTCACATTGTTCTATCCAAAATTGCTTCTATGAGTTTCCCTGTGTAAAGGAGTCATAAAATTATTCCAAAATTTTAAAATATTATTAATTATGAAATAAAAACCATTTGTATGTATTATATACACTATTATGACCATCTATGTAAGGAGGTGATTAAAAATGATACATATATTTCATGGAGGTTGTAGTTTTCATGTACATGTATATAATGATTTCATTTTCAATTGATAGAAATAATGTAGAGATGATTATATGATAAATTATATGAAATTTATGTAAGATAAGTACAATTATTTCATTATTTAGGGATGGTTATATAATATTTTTAGATGGATTAAGAAGAGATAAACATGATAAAACTTGGTTACAAAAAATACCACCACTTGGATATCATCCTTTGATAAAGAAATTAAGGATTCATTGACTGAACCTTTAGAAATAATAAAACATGATGGATGTTTATTAGAGTATTATAGAGTTATTTGGGTAGTTATTTTTTGTGATAAAGTTTTTCATGTTTTTTTAAAAGTGATGGGGTGAGGGATCCTTTTATAAATGAGAGGAGTGACACTCCTGTAAACAATCATTAAATTAAAAAAAAATTTAATCAAGGGAAAGTTGAAATAAATTACTATGATTAATTAAAAAGTATAATTTATGGTCTTAATCCAATCATATAATCAATTTTGTAAAAGTATAGGTATTTTTTCCTCATCCCTTATTTTATCAATTTAATACGATTAACTTTAATTATTGTAACTGAATCATTACCTTGGTAATTAAATTTTAGTAGTGAGCATAAAATGGACCATATTACCTAATTTAATCCTTCATATTTTAAGAATGGAAACAATATTAAAACATTAAATTTTCAATATTTTATATAATTAATTACAATAATTGTATATAAAATATAGTGATGAATAGTTTAAAAAATGCATTTTAAGAATAAAAAATAATTTACAACAAAATCATGTATAAAATTTACCCCCTAAAATATATCATTCAATTAATGATGAATAATATTTAGTAAAATTTAAGCAATTAATAAATATAATCGATCCTCCCAAACACCCAATTAAATGAAAATAACCAAAAATTGTTTTTATTAGAATAAAATTGAACTAAATTTTTGTAAAAAAATAAAATCATGGGTTTCTAAATGAAAAAAATAGATGAATTTATTACAATCCATAAATAAATATGTTTTTTCAAGAAAATGTGTTTTTAATTTTTTTTTTCAATCTTAAATTATGATGACATCATAAAATAATTTATATTTTTTAAAATGGGTTTTTCTGAATTTTCTTGAAAATCATATTCTTCATAAATATCTCAAAAAATAATCTTAATCTAATTTCAAAAAGATTCTTCCGAAGGTGAAGTGTATATTTTAAAATTTAAATTCAAACTTTTAAAAAATTAATTTTATATAATACCTTATATTATGTGGATATTAATATAGTTTAAATAAAATTAATTTTTAGATTGAAAATATATAAAAATTAGTTATAAACATATAATGACCACGAATCCATTTAATTATCATAAAAGGGATTTATTAATAAAATGAAATAGTTAGTTAAAATATTTCTTCTTAATGAAATTACATAATTTCTATTTTATTCTTGAATAAATATATGGGGTTCTTTTTATCGCATTGTATTTTCGGATTTCAAAGATCCATCTCAAATAATATGATTCTTTCCTAAGACATTTACCAGGTGAGTCACCTTATTACACATCACCCATTATCAATGATCAAAAATTTGAATTAGTTTTTTTTAATAAGAAATATACTACTACAACTAAACTAAGTTAACAAAAAAGTCATTACATTCATCTTATATATATATACATAATAAAAAATAGATTATGTGAAAGAGATAAAATCAAAGGTTAGGATACTCGGTAAAAAACTGATATCAAATTATCCCAAATGTTATATAGACCAATTTATCATGGACATCAAATCTCAGTCATAAAAATATGCATAACTCCTTTCCCTGGAGATATTTGATGAAAAACATGGTCTCCCACCATAAATTCTAGAGCTTTCTCACGTTTATCTGCATAACTCTTATGCCTTCTATGAGTTATCCACATATGGTCTTGTATTATTTTAATCTTCTAAACCATCTCTTCCAACAATTATAGACCTGAAAAAGTTTCTCTCTATAAATTTTTCCCTACTTGTTTCAATATAGAACTCCTTTCCATATAATTTCATAAATATTTATTTTAGTATGATGCAATGAAAACACTTATTATAAAAAGTTTCAATAACCAAGAATTTTATTAATGGAATTTCACTTTTTATTATGTAATAATGTCATATTTTGAAGTTCAGTATTGTATATAGAACCCGAACCACATGATAAAACAAACAAATAATTTATTATATTGACATGAAAATTAAATTTAGATAATAATTATTACAAGAATAATTAAAAGTGTTAGAGTGGTATAAAACAATAAAAAATAGCATAACTATGATATGAAAATTTTGATATACTCAATCCCCTTGAATGATCACTCTAAAAAATCACATTATAGAAATGAAAGAGAATATTTATAATTATATATTCATAATTAAATTGAAAATATTTATACGCTTGATATAAAATATAAGTAAATTAAGAATTAATAATATGTAATGTATTTTTAGAAGGTTGAAAAATCTTATGATTATTACATATATGGTTGATGGAATAGTAATCGGTACATTAGTAACAGTAACTAGACTATCAAAACAGTATTCTCATATAATTATTTATATAATAATATTTACGATTCATATAAAATTAAAATATTGTAAATTTAAATAACCTGAAGTATAAATAAATTTTTTAACAATGATAAAATATGGGATTAATTTTAATCAAATATGAATGATTAATTTGTATTTTTAAAATAAATATACCATTTTAAAGGATATATAATTTCAAACAAAATAAAATATTAAAAAATCATGTTTTATTATAATGATATATAATACTATGAGATCATAAGTAATTAGTTAAAGCTACAAAAAATTGATCATAATATTAATATTAGTATTTATTTGAAATAAATAAAGATATTATTTAAAATCTAAATTTAATATATTTAGAAAATTATTTTAAGTATATGGAATTCCATTTTTCTAATCTACATATCTAATATTTGTTATGTTGTTTTTTTTAAAAAAAATATAGTTGAATTATTTGGGAATAGTGAAATACAACAAGGAAAATTATATTGAATTATTATGAAAAATGAAAGAATTAGTGATTCACATGTGATTTAATAAACCATTATCTCCAAATAACCCCTGATAATAACTATTTCTATTCTTAAAAAAATTGTAGACATTAGGAAAAAAAATAATCAATATTGTATTCAAAACACCCTTATCCGCCATTATAAATATCATCCCTCACTATCCCCTCTCCACACACATTTTAATCATCTTAGTATAATGATATTCTCACCAATAATCTCCCAAACGCTCCTCTCCATGTCTGAGGATTTCTTCACAAAACAAAATAATCATTACAAATATCTAAAGGGGTGACCAAGGAGGAGACATCCAAAGGATAAGGTAATAGTCCCAACCAAGAAATTTAATTTCTCTTCCTCTTTGGCCTCAAAAAAATAAATCTAATATGACATAAAGTCTTTAGTATCTTAAATATAATGTAATTTTATGGTGTTAATGGAATATAAATTTTCAATATTGTTTTAATTTCCTTCTGGAAAAAAACTATCCTTCATGTTATTGTGCGGTCACCACCCATATGAGAAATGTAATTTTTTTCTCCACCGCCTTTATGTATTTATAGAGAAATAATATTTTTGATGTATATGATGATAAAAAATATATTATTGGTTATCTTATAATATATAATGTATAAATAACCTGTGAATTATATAAAATTTATATATATCATGATGGTCAGAAAAAGCACCAAAATGAACTACCTGAACAAAGATGTAATTTATTGAAAATTAATCATACTAATATTTAAACACATATTTATATTTTGATCCTTTTAAATTTATATTAGGGAATTAATATTTTATTATTTCAATTCTATATTTTTAGTCTCATATTATAACACATAGTTAATTTTCCCCAAACCAAACCGACCTTGGAACCATCAAACATACAACCGTGGGAAAATAATTAGTGACACAATATCTCAATTAAATGTCTCGAAAATAATAAAAAAATATTAATCAAAAATAAAAAATGTTATTTACGTACTTAATCAAGTGTATATTAATTTTTATTTATCCTTCATGACATTAAGTGAATGTACAGATTGAATCCATACCTATGGTAAAGGAACTCTCTAAATCAACCTCCTTTCATTGGGTTATTCTTTATCCATGAATACCCTACATATTTTCTCTATTTGATGTAGTAAAATGATTTCAAATTATTAGTATATTTGTATTACCTATTTAAAAATTTTATTATCCACATATTAGATGTGGATATACATTATAATATAGTTAGATTTACAAATCAATGTTTTATGTAACCCCAATTTAGGGGAACTTCATAATTATTGTTTTATGTTAATAACCCCCATTGAAATGTTCCTAATCATAATATTTTTTGTATTAATTTCTAATATTTTAGAGATAATCCTCTTTGTTCACTTATTGTTTATGAAAAATCGTATTTGTGTATTACCCTGAGCCGAATCACCTGGGTTCAATTCAAAGTGACACATGACCTCATGCATTCCTCCTCACAGGAAAGATTTTATAGACTGGTGGAAATCATTTAGAGATATTGTAGAGGGACCATATCCTTGGTAATTATAGTCATACAATAGAATATAGAAACATATATGCAATGCAACTAATCAATACAATGGAAAACAACATAAACAATATTTTATGATAATTGTTAGGTGAGGTTATAAAATATCAAACCAATAGAGTCCCAATGGGGAAGGTCATCAAGTATAAGTAGTAAAATTTGAATTAAATAAATAAAAAATATATGGTTGTTATTTGTAGTATTTTATAATATATTACCTATTTTCTAACTATAATCTCCCATGTAACCTTCAATAGATGCCCTTCCCTTCTCTATATGATAAATAATGAAGATTTCATGTACAATGAGATGCATGTGAAGGGTGTATGTATAAAACATGGTGGGATCCACTGTTGTGTCAGTAATAGAAGTGAATATGTTTATATATTTGTATGTAAAAATGGAATGATAAATGTTAAATCAATCATAAAACCAATCATATATCAGGAAATCATGATCTAAGAAAACATTCATAAACCCCAACCATACATTCTTTTGAAACATGGAAAAATAATGTCATAAATGGTCATTGAATGAAATAAATCAGGATATATTACTCCATCCACAATTTATGGACAAAATAATTTCTTTAAGAAAAAACTCCACACCTATGTATAAGGTCAAATCACACCCATCACTCATGGCTACCTATTTCCCTCTAATGGTAGGCATTATTTTCCCACCAGAATCAATGTAACTCTACACAAATTCAATGATGTTCCGCATAGGAAAATAATGCCAATATATGGACCATCCTCTTATAGTGAAGGGTACTATCTTATTTGGATTGATCACATTCCACACTCTGGTGTTATCCATCATGTATCTAGAGTGACAATGTATGAGTAATTCCATCCACGCTCTACCTCTAAGGGGTTGGAGAAATACATCAAGGCCACTAGTAATCCAAAAAACAATAACAACGGTTCCTATGGATATGCACAAATCCACAAGTATTGAATGGAAGAACAATGATTAGTATATCCAAATATATATTTCACAAACTATGCAATAATAAAATTACTAGGTAAACCATATCAAGGAATAAAAATGATATATCACAAAATTTACATCTACCAAATATTCACATATAAGGAGAGAAATAGCATTGAAGACCCAATATATATTAGAAAAATGTCTCATAGGAAACCAGTGCATCAAATATACAATTTTGATCATGATTCTCTACTCTATTAGCATACACACAGACAAATCACATCAAACAAACCCATATAAGGGCCCTATATAATAAGGACTTCCTTCTTTTGATTGGTTCATGGATCTCCATGAACCAATGAGGGATAAAACTAAAATCATTCCCACACCATAACATTAATTATAAAAAGGCTAAATATGTCATATTAAAGCCTCTATAATTAGGACTCAAGGATGATATTATGATAAGAGGTAGAATGCATGCCATCTTTCCAAAATATAATTGTCACCGACAAAAGATATATGATCGAATAAATAGATGTCACCAATACTCCTAATCTAGAACTAATTTATAAATAAAACATCATTATGCCAATAGATATTTGTATATTTTCATAGATATAAACTATATAACATGGATCCATTATATATTTCAAATAATTAAGTATAATAAGTCTTATATTAGATAGATATATCAATTATAAATTCGAATGGATCGATATAGAATTTGATAAAAAAAATAGGAGAATTAGAAGAATCCTAGATCACCAAGGGATATATATTTAGGAGGTTCTGTTCACAAGTGGGTTGAAAATGGGACTTGGATAAGATAATAATCAAATTTTATGAAAAAATACAAAATTTTTGAAAATGATATATTCATATTGGCAACATCAGTGGGCTGATGTTCCTTGGTAGAATGAAGGCATTATTCCCCAACCATTGGTTGGTTGGTTGCATCTGAAGACTTATATATTCTAATCTTATCACTAATTTCTATTCTTTATACATCACAAGTAGGCAAGTGGCCCTTTTTCCATCACCATGTATCCCACTAGAGCCTATAACCTCTATAACTAAATTATTAAACCCATTTAACTTTAAAAACCTTTTCATGGTAAAATTTATCAACAAATTTTATAACTTGATACAATGTATATATCGAAAGTCTAGTATTTTATAATTCTCCTCCACTAATGACCTCACATCCCGAAGAAGTGTCTATTAAGGTCCTGAACGATAAAACATGATCAATTATTCCTAAACTTCAAATTCATGGTCCAAAGTATCCTCTTAAATTGTAAAAGGATTCCATAAGACTTTGAGTAGTGTAACTATCTTCCCTCACAACACATTTTAAAAATGTCCAATAGTCTACATTGATCCCTCTAGAAATGGTATAGTGGGATATATCGTAGAAACCATGAAGCTTATCACATATTTAGGATCGAGCATGTTCCTCTGAAGATGAGACACATGGAAGAAATTACACATACCTCAATAATATATAAATAGATAAAATTATATGAAACTATCCTTATAAACATTGAAATATCAAATGGTCCAAAAAATATTAGATAATTCTTTACTTGAATTTGTATCATAAGACACCATAATCGAGGATTTACCTTGAAAAAAACAATGTCACCCAATATTAACTCCAATGGTCACCTCATACGGTTATATTATTAACCATTTATACTTTGGTATGTGATTATCTTCTTCCATATCAATTGAACTCTATTGCTGGCCTCTCATACCATGATCAACCCCATAATTACATCTTGTCCAAATCCATGACAACTTAGTTGAGTGTGAAATGTTCATATTTATATAGCCTCAAAAGGTTTATTATGAATTGAATCTTGGATCTTTTTTTACCTGAACTCAACAAATGACAAGTGATCATTCCAAGAACAACAGAAGTTAAAAACTCAAGCATGTATCAAATATTTCACTATCTTAATTTTCCCCTTTTATAGACCATCAGTCTACAGATTATATGATCTACATTTTATCATATAGGTTCCTAATGTATTCTTTAATCCGCGCTAAAATTTGTATTTTAAATAAGGGACCTAGTATAACATTATACACAATGAAACTCCATATATGCATATAATATCCCATACCTATAGATTTCTTAACTCAGTCATTGAAAGGGACCTTTAAATCAAGAATAACATGGGATAATTTCTTTATCCAATTAACTATCAAACAAAAGCCCTCATTGATCCCCAAGGTATTGAATAAACCTGTCACATCATCCCATATCCATATAGGCACTAGAACTGTTTGAAGAAAACCAGAAGGGTGTAGATAATCTGCTTTTACCCATGGCATGAAAGGCTTTAGAAAATTAGATTAGTGGTGTCCCTCTTCATACCTGACCCCCAAATCCAATATCCAATAACTTGGTAAATCGCCATTGAATATGGACACACTATCCATTTCAAAACATTATTGTCTATTTTAAAAGCCTCCCTTTTTGAATTAGGCACTTATATCCTCACATTAATGATGATCATGTATTCATCATATAAGGATCGCTTTGGGACAAAATCATCCCCCATCAAGTTCCCTCACATCACTACATACTTATGTTCTGAATTTTGTTTTCCTTTACCCAGTACAATAAATATGATGTGACAAATATATATTCACATCCTATAACTACATAATCATAAAATTATTAATCTATCCAATCACCCAAGAAACTCATCAAATTTAATTCCTCTTAGGAATGATTCTATAAAAGATCTTGCATCTTTTGTTATTTTTACTATGATAATCACCAATGAAATTACCTTTACCTATATCACATTACATATCAATGTCGAATCTCTATAGATACTCCCCACAATCCCCCTTCTTCATATTAAAATCTTATTGAAAGAAGATGTATCTCAAGATTTTGTGGTCCATGGATAAGAAAAACTTCTCACCAAAGAGATAATGCCATCGACACTTCAATGAATGGACAATATCCACCCACTCCATGTCATATATTGATAATTTATTCTCATGGAGTTTCATCTGACAAGAGTAGAATGTGATACAAAAAATCCCTCTACACCAGCATTGATCCCCACCCAACTTTTAAAACATCAAATTACAATTCATATCTAATGCCAAGATCTAGAAGAATAAAATTATAATAATTATTAAATCTCATATGTGGCTCTAGTTTTACATCTGCATATTGATCAAACCAAACTAATGCTATCCAATTTTTTTTTCAAATCAAACATTGATGCTACCAAATAGAAGAATTACTAAATGAAACCTTGATAGTACCCTATATTCCAAAGGAAATTCCATATATAAAACACATTCATAGGACATGCCCAATATCTCACAACCTATAGTTCCCCCAACTCTATTAAAATTAAAACACTAAAAATTAAACTCGTATGAAACAATATATCATGAATCTAAATGTGAAACTTCAATGGTTTGGTATATATTTTATTTGATTAAATCGTACTCAATACCATCTCAAGGTCTCCAAAATTCATATCTAATGTCCTCAAATATAATTGCTTATCATCCACGAACACAATAATAAATCAGTGAAGGTATGAAGGAAAAATCATGCTCATGATTTATATGAACACCACTAATGAATTATTCATCACAGAAGTCATGATACGATACTTATAAAGTTCATACCTACTCTAAAACATTTAATGGTGAATGTCCTTCTTTTTGAACCTCAAATGATGGTGGCTCAAATAATGATCAATTTTGGAAAACCATGTGGATCTCCATAATAGATCAAACATATCATCAATCTGTTGTAGATTATATATATTCTTGGCCACTACCTAATTCATTTTCTTATATCCCACACAGTATGGCATCCCGCATTTATATTACATAACTTTTCATTACATTTTACAAATAGAAGATATTTAAAGTATTGTGTCTTGGAAATCAGGAACCTAAAACATGAAAACAAAATAAAACATTTATCTAATACACTTTTATGGAATCATAATAAGTTCATCCTATGTAAACTTGCATCATCTCTTATCGTGGAGACATATGTCAAAGGAAAGGGTGAGCAGAAGGCCCATTAATTAAATCCAGGGAATCAGTTTACCTATAATATCAATAAAAACATGACGAAAATGGCTAGACATGAGCAACAGAAAAAGAGGCATGTCATAAAAAAAAAGATGAATGAAAACATTAATATGTGGCTACAACATTTCATATTGAAAATAATGAACATATCACCAATGTTCATTCCCAAGGTGTCATAAAAACATTACCAAGGTTATTCACCAAGGCATCATGAAACTTGTAATCTCTAGAGATTAATTCTTTACCCAATGCATTGGAGAGAAATCAGTAGTAGTAGTAGTATATTTATTATTCAAAAGGAGAAGGGAAAGGAAGACAAGATCCCCTCAAGGGGGTCGGAAATGGTGGAGTCCAAGGGCATCCCCCAGCACAAAAGAAGCACATTCTGGAGGGAGGGAAAAAATGGAGTCATAAATGATGAGAGGAACGTCTTGCTTACCCAAGAGAGCATGGGAGTCCGCCAAGAAGTTAGACACCCTCCAACTGTGATGAATAAGCTTCCCATGTGAGGTTCCAATCTTTCACCTTCTGATGATGTAAGTGAGCTCCCAAGGAACCCCAATGGTCCCTTTCATGACCTTCACAAGGGTTTCTAAGTCCGTCTAGATTTCGGATGTTGTCAACTTCCTTCTTCTACACACCGCTAGACCCGAAGCTAGTGTATGGACCTCCACACTCAGAGAATTTCTTGGCCCATAAAAGGCACTAAAGGCGATGAAAATCGAGCCTGATGAATCTTACATCACCCCTCCCCCTCTCATGATTCCCCCCATGCATGATCCATCAATGTTGAGTTTGAATCCCATAACCGGCAGACACCATTTAACCCACTAACCAAAATCATTTCTCAGAAAACAGGGGCAATCAAGCAGATTGTTAATCGCAGTTGATGTCGAACCACTTATGATCTGAGATGCAAGATCGAAGATGAGGGATTTGTGGATATCCTGGAGGAACAGAAACGAACAATATTCTCCCCTCCGAACCTGATTGCGAGCCTCCCAAAGCACCAACACAAATACACAATGATGATCGTTCTAACCGTCCGCTCCTGGCCAGAAGGCCCCGAGCCAGAAAACCAGCACTCCACATATTCCTATAAAGAATACTCTCCATCATTTCTGCAAGAATTGTGCATGAACAGGGACTAAATATGAAGTTCCCAATGACTTTGAAAGAACAGGTTCTTCACCGAATCGCACATGTGATTAGTGTAAAAGAAACATCTAGAGGCCAAAGCAATGCCCTAGCGCTGGATCCTGTCCCCCATAGGTAACGCCTTGTTATTGATTCTCTATAGTAAAAAGTTTATTCTAATAATAATTTCATTTCACCAGAGTGCTTGAGCCCAAGCGTTGGTGGTGCTACCTGGCTGAATGATACTCCTGAAGCCTTGCGAAGTAAACCTGCCTGAGCTAGTAGCCGAGAAGCAACACCTATCGGGTTCCTCACTCATGACAATATTTTCGAACATAGACATCTGATTATTATTCAAAGAGGTATTGATCAAGTCGAACTTCTCGCATGCACTACTGAATTTTATATCCGGAAAAGGGCAGTTGGGGTATCCCAAGGGTTCCCCCGACCAATTAGTGTCCCAAAAACTGATCTTCCCAACACCGATGATCCATCTCGCATGATCTGACAACGTGTCAATAAGTGAGAACATGCACCTTTCCATCCTCGTGGAACTGTAGAGGCCCTGTGTTTCATGCCCTGGGTAAGGTGCTTTGAAAAACTTCGCCCACAACGAATCCCTGACGATATCTTCCCAAGCGAGTCGTGCCTGAAGACTTTGAAGAGTACCCTGGATATCACGGAGACCAACTCCTCCTGCCTCCACTGGTCTGGCCAGATGCATCCAGGATGTCCAGTGGAACCTTCCCTCCTCCTTGGCGTCCCACAGAAAAGAATTAAGGATAAGTTCCATTCTCTCTACAGTACCCTTAAAAGGGTGGATCACCAAGAAGAAGTGCATGGGAATGGACATGAGGACACTGTTGATCAATGCAATCCATCCACCGAAGGAGAGTATCTTATTCTTCCAGTTGTAGATTCTTCCCAGAATGCGATCAAGGATCATAGAGAAGTGAACCTTCTTAATGTGGCCACAGGAGATCGACACCCCAAGGTAAGAAATGGGAAACAACATCCTACAACAACCAAGGATGTTTTGAATCTCCTTATTCCTTTGGACCGGGCATTAGTCTGAAGTGAAGAAATGGTTTTTAGAAGTGTTGAAACTCTGCCCGCTCCATCTGTCGTAGGTGGTTAAAGAGTCCATGAGAGCCTTCAACGACCTTTTCCTGCCATTGGAGAGCTATCAGGGAACACCCTTATTATGTCTTTATTTTAATGTGATCCACATAGATCATAATAATTCATTTTATAAATAACACAAATAGAATGAAATAAATGGGTTTCATGTCAAAATCGGGACGTTTAAAAAGTACATAAAAATAAAATCATTATATCATTTATAACCCATTGAAAGGGAGTGAGGGTTATATGTTTTTCAATTACAGAATCAAATAGAACAATTTTTTGTATTATTGAATACCCCTAGAAATGAAAATATATTTTGGTATCCTCATAAATAAAATAGAATAATTTCATGAGAAAAAGATAGATTTTGAGACGAAATTTCGACAACATAACGACTACATAACATCATTTTAGAAAACATTAAAAAGAGAGGGGAAAAGGTTCGACCACTCATATGTAATTCATAATATACTATGGGTATATAATAAGGTAATGGAATGAATATTTTTATGAAATACCACATGAAAATAAAAAACATGAAAGAAAAGATAAGACACTATTTCTTTTATGGAAAATTTTGTAGCCCAATGGGGTTGCTAAAAAATTCAGAAAATAAATTGATGAGAGTAGAAAGGGTATCTCATAATTTTGACCTGAAAAGGATTGTAATAAGAATATATAAGAACAACCCTCCACCTAATAAGATGTAAACTAGAATACATAACATAAAGGAAATCATGACTAAAAAGAAGAGGGTGAAAGGTTCCCTTACCTTGAAGAGTATCAAAGAGAGCTCAATGTTTGGGAACCTGGGGGCTTGAGGGAACCCTGGGAGGACTCCTTGGAAGGTACAAAGACCTAAGCATCGTTGAGAAAGATTTTTGAACGAAATGAATTAGGGAATGGCTTTGTATTTATAGGGAAAGTGAGGGAATATTGAATTAATTTTTAAGGGACACCTCATCGGTTGTATTTGAAAAACCTTGGGCTTGCCCACGGTGTTGGTCACATGGGACACCTCATAACATATCATACTATTCAAAATTCATCCAGATTTAATAAATCTTGATTACATCATCAATGATGTCATTAAACGCCCAAAACTCAAAACAATATTTTACTATTCACAGAAAATTCAACTGTTTTAGAAAAATCCCAAAAATTCTCCCAAACATAATATCGAGGATTTGAATTCAAAAATGAACTCCATTTTATGAAAATACTTTTATAAATATTTTATAATTTATTTATTAAATATAATCATTATTTATTCAAAAAAACAACGCAAAAACTATAACCTATTTTTTAACACCTTGAAAAGGTAATCATGGTCCCATAAAATTATCGTATAACCATATGAAAATAAAGTAACAATTTAAGATTACATTTTATGAAAATACATTTTTATTTTAAATTATTAAATTATTTAAAAAATTATAATTAAAATATGTAAGTCATACAAAAATACGAATACTTATATTTTGACCATTTTTTCACTTTTAAAATGTCAAAATTATATTTATAGATTCATGGGTGACGTTTCTTTTTTTTCAATTTACTATTCACTACTATTCATTATTAATCATGAGGGTGTATTACTATTCACACATTATTATGCACCAAAAATTAATTTTATCTTATTAGAATCTATTTCTTGTACTGGTCACAATTGTAGAAGACCATTTTCTAAAAATCATTTCAAATTATTAATCATTTAAAGTTTACAAAAATATTTTAAAATAACCCTTTTTCAAAAATTCATCAATAATATGGACTTTCATCCTACATTAATCAAGACATTTGAAATTAAAAAATTTGACATAATAAGAAATAAGAATTTTATTTATACAAAAGGGTTTCACAACATAACTAAGGTCTCGTTACATAGCCCCTTATAACACATGCATAAGACCTTTGTGTTATGTGTTATATAGTGATATAATCTTGGGGTAGCTCAAAATACTTTTCCCAAGTGGTGATTTATATCAACATTAAATTCTCCCTTAGGTGATTTCATTAAAGCATCACATGTTGAATCTCATCTTCAACATGGTTCAGAGTAAAGCAGAGAGATGCTACCTCCTTTCCAAGCTCTGACAGATGGGATTCGTACGGCCCGAGTCTACTGGATGAGGCCATCGACTCTTCTTTCTGTAATAATTAACCATGATCACTTGTATTTATAAACAATAATTATAATGTTAAGAGTTTATTTTCTAATGATCATATTAACCAATAGTCATATAATAGTTGAATACAAATTGTATCAGTTCATTAATTAAAAGATATAGTTTTGTGGAGTATAAAATGAAATTACACCAAAATTTAGGAAATAAAATATTATAAAAAATTTCAGGTCATTACATTCTTCCCCCCTTAAGAAATTTTGTCCCCAAAAGTTTAACTCATACCCTTAGAGGAGAAAAGGTGTTGGTACTTCTCCCTAATAGACTCCTCTGGTTCCCAGGTGGCTTCTTGACACTTGTTGTTTCTCTATAGCACCTTAACAAGGTGGGTATTCTGGTTGCGTAGAACCATTTCTCTACAATCCTAGATCTCCACCGACTATTCCTCATAATAAAATTAATGATCCAGTTGTACCAATTATGGATTTAGTATATGTGAAGGGTCGGGTATCTTCTTCTTCAAAAGGGATACATAGAAGACATCATGAACATGTGTTAGATTTGGAGAAAATCCAAGATGATAGGCCACTGCTCCTATGCGATCAAGGATTTCATAGGAGAAATGTACCTATGGATGGACTTCACTCTTTTCCAAAAACCTCGTGACTCTTACAAGGTGAACATTGAAGAAAGAATTTGTCATCAACATCAATCTCCATGTCCCTTCGACCGTTGTTGGCATTATTATTTTTCCGACTCTGAGCAGCCTTAATGTGTTGCTGGATGGCATAGACTTTTTCATTCATCTCTTGAAGAAGATCAGGCCTAAGAAGCTTTCTCTCACCAGATTCACGCCAACAAGTAGGATTTCTACACAGCTTACCATATAGAGATTCATAGGGTTCCATTTTAATGCTGAAGTGGAAGATGTTGATGTAAGTGAACTCAACTAAAGGTAGATGTTGATCCCATCGACCATTAAATTATATTGAGCATGTTATCAGAATATCCTCGTGGGTTTTGATTTTCCTATAATATTTTCTATCAGTTTGGGAGTGATAGGCCGTAATGAAATTCAATTCATTGCTCAGAGCATGTTGAAGACTTCTCCATAATTTTGATGTGAACCGTGGATCATGATCAGATACGATTAAAAGTGGAACTCCATGCGGCCTTACCACTTCCTTCATGTAAATCCTGGAAAGTTATTAAAGGGATAAATATTCCTAAATAGAGATAAAATGGGTAGTCTTCATGAAATATTCCAAAATAACCCATATCACTTTGTTCTCTTTAGATGTTCTTAGGAGAACAGTGATGACGTCCATAGTAATATTATCCCACTACCATGATGGTTGGGGTAGTGGTTGCAATACACCTTTAAAAAGTTGTCACTCTGCCTTCAATTGCTGACATACTAGGCACCTTGAAGTTTAGTCTTCAATCTCCCTTTTCATATTATTCCACCAATAATGACCACGAAGGTCCCTACACATTTTTGTGTGTCCAGGATGTATAGAGAATGTAGATCTATGAGCTTCATCCATTATCTCCTTCTTTACTTATAGAATAGATAGAACACATAGTGTTGCATGAAAATTCAGTACACCTTCTTGATCAATATTGAACTTAAGAATCTTCACATCCTTCACAGCCTCAGAATTCTAATATAACAAAGGTTCTTCTTTCTGAGCTTTCATGATCTTATCTAGTAATGACATTTGAGAGATAATTGGGGTTAGGATTGATGATGGCCCTTCCCTTATAATTCCCATGTCTAGCTTTACCAGGTCACTGGTTAAAGGATCTATTTGAATCCACATCATGGAATGAACAACTGTGTCTTTCCTTCTTAATGCATCATTGACTTTGTTTGCTCTTTCGGGATTATAATGAATTGAACAATCACAGTCTTTGAGAAGTTTCAACAATCTACTATGCCTCATGTTCAATTCCTTTTGCTTGAAAATATACTTCAATATTTGATGTTCTGTTTATATATCACATTTCTCCCCATAATGATAGTGCCCCATATCTTCAGAGCAAAAACGAATACAGCCTACTCCAGATCAGGTGTAGGATAGTTCTTCTCATGAGTATTCAACTATCATGATTCATAAGTAATGGCTTTTTCATTTTACATGAGGACCCACACAATCCCTTTTAGAGATGCATCACTAAAAATAAAGAATCCTTCTCCACTTGAGGGAAGAGTTAACATGGGTGCATTAACCAATCTCTTCTTAGGCTCTTGTAAATAGTCCTCACACTCCTTTTTCAAGATGAACTTGACCCCTTTACAAGTTAACTTGGTTAATGGATTAGAAAGTCTTAAGAAGTTCATCACAAACCTCCTATAATATCCCGCAAAGCCAAGGAAACTACGAATCTCAGTTATTGTTGTAGGTTAAGTCCACTCCTCTATAACTTATGTCTTTGATATTTCAACTATTATTCATTCATTGGTAAAAATGTTCCCCAAGAAAGAAACTTATTGTAATAAGAATTCACATTTACTGAACTTCCCAAAAGCCTCTCCATCCGTAGAGTTTGCAAAATAACCCTTAAATGATTCTCATGTTCCTCATGTGTTTTGAAATATATCAAAATATCATCAATAAAAACAACCACAATGTTATCATGGTAGCCTTTAAAGTCTCTATTAATCAAATCTATAAAAATATCTAGTGCAATAGTCAGTCTGGAGGGTATAAAAACAAACTCATAATGCTCATATCTTGATGGGAAGTTTGTTTTTGGAATATCTTCTTTCTTCATCCACAATTGATGTTAGACAGATCGAAGATCAATCATAGAGAAGAATTCATCCCCAAAAAGTTGGTTAAGTAAGTCAACCATTCGTGGAAGAGGGTATTTTTTCTTCATTGTGATCCTATTCAGTTCTCTATAATCAACGCATAGTCACATCAATCCATCATTCTTTATTACAAATAGAACCATTTCTCCCCTAGGAGACACACTCGGTCGAATAAAACCCTTCTCCAAAAGATCCTGTAGTTGTTTATTTAACTCCTACAACTCCACATTTTCCATCCTATACACAGAAATTGATATCAGATGAGATCCTGGTACGAGTTCAATGGATAACTCTACCTCTCTTTCTAGGGGAGGTCTGGATAACTCCTTAGAAAAAACGTCAACATATTCCTGGATGATAGGGAAAATTTCTATCTTCATACTATCATTTTCTTATTCTTCTTCAACGATCAACTCAATAAATAATTATATAAGATGTTCTTCTTGTCAAATATCATGTTGAGATATCTCTCCATGGAAGATAAATATAGGTTTTCCATTCAGGACTACTAAGATTTCTTTTCTTCTACATCTGATCTTAGCATTATACATTGAGAGCCAATACATCCCTAGTATAATGTCTAATTCTAGAATTGGAATGACTAATAGATTTATGATAAGATTGTTCTCACTAAAGTAAATACTATAGTTTCTAAACACTGATGAGGCATGGATAATCCCACCAGGAGTCATAACTGATAACTCTACTTTTAGAAAATTGGGGGTTGATTCTAAATTCTTTTCAAACATAGAGGAAATAAAGGAATGCGTAGAACTCGAATAAAACAATGTACATTATATATTATAGAGAACTACAAGAGTACCTTCCACAACATCATTTGGCTCTTCAACTTCATCCATAGTGATTTCAAAATTAAAACCTTATTACCTTGGTTGTTGCTGAGGCTGATGGTGATTCCCCTCCACTACCCTCAGACTCGGACAGTGGTTGGAAAAGTTCCCATTTTGTCCACACATATAGAATTGGAAATCAGGTAGGGCCTTCACCATCTCCTGCTTTCCATTAGTGTTGGGATGTTGTGTATTTACTTCACTAAGACAATTCTACGCAATGTTCCCATCTCTACCAAACTTTTAGAACTTCCCGCTCCAGAGAAGGCAGTTCCCCAATTGCTTCTTCCAACAATTATTACATGTGGGACTTTTGTACTTTCTTTCCTCTTATTCCTTAATCGAAGATCCTCTATTATCATGGCTCAAATGATCTTTTATTTTCAAAGGATTTAAGAGACCATTTAATCTCAAGAAACTCTTATTCGACTTTCTTCACAAATCACATGATCTTTTCATAGCTATCATAATCTCGTTTGGCTAGCTTCATCGGCAGTTGAGGTCTCAGTCCGTCGAAAAATCAATCAACTGTACCATTTGGATCTGTGAAAAATCTAGATGTGTAATGTGAAGGATTTGTTTAGTTCATCTTGTAGAATCCCATAGATTCATTCCCCTTCTGATTCATCTCAAGAAACTCCTTCTCCATTTTTATTCTTATCGATCGAGGGAAATCCTTGTTGAAGAATATCCATATGAACTCTTTACACTCCATAGCTTCAACTTCCACTCTTTGCCCTATGTTTTTAATCAGTTCTAAGCACTTATCAGTTTCTCCATCTACGTGATAAATATACGAGGAAACATTCTCTTGTTTAGAACAGTAGATCAGAGAAAAGATCTTCTCAATAGATCTGATCCATTGTTCAGTAATCAATGGGTCAGTAGATCCACTGATGGTTGGTGGTCGTTGAGGCAAAAATGATTCAATAGAAATTTGTTCCCCTGGTAGTGAGATCTGCCTCTCAGCTTGATTCATGTTTTTTCCCATAACATGAGTTAGTTGGTTCATCATTTCCATGAATGTTTCAATTTCTACTTCCATCGGAGGGTCGTCAACCCATGTTCCATTCCGATCACCATTTGCATGGTTCCTCCAATATCCCACCATTTTCTAAAATAATAAAACATTAGTGATAATATTATGTCATTTATTAATATTTTAACTATATTGGAATTTATGTCTTAAAACTTCATGCCTTAAAAAATTACATTTCTCTATAAATCCATCATAATGATCCATAAAAAGCTTATGTTTAACAAAACAAATCCCCCATGAGTGTCATAACCAAGGGTGAAGCAAGGCCCTTTGTAGTGTACCAGGATACCCTGGTTAAAGCCCAGAACTCCTTTTCAGATTTTTCACTCCTAGGTACATCTGTGCTGGAGCCGCTGCTACCTGTTCAAATCCTGACAAGGACTTATTTTCATGATAATCCACTTACTCAATACTCACCAAAATACTATGAAGTTTTCCTATATTTAAAATTTTACATAGGATTATTCCTAATGTTTTCATGGAATAATTACAATAAATAACTAAACATTTCTCTAATTACCACTATGGAATCCCGCCATTATATTACATAACTTTTCATTGCATTTTACAAACAGATAATAATTAAAGTCTAGAGTCTTGGAAATCCGGAACATAAAACCTGAAAATAACATAAAACATTCTTCTAATCCACTTTTGAGGCTTCATCATAAGTTCATCCTTTGTACAATATCTTCATCTCAAAACCTGTGGACATACATCAAAGTAAAGGGTGAGCAGAAGGCCGAGTAAGGAAATCAAGGGAATCAATTTACTTGTGATATCAACAAGAGTTTGACAAAAATCACAAGACATGAGAAAATAAAAAAGATAAATATCATAATAAAAATAAAATGAATCACAAAATGAATATGTGGATACAACATTTCATTTATACATTCATGAACATATCACCAAGGTTCATTCCCATGGTGTCATATATACATTACCATGGTAATTCATCAATGTATCATGAAACATATCATCTCTAGAGATTAATTCTTTACCCAATGAATTGGAGAAATATCAGATTGAACCCTTAATAAATCACTATTTTCATGTGATCCACATATATTATATTCATACATTTCAAAAATAACCCAAATAGAATCAATGAAATCGGTTTCATGTCAAAATCACGACGTTTAAAATGTTATTAAAAATAAGATCATTATGTCATTTATAACCCATGGAAATGTAGTGAGGGTAATATGTATTTCATTTATAGAATGAAATAGATAAATTTTATGCATTTATGAATACCCATTTAAATGAAAATAGATTTGGGTATCTATATAAATAATAAAATATAATTTTTTGAGAAAACGAGATATTTTGAGATGAATATTCTATAGTATAACCGCTACATAAAATCATTTTAGAAAATATTAAAAAGAGAGGGGAAAAGGGTAAACCACTCGTAAATAATTCATAATACATTATGGGTATATAATAATATAATGGAATGGATATTTCAATGACATAAAACATTAATAGAAAACATGAAAAAATAGAAGATGTTATTCCTTTTACAAAATATTCGGCAGCCTAACGACGTCGATAAAAAATTAAGAAAATAAATTGATGAGAGTGGAAAGGGTATATCATCATTTGGAAATGAAATGGAATGTAATAAGAATATATAATAACATTCCCCCCCATAATAATATGGAAACCAGAAGACATAACATAAAGGAAATCATGACTAAAAAGAGGAGGTTGAAGGGTTCCCTTACCTTGAAGAGTATCTTTGAAAGCTCAACGGTTAAGGCCATGGGGGTGGGGGGGGCTTGAGGGAACCTTGTGAGGACACCTTGGGAGTTATAATGACCAGAACATCATTGAGGAGGTTTTTTAAATGAAATTAATGTGGTAATGGGCTGGTATTTATAGGAATAGTGAGGGAATAATTAATTAATTTCCAAGGGACACCTCATCGGTGGTATTTGCAAAACCATGGGCATGCCCATGGTATTAGCCCATGGTATTGGCCATGTGGGACACCTCATTACATATCTTACTATTCAAAAGTCGACCAGGTTTATTAAATCATGATTACATCATCAATTATGTCATTAAACACCTGAAACTCAAAAGTGTATTTTTACTATTCATCGAAAATTCAATTGTTTCATAAAAATCACAAAAAAATCACTCTAACCTAATTTAGATGCTATGAATTCAAAAATAAACTCCATTTTATGAAAATAATTTTATAAATATGGTTTTTATAATAAATTATAAATAAAATCATTATTTATTAAAAAACAATTTTAAAACTATAACTTATTTTGTAACACCTTTAAAAAGTAATCAAGGACCCATAAAATTATCATATGACATTAAGACAATAATGTAATAATATATGATTACATTTTATGAAAATAAGTTTTTTTTAATTAGTAAATTAATCATAAAATTGTCATTAAAACATTTATGACATATAAAAATATCAATACTTATATTATGGCCATTTTTCACTTTTAAGATGACTTAATTATATTTATACATTCATGGGTGAAGATTTTTTTTTCTGAATTACTATTAATTACTATTCATAAGGTTGCAATACTATTCATACTTTACTATGCAACAAAAATTAAGTTGATCTTATTAGATTCTAATTTTCTTACTTGTCACAATTGTAGAAGACGATTTTCTAAAAATCATTTCACATTATTAATTATTTAATGTTTACAAAAATATTTTAAAATACACCTTTTCCAAAATTCATTAATAATTTGGAACATCATCCATCATTTATCCGGAAATTTGAAATTCAAAAATTTAACATAATAAGAAATAACTATTTTGTTTATACAAAACGATTACACATCGTAACTAAGGTCTCATTACATAGCCCTGTATAACACCTGGATAGGACCTAAGTGTAAGGTGAGCTGTGGTGATAGAATCATTAGGAAGTTCAGACAAAATTGCTCGAGTGGTGATTTCTATTAGCTTAAACTTATCCCTTAAGAGATTCATTTGAAGCTGCACATGTTTAAGCTCAACTTGGGCTTGGTCGAAAGTAAAGCCCAGGGATGCTACCTCCTTCCCAAGCTCTATCAGATGGGCTTTGTATCGCTCAATTCTATAGTATGAGGCCATAAAATCATCTTTCTATTATATTTAACCATGATCACTTGTATTTGTAAAGAATAATTATAATGTTAAGAGTTTATTTTCCAACAATCATATTGGAAAATGGTCATATAACTGTCGAAACCCAACGGTATCACTTATTTAATTAAAGGTTATGGTTTTGTGGTGTATAAAATGAAATTACACCTAATTTTAGGATACAAAATAATTTTAAAATGTTCAAGTCGTTACACACAGTGTTATAGACTACGATCATTCTTCTGGTAAAATAACACTAGAGCACACTAAGTGAATGTTCTTAGTCTAATAAATCTGATTTCAACAAAATATTATAACAACACCTCTATCTCACATAACGTAGATTTTTCCATATCATCAGGAAGAATTAACATTGGTTTAACCCTATGAAGAATCCTAATCTCAAAAAAATCCTCTATCTACAGGGATACTTAATATGCCATCTAGGAAAACATCATGATAATGGTACACCACTAGATAGATGATAGATGGGATACTATTGATTATATTATGACATCAAATCATGTTACTTATATAGTGATAGCTCCATTATGGATGACTTCTAGTCCAATATATCTTTCTCTGACATCCCAATCAATAATCAATATGAAACTCCCTCTTCAATGAATGATTAAAGATACGTACCTCTGGTAGCTATCGATATGATCTTGATAATTGGTAGATAATTCCACTATAAATACCACATTAAAACCAGTCATCTTTATTATCATGAAGTCTGGAAGATTTTTAGAGATATAAAAAACTATGGGACACTCAAATAATAAGCTTATTTTTATCTATATTTTTTAATTACATATCAAGAAATAGACACTCTAAGGAAAACATTATTGAAAAATATAGGAAAGCAAAGAAATGATGAGATATAAAATAATTGGAATCTCATGTATAAAAAAATTAATAGATAATGTAAAGATAAAAAAAATTTATGCCTAAATATTGATGTTTAATCCCAAACAATAGTTAGAACCTACACTATTCAATATATCCTACCTAGCTATAGAGAATGACATTGCCTCTATAGTGCATAGACCATCAGGTTCACTTTTTTCTATGGTTCTTGGGGATACTACTGAGGACCCCTATATCTAACCTTAACTGATATCCTAAAATCTTATATTGAAACCATAGAAGAAAATAATTGTACATGACCCACATTTCCAAATTAGAAACATTCAATTATTGGTTACATCCTTGATATACTAAAATTACCCTTTCATACAATGTCATAGAACATAGTAAAACCACCTCTTTCTAAAGGAGTATAAGAAACCCTACTCTTCTCCACTTATATTCCACCATTTCATACTTACTTAGTCGTCCTCTTCCTACTTCCATAAAAGGAATTCACTATAACATCGGGATGTCAATTCACTAAATCACTTAAATCTAAAATAAATCATGCATGTGAATATCTTTCTATCCCTTTATCATGATTCAATGCCTTGTGAAGTACCTCTACATATGTTTTCATGTATAATGACCTAACCAGATTTATATTATTTTAATGAATCCCAATCACAAATTTCATAACCTTCTATGTTTCATTATTATATAAAAGATAATAAATGAGTTAAATTCTTTAAAACACATGTAGATAGAAGAAAATAACATTATCCCATACTAACTCTATATAATACCCTATTCGGAGATCAATAATAGGGATCTGAGAAATAAATATTCAAAGAAAAACTCCAAGACAGAATCCCAAGTAATACCATCACACCTTCCAGACTAGCCCTTCACACCCCCATCGTCTTCACAATGGTCGTTGAATTATAAATGCAGCTATATTCACCCTCTATTCCTAATGATTATCAATCATATCAATTCTTTTAAAAAAATTGAAATACTTATCATCATGAGAACTATCTATTCTCAGGAAGGCTGGAATATATTGGAGATTGAAATATTAGAATCATGCAACCATCATCCTCTATACCCCTTCAATATGTATATTTGGTGTGTAGACGACTCTTAGAAGAGTGGTTCATGGCCTAGACCACCAGAGTGAGTATAGCATCCCACCTTTTTATCACAAAGACTTTCATTACATTTTACAAAACCGAGGATCTTTAAAGATTAGTGTCTTGGAAACCAGGAACTTAAAACATGAAAACATAAAACATTATTCTTAAACACTTGAAAGGATTATCCTCAAGTTCATCCTAGGTTCATTACTACATCTCATAACCATGATACATACATCAAAAGAAAGGGTGAGCAGAAGGCCCAGTAAGGGAAACAAGACAAACATTTTACATGTGAACTTGAGATACTTCAATAAGGTGATGAAAAGAACATTAAGGCATGAGAAAGAAATCATGAGATATATCATAATAAAAATAGAATTTTTCATAACTTGAATATGTGAGTACAACATTTAATATTGACAATAAGTTCGTTTCACTATGGTCAATCCCAATGGTTTCATTAAAAATTACCAATGTTATTCACCAAGGTATCAGTCTAAAAGGTCATCTCTAGAGATTAATTCTTTACCCAATACACTGGAGCGCTATTTGGGTGAACCCTTGACATGTCTTTATTATCATGTGAGCCACATATATCATCATCCGTAATTTCATAAACAATCCATATAGCATAAAATAAATGGGTTTCATTTCATAATTATAGCGTTTTAAAATCTTCTTTAAAGACATGATCTTTATGTTACTTTAAACCCACAGAAAAGGGAAAGTGGGTTTCATGTATGTAAATACCAGAATTTAAAATATAGAATTTTGATATATATGTTAATACCCCTGTAGAAATAAGAGTTTTTAGTATTCACTTAATAACATAAAATAATTTTGAGATAAAGAGGGAGGCATTTTGAGACAAAAACTATGCAGCATAACGTCAATGATACATGGTTTTAGAAAACATTGAAAAGAGAAGGGACATGGGTCACCCACTCAAAAATGATACATAAAATAGTAGGGGAACAGAATATAAAGTATTTAAGAACATGGTAATGAAATTTGAATGATATACCATATGAAATGAATAACTTGAAAGGAAGACAAAAAATTAGATTTCTCTTATGAGAATTCGGCAGCCTAACAGCGTCACATAAAACTTCCAAAAATGGATTGAAGAGATCCAAAAGGTTCCCTCGTAATATGAAAATAAATGATGAGTATGATAGATATAGAGATCATACCCCAACATAATAAAAATTAACTTGAAATACATGACATGAAATTAGATCTTGAAACGAGAAGGGTGAAAGAACCCCTTAGAAATTCCACAGCCTAACGGTGTCACTTAAACTTCAACATAAATGAATTGATGAGATCAAATAGGGTCTCTAATAATATGAAAATACAAGATCAGTATGATATATTTAGAGATCATACCCAAACATAATAAAAAGGAACATGAAATACTTGACACGAAAATATATCATGAAAATTAGAATGGTGAAAGAATCCCTTAAAACATCGGCAGCCTAACGGCGCCACTTAAATCATCAAAATAATGAATTGAAGAGATCAAATAGGGTCTCTCATAATGTGAAAATAAAATATCAGTATGATATATTTAGAGATAATACCTCAAAATAATAAAAAGTAACATGAAAGACATGACATGGAATTAGAACTTTGAAAAAGGATAAAGGTGAAAGAACCACTTAAAAATTCGGCAGCCTAACGGCGCCGCTTAAAACATCAAAATACTAAATGGGGTCTCTCATCATATGATAATAAAAGATCAGTATGATAAATTTAGAGATAATACCCCAACATAATAAAAAGGTACTTGAAATTCTTTACATGAAAATAGATCTTGAAAAAAGAGAAGGGAGAAAGAATCTGTTACAAAAAATTTCGGCAGCCTAACGGCGCCACATAAAACTTCATAAAACGAAATCATGAGAGTAAGAGGGGATCTAAAATTATATGAAAATGAAAAGGGCATTAAGAGATGTATAAAATAACATCCTTTAACCTAAGAACATGGAGCATAAAAGAAATTACATAAAAGAGATTTCTTGAAAAGAAAGAGAGAGGACGGATCCCTTACCTTAAAACATAACTCTTTAAACTCAAAGGTTGGGACCTTGTGGGCTTGGGGAACCTTGGGAGGACTCCATGGGAAGTAATGAGACCAGAACATAGTTGGGGGAGAGTGGGGAGTCGAAATGGATTAGGGGATGGCTTGGTCTTTATAGGGAATGTGAGGGGACAAGGCATTAATGGCCAAGGGACACCTCAAAAGTGGTTTTCTCAAAACCATGTGCTCTCCCATGGTATTTCCCATGGAGTTAGCCCACATGGGGCCCCCATACAATAGTTCATCACATTTTGTCTTACAACCAATAAAATATCTCATGAAATCATCATGACACAGTTATGATGTCATCAAACATACCGAAACCCTAAAACTGTATTTTTACCATTCACTGAAAATTCAACTTTCTAAGAAAGATCCCAAAATTTCACCTTAACCAAATATCAATGCTCTGATTTCAAAAATGAACTCCATTTTATAAAAATAATTTACTAAATATTTTAAATTTATTTTTTAAATAAATACACTATTCACCGAAAATTCATTTTTTTCAGAAAAATTCCGAAAAATTACCTTCACATAATATCGAGGCTCTGAGTTCAAAAATGAAATCCATTTTATAAAAATAATTTTCTAAATATTTTTAATTTAATTTTTTAATTAAAAAACACTATTCATCCGAAAAATCTAATACTTGAATAATAATTTATGAAACCGTTATTTAACCATTTTATTGAATCACATTACTTAATCAAGGTGCCTAGATTATATTAATACTTTTTTTAACTGAGATTACTAATCCATTTGGACACATTACTAATCCTAATCATAAAATCACTATTAATAATTCACTATTCATCAAAAATCAAGTTGATCTTATTAGACTCTAAATTCCGTACTGAACATAATTGTAGAATACCATTTTTTGAATATCATTACACATTTTTTATTATTTAAGGTTTACATAAACATTTTTAAAATATCCTTTTTCTAAAATTCACCAAAAATATGCATACTATATTTATCCAGAATTTCAAAAGACATAAACATCATCATAAGAAGAAATCCGAATTTTTATTTAAAACAAAGGATTACACAAGGCAGTTACAGTCTCCTTACATAGCCCCTTATCACACCAGCATATGACCTAAGTGTAAGGTGTGCTATGGTGAGAGAATCCGAGAGAGGCTCAGCCAACATCGCATGAGTAGTAATTTCTATCAGTTTGAACTTCTCGCAATGGCGATTCGGTTCTAGCTTCACACGATGAAGTTCGGATTAGGTTTGGTCCAAAGCAAAGACCAGTGGTGCTACCTCCTTCCCATGTTATGTTAGATGGGCTTCGATCGTCCAAGAATACTGGGTGAGGCCATCGAATCTTCTTTCTATAAAAATTTACCAAGATTACTTGTATTTAGAGACAAAAATCAAAACGATTAGTTTCCAATGGTTATATTGACCAATGGTCATAAAACATTCAAAACCCAACGGTCTCATTTTAATTATACTCATTTCATCAAATGAAACATTTCTGTTGAGTATAAAAATAAAATAAAATAACACATAAAATTAGGAAACAATATTTATTCAAAATTTCAGGTCATTACAATCTTCCCCCATTAAGAAATTGCACCCTAGAAATTTTTAAAATTGGGTTTCGAAATTTCAATGAAAGTTCCATATTGGAAAAGGAGTCAGTAAAACTATTACTTTAAAATAAAGAAAGGGAAGTACAAAGGTCACTCGAGTTAACCCACACTAGGATTCCATATAGGAAAACATGGACATGGAGGAGAAAACAAAGGGTCAAGTTCTGAGGGAGAGTGATAGAAAACATTATTAGGAGAAAGTTAACCATATAAAATTCCCAAAATTATGATCTGTGTAAACGGTCTTTGATTACCTAGTAGGAAATGTAATCCAACAACGTTTTTTTACGTTCCTTTTCATAATTTTGAGGAATTCATTTACTACATTGAACAAAAACATAAGAAAATATACCTACCTTCAAGTAGAGTTTCATCCATTAATAAGTTTTTACCAAAACTAATCTTTTATCCAAACGATGAGCATTCAAAACTACTTGGTCTCATCAAAACACAAGAATCATCTTCTAGAGAATCACATAATCCACAAAAGATTAACTATCTATTTCTTCAATCTTTAAAAATTATCCCAAAACAGAAAGGGTAAGGTAAAACAACTCTTCAAAAAGAAATAATCCCATAGGAATGGAAACTAATTTTAAATCTTCAAAGTTTCATGGTAATACCCAAAGTTCATCATATACCATTGCATAAATAACGGTCCTTAAAATTCCTCAAAATAAACCAAACTAAGATTGAATCCAAAGTACAAGAAGGATTTGATAACATAGTCTTCTAAAATAAACATCACCGTTCATCTCCAAACAACATAAACCACTACTAACATCTTATAAAAAAAAGTAACTAACCTAAACATATTTTCCCCAATATAGGTTAATCATTTCCATAAGTAACCTATAATACCATAAGTTCAACTTAAATTCATCGATTCTTCAAAATATGAGTCAAACTTACTCCTCAATGAAGATACCGTATTAATATATTTACCTCGATCATATAGGGTCCGCAAAATAGTGAACGTCTTCCAAAATAATATTCATCTTTTAATCCCCTAATCATCTCTATCAATTTAATATGGAAATCGTCACATTTCATATCACATTGGTTGTTGGGACATGTTCTTCCATTTCCCACCATTAACTAAGAAGAGAAAGTATAATTAGGGGCTTAAATACTTGGCCAATAATCATGAAAAGGAACTTAAAGCATATAAGGATAACTTGTAGAAGAAAATTATACCCTATCTTGTGATCCCCTAGGTTCCCATCTAGGTTATCCATGATCATATATTCTTATGTCAATCTTTATTTTATTTTATCTTTGTTCCTTTAACAATGGTTCATACTAAGCTTATGAATTTACCAAAGCATATCCCCCGGGAGTGTCGTAACCAAGATTGTAGCAAGGCTCGTTGTCATGTACCAGTTCCCGTTTGTGTCTTTCTCAAAGTGGCGTTTTTGGGTTTTACCCCTATGTACATTTGTGCCAGAGAAACCTCTACCAGCTCGTATCCAGACAGGGATGTAATTGCTTGGCAACCCCTTACTCAATACTCACCAAAATACCAGGAAGATTTCTTATATTTCAACTTTTCGATAAGGTTCTTCCTAGAGATTTCATATCCTAATTTCCACAAATAACTAAACCATCCTTTGATACCAACTATAGCATCCCACCTTTTTATCACATAGACTTTCATTACATTTTACAAAACCGAGGATCTTTAAAGTTTAGTGTCTTGGAAACCAGGAACTTAAAACATGAAAACATAAAACATTATTCTTAAACACTTGAAAGGCTTCTCTTCATGTTCATCCAAGGTTCATTACTGCATCTCATAACCTGGGGACATACATCAAAATAAAGGGTGAGCAGAAGGCCCAGTAAGGGAAACAAGAGAAACATTTTACATTTGAACTCGAGATACTTCAATATGGTCATGAAAAGAACATTAAGGCATGAGGATGAAATCATGAGATATATCATAATAAAAATAACAGTTTTCATAACTTGAAGATGTGACTACGACATTTAATATTGACAATCATTTCGTTTCACCAAGGTCTATCCCCATGGTGTCATTAAAAATTACCAAGGTTATTCACCAAGGTATCAGTCTAAAAAGTCATCTCTAGAGATTAAGTCTTTACCCAATGCATTGGAGCGCTATATGGGCGCACCCTTGAAATGTCTTTATTATCATGTGAGCCACATATATCATCATCAATCATTTCATAAAAAACCCATATATCATAAAATAAATGGGTTTCATTTCATAATCATAACGTTTTAAAAACTGCTTTAAAGACATGATCTTTATGTCACTTTAAACCCACAGAAAAGGGAAAGTGGGTTTCATGTATGTAAATATCAGAATTTAAAATAGTATATTTTGATATAT
Source organism: Viscum album (assembly GCA_963277665.1). Classification (NCBI taxonomy): domain Eukaryota; kingdom Viridiplantae; phylum Streptophyta; class Magnoliopsida; order Santalales; family Viscaceae; genus Viscum; species Viscum album. The sequence continues at coordinate 678,914,111 of OY728128.1, read as the reverse complement.
ATGTGAATACCCCTATATAAATAAGAGATTTTAGTATTCACTTAATAACATAAAATAATTTTGAGATAAAGAGGGAGGCATTTTGAGATGAAAACTATGCAGCATAATGTCTATGATACATTGTTTTAGAAAACATTGAAAAGAGAGGGGACATGGGTCACCCACCAAAAAATGATACATAAAATAGTAGGGGAACATAATATAAAGTATTTAAGAACATGGTAATGAAATTTGAATGATATACCATATGAAACGAAGATCATGAAAGGATGACATAAAATAAGATTTTTCTTATGAGAATTCAGCAGCCTAACGTCGTCACTTAAAACTTCCAAAAATGGATTGACGAGATCAAATAGGGTATCTCATCATATGAAAATAAATGATCAGTATGATAGATATATAGATCATACCCCAACATAATAAAAAGGAACTTGAAATACTTGACATGAAAATAGATCTTGCAACGAGAAGGGTGAAAGAACCCCTTAGAAATTCGGCAGCCTAACGACGTCAAATAAACTTCGACAAAAATGAATTGTTGAGATCAAAGAGGGTATATCATCATATGAACATACAAGATCAGTATGATATATTTAGAGATCATACCCCAACATAATAAAAAGGAACGTGAAAGACTTGACAAGAAAATAGATCTTGAAAATGAGAAGGGTGAATGAATCCCTTAAAAATTCGGCAGACTAACAGCGCCACTTAAAACTTCAAAATACTGAATTGAATAGATCAAATAGGGTCTCTCATCATGTGACCATAAAAGATCAGTATGATAGATTTATATATCATACCCAAAAATAATAAAAAGGAACATAAAATACTTGACATGGAATTAGAACTTTGAAAAAGGATAATGGTGAAAGAACCACTTAAAAATTCGGCAGCCTAACGGTGCCGCTTAAAACTTCAAAATACTGAATTGAAGAGATAAAATGGGATATCTCATAATATGATCATAAAATATCAGTATGATAAATTTAGAGATCATACCCCAAAATAATAAAACGGAACATGAAATTCTTTACATGGAAATAGATCTTGAAAAAAGAGAAGGGAGAAAGAATCTCTTACAAAAATTTCGGCAGCCTAACGACGCCACTTAAGACTTCATAAAACGAAATCATGAGAGTAAGAGGGGATCTATCATTATAAGAAAATGAAAAGGGAAGTAAGAGGAGTATAAAATAACATCCTTTAATATAAGAACATGGAGCATAAATGAAATTACATAAAAGAGATTTCATGAAAAGAAAGAGAGAGGTCGGATCCCTTACCTTAAAACATAACTCTTAAAACTCAATGGTTGGGACCTTGAGGGCTTGAGGGGCACCTTGGGAGGACTCCTTGGGAGGTAATGAGACCATAACTTTGTTGGGGGAGAGTGGGGAGTCGAAATGGATGAGGGGAAGGATTGGTATTTATAGGGAAAGTGAGGGGACAAGGCATTAATGGCCAAGGGACACCTCAAAAGTGGTTTTCTCAAAACCATGTGCTCTCCCATGGTATTTCCCATGGAGTTAGGCCGCATGGGGCCCCCATACAATAATTCATCACCTTTGGTCGGCCAACCCATAAAATATCTCATGAAATCATCATGACACAATTATTATGTCATTAAACATACTGAAACCCTAAAACTGTATTTTTACTAGTCACTGAAAATTTAACTTTCTCAGAAAGATCCCAAAATTTCACCTTAACCAAATATCAATGCTATGATTTCAAAAATGAACTCCATTTTATAAAAATATTTTTCTAAATATATTTAATTTATTTTTTAAATAAATAAACTATTCACCGAAAATTCATTTTTTTCAGAAAAAACCCCAAAAATTACCTTAACATAATATTGATGCTCTGAGTTCAAAAATGAAATCCATTTTATAAAAATAATTTTATAAATATTTTAAATTTAATTTTTTAATTAAAAAACAATATTCACCTGAAAAAACTAATACTTGAATAATAATTTATGAAACTGTTATTTAACCATTTTATTGAATCACATTACTTAATCAAGGTGCCTAGATTATATTAATACTTTCTTTAAGTGATATTACTAATCCATTTAGACACATTACTAATCCTAATCATAAAATCACTATTCATAATTTACTATTCATCAAAAATCAAGTTGATCTTATTAGAATCTAAATTTCGTACCGAAAATAATTGAAGAAGACCATTTTTTGAATATCATTACACATTTTTAATTATTTAAGGTTTATATTACCATTTTTAAAATATCATTTTTCTAAAATTCACCAATAATATGCATACTATATTTATCCAGACATTTGAAAAGTCATAAACATCATCATAAGAAGAAATCCCAATTTTTATTTAAAACAAAAGATATCACAAGGCAGTTACAGTCTCCATACATAGCCCCTTATCACACCAGCATATGACCTAAGTGTAAGGTGTGCTAAGGTGATAGAATCTGAGGGAGGCTTAGCCAACATCGCACGAGTAGTAATTTCTATCAGTTTGAACTTCTTGCGAAGGAGATTCCGTTCTAGCTTCACACGATGAAGTTTGGATTGGGTTTGGTCCAGAGTAAATCCCAGTGGTGCTACCTCCTTCCCATGTTCTGTAAGATGGGCTTCGATCGGTCCAAGACTACTGGGTGAGGCCATCGAATCTTCTTTCTATAATAATTAACCAAGATTAATTGTATTTAGATACAATAATCAAAAGGTTTAGTTTCCAACGGTCATATTGACCAATGGTCATATAACAGTCAAAAGCCAACGGTCTCATTTTAATTATACTCATGTTATCAAATGAAACATTTTTGTTGAGTATAAAAATAAGATAAAATAACACATAAAATTAGAAAACAAGATTTATTCAAAATTTCAGGTTGTTACAGTGAGTGTGGGAGTATAATCAAAAAAATCCTCTTATGTATATCCTATGGTGAAACTAGTGCATCCTATTAAATGGAAGAATTTTTGGCTTACTTTCCTAGGTAGATATATGAAGCATCTCTAAGAAAACATGTTTTTCAAAATTTCCAACGATTATTAAGAACTACTATGATAAATTTAATATAATTATAACTTATTAAGTAATAGGTCAGACAAATAGAATTTTTATAGGAATTTCTATATTATGATATACACCTAAATAAGATATATAACTCATAGTTCTACTAAAAACATAATCCCAAAATTCTATACATCCATGTTAATCACAGTCATATATATATATATAATTACAACATATCGAAGTTAAATAAACTAATAAAAATGATGATATATCAAAGAATAAAATAATACCTGTTAATCACCAATAGTTATTTGAAATCAACACATGTAATTAAAGAACAATTATAACAATAACAATAGGTATATACATATAATGTGATCCTATTTTTCTTTTCATAATACATGAATTCACCCAAATTATATAAACTATAACATCAAAAAATACTCATGATCAACATAAAACTACGAAGACAAAAAATTACAACAATCCCATCACTGTAACATGCAGTTCTGTTACACAGGATTTCTTGAGGTGCCTGGGAATTACCCTACCTAATTCCCACACAACCTATATCATGTATACCTTGTCCCATAATAGAAAAAAACTCACTAAACAAAGGTAATGGTTCCATTTTGTTAAAACCCAATTTGTATAATTGTATTCAAGTGGAAGTTCCACATGAAAACATATATATATTCTGATACACAATAGGATTGTGACTACCTATGAGGGTCTAGAGCTATCATGGGTACACTATCCCCTCAATAATGATACACATACAAATAAATACAATAAATAAATATAAGCCAACAAAACATTATAGTATAAAATTACGTAAATAATATGTTATATAGATTTCAGTATTGGTCATAAAATTTCAATCCAACAGACTCCCAATGAGGAAATCCAACATATAAGGCCAAAAAAATATAAATATTAGAATAAAATATGCTGTAGAAGTTTTATGGGGTCTTTACTAGTAGTGTTTCAATCTCATAACTCCCTAATTATCAATAACATAGGATTGGTCCCTATTCCTTATCTAGATCTCTACTCATAATGATTGTACATATATTAAGAATCCATAAAGGTTGTGATTATAATACCTATAGGAAACCCCCAATGCATCATTATAACAAGAGCACATGAATATAGAGGTACAAATTATTATTTAAAATTTACATAACATAAACTCATTCAACCTATTTTATTCTGAGTGATTGGGAACTAACCAAATTGCAAGGATCCCCAGTCATATATGCTTTAGTGACATTCTAGAATAGTCTCATAAGAGGTTATTGTATGAAAAAAATGCATTCTATGTTAATTTTATTACCATTAATGATAATAAATTTTAATTGCATTAGAAACAATATCATAACCACCTTTATGGTCAAGTCACAATGATGAATCTTGGGTACCAACTTCTCTTCAATATTACCCATGCCTTGCACAGCCAAATCAATGTAACTCTACACATTTGTAAATATGGTCCCCATTGGTACATCATGATGAAATATAGAATATATTATAATGTAGAACAATTTCCTCCCATTGGGGGATATTCATATTCTAATGGCTGGTGTTATCCATCTTATATCTCGATCTAAAATCTTTGAATCATTTCATCCATGTTCCACTACAAGGGGATGGATAATTCCGTGAAAGCCAACTATCAACCTGAATACTAAAATCAAGGTTCTACTGGTTTAGTAAAAATAAAAATTTATTTCATTAAATAGAGAATGACCAATATATAAGAATAAATTGTACAAATACAATGACACATTACATAATTAAGGTAAAAATTTTAATGTATTAAGAATAGAATATAAAATATTCAACATCCATGAAATAAATTCATATAAGGTAAAAATGAATGGAAAAAACAAGAAAAACAAAAATATGGTCTCAAGGGACAATTACATATTCCAACATACCATATCATGAAAGGAAAACATCATTATGAATATACACAGAAAACAATCATGTCAAACAAATCCATACTAGGTAATAATATAGTAAGGACTTCCCATGTTAAATGAATTGATGTGAATTCTCTTGGTATACTGAGGGATGAAACCCATATCAAACATATGACCGAACATTCATTGTAATAAGAAAAAATCCATCATAATATTATCTCTATAATTGATATTCATTAAAAAGATCATTCCAAGAGGCATAATCGACATCGACTTATCAAAAGGAATTTTCCCAAGTTGAAGAACTAGGATCGATCAAGTAGAGGTCACCAATTATCATAATACAAAATTTCTTGATCATTAAATATTTAATGATTCATTATATCCATGTGCATATTTATATGTTTATCTAGAATGGCTTGTAAATATTATAAATTCTAATGAAGAATGGATATTTATATTTAGAACTGTATGATTTTACCTTAATGGACTCTAACAGATCGATACAAACTATATGTGCCCAAGGGGAATGGGTGAGGAACACTAAAGGTCTAATGGATATATATAAATTATTTTATAGTCACAAGTTGGTTTTATTAAGTAAATATTTATGTTAATAAATGAATTAGAGGAGAAATTCCAAAATTTCATTATTGGAATTTTCATCTGGGCCCCACTAATAGGCCAGTGGGCCTCACCAACAGGCCAGTGGCCCCACCGGTATTATAGTGAAACTAGTTAGAATATTGTAACATTACCTCGTACACCTTTAGTATTATGGGATTTATACAACTATAGATCCCTCTATTATTACCACCGACTACCCGATGTTCCACATTGGTTAGTCGATGGCCTAGTTTCAGCGACCACATTTTCTACTAAGGACTCTTACCTCTAAAAATCAAGTATAAACCCATTTTACCCATCATACACTCTTCAAATGGAATAATAATAGAAAATTATAGTTCATAACATAAAATAAAAAATACCATGAATGTCTTGAATGATAGAATGAGCTTATTATTTTTAATCATTTATTACCATTTTCTTAAAACCTCTATAGAGAATTTCAATTCCAAAAAATTATTTCTCCAATAATTAGCAAGAAACTTTCTTAAAAATAATTATATATATTATAATTATTAAAATTTTTAAAAACAATAATACTGATAATATTTAATTTTTTCTTCCATTTTAAATCAACATTATATATAATGAGATTGTGTTGATGTAATATTATATAACCCCTTTCATTCCAAGGTAATTTATAATGATTTTGAATTAAATTTTATTTTCTTATATTGAAAACATATTCATGTACAAGTTATGATGTTTTAGACTATGTATTTATCCAACTAATAATGTAATTTTCATATCTCCTAAAATCATCTGTATAGGATTAAGGAGTAAAAATAATCTATTTTGTGACATTTTCCACCTTGATTTGATGTCTCACTAGTGATCCTTGACATATCATTATAAATTCATGCATTTTAATGATTCTATATAACTATAATTCCATGATCTTATGGTTTAAACATCATTTTTATATTCTAAGATATGATTATTCACGAGACTTGTATTTTTTGATATCTTTCGATATCATTTAACTCATAGGTTATGCAACATTTTCTTGTTTTTTCCCTTATTATGAATTATGTATCACCACTTTTATTTTTTTCTATCCCCCAAGATATCATATGCATATTTATAATCTCAAATGGAATTAGGATCGCATTATGAATAATAAAATTAATATATTTCATTTTTAGTTTTATGATGATTAATTATAATCTTAATCTTCTAATACAGTAAGCCTAAAAATTTTAGGTTTGTGTTGTTTGGATATTTCTATTAGAAATAATGTATTAATATGTGTTAGATGATTTGGTAGATATATTTGGTATCAGTTAAGGCCAGGTTATATATAGGGATTATTATAGGAATGGATTAGTAAATACCTTAGTTATATTTATAAGTATACAAAAACATACTAAAATTTAATTAATGAATATAATGAGTGGTTTCCATTAAATAAAATCATTGTTAGGATACTATAAGTGGATTTTTATTTGGAATAAATGTGCCTAGTTTTAATATCTTTGAATTATATCAATTTTTATTAAATGGACCTATACTTTTTGAAAAAAATACATATTTTTTCTCACACTTGGATGAATACTCTCAGAATATATTCTTTGGTAAATTCAGATTCTCTTAAAAACACATTATGAATAATAAGAATAGATTTTTAGTTTTTGAAAAAGAAATTAATATTTCAATGGATAACCATGATTATAACCTAGAGATAGATAAGTGAGGATATACATTTCATATATGAGTTATTACCAAAATGTTAATTTTTCCCTTATTATATTCTTATTATTATAAGTATTCATATCTTTTATTTTCCTTTTCAATTAATAGTGGAAAATATGAAAAATCACACCTTAAATAAATGTGATAGAATATGTCATGATTTCCCTAATGAGATACCCAACCCAGTGGTTGTGGGACATGAAAAAATCAGGCCAATGTTAGAAAAACAATACATCTATCTTTCATAATAAATTGATTATTGTGGAATTTACTTCTTTTCTTGTGACTTATAATGTTGTGGTTGAGTCCTTTCTATGAAAAGGGCCTCCAAATTTTCGTAGATATCTAAATCACCCCATTTTTTAACAATACATTAAATTCATTGATAAGAAATTATTTTTCCTCCTATAGTTTAAAATTTTGAAATTTTTAATTTCAATTCATCTCCAAGAGTGAGAATATGATCAGTTCTAGACACTAATCAGGGGCATTAATCATATGGAGGAAATGGAATTCACGGACTGGGAATGATTATGGAAAATATTTACCCATAAATATTTTTCTGTACTATCCATATTAAAATGGATATGGTGTTCCTTACACTAAAACAAAAAATTATTATTCTATTTTGGAATGAGATTAATACTTCACAAGGCTTTATGAATATGTATTTGGATTTTTTATCGAGAACAAAAGAATGTTACGTCATATCATTATTATGTTAATTCAGATTTCATGAAATTAATTGGTGATCTAGGAATCTTAATATTTTGAAGAGATTGTCCATTGTACCCATATGGGAGGTATGGAGATTGGTGATTCTCAACGTTCTCATGGGGATGGAAATAAAAATCATAAAAAAATTAATTTTGGTGGATTAATATATAAATCCCATGGAAGAATGAGAACTAATCTCTTTACATGAAAACAGTGTGGGATAAAAATCTAGTATACTATCTCAATGGAATGATGAGATACTTGAAGCCTAGAAAAAGGATAATATGGATAATCAATTCCATATAGAGATAAATTATCCCACTAATTCGACATATGAAAACATTGTTCGGATCAAAATTCAACCTACAATCCAATATTAATACTAAAAGGACACCTATCATTATGAAAGAAAATTCCTAAAGCCAAGGGTTGTCTGAGATAGTCAACACCAACAACCTATATGTCCTATAAGGAAAGGAAATGATTTTTATGTCAATCTTTCTAATGTAGACATTCATAATTTATTGTGATATTAATTCCAGTAATTCATTCAATAATGGTGAATGTATTATTTGAAACAAGTTCAAAAAAATCATTCATATCATGAAAGTTTTTTATAACTATTCAAACACTACCAAATAACATAGAGGATGTGTTATCTATGAAAATAGAAAATAAGGTAATTATTTTATCCAATGTATATAACTCCTCCATAGTCATTATTTTTTAACCAACCACCAAAAAAATCTCATTATACTTCCACTGGTGAAATTATATTCTGTATTAGGCATGAATTGAAAGTCCATATTTAAAGCCATTATCAAATTTTAAGAAAGGTAAATCAATATTTAAATATATTGTCATCCTATAAATTTGTTCAACTTTAAGGAAAGGGATGAATTTACATTATAATTTTCTTCCCAAATATAGATATTTTTTCCTTATGATAAAGAATCTATATCTCAAATTATTTAGAAGAAATTGAAATTCATTCTTGAATTAATTATCATTTTGAAGGACTATGCTGATGTATTCCTTGAAGGGTTCTATGGCCATCCTGTATATTCAAAGGTTGAGTAATAAATTGAACATTCACTTGGATCCCTTCTCCTATCCATTACTACTTTCAAAATATCGAAAATTGACATGGGAGAATTGAATAAGAAGTCACAAGAAAATCTAGAATGGGGTTTTATACCACCGAGTTCTTCATTGTGACGTGTATTGGTCCTATTCATCAAGAATAACAATAGATACATCTTCCTCTACAATGACTATTACAAAGATCATGGCAAAGAAAAATTATACCCTATAATGAATTTATGTCTTGTTCGATCAGCTTTATGGGACCCATTACTTCTGTCATGAACCAACCTATGTCATCCCAAATATAGACACCTTAGTCGGCCTGTTTCAAGGCCAAAAAGGTAATAATGATTCCTTTGGATTGAAATTTTTTTCTAGGAATAAAGAAAAAATTTTGGGAACAATTTTCCCATAAAATAAAAACGATGTGAAATAAAATAGCACACATAAAATAAATCTGGAATGAAAACACAGAGTCACATATAAGAAAAAAAATGTACATTGAAGAACATTAGACTACAGAAAAAAAGAAATACAATGTCATAAAAAAATAAATGTAAATACATCTCCATGTGATACGTGATCCAATATCCCACCATGTCACCGTAAAACTCTCACACCCCACTAACATGGATACTTATCGCCTCTATAAGTTACCCTTTATTTACCTACATCAAATAAAAGAGGATCTATGGACACCCAATGGTATGTACATGGTTTAAGAAGGCAATCCCATTAGGATCCCACTATGTGTTCAATAAGATGACATAAATGAGAAACAAATTATGCTCATGCAACAAAAAATAATGGTATGGAAGATATTTTGACAATTTATATCAAAACACAAAAACTCACACTTTTAAAACAAATGAAATAACCTTTTCCAATAAAACAATTGTTAAAAAAACATTTAATTGAACAATTTTACTTTCAAATCATTCAATGATATAAAACTCATTTCGTGCTTTTCAAATATTACAAGTATTATCATAAAAATATTTTCAATATTGTATTAACATCAACTCTAAATAGTACGATATAATAGGTTTGGGTTGGTTGGAATCCAATCTAAATCTCTATGTTAAATATACACCTACTTCACACATTACCCTTGGAGAAGGTACTTGGGGTAAGATTCCACTCCCATAAGTTTCTCCCTTCCACAAGCACTATTTATATAGCATTGTCATCATTTATCGATTATACGTAAAAAAAATTGTGCCTAGGATTCTAATAACAGTATACCCCCTCCATGTACCACAAGATATCATGTTCTCAACTTATTCCTCATCTAAACAGTTAAAATAAATCAATATACATTTCTTACACTTATAGGCTATTCAATTTCAAATACTGTTATTTGAAATCACTTCCCAAAATAATAAAACATTACATTAAATAAATTTTCATCAAAATAAAACATGCATCAAATTTAAATTTATATAGAATACCAAATTATTTAAAATTACATTTCATAAATATAATTAATTCAATAAAATCAGGTTTTATAAATTTTAAAATATCATTGAAAACACTTTTCCTCAAAAAATTTATTTGAAATTACCTTTCTTCAAAAAAGTTATTTGAAATCACTTTTAAGAAAAATAAAACAATAGTTGAAATATATTTTCATTAACTAACAATGGGGAAAGATCATTTATTAATAATTTCCAAAACAATTTTATTTCAAAAATAAAGTCAATAAAACCATTTTAAAAATAATGTCTTGATAAATCCATAAGTCATGTTTTCTAACTATTTCAGGGACCAACTAAAATGAGAAATCATGCAATGTGTATGGAACAAATATTTTTAATGAAACCACCAACAACATAAAAAATTTGTATTTACAACTATTTCATGTGATCCAATACCTACAAGATGTAGATATCTAAATTGATAAGAAATATTACAAGAACCAACAACGAACATCATGAATATATAATTAAAATTTATCTATATTAACAGAGGAAAATAATAAATATATACCCCTAGACTAATCACATAGTAAGAAATATAATAAAATAATTTCATGGAATGATGTGATTAACTATGGTAAAATCTAAAAAAATAAAAAGACTTATGAAACACACTATGGAATAAATTTGAACAAAAAACATTAGAAATAGAGTGATAAGATAGTTTAAAGACATGGAAATGTGTAAAAATTCCTTCAAACCCATCCCATAATGATCACACAGTCTCCCATTAATGGGAATACACCCTATAGAAAACTAATTGGATGATTTGGATTTTTCAAAATTTTGAAACATCCAACCACGCGTCATGGTTGGAATTAATCGTGCCCATATTGGCATCGATCACACCACACTAAAGAGACCAATGCATCGATTGACTACACTGAGTTGTAAAAATGTAGACTATGTTGGACTCACCATTCCCAACACCATGGTGAGGTGGAGAAAAAGTTTGTCTTAACACATAAGGTGACTCCACATCCCCACACAGAAGATAATTCCTATATTTGGTTGGTTAGTCCTATTTAAGGAACATAGGAAATCCCATGGCTCAATTCTTCATGGAACACAATGTGGTTTACCTCATAGGGAACTCAAAAATTTAAATTATCCCTCATTAAGAAATCAGGCATTAACCAAGACATCCCAAATCCAAAATTAACCAACCCAATGCCCAAAAAAGATGATGCCTTTTTCATGATATATGAAATTTCTTGAACAATAAATCTTTGTATCCACAAAAAGTCATGTTGAAGAAGGTTTTCCCATTAATAAAATATTTCATTACTCCATAATCATAAATTATTATTCCCACATAACATGAGAATATCTCTTGTACTGACAAAATATGTGAAACAATGGAACAGGATTCCGATGGAGGATCTTTTCTTAATAATAAATACTCTAAAATGGTATATGAAACACCGAAATTTATAGTTTCAAACCAATAACATCATAGTTCATATTATGAGTGGGTTTAGTATCATTCTTCTTAATTTGGGCACTTTAAAGACATCATGGATCTAAGTCAAATGAGATGGTAATGCTAACTGATAATATTTATTGAGAATATGATTAGTGGTCTAAAATGGAATCACATGTCTTAGAAAAAAATTCCCTTGTGTTCAAAGTCTACGGTGACCCAACCGATGTAAGACATCCATGAAAATTTTGTGATGAACATAAAATTCTTGGGGAAGACATTGATGATCCACATATGATTTATATCAAATATGAGTGTTCACCAACTTCTGATGAATTTTATAGATCATTACATCCATAAACTCGATAAGTAATAATCCAACAAGAGATGATTCACCCGCCTATGACCAACAAAGTGGAAATATATGGGGGAAACCAAAGAGATATTCAATGGGTACTATTATAATAGAAAAATAATACTTTTTTTTGGATGAAAACTTGATCATTCCAAAATACTTCTCCAAATAAACTATAATGTCTAAAACACAAGAACATATCATCCCCTCTAAAATCGAAATACCATAGTCTATAGGTCTATCTATCTGAGTATGGTATTTTTTCTCAACATGACGTTACAAAACATCGCATCCTAGGATCCTTTCCAAAATCATGGACTAAATTTGGAGTCACTCTCTAAGATAATACAAGATTCCACAACACTAATCCTTATGATATATTATAAGAAAAACCATCCCAAATCTTCAGCCTTGGTGGTTTCTTAAATTGCAATGAGGTGGGCCTAATTGGTTAGTCAATAGATCACCTATGAAATTCCATTTATTCATTAGGAAGGATTTGTTAGTAAAATAGTGATATATAAATATACCTCATCCCACTACCATAATAGAAATGGAAGATGATAATGAAAAACATAAGTTGGTTGGATTTCAGAATTTTTTTACTGGGAATTATAGAAATGATACACAAAATATGATATTTCAGAAATCAGACCGGTCCACGATAATAGAGTATTCATGTCATAAAAATTCTTAGTAGTGCATGGGTGAACATTCCGCTATGAACAACTAAAATCCCACATCATAAACATTCTCATGGATAATGATAAATAACACCTTATAAATAAAGATAACATTCAATGATACTCTACCCACCATATAAATTATGTTTGTTACTCGTGAATTAATCTCCCAATGTCTTCTAATAAATAATTATCCCAAGAATATATGGTGTCATATGAACAGAATATAGAATAATAAGAGTCCCTAATTTGGTCAAATTCTAGTGCATCTGAGCAGAGAGTCCCATGAGTTACTATTAATTCTTTGATATTTTCATAACTTGCGAAGATAATTTCCTTCTCTGAGCATAAGTAACAACATTGCATTTCCTAGGGTGTATGTGATCTTAAAGTTGATGGTGTGAATAGTACTCCATAAATCCCCAACATCTGAGTTCCAATTACTTCTAATAAAATATATAATTTTATATCATATGATCTGAATATACATTTAGATTTCCCAAAAAATGTAGTATCTCTGATACCTAAGACCATTCATGAATGTTGTGAGTTAAAGTTCATGAGTGGGGTATTTATTCTCATTATTTTTATGTTTTTGAGATATATATTCCACCACATGATCTCCCTATATCACAACAAGATACAAACCTACACATAGGGTATCACAATAAAATAAATATCCATATATTCCTTTTAGTAATTTCAAAATAGGATTTAAGGATAGAAGTACTTTCAATTACTTAATGGAAGGATGATACTTAGAATACCATAAGAGTTTCACCCCATTCCAAGTAATAGGAGTCAATAATGATAATTCTTTTTAGAAATCCTTCAGGAATCATTGATAATATCCTACCGAACCAAAGAATCTCTGAATCTAAAATACATTTCATGGATATTATCAAGAGAATATATCATTCACCTTATCAGGACAAACTGAGTTGCCTTGTTTCAAAACCAGATGTCCTATCAATATAACATCATGAATCCAAAAATCATATTCAAATTATGCAGAAAAAATGGTGATCACTAAAGATTATGGAAAACAATTAGGTGTAACTCATGCTCATTATCGGATCTCAAACTATCATGAATATCATCAATGAATACCATGACATGGGAATCTATATTATTGTTGTAATTTCTAGTTTATCAATGAAATAATTTACATAGGTGGTTTAGTCTTTCCAAAATACACTACATGATATTCAAAGTCGTTATACATGATCCTAGAAGAGGCATTTGAAATATCCGACTCCTTAACTCATAGCTATTGATATCCACAATGAAGTTCAAATTTTAAAATCCATTTTTCTCATATAATCTATTAAAAGAATTAAATAATATGTGTAAAAGTGTACTTATATTAATCAATACCAAATTTGGCTTTTTGTAATCGACACTAAGATAAAGAGTTCTATAAGAAATTGTGGAAAAAAGCATAGTATCTTCCCATGGTAGTACACCAGGAGGAATAATAATATTTTCCATAAAATCATCCAATTTAATCATTATCTATTTCAATTCAACCATTAAATTGTGAATGAAATTTATAGATATCGATTTAATTCTACGCACCAAATCGATAGGGAATTCCACCTCTCTTTCTAAATGTAAACTAAGAAATTCTGTAGGAAAAAATTTAGAAATTACCTAACCACAAATGGAAGCTAAAAAATTAAAGGGCTCGACTCCATAATGATTTAAAAAAGATGATTTAAATATTCCATGTTCTAGTATATTAGTTATCAATTTTCTAGTCCTCAGGTCCCACATTGCATAAAATAACTAGAATATACCATCGATGGACATAAAGGAGACTCAAAAATTGTGAAAATAAATCTTCTATTAATACGTGATAAACTAATAAATATTAAACATAACATCAAAAATGTATAATTCAAGTACTGGTAAATACCAAACTGTATAAAATTTAAACAAAAAAATATAACATGAGGGACATCCAAAACCCTACTCCCTTTCTGTACCAATACGCATCACCAACTCTATCACATGAGTCACGGGATCTATTGAAATATTTTAAAGATTCACAAACCATATTGAGATGAATGAGAGTTATGAACCAATATCATATAAAATGGTCACTCAATAAAAATCAACAAAGATCGTTCCTGTCACTATTAAAGAACCTAAATCACCTTCTACTAGAGACTCATCCACCACCTATTACTTATTTATTCAAGTAGTCTATGTAAATAACCCTAGTTAATTTGAAGCATTACACTATATTGTAAACCCTTTATGGGAGGATGAAACAAATTCATAATGAATATTATAAAAATATAGACATACTTTTTTTGAGTGACGATGATATCTACATGACCTATGGATATTTAGAGGTGTAGGAAAAACATCTCCTGAGGATGTTCTTGACACACTAGAAATAAGTAAATGGAAAATAGTTACTAGTTTCTATAGGAGTTGAGTAATATCACTACTAAGATGAACTACCACCACCTTTATGTGTGTCATTCCACTTCCAATTCTTCCCTGGTGATCCAATAAAACTACCACTCTATGGAAGCAGAATCTTAAAGAAGACAATTGTTACATCTAGGTTAATTTATTCTATGAAATCTCTATTTAGTACCTCTTTATAGGTTTCTATTTTCAACATGAATTCTTGGTAATGTATATAATATCATGTGGCCATCAGGATCCTTTGATACAAGGAACTGTTAATTAATACTCGCTCAGAAGTAAATTAAACCAACTCAATAAAACCATTGGAATACATAGACACAGTCTGATCATCCTTCTAATGGATGAGGAACTCCATGTATTTATCCATAATTATTGATTTAGGATAGAACATTAAGAAAAAATGGCCATGAATTCATTCCACTCTAAAACTTCATTTCATTCTTCCTAAACCATAAAATTCTTTTAACTTCTAATATGGAATTAAATATTTGGGTTAGAACATATTTTCTTCATGGAATATGAAGTTTCCAAGAAGATTAAAATATATTTAACATTTCATAATTAATCATCCACTTAATAAGGTTCATTAATCCCATAGAATCATGTTTGTTTTATAGAGGAAATATTGACGTATGTCATTATATTCTTCAATTCGGTGTTGTATATATCTCTATTTTGTTGCGTAGGGACATCATTCTGTTTTATTTCATGGTTTTCATTAACTACATATAAATATGATTATGATCAACATGATGGATTAATCATGGAATAAATTCCAATTTCCCATCCTAAGGAAACCTAGGAATTCATATAGGGGAATGTAAATACATCAAAAAATGTAAAGAGACCATCAAATAAAAGAAATGCATTTGTTTTGTAAATATAACACAATAAATTAACATTGATTAGATAAAAAATCAACCTAGGAGGCACACATACCAACATACCATGGTAACATAAAGCATGTTACAATGAGTGACGGCTATGAACATGCTTATAAACGACCCCTTATGTCTTGAAAATATTATATCCATTTCAGAAAAACATCCTAAAATAAAAAGATCATGGGAACAAAATAGAATCTAGATCTCATAAAAATTTCCCGAACTAACTTAGGTTATCCATAAATCAGATTCCAGAGCCATCTGTTGACAATGCCTAAAGGGCCTTCCTGATTCTTATGGGTTATGAGAAGCACATGGGCCTTAAGATCTACCTTCTGGATGTTTTTTTCGGAAAATTAGGAACCAATGGGAATAATAATGACCAAAATAAAATAATTTCCACATTCAAATTCATAGTAAGATAGTATAAGACAGAATAATACATGAAAGAAATGGGTCAAACCAATAAATGGTTGGACAAAGTACTTAAAAAGAAAATAAAACACATATCTATGTGATACATGGTCCAACATCCCACTATGTCACTATTAGAATCCAATACCATACTATCATAGTCACCATACTCTTCAATGTTTCACCCTATATTTTTCTATGATGAATAAAAAAAGATATAAATATACTCAGAGTTATGTGTAGGGTGTTAGAAAAAAACCCATAGAGAAACATCCATGTTTTATATAATTATTCATCATAAGATAATTCCTTTTTTCTCATTTAAATAAATGGAAAAAAAATAAATTTCCACATGTTATATCAAAACATGCTAATTTAAATTTATTAAATAGTTCACATAACTTATCCAAATAGACAATTTTTAAATGAAAATTTAGTGTATCCATTTTTTTTCAATGAATCAAAATAATTTCATATCATTAAAAATATTTAAATTATCTAAATCATGAATGATTTTTTTAAAATATCAGCATCATTGAATTTGATTTCAAGGATACAATAATTTAGGGTTATCATGTATCCCCAAAACATATTTGTGATTAAAGGTCACCTAGTGTTCGAATTATCTAAGTCTAAAAAATTATTATGATATTACTGCCACTGTGTATCCATGATAAGAAAGATAATCTAGGTATATAATTATTATCCCAATATACCATCATCATAAGTACCCCAGTATCCTATGTGCTTTGCCTAAACATGTGATAAACTAGTCAAAGATGTCAATATTCATTGGCCAGAATCAAAGTCCATTATTCATCAGATACCAATATTTAAAATCAAATTTCATGAAAATAAAACATTCCATTAAATCACTTTTCATCAAAATATACACATTCTTTGAAATATATTTTTTCAAAAGTACAACATCCACTGAAATCAGATTTCATGAAAATATAACATTCCTTGATATCAATTCTCATCAAAATAAAACATGCCTTGAAATCCCTTTTCATAAAAATAAAACACCCATTGAAATCACTTTTCATAAAAATGAAACATGTTTTAATGTCAATTTTCATAAAAAAAATAACATGTGGGGAAAGTCCATTTCATAACTATTTCATAAATGTAATAATTTAACAAATAATTCAATTAATCTCATTTCAAATACATTTTCATGATAGAATAATAAATCATGTTTTCTCTCTCTTATAGGTAACAATTGAAAAGATATATAAAGAAATTTTTATAGAAAATTATTTTTATAAAACCACTAAACAAAAAATACATTGTATTTGAAACAATTGCATGGGATCCAAATGCTATAATAATAAGAGATGTTGGGAAATAATAAAGTTTCGTAGGGAAAAAACAATTCACGATTCTCTAGTAAAAATATTTCTATATAGAAAAAGGTAAATAATAAATGAATTCTTATAGAATGGTTTCATAATATGGAAACAAAAAAAATAAAATCAAGGACATAAGATATCATTTTTGGAAAAATATCAAAAATATTGGAAGACATCCAAAACAAGCCCTGAAACATATATAAATAGAAATCCATAGAAAAAAAATGAATAAAATATGTTTAGTATGATAAAAATGATTGAAAATTCATTAAAACCCCTATATTAAGGATAACATGATCCCCAATTAATGGTTGTAACCCACTCCAGAAGACAAAGAGGATTACATGGTTGGTCCATTATTCTAGAACTTTTGAAAAAACTATATAGTGGGAATTCACTTGGCTCATGTCAATACTCATCCCCTAGGTCATCTACTGTGACATCCCATCAAGCCCTCCTCCCAAAGGCCAAGGGTTGGAGACGAGCACCAAAGGCATCAACCTGCAATTGGGAGGAATTTTCATGAGTACATGTATGCATGGACACACAAACACATCCCAATGTTGGAAAGACAAACATGCATTCCACTAAAAAACCACTATTTAAAAGTACAAACTGTAGGTCAAATGAGGCAGAATACAAACCCATGAAAAGATGAACTGAAAATGGGAAAGTATATGTAAACATTAAAAGATTTACCCTAAAACCACCACCTAATGGTTATGTGTAGACTATCTATTAGAATCTGTAGAAGTGTTCCCTGCCTTCTTGGTCTCACTAGGCACCACCAAGTCCTAGGCCACCAAGTCCTCCATTAAGGTGGTGGTCATCAGCTCCAGACACAACATGTGCATTTGAAACCCGTGCAGAGGTGAGATATAATATAATCAGTAGGGACACCAAACTGACTATGAAATACAAAAAAGCAATCAAAAAAACAAAGAAGCAAGATAACTCTGACCTGGTATAATCTAGAGTAAGAAAATAATGTCCATTAGTTGTATCATAAAACACATTGGGTAGTTGGAGAACTCCTCCTATATGAGTACAGTGGGCCTTCTGGGTCACACTGAGCCATTTCCCTCTATCCTTGTACTATTTTTGTACTAATCCTTGATGAGTATCATGCTTATTCAGCGTCATAAGGAGCCACTCCCCAATATGTGCATGTCAGGTTACGCAGATCCACTTCCCACTAACCTTTGACTGATGTGGTACTCATCCTTGATGAGTACCATGGGTATGTTGGGTCACACAGAGTCACTCCACATTGTGGGCATGATGGGTAACACAGAACCACATCCTACCTTGGCTATACTGAGTTACTACTCATGTCGTGTACTTTTCTACTTTTGGATCAAACTAATATGCTCCACACCATGGGCCTACAGGGTCACCTAGAGCTGCTTCCCACTATTCCATCAAATCTGATCCATATAGGGTCTCTTGTCAACATTCTTCATGTCTCATCCAACTGCTAGGTTTTTGCACATAGTGTTCTTTATTCAGGGAGAACCACTCCTTAATCCATTTGTCACATTTGAAATTCCAAGAAATCCCCCCTATATTGTGAAAAAAGATCTGCCTTGTTGTGAGGATTCCAATGCTGCAAATGGATAATCAATTGGACACCTGGTTGGAACGATATTGGTGTTTTTAAAACAAAGGATTGGTTGGGTCTTGGTCTAGTTCGACCCGATCCGTCCCGAGGTCCACCGACCTGACCCATATTTTCCCCAATCTAGCACGTTGGGCCATGGGTCTATCGAGACGTGGGTTTGACACTACACACAAGGGTGGGTCCTACCCATTAGGGTGGATCTGGCCCACAAGTATGGACAGTGCCCCTCTCAGTCCTCCATCGGATGATCATATCTTATCTGGCCGAAACACTGGTGGAAGCTATGTTTTCCCATGCCCCATGGATCGTCTGTGGGGCCACCTCCTATATAATGGTCGTCAACCATGGCCTTGCTATGTGCAATGTTCCATGATGTCGTGGGCCACTTCCAGCGCCGGCACACTGGCGTGTTCTTTTGCAGACCACCGGGTCCACTCATGTGGTCCATTCTTCGTGCTGCTTGTGCGTATAGTTTTTGGGGGATGCTATATTCCCTTCTCAGGCCTCAAATCCTCCTTTCTGTCATTTTGATGATGCGTCCATGAAGAACGCACAATTACACATAAGAAGGCGGGGATCGGGCCTTGTTCTTGTCGGCCTGCACCCTCTACGTTAGAGGTCTAGAAACATGGGATACATAATTGATGTTTTATAACAATTAAATCAATCTTGATACATGGATCCCAATAAAAGGAACCCTCCTACAATAAAATGTGATCCACATATCAACCTTTTCAGGGGGTGATC
The DNA here is from genome assembly GCA_963277665.1 of Viscum album. Lineage (NCBI taxonomy): Eukaryota > Viridiplantae > Streptophyta > Magnoliopsida > Santalales > Viscaceae > Viscum > Viscum album. Next base: position 678,893,650 of record OY728128.1, on the reverse strand, counting down.
TAAATTCATCAATTTATAATGAAGATCAAAGAAACTTAAAATAAAATACACCATACCTTAATGATTTTTTTCATTCAATTAGTCTATCTGTGGGGGTTCATGTTAAATTGGCAGTCATCATTTTTCTGATCCATTCTTCAAGGTGCATCAATGTCACTGTCAATTTTCTGGCATTCTTCATTCAATCTTAGAGAAAATTTTCACCATAGGTTAATTAGAGGAATTCTACAAATTGATCCTCCTTTCTTTAATGAGTTAACCCATTAAAAGAAAATAAGTCGCAGTGTTTCTGTTACACTGCGTTGTTGTGTCGTTACACTGCTTCATTTATGAAACAATGTATCTGTTACACTTCATTACTATTTAATTACACTACATTATTACAAGCCATTAAGGAGCATTATTTAATGCAAATAGTCATTGATGTTAAGTCCAATGTAGTTGAATCACGCCTCTATGAGTTCAATAGTGCCCTCAAATTTTTTATCTGAGCACCAGTATAAAAGTCAGAAAACCCCACTCACACGTATAAATTAATGAACTTAAAAAATGATCGAAATTATATATTGGCCTACCAGGCCTCAGTATATAATGTTTTCAAAGCGTCTAATCTCAAAATAATTCAATAAAATTAAAAAAAAATAGATGGAATTTCTGGGAAATTACATTACTCATCACTTTTTAGGCTTTACACCCTCATAAGATAAAACAATGACAAATTAAATAATGGGGTTACTGAGCATGAATCTGAGCCTCCCGCTCCCATGTTCTCTCCAAGAAGATTCTGTTCTACCACCAAACACACAGCCGATGAATCAAATGTCCATGAAGGAATCGCTCATTTAGATCCTATTACTCCTCTTGGAACTCCGCAAATATTTCCCCATCATCAATTTCTATCTCTCCCAAGTCAATGACGTGTGATTGATCATGTATGTAACTCCTTATCTATGACACATAAAAGAAATCGTGCACTCGGTGCATCTGGGGGGGGAGAGCTATGTGGTACGACACCCCCAAAACTCTACTAAGAATCTGAAATGGTCAGATGAACCTCAGAGATAACATGTCTCCCTGGACATATCTCTGCAAACCCCATCAAGTTAAGACCCAAAAGAACTCATGGTCACCATCCTTGAACTCAAAAGTTCTTCATCTATTGTCATAATAGGATTTCGGTCTACTCTGTGCATTCCTCATCCGCTCCTAGATAATATGCACCTTCTCAATGGTAGCCAATACCAACTCTGGACCCATGAGTACTAACTCCCCTTGGTATATATGGCATAGAGGTGATCTACATGGCCTGTCGTACATGGTCTCAAATAGTTCCATCCTAATGGTTGAGTGAAAGTTGTTGTTGTAAAAAAAACCACCAGTTGTAGGTGGTCCTCCCAACTGTGGCTAAAATCAAGGATACTTGCACAAATCATGTCCCCTATAGGAAATATGGACTGCTCCATCTTACCATATTTATGAGGGTGAAATACATTTCTCAAGAGCATAAATGCTTCTTTTAATACCTACCACATTCGGGATGTGTAGTGAGAATCATCATATAAGATGATCGTCGAGAGTGTAATGCCTTGAACAAAGTTACCCAGAGTCGGTGCATTATTACATAACATTGGAATGATCACAAGGAAATAATGTCTTGAAAGGCCGATCAGTTTAGTATGATTGGAAACAAGATTCATTCATAAGTTCAACATGACAACTTGAAATTAAATACAACATGAATTTATTCCATTAAAAATATTCAATCCTCCTAGATTATACCTGCAAGTCACTCGTAACTAACTTCGTTATATCATGGGAAAATGAAACATAAGAAAGTGGTGAGCTCAAATGCTCTGTAAGGGTAAGAAATATAGTGGAATATAACATAAATATTAAGGATGGTGAATAATTGAAACCACATTCCTTTACCAATAAAAAACATGAATACTTTTATGGCAGGAATATGAGCTGATTAAATAATGCCATTATAAAACATAATAATGGGTATTCTACTAGTCGAATGACCACATGAACCATCACTATTATTTTCATAATGAGGTAATGGATAAGGTCGGGCATTATGAAACATTATGTCAAGGCCTCGGCCAAGACGTCTAAAAATTATTATGGCCTCAGCCAAAACAATATATCAAATTGGGAAAGGCCTCATCCAATTCCACATCGAGTTGTCTCATGAGACCTACTGATGCATCGAGGAGCTACAGCGGGCTCCACCTATCACTTACTAAGTCCAATACATTCCTTATATTAATGGTTTGAAATATAACATAAATATTTGTATTAAAACTAGAATACGAAATTTCAATACTATAACAATAAACCATGAATGGTATAAAAATAGCAAATCCACTATCAAACATATCACAAAATCATCAATAGAATATGGATGTTTTGTATCCTAATAAATCAATTTCAAATAAAATAAAAATCTATCAAAAGATTTTGACATAGATGAAATCAATACCCTTTTTAATGAAATATCACTTTCAATTTTCATGTCATTTAAGAGTCAAATAATTATAAAAAACATTTATTCTGAAAAAAATCTTATAAGCTTGTAAGGGAAGCTTCGACGATGTTATAATGGAAGAAAATAGCATCACTAACCGTATAATGGTGAAATAATTGTTATTAAATTATACAAGAATCATATAAATTAATAAGGTGTCATATATGATCATTTAACATTGCATTGTTAATAATATCTTAGTATTATCGTCGTTTCAGGTGTTAACGAATTTGTTTTCCTTTATATTAATTGTTATATGAGTCGTAGTTGTTATCGTTGGGATGTATCTTATTCATATTCAGAATGATATTAAGTCTTTAAATATTATATTTAATCATAAAATAAAAATTAGCCTTGAATGGATATGATGGGGATTGAATCTCATCGTGTTCGTGGAGATGGTAATCTGTACGTATGCATGAGCGACAATTTCATTCATTTGATATTAAAATAATATATAATTGGATGGTATATCATATTTAAAGAATAATTATCATGATATATTTATTATTTACATCAATTACACATCATTATTATAACCATCCAAATAATAATGCTTTGAATAACAATTACACCACGACGTGGAGACAATAAGCCGTACGTACGCACGTATGATGACATGTCATTTAAAGAATGGATTGAATAATGAATATGGTTGTATCATATTTATAATAACATCACAGTATATAGAAGATACTGGAGTTATTATTTTATAATGTAAACAACAATGAAGGAAGAATTGGAAGATGAAAAGAATATGAAAGAGGGTGGTGAAATTATTACCTCTTCTTCGGGTTCTTCCTTTTCATTTGATCAAAAGGGCTCCTTAGGATGAATTTTTGACTAAATTAAGGCCTCTAAAATGAAGGTAGGATAGTCTAGAGGGTATTTTGGCAAGGTTTGGCTGAGACAAATGGCTTTGAAGGTGTGAATTTGAAAAAAGGGGGAGTGCCCTTTTATAAGAGGGGTGAGGGGCACCTTAGGAAAAGCTAGAAATATTATTTTATAATAAAATCATTTTTAGTTTTTAATGGATGAAAAAAGGATTATTTAGAGGATAAGGTGGGGATGGGTCTAAAACAACTAAACCAATAGATTTTATATAGGTTTGGGTCACAATATTAACTTTATCTTTTAGATTTAACTCTTAGTTAAATAGTTGGACATTTACCATGTCTCTTTGTATTTTTATAATATATGGTTAATAAACGTACAATATACTTCCTAGTGAACCCCAAGTGGTTCATTAATGATACACCTATCATTATATAAATATTTTGGCCAAACCTTATATTTTTAGGAATAGAATATTAATAAATAATATAATATTTATTTTAAAAACTCTTTTATGTCAATTTTGACACTATTTGGTAATTTGTTTTTTCTAAATTCATAACAGAAACATCACTTCGAAAAAATTCTTATAAACAACCCTAATATGTCATATTAACGTAGAAAATTAGTGGAATTCATTAAAAGTCTATAATTATATTTATTTAGATATTTATAATGTCAATTATTTTAATCTTTCATTAATTAGATAATTACTGCATCATTATTGTGTCATAAATAAATTAAATTATTTAATTTCTAAAAAATATAAATAAAATACCATTATGTTGCTAAATCATATTAGGTTTCTAATGAATATTTATTGTCGAATTTATCTTATGTGAAACCCTATATAAAAAATGTTTTAGTTATTAAACTTCGTTTTTAACTGTTTTAACTCTTCATTGAATTAAATAATAATAAATGTCCTAATCGAATATAAGTGGACCAAAGAGGTTTGTATTTTATTCCTAAGGTTGTTTTTGGTTTAATTATACTTATCCAATAGAATTAGGACATGTGTTAGGGTAATAATAATATCATTTTTACCCTTAATTCTCCTATTTACTTTTAACCGTGGTAAATAAATGTAAAAAAGTAACTATTCACCAAAAATTATTTTCATCTTATTGAACCAAAATTTACTTACGGATATCAACTGTGTCTCTCAGATTTTTGAAATTCAACTCACAGAAGCGGTAAAATTATGTTTTATGTAAATTTTCAAATGCTACTAGGAGGTGGGTAAAGACGGTAAAAAGTTCAATAAAATTTTTATATATCTAAAGTTATTATAAACCGAATCCAATGAATTATATTCAACTTATATAGGTATTATGTATTTATTTTAACATAAAATAAATTTAAATAAAATAAATAATTATTTAAATAATAATTTGGTTTTAAACTTTAACTTAGTGTTTTTCACTATTCATCAAAAATTGGATGTTTTCAGAAAAATACCAAAAATTCACTCTAAGATAAATTTGATATTCTGAATTTAAAAATGAATTCTATTTTACCAATTTCAAAACATATATGTTTCATTAATTAAATTAAAATTAATTCCCATTGTCAAAACCAAAAAGCATATTTTTAAGAAACAATAACAATCAAAAGATTGACACTTGTTTATGTCCAATGTTAAAGTCAAATTACTTACAATGACCATAAATGGATTAAATATTAATAATCTAATCTAATTATTGTTCCAAACCATTAAAATATATAATTAAACACCATAAATTATTTTTATTAAAAAATTTGTTTTCAGTTAAAATATAGTATTTTTCACTATTCATCAAAATATGAAAGTTATCAGAAAAACAGAAAAATTTTATTAAGACTAAATTCTTATGTCCCATTTCTAAAAAAATATTATTTTTTAAAATTGAATATATAAAAGTTTCAAATATTAAATTTAAAAAAAGGTTCTCCATTAAAAGGCGGTAAAATTGCATTTTAAAAAAATACTTCTATTATCTGAAAACAATTAATTTGTTCTTAAATTATGTCTAAGACACTCCTAATATAGATTCTAAAATTATATGAATTATATACAGTTCAAAATTCAGTTAATACTATTCATAACTTCTTTTGAACGGATTGTTTGGTAAGTTGTGGTGTCCATGAACTCGGTGTTGCGTGTAGTGAAAGTTATTGAATTACATTGAAGAAATAATGTATTACGAAATCTTGAGGTGTTACAGTGGGTACCCCAAGTAGCCACACTATCTCATGGACATAGAGGTGTCTAAATCCCTCTACTAGTCATTGCTCTAAGATGGGAATGAAATGAGCCGACTTGGTGAGTCGTTCAACAACCACCCAGATAGAATTTGTGGCCATTTGACATGTGTGGTAATCCAATCTCAAAGTGAATAAATATATCATCACATTTCCAATCAGGTCCCTCAAGTGGTTATGCCAAGCTTTCCAGAACCTGACATTCAATCTTCACTTGTAGATAAGTGAGGCATTGTGAAAAGAACAATGCCAGAACTTTCTCCATCCCTGGCCACCAGTACTAATGTCGGAGGTCCTTGTACATCTTCACCACACTATGATGTACCTCTGAAGGTTTGGTATAGAACTGTCTTTACTTCTTCTCCTACAACATTATTAGTTCTACAATGTGTCCTCAGAAAAGTTTGATATACTCTCCACCTATTGAAAATTCATCCACAGCCTGTCTTGAGGATCCCTGAGCTCATCAGACCCCACATTAAACATCCACAAGTTGTTCCTACCGAACTCATTTTATGATTGGGGGAGTGACAATCATTTATTGAAGGTAAGTTCCTCCATCATCATCCACAAATGATATCTTCGTTGTGGATAACTTCTTGGTCACTTCACTCAGAAACTGCTAACTAGACCTCTTTCTTAGTAAGTCTGCCACCACATTCCCCTTCCCATGAGTATAGACTATCTCAAAGTCCCAGTACATGAGGAAATCCATCCATCACTGTTTTCTCATGTTCAAGTCCTTCTAAGTGAAGATATATCTGAGACACTTGTGGTTGCAGTATATGGTAAACCATTCACCAATAAAGTAGTTCCACCACAACTTCTAGCAAATACCACTACTTCTAAATCTAATTCATGGGCCATGTGGTTTTTCTCATGATGCCTCAACTTCCATGAGCCATAGGTGATAAATGATTTCTACTACATTAGTACACAACCCAGTTCGATCATTGATGAATTAAAAAAGACTATATACCCAATGACCTCTTGTGGTACTCTCAAGATGGGAGAACCCTTCAGTTTATTCTTCAGCTCCTGGAAACTCAGCTGGGACTTTTCCATCCACAAGAAGGGTTTTGACTTATTTCTCAAATCCAATAAGGGTTGTACTTCTCTTGAAAAGTAAGGCACAAACCTCTGGTAGTATCCAACCAACCCCAAGATACTCCACAACTCAATCACACTCCTGGGTGGCTATCAAGAAAGAACTTCCTCAATATTCACTGGATCCACTAGAACTCTAGATTATGAGAGGACATGTCCCAAGAAGATGACCTTCTGACTCCATAAATGTATATTTGAGATCTTATTGTAATGTTGGTGCTCTTAGAGTGTATCAAGGACTATATATAGGTGTGTAGCATGATCCTCTTGTGAAACTGGCTGCCCCAAGATGTCATCAATGAATACCACTAAGAAATGATCAATGTAAGTCTGGAAGATCATGTTCATGTGTCTGATGAACATTGCTAGGTAATTGATCTCACCTAAAGGCATCATCTACAAATCATCATGGCTGAAGGGACATCTAAATGTTGTCTTCGGTATGTCCTCATCCCATAACTGATGCTGATGATAGTCTGATATGAGGTCTATATTCAAGAACCTCCTTGCTCTATTCAATGGATCGAAGAGGTCATCCATCCTTGGAAGTGGAATCTTGTTCATCACGGTTACCTAGTTCAGGCACAAGAATTCCACGCATAACCACAATATCTCATCTTCCTTCTCGGAAAATAATAATGGGGTTTCCCATGAAAATTTTTTGGGCGTCATGAAACCCTTATCCTACAAGTCCTCCAACTATATCCTAAATTTTTGAAGCTCCGTGTGAGCTATCCGGTATGTCGGTGCTGATATTGGTGTCTCCCCATGGTAAAACATGAGGTTGGTGTCTACCCCCCTATGAGGAGGTATCCCTAGAACTTCCTCAGGAAAGACATAAACATACTCATCCACCACTATAGGAAATATTAGACTCCACTCGTCCACCACAATGAGGGTGAGACTATCCATTTGTTGAGTGATCAGAAACACCCACCTTCAAGAAAGTCATTCATGTGATGATAAAGTTTTCTTCACACAAGTAAAAGAAAACTTTGACCCATCATTGCAGACACACTGCACTTCCACCAAATATAGTCGATATGAGCATCAATTGTATATAACTGGTTCGTACACAAGATGAAATCATAAGGCCTCGACACCTCAACTATGAAATCCTTGCTGAAGATCATTCCTCCTAGAGTAATATCAAATTGTTGGCACAAGTGTGTAATCAATGAATCCCCTCCCTTAGAATTCTCTAATCACATAGATCAATCCAATAGCTCCACCATAATCTTTAAGCCTCCAACGAGGTCCGTTGAAAGGAAACAGTGACTGAAAACTGTGTCTATAGTAACTACATATAAGGTGGAGAAGACACATATTGTACCTTTAATCATCTCTGGAGCGATATGGTCATAGGCCTCCATCGCCTAAAGCTAGCCTCGGCCCTGTCCTCTGGCTTTAGCACCCCACGGTGGACCACTTGTGGGTGGTAGTGTTTGCTCCTCGAACCATCATCCACTGCATACCACTCAGCCAACTCCCCTACCACCTCCACCACTCTATGGACCTCCTCACTTGAACCTTAGCCTCTGACTTGGTGGTACCTCAACCATCAACTAATAATTTGATCGGTGGGTTGGGCAGTCACAAGCTATGAGTCCCTATCCCCCACACTTGAAGCACAACCTATTTTATTGCTGACTCCCTCTTCTCTAGGATCCCACTACTACCAAAATCGTGTCTTATGGTTTCCCCCTAATGGATCCGACCATCATGTGTACCGTGTCTAGTGCATTCTGCTCACTACTGAAGACTCTGCCACCGGATGTCTTCTGGTGGCTCGAGATGTTGGTTCCAGCTCAACTAAGAAGATCTCCAATAGAAGGTCCTGCTATAGTACCCCATCCAGAGTGAGGATGCTGAGATAAAATATTGATACCCTAATCTCCCATTTATGTCCATTATCAAATGTATGGGCTCTAATGAATGGGTCCCTCACCCTATTCGTTGATTAGTAGGAGATGTATGTGAACCTCGTAGAGTACTCTTCCATTGACATGCGACTCTATTGTAGATGAAGAATCTCTTGTATATGCACCAAGCATAATGTCTTGGGGAAGAACTCCTCCAAGAAAATCCACTCAATATTATCCCAAAAGAGGTTCGCCTCATCATGAGTCTAAATAATCATTCTCTACCATCTATCTTCTAATCCCTATAGAAGGAACATAGGTAGGATCACTAAGCAGAAGACCCAGGTCACCACCTCCAGCCAGTCCTCAGCAGCCTGAGAATATGTCACTCCCATGAACCAGGGAGGTAATTTTCATTGGGACTATTGCACGGTGCTAAGCCTTCTTGCATCCTCAACAAGTAATGCATGTATTAACTGTCGATTGACGGCTGGTGGTAACGCTGGTGCACCACCTGGCGGGGCCATCTCTAGCACCAATCCCCAAACTGATGCCTCATTGCAAGGTGGGTTGTCCTCACGAACATGTATCAGAATCCTAGATGGATATCTATGTGGAGGCATCCCAAAATAGATCACAGTCCTAGTGTATATATACATCGATCGTCGCACTAACACTGGACTCCCCAAATCTAATTGTCGTGAAATATTTAACTCTATTTCCAAAATTCAAAACAACATTCTCCTGGTATTTTAGGTAGAACTGACCACCTTTGATACCAATTTGTCCTGACCTCCTCCCCTGAGGCCCATGTCATGACATCCCTCTGATCCCTCCTCCCGAAGTCCAGGGGTTGGCGACTAGCGCCGAAGGAATCTACTTTCAAGTAGGAGGCATTTTCCTGAGTACTTATACGCAACCATACACAACCACATCCAAAATATGGATAGAAAAATATGTATACCACTAAACAGCCACTGAGTAAATGTACAAACTATTGGTCCAACGGGCCAGAATACAAACACAACAAATCATGAACTGAAAATAGGAATGATGAAGGAAACTCTAAAATTCCTCCGCTGAAAACTCCCCATTATGGGTATGTTTAGAGTAGTTTCTAGAATCCATATAAGTACATCATGCCTACTTGGTCTCACTAGGCACCACCGAGTACTGGGCCACCAATTCCTGCACCAACGCATCGGTCGTCTTCACCAGACACAACATTTGCAGGCGAAGACTATGCAAGGGTGAGTAACAATATACTTAGTAGGGTGCCCGAATCAAAATGTAAAGACCACATATCAATCCAAATAGATAACCATGAAGCACGGTAGCTCACACCAGGTATATTATAGAGTGAGGAATGTTTGACCACTAATCGTATCATCGAACTCGTTGAGTTTCTAGATAACCCATCATCTATGAGTATAGTGGGCCTGATGGGTCAAAGAGACCCACTTCACACAAAACTTGGACATCAGTCGTACTAATCCTTGATAAGTACAATGGTTATGCTGGGTCACACAAAGATTCTCCCCACAATTGGCACGCTGGGTCACATAGAGCCACTTCCCACCGTGGCTATACTGAGGTACTCCTCCAATCGGGTATTGTGGGTCTGCTTGGTCACACAGAACCGCTCCCCACTGTGGGCCTTCCAAGTCACATAAAAATGCTTACCACTAGGCCATCATACTTGGTCCACACAATTTCTCTTATCAAAAGTATTCATGTCTTATCTGACCAAATTGTTTCCTCACATTGTGTGCTTGATTATGGGAGAAATGAACCTCAAGCCATTCATCGCATTTCAACATCCATGAAAACCAATTTAGATATTTCCAAACGATCTTCCTCATTATAAGGATTCCTATGCCGCAAACGACTCGTCAATCAGACGCTCTTTTTGAATGATATTGGAAATTATTCAAAAATGCACTGGTTTGTTCCGGCTCTGTGGTGAACTGGTCAGACTAACTTGAACCGACCCATCTAGGGTCCCACCAACCCGACCTAGGACCGCAGACCCAACCCTGATCCAGCCTGACCTTGGACTGACCCGATAGGGCGGGTCAGACTCACATGGGCGGACGATATCATACATTTCTTGGATGCGGTTGGAAGCAACATCCACCCCCTTCCACGTGGGTCAGCCGTGGGGCCACCACCTCCACCATGGTCAGTTGACCGCAGCCTTTCCATATGCAATCTGGCGTGGTGCCGTGTTCATGGTGCACTGACATGGACGGGTGGCCACATCTTCACATTACTAGTCTCAATAAGAGAGGTTGGTGGCTCTTGTCACACCACCATGCCCCCAAACGGTCATGGATCCTGTTATGGTGCACCATCGTGGTGTGCCCCCACCCACTCCTGGTCGTGTCCATTGGCCACCACTTGCAACGTTACGACAACAGGGTATTCATCAGACCTACAGGTCCACTCTAGTAGCCATTCTTCAAGACACATGCACCTATAGTCTCCATAGTGTTCAATATTCCCTACAATGGCCTTAGATCCTCCTTACTTCAATTTCGAGGATGTAGCCAAAATGAATGAACAATAATGCACAATCATGAGGGGAAAGAGCCTTGTCATGGTGGCTCAGGCCCTTTGCATTAGAGGATTATAAAATAGGATATATATAATTAAATTTATATCACAATTTAATCAATCCCCATACACAAATTCCCTAAAAAGGAACCTTCCTTCAAGAGACATTGATCCATGTTTGAACCTATTTGTGGGATGAAACACATTCATTATTTTAGATTGAAGAATTGGTAAACATAAAACAAAACAACACCTACCTCAAATGTGTTCTTAATTGAAGTGGTATGGCTATATGGGTTCAAGTTTCGTTGGCATTCGTCACTTTCCATTTTTGTTCCTTATGGTGCATCAAATTCGAAGGCGATTTCCAACGTTTTCCAATCATTGTCGCAAAGAATTTTCTTTATATGTTTTTCCTAGTAATTACACCAATTGATCCTCCTTTCTCCAACATGTTAACCCATTAACAGAAGACTTTTCATACAATTTCTGTTATGTTGCATCGTCGCATCGTTATATTGTTTTATTTTTGAAATAGAATATCTATTCCACAACATTTAATGCTTCATTACGTTGCACATTTATGATCCATTAATGATATTAATTTAATTAGACTCATCACTGCATTGTTTCTACACCACAGCGCCTTCATGATACCATCCAACAGTTGTAAAATTTATATAAAATAACATTCTATATTATTTTATTTTTTTCTGAAATGTCCAAAAAATATCTTTCCAGTCATCCCTCGCCATTCATTGTTAATTCCAATCTAGGAGAATCCTGCCATTGTGTGCTCAATGGTTCCATCATATTTTTGATTCGAGCATCGGTTTAAATTTTAGAAAAACCAGATCACACATCTACTTATATGAACATAAAAAATGTTCAATATTCTATTTTGGGCTCAAAGGCCTCAGAATCAGGTGTCGTCAAAGTTTCTGGTCTCAAAATAATTCCATATAACGTAAAAAAATACATGGAATTTATGAGACATTATAGAACATTGTGTTTTTAATCATGAAACATATAATATCTTTCTATGCCGATTGATTATGAATTGATATATAAACACTAGACTTTTTTGAACAACTGTACCCTACACCACGACGTAGTGGAGAACAAACTTTTCACGGAACATAGGTGGACTCCCCATGCCCTACACGTGAGACCAATACTTAATCTATGAATGTTGTTACTACACATGGTACCTAAGAAATCCATGGGATCAACATGGATTAATGAATGGTGTGTTTTATCATGTATTACTTCAAGAAATGAAAATAACCTTTTTAATCCACTACCAACTATCCTAGACATCCTAAACCCAAAAAGACCAACCCAATGATCAAAAACAATTGTACCTCAAAATAAGAAGTGAAAAATGATATAACATTGACATTAATATGTGGTATAATTAAATAAATATGTGGAGGGAGGGTATTCCTTATACTAATCTCTATATATGTTATAGGAAAAACAAGTTCTTAGTGTTTCCCTTCGGAATCACTAATGGTCCATTAATTTCCATGAACAATATTAATATAGTCTTTAGAGATTATCATGATAAATTTATTTTGGTCATTATAGATAAAATAATGTTATGATCCAAATTTAAGTAGGAACATGGGGATTATTTGAGTGCTCTGTGAATGATATTAAAAAATGGAATATAGATGAAATGAATAGTAAATGTGAGTTTGGGAGGGAGGATGAGAGGACCTTTTTAGGATATACTCAACACTAATAGTGGGTGAATCAGTTTTCATAAATTTTTATACAAGTGTAAATATTTATCACATAACCTATTGCACCCATTATGATATTGATTCTCCTATTCTCATTTCCTTATCATATGTAAGTATATGAAATTTAGTAAAAGATAGTACATGATGTTTCTCAAGTTTCCCAACTCAATAACATTATCTAGTAGTTTATGTATATAATGATAATCATAACACATATTCTCCTCTATAATAACTGAAATGAGATATCAATTTTTATAGAAAACCTTCCTCAAAGAATGTGTGGTTCCCTGTACTTTTGGGGGTCATTGAAACATTATTGAATACTTGTACTCTGTGATAAGATACTTTAACATGCAACTCCTTGCAGGTTCTATATTCTATTAATGTAAATAGTATCCACCTTATTTAGTGAATTTGTAACACTAAGAAATTAGTTTATCTATTAAGAGTTAATATGGATTTAATGGTGCTATTTTATTCTTACTCCTTATTCATTAAATGATATTATCATTGGAGTGATCATGTAACCCTCCTTCTCTATTACAGTAGAAAAACTGAATGTATCCATTCCTTATCTTCCTCTTTATTCTGGAACCTGTCTATTTGAACATTCCATATGATACATATTGATCTAGTGAAATTTTATCCAATAACTTATTCTTCTCTTCCTACAATACCTCTTCATCTGATTCTCTTGCTCTGTTCGATCCCTTCGCTTGATCATGTTTGGTATATGATCATATGATACACATAATGAGAAGGATATTTTAGATATAACTTCACCAATTTTTCCATTATTCATCCAATTCTTGATTACCCACTCTAATTCATTCCTTCCATCTACAAAATATTAATCTATATAGTATTTCTTCTTATATTTCTTCAACCCAAATAAGAATTTCTCTTAAGATCTTGTTGGACAATTCTGCATAGTGTATTAATTATTCAAAATCATACACAACTAAAACATCATTAATGTAAATAATAGTACAAGAAACAACACTTGATAATTAATAACCTCTCAATACACCAGAATCCATTAATATAATAATATTTTATCTACAGTCATAGATAAAAGAACACACTCAAATTTTAAATTTTCACTATGAAACATCAACATCCCACTCATTTCTTCATTCATTTGACCACCTTCAAACATCCTAAAATATTATAGCCAACCAATAATTTTAAGAAACATCCTTATATATATAAATAATTGATCTTCCCTAACCATCCATAAATACTTCTCTAATCTAAATATTCATTCATTATAAATGAAATGTTGAGCATCCAACCAAGAATTTCCACAATTTATTAATTTTAAAACTAATAATGTTATTCAAACCTTTCATTAATTTAAAATTCATGGAACCTATTTCATTTGGTAAAACGTCATCCATTATTCCTTAAACAATTTATTAAAACAACACCTAATTATTTAGTATTACAGTTCCACTAACTAATTATATGTTTCAAAATAAATTAATTTCATATGTTAATTATCTAGTGAATCTATTTGATTTACCATTCAAATTATATTCAACATAATTTCATTGAAACATAGTGAATATTATGCATTAACAAAATATTTTTACTTTTCCTAAATAAAATGAACCCTCTAATATCTATTCAACACCTTATATTTGATGAATTTTTAGAACTCGGTAAGATTACTTAGTAATATCCATCTGAATTACTTTTTAATAGTCTTTTTGATGAAATCATTTAGAGACATCCTGATTGACACAACAAAAAATCTTCTTCCTCTTTCGAAATCATCTATAAAATTAAACAATTCAAAAATATATTTATAATGTATTTAAGAGGAATCTTATGTCAAATAACATTGTGAAATCATCGTTATGGAAATTTAATCTGATGAGTGTCACTTGGAATCATTTTTATAATAAATTCATATAAACAATTCTTTACACAATTATGTTTAATAGGTTTCTATAATATATCCTATAGAATATTTTTTCAGAGGATTGTTCTTAGGAACATATATCTGACGACTTCACAAGAGCTCTTCATTCAATGATATTTATATACCTTCGTAAAATATAATTCTATTAGTCAGACATTACTAAGAAAACATTCTTTCAATCATCCCAAATAATCAATCTTAGATATTGTGTCTAATAACTCAAAAAGATCATATTATGGATTTCATACATCATTTCAATTGATATATCCTCCTAAATAAATTCTTCATTTGTTCATTCTAACATGTTTACCACACATCTTAATCTTTTTACAAGTCTATATGATGGAATTTGTAATGATATTCATTCAAATTAAATCAATATAATTTTTTGGAACCACAGTTCCAGTAAGTGCCACCACGACATTTGTATATTCATATCTTGAACATTACATAGTTGAACCTTAATATATCCTTTACACATAAGGTAATTTAACTCCCATTCAATGGAATTTCCTTTATTCAAATCTTTAGCTTGAATCACATCAACAAGGAATTGTGATGTTTGATCAATAAGAACACATCACTTTGAAAAATCTTATATTTTTTATTTGATCATTATATGCATGATTTAATTGTTATTGTCAAGGGAAAAATGATAATTTCTACCTATTGTTCGATTGACTCTATCTATTCACATCTTACCACTATTATTGTGAATGTTCTTTTGGTGGTCTCCAAAATATTCAACAATCCAATTAGACTTTACATCTTGGTCCAGTTTATGGAAAATGTTATAGGACATTGGAATTTTGATATTATGGACTCTATAATGATGATGTTCTAAAATTCCATCCACTGGACACTCCATCTGATTCCATAATATGGAAACATTTGTTTGATTACCATGTTCAACTGATCTCCACATTCAATGACTTTGTTCTATGTTTTCTTCTTTCATTCATCACATACTACTCCACCCATTCAACTCTAAATTATTTATTCAGTATCAATATATCTGAAAAATAATTAAATAATATCCTCAAAAACATCATACACTTCATAATATTGTTAAAAACAATTCTTCCTTAATTATGCAGATCGTGCTAGTGACTTTATGATTGTGTCATCAATCATCATAAGTATAATCAATGTATTTAAATAATATTCACCATTAAATTAATGAATATTCTACATCTATACTAAATGAAGGAACATCATTTATATGCATTTGGTAATTATAATACATGGGAACCTACTTTCTTCTTAATTCATTCATCCAAGAAATATCAACATTGTTTACATTATGGGAACATTAACTGAACATTCCAATTGATTTGTCTTTATACCTTCCTCAACATAATGACATCACTACTAACCACTAATAACCAATTACGTCCATTATTAAAAAATAAAAATCAAACATAATGTAGGGCCTTGAATCACTATATTTTTATTTTCAAGAAAAACCTTAAAATTAATTTCAATATCAATATTTCTTTATATTAATCTTCTCAAAACATCTCTGCCATTAACATTTCCAAAACTCATTTCATTTCAATTTATCTCCCCCTATTTGATAAGAAATAAAAAATAATAATGGTAAAGGTTGTACAATCATTCTTATGCAATGTTACATCCAACATTTCTCCTCATTTCTCTGTTATCCAATCTTAGTGTAGAAAATCAAAGGATTTTATTTTGATAAAAAAGATACCCTTTCCCAACTGATCTAGATACCTAGATGAATAAGAAATCATTAACTTTTTGTCAAGGGTCTTCCACTTTTATTCATGGGTGAAGATACTAATTGATATATGAAGAACTTATAAGATAGACAGACCTAAAAGTAAAATAATCAATTAAAGAGATAGATTAAAAACATTCAAGTGAAACTTTTTGGATAAGGTGCCATGGAGTACATTCATACTTCAATTTTTCATATAAAATTTCTATGTTAAATTTATCCACCCTTTTATTTAATACATATTTTAATTATCCCACTATGATATATATAATATAGATGTACATTTTCTAATTATATTCATTAATGAACATTCTAAAATAATTTGATTTATATGAATAATTGATTATAGTATTTTCTTCATCATGCATCACATGTCTTCCCATTAGGAAGACCCATGTAAGACACTTATAATGATGAATATTTCTAATAGATATTATTTATGAACATTTTTTTGATAATATACACAAATGATTATTTTTTATGAGGCTTCCAAGATATTTATAAATTTCCACATCTTCACCAAGGATGATGCTTTTCAATGTATTCCATTGGAATTAAAAATCTAAGATCAAATCATGATGATATCTTCATTCACATTGTTATTATATATTAATTATAACCACATTAATTGCATCAATAGTGATCCAATTATAAGATTTCAAGAATACTACCTTAATAAAAATTAAAATATTATTACTTCCTTAATGGGAGCTACCAAATATTGGTATCCATTTCTCAATCTCGTGTTCTCCCCCTTTATTAATTTATTTATTGAAAATGGTTGATATAATATTCTCAACCAAGTTGATCCCATCATCCAGTGTTCATGATTTCACATATGAACTTTAGTTTTGATTTATCAAGTGGAATCATGGATCTCTCGACATTGTCCTCATTTTTGTGTTCATAAACCTTATTTTTTTATCATTTATGGATGATTCATTCTTTATCATTTTAAGGGATTCTACTTGTTCGAGAAGAATAGTTAAAATTCCTTTTCCTCAAATTCTACCTTTATTAAAACTCTCACATTATTAATGGTAAATATAATATTTTTCCTTTATTAAAAACCAGTCAATTATTTTTATTCATCATTTCATATCTTTTATTTTCATTTTTCAATATAACTTCATTGAACTTATTATATTTTTTTATTACTCTCAAAATATAAGAAGGATAACTAATATATAATTAAGAACATGGGAATAATTTTCTACACTTGGATTCTATTATGTACAATCCTTTTTATTCAATTTTTAGGTAATGTAATATTCTTCAACTACATTGACCTGAAAAACAAGGTATTCTCACCTTTCCTTAAAAAAATCATCTTGTACGATTTTTTGAACATTATTCTTCTTACATCTCATGGTTTATTCTTATTACTAAACCAAATTTTGTGGTATTTTTTTTAAACATCATTTGAAACATGTCAATAAAATCATGAGAAATATTAGTGACCAAGATCATTGCAAAAATCACTAATATTTTTAATATTTTTAATTTTGTTCAAGGTATTAACTTTTATTAGTCGATAAATGTTTCTTCGTTATTTCTAGTTTGACCCCCTTATAATTATAGTCCTATATGAATTTTTATTTATAGTATTTTTCCCAATTTCTAACACACAATTCTCAAAAATGTTTCCTCCCTGACATTTTTTGTCATGATGACTATAAAGAAGACACAAGTATGTGGGTGACTTTTTTCCTTCCAACAAATAATGAAAATTTTAAAATGGTCATATGAAAATGAATTAATCCTTTATTTCTCTCTTAAATATGAGTGAGAAGTTGAAATAATTAATGACATTAAAATATTTATGTATAATGTTTTAGGAATGAAGGATCCCCAATTCCACCCCCACCAATGCTCTCTTTTAGAGGGTTCAAATTTTCAAATGAATAAACTCATTTATATAGAACTATAAAAATTGATACATGATGTTGATAGATTATAAGGATTTTACAAGGCCTTATACTTCTTTTTTAGTTAATCTAAAACTTCACAAATTAGAATAAGAATCTGACACTCTATAATGAGAGAGTATAAGAAACCAATACTTTTAAAAAATAATTTATTACAATTTAAATGTTAAAACAAACTTGGAACATAGTTGGAGTTGAAAATGATAGTTTTTTATGATCATAAAAAAGACATAGAAGTAGAAGAATAATCTCCAATTTCAAACAATATTTCATCAAAAATTATTTGAGAAAACACCAAATAGATGATTAAATTTCCATGCCTATGAAGTGCATCTCTAATGAGTACATCTTCATACATGTTTAGCAGTTTTAAACGATTAACATTTACATATATCCATATTATAAGTATAAAGACCATTGATTAAAACATGGATGTCTCCAAAATATATCATTGTGTACGATGGTACATTTTTATTCTTGGAACATGCATATGTGTATATTCCGAAAAATAATATCTCTCTATATTTGTAAAATATTAACATCATGGTACTTATCAAAAGAGTTGAACATCATCAGGTAAAAAATCTCTACAAATATTGGATGATAAATTGAAAATATTTTATTTCAGAATGTTAAAATTTTAATCCCAACAGGTTAAATACCCATAGAATAGAGTGAATAAATGTATAACATATTAAAAAATTGTATATTTGGATATTATTTCGTTATTAAAGAAAACAATATACTCTCTACTTCTCATAACACAAAATAAATGTGAATTAAAACCTGAAAATACCACAAAAAATATACCTCATTTACCCACACTAGTCTACACCAACTAGCATACAAAGTTAATAGGCCAAAGTTCCAAATACATTAAATATCATCATTGTTACAATGTTTGGAGTAGACTCACTATCCCTTCAGGTTTACTACCAATCAAAATTTTAAGTCTTTCTACTCTCTCAACTTATATGTGATCACTACTCCTTCAAAGGAATCATATATTCTTCTACAATACCTAATACACTTTTCACACATCTGTGTGACATAATTTCTATTTTGACTGAGTACATAAAATAAAAAGCACTACATATAATATTATTTTTGGAGATTCTATTAGTGGGTTGTTTTTTATCATTCGTGAACTTACGTAATCCCTTTATGGAATCCAATTAACTTCATTGAGAGCCCCCCATTTCATTTCAGACTGTCTAGTCCTACAAACTCATTCAAAAAAACGAGCTTACATTGTGGAGTACCTCTTTCACAAACCACCTCCCATGCATAATTTTTCATTTTAGGACTAATTTCTTTATGTAAATATTCTTTCGAGAAAACCCTTGAACCATGCAATGTTCATGATTTGAGAACCTATCCTCCGTTGAGGTCTACATTGACCTATTAACACGATCCAAAAAATTATTACAAACTATAAAAATTTTTATCAGGGATAATATTTTATAATAAAATTTATAATTCAACAAATGATGTGATTAGGGGTTCATTATATAGGATAATACGTCCAGAAAACCCACCAATCATAATTAATAAAAACTATTTTGCAGATCACCCATCACCATATATTATACTAGCAATGTGGTCATCTTGATGTTGTTATTCATTTGTGGTAACCCTTAATCACCTTATTCCACAGCATGTGATTATCCTCCCATTAAATAATCTTTCAATTTATCTTTCGTAGTGCATATAATTTTTTTGTGGCCTTAATTCACTGACTTTTTCCATATAATTTCAAACCTACTTTTGGGTTGGCATAGTTAATCTAGTATGCATAATCAATTCCTTTTCTGATTTCAATTTTTCATTCTACATACTCCAGATGTGGCTCTAAAATTATTTTATAGAAAAATCATTAGTTTTCCATAAAACTGAAAATATTTATTTTGAATCCCAAAAATATGGAAAAAGAAGGAAACTACAGAACCATCAAAAAAATATATGCAGAAACACCAACCATTTTTTATGTCGATCAATTGGATTCATCAAAACACACAATCATCTAGAAAACACTAAGGTGAAACCACGAAGGACTATTTCAAGGACAAGAATTGTCATTAATTCAAATATAAATAAGAAATTTTTAATATATTTTCCAAGAGATTTTGAATCTTTCTTTAAACATCCATTAAAAAATATTTACTTCTGGTGAGACCATTTTTAAAAATGTGGAATTAAACCATAAAAAAGAATGTGCCTTTGACTAAGTCAAACATTGGGTCTGAATGCATAGGGATAAACTCAAAAAGTATTTTTGGCATTGTAGAATTCATAATAAAAGTATATATTGGTGTACCAAATATTTGTTCCAAGGAATTAGGGTTTCTTCTAAAGAAAAGGTTGTTGAAAAAAATATATATAGCTATGATATTTCCATTATACATATGTTTTTTCCAAAAGTTGTGTTATCAAACAATATGTTCCTAAAATAATTTATGGAAGAATAGTGATTCTATATTACTTATAAAACATTTCTAGAATATAATTACTTTGAGAAAACAAATAATGTCTGAGAATAAAACACTTCTAGCTTACTTATAAACAATATCCCCCATTTGATGATCAATAAACCCCTAAAACAAATATTAAAATATTAAAAAATAAGTCAAATTTTGATAATATAAATTTCATGAATATTTATGCCCCTAATAAAAATAAATTTCATGAATATTTCTCCCTAATTAAAAAAGAATCTATACAAATAACTGTTTCACATATATCTTATATATTTTAAAACAAAGGGATCTGCATATATTTCTCATTATTATTTATCATAAATTTGTAATAAATTTCAACCAATTTTTTGAACAAAAAATAAATAAATTCAGAATACTTTGATTCATTTTTTCCATATAATAAACATATGAAAAAGAAATTTAAACTAATTTTATTAGAAAATGTAAATATATAAAACATTTAATTTGAATATGCTATAGAGATGAAAGAGAATAATGGTTTCTCGATGGGTTAGAGGGTTCATTTTCAATTTAAAGAATTAAACATTTTCACATATAGGAGTTAAAACTCATGATAGATGTTCTATTATATGTTAAAAATGTACATCTCTTTGATCCAAAGAAGAAGATGGGAACTGTTTGAATAAAACTCCTTTAACTCCCCAAGAACATAGTTAGTAAATAAATCTCTTATGACTGACTCCAACAGATTTATCATATATAGTATAAATTCATTGAATTAATATTTATAAATCACGTCTTCCTTCAAAAAATCGATAGTTTCATTGACGTGTTTAAATAAAACATTTTCACAGAGAACATTTTTACACCTATTTATACAAGTTAATAGATGATTATAATTCTTCATAAACCTTCACTATTAATTAATTTATATTATTAAACATGAATATGATTTCTTCAGAAGTAATTCCATTCTTAACCATTTGATAAGACAAAACATTCAGTTCTTAAAAACCCCAAATTTTTTTATCTTTGATAGATGATTTTCCTATGGAATTCTTATGAAATGAAATTGAGTGTTCTCCAAATAGACTAGAAAAATAACTACCTCTCCTTTCCTCCAGACAAAATTATTTCTCTGAGATTTATGTTATGGATATATTCTTGTTACTTTGTATCATTTCATCAAATTTCATAGAATTATTTATTTCAAAGAACAGAGGTAAATATTTAAGAGAGTTCAAAAAGATGATTATAGGGGTTGAAAGCATAAGACAATATGATACAATTGGAAAACGTGCATAAAATTACTGAAATTTGTGATCCAAGAATATAGATTAACCATTTAAATTTTTAACATTGAATGGAATCTTTTTACATAATAAATCTATTATAGAATGAAACATTTCAAAAATTAATTACAATTCTTTGAAAAGGATGTTTACAAAACAATGTTTTAAATAAAAAAACATTAAATTCAGATTAAATATATTTTATAACATATTGAAATATTCAAGTAAAATATACTACCTATAAATTATATTTTTATAGATAATATTTTATAAGTGATATATATAAGAAATAGTTTACAATGTTTTGAATATTACAAAAAAATAAATAATATCTATAATGTAATCAGAAGTTTTAACAGATTGATGCATTGTGTAAATACTGGACATAGAAGTATTTGATAATATTCATAATAAATATTATAAGTTTCACTCCCGTAATATAAAATATTTTATAAATCAATATTGAATATTGAAAAGATATACTTCATAGATTAAGAGTTAAAACTTTTTAAATATAGATTTAAAATGAATCTTACATTTTTTTAATGTACTTACCCGATGATATATCAAAGAGGACCAGTGGTGCATACCAATACCATATCAAATATAAATTCCTTTTGGTAACTATGTTCTTTTGGGTGATGTAGTGTTATAAATTAGAATTCTATATAACCAAATATAGTTTCTAAGAAGATACATTATAATTAAAGTTAAATTATTATTTTGAAAAATAAATTTTCTTTATAATAGAAAATTGATGATTTCTAAAATAAAAATCATTTTCATGTTTTTCATTTATTCCATAGTGAAGACTTTGAAAAGTATCTATTCATATTAAATCAAAACCGGGTGAAAAATAACTCTTATATAATTTTGGTTAATCTCAATTACTACTAATACCATGTTTTTCTTTAGGAATTTTAATTGTTTTTTCATGAATTTGATTTAAATAGTTTTCTCCTGTAAAAAACATTCCTGATATTTGTTTTAATTGATAAACATATTCTATAATTTTCTTAATTTAATTTTCATAAGAAATACTAGATCATTTAGATTTTAAATATTAGACCTATTTTGTTATGAATTTATTATCATTAAAAACATTATCATAAGATTATATAAGGTTTTAATGCTCTTCATTTAATGTTTCAAATTTATCTTGTAGGAATAAATGGTATTTATTAATTTCAAAATAAAAAAATAATGACTTGGAATATAGAGAATTAGAAGAGTAACTCTATATCGACCTGAGCCTTTTACATATAAGATTTCATGATTTTACGCATAAGTAATAATCAGAATACAAGCCAAGGATCATTAATTATAGTGTCTTGGAAGACTCGGTACATAAAACATAAAATAATGGGAAAACACTTCTTTATTTAATATCCATAAAGAGCATCTAACTTCCTTTGAGACCTTACACCTGCATAGGTTACCCTTGGGAACACATGAACAAAGGGATGGGCTAAAAATCCCAGTAAGGGAATGAACATATGGATACATCTCAAGAAAAATATTTATGAGGCATGAAATAATGATATAAAATGCATGAAACATATAAAATCATTTAATATAATCATGGGATCATATAAACATGGAATCATATAAATGTGACAAAATCATAAAACATTCCTTTATTACAGGTCAAGGCTAACCGCCAATCTTGTTTCCCATTTTAGTATGGGTCAAGTGTAACATCCCAAGTAAATAATGAATAATCGTTATTTTTATCTATGTCTATTTATGAATTAGATCGTGTTTTAGAGGCTTAAAATGAGAATAAATCCAATCTTATTCATTGAATACACTAATATTTTTAAAAGATTGTTTTACTGCCTTTTAATGGAAAATCAATTATAAATCAAAAGTATGACAATATAATAAGATCTATTTGTCAAAATAAACATATTAATTATGATTGTGACATTGAAATTTACATTGGATAATTTTTTGGTATTTTTCTGACAAATTTCAATTTTAATGAATAGTGAAAAATACTGCATTTTACATCAAAACTGCTTTTTCATATAATTTAATTACATGGGTAGATTATCTTTTTAATTTTTCATAAAGTCTAATTTGATTATATTTTTACCATTTAATCCAATGGTGGTAATTAGGATTAAATTCACTTAGTAATTGGGCATAAACTAATGCCAAACTTTTCAAAGATATTGTTTCAAAAAAAACCTGCTATTTGTTTTGACAACGAGAATTATTTTTAAATTAACTATTTAAATTTACATGTTTGAAATTTGAAAAAATGGATTCCATATTTGGAATAATAAGGTATAAATTATTTAATTATTACTCTGTCGTTTTTGGACATTATGAATAATAACGATGGTAATTATCTTTAATTATCTTGATTAATGAGTAATCGAGTAGTTAAGGATAATAAAATAATATCATAATAATAACAAAATCGCCACAAAATGTGTCCTAATTCTACTGGTTGTCTCATGGCCGACCATGGGAAACCTTGTTCCAAACTTGGGGACCCCATGGAATCACTTTTGTGTGAAAGTGACTTTTTATCTTTTTATTTTTAATGAAAGTTAAATATACAGAAGAATGTATCACCTGAGTAAAACATTTTTAATTTTGTCTAAATAAATAATATATTGGACTATAAATATTCATTGTAAATATAAAAAGATTTCCTACATCATAGTATTTATTTTTGTAATTTTTAGACATTAAATAAATTAAATTATTTATGACATCATGATGATGCAGCGATTACCTCATTTTTTAATGATTTAAATAAAATGAAAAGATAATATAAAATCTAAGACCTACACATGTCAAAACTCTATTGGATGATTATATTTCTAACCCTTATCAACTTATCCTCAATGTACATCAATTTGGGACGTTTAAAATCCTAAACTCATTTGAAAATAATGTAACATTTTGTAACGTTCAAAGAGTGCCCCTCCTCTCCTCTTATAAAAGGCCCCCACCCCTACCTACTTACCCACACCTCTAAAGCCTTTGGCTTGGCGAAACCCTTCTCACTTTGTCTCTCCACATCCCTATCTTACTCTTAGAGGCCTTACCATAGGCAGGAAGCTCTATAAGAAACCCTTTTGGTTCAAACCAAAGGGAGTTACCCAATTTTAAGGTAATGTCTTCACTTGTGTTCTTCTGTTTTATTTTGCTTCTCCAACCCCTTAACTCTTTTTATTAATTTCTTTTGTAACAAATACAATATCATAAATATACTAGGATGTTGTTATAATAAGTATTCGAGAAACACTTACACACACCTACATCTAATGGTTAAAGAACATATTGTTTATGTGGATGGTGAATTTCTGTCTCAAAAAACGATGATTGTTCAATATTCTTCTAACACCTTCAAAGGTGGCCATTATGATGTCACTATATTTATATATGATATATAATATGTTTATGTCTTCCTTAAGCTTCTGTATTTTTCATTTATGTCATACCTTTATTGTTTCCATTATGGGTAAACGCGATATCTCATTTTAGGAAGTGCAGACCACCGCCCCCTCAAAGTGATTTGATTCGTTAGTACCATATGTGGTACGTATAAAGGATAGATTTAATGATATTATATATGATACCATATTGGAATTATAATATTATTTTGTATCATTGTGTTTTAATTCCATTAAATATGAAATAGAAAGGGAAGTAGCTTTCATGTGTACGTACGACTTACCGTCTCAATGAACGGTGCATTTCATTTCATATCTCCAAAAGTAATGTACTATTATAAGTACATATATATAATGTATATATAGGATTTATGTTAAATCTAAATGATGAATATAATTCTGGAATTAAAATATACATATCTCTCATTTAGTTTTAATTCCATTAATATGACATATAAATAAAAGTAGTGTTCATGCGTACGTACGGCTTACCGTCTCCATGAATGGTGCATTTCATTTATTACCTATAAATGATTATGTAATATTATAAATTCATGTATATAATGGATATATAAGATATATATGTCATCTACATCATGAATATCATTTTTTAGATAATGGATATTTGACTACGTGAACAACTTGTAAATATAAGAAGTTCACTTTTGACTCAAGTACCAAATATCGACAAAATGGCCGTTATTAACTTAAATGATTACATAATGTTCATAACATGGTAATAAGTGATATAAAAGGAATAATGAACTTGAAAAATATTCTTAAGAAGGTATAAATTAACTCAAGTTTATTATTCAGGACATTAAATAATGATCGAGTGAAGTCGGACCTGAGGTAAGGGAATCTATCTCAATCTCCTTTCATTGAGGCATATTTTGTTTTATATACAACTTTATTTAATATAGTGTATAAACCCCTTTGACTTTTACGATTATTCAAAAGGAATCTTTTTATACGAAGCCTTTACTAAATGATAAAAGGGAATGTTTTTTTTTGTCGTACATATGCCGCGACAACGACTTCTCTACCGCCGTGACCATTATTAGAGTTTCGGCTTCCTCTACAAGCCATAACATTTTTTGAATGAAAAATAAATACCATGTTTTTATTTTCTTTTATTTTGGTATTGAAATTGGTTTTCATAATGTTTTTATATCAATGTGATGTATTGATATCTTGTGATTGAAAAATTGAAATGTTATGTTTCCTTTATGCATGTTTTATGTGATACGATTATGTTATGGTTCTTAGGAATTTTTATGAAGACATGTGGTTCCATGATAAAATAAGGGTGGGTGAGCCTGATATAGCTCTCTCATGCATTGGGTAACGCGAAGGAGTTAAACGTTAAGGTTTCTCCGAATAGATTTAGGGAATATACTGTGATGGGTATTCCAAACATAACCAAGAGGGTTACTCCCTACTTAAGAATTTTATGAATGCGTCAAGTTACCTTTATCTCTTATGATTTCTATGATTTATTCATGATTTTATGTGGTATGTTAATGTGCTTATGTTTTATGGGTAAATTATTATTTCATTCTTATGTATATATGTACTCATGTTTCTTTCCATACTTTTTATAACGCTTACTGAGCTTTTTATGCTTATCCCATGTTTTTGAAATGTATTTCACAGGTCAATGGAATGGTAAATGATATGATGATAGTGTCAAGGAAGTGTCAAGAAAGAATCCATGTTTTATTTTAAATATGTTTCCGTTGATGGGGAAAATGAGTAATATCTTTTATGTAACCACTTTGTTTAAATGTGGAATGTAATGCATGTTTTATGATCTAATTCTCTAAAACTCTAAACCTGAAAAGATCCTCAATGTGGAATCTTTTAATAACTCAAGATTAAGTAAGGATTAAGGCTGGGGCCTTATATTTGGTATCAGAGGTCGGTTTAGATAACTTTAGGAGTTTGAATTCTATTAAATGATTATCCAAATAAAATTTATGGTCAAATTGAAATGATATAGCATTTATAGATTTCCATGTTTCTTCACCTAAGGTATTTCAGTGTTAAGAATGGTTTTTCATAGAGGAAACAGAGAAGCTTTTTTGGGAAGGCATACTGGGGGAAATGACCTTCCAAATCAGCATACTAAGATGGTCAGAATCATAATTGAGTATTTTACTACTGTGATGGCTCAGTTGAATCAGTTGATAAATGGTGGTTGTGTTATTGATGATATTTTGGAGTTTTCTAAAAGTATATAATAGCATGAAATTCATCTAAGGGTTATCCTGAAAACCATAAAAGAAAAGAAACTATATGGAAAATTCAGCATGTGTGATTTCTGGTTACAACAAATTTCTTTCCTTTGTCACATTGTCCCAAAAAATGGCATAACTGTTGATCCTGGTAAAACCAAAGATGTTGAAGAATGGCCAAGACCCACAAATGTAACCGAGATCCATAGTTTTATTGATTTGGTAGGTTACTACCGAATTTTTGTTGAAAATTTTTCATAGTTATCTAGTCCAATGACTAAGCTTACTCGGAAGGGTGTTATGTTTATCTGAACAATAGAATGTGATGATTGTTTTTAGTAGTCGAAAAGAAGATTGGTGAATGATCTAGTTTTGGAACTTCCTTCTAGTAATGATGAGTTTGTTATATATAGTGGTGCTTCGTTGAAGGGACTTGGTTGAGTGCTAATATATAATGATCAGGTAATTTCTTATGCTTCACGTCAGTTGAAAACTCATGAGGTAAATTGCCCCACACATTATTTGGAATTAGCTGCTCTTGTTTTCACTTTAAAAATTTGGAGGCATCATTTGTATGGAGTAAAGTGTGAAATATATACTGATAAAAAAATTTTAAAGTATATATTCACTCAGAAATAATTGAACATGAGACAGAGGAGATGGCTAGAATTAATCAAGGATTATGATTGAACAATTCATTACCATCCAGGAAAAGAAAATATTGTGGTTGATGCTTTGAGTTGAAAAAGTAATGACTCATTAACAATTTTTCGTTTGGAACATGATCCTTTGGTTAAGGATTTTATGAAAATTGGAATAAAATTTTTTGGTACAGCATATCCTTCTGTTTTGTTTCAAGTATCAGTGAAATCTTCTCTATCATATAGAATCAAGCGAGCACAGAAGAAAGACTGTGAGTTGCAGAAAAAGGTAGAGCTGGTTCAAAAGGGTAAGTTTCCTGAATTCAACATTGATAATGATTGTGTTTTGAGATTTTGGAAGAGATTGTATGTGCCTTGTGATTCATAGTTGATCGTTTGACTAAATCTGTTCATTTCCTTAATAATGCAATCTGGGTTATTGTTGATCGTTTGACTAAATCTGTTCATTTCCTTGATATACGAGATACTTTTTCAGTAGATCAACATTCCCGTTTGTATCTTAAATATATAGTCAGTTTACATGGATTTCCCCTCTCCATTGTATTTCTTCGTGATCGCAGGATTACTTCTAACTTTTGGAAAGGCCTTCAGAATTCGTTGGGTACTGAATTAAATTTCGGTACAACATTTCTTCATCAATCAGATGGGAAGTCAAAACGAACAATTCAGACTTTGGAAGATATTCTATGTGCTTGTTCGATGTATTATCAGGGATGTTGGGACCAACATCTTTCTTTGGTTGAGTTTTTTTATAATAACAGTTTTCATTCAAGTATACAGATGGAACAATTAGAGGCGTTATATGGGAAGCGGTGTCGAACTCCAGCTTTTTGGGATGAAGTGGGTGAAAGGAAGTTTATGGGACCAGAATTGGGAGAATAGTTTGTAGAAAATGTTCAGCTGTTACAGAAACACATGAGAATAGCTCAGAGCAGTTAGAAGAGTTATGCGGATAACTGGAGGAAGGATCTATCTTTCGAGGTAGGTGATCATGTTTTTCTCAATGTTTCACCATGGAAAAGTGTGATGTGATTTGATAAGAAAGGAAAGTTGAGTCCATGGTTCATTGGACCATATGAAATTCTGGAGAGAGTTGGATCAGTTGCATACCGAGTGGCTTTACCTCCGAGTTTATCTCAGGTACACAATGTTTTTCATGTTTCTATGTTGAGGAAGTATATGACAGATCCATCTCATATTTTGAGTCCAGAGGTAGTTCAGTTGGAAGAGAATAAATATTATGAGAAAAAATCGGTCCAGATTATTGACCACAGGGAGCATGTGTTACGGAATAATGTTATTTATCAAGTAAAGGTTTTGCGGAAGAACCAAATGAGTGAAGAGGCAACATGGGAATCTGAAAATGCAATAAGGGATAAATACCCCCACTTATTCGATAAGTAAATAAATTGCGGGGATGCAATTTTCTAAAGGGTGGAAGGATGTAACATCCCAAGTAAATAATGAATAATATATATTTTTATCTATGACTATTTATGAATTAGAAAGTGTTCTAGAGGCTTAAAATGAGAATAAATCCAATCTTAAGCATGGAATACACTAATATTTTTAAAAGATTGTTTTACTACCTTTTGAGGGAAAAACATTTTTAAATAAAATTTTTGACAATTTTATAAGCTCAATTTGTCAAAATAAACATATTCTTTATGATTGGGACATTGAAATTTACATTGGATAAATTTTTGGTATTTTTCTGACAATGTTCATTTTTTAATTAATAGTTAAAAATACTGCATTTTACATCAAAACATATTTTTCATCTAATTTATTTATATGGTTAGATTATCTTTTTAAGTGGTATTAAATTGTAATTTGAATATATTTTTAACATTTAATCCAATGGTGGTCATTAGGATTGAATTCACTTTGGAATTGGGCATAAACTAATGCCAAACTTTTCATAGATATTGTTTCAAAAAAACCCGCTATTTGTTTTGACAACGGGAATTATTTTTAAATTATCTATTGAAATTTATATGTTTGGAATTTGGTAAAATGGATTCCATATTTGGAATCAGAAGGTCCAAAGTTTTTAATTAAGACTCTCTTTTTTTTGGACATTATGAATTTTAACGACGGTAATTATCTTTAATTATCTTGATTAATGAGTAATCGGGTAGTTAAGAATAATAAAAAAAATCATAATAAAAAAAGTGACCACCACATGTGTCCTAATACTACTTTTTGTCTCATGGACGACCATGGGATGCCTTGTACCAAACTTGGGGACCCCATTGAAATAACTTTTGTGTGAAAGTGACTTTTTATCTTTTTATTTTTAAAGAATGTTAAATATAACAAAGAATGTATCACATGAGTAAAACATTTTTACTTTTGTATACATAAATGATCTATTGGACTATAAATAGTAATTGGAAAGATAAAAATATTTCCTACATCATAGGATTTTTTTTAATTTTTAGACATTAACTAAATTAAATTATTTATGACATCATGATGATGCGGCGATTACCTCATTATTTAACGATTTAAATAAAATGAAAAGATAATATAAAATCTAAGATCTAAACATGTCAAAAACCTATTGTATGAGTATATTTAGAACCCTTATCACCTTATCCTTAAAATACATCAATGTGGGACCTTTAAAATCCGAAACTCATTTGAAAATAAAGTAAATTTTGTAACTTTCCAAGAGTGCCTCTCCTCTCCTCTTATAAAAGTCCCCCACCCCTACCTCCTTACCCACACCTCTCAAGCCATTGGATCGGCCAACACCTACTCATTTTGTCTCTCCACATCCTTTTATTACTCTGAGAAGCCTTACCTTAGGCAGGAAGCTCTTCAAGAAACCCTTTTGGTTCAAACCAAAGGGAGTTACCCGATTTTAAGGTAATGTCTTCACTTGTGTTCTTTTATTTTATTTTGGTTCTCCAACCCCTTAACTCTTTTTATTAATTTCTTTTGTAACTAATATATTATATTCAATATAATAGGATGTTTTTATAATAATTATTCGAGCTACACTTACACACACCTACATCTAATGGTTAAAGAACATACTATTTCTGTGGATGGTGAATTTCTGCCTCATGAAATGATGATTGTTCAATATTCTTTTAACACCTTCAAAGGTGGACATTAAGATGTCACTATAATTATATATGATATATAATATGTTTATTTATTTTTTAATATTATGTATTTTTCATTTATGGCATACCTTTATGGTTACCATTATGGGTAAACGCGATATCTTCATTTTAGGAAGTGCGGACTACCGGCCCCTCAAAGTGATTTGATTCGTTAATACCATATGTGGTACGTATAAAGGTTAGATTTAATGATATTATATGTGATACCATATTGGAACTATAATACTATTTTGTATCATTATGTTTTAATTCCATTAAATATGAAATAGAAATGGAAGTAGTGTTCATGTGTTCGTACGGCTTACCGTCTCCATGAATGGTGAATTTCATTTCATATCCCCAAATGTAATGTACTATTATAAGTACATATATATAATGGATTTATATGATGTATGTTACATATAAATGATTAATATAATTCTGGAATTAAAATATACATATCTCTCATTTAGTTTTATATCCATTAATATGACATAGAAATGAAAGTAGTGTTCATGCGTACGTACGGCTTACCGTCTCCATGAACGGTGCATTTCATTTCTTACCTCTAAATGATTATGTATTATTATAAATGCATTTATATACTTGATATATATGATATATATGGAATCTACATCATGAATATCATTCTTGCGATAATGGATATTTGACTACATGAACAACATGTAAATATAAGAAGTTCAATTTTGACTCAAGTACCACATATCGACAAAATGACCGTTATTAACTTAAATGATTACAGAATTTTCATAACATGGTAATAAGTGATATAAAAGGAATAATAAACTTGAAAAAGGTTCTTAAGCAAGTAGAAATTAACTCAAGTTTATTATTCAGGACATTAAAGAATGATCGAGTCAAGTCGGACCCGAGGTATGGGAATCTGTCTCAATCTCCTTTCATTGAGGCATATTTTGTTTTAAATACAACTTTCATTTATATGGTGTAAAAATCCCTTGTACTTTTATGATTATTCAAAAGGAGTCTTTTTATATGAAGTGTTTACTAAATGACAAAAGGGAATGTTTTTTTTGTCGTACGTATGCGGCGACAACGACTTCTCTGCCGCCATCACCATTATTTGAGTTTCGGCTTCCTCTAAATGCCAAAACTTTTATTGAATTAAAAATAAATACCATGTTTTACTTTTCTTTTATTTTGGTATTAAAAATGGTTTTCATAATGTTTTTATATCAATGTGTTGTATTGATATCTTGTGATTGAAAAGTGGAAATGTTATGTTTCCTTTATGCATGTTTTATGTGATACGATTATGTTATGGTTCATGGTAATTGTTATGAAGATGGGTGGTTCCGTGATAAAATAAGGGTGGGTGAGCCCGATATAGCTCTCCAATACATTGGGTAACGTGAAGGAGTTAAACTTTAAGGTTTCTCCGAATAGATTTAGGGAATATACTTTGATGGGTATTCCAAACGTAAACAAGAGGGTTTCTCCCTACGTAAGAATGTTATGAATGCCTCAAGTTACCTTTATGTCTTATGATTTCTATGATTTATTCAGGATTTTATGAGATATGTTAATGTTCTTATGTTTTATGGGTAAAGTATGATTTGATTCTTATGTATATATGTACTCATGTTTCCCTTCCATACTTTTTATAACCCTTACTGATATTTTTATGCTCAACCCATGTTTTTGAAATGTTTTTCACAGGTTAAGGGAATGTTACCTGATATGATGATAGTGTTAAGGAAGTGTCAAGAAAGAATCCATGGTTTATTTTAAATATGTTTCTGTTGATGGTAAAAATTAGTACTATCTTTTACGTAACCACATTGTTTAAATGTGGAATGTAATGCATGTTTTAAGATCTAATTCTCTAAAACCCTAAACCGGAAAAGATCGTCAATGTGAAATCTTGAAATAACTCAAGATTAAGTAAGGTTTAAGTTTGGGGCCTTATAGTTGGTATCAGAGGTCGGTTTAGAAAACTTTAGGAGTTAGATTTCTATTAAATGATTATCCAAAAAAAAATTATGGTCAAATTGAAATGATATAGAATTTACATATTACTATGTTGCTTCACCTAAGGTATTTCAGTGATAAGAATGGTTTTTCATAGAGGAAACAGAGAGGCTTTGTTGGGAAGGAATACTGAGGGAAATGACCTTCCAAATCAGCATACTAAGATGGTCAGAATCGGAATTGAGTAGTTTACTATAGTGATCCCTCAGTTGAACCAGTTGATAATTGGTGGTTGTGTTATTGAAGATATTTTGGTGTTTTCTAAAATTAAAAGGAGCATGAAATTCATTTAAGGGTTATCTTGCAAACCTTAATGGAAAAGAAACTATATGGAAAATTCAGAAAGTGTGAGTTCTGGTTACAACAAATTTCTTTCCTTGGTCACATTATTTCAAAAAATGGCATAACTGTTGATCCTGCTAAAACCAAAGTTGTCAAAGAATGGCCAAGACCCACAAATTTACCCGAGATCCATAGTTTTCTTGGTTTGGCAGGTTACTACCAAAGGTTTGTTGAAAATTATTAACGGTTATCTAGTCCAATGACTAAGCTAACTCGGAAGGGTGTTAAGTTTATCTGGACAAAATAATGTGATGATTGTTTTCAGGAGTTGAAAAGAAGATTGGTGAATGCTCTAGTTTTGGCACTTCCTTCCAGTAATGGTGAGTTTGTTATATATAGTGACGCATCATTGAAGGTACTTGGCTTTGTTCTTATGCAAAATGATCAGGTAATTGCATATGCTTCACGTTAGTTGAAAACTCATGAGTTAAATTACCCTACACATGATTTGGAATTAGCTGTTGTTGTTTTCGCTTTAAAAATTTGGAGGCATCATTTGTATGGAGTAAAGAGTGAAATATATACCGATCAAAAAAGTTTAAAGTATTTATTCACTCAGAAGGAATTGAACATGAGACAGAGGAGATGGCTAGAATTAATCAATGATTATGATTGTACAATTCATTACCATCCGGGAAAAGAAAATAAAGTGGCTCATGCTTTGAGTCGAAAAAGTAATGCTTCATTAACAATGTTGCGTTTGGAATGTGATCCTTTGGTTAATGATTTGATGAACTTTGGTATAACATTTTTTGGTGCGGGATGTCCTTCTGTTTTGTTTCAGGTATCAGTGAAATCTTCTCTATCAGACAGAATCAAGCAAGCACAGAAGCAGACAGTGAGTTGCAGAAAAAGGTAGAGCTGGTTCAAAAGGGTAAGTTTCCTGAATTAAACATTGATAATGATTGTATTTTGAGATTTGGGAAGATATTGTGTGTGCCTTGTGATTCATAGTTGAATAGAGAGTTGTTATGTGAGGCTCATAGTTCTCCGTTTTCAGTTTATCCAGGCAGTTCTAAGATGTATAGAGATCTTCAAGAGTATTACCGGTGGGATGGAATGAAAAGAGATAGTGCTGATTTTACTGCGAACTGTTTGACTTGTCAGTAGGTTAATGTGGAGAGAAAATTACCAAAAGGGATGCTTCAGCCGTTATCAGTGCCAGAGTGGAAATGGGAAAATATATCCATGGACTTCGTTGTGGGATTTCTGAAGACACCTCGAGGTAATAATGCAATCAGGGTTATTGTTGATCACTTGACTAAATCTGCTCATTTCCTTGCTATACGAGATAATTTTTTCCCAAGATCAACTTTCCCGTTTTTATCCTAAAGAGATATTCATATTACATGTAGTTCCCCTCTCCATTGTATCTGATCGTGATCTCATGTATACTTCTATCTTTTTAAAGGCCTTCAGAAGTCGTTGGGTACTGAATTAAATTTTAGTACAGCTTTTCATCCTCAATCAGATGGGCATTCAGAACGAACAATTCAGACTTTGGAAGATATGCTACGTGCTTGTTCTATGGATTATTAGGGAATTTTGGACCAACAACTTTCTTTGGTTGAGTTTTCTTATAATAACAGTTTTCATTCTAGTATACATATGGAACCATTTGAGGCATTATATGGGAAGCAGTGTCGAACTCCAGCTTTTTTGGATGAAGGGGGTGAAAGGAAGATGATGGGACCAGAATTGGTAGAAGAGTTGGCAGAAAAAGTTCAGCTGATACAGAAACACATGTGAACAGCTCAGAGCAGGCAGAAGAGTTATGCGGATAACCGGAGGAAGGATCTATCTTTCGAGGTAGGTGATCATGTTTTTCTCAATGTTTAACCATGGAAAAGTGTGATGCAATTAGGTAAGAAATGAAAGATGAGTCCAAGGTTCATTGGACCATATGAAATTCTGGAGAGTTGTATTAGTTTTATACTGAGTGGCTTTATCCCTGAGTTTATCTCAGGTACACAATGTTTTTCATGTTTCGATGTTGAGGAAGTTTATGCTAGATCCATGTCATGTTTTGAGTCCCCATGTAGTTTAGTTGGAAGAGAATAAATCTTATGAGGAACAACCGGTCCAGATTCTTGACCACAGAGAGCAAGTGTTATGGAATAAGGTGATTCATCATGTAAAGTTTTTTTGGAAGAACCACATGAGTGGAGAGGCAACAGGGGAATCTGAAAATGCAATGAGGGATAAATACCCCCACTTATTCAATAAGTAAATAAATTACGGGGACATAATTTTCTAATGGGGGGAAGGATGTAACATCCCAAGTAAGTAATGAATAATAGATATTTTTATTTATGTCTATTTATGAATTATATAGTGTTTTAGAGGCTTAAAATGAGAATAAATCAAATATTAAGCATGGAATACACTAAGATTATTAAAAGATTGTTTTACTGCCTTTTGATGGAAAACCATTTTTAAATCAA
The DNA here is from genome assembly GCA_963277665.1 of Viscum album. Lineage (NCBI taxonomy): Eukaryota > Viridiplantae > Streptophyta > Magnoliopsida > Santalales > Viscaceae > Viscum > Viscum album. Next base: position 678,857,216 of record OY728128.1, on the reverse strand, counting down.
AATTTTGAAAATTTTATAAGCTCTATTTGTCAAAATAAACATATTTTTTATTATTGGGACATTGCAATTTACATTGGATAAATATTTGGTATTTTTCTGACAATGTTCATTTTTAATGAATAGTTAAAAATACTGCATTTTACATCAAAACTGCATTTTCATTTAATTGAATTATATGGCTAGATTATCTTTTTAATTGATCATAAAGTGTAATTTGAATATATTTTTACCATTTATTCCAATGTTTTTCAGTAGTTTTAAATTCACTTTGAAATTGGGCATAAAAGAATGCCAAATTTTTCATAGATATTGTTTCAAAAAACCCACTATTTGTTTTGACAACGTAAATTATTTTTAAATTAACTATTGAAATTTATATGTTTGGAATTTGGTAAAATAGATTCCATATATGGAATCATAAGGTCCAAATTATGTAATTAAGACTCTGTTGTTTTTGGACATCATGAACAGTAAAGACGGTAATTATCTTTAATTATCTTGATTAATGAGTAATCGGGTTGTTAAGGATAATAAAATAATATCATAATAATAAAAAATGACTACAACATGTGTCCTAATACTACTGGTTTTCTCATGGCCGACCATGGGATTCCTTGTGCCAAACTTGGGGACCCCATGGAATCACTTTTGTGTGAAAGTGACTTTTTACCTTTTTATTTTTAAAGAAAGATAAATATAACAAAGAATGTATCACCTGAGTAAAAGATTTTTAATTTTGTCTACATAAATGATCTATTGGACTATAAATAGTAATTGGAAAGCTAAAAATATTTCCTAAATCATAGTATTTTTCTGTAATTTTTAGACATTAAATAAATTAAATTATTTATGACATCATGATGATGCCACGATTACCTCATTATTTAATGATTTAAATAAAACGAAAAGATAATATAAAATCTAAGACCTACACATGTCAAAAACCTATTGTATGATTATATTTAGAACCCTTATCACCTTATCATTAAAATACATCAATTTTGGACCTTTAAAATCCGAAAGGCATTTGAAAATAAAGTAACATTTTGTAACTTTCCAAGAGTGCCCCTCCTCTCGTCTTATAAAAGGCCCCCACCCCTACCTCCTTACCCACACCTATCAAGCCTTTGGCTCGGCCAACCCCTGCTCATTTTGTCTCTCCACATCCCTCTATTACTCCTAGAAGCCTTACCTTAGGCAGGAAGCTCTTCAAAAAACCATTTTGGTTCAAACCAAATAGAGTTACCCAATTTTAAGGTAATGTCTTCACTTGTGTTCTTTTGTTTTAATTTGCTTCTCCAACCCCTTAAATCCTTTTATTAATTTATTTTGTAACAACTGCAGTATCTTAAATATAATAGGATGTTGTTATAATAAGTATTCGAGCTAATCTTACACACACCTACATCTAATGGTTAAAGAAGATACTGTTTCTGTGGATGATGAATTGCTGCCTCACGAAACGATGATTGTTCAATATTCATTTAACACTATCAAAGGTGGACATTAAGATGTCACTATATTTATATATGATATATAATATTTTTATTTCTTTCTTATGCTTATGTATTTTTCATTTATGGAATACCTTTATGGATTCAAGTATGGGTAAACGCGATATCTTCATTTTAGGAAGTGGGGACTACCGCCCCCTCAAAGTGATTTGATTCGTTAATACCATATATGGTACATATAAAGGATAGAATTAATGATATTATATATGATACCATATTTGAATTATAATACTATTTTTTATCATTATGTTTTAATTCCATTAAATACGAAATAGAAATGGAAGTAGCGTTCATGCGTACGTACGGCTTACCGTCTCCATGAACGGTGCATTTCATTTCTTATCCCCAAATGTAGTGTACTATTATAAGTACATATATAAAATGGATATATATGATTTATGTTACATCTAAATTATTAATATAACTATGGAATTAAAATATAAATGTCTCTCATTTAGTTTTAATTCCATTAATATGACATAGCAATTAAAGTAGCGTTCATGCATACGTACGGCTTACTGTCTCCATGAATGGTGCATTTTATTTCTTACCTATAAATGATTATGTAATATTATAAATTAATGTATATACCAGATATATATGATATATATGGAATCTACATCATGAATATCATTCTTTAGATAATGGATATTTTACTACGTGAACAACTTGTAAATATAAGAAGTGCACTTTTGACTCAAGTACCAAATATCGACAAAACAACCGTTATTAACTTAAATGATTACAGAATTTTCATAACATGGTAATAAGTGATATAAAAGGAATAGTGAACTTGGAAAAGGTTCTTAAGAAAGTAGAAATTAACTCAAGTTTATTATTCAGGACATTAAAGAAAGATCGAGTCAAGTCGGACCCGAGGTAAGGGAATCTGTCTCAATCTCCTTTCATTGAGGCATATTTTGTTTTATATACAAATTTCTTTTATACGGTGTATAAATCCCTTGTACTTTTATGATTATTCAAAAGGAATCTTTTTATATGAAGCGTTCACTAAATGACAAAAGGGAATGTTTTTTTTTTGTACGTATGCGGTGACAATGAATTCTCTGCCGCCGTCACCATTATTTGAGTTCCGGCTTCCTCTACAAGCCATAACTTTTTTTAATGAAAAATAAATACCCTGTTTTACTTTTCTTTTATTTTGGTATTGAAAATGGTTTTCATAATTTTTTTATATCAATTTTTTGTATTGATATCTTGTGATTGAAATGTGGAAATGTTATGTTTCCTTTATGCATGTTTTATGTGATACAATTATGTTATGGTTCATGGGCATTGTTATGAAGATGGGTGGTTCCGTAATAAACTAAGGGAGGGTGAGCCCAATATAGCTCTCCAATGCATTGGGTAATGCGATGGAGTTTAACGTTATGGTTTCTCCCAAGAGATTTAGGGAATATATTGTGATGGGTATTCCAAACATAACCAAGAGGGTTCCTCCCTATGTAAAAATGTTATTAATGCCTCAAGTTACCTTTATGTCTTATGATTTCTATGATTTATTCATGATTTTATGAGGTATGTTAAAGTGATTATGTTTTATGGGTAAAGTATGATTTCATTCTTATGTATATATGTACTCACGTTTCCTTTCCATACTATTTATAACCCTTACTGAGCTATTTATGCTCATCCCAAGTTTTTGAAATTTTTTTCATAGGTCAATGGAATGGTACATGATATGATGATAGTGTCAAGGAATTGTCAAGAAAGAATCCATGTTTTATTTTAAATATGTTTCCGTTGATGGGGAAAATGAATACTGTTTTTTATGTAACCACTTTGTTTAAATGTGGAATGTAATGAAAGTTTTATTATCTAATTATCTAAAACACTAAACATGAAAAGATCTTCAATGTTTAATCTTGTAATACTTCAAGATTATGTAAGGTTAAAGGCTGGGGCCTTATATCAAGGCTAACCACAAATCTCATTTCACATCGCATCTCATGACACTCAACTTTACCCAACGCATTGGAGTGCTATCTGAGCGCATCCATCTCAACATTTTCATGAATATTCATAACACATAAATAATGTTACAACATAAATATTATTTCCATATTATTAATCATACATAATAAATTGTTCGTAAAAATAAGGTTACTCATGGAGAAAAGTGGGTACCACAATCGTGACATAAAGCATAACCAATGAGTGTATCATGATCAAGTCCATGAATGAAAGGTATTATAACATACATGGACATTAACAAGGTAATATAGGAATATAATATGGTATGTGGTAACAAATATAAGTGACATCACATAAGAAATGTATTTGAGAAACATTAGCATTAAAAAAATTCATGGTTTGAAGGAAAATCCTATTGAGCTTTTAAAATAGTAAAGAAGACATTAATTTATATAAAACAAGAAATTAACCAAGAAAAGTTTTATAATAAAAATACTTAATTTAAAAATAAAATGGTGTCTTAAAACAGAATATATTGTGCACTTGAAATTGGCTAATAGTTCGGGATGTTTCTTTTAAAACAAGTGTGCTTATTGGGAAGTATCGAGGAGAGATTCACTTAAAAGAATGTATATACCCAAAAGAGAATGAGCGATGGATCTTGGAACATGATTTTTGAGCATATAAACCGAATCTTGAAGGTCTACATAAAGCTAAAAGACAACTACATTTTGGTAAAAAGAAAATAGAGCACCCCGAAGGAATAAAGGATGTTCGGGTAGAATCCTTTATGGTTTATCGGTGATGTATCGAGTGTAACTAAGAGGGATTGATGAGAGAGATAAGGGGTTTATAATCACTTATAAAACATTCTGAAATTTTGGGGGAGGTGGTAAAACATACTCCATCACTTGAAATTACAAAAAAAGTCATATCGTATAGAACAATCTTGATTAAGAGAGAAAATGAGAGGATCGCATAACTTAAATCTGTTGATGTTCTCTACTTTTTATTAAAGACCTATTGAGACTTCCTCATTTGAGACGCTCTTAATGGGAGAGGATTTGGTATTTTGATGATTCTAGGAGCTTTTGGACGTGGGAGAGGATATTGGGGAGAGATTCGTGTAGAATAATGTCTAGGATGAAGGCTTGAGAGGAGTGAAGAGAAGAGGGAGTCAAGGGGGGGGGGTACCATGGAGGAGGGGAGGGATTTCATAATATTATAATCATTAAATTATTATTTCATGACAAGACAAGGAATAGTAAGTATTCAATGACCATGAATAGTGATTTTATTTTGTGATCTTGAACCAAGTGGACTTACATCAACAGAACATCATTGATGACTCAATTAATCCATTATATAGCATTTATTGTGAATTATTGGAATCTACTATTCATAAAAAAATTCAAGTATTTCAAAAAAATCCCAAAAATTCACCCTAACAATTTCTTGACATTTAGAATACAAAAATGAAGTCCATTTTTTTAAAATAATTTTCCAAATATGATTATTTAATATTTTGTAAAAATAATAATTTATTATCAAACCCAGTTTTAAAACATTCATTAACTTATTCTAAAATCTAGGTATATCAAACTTACAACTTGAACTTTATTTTTATAATACCATAGGTGAGGATACTATTCATTAGGTTATATCACTATTCATAAGGGTGTGTTACTATTCATTACGGAAGGTTAAAATTCACACAAAAATTAAGTTTTCCTTATCAGACTCCAGATAACTTACTGATTATAACCATGTATGTCGGTTTTTCAAAATTCCAACCACATAAGTGAAAAAATAATGTTTAAAGGTCACTTAGAACTTATTAGTTCATTATATTCTATTTTCATGTGATTTTATGACATACTTATGAGAGGGGAATTTCCATTGAGAAATATTGGGTTGTTATATTCTCCCCCCCTTAGGAAATTTCACCCTCTAACTTTCCTTTTACATTCTAAGCCCAAAACAGGTGTGGGTACTTTTCATTCATTGCTTCTTACAGTACCCATGTTGCATCTTCATACATATTTTTTATCCATTGTACCTTGACAAGATGAGTAGTCTTGTTGCGTAGAACATTGTCTCTACGATCCAGGATCTTCACTAGCAGCTCCTTGAAAAAGAGATCATCCTCCAATTGTACCGCAACTGGAGAGAGTACATGTGAAGGGTCTTGTATGTTCTTCCTCAAGAGGGATACATTAAATACATCATGTACTTTTGACATGGTAGGTGGAAGTTCTAGTCAATAGTCCATATCTCTGACTCAATCAAGGATCTCAAAGGGGCCAATGTACATGGGAAATAACTTACCTTTCTTCCCAAACCTGATGACCTTCTTCCATGGGGATATGTGTAGAAATACCATGTCTCCAACATTCATCTCAAGGTCTGATCGAAGGTTATCTGCATAACTGTTCTGTTGACTTTAGGCTACCTTGATATGCTACATAATGGTTTTAACCTTCTCCACCATTTCATCGACCATTTCAGGTCGCAACAGCTTATGCTCAAAGACATCATCCCAACACACTGATGTTCTACACCTCTTACCATAAAGGTCTTCATATGGTGCCATTTGGATGCTCGAGTGGAAACTATTGTTGTAGGAGGATTCCACCAGTGGATGATTTTGGTCCCATCCTCCTTTGTGTTCTATATAACACACTCCCAACATGTCTTCCAGTTTCTGAATAGTTTGCTCATATTGGCCATCATTTTGAGGATGATAGGTCGTATTGAAGTTCAGTTTAGTGCTTAGATCATATTGGAGACTTTTCCAGAACATTGAGGTAAACCTTGGATCATGATCAGAAATAATAGATTGTGGTACTCCAGGTAGCCTTACCACTTATTTGATGTAAATTTGTGCAAGTTGATCCAATTAGAAGTCATATCGAACTGCGATAAAGTGTGTTGTCTTCATAAGACGATCCACAACGACCCATATAACATTGTTTTCTCTAGATGACTTTGGAAGTCCAGTGAAAAAGTCTATGGTAATGTTCTCCCAATTCCATTCTTGTATGGGAAGTGGATGCATCATTCCATTATAATTTTGCCTCTAAACCCTCACATGCTGACAAAAGAGGCACTTTGAGGTATATTCAACAATCTCCCTTTTCATATTGTCTCGCCAAAAGTTTCTCGAAGATCTCAATACATCATTGTGCTCTGTGGGTGGATAAAGAAGGCGAGCTATGTGCATCATTCAATAGCTCATTCTTTATCTCGGGATGGGATTTTACACATAATCATGCCCCAAATCTTATAAATCCTTCCTTATCAATTTTTAAATCAGAGGATTTTCCATTTTTAATAGCTTCCACCATTTTCTGAATTTCCACATCCTTTCTTTGAGCATCCTTTATTTTCTCCAAATGGTATGGTTGATGAATAATTTGAGAAAGTATTTATGATGTTCCTCCCTTAATTATTCCCATGTACATCCTTTTCAAATCAAATAATATCGGATCCTTTTCAATTGTCATCATTGATAAAGATGTAGGATCGTTTCTACTTTGAAAATATGCCCCCTTGTTTTCCATACCGGAATGGTAGTGGATTGATCAGTCATAATCCATGATGGGCTCTATCTATCTTCGTTGGTGCATATTAAGCACTATCTGGGTGAATAAATATTTGAGACTCTTGTGGTCAGTATATATATCACATTTTCCCCCATAGAGATAATGCCGCTACATTTTCAACACAAATATCACAACCTCCCACTCCAAATCATGTGTGGGATATTATTGCTCATGTATTTCCAGATTCCTTGAGGGATATGCTATCACTTTATCATTTTTCTTAGCACATAGCCTAATCCTTTCTTAGAAGCATCACTGTACAATACAAAGAGTTCTCCACTTGAAGGGACTATGACTACGGGCGTATTGATATGCCACTTTTTCAACTACTTCAAACATTATTCACATTCCAGTGTCTAGAGAAACTTTACCCCCTTCCGTGTCAGCTTGGTCATTGGGTTTGGAAATTGTGAAATTTTCTTCACAAATCATCGATAATACACAGCTAGACCCAAAATACTGTAGATCCCCATTACAGAAGTTGGCCTCAGCCACTCTTCAATTTCCTTCATCTTGGAACGGTCCACAGATATCCCTCTCCTAGTGATAACATGCCCTAAAAATGATACTTCCTCCATCTAGAACTCACATTTACAATACTTTTCATAATTCTCCCTTCATAATTTCTTTAATAGAGTTTTCAAATGCTCGTCATGTTCCTCATTTCTCTTGGAGTATATAAGAATATCATCAATAAATACCACCACCAATTTGTCGAGGTAATCTCTTAATAATCTATTCATTAAATCCATGAAAATTACTGGAGCATCAGTGAGTTAGAAGGGCATCACTATGAACTCGTAGTGTCCGTACCTCATTCGAAAGGCAGTCTTGGGAATATCTTCCTTCCTCACCTTTAGTTGGTGATATCCTGACCGAACGTCCACCTTTGAGAAATAACTGGCCCCACGAAGCTGATTGAACAAGTCATCAATTCATGGATGGGGATACTTTTTGTTTATCGTGATTTTATTGTGATCACAATAATGAATGTAGAGGTGCATTGATCCATCCTTCTTCTTGACAAATAGGACTAGAGCATGCCACAGTGAATCACTCGGGTGTATAAAGCCCTTCTCCATATTCTCTTGTAACTGCTTCTTCAGCTCTTCTGGAAATACGGTAGCTATTCTATAAGGTGTCATTCATATTTGCAGAGATACAGGGATATATTAAATTGAGAACTCAACCTCTCGGTCTGGAGGAAGACTAGGAAACTCTTTAGGATGCTTCCGTATGTGAATAGTGATATCCATTTCTCGACAATTGATGTTGGCCTTGTACAAAGATAGCCAATCCATGACCAATATAGCATCAAACTCCACTAAAGGAGGTATGATGAGATTTTCTGGGAGGTTCGGTCGACAAATGTTAACCGGGGAGAAGTTATAAACCATTGATGAATTAATTTCCCCATTCGCTATTCTCAATGATAACTTTTCCTCCTAATTTTGAGGTGGTGTTTGAATAGTTATATTAAAATTACATGATATGAAAGGATGTGTAGAACCTGAATCAAATAGTATGTTAGCTATTCTTGAATGAATAACATGTGTTCCTATCAACACATTGTTTTAATGCTCCACCTGAGCAGTAGTGATAGCATAATCCCTTCATTGTTTCCTTGGAAGTTGTTGTCGATTGCCTCCGACAACCATATTCTTAGTGAAATTGATCGCATAATGCCCATGATCCTTGTAGTTGTAACACTGCACTGCAGGCTGAGTTTTGGTATGAAGATTCCTTTCTTATTCAACATTACCGCGATTTTTCATATCTCTTTGGCAGTTCTTGGACAGATGACCAAACTTTCCCCATTTGAAGAAATTCTTGGTTCCCTTGAGATAGTCACCAAGATGCTTCTTCCCACAATTTTTTCAAAGGGGAATGTAAGGCTTCTTCCAAGAATGGTATTTGTTTGATGAGCTACCCATGTTTTTCTCCATTTTCTGATTCTTGTCACTAGGCCCATGAGACCACTGAGATACTCTAATATCTATTTCAACCTTGAGGGCACAATGGACAATCTCCTCATAACTGTCGAAATATCAAATCTCCAACACTTTTTCTAGACTGGGTTTAGTCTAATAAAGAAGTGACCCAACTAGCATTCGATGTTCATGGAAAAGCCAGCGGCATACCTTGAAAGCCTTGTAATGTTTTCTTCATAATCCCTGATGGACACATCTTCCTTCTTCTTGAGTCTGAGGAACTCTTTTTCCATCTTGAGATGGTGGGTTTGAGAAAAATATTTTTTGAAAAACATCTTATTGAATTCCTCCCAATCTAGGGAATCAGTTTCTTCTTGGGATATTTTATTCTTGATCAGTGTCTGCAACTGATCAGCTTCCCCATCAAAATGATAGACCGCCAATACAACCTTCTCGTATTCTGATCACTGGAGGATGGAGAAATTATTTTCAATGGAGTTAATCAATTTTTCTACAAGGAGGGGATCAGAAGACTCGCTAAACATGGGAGGCCTTTTCCACATGATGTATTCTATGGATACATGCTCTTTCCATGGAGGAGTAGGTAATTCCGCATGATTTAAGTTATTATTCATAACTCGAGCCAGCTGAGCAGGTACTGTCAGGATGTTTTGAGCACCCGCTCCCATCATATTAGGAATATCATTAGGGAAATCATCACATTGCCTATCAAATTGGTTGTTAGAACATGTTCTTCTATTTCCCACCATTAACTATGAAAAACAACATAAAATTAATGGTCTTTAATACATAGATATTGAGCATAAAAATGAAACATTGAAGATAAAATTATAAAGTTATAAAAAAGATGTATATCCGGACTTGTGATTCCCTCTGTTTATATCTAGGTTATCCTTGATCTATTTCTTAACATAAATTATTATCAGATTATTTTTTTTCCTTAATGATGGTTTGTACTAAACTCGTGAATCTACCAAAGCATATCCCCCAGAAGTTCCATAACCAAGAGTGCATCATAGCCCGCTGTCGTGCACCAGTTCTCGATCAAGTGTAGCTTAAAACGATGTTTTCAGGTTTTACCCCTAGATACATCTCTGCTAGATCTGCCTCTACCTTCTTGTATCCAGATAGGGATGCATTTTCCTGATAAACCACATACTCAATTCTCACCAAAATTCTGGAATATTTTCTTATACATAGTCTCATCCTTAAGGATCTCAATAAGGTTCTCTATTCCTAGTCTCCAAAACTAACTATACCATCATATGATACCAACTATAATAGACCAAGCCATTTACATATAACATTTCATGATTTTAAGAATAATTAATCATCAGAGTACAAGCCAGGGATCGTTAAGTCCAATGTCTTGGAAGACTAGGTACATAAAACATAAAACATTGGGAAAAACACTTATTTATTTAATCTCCATAATGAGCTTATAACTTCCATTGAGCCCTTACATCTGCATAGGGTACCCTGGGGGACACATGAACAAAAGGATGAGCTGAAAATCCCAGTAAGGGAATGAACATAAGGATACATCTCAAACACATGAGTTAGGAGGCATGACATAATGATATCAAAAGCATAAAACTTAAAAAATCAATTAATATAAGCATGAGATCATAAAAACATGGAATCATATAATTGTAGAAGAATATTAAAACATTTATTTAGTGTGGGTAAGGGATAACTGCCAATCCTATTTCCCATTTTAGTACGGGTCAAGGCTAACCACCAATCCTATTTCATATCACATCCCATGAGACTCAACTTTACCCAATACAGTTGAGCGCTCTCTGGGCACACCCATCTCAAAATTTATATGAATATTATTGCCACATAAATATTCTTACTACATAATTATTCTTTCCACATGAGTAATCATACATAATCAATTGTTCATAAACATAAGGTTACCTATGGAGATAATTGGGTAACACAATCATGACATAAAGCATAACCAATGAGTGTACCATGAATGTTTCCCTGAAAGAAGGGGATTAGAACATACATGGAAGTTCATAAGGTAATATAGGCATATAAAATTGTATGTGGTAACAAATATAAGTGACATCACATAATAAATGTATTTGATAGAAATTATCAGGAAAACATTTTTTTGTGGTTTTAAGGAAAATCCTATAGTGATTTTAAAATATTAAAGATGGAATTCTTATATATAAAACCATAATTGAACCAAGAAGGATTTCATAAAAAAATACTGTATTAAAAAATAAAATGGTTTCTTAAAACAGAATATATAGTACACTTGAAATTGGGAAATAATACGGGATGTTCCTATAAAACTAGTGTGCTTATTGGGAAGTATCGAGGACAGATTCACATAAAAGCCTGTATATCCCCGAAAGTGAATGAGAGATGGATCTGGGAAAATGAGTTTTGAGCATATAAAAAGAATTTTGAACTCCTACATAAAAAATAAAAGACAACTATATTTTGGTAAATGTAAAATAGATCAACCCAAAGGAATAAAGGATGTTCGGGTAGAATCCTTTATGGTTTATCAGCGTGGTATAGAGATTAACTAAGAGGTCTCGATGAAAGAGATAAGGGGCTTCTCATCACTTATAAAACATTAGGATAGTATGGGGGATGTGAGAAAACATACCCCATCACTTGGTATTACACAAAAAGTCATATCATTGAGAACAATCATGATTAGTAGTGAAAAGAAGAGGATCCCTTACCTTAAATCTGTTGTTGTTCTCCCCTTGTTATTAAAGACCTCTTGAGAGTTCCTCATTTAAAAAACTCTTAAGGAGAGAGATTTTTGTATTTTGAAGAGGCTAGGAGATTATGGAATTGGGGGAGGATATTGGGGAGATATTTGGGCAGAACAATGGAAAGGTAAAAGGCTTGAGAAGAGTGAAGAGAAGAGGGAGTGAAGGGGGGGTTTTATTGTGGAGGAGAGGAGGGATTTCATAATATTATAATCATTAACTTATTATTTCTTCACAATAAATTTAATAGTAAGTATTCCATGATCAATAATAGTGATTGTATCATGTGATCCCAAACCAAGTGGGCTTACATCAGTAGAACATAATCATTTACTCAATTAATCCATTATTTAGCATTTATTGTAAATTATCGGATTCTACTATTTATCAAAAATTCACGTATTTCACAAAAATCCCAAAAAATAACCCTAACCATTTTCTGATGTGTATAATCCAAAAATGAAATTCATTTTTTATAAATAATTTTCTAAATATGATTATTTTATTATTCAATTTAAAAAATAATTTATTATTAAAACCAGTTTTAAAACATTCATTACCTTATTCTAAAATATATGTATATCGTACTTATAACTTGATTATGATTTTTATACTACCATAGGTGAGGATTATATTCATTAGATTATATCACTATTCATAAGGGTATGTTACTATTCATTAGGGTAGGTTACTATTCCCCCAAAATTTATGTTTTCCATATCGAACTCAAAATAACTTACTAATTACAACTGTGTATGCTGGAGTTTCGAAATTCCAACCACAAAAGTGAAAAAAATTTGTTTAAAGGTCACTTAGCACTTAGTAGTTCGTTATTTTGTGTTTTCATGTGATTTTTTGACATACTTATGAGAAGGTAATTTCTATTGAATGACTTTGTGTCATTACATTCTTCCCCCCTTTTGAAATTTCTCTCTAGAAATTTCGGTTTACATTCTAAGACAAAAGCAGTTGTGGGTACTTTTCCTTCATTTCTTCCTCTGTTTCCCTTGTTTCCTCTTCATACTTATGGTTTCTCCATAGTACCTTAACCAGATGAGTAGTCATGTTGCGTAGATCTTTGTCTCTATGATTTTCATTGGATGGTCCTCATAAGAGAGATCATCCTCCAACTGTACCACCTCTAAAGAGACTTCATATGAAGGGTCTAGTATGTACTTCCTTAATAGGGATACATGAAATACATCAAGTACTTTCGACATGGTAGGTGGAATTTCCAGTCGATTAGCCACAACTCTGACTCGATCAAGAATATCAATGAGGCCGATGTACCTAGGAAATAACAACCCTTTCTTCCCAAACCTCATGACCTTATTCCATGGGGATATGTGTAGAAATACCATATCTCCAACATTGAACTCAAGGTCTCGTCGACATTTATCTTCATAACTCTTCTTTCAACTTTGGGCTTCCTTGATATGCTGCTAAATGGTTTTCACCTTCTCCACCATTTCTTCCACCATTTCAGGTCCTATCAGCTTATGCTCAATGACTTGATCCCAAAACGCCAGTGTTCTACTCCTTTTCTCATAAAGGGATTCATATGGTTCCATTTGGATGCTCGAGTGGAAACCATTGTTATAAGAGAATTCAACCAGTTGAAGATGTTGGTCCCATACTACTTTGAATTCCATAGAACAAGCTCTCAATATATCTTCTAGTGTCTCAATAGTTCGCTCAGATTGGCCATTAGTTTGAGGATGATAGGCCGTACTGATGTTTAGTTCAGTGATTAGATCATGTTGGTGACTTTTCTAGAACATCGAGGTGAACCTCATATCATGATCCGATACAAAAGATAGTGGTACTCCATTCATCATTACCACTTATTTGATGTAAATCCGTGCAATTTGATCAAATGAGAAGTCCTCTCGAATCATGATAAAGTGTGTTGTCTTCATAAGACGATCCACAATGACCCGTATAGCATTGTTTTCTATAGATGTTTTTGGAAGTCTAGTGAAAAATTCCATGGTATTGTTCTCCCACTTCCATGCTAGTATGGTAAGTGGTTGCATCATCACCATTGTCTTTTGTCTCTCAGCCTTCAATTGCTGACATACGAGGCAATTTGATGTATATTCGAAAATCTACCTTTTCATATTGTCCCACAAAAGTTTTATTGGAGATCTCGATACATCTTTGTGCTCCCTAGGTGGATAGAGAAAGTTGAGCTATGTGAATCATTCAATATATCCTTCTTTATCTATGGATCATATAGTACACATAATCATTTCCCAAATCTTACAACTCCTTCCTCATCAATTTTGAAATCGGAGGATTCCCAGTTTTTAACAGCTTCCACCCTTTTCTGAATTTCATCATCCTTTCTTTGAGCATCCTTTATTTTCTCCAAGAGGGAAGGTTGAGAAATCATTTGAGAAAGGATTAATGATATTACTACCTTAATGATTCCCATTTCCATCCTTTGAATATATAAGAAGATCGGATCCTTTTCAATTTTCATTATTGATAAAGATGCTGGATCCTTTCTACTTAGAGCATTCGTCAACTTGTTTACCTTACCAAAATGGTAGTGGATTGAGCAGTCAAAATCATTGATGAGCTCAATCCATCTTCACTGGTGCATATTAAGCTCTTTCTGTGTGAATATAAATTTGAGAATCTGTTGGTATGTATATATCTCACATTTTCCCCATAGAGATAATGCTGATAGATTTTCAACGCAAATATCACAGATGCGAACTCCATATCATGTGTGGGATAGTTTTGCTCATGGATTTTCATCTTCCTTGAGGCATAGGCTGTCACTTTATCATTTTTCATTACCACACAACCTAATAATTTATAAGAATAATCACTATACACTACAAAGAGTTCTCCACTTGAAGGGAGTGTGAGTACTTGTGCAGTGATAAAACTATTTTTAAAATCCTGGAAACAATATTCACATTCATATGTTCAGACAAACTTTACCCCCTTCTATGTCATCTTGGTCATTGGGTTTTAAAATCATGAAAAGTTCTTCACAAATAGTCGATAATACCCAGCTAGACCCAAAAATCTGCGGATCTCCATTAATAAGTTGGCCTCGACCACTCTTCTGTTGCCTTCATCTTGGAAGGCTCCACAGTTGTCCCTCTCCTAGTGATAAAATGCCCCAAGAATGATACTTCCTCCATCTAGAACTCACATTTACAGTAATTTTCATAAAACATCTCACTTCGCAATTCCTTTATCAATGTTTTAAAAAGCTCCTCATGTCCCTCCTTGCTCTTGGATTGTACCAGAATATCATCAATAAAGACCACCAAAAATTTGTTGAGGTAATCTCTAAAGACTCTATTCATTAATTCCATGAAAATTTCCGGAGCATTAGTGTGTCTGAAGGAAATCACTATGAACTCATAGCATCCATACCTCATTCAAAAGGTAGTTTTGGGAATATCTTCCTTCCTCACCTTTAGTTGGTGATATATCGCCCGAAGGTCCACCTTAGATAAATAACTGGCCCCACAATGCTGATCGAACAAGTCATCTATCTGTGTAAGGGGATACTTATTATTTATCGTGATTTTTTTGTGCTCAGGATAATCAACACAGAGGAACATTGATCCATCCTTCTTCTTGACGAAGAGGACTGGAGCACCCCATGATGAAGAACTCAGGCATATAAAACCATTATTTATATTCTCCTGTAACTACTTCTTCAACTCTTCTAGCTCTATATTGGCCATTCTATAAGGTGTCTTTGAGATTGGTAGAGATCCAGGGATAAGTTAAATTGAGAACTCAACCTCTTGGTTAGGAGGAAGACCATGCAACTCCTCGGGGAATATATCAGTGTAATCCATCAAGATGGGCATGTATTCAAGCATGATTCTATCCTTTGTCCCAATAATTTGAGCTAGATATGCTTGCTCACAAGGAAGTAGTATCCAAACAGGAGACAGAGATTCTAAAGGAGACTCATATTTTTCCTTACACCTATAAAGAATCGAAGGATGCTTCAAAATATGAAAAGTGATCTCATTTTCCCTACAATTGATGTTGGCCTTGTACAAAGATAACCAATCCATGCCACAAATAGCGTCAAACACCAATAAAGGAGGTATGACGAGATTTACTGGGAGGTTCAGTCCAAAAATGTTAACTGAGGAGGAGTTATAAACCATGGATGCAAAAATTTCCCCATTTTTTGTTCTTTAAGATAACATTTCCTCCAAATTTTGAGGTTGTGTTTGAATAGTTCTACTAAACATGCAAGATATTAAAGAATGTGTAAAACCCGAATCAAATAGTTTGTTCGCTATTTTTGAAGGAATAAT
The DNA here is from genome assembly GCA_963277665.1 of Viscum album. NCBI lineage: Eukaryota > Viridiplantae > Streptophyta > Magnoliopsida > Santalales > Viscaceae > Viscum > Viscum album. The sequence continues at coordinate 678,841,156 of OY728128.1, read as the reverse complement.
AAGTGTACCTATCACCAGAATGTTTTCCAGATCCACCTAAGCAGTAGTGATAGCATAATCCCTTCATTGTTTCCTTGGCGGTTGTTGCTGATTACCTCCGACAACCATCGGCTTAGGGAAATTTTTCACATAATGCCCAAGCTCCTTGCACCTGTAACACTACATTAAAAGATGTGTATTGATCTGAAACTTCCTTTCTTCTTCAACATTAGAGGTATTTTTCTTATCCCTTCGGTAGTTCTTGGCCAGATGACACAACACTCCACATTTGAAGCAATTCTTAGTTCCCTTGAGACAGTCACCAAGATGCTTCTTCCCACAATTTTTGAAAAGGGGAATGTGAGGCTTCATTCCATCATGGGATTTTTTTGATGAACCACCCGTGTTGTTCTCTATTTTCCTCTTCTTTTCACTGGGCCCACAGGACCACTGAGAGTCTCCAATCTCTATTTCATCCTTGAGGTCATAACAGACAATCTCCTCATAACTATCGAAATCTCGAATCTCCAATGCCTTTCATAGACTCAGCTTTAGTCTGCTAATGATGTGATCCACCTTTCTTTCATTATTCATTACAAAGCCAATGGCGTACCTTGCAAGCCTTGTAAAGTTTTCTTCATACACCCGATGGACTCATTTTCCTTCTGCTTGAGTCTGAGGAACTCTCTTTGCATCTTGAGACAGAGGGTTTAAGGAAAATATTTGTTGAAAAACATCTTTTTGAATTCCTCCCAATCTTTGGAATCGATTTATTCTTGGGACTTTGTATTCTTTATCACTGTCCCCCACTGATCAGCTTCTCCATTAAAATGATAGACTACTAGTACAACCTTTTCATCTTACCGGCACTTGAGAATGGAGAAATTCTTTTCAATGGAGTTAATCCATATATATGTGAGGAGGGGATCAGAATAGCCGCTAAACATGCGAGGCCTTTGCTGCATGAAGGATTATATGGAAACATGCTCTTTCCTTATAGGAGGAGGTAATTCCTCATGATTCATGTTATTATTCATAACTTGAGCCAGCTGATCAAGTATTGTCGTAATGTTTTGAGCACCCGCTCCCATCATATCAGGATTATAATTAGGGCAATCATTAAATTTCCTATCACATTGGTTTTTGGAACGTATTCTTCTATTTCCTGCGATTTACTCAGAAAAGAACGTATAATTAGAGGTCTTGAATATCATCTCTTGAACACAAAATGGAAACATTGAACATAGAAGTATAATCTTATAAAGAAGAAGTATATCCTGACTTGTGATTCCCTTGGTTTATATCTAGGTTATCCTCAATCTATTTCATAAAATATATTCTTATGGGCTTATTTTTTTTCCTTAATAATGGTTTTTACTAAGCTCATGAATCTACCAAAGCATATCCCTTGTGAGTGTCGTAACCAAGAGTGCATCAAGGCCTGTTGTCGTGCACCATTTCCCATTCGAGTCTAGCTCAAAGTAGTTTTTTTTGTTTTACCCCTAGATACATATGTGCTAGAGCTACCCCTACCAGCTTGTATCTAGACAAGGATGTATTTTCTTGACAAACCACTTACTCAAAACTCACCAAAATTCTGGAATGTTCTCTTATACTTAGTCTCATCCATAAGGTCCTTACGAAGGTGCTACATTCCTAATCTCCAATAATAACTAGACCATCCTCTGATACCAACTATAGAGACCCGAACCTTTTACATATAACATTTCATGATTTTAAGCATAATTAATCATCAGAGTACAATCCAAGGATCGTTAAGTCTAGTGTCTTGGAAGACTATGTACATAAAATATAAAACATGCGGCAAAAAACACTTCTTTATTTAATCTCTATAAAGATATTATAACTTCCATTGAGCCCTTATATCTGCATAGGGTACCCTAGGGAACACATGAACAAAGGGATGAGCTAAAAATCCCATAATGGGAATTAACATAAGGATACATCACAAGAACTTGAGTTAGGATGCATGACATAATGATATCCAAATCATGAAACATATAAAATCATTTAATATAAGAATGGAATAATATAAACATGGAATCATATAAATGTGGAAGAATCATAAAACATTTCTTTAGTATGATTCAAGGCTAACCGCCAATCCTGTTTCCCATTTTAGTATGGGTCAAGGTTAACTGCCAATCCCATTTCATATTACATATCATGATACTCAGCTTTACCCAATGCATTGGAGTGCTATTTGGGTGCTCCCATCTCAAAATTTTCATGAATATTCTTTCCACAAAAATATTTTTATCACATAAATATTTTTTCCGCATGACTAATCATATGGAATCAATTGTTCATAAACATAAGTTTACCCATGGAGAGAATGGGAAACAACAATCATGATATAATGCATAACCAATGAGTGTATCATGAAAGTGTCATTGAAAGAAATAGATTAGAACTTACATGGACGTTCAGAAGGTAATATAGGCATATTACATCGAAGGTGGTAACAAATAGAAGTGACATCACATAAGAAATGTATTTGAGAGAGATTAGCATTAAAACATTTTTGCGCGGTTTTAAGGAAAATCCTATAGAGCTTTTTAAATAGTAAATAAGACATTCTTTTATATAAAACCAGAATTGAACCATGAAACATATCATAATAATAATACTTAATTTAAAAAGAAAATGGTGCCTTATACTAGACGATAGAGTGCACTTGATATTGGGTAATAGTTCGATAAGTTCCTTTAAAACAAGTGTGCTTATTCTGAAGTTTCGAAGATAGATTCACTTAAAAACATGTATATCCCCGAAAGAGAATGATAGATGGATATTGGAACATGTTTTTTGAGCATATAAACCGAATTTTAAAGTTATAAATAAAAATAAAAAACAAATACATTTTGGTAAAAAGAAAATAGACATCCCAATGGAATAAAAGGATGTTCGGGTAGAATCCTTATGGGTTATCAGTGTGGTACCGAGTGTAACTAAGAGGTATTTATGAGATAGATAAGGGGTTTCTCATCACTTATAAAACATTAGGGAAGTATGGGGGAGGTGATAAAACATACCCCATCATTAAGAGTGAAAAGGAGAGGATCCCTTACCTTAAATCTATTGGTGTTCTCCACTTGTTATTAAAGACCTCTTGAGACTTCCTCCTTTGAGAACCTCTTAAGGGAGAGGTTTTGGTATTTTGAAGAGTCTAAGAGATTTTGGACATGGGGAAGGATATTGGGGAGTGATTTTGACAGAATAATGGCATGGAAAAAGGCTTGAAATGAGTGAAGAGAAGAGGGAGTGAAGGGGGGTTTTTAGAGTGGTGGAGATGCGGGATTTCAAAATATTATAATCATTAATTTATTATTTCGTCAAAAGACAAGAAATAGTAAGTATTCCATGATAAAGAATAGTGATTTTATCATGTGATCCCAAACGCAGTGGGCTTACATCAATGAACATCATTGATGACTCAATTAATTAATTATTTTCAGATTCTACAATTCATAAATAATTCAAGTATTTCAGAAAAATCCCAAAAATTTACCCAAACCATTTTTCAACATGTAGAATCCAAAAATGAATTCCATTTTTTAATAATAATTTTCTAAATATGAATATTTAAATATTTAATTAAAATAATAATTTATTATCAAAACCAGTTTTAAAACATTCATTAACTTATTATAAAATATAGGTATATCGTACATCCAACTTGAATATTATTTTTATACTACAATAGGTTCAGATAATATTCATTAGGGAATATCACTATTCATAAGGTCATGTTACTATTCATTAGTGAGGTTACTATTCACCCATAAATTATGTTTTTCTTATCGATCTCTAAAAAACTTACTGATTTCAACCATGTGTGTTGGATTTTTGAAATTCCAACCTCTGAAGTGAAAAACTTATGTTTAAAGGTCACTAAGCACTTATTAGTTCATTATGTTGAGATTGCATGAGATATTACGACATAATTATGATAACGGAATTTCCATTGAAAATCATTGGGTCATTACAAATTCATCTGCATGAGAAAGAATATATAGATTTACCATTTCCTTTTCAAACATAACTTCAATGTTTGTAATAGATTACTCACTAGAATAAGGAGTTGAAAAATAGTTAGTCTTCATTACTTTTTTTCATTTTCATTTAAAATTATTTTTACATTTGATATTTAGTTATAGGAAAACTAGACTTTGTCTCACATTTTTCCTTTCATTTATAATATTTATCTCTTTTATTACCCCTGTTTCTCCTATTGAATTTTTTTAAAAATCTTTTAGACAGATGTGATAATTATTTTATTGAATCTAGATAACTTCTATCAAATGATTCATCCAAAGTAGTTCAAAAAGAATAATTTTCATGTTTTAATGAAATATTATTTAAAAATTCATCTTGTGTTACATATTTATACATAATCATGGATCCAATAAATTCTTTAATCATTAATTGTTTAACTGGTGTAGATTAACATATTTTATTAGTTATTCCATTACATTTATATGATAAGACTATGTGATCTATTAACTCGTGATGTGGTTGTTTAATTAGTTCTCTCATGGAAGATATATCACTAACATATTCATCCAATCATCTATATATACGGGTCATGTTTTCAAATTCATGCATCCCAAATGTATCAAATTTTAATTATCCAGTATTGTACCTTATTTGTCTAACATAATCAGTTCCTTCATTAGAAATAGAAATACTCAACCAAATCACATATGTTGTAGAAAACTAAGAGACTCTAATAAAGTATTTAATCTTTAATCTATAGAAAATATCATTAATTTCTCTTGAATTAATATAATAATCATTCTCTTCATCATCATTCAATTTTTTCATGACACCATCATGAATTTCATAAGGCATAACTACCTTCCAATAATCTCTTATCCCAATTTTTTTAAATAAACAATGACTGAGTATGAGTTGTAAATACTATTAAAAAAGTAAATGATGTATATTTTAAAACATATTTAACAAATAGTTGTAAAAGTAACAAATTGTTTTTTGATCTTCCAAAAAACACAATAGTGCGAAAATTATCGTCAAAGTGAAACCAGATTTTTGTAGAAACAATTGGAAAAAACATATGGAAGATGATTAAACCTGTATTCCATTTATTTTTTTCTTTGATCAGTAATTTTTCCAACATCTAAAACTATGAAAAAATATTAACAGTGAAATATAGTTATTGTAGAAGTAGAACAACAATGGATTAAAACATGTATATCTCCAATGTGTATCATTAAGGACAATGAAAAAATATTATTTTTCTAACACATGGATATTTATATTAAAAATAATATCTATTTTTAATTATATATGATGAATATCTCAATATTAATCATGATGGTCAAACTTCTTCAGGTAAAATATCTCTAAAAATATCGCATGATAAAACAAAAATATTTTCATTCAGAATGTTCAAATAGATTCATAATAGCCCATCGAAGTAATAGTGAATTAATATACTGACAAATATCTTTTTAATTGGTCAAAAAATAGCGTGAAAAATATATTTAATTTTAGTTATACCATTACCGAAAAACCAAAATAACCCATAATTCCAAACTCTTTATTTGATGAAATCCAATATAGGGTTTGAATACGTAGTAATACACTCGAAAATTATGGATGAAAAATTATAGTTCATAAAAAATATTGTGTTAATGAACCATGTTTCTATACCTCAAATATATTATTTCTTCCAAATTCAGTGTTTCTAATTGATACTTTTACTATTTCATCAGGTTCATGATACATACATTTATTTGAAACATAGTGTTTTCACACCATAAGTTCCACTTACAAAGGGTATGAATATTGTATCGAGATTACTTATAAAATATATGTAGAATATATTTACTTTGATAAACAAATATTCCCATAGATGAAATTTGGAATATTTTTCCTGTATTAAAAATTGTACCACTAATTAATAACCTATATTCCACTAAAATTATCTTTATAAATATCCTAAATTTGGGTTTTTGTGAGTATCGAAATCTAAAATAAAATTGAATTTTTTTAACCAACAAAATTGAACCATAATCCATGATATTTTTATAATCTTTTTATGAATTTTTTTCGTCTTCATTATATCTTTTTGAGGTCATTGTGGGGAACCATATTCCCCACACTTTTTCAAATCCACTCAAGTCATGATTATAGGCTTATTGTCATATTTTTTATTATGAACATGTATAGATTAATTTCTAGATTATTAAATATTTAAGAAGAATTATTTATAAACATTATTAAATGATTTAATGGATGGTACCTCTTTATTTACAGATTCATCAGAGAGATCATTGAATGATTTCATGATATTCATGTCAAACGTTGGATTAATTTAATCATTAAAATACTATAATCATTATTATGTTATAGAAATTAAATTATCTTTATTCAGTGAAGACTCAATATATGTATTCTTTAGATTAACAATATTGACATAAATTTTATAAAACGCATATTGATGGTGATTTAGTAATATTCAAAAATATTTACCTTTTCTTAAAAACCCTTCATCATCCCATTAACTTTTTCATCATGCAACTTAACATTATTTTGTAACAGAGTTTCAATGTCCATAACCTTCATAGATTTTACTTCCAATTTAATATTCCTGAAATAAAATCTATTTCTAAAAATTTATCAAGTGCTTGGATCTTTTCTTCTAGAGTCTTCTTTTCTCTATCATCCTATTATTCATCTTTTCACTAATTATTTTCAATCATTTTTTAACTTACATAAAGATCCAACATTTTTTTCAAAGTATACAACATTATTTGAGAAGTTTATAGATTATATTACCTTTTATTGTAAATACTTATCTATATATTTTTCTTATTCTATATGGGTCATCACATCTTAAAAACATAAAAAGAATTCACAAATAAAAGAGACTATTTCATTGGTAATGAAATATAGAATATTTTCCAATACATTAAATGATATATCTTTTGAATTTAAGGATAAATCATTATAACCAACTATGTTTGGATCTTATTATTGAATATAGTTTTCACATTAATATTTATATAAATTATAATTACATAAAATTCTTGATTCACTTGAGGTATGAATGTTTTTGTTCTCTATGGTCGTAAGTTAAACCACCTATTATTTACATTCCATTATAGATATATCTTCACTGTTACCAAGGAATATAAAAACAAATAATTTATCTTATTTATTAAATAGGGATATATTATTTTGATTTAATTTCTCTTTACTTGTCCTATTAGTAGAGGTTTTGGTATAAATATAATTAATTACAAAGAAAACCGAATCTTCACTAAAATTTCACTTCATTATTGGAACCATTTTTATCCAATTATATCTTTTTATCCCTTTACCTCTTAGAATTATTTGTATCTTTATTATTCTATTCTATTTTCGTTATCTAATTTTGTTATATGAAATTTTGTAAAATTGAAACATAACATCTTTACAATGTCCACTACTCATTAAAGTTTCTTTTCTCGTCTGTGTATAGTGATAACCATCACATTGGTTCTATACAATATTTAGATACCTGTAACAATTCTTTGGATAGAAGAAAAATTAAAAACTTATGTGTGGTTCACTACACATTAGGTGGGGTGGTATTAATTGAAAATACCATGACTGGTGATGACCTAACCCAAATTTTTACTCCTCATTGGTTCCTTATACTGTATGTTTAGATAATGTTAACAATCATGTATACATTATTTCATTAAGAAAACATTAAACCTATTGTTACTTATGATGGGGTTCATAGAGAATTTTTTTGATTCATCCTTATTATTCAAATATTACATATGCATCAAAATGAAAGTAACCCACCTTCTACTTCACAGTAGTAAATTTAAAGCCCCCCCTTTTTCTAATCAGGCTTTATTCAGAACCTATTCATCTAATCTTTCTTTATGATGCAAGTTAATCTTGTGAAATTTCATACAATACATTTTTATTCTCTTCCTTATATAAATGTTAATTTGATACTCATATTCTATATTATTACTTCATCTAGTCAAGTCTAGTACCTACTCATCTAATACCACCAAATGAGAAATATCTTCCATGTATCAATTTTTCACTTTTTCCCTTCAAATGATGCGTGATTTCTACTTCAATCTATTTCAATTCATATGATACCCATTTCTTTGTATTATACCTCTTATTATAATTCTTTGACCCAAATAATAGTTATACTTTTGATTATTGGTTAGAAATTCCTCATATTTCACTAATTCATCATTATAACACACAACCACCACATCACACATATTTCCAATAATATGTGAGACAATAACCTATCATAACACAGAATCCCCATTATGTAGAAATATTTTCTCCATAATATTATTGAAGGGTGTACACTCAAATTATATCTTACCTCCTTTAAATAAGAATCCCCCACTTATATCTTCCTTCATTTGAACAACTTTAAAAAATCTAAAACATAATTTCAAACCAATTTTTATACTGAACTTATTTAGTTCTCAGAATCAACAACCATTCACAAACATCCTAAATTCTCAATAAATTAACAGTATGGCTTCATGATTATAAAATCCATGAATTTCCATCTTAGCATCACAACAACTAATGAATTTATGAAAACATCCTTAAGTTACTCCATACATTAATTTGGTTCAACATCATAGATGTTATTTAGTTTTTTGGAACATCATTTGGTCTTCCTTAAGTTTTTTTAATAATTTCATATAATTATTATTATAAACTCATCCTCTGATAGATTATATGATTTTCAAAACATTTTTTGATCACATAATTTCTAACATCTCTATTTGATATTCCCCTTGAATTTCTATTCAGTATACTTTAATCGGGATCTTCCTCTATTTGATGCGTTCTCAGAAGTTTATTACATTACCTTCATCTAATGAACCAACATATATCTTCTATACTAGTTCTATTTGATGAATTGGAATAACTCTATCATATTTATTTTTATTACTCATCATGATTTCTTTTTTACATGTTTTCTTATGATGTCACGTAGAGACTACTTATTTGATACGAAAACAAACCTTTCTCTTTGTTATAAAATATATATCTAATGAAAAATCTCAAATACATATATCTGATGTGTTTTCTTGGAATATTATATCATTTTTCATCATAAAATCTTCAAAATAGAATGTTTTTATTAATAGTAACATAGATACCATTTTTATTTGACTTCATATGAATACTTCTTAACTTAATGATCTTAACAAGTATCCTCCTCAAATAAATCATTCGGAAAGTTATTTATGATTTTTTTAATTATCTTTCCAATTAAACCAAAATAGGTCATTATTTTATGATCTTCATATGACTTTCTTTAATATCACTTCTTCAAGACCATTTCTAACATATAGTCTGTACAAGGAAAACATTCCTTCAATCATCCAAAATATTTTGTCTGGTAGAGACTTTATGATGGATCACTATGTTCATATGATGAACTCTAAACTTCCTTTCATCAAATAAATAGTTTTGAAAACTTTATTTATTTATTCATCACAATTTATTCAATTAGCATGCATATATTGGTTAAATAATATCTAATGTAATTCATAGATATCTTTTTTAACATCAATTAACATAATTTTTAGGAAACATATTTCCACTATGTTCCTCAACAAATGTAAAATATTCCCAAATTAAACATTATACAATCACTCCCCAATCTCCATATTTTACTTATGATGAAATAACGCTCTTTTAGTTAAATTTATATTTTTATAAACATCATATTGAATCAAATACTCAGGAAATTGTAATGTTTTTTCAATATTAACACATCACATAACAATTTTTTATTGTTTACAAGTCATAATCTATCTAATGTTATTAAGAATGTAATCATTCAGACATTAAATTTCCATAAATTGTCTGATGCACTAATTCCTTTCATGTTTATACAGTGACATTTAGAATGGTCTTTTAGTGGTCTCCCAACCTTTCCTCTGGTCAATTATAATTTACAAGTTGGTCAATATAGAGGACTCTGTTAGATTATATTGGAAATTTTCATATAATGAACTCTGAATATCAGAATATATTAAATTCCATCTATTGGAAAAATTATCTGATTTACCTATTCAGAAACATTCATATGATTACATTGGTCAGTTGACTGCTATCCTCAGTGCCTCTAGTCTGCAATTTTTTTCTTTTGTTTGTCATATACTTCTCCACTAATCTGGATCTGCCTGTCTATTTTAGTAACTGTGTTTTTTTGGAAAATATTCAGGAATATTTATAAACATCATAATGTTGTTAAAAAACAATAATATTCAATCATCACAAACATGTTTGGGACATTAGGATCGTCTCATCAATTTTTAAAAGTAAACTCAATGTCTTCAAAGAACTATTACTTTTCAAGTACTTCATATTCTCTTTATCTGCAAATTGAAATAACTTCACAAATATATTTCTTGGGAAAATAATAATTGAACACTTTAATACTTCACAATTCATTCATTCAAGCTACATCATCTTTGTATTGATTCTTGGATACGTCATCTGATCATTCCATTATCATATTCATTGTAACTTCGTTAGTATATTCTAAAAATTGAAAACCAATTAAAAACAATGAAATCCATTTTAAACATACAAAAATCAAATAGAAAGTTGGATCTTTAGGGATTGAATCCTTTATATGGGAATGTTATCAATAATAGAGGGATATATCTGGATAGTTATATGAAAATGAGATTGTGGAGTGGCCTAGACCAACATAAATAATGAATATATATATATATATATATATTAACTAGGTTGTTACTATCAAGGATTGGTGAGGAAATTATCATGATTTTATATCCTACTAACCAATTTAACTCATAAGCGAGTGATGTTTTTATTAGTTAATTAATGTAAATAGATCATTAAGGAATTGAAAAATAGTCTTATCACTACCCCCATACTCACACTACCCAAGTAAACAGAACATTTCATAAAATATATTGATCCTTTCATGAAGGTATTATGTAGCAGACTATTGAAAAATTATAAACTAATATACTATAAATCAAGATAGTTGATATTCAATTAGTACAAATATCCATTGCATGATCTAGAGATATAGGAAATGATTTCCATATAGAATTTTTTTTAACACAATATCTATGGCTAAAAGTGTTTGATATTTATGGATCATAAGAGACAAAAATATATATTAAAATATAATGTGATTAACATATGCAAATGACGATGGTTGGATGTAATCGAGAACCATAAATACGTACTATTTAAACTTCGTGGTAAGGTTAATAAAGTAGAATATCTTTTTAATATTAATGATTTTAATACTGTATTAATGATAATAATTGACTATGATACAATATTCATAAAACAATGTATGGATATGGAAATAATAAAGGATGGTACACCATCATACCAAGTCCAAATAATTTTTAAACCTCCCAATATATAAAAGATAAAGGAAACTCAAATGGATGATATAGAGAAACATATGGTGTAGAGGTTATAATAAAAGAAAAAATACTTGAAAAAATTTATGAATAAAGAGTCATAAGATGTGGGTAATGTATATTTGAACCACTAAATCCTGAGATAAATTAGGATCTATTGAATGATAAACATAGCTTGATACTCTCCATCGACCAAGGGAGCATAAAAAAAATATCTAGTACTCTAAGATCTCTATTGGTGGGACAATATTAAAAATGTGCTAAAAAAATATACAACAAAGTTCATGGTAACAAGTGAAGGAGTGAAAAAATTCTAATAGAATGATTTGTCCATATAAATTCCTACATGGAATTGGGAAATATCATCATCGAAATATCATGTGTCTTTGGCTGATATCCATTGGAAATAATCCCATGTGGGTTAATGTGTATTATCATATAAAGATTCTCACATCATTAAAATTTTATAAGACTTATATCATGATCATAATGAGAGGAAAAATATTAGGGAAGAAGTTAGTTAGTTTGTAACACCAACATCAATTATATCATATTGAGAATCAAGGTATACATCCTAGTTCTATATAATTACTCAATATAAAATAAGCACTCATTTGAACTTAATTTCATATTATCACCCCAGACAAATTTCCAGTCAGAGTAAAATCTCTAGACACATGAGGAGATATGGAGAGTATGCTTCATGGACTTCAAATGAGGATTATATCAATATTTTCTTCTGATCGAGTCTGTATATAATAATATCATCCACTCAATCATCGAAGGGGATACATATAAATCCCTTTATTTCAAGATGTTTAATAAACCTAATTGTTTGGATGAATTTGATCAAAACAAGATACTTTGAAATTAAATGGTTGGAGATATTATATAAATTTTCTATAGAATTCTGCAGCACATCAGGACATCCAATGTCAATAATAGAGTTAGATCAATTACCATCAGAGATACATAGAGTTCAATGTTGTAGATAATGTGTCCCTCTACGTATCTCCATAGAATAGATTCATGATATTTTGGAATAAGTCAGAGATAAGTCTCAAATAAAAAATCACCTTTACGATTCTAGATCACATCCAAGTTGTGGTGTATCGACTAGAATATCTACAAACCGTGTATCAAGTAAATGAGGATTTCTAAATATCCTTGATGAGGACGAAAATATTTGATCCATCACATGAACTGAATTCATATGTAGAACAATTAGAGAATTTTCTATCTTATGTTGAGAATTTTATGAAGATCTTAGACCATAGATACAAACTTATTTTCAAGAAGAAAACAAAATGAGTGAAGGTGCTATTTCAAAATCACAAGTCTGTGGAGTTGATATCGGAATAAGAGGAATAAATGAAATTTAAGAACCACCATATCACTTTATATTTTTGGATTAAATGATATTTTGAGGGATAAAGTTATTAAGGGGAAAAAATACAACAATACATCGGATTTTCCACTGATTTTTCCTTTAGATTACATAAATGGGTCATATTATTCAATGTGGTAAAAAAATCACATACCCCATAAGATGAAATATATAAAATTGTATTAAATTGAATGAAAAATTATATAAAAGAAATAAATAGGGACATATAAATTTTAAGTGTTATAATGGGTAAAAAAGAAAATAAGATAATAATAATAAATTTTTTTAAGATGCTTGATCCCCAAGACCAACCTCACTCGTGAAAAACACATTAGAAATGAAATGTAATATTAGTAATGAAATATTATTTTTTGAAATGAATATATATATATATATTATATAAATATGATGTTAATGGGGAATAAATTAAATATAAGGTATTTATATAAGATAAAAAAACCTATATGATCCTTAAAAATCTGTCCATTAGAATAGTAATCTGACCATTGAAATACTAATCTGGCCATTAAGAGTAGTAAAATTATCATCAAACTAGTATACTCTCCTATTTATTTATAAATTAACATTTAGGATTCTTATAAACTAAAAATACTGTAAACAAATATCCTCTTAAAAATAAAATAAATTTTTTAAAATTGATATAATAAGAGTTTTTTGTTTTAAAAACATGAATTTTAAATTATATTTTTTATAATATAATTTAAAATGGGAAAGGATAAATATTTACATAAAATGGTATTATACAAAAATTGTTTATTATTATAATAAAATTACATTTTTATGAGATAATAATTAATTTTTTAAGTGTCCATTAATTTGATCATAATTGTAATTTTTTTCACATAAATAAATATTTTGTTTATAAAATAAAATTATTATATTTAAAAACATAATTTAATAAAATTGATTTCCATTTTAGAATATATATCTCAAAAATTGTATTGGTAAATGTTTTGTATTTTTCAAAAATTGGTGAATTTTTTGTGAATAGAAAGATAAAATAAAATATAAAATTTTACATTATAAAACAAATATTCAAATTACTGAGTCATGGATTATTTAAGAAACCATTTACATGAAATAAAATATTCTAATTACTCAATATAGTTTCAAGAACAGACATTGTTGATACTCCAGAGAAAAAAATAAAAAACTAATCAGTATTTTATTCTAATACACTACTCTCTCCCCTTATATATATTACCCCTCAGCACCCCATGTAATAAATTTTTTTAGGCTTCTAATCATTACCATTTTCATCCAATTTGTAACTCCTACCAACCTACAGATATTAATGGATTTTTGTTCTTACCAAAAAACCATTCGAAGGATCTTTAATGGGTGGCCGAAAATAAAGAATAAAAAGGAGAAGACAATACTCTAAATTGAGATTTTAAAACATTCTTCTGCATAAACCTCTAGAAAAACTACATCCAACATGAAATAATGAGTATGGTATCAATTATATTTTAGAATGTTAGTTTTTAATGTAATATCAATAATAATTCATATAAATACCCCAACCCTATTATCAAAAACCAAGAGGATACATTATTACATTAGAACTTTATAAAAGGAATCATATATTGAAGGACCAAATAGTTTAGTATATTTTTTTAACTAGATATATATTTTAAAATGTAATTTTAATTGAAAATATAAAAATAAATAGTTAAGGAAAATATTTCACATCCTTAAACTCATATGAATATTTACCCTTCATGTCTGGGATAAAAGAAACAAAATAACGGTGATATCAGATGGTTATTAAGGGTTATGTAAAAAAAACTATACAATAATAAAATACGGTATAATCAATATGGTATGGTAAATATTAAATATCTACTCCATTTAATCAACAAATTTAGAATGTAAAATAATATTTCCTGAACAAATAATGATAAAATAATTCTATAAAATAATGGCATGAGATTGAATCTTATCCATTAATATCATAATTATATAAAAACCACATGAAAATCAATATATTAATTCATAATTATCGAAGGAATAATGTTGGATATCTGAAACATACAATCCAAGATTTGTTCCAATACAGCTTACATAAATTGGTAAGTCAAAATCCAAATACCAAAACTAATTTGTCTCATGAGCCCTACCAATGAATCAGGGTGTTATATATAACCGGTCCCACCCATAATTTCATGGCTCATGTATTACCTATATAATTAATTAGTAATTAAATTTAGAAATAATATTCCTTATCAATAAATATATTTATTAATTAAAGAGTAAATGTTTTTGATGATTTCACCCGTCAATCAAATAACATCCATTATAAAATAAGGTATGTAAAAATGGAATACAATTAAGGAAATAAAAACATACATGATACAAATTATATGGATAATTAATAGAAATTTAATTCTTAGTGATAACAAGGAATCAAATTTGTTTAGATAAATTAAATTACAAAAAAAATATAATAACAGATATGAGATTAAATTTGGTACATTAAAATATAGGTTTTGTAATAAAACCATGTCCAATAAAAACTAATTAGAACTAAAATATTATTTTATTAAAGATTTAATTTTAAAAGGCCATTATAATCTTATATAATAATGTAAATTTTGTAAAATTATTATGATGTGGGGATGTTTTTTAACACTGTATTTGTTAAAATAATCCTTTGGGATTTTTGTAACGAAATTCAAAATAAAACATTAAAACACCTTAATAAAGGTTACTTTTATACCTTTAAGATGTAAAGGATACATAATATGTCTTTAATGAACCATTTTATTAATAAAAATGGCTACTGTAAAACAATTTTTAAAAAATATCGTCATTGAAGAAAATAAATCCGATTAAAAGTGAAAGAAAATTGATTTTTCTTTTAAAATTTTCATTTCCCGATTCATGTTCCAAATTGAGGAACTTTTTTTAGAAATTATTGAAACTAATTAAATATACATATTATAATAAAATTGATGCATTTTATGAAATATTGATAATAATATTCCTTCAACTAAAAAGAAGGTAATCCCAAAAAAATAAGATTGTAAAATATATTTGTTCCTCTTTGGTAACATTTAAATTTTAACCCCTTGAAAGAATAAACATTAATTGATACATTAATCACTATCAATAAACATTTACTCATGTAAAATATATCAAAATGTTATTATATAATATCCATAAAAGTAAACAGGTCTACAATGTCAAATATTCATAAATGTAATGGAATGTGAGAAATAATCCCTTACAAAGATCGTATCATTGAAATGAGAATTAATCAATGAACATATTATGTCTGTAAAATGTAAATACACCTAACCAATTGTAATTAAAATATAATATTATAAAATTTCATTACACAAATTTTATTATCATAACAAAAAAATGAATATGTAATGTAAACCAATGAAAATATACTGAGTTATAAAACCCCTTACTCCATGTCTGACTTTCTTGGTATGATTTCAAACCTCATATATAATAAATACAGAATTATCATAAATATAATATTTACCAATAATCATATATATCATTCAAACTTTTATTTACTTGTAACCATTTATCACTAAATTATTAACAATTCATTGTTATAATTTGTGTTATGTGTCATAATTACTGCATTTTTGAAGTTTATTTTTTGTTTGGAAGTTTCGGTCATTCTAATTTTACCAAGATTCCTTAATTTGATGAATAATAATCCTGAAATAGTTATTTTTTATATAAGAAAATTCACTTCAAACTAATCTTGAATGATGGTTATGAAAAGTAATCTATGTTATAATCATAGAGATTATAAAATATACATATAGATGAGTAAAATTTACAACATTCAACAATCATGATGGAAAGAAGGAAATTATTATTTTACCTTTACATTATTATAATTATAATCTATTAAATATTTAAATATACTAATATATATCATCCATGTTATATGTTGATAAAAAATAGCATCTCTTTATGGAGGTGGTAGTCCACGCATACGCACGAACGTCTTTATCATTTTTCAATGGATAGAATTTTAAAAGACTATATGATATTTTACATTTTCATGATGGTAAATATTTCATGAATATAATATTTAAATATTAAGTATATCATTTTAATCTTTCATTAAAGGTGGTAGTGGAAAATAAATTGCCTCAATTTGTGAGGCAGTAGTCTTTCATTCCCACAAATGACAATTTTGTTTCCCATTTGATGGAAGAGAATATAGATATAGGTTATAACATTAAAAAACATATCAGTATATAGAAGATAATTTTATTAATTTATTGTCATGTTTTAAGATTATTTTAAGTAGGAATACGAATGAAGAAAAAGTAAAACATTTGATTAAAAGTTATACCTCTTCTCTATACAACCACATTTTCATTAAACCCTAAGCCCGAAAAGGTTACTATTGTGTCCAAAATAAGACCTCTAGAATATGTAATGTAATTTTAGTAATTTATTGGGTTTTTTGTTATTTTGAAATAAAAATTGTTATTTATGTGTGATGAAAAGAGGATATGGGGTGTCCAATTATAATGAGGGGAGGGGTATAATGGGAATTTCCTAAAGTATTAAATTAATAGAAATTAATTTTCATGTTCAAATGAAAAAAACTAAAATAATTATAATATGATATTACTATAGGTAAAATTATATGATAAAAATTAAAAAATTTACAATTCTATATTAGGTTTTTACCCTTATCTATTTGTTTTAATCGATATAGACACATTTTTAAATTATTATGATAACTATGTTTTTAATAATTAAGGGTTGAGATAATAATTATATAAATCCAATTTGGCCTTAAATATACCATCCATGACATTTTTATGAATATAATACTCACTTGTCTCATGAGAATATTTTTATAATTTTTAAATCATTTAATAAAATTTTATTTGATACAAAATAACATAAATGTGATTTTGATAATATTCATTTAATTTGAATTTAATTACATCAATAAAAAGGGAACTTTTAATATATCCCTTCAAAAAATCAATAACGTTAAATATTCATCTATTAAAATTTTTTAACACTATAACTCACCTAAATTATATTACATGGAAGATTTTCAAAATATTTTATTTTATTTGTTGAATTAATTAATGAAATATTATGTCAGTGTTGCATAAGAATTTATGGAATTTTTATTTTCACTGAAAATTTTATAAAATGTACCATTTTGAAAATATTTTCATTATTATAAATATAATAATTAATATTCATTTGCAACATGATTTTTTTCTATGTGAACACATAATATATATTTAAAAGTAAGAAAGTGGATCATTGTATTTTTCATTACAAAAAATATTATATTTTTTGATTTCATGAAAAAGTGTCCCATAAAAAACTATTGAAACTAAGATGATAAGGTTAGAAATATATTCATTAAATGATATTTAATATGAAAAATGGAGACTTTTTCACATTGATTTTACCTAGCTTAACCAGATTTACCATTTTATTATGGTGATTATTTATTACTATTTTTACAATTTATTATGACCAACAGTTAATTTGACATTATTATATATTATTAATTGTTAGTTTTCTAAATATGGAACCAATTTTACCAGATTAATTGACGTTAATTGTTATAAATTTATTTTATATGTTTCCAGTAAAGAGTGATAAAAATAGTATTCTGAAAAAAAAATAAGGCAAATGTTTTTTATTCCAAGGACAAGTATAATGTTAATTAATATGTAATTAATTATATTATTTTTTATGAAACTATTATTATAAAAATTTCATTTAAATTTTATGTATTATGATTTTTATTTAATGAGAGGAAATGATAGTTTTAAAAAAAATCTCTATTTTTTAAAATTCATTAAAATGTCAATATTTTAAAAAAATTCAAATGAACTAAATATTGAAATTATACATTATAATATTAACTGAATTTTTATAATAAATTTGTTAAAATTATCTGAATTAAATTGTCTTATTCTCTCAAAAACTTTAATAAAATCATTTTTTGATGAAAAATATAATTTGGAAGCATATAAAGACTATAATAAAAATTGAGTACATATTTTCCATTATATTTAATTTTTATAAAATACTTATATATAATTTTCAAATGTTTTTTATTAATATTCATATGTAGTGATTTAAGAACTAGGATATAATGGTAACTTTTAAATATTTTAATAGTATATGCTCGTTCATTTAAACTCAATGTAGTGTATAACACGAGCTATCTAAGAACTAAATTTTATTTAGAGAGAAATAAATTATAAAATCTAAATGTGTTAAATTATAACCCCATAAAAATTATAAAATTTTAGTTCTATTTCAGTCATTAATGTTCTAACAGTTTTTGATACCCCACAACTTACATATAGATACTAAAACATCTTTTAAAATAAGAAAGTGGCAAGCATAAAGGTGACCTAAAGTATCACATATTCAAGTCATTATGTAAGGAAAAAACTTGTGGGAAGTAAAAATATTTACAATGAATAGAACAATAACATCCACATACTAAAATATATGGGATTGAAACATTGTCATGACAAGTTAGTAAACAAAAAAAACAACTTGGTGAGGGGTGAAACAACCATCAATTCCTTGAAAATAAAATTAATAGGAATAAATTTTTGTTTCATGATCCGTTTTATGGAGTTATGAAATTCATCGACCATACTGACTTAGAACATATGAAATTATACTTACTTGAAAAGTACACATTCATCCTTTAATCAATTTTCAATATAATATCATATTTTTCTTCAAGAAATGAGTATTCATGATGAATTATTTTATACCTGAATAACTAAAATATATTTCTAATAGATCCCCAAATACATAAAATATAACAATAAATTCCTCTTATTTTTACAAAAACCAGAAATAGTTTGTGCAATTTAAGATAGTACCAAAAATTAATAAACACTAATATGATGAAATAATACATTAATCTCCAAAATTGAATAGAAAAAATTATCAGCATTGATAATTCCTAATATAAATAACCATATATCCCAAATATAAAAAATATCATCAATATAAAAGAAGGTTTTAACCTCAAATGTTATCTCATGCCCTTCTTCTTGAATTACTAAAATGTAATAGGATTCTTTTGAAATAAAACATTATTTTAAACAAAAAATGTTATATATACATCAAGCCAATAAAATGTGTCATAAAATATCATTAATAAATATAAAATCATCACATATATAAAAAAAATCCTATAATGGGTTTTTCAAAATAAATTTAATATTTATTTGTCAATTCATTTAAAAAAAATATTGACATACTAATCAGAAATCTCATCATCCAGTGGTATCCATTGCACACTATTTACAATACAGTTGTAGGTTCATGCTCTGTGGACTTTCCAAATGTGATGGGTTGTCACAGGACATACAAGTTTTCTTTTTTTAAAACTGTATTTATATTATTCCTATCACATTCCAAAAAAATATAATGATTATCCTAATAATAAAATTAATCACTAATACAATTCTAACCACTACGGTCATCTAAAAGGCATATTTTTCCCACATAGTGAAATGAAATTTCAGGATTACTTTTAACTTAACATCATTGATCATATTAACCATAAAATTTTTAATAAATTTAAAATTGAGTCCAAAAAATATAAAAAAAATTATTCCCCAAAAAATCTTCTCAGTAAAACATATATAAATCCAAAGTGTTGTATTCCTACAAATGTATCATTAAATATCCATAATCACGTTATAGTCATAACACATAAAATCAAAAAATTATCACATGTTCCTTCAAACTTATGATCAGACATATACTTATCCCTCATAGAAAAATTATGTTAATCTAATATCTCTATGGAATATCATATATTTACGAAGGTTATTTTCTCTAATTCACCATAATAGTTTATAAAGAAAATGTGAATGAACACAAGAATATCCCTCAGAGTGCCATCAAAGTGTGCTGGAAGGGAACACTCACAATTCTCTCTGATGGTGGTCAAGATATTCAATAGTAACTACTTTAGAGGTTATAACCCCTGTATGAATTTATTCTAAAACCTAGCCCACTTGTAGAATCCGAATTGGGATGTATTTCTAGGAAGACCACATAATCTCTACCTTAATAAAAATTTAGGATTTTATCTTATTCTTAGACTTATACAAAAAAAAATCATTGGATTATATTACATACTCTATGTTTTCTTAAATATGGTTCTAACAGTTTCTACCTAACTTACTCTAAAACCAATGATAAAGACTACACCCATAATATCCAATATATAGTGGTTACCCTATTACATGGGAACTAGATACATGGATTAAAATCCTAAAGGACTTGATAGTTTAGTAGTATTAGTAAACTAGCTTAATATATGAATCTCACATGACATTTGAAAACATAAAATACAACTATAGTAAAAGTATATATTCTGCATCCTTGAACTCATTCAATGATTCCTTTTTCTTATCGTGGGGAAATGAAAAAAAGGGGTGAGATCAAATGATTCATAATGGTTTTGTATAGAACTATATATCATCAGTAAATAAAAAATAATTAATATTGTAAGGTAAATAAAAAAACAAATTCCATTTAATCAACAACATGTGTACGAAGAGTAATATGGAAGGGTTATATATTGATAAAATGACTCCAGATTAATAATCAAATGATCTTGAAACATATCCATGGGTATTATAACTAGTCATATAATCACATGGACATAAATATCTAGTTATATAATAATGGAATGTATAATTTCGGACACATGAAACATATCGTCAAAACCTCATGCAATAAAATCTTAAATAAATGGATAAGGAATCTGCGAAATGCTTAAACTAGTTTTTCTCATGAGGCATAACAATACATCAATGGGCTACCTATAAATGGTCAAGACCCATCACTTAATGTTTTTCAGTTACTGAAATATTTAATGATCATTTCTATTCATAAAAAATATTCATTATCAATAAATAACTATATGATGTAAAGAACATGTCTCTTACAATATTTTCCTTAGTCAATCAAATAACATTAATAGTAAAACACCATTGATAAAAATAGTATTTGTTTTAGGTAATACTCGACTTTTTATACAATTAAAATGGTTATTTATGTGAAATTTAATTTCTAATGATGATAATGAAGTAAATGTATCAAGACAGAGTTGATTACCACAACAATATTAATTAATAAGAGATGACCATTAGTTCATCATAATTCAAAGTTTTTTAATAAAATCATGCCATTTAGAAAAAAAAATTAAAATAAGGCTTCATTATATAATATATTATTGAAAACCACTGAAAATATATAGAAGAATTAAAGTATCTCAACACGGTTACGGTGGCTAGGAAGTCTGTCAACATCATAATTGTTAAAAACACTCATTTTTACTTTTTTCTAAAGAATGAAGAAATAAAACCTTCTATAATGAGTTAAAAATATTACCATAAATCATTTTAGAAATTATATGGAAATTTAAAACCAAATTAATATATAATTTTATAAATAAAATTTAATTTTTTTAATAAATATTTCTTAAATATGGACATTGAAGAAAATATATCTGATTCAAAGAGAAAAAAATATTTTTTTTCATTTAAAAATATCATGGATTGATTCGCGTTCAAAGAGTGGAATATTTAGGTGAAAATATGGAAAATCCTTAACTATATAGATTATAATAAAATAAGTGTATTTCATGAATTATATGTTACAAGATTATTTCAATTAAAAATAAGGCTATCCAAAAAAATAATATTGTAAAATAAATCCTTACATATTTGTTAACTTTTAAATTCTATCCTATTGAATTAATATCTTTTATTTTATAAATTAATGATCATGAATATATATATATATATTCATTCTAAATATATCATAAGGGTACTCTATTTGCCACATAGAATTAAATAGTTTCACAATATCATATATGACACAATGGAATTGAAATTGAGAAGAAATCCCTAATAATGATCATATCATTGAAGTGAGAATTAATGAATGAATTTATTATGTGTGTGAATTTTAATTCCAAATAAATCATTCATAAATAATACCTAAAATAATCGTAGTTCATTCCATAAATTATCTTATGATATTGAATATAATGAAAAAATAATTTTACACATTGAAAAATATTGAGTTATAAAACCCCTTACCATGGGTCTGATATCCTTATTATGTGTTAAAAAATTCTATATAATTTATATAACTCTATTATAAATCTATTATTGAAAAATAATAATATATAATTTAATTTAATATTTTCCTAAAACCTCTTTTGATCTATTTAATAACAATTTTTTATTAAAATCATTGTTTCAAGTGATAACTGCTTCATTTTTTATGTATGTTTTAGTTCAATAGTTTTATACCTTATACATTGATCATTGTTAGATTATTTTAATAAAATTAACAATGAGATAATTATTATTTTTATAAAATAATTATAATATTAAAACTAATAATAAAATATTGTTATAAAAATGCACAATGTTAGAACCATGGAGATAGTAAGTCGTACGTACGCATGAGTAAAGTTTCCATTTTTAATTATCATGGTTGAATGAAGTTAATTATTATATTATATTTCCAAAAAAATTAGTATAACAAATTATATCTTTAAATAAACTTATATATATCATCCACTTGATGTGGTTATAGAAATTTACTCTTGTCACTTCGTGGTGGTGGTAATCCACACATACACAAGAACGTCATTATTTTTTTAATAGTTCGAAATATATGAAATCATATCAAAAATTATCTTATAATAGAGATAAATATGTCATTAATGTAATTTATAAATATCTAATAAATGATTATAATTTTTCTTGAGAGATGGTGATGGAAAATAAATAATAATAGTTTGCAAGGAGGTTGTATGTCGTACACATGAAAAATGGTTTTGTTCTCCATTTGCTGAAAGAAAGGATGGATATAAGGTATTACATAACCACAAAACATCATAATATATGTAATATAATGGTGTTAATATTTTATCATGTTTTGTTTTGAATGTTTTAATGATGAATGAGAATAAATAAATGTAAAACATTCAGTTAAAAGTTATACCTATTCTCGAGAAAACAATCTTTTATTTACACCTTAAGCACCTTGAGTTTTCTTTTACAACAATAATTAAACCTTTATAATTTTTTAAAGGTTATTATAAATAAATTGGGTAATCTATTTCGCAAACCAAATTTCTGATGAATATGTAATAAAAGAGGAGATTGGTTGTCTATTATAACGAGGGAAGGGGCATTTTTAAAACTACATAAAATCATAAATTAATATAAGTTATATATACAATTCAAATGGATAAAAAATGATATAACTAAAATATAATATAAAGAAAAGGATAAATACTATCATCCAATAAAATTTTTATAAGTTTAGAATATTGTTTTACCCTTATATCTTTGTAATAACCCATGTCAACCCTTTTTTACAATTACCATGATAACAATGTTTTTACTTCTTATGGATTTGAATAGTTACTATAAAAGGAAAATTGGGAAATAAATCGAAAAAATATGATATTCTTAAACATGTAACTATAACTAGGGAAATATAGGATTTTTATGAATTTTAAATCAATTAATAAAATATTGTTTATTATAAAATATCATTAAATTCATTTTTGACACTTTTCATTTTATTTGACATTAAATTCCTCAATATAATCATGGAATTTGAAAATAGTTTTTTAAATCATATATTATATGATATATTAATCTATAAAAATCATTTAAAACTATAAATAAATCATAATAAATTATTTTCAATATTTTGAAAGTCATTTATTTTATTATACTAATCAATGAATTATTTTATTGTTGTTGTGTAAGTATTAAAGCTATCTATATAATCACTAAAAATTAGAAATAAATTACCCTTACTAAAAGTATTTCATTATCCTCCAATTAAAAATTAATATTCATTCACAAATTTATTTTTTCCAAGTATGAATGAAAAAGAGATATTTAAAAGTAAGAATGTGACATTTTATATTTTTCCTTAAATAAAATATAATATTTCTCACATTCATGTAAAATTATACCTTAAAAAATTAAATATAGAGCCTATGTTTAAATTTATGTAAATAAATTCATATAATAAAATTAAAAATGAACAATGGTGGATTTATAACATTGTTTTAACAAATGCTCAACCTATTTACCCTTTTATCGTTGTGACATCTTTTAACTATTTTTATAATTATTTATGAAAAATTAAGTTGAACATATTTAATAATATATATTTTCATGATTAGAAATATGGGGTACATTTGAATAAATTCAATGTTTATAAGTCTTATAAATTCACTTTATTAGTATCCCAAAAGGTTCGATGAAAAAAAGATTTCTAAAAAAATTCCTTCTTAATTATAAAAGTCTTTATATACAAATATAACATATAATTATGATTAATATGTAATTAATTACATTATTTAAATCTAAAGGTGTGTTATATTGATTTATGAGAAAATTAAATATATTACGGTGCTCTTTCAATGGAAAAAACTTTAGTTTTAAAAAATTCGATATTCTTCATTATTCACTGAAAAATAAATTTGTTCACAAAAATACAAAAAACACACATTAAGTTAATTTTGATATTTGATTTCAAAAATGATTTTTTTTTAAATTAAAATTTCTAAAATTGGTTAAAATTTATTTTATTATTATTTCACAAAATAAAATAAAAATATTTAAGATGACAAATATATTTTTAAAGAATGTATTGAAATTAATAAATGTTGAGAAATTATTTACCAATATGTTTTAGTTTTCTAAAATATATAAAAATAAATTCAGAATATTGTTTAATCCTTCCCTTATTTTAAATTTTAACGGATAGGTTTTAATGGTTATGTTTACATATTTTAATACTATATGGTGGTTTGTTTAATCTCAATGTTTGATGTAATATAATTTATATATGAAATTAAATTTATTTTAAGAGAAATATAATAAAAAATATTCATGTTTAAATATTTTAATAGTATATAATGGTTTGTTTAATCTCAATGTTGCGTTTAATATAATATATATATGAAAATAATTATCCTTTTATTATGGTGGGTCCACTTCCTACATGAATAATGTACATCTTTTTCCTCTACAACTGTCAAATATTGATGTAGAAAAAATATTATTGTTAAATATGATGAAAAAAATATAATATTAATTATTTAATGCCTTATAATCAATTTATAAAATTAAAATTACATAAAATAAATTTAGTGAATTATGGTTGGGAACCCCGCATAAATGAAGTAACCATGTAATGATAAAATTTATAATATGTGAAACAACTCTATTTCCCAACACATATGGATATTTAAAACCATTTACATTTATGAAATCAAATTAATATTATTTAATATTATATAAATAGTTTTAATCCTATTTTATATTACCATCAATTATTATCCACAACCTAAGGCAAACTCGGATAAATGAAACGAAAAACCTTTGTACCGAAATTATGTACACAATATCTCAATTAAATGACATAAAACTAACATAAAATTTTAATAATAAATATAACATAGTTTAATTGGTTTCTCAATAAAATTATTAATAAATATAATATGATCATTTAGGGTACTAAATGGATGTGAATAATTAATCATGACAATAGTAAATAATACACTTCGAAGAACCCTCTTTTATATAAGTTTTTCCTTATATCTATATAACCCACTTTCTCCCTATATTTAAAATTACATAATTTTTCTAAATTAACTATATATATCTATTACATATATACAAATCTTATTCTCCCTATCTTTAATTGGGATATATAAGCTATTGAAGTTCTCTCCCATGATCATTCTTTTATGTAAACATGATTTAATGGAAATTTCTTTTTATTACTTCATGTTATGAACAACCCAATGAAATATTTTTAATCATAAATTTTATTATAAAAATATTAATTATATTATGGATAAACCTCATAGTTCCCTTCTAATATTTTGAAAAATATAATTTTATTACCATAATTAAAGATTCCATGCCATTTTCATATAACCTCTCTAAAGAGGATTAATTAAAAAATTAATTTCCCACCTATTTATAAAGAAATAATCTTAAAATACACAATGTATTTTATACCAATGAATATTTATCCAAATATGGAAACTAAAAAAATTTATATTCTTTTTCCATTATAAATCCTTATAAAAAACCATTGATTATTTTTTTGGCATGATTATATAACCTATTTGTTTACATGGGTTTTCATTATGATTATGAACTATGTTTAGTTTCTTTGTGTGGAATACGTAGTCATGTCCATGTTATAATGTCTCTGTCTAGATAGAACTCCAATGAATGTAGTAACTTTTATATCTCATGAGATTATATTTATGGTATTAGAGAGTTAATTATAAAAATTATGAAACTCTTTCCAACATAGTATGATGTCTCAACAATGAGCCTCGAATTATAATTATGTCGTGGTGTATTATGATATTTCCATAATAATATGATTCCATAATATTATGTTTCCATATTATTAATTTAATTCTTACATATGATAATTCCTGAACCTTTATTTTTATGATATTATTTTATGTCATTTGGTTCATATATTGTGCTTTATTTTCATGATTATTCCCATACTAGATTATATAGCTCACCCCTATTCTTTATGTATTAAAAAAGTTATCCTATGAATTTTTACAATATTAAAAAGAAATATAGTAAAATTCTGAAAACAAAAATAATTATTCTTTTTTCATTTTGATTTATTTTTTCCTAATCTTCCAAGTACACCACACCTTCAAATTCAAGGGTATTATTAATGAATATTTATTTTAAAAATCATTTTTTAAATGAATTAGGACACTATAATAATTACACTAATAAAATGAGTTACCCCTAATTTCCACGATAATCAAATAATAAATCCATAGAATATGCCAAAACATCTTAATTTTATACTCTGATTTTCCATAATATTGAGATTGAAATGTTGTATAAAAAACATAGTACCCAACTACTTTTAAAGTACATTGAAAAAAAAATATTTGAATATGGGATCAAAATATGATATAATAGTGGGGGTGACTCTTTATAACTTGGATAATTATTTATGTGATAATATATAATGATGACCTAAGGAAATATTTTCTCGAATATAAAATAAATGCAATGATTTACCCAAAAAAATAAAAAATAAATCATAATACATGATTACTTAATGGATTACTTCGTAATTCTACAATTAAATACATGGATCTATCTTCAATTTCCCTTTTAAGAATTTGAAATGGATAATGAATTCATTTTGATATAATTTCATTGACATTAACTTATAGAAAAGTTAAGAATTTCATAATAAATTCACAATAAATTTCATCATTACATCCCCACAATAATATTTTTAATGGTATCTATAAATCCAAATTATACCAAGATGTGATGAATATAAATACTTATGACGTTCAATGAATGATTCCTCTTCCATCTAAAAAATCAATTATTAAATGATGTTTCAATCAAAATATCATAACACCATATTTTTCAATATTAATCTCCAAAAACATTCTGTTATTAACATATTTAATGATTTATTTCACAACACAAAATTCATTATAAGACTTATTAAGTCATTCAAAAATGGATAAATTTATATATACTTTATGAAAAATGGAAAATAATTTCTAGATTCCCAACCATGAATCCCTATTTTATTTAAATAATAACTATTGGATCATGTTCCAAGATTACCAAAGTAATGGATGCATTATCTTTTCTACTCATTCAATCTACTACCTCATTATATTTACCTAAATAATATTTAACCATGTAATCATAATCTTTTAGCAGTGTCATCCTTCTTATTTCCCTCATGGTAAACCCCTTTTGACTAAATATATATTTTGGGATTAAATGATCCATGTATGTATCAAATTTCTACACATATAGAAGATTTATTTAATTTTTTAAATAATTTTTTGGGATAGTTCAATTTCATGTGATGTCCAATTATAATCACGGTATTTTCAATATAAATATGAATATTCAACCTCCAAATGATATATCATCAAAATAAAACCATATATCATCAATGAAGCATCACTATATATAAACAATTTCCCATTTAATGATGACATTGATCATAACAATAATAAGAGAATTAACTAATATTCTCTTTAATTGCTCAAAAAATATACCACAACCCTTTTCCCAAATAAATTTACCCCCACCACCTTCGAGTTAACTCATTTATTATCCTTGAAAACTTATAAAAAAATTTAACAAACTAATAATAATAATCTATTTTCCAATACAACATTGAATATAGGTGGCACTACTAAGTCTGATCCATTTGTCCACCACTTTAGTCCTAGCATGGTAAATTATTATATCATATTTAGTTATAATATTCCCAATTAATGAAGGCTATTTTAAAAAAAATTGAAATATTAAAAAACTTACTTAGTGTTTCTTTTCATTCAAGGTATTCAAAATAATCCTTATATGTTCCTCAAAATATTCATATCTTTTGCAGTATACAAAATTATCATTGAAAAATAGAACCAAGTATTTATCCAAATACCCAAAGAAAACACATTTCATAAGATCCATAAATACATCATGTCTGTTTTAATCTTATTGGGCATAACCCCAAACTAATAATGACTATTACTCATATAACTCATCATATTTGGAATTATTCCTCCGCTTATTTATACTTATGATATCTGGACCTTAGGATAGTCTTTAAAAATCATTATCACCCTGTAGATAATTAAATAATTCATAAATATGAGGAAAATGATATTTTTGTTATCAATATTGTTATTTAGTTCTCTATAATAAATTAAAATCTAATTATAAACAACCTTATTTTAAAAAAAGAAACGTGGACACCCAAAGCTGAACTTCTAGGATGAATACGTCCCTTATCAAGATACTCATGTTACCAATTTTCAGACTATTATATCTCTCATATTGCCTTTTTATATGGGGTTTTTGAAATTGAATTATCCTCAATAAAAATTCAATTGTAAGTTAAACCACATTATCTATAGTAACACTAGAAAAATCATCATGAAATACATCAATATTTTCATTTACCATAAGAATATAACAAATTTAAATAACATCATTATTTTCCAAGATATGAGAAATATGAAATTCACTTATATATTTAATAATTTTCTTATAATCCTAATATGTTATCATAAGTTTGAACTCATTCATATATATAGATTAAAACTCATTATATAAATTTCAAAAACATTTTTTTATCTACAAATTCATATATCATGATAATCCAAGATCCAATCCATAATTGGAATAACATCACACTTTTCTATTGTAAAGAAGACAATATTTATTGAGAAAATCAATTCCATAGATAACAGTCGGAATATTATAAAATTTTTTTTGTGATTTATTGATACTACCCATTGGATTATTTACCAAATATTCTTTCTGTATTTAATAAGATGATATTTCCTATTTACGAGAAAATTTAAAATAAATAAAATAATTCATATATCCTAAATCATCAAGACATTGGTATATTTGATTAAACAAGTAATGTAGGTGTCACTGAATGATGTTAAGGTCCAAATTTTACCAAAGTAGTAGAAAATTTCATTTATACACCATTATGTTTTCATTCTTGATGATTCCCACCATGAGTAACTAATATAATACCAGAGTTCTCCTAGTGACCCAACTCATTATAATTGAAAAATTTCACATCCAAATAACTCTCAAAATTCCCATTATTGATATTGTTATTACCGTTTTCCTCATTCTCATGAGATAAATGAAAAAAACTACATTAGTAAAAAATTATTTACCCTATTAAACATTTAATAAATGATTCATACCATATTTGGAACATGTGGGGGATTACCTTCAGGTTTCATTATTGATTGATTCTCCATTTTAGTCATCATTGGATACATATTATTATTTAGGTTATATTATATATAATATTTAGTAAAATCCATCTAAAAGATCTAATCATATCAAAAAAACATCCCTATAATGTTTAAATTCATGAGATTCCAACACTCTTTGTAAACTAAGATACAAACCTATGAAAAACATATAAATTATACACTAATGGTAATGAATGAAATTTTGTGTATACATACTAATCTAATATAATTTTATATATAAGAAGCCATTGAACATTCTTCCTTTTCTTTAACATTATAAATTAACTTTATATTCTCTATCTAAGAACATTCGGAAATTATTTTTCAACATTGATAAATTTAAATACCCTCTACCCCATGATACATGATTCATTATTTTACTATGTGTTTTTAATTAATTTACACCTATTATCGACTTACCCTTCAAAATGATAAGCCTTATGAGTTATATTTTGTTTCTCTAGAAAAAAAATTTCAAATATTTTCTCCAATGAGTTAATCTATCCATTAACTACCATCATATTTGAGATTAAGTCAAAATCAAAAGGAAATTATTGCATGAAATTCTATAATTTTGACATTTTTATTTATAGATATTCAAAAAAATCAGTCTCATGTGAACCTCCATTAATAGCCTTTGTTAATCTAGTTAACACATTGACAAACAACTTAGAAACAACCCAGACCATTTCAAGTTAATGATTCAGAATGATACTCTTATCTAATTTTATTCCAACATCATTCACCATATTACCTATAAAGAAAACAATTTTAATATACACATTGAATATATGAACTAACATGAAAACAAAAAAAATTATCATGATTTTATTACCACAAATTAAAATCCCTAAAGTGTCATTTTCATTATAACATCCCGAAATATAATTTTATCTAAACCATACTATAATACTAACTATAAAAAATATAATTTAATAAAAACATAATTATAAGACTAATATAAATTAATTTTACTATATTTCTTTCCCAGGATCTTTTAGGTTTATAGTTTTAGATAATTAGGAAATACATTAAAGAATAATGTTGAAACATCCACTGGATGTATGTCTTTTCCCATAGGAACAAGTTGTTATGTTTTAACACCATTTTCATTCATAAATTTTTTTATTAATTCAAATGAGGAACCAATAATAATAAAAATTATGTTTATATAGTTCCAACACATCCTTAGGCTGTTGGAAACATTTAAAAACATTGGATGAGAAATGTAAATCTTTGTGAGGGATATAAACATAAAGGAAAACAATTAGACTGATGTGAAATAAAAAAAACCCATAAAATATTATTCCTTTATAATTAATTAAACTTTGATATCATAAATAAAACATAATCACATGAGAACCTAATATTTTCAAAAGGAAACCATTCAAACTCAAAAAAATCCAAGAAAAAATGAACGTGTCTTAAGGAATCATATTCATCATATGTGATCGGTTATATTTCAACCATAAGGTAATAACTTATAACCAATTAATTTATATATTCATTTATCTCGAGAATAAATCATTACCCAATGCATTGGAGGGATATAACATAGTCTTTCCAATTAGTATCAATATATTACAAGAAGAATTAACTGAAAAAGTATATATTATTGTATTTTTCATCATAAAATTATTTAAAACCATATTCAATATCACATTAAAACATCACATAAATATAAGATGAAATTTCCTTTTCAATTAATATAATATTAAAATAAAATGGTACATATAAAATTTTAATTTTATTTTATTTTGAAAAAATGAATGTTGAAAGAGTAATACTTATAAAAAAATAGAAGTCTCAGTTTTTAGAAAAGGAATCATTTTGATAAATCTTTAAAAACAATCATTTTACACTTTTAATGAAAATAAAAAATGATCTACGTGTAAGATGCTAAAATGGTTCTTAAAAAAATTAAGATGTTAAATATTATTTGAAAAGGAATATAGATACTATATGGGGTATATAGAAGATTATTCTAGAAGTAGGATTAATAATAATGATATATAAGATAAATATTTTAATGGATACCATTTAAACATGGTTTTAATGAGAACCCCCTTACCTTGAGTATGGAATTTCCATGTATATCTTTCACATCCTAAATAGTAAAATTGTATTAATTATTTACATGATAAAGAAAAATTTTCATGTTTATTGCTTTTTTTATTCCTTTTATTTCAATTGTGATTGTTTTTTTTAGTTACAATGTTGTTTTAAGTTCATATCAAATTTTTTGGGATTGGTTTTTCTAGAAGAGGTTCATTGTGTTAAACATAGTGAAATGGGTTAGAAATGGTGCATAAGATATCTTTAATACTAATAATTTCATAAAAGTAATATAGATTTATTAAATATGATTTTAAAATGACACATGTAATGTAGGGATTCAAAATAAAACACTTCATCCATGGATGTAGTAGTCCACATACACTCAAGCAGAACATTTTAATTTTTTAATGGATTGAAAATAGCTATTGAATATATTTATCATGAAAATAATAAAATTTCATTACATTAATTATATATATATATATATATCATTAAGATGAGATTTTTAGGTAATATTATTACAATATTTAAGAAAAAACAGTCATGAAAGAATTTTTTTTTAAAAAATACTTCCTCCTCTTATAACCCCCATTGATAAAAAATTAAAGGAATCAAATATTCTTCCTTATGAAAAAACATATCCTCTATATTTTTTCTAGGGGTGTCAGTAGGTACATTGATAAGTATTTTTCAAGATAAAGTTATGAATATTTATTAAAAAATTAGGGGTGATGGGATCCACTAATAAGTGACATGAGTGACACTTTTCAAGATTATATTTTTATTATAATATTATGAAATGTATTTCTCATGTTTAAGTGGAACAAAATCTATATAATTTATAATATAGCATAATTTATGGTTGATATCTAATAATTCGATTAAATTTATAAATATTTTAAAGATAATATCTCCTTAAACCTTCATTTAAACATTTACGATATTTAAATTTAAGCATGGTGAATTGTATTTTAATTTGGTAAAATAATTTTATGAATTAAAATAAAATTGAATATAATAATTAATATTAACATAATGATTCATAATATACATATATTTCTATAAAAATTAATGAATTTTTTTTTATAAAAAATATTTTTAAGTAACAACAATAGAATTTATGACACAATCACATATAAAATTGATCTATATGACTATCAATGGTTTATAACTAAAAAAGGTGATTATTTTAACATTAAGGTAATCTAAAACTGAATGTCACCATTCAAAAAATTAATTAAATTAAATTCACTAAAAAAAATTATTTGAAGAAAATAAAAATTAGGTTCCAAAAAGTCAATCATAAGTTTCTAAATTTAATATAACATTTTCAAATTATTTATTATAATAATTAAATATATAATTTTTAATGAATTTTTTTTTAAATTTTAATTCATAATTACATAAGGATGATTCCATAAAAGATATGGTATTTTTTAAAATTTTAATCTTCACTATTCACCCAAAAATCAACATCTACAAAAAAATCTAAAAAATACACCCTAAGATAATTTCAAAATTGTTAATCTAAAAAATGAATTTCATTTGTTCAAATAAAAGTTATATATTTTAAGAAATACAACTTTTCAAAAATATAGTATATATAGAAAATAATTTATTTAGAATACAAATATTAATTTTGTATTCAAAAATTCTATAATATCAATAATAAAATTATAATTTATATAATTATATAAAATTATCATAAAATTGTTTAATTGATAAAACTATATGTGTTTTCACTCCCAATTAATTATATTTATATAAAATTCTAGACCCTCCCATCATATAATAAAGTCTATATATATGTGATCTATATGGGAAAATTCATATTTTCATCCTTGATTAATTTAATGATGGTAAAGAAATGGGTTTTATCATAGTTAAACCTCAGTAAGACCTGAACCACGCCAGGTTATCCATTAGTTCTCCTTTATTAATATAGAATTCTTCCCAATAAAACATTGGATATAACCCATTATGGTCACCTATCAGACTAAGGAATTTCCCCACATTCAAAAAAATGTTCATTAGTGTTCTTTTTACTCACTCAAACATACCCTAGAAAATATACAATGTCCTTAACTTTCCTAACACTATGTCATACTATACAATATTAACTATGGAGACATAATTTGGAAGGATCTAAAAAATAAAGGTTCACTTTGTTGATATTGGTAGTACCATTTTTTATATTAAGTCAATAATTCTCAAACATCCCTTGTAACTCAAGGGTCATCACCAATATTGATTACCATGAACATACTCATGGAAAAACTCTTGAGTTATTTAAATCCTATATAATATCTATCATGAATCCCTAAATATCAAGGTTGATGATTTTATTTGTAATAAAGCATCGTGAACAGATCAGGAAAGTCCCCATACTTGACCCACCACTCGGTTTAAAGGGAGTTTCTCATCGCCATGGAACGAAAACTAGTGGCTATATATCCAGAAAAGGTTTCTGGGAATGGTTCCACCCTCATATAATAATAATGACATGGAGTGGAATCATTATTATGAATCTGGTTTGGGGCATCCATTTGTTGGACCCACATGTAAATGAGTTAAACAATTTGGAAATAATAAATAATGGGAAAAATGTTATAAATGAAATAAACAAAAAATGTGGCATAATAGATTGAATGTATTATACCCATTATTATACACAAATAATTAAAATAGTTTAACATCACTTTAATGACATATATACGAAGTTGATACTCAACATAAAATAAAATAAGGAAACCTATTATGATGGTAAATTTGGTCTATTAAACTGATACTCAAGCACCAGAAAATAAAATAGAAGTCTAAAAAGATGCTATAAAAACTTCACAAGGCCCACCATCACCACCACATCTCAAATCATCCATCAACAATCTAACATGGGTATTAATGTCACCGATCATAACCTGGGTGACCACAAGAAAACATGAGAACTCGATACACAAATATCAATGTGTAAATAGGGAGTGTGTTAAATATACCTAGTTAGATTTCACCAAAGAGTATATTTAATAACATTCATAAAATATTTCATTGCTATAAATTCAAATTTTAATTTGAAAATTGGTTTTCCACACATACATTACCGTATGAAAAGAAAATCACATGCCTTTCCATTTTTATCAAAACATAAACCCTTGTACAAAACTAGGGTAGATCCAATACATTACATAAACCACTTCAATCAATCGAATTAGGATATTAAAATCCATGAAAAATAATTTTATACCTTTTAACATTATTTTTTGCAAAATAATTTTCCAAAACACTATATTTTAATCAAACATCAACCATTTTTCTTTCAAAAACACACTTTCAAAACCATTTTTAAAATCAGTTTGTTTATAATAAAAACCCATAACTGAAAAATATTATTATCATAAAATAGAACTAAGATACCAGTGGAAATATAATAAACAATAACCATTAAATGGAACCATATAAAAATTAAAGAGATGGGTTATACAAAAAAGGTAGATTATGGGGTCCCATAAATATCCACAATATGATATTTGAATCAAGGAAATTCACTATGGCTCAATTAATTTATTTCATAACAAATATTCCACTTCACCTACTCACTCAAACACCATAACAGGTTTGATAATCTAGGGATAAATTAGACTACTCTGACTGAACCTTTACTACCCACGATGAGAAGAATCCTTTTGAAACACAATATTTCTAACCTCAAACTCTAGAGTCCATAATCCATAAATAGTATAACAGTTGTAACTAATTTTAGAGGGCTTCATTTCCCCCCATGAATCTCCATTAATTTATCTATTTTACAATACAACATATCCAGTCCAAGAATCAATGATTGAAAAATTTAGTATAGTAAAATGGAGATATGAAAGGTCACTAGTACAATTCCTTGAATGGATCCATACAAATTAATAATTGAAATCTATTATTGTAGAAATATTTAACCAAATGTAAATATTTCACCAATGAACCCACAAAATCAAGAACACATGAACACAACATTTCCTCCAATATCTTGATCATCTGTTCCAAATATCCATACATATATGGATAAAAATAAATATTAATTTATATTTAATATCCAAGAGAAGACTAAAAAATCTTCTTCACTTTTGAGAAATAATGAGGAGCTCAAACAAATAAGATCATCCTTCCAACACTATAAAACCACAAAAATTCCTTTATATTCTTACATAAATAAGTATTCACATTACTAAACTCCTTGATAAAAAAGAATTGAATATTCATCATTAATAAATATGTTATAATCTAAATGGAATCGAATCAGCCATTAATATGATTAAAAGCAATAAAAATCTGTTAAACCGTCCTCCCGTAGAGAAATATCTGATGGTTTTAAAAAAATTGGAAGGAACATGATGTTGGGAATTTTCCTTCTAACCAATCATAAAATGAGAAAAAAAACACAACCACTAACAACAGTATTATATTCCACTAGTACTAGATCCTCTAGGAATAATACATATTATATAAAAATGGATTTAATATTAGACGTGATATATGAAACTCATGAATAAATAATTCTCACGTCACTAACAATTTTAATACATTTCACAAAAATGGAGCCCGGTGGTGGAAATCGTATAACCAACACTTGGGAACATCTCTACCGAGAACACAACCTCACCACACCTTCAGATTTGGATCTCATAGCTAAGGTTCCACCACTTTTTATAGGAAAATATAAAAAATATCATGGGGTTATAAGAAAAGTATATATTTGGACCCCTCCATATCCAAATGAAAAGCTGTCATCTTCTACAACCTTCTCCAATAATATATAGCCTCTTGAGTTATATCTCCATGAAAATTTCTACTCAACATGTCTATATATACATTATATTTTCCTTGATTATTGGATATATCTCATTTATAATACTAATAGTACATCATCAACCTCTAATCATAAAATTTCTAACACACTGTAAGAATATATATCAGATATGCCTCTAATATATAAATACCAAAATTTATTCATCATTATGATAATGCCTCCATGTGTTCATGGAAAACAAAACTATAATAACCTTGATATCATGTTTACCCTATAAAGTATCATGAGAACATAACCATAATGCCTCACAAGAGATCAATTACCTATGTATCATCATAACATAACCCAACCCAATATGAGAAAACTCTAATAAAACCTCAAACATGAATCCTTTTCTAGTAATAAATGTATAAGAGAATTGATATGTTCCTCCTTTAATTAATTGACTGAATTTAAATTCTAATGTGTCCATACAACGGTCAAATACTTTCTATTCAAAGCTATGAATGTGGCTAAAATACATGGGAAATTTGGCATGAAACACTTGTATTATAACAGGATATAATGTAAAATTGGAACCTCTTAAACATTTTGAAAAAACTCATAAGATATAATGGATATAATATTCAAATGATCGATTATCATGCCCTAATGTAAAACTACATTCCCATGTAAATAGACCTCACATGTTAAAGATAAAAGATTTTACAGCTTCCAAAACAATTTATTTTATCAAAGGACCTCCAAAGAAGTTTTTAAATTCTTTTCAGGATCCAAATCTGATCATAAATAAGTTATAATTTAATCAATATATATCCACCAAATGTTCTAATAATTAATGAAACATAATGTTCATATGTCATAAAAAATAATCATGGGTAATCATGATTCTAAAAGTATTAACTATGAACTGAATGTTAATATAATTATATATGGGAGAAATATTCTAGATATATTCTTCCATCGCATTAATATGAAAATATAAAAATCATAAATCAATCATTGTGTAATAACAATATGTATTCAATTGAACGAATGAGTCATAAATTCTCAGTAGAGGATAACATTTATTGAACATCACTTGAATCAAGAAATAGTAATTCATTCCCAACTACAAACCGCCATTTAACATAATTGAAATCTAAACAATAGTACCCCATAGATACTTAGTGTGATTGATAAAACCCTTATAAAACATATGTACAATAATAATCTATAAATCCTTCAACTTTTTAGGAACAATCCTGTAAAATGTAATTAAAACTATAGAAACTCCAATTTTAAATTCTATCACAAAATTGCTAAAAAAATTTAAAATTCATCAACAACCCTAAAGAATACTTCCACCAAAACATTCCATAAATCTAATATCATTTGTACCAATGGAGAATAAAGGTTCTATATAAGTTGATATTCTTTTTAACAATCATAATTTCCAATGAACACTAAAAACATTTCTTCTACGTCATAGAAAAAACACATCTCTAAAATTAAACATTAATTCCAATATAAAGTATAACCAATCTAGGAAAATTATGACATAATATGGAGGTACATATAATAATAAGAACTCTCTAACTGACTTATGCTTCCTTTCGTCATCTCAAAACCCAACAACACCTCAAATACACCATTTTTATAACTGAATAGTTTATTCAACTCCATTTTCACTATAAATCTATCTCATTTGACATGAATATCACATACCAAGGATAGTCTACTAAAAGAGTATGAAACTTATGAATATAAAAAAACAATGAAGAAGGTAATGGAAAATACATGGTACCATGAATAATATCTTGTATATATTTTAATAGAATCTCCATAGAATGTTTTTGACTATGTAAAGTTTTTCAACCTTATTATCCCATATAATAGATATGTTCATGGCCAATATTAACCCTCCATCCCTGAGAAAAAAATATTATTATGGCTTCTCCATTTATTTTATCTATATCCTCTCCACAAACTAAAATATTGATGGCCCTAATTCTTCTAATAAGTCTTCATAGGAAACTATCCTTATTTATACACTTGAAACTTGTCTTCTACTCCATGTTGGAAAATAAGAATAGTATGAAACTATAAGTATAAATTTCAGTAACCTATATAAATAAATAAAATCATCCAATAAACTAGTAGAGGCATATGAACTACCCCCTCTATATAAACAATAGGAAAAATTCTAAGTGTGAGTCCTCATTAGAAAAAGTGTTGACTACCTAGAAAAACATAAACCTTTACATGAAACTCCAATCCTCAAAATGATTTTATGATTTACCACCTAAGATAAATTTATTTATTATTATATCTTATTAATAACAACTTCTATTTATAAAACATAATTATACTTATAAATCGTAAGGGTGGAATAGTGTTGAAAATATTAATACAACACCTTCTCAAAATTTCAATCCCTGGTATTCTCATCAGGAAGAAAATTTAAATAATAATATAAAAGATATATCTCCTAAATTTTTATATCCTTCACAGTCAGCCCTACCTACCAAATAGTGGTAAACTCATACCATTTTCACACTCCAAATTTTTACTATAGTAAATTAGCACGGAATAGACATCAAATGATCCCTTGAGATGCCTTTATCTCACCCTAGTCACTTAGGAATAGAATATAACATTGATGAGTGAGTCCACTTAATATATTTAACTCTAATACAATACAATAATTCGTCATTCCACATATCCAATTTAATTTAATTTCAGGATCCACCAACCACTACTCTGACTCAATATTAGATATAGTCCCCTCATACTTTGATGTGTTTTAAAACTAAAAATTATATTTATATAGTTCCTATATGAATAATACACATCATATTCAACTCATTTTTGATCAGTTATAGAATAATTCTACACTTCATCAACTAGAAAAAAACAATGACTCATTTCCAAACCTATTATACAATAGAAGAACTGTAGAAACTCGGGTATTTATAGAATAAAAATTTTTCATATAAATTATTATTTAGGAATAAAATATTATTTTTACATTAATGGGGATTTTTTCTCCGATAGAATACTTATCAAGCAATAAAAAGTTTCATTTAAAAAATTTATTTCACACAACTTTTAGTTATACCGAAAAATAATATAACAATATTATTTTTTTGAATTTGATGTTAATTATCAGTATCTGTATTTATGGGAATGAATGAAATTAAATAAAATATTATTATACATATTTTTTAAATTTCTAACCTTTTATCCAATAAAATTTTGAGGCTTAAAATAAGAATTAATCATGTTTTAAGCATGAAATACACTAATATTTTTAAAAGGTCATTTACCACCATTTGATTGTGAACCCTTTTTAAATATAGTTTTTCAACTTTATATGTTATATTTTAAAAAAATATATTTTATTTAGAAGTGGGACATCAAATTTTACTTTGGATGAAATTATGGAATTTTTTGGATAAAGATCATTTTTTAATGAATTGTGAAAAATAACACATTTAAATTCAAAATTGCCTTTTCATATTATTTATTTATATAGTTTGATTATAATTTTAATTTGTTATAATGTGTAATTGGATTATAATTTTTTTTTAATCCATGTTCGATCATTGGAATAAATTTTACATTGGAATTAGACATAAACAAATGTCAATCATTAAGTAGTTTTTACTTATTAAAAACATGCTTTTTGGTTTTGACAATAAGGATTAATATTAATTTAATTTCTTCCAATTATGTGTTTTGAATTTGTTAAAATAGATTCCATATTTGGAATCATGTGGTTCCAATTGTGTAAATTAGTACCATTTATTTTTAGACATTTTGAATAGTATCTCTAAGAATTATTTTATTTTCCATGGTTGAAGGGTAAATTTGCTAAATAAGGGTAAAAAATAATATTATTATAACACATAAAACAAACATGAAGGAACAATGACATTTCCACATTATAATCACATGATATCATTTCCAGATATTGATATAATAAATTCATTTAAAATATTCAAAAAGAAGAGTTTTGAATCAAAGATCCCCATAAATATTTGAAACATTTCATAGTAATTTACAGTTTAAAGCCATCATATCCATATAAATAAATCCTTAAAACACATTTTGAAAACATGTAAATGAAATAGAAGGTTTTATAAGAATAAAAATTTAAAACACTAAGAACAATGTCTTAGTTGAATATTCCCATACCACATAAGAAAAAAGTAAGAAAAACATTCAATATCATGATAATATAGTAATTCAAGATATAATATGTCAATAGGTCATATATACACCCTCATAAAATAAAAAAGGATCATAATATCAAGATATTCCTTAATTATAGGAGATAAAGACAATGTAGAGACCCAAAGCATGACGTATATGGACAATACATTACTTTTGAGGAATACTTAATACATAACAAAAACAGACACACAAGGATCTTAATAGTTTAGTGTCTTTGGAAACTCGGAATAAAATCTTCTAATCGTGGTGAAAGATCGTCAACATCTCCCAATAAAGATCTTCCCTTTTTTTCTTCCCTAAAACCTTTCTTTATATCCTGGGGAAAAGAAAACATGAAATGGGTGATCTCAAATTCTCAGTAAGGGAAAACATAGAGAACAAAAAACAATCCATAAACATTTGAATTCAAAAACTTGAACATAAAATCTAAACATTGAAATCCTGAGCAAAGACATGAATCATGGAAGTAT
This sequence comes from Viscum album, assembly GCA_963277665.1. NCBI lineage: Eukaryota > Viridiplantae > Streptophyta > Magnoliopsida > Santalales > Viscaceae > Viscum > Viscum album. Next base: position 678,798,897 of record OY728128.1, on the reverse strand, counting down.
GTAATGCATATATCATAAGGGAACTTCAATCATGATAAAATAGAATTGGAATAAAACATGTAATTGTGGAAACCATTAAGAACATGATATGATTTCCATAGTATCCAAAGCATTGCTGCCAAGACCATCTTAGTGGGCAAAGTCCTTTTCTGAATCGAGTTCACTCCTCATTCCAGTCCTGTATTACATAACTGGTTTAACTTGCCATTCCATCCATGTATATCTCTAGAGATATAAATATTTACCCAATGAATTGGAGGTAGATATAGGTCCCACCTATCTCATAATGATATCATTCTTACTTGTGCCACAAAATAAACATACATCATTCATAATAACCCAATAAATAAAATGGGTTTCATAAACATCACCCTATAATTATATAATACATATAAAAGAAATGGATATAATTTCATAATAAGGAATGTGAAACCATGTAAATCATAGAGACATTATACTTGAAACATACACATATGAAATAATTTCATCTTAGATGAAAAATGGTTTTGATAAAACACTTGAAATGAATTCTTGAGGAAAATATCCTTTCTTCTTCAAAATCATTTTCTTTTCACAAAATTTCACGCAATTTTAAAATAAAAGGATTTTTTTGAAATTAGTTATTAAATCTTTTGGAGGAAGCTTCATGAAAATAAGGATTTATAAAACCGTAAAAATCCTTTCATGCCATATAAGTTAAAAAACATTCTTCTCATACTTTTGCCGGAAAAGTAAAAAAAGTACCTTGTAACGTAAACAATTGAAAGATTCCTTACATACCATGTAGTAAAAATAAAAAATGGGTAAAAATGACATTAAATATACATGAAAACACTTTTATACAATATGGACATGGATGATAGAAATATCCCAAGTAAATACTTACGAATAAGCAATCTTGGATAAAAATGAGATTTGCAAAATTATCCCTTACCTTAGGTCTGATATGATTCGTACGTATACAAACCTCATGTATAATGATTTAAATAATGTCATTGACTTATTACAGAATCATATTCATTGTTATTATATCATATATGGTTCACTTATGTCTTTATATTACCCGTTCTTTTCTAAATTCATGTTAATGTAGTGTTTTGGGTAAAATCGTCTCATTTGTCGTTCGTGTTTTAACTTGTAATTATTCATATGATTACATAGATCATGATTACTTACATCCAGAATGTAAAACATGATTTATATATAATATATATTCCGAATATACATTTATATAATGGATCAATAAATGGAAAGAAATACACCGTTCATGGAGACAGTAGGTCATATGTACGCATGACTGCTGTTTTCGTTTGTTTATTAAATTTAATGGAATTAAGTAGATGACATAAATTTATATATACAGAAATATAGTAGCATTATTACGTCATATATTTCATGATTAATTATTATATATACTTTATAACCATTCTTGAATGGTTATCATGGAGAGTGAATCTCATCACGTCGTGGAGACGGTATTCCGTACGTACGCACGAGCGATGATATCATTCCCATGAGCGTCGAATTGTATTAAAGTGTATGTATAATATTAAATAATAAATATCAATTTACAATAATCATATATATTCATTACTTTATCCATTATACCCATCCAAGTAAGGTGGTGGTGGAAAATAGATTACACCACGGCGTGGAGACGGTATTCCGTACATACGCACGCGCGGTGATTTCATTTTCCGTAGGATGAATAGATGGTCAAATATGGTTGTTTCATACATATAATAACATATCAGTATATGAATGATACAGATGTAATTACTTCATAATGAAACAACTAAATAAGAAGAAGTGGAAGAAAAAATAAAGTTGAAAGAATTGGCAACAGACATTACCTCTTCTTTGAAGCGCCTCTTTCATACCTCCTCTTAGGGCACTAAAATTGTTCTTTTAATAAGACCAGGACCTCTAGGATGTTTCTAGGGAAGTGGAGATGAAAATTTTGCAGGGTTTGGCCGATCATGAAGGCTCAAAGTGGTGTGAGGAAGAGAGGGAGCAGGTGCCCTTTTATAAGGTAGGAGAGGGGCACCTTTGGAATAACTATAAATATTATTTTATTTTAAAGACATATTCGGTTCTTAGTAGCTCAAAATTGAGTTATTTATAAGCTAAGGTGGGGATGGGTCTAAATCCTCTAATACAATATAATTTAGACAAGTTTAGGTTTCTATTTTAACCTTATCATTTAGATTTAACTTTAAGTTAGATAATTTAACTTTTACCGTGTTTTCTTGTTTTCTTACACTATAAAGTTAATAAACATATTATAACAAGCCAAACGAACCCCAAGTTGTATATTATTAATATATAAAACCTTATCTAACTTATTTGGTCGAACCATACATTTTTAAGATTAATATAACAATTAAAAATATAATATTTGTTTTAAAAACTATTTAATGTCAGTTTTGACACTATTTGGTAATTGATTTGTGTGAAAATCATTACAGAATGATTAGTTCGAAAACAGTTAACCAGATAAATACTAACATGTCATATTAACCTATAAAATTTGTGTAATTCATAAAATGTCTCAAATTAGATTTAGTTCGGTATTTATAACATCAATTATGTCAATATTTCATTAATAAGATACTTACTGCATCATCTTTGTGTCAAAAATAAATTAAATTATTTAATGTCTAAAAATTATATATAAAATACCATTATGTAGGAAATATTTTTATCTTTCTAATGAATATTTATAGTCGAATTTATCTTATGTATAACCCTATATTAAACAAAATGTACTTATTAAACTTTGATTTTAACTACTTTAACCCTTCTTTAAATAAATTAATATTAAATGTCCTAATCTAATCCAAGTGGGCCTAAATGGTCATATTTTATTCCTAAGGTTTTTTTTGGTCGAATTAATCTTATCAAATAGAATTAGGACATGTTTTAAGGTAATAATAATATCAATTTTACCCTTAATTATCCTATTTACTTTTAACCGTGGTAAATAAAAGTAAAAAGTTACTATACACCAAAAAATATTTTCATCTCATTGAACCACATTTTAGTCCCTGATATTAACTGTGTCCCTTGGATTTTCGAAATTCCACTCACAGAAGTGGTAAAATTATGTTTTATGAAAAATTCAGTTTTTTAACAACCACTTAGTGGTTTAACTATTCATCAAAAAATGAAAGTTTCCAGAAAAATACCAATAATTAGGCCTAATCTATATTTGATATTATGAATTAAAAAATGATTTCTATTTTACCAAATTCAAAACATATCAGTTGCATTAATTAATTTAAAAATTATGTCTCGTCGTCGAAACAAATAGCGTGTTTTTACGAGATAATAACTATCAAAAGATTGACACTTTTTTATGTCTGGTTTAAATGTGAAATTACATCCAATGAAAAACATTGTATTAAATGGTAAAAATATATTCTAAATATACTTTGAAGCCACTAAAGTTAATTATTTATCACTATTAATTATTTTGATTAAAAAAGTTGTTTTTAATTAATATTTAGTAATTTTCACTTTTCATCAGAATATGAAAGTTATCTGAAAAGTACCAAAATTTCACCCTAATCTAATTTTGATATTCCAAATCCAAAAATGAAGTCCATTTTGAAAGATAAAATTTATAAAATTTCAAAAAGTGGATATTACTATTCATAATGGCTAGTTCATAATAATATTATAATAATATCTCGTTTAGTGAAAATCGGTATTGCGTACTACACATGCTTTCAAGGAAGGTCTTTATTGTGTGTGATACAAGCCAAGTCCGGGTTGCGTGTAGTGAAACCTCTATTTAGTTTTGCGTATAATCAAAACTTATTTCATTTATACATTAAACAAAATCTATACATAATGTTGCGTAGAACAGTTTCTATAAAACGAACATGAAATTGTGTGTCATGCGAGCCAAGAATATTGTTGCATATACTGCAAGAAAATACGGTGTTGCATATATCACAAGCTAATTTTGGTGTAGCGTACAACACAAGACATTAAAAAGAATATTTTTCATAAAATCTCGAGGTGTTACATTCTACCCCCCTTAAAATGAATTTCGCCCTCGAAATTCGTCGGGGTTATAAATGGTATATTACACGAGAGTTTCTTTCATAGAAACCCACATCGTAAAAATGAATACTAAAACTTCATTTAAAAAATGAATGTTAGAAACATAATAGATACCCAAATAACTCATCATTGGGTTTCCACATAGGAGAACATAGGTGAAAATATGGATATGGAGGAGAAATCTGACCATCATGTTCTGATGGAGAGTGGTAGAGAACATGGCTATGAAAAATCCATCAAAAACAAAGCCATAGATTTGTGATGATCTAAGGTACCATCTGATTCATCGGATATAAGGGCACTAGGACAACATTTTTGGTTTTCGAGATCATTTCCCTAAAGTTTATGAAATTGGAATTAGAAGAAATACTTTCGTGATTTTGGTACAGTCTCGCCATTGGTTATTATTTGGACAATTTCCACTTCATCTCTTAAATAAATGAAGGTGAATTTGACATTCGTGAAGTGTTAGCAGATCATGCGACCGAATGATGGGTCATTCCATCTGTCTGAAACAAAAGGTTATAAAAGTTATCAAAAATACAGAAGTCCATCTATAGTGAGATTAATCATATATGGTTCCTAAAATCGACTTACACATCATATATCATACTGCTTAATAAAATAAAACTAGTTTCTACTAAACAAGGACTTCCTGTAGGCCAGTGGTAGGCGATAAATGCTAGTAGCACTTCGGTTGTGGGTTCGATTCCCATATCCTTCTCTGACGTGAAGGGCTGTCGCTCGTCCTGCAGGTTGTCCTTTTTCTAAAACTACATTACTATAACATCCCATCAATAATATCGAAAAAATATTCTATCCTTAAACAATACAATCTTATGTTCAATAAAATCCATTCCAATAATTATCTAAAAAACTTCGGTCCAAGATCATAGTATAAAGAAAACGATTATTTCAAATGTCATCAACCAACCATTATTTATCCCCCATTATCTTGTTGGTCACATTCCAATCATGTGAATACCTTAATCATGTATTATCTTGAAAAATGAATACCCATTAAACCATAGTGAAAACATGAATGCTGTCAAAAGTTAACTCTTTCCACATACCAAAATCCAAATATTCTATGTACTCAAACCATGATATAACTGTTTCCTTATATCAGTCATGAGTTCATGAATACTGTCAAACATTTCATTTCCTCCTTATCCCTTCATTATGCGCATATCATTTTATTTCCAAAAATATATCAACCACTTTCCATGGTTACCGGTACCATAAAATTATTGAAAACCACAATAGACTAATACAAATATATTCTAATACACCATAAAAGTACCTCAACAACATTATTCTTGAATACCAATACATAAACACATTAATCCATCCTCTTCAATGATTGTCCTGGAATAAGTCCTTCATTGATTTTGAAGTAACTTTTTAGGTCAGGGCATTGAGTTGGGTAATGCCCATGTTCTCCACAAATAAGACATTGAACTCCATAATAGGCTGCCACTCTATGACCCTTTTCTCCACACAGATAACATATTCCCCTCCATTTGAGGTATTCCTCAAGGTTCTTCTTCCCTTCTTTAGAAATCTCAATCTTCCTTTCTTTATGCTCCTCAACATGAGAACATGAATAAAAGTCTACCTTCCTCTTATTTGATGAATTATGCATACCACTAAATTTTACCTTGTTAATCATATATCGCTATGACTGATTCGGGATAATCACAATACCTTTCTCTCTAGGCATTATGCAATTTTGTTGCTCATAGTCACCAATTTTTCCATTGGATTCAATGTTAACCAAATTCTTTCTAGTTCCCTCCATTGACTAAAACACAAAAAGAATTCTGTGAGAGGCAAAAATCATGCTAGGGAAAACAACATAATAAAGGGGGAGTACCTTCTATATCTAACAGCTTAGGATTAATTCTAAGATCGTTACCGTAATTCTAGGACTATAACATATACTTACACTTAACCTTAGGGACATCCCTAGACATACCTTAGAAATATCTCTAGGGATCTCAATAAGGTTATCACATCCTAGTTTCCAAATGTTGACTAAACCATTCCTCTGATAACAACTGTAGAGACCCGAAGATTGACGTACATGGACAATACATTAATTTTGCAGAATACTTAATACATAACAAAAACAGACACACAAGGATCTTAATAGTTTAGTGTCTTTGGAAACTCGGAATAAAATATTCTAATCATGGTGAAAGATCTTCAACATCTCCCAATAGAGATCTTCCCTTTTTTTCTTACCTAAAACATTTCTTTATATCCTGGGGAATATAAAACATAAAAGGGGTGAGCTCAAATGCCCAGTAAGGGTAAACATAGAGAACATAAAACAATCCATAAACATTTGAATGCAAAAACTTGAACATAAAATCTAAACACCAAAATCTTGAGCAAAGACATGAATAATGGAAGTACGTAAGGCATATATCATAATGGAACATGAATCATGATAAAATAGCATGGGAAAAAACATGTAATTGTGGAACCATTAAGAACATGATATTATTTCCATAGTAGACAAGGCATTGCTTCCAGGACCATCTTAGTGGACAAAGTCCCTTTCTGAATCAAGTTCACTCCTCGTTCTAGTACTGTATTACTGAACCGGTTTAACTTTTCATTCCAGCCATGTCTATCTCATGAGATATAAATCCTTACCCAATGCATTAGAGGGAGATATAGGTCCCACCCATCTCATAATGAAATCATTCATACTTGTGCCACAAAATAAACATACATCATTCATAATAACCCAATAAATAAAATGGGTTTCATAAACATCATCCTATCATTATATAATCCATATAAAAGAAATGGATATAATTTCATAATAAGGAAAGTGAAAAAATTTAAATCATAGAGACATTATACTTGAAACATACACAAATGAAATAATTTCATCTTAGATGAAAAATGGTTTTGATAAAACACTTGAAATGAATTCTTGAGGAAAATATCCTTTCTTCCTCAAAATAATTTTCTTTTCACAAAATGTCATTCAATTTTAAAAGAAAAGGATTTTTTTGAAAATATTCATTAAATATTTTGGAGGAATCTTCATGAAAATTAGGCTTCATAAAACTGTAAAAATCCATTCATGTCGTATAAGTTAAAAAAACAATCTTATCGTACTTTTGCCGGAAAAGACAAAAAAAGTACCTCGTAATGTAAACAAAAGAATGATTCCTTACATACCATGTATTAAAAATCAAAAATGGGTGAAAAGTACTTTAAACATAAATGAAAACACTTTTATAAAACGTGGACATGGATGACAGAAATAGCCCCAGTAAATACTTATGAATAAGCAATCTGGGATAAAAATGAGATTTGCAAAAGTATCCCTTACCTTAGGTCTGATATGCTTCGCACGTATCCAAACCTCCTGTATAATGATTTAAATAATTTTATTGACTTATTACACAATCATATTAATTTTTATTATATCATATATGGTTCACTTATGACTTTATATTACCCGTTCTTTTGTAAATTCATGTTAAAGTAGTGTTTTGGGAAAAATCGTCTCATTTGTCGTTCGTGCTTTAACTTGTAATTATTCATATGATTTCTTAGATCATGATTACTTACATCCAGAATTCAAAACATGATTTATATATAATATATATTCAGAATATACATATATATAATGGATCAATAAATGGAAAGAAATACACCCTTCATGGAGACAGTAGGTCGTACGTATGCATGAATGATGATTTTGTTTCCTTATTAAATTTAATGGAATTTAGTAGATGGAATAAATATATATATACATAAATACAGTAGAATTATTATATCATATATTTCATGATTACTTATTATATATACTTTATAATCATTCTTGAATGGTTAATTTGGAGAGTGAATCTCATCGCGTCGTGGAGACAGTATTCTGTACGTACGCACGAGCGATGATATCATTCCCATGATCGTCGAATTGTATTAAAGTGTATGTGTGATATTACAGAATCAATATCACCTTACAATAATCATATGTATTCATTACTTTCTCCATTATACCCATCCAAGTAAGGTGGTGGTGGAAAATAGATTACACCACGGCGTGGAGACTGTATTCCGTACGTACGCACGCGCAATGATTTCGTTTTCCTTAGGATGGATAGATGGTGAAATATGGTTGTTTCATACATATAATAACATATCAGTATATGAGTGATACTGATGTAATTACTTCATAATGAAACAACTAAATAAGAAGAAGTGGAAGAAGAAATAAAGTTGAAAGAATCGGTAACGGACATTACCTCTTCTTTGAAGCGCCTCTTTGAGACCTCCTCTTAGGGCACTATAATTGGTCTTTGGAGAAGACCAGGACCTCTAGAATGTTTCTAGGGAAGTGGAGAAGAGAAATCGGCAGGTTTTATCCGATCTCTAAGCCTCAAAGTGGTGTGAGGAAGAGAGGGAGGAGGTGCCCTTTTATAAGGGAGGAGAGGGCCACCTTTGGAATAACTAAAAATATAATTTTATTATAAAGTCATATTTGGTTTTTAGTAGCTCCAAATTGAGTTATTTAGAAGCTAAGGTGGGGATGGGTCTAATTCCTCTAATCCAATATAATTTAGACATGTTTAGGTTTCTATTTTAACCTTATCATTTAGATTTAACTTTAAGTTATATAATTTAACTTTTACCGTGTTTTCTTGTTTTCTTACACTATAAAGTTAATAAACTTACTATAACAAGCCAAACAAACCACAAGTTGTTTATTATTAATATATATAACCTTATCAAAGTCATTTGGACGAACCTCATATTTTTAAGAATAAAATAACAATTAATAATACAATATTTTTTTTAAACTATTTTATGACAATTTTGACACTATTTGGTGATTGATATTTGTGAAAATCATAACAGAATGATTAGTTCAAAAACAGTTAACTAGATCAATACTAACATGTAATATTAACCTATAAAATTAATTGAATTCATAAAAAGTCTCAAATTACATTTAGTTGGGTATTTATAACATCAATTATGTCAATATTTCATTAATAAGATAATTACTGCATCATCTTTGTGTCATAAATAAATTAAATTATTTAATGTCTAAAAATTATAAATAAAATACCATTTTGTAGGAAATATTTTTATATTTCTAATGAATATTTATAGTCGAATTTATCTTATGTATAACCCTATATTAAGAATAAGTTACTTATTAAACTTTGATTTTAACTATTTTAACCCTTCTTTAAAAAAATTAATATTAAATGTCATAATCTAATCCAAGTGGGCCTAAATGGTCATATTTTATTCCTAAGGTTGTTTTTGGTCGAATTAGTCTTATCCAATAGAATTAGGACATGTGTTAGGGTAATAATAATATCATTTTTACCCTTAATTATCATACTTACTTTTAACCGTGGTAAATAAAAGTAAAAAGTTACTATTCACCAAAAAAAATATTTTCATCTCATTGAACCACATTTTAGTCCTTGATATTAACCATGCCTCTCGGATTTTCAAAATTCCACTCACAGAAGCAGTAAAATTGTGTTTTTTTGAAAAATTCAGTTTTTTATCTACCACTTAGTGGTTTCACGATTCATCAAAAAAATGAAAGTTTCCAGAAATATACCAAAAAATAGGCCTAAGCTATATTTCTTATTATGAATTCAAAAATGATGTGTATTTTACCAAATTCAAATCATATCAGTTGCATTAATTAATTTAAAAATTAATTCCCATATTCAAAACAAATAACGTGTTTTTAAGAGATAATAACTATCAAAAGATTGACACTTGTTTATGTCTGGTTTAAATGTGAAATTACATTCAATGGCCAACAGTGTATTAAATAGAAAAAATATATTCAAAATATAATTTGAAACCACACAAATTAATTATTTATCACTATTAATTATTTCGATTTAAAAAGTTGTTTTTAATTAAAATTTAGTAATTTTGACTATTCATCTAAATATGAATGTTATCCGAAAAGTACGAAAATTTCACCCTAAGCTAGTTTCGATATTCCGGATCCAAAAATGAAGTCCATTTTGAAAGATAAAATTTATTAAATTTAAAAAAGTGGGTATTACTATTCATAACGGCTAGTTCATAATAATATTATAATAATATCTTGTGTAGTGAAACTCAGTATTGCGTACTACACACGCTATCGAGAAAGGTCTTTATTGTGTGTAATACAAGCCAGGTTAGGGCAGCGTGTAGTGAAAGCTCCGTTGGGTGTTGTGTATAATCAAAACTTATTTCATTTAATCATTAAACAAAATCTATACATAATGTTGCGTAGAACAGTTTCTACAAAACGAACTTGAAATTGTGTGTAACATGAGCCAAGAATAGTGTTGCATATACTGCAAGAAAATACGGTGTTGTGTATATCACAAGCTAATTTTGGTGTAGCGTACAACACAAGACATTAAAAGGAATATTTTTCATAAAATCTCAGGGTGTTACAGACAAAATCCTTTACAATAATAATTTTGTAAATAAAATAGATAAATTATGTGTATTCACTATAAGTACAGATAATTCAAGTATAAATACAAGATATGATATAAAAATTCATTTCTCACGTAATCATTACGTGACAGAAAAACGAAGTATAAAATCATCCCAATGAATGGTAATTGGGTTACGAAGTTCCCTTACCTTGTGTCCGACCAGACTCATACTTTCATCGTTTTCATGAATAATAATCATAAATTAATTTTTAATTTCCTCCGAAACATATTAATTTTTATTATTCCTTTTATATCACTTATTACCTTATTATAACAATTGTTTTGTTTTTTGGTTTATATCAGACATTTTGTTGATGTTCGGAACTTTATTCAAAAATGAACTTGTTATAATTTCAAATTTTCTATGTGGTTAAATGTACATTATCAACAGAATGAAATTCATGATTTCTATATCATATATATCATATATATCTAGTATATATTCATTTAGAATATTCCATATCATTTGGATATAATAAATGAAATCCACCGTTCAAAGAGACGGTAAGCCATATGTAGGCATGAATGCTACTTTCATTGCATTTTCATATTTAAATTAATGGAAACTAAATGATACATAGGTATATTATAATCAAATAATAATATATATGTTATTTATGTTACATAATTTCATTAATTCTATCTTTTATATGTTCCATGTATAGCATGAATGAGTCGTATCACTTTGAGTGGGTGGTAGACCGCACTTCCTCAAATGAAATTATCATATTTATACAACATAAAAAGCATATAGTTATGTAATAAATGATAAATAAAGAAGTATATAGATAAAATAAATATCATATATATCATAAATAATTATATTTCGATCATAATGGCCACCATAATAGGTGGTAGGAGACGATTGAACAATCATCGTTTCTCGAGGCACTAGTACATCGTCTACAGAAAAATTATCTTCTATACCCATTAGATAGAGGTGTGTGTAATTTTATATAGAATAATTATAATTAAAACAACCTAGTATATTTAAGATACTTTTTATTATAAAATAATTAAATATAGAAATTTTAGGGGGTTGGAGAAGGAAAATAAATGAAAGAATCTTGACAGAAGACATTAACTCAAATCAGGTTACTCCATTTGATTTAATCTAAAAGGCCTTTTTTATTTTCCATGTTCCAAAAGTAATGCTTCTAGGAAGAATAGAGAAATTTTAGGAGATTATTTTGTCAGAGGATGGACAGGTCATGGGGGCTTGAGATGTATGAGTAAGGGTTAGAGGTGGTGACCTTTTATAAGAGGGAGGAGGGGCACATTAGGAAAGTTTGAAAATATTATTATATTATTAATTGATTTTAGAATTTTAATAACACCAAAGAGATAAATTTAGATTATAATATGAGTATGGGTCTAAATATTCTCATAAAATTGAATTTACGAAATATTATTTCCTAAAGGTAACCATATCTTTGAGCAATAACCCTTAGTATACTAATAAAACGTTTACGATGTCTTCTTGTATTTTCATATTATATGGTTACTAAGGTTACAATAAAATTTCAAGAGTCCGAAAATGGATCGTTAATTATATATTTAACATCATAGAATTAATTTTCCAGAATCATAGATTTTTAGGACTATTATATCACTTAATAAAATATTAATTTCTTTAAAAACTCATTTATGTAAATTTTATACTATTCATATGTTTTTTTGAAAATCTTTAACAACAAGATTAATAAAAAAACATAATGAATTAAATTATAAAATGTCAGAGTAATTCATAATATTTTTTCCTAGCATAAAAAGTTTCATAATAAATTTATTTTAGTATTTATATTATCATTTATTTAAAAAATTCATTAATAAGGTAATAACTATATCACCATTGTGTCATAAATAAATTTATGAATTTGATGTACGAAAATTATAAATAAAATATGATGATGTAATAAATATTTTTATATTTATAATGAGTATTAATAGTCTAATAAATCTCTTATATAATACAATATATAAATTTTTTAGCATTTGATAAATGTTTAGGTTATATTTTCCCAAACATTAAATTAAAAGTAATTAAATGACAATTTCTCTAACAAGTGTCTCCATGGGGTCCTAAAATCGACCAAATGATTCCCATGGTTTTCCATATATCATAAAATATGGTTAGAAAATGTATTAGGGTAATTTAATATTATTATAATATTATTATTTTACCCTTATTTACCATATTTACCCTTTAACCATGGTAAATAAAATATTTACTAAAGTTACTATTAATAATGACACAAAATAAAAGTATCATATTTAAACTATTTTGACCTCTTAATTCCAAATATGGAATCCATTATTTCAAATTCAAAACACAGGAGTTGCAGAAATTAATTTAAAATTAATTTTTGTTGTCAAAATTAAAAAGCATGTTTTTAGAAGTATAAATTACCAAAAAATCGACATTTATTTATTTCCAATTTCAAAGTGAAATTACGTTCAATGACCAAAATTAGATTGAATGATAAAAATATAAGCTAATTACACATGAAAACCAGTTAAAATGACAATCCAATCTTATAAATAAATTTTATTAAAAGGTAGTTTTGAATGAAAATGTAGTATTTTTCACTTCTCATTAAAAAATTTACTTTAGCATTAAAATACCAAAATTTCATCCAACGCAATTTTTTAAGTTCTAATTCTATATTAGAATGTTATTTTGTCAAATAAAATATATAATGGTGTCAAAAAAATATTTAAAAATGCTTTTCCATCAAAAGGTTGTAAAACTACTTTTTTAGAAATATAATTCCTTTATCCCAAAAATGATTTTATTCATATATCATATCTTGAAAACATAAAAGATGAATTTAAAACATTACATTGAATATATATCATATAATTTTCATTAAATAAAAATCTATAAAAGGTGATATGAAAACACAATTATCCTCTTTTAAACAGGTTTTTATAAAAGTACACCATTATATTCTATTGGTTTTTATTTCCATTTATAATAAATTTTTTAATCAATGAATCATCATTTAAACATGTGTAAACCATATTTCGAAATTTATTTGATACTATTCATTAGCACCATTCTAACGGATAGGTGTTAGATATAATTTAAAATAATAATAATATTATTTTATTATTTTTCAGTATAACTCAATGTTGTGTGCAATGTAAGATTTTGGAGAGGCGCGTTGTTTCATGTCGAGTACACAATCAAAAAAATCCATTTTAACATAATATTTGTATCTTATTAAAAATTATTAATATGAATAAAAAATTATTATTCTATAGACATCTAGTTTATTACATATGTAACATATATATCATATTATGTTATTCTAGAATTATAATATACCTATGTATCGTTCAGATTGTTTCATTAATATGAAAATAAAGGCAATTTGTGTTCATGCATACGTACGACTTACCATCTCTAGGAATGGTGCATTTCATTTCTTATATCCAAATCTTATGGACTACAATAAATACATATATACTGGATATTAATAATATTTAAATCATGAATACTATTCTGGAGATAATGTACTTTTGACCACATCGACAATTAGTAAGTATTAAAAGATCATTTATGACTCAGGTACGTAATATAGTCCAAATGATTGATGTTAACATAATTAATTATGTAAATTTTATAACATAGAAATAAGTGATATAAAACGAATATAAAACATGAAAAGGGTTCTTAAGAAAGTATAAATTAAATTAAGTTTATAATTTAGGAAGAACAAGGAACATATATGACATGTCAAACACATGGTAATGGACTTCATCTCAATATCCTTTCATTGAGGAATATTCCGATAATATACACATCCATATTTTATATGGTGTATAATAAAACCCTTTGACTTTTAATTTCATTTAAATGTAATATTTTTCTACAAAAAATTTACTAAATGGAAAAACAAATGTTTTTAACATACACGGCGACAATGAACTCTCCACCTCCATAACCATTATTTTTTATTTTGAATCCTCTATAAGCGATAATGTTTTCAAAAGGAAAAGTAACCCCTTTTTAAAATTTTGCATATTTTGGTATTTAAAATGGGTTTTCAAATGGATTGAGTATTTCAATATCTCGAAATTATTTCTTGTGATTGCAAATAAAATGTAATTATTGAAATATTGATATTTGAAATATTTTATGTGTTATGATTGTATAATGGTACATAAATATTTGACCGGTGATTATGTGATAAACTGGGGATGAGTGGTTATATGATATACCAAATGATGGGTGGTTTTATGATAAACCAAGGATGGGTGGTTACGTTATAACCTCCAATGCATTGGGTTTGGAAGTAGGCTGTATGGATATTCCATTTAGTGATATGCATAAATGTTGAGGGTATGGTTATTCCATTTAAGTTTTATTATGTGCCATGTTACCTTTATATGTTATATATTTCTTTTTATGGGCTTGTGGTAATAGTTTTCCTATATAAAGGGTAAAAAATGATCTTATATTCAATTTAGTATATTTTCTACTTCTTAAATTTAAAAAGTATTACATTATGATGAAATTTTCATACTTTACATGTTTTAACATGATTAATTTTTTTCAATCATTATGTATCCCTTACTGAGATTTTTATGCTCATCCCATGTTTTGAAATTTTTTTCACATGGAATAAATAGGAATAGATTCAAGGATAGAATCATGGGAAAGTTATTCTGTTAAAAAAAATAAACGATATCATGTTTTTTTGAAGAGTTTTTGTTTTATAAAAACTGGATAGTGAGTAGAAGTTTCTACTTGTAATATTCATGTTCTTATATAAAATTTATGGCCTAATTCTATAATGATCTAAACCTGAAAAGATCATTTATGAGAGATAAAAGTAAATTATTGACTTTAATCAATATTATGTAATGTTTAAGGCTA
Organism: Viscum album; assembly: GCA_963277665.1. Taxonomy (NCBI): domain Eukaryota; kingdom Viridiplantae; phylum Streptophyta; class Magnoliopsida; order Santalales; family Viscaceae; genus Viscum; species Viscum album. The sequence continues at coordinate 678,783,438 of OY728128.1, read as the reverse complement.
GGTCATTATAGTTGGTATCAGAGGTCGATTTAGATAATTTCAGGAGTTATGATATTGTTAAATTAAAATCCATAAATTGTTTTTACTTTCTGGTAAGATTAAAGTGATATATAATTTGAATATTATTATGTTTATTCATATAATATATGTTTGATCAGAATTTTTTTTTGTAATGGAAACAAGGAATTTGTGTTGGGAAGGCATAGAGAGGGAAATAACCTTCCAAATCAACATCCAATGATGGTCGAAATCTCAATTGAATAGCGTGGTGCAGAAATGGCTTAGTTGACTCAAGTGATAAATGGTGGTTCTGTTTATTGATTATATATTGGTATATTCAAAAATTATATAGAATAATTAAATTCCTTTAAGGGTTGTCTTGAAATACTTAAAATAAAATTAATTGTTTGAGAAATTCATAGAGTGTACGTTTTGGTTATAAAAAAATTTATTACGTGGTCACATTGTTTCTAAGTATGGCATAACTGTAGATCCTTCTAAATGAAAATTTGTTAATGAATGTCCAAGACAACCAATATTAATGATATTTTAATTTTTCTTGGTTTAGTAGGGTATTACAAGAGGTTTGTTAAAAAATAACGGTTATCTAGCCCACTTAATAAGTTAACTCGAAAAGGTATTAAGTTCATCTAGATAATAGAATGTGATGAATGTTTTTAGGAAATGAAAAGAAGATTGGTGAATGCTTTATTTTTGTAATTTCCTTCCAGGAATGTTGTATTTGTTTTCTACAGCGACACATAATTTAAATGGCTTGGTTGTGTCCTAATGCAGAATGATCAGGTAATTGCTTATGCATCACGTTAGTTGAAACCTCATGAGTTAAATAACCCTACACATGATTTGTAATTAGATACTCTTGTTTTTGGCCTTAAAAATTATGAGTCATCATTATTTTTAATGACAAGACACAATTTATTAATAATTAAAGTAGGAACTATATAAGTCTAAAGGACGGAATCATATTACAATACCTTTCATAGTAAGGAAGAAGATCAACGGGAAAATCATCCATCCAAGTGTTGTTCTGGTTGATTCCCATATTGGAAAGGCCATCAGTGTAGAGACCCAAAGATTGACGTACATGGAAATTACATTACTTTTGCGGAATACATAATACATACCGAAAACAGACACACAAGTACCGTAATAGTTTAGTGTCTTTGGAAACTCTGAAAAATAAAATTCTAATCGTGGTGAAGGATCTTCAACATCTCCCATAAAGATCTTCCCCTTTGTTTTCATACCTAAAACCTTTGTTTAAATCCTGGTGAAATGAAAACATATAAATGGTGAGCTCAACTGTTTATAAAGGGTAAGCATAGGGAACATAAAACAATCCATAAACATTTGAATGAAAAAACTTGATCATAAAATTTAAACATCAAAATCTTCAGCAATGACATAAATCTTGGAAGTACACAAGGCATAGATCATAATGAATCATTAGTCATGATAAAATATCATGGTAATAAAACATGTAATTGTGGAATACATTAAGCACTTGTTATTATTTCCATAGTAGCCAAGACATTTCTGCCAAGACCATCATAGAGGACAAAGTCCCATTATGAATCGAGTTCACTCCTCGTTCTAGTCCTGTAACACTGAACCGGATTAACTTACCATTACAGTTATGTCTATCTCATGTGAAATTAATATTTACCCAATTCATTGGAGGGAGATATAGGTCCCACCCATCTCAGAATGAAATCATTCTTACTTATGCCACAAAATAAACTTAAAACCTTCATTATAACCCCAAAAAAATAAAATGGGTTTCATAAACATCATCACATCATCACATAAGACATATAAAACAAAAGGATATTTCATCATAAGAAAATTGAAACCATGTAAATCATAGAGCCATTATACTTGAATCATACACATATGAAATAATGTCATCTTAGAAGGAAAATGGTATTGATAAAACACTTGAACGAACTCTTGAGGAAAATATCCTTTCTTCTTCAAAATCGTTTTCTTCTCACAAAATTCCATCCAATTTTAAAATAAAATTATTTTGTAGAAAATATTCATAAAATCTAGTTGATTAAACTTCATTAAAATTAGGTGTTATGAAACTGTAAAAATCCGTTCACGCTGTATAAGTTAAAAATAACATTCTTCTCGTACTTTTGTCGGAAAAGTCAAAAAGTTCCATGTGTGATAAACAAAAGTAATATTACTTTCATAACATGTGGTATATTTAAAAAATGGGTAAAAATTACTTTAAAAATACATGAAAACTTTTTTAGAAAACATGGGCATGGATGATAACAATAACCCCTGTAAATACTTACGAATAAAAATCTTGGATAAGAATGAGATTGGGATAGTTATCCCTTACCTTAGGTCTGATATGATTTGTGTGTATCTGAACCACTTGTATAATGATTTAAATAATTTCATTGACTTATTAAAAAATAATATTAATTGTTATGATGTCATAAATGGTTCACTTATTACTTTATATTACCTGTTCATTTGTAAAGTCCATGTTAAAGCAGCGTTTTGGGTAAAATAGTTTTATTTATCGTACGTGTTAGGACTTATTATTACTTATATCCTGATTTACATAATTCAATAATGTAAAACATGATTTATACATAATATATCTTCAGCATATACATATATATATGATAGATAGATAAATGGAATGAAATACACCGTTCATGGAGACGGTAGGCCGTACGTACGCATGAACTCTGTTTTCGTTTCCTTATTGAATTGAATGGAATTAATTAGATAACCTACATATATATATACATAAATATAGTATCATTATTACTTATTATATATACTTCATAATCATTCGTGAATGGTTAACATGGAGAATGAATCTCATCGCGTCGTGGAGACGTTAGTCCGTACATACACACGAGCGATGATACCATTCCCATGATCGTGGAATTGTATTGAAGTTTATGTATAATATTTAAGAATCAATATCAAATGAAAATAATCATATATTGTTATTTATTTACACCATTATACCCATACATGTAAGGTGGTGGTCAAAAATAGATTACACCATGTCGTGGAGACGGTATTCCGTACGTACGCACGCACGGTGATTTCGTTTTCTGTAAGATGGATAGAAGGTGAAATAAGGTTGTTTCATATTTATAATAACATTTCAGTATATAATTAATACTGATGTTATTACTTTATAATAAGAAAACTAAAGAGGAAGAATTTGAAGAAGAAAGAAACTTGAGAGAATCGAAAGAAGAGATTACCTCTTCTTCGATGCACCTCCTTTATACTTCCCCTTATGGAAGTAGAGTTGGTCTTTTGAGAAGACCAGAACCTCCAGAATGTTTCTAGAGAAGTGGAGAAAAGAAATGGGTAGGTGTTGGCCGAGCATCAAGGCTCAAAATGGTGTGAAGATAAGATGGAAGTGGTGCCCTTGTTATAAGGGTGGAGAGGGGCATCTTTGGAAAAACTTAAAATATTATTTTATAATAAAGTCATATTCGGTTTATAATAGCTCCAAATTGATTTATTTAGAAGATAATGTTTGTATGGGTCTAATTCCTCTCATCCAATGGAATTTAGACATGTTTGGTCATTATATTAACCTAATCTTTTAGTTTTAACTCTTAGTTAATTATATTGACATTTACCATGTCACTTTGTATTTCTATATTAAATTGTTCATAAACATACCATATAAATACAAGAGACCCCAAAGTGGTATATTAATGATACACCTATTAGGATATAAGTATCTTGGACGATCCTTAGATTTTTAGGAATATAATAACAATTAATAATATAGTATTTGTTTTAAAAACTATTTTATGTCAATTTAGACACTATTTGGAAATTTATTTTTGTGAAAATCATAATAGCATGATTAGTTAGAAAAAAGTTCATTAAATCAATACTAACATGTCATATTAACCTATAAAATTAGTTTAATTCATAAAAAGTCTCAAATTACATTTATTTGGGTATCTATAACAGTAATTGTGTTAATATTTCATTAATAAGATAATTACTGCATCATCATTGTGTCATAAATAAATTAAATTATATAATGTATAAAAATTATTAATAAAATAACATGATGTATGAAATCTTATTATATTTCGAATGAATATTTATAGTCGAATTTATCTTATGAATAACCCTATATTGAAATTTATTTAGTTATTAAACATTGATTTTAACTATTTTAACCCTTCTTTGAATAAATTAATAATAAATGTCCTAGTCTAATCCAAGTGGACCTAAATGGTCATATATTATTACTAAGGTTGTTTTTGGTCAAATTACACATATAAAATTGAATTAGGACATGTGTTAGGGTAATAATAATATCATATGTACCCTTAATTACCCTATTTACTTTTAACTGTGGTAAATAAAAGTAAAAAGTTATTATTCAGTAAAATTTATTTTCATCTTATTAAACCACATTTTAGTCCATGATATTAACCGTGTCTCTTGGATTTTCTAAATTCCACTCACAGAATCGGTAAAATTATGTTTTACGTGAATTTCCAAATTCTCCTAGGTGGTGGGTAAAAGACGGTGAGAAGTTCAACAAAAATTTTATATATCTATATTTATTATAAAATTACTCCAATGAATTACATTGAACTTTTATGGGTATTATGTATCAATTTTTACCTAAAATAAATTTAAAAAAAATAATTATTTAAATAAAAATTCGGTTTTTAAATAGTAACCTAGTGTTTTCACTATTCATCAAAAATTGAATGTTTTCAGAAAAATACCAAAAAATCACCCTAGGATAATTTCGATATTCAGAATCCAAAAATGAAGTCCATTTTGAAAGATAAAATTTACAAAATTTCAAAAAATGGGTATTACTATTCATAACGGCTGGTTTTAATAATATTTTAATAACATATCGTTGTTTAGTGAAACTCGGTAATGCGTATGATGCAAGCTATCAAGGAAGGTCGTGATTTTGTGTAATGCAAGCCAAGTCAGGGATGCATGTAGTGAAAGATCCTTCTGGTGTGGCGTACAACACAAGACATCAATAAAATTAAAAAGAATATTTTTCACAAAATCTCGGGGTGTTACATTCTACCCCCCCTTAAAAAGAATTTCGCCCATGAAATTCATCGGGGTTATTAATGGTTTACTACTAGAAAGTTTCTTTAATAGAAACCCACATCGTAAAAAGGAATACCAAAACCAATCTTCAAAAACTAAAGTATGAAACATAACGGTTACCCAAATTAACTAATCACTGGGTTTCCACATAGGAGAACATAGGTGAAAATATTGATATGGAAGAGAAATCTAACCATCATGTTCTGATGGAGAGCGGTAGGGAACATGACTATGAAAATCCAACAATCAAAAAGCCATAGATTTGTGATGATCTAAGGTACCATCTGATTAATCGGATATAAGGGCACTAGGACAACATTTTTTTGTTTTCTAGATCATTTCCCTAAAGTTGAAGAAATTGGAATTAGAAGAAATACTTTCTTTATTTTGGAGGAATCTCACTGTTGGTCGTTCTTTGGACAATTTCCACTTCATCTCTTAAAGAAATTAAGTTGAATTTTTCATTCATTAAGTGTTAGTAGATCATGTGAAAGAATGATAGGTCATTACATATGTCTTAAACAAAAGGTTAGAAAAAGGTATCAAAAATACATAAGTCCATCTATAGTGATATTAATCATATATGGTTCCTAAAATGGACTTATAATTCATATATCATACTTCTTAATATAATAATATTGGTTTCTACTAAACGGGGACTTCCTGTAGGCCAGTGGTAGGCGATAAAGGCCTGTCGCACTTCAGTTGTGGGTTCGATTCCGACAGACTTGTCCAATGCGACGGGTTGTCGCCCGTCCTGCAGGTTGTCCTTTTATCTAAAAATATATTCTTATAAATTTCCATCAATAATATTCAAAAAGTTCTATCCTTAAACAATACGAAGTTATGTTAAACGTAATCCATTCTAATCTTTAGGCTTATCTAAAATATTGTTGTCCAATCTCATATTATAGTGAAAACGATTACCAGAGAGTTCATATAACAAGCATGTTAATACCATCCTTGATCCCCATATAGCATAAGCTATGTCCTGTTGGTCACATTCTAAACATTCGATGGCCTTAATCATGTATTCTCTGGAAAAATGTATACCCATTGAACCTTAGTGAAAACATTAATGTAGTTAAAAGTTAACAATTTCCACATACCAAAATCCTCAAAATTCTATATACTCAAACCATGATATCACTTAGTCCTCATATCAATCATGAGCTCATGAATACTATCAAACATATTATTTCCTCTTTATACATTCATTATGTGCATATCATCTTCTTTCCAAATATATCTGAATAACCTTTCATGGTTACCAGTACCATTCAATATATACTTTCAAATAATTTAGAGAAAACTATAGTGTAACAATCCTTAGATGTTTCTTTTTTCCATAGTACCATTAAATTACCTATACAACATAACTCTTGATAAACATACAATCATTCCACTACCTTCTTAAACCATTGACCAAGCTTCAACACTTCTTTCATCTGATATATCGTTTGTAGTCTCCTTATCATCATCCACATAAATACTACCTATATGACCATGCTGATTCTCTTCATGAAATTTTTCCTTAGGGAATTGGTTTGTATAATTCCCATACATTACACATTTAAAACATCTAATCATTGTTGATGTTGTAGATATACCATTATCCTTATCCATGGTGTTAACTGAGCCTTTTTCTTTTCACTTACTAGATTTGTGTCCTCGTTTTCCACACCCAAATCATCTTCCAGTTCCTTTAAAACATTCTCCTTGATGCCTCTTCCCACATGATTTACATGATAGAAATTGAACTTTCCTTCCTCTATGATTATCATGAAACTTCATCTTTCTCTTATTATCAGAGTCGGGAAACTTACCAAAGTTGAGATTATTGATCATATTATGAGATTTCTGATTAGGAATAATAACGATATCTAGTCCTCCAGATCCAATTTCATTCGTTTTCTCATGAAGAATATCATTCCATTGTCCATCATATCCTCCATTATCGTGAATCATCCCCTTCCCATCCATTTTCTAAAACCCAAAAAGAATAGTGTGAGAGGCCAAAATCATAATCAAGGTGGATTAACTTCAATATCTAACGTCTTAGATTAAATTCTAATATCGTTACCATAATTCTAGGACTATAACATATACTTATACTTAACCTTAGGGACATCTCTAGACATACCGTAGAAATATTTCTAGGGATCTCACTAATTTTTTTGCCTCCTAGATTCCAAAGGTTAACTAATCCTTTGCTCTGATACCAACTGTAGATACCCAAAGCATGATGTACATGGACATTACATTACTTTTGCAGAATACTTAATACATAACAAAAACAGACACACAAGGACCGTAATAGTTTAGTGTCTTTGGAAACTCAGAAAAATAATCTTCTAATCATGGTGAAAGATCTTCAACATCTCCCATAAAGATCTTACCCATTGTTTTCATACCAAAAACCTTTCTTTAAATCCTGTGGGAAAAACATATAAAGGGTGAGATCAATTTCTCAGTAAGGGTAATCATAGAGAACATAAAACAATCCATAAACATTTGAATGAAAAAACCTGAACATAAAATCTAAAAAAAAAAATCATGAGCAACGACATAAATCTTGAAAGTACACAAGCCATAGAACATAAAGGAACAGTAGTCATGATAAACTAGCATTGTAATAAAACATGTAATTGTGGTATCCATTAAGCACATGTTATGATTTCCATAGTAACCAAGGCATTGCTTCCAAGACCATCTTAGTGGACAAAGTCCCATTCTGAATCGAGTTCACTCCTCATTCCAGTCCTGTAACAAAGAACCTTATTAACTTACCGTTCCAGCAATGCCTATCTCATGAGATATAAATCTTTACCCAATTAATTTTAGGGAGATATAGTTCCCACACATCTCATAATGAAATCATTCTTACTTGTGCCACAAAATAAACTTAAAACATTCATCATAACCCAAAAAAATAAAATGGCTTTCATAAAAATCATCCCATAGTCACATAATCCATATAAAACAAAAGGATATTTCATCATAAGAAAAGTGAAACCATGTAAATCATAGATACATTATACTTAAAACATACACATATGAAATTATGTCATCTTAGATGGAAAATGTTTTTGATAAAACACTTGAATGAACTCTTGAGGAAAATATCTTTTCTTCTTCAAAATCATTTTCAATTCACAAAATTCCATTCAATTTTAAAAGAAAATTAACATATTGAAAATATTCATAAAATATTTTAGAGTAAGCTTCATTAAAATGAGGCGTTATGAAATCGTAAAAATCCGTTCACACCGTATAAGTAAAAAATAACATTCTTCTCGTACATTTGTCGGAAAAGTCTAAAAGTTACCCGTGTGGTAAAAAAAAGTAAGATTCCTTGCATAAAATGTGGTAAATTTCAAAAATGCGTAAAAATGACATTAAAAATACATGAATTTTTTTAGAAAACATGGGCATGGATGATAACAATAACCCCAGTACATACTTATGAATAACAATCACGGATAAGAATGAGATTGGAATAGTTATCCCTTACCTTAGGTTCGATATGCTTCGTATGTATCTAAACCACCTGTATAATGATTTAAATAATTTCATTGACTTATTAATGAATCATATTCATTGTTATGATGTCATTAATGGTTCACTTATTAATTTATATTACCCGTTCTTTTGTAAATTCCATGTTAAAGAAGCGTTTTGGGTAAAATAGTTTTATTTATCGTACGTGTTTGGACTTATTATTACTTATATCCTGATTTACTTAAATCTAGAATTTAAAAAATGATTTAAACATAATATATATTCATCATATACATTTAAATATTATAGATCGATAAATGGAATGAAATACACCTTTCATGGAAACGGTAGGCCGTACATACGCATGAACGCCGTTTTCGTTTCCTTATTGCATTGAATGGAATTAAGTAGATGACATACATATATATATATATACAAAAAACCAGTATCATTATTATTTCATATATTTAATGATTACTTATTACATATACTTTATAATCATTCATGAATGGTTAACATGGAGAATGAATCTCATCGCGTCGTGGAGACGGTAGTCCATACGTACGAATGAGCGATGATACCATTCCCATGGTCATGGAATTGTATTGAAGTGTATGTATAATATTTCAGAATAAATATTACATTTAAATAATCATATATATTTATTTATTTACACCATTATACCCATTAAAGTAAGGTGGTGGTCGAAAATAGATTACACCACGGCGTGGAGACGGTATTACGTACGTATGCACGCGCGGTGATTTCGTTTTCTGTAGGATGGATAGAAAGTGAAATAGGGTTGTTTAATATTTATAATAACAAATCAGTATATAAGTAATACTGATGTTATTACTTTATAATGATACAACTAAAGAAAAATACGTTGAAGAATAATGAAACATGAGAGAGTCGGAAGAAGAGATCACCTCTTCTTCGATGCACCTCTTTTAAGATTCCTCTTATGGAAGTAGAGTTGGTCTTTTGAGAAGACCAGAAGCTCCAGAATGTTGATAAGGAAGTGGATAAGAGAAATGGGCAGGTTTTGGCCGAGCTTCAAGGCTCAAAAGGGTTTGAAGAGAAGAGGGAAGGGCTGCCCTTTTTATAAGGGAGGAGAGGGGCACCTTTCGAAAAACTTAAAGTATTATTTTGTTGAAAGTCATATTCGGTTTATAATAGCACCGAATTGATTTATTTAGAATCTAATGTTTGTATGGGTCGAAATACTCTCATCCAATAGAATTTAGACAAGTTTGGGTCATTATATTATCCTTATCTTTTAGTTTTAACTCTTAGTTAATTAGATTGACATTTACCATGTCACTTTGTATTTCTATATTATATAGTTAATAAACTTACCATATATATCCAAGAGACCCAAAAGTGGTCCATTAATGATAAACCTATCAGGATATAAGTATCATGGCCGAACCATATATTTTTAGGAATATAATAACAATTAATAATATAAAATTTGTCTTAAAAATCTATTTTATGTCAATTTAGACTCTATTTGGTAATTGATTTTTGTGAAAATTATAACAACATTATTAGTTATAAGAAAGTTAATTAAATCAATACTAACATGTCATATTAACCTATAAAATTAGTGGAATTCATAAAAAGTATCAAATCACCTTTATTTGAGTATCTATAACATCAATTATGTTAATATTTCATTAATAAGATAATTACTGCATTGTCATTGTGTCATAAATAAATTAAATTATTTAATGTCTAAAAATTATAAATAAAATACCATCATGTAGGAAACTTCTTATCTTTAAAATGAATATTTATTGTCTATTTTATCTTATGTATAACCCTATATTAAAAATTATTTAGTTATTAAACATTGATTTTAACTATTTTAACCCTTCTTTAAATAAATTAATAATAAATGACCTAATCTAATAAAAGTGGACCTAAATGGTCATATTTTATTTCTAAGCATGTTCTTGGTCTAATTAAACTTATCCAACAGAATTAGTACATGTGTTAGGGTAATAATAATATCATTTGTACCCTTAATTACCCTATTTACTTTTAACCGTGGTAAATAAAAGTTAAAAGTTACTATTCACCAAAAATTATTTTCATATCATTGAACCACATTTTAGTCCTTGAAATTAACTGTGTCTCTCAGATTTTCAAAATTCCACTCACAGAAGCGGTAAAATTAAGTTTTATGTGAATTTCCAAATTCTCCTAGGAGGTGGGTAAAAGACGGTGAAAAGTTCAATAAAATTTTTATATATCTAAAATTATTTTTAAATGAATCCAATGAATTACATTGAACTTATATAGGTATTATGTATCAATTTTGACCTAAAATAAATTTAAATAAAATAAATAATTATTTAAATAAAAAGTCGGGTTTTAAATAGTAACCCAGTGTTTTCACTATTCATAAAAAATTGAACATTTTCAATAAAAATACCAAAAAATCACCCTAGGCTAATTTCGATATGCCGAATCCAAAAAATGAAGACCATTTTAAAAGGTAAAATTTACAAAATTTCAAAAAGTGGGTATTACTATTCATAATGAATTGTTTAAATAATATTTTAATAGCATATCGTTGTTTAGTGAAACTCGGTATTGCGTATGATGCAAGCTATCGAGGAAGGTCACGATTGCGTGTAATGCAAGAAAAGTCAGGGGTGTGTGTAGTGAAATCTCCTTTTGGTGTAGAGTACAACACAAGACATCAATAAAATTAAAAAGAATATTTTTTGTAAAATCTTGGGGTGTTATAATCAGCCACCATGTTCGCTTCACGAATGGCGTGTGTAGCTATGTAGTTGATCTCAAGGAGTAAAGAGAGGCATCTCATCCAAAGAGTAGTGAGTGGCCAAGAAAGATGCACAATGTTGTTCCAAATTTAATGGAAAATTTTAGTTGAGTCACTTTCTATCCAGATGTTGTTCGACCCTTTTTGTTTGATGCAGTCCACAACATAAATCAGAGCCCTCATTTCTACCTCCAAAGATTTGGCCATGCCATAATTGATAAAAAAAACATCCTTGGGGATTCGAAATGGAGTTATTGAAAATATATCTACAACCAACAGGTATAGGGTTTCCTTTGAGGCTCCAGGAATGTTAACTTTAATCCATCCTGGAAGCGGTGGTTGCCAAAATAGAGTAATGTAACATTAACCAAGATATATTTGGATTGATACCCTTTTGTTTCTGATTCAACGAATTTTGGATTAGAAATTATTGGTGTATGGAATTTATCTATTTTGTTTCAGGTGGTAGTGAAATCATCTCCATCACACTTAATTAAGAAAGTATTAAAAGAAGACAATGAGTTTCAGAAAAAGGTATAATTGGTTTATAATGGTAAGTTACCTCAATTTAACATTGATAAAGATTGTGTTTTAATGTATAGAAAGATATTATCTTTACCTTGAGATTCATAGTTAAAGAAATAGTTGTTTTATTATTCTCATATTTCTCTATTTTCAGTTCATCCAGGCAATACTTATATTTACAGAGATCATCGGTAGTATTTCTTGTGGGACGGAATGAAAATAGATACTACTGAATTTACAGTGCAATGTTTGATTTGTCAATATGATAATGGAGAGCGAAAGTTACCAAAAGGGATTATTCATCCCTTTCTAGTGCTATAGTGGAAATAAGAAAATGTGTCCCCAGATTTCATAGTGGGGTTACCAAAAACATTTCAAGGTAACAATTCAATCTGGGGTATTGATGATTGATTAACTAAATCTACTCATTTTTTTTCCTATTCTAGATGCTATATCCCTAGATAATCATTCTCAATTGTATAATAATAAGATAGTAAATTTACATGGAGATTCCAACTCCATTTTATCTGATTGTGATATTATGTTCATTTCTAGCTTTTGGAAAGGCCTTCAAAAGTCAATGGGAACTGAATTATATTTCAGCACTTCCTTTCATCATCGATAAGATGGGATGTAAAATTAACAATTAAAACCATGGAATATATGTTATGTTCTTGTTCAATAGATTACCATGGATGTTGGGACCAACATATTTCTTTCATTGAGTTTCCTTATAATAATAGTTTTCATTCCATTATACTGATGGAACCATTTTAGTCATTATATGGAAAGCGGTGTCGAACTCAAGCTTTTTGGGATGTGGTAGGTTAAAGGGAGGTAATGGGAGTATAATTTGTATAAGAGAAGGAAGAAAAAGTTCATTTTATTCAGAAGTACATGAGGATAGCACAAAACAAGGAGAAAAGCTATACAGATAACCAAAGGAAGGATATTTCTTCTGGGGTAGGTGATTAGGTCGTTCTCAAAGTTTCTCCAGGGAAAAGTGTGATGTGTTTTGGTAAGAAAAGAAAGTTGAATCCAGGGTTCATTGGACCCTATGAAATCATAGATAAAGTTGTATCAGTTGCCTGCAGAGAGGATTTACCTCAAATTTTATCTGAGGTAAAAAAATGTTTTTCATGTCTCAATTTTGAGAATGTATATGTTGGATCCGTCTCATGTTTTGAGTCTAGAGGTAGATCAGTTAGAAAAGAATCTTCCTTATGGGGAACAACAATTATAGATTCTTGACCATAGAGAGAATGTATTGTAGAGTAAGTTGATTCCTCAGGTAAAGGTTTTTTAAAAAAAAACAATATAGTTGACAAGGGAATATGGGAATATGATAATTCAATGAGGGATAAATACCCTCACTTATTTGGTATGAAAATAAAATTGGGGGGATGCTATTTCCAAAAGGGGGAAAGATGTTTCATCCCAGTTATTTATATAATAATAATATTTCATATATATTATTTTTTATCAATAAGATATTATTTTTACATTAAAGGGGATTCTTTGTCTGATAGATTACTCAACATGCGATAATGGGTTTCCTTGAAAAGTTTTCGTTGCACACAACGTTGAGTTATACAGAAATATAACATAATAATATTACTATTTCCAATGGTAGATAACTCCTATTCATTGTATTAGTGGGAATGAAGACAAATAACTAAAATATGATTATACATATTTGTTATATTTAAATAATTTTATGTAATAATTTTTATAGGCTTAAAATAATAATGAATCCTATTTTAATCTAGGAATACTCAAACATTTTTAAAAGGTCATTTTAAAACGTTTTGATGGAGAACCATTTTCAAAACTATTTTTCTTCACCATTATATGTTCAATTTGAAAAAATAAAATTCTTCTTCATAAGCTATCCATAAAAAATTACTTTGGAAGAAATTTTTGTATTTTTTTGATGATGTTTATTTTTTAATGAATAGTGAAAAATACCTCATTTTTATTCAAAACTGCCTTTTCATCTAATTTAATTATATTTTTATATTATAATTTTAATTGGTTTTAAAGTGTCATTGGAATATATTTTCATCATTTTACCTTATTTTAATCATTTTATGTAACTTCACATTGAAATTTGAGAAAAACACTTGTTAATCATTTGACATTTTTTAGTTTTTAAAAACATGCATTTTGGTTTTGACAACAAAAAATAATTTTGAATTATTTTCATCCAATTATGTGTTTTGATTTTGGAAAAATGGATTCCATATTTTGAAATAAGAGGCCCAAATTGATTTGATATAAACATTTTTTAGACATTATGAATAGTAACTTCAGTAATTATTTTATTTACCATGGTTAATGTGTAAATCTAGTAAATTAGGGAAAAAATATTATTATAATATTAAACTATACTAACACATATACTATTCCTTTTTAATGGGATATTTATAAACAAGGGATTACTTGGGTTGATTTTGGGATCCCATAGAGGCATATGGGAGTGATAATGACCTGTTATATTAATTAATTTAATGTAAAGATAAATATAACAAAAACATATATCTTTTAGGAAGAAAAATTTATATAGGGTAATTTAAGTGTCCGTTTTGACTATAAATAGTCATTATAAATCTAAAATTATTTAATACATCATGGTATTTTATTTAAAATTGTATATTTGTTATAAATAATTTTATTTATGACATAATGATGATGTAGCAATAACATTATTATTGAATGATTTAAATCAATGAGATTATAAATATTACAATAACATTATTTTTTAACTTTTCATGTAATACGATAATTTTAGTTATGATTATGACTTCTTATATTTTAAATAATGATGATATTTAGAATGAATGAAGTTGTTATTTATTTTTAAAAATCCATCATTTTAATAGTATAAAAATTGACATAAATGAGTTTTTAAAACAAATACAGTTTAATTAAATGATGTAATAGTCCAAAAAATCTAAGATTATTACAAATGCAATAGATAATTTTGATCAAGTCATTAATGAACAACATTAGGTTCTATTTTAATTTTATAATAACTATATTAACCATATAATATGAATATATAAGAAGAGATGGTAAGAGTCAAATTAGTTAACTAAGGGTTACAGATAAAATATAAGGTTAAATTTGTGACCTAGAATTGTCTAAAACCTATTGGTTTAAATTTTTTTAACCCCAAAGAATGTTATATTTGAAATAAATTAAATTGGGTTCATTTGAAGCCGAAAATAATTTCATAATAATATAATATTTCAATACCTTCTTAAAGTGTCCATCTTCCCTCTTATAAAAGGGAATCACCTCTACCAATTTAATCACACATCTCAAGGCCCTTGTATCTTACAAATTCTGCCCAAATATTCTCTTTAAAACCCTCCCTTCCTCCTAGAATCATTACCTTGGGAAAAAGTCAATTTAATAATGACTTTTGGCTAAAATTAAAGGGAGTTACACGTTTTAGAGGTAGCATCTTCTCTATATTTCCATTCCATTGTTTTACTTATTCACTCTCTATTATATTCTTATTCATTGATTATATAACAAAAACATTTTATTCAATATACTGGGATGTTTTCATATTTATTATTCTGACTAAACAAACACATACCTCCATCTAATGTATACAAACATACTGTTTCAGTGTATGACGAAATGCTGCCTCACTAAACGATGATTGTTCAATTTTCCACTAACACCTCTCATGGTGGACATTTTGATCGAAATTTATTTTTAAATGATATATATAATATTTATATTATCTATATTATAACTTAATTTGTTTATAAACATACCTTTATGCTTTTCATGATATGTAAATATTATAATTTCATTTGAGGAAGTGCGGACTACAACCCCCTCAAAGTTATATGACTCGTTCATGGAATACATGGAATGTATACATGATGACGTTAATGGACATATGTAACCTATATATCATATGGTATTATATTGGAATTATAATATACCTATGTATCATTTACTTTTCATTTCATTAAAATGAAAAATAAATGAAAGTAGTGTTAAGGTGTTCTTACAACTTACCATCTCGAGGAACAATGAATTTCATTTATTATCTCTAAATGTTATGGAAAATTATAAATACATATATACTGGATATATATGATATTTAAATCATGAATACTATTCTGGAGATAATGTAATTTTTACCACATGGACAATTTGTAATTATAACAAGATCATTTTTGACACTAGTAACTAATATTGACAAAATGACCGATATTAACATCCATAATATGGTAATTTTAAAAACATGGTAATAAGTGATATAAGAGGAATAATAAAATTTAATAAGGTTTTTAATCACTTAAAAATTAACTTAAGTGTATTATTTACGAAGAATAAGGAACATATGTGATGAGTCAGACTCAAGGAAAGGGACTTCGTCTTAATCTCCTTTCATTGAGGAACATTTCAATAATATACACCACCTTCTTTTATTCAGTGTAAACTTACACTCTTTGACTTTTAATTTCATTCAAATGGAATCTTTTTCTTCAAATGGATTCACTAAAAGTCAAAATTAATGGTTTTGATTAATGCGGCAACAATAGCCTCTTCACCTCCATAACCATTATATGATATTTGGATTACTCAACAAGCCTTAATGTTTTCAAAAGGAAAAGAATTCCATTTTTCCCTTTTTGGATGTTTTATTATTGAAAATGGTTTTTGAAATGGATTGAGTATTTTAATTTCTTTTATTTAGTTATTGTGATTGAAAATGAAATCTTATTAGTGAAATGTTGATATATTATGTGTTATGAATATATAATGGTACATGGATATTTGATGGTTTGTTTCGTGATAAACCAATGATGGGTGGTTGCATGATAAACCCAATGACGGGTGGTTCCTTGATAACCCAAGGATGGGTGGTTACTTTATAACCTCTAATTTATTGGGTATGGAAGTCGGCTGTATGGCTATTCCATTTAGTGATATGTGTGGAAGTCGATTGTATTGTTAATTCATTTAACTATATTTATGTCCCAAGATACCATTATAGGTTATATGTTTCTTTCTATGGGATTTTGGTAATATTTTGGTTACTAAAAGGGTAAGAAAAGAGATTATATTCAATGAATTATATTTACCAATTCTTAAAGGTGAAAATTATTACTTTATGATAATGTATTCATGGTTTAAATGTTTTCTCAAGACTAATAGTTTTCATTAATTTTGTATCCCTTAATGAGATTTTTATGATCATCCCATGTTTGGAAATACTTTTTATAATACATAAGGAAGAATACATTCAGTTATATAATCAATGGAGTCTCTTGTGGTTAAAACTTGAAACGATTCCATGTTTCATTTTAAAGAGTTTTTTTATAAAAAAATGGATCATTAGTGGAAATGTCAACTTATAATATTCAGGTTGTTATGTATTTGTTATGATCTAATTCTATAATTCTCTATGTATCTAAACATGGAAAGAACCGCGATGTGAATTAATATTCAAATTATTTACTTAACTCAAGATTATGTAATGTATAAGGCTAGGACCTTACAAGAAAACTATTATTATTCTTGGAATATGGAATTCATTTATGATAATTTAATTGAATTCATTTTAAAATCCCCAATATTTTCTCCAATTCATGAAAAACCAAAATCATATATGACACATTTACTTCCCCTATGTATATAAAAAAAATTAGAATATTAGAATGTTATGTAGTCATATGGTCTTTGTGTAGATCATAATGGTCCAAATTTTTTATGTATTAATTAGTATTCCACGCCAACATCATAAACCATGTTCAATTAATGTAGTTTCCCTACCACCCCAATGTAGCCCTAACCAATTTCAAACTCCAAACTCTACACTAACTCTATGCCACTATTCTGATAACACTCTTTTGAGAAATATAACAACTAGAAACCCAGAGCTAGTAGGTAATTAATGTTTCTCCCCAAATATCATCACCAATGGGCCATAGGTTTGAAACTAGACCAAATGGTTTAAAAGAGTAACATAGACAACATAACCCTCCTAATCCCAAACATAATAAACTCAAAACCACCAATAATATTTATATAATGTATCTATAAACCGTTCATGATGTAAAATTCAGGAAATGTCATAAAAAATTATCCTGAAATGAAACACCAAAAAAAATCAAATGATTGTTAATCCAAAATCCATGATAATCATGAGCAATAAATTTATAGCATGACAAGAACCTCCGTCCTAAAAATTTATAAAATATAGGAAATGTAACGTATGGGGGATCATTTGACTATACTATGTAGCATCCTCCAAAAAACCTCCAATGAAAATGTGAAAGATAAAACTAATGAATCATTGAATAAATAGTGAAACTACCTTATCACTCATACTAATTAAATAACCACTCATCCTTACTAAGGATCTCTCATCAAATATGAAAACAATATAATAAAATAATATAATAAAAATATATGATATATTTTCCATATTCCCACTTCTCCTTTAAACTATACACCCTCATTCCCCAAAGGATTATATCCAGCAGATCGAATCCCCACCATATCAATATAAAGTCAAACTATATACACATAGTCACATACAATATACTATGTACTACAACCACATGACTACATCAAAGTCTTATCTTCACATTAGTACCACATCACAACATTCTATCATCTCAGGATATCTTTTCCAATGCTATTTTCTTTAAATATAAAATGGAATAGGAAAAGTTAGGAATTTGTATCACCACTGTATTATATGATGGGGATACACTAGTACCAAAAAAACTTTATATCAAAATTAATCACATAACCTGATTGATGTGGTAAGGTAGAATAAATAACATGAACTATGATGTATATAAAATTTCCTAAAAACTCACCCTAGGGGTTCAAATCCCATAAAAACACCTCTATAACCACAACTCCACCTTTGGGTCCCCAATAGGTTCAAACCATGGTGGCACCACTACTCCACCTTCAGATGGATAATAGGTCCAATCCTTGAATCATTCATGTCTCCAACCTCATGGTGGAGTAATATAAGTCATCATAGTGAATGTCATTGAAAACCAAATACTATGATCGATACATATATATTGTCCAGAAGTCCATAAAATTGGAATTAGGTAATAAGTATAATGTCCTAATTTTCTATAAAAATTCTAATTCACAATCATATCCCATAAAATCTGGTCTTATAGACTTTACTAACGAATTCTAGGTCAGGTTCCACACACAACATGTAGGATCCACATACAAAAAAATACAAGGTGTCGTGTTAACTAGTATAGCTATATAGAATTTCAATAAGAATATATTCAAAAAAACACAATATTTATTTTTTATCACAATAAAAAATATTTTTTTTCCAAAACAATATAATCAATTACATACAAGTACATACATGTCATGTGATCCCTACGTTGATAAAATGATTCATGAATACAAACAATATGTTGCTTCTATAGGCCATGATTCAAATAAAGACCAATTCAATCATAAATTTGATTCAATTTTGAGAAAATAAACAAACTTTAGTGAAAAAAACACAAATAACTTCACAAATATCAACAATTTATGTATCACCAAAACTAGAGTAACCTACTAACTTTTATATGGATTTTCCCATGATTCAACAATTATATACCTCAAAATACCATAAATTAATAACAAAAAAACAACCATCAGGATTCATAGTTTATAATTGAGCTCCACTCTACCATTCACAGTCTATCTTTGATGTAACCTTTTGGCATCCCTAGCCCGAGTGGCCACTATTTTCTCTAAACCATGATACCAAATAACATAGGCATGCCTCCATATATTTAATATGTTAGGAATTATGAATTCTGGTCATTTTTTAATTTACATGTTCAAAAGGAGGAACTCTAAAATTTATATCTTGAATCAATAAGGAATCATGGTAGTAGGGGTCAAATAGTGGAAACAATTTAAAAGATCATGTTCTAGTTCATTTGTGATAATTCATAGTGACCAGATGATTCCATATATAAGATAAGGTATAAATAATGGTCACTAATGAGGATAATTAGAATTTCCTCATTGATTTTTGGAAACTTAATACAAAATGTTCAATACTGTAAAACATAAGACTAAATTTTCCAATCACTATAATTTAGTTTTCATGGAAGAGTGTTCAATAATATATCAGAGGTAATTTTGACCTAGAATGGTACTCCCATAATGGTCAAAGGATGTTGTAATTGATTGGACCCCACTATATTGGTGGGGTGGTACCATTGGTATTTGTTTTGATTCATTTTTTCTTATTAGTGTTATATTTGGATTGTTTTTCAGATAAATTATAATCTTATAGCTTCAATGAAATGAATGAATGAAACAATATTCTCTTCTGGTTGAAAGAATAATGTATAAACTGTATAAATATTTTTTTCCCATTTTTATAATTTATTTATTTAATATTTTTTTCATGGTTTTATTTGTTTCAATGTGTGAGGATGTCAAATTGGTTAAGTGATTTGGGGTAGTGGTTATATTTTTTTAATTGATTTTATGTTTTTTTTGGTTCCTTCTAATTTGAATACTTTGGAGCCCTTTTATGTTTTTGAAGCTTCCCTTGGTTTAAATTATATTTATTAGTTTTATAAATCATATAAGTTTCATTAGATATAGTGTTTTAGTTAGTCTCAATATCACACTTATGAATAGTATCTTATGGTAACAATCATTTCAATATATATTTATATTCCATTGTATTCTTAGTTTTTGAAGGTATGGAGTTGAAAAATGGAAAGGATTAGATTGAAAAATTAAAATGTATATAATTCATCTTCTGGGGGATACAGAGAGAACTATCTAACTTAGAAGGACACCAAGGGTCTATTTTTGGGGGCCAAACAAGAATAAATTTAAAAAAAGTGATGTTTTAGATATAAATTCCCTTATATTTATTTTAGAATTATGTTCGTGGAATATTTATTATAACACATGAGTGCTGAATACCATAGTATTGTGCAAAAATTCTGTGGTAGACACAGATTGAAATCCAATATCTATAAAAATGTTTTTATGATACAGACAACATTTAGAATGAGTATATTTAAATGTATATTCGTAAAATATCATGTCAAAATCAATAATATTATTCAGAGACAATACTAATTGGACAAATTAATGTTTTCGGAATATTTTCGATCATGTTTTCTACCATCATCACTATAAAAATTATGGGACGTAATGGTGACTTTTTTAAGTAATTCAATTGGGAAAATGAACCAAGTAATTAAGGAATATTATGATTTACTTAAAAGTGATGAGATTAATTAGAAATAAGTCAATCCACCAACTATAATTAAACTCAATAAAGAAGATAAAGTGAGTTTCATTCAATAGGTAGTTCAAAAATATTTTAAAATAGTTTAAGGAAAGGAAGTCTCAGTAGACCAAAAAAACTCATATATAAATGTTGTTACTGATGGATGATGGGGAATGTAAAAAAATATTATTGGGGTAATATGGTGAATTCGGAAATGGGAACTCCCATAATTTAATGTTTTGTAAATTATAATGTTGTATATAAATGTAGTTTTATAATGAATGTCTGTATTCTATTGATATCGTGGGTCATTTATTCCAAGTATTTGCTCCATGCTAAAGGTGATAGGGGTTGTATGAAAATTTATATATCCATATGGTTCAAAATTTCTTATCTAGAACATTATGTAACTTCTTAGATCATTGGTAATAGACAAATTAATATTTTAATGTCAACAAGTCTCTTTTTAAGGGTTAGAAGGATCCTAAAAAATACCATGTTAATAGAAGAACATTATTTCCAATTGATTGTTGGATAAATAAAGATTTAAAAAAATATTCAAAATTACATTACATAAGATTTCTCAAAGATATAAGTATGATTCTAGAGGTGTAAAATATAGTATGTCTCATCTAACAACACAATCAGATAGAGTATCAAATATTCGAATAATTTTTGTTCATTTTAGTGTGTGAGGATTTCAAATCAGTGTTATCATTTAAGGTGTAACTTTCTTCCTATTTTCGTGTTCATTTATTTCATGGGTAATTCATTTTTTGCATGTTATATAATTTTTTTCTATGCTTTAAGATTCTAAAGGTTTTACTTCTTATGAAAAGTGATCTAAATTCAAACTCAAGAGTTTGTTGAATAATAGTGATAATCTATGTTGTGATCAATTAGAGACTATATGTACCAATCTTAGAAACAAAAAATTTCATTTGATTAACTATCAACCAAAATAAACACTTCATGATAACAATAAGAATCAATAAGTATACCAAACATGATAAAACAATGAGAATATATCATGACATATGATTCATACAAAGAAATATTAGATAACCTATGGGTAGATAATTTAGAATGAATTCAACTGGGTAACTATTCGAAGTCCATCAGGTAGCATATAAACATCACTGAACAACCACAACCAACCTAGGCACACTGAGTACCCGATATTAGTTCATCGAGCATATATAGGCATCTTTCTCCAAATAAATTTATCTTATATTGGTATTATTATCTTGAAATTGACCTTCAAGAATTCCCTAATCCATTAAAAAACTCAAACCCACTCACATAGACCTGTCTAAGAAGATTTAAGATCCAAAATATATCAACTAAGACTAATTTCATTTCATAAAACAATAATGTACTCTTCATTTATATCAAGGGGTGGTGGGAGATATTTTGGGTTGATTTTATGTGATTTTTATACTTAATTTTATCATTATATACTCATTAAGAAAGAGTTGACAATATTATCATTTTGAAATTTTTCTATTTTTGATCTTCTCATCATATATTTTACATAAGGGATCTATGTGTGGGTTGTACAAGATGTTCTCATAGACATATTTTTAAGGGGATGGAGACTAAATTCCATTAATATTTTTTCTTTAGTGATAATAATAGAAATACTGCGTAACATAAGATAAAACCAAATGATCACTAAGTAATAGACACAAATAAATAGTTGTTGACCCTTGTAAATATTATTGTTCATGTTTTTTACTACATATATATATTTCAAGAACATAAGATATATCCTAGACTATAGAATATACAAACAATGGGAGAACATTGGTTTGAAAAGGGAGAAACAATGAATTGAAAATTGACCATTAATCCCCCTCGTATCTTGTATATCATTATCTAAGCCTAAAAATTAGTATTAGATGAAATATTTAATCCCATAGAGTTGTCATATATTTTCATTTCATCCTCTTTCAAGAGACATTAGAGACAAAATCACTTGGTTTAAAATATATATGCTATTCATTGTTGATTATTTTACCATTGTGAATTTATATATTGGAATATAAGTTTTTTTGGAGATGATTGACACTAAATCCATATAAATTATTTTGCTCAGGTAGATTAATATTAAGAAGTTAGATTTATGTAATATTTGGTGATTTTACCAATTTCTTTTCTAAGTTATCATAGTAAATGATGATCTATCTCATTCATGTTAAGCATAAATTTTCTTCTATTAAAAATGAAGTTAAATTTATTATGATATCCCAATAATCATATTAAAAAGAGTTTCTAATGGTAATATGATATGGAATCTAAAAAGAAGGAATGAAGAATAAATTGTCAACTATGTGTAAATATGAAAAATTATAAGATATGTAATTTTTTCAAGTGAATGGTCATGTTATTATTTTTTAACAAAAATTGGTGAATCAAAATTTAAATGCGGATGTTAAGGAAAAATAATTTATGTCAATTTTTTCTATAAATATTATGAAACAATGATATCTTATGAAGAATTCCCCGATGTAAATTGTTTCAAAATTCGGGATTATCTTGTATCCACAAATTTTGCTAAAAACTAATGTATTAATTTTTATTATTTTATAGATCATGATAAAGAAAAAAAGAAGTTGGGAAATTATACATAAAAAAAATATAAACTTTATATGGATCAAAGAAAAGAAAAAAAAATTAAAAAAATTATTTAAAATATAGTGTTGATATTTTATTTGAAATATCAACTTTATCAATTTATAAAAATCTTAACAAATAATTAAATGTTAATTAAAGGATAAAAAATAGTTTACTAAGGTTTCAATATTATTTTTTTGACTTTCATCCCTTTAAATTTAAAATAAATGATAATAAATATTTTAATTCAATTTATCTACATTTACAGGATAATGAACATATCATGTACCTATGGTAACAAGTTTTTTTACTGATTCAATGGTAGATGAAAATAGTATAACATTTAATTTTGAAATAAAAATATAAAAGATATATTAAATTAATAATGGAAAAAAACAAGGATATTTTAATGACTAGACACTGATATCTAAAATGAAAGAATAATTATTCACAAATACAGTTGAATCAAATTCAAATGGAACCATGAATGATTAAAGTTGGGGTTTTATATGAAATTTGTGATTCTATTAATGTATAGAAATCATCTTGATATTTTGTATAATAAATAGTGAAAGAATATATAAGTTTGAAAAAATTTCATTTTATATGATAAATCTAATCAAAATATAGGGAATACTTTCATATAGTTCTTACCGTAAACATGTGTTTTTGTTTGATCATAGTTTTACTTTCCCTTAGTTGGAGGTTATTAGGATGATCTAATTGTGATTTGAATAATACATAAATATTGAGATGATGGTAGGTTATCTCTACCCATATTGGTTCTTATTTCCTAGTGTGGGACTCTCTTATAAAATTTGATATGTTTATAAAACCCTTCACAGTATCAATACTATTTAACCATATTATGAAATTGATTGATTGATTCCATGCATTGATATGAGTAGTTGTATTTATCAGATTTTCTCTATTTATATGTATGATAGTTCCTCTATCTTCCTCCATATTAGTTTGTTATTCTCTACTTTAAATCCATATATCTGTGCACTTTGGAATTTATCACCATTTAGGAAGGTTGTTGGAGCTTTATAATTTTTATTTCGCCTGATATAAGGGATATTTATATATCCTTATATAATGAATCAGTACCCATGTAGAAAAATCCCATTTAATGAGTCATTTCATGAATTTTATGGATATTTGAACATGAACTAATTGGTTCCTTTTAATTTTTTCTGAATGATTGGTGAAGTGCCTTTTAGGATAAGGTGTCTATAATTGAGAAATTTACATTTTAGTTCATCCATATAGGATAATAAAAAATAATTTCAAGGTCATAGAAAAAGGAACAAGATGGTACTTAATATAGTGGTGCAACTAAAATCGTTATTCATTTTAGTTTACATTATTATTAATAGGGATCATTATGAGTAGTTTAAAATCATAGATATCTGTTAATTATTCATTAGATATAATAGATCAAGAACTCAAAACAAAAAATTTATAATTTAATGGACACACACCCAGTCTTCAGAGGCAACAACAGGCTTGCTACTCACTCAGAATCCTATGTGGCATCACACTCAACACTAATTGTGTCCTCAAAATGGAGACCATATTTTTATAGTTAAAGAATCACCCAATTAAACTAACTAGGTTCCCATTTTATCAATTCACCCAATATAGTTATAATTCACCTCGACCACCAAACTGAGTATGGATTTATCCAGATACCCTACAATTGACGACACATATCTTCTAATATACATAAAAAATTATACCTATGAATTCACATCTAATAAGGTTGTTACAGTCCATATTAAATATATATAGTAACTACATTAACCCTTGGTAACAACATGGGGTAATTTAGATTCCCAAAAGATCCTTTCACAACTCTTTATCCATGAAAAATATTTTATAGGATGCTGACCACCAATGCCTCCTTTACAGCCTCTTATAATACATAATTTGGTTATTCACATTTTTTTTCTATAATTAAATAATGTATTACTATAATAATGGGAATATATAATCCTATAAGAGTAATCCCAATCATTTTCATCCCTAAATAATACGGTCCCAATGTACATAAAATCATGCATTCACATTATAATGTGGGTATTTATTCATAGGAAATTTATGAAACTCTTCTTATCTTAAGAGACTCATCTAGTTTACACTACACTAGACATAAAATATATCTAGAATAAAATCATCCTCCATGTTTCCACAAGTAATAGTGTTAATAACATCGTAATATTCATGGAACTAATGAATGAGGTTAATGGAGGGGCACCACGTTACTCTTCTTCTCATTAATAGTTTTCTATATCCTCTATGATATATATGGAGTACCAACATTAATAAAATTATAAGAAATAATAAATTTTCCCACCCTTCATAATTTTATTTAATTAGTATGAATATGATTTAATTATATAGAAAAGATGATATAGGTGTGAATTTTCTTGTGGTATATGCTCAACTTGAAGAAACTAGCATGCACAGCTAGAAATGTGGTTATGAGCACTTTTCCCAAAAAAGACATGAGAATTTTTTTGACATGGTATCCTATGTGAAATATTGTTCATATACCAAAACACATCTTTAAAAATGGATAAAAACCTTGTTAAGTTGTGCTAATGACCTAGGAATAACTTATAGACAAATCTCTCCATTTTTACCCATCTCAATTCCTCTATACTAATTTTTGTGGTAGCCTAATTATTTAATAAATAGGTGAATGTGATTGGGTTGGATCTAATATTCATGAGATTCTATACATGAATTTATAAAAAATTATCTCTTACACATGAATTTTGTGTCATGAATGACTGGATGGATGTACAAGGGCGTGACCACCTAGGCATGACAAATTTGGGTGAAAATTTCCCTTAATTTAATTTTTAATTGATTATAACCCACACATTTTTATACTTCCATCCACAGGTTAACTTTATCATTGAATTGTATATGAGTTTAAAATAAAATAAATTATATTCCTTATATATTGTGACAATATTTGAAAATAATTTTCTTGATGAAGATATTTCCGCTCGTCTAGACTAGTTGGTCAGTAAAGTTGAGAAAGGAAAATCTCGGTGGTGTATTCTGAAAAATTAGCTCCTTCATATATTCAATCAACACATTTCTAGAAATTTTCAATTTAAAATTTCCTTCCCCCATACATAAATATGTTCCTGACTAACTGGAAGATCTACTAGACTAGATAAAAATATAATGCAATCATAATTTACTTCTTACATGAACATCAATGTTAAAATATCATCAGGAGGAAGTATCATAAAAAATATTATAGTTGATACATCTTATAAAATATGGAACTTAAAATAAACATTGAAAACCTCAAATTCTTGATAGAGACTCAGCTGTATTACTACACATCTATATATCACACGGAATTAAGTGACTCACCCTAAGGATGGAATATCCACTGGTATTTTCTCTATGGAGGAAGGCTCAAGCCTGGATATATTTATGAAAATTAGACTCAACATACAATGGCTTAATTTGAGAATTTTTAAATGAAGTAGTAGTATCATATGTTCTATGGGTATAATATACATACATATAGAAAAAACTCAAATTAATTCATGAGATGTTGAGTCACTAAATCCCCCAAAAAAAAATCTTTTATCTACTGTATGGAGAGGTATTGATAAGTGTGTATGGTATATAAACTATATACTAGGAATAATAACTTGGTTAATTTTTTAAATTTTTCTTAAATAATATTTTATCTATGGAGATTACATAAGGGTACTCCCACTGGCTTAGACATTATTAAAAGATGTCATAAATGCTATAGAGAAGGAACCCAACCATGTATATAAATTAGCTTCAACATCTAAATGAATATATTTTGGGACGAACATTATGATGGGAGAGTTTCCTGATTCCAAATATTATTCCCCCAAAAAATAGAAAATGGGGAACATGAGAATATAAAGTCTTGAACTAGAATAAGTTCAATTTGAAGGATTTGTTTATCGTGTCAAACTCAACATAGGTCCCTAGTCTCAACTCTCTAAATTCATCATGAAAGAACTATTCCGATTCATTTCACCAGCCAAAAATTTATAGATCAAGGTAATATTAAGTATATTGGTGATAGTTTATAGGCTAGAATAGGGAAGTCAGATCGATGTTCAATTTGCAATGGTATAAAAAATTCACCGGTATATAATGAATCAACCTAAACGATAACATTTTCCCATATTTCATTGTCGTTACAGGTGATTTATGTTTGGGAGATGGATCATTTCAAATCAAATGATCTCAAATCCTAGTTTGGATTTCAGGATTTATAATTAGTCCATTCACATAGATTATGTTGGGAATTCCACCCCTCTCGATAAAGGATGACAAGGTCATCAATGCTTTAATTATGTAACCAATTTTAAATTTCATTATAGAAGAAGAATTCCTAATTGTAACTATTGTAGATGATGGGAATGATAGGAATGAAAGATGTTTATAAAAACTTTCTATAACAAAACGCACCTTATTAATAGGGATGGTCAGTGAAGTCATTTTTGAATCCAATACACCATATATTTTTTTACATTTATTCTTATGTCTATAAAGGAATGTGTTTTCACTGACCATATATGTAAAATGGGGTAATACCCTATAATAGAATGGAATTTTTGGTTTATGCTGACCTTGTTGGCCATCTATTTAAAAATTATATATCCATCCTTAGATGTAGGCATCATATCAGTACCAATGTATTCCCATTTATGGATATATTAATGTCTCTTTTAAATGTAGAGAAAAAATTTTCCAATTGAATGGGAAGAAATATCTTTCAAGACGGGGATATGGGGAACAAGTAAGTCTCGTAAGAACAATATCATGCTAGAATTATGAGATTGTCTAGTGAATATACACTCACATGTTTCAAAAAATCTCCCAATTGAAGAACCAACCAAGCATGGGCTAGTGGCGAGATGCTCAAGTAAGAGGTAGTATGTTAATAAATCAATGGAAGAAAGAAGGTTAGAGAAAAAATTGAATATTTAGGATCCCAAAACCTCTTCAATCACGAAGATGGAGCTTATAGCCTTTACATCATGTTATTTATATGTCAAATCCTTTAATTTCTATGATGGTCGGAAACATAATAAAGTGAATAAGGATTTTTTATCTACCCTACATGGTGTCATGTTGATCCCATTGATTATCCACTTGATATTTATTTACAACCTAATACATGTGAATGTTCTAGAAAAATTAAAATATACATTAGAGTATAGGATATAATAATATATATCTCTGATAATAGAGTCCTTACCATAAGGCATGTGAATGATATGTAGGAAAATGGAAAAATAATAGACATAATCAACCAATCATTTGAGAAAGAGTGGATTGAATTTTTAAACATATAAGTTGTTTTATGATGACAACTTTAAGTGATCAAATTTAATTCAAAACTTCATTTTGTAACTCCTTCACCCTAGTTCACTCTACAATAACCATAATTATGAGTTACAGAGACCATATGTGTGCCACCCAATACACAATATTCTGTCTACTATTAGTGGGGGTTTATGTTGATACAATGGGGATAATATACCTTTATATCAGGGTGTATATAAGTAAAAAAATTAAAACAATAGTGCTATATCAAATGAACAGAGAGAATCTTAAAAACATATAATCTCAAAATCATTCCATTATACTAAAATCCAAATTTGGTGATAACATATAAAATAAATAAATAATAAATAGATTTGGTGACCAACCTCTATCCTTAATAATCATTTCATAATGTCTCTAAATCTAATTAAATTTATCGTACTTGATAATGCTTCATCAACACTCTACCCATACTAAAACAATTATTGTTGATGACTGATGTAGTGGCCAAGTGTCCTGGCCAACTGGGAAGGGTTTGAAAACAACCCATTAGGGAAACACCAACACGGTCATATAAATAATTAGTACAATTATTATATAATTATGTGACATTATCTTTTAATGAAATAAAAAAATAACCAATAAATGGAAATTTAAGACCTCTAGACATTACTAGGGTTTTAAAGTGAATATCAAGATCAATTATACATGCTCCGTCCAATACACGAGTGTCTTTGAGCATGTCTCATAATCATGTCAACTAGTAGTAGGTAAAATCACCGAACCTGTAGTGGTTATCCTATGTAGTTCATAAAATTATTCGTAATGATGACACCTAAGAGATAATCCTAGTTGGTTTAGTAGTAATTAGTCATAATGTTAGCCTATTAGAGGTTGTCCTATAATATCAACAATACCATTCCTCATTGTTTAACCTTATAAAGTAATCCTAGATGATCAATAATATCATGCATTTCACATAACCAAGGAGGATATACTAGGGGATCAATTATATTAGGCATTATTCCTGGACCCTAGGTGGTAATCCTATATGAAAAATAATATCAAGAATCATCGTTACCCGCATGGAAGTATTTCATAGTGACCAAAAAAATCATACATATTCTTTGATTCCTGGGGGTGACCTAGGATGTCATAATAATCGGGCAAGACTTCAGAATCCTTGGGGTGAACCCATGACACTAATATACCATTAGGAATACAAGCCAGTTCTTATTCATTCTAAGAATCATAAACATATAAATATAGGATGCGTAGTACATCTCTCTTTTGATATGTGTTATGAAACATCTCCTCAGTGTTGTTCCACCATCAAAACTCATCTCACATAATCATGTTCAGAAAATCATGTTTCAAACCTATAATTTTAATTATTTCCATATACAATTCCCATCATCAATTTGGGTTCTAATGAAATTCCTAGAATCATATTTATCCATTATCATACACACACTCTATAGTGTTAACATATCACTATGGAACTCATCGAGGACCGCTACACATATCCACTAGACCAATTTCTCTAAGGAATCTAAAGGTTCAAATATTTTTTTTAGGTGCAACACAATTAGTTAAACAATCACCTATAATAGGAGGCATCAAGGGAACCTATTCTAAGGGGAACTAAATTTCACTAATTATATTTGTTTCATTTAAGTTGGTCTATCATGGAATTAAATTAAAATCAATAATTTGGAAATCGGTTCTAACCCCCCAAAATTCTAAAGTACAAATTTGTATTCAATAGCTAGTATGACTCAAAAAACCAAGTTTAAAAGGAATATATAAACCTACTACATTACAGTATATTTATTACCTTTAATAAATATAACATATTCCATATTTTGTCATGCATGAAACACCAATTTTTCATTCATTATGTTAATGATCAAACTTACTCGATATCTATCGTTAAATAAAGGTGGGATTTTCCATGATAGCTTACATTACATGCAAGATCGGGATTCACCAATTAACAATGTATTATTAAAATATTATTATTTAGTATAATATGATATAATCAAGCTGTTATATTAGGTATTAGGAATATTATTAACTAACTTCTAAAAATATATTTGTTATATAAATATAAAATGAATTCATGGGTTACCAATTAATGAGAAGAAAAAATAAGAACCGATTAGATGTAAAAAGAAATATTATTATTTTCATGTTTCTAATGGAGTTTTACCTTAATTGAAATAATTATTTACAATTAGTGAATTTTTTTAATGAAATATATTTGTTATATATTAACTACATTATTTTTAATATTCTTTTGTTATGTTTTATAGGCATAACATAAGAATAAATTATATTTTACACCTAAAAACATACATTTTTAAAAAGGAAATGCAACCGCCTTTAATGGATAAACAATTTTAAATATGAATTTTGACACTTTTTTAGATTAGATATATAAAAAAATATTCATATTTTTATGGTAAAAATAAAAATTAATTTATGGTGAATGTTAAATATTTTTCAAAAACATATCATTTTTAATGAATAGTTAAAATACAAAATTTTAGTTCGAAAATACCTTTTCATCTAGTTTAATTTTACTGTCAAATTAAGATTTATTTTGGGTTTTATGTTTAATTAGATAATATTATTATAAATAAATACAATTTATCTCTTTTTAATCAATTTCAATTGAAATTCATTAAAAAAACATAGCAATTATTAGGGCGTTGTTACTTAAAACCTTATGATGTCGTCCCAACTGCGGGATGAGTTTTATATTAATTTTTTCCCCTTATATGATTAGAATTTGGAAAAATTTATTCTATATTTTTAATCATAATAATTTATTATATAAATTAATAACAACTTTTTTATCCATAAATATTAGTGAAAGTAATTAAAAGTAATTATAATTATTAACTTAAAATTGAGCTTGATAACTAACTAAACCTTTAACTTAAGGGCAAAAATTAACTATACACTTGTCCAAAACTGATTTGATAGAAATAATTCTGCCATTAAACTTCCATAATTTAGTTTTTTCATGTTTTTGAATTCTTTTTTAGGTAAAAACGTGGGTAAGCCTAAATTCTTTTTAAAAATACCATGTGATTTCTTTCACCCACTTATAAATGGCCACCACCTCTCCCCATTCCTAACACCTCTCACACCACAAATGTAAAACCAGGACCTGCCCAAAAAACATTAAAAAATACATAACTTATTAATTTAATCCTTCCATTTGGCATAATAACTTCCATGTAATTTATTTGGTAAACACCAAAAGGAGTTACCCGACTTTAAGGCAATACTTTCCAATGATCACTTTTCGTTCTTTTACTTCTCCACCACCGAAAATATTCCTCTTCCATGTTAATATAATAAAAAAAGTATCCCCAATATACCATTATGTTGAATTATTAATCTTTTTACCTACACTAACACACACTTCCTTCTGATGGGTAACTAACATATTGTTTCTCCGTATGGAAAACTATCGCCTCACGAAACGATGTTTGAACATTTTCCTTTAACAACATTCATGGTTGGAAACTATGATATAGGATATGATAATATATTTTATATATGTTTTATATAATGTCTTTATACTTATTTAATTTTTATTTATAACATACCATAATGCTTTTCTTCTTTTGTAAATACTTTAATTTCATTTGAGGAACTGTGGACTACTGCCCCCTCAAAGAGATATAACCCCAACCTTCCATACATAGAACTTATAAATGGTACTTTTAATAAAACTATGTAACATATTTAACATATATATGAGGCTTGAATTATAATTTACATATTTATCATTTAGTTAACAATCTTTTAGTAAAAAAATAAATAAATGTAGCATTAATGGGTACGGACGGCCTACCGATTCCATGAACGATGAACCATATTTCTAATCTACCAATATTAAAGATTACCCGAAATTAATATTTACTTAATATATGTGTTGAATAAATCCTGGGTAAAATTTTTGAGATGATGAAATTATTATTATTTAATAGTAAAAACAAAATAAAATTCAATGCATACTTGAGAAATCTAGGCAATTAACACCCATAATTGTTAAAATAATGAAAGAGTGTTAACAAATGGGTAATAAAATATTATAATAAAATAATATATGATATTATAAAAATGTGTATGGTTATGGTATAAGTGTTTAAAATAATTTAAACCACTATAGAGGATGATAAATACCACATAGAAGAATAAAGGATAAGGTAAAGGATTCTCATATCACTTTTTATATGTGTGAGATAAATGTCATGTTCACCACATAGATATTGTGTGTGGTGTATCTAATAACAATTTTGTTATATTATATAATTAATAATTTAATATTAATTATATTTTAAACATTAATTTAATATTATTCCTCCATTATTATAATGATTTAAAACATTTCAAAGTGTTATGGGGCACTTTGGAATTTTTAAATATTATTTTACGCAGAAATTACATTAATGATCATTAAATGGTATTTTAGTTCATGTAAATTATATGTTTGGTGTTAAATAGAAACATTCATTTTATCTTCTCTATTTATTCATGAAAATTTTCATGTATTAGTACCATTTTTCAACTCATTAATACTAAAAATGTTTTAGAAAATGTTCTTCAAAAAACCCCCACATTAAATCTCTCTTTAGTTAGAGGACATATTTTCATATAAAAACCAATTTTATTAATATATTTTATAATTTCTTTTAAATGATTTGGTATATAAATTTTTACCCTTTATATATTTTTCAAATTTTTTCAAATGAATATTCTTTTTACTTTATGAACAAAGAATTTTTCTATCCTTTAACCATTCAATAGGAATGTTATTTCTACCTCATGAAGCATCTACAGATTTATCCACATTCATTTTTTTGGAGATTTAATTTCTTGATTAAAATGTTATATTTTACAGAACAAAATTTCAAAAATTATTTTCAAATAAAATATTTTTCAAATCAAAATTATATTTACTCAGGAATGTTTTTAAAATATCTCTTTATAATTTTCTATTCATAAAAAAACACACTTTATTTCAATTAACTTGGGTTATGTTATATTTATACCATCCCTAATCTTACTAAGGATGGATTATGATTAATTTTTTCAAGCATAGTATTCACATTAAATTTCATGATTCCTTATAGTCCCCATGAAATATTCAATTTCCTATGATCATTTGATATTGAATTTACCAAAAATATCCATTTTATGTTTCATGGATATGATTATTGAAAACACTGCATAACATTTTTCATATGGTTTTTACTAGAAATGTTACTTGATTATTTGGGGAAATATTGATAAATTATTATATTTTATACAATGTAATTATTTGATAATTAATATTTCTTATTTCAAATAAGTAATGTGTTTGACATGTAATTCATGGGTTGAGGACTGTTTAAGGTAAGCCCTACAGGTTGGGGACTGGTTATTGAATGCCCCTCGATGCATTTGTTGTCATATGGGATGAATTAGTTGTGAAAATGGGAATGGATTAAATTATCCCTTAATGGAAAACGTATCATGTTGTTGGGAAACATGAATTCAAATAATTAATCATTTACCTTATATAGTTTCAGTTAACATTCATCTCAGAGAATTTTCATTGACATATCTTAGGATACATTTCATTTCTAGCTCATTTATTTTGTGGCATGTGTTCCAGTTTATTGCCTTGCCATTATTATTTTCCCTTATCTGTTTTTTTGAATGGATATTGATTCCAATTAGGGCCTTTCCATATTATTTATGTGCCTCCATCTCTTGATTTCATGGTATGTTTGTTAATTTATTTATGCTTCGAAAATTATTACTCTCATTGTTTCACTACTATTTTATCTACATTATTAGCTTTTTAAGAATTAGAGATCACCCTTATTATGTTTCTTTTCCCAGGAATCAAATAAGCATGATATGAATGGTTTTTAAGGATTTACTAGATAGATTAGAGTTCTCCTCTAAGTTATTTATTTAGAAAAAAATTATGTTGTAATTAGTGTATTATTTTCTCATGTATGCATCTGGTTTACCAAGACTACTAAATTTATGATCTTTGAAGATTTGATTCCATGTAATCATTCTAATGTAATTGAGGAATTACAATCGATTATCACATTGAGTAATTTATAGGTTTGATATATAAAATAATATATTACCAAGATCGGGTATAAAACATTAAGGATGGAATTTAATTATGGAGGGGGGGAGAATGTAACGCCATTAAATTCTAAAGTAAAAAAAATTATATTAATTTGTGTGTATAACCCACAACAACCCATGTAAAAGAAATATATTTCCCTAATACATTATAATATATTTACTTTCTTAAATAAATACAATATATTTTTACATTGTAATGCACACAACACTGAGTTAGCTTTCATTACAAGTAAGAGAGACATTCCTCAATATCTTGTGTTACACACAAGAGTAACCTTCCACGATATCTTGTGTTTCACACAAGACCGTGCTTCACTAAATAACAATGAATTATTAAAATATTAATATTTTATACAATATTATATAACCAAGCTATTATATTAGTACCTATGAATAGTATTAACAAAATTATTAATAGTTATTATTTATATTTGATGTAACCTTATTTTTACCTATTTTATCCAAATCAATTTAATGAATTTTTTTGTGATTTAATTACATCATTGTGAACTTTTTACTAAATAAATTCACTTTTATATTTTTATAATAAAATTTATTAATTAATCAATTTTTATAACATTTCTTGTAGTTTTAGCATTTTAAATAACAAATTTAGTTTACATAATTTTTATAGTCTTCTAACATATAAATCAATTTAGTCTCTTAGCCTTCACATTGAATAATTTGACTTTTTATTAATTAAGTAATCTTTTTATTTCATTTAAATATCATAGTTGTTTATTTAACATCTCATGTATTAAATATTAATTAATTAAATAATAAAATCTAATTGATAGATGTATTTTAATAATTAAATCATTATAAAATTAATTTTTTTATCTTTCTACATAATTATTCAAAATAATATTAATTAAGTTCCCACTTAAAATAATTTAATTCGTAAATGTAACTATTTTTATTTAATTTTGTTTTATGTTTGTTTAATATCAATCAATATCCTTCTAACTTTTTTATAATGTTTTATATTTTATTTTTTTAATTTTAATTTTAGTTTATATTTTGATGTCATTAATAATTTAATTTATTTTTTAGTTGTTTCATAAATTTTATTTAAGTTTATGAGTATTTTTAATTGTTATAATTAAATTTCAGTTTAAATTAATTATTGTTTTTTTACTTTTTCGATGTTTTTAATCCTCTTTAATTAAATTTTATTTTTGTTGCCAAAGTACATGCAGCACCATTATTCTGGCATATCATGTTTCAATCATGGGGTCCCCCTTACAGTTTCACCGCTCCTCCCTACACTGTTTTCAACATATCTCTTCCTCCGCACCATTTTATAATCATCCCTATGGCACCACACCTCAGCCATCATAGTTCTCCCACTTCCACCATTTCTTCTTCGTTCATTATTCCAATGTAAATTTTTCATCATTTATCTTCCACTGCATTCCAATCACTTCATCCCATTGCAGCTAATCTTCACAATATCACCATCACTAGTTTGGAACCCATCCCACCAGTGCGCATGTCATGTTCCCTGTTACTCGCCGCCACTGCGAATCACCACCATTAAACCCCCAACACAATGACCCGACAAGATATTAAAACCAATTTCTTTTCCAAAACCACTACCTTCAAGCCATATTCATCATAGATTTGAGTCAAAGGAGCGACCATCGCATTGCACCTCATACTATTGTGGATAGATTCAGTGACCGTCGAGTGGAAGGGGAGGTGTTATCAAAACCTATATCTAAGCATAGATCGAATTAGATTTTGGATTATTAGGTCTACTGTCGTTGTGTACTTGTCGCTGCATAGCCAAGTCTGTGCGACGCCTTGCTTCCATGAACTGTACGTCAAGTCGTCGTGTGGAGTAGCAATCGCCGCAGAGGAGACATTCAGAAGAATCGAGAAGGGAGGATTTCTCCTTCCAATATAAGGATCTCCAAGACCCCCTATTGCACCGAGATTGGAGGGGGGAGGGATAAACTTACTTAAAATAATAAGAATTAAAAAACAATAATAGATAGCAATAATAAATAGATTAATAATTAAATAAAATGATAAATACTTAATAAAATAAAATTAAAAAATAAATTAATATATTAAAATAAAAAATAACTATAATATTAATAAACAAATATGTTATAAGATAAAATATAAGACAAATAAATAATATTTCATTAAACTAAAACATTAAAAATAACAATTTATATATTTAATTAATTTTTTACTGAAATAAATATATTTCAATTAAAACTTAAATTACTATTCAATTAATTTAATAGAATAATTATAATAAATTAATTAATAAAATTAATATTATTTATGAATATAATTAATTAATAATAAATAATTTTTAATAATTCTAACATTAATAAAATAACTAAATGAATAATATTAAAATAAAAACATAACAATTTTTATAATAAACTAACAACTATCATAATAATTTTTAATAAAATTAAATAATAATAATCAACTAAATAATTTATTATTTAAAGTTAATTAACTTATTAATAATTAATATAACATTAATTTTAAAAAATAACTATATTATTTTACTTAACATGCTTCATGTTTTTCACTATTTTGTTTTGTTTTTTTGTGTGCAAGTTCATACTAAATTTGAAAATACATCCACATTAATTCAACTAACTCGCGGGAAGTTCGTTATGAAGGAAAATATAGAGAAACATGTGATGCACTAAAAAACGCACGTGTGAGTCAATGAATTATGAAAAAAAAAGTATATTGGTGGAAACGAGCTAGTGACGATGTAGCAGATGATGGATGATATAAAAAACAGAGTGGTTGTAGATTTTGGGACTTCCATTCATCATTCTGAGATCACATCAAATGAAAGCGGGGGCTCATTCAAACTTTCGACGATCACAATATTTGACAGCGAAGACTCCTGGGAGTAGCATTAGAGATGAGAAAGAGGCTAAAGAGCCTGAAGGGATAGCATCACTTTGAGAGTTCTCCTTCCAATTTGTTCAATATTTTGTACTCTGTTTTGGTTTGTTTTTTAGTTAATATCAATAGTATCAAAGGATAATATTTCCTAAGATAATGAATTTGATTCTTATGGATTTTTATTTTAACTTCTTCACTTACTTTACATTTTTTAGAATCATAATTAATCAGAAATATTTAATTATGATTCACAATTAAATTATTTTACTCCTCATTTTTTTTAAAATTCATTAATTCAATATCAACTGGCGAGGTAGATTTTGAATACATTTATCGATGTGACTAATATGTTAAACAATATTAGTTTTATGGAGAGTTTAATTCACGTTGTTCTCTTTTTCAAATTCACACGTAGTTTGATTGATTATGGAGTGGCAAACTCTAATAATCTATCTTTTGTCTATTGAGTTTCATTGTGAGGGGAATTCATTTGTTTTTCCTAAAGGCATGGTACAATATTTTTTTTTGATGTAATCGATAGTGTGATTGTCATAAACCTTAGATTACTCACCTTTATTCTTTTTGGATCGACCCTACAACACTATGCTAGTATATGATATTAATTGTAATTTTGATGGGCATGATGACCTACAGTCACACCAAAACATGGCATCATTTTTGGGGAAGGCATGCATAGTGAGTTGTTAAGGTATATAAAATTCAATGAAAAAACAAAAAAACACATTAGATAATCTACATCATTATGAACATTCACTGGTGTTTTGATTTCAATTTCCTACTTGAGCTTCTTAATGTTTTGCGCCTGTTTAGTCATTTTTACTCTATAAAAATGGATGTTCATTGGATTTGGAATCAATAAAAATCTCCTTTTGTATTTTGTGACTATTGTGGGCACACTTCCCAGAAGTGTGTCTATAACCATCAACATCATGCTTCGTTCATTGAATAAAATGAATATTTTTAACCTCGTCCTTCCACCCTAGTTAAGACTGATCTAGTTGATTCTCAATTAGATGCTTGGGTGGAACATTGGAATACTTGGTAATATAAGAACCGTGAAATTCAAATTAAATAGTGTCAATAGGATGATCATATACTAAACTTATTAGAAAATATGCTTGTATTATTCTAACTAAGGGTTAAGGAACTATAACAATTTAATGTGAATGAAGAAGAAAATGTTTATTAAATATTTGAATATAAAATGGATGAGGAAAGTGAATCCAAAACTGGGGAAAATCCATTTAATTTGTATAATCTGTATCTATTAAACCAAATTTTGAAATGACAAACTCATTAAACAAAGAACACAACATTGAAAGTCCAATAAATAACTTTAGTGGCGTTTAGTTGGAAAATTTTGAAAATGATTTAAAACCGATTGAAAAAGATTTCCCAATTATTTTCCAGATTCCCATTTTTTAAAATAGTCTCTATTTTTGATGTTTTGAAAAGGAAGGAAATCACTTGTGTTGAAGAGAAACTATAAAATATGAACTTTGATGTCAAAAACACTTCACCGATCTTTTCTGAAACATTGAATAATGAATATGAACTTGAAATAGGGAATATGTTGGAAAAGTACATTAAGAAAGAACATATAGAATCTGAAATGTTTGAAAATCAAAGGAAAACTTATATTCCCTTTTTCAAAACTCTAAACCTAAATATAATTGAAATGATCTCTGATGAAGTCTATGAAGATATGATTTCTGAATAAATGCTTATTAATGAGATTTAATTTCAATATTCTCACATTTAACACTTTTCTGAAACTGTGTACAATGAAATATAAATCAGTGTTGACCTATTTGAAGAGAATTTTCTTAATTTGAACATTTTGAAAATTGAACTTATTGAATCTTATTTTAAAAATTCTTACCATGTAATCGAATTGAAGCACTCAAATGACATTTTTTTAGAAAGTTAATATTTTGAACATAAACATGATGTAGGGGTTAAACACGCACTGGATGATAGTTGAAGAAATGATTTTACTAAATATGTAGATATTGAGTATAAGTTAACTAACAATGAGCTTTATGATGTTATTTATAACACTATTAAACCAGAATTTGTTAATGGACAAATAAATTGTCATCCCTATATTTCACATACATCCTAAAATGAGTTGGGTGGTGAACCTTTTTTCGAAACTAGGATTATTTTAGAGGTGGATTATGGTAGAGTTCAAATGTTCAGGATTTTGTTCAATACTTTATTGAATCCCCTCCAGAGCATATTGTTCAGTACCCACCCACAAACAACCTTGACATTGAATTTGTTAAAGTTGAGGTTAAGATAGATAGTCGTGATAATAAGTCCAACCCATTTGACGCACATAGTTATTTGTTTTCCCTTCATGTGAATTCAAATATAGATAAATATGAACATAATTCGGAAGTTGATAGAACAATTCCCACAACTGTCAAAGGGTTCTACGCAAATATTTTAACAAGCAATGAGGGTTTTGTGGCTATTTTTGTAAGACTTGGTGCCAAAAAATCATCCCTTTGTTAAAAACATTTGGACTATACAAAATTGGTGGTTCCTTTTATAGAAGACATACACAACTATTAACTATCATTAGTTCTAGGCGAGTCCAGCTAGGGACTATAAAAATATCACTACATGGGAGGAAGCCCATGAGTTTTTATTTGGTTTCAATAAAATGTATTTTAATTAAATAAATTCTAAATGAAGACTTTAATAACAGTGATTCATTAGAGGAAACCCATGGTTTTTCTGTTGTATTCACCCTTGTACATGATTTTATATTCAATAATGTGTTGTTGTGATTTCTTTTTAATATATATATCTATTGTATTTTTTATTTTTCATTATTCTCTTTAAATTAAGAAGGATGTTTCTGGGTTGTGAAACTGGAGGAGTGGAAATTCCATGCTGAATCATACGTGAATAAAAATTTGTCAGTGATGTTATCTTATTTTACTTCCGCATTCATTTTTCTCCTCCTTATTTACTTTATGAAAATTTTCATTGTTAAGTCATTGTTTCATAGTTAATATTGACCCATTGAGATTATTTTTTCACTTGATTCATTGTTAAATTGCTAATTGAGAGTCATCTCAATGGTGACTCATTGATAAACTACCAACAGTGAGTCAGTGACTGCTTATTGAGAAAGAAAATCCTGCTTGGATATGAAAATGTGCTACATGTCTTGCATACTAATAAAATATATTGATTGTCATTAATCTATATAAAATAATTCATCATGTTCCTCCTTATTTGAAAATTGAGTCTCACTATTGTTAACATTTTTCCATTTCATGAAAATTATTGTGGGGGGATACATGTAGAATGGTTTATATTCTCATTAAACTAGCTTTTATCTTTTGGGTTTTTAGCATACCATTTTCTATTTTTTTAACATCCAACTGAATAATAATTTTGGAACCTTCATAAACCCTATCCACTATGAACCCACATGTTTACATGATATTGTTTGCACTGCATTGAAAATCATTGACACTGATTCATTTGTTAATTCATGTCTTTATATTTAAACCTGATGTAAATTAATCATTGTTGCAAACAATATTTTTGATCATTAATGTGACCATTGATAGAATTCGTAAATTAACATAATGGAGAATATGTTTTGAATATTAATTGATAAATTGTTCTTCTCAAATTTAGAATTCGCCTTTGGGAAAAAAAGTTGGATTTTTAATTGTGGGGGAGGGGGCCAATTCTTAAGTGAGCTAAATTTATCTTAATTACAATCCCCTCATGTCCCACTAATACTTCAAACTTTTTGAAAAATGAATAATTTTTTTATAAATTCATGCACACTTTTAGGCTTGCAATGTACTCAAATGGGTCTTTCGAGAGGACAATGCGTTTCTGGTAGTAATGGTTTTTATTGAGACTGATACTTATGTCGGAGTGTGATTGTTGAGTGAATTTACTTGGTGATTTAATGAAAATATGGTTTAAGAACTATGTTTTTGAGTGATTTGTGACACATTTTTGAGGTTTTGAGATCAATGATCTAGGAACTAGAAGATTTAACTCTTTCTTAGAAGACTCAATTTCATTAAATTATTAAAATATTGATCACATTAGTGAGACAATTTAATGATTTTTATATAAACATTTTGAAACTGGAGTAATTTGGGAATTTGGGATCCCATGTTGAATCTGTAAGACCCTTGATGCTTGGTGGGTTTTTGTTTACAATAAGCCCTTTTAACTCATTTAATAAGTGCACATGCATAGTTCCTAGCACTTGATACATGGCTTGGAAAAATAATAATAAACTATCAAGGATCAAGTATAAATTTATTGAGGTGAGGGGATTTATGAACACCAGATGAAGAAGGGGACAATTATTTTATATGGGTGTTATATATGTTGTTTCAATAAGGTGATTTAAAAAAATAATTACTTTTTTTTACCTTGGATTGAGTCAAAGTAAAAAATTCTTTTGGTTATGTTTTTAATTCCAAAATAGCTAACCTATTTTCACTCTTGGTCTTATAACATAAGCATGGATTGATGTGAGTAAATAAGAAGAATCAAATATGAGGTAGAACTTCTTCATTGATAGATGATTTATTTCTATTTTGATTACCTTCCATTATTTGTTCTAGGAAATACTAAATTTGAGCATTTTTTTTCTAAAAGCCTATTGCCAATTTAGTCCTCTCTTTTGAAATTACAAGACA
This sequence comes from Viscum album, assembly GCA_963277665.1. NCBI lineage: Eukaryota > Viridiplantae > Streptophyta > Magnoliopsida > Santalales > Viscaceae > Viscum > Viscum album. Next base: position 678,740,480 of record OY728128.1, on the reverse strand, counting down.
TGTTATATATTGAGCTAAATCATAAAACACACGCTTATATTTTTCAATGATAATAATGCATGAGATTGTTTGAGTACAAACAATGTTTAAGTGTTGGAAAATTTTATGTCGCCTTATTTTCACATAGCTTTCCAACATCTATTAAACTAATTTTTAATGAGTTAATTAATTATTTAATAACTTTTTAATAAATAATTTCACTTTTTTATTTTTATAAATAAATTTATTAATTAATCCATTTTTATAACAATTATTTTAGTTTTATCCTTTAAAATAACTAATTTTTTTAAATAAATTTTTATAGTCTTATAATTTAATAATTTCTTTATTGTTTTAGGATCCATATTTAATAATATAACTTTATATTATTTAATTAGTCTTTTTATTTTATTTAAATAACACAGTTTTTTATTTTACATCTCATCTATTAAATATTAATTAACTAAAATAAGATATTCTAATTGTTAAATGTATTTTAATAATTCAATAATTAAATATTTACTTTTTTAATGTTTTTACATAATTATTCACAAAATAATAGTTAACTACACAAGTAGATTAATTTAATTTGTAAAAGTGACCATTTTAATTTAATTTTGTTTTAATTTTGTTTCATATTAATCAAATTTCTAATAACTTTTTATAATTTATATGATTTTTAATTTTAGTTTTAATTTAAGTTTATATTTTGAAAATATTAATAATGTTATTTATGTTTTAATTGTCTCAAATATTTTATTACTGTTTATGAGTTTTTTTAAAAATAATAGTTATATTTTAGTTTAAATTAATGGTTTTTTTACATTATGAAACTTTCTAATCCACTTTAATTAAATTTTATTTTTGAAATTTATGTCCATGTGGCACTGTTTCTCCATCACATTTACACTGTAACCCATCAGTATGTATTCCCTTTAGGGTGCCACATTAAGAATTGACATTGTTTCCATCAAGGCACCATTTTTATAGAAACAGTTACACTGTCATTCTGCCATAGAATGTTTCAATCACCGTTTCTCCCATATGTTCGCACTGCTCCTCCCAATGAAAGTTTCACAGTTCTTCTGCCTTGGCACAAATTTATTCTCATCCCTATGGCCCCACACCTCATCCACCGTAGTTCTCCCACTTCCACTTTTTCTTCCCTAGCCATTGTTACATGGAAAATATAGAAATGTTTTTCTTCCACTGCTTTGTCATCACTTCATCCACTTTCCACCGCTCATCACAGTCTCACCATCAACAGTTTGGAACCCATCACTCCAATGCGCCCATCATGTTCCATGTAACTCACAGACACTATGAATCACCACCATTAAATCCCCCAACACACACACCTGAACCAAAATTAAAACCAATTTTAGTTCCACAACCTCTTCTTTCAAGCTTTACTTACACATATTTGATTCAAAGAAGCGAACACCGTGTTCCACCTCACACCACCATAGTTGGATTCAGATAACTTCTAGTGGAAGATGATGCCTTATCAAACCCTATATCTGAACAAATATTCAAGCAACTTTTGGAACTGGATGTCTGTCGCCATTGTTGAATTCATGTTGTAGATTTGAGCCAGTGCGCCGCCTGGCTTCCCTGATCTGTCCATCGAGCGGTCGTGTGGAGGAGCTGCTACCATGGAGGAAGCTTGCAGCATAACTAACAAAGGAGGGTTTCTCCTTCTTCTAGAATGATCTTTAAGACTCCCCTATTGCATCGAGGTTGGGGGGAGATTTTTTTAAAAAATAATTAAAAAATAATAATAAATAACATTAACTAATAAATTAACAATTAAGTAAAATGATAAATACTTAATGAAATAAAATAAACCAATAAATTAATATAATATAATATATAATAATTATATAACCTAAAATTTTTAATATATAACAATTATAATATTAATAAAGTAATAATTTATAAAATAAAATATAAAATAAATAATTAAAATTTAGTAAAACTAAAATATTAACAATAATAATTTATAAGTAAAATTAAATTTCACCTAAAATAAATATATTTAAATTAACACTTTAATTATAATCTAACAAAATTAATAGACTAATTATAATAATTAAACTATTAAAATTAATCTTTTTAAGAATAAAAATAAGTTATATTAACTACTTATTAATAAGACTAACATTAATAAAAAAACCAAATTAATAATATTAAAAAACCTAATATTTTTTTTATTAAATTAATATCTATCATAACAATTTTTAATAAAAATAAATAAAAATTATCAACTAACGAATTTATTAATTATATTTAATTGGTTTTTTAATAATTTAAATAAAAATAATTTTTAAAAATAACTATAAAATTTTAATTAAGTTTCTTTGTGTTATTAACCATTTGTTTTGTTTTTTATGCAGGTTCATACTAAAGTCGAAAAAACATCCATAGTCATTCAAATAACTCACTAGATGTTTGTTATGAATGAAAAAGCTTGTGCGACTTGAGATGCACCAAAAAAATGAATGCATGGAGTAAAAGATTTAAGAACCAAAGTATGTCGGTGGAAAAAAGTTGGTGACTATGTAGCGGATGATATATGATATATAAAATAGATAAACATTATATTTTGTGACATTAATTTATCATTCCATGATCACATCAGACGAGAGTGGGGGATCATTCAAACACTCAACGATCACACCATTTCAGAGAAAAGACTCCAGGGAGCAGTAATGGAGATGAGCTGGAGGCTAAAGATCAAGAAGGGAGAGAATCAATTTGAGAGTTATCTTTCCACCTTGTTTGACATTTTGAACTCTATTTTCATAGATTTTAGTGTTAATATAAATATTATCATAGGATAATATTTTATCATCTCGGGAATCTGATTCATTGGGATATTCATTTTAATTTCTTCACATAATTTATATTTTTTTCATAATCATGATCAATGGGCGAGATTGAATTATGATTCTATTTATAATTTTTTCTCCTCTCAATTGACTTAAAAACTCACAATTTCAATATCGACTGGCGAGCTTTATTTTGAATTCATCTATCAAAACATTAATTTCCTAATCTTGGAAATTTATGACGACATTATTTCTAAACATTATCTTTTTTCAAACATCTTAGTAGTGAAATTATGTTTTGGTGTGGTGAACTCCAAAACATAATCCTCTATCTATTGAATTTACTTATGAAGGAGATTATTCAGTCATATCTTTTGGTGCGATTCAATACTAGTTTTGAAGAATCCTTATATTTTGACCAGTAAATTAGATTTCATGAGTGTTTTTTGTTGATCTGAGCTCCTTTGTCTTTGCATTTATGTATTAGTTATTGTTTTCATTAAGATATCAATACTTCAGTATATGATTAGTAACTCTGTATATCTTGTCTTTATAATCAAAATATCTAAAAAAATCAAAAAAAAATTAAAATTCTTAACAATATTTTAAAGATTTTTAACTCATTTTTGATAATAGTGAGGTTTTGAGTTTTAAAACATTAGAATAACTCACATACCATCCCTTGGGTCTGACCCTTCACTACTATACTGGTGTAGGTTAATATATAATATTTTTAGGGCTATGATGACCTTCGGACTCATCAATATAAACAATTATATATATATATAATGAATTCAGGGGTTACCAATTAATGAGAACCAAAAATAAGAATCAATTGGATATAAAAATGAAATAATATTATTTTTATATTTCAAAAATAGTTTTATCATAATAAAAATAATTAATTACAATTGATGAATGATTTTAACGAAATATATGTGTTATATATGAGATATAATATATTTTTTTATATTCATCCATTAGGTTTTATATGAATTATAAATGGACAGACACTATTTCACACATAAAAACAAATAATTTTATAATGGCCATTTTACATTCTTTTAATTGAGAAACCATTATAATTTTACATTTTGACACATTTATTGACTTAATATTTCAAAATAATCTTCATATTTGAAATATAACCAAAAAAATAGGTTTGGGTGATTTTTTTATATTTTTTGGAAACATACCATTTTTAAATTAATAGTTAAAAATACAAAAATTTAGTTCAAAACAAGTTTTTCAAATAATATAATTATAATATTAAATAATGTTTTAGATTGGTTTGAAATTTAATAAGGTAATATTTTTTTATCAATTAATACAATTTATTTCATTGGAATCACTTCACTTTAAAATTAATTATGAAAACATAGAAATTATTTGGAAATTTTTACTTTAAAAACCTCCATTGTCGTCCATCCTACAGGATGAATTATAAATTAATTTCCTCAGCTTCAATGATTTTAATTTGAAAAAATGGAATCCATATTTTTAATAATAAAAATTTATAATATCTAATAGGGCCAATTTTTTTTATCAAAATGATTAGTGGAAGTAATTAAAATTGATTACAATTATTAAGGTAAAATTAAGCTTAATAAAGGACAAAACTATTATCTCAACGGATGAAAAGACCTAAAACCTGTCCCAAACCCATTCTATTGAGATAATTAAGACCTAAAACTTCAATTATTGAGTTTGAATTGTTTTTCAAGGATTTATTTAGGAAAAACATTAGTACACCCAACATCTTTTCAAAATTACCATGTTGGTCATTTCCCCCTTTTAAAAGGCCACCACATCTAAACATTCCTCACAACTCTTATAAAAAAGGTTTGGCCACAACCTGCCGAAATAGATTCCCAAAAACCCTCCCCTAGACCTTGTATCCCCCCTTTTGGGAGAAATCCTTTCATGTAAGTCCTTTGGAATACACTAATATGAGTCATCCTGTTTTAATGTAACGCTTTACCAAGACCTTTTTTGTATCATTTACTTCTCCACCACATCATATATTGTTCTTAAATGTTCATATAATAACACATTTATCAACAATATACATTTATTTTGTTTTATTAATATTTATACTTACACTGACACCCACTTCCATCTAATGGGTAACGAACATATTGTTTTTGTGTGTGACAAACTACCACCTCACGAAATGATTATTGTTCATTTATCCTTTACCAAATTACATGGTTGGATATTTTGATGGAATATATATTTATATATGTTATATATTATATTTATAATGTCTTTATTATTTTTTAATTTTTATTTATAACATACCTTTATAGTTTCTATCTTGTGTAAATATGATAATTTCTTTTTGAGGAAGGTTGGAATATCGTCCATCAAAGCAATATGACTTGTTCATTCCAAACATGTAACTTATAAAGGATTGTTTTAATAAACATATTCAACACATATAACCTGTATATATGATAATTTAATATGTATGTATAATTTAGTTTTAATTCTTTTAATACAAATGCAAGTGCCGTTCATGCATATGTTTGTCCTACCGTCTCAATGAACGGTGAACTTTAGTTATAATATCCAAATATTATATATTACCCAAAATTAATATTTACAAATTATATATATAATTAATATTTAAAAAATGGTTTATATTCTTGAGATAATTAAATAATGATGTATTAAATAGAAACACAAATGAAAAGTCAAAAAAAACTTGAGAAAACTAGACAATTAATACACGAAATAGTTAAAATAATAATAGATTGTTAAAAACAGTTTATAAAATTTTATAAATATTTAATATATGATATTTTAAACATGATTATGGTCCTGGTATAATTTATTAAAATATTTTAAAGCACTATGAATTATGATAAATACCACACAACAAAAGGAAGTTTAAGTTAAGGGATTCAATTCTCAATTTTGACATTATTAAGATAAATGTCATGTTCACCCCTTACATATTTTGTGTGGGCTATCTAATTCCCGATTTGTTATATTATATAATAATTCATTTTATCTTCATTTTATTTTAAACATTCATTTACTTTTATTCTTCCATGAGGATTATGATTTAGAACATTTCAAAGTGGTATGGGATAGTTTGGAATGTTTAAAGATTATTTTCCTCAAAAATAACATTAGTGATATTTGAATGGTATTTACATTCAATGAACTTTTATGGATGTTGTTAAATAAAATGTATAATATCATATCCACTATTTATTCAAGACCATTTTCTTCTATTAATACCATTTCCCACTCTTTGGTATGAAAAATGTTTTAGAAAATATTTCTCAGGAAACCCTACTTTACTTAACTCATTTTTCAGAGAAAATGTTTTCTAATAAAAACCATGTTTTATTAAAATGATTTCAAAAACTATTTTCATATTTATTTTAAAATAAAATTTTAGATATATTCTTTAACTAATGTTTTCAATGGAATATTCATATCACATTTGGAAAAGTAATTTTTCTAAATTTTAACCATGAAAAATGAATTTTATTTTTTACAACGTATGAGTTCTATAGATTTACGCGCAATCATTTCGTTGAAGCAGCTATTTAATTTTAAAAAGGTTAAATTTTATATAAAACATTTTCTAATGTGTTTTTAAAATAAATATTTTTTCAATACAAAAAATATTTATGTTAAGAATGTTTCTAAAATATATTTTTATAATGTTTCAATTAATCAATAAAAAACCCATTTATTTTACATAACATGGGTAATATTGTATTGCTTCCTTCCTTAAAATTCATATGGATGGATTAGGATCGATTTTTACAAGTATAGTATTCATATTCACTTCCTGGACTCTTTTTAGCTTCCTTGAAATATTCAATTTATTATAATCATTTGACATTGAATTTTCCCTAAATATCCATATCCTTTTTCAGGGATATGATTATTTCCTAAGCTATATACTATTTTTTATTCATTGTTTACATTGAATGTTATTAGATTCTTTGGGAAAAAAATTAATAAATACGTATACTTTATTAAATACAAATGTTTGATAAGATTTATTATTTATTTGATATAAAGAGTATTTTGGATATGCAGCACACAGTTTGGGGATGGTTTAAGTGATGACCAAATGGTTGGGGACTAGTAAATAAAAGCCACATAATGCATCATTAGTCTCATGGGAAAAATTAGTTTTGTAAATTGGAAAATTTTAAACTATATCTTTACAATAAATATATCATGTTCCTGATAAACATGACTTCTAATAATTAAGAATTTCACTCATATTGTTTTAGTTATTATTCATCCATGATAATATACATCAATATATCTGTGGAAACATTTAATTTGTAGCTCATCGATTTAGTGACAAATGTTTCAGTTTCTTACCTATGAAGATATATCATTCCTTATCTACTTATTTGAATTGACTGTTTTTCTATTTATTAGCTTTCATATTATTTATTCACTTCCTTATGAGTTTATTGATTACATGGTATGTGTATTCAGTTATTTATCAAGCCAAAATTATTACTCTTATTTATCCGGTATTTATTCCACTATATTTTTCCCTTTTTAATCATTTGATCTCACCCTTATTATGTTAATTTTCCAAGGAATCCCAGAATCATATGATGGATGATCTTTATGGTTTTATGAGATGGATTGGAGTTCTCTACTAACATATTTATTTGGGAAAAATAAATTATGGTGTAGTTAGTGTATTATTTTCTCATGTATGTATAAGTTTTACCTAGACTACTAAAATTTCAGTCCTTTGAGAGTTGATTCCTTGTAATCATGCCAATGTCATTGAGCAGAGACACTTGTTCTAGGATGGCAGGGGCCGAGTCACTACATCAGTTTATAGGGAAACACGATAGTTCACAAGGGACTATGGTGGCCCACGTCACTTTGTTCATTTCACTCACAACTGTTTTTTTTTAATTAATTTTTTTTCTTAATTAATATGTTTCAATATCTCATGATGGAGCGATTGTGCATATCACATGTCACAAATACCTAGCATATTACCATAATAAAAATACATATGTACCACCTACTTAGTCATGGATTTATTCCCTTTGAATCACCACATGAAAACTCTTTTCCAGGCTCATCTAAGCCCAATTGGCCATCACCAACCCACATAAGGCCAAAATTCATGCAAAAATGTAAAAATTAATTAATTATAATTATATATAATTAATAGAATAAATCAGAATTTAATTTAAAATTTAATTCATTTTTAAATTTTAAAATAATATTTGGCCGTCCCACTTCACCAAAAAGACATCCAACAACATGCCAACATCCCAGGGAATGCTCCTGAATCATTTCTATTAAAAACCTTAATAGATAGAATTAATTCAATTGAAAATTATTTTAATTTATCCAAAACAATCCCTAATAAAGAACATATATTGATGTACCTACATTAATATGACATGTGGAGACATGTAGGTACTCCCTTGAGACATCTTACAAATACTCCCAATAAACACCCCCATCAATCTCAAGAAATTTCAAAATAAACTGTTTAAATCATGGATTTTAAATACCCAAAAATCAAATAAAAATGATCGGATATCAAGGAGAAATAATAATATGAGGGGAAAGTGTCTTACCTTAGATCATGCTCAAAACACATCCAAATTCATCCCAAAGAGAGGGTAATAAATAGAGGGAATGGAGAGAGGAGGTCTTTCTAAAATGGCATCCTCTCATAGCTAGAAACACTAAACACCCCCAATCATGATAATTTAGAGACCGGTTTTAACCCATCTAAAAACATTCCAGGAACCATTCATAGTGTAAACCATGAGTCTAATAGTGTGGAACCCATCAAAAAGAGGATACATCTCACTACATCAACACTTTAATGGAATGATCCACATGATTATGGTGTGAAGATATCACGGTAGGAACCCCTTCCTCAACAACCACATCCATGGTATGAAATTCCAATGTGAAGAATATTCTTGGAGTGAAACCCTACATTATGGTGTTAATAAATCTAGATAACTTACCCCATTTGTTTCTCGATCCTCTACTTTCATTGCTTGACGAACTAGTGTACAAATAATTCACTGTGTGAATGGCCCTTTATACATTTAATGGCTTACTCCAGCAGAATTTTAGCATCGAGTCCACCCATCCACTACTCCATTTTTTCTTTTGAGCACAAAATTCATCCACCAAGACCTGTTACATGTATAAAACAACCTCTTTGAGTTGTACAAAATCATAAAATTCTTTTTAGTGTTTAAATTATCAAATCAAACCGAAATACACAGAACACTATTCCACAACGTTGTAGTTGTCGCGCATCAGCTTAAATGGAACATCAAGATGCTTCTTACCAATATTAATTATCATGAGACACCATGGAATCATTAATTTATTCATCCATTGGAATATGTAACTCTCCACTATAAGACTTATTTGTCAAAGGCCAATTCGGATTGGTGGTGCTAATGGCCCACACAATTTCTTATCAAAATGCATTCCCAAATTTCAAACAACCGACTCATATTGTTTTCCATACCACTACACCTAATTACATAAAATAACATCTATAGGAAACCAGTACTACTCCTCATCACTTATCCCAAACATAATCATATGACCCTCCACCATCTAAGAATAAGGCATGGATACACTAGATATTCCTTCAAAATACCTAGATGATCCATAAAAAATCCTACAAAATATGATATTGGAAATTCATTTGACATCCCTGTTTATATATTTCTATGATAAAGCATTAGTCCAACTACCTCAGTCTATCCTTTTCAAAAATTTATTGGCCTCACCTTCTAACACACAATTACTGTTAATCAATCCTAGTACAATAACTCTCAAAAGATCACATGGATACTCTAAACACTCTTACATATGTATAAACCAAATGATTGGTGTAATAACATGGTATGATCCTTGAACAACCAAATATCTTACTATCCACCCACCCCAAGAATTGGAAAAACATCAATATGACCCCCTTAGATCATCTCAAACCTAACATGAGCTTGATTCCAATGTGTAGAATCTATACCATATTTCATATGAAACCTCCCATATAGTATTCTCTAGAAAACCCAATATAATAATATTGAAATACAGATAAAAATTCAATTTTGATCCAAAAAATACAATTACTGGTCACATCTCACATACTACCCTGACGTCATGGGTTTGTACCTCCATGCATCATGATCTATCAACCACTGCATGTAATCACCAAACATAGTCATCTCTCACCTACTATAGTTCTAATACAAAAAAAAATGATGCCCATTCCCAAGTCACCTAGAACATCATCACAACCACCACCCAAAATGTATCCATAATTATGTATACAGTATCGCCCAACTAGTGTTTCACTCCCTAGTATAAGGATTTAATTATACCTCCCTTTAAGAACAACCTCAATAGGTTCTATCACTGCATGTGGGTCACTTCTCCCAGGATAGGATCACCATGTTCACCTCTTCAAACAACAAAACTAAAATGTCATTATCATTATAGAGGAACATTCTCCCATAAAACACTAAGAAAACAACCCTTCATGAATTTTATCAATACAATTAGTCCATATCCTAAATTTGGTCTCTTATCGATTTATCGGAATTTTATATAAAACTAACTTACGTATTCTCCCATACCACCTGCATGTAGAACCGAAATCATTTTCCTCTGAGTCATACGCTATCAATTCTATCCTCATTAACCTAAAAATAGTCTATACAAATGGAATTCTAATCTCATATATCTAGGATCAATCTCAGAGATCCTCTTTTAAATCGGTCAATTTATATATTCCATATCCTATATCAAAATATCACTAGACAACAAGTATTATCCCCAATACTAGAGGTGTCTACCCATGCTCCCACCATACTCCCAAAAGTTCATCCACAATCAATAGGGTTGGGAACTCAACCTATCCTACCATTAAAAACCACACCTTAATACCAAATCGGCTCATGAGACATACAGTGAAATCCCAAATCATCAACATGTCAATACAAGTTACCTAGGAGCACCACCTATGCTCTAATTTCATAAATTTTACCGTCTATCAATTCTTCTAATATCTTAGGCAATCACAAGTCTAGGAATACACCACTCTAAAGTAACACTTATATACCACATTCATCGTTTCCATTGCTACATCTAAATTTTCACTATGCCCTCCCACCTAGACCTTACACCCTATCTCACATAGATCATAGATCTTGAGAAATGCCTCTTTATTACCATATAATTAATTTCAAGGTAACTAATGTACCAAGAACACCCACACTAGAGTTTCCTTATACAAGTCATATTATGAATCATGTACTAACTCATCACCATATTAGGAATTAGTCATCATCAGTCATCTACAAATGAGACTGCCCCTTGGGGATCATGATATCATCCTCACATATATATAACATCATCATCCCATCATAAACAATATCATGTACACAATAGTTATATGTTTTGGTTAAGTAGAATTCCACCAAAAATATGTATGGGAAATCACTATATATTTATTTGTTGGCATGTTATGTAACAAAACCTTTTTTGTTCTTGAACTATATCCAATGAAAAAATTGCCCAAATTAACCTATTAATGGTCACTATTCATCCCTTAATAAAGGAATTGTATAATAATCATCAAGCCCCATCCCATCATATAATCCACATGGAATATCATAACAGAAAGTATTTAATGGTTCAGATTAGTGGAATGAAACCACAAAGTTATATGAGAAAATTGCATATTTTTTGACCTTTAAAAAATTGAACCAACGTCATCAATTATTTAATCACAAGTAAACATGCATATTTCATGTGAATTATACAATTTGAATATTATTCATTCATAATGGACTCTAGATAAAGAGACAACATCCATGAAAAATAATATATCATAAATATCACAACTCAAGTGTGTCATTCTAGGTGAATTCATACAATCATAAAAAAACTAAAAAAAACATTCCCAGATCCCTGGTAACCTATAAATACAACCATAAAAGGTGTTTTTGATGCACCAGTCTAATATTTGTTATAATCTCTCACATATTCCTAGATGTCCTATCTACCCTATCCAAAAATAATGATAAAATAAAAACTCTGACAAACTCTATGATATCAGTAACTTATTTTTTTATACTACTTTGTAATCCACCCAACAGGGATCACACTATTATAATAATAACTAGGAGTACCTAGGATCATAGGTGCATCTCCCCCATATACTAGAGGTTATGACTGTTATAGGGGGTCTAGAGTGAAAATATAGGGAGACTATACTCTTATAGAAGGTAATAAAAAGTTAATGAATCACAAACATAGTGATATATAAAATATACATGTTGAAGTAAATATATATATGAACTCATATTCATGCCATCATAAAATGATGATATTACCCCAAGATGCTCAAATATACAATAAATAAAGAGTAAAATACATTGAGGACCTATTTCCATCCCTGAGCCTCATATCATCACATCTCTAAATCCCATCAAGGTTTTCTCACATCATTGTTATACCTAGAATATTTGGCTAATGTTAACATATGAAGAATAATTTGAACATGGGAACCAAAGTGTCATTACACACATGAAAGGTGTTATTTGAACGCAATAGGGAACCACAAACATAGTCCTGTACATAACTAATAATTGATCGGTGTCTATATATGAAATTATTATCTAAATAAATTAATAAATAATTATATAATCATAAATATAAAACCATAATTGATCTGATTGTTGTAATATGAAATAGGTATCCCATATCATTTATTTTTCCAATGTTTTAGCATTAATAATCCTGTATAATAATCCCACCAATCGTAAATAGGAGAAACTGCCAACCCCTAGAAGGTTAAACTAGGTGATGTATAATATCTAGGTTAAATTCTACCTCAATGAGATAATCATTTTATATCTAGTAGTCATCAATGATATCCATCCCATACAATGTAATCCAAGGTGATCAATAATATCAGGCATCGTCACCAGCCACTGGAGGTAATCCTCGGTGATCAATAATATTAGGCATTATCTTTGACCCCTTTGGGGAAATCATAGGCCATCAAGAATATAAATTATTAATTAAATTCTCAGTGAGGTAATCATACGTCATAAAAAATTCCAGGAATTATTTTCAACCCCTAGGAGGTAATAAAAAGAGAATAATAAAAATCAAGCATGGCTTCCAACTCCTAGGGGTGACCCTATGTTGTGATAAGAACAATGCCTTACTACTGAATCATATGGTGTGATCCCAGGATATTCAAATAACATTAGGAAATCAAGAAAATCATACTACTTATAGGTATCCACAATATATATATATATATATATATATCTGTGTGTGTGTGTAACTAGGTGGGGGTAGTTTGACCCTCTTGATATGTCTTATGTAAGGAATCTCATAAGTGTTGGCCCACTATCCAAATATTTTTATCATAATCAAGGCCAACCACACAAGGGTCCTGAAAAAAATTATCACTAGGTCTATATATATCTCACATAATAGATTCATGTTTTATTTCAACACATAAAATCATTTATACCAATTACTGCATGCACCTTATATAGGATTATCATCTCTCTAGGTCACTCATTAAGGTCCCCAATGTCACATCCTAACACTTACACCCTTACAAGAGATCCTCTATTTAATATACATCTCACATTGTAAAACCCACCCAAAGAAAGTTTAATTCCCCTTAGCGAAGATAGAATCATGTTATGGCCTCATTGGCCCCATAAGGCATGATACACTAGCATCACACTAGAGAAATGACAAAATGATCATCCTAATTTGAAATTCCATAATAGATCAGTCTATACACCAAACCTATTAATCAAAATCCATAGGTTCAACCCACCCAAGTAATAACATATTTTTGGTGGAGGGTATCTTTTCCTATGATCATCTCAACTATCACATTGGATATAAGTATTCTCAGAGTTTACATATGGCTTACTACTACGAAATATTTGAGGATAACACTCACATATATGATGAGGAATCAAGAGAACTTGTGGAAAGAATCACTAAATTTCACTTATTAAATTTTCTAAAACTAATTTACACACCTAAAGATCCATAATTATCATATAATACAATTAATATCAAGGACTCAGACCATTAAGGTGGACGTATCAAGACAATAAATATTGCACTATCATAGAACTTGTAAATTTGTTCACTTCATTCATAAAAATTTGTTTTAATTAAAAAATTTATTAATTTAGAATAGTGAATCACTTCTCATGGAGAGATATCATTTTTCACAAGCCACAAAAATCAGGAACAATACAGAACATAAATTCATAAGGACCACCTACAAAACTAATGAAGTTATTCTCTTTGAATCAATGTCTAGAATATCTCACCATGGATCATCCTTGTTTATGTGATCACTACCACCCCCATGAGACTCTAACTGCATAAATAACATCAAAAGAAATTAATATTAACAACATAACTAATTAATAAATTTATAATTAATTTCCCAATTTAACTCAAATACGTATAAAAACCAAATAACATACTCTCACTTTGACCGTAATGAAACCACACCCAATGGGATGCCAATATCATTTGGAAATCTCTCAGAAAATCCCCACTAAAAATTCATAAGTAATATTATATGATAATTATAATATTTAATTTATTTATAGAAACCCCATAAAATCATGAAGCAACATACCTCGATTAAAAATAGATGATATTACTTATAGATACTCTCTCTGGACATCCCCTGAATACAATATGAAAAATCTTACCTCAAAAGAATATGATATTACCATACTCTAATATAGTTGTCACTAATCCCTATACCAAAACCAAACCAAAATAAAGGGCTAGTAATGAAATGTAAGAAAAGAGAAAAAAATGTGTATCATACCTTAGATTTACATCAAACTGCATCTAAAATAACCCTAAATGGTAGAAATATAAGAGATAGAAATGGAGAGGTGAAATGCATAAAATGGCTATATTCCAACACCTGAAGCCCCACAAATCACCCTCAATATTGTTATTAAAATGATATATTTATCCCATAAAAACATGCCCAGAACTATTCATTTCATGAACAAGGTTTTTAATAATGTTAATGATTTCAAGTAGATGAGTCATCCCACTTCCTCATGAATTTCACAGAGTGAACCCCCCATGTTCATGACTTCAACATATCAAGGAATAAAACCACTCTCTCAGCTAACCATTACATGTCCATAATGAATAGTCTGAAGACCATTCACTATATGAACCCTTGGTTCATGGAATAAATAAATCGATGTAGCTGATACATTCATGGCCATAGCTGTAAAAACCCGAACCTTCTTTCTAGGTATGTTTTTCCTTTCAGGTCATTTTTTGAGAAAAGAGGAATTTCTGGAAATTTTCTAAGTACACACCATGTACTTTATGAGTACACACCTTGTACTTTCTTGCTGCATTAGGCCATGTGATTTCCATGTAGTAGTTTCTCACACAGCCGTGTGGGATTGACTTGGAGGACACTTAAACCCGAGTATAGAAAAGGCAAGTACACACCATGTACTCCAAAAGTACACACCGTGTACTTTATTTTTTTGTTAAATGCATCAGGGTGGCATCAGACGGACAGAAACCACTTCTTTTAGGTTTCGTTCATCCGAGATCACCGAGTATCCGTGGATTTTAAATGAACCCCCGATCCTCTATACGTCCTCTGATTCGAGCACGGTTTATTGCGCTTGAATCGCATTGGTGAGTTCTCCCTTCTCCTTGAGCCTTGTTTTCCAATTCCTATTCTTTTACATGTTACTGTGGGTTGAAATTTTGGATGTTTTTATAGATATACAATTTTCCAAGGAGAATCAAGCTTCGAGGATCAATTATATTGACCTCTTAACCCTGAGGTAGGTTGTTTATGCCTTTCTGTTCGATGTCTTTGAATATTATATGAAAATTCCACCAATACCCTTGAACAGGGTATTGCGTGTTTATCCATTTTACCCCTATTGTTTTCCTTCCGTGCTTGTTTTCTTGTGTTGAGATAATTTGGATATGAATTTTGGTTTATTTTCATTCTTTGGATGTATTCTGACCTTGCATGCTATGTTTATGACGGTTTGGCCCTTTTGAGTCATTGGCTGCTTTACCTGTTTTCCATTCCTGTTGTTGTAGGATAGAGAGTTGTATTATGACATTCATGTTATGTTGTAGAATTATTAGCCAAGTAGTTCTGTAGTTTTACATTGGCCATATATCATTACTATGTGTTGACTTACACAAGGCTATGAAAACCTAGTGTAGTAAACAAAAATGAGAGAGACCGAGTGAGCTTCCTTAGAGAGTCCATGGACATTATATACTATAGGGGGATAGACCGAGTGAGATTACTCATAAAGTCTTCCATATTTATAGAGTATAATGGGATAGACCAAGTGAGCTTCCTCAGAGATTCCTTGATTTCATTAGACTAAAAGGGGAGAGACTGCATGAGCATCCTTAGAGAGTATGTATTTGACTTGAACGACCTGGTCTATGAGGGGAATTGACCGAGTGAGCTTTCTCAAAGATTACTAGACCTTGGGGATATAAGGGGAATTGACATGTGAGCTTCCGTAGAGAGTCCTTGACTACCTCAGACTATGCGGGGAATGGGTTGTGTGAGTTTCCTCAGAGATTATTGCATTACTTTTGACTATAAGAGGATAGACTACGAGCGCTTCCTTAGAGAGTCCTTATTGAATTACAATACAGAACCAGAGGGGTTAGACTGAGTGTGCTACCTGGAGGGTTGTCTTTACCTCTTAGGTTGGACCATAGGTGATGGTTGTGATTAATTCTTAGAGGGTTACCTATTTGTGATTAGCTAATTGCCTCACTGTTGCTTTTTGAACTGTAGATTGTTTACTGCTGATAACTTTCTTGTTTACTAGTTTCTATTACTACACGTTTACCTGCTATATACTCACTGACTTTTAGGAACAGATCTTCAGGTGGTTTTCTACTGGTATTTAGTCTCACACAATATTTGGGACATGATTGTGGGCCCAAACAGTCTATTTTGTTGCAGTTATAGTTAAGGGAAAGGGCCCTTCTACTTTAGGTACTTGTCTTTTTGTGGAGTTAGAGAGCATGGGACCAATATATGTCTTTCAATGCTGAGGAAATTATCTGTTTACCTTTATTTTTTAATTTGGTTTAGAACTATTGTATTTTCAGCATTGTGACTTGTTTGGATCCTTTCACATACATATGTATAATGCATTATTTCATATATATGTGTGCTCTAGTTGTTTATTATTTTATTCTTTCGATGTTTACTATAGTTGGATTTCTAACTGCTTATGCTATTGTATATTGTTTCTCTTACACATTTTACTCTGCCAATAAGGGAATAGTTTCACCACTATTACACCTAAGGCCCTCTCTACTAGTCGGCAGCCTCTGGAATTCTGGGAAATTCCCTTGAGGCCATGTTACCAACTAGGTAAGGGGAGCCTCTAGGTGGATTCTAGAACCGAGACATTAAAAAGATGTATCAGAGGATTTATTTTGTCATGATTTACTATTTGGAGCCTTTATCCAAGGATAGGAAGGAATAGGTACTAGCTAATAATCTGTTACCGGGAGTAGCTAACTCGTGTAAAAGGCAAATCCAATCTACCTAGTTTATTATAATTATCTGGTTTTGTAATTTTATAGTTGATTTTATTTCACCATTGGGTGATTCACATGTTTTTTGTTATTACTATTGACGCTATTGAGGTTTTATTTCTATCACAACCCGATGAGATGAGGGTATTCCATCTCATGAATCATATAGGAACTTGTTAGAAATCAAATGCCATTCATTCATGCCATGCCATTTAGGGTTCATTATCAATTGTATGTTGTTGTGATAAATGTTTTGTAGAATATGCATTCTGTTGTGATAGATGCCTTGATAGAATACTATTGATGATAAGTATCGCTTTGTGCAAGGCTTTGTTTTTATGAATGCCAATTTTGGTTCTTGGGGTGTTACAGGCCCTCATGAATCGGAATTTGGTGGGTCATTAGCTTGTCTTTTCTTGTTTATAACATGTATAAGATTACAAGCTTTGATTCACGGGGAGTAACTTCCTTCATGTATCGGAATTTGGAAAATAAATGCTCGTTTTCTATGTCTTCTGGGCTCTAGAGCAGTTTCTGAGGCTACAGTCTGGAAAAACCCAAAATACACTGCATGTACTTTATGAATACACACCATGTAGTCTATAACAATGTTACTGACTGTGTGAGAAGGGACACAGAGTCATAAAATTATTGTAGGAACACGCCGTGTACAGTATGTACATGTTGTGTTGTAGTGACTGTGTGTCTACCCGTGTGACTAATGACACAGATGAGGGAAATGTGAGATATACATGTCGTTTTAGGATCAAACATGTCGTGTCGTATAACCCAAGTACCCGAACATGTAAAAAAAACACGGACGGATAATCCTTAAGCCTATACACACTATGTATTCCTTGAAAACACCGTGTAAATTGACCCAGGTACCCGGTCATGTCATGAACAACACGGGCTAGTGGTATCCTTTCTCATAAACGTTGTGTCCATCTGGAACATGTCGTGTAGGGTCAGCTGTGTGTTAGGCCGTGTCACTTACAACCCAGGCCAGGTGAATCTTATCTAGTAAACATTGTGTCTGTCATGAACATGACATGTAGTCTAGGATTAAGAGGACCATGTGAGTTATCCATGTAAGGAGACTCGGGTAGGGGAAATGATTTCAAGCACACGTCGTGTGTAGGGACAACATGCCATGTGGGTTGCATGTTATATGACCAGTAGTGGCATAAGTACACACCCATGTGAATGAATTTAGGGAACACGCTAAGTAGTCATGTTTTGGTAAACTTGAATGTTTTCTTTCTCCTGTTCCTTTCTTACACTCATTGTTTTCAGTCTTAGAAATCTTGATATAAGGTGTGAGTTTGACCATGTAGAGTTATGCCACCGAGACATCCTCTGGTTGTACGCCAGTTTCCAAATGGTGATTAGACACTAGATATGGTTGATTAGGGACTTCCGGCAGATCCACCTATTGTGAAAGCCTTGGCACCAGATGTTATACCTAGCACAGGTGCATATGCATAGTTCAGGGAAGGATTTCTGAGGATGATGTAGACTTTTCAGGGAGCACCATCTCCTACCCCGTCGATGGTAGAATTGACACGGGTCATTTAGCAGCACCATCCTACTATTTTCTCAGGGGAAGGAGGACCCCAGGCTATAAAGTCATTGTTTGAGTACACAATGATGATTTTCAAGCATCTGGAGATACCTCCAGAGAAAATGGTGAAGCTTGCTACATAAATGCTCTGAGACTCTACCAAGAGATGGTTGGATTTGGTACCACAGGTGGGATGCCAAAAGAATATGGATTAGGATGAGTTTTAGAGCATCTTCTATGATTACTTCTATCTAGATACTTTTGGGGCTTGTCGAGCCTGGGAGTTTGTGATTCTGGAGTAGGGTACTCTTTCTGTTATGGAGTATTCATCTCACTTCACATTGGTGCAGCATTTCACACCAATCCTAGGTGGTGATGAGTTTTTCCATGCACGGACATTTGAGGATGGTTTGAGTCATGACATCAGATCGCAGGTGAACATCTTCTGGTTGACTTCAAAATGTTTTATCGTCAACCAGGCACTGATTACAGAGCACAATCTGAAAAATTTTGGAGCTATGAGCCACGGTGGTTCGACATCTAGAGTTAGTGCTCTGCCAGATGATATCAGGAATCACTGTAGAGATGCTATGTAAGAAGATCAGTGTAGGCGATATTCATCTTCTGGTAGCCATGTGGTATGCTACTAGTGCGATAGAAGCGGGTATTCGAGGCCACGTTGCCCAAGAGACCCAGTGGAGTGCAGATCTTGCAGCATGATGGGTCACCTTTAGTACTTTGGTAAATTCGTCTCACCAGCAGCTAGTGAGAGGGGTTATTCTATGACTCTTTGTTCAGGAGTAGTGCCACTAGTTTCTCACCAGTTTGGGAACAGGAGTTCTTCCGGCTGTTCGGGCTGAGGTGGAGGTCGTGGTCATGATATCAAGTCACCAGGTTTCTAGTGACATCAGAGTGGATTAGCTCAGAGTAGTTAGGCAGGGTCACAGGGCTGTGGTATAGGACAATCCTTTGTAATGGAGCAGACCTAGCAGGAGCAGGATCTCATACCTTCTGCCATTTGATGTACAATCTTAGTAGCCTCGGTATTATCTTTAGATATTTTCGATACTTGTGCTACACGTAACATTATCTCTATTACTGTCATGGAGAGCCTTGGGATCTACATCATTTCTTCTACGGATATATTGACAATAGACACTCCATTGGGGATTAGAACATGTAGGGTATTTCAGTGCAGAGAGTGCCCCCTACAAGATGGTGGATGTCACTTTTTTGGGGACCTCTATGTCCTAGAGATGACAAGATATCATTAATTCTCGAGATGGACTGGTTAGTTCCATTCCACGTATTCATCGACTGTTATCGCTACAGGGTGAGTTTCATATCACCAGAGGGTGAATATTATCTTCATAATGGTGAGTGGGATGTCCAGGTGAGAAAAGTGGGTCCAGAGCATCATGGGATGGTAGGAGATACATCCCAAATTTCTAGTCTCTACCTGGATGACCAGGGAACTTCACAGTTAGTCTTTCTTCTAGTGGTTGATCGTTTCAGAGATGTCTTTCTAGTGGAATTTTCAGGTTTTCCTCTGGAACATGTGGTAGAATTTTCTGTTGAGCTGGTGCCAGTGGCAGCACCGGTTTCCATTCCTCCTTATAGGATGGCTACACCAGAGTTGCAGGAGCTCAAGAAATAGTTGCAGGCCAAGGGTCTCATCTGACCCAGTACTTCTCCTTGGGGATCACATGTCCTGTTTGCGAAGAAGTAAGATGGTACCCATATGATTTTTGTGTATTATCAGATGTTGAACCTGTTGACAGTCAAGAACTGATATCCCTTGACTAAGATTTACGATCTCTTGGATCATCTCGGAGGAGCCCGGGTGTTCTCGAAGATTAACTTGATGTCCGGTTATCATGATTTATGTGTTAGACCATCTGATATACCTTTCATAGCCTTCCGGAGCATGTATGATCTATACGAGTATATGGTTATGCCGTACGGCCTCATGAACGCACCTTCAGTTTTCATGTCACTGATGCACCAAGGGTTCCTTCCATACTTGGATTCCTTCAGGGTTGTTTTCATGGATGATATATGGGTGTACTCTAATACTCTACACGACCATGCTACTCATCTTGAGATCATTTTGAGTACAATGTGGGAGCTTCAGTTATATGCTAAGCTCTCAAAATTCCACTTTAGGATGGACCTGATTCGTTTCTTGGGTCACGTTATCTCATAGACAGGAGTATCAATATACCCAGAGAAAGTGAGAGTAGTAGTTTTCTAGTATCATTTGAAGAATTTATTTGTTTTGCGGAGTTTTCTAGGGATGTCTGGATACTATAGACACTTCATACAGGACTTCTCATGCTTAGCAGCACCGCTTATGGGTCTGACTAAGAATGGCGTGAAGTTCCTGTGGTCATATTCTTGTGATTCAGCCTTTCAGGAGTTGAAAGGGAGGTTCACTTCAGAATCAATACTACTATTTCTAGAGCCATGAAAGGGATACACTCTCTATTGTGATAAATTAGGTATTAGGCTAGGAGATGTGCTTATACAAGGAGATAGAGTCATTATGTACGGGTCTCGGCAGTTGAGGCCACATGAGAGGAATTACCTGACGCACGATCTGGAGTTGGCAGTTGTTTTTAATGCCTTGTGCTATTAGAAACATTATCTTTCAGGTGAGAATTTTATGGTTTTCATAGACCACTAAAGTCTCAAGTACATCTTAACTCAGCATGATCTGAATTTGAGACATCGCAGGTCGGTCATGTATCTTCAGTATTTTGATTTTGATCTTGCCTATATGTCCGGAAAGGGCAAAGAAGTGGCTGATGCGTTGAGCAGGAGGAATAATATACATGCAGTTTATGAGGCCAATAGGTATTGGAAGCTTATGGATCTATTCTATGAGATTTATTTGGAGGTTCATGACAGACATGGGAAGAATTTCCTTTCTTCTGTAGCTATTACCTCTACGCTTCTTGAATGAGTTTGAATGAGGCAGCATCAGATTATAAAGGACTAGTCCTATTGGAGAGTTTGACAGGAGAGGACCCTATTCTTGGATGGACAATAGGTGAGGATGAGATCTTTCATTGCCAGGGACGCGTATGGGTGTCAGCAGATATACGCAAGGAGATGATGCAGAACATTCATTCCTCTATTTGGTCAGTTCATCCTGGTTTCACCAAGATGTATCAAGATCTACCCCATCAATATTGGTGGCCAGGTACGAAGAGGGATGTTGTTGGTTTCATATTAAGGTGTTCGACATGTCAGCAGGTGAAGGCAGAGCATCTGTAACCCGTAGGGTTTCTACAACACTTACCCATTCCTGAGTGGAAGTGGAATGACGCCATGATGGACTTCATGACCGGTTTGATGAGGTCACTATGAGGGAATGATGTGGTATGGGTTTTCATTGATAGACTCACGAAGGTTAATCACTTATTTTCGATCAAGGAGACCTTTAGTGTTGATGAGTTGGGACGTTTGTACACCTGAGAGATTGTATGTCTACATGGAGTTCCCCACTCCATTGTTTCTGACAGGGATGCACGTTTTACTTCTCGGTTCTTGCAAGGGCTTTAGAAGGCTTTGGGTACATAGGTACTTTTGAGTACAACATACCATCCCCTGAATGATGGTTAGTCTGAGTTTATGATTTAGGTTCTTGAGAACATTTTCTGAGCATGCATTCTGGATTTTGGAGGTTCTTGGGAGAAGCATATAACTCTTGTGGATTTTTCCTATAATAATAGTTTTTAAGAAACTATTCAGATGGAACCTTATGTGGCTATGTAAGGTAGGCCATACCGATCACCCATATGTTGGATGGAGGCAGGAGAGGAAGCTATGTGGGGACCTCGTCTTGTTTAGGAGACTATAGAGTAGATATAGTGGATTCAGAAGAGGATGACTACTGCGTAGTCTCATTAGAAGTCTTATGTTGATCAACAGAGACAACCTCTGGAGTTCGAGGTCTGGGAACCAGTTTTCCTCTGAGTCGCACCAAGGTTTAGACACAAGAGGATTAGGATACAGGGAATGATTTCATCGTGATTTTTCAGACCGTGTGAGGTGTTGGAGAGAGTTGGTCTGGTTTCTTATCGGCTGCAGTTACCTCAAAGGTATCAGTCTACGCATGACGTCTTCCACGTTTCTCAGCTTCTACGTTACTTTCTCGACATATCTCTTGTCTTTCCACCTGAGGAGGTTGAGCTTGAGGTTGATGGGTCATTTTAGGAACATCTTATCCATATTGTGGATCGTAGTACAAAGGTTCTTCGTGGCTAGCCTATTAATCTTTTACGAGTGATATAGAAGCACAAGCAAGTATAGGATGAGACTTGGGAGAGGGAGGCCGATGTATGAACACAGTGGCCGGAGCTGTTTGGGGTTTCTTCTTCTATGCCGCCCTAGGGAAATTCGGGGACAAATTTCTTTAAGGGGGGATTTTTTTAAGAACCCATACCTTCATTTCATGTATGTTTTTCCTTTCTGGTTGTTTTTGGAGAAAAGAGGAATTTCTGGAAATTTCCTATGTACACGCCCTGTACTTTATGAGTACACTCTATGTACTTTCTTGCTACAACAGGCCGTGTGCTAGCCATGTAGGAGCCGCTTACACAGCCGTGTGGGAGTGACTTGGAGGCTACTTAAAAAGGAGTATAGAAAACGTGAGTACACACCGTGTACTCCAAAAGAACACGCTGTGTACCTTCTTTTTTTCGTTAAATGCACCAGGGTCGAATCTGACGGACAAAAACAACTTCTTTTAGGTTTCATTCATCCGAGATTGTCAAGTATCCATGGATCTGTGATGAACCCCTGATCCTCCATCTATCATTTGATTCAATCACAGTTGATTGTGTTGGAATCACATCAGTGCGTTCTCCCTTCTACTTGAGCCTTGTTTTCCAATTACTCTTCTTTTCCAAGTTATCTTGGGATGAACATTTTGGACATTTTCTGAGATCTACGATGTTCCAAAGAGAATCAAGCTTAGAGGTTCAAGTATGTTGACCTCCTAACCCCGGGGTAGGTGTTTTTTGCCTTTCTGTTCGATGTCTTTGTGTATTATGTGAAAATTACTCCAATACCCTTGAATGATGTATTGCGTGTTTACTGTTTTACACATTTTGTTTTACTGACATGTTTTTATGTTTTTGTAGATGTAATTTGTGTATGAATTTTGGTTAATTTTCATGCTTTGGTTGTGTTCTTCCCTTGAGTGCTCTGTTTATGACCGTTTGGTCAGGTTGAGTCTTTGGCTGCTTTACCTATTTTCCATGCCTGTTGCTGTAGGATGGAGATTTATATTCTGACATACTTTTTATGATATATATTGATCATCCAAGTACTTATGTAGGTTTACTTTGGTCATATAGAATTACTATGTGTTGATTTAAACGGGACCATGAGAACCTGGTGTAGTAGACAAAAAAGGGGATAGTCTGACTGAGCTTCCTCAGAAAGTCTTTAGAAATTATAGACTATAGGGGGATAGGCCGAGTGAGCTTCCTCAGAGAGTCCTCGATTGCTTTATAATAAAAGGGGAGAGACCACATGAACTTCCTCAGAGAGTCTGTATTTGACTTGAACGACCTGGGCTATTAGGGTAATTGACTGAGTGAGCTTCCTTGGAGAGTCCTAGAACTTGAGGTTATAAGGGGAATTGACATGTGAGCTTCCTCAGAGAGTCCTTGAACACCTTAGACTATGTGGGGAGTGGACGGTTTGAGCTTCCTCAGAGATTCCTGCATTACTTTTGACTATAATGGGATAGACCGTGAGCACTTCCCCAGAGAGTCCTTATTGAATTTCTATACAAAACCAGAGGGGTTTGACCAAGCATGATGCCCAGAGGGTTGTCTCTACCTCTTATGTAGGACTAGAGGGGATGGCTGTGAGAACTTCCTAGAGGGTTACCTTTTTGTCATTAACTGATTGCCTCACTGTTGCTTGTTGAACTGTGGATTGGTTACTTCTGAGTACTTTCATATTTTCTGTTATAGTTACTGTACTTTTACCTCCCATATACTCAATGACTGTTAGACACAAATCTTCGGGTGGTTTCCCACTGGGATTTAGTTTCACATCCTGTTTGGGTCATGCTTTTGGGCCCAAACAGACTATTTTGATGCAGGTATAGATAAGGGCAAGCACCCTTCTACTTCAGGTACTTGACTTACTGTGGATCCAGAGAGCATGGGACCAAGCTATGGCTTGCGATGCTGAGGAGTTTATCTATTTACCTTTCTTTCGTACTTCGGTTTAGCACTATTGTATTTCCAGCATTGTGACTTGTTTGCCTTCTTTCCTAGACATATGTATCATGAATAATTTCATATATATGTGTGCTCAAGTTGTTTATTATTTTTTCCTTCTATTGTTTACTGTAGTTAGATTTTTTATTGCTTTGACTATTTTATATTGTTTCTCTTCCACTATGTACTCTGCCAAAGAGGGCATAGTATCCCCACTGTCACACCCAAGGCCCTCGCTGCTACATGGTAGCCTCTGGAATTCAGGCAAATTCACTTGTGGCCATTTGACCAACCAGGTACGAGGCGCCTCTGGGTGGTTTCTGGAACCAGTACGTTACATTAGTCACCACTGTAATTCCATAAATCACATAAGTATGCATCATTAAGTGTGTAAAAAACCCTTCATGCATTGAATGTCCTGCTGATGAAAAATTTTAGTATCTCATAAACTATTATGATTCTTATTCAAGAATCCAAGTCAACCATGAAGCCACATTCCATGTCAAAGGAAATGTTATGAGATTTCCCGACACATATGGTCCACATATAAGTCCAAATTTTTCAAATGAATCCCTAAATAAATAAAAATTTCAAATTCTGGTTGAGTTTCACATCCCATATAGACATGAGGTCTTAAACCTTTGACATATTGATCATTTTCCTTCCTTTTTAGAATAGAGGTTTCGAAGCTACCAAAAAATACTCCTTAGGATACAAATGATGGCACAAACAAATGTAGTCCAACCTAGTCAGGAACTTTGTAGGGAAATGGGCATCGCCTGGAAACAAATAATTTTAGAGTCTAAGGGGTGGGATCCATTGTAAATATTTTTAGTGCCTGGATTTTTATAGCCATTAAACAGGCTATATATACTACTAAACATGATTGGACATTGTTGAAGAGCCAATATAAAGGATAGGAATGTTTATATAGTTGAAAGGGGTTAGTCCCCAAATCCATATTACTCACTCTCCTATGTATAATGATATCATTCTTATTAATGATTACATTATCGTTCTTCCAGAAGAAGGAATTTTATGATGAAATATAAAATAATGAGGTAATGGATTGGGTTGCATTGGGTAACGAACCACTCTCTAGAAAATTAGATCCCCATCTAAAATAAATTTCCATGTCACATTACTTTTTTGGGAATTCCCATAATATATTACTTTTTATTATATTGTCACATTCAACAAGTGCTGTGGAGGAGGATTATTTTCATTCTAAAAACTATCATGGTGTCAAAATAGGAGACTCAGGTATAGAAAGGATAGACACATTATCCAAAATCAAGCCATTAGTTGTTGTAAATTTACTTTTTGTATCTCCAGATGATGACCAAGTTGTTGATAAAGAGGCTTCTACAGTTGAAGTGTATGATTTAAGAAATTCTATATGGAATTAAATTATAATAGAATCACTTCATAGGTCCCATTTTGGTACATTAGATACTAAAAGTTGGATATCATCCATAGCTTCATCAGTAACTTCCAACATTTTGTAAGAATACCTCTTTATTATGCTAATAAATATATTGAAATAATTCTGATACATACTATGAACATATTTCAAAAACATTTCATAAATGACCTATGAGTCTTGAAAATTTTTAGGAAGGCGTGAAAGAGATCATGGGGTTAACCACCAAAGATCAGTTTACATCATGCCTATATTATAATGACATTAAAAAAATCCAAATGGTAAGTCCAGACATCAATGATTATTTATGTAATTTATTTTATTTTATGTTAATATAAATTATCATCTTATAATAATTTTTCTATATTAAATTTTTATTAATGAATCTTTAAAATGATTCACTATAGTTATAACACAATGATGAGTTCAATCTTCTTCCACTCAAGACTCGGGGTCATAGGTAAACCAACCGTGATAGCATGGAGAATTGGATATGGATTATAAAAGTGGTTTACCTTGGTAAGATCCACTGATCATCCCACTGATGATGTAATGACCCAAACTTTTATAAATAATATTCTGATTTTTATTAATTAAATGTCTTTTTATGTAATATGGTTATTAAAAACACATGTAATTATTTTGTTTCATTATATCCAATTGTATTTAAAAAAGCATTGTATACTATTACGATTGATAACATAGTGTTTTAATAATGATTAAATAACTATGATAAACAAGGGGGTTTTTAAAACAAATTGACACAAACAAAGGATGTGATGGCCTAAACTAGTAGGATTATACCATATAAAGTTTATTTATCGGTGATTTAGAGGGATATAGAATCACTAGTCATTTCCCTTGACCAATCCCAAAATGATATCAATCAACATAAGCTTGGAAAAACCATTTACAAAATAATTTCAAGATCATCAACATTACTTCCCAGACCACGTATGTCGAACCACCCCATGAAATTATCATCATCGCACACCTTATTATTTGTAAAATTTATAGGGTATTCAAGGGATGTGTATCAAGACCCTAGAATTATGATTATGTACATTATTTTTTTATAACAATGAATGTATTTTTATCATATAGTTGTTACTTTATAACTATTTTTCATTTTTGATACAATAAAACATAAATAGTATTTTTTTGTAATATTCAAATTCAATTTAGGAATTTATTAGTATAAATTAATAGATTTTTAAAAAGGATAAAATTTCATAAAATATAAATATTAAATTATTTTATTAAATACAAATGAAATTTTAATTTTTATAATGTCAAATGTAATTTTTATAAGGGTTAAAAACTGATATTATCAAAAACATGGTATTTTTTAATAAATATTGATTAATATTTTAAAATTGAAAATTTGCAGACTTACAAAATTATTTATATAAAATGAATATTTTTTTAATTAGTATTTCTAAATTATCCAATTTTTATTTTTTCATAATTTTCTGAGACAATATAATTTTCAAGTAAATTTTAAATACCATTTAAATATATGTTTTGTATTATGACATCATAATCACCAAATATTTATTTAATAAATACTATAAATAGTGTACACAAAAAAATATTTATTTTTTCATTTAAAATAATGTGATTCATGTTTATTTTACTAATTTTATAAAGACCTTTTTAATCCTCCAAAACCATTAATATAATTTAAGGTGTAAAAAATATTTCATTTATAGTGTGACTCACATCTACATATGCAAGGACAAAATTTTATTAATTTTGTCCATTGGCCTTCTAAATTAATGAGATCCACTCCCATTTGGAATAATAATTTTTGAAAAACCATTGGATGGTTTGTAATGGGATTCATGCCAACTGTTTATTCGGGCTATGTAATGGGTCTCCCTCTACCCAACCAAGAAGAGGTATCTATTTTTCTTTAATAATAAAATGACATTTCAACCCCATCTATTAAAAAAAATCTGCATATGTTCCTATATAAACCCACCCAAGACCCTATTTAACTTCCGTAAAAATTCATGGAGCACATCCATACTCCTTCCTCCACTCATTAGAATCCTATAAAGGGGACCTCAATCTCTCAATAAGCCCCTACCAAGAATTTAGAGTCACACCCTCAAGTACAGAATCTATTCATTTCTCATCTTTATTCATGTATCTTAATTACATTATGTCCATTATTTTTCATTTCCTCCTAAGGTGATATTTTATTCCATATCACCTTTAATTTATAATTTATTTTCATGTGATTTTATTCCCCTTTATCTCACATCAACCTATTTTTAGGAATTTTTAAGAAACATTGTTATCCTGCTGAAATTGCCCCAAGATTTTCCATGCAATTTTTTTTGTGAATTCCATACCCATTTTATACCAAAGGTATTCACCTTTACACAATTATAACTATTTTACCTGGGACTTATATGAATTTATTCCACACCCCATTATCTTTAAATAAATTATGTAGATAAATATATTTTTGATGTATGATATATTTGGCACACTTAAGTAAAGTGTAATGTTTTAAGTTGTTACATTTCCCATGTTATTATTATCATGCTAAATCATATCTCATTGTTAATTATTTTGATTCTTACTATTTTTATTCCCCATTGATATTCCCATTGTCTGATATTTGTCACCTTCTTCCATGTTTATTCCCTTACTAGGATTTAAGGATCACCCCTTTATTATGTATTTCCTTAGGTTATCCCATGAGTTATTAATATCCGTGGAATTGTAGAATAATTTTAATGATATTTTCAACAATGTTGTTTTATCCCATAGTTAGTATGTTATGTTATGTACCTAATTCATAGATACACTATTCTTCTCAAAATTCCTTGTTGTATTATGTGCACATTTATTTAATAAATCATGAATTAATGTGTAATAAATAACATGGATTCCATAGTTTGTATCAAATTAATAGTTTATCTGTTTATTCCATTAGTATTAGAAAAATATAGTGAAGGCATTAGGGATAATACTAAGTATAAAAAATCCCAAAATTTGTATATATATATTTTAAGTGTTTTATCGATTTGAATACATACCTTTAAATAAACTACAAGTGGACTTGGGTCTTGCACAATAGTACCTAGGGGTAACTAACCCGACTAGGTGTGTATGGCCTAACTCAGTGTAACCATGTAAATGACATCATGACTTACTACATAACCAGTTTGATGCTCCCTAGGGATATTTATTCATAAAATTCTTAATCACATAAAGTACAATTCTTAAGGGAACAAAAAAAATCCATAATAATATATGATAGGAAATAGATCATGGATTATCTTGATTGAATCCTATAAATTCATTAGATAAGTAAATAAATGTAATTTATTTGTTAACCCTATAATGTAATTAAATTCCTCTTACTTTGTTTAATAGTTTAAACATATTCATCTGCAATTTTCCCTTTATTCAATTCAATTCACATTAATAGGAGGCATGAAGCAAATAATGAATGTGACGGTCAAGGTGATGACTACCCCAACAAGATGCCCAAACCGATGGTAGTAGAAATCATGAACATTGTGATGATACTCTAAAATGAAACTAAGGTTATGAAAAGAAACCTAGATTAAGAGGATCTTCCAAATCCCCCTAAGAAAGTTCAAGGAGCAATAGAGATATTTATGCAATAAAGGCCTGCAAATTTCAATGGATCATTAGATCCTTTAATCATGGATCATTGGATCAACTCACTTTAGATTATCTTCTACATACTTATATGTCATGAAAAAGATATAATTATAATGGGTTTTTATCATATATAGGGTGAAGTTGATCAATGATGGACATTGATAATGAATATGAAGCTTGAGGAAGAGATTGATGTAATAAGGTGGACTCCATTTCAAAAAATGTATTTTGATAAATACTTTCCTCCAACTCTCAGACCTAAATTATAATGGGACTTCCCATACCTTAATAAAAAATATTAAGAATCTTTTGGGGAGTATGATTAAAACATCACAAGACTTGTATGATATCACATTGAATTTTTAATTACACCCGAATACAATGTTGAGCACTTTTTTGTGGGATAAAACCAAATCTATGAAAAGACCAAGTGATCCATGACATTGATAGATACGGGGAAATTATCCTATGTTTCCTCAAAGTCAAAATAGAGATTAGATAATCTCAAGGTTATCATGTAGAGAATAAGTGGGAATTCTAGTTTAATTGAGGAGGTCTAATGGAGCTATCTAACAGTGATAAAAAATTTCAAAATCCCACTTGTCAAATGAGAGGAAATAACATCCTCGAAAATTTCCTAAGTAGGGAAAGGAAATAATTTAGGTGCGGAGAGAAAGGGAACCCTACTAGTAAGTACTAGGATGAGAAACCCACTCTTGTGATAGAGAAATAGAATTCTTTAATCAACCCTCAGTGTATTTTTCATTGCTTCAACATCAAGGAAGTATGTAACTTTTCAAACCAATTTCATAAGGCAGGGGTTTTTAGAGATTACTATGAGCTTCCATAGAATTAGGGGAGGGATTTTTAATCACAACCACTAAGGTGGATCCGAAAAACGATGTGGTGATATGTACAATAGTTATTCAGTAAAAGATAGTGAATTTACTTTTTGGTTCTGTTTGTACACATTCCTTCATATTAAGAAATTTTAGTAGAACTATTCAAAGACTACCCTAAATCATGAAGGTGGAGTTTTCTATGAAAATAGAAAATGGGGAAAATATTTCATCCTGAGTATATAACTACTCCACTTTAAAATATTAAAGGATGAACTTCCCAATGAACCAATTCGTACTCCCTTTTCTGGAATTTGATGCAATTCAAGGCATGCATTTTCTTTCCCTATATAAATCCAAAATAAATTACATAAAGAAGTAAATCACTCATTGTATTGAAAATAAACCCCCAATTATGTACAAGTGAAAGGAGTAGGATAGATCTTATTTAGTTCAATCATTATTAAAATGGATACTACTTCCAATGAGCAATAATATATATCTAAAATGATGGAGTCTAAGAAAATATCCATCGTTGAAGAAATGCATGAATTGAGAGAATACACTAATGCGTATCCTGAGGAATTTCCTAGTATTCTTCCAAGGAAATAGGTTGAATTTTAAATAGACCTTATACCTAGGGAATTTATATTTTCCACGAATACATATATAATAGTTTTAGTGGAACATTAGGGTATGAAGAAAGAACTACAGGAGAATCTTGATGATGGGTTCATATGTTTAAGTGAATCACCATAGGGTGCATAGGTCCTCTTCATAAAGAATAAGTATGGGTATATGCGCCTTTTAATTGATTATCATGTGCTCAACATGATCGTGATTAAGAAAAAGTATCCACTTCCCCATATTGATGATATGTTCAATAAACTATGTGGAGAAAAATATATCCCTATGGTGGATCTGCGGTGGGGATATTACCAAGTTAGGGTGATTGAGGATATCCTCAGGACTACTTTCAGTAAAAGATACGGTCACTATGAGTTCATAATGATGCCTTAATGCTCAATAAATCTCTAGAAATATTCATGGAATTGATTAATAGAGTTATAGAGATTACATTAACAAATTTTTCATAGTGCTTATAGATGAAATTATAATATACTCCAAAACCAAGGATGATCTTAAAGAGAATCTGGGAACTATGATAAAGACCTTGTGAAAGTAAATGATTTATGAAATGTACATAAAATTGGAGTTCTTTTTGTAGGAATTTTCAATCTTGGGGAATATCATCCCAAAAATGGGATATATATAGACCCTTCAAAAAATAGATGCAATTGAAGGATGGTTGAGGTAAACATCTGTGGTAGATATAAATAGTTTCATTGTATTAGATGGGTATTATAATCAATTTTAGAGAAACTTGTCATGATTTTCGAACCATATAACCAAGATAACTTGTATTGGAGTCATGTTTTATTATAATGATGAATGTGATGGGATAAACATGTTGTTCAAAAAAGGCTTATCATTAGGCAAGTACTGACACCACCCAAAAGTAGATAAATTTTCATAGTATTCAGTGATTCGTCAAATAATGTATTAGGATGTGTGTTCATGTAGAATAAAAAAGGAATTTCCTTTACATCAAATTAGTTGAATGTTAATGAATATAAATTCCCAAGCATGGTCTGGGGTTGGATGCAGGGATATTTTCTTTGAAATTATTTTTGAATTATCACTTTGGGGAGAAGCCTGAAATATATATATATATCACAAAAGTCATAAATATATATTCACATAGAAAGAGTTGAATAAAAACCAATAATGATGGTTAGAGCTAACCAATATCTAAGACTTCTTAATTCACTACTATCCTGAGAAAGTGAATAATGTGGTGGATGATATAAGTATAAAGGAACTAGAAATTATATAATTGATGAGAATTGAGAGGAATCCTATCTTCTTAGATTTTTCAAAGATTGACATGGGAATCATAAAAGACAGAACATAATAAAAACATTCAAAAATGATTTCTCAACCATCTCAAATAGATATGTTAAAGGATGCTGAATGGGATGATATGGGAGTTAAGAAGAAATTACAAACTACAGGAAAAGGGAAAACCTCAGAGTTCAATATTAATGAATATGGGGTAGTGATATTTGGGTCAAGACATTGTGTACCATAAATTCCTACATTAAAGGAGTTATTTTATGACAGACATAGCACAACTTTATCCTTCCACCCAGTAATCACAAATATGTTTCGAGATCTCGATGGAAAATATTGGTGGGAAAATTTGAATAAGGCTATCAGAGAGTATACATCAAGATGTTTCATATGTTAGTAAGTGAAATCGAAATGGAAAAAATACAAGGGGATGATTCAACCATTAACCATACCTACATAGAAATGAGAAAAAATCTCCATGGAATTCTTCACTGGTGTTACGAAGATATCAAGAAAGAATAATTCTATATGGATTGTGCTGGATAATCTTACAAATAATGCACACATTATAGGGACTCAAGTGGATTTTACATTGGATCAATGTACATGCATATACCTTGAAGAATCATTAAAGATAAATGATGTTCCACTATTGATTTTATCTAACCAAGATCTAGGATTCACCTAAATGTTTTATAAAATTCATCAATATTCTCTTAAAACGTAGATGAACTTTAGTATGGATTGGCACCCTCAAGTTGATAGACAACCTAAGCCGACTATCCAAAAATATGAGGACATGTTGTGATCATGATCAATTGAATTTAATGGTGTATGGGACCAAAATTTTTCTCAAGATGTGGTCTATAACAACAAAAGTTTCCATTGAGCATCTCAATGGATTCTAATGATGCCATTTATAGGAAGAGGTTTAGAACGCCTGCATGTTGGTATGAGGTTGGGGAACAAAAAATAATCAGTCTTTAAATAGTTGAGGAAATTGTGGAAAGTTTTTAGACTATTTAGAAGTGAATCAAGGCTACAGAGAGTTGACAAAATATCTATGATGAAAATCATTGATGAGACCTAGAGATTGATATTGTGGATATTAAATTTACCTTAATATCTCCATGAATTAATGTGATGATATTTGGGAATAAGGGAATGATTAGATCAATATACATCATCCCTCTAATGTCTAGTATTTTGAAATGGAAAAAAATCCAAGGGAATTTGAATATTTTCATTTACTAGACGATCAGTTATAAAAACCATAATGAAAAATATAATTCTGAGAGTTTCATTACATCAATTAGTTTTTCATGATGTGGTTTATGTCACTTGGGGTTCTCTAGGAATATCTTTATGTTTTGGGATTTTCAAGCCCTAAAACCACATGTCAGAAAGAGCTGGATGGGGAGCATAGTTAGTTTTAAACCATACATCCCTCATTAAAACACCATGAAATTTTATTTTAAGCAATTAAACAAACAAATAAAATTATAAGGAAATAAAATTAAATTAAATATAAATGGGGAAATAAAAATAAGGGAAGGTTTTAATAATAATAATAATAATGTTATTATTATTATTATTATTGATTACTATTATTTTTTTATTAATTTTTATTAGTATAATTATTATTTTATTATGTTTATGTTTTTTGGGACCCAATGGGTATGCCCCTTTCTCCCTTACCCCAGCCCCCCAAATCGTGTGACACCCCTCTCCCCCTTCCTCTCCAAGTATGCATGACACCTCCATATGAATCCATGTTTGTATGATGTTTTCACACCAATCCTTTATGATTTATCTTCAATTACATGAGGTAAGGCCTTACACTTTCATATCCTCAATTGAATGGACATTTTTTCCTCTTCCTTTCACACTGTGTGCTCTCCCCAAAATCCTAGTCTTTGGGGTTAAATGATTTTGATTTTTTTCTTCAATGATAGGTTATTCGAAGGGTATCTCTAGCCGTTCGTGTTTGTGTTGCAACATCTGCCACTAAAGGTGATGTGTATTAGTTAGATTCGGGTTGTTTCCAATGTCATTGGTATGGATTTTCATCATGTGTTTGGTTTTTCCTATTTATTTTTGGGTATTTAAGTGTTTTGGAGTCCCAAATAATTTTTTTATAGAGCGCTTGTTGACTCCTTGAAGGCTTTCACTCATATACATAGGTACGTGTGAATATATATATATATATATATTCCTTTTATATATTCCATTGTGGAAAAGGGAATAACTACAAGTGACTAAGGGGTGTATATATATAGTAATATTTTTGGGTGCATGTGGGTATAATATTTGATCTAAAATCATCACGTGTAGAGAGTTTGGCATGGTCTTCTTCCTAAGGTTGGGTCTCTTTAATTTATCATTTAAATTAATTAACTAATTATCCAACTATTGTGGATTTAATTATGATTAATTATCACTCTATAATAGGTATTTAAATATGTTGAATGAATTATTTGAAGAAAAATGTCATGAATTTACAATAAAAACCCTCCAATAGAAGAGAAGTTTCTTCTAAAGAAAAATGTAGTTATAGTTTTTTACATCATTCTTATTTCTTCATTGAGTATTCCAAATTCTATATTATTGGTGCTTTTTTGTGGAATGCTAGTAATTTACCCCTTTTATGTAAAATTAATATATTTGAAATGCCTTATTAGTTTAAATGGCATGTTTTGGATTGGCCCATACAGATACTCTTAAATGGTTAGGCCCTCTATAATATAATAGATTAATAAGCCAACCACCTCCATATGGAATTCATTAATTTCTTAAATGGAATATTTTATGTATGAAATTGATAAATATTTATAAAACAAAAAAACCCCTCTTGAATGACTTGGAATGTTTTCTAAAAAAGGGAATGTCATTATAGTATTTTTCCCTATATTCCCACGGTACCTTATATGTACCACTTCATCCTGGATAAGTGAATGTCCATGAAATGCTTAATTAAATGGGATGACATGAATGGAATGTATGGACATGATGGCTTCCATTCCTTAAATATTATAAATGATTTAAATTAAATTGAATATATTGGGGTGGTCTAAAATAAATTCATTTTTATTTGATACAACTATTTATACAATATATTATATGTGAGATCTCATATTCATACCACGAGTATGACCGGATAAATTAGATACTCTTTTTTAGACTATAGTCACTTATTTTTGAACCGTCATTGAATCACTTTGGGTCTATATGAAAGGAGACTAATTTTTTTCCACCCCATAGGTGTGTCAGCCTTGGATTTAATTAAAAACCAATATATTTTTCTCCTGATCCCTATATTAAAGTGGATAATTGGATTGAATTTTATATTAGATGTTTGATTTGTAATAATAATAAATTTGTGTGATTCCATGTGGATGAATCACCTTATCTAATTTTTGTTTATTGAAATATTAATGACTATAGGCATGAATTGAAATTTAAATGGGTTTGATAAAATTGTGATGATAATATGGAAGCCTGGTTATTGAAATGAATTTTGGTAAAAATAATATAATTTGATTAATTCAGATTTGTGTATTATGAAAATAAATCTGGTAAGGTTGATACTAGCCTTCTGATTGTTTCTTTCATAGCTGTTGAGATTATAATATGTCATTGTAATTAATACTTGAGGGTTTGATGTAGATATCATGTTGAGTTTTTCAAGTTATTAATCATGTCTAATATGGATGATTTAGGGCTCGGTGCATGTTCTTTCATACAACCTATGGGAATGTTTCATAGGTACTTGATTCGTGAGGGAAGATTTTAGGATTATATGGAATGTCTGAGGACTCAGGATTAGTGTTGATGCCTAAGGGACTTGTGCTCATTTATATACTATTTCCGTGAAATTTGAACCTGTACTGAATGCCCAAGTATGATGGATTTAAAAGGGATAGGTGAATAGTCCCATGATTTCTAAGGGAAGATTATAGTTATTCTTAAGGGAAAGATTTTGGTTTTTTGAGGATATAGGTCATATGATTATGGTATATTCTGAGAGATTCGTCCTTGAAATGATAATATTCAATTTATTTGGGTGATCTATGCTGATGTAGGAGTATTTAACCATAGAACTAGATACATGGAATGGTTCCGAAGTATATATAGTCAAATGATGTCCCTTAAGAACCTAGGTGGGTTGTTTTTTATTTATTCAGAACTTCTTCTTTATTTTTATATTTATACCTTCTCCCTTAATTAAATTATATTTCAAGTAATGGACATGGATAGACAACATGGGTGCCAACCAATTGATATTATTTTCTCACAACCTTCTCAGACATTGTTTGACACCTAAGTATATCTTTTAGCTCACTTTTCATTATATTAATTTCTTGTATTGTGTTGTGTACATGGGATCATGGGAGCACAAGGCTAGCCTCTTCATCTGAATGCTCAGGGAGATAACCATTGTGGTTTTCTTTTATTTTTTTATATTGTATTGTGTGTACATTGTAGTAACACCTAACATTACATGCATAATTTTATGAAATTTTTGTGGCCCATTTTATTTTTATTGAAATATTATATTATTCTTCACCTGCTTGTTTTCCTATTATTAATACTTCCACATTTGTTTGTTATTTATTATATGATAATACAATTTTAATCTATGATATATAGGATATAATATCCCCACCATACCCTCAATATACTCTCACTACTAGTCAAAAACCTCTGGCATATGGGGAGGCATGCTTGAGGCCATGTGACCCACTAGTCCGACCACAGTCTTTGTGGTCATCTAGGCAAGGATGTTACAATGTGGTATCCAAGGGAGGTTAAGTTTCAGTTTATTTACTATATTAGGCTAGTAGATAGGGCATCGGGAATGTTTCAACATTTGGGAAATAACAGTGTTCGGGACTGATCACCACACCCATAGGGAATTGACCATGTGGCCATGTCTAGGTTTGTTATTTCAACTCATTGGTGTTACAGTTGTTATGATTTCACTTTGAGTGAATGGGATATTTTACACTATTAATGATTTATTTAATTTTATGGAATTTACCCTTGTCATTGTATGGAATGGATGAATCATTCCATTCATCATTTTCATCACATTGAAAATTCACATTCTATGAATACGTCAAGCCATATAGTTGCATATGTAGGTTGTTTTTTGGTTCTAATTGTGCTCCTTCATTGTTTTTCATGATTATATGTTTATATAATTTTTCAATATGTTATATTATTGTGATAAAATGGATTTATTGATATATAAATGGCAAATATGGTAAATTAAATTGGTTTTATTGGATGAATTAAATTCCAGCGATTACGACGTGAGTGAATATTCAACTGTAAGGTGGATATAGACCATATAACTACGGAATGGAAACCTGTGAAATAAAATAATTCTTGAACTCTCTATATATATTTCTCATATTTTGTAAAATGTTAATGATTCTAAATTAAAATACAAAAGTGAATTAGTTATGATGAAATGGAACCAAATTCCAAACTACAAAGATTTTGGGTGTTTTATGAATTGGTAAATGGCCACCGTTATAACTAATATTTTATATATGACCATGTCATGTTTTAAAAGATTATAAGAGTAAATTATGATAAATTTTAACTTGAAGGAAAATTTTTACATTCTATAATTGGAATCTAGGCCCAAGTATTTCATTTCATACATGTATCTTATGAGATAACCAGTTACAGGTGTTTATAACTTTAATAATTAATAATTTTTCTTTGGGTTTCATTTTTATAAACCCATGTCTTATTAATGGGATCATTATCAGTTTATTTATTTTTAAATTGGAACCCTATGTAGTGTCCTTTTATTAAACCACTATGAAAGGGTACCCTGATATTTTATTTCTCAATTTCCTTGGAACAATAATGTTAGTGTTTTCCATAGTCCTTCTTTTTTATCAGTAGATTATATTGTAGTCTCTTGAGACTAGGGAAATTATGTTTTATGTGAACTTGTTGTAGATTAGACACTTAAGATCTCATAAGGGTCTGGATCATTGTAGTTATAAACCAATGAACTTTAATTAATTTATAATTTCTTGAGTTTCTAACACTTGGTTTCATTCAAGTGTCATTTCTCCTTGTAGGAATTTTAGTTTTCAATGACACCCTTAATTCAGATGAGTGTTCATGGAATCTTTAACCCTAGTTATGGGATTTATCTTTGATTTTTGGTCATTTTAAATAGGTTAGACATGCCTTGAGTATGGTCATCTTCTTCGCTAGATTCTTGACCCTTTATTTAT
Source organism: Viscum album (assembly GCA_963277665.1). Lineage (NCBI taxonomy): Eukaryota > Viridiplantae > Streptophyta > Magnoliopsida > Santalales > Viscaceae > Viscum > Viscum album. Next base: position 678,701,131 of record OY728128.1, on the reverse strand, counting down.
ATTTCTGTGTCTTAAGAGGGTGTGATTTCTTTTATAGTCATTTGGGGAAATACAATAATGAGATAAATAGCTTGTATGAAACATATGATTCTTGAATTAATAAGTAGGAAAACTTATCCAAAGTATTTATTATGTGTAATTTTCTTCTAAAACCTTCTATTAATATGCATTCACAGACGTGGTGATTTTTTAGTGTTAATGGAGGAAAAGAACAGATCATGTTTAGTGGTATCCTTGAATATTGTGTTTTTGAGTGTGGTGTATGGTCATATCTATAGTGGAGTGGTCTGGTTGTTAAGTAATAATGTTTTTTCTCAATACATGGTGTGTCTTTTCCTGATTATTCAGGTGTTTTTACATTACGGTCATATTGGTTATTGTTTTTAGGCCAACTACTTTATGTTTATGTTCAAGGTGAATATGAACTTGTGTGCTTATGAGTAGCTGGTATGTTCCTCTTCTTACAACTAGGACACTCTTAAGGTGGTGATTTTTATTTCATTTCTATGTATATTTCATTTATTGTATAAAGAAAAAACCCAATAAAGTCATTGCAGAATGGTTGGACTAGCATAAATGCATGTGAGTCCTGTGAACTTTAAATCATGTCAGATATTACTTGGTTGTATGATTTTGGTGTGGTTAGAGGTGTATAAAACACTTGAGAAACATCTTTTTTTATGGTTTTACTTCATTGTTTAAGCTTTAATGATTATGCGATGCCTCAGATGGTAAAGGCTCAGTGATTAATTAATAGTGGTGTGTGCAAAGGGGAAACTGAGTTTCTTTTAAGGTATCAACAAAACAGTGGTTCGATTTTTTCCTTATACTAATCATTAATATCCTCTTATTATACTCTTTAATGAGAGACAAAAATGTACCCTATCTTGAGTTCATACATAATGAAATAATAATGTGTTTTTCATACGCTTGGATTTAGTGAAATTTGTTGGGTTGTTTAATTGGTCTCCCAATGTTTCACACTAGACACATGGTTCTTATAAAGGATTCTTAGTCTGGAGTAACCCTTGGATTCCAATATATTAATTCCATGGATGTAATCTTGTATACTAGCTAATTTTTTGAACTTGACCACAAGGATGTTGATTCTCCAGGCTTAGTCAATGTTTAGATGTTGACGTCTTGGATTTTTACAAATGTCCCATTTGTCAACATGGAGTATGAAAAATCATGGGTTAGTACACTGCAATATATCTATTTCAATATGAGGTTTTCCTAGACATTAAATTAGGATTATAGGTCTTATTTTTTATCAGAGATCATTTCCAGAAGATAGGTACGGGTTTCAGTGAGCGTGTTAGTTTCAAATGAAAGATTCCGTGGAAGAAATCATTATAGTTAAATTTTACGTGTGATGGATGTAAAATTTTGGAACCATTGAGATGAGTCTTGTCTTGGGGATATAAATTTTTATCACATTATTGGCTGTATATGGTCATAAATAACCAATTTAAGGCATGTTGTTAGGTTAGAGTGGGTGTGGATTAAAGGTTGGCAGTGTCTTCTTGGAAGTCATGTTTGACCAGTTCTATTTTTTTGATCTAGAATTTCACCGTTTCATTCTAATGGGGTCCCTGATATGATATTTTATGTAATATGGTTCATTAAATTAATAAAAATCACACATGGAGCATTGCTAAAATGGTTGGAGGTTTTATTTATAATGTTATTCTGATTGTGGTGGTGTTGTGGCTTGGAATTGGGACTAGTTTTTAGGGGTTGAGACCTATCGTGGGTAGCACCACAAATTAATTATTTTAAGAGATGATTAAATGGTCATGGATCTAGATAAATGGGATCATATAAGCACTATGTCAACATTTTGGTTGAAAAAATTGGATTTTTATTGGATTTTAATTAATTAAGAACAACTTTCCGGATGAATACATAGAGGTACATTAGGCTTTTAGTAATGCAAAGCGATAAACAGAGAAAGGATTCATGAACCTTGTAGGTTGTGTGATGTTTTCATTTCTTATGAATGCTTCTCTAGAATGATAAGTTTTATGGTGAGGATATTATAACGTTCCCTGTTTTGAACACGACAAAAAATATAATGGAATTTAAAATTTTCACATTTACTGTATGGGATACTACTAAAAATGGGATGCAAAAAATAATTTCAAGAGTATCATCACATCATTTTTTTATATAGTTTAAGGCTTGAAGGGTGCCTCGGGTGTTCCATCTAGTTTTGATAGTGTCAGACTCCAAAACCTCAAGTTATGAGGAGTTGTAAGGGGAATACTATTATTATGAAATCGTACACCCCTCAGCTAAACGCAATGTGATTTATTTTTAAGAAATTCATTAATTAAATTAAAATAATAATAATAATAATATATTAAATGACATATAAATGGGGATATAAAAATTAAGAAATGTTTTATTATTATTATTATTATTTATGATGATGATGATGATGATTATTATTATTATTATTATTATTTTGTTAAGCTAGTTTACTTTGAAACCAAACAGTATCCCCGTTTCTCCCTTACCCCCCTCCCCACATTACGTGACAAACATCATTCCCTTGCACACTAATTGAGCATGATTCCTCCCTCTGAATCTCCCTCATTTCAATTTTTCAAACCAATCCTTCTTATTTATCTTTTATTCCTTGAGGTAAGGTTGTATGTTATAATATCATCCCTTTCTTGGTTGTTTTTACCTCTCCCAGTTTCATTGTGAGGTTTTGCCTAAACCATGTGGTTTGTGGTTAACTGATTTTGGTGTCTTCCTTTGCTATTCGGTTATGTGTAGGGTCTCTCAGGTCGACGTTGTTTGTGTTTCAGCATCTATTACCGAAGGTGAATTATATGGATTCGATTTATTTTTTCTTCACAGTCCAAGGTATGGGTTTACATCTACTTTTTGGTTTTTCCTTTTTTAGGGTCGTTAGGTGTTCTTTTGTCGCTTGAATTTTTTCTATAGTGTTTGTTACTCCATAAATAATTGAACTCATGTACATAGGTATGTGTGGGTCTATATATTCCTTAGACATATTACCTCATGTAAGGGGGAATATGTACATTAGATTAAGGGGAATACATATATAGTAATGTATGTGCGTGTACGTGGGGATATGCTTGGAGATAAAATCTTAAATTATTGAGTGTTCAGTTTGGTCTTCTTCTTGAGGTATGATCTCTTTGAAAGATCCATTTAATTATAGAATGGTTTTACTGAATTATTTACCCACTTGTCTTTCATTTAATTAGTTCTGAATTATAACTCTTGAATAGATATTTAAATATGATAAATTAATTATTTCAAGAACAATTTGATGATTTTATAATAAAACAACTTTAATGGAAGTGCATTGTTTTTTAAAACAAAAAGTAGTGATAGTTATTTATATCATTATTATTTGTGGTTTGAGTTTTCTATATGCCTTATTATTGGTGTCTATTTTATGAAAAGTTCCCAATTTCAAAATATTTTATAAAATGAATTGATGTGTCATGATCGATTAGTTTAAAAGGAATGTTTGGGATTTTAACATCTTGATACTCTTAAATGGTTAGTCCCTCTTTAATATAAAATATTAATGGATGAAGATCATCTTATATTCTTGGATTTCATTATTAAATTACATTACCCTTGTATGCAATTAAGAAATGTTTTTTAAACAAAAGCACCCCTCCTGAAAGAATGTAATGAATTGAATGAAAGGGTACATTCTAAGTAAAACTTGAACTTTTATAAGTGAGTTACAATGATGATTTTATTTAAATGGAATTAATTGAATGAAATGTATTTACATGATACATTTTTTCCTTAAAAGTTCCAAATGAGTAAAATAAAATAAAATTATTGTGGGTTGTCAAAACTAAATCCCTTTTTGTCTAATATAATTATTCACAATTTATGTGATATGTTTGATTGCGCCACAATACTGGGGTATGACCAGATGAATCGGATAGTCTCTATTGAACTACAATAACTTATTTTGAAACCACCATGGAATCACTTTGGGTCCATAGCCAATGAGAAGGAAACTTGCAGCCAACTGATAGGTGCATCAGTCTTGGATTTAATTGAGCCTAATCTGTTTGAATTTTGACCCCTAAAATAAATAGGATGATTTTATTTATTGTTTTCTTATACATTTGCATTTCTATAATAATTAATTTCATTTATTTATTTTGGAATAATATCCATAGATAATTTTGGTTAATTGATATATTAATGAACATACTGTTAAATTATAATTTAAATGGGTCTGATATAATTATGACGATCATTTGGAACTCTGATTATTGAATATAATATGGGAAGATATATAATTAATTGATGAATTGATTATTTTATGAAAATAAATCTTCTTTTTTTGAAATTGGATTGGTGATTTGTTCTTGATTTTATTTTGAGGTTATATTATGTCTATGTAATTGATACCTAAAGAATTGATTTTTATGGAATGTTGAGTTTTTATAGATAAAAAACACATCTAATGGGGATTCTTGGGGGCTTGGTGCATGTTCTTCCATACCGCATGACAGAAAATGCAGGGGTACATGATGCTCAAGTATTGTGTTTATGATTATATGGTATGAGTGAGGACTCATGTTTTCTGTTGACACTTGAGGGCATGGTGCAAAATTTTTCACCACCTGAAGGGATAAGAGCATTGGTATATTCTGAGGGATAGATGAATAGTCACAATATTCCTAAGGGAGAGATTATAATTATTTTTGGGTGAGATATTATAGTTAGATGGCTGGAATTGGACATATTTTTATGGTAAATTATGTGTAATTCATCCTCATTAGGAGAATCTACAACCGATTTTCATGATCCATCCTAATGTTGGAGGATATATCCACAACAACAGATACCTTGTAGGGTGTTGAAGTAGTTATAGCTGCCATGTGTCCCTTAGGAACCTAGGTAGATTTTTGATTATTTATTCAACATTTCTTGTTTATTTTTTAACTTATACCTGATCAGTAATTTACATTATATATCATGTTTTGTATTGGGCTAGACACTGCTGACAAACAAAAATTATTATTTGAAACCCTTTTGGTTGTAGTTTAGGACTCAAGTATATCTTCTTAACTGAATTTATTTAGATACACTGTTTTTGTTGTGTTATGTACATGAGTGATATGGAGAATAGGTTTGGGCTCCTTCTTATGATGCTCAAGGAGTTGGCGGTTGGATTTTTTCTGTTATTTTGTACTTATTATACCTTGTAGTAACACCTTACATTACAAGAATCATTATATGGAATTGGAATCAATCATTTAATTTCTTATTCAGACATTATATTTTTCTTCAACTACTTATTTTAGTATTTTTACTACATCGGTATTGGTCTGTTATTTATTATATGCTAATCAATTATGATACTCTGTTCGAGAGAGCATAGTCTCCCCAACATTACAGTAATAAGCCCTTGATACTAGTCAGCAACCTCTGGGGTATAGGGAGACACACATGATGCCATGTGACCCCATGTTCTAACAACTGTCTTAGTGGTGAGTCAGCCCAGGACGTTACAGTTACTTTTCGATCCTCAATTTCATTGGACCAGAATCCTACAAACTAGTACTCCCAAATAACATGTCTAGAGTACATGATATATTCCATGTATCCCTCCTAAGAAATTACACACCAAACAACCCACATGTACTCAATATATTTGTGGTTCCCTTGGAGAATGATCTGTCATATTTGGAGTATTCGGTGAGAAACTTAAACCATAGAGACAATGTTTTATGGAATAAAATGATTCACCTAGTGTAGTAGATGTTTGGAAACAACTAGTTTGGGGAAGTGAGGTGGGAATTTGAGGAAGTATTTTAAGTATCATTATCATTTATTATATATCCATTTATCACTAATCACATGATTATTATAAATATTGGTTTTAAACAATCCAATTTACATAATCAATAGAAGTGGTATCCTCAAATGTTAAGGTCGTACCCTATCATGCTAATTTATCAAAGCTTATAGGGGAGATAGAATCAGTAGTATTTTCCCTTGACCAAGACTAAATTTAGTTCTAACAACTTAAGAATTACAAAACTGTTTACAAGAAAATTTCATGCTCATCGGGATTCTGGCCCAAACCATGTACGTTGAACGACCCCATGAAACTCTCATAGTTGTGAAGCATACTCTTAGGTCTTTTTTGGTGTATTGAAGAGATGTGTATAAATAACATATAATTTTGAGTATAAAAAAAATTATTGAATAACCAATATATTTTCATCATATTATTATTACATAATAAATGTTTTTTATCTCTGATACAATAAAACACATATAGTATTTTTGGGTAATATTAAAATTCAATTAAGGAATTTATTATGATTAATTAATGGATTTTTGAAATATATATTATTTTTTAGAAATATCATTACTATATAATTTTTATTAAATCATAATGATCAAATAATTTTTATGAATTCCAATGAAATTTTAAAAAGTGTTTAAAAATTGTTATAGTCAGAAACACAAAATAACGTAATAAATTTTGATTATTATTTTTAATGTGAAAATTACCATATTAAGAAACAATTTTAGAAAAATGGATATTATTATTGGAATTATAATTTCACAATTATCCTATGCTGAATAATTCATTATTTTCAAAGAAAGTGGAATGTTGGGGTACAAATTAAATACAGTAAAAATATAATTTGTCTATTATGAAAAGCTATTGACCCAACGTGATATAATAAATACTATAAAGGTTATAAAAAACAAAATATATGTTTTCAATTCAAAATAATTTTACTTTATATTTATTTAATTAATTGTTCAAATCCCTTATGAATCCTCCATAACCATTAATATATTTTAATCTTTAAAATCATTTCTTAACAAATTTGACCCACCTCTACATAATAAATGGTATTGTTTTTTCAATATAATCCATTGTCCTTATAAAATATTTATAACCAATCCCATTTGGTAGAAAACATGGTAAAAACCAAGATTATGTTTGTGGTTTTGGTTATTTTATCATACATGCTCTAAAACATAAACAATAATAAAAACCCCATATATTCCAATATAAACCCACCAATGACCCCATTTTTTCCCTAATGGTCCTTTAATCTCTTCCAAAATATTCCCTCCTCTCAATATAGTCCTATAAATTCACCCCAAGATTCTAAGAAGCCTCTGCAAAGCATTTTATGTCACACAACCAAGTAAGGGATCTTTTCATTTATCCTATTTATTCATGTATCTTCTATATCGTATGTAATTTATCTTCATTTTATCATGATGGTATATATTATTGTATATCCTTCTTATTTTCCTATTTATTTCAGAATAATGTGATACCCATTTCTCTCTCATCAATCCAATTTTAGGATTTTTTAAGCAACGGTGTTATGCTGCAAAAATTTCACTGTAATTTTAGAGGCCAAAACAATTGTATAGTGAAGACCATACACATTTACTATCATAGGTATTCACCTTTATAAACTTATACCTAATTTTTTTGGTTCATAAATTTATTTATTTCAGACAATTTGATAATGGAATAATTAATAAATATTAATGATTTCATGTTGTATGATCAGTATGGCACAGTTAAGCATGAAAATTAAATGAATGTGATGGGTGAACCCTGAATTATATAGCTATCAAATAAATTGGGTAATGTTTAGACTCAGGATATATAATTTTTGGATGGACACAGAACTTCATACTTTTATGGGACATTTACCACAATAATTTAATGGTGGTTTATCCTTGACCTATGTTTATGATGTTGTGCTTTATCTTAATGCCACATTTTCCATGTTATGATCATCATGCTATATCATGAATGATTGTTTAGGTTTACGATTCCTACAATTTTTATGCCCAATTGTTATTACCATTGTCTAACATGTATCACATTATGACATTTTTATTCCCTTACCGGGTTTTATTGCTCACCTCTTCCTTATGTAGGTCCCCATGTTGCCCCATACAGTTTTAAAAGTCATGGACTTTCAGAATCAAGTTAAGGATGTTTTCAATAATATTATTGTATACCATGTTCACGATGTTATTCTATGTAAATAATTCCTTGACACATTATAAATCAAGATATTCTAGGTATTATTATTTATACTTTTATATAATAAATCATGAATTAATGTTTAATAAAGGGTAGGGTTTCAAAGATGATAATATGATGGAGAGGAAGATTGTATCCCTTTTAAAAATAATTAAGTGGATAGTGAAGTTGTTTTATTAATAGTTGGTATTTTTGTAGATCATAATGTAGACAAATTATGGCATGATAGATTTGAATCTGTGATAACATAGATATACGTCATTACCACCCAACAGTAAGACACCTATTATTTGAATGATTTATGTTCATATTTTTGTTATCATATTTAGTGATCTTACTGTAAAATATAATGATATTGAAGTAAAAAACATCAAAATAGGTGTTCTATTCTCTTGTTATGTTAGATAGTTTTGAAAGTTTTAATTTAAAATTCTCTATATCTGATGAGATACAATATTACATTATAGTCTCCGAGATAGAATCTAATTCAAATTTTATGACTCTTCTGCACCAATGAAAAATGAGGCTGATGGTGTAGAGGGATGTCTAGAGTCATATTTATGAGATACTAGTATGTAATTTCTATCATGAAATTCCCCTAACACAATTTATGTTCATCAAAATTGGCAATGATAGGTTTGAAAATGGCTAAATTCATTGCACCATAAAAATAATAGTTGATGGGTAGAACCAGAATTATAATCAATAAAAAAATATTTTGAGGTACATTGTTGTAGATTACCTTGTATATCTAAAGGATATGGGACTACGATAGAATCTTTAATAAGATACAATGATGGTTATCGAATTAAAATTAGTGGATGTGGGTATGGATATAGAAATTCATCTTCATTAATATATAGATAATATAAAGGAGAATGTGATTAAAATAATGGATTTATTGATGAATCTAAGATATCTAAAACGGATCATATTTTTAGACATGACAATCAACCTAATGTAGAGAAAACTAATATGGTGAGTTTGTTTGAATTTTTTAAGCCTATCGAATGCTTAGATAAATAACCGATTCAACTATATTAGCCAATATAACACACATTGATGTTTCTATCATCTTGTATTCTTTTACTATTTAACATTTTTTAGATTTAACAAGATACTTGAAGTTGTGCATGTTCCATACCTTTTCTTAATAAATGATATTTTGTATTTTTCATACACTATCATCAATACCCAAGGATTTTAATGTGTTGAATATCTATTTTTCATAATTTATTCAACTAAAAAGGAGTCATCACAATAATATTTGAATCCACCTACACAAAAAATAGAAAAGAGTTTTCTAAATCATAATATCCAAATACATGAGTCAGATAATGAATAGGGAATCAAAAAATCATCTATATTTAAAGTGTTTAACTATATGAAAACATAGATGAATGGTCAAGAGGGGTTGAATTAACAAATTTACAGACTAAAACAAAATGAAATTTAAATTTAGAAATATAAATAAAATAAAATTTATAGTAGTTCCAGAAACAAAGATCATACATTTACCCATCACACCACATTAATCCATGAGAGGCATTACAAACACTAAATAACAATGCTTTTCCTAGGGATTCACCCATAATTATACTCTAAAATTTCCATTAGAAGCATAACTAATAAAAAATATAACTTTTTAAGAGGTGGAATGACCAAAATAATGACCCATGGATTTTATGGAGGTATAACAAAACAATTCCTACTTATTCATGGGAAAAGAATAGACCAATATAATATACACAATGAAAAAAGGTAAAAATTATTAAACCAAAAAACCAAATTTTTAATAGAAAAATCTTGAATAGTTCATCAACTAGATCACATGGGTAATAAATATTATCATGTTGAGCTTCTTTCAAAAAATTACAAGAAAGCCATAAAATAAATCCATTATAAAATTCAATTTTAATATAAATTGATAAATCTGACACTCTTGGTGTTTTGAAGAACACAATAAAATTTAAATATAATTTAATATTATAAATGAGGAAAATTTTCACCATAATCAATTACTTATTATTAAAAATTTCCTTGGAAAACTAATATGGACTTATCTTTTAATATAAGTCTAGAATTATAATTTTGATTCTTGAAAATCCATTTCATATATATTGGTTGTTTTACCAATTCCCAAAAATCATTATAAAAAATTGTTCCACTTATATGTACATAATACCACATAGATATATTAGTGATTTTGTCACATAATGTTAAAAAACCCACGAAATAATAGAACAATTTGCATATAAATTCCATTTTAGAATTCTAGTTTTAACAATATAATTAACATAATCAGTAACACTCTTAATACTGTGATATAAATGATCCTTCCAATAAATTTTTTATTTTGATTAATTCTCTCCCTCAACTAGTGTATTACCCACTTGAGTCATATTTTCTCCAAAGTATTATTCTCTCATGTCTTCCCTAATTTGACCACCTTCATTAAAATTTTCCTTAGAATAATTTTCTTCAAATTAAATATGAAATTATTCCTCAACAACCATAGTCCATTTTATCATAAAATATATATACTCTACTCACCCAAAAGTATCCAAAAAAACCAATTCCATATATTTTTTCTTAAATTTTATCCAAAAAATATTTAGTTTTTAGGATAAAAAAAATTAGATAAAAAAATAAAATAATCAATTTTTGGTTTATTTCCCATCCATAACACATAGCTAGATTTATTTAGAATATTTAAAATATTAAATCTATATGAAATATAATAATCTATATAAATAGTTGTAGCCCAAAAAATATTTAGGTAAACGATACTCACCTAGCATGGTGATTTACACTTCAGTAAGTGTTCTATTCATCCATTCCACTACTCGATTTTGTTGAAGTGTCCCAGGAGATGAAAAGTAAGATGAATAACCATTATTTACATATAATTTCTCAAATTATAGACTTTGAAATTACCATTCTCTATCAATTATAAATGAAATAGTCAAGTGATATTTATCATTATGAACTAAACTATTGTAAAAATAAAGATTATATAAAGTCTCACTTTTTTAGATAGAAAATATACCTTTATAAATATGATGTTATCATCCAAAATAATAAATTCCAATTTCTTTACACTAAGGAATTTAGGTTGAATATTTATAAATAAATCTAAATGAAGTCGTTTGAGTGGTCTAAAATTATGTGAAAACATGATAATTTTAAATAAAACTTTATTCAACATGCCTTTAATATGTGAATCACTGACATAATATTTGTCCACAATAAGGTTTTTATATTTTAGTACTCTTTATCTATTATAAATGCTATGATGGAATATTAAATTTAGATGAAAATGCATCTTATTTCATAAAATACTATATATTTTTATAATATTTAAACACTTAAAATAATGAACCGATTGTACTAATAGGTCAAAATAATACATATTCTATTTGTTATTAGGAAACAATTATATATAAAATCATCTTTAATAAATGGAATTTTGATTCTATAATTTATCATATATTCCATCATCACTTAATTGAGAAATTTTAATCATTTCATATTATAAACTACAAACATATAAAACATTAACAATAAAAATATGATTTGAAATGCCAACTTCCCAAAAACCTTTTTTCTATCATTTAGAATATTATATATAATTTACAGTTCGTTCGTCACATCTATTGTGGGATGTAATATTTTTGGGGACTCTAATAATTTGTGAAGATAATACATTTTCCATATATCATGAAAATATCTTAGTACAACTATGAAATTTTTCCTAAAATTTCAATTTCCAAACAGTCTTAGTGGCTTTGATTTTTTTCTCCAAATGTATTAATTAAACTATTTTTTAGAACCCATAACATTTTTAAAATGAATTACAAAGAGTATTGGAAGATAAAAATTTATAAATGCATGATTTACTGTGTTATAGATATTTTGAAAATCTAATACATCATGATCTATCATAGTGTTTATGTATTATACATCTAAAACATGCCACAATAAAAATACTACATTTTTTATTTTCAAAAAAAATCTCCTACATCAGAGGTTATTGTGGATCAAAACAAACTCAATTATTTTTTTCGCATATTTTTTCATGAAGACATTTTTTCAAAACATTCCTTACCTAGAACAAGGGTATAAATATTTTTTCCTTACACTTTCAATCTATGCATTAATATTTTCATTATCCTTTTTAGTAATATCTTAATCATCAAAAAACTAATTTAGTATTGATTTATTATTTTTCATCTTTTTATTCTCTAAAGTATGATCCTTAAATTAATAAACAAGTGATTATTTTTTCCCTTGAATTCTTATACAATTCAAAAGTTATTATAAAATATCACTACAATTATTTATCATTCCATTTAACTCATAAATAATAGGTTTATCTATATCATGTTTTGTATTAGAACCAGATTGCTATTTTAAAATAGAATCACTAACCTTATTAAATGATACCATGAAGGATTAATTAGAATATGACTTATCAGTTATAAAATCAACACTTTTGTAAGAATCATTAATCAACCAAAATCAAAATATCTTCTTTATGTATTCTTGATATTTTTAATATTCTATTAATTATTTTGATTTGGATTGTATTTATCGATATACAATTATGTTCAAAATTTATAACAACTATGATGTAAAGTATTATAATTATAATTAGAATTACCTTTGTACTGGATTTTATTTTATCTCTTTGGTAATATTTTTAAATGATTATTAGAATACTTTCATTATATTAAAGTCATTTTAGGATTATTTTATACATTGTGCTAATATATCTTTTTTAATTTCAAGTATCATAGAATCAGAAATACAATATACAAAATTTAATAATTTGAATACATCACCTTTGTTTTTGGAGAAATCTACATCAGAAGTATTTTTCAAATCATACTCACATTTTAGAAGTGAACTGATAGGTTCATCAGTTGTATACTCCTTCAAAATATTTATTTCATCGATTTTTACCTTATTATAAATACAATTATTTAATAAATATCAACTAACATGTTCAACCATGACATTTTTATCCTACGTTTCACCAAGATCACACATTCAATTTTCTAAGCCTGTGAACCTATGGAACATCTGATTAATAGAATAATATTTTGTCTATATTGATGTTTTGGTACACAACCCCTAATTTTATGATATTATTCTTCCTCAACATGTATATAATCTATTTTGTTACATTAAAAATTCTATAATTATCACTTTTAAAACAGTAAACAAGAGAAAAACAACTACTAAAAATTAATTAATACAAAATAACATTACATTATATGCTAGATTATAGGATTTTGTATCATCGTTGGTGAGATACTATGGATTCATATAAATTAGTATATTGGGATTATTTAATGGTTCAATTATCAATGTTAATATACATTATGAAAGAGGAATTCTAATGAATCCATGATGGAGACCCACAGAGTGCTCTCGAAGAACCCGTCGCGAGAGGAAAACCCTAAATTGGATTCTCGATCTTTCGCTAATGTAGTTTCTGGGAAATCAAGAGATGAGCTCCCTTATCAAGATGAAGCGACTGAAGAAATTAAGATTTGTCCTAAATCTTTTCGACATTGTAGGCTACCCGTGATCTCATTCTCAACAAGTGAGGTAAATTTATTTCTTATGATCTAAGATTTATTTTGGTTGGAAAATTTGATAATCGAAGGCCATCTTTGAAGTATCTTCGCTCATCCCTTGAAGCGATAGGCTTTATAGGTTTTTGAATCGGTCTCCTGAACCCCTCACACATAGTTTTCCGGTTCACATATGAGGAGGGATACTATAGGATTTGGGTTAATAGGTCATGGTCCTTTGGAGGTTATTTATTGAAAATTATTAAGTGGACTCCAGATTTTGATGCCTACACTAAATCCCTTATTGTTCCTATCTAGGTTAGCTTCCCAGAGTTACCACTTCACCTGTTCAAGAAGGCATCACTTTTCCCTATTTCTAATCTTATTGGGAGTCCTATAAAGTTATATTTGGAAATAAAAATTCTTTCAAGACCCTCGATTTCTAGGATTTGTATTGAGTTAGATGTTTCTATTATTTTTCCCTCCAATATTTGGATTCAAAGTGGGGACTTTGCATTCTCCCAAGAAGTTATTTATGAAAGATTGTCAGACTAATACTCTAAATGCTTCAGATTAGGGCACCATACAAGCAATTGTGGAAAATCTATTGTTCAATCTAAAAGCCTTAAACCTGTTTGGACAGAAAAGTGTAAAAATAATCAAGAAAACATGGCTGGACCTTCTAAATTTAACAGCAGAGAATATGATCATGTGGCTAAGGACAAAGAAAACATTCCCTGATTGTGTTTTCAATGAAAGAGATGATGGGGTAAAAGGACAATTGAATTCTCAAACATCTCAAGATCAACTCTCAGACTTTGTCAATGAAGTTCTTGTTGTCACCAAGCAGCAAGAACATTTTGATGCTGATAAGAGTTATTCCACCCAACCAACCATGAAGGAAGTTGAAAAATATGAGGGTCATGTGATTAACAAAGAGGGGCATAAGGATGAGTCTCTCCAGGTTGTTGTTGATATGATACCTAAAGTAGGGGAATCTTTTCATCTAAATGATCAAAAAGGTAAAAAGTTATTGTGGACTCAGATTGTTTCATCACTCCGCTCCCTAGGAATATTAGGAAACATAGAGACAATGCCAGCTATGAAAGAACCATCATCACAATATCATTTGCAGCCAAAAGTTCTACCCTTGAAGTTCCTCCACAACCAGTTCCTATAGAGCCCCTGCCTGAATGTTCACAAAACTCTGATCGGTCTAATTCAGACACATCTTCAATTGAAGTTTATGATAATGAACCGTCATATAGGGATGCCTACTAGTATGATAATGATCTGGATTTTCCAAAAGAGCTTGACTCCTGGTTCGGGGGAAATGAGACAAATACATTTAGGAAGTATAAAAATGGTGATATAACTGCTCAGGATTACATTGATATCAGAAAGATGATGTTTATCAATGTTGCTGAGGAATTCAATAAGGATCCAAAATTTGATTTCACGAGTATTCCATGGCAATAAGTTTTGGATTTGATTCGTTCACCGGTCTCAATATGGTTGTTGTATGTCTTAGTTCAATTTCTGCTTAATATCTGTCTTATAGTAATTTTCTCGTGGATGTTTCTGCATCATTTGGAGTTCATCTGGACTGGTCTAGTTTCATGGACAGTACAGGTTTTAGGGCTTTTTTTGGGCTGATACCATTCGACCTATTTTCGGATTTGGCAGTGATGTCTTAATCAGATTTGCTTTTCATTTCTAAATTGGTTCTATTTGGATATGTTTGATGGTATTTTTTCCATCTCTGTTTTCCTCTATTTCAGTTCAAATTGGGTCCTTTTGTATCTTGGTCCTACACCCCTAGAGTTATGATGGTTGGTTGTATGTTGGTTGGGTGCCTCCTGCTGCACTCCATCACTACTGGAAAATAGGCCTATACCCACAGTTCAAAACCATGGGTATAGCCCCTAAAACCGTGGGTATAGGCTATACCCACGGTTTTGGGAACCGTGGGCTGGAACGCCGTCGGTATAGGTCCCCAGCCTATACCCACGGTTTTCCAAAACCGTGGGTATAGGTGTTCTGCCACCGTGTCAACAAAACATTCCCAATTTCCACAGTGTCAATGGCTTTTACCCACGGTTTCAAAACCGTGGGTATAGATCCTAAAATAAAGCTGCAGGCGGGTTTCGATCCCACGACCTCTTCGCTGCAAAGTACCGCGTCTAACCACTACCCTACTATAAATTATTTGTATATATATTTATATTTAGTTAAATATAGTTATATAAACCGTGGGTATAGAGGGAAGAACCGTAGGTATAGGGCTCCTGCCAAAAAAAAAATCTTTCCCGCGGAAATTTTTTTTTTCCCGCGCACACATGGGAAACCTATACCCACGGTTTTGAAAAACCGTGGGTATAGGTTTTTTATCCTATACCTATCTCCACGGTTCTCCTCAAAACCGTGGGGATAGGTACCCCTATAGCCACGGTTCTTGGAAACCGTGGGTATAGGTCAATTTTCAAGACCTATCCCCACGGTTTTGGAAAACCGTGGGGATAGACCCCCCTATGCCCACGGTTTTTGAAAACCGTGGGTATAGGTCTTGAAAATAAGCCTATACCCACGGTTTTCCAAAACCGTGGGTATAGGGGTACCTATACCCACGGTTTTGAGGAAAACTGTGGGGATAGGTCCATTTTCCAGTAGTGCATCTCTGTTCTCAATGCTGAAGCCCTGCTCCAGAAAGTTTTGTAATGGATGCATGCCATGCTGCTTTGATGAATCAGGATTCTTTATGCTTTCATGAATCTGCATAGAAGCTGACAGTTTGTGAAGATTCTACCTCCAGTTTATTTGTTATGGAATCTCTGGTCTTCCTTCTCCATTATTTCTTGGCTTCTTTCTCTATTTCCAGTTGGTGTTGGGTATGATGCATGAATTTACTGACATGCTATTTGGAGGCATCTCTTGGATGTAGTACTTCTTATTGTTTGGAATAATTTTCTTGAGATTGGACTCTCATACTTCCGGATTTTATTTTTAGGCATGATGGATCTTAAAGAACTTTGCTTCTCTAAAGAATCTGTTCATTCTATCTAATACTTTCTGAAGTTTAAGGGCTGGTCATGGAGGCACATCTTACTCTCAATGAAGGTACCCTACTGGTGTCTATTTTTTGCTATTCATTGTAATCTCTAATTCCCTGCTTGTGTAAGTATGTTACACCTTGAGCTTGTTTTGTAAAATCATTTTTATATTAATAAATTCCTATGGGGAATGTGCAGGGAAACCAGTTCATGTCGCCACCTTTAAAAAAAATATATACATTAAGAAAGCTTACATCCTATCTTTTGAATATCCATAGTAATTTTCACTGAATAAGGGTAGCATTAATGGAATTCATAGATCATTTTATTCTTAAACATACATAGAGATATATAACCTTTATATTTTTATATCGATGATATGGTTATAAATATAATATAATATAACATAATTTTATAACTATTTTTATATTGACATGAGATAATACCAATTGATTGGTGTTAGTAAATATAGTAATAATTCCTATCAATTAAAAGGGAATGTATCTAATGAAAAATTTTTGGTTTTAGATAATATAATAGACCAGAACAACATTTATAGTTCCATGATCTAATGATAATTATTTTCCTATAAGTTAACATTGAAAAATATCAAGAGCTTTTGAATTAAAAAAATTTAAAGTTAAGTGTTCAGGTTTATTGGATCACCAAGTGAGGGATAAAAAATTTATCTCTATTTATAAATTTATTCTTTATAATTCAACCTCTAATACTAAAAAAAATTATTAATCCTATCCAATTTGTGTCTCTGAGCCTCAAAAAGATTATACAACAAATAATGTTGCATGAATATAAAGACTTTCGAGGTTCTACCCTTAAGGGTTACTATTTATTTAGGTTGGTTAGTGCACTTAACTGTGGATTCTTCAATTATTAATAAAAACAAGTTACAATGAAGTAGATATTCACTATGATTATACATTATCCATCTGTGTTCCCTAGAGCCCCGCGATATTTTATTTATAATTCATCACATAGTTATTAGCCTCCTTCTAGTCCTTGTTATCTCCCAAAACATTGAATTCAAGAATTATCATGAACTCACTACACAGACCATGAATGTATCCTTTATGAGCCAAAATTATGAAATTGAATGATCCATCTCTTTAGTATATAACATTTTTACCTTGATATTCCTTTAAATCTACATCATATGACCTCATTTTATCAATTTATATGAAATAGTTGTATCATAATCATCCACTTCCTTCCACTTATTCCTATTTCTAGATACTGGAATTTATTATTCTTTCATGTAAAGTATCATGTTATAAAAATTATTAAACTATATGTGATTATTTATGAAATAGGAATGTTGAAGCTCATTTGTATTCTTATCCTTATAATTATTTCATATTCTTTAAATCATTAATATTATTTAGTTTTTATATCAAATTTGTAAATTTTTTATATCTCAAAAATAGGCGTTCAACCTTTTTGAAACTATTTAATATATCCCATCATTTAATTTCATACAAATATCATCAAAATAAATTAATGGTATTCCTCTAAAATTTCTTTAATACTAGGATTTAATTACTTCTCTTTATATGACATTAAATTACTAAATCTTTTCCTACAAAAATCTAAAAACTTATAATCCCTTTTGATTTCCCATCCACATATGGATGGTCATATACATTATGGTGTGGCATCCTCCTCCCATGATGTCGAGCTCATATAAACCCTAGATTATTTCTCAAAATGATTATACTTAAATATGTACTTGAATTAAAATCACATAATAATAATTTTAAGGTTTAAATACCTGGTTATTTGTAATAAATCCTCACTTAATTTCCAATTTTAGTCAAAATAAATATTCTAAATTCTAAAATATTATAATATTTATTATATTTATAAAAGTATTATAATGTGATAAATTCAAAAAAACATTATTAAAATACATATAGGCTCCCATAATAATTTCATATGCCCCACCATGAAATAATGGGGTGGAAATTCAATGTCTGGTTCTTCAAAAATTTATACACAGATACTGTGAAAGTCTTTTTTGATTTCATTAAAATGTTTATCACCTAATAAAATTCACATGTTAATCAATTTCTTACATGTAGTAAATTCTGATGAGTCTATTATAATAGTAATACATGAGTCAACAATGTCTTACATGCCTATGGTGAACAATAACCTTTTTATTTTCTCAATAATGAAAAATTATAGTGAAATTTACAATATTTTTACATTTTTAGATAAATGGAAAAAAATTCCAAACTTCACTAAAAATAAGATTTTGGAATCCTCAAATTAAAGCAGTGTATTCTCAAAATCATAAAATAAACTCAAAACATTCTCAAATGGCATTGTAAATATTTCAAACATTATAGTAAATCTTTAAAAAAATTCACAAAAAATTACTTCATATTGAATATGTAGTTTAAATAATTTCAATCACCCTTAATTCCTTTTTCAATCTTAATATTTTAATCTCCATATCATCTAGATTCTTATCATTCATAATTTTTTTAGAAAGTTCCCAACATCAAAAAACATCATCATTTTATTTCCTTAAATCTCATCTCTATAATAATTAAATATAACTAAGCATGTGTGAATATATCTACATTGGTTCTTCAGGAAGAAACTCAAATATGTTCATTATTTCTTTTATATGTATAATAGCTACATATCACTCATCTTTCAATACATATCGACTGCTTCATATCATCATGAACGTCTTCCTTTTTGAAAATAAATATAATCCTACATATGGAATATTTATATAATATAAAATTTAATTTAAATTTTAGAAAAGTAAATATAAACTCAATATATTTTTGTAGTAGTTCAAATAGAAAATATCCAACATCTTCACTTTATACACATATACACTTCAAGAGGGATGACACCCACTAAAATAAATGACTTCTCATGGGGATTCACTACCCTAATACAAACTTCCATTTCTATTGAAGGGAAAACAAATACAAAAACATGAACCTATAAGGGGAGTGAAAACATAATTTTAGACCCATTCCATTTATGGAGGTATACACAAATAGATCAAGTTTTTAATAGTAAAATAAAAACTTGATACAATATATATATAATTGAAAAATAAAGAAATAAAAAACCACAAAACCAAACTTGTAATACATGATCCATGAAGACAATAGAATCTTTATCACTTATAATATAATGGTCAGTATGTTTATGTTATTCCAAATTATTTTAGCAACATCATGATCATATATATTTTAGAGTCCATGAATCATTTATTATATAACTTCATGCTTTTAGTCATGTTGAATTTATATTTATAGAGATATCTTCATAATAATTAAATTAAAAATCCCATTTGGATTGAATAACTTCTTTTCCAAAAATAGTATTTGTGAATATACCATAAAATTTTACAAACTACTCTATAGTTGGAAATAATTTCATTAAAAATCACCATATAATTAAGGATTAATTTTCTAAAATTGTATCATTAAAAAATACTTTTTATTTTATACAATAAAATTATATAATTAATTCAACTCAATTTTTTTTTGTAAAATCAATACTCATATATAATGAAAAAAATAAAAAATAATGTTTAAAAAAATTAATTCACCAATGAATAATAGCTTATAATCAATAATCACCCCATCGGTCATAATGATCGACTACCTGAATCATGCCAAAAGATAAATATTTGAATGTGTAATAGTAAATATTAAATATTTTAATTTTTTTTTTAAAATTAAATTTATTTTGTAAAAATTAGAACCAAATATGTAATGTTCCTCTCCATTTTTCTTATATATTTAAATAAATTTAATTCATGTAAATTCATGAACATAAGAGTAAAAAATTCAAATATATGATTCAATGGATGATACGTAAAACTAAATACTTGAAAAATTAGAGTTAAATACATTACAAAATAATCCCTATATAAAATTAAAATACTTAAAAATAATATTAAAATAATATATTTCTAAAAGTAATTACGTTGTTGAATTTCAAACACCAAATACATAAACATAAATATGAAAATATTTATAGTTTACAGAATTATAAAATTCTAAACAACCAATACATAAATCTAATAACATAAAACGTAAGGTTAATTATTATGAGAGAAAAATTAACATAAATAAAATTCATTAACCGAATATATATACATAATATATTAAAAAATAATAATATAGATAAATATTGAATAATAATGAATAACATCATTCTTTTGTTTTATAAGAAGTCAAATGTTGTAATAGTGAATGAAAAATAATAAAATATTACTAGAGTGAATTAATATATAATGGGTAAAATAATGATACAATAAAAGAATATGTGATGGAAGTATGTAACTATTAAAATTATTAAATCAATGTGGAAAATATCCACTCAACAGTCTCCCCCTTTTTGATAATTTGAAAATTGAACTACACAAATATGAACATGTTCCCCCTGTAATATTGAAAAAGATAAGAAAACATTTAAAGAAATAAGGGCCATGAGATAAAATAATAAATCAACAAATCCTATGTTATGAAAAAATAAATAAATATATTAATCAATAGTTTAAAGACTATAATTCTTCAATATATTAATGAAATTGAACAAAATAAATTCTTAAAAAAATACCAAATTATTATAGAAATAAACAAATAATGAAATATTATGATACAATCCTACTAAAACCAAGATATACACTCCTTAAAATGATATTATAGAGGAAAATTTATGTTATGCCACCCATATAAAAAATTTCTTTCAACACACCTGATAAAAATTTAATTTTTTAAAAAAAAATCAACGAATAAAATTAAATATATTAAAGAATCCATCATGTTGATACTTTCTTAGAAATATCCTTAGGATTATAACATTTAATATTCAATTTATTCATTTCAAACATTTAGGAATCTAAAAACATAATTAATATATCATCTTGTTTTTCATCGTTAGAAATAAATTCAAAAATAACATTACATTTTTAAACATGATCTATCATTAAATGATATCTCACATCTATATTTTTTTTCTAAACTGATTTAGGGGATTATGAGAATTAGATATAATAGAAGAATCATCACATTTTATAGGAATCATTTAACAATGAATATCAAAATCGAGCAAGGATTTCTAAATCAAACATGTTTTTTCATAGCAACATGCTTCTGTAACATACTAAATTCCAACTATTCATAAAGTACTAAAATATAATTTTTTAAACTCCATTAACTAAAACATTTTCCTAGTAAATGACACATATAAATAATTATTTTTCTATCTATCTCAAATCCTCCAGTGTATCAATGATAGACACTATTTAATTCAAAATTTTCCCCTATAAATAATTATCTAATATTTAATTCACATTTCACATATTTAATAATTTTCATTATTTCTATCAAATAATTTTATTTTATATCATCTCAAAATCTTGTAAACAAGAAAAAAATAAATATTAAATTGGTGTTTTAAGTTGTTATATATAGAAAAATTCAAATCATTCCTTTAATAATCATTTAATCATCATATTTACAGGTAGAATATACACTCATATGAAATTATTTAGTCAATAGGTTTGAATATTCCATACAAAGATATTAAATTGATGAACCAAATATTATATCATCTATATAAATCAAAATAATCAGAATAATATTAAAAAAAATTAGTAAAAAAATTCGTAGCACAATTACATTTAAAGAAATGTTCTTGAAATTGAAATATGATACCCTTTCATAATAATACCATGGTCAATACGTCAATCCGTAAAGTGATTTAGAAAGTCTAAACACATTATTTAAATTTATATAATGATCAAAACAGGGTAGCTATCTAATATAGAATTCCTATAAGATAATTCAATTAAAAAAAGGCACTATGCAACTTTATTGATACTACTTAAACGCTTGAGTTGTTTTATAATCAAGTAAAATTTTAATACCTTGTGAAAATGTTTCACCAAATTTAAATCCTTCCTCTTAAAAATATCCTCTATTAACTATAATTTTTTTATTTCTTTTATTATTTACAAATTCATTAAGTATATTCTTGAAAATTCATGTATCGCCTAATACTTGAATATTATAAGTTGGTTCAATTGATTCCTAGACATCATTCACAGAAAAATACTTATTTTCCTCTAATACAACAATCACCCCATTAGGATATTTCAAAAACTATGTCACATCATTTGAAATAAACTATGAAATAACATCATAATTTACACATAAATTTACTATATGAATTCAAGTTTGAACTATAGTTCCAAGATGACTAATCACCCTTTCAATTGGGTGATCTCAAAGATGATTCCAAATCATTTATTGATTTATTTCATGATCAAACTAAACTAGTTCATTATTTAAATATGTCCGATAATCTACAAATTAAATTATTTAATGTCTTCAACAATATGGATTTAATTAGATACATTTTCCTTAAAATACCATTAATCAAATTTAATATGAACTAATTACACAATAGTCAATGTATTTTTATTTTAAAATCAATATGTGTTACTCTAGCTAGAAAATCCAAAAAATATTCCTTCATAATTTTTTTCATAATTTTTTTCAAAACTATCATTAGTTTTGAGGATAATAAAAATTAAAAAAAACCAATATTAAATATCATTTAGATTATTTACCTTCCATTACTCTTAGAGATTTTCATTAGAATATGGCATAAATTTAATATATTTAAAATATATAAATATATTAAGCCCAAAAATGATGAGGTACAACTACACTCATTAAGAATATCCAATTCCATTTATTAAATAGTTTTATTCATCCACTATTTTGATCTATCATTTTAGAGTACATGTAGTTGTAAATTTATGAGAATAAACATTATTTTACTAGAATTTATCAAATTATGGACTGTAAAATTACAATCACTTACCACATATAATACAAATATTATTATAACCATTATTATTAGGAACTAAATTATAGTAATAAAAAATTGATAAAAAAATCAAACTTATGATTTAGAAACTATAACCATGTAAAAATGTTATAGTCATCCATTATGAAAAAATAATATTTATTAATAATAATTATTTTAGCATAAATATGTAAAAAATTTAAAATAAACCATCTCTAGTGTAATAATAGTGTTTTCATGCTTTATTAGTCTAAATGAATCCATGTGTTTCTTACCTTTCATACATGAATCACAAACATAATATTTTTCCATTTTTTGTTCTGAAAATTATAATACTCATTGATGTTATGAAATATTATAATAAATTTTAAAATTTACATGTTCGAGCCTCATATAAAATAAAATAATATATGTTAACACAATATTTAAACACATTACACTTGGAACTATTAGATTAGAGAGATCAAATTAATGAATATGATCCTTGTGATTTCCATAAAATAAAATAAAATCATTTAAAAAAACTGATTTTTCATTAAGAAATATAAGATACATTTAATTATCAATTAATTGATAAATTATAATCATTTTGTGTTCTAAAAAATCTATATATAATTATTTTTTAATAATAAAAAAATTTAAATACTAACATTAGATATATGGTCTAATAGTATAAGTTAAACTATGTTTCTTAACTAATATAGATATAAAATAGGTACCAATAGAAATTATTAAAGATAGAAATTTATAATAACTATTTTGTTTTGTTTTCCAAATATTATAGATATCTGAGGTAGAATCACAAGCAGAATTTCCATGAATTATAAAACTAAAACATCAAAATATAGATAATACCTTCAGTCATTTTAAGAAATTAATAATCATATATGTAAGGTAGTTTAAACTTATAATAACCATTATTCTTGTATTTTTATTCATTTTTATAAAAATTATTTTATCATAAATTTCATTACCTTAAACAATGTGGTTAAATGTTTCTTTAAACTCTCAATCTATATCTTACGATTTTCATTCTACTTTTGAGTAATCTGTAAATCATCAAATGAAATTCATCCACATTAGAATTTTTATTCATTATATTCTAATTTTAATGGGTAAGTGTATTATTATCCTCAACATGATTCTTATCAATTCCATTATGTTGCTTGTACAACTCATAAATTATATTAATTTATCTTTTTAATTTTTCAATATTTCTATTTTATTCCTCAACACTAAATTTATCAAAAAATAGATTAATAATTAGATTTATATCATGTTTAAAACAAAAAAAATATCCTCATTGAGTGTTTTCATGAATCATGGGTTGTCATATTCCTTCTTGGTTTCAGAATTTTTAGTTTAATCAAAATCTCTTATCATTCATCAGTAAAATTTATTTTCTACTTCTTCTTATGCCTTTTATTATTTATTTCAGTTTTTTTGTTTTGGACATTCTTTATTTATATTTCATTTAATTCTATATTAAAAACAAGAAATATTTTAATTATTGTAATTATAATTAGAATTATCTTTATTAATGGGTTTCACTTTATCTCATTATAAGTATTTCATAAATATTCTATAGAATCCTTGGTTTATTATCATAATATTATAGAAAAATTTAATAATTTGATCAATTTTAAATTTTTTACTTCCCAATATATTATAATCATAAGAGTAAGAAGCCACATTTAAATATTTAAGCAAAACAATAGTCTCTATATAAGACACTTCATTCACAACTCTCTTCAACAAAAATTAATTTTACTAAACTGGACATATAATTTCAATAATTGTATAATGCATTAAATTTTTTTCATTCATAAACAACTACCTAATTTTCATGACACTTAATAAATAAATATTTAATAACTCATTAAATGCTAACAGTGAATCTTCAATTTCACTGAGAGAACTCATACCATTTTTTGTTCTTATAAATCTATGGAAAATATGATTAGTATACTCAGGTTATTGAATCTTAATGTATTTATAATAAAATCGTATCATTACTAGATTAGTTATCATTATCTTTTTACTACCATAGTGAGTAACTTATAAAATTATCTAAATAGAATGTGCAGGTTTACAAGTAGAAACGTAACTAAAATCATTTTTACAAATTTCATAATAAAAACATTCATATCATTATAATTTATAAAATACTTAGTATAGCTGTTATTGGTGCGAGGATTTGGGTAATTATTAGGTTGTTTATATTGATTTACCATTATGTACTAATTTTTTATTCTATGATTATTGAGGTAATAATTCATTTACCGTACTGGTATTCATCATCATTTAAATCATAGAAGTGTGGAATTTTATGAATCTATCCAGAATTGTACTTGTTACATACAATATATATATATTACCTATAGAATATAAACTGAGATATATACTTACCAATGGAATATAATCCAATATCTGAGTAAAATATTCTTTTAAAAGACCTAAACTGATACCATCTATTTGAAGTCATGAAATTTAATAAAAATGCATTAGCACTTAAGAGGGGATATCTTTGATACCAATTCTTTGGAAACAAGTAATATAGTAGATAATAATAATCTTAATGGGGTTATGTTCTAATTCTACTTTTTTGAAATATTTTAACATGATTTAATATTAATTGGGGTGAATTGATAAATTCAAAATTTCAAATGAAATGAAATTAGAATATTAAAAAGTAAATATGAACACATGATATTTTTATAGTAGTTCAGATAAAAAAATCCTTTGTCTATTCTTCCCACTCATTTATTCCTCATGTGGTTTTCTACCCACTAAAAACCAATCATTTTCGTTGGATTCATAACCCAATTACATCTTCCATTTTATGGTGGAGGTTGAACAAATAATGAAAATAGAAATTTCGATTGTAATAACAATCCAATTATAAACTCATACCATTTATATAGGTATAACAAAATAAATACTTCTTCTGTATCAGAGAATAATAAACAACATAATACACATATAATGAATATATAAAAATCCATAGAACTCTATTTCTAAGCTATGGTTCTTAAATAGTATAGATGCACAATCACATAGATAATAAATTTCAACCCATTAATGTTATTATTAATAATTATATAATAATCAAGATCAGAGATATTTCAATTTCTATAGATCGCATATTGTTTGTCTTATTTCTTGTTTTTTTTAATCTCTATTTGTGTAGATATCTTTTTTATCATCAACTTATAAAGTTCTCATTCAAAAAATTTGTTTTTTCATTATTAATATATGTCTTGAATATACCTTTGACAATAATTAACTATGTCATATTTTGGAAACTATTCATTCAAAATCATCATACGTTTAGGACTTTATATTCCAAAACAAATGCATAAAAATAATCTCCATAATTTTTTACACTGAGATTTTTCAATTGAATCATCTCATATTTTTTTCCAATTACAGTATAAAATTAACTCTCATATGGGATAGATAAATAAAAAACATAGAATTATAAAAAAATTAAATCACATAATCTATCATAATTTATGACTAGGAATCTATCTATGATTTATAAAACATAGTGTTTTGAAGTATGTTAAAAAGTAATATATAAATACATAATAGTAAAATTGTAATACATAATATTATTTTCCTTAGTGAAATTTCAGTACGTATAATTAAAAACAATATACATAGTAGTCATCATTAAAATTTTTATATATATGTAAAAGTAATTACTTTTTATAAATTATAAAAAAAGTATACACATTTTGAATTAAAATATAACAACCTCGAACCCATACTCCCATATCCAGTGATAAACCCATAATTATTAACTTTTTTGGATTTTATAATGATAAAAATAATCCAATTGAATCCATAAAAAACATATAATTTCAAAATACAATATTATATAACTTATATGTATAATTATATTTTTGATTTATTGTTTTAGATATTTATGAAAAACTCTTATATGGAAATTGCATTGATAAATTACCATATCCTAAAAAGTCAATATAAGAACCCACTAACATCTTCACAATGAGTAACACTCTAATGAATAAAATACTTAAATCGTTTATTCATAACCTTATGAAAAAGAAAAAAAAGAAGGGTGAACCCAAACTCTCAACAAGGGTAAACATAAGCATTAATAATTGAATGTCTATGTATGAAACAAATTTGCATAAATGTATGATTATATAATCTTAATTCATCAGTATAAAATAAGATAATTCCTAAAAATGAAAAATAGATCATGGAATAAATAACTAATTTAAAATAATATTCATTCAATTCAATGATTAGCATCCATGTGAAAATAGTTTATGGGATCAGATACACTAGAAACTCATAACAATCAGAATGAAAATATCATCGTATTGTAAAAACATATCTTCATAGATACCATAAAAGAATAGTTACAAATGGTATAATATTTCTAATTTAATACATATAATCTCTTAAGATTAACATTTTTACTATTTAACTTCATCATCTCTTAGTAGTTACATATATTTTGTCGACTTCATCTTCAATACCCAATACATTGGATGGAAATAATGGACCAACATATAACATATTGCACAAGGCCCCTTATGTATTTGGTTTCGATCCAAAATAAAACATTCATTAATGATTTACAACTACCATATCATAAAAAATATAATTAAAATATTTTAGTTTTCGACACAAAAACAATCAATTTTCTTTTTTAGCCTGATTTACCCATGGAAATTAAAGGGGTCTAATGACAATCTCTTTGAAAAAATAATAATCCAAATAGAGAATGCATAAAAATGGTATCATTAAAAAATTACCTAGTCAAGCATAATTAACATATGGAGTTATTGTATATTATGAATACAAATACCATAAAAATAGCAATAAAACATTCT
Source organism: Viscum album (assembly GCA_963277665.1). Classification (NCBI taxonomy): domain Eukaryota; kingdom Viridiplantae; phylum Streptophyta; class Magnoliopsida; order Santalales; family Viscaceae; genus Viscum; species Viscum album. Next base: position 678,672,696 of record OY728128.1, on the reverse strand, counting down.
TTAGGAAAAAATAATTCACTTTAAAAATTACTTTTAAAAACTACAAATTCACATTATTTTGTCAAAATAAATTTACATGAAAATAAGTTTAGAAAATTATAAAGTAACCTTAAAAAAATAACGGTCAGGATAGTTGTAAAATCAAGTCATGAATTAAATTCCAAAAATAAACATTATTTTCAATGTTTTTTAATGAAAATTGAAAGTGAACCAAGCAGAAAACATCAATAAATTTACATTTAAAAAATTTTAAAGGAAGGTAAAATATTATGAAAGACACATTTTTAAATAATTTATGTTTAAAAAATTAATATTATTCAAAATAATGGAAAACATAGATTTGGAAGAGAATGATTCACATTTTAAAATATGATTTATGAGTGGTATCTTATACAAACAAAATTGTCGATATGCATTAAACCAAAAAGGGAGATACTAGAAACCAAAAATTTAAATCAAATTCATACTAATAGTATAATACAAGATACATTTTTAATATTATAATAACAGAAGTTCACACTCATGGGAACTTTGAAGATACACAATCCTGAAATAACATGAGATTTGTTCATTAAAATCCTAAATGATTTGGTAACTTTCTAATCTTAATCCCATGAAAGAAATGACATAAAATGAAATGTTATATACAATTAATATAATGATAATAATGATATAACTCATCATAGGATTATCATATACACCTCATAAAGGTATGTATATGTATAACATAAATGTATGTACCAAAGAAATATAATTTTAGATAAATAACCCTTATGAAGATAATATCATTGAATAGGTAATAAAAAATGGAGAGATTATGTGTAACAAATAAAAAAATAAAAAATTAATCAAAAAAATATTTTCACACATAATATTGGAATAATACAGTCAATGATTAAGGGATACAACCCAATGTAATAATGTTGAGTTATGAATACCATTCAACATGGTAACATTCTTATTAAATATCCTTGGGAGAAATAATTTGAATTGTAACATAAAATACCTTGATGTAGGAATTATTCATGCTATAACATGTAAAATGGTTGTACATAAAACATAATAATTAAATTAGGTGTATAACATTAACACAATCCTTAAAGAAGATAAGTTCAAATAAAATCCATTACCCTGAATCCATATATTTCCTGAACATTATTCATATTCTTAAAAAATATACATAGGTTTATTATTTTCTTTATTAAGAATATTTTAAAGTTAGTTAAATTATTATTATCCCTCTTATACCATTTATGACCATGCTTAAAGTTTTTTAACTCATCCGTTAATCTTACGTTAGATGTTGTGAGGACGTTCGGTTCATAATCTCAAAATAGATTTGGTGGAATAAACATGAGAAAATTGGTAACTATTATATCATCTCCTGAATAATAATAATGAAATAATTCTCATTTTTATATATTAATTTTAATTTTAAAACCAACAATAAATAATGGTTGTGAGAAAGTAATTACAATACAATCATCGACATGGTAGGTCGTACTTATGCATGAGTAATATTTTCATTTTTTAATAAACATGAAAGAAATATGTTAAGTATTAGTTTATTAGTAAAAAATTATAATTATTTAATTAATATGATATATATATTAATTATATATTTATCAAAATCCCTAAGAGGATTTTATGGAAAACATATTACATATATTCGTACGATATTACTCTTTCATACACATAAATTATGGTTTCATTTCCACATTTGATGGAATAAAATGATGATATAGGTTATTGAATTTATATAATAATATATAAGTATATTTAATATACTAATATTATTATTTGATCTTGTTTGAATAATATTTTAATGATGTAGAAGAATAAATATAAAAAAAATTTGGGTTAAATCAATACATCTTCTTTGGACATCCTTCTTTTCTCTTCACATTAATCCCAATAAGGTATGTATTATGAGAAAAATAGTAAATATAAAATATGGATAGGGATATTAGTAAGATATTATTAAAATTATTTTCTGAAATATATTTCTAAATCCGTGGGATGAGGAAAGGAGATGGGGTGCCATTTTTTAAGTTAGGATATAGGTATTCTAGTAATTACTTAATGTATTAAATTAATATAAATTCATTTACATGTTCATATAACTCATAATTGATATAATGTTAATAAAATAATGGTGTGACTCCCAATCCTATCTTTAAATAAAATTTTAAAAATTTAGATTATATTTTCATCCTTATCTCTTTCTTTTAACCCATCATTAACCCTTTTGATAATTATTGCGATTTCAACGTTTTTTACTAATTAGGGAACAGGAAATTTAACATAAAAGAAAAAATGACCCATAAATTGAAATTGGTTGATATATTAAGCCATATACCATCAAATATTTTGAATATATTATTTTTATGAATTATAAATCTATTAATAAGTTATTTTATATTATAAAATTTAATTGATACCATTATTATAACTATTGATTTAAATAGACTTTAAAATAATAAAATTAAACTTTAATTTAAATATATAATTCTATAAGATCCCTAATAATGGATATATGCCAATAAAATTCAGTATATGCTATATGACACCCAAAAAATTACTTTTCTTCTTTTTAAAATCTTTTACATGATTTTCCTACATCTTACACTGGCACTATACTAGTGTTGCGTATGTATTTAATGTATTTATTTCGTCAATATAAATAATAAATAAATTATCATCAAAAAATAATTTTATTATGATAAACATAAAATTTAATATTCATTCACTACTTCTTTTCATACCTATGTCAATATATATATATGAAATTTAAAATTTAGAGTGTAACATTTTTTATTTTTTCTTAAAAATATATATAAGTCATTCTCAAATGGAAATTGAACAAATTTACAGAAATTAGAATATTCTATAATTATGTTTTATCATAACTCTTATAATATATTAATTTCAAATTTAATCATTGTTATAAGTCATTATTTTATAATTTGTAGACTTAATTACCAAATTTACTCTTATCAAGGTGACAAATATTTACCACGATTATTTTTTATAATGATAAAAAAATCTACAATTTACCAAATTCATATATCATAATTCCAAATATGGAATAATATTTCAATATTATATTTATATAAGAGGATAAAAATTATTATTGATATAAACTAAAAACCCAATTAAAATCTGTTTTTTAGAAAAATTGGTTTTAAGCAAAAAATATGAACAAATAGTAAAATCAGTTATAATGATAAATACTACACAAATAATTTCATAAACTATATTTAAAATCAATTAAATTTTCATTATGATCAAATAACACTTTTAAATTACTTTATTTAATTAAAATAAATTATATTTATATACAACTCTGTATTTTTCACTATTCCCAAAAAACCAATCTCTTCAGAAAAATATCAAAATCGTAACATAATATAATTTTGATATGATGAAATAAATAATTATATCTTTTTATCAAATTAAAATTAAAAAAAATATAATTTAAAATATCTCCATATAATACCTCAAAAACAATTTTGGTTGTAAATAATAATTTTTCTATTTGAATTAAAAAATACCAAATATTATCATAGTGAATATAACTCTATAAAATATATTTCATGAATATCATTAAGGAATTAATTTAATATAATTTTTATAATATATGGGATGTTACATTCTTCCCCCCTTTTGAAATTCTTCCCTTGTAATATTTTCTCATTCCTGATAATAATTTTTTGAAATAACTTCAAAATAAATTCCATGTAGTTGAAGATAAAAAATAAAAACATGAAAGAAAAACTTTTTTATTACTTTAAATTTAATTTTTAAAAAAATAATATCATAAAAAGGAAAATAAAATGTCCTTTTAAAAATTGGGTAATTAAAATATGAAGTTCATCTAGAATAATAAAAACCTAAATTTTCAAATAGGGTCTTATTAGTTATATATTAAAATATATACATTGGGGAAAAGCATAATGTAAAAATAATGATGGGGAGTGATAGAGAATGATAATCATAAGAACCTAAATTATCATGATAAATTCACTGATAAAAAACAGTAAACAAATTTGGTGATAAAAATACCCTCAATTCATAAGAAATAAAAGTACTAAGATAACTTTTTTATTTCAAGATACTTTTCCTAAATATGATTAATTCCATTACTATCATGACAAAGAATATAAGGAAATTTATTTACTTGATTTCCTGCAATTCCATAAATTAAATTCCATCCTTTTTCGTGGGATTCAAAATGTTTCCACCATTTTATTATTTCTTACTCCAAACAATAAGTAGGAATTCTTAATTCTTGTAGTGTCATAATCAATTTCTAATTTACCATGAGTTATATAGGAGGATTAAAATTAATTCTTCACATATTTTATAAAACTAAAATGGTTAGAACATGATAATACGATACCCAACATCAAAAAACTTTTATATAAATAAAAAATACATTAATATCCAAAATTCAATAATAACACCCAATGGTAAAATTAGATATTTCCACAAATAATAAAACAAATATCATAATTATCTTAAATATTTTTCAAATATCATTCAAAATATTTCTCAAAAAAATCTAATAATATATTCTAAAATAATCATTCCCATTAATCCTAAGGTATACATTTACAAGTACCAATCAAAACATATCTCAAAATACCATTAGTCACCTTAAAATCATATCTTATAAACCCTAATAAAGGGGGTTTTCCATTTAACTTCTGGAAGAACATAAACTTATAAGCACATGAATGTATCCATAACTCTTAAGATATCCTCAAATGAAGAAATCTTAATTTCCAAAACTATCTAAACCCTCCTCTGATTCCAACTATAATAGTACTGAACCCGTACAACAGTATCTAGTGCAAAAGAAACATTTTTTTACATTTCTATCTTTGATACCAAAAACTTTAAACCAATATTATCCATAAAAACAGAAAAAATGAAATTGAAATATTGGATCACTTATATCCCCTCATAACTTTTAGGTTTATATTTTTATAAAACTATGAAAAAATCTTACATATAAACTAAAATAAATAAATAAACAATTCAAAAAAAATACATCATCTCCAACAATGATATTAATATCTAGCAACCTTCTTAGGCATAGAAAACATAAAACCGTTATTTAATACATGTGTAAAAAAGGGAACATATGAAGGGTGACCTCAAACACTCATTATTAGTAAACATAATCGTTAATACGTTAGTTTAATTAGTGATAATAATATGAGAATAATTTTATGATAAAGTGATCAAAATATATGATATTAATATAAGTGAATTAAAACCCTTAAAAACATATATAATGGCATAAAACATTAACTAATGAAAATAGATATTAAAGATAGTCATCATGATCCATGTGAAAATAATACTCTTGGAGATCATTAGAAATAAACTAATAGAATGAATAGAGAAAACGTCCTTGTATCTTGGAATATAATATTCATTGAAAAATTATAGAATTGATAACCTTACCTAGTTAATACCCATAATATCTTATGAGTATCTTGGTAACTATTTAGCTTCATTACCTTGTAAAAGTTACTTATATTCACTCCACTCACTTCATATTACCCAATGCATTAAAGAGGTATAATGGATTGACCCATAAAATATTGGACAAGTTCACTTAATAATATCGTTTCAATACCCAATCCTGATTTCATAAATAATTTCTATGTAAATTATAGTGAGAAAAACAATTAAAATCATTCACTTTTCAACAAAAATACATCCATTGTTTTTTCAAAAGTTTATTTAATCATGGAAATGAAATGGGATTCACAACAATATCTTTGAAGCCATCATAATACAGACTGAAAAATAATAAGGATAGTAAGTATAAAAAATATCTATATTCAATCATAAGTAACATCAATTGTTATTATGAATAATTAATATAAATACCATAAAAATATCATTTAAACAATCTTGAGGAAAATGTTTTTTCCACGATAAAATTCACTTCTAAAAACCAAAAATTAACAAAATATTGTCAGAATATATTTTTTTGAAAATAAATTTAAACAAAAAAAGGATCTTTTAAAAAATAACTTCCATAATAATAGAAATATCTTTTCATAACATAAAAGTTAAAAAAACATTCTTTTCAAACTATTGTAAAGAGAGTCCAAATTTACCCGTGCGTAAAAACATTAAAAACGTTCCTTCTAAAATATTATAAATAACAGAAAAATATTATTTTAAATAAATTTATGAAATAATTTATGTTAGTAAAATTAAATTATTTAAAACATCTTTAAAAATATGGATACGTAAGTGAAACATTCACAAACTAAATATCAGTATCACTTACAATCAACTTTCATGACGTTTCTTTAAACAATAATGGTAGAAGTGTAATCTAAATTTATAACCCACATTCATGAACATATGAAAATAAAAGGTATGTGGCTCATGAAAATAATATAATATGATACCTCACAAAGGAACTTTAATAATAGAAAATCCCAAAATATGATTAAATTTTATAATAAAAATCACTACAATTTTGGTAACTTTTTAATCTGTAGTCCTTGAAAGAAATAACATCAAATATTACATTAAATAATATGAATTTAAGAAATTTGAGGATATAACATGTAAATTTGATTTGTATTTACACGTCCAAAAAATTATAGGTGCATAACATAAATGATTTTTTCAAAATAATAAAATTTATGACAAATAACCCTTAAAAAGATCATATCATTAAATTGAGAATTAATAAACAGATATATTTTGTGAAAAAAAATTAAATCCACTGAAAAATACATTAAAGTAATAAATATATAAATGAAAATTCCATTCATACATAATATTGTAATAATATAATCAATGAAGAAGTGATATAACCTAATGAAAGAAGATTGAGTTTGGATACCCTTGCAACTTAGTGACATTAATGTCAAATATCCTTGGGTGAAATAATTTATATTGGAAATTAAAATACCATGAATTTTAGAAACATGATGATATAACATGTAAAAGGTTAGTATATACATCATATAAAATAAATTAGGTGTATATAATTAAAACATACCTCAATGAAGTGAAATTGAGATGAAATCCCATACCACAAAACCAAGTATTCCATGTAAGTTAATTATCTCTATGAGTTATACATTTATGATAGTTATTTAAGTATTTTAATAGCCATATTAATTATCATTTATTTTTTATTAAATATTTTATACCATTTATGATCATATTTTAATTATTTACTTCATCAGTTAGTCTCAAAAACAGATATTTATAGGATGTCCGGTTCATAATTTGAAAATAGGTTCAGAAAAATGAACATGGTCAAAGGGGTAATTATTAAATCATATATTAAAAAAATCAAAAATCAAAAATCATAAAATTATTTTGAAACATGAACTATGTTACAATAATGGAGATGGTTGGTCATATGTATGCATGAGTAATGAATCCATTTATAAGAGACATGAAGGAAATATGGTAAGTATTTTTTTAATAATTAAAAATTTATAATTATTTAATTAATATAATATATATATATATATTTAATCTTTAATTATAAACATTCTTGATGGAGGTGATAGAAAAAATTATATTACATTTTATCATGATGTAGTATTCAACCATGCTCATAAACGATGATTTCATTATCACATTTGATGTAAAAATATTTGTATATCAGTTACAAAATTAACTTAATAAAAATTAAAATTATGGAAGATAAAAATTTTAAATTTTCTTTTCTACTTAATAATGGATTAAGGATTTTGAAGAAAAAATGATGATAAAACATTCTATTCAATGTTATACCATTTCATCCTACAACCTCCTGTTTTTAAACCTTTATCCCCTAACAGATGGTATTTTTACATAACTAAATAATCTAGTACATGGTGAGGTATTTTATAAAGTTATTTGTTAATGTCCTGGCATAACTATATTTATTAGATATTTTGCAGAGAAGGTTCCACTTTATAAGGGAGGATATGGGCAGTCAAGGAATTACGTATTATTAAAATAATATAAATAATTTTTCATGTTAAAGAGGATAAAATTTGATATTATTTTAATATAGATCAAGATGTGTGCAAATTAATGAATCCAATAACATTTGGATAAGTTCAGGTGATTTGTCACCCTTATCATTTCTAACCCCTATTTTTCCCTTGTGATGACTACTATGATATCAAGGATTCTTACTTGTTAAGGGTCACAAAATTTATTATAAATGTAAATGTGTCCCATAAATGGTGGGAGGATGGAGCTTCACTATAATGGATCACCTCTCTCTCTTAGTGTATCTATATTCTAGGTTTCTGGTGTGCCTCTACATTGGTGAGGTGCACTCTTCGGGCCTCTCGCTCCCTCCTTCCACATATCTTCTCTTGTGGTCTCCTATTATTTCTTTTTCATTTAATAGAGTTATGTCTCCTATTTATGGGTTTTTAAAAACAAATCATGAAATCTCTAACAAATGGATCATCCATTCCAGACCCCCTTTTTGGTCATGTTTGGTTTTCTTTTTTGTGGTTTGGGATGTTTTGGTGGTTCTACTCAGGTCATCGGTGTTCCAGGAGCCACACCCCTCATTGTCTCTCCTTGATACTTAGGGTTTTCATTCTCCCTCACTCTAAGGGATTATTTTGTGGGGTTTTATTTCATCCTCATCATTAGGGATGATGAATCATTTCAAGAAGGTTTTTCTTCTCATCTCTTATAGAATATTGGTTTTAATAGTTCTGTTCTTGATGGAATAAATTGTGAGTAGTTTGGTGCGATATTCGAGAATAATGTGAGACATTAGATACCTGGTTTCGCATTTGATGCATTTGATATTGATTATAGTGGTCTCTATTTTTCTGAGGTGGAACCATGGAAGGGAGAAGTTTCCTACATATATGTTCCTAATTATCAATTCCTTCATGCACTCGAACTCTACCCTAGCTCCAAATACTATCACCCCTTCAAATTCAATATGGTACTATAGATAAAGAGGAGGTTTTTTACATTTCTGTTTGATTAGTTGGTGATTTACGATGAGGTAAAACTATTTTTTGATTGTTCTCCTTTATCTCTTTTTCTTGTGGTTGGTGCCTTTTAGCTTCACTTGTCATTGGGTTTGTTTTGGAAGGGGTTTTTCATGTGATTGTTCAATCTAGTTAGACGGTGTAAATGATGAATGTTCTGGTTTCTAGTCACCGGTGTGATTTTTGTAGCCACCATCATGCTGATGGGGGGGATAGGAAGTTGATGAAAGTGACATGTTGAAAGGGATGACGACATGGTGGATGTTGAATTGACATGAATCTCCTTAGTGAAGGTGGTTCCCTGTGACATGTAATATCATGGCTCGACACGGTTGGTGGTGTTTGGATCAAGGTTAAATTTTTGAATTGGAATTCATAGATTTGGGTTGATTTGGGTAATTAATACTTAAACATTTAATTTGGATTCTATCTGGATTTTGTAAAATTTTAGAATATGTGGTACTATTTTATTAGATATATGGATTGTGTGGTTCTCAAAAAACCTCAATGTGAATTTTATAAATTATAAAACATGGATTGTACAGGGAACCATAAAAGGGAAATAGATGATATAATAACCCATAACACATCTACCTAACTAAAAATATTATATTATCAATTTTAAATCATTTAATAAAATAAAAATTATTATAGATTAACATTAATGTCATTTTGGGAAAATTTTATTTACCTTCAAAATAAAATCATCAAGATAAAAATGGAATTCGAATATAGAATCTAACACATCCATAATATGTAATATATAAAAATAAAATTCATGGGATACTGTAAGTCAAAATAATTATTATTTTTTAAATTAATTTAATTGGTAGTTTAACTGATTTCAGAAACACTGTGTTGGTATTACGTATGAATTTTAGGTAATATTTTCATCACTATAAAAAAATAAATTGATATCATAAAAATAATTTCATTGTGCTCAAACTAGCCTCAAATATTCATTTAGTACATATTTTTCCTTATATGAACATTTAAGAAAATTTCAAAATCCAAACAGTTACATTTTATTATTTTTACAAAAATTAATATGTAAATCATTTTTAATGGAAAGTGGAACATAATATCCTAAAATTAAAATATTGGATTATGATGGTATAACTCCACTCATAAAATATTATAAATCCATGTTTTTGGGTTATTATTTCCTCTATCATATTATTTCAAACATTAATTAACTGATTTTTCTTAACCGAGGTGAAAAACATATATATTAGCTGTTTGGGGTTCAAATTACATTCAGACACACACACACCACACACACATGCCATAACTAATGTCCATATCACCCAAAACGGATAGCTCACCCAACAATTTTTATTATTTTTTATTAAATATTTCTAGAGTCCCCATGAGCAGGAAATCTGAATGCATCTCTGTCCATAAGAGCATGTTACCCTTCTGTCTACAGCCTATTTTAAGCATCATTCTCACCATATCTACAACCTATCCCATATTTCATTCCACTTTGGCATCACATTGGATGAACTCTAGGATGTGCCTCTTCATCGTCGTTGAGGACCTTCGCCCTCTAGAAAAAAGCCTGGATGCCATCATGTCTGAGGTCACCTATGCTGCCAGTGCCTGCCTAAAATTCTAGGGCACTATACGGGGATGGTTACACCCCATATTGCACTACCCAAACCCCACCTCAATTGAGGTCTCCCACTCAACCTTCCCCATGACGCACCATTATCAAGAGTCATTTGTACAAGATCACCTTCATCGACGGAGGTCACTTACTTCTATAGATTCTGAATACACAACACCCCCCAATTTAATTTTGGTATCAAAACTGAGTATATTCAAGTGTTTGAACCCATTCTTCTGAGATGCATTGGTGGAGTGTTAAACAACTCAAGTACAGCCTTATATGCAGTAAGGTGGAAAATATTTAATATGGTTACTATTCATAAGGAAAAAACATAAAAGGGGTATATATAAAATAATTGGACATCCTAGTTCTAAATGTAGATTCAATTATACATTATTCAAATTATATGAGTCGAATAAATTAATATTAAATAAAAATTCAAATATCAATGAAAAAACCTTTAAAACATATAATTTTTAAGAGAAAAAACACTTATACCAAAATCAGTTTTTATGATGATAACTTTGTAATTAAATTTATTATTTATAATTAAAAGATACTTATGTAACATCAAGATAAAATGAACCTTTTAACTTAATTTTTTAATGAAATAAATGAATGTTTTTCAAAATTCCATATTTATTACTATTCACTAAAAAATTAATCACCTCAAAAAAAATCTAACATGTAACCCTTATATAAAATTTGAATGAAGAAATAAAAATTTATTTATTTATATACAATTGAAATTCTAAAAAATATAGATTATATTTTTAAATAAATGAATATAATTCAAGAAAACTCAATTTGTATGGAAATAATGCCTTTTCCTTTTGACTAAAAAATTAATGATTATTATTAAATGAATATAATTCTATAAAATATAATTCAATAATATTTTTAAGGTATTAAATAATTTTAATGATAATGATATTTGGGTTCTTATATAGAGATTCAATATTTGATATGTAAAGGTAAATACTAAAAATTTAAGTGTAAAATACATTTTGAAATAATCCATACCAAATAAGTAAAATACATGAAATATAATTGAGAAATATAAAAAACATTAATTTTAATACTTAATAAAATTTCAAACACCAAATAATTAAAATTAAAACTAACAATACATTTAGGTTATTGATTAATAAAATCCCTTACAACTAATACAAAAAATTACTAACTTCAAATATAATGGTTTTTCGTTAGATATATCCAATGACATAGAGAAAGTTATGTGACTGAATATAAGAAAAATTGAATATTGAAGAATAAAAAGAACAAAAAATATAAAATATTGAATAATAAAAATAAAAAATGAATAATTTCATTATTTTTTTATAAAAGTAGTGAAAAATATAAATAGTTAATAAAAAATAAAAATATTACATTATAGAATTAATTGATAATAGATAAAGTAATTATATATTAATAAAAACATGTGGGAAAAATATATAATTTTTAAAAAAATAGAGAAGAAATATCCACTTAACATCATGTCCTCCTAGATAGATATAGGTAAGAAGAATACAGAGGTATATAATCCATCATAGTAAGTTGTGGTGAACATGCTTAATAAAATATTTCAGAGGTTAACGCCCTTATAAAATAATTCTCTTGGATGGATATACGGGGGTATGATATGTATTATATATACTATAACTGAATTATAATGTTACTCTATTCAGATCAGGGGGAGTGAATAAATCAACATAATTAACATTGTCAGTTTTCTTTTCAAAGAATGAATCAATGCTTGAGAGAGTTCAAATAGCCATAATTAGATTAATAAATATTTAAAAAAACCATTGGGTAAAAAATGTGAGGAACTAGAATATACTATAAATTTATCCAAATTTTTTTTAAATCAAATAGAATAGGATGAACTTTTTTAGGGTCATATGGTGCCCCCATGATTTTGGGCCTTTTTATTTTAAGTATAAATTTTCTCTATGTCATAAAATGAAAATTTTGGAGAATAGAAACATGGATTTTTATTAGGCCTACCATTTCAGTTTTTTTTACCTCCAAATATTTTTCCCTTTATAATTTTTAATCCTCTAATTTTTTTTTGTTATAGAAGGTGAAGGAATATCATTTGGGGAATTTAAATTTCCTTGGATTTTATTTGTGAATTTTCTACTTTGATAGTACCATGTTTCTATCCTTTCACAATTTATAGTCTTGTTTGTTAGACCTCAAGGAGAATATTTTCAAGTCCATTTAGCTTTTACCAAGGAATGGTTTCTTTTTAAGGTTGTACAAATTTGAACAAAGTACAAGGTACACCATATAATGATGAGGGAAAGGTAATCCTGAAAAAATGTAAAGATCCTCGCTAATATAGATGACCATGGGTAAATGAATGCATAATTTAAATTTATAACACTCAGACTAATGGGGGATGTGTTCCAACACAAATTGAGATTCTGACAGCAAATATCACTTCAAAACCTTTGTATAGGGGATGAGAGTAATGTTAATCAGAGCATTAGTTGTTTGAATTTGTGATTAGTGAAAAGATAATGGATTGTTATGATAGTTATTTTCCACATTCAGATGAAGTTCTTGTAACATTAATTTAGAACATTCATACAGATGATGACCACTAACCCCATAAAAATGATGGGTTTTGTTGCAATGTTTTTGAAAGAACAATGTACTTGATGATTTTAATATTAGGGGAAATTTATTATTATTCTTGGTTATAAGTTGGTCAATCACATTGTATATTCACTATTACCACACATAGGGGTCCTGTTGGATTTCTATATACTCATTACCAATATCCATGGATGGTTTGTGGTGATTTGGATACTCAAGGTATAAATTATCGTATGTTGGAAGAGAATGATCAAAAATAAATTAGAACAAAAAAATGTTCAAAAATGGCCAAAATTGGGTTATTAGAGAATTTTTGAATGTAGTGTAAGTGGACATGGATTCAGGGACATTTATAGGATATGTAATTCTCACAAAACAATATATACTTACATTAAAATAATGATTCAACACCTATTTCTACACATTTAAAAAAATCCATCTGAACTCTAGGTTAATTAGTGAAAACTCGATGTGAATTAAGACACCCATGTGATAGAATGATGGGATAAAATTTCAAGAAAACTACAGTTATGGATGGGATCCAAGAATAATAATAATGAAATAATTATTTATCATATAATTATAGGAATCAATTCACATATAGTTCTCAGAAAAGGCCTATGTGTGTTTATGGATAATAAATGGTGGAATAATATGATTAAAACCAAATGTTTGGTAAATAAAGGAAACCTAACATGAATTGATATCAATCTACACTCAGTGATGAGATAATGAAATTAAGAGGATGAAATCTATGGCTATGTAAAATATTGGTTATCTTGACATCATTATGTATCATAGAATAAAATAAATCAATCCACAAATAGTTCTATGAAAAAAATATATTATCCAAGAATAAGGTCAATGAATGAAGAACCAATTAGAATGAGTAATCAAAACTATGACATAACAGGGTAATTAGAGTGGGTGAAATTTATTTTTAAACTCAAAATAAGGAATATGATTTATACTATATATTCTATAACAATTTTAATCTATACAAACATAGTTATTAAATATGGGATCAGTTTTTAACCATATATAGGATTATGGATAGAAAAAAACATAAACTATAACTATAACATGGATCAGAAAATCATGTAATGTGAAACCAACCAAACATAGAAGATCAAGGGCCATGTAAGATGGACCATTAGACCATATGGTTCAATATCTTATATAAAGGGTAATAAGTTCTGCAATTAAATGTTTTTTATTGGGGACTTCGGTTCCATGTAGTTTAGGGACATCAGAAAAAGACCATTATGACTTTGAGATTATGTTCATATGATAAGGACCTTATTATATCCCATTTAAAGATATTTATCTTGGAAATGGTGAACCCAAGATGAATTTATGAAAAATAATTCCTGATATATCTAGTATTTGTGGAAGGTATGATATGAATTTCCTCCAAAATGATGAAGGAATAATCTTCATTGGAGTTGATAATGTGTTTGATGTATGGTCTTTTCTATTTCCACTAAAGCTTCAAGGGATTCCCTCTAGGTATGTTGGGTGTTCTCAAGTCCTGTAATAATTACCATAGGAAGAGTTAGAGGAATAATACATTCTTTCTAAAGTCACACGTGACCTTTTTTTGATGAACTTTGAAGTTATATAGTGCGTGAATCCTTTTTCATTGAGTCTATCAAATTTTTCTTGCATTATTTTAGACTTTTAAACTTCATAAAGTTAATTCCAATTAAAAACATGGAGTGAAGTTAATGGAACAATAATGTGAAATTCAAATTTTTTTTGGTATACTAGTCAATATGGGGTCACATGTGCTGAAATATAAGTTTGTGTGGGACATTCCGACAAATCTTAAATGACAATTTCTGACCAATACACTGAGTAAAATAAGTTATTGCTATTTTCTATCTGGAAATTATGAAGGGCTCAAAATCTAGTAATGATATATGATTTTATTAATTTGATAAAGGCTTTTATCTTGAACTCATTTAGGGGAATAAGGTAGATTTATTTTTTTTAAAAGTTGGTAGAAATATTGATTAAATTGACTTGGCTAACTTTGGATCCTGGGTATAGACCAATTAAAACTATTATTTAAAGTCAAAATGGAAATCATTTTTAGTGGTGTGAAATAACATCAAGGGTTAATGGATTAAAGTTAATTTTTTTGAAAAAATATAGGAAAATAAAAACTAATAATGGTTTTTTCATTTTATAAATGGGTTTAACAACTTCTAAATCAATTTTTGGTGGTTGAAAACAATCACTGCTAAATTGTACAAGGATAGTTTTTTTAAAAATATTTTTCCAATGCTGTCATGAAAAACTAATTCATATGGGATTTTCTCATTTAGAATAGCTTTATATTACTGAAACTAATGATTTACACAATGTACAATATTTAGTGGTGGTTTATAAATCTCTACAAAAGTTAACCCCAATGTACCAAATTTGGAAATGGTTGACATAAACACCATTAAATATGGAACATTTATAAAATTATATGCCATATTTATTTACGGCTATAACTAAAATGGAGTTTTATTAATGGTAAAATCAGATGCTAAATATTCTATCAAAGAAAATAAAGCAATTCACGTGTAGTTTGAATATAATCCACCCATAAAAATATGATAAAAATTTTCTCCCCCTAATATCACAAAATAATGAAAATAATTCATAGATGTCACCATACTTAAAAATTTCTATAAAACAACTTCATAATATTATAACAAAAAAATTTATGTTAATCAAGGGTATAAAATTTTCTTTTTCTTTAAAAAAAATGCCCATCACCTTTACTCTCTCAACATGGATGGTTTATCGTTTTTAACAAGTCTTATCTGATATAGCACCTCTAGTTATAAGAGGATGAATGATAATGTTAGGAGGGATGGTCTTCACTGAAAATTTTGAAAATATTATACTATATAGTAGTTAAAGGGATAATATAAAATATAATGATCTAGTTGTAAATGTTTTTGATCTAGGGAAAAGGAAAATATATGAACCCTTAACTAGTATATAGCTTAATTGGATACAACTTCAGTTTATCCTCTGAAGAGATCCAATGTTGGAAATGATGGGATTTACTGTTTCATCAACATAATTTCCTCACATGTTGGTTTTTTATCTTTTAATTATAGTTTTATGTAGTCATTTTTGTTGATATGCCATGTATTTTTACTATAGTGAAATGTTTTTTAGATATAAATTCAACCACAGGTCATGTGAAGGATTATAGAGTAAATCCATTAATCATTTGGGTAAATAATTAAATTTAAACATTAAATGATTGGGTAGATGTTCCAATAGGAATAGTTGAAGATTCAACAACAACGGTCTAAGATCTATAATCACAATTAGATCCTCTGACTATTATTGTGTAAAAATCATTGTATTGGATAGAAACTCTATATAATGTGCTCAAAAATGAAATTAAATAGTGGAATGATGGGTAAGGTAAGTATTTGACACACTTCTTTCCCCTTTAATATGATTCTATAAATCATTCAATGAAAATATCTGAAGGATTCATGGTGATTGTGGAGAATCGATCCTAAATAACCGTTCATAACTTAAATGAATTTAGATATATGATATAATAATGTGACCCATTTGAAAAAATACTTTCACTATATTATTTTCATATCTATTAGTCTTATAATTGATGTATTTTTCTAATATTTTTTATTTCTGCTAATCATATTAATGAGAAAATATTCCAAATAGTATTGCCTCTTATATTTTTACATGTAATCTCTCTTACCTCCAAGAGTAAAAAATGTCACTTTTCATTATAAATTAGTATATTTATATCTAGAATCTTTGAAGTCAAGATAACTATGGTGGTGTGAATCAACAAAACTATTTGTGGTGGGGATTACAAAAAAAAATTATTAATGATTAACTAATTCATGTCCCAACTCATTTTTTCTTGATAACTATTATTTCACTATCCAGGACTACTTCGTGGGTGGATAATATTCCTTCTCAAAATAATAACATGATATTGAATGTCTTTTATTCCAATAATCATAAACTCTTCCCTAAAATAAATTTTAACTAATTATGTTTGTTTCATAAAATAGGCCACTCTTCTGAACCAAATCGAGCCTAAAAAACTAGTACGGCCCTAGCAAAGTTAAAAATAATTATGTAAGTTTGTTATATTGGTATGTGTAATTTTTTTTAGTGAATGAAGATAATATATTGAACCAATTGTAATTAAGACAATATATAATAAAATTATGAATTTTTGAATTTTATCGATCATGAATCCACTATAGGCATAACTATTTCATCAGGATTACTTCATGTAATCCTATGAAACCCAATAGCTAGTTCAAAATCCTAATATGATGCTCGATCATACTATTTTTTAATAAGTGAATCCTTATATTTAATATAATCTTAATGTTTATTAATTTCCCTATGGTTTTCAGTATCCCCAAAATATATAACCCACCATGTAGTAGATGTTGATGAAAAGGATGTTTGCGAACTACTAAAGGCCAATAAAAACAATTATCCAAAATCCATTTTCCTCACATTATCATACTTCAATTTTGAAAAATATAAATCCATGATATCCTTAAAGGATTTTAAAGCTGATAATAAAGAGTTGGAATCCAACTCTTTTGAGTTTTTGTTATAAAAAAATAACATTATTAAATTTCTGTTATTTAATAACACCAAAAAAGTTAAAATTACTACCCCAATTTTCTTTATTGGGTCCATTACATAACCTCAATCATTTTTTATCTGAACCAATATATATAATTATCCATAAAAAAGCATTCCTTACCCCCTATTCCTGTATCAAAAAATGAAAATAAAATTTACTAAAACTATACAACATGAATTGTTGTAGATATATATTGTAATAATTTCCATGGTACAATACCATCTCAATTCCTAGAGAAACACATTGACCATGGTATGCGTGGAATTATTTTCTTCTCAGGAATATCTTTATTTTTCATTGAATGGACCTAAAATATTTATATATAATATATCTTGATTTTTTTAAAATGTTATTAATCTATTTACATGCAATAATTTACCAGATATGATCTGGCCCATAAATGATTAAAAATTATTTTCACTGTTATTTAAGTGTACCATCAGGTACATTATCATATATATTTGATATAGACTGAAACATGTCCCTATATTAAATCAATTGTATCCACTTAAAATTATTCCATGACTTGCATAAATTTATTATTATTTAAGGACATTGAGATAACATCACAAACATCCAAATAGATCAACATATGAAAATAAAATACATAAAACTTATTATATTATTAAAATACTAAGTAATATTAATCAATGTAATCATATAAGATGCATAATTAAGATATTATATTTATCTTGATATCAAGAAATCATTCATCCATGATAATGGAATAGGAAAACAAATTAAAATAATGAATGGGATGTGATGTAACCTTTCATAACATATATCCTAGAATCTTACCATATAAAATTATTTAATTGTTGATGGGTACCTAATATAAATAAAATGGGATTATTAGCATTTCGTATAGGAAAATTTGAAACATATTATGTGTTGATGTTTTCAAAATTTATTTTTTATGTTTTACTAGTTAATATATAAATTAACCTATTAGTATAAATATTTATGAAAATAATGTCATCATGTTGCAATATATAACAATAATAGTGACATATCAAAGACATCTGAGTGGTAACTGAGTCATAGTCTAAAATCCCAACACCTAGACATCCTTAACAGTATGAATACCATTGAATGAAATCATAATAAAATAATACAATATTAGTAAAGAAACAATTAATTTCATGTGATTTTGTTTACCCTACGTATAATTAATAGATCAAATTTCCTATGATAATTGTGTTCTCAGAGTAGCAAGAGTATAATGTTTATCCTATGAAATTGATAGAACCATTATAGTATCACTGGATAATCTCTCAAATACTTCTAGTTTACTTTAGGATGTATTAGTTGAATGTTTATCTAATTTTGATGAGTGGTTACAATATCAAAACCCTATGAACATGGAATTTCAACATAAAATACTGAAAAAACAGATACTTCAATTCAAGGAAATATTAAACTAATTGTCATTGCATTCATATTTATAAAATAAATTATTAAAAAAGTACAACAGATTAGATCGTAAATCATTTTATTCGTTGTAATTAATGTATTTATTAGAATATGATTAGAATATTACTTATTTTTCTTCTTCACCTTCACACTTAATTGCAAGAATGGAATTTTTAATATCGTTAGGGCCAAATAGTAAAATGACATTTCATAGACTTGGTTCACTCTCAAAAATTACTGAAACATTATCACTCATATCATAAATTTATAATGGGTTTCATGTCGAAAACAACACGTCAATTTTCATATTCTATATCACAAATAAAATATACTATTTTCTCGTGGGAATAAAAAATATATGGATTAGGTTCTTTACATTTACGTATATCGATATAATAATAGAAGTATAAAGAAATAAATATTAATGAATGTTTCCTTATAACTCAATTCATCTTGACCCACTTACATTTGAACAAGAAAACTGTAAATTTCCCATCATAATTTAACATGATAATATTAACCATAATTCCATAATAGTCCTTATCTAAAACTATAAATATTCATTTTTATGTTTTAAAACCATCATCACAATATATGTTACAAAACATTAAACCTAAAATATTTTATTAATTTAATCTCCTATAAGTATCTATAGTTCCTAAATCTATGTACTTTAAATATTTAGGTAGTTCAACTGAATTATAATAATTTTTTTATCAAGAAAAAAATGATTTCTTGTATTTTTACTTACATTAAATAAAACAAATGTTGATATTCAAAATCATTATTAGATTAAGAAATTTCAAAATGTGTAAGCTAATAAAAAATATCTTCAATTAAATTTTTTTTTATATTCCTCATTTTTTAGTTTGAATCCAAAGATATATTTTCATTTATGACCTCAATTATTTGACATTTAGATCAATAATATCAATATTTATTAGGACATATATCTATACTGATCTTAACAATAACTAATCTGATGGAAATAAATATACTTGTTTAGAATCTTAGTATAAAATTTAGAATTACTAATGATTTTTTTATCTTAATATTGACATATATTATTATCAACACACCCTAATTGAATGAATGTTGTCTCTATCGAATCCAAATACCATGATTAGAAATTTACGGCCTATTTGGTAATGAATCATTTTATAATAGTACCCTATAATTTATTTTTATTGTTCAAATATGACACAAAATGGAAAAATTAATTCTTGGACCCTAGAACATCCAAAGATTCTATGAGTGAATCGAGTTGACAAACTTGACCATAAATGAGATGAATCTTTTACCCATATTGGTAGGAACATGTTAAACATTTATAATAGAATTGTGTATTTATCAAACTCCCAAATGTAGAAATAGGAAGATGACATTATTATTTTGTTAGGTTCACTAATATGGACTAGTCTATGGAGTATACATCGATAGTGTGTTGGTTATTATAAATCCAATAAGATTCACTGTATGTTGTGGATTATAAAATATAAAACATGGTCACACCATGTAGAAAAAAACTCATTATAAGAATTTTAGGGATTAGACACTACCTCCCTCAAGTCACTTATGTTGACTCCCCCTTTCTCACTCCCTTAGGTCATTTCTTACAAAATATACCAACATGAATTTCACCATAATAGATTGGGAATATTAGTCATTATACATGAAAAGAACGAGACCCATCTTACACCATATTCTCTAATTGATTCAATTGAATTCTCTGTTTACCCAAATTTGATGTTTCAAGACTAATGTTTGTGAAGAACCATTTCATGAACTCTCTCATTCATAAAACATACATTTTTATTAATGATGTTTGACATTTGGTGAATAAACCAAATATTAAAAAGCTCCCAACATTAAAAAATCTCCAAGCCTTCTTGAAACTCTAATCAATCGAGAGACTCATAGGATTCCAGAAACATTATTTTCTAAAAATCATTAGAGTCAATTATTTCATAACCATTCTCATCGTGATTCTTTTATTCACTGAGAGTTCCTGATTCATGATGCACATTACCTTCGTTCAAGACAAACATAAAATTAAAGCATTTTTTACCTTTTCAAAATTATATTGCATACCTCAAGTGATATGTGGTCACCTAATTATAGATGAAACCTCCGTCACAATGCTTTCTTCCTCACAGTTGATTTTTTCCGAACTATTCATCATTTTCCAAAACTCTCCTCTTCATCATTGAATATTATTCAAATTATTCCATTATAAAATCTTTTTATAGTAGAATTAATCATTTTCTTTTCTTCCTTTCACATCCATTCTTCCTGAAATCACAATACATTTTTATGCTTCTTGTAGTAGAGTATATTAGAATAATTCAATAATGCATACCCATTATTTGAAAAAACTATTTTTTGAACCTTAAAACATTCATGAAACTATATTAATTTACAAATAACAAAATAATTGTGAAACTACAACTTCAAAAAACTCTATGACATTACCAAATATTGAAGAGTGTGCCTTTGAAAAACACCTTTCCTGAATATTTTTCCTTTCTACTAATTTTTTTCTCCAAAAATATATAAAACAATGGGAAATGAGGCTTCCTTCAACATGGAATACACATGAACCATAAGATTACTTATCATTGAAAGTCCATAATCAACTCATTCTAGTTTCACAAATAACAAAAAACGGTTTTGCTGCTATGAAAAAACTAGGTTCCAACAATCTCCCCATTTGGATTTGATAGAAATCAATATATAAAATCAATAAATCACCATCCTTGATAAAAATACATGAAAGGTGTAAAATAACTCAACCATCACTCTAATTCTACGTGATCAAATTTTAATGTAGATAATATGAGTGGAAAAATATATTTCTATTCCTTGATAGACCACTAACCTCTCCATCAATACTACAAACCTGAAATTCATTGAATTTAATCATAATACCATTTAATTAATAAACCCAAATAACCTATATTGTGAAATTAGTTTGAAAAAATATCCCCATAGGTCATATATCCCACTTAGGAATGCATCACATCAAAAAACAGATTAAAACAGCTAACGAAAATGGGGAGAGGGTAAAACCATAACCTCCTCATTAAATGGGAGGTGGATGGACATTGAGGTTTAAATGTTGTTTCTAGAACATTGGTAATTTAATGGGATTAGTCAATATTTCTAGTAAAATAATGATTAGTTCTAACACATTCAATTTTTATAACACTTTGTTCAAATTTTTCTTTAATGATGTCATATCCAATCTCTATATGTTTTGTACTATGTTTTTGGACCATGTATTTTCTATGATCGAACACACACTGGTTTCCATCATGTATCACCATTAGTTATTTCACCTAAAAAATAAAATCTGTATTTTTTTATTCATCCATAACAGATTAATGAATTCAGTTTTCATAGAAATATTATATCGTTTAGTCATTCAATGATATATTCTTTCTTATTTCATTATCAACCACCCCATACATTTTATTCTAATGAAGAATGATTCTACACTTGTGGAATTCCAATCCACCATGTAGTAGATGTTGATGAAAAGGATGTTTGCGACCTACTAAAGGCCAATAAAAAAAATTATCCAAAATTCATTTTCCTCACATTATTATAGTTCAATTTTGAAAAATATAAATCCATGATATCCTTAAAGGATTTTAAAGCTGATAAGAAAGAGTTGGAATCCAAATCTTTTGAGTTTTTGTTATAAATAAAATAACATTATTAAATTTCTATTATTTAATAACACCAATAAAGTTAAAATTACTACCCCAATTTTTTTTATTGGGTCCATTACATAACCTCAATCATTTTTTATCTAAACCCATATATATATTTATCCATAAAAAAGCATGACCTACCCCCTTTTCCTGTATCAAAAAATGAAAATAAAATTTACTAAAACTATACAACATGAATTGTTGTAGTTAAATTTTATAATAATTTCCATGGTACAATACCATCTCATTTCCTAGAGAAAAACATTGACCATGGTATGCATGGAATTATTTTCTTCTCAAGACTATCTTTATTTTTCATTGAATGGACCTAAAATATTTATATATAATATATCTTGATTTTTTTAAAATGTTATTAATCTATTGACATGCAATAATTTACCTGATATGATCTGGCCCATAAATGATTAAAAATTCTTTTCACTATTATTTAAGTGTACCATCAGGTACATTATCATATATATATTTGATATAGACAAAAACATGTCCCTATATAAAATCCATTGTATCCACTTAAAATTATTCCATGACTTGCATAAATTTATTATTATTTAAGTACATTGAGATAAAATCACAAACATCTAAATAGAAAAACATATGAAAATAAAATACATAAAACTTATTATATTATTAAAATACTAAGTAATATTGATCAATATAATCATATAAGATGCATAATTAAGATATTATATTTATCATGATATTAAAAAACTCATTCATCCATGATAATGGAATAGGGAAACAAATTAAAATAATGAATGGGATATGGTGTAACCGTTCATACCATATAACTTTATATAATTGTTGATGGGTACCTCATATAAATAAAATGGGATTATTATCAATTCGTATCGAAAAATTTGAAACATATTATGTGTTGATGTTTTCCAAATTTATTTTTTATTTTTTTACTAGTTAATATATAAATTAACCTGTTAGTATAAATATTTATGAAAATAATGTCCTCATGTTGCAATATATAACAATAATAGTGACATATCAAAGACATCTGGGTCGTAACTGAGTCATAGTCTAAAATCCCAACACCCAAACATCCTTAACAGTATGAATACCATTGAATGAGATCATAATAAAATAATACAATATTACCAAAGAAAGAATTAATTTCATGTGATGTTGTTTACCCTACGTATCATTAATAGATCAAATTTACTATGATAATTGTGTTCTCAGAGTAGCAAGAGTATAATGTTTATCTTATGAAATTGATAAAACCATTATAGTATCACTAGATAATCTCTCAAATACTCCTAGTGTACTTTAGGCTGTATTAGTTGAATGTTTATCTAATTTTGTTAAGTGGTTACAATATCAAAACCCTTTGAACATGGAATTTCAACATAAAATACTGAAAAAACAGATACCTCAATTCAAGGAAATATTAAACTAATTGTCATTGCATTCATATTTATAAAATAAAATATTAAAAAATTACAACATATTAGATCGTAAATCATTTTATTCGTTGTAGTTGATGTATTTATTAGAATATGATTAGAATATTACTTATTTTTCTTCTTCACCTTCACACTCAATTGCAAGAATGAAATTTTTAATATCGTTAGGGCCAAATAGTAAAATGTCATTTCATAGAATTTGTTCACTCTCAAAAATTACTGAAACATTATCACTCATATCATAAATTTATAATGGGTTTCATGTCGAAAAAAACACGTCAATTTTCATATTCTATATCACTAATAAAATATACTATTTTCTCATGGGAATAAAAAATATATGGATTATGTTCTTTCCATTTACCTATATCGATCTAATAATAGATGTTTAAAGAAATAAATTTTAATGACTATTTCTTTATAACTCAATTCATCTTGACCCACTTACATATGAAGAAGAAAACTGTAAATTTCCCATCATAATTTAACATGATAATATTAACCATAATTCCATAATAGTCCTTATCTAAAACTATAAATATTTTTTTTTAAAACCATCATCACAATATATGGTAAAAAACATTAAACCTAAAATATTTTATGAATTTAATCTCCTATAATTATCTATAGTTCCAAAATCTATGTACTTTAAATATTTAGGTAGTTGAACTGAATTATAATAATTTTTTTTATCAAGAAAGAAACAATTTCTTATATTTTTACATACATTAAATAAAAAAATATATTTTGATATTCAAAATCATTATTAGATTAAGAAATTTCAAAATGTGTAATCCAATAAAAAATATCTTCAAATAAATTTTTTGTTATATATTCCTCATTTTTCAGTTTGAATCTAAAGATATATTTTCATTTATGACCTCAATTATTTGACATTTAGATCAATAATATCAATATTTATTAGGACATATCTCTATACTGATCTTAACGATAACTAATCTGATGGAAATAAATATACTTGTTTAGAATCTTAGTATGAAATTTAGAATTTCTAATGATTTTTTTATCCTAATATTGACATATATTATAATCAACACACCCTAATTGAATGAATTTTGTCTCTATCGAATCAAAATACCATGATTAGAAATTTACAGCCTATTTGGTAATGAATCATTTTATAATAGTACCCTAAAATTTATTTTTATTGTTCAAATATCACACAAAATGGAAAAATTAATTCTTGGACCCTAGACCATCCAAAGAGTCTATGATTGAATCGAGTTGACAAACTTGTCTTTAAATGAGATGAATATTTTACCGATATTGGTAGGAACATGTTAAACATGTATAATAGAATTGTGTAGTTATCAAACTCCCAAATGTAGAAATAGGAAAATGAAATTATTGTTTTGTTAGGTTAACTACTATGGTCTAGTCCTAGGAGTATACATCGATAGTGTGTTGGTTATTCTAAATCCAATAAGATTCACTGTATGTTGTGGATTATAAAATATAAACCTTGGTCACACCATGTAGAAAAAATGCATTATAAGAATTTTAGGGATTAGACACTACCTCCCTCAAGTCAATTATGTTGACTCCCCCTTTCTCACTCCCTTAGGTCATTTCTTAAAAAATATACCAACATGAATTTCACCATAATAGATTGGGAATATTAGTCATTATACATGAAAAGAACGAAAATCATCTTACACCATAGTCTCGAATTGATTCACTTGAATTCTCTGTTTACCCAAATTGGATGTTTCAAGACTAATGTTGGTGAAGAACCATTTCATGAAGCTCTCTCATTCATAAAACATACTTTTTTATTAATGATGTTTGACATTTGGTGAATAAACCAAATATTAAAAAGCTCCCAACTTTAAAAAATCTCCAAGCCTTCTTGAAACTCTAATCAATCGAGAGACTCTTAGGATTCCAGAAACATTATTTTCTAAAAATCATTAGAGTCAATTATTTCATAACCATTCTCATCGTGATTCTTTTATTCACTGAGAGTTCCTTATTCATGAAGCACATTACCTTCATTCAAGACAAACATAAAATTAGAGCATTTTTTACCTTTTCAAATTTATATCGCATACCTCAAGTGATATGTGGTCACCTATTTATAGATGAAACCTCCTTCACAATTTTTTCTTCCTCACAGTTGATTTTTTTCCGAACTATTCATCATTTTTCACGACAATCCTCTTCATCATGGAATATTAGTCAAATTATTCCATTAAAAAATCTTCTGATAGTAGAATTAATCATTTTCTTTTCTTCATTTCACATCCATTATTCGTGAAATCACAATCCATTTTTATGCTTCTTGTAGTAGAGTATATTAGATTAATACAATAATGCTTACCCATTATTTGAAAAAACAATTTTTTGACCCTTAAAACATTCATGAAACTATATTAATTTACAAATATCAAAATAATTTTGAAACTACAACTTCAAAAAACTCTATGACTTTACCAAATATTGAAGAGTGTGCCTTTGAAAGCCACCTTTCGTGAATATTTTTCCTTCCTACTATTTTTTTTCTCCAAAAATATATAAAATAATGGGAAATGAGGCTTCCTTCAACATGGAAGACACCTAAAACATAAGATTACTTATCATTGAAAGTCTTTAATCAACTCATTCTAGATTTACAAATAACAAAAAAACTGTTTTTTTGCTATAAAAAACTGAGGTTCCAACAATTTCCCCATTTGGATTTGATGGAAATCAATATATAAAATCAATAAATCACCAACCTTGATAAAAAATATGAAAGGTGTAAAATAACTCAACCATCACTCTAATTCTATGTCATCAAATGTCAATGTAGATAATAAGAGTGGAAAAATATATTTCTATGCCTTGATAGACCACTAACCTCTCCACCAATACTACAAACCTAAAATTCATTGAATTTAATCATAATACCCTTTAGTTAATAAACCCAAATAACATATATTGTGACCTTAGTATGAAAAAATATCCCCATAGGTCATATATCCCACTTAGGAATGCATCGCATCAACAAACAGATTAAAACAGCTAACGCAAATGGGGAGAGGGTAAAACCATAACCTCCTCGTTAAATGGGAGGTGGATGGACATTGAGGATTATATGTTGTTTCCAGAACATTGGTAATTTTATGGGATTAGTCAAGATTTCAGTAAAATAATGATTAGTTCCAACACATTCAATTTTAATAACACTTTGTTCAAATTTTTCTTTCCTGAAGTCATATCCAATCTCTATATGTTTTGTACAATGTTTTTGGACCATGTATTTTCTATGATCGAACACACACTGGTTTTCATCATGTATCACCATTAGTTATTTCACCTAATCCCTCATATCTGTATTTTTTTATTCATCCATAACAGATTAATGAATTCAATTTTCATAGAAATATTATATCCTTTAGTCATACAATGATATATTCTTTCTTATTTCATTATCAACCACCCCATACATTTTATTCTAATGAAGAATGCATCTACACTTGTGGAATTCCAATCCACCACATCTCCATCCTAGTAAACATCAAAAAAATGAAACTAATTCATTGTCTCTTCCTACTAAAAATTATAAGTCAAATTTGAGAGCTCTGTTACTATAGCTTATGATTATTTTAATTGATGAAAAATAATCTTCCTTCAGAATACATTGGATGTGACCCATTAAAAATATTGAAAAGATGATATGTATTCATGTTGCAGTAATGTATAAAAATATACCAATGTTCCTCTTGTATAAGTTTGGATCCAAAAATTTCATATCCTCTTCATTTTTAAATTATTGTTCCAACAAAAATCAATATCTAAAATATTTTGGAGTCATGCATGATGAAATCATTCAAAATACCTTTTTCATAATTTTGTTCGGAAAATAAGGTGTATTCCTTCTTTTGATTCACATAAGGACCCAAAAATAATGTCATTTCACCAATCATAGACATTCCAAATTCAAATTTCAAATTATTAATAAATTTTTCCACTAATCCATGCCTAATTACTCCAAATATAATATCATCCACATACACAAGCACCATTAATTTTTATCATTTATAATTCTTCAATAAAGATTATTATTTAAACATCCTTGTTTAATTTTTATCTTATTCCTAAAATCTCGATGTAGGGATACCAAGATTGTTTTTTCTATCTTTATACCATACAAATACTTACAAAATCTAAAATGATTTTTTTCATCAATTCTTTTTTAAAATTCCCCTAGTCATTCAATGTAGACTTTTTTTAAAGGATTCAATTTAATAATTTACTTTTGAAATCCATCGATTAAAAAATTTAGATACATTGAATTTACATAACTAGGAAAATCATAAAAAATTCGGTCTTTATATACAACCTAATGTTTCCTCAACATTAATTCCATCATTATATGCATACCCTTTACGTACCACATGTGCCTTTTTTTATCATATTTTCTAGTTCATCGGATTTTTTTGATATCCAATTCATTCCAGTCGCATTTCAATTTTCTTATCTCTTAATAAGATACCATGTCAATTTTATCAATATGACCCAATTCTTCATTCATAAAAAAACTCACGAATCATCCTTTGATGCTTCTTCAAAAAAGGTTGGCTCTACAATTGATTGGAAATAATAATTTGATTCATTCTCTATTCTCATAAATTATGTGTGTGTATTCCAATCCTCAATAATGTTGGATTAATCAACCTATTTTCTTCTATATCTACTATGATATTTGGGTAGAGATTATTCATCAATGGTTTCCTCTTATAATTATTCTTTGGAATCATCATCATTTTGAGATCCATGAATGTTGGGAAAGACTTCCTCAATTTTTGTATATAATTCTTCCCCTTTTCTACTTTCATCATCATCTTTAATTATATCAACATATGAGATCCATGTGTAATTCATAGTTCTATCAATAATGATATCGACATCATTTATCTCCAAGGTATTTATAAGATGAATATTGTAGAATTTTTTAGGATTTAATTTTCATTTAGTATCCAAGGAACATTCCCTCATCTACATCATCACCATAATTTTTTTTATTTATTTATTTGGTTTGGATGAACAATTTACTTTCAAAAACATGAAAATACTTTAGTGATATAATCCTTATATTCCATATATCATATGGTGTTGTTTACAATTTCATAAATAACAACATTCAATATTCAGTGTACACCATAACATGGATAACCACTATCCAATAATGACATGACACAAAACTCCCAATCGGCATATTTTTTGTCATATTATTGCCCAAATGTTTTTTTGATTCAATGACCATGTATTTTTGATGTGTTCTCACTAATGACACCTCATTTTTTACACCATAATTTTTAGTAAATTTTTAAATTCAATGCTTGTGTATTCTATTTCATTTTCAAATTATAATATCATTATTGTGTGGCGAGCCTCATTCACAACCTTTGGGAGATATTTCTCTAGGCAGTTAAGGACTTTCCATTTGTTTTGAATAAACATAAAACATTCCCTTATACAATTATAATAAATAAAAAGAATTAATTACATTTCTATATATGTTCTAGTCACATTAATTATACCACACACATCTGTGTGGACGAGATCAAGTAGATTTGATTCCCTTTTGTTCTTTGACCAATTAGAATTGTGATCCATCTTTCCCTGCATGGAAGCATCACATGTCTATTCCTGGACATGGTTCACTTGGGGAATTTTCAAAACAACCTTTTACTTTGATATTTTTCCCTTTCTTATATGATTAATAAGACCCAACATCTGGTGCCATAATTTTTTCCCTCATTAATTGTTAACAAAAAATTATTATCTTTATTATCTACCCAGTATAAATTACAATTTTTCTTATAGAACTTCATGAGATAATTTCATGTATTCCCCTTTATGTTTAACCCCTTTTTATTAATTGAAACCACCAGTCTTGAGTCACAAATTTTACATACACATAAGAGATTTTGACACAACTCGTTCATGTAGAGATCTTCAGTTTTCATTATCTCATCAATTTCGTATTTCTTAATTCCACTCAATTTGATCTTAAAAGCACCATCATTTTCAAAAATTATTTTTCCATCAACCCTTTTCTAATTTTTTTTTTCAATAGGCATACCATTATTATCTTCGGAGATGAGAATCATCTTTCATGAATCTAGGTGATAATGTTCTTTGTAGCTTTGAGAGTGATTTCATTCATGGTGGAAATCTCAATACGTTAATTTTTCTTCCATGGGATTCATGATTGATTTGTGGAAAAATATAGGTTGTATAATATATTTTAAATATTCATTATTGAATAGTAATCATATTATTCTTCCAAATGATAATATCTAATTTCAAGGTTAATTCAACTTAGTTAACTACTATTTACTTATGTCGTAGTTCCATAGTTGTTGTTCCCACCTTTCCTATCAAGGAAATTAATAGAATTATGGAAAAATTCAAAGAAATAAAAATAATATCCAACGAAATTATTTATTCTATGTGATCAAGGATATGATATCATTCTCCATTGTTATCTATCAGGTGCTTACCCATCCATATAGTTCATTCTATCTTCACAATAAGACATGGTGCATCCTAGAAAGTTGCCAAATTAAAATTTTATAGGATTAAATATCTTCTCAATTTAATTCCTCAATATATCCCATTATTTTGTGTATGTATTATAATAGATATCCCCTATATATACTTTAACATTATTCACTCCTCTCTTTTATTTTTTTATTTGAAACTCTCTTTATTTGGACATTAGATGTGTTTGTAAAATTTTATACTTTTTACTTCACTTTTCATTGGATCACACCCCTTACAGCGTTTGATGATTCTACATCACACCCAATTCCACTTATTACTTTAAATTTATATATTTGATCATTCAAGTATTTATCAAATCCTTTAGAACTAACTTAAATACTTTCAAAAAACTAGTTTTATGTTTTCAATACAATATGTAATTTATTCTTCATTTCCCTTTATTTTAATTCAGTTTCCAATTTACTCCATAGGGAGATGACTTCTACATTAAGGCCCTCAGATATATTAGTCTTTCTACTATTATATATGTAACTCATTTGATGAATTTTTTCTACTCATCAATCCTTAGTATAAAATCCAAAATCAATTCCAAGATTTCATTATTGGACAAATTTTTATCTTCCCCTCCTTGATGTTGAACATTGTCTTCTTCAGGAAGATCCTTATAGTCTCATAACTCCTTCAACACAACACCCATCTTCCTGTTTTTATTTATTTGAATGTCATACTTATCAAGATACCCCAAAATTCCAACCTAGAAATCTATAAAACCATTTGACTGATTATATTAATATTATTTTGGTTTTATATTTTCATCATTTTCCATCTATATAGTTTTATCCTTTATTTGATGTGTCCATTTTGTGAAGCAACATACTAAGGAAAATATCCATTTTACCTTTGAGTAATACATTTTCTTAAACTATTTATTTTTCCCTTTTTAAATTTCTCTCTCATACCTCAAAGATGTGTGGTTACATATTTATAGGCAAAATGTCTTTCCCTAATATTTAGGCTTACCACTAGTTCCTCACAAACTACTTCATCCTTATTTGTGAATATCATTTTCATCATAAAATCTCAATGTAATTATTCCATTCACAAATCTTCTCTTTTTCACATAGATCACCATAATTCATTTGTGCCACATCCATCCTTTGTGAACACTCCTTTAGTTTATGAATATTCTCATTGTCACATAGATTACCATCATTCCATTGTTCTTAGATATTTTTTGTGAAACATATTTCCAAAACCCTCAAAACATCGCAACACCATATTCCTTCACAATGCTCTATAACTTCATGAAACTCCATCCTTCATGAAAATAAATGACCTTACCCTATTTTGAAGAGTAAGCCTCAGAAAACCACCATTCATGAAGGTGATCCTTACTTCCAATTTTGTGATCTGAAAATTTAGAAATGACTAGGAAGTGACGCCAAATGAAAAACTAAATCTTCTTGCACTTTAAGATAACATATCATTCACAATCCATGATCGACCCATTATAGATTGAAAATAAACATAAAAAATTATGGTTCAACCTTTTAAAATACTTGGTTAAAACATTAATAAATAAAAAACAATGAAATTTATAAGTAAGAATTAGAATTATTTAATTGTATAATTATAAATAATTAAATGAAATAAAATAAAAGAAGTACCCATCTATGGTAGTCATTGGCCAATAATGTACAGGTCCTCTGATGTTTATTTCATTGACTAAATAAACATCCAAATGTATCATTACAATGAAAAATTATTGGATAAAGATCATTTTTAGATTATATAGTTTACAAATAATCATTTCTTAATGTTTGAAAAACTCAATTGATCTTAATGTCTACTCATAATGCCCTCAAAATAATATAAAAAAAGTAAACAAGAACAATAGTTAATTTTTCAGGTAAAAAATTATACATTCTATAATATTGAAACTATACAATCAGAATAAGTGGGTCATGGAAATTCCACCAATGTAATTACTAATTACATAACTAGAACTTTATTCACATTTTACAAGAATATCCATTAACAACGTTTTGATTTTATAATTTTTAAGAAAAATTTCTTTATGATTATTTTTTATTGAAAAAAATATATGTGGATACTTCCCATTCTAGTTTTTCTATGGATCCTACTTGAAATTCAATACTTTTTTTCCATACAATAATTCATATAATCCTTATATTTTAATTCACTGTAATAATTTTATAATGAGTGTTTTCGTGAATATTATTCTAAATTTGTATAATTTAAAAATTGTGATAGAAAAAAAAAATGGAAGTATGTATTTAGAACATCTTCACAGTAGATGAATCATACATTTTTACACGATCATTTATCTTCACTTTTAATTGTTGGATAAGAGGATGAAGACATACAATAATATTATTTCATGGAATTTAGTCTCTCAGAATTTTCACAATATAACAAATAATGTTTGTTTCATAAATATGAAAAAAAATTATAGTGGAAAAAAAATTAGACATATAATTTCTATTTAAAGTCCTAGAATGAAGGAATCCATAATCTACCAATACCAAATAAATATTCCATAAATTATAAGACAAATCAAATTGTAATTACTTAAAGTTATTCTACTATTTTTAATCACATTTATTCCTTGTAAACTCATCATTTTTCTTTTCTAATGAAATCCACTATATATTTTTAGGGGTTTTAGATGATATAAATAATATGTACAATCATTTTTTAAATGTAATGAAACATAAAACCTTCGTAGTCAGTTTTGTACATTTTATAGTGGTAATACATTGTTTAAAATAGGAATCTTTATTTATTGACTTCAATCTATAAGAAAATTAAATTTTTCACTCTTATATGGTATAATATTCTCCCAAGTTTGAGATTCAATCATTTCCTAATGAATGTAGCTTTGTATAGATAAGTAGAATAATGATAATAACCTATTAAACTCATAAAACTAAGCATGGATACTATAATTAAAACATTCAATATGAAATAATGTCAATATAACGGAAATTCATTTATTTGTAATTCCACATAAGAACTTGATGTGGTACTACATCATCATAATAAATAGCTTTGAATTCCTGGAATATACTTCATATAATTATTTATTTACATCTTCCAATAATTAAAGAATGGTAGTTATTTTCTAATTTAATATTTATATTTTATTAGTCCCTAAAACATCATTCATTAGTACGCAATAATCTTGGTTATGATTTTTAGAAGACCCAAAAGCATACATAATATGTAGAACATCGATAAATGGATGAACTAGTGTGTTAAACTCCTTATTGTGTTTCCTAACTATGAAAAAATAGTAGTTATCATGTTTTAGGTTTCATTATCTACCATTAGGGTAATAACCTATTTATTTTGAAGTTTGGACATGACTTCTATAACATCATGCGATATTCAATTCTCCATGCCAAGTAGACCTCAACTATTTTGGATAAAATTATTTTAATATCATGTGATCAAATAATACATACCTCTTCAACCATAATTTGGATTTATGTTTATGGATATACAATTAATTATTATATCCATTGATTTATTTTCATTTGAAAAATATAAAAACATATTTAAACCCTTAACATACTATGATGTATTCTAAGGTAATGTAATCAAAATTAATCAATATCTAATTGATTTCCTACAGTTTAAAAATCATTATATAAATATTTAAAAATAATATAATAAATTTTAATTAAAATATAAAGACACCCATAAATTCAACACCATAGAAATCCATCCATGAATTAAAATAAAAATCATAGGTTAACAATTCTAACTATTAAATTCACTATAAAAAACAAGGGGTAATACTTCTAACTATACACCTTAACATGTTACTAAAAATGTATTTATAAATGAAAAAAATTATAATTAAATTATAATTCTCACTAATCCTTCCATATTTAAATTATTTTACAATTTATATTAAGATAAAGTTAGAAAATTAGTAACTATTTCAACCAGAAAGGGTCATGAATTAGTTTTAAACATGCTTTATTGTTAAAAATTGATTTTCTTAAATTTTAATATAACATATTTGAGAAATGGCGGTGCTTGATTTAATAATTATAATAGTAATTTAAAATGGATTTGTGTGTGTTCCTATTGGATTAACCTAAGTTTTATGTTATTCAATTATTTAGGATCATTAGTAATCGGAATGACATAATAAATTTGTGAAAATAAATTTCTTATATGGGAAGAAACAATTAATCGGGATTTTTTAAATGAAATTTACACATATGATATGAAAAATATCACACAGAATATACTAGGTAAATGAATTATTAATCCCCAAAAATATTTGATGGAATTGACTTGTAATAACATATCATTTATGGATTATTTTGGATTCATAAATATGAGATACAATTATTTCTTAAATTCTACACATGTATATTTTTTTCAAAATGTATAATAGATGTATTAATATATCAACAGAGGACATTAAGTGACCTAAAAAACATTTTTTTTGAATTGGTATATGACCGTGTTGTTGTGACAAGTAAAATTGATTATCTTTTTAATGTTGATTTATAATCTAGGGCAGACCCTAGGTCATCTCTCAAGGAGATTTGGTAGGTTTAGAGTGTGTATTTTTAATAAAAATGACTAAGAGAAGGGGTGGTTTTTAAAATAGTTTAAAAGTAATGACTTAATTGAAAAATCATAAAAGTTGAGTGACTAAGTGGATTTTGAAAAATGTGAGATAAAGGGATTGTGGTTATTTCACTACACACATTTCAGCTTCATTGTTCTTAAGGATTCATTCAAGTTAGGAGTACTTCTTCGGTTGGAGTTAATTGGAATCGTGATTAATTCCTAAGATTTTATTTCAATGCTTTATGGACCAAACCTTGACTTAACAATCATATTGTCAAGGTCCAATACGTGTGCATGTAACAAGAGCTTCCAAATCAGATTGAAATCTCAAAAATGTGGGTATGAAATGGATTCTTGTGATGTCCAATCGAAACAACACAAGTCACACACTCAAAATCTCATGCAGATCGGTTGGAAATTAAAAGAATCTCATTATCATGCATCAAAACAAGAATTTTAATATATAAGTATGTAAGATACATAGAAAGAAATGTTTTAACACCCAAATTAATCCAACCCAGTATCTAAAATAATCATTGGAACTCCCTTGACATGTGTTTAGCTCCCTCACAACGAACTCCCACCGTTTAGCCCGACATCTAGAGGATGAGGAAGCTCGAGTGGATCTCCATCTTCATCCATGATCCCTCTATAAGAATAGGGGCCTCCAGAACTTCTTGGATGGTGAGAGTACTCCTTTGGGTCACTAAAATGTTAGTGTGTGGCTCCTCGTTCGAACTTGCAAATGAGGTTCCCTTGGTGCCCTTTTATAGCCAACATGGTAAGTGGGTTTGAGCACCCAGTTTTGTTGATACCAATTGAGTCTCGGTTTTGGGTTGGTATATGGAATTATCATGACCTGGAAAAAAGATAAAATATGTTTAATGTTGTATTTACTATCACCATGCCATATTTTGTGACCATTCAACATCACAAAATAGAGATATAGTCATAAAAACGAACCAAACTCTTGACTTCATGCAGATTCTGTCCCTTGGATAGAATCCTTCGGATGGGCCAGAAGATGAACTAATTGGCCTTCAGTTATTTGAGATGAATTGTAGCCCATGAAGTTTTGGAGAGGCCCAAAAATGTTCTTCCCATTTGGATGCACGTATATTTCTCCCTATTCAAAATAGTGTATAGGTGTCCATGGGTTCCATGCTGTTTGGCCCATTTCCTTATGGATCATCTCCAAGGCCTCCAAATCACCTCCTCCTACAATGAATTTATAAAAACAAGTAACATTGTCCTTTTTAACATTGATAAACCCAAAATAATGGAATAAAAAATGAAGTGTAATTTTTTATAATTTCAATAATTTTCAATACAAAACAAGTTTAACACAATGGTGTAAGGGTGATAATGAAATAGTGAATCGCTACACGATCACACCCCCACACTTAAACATTTTCACTCTGGGGAAAATTCATATTTACTGAAATTATGCATGTATATATTTCCAATTTCAAAAAGATTTAACAATAAATGAGAATTTAATTCCTGAGAGAAATGTGATCAATGCAAATAAATCACACCAAGGAGTTATTCCCAGTGAGCATGGAGAAAGGCGTCTCAAAAAATTGTATCAGAATGAAATTCCTAGAAATGCATGATACCAATCAAATAAAATAATTCAAAAGTTAATCATGTCACTAATTCTCCACATGTGTGTGTGAAAACCATTTCATGTTATTCTTTCCACTTTCTATCCAGTAAATGTTAGTTATTTTAAAAATTGTCTACTTACATGATCTTTTCCACCAAACCTGTCCCACATCCTTTGCAATAAAATTTCAAGACCCACTCACTTAAGCATTCCCAGAAGTCAAACCTTAATCTCCCGACCTAGATATCCCCATATGTTGTAAATTTAATCACACCCTTCATTTAATATAATTTTTTTCAGAAGTTTCACCCGGAACAAATCTCAAACTCTTCACTCAACCCATGTTTGATCTCCTCACGACACTAATTGTAATAGTTATAATAAGATCAAAAGTCGAGGAAGGATGGTTTTTGACATTCCCAATATAAAACCCTTTTTTAGGGCGTACAATAGTCGGATAAAAGGTACACATGCATAGGTCAATCTGTTACAGTAATTAAATAGATCAGATAAGGAACGGACGTATAAAAAAATGGTTTTTGAAAGTAGAGAAAAATAAACCTAACTTTTATTTACCTTCTATTAAGTAAGAAAATTTTACACTTCATGGTTGGGTGTAAAGATGTTTGGAGAGATTAAGTGAAACAATTTTCCATTAAACTATTCTTTAAAATGGTACCATTCTTCACAAAGGTTTCAAAATGATACAACCATTTATATCATTGACAAAGAAAAAAATTTCAAAATAAAGTAACACCACAGTACTGAATTCTTGCTGAAATTCATATTTAATTTGAATTTTTTTTAATGTTAAGACAACATGAAATGTAAAAAAAGCACATGCATTTTAAATAAATTCCATGATTAAGTAGACACTATTTTCTATGATAAAGTGGGCATAAAATTTATAATTCTAGCAAAAAAGTGAGTGGTGGAATGGGGTGGATGGGGGCTAGTGACAATAGCATTCAGCAAAAAAAAAAGATGATAAAAATTCCTAACTATCCCAGGAATGTACCCATCCCCCCACACCTAAAGTGTACAGTGTTCTCACTATAGTAAAGATAATTTGGGAAGGAAGGATAAAACCTAGTGGGTGTCATTCGTATACTACTTCTTGAACTCAGAGTTATTCTATTGGGGACTCCAGAGTAGATTCATGGAAGTGATTCAGCCACTGCCCATTGACAGTGAAGGTTTACTTGGTTTCTTCATTTTAAACATGGACAACACCAAATAGAGAGACATTATTAATAGTGTATGGTCCAAACCAGAGGGAAAGAAGATTACTGGGATGCAACTTCTACCATGCTTGTAGAGGAGGACCTTCTGCCCAATATGAAACTGAGGATAAATGATTAGGCGGTCATGGGTAGCCTTGGTTCACTCCTTCTAAATCCGAGTTCTCGTATGAATGTATTCTCATTTCCTCCAACTTTTGAATCTGAAACATCCTTGGAGCACCTTCACTAGAATGATTATAATTGCATTGTTTAATGTCCCAGTAGTCCCGGTTCTTAATCTCAATAGGGACGTGACAACACTTTCCATACAGAAGATGATAGGGTGACATTCCAATGGGAGTTTTAAAGGCAGTAAAGGTAAGCCGATAATGAATCATTGAGTCTAAGACTACAATATTTTCTGTTGGGTTGAACCTTTTTTCAAGAATTTTTTTACCTCTCTATTTGACACCTCGGCTAGACCATTAGTCTGTGGGAGATATGAAGTAGACACTCGATGACCGACCCCATACCGACGCAAAAGTGATTGCATTTTTCGGCTGCAGAAATGAGAACCCTGATCACTAATGATGAATCTAGGTAATTCAAAACAAAAAAAATATTTGGGTTCTCAAAAATTACATAAATGTCCTGGAATCATCAGTCCTAGTGGCTCATTCCTCTACCTATTTTGGAACACAATCCACTGCCAGAAGAATTTAAAGGTTCCAAAATGAATTGGGGGATAGTCCCATAAAGTCAATTCCAGAAAAATCAAAAATTTCATGGAAGAGCAGGGGTTTTTGTGGAATATCATTTCATTTAGAGAAATTTCCCATTCATTTAATAGTGAGGACATGATTTATAAAATTCAAGGGAATCTAGAAACAATGTGTGCTAAAAGAGAACAGAATCAAGGAATTTGTGAGAAGTCCGTTGGGGATCCAAGTGGCCCCCACAATCAAGAGTGTGGTAGAATATAAAGACAGACTAAAACTCACTATCGGGAACACAATGCCTAAGGACCTGATCGCTACATGTGCGACAGAGGTAGGGGGCATCCCAAATGTACCAACGGGACTCACATTTTAGATGACTGGAATGGTTTTTGTTGAAATCAGATGGAATGCAAGAAGCTACCAAATAATTGACAATTTAAGCATACCAAGGAATAAAATCTTTCAATCGGTACAATTTATCATTAGGAAACATGTCATTTTTAGGTGTACATGGGGATGAGTCAATGTCTGATGATGGGGAAATCCTACTAATGTGGTTAGCCACCACATTATCTGCTTCTTTTTTATCCCTAATTTCAAGGTGAAATTTTTGAAGGAGGAGAATCCAGCGAATGAGACATGGTTTGGCTTCAGGTTTTATAAGGAGATACCATAGGGCTGCATGGTTTGACAAAACAATTACTTTGGACCCAAAAGGTAAGACCTAAATTTCCCCAAGGCAAACACAATAACAAGGAATTCTTTTTCAGTGGTGGTGTAGTTTTATAGCGCAGGGTCCAAAGTTCGTGAGGCATAAGCTATGACATGTGGTAATGGATCAACCCTTTGTGATAAGACATCCCCAACTGCATATTTAGAGGTGTCACACATGAGCACATATTGTAAATCCCACTGATGTTGTTGGATTATTGGGGGTGATGTGAGACTCCATTTTAACTTATTAAAAGCTTCTTCACATTCCTTATCAAAAACAAATTCCTTTTCTTTTTGGAGAAAGTGGAAGAGGGGGAGTGCATTTTTACTAAAGTTACAAATGAAACGATGATAAAATCCATCATTACCTAGAAAAATCCAAACATCTCGTACATTTTTGGGGAATGGTAGTGAAGAAATGATATCCACTTTTGATTTTTTGACATCGATACCTTCCCCAAGGGCTGCATGCCCCAATACTATACCTTGTCGTACCATGAAATGGCATTTCTCATAATTTAATACAAGATTCTGTTCAATATAGCGACGTAGGACACAACCATGATTACTCAAACATTAATCTAAAGAGGAGCCATAAACAGTAAAATCGTCCTTGAAGAATTCCACGAAATTCACCACGTAATCCAAAAAAATACTAACCATGCATCGCTGGAAAGTACCTAGAGCATTGCACATACCACATGGCATCCTCTTATATGCAAATGTACCAAAGGGGCAAGTGAAGGTCATCTTTTTCTGATCCTCAAGGGAAATATGGACCTGGAAGTATCCAGAATACCCATAAAGGAAATAGTAGTGGGACTTACCTGCTAGCCTCTCTAGAATTTGGTCAATTAATTGTAAAGGGAAATGGTCCTTCCTAGTGTGTTGGTTTTGTCGGTAATAGTCTATGGAGATACGCCAACTATTTTTCACACGAGTTGGAACCAATTCACTGATTCATTTTTTATTACTATGAGACCAGTTTTTTTAGGAACTACTTGAACTCGGCTGACACATTGGCTATTAGTGATGGGGTAAATGATTCCAATATCCAATATCTTTGTAAATTCCTTTTCCACAACTTCTAGGAGGTTTTTGTTCACTCGACGTTGTGCCTACCTCACTGGTTTAGCCTCATCATTTAATAATATATGATGTGTACAGATCGATGGGCTAATACCAGGAATGTCAGATAGTTCCCACCCCAATGCATATTTATAATCCGTTAAAAGTTCAAGTAGTTACAATTCATGCTCAGGAAGGAGTGAACTAGCAATGATAATGGGAAACCTGTTTCCATTCTCAAGAGATGAATATTTTAAATCATGAGGAAGCAATTTTAGTTCTAATTCAGGTGTATTTTAGATTGATGGGAGTGTGTGTGAAAGTGAGAGGTCACTGATCTCATCTAACTTATTAATGTTATCATCCTTAGATGATGAATGAGCTTTTACAACATTAGCAGTTTCATCGATGGTCATTGGATCCTTATTGTTCAAAAAATTATCAATTAATAAACCAACATGACACTTTTCTAGACCACTACAACAATCAATGCATGAATCATTTTCTAACATTTCTATCAACGAAGAAAACTATGAAAGCGGATAGGGAGAATTAAATGAAGTGTTTCTGAGGGAAGGGAGTAGATCAATTAAATTAACAGAGAGAGAGGAATGTTCTTCTAAGGGGTGCTTCATGGCATGAAAGCTGTTGAAGTGGAAAATTTTACCACCAAACTCTATAGATAATGTACCATTATGGACATTAATTATGGGTTTGGAAGTTTTAAAGAAAGGAATCAACAATATATTTGGGGCATGTCGATTCATCCTATCATCTTCCATTTTAAGAACATAAAAATCAGCTTGAAAAATTAAATTTTGAACCCTCACAAGAACATCCTCTAACACACCTGTAGGGTGTGTGGTACTCCTATTGTCCAGTTGAACAAAAATTCTAGTGGGCTTTAGTTCCCTGACCTGTAATGTAGAGTAAATGGAGTAAGGAATCACATTTATTTAAGCCCCTAAATCAAGAATGGAATTAGAAAATGAATAATCCCATATGGTGCACAGAATTGAGAAGGTTCCAGGATCATTGCATTTGGTAGGCTGTGATGGCTCTATCAATGATGAGACATTACTCCCCATGTTTACCTTCTCATCACAACTAATTATCTTTCATTGTGTACACATCTCCTTTATAAACTTTTCATATCTTGTAATTTTCTTAACGACATCAATAAAGGGGATGTTCAGCTGCGCTTTTTTGAAAGTCTCAAAAATTTCCTTATCAAGTTCAGTTTCCTTTTTTGAGGATGGGTGTCCCTTTGAGGAACTGGAAGTGGAATGGTTAGGCTAGGTAACTCATCAATAGACACACTCTTTCCTTTATAAGGGCTGCTCTCAAGACAAGGTTCTACCTCATTTGAAGAATTTTGAATGGTTGGAATGGTGGTTTCCTTAAGAGAGGATGACTCTAATGGAGGGATAATTTGGATCTTATGTTTTTTCCACTCTTAAGGGTGATTTCACTAACATTTACCTTATGCATAGGGTTAACTACTGGCTGAAAAGGTAGTTTACCCAACCCATGACTTTGAATTTCCCCCACCGAGTTGGCAAGTTGGACTAATTGGGTTTTAAGGTCTTGTATGGATTCTTGGGTGGTTTGTTGGAATTGGATATTATTGGATTCCATTTGTTTCATCATATCTTCTTGGTAAGGCTCGGGTTTGGGAGGGGGCAGTTTGAATGGCCATTGGTGTGGTTGAGGATTTCTAGGTGGTTGTGGTGGATGACTACTCTAACATTGTTGGTTCCATGGTTGATGAGTCTGGTTTTAATACACCCCCTTGCCTTTAAGCTTGATTTTTTTCCACCCAGGGTTGGATGGATAATATGGTTCTTGCCTAAAGGGTTGGTTATAGGGGCGTCCTGGGAATATTTCCTCAAAACTCTCAGAAGTTTCTCTCAATTGGGGGCATTGGTCAGAATAATGGTTTTCAGAAGTGCATATTCCACAACAGATGGGAGGAGAAGATTGGGATTTCCCTTGAGAAAGATCAAGTTGTCGTAGAGGGGTACTTACATCTTCAAACATTGTGTCAACCTTCTTCTCAAAATCAGTACTTTGCACCTAA
The DNA here is from genome assembly GCA_963277665.1 of Viscum album. NCBI lineage: Eukaryota > Viridiplantae > Streptophyta > Magnoliopsida > Santalales > Viscaceae > Viscum > Viscum album. Next base: position 678,629,698 of record OY728128.1, on the reverse strand, counting down.
TGGACACCTCGAATGGGTACACCAGACTATGAACAAAATTGTTGTGTGTTCTGCACCATGTTCTCAAGAAGGATCCTTCCAGCTATTGGGGTTTTTTCCACCAGTTTACCACTTACAGCAGCATCAATCATGTTATGATCAATAGGAAGTAAACCTTCATATAAATATTTTATTAACAGTTTTTCACTTATTTGGTTGTGTAGACAACATAACCATAATCTTTTAAATCATTCCCAATATTCATGAAGTGTTTCTCCTTGAGATTGTCTTATAATACATATTTCTTTTATTATTGTTGCAGTTTGAGAGGCTGGGATGTATTTTTCAAGAAATATTCGTTTCATGTCTGCCCAACCTCTTATTGGTGAATTAACATAGTATAACCAATATTTAGCAGTATCTTCTAATGAAAATGGAAATTCTCTATGTTTTTCTAGTTCATCATAAACATTTACAGGTTTTAATTTCGAACACATAGTATGAAATTCTTTTTAGTGCTTGTGTGGATCCTCTCCAGCCAGTCCATGGAATCTTGGTAATAAGTGAATTAGTCCAAATTTTAGTTCAAAATTGGGTGCCTCAACTTGTAATTGAATGTATGTGGTTTGGATTTCAACATCAGGAGAGGTTATTTCTTTTAGTCTTCGATTGTTTTCATCCATGTTATATAAGTTATGTTTAATTTTAATGTGAGTTCAAGATGTATAATAAGGATCAAGAAGAATTTCAAGATGTTATGTCTCCTCCTTCAAAGTGTTGTCTTGTGTGTCTCGGTCGCGTTGACGTAGGATCCTCTCTGGTTCGGGTTTAAAATGTTGTAAGTCACCTGGATTAGAACGCTTCATACACATAACCTACACAAGAAATACATTAGGACACAAAAATAAATGTAAAGGTAGAAGATAAAACAAAAAATATATTCACAAAAATTAAAAAAAAATTATCAAAAACACAAACTAAAAACCTTAGTGCTCCCCCGGAACGACGCAAAAATTTGACCACATTGTTCCTAAATATTCATTCAAGTTTGGAGTAATTCTTTGGTTGGAGTTAATTGGAATCTCGATTAATTCCTAAGCTTTTATTTCAATTCTTTAAGGACCAAACCATGATGTAACAATAGTATTGTCAAGGTCCAGTACTTATTAAAGGAATAAGAGCTTCCAAAGATTATTGAAATCATAGTAGGGTGGGTATGAAAAGGATTCTTGTGATTTACAATTGGAACAACACAATTCACGCACTCAAAATCTCACGCCGATCAGTTAGAAATTAAGAGAATCTCATTCGCATGCATCAAAACAAGCATTAAAATATAAAAGTATGGAAGATACATAGAATGAAATGTTTTAACACCCAAATTACTCCAACCCAATATCTAAAAAAAGGATTGGAACTCCCTTGACATGTTTGTAGCTTCCTCACAAAGAACTCCCATCGTTTAGCCCGACATCGAGAGGAGGAGGAAGCTCGACTAGATCTCCTTTTTCATCCTTGATCCCTCTATGATGATAGGGGCCTCCAGAACATCTCGGATGATGAGAGTACTCCTTTGGGTCTCTGAAATGCCAGAGTGTGGATCCTAGTTCTAACATGGAAATGAGGTCCCCTTGGTTCCCTTTTATAGCCAAAATGGTAAGTGGTTTTGATCACCCAATTTTGGTGATACCAATTGAGTCTCAGTTTTGGGTTGGTATATGAAATTATCTCGACCTGGACAAAAGATAAAAGATGTATCAAGATGTCTTGGATATCACCATGGAATCTTTGGCGGCCATTTAACATCTAGAAATGGAGATATTGTCATAAAATCGAACCAAACCCTTGACTTCGTACAGATTCTATCCCCTGGACATAATGGTTCGGATGGGCCACCAGATGAACGAATTGGCCATCAGTTCTTTGAGATGAATGGTATCCCATGAAGTTATGGGAAGGCCCAAAAAAATGAAGCCCATTTGGAAGCACGTAATTCTCTCACTATTCAAAACAATGGACATGTGTCCTTGGGTTCCATGCAGTTTGGCCTATTTCCTTCTGGATCATCTCTATTGCCTCCAAATCACCTCCTCCTACAATGAATTTATCAAAAAAAGTAACATTGTACTTTTTAACCGGGTTAAAAACAAAATAATGGAATAAAAAATGAATTGACATTACTTATTATTTCAATAATTTTCAATACAAAACACATTTAGCACAGTGGTGTAAGGGTGATAATGAAACAGTGAATCGCTACATGATCAGTATATAAAATAAATTATTGGTTATTAGGGAACTTTGTGGGGATATTCAATTTTGATTAAACAAAAACAATGGTTTTTGTTCATCATAACTTAAAATTTTTATTTTCCCTTTAATAATCTATTATTGAGTGTATATCCCACATGTAAAGTGGTTCTTTCGAAATGATTAATAATTTTTTAAAGGATTATTAATAATTTTTGACTCAAAAAGTGATGAACATTAAAATTTTACCAAAAAAGTTAAGTAAAAATCCATTTAAAGGCTAATGAAATAATGAAAAAATAAATAGTGAAATAACAAAAGAAGGGTGGTAGATAACGATGTGATGGTGTTGAGGTATGTAAAGTGGGGGTATTGATAGAGGATTGGAAGTAAGCGAGAGAGTATGATCATAGATGGATAAGGGCTCAAAGTGGATCATAATGATAGTGTGGAGGATGGAGAGACAAGGGAGATAATATAATGTAATAGGTCTATGATAGAAAATGAGAAATTAAGGATTAGAGATCAACATATTATTCTTGGGGATAGGGGTAAATGAGGGTTTATTTTTAAAAAAACAATTATAAGTGGTATTAATAAAAAAATGGCTAAATACATAATTTTCAGATTATTTTTAAGTGTACCACTCAAAATAGAGGAAATCAATTTTCAGTGAAAGTTATCCAAGCCTCTAATATATATTCGTTAATAAATATATATTTACCTATGTTGACATTCATTGAACTTATTGCTGAATTATAATAAATACTACATCATTTATGGACATAAATATTCAAGTCTCTTTATTTTTTGGAAGAGGTTGGTTCATAATTGATGGGCCTTGTAGGTTTTAGTATAGTCATTCTGTATAATTTTGAGAATCTATCCCTTTTCAATGTACCGGAGATAGACCCCATTAAATATTTATTTTTATAATACCTTCTATTAATTTCTTCTACCATGGATGATTAGATTTTCCAAACATTGAATGATTTTATCCTTCCTAGATAAATCTTGTGAGAGGAACCAATTTTTATGATACTCCATTATAGGATATATCAAAAAATTGTTATTTTTTATCAGTGAACTTGAGGATTCTATTTTAGTGGAGGTAGAACTAGATTCATTTATCTCTTCCATATTTTTACTCATAAATGGAGAGATTACCCAGGGATATGCAATCTGAATAATCATTTCATATTGATTTGGGTTAACCAAGAGGACAATTAACTTTACCAATACAAAATTTTAAGAATTTGTAAAGTGAATAATATAGGACAACACCAATTATGATTGAAACTATGAAATAATATTATAAACATATTTTTAGGACCCAACATACATGGAATGATGAAATTATGGTATAGATTATATAGATACAAATAGAAACACTAATAAAGTATGCAAGTTATTTTTATGTATAGGATCCCTCCATTAGAGAAACCCCAACCATAACATTTATTCATGTGACCTCATTTTATAATAAAATTCATTATATATCTGAATAAATTACACCCTATAATATATATTGGTCTATTTTATTTGGTGATTTGGTACCTCATCATATTATTTTATAATAAGTTTTTGGTAATTTCCATAAAATTCTCCATGAATGATAGCCTTATAAAAATATCACAAAAAATACTTTTTTTCATTTTAGTGGGAATGGAAACATAAGAAATGGGTAGTCTCAAACACTCATTAAGGGGAAAATAATTGATAAAATAAAATATCGTAACTGAAAATGAAGAAGTCGCTTTTGTATGATAACATAATCATATATTTCTTGAATATAATATATGAAAAGTATACCCAATAAAGCATAAATCATAAATCTTGTTTTATAACATATGTCTTTTGGAGTAAAATAAACCATGAGACATAGGAGTATTAATAATTAATCCATATTTATTATCAATGAAAACATAACATGGGTATATTGTATAACATATAGTTGTGTCATAAAATTTGGAATATACATAAGAATATAAAATGATTAATTATTTTAATACTCACTACCGATGCCTCTATCATAGAGTGCATAATGTCCCATAGAGGATTGAGTTCACATCCTATTCCATTAACATAGTGTACAAAATCCCTTATAGCTTTAGCTTTTCTCCACATTCCTAAAAACGTAGTGTGTAGAGTCCCTTATGGGTTTGAATTCACCTCACATAACAATAAACATAGTTGAAAAAGTCAATTAGTGATTTGGGTTTACTCTTAATACCTATAAACATAGTAGATAGAATACCTAATGGGTTTTTTCAGTACTCATTCATTTACATTAAATTTATATATAAATTTATACCCAATACATAAGAGGTATTTATAATCCTAGTCCCACCTATCACATAATAACAACCATAATCATGTGTTACACATGAATACGGAATTATATATAAGTCTATCGTATCATAATTATCATATGAGAATGAAAAGTGTTTAATATGAATTATCAAAAGGTGAAACTAGTAAACATAAAAACAAATAATATTACTGATTACATTGATACATATACCAAATTAATCATAAGAAGCGTTAATTTTATTGACATAGATTAAAATAGTTTATAAGAACATTATAAAATTGCGTTGAAATATAATATGAACTATTGATTAAAAATTGATGGAAATTATTTTAAAGTTAAATACTGTATAAAATAAAAATGACCTAAAAATAATGATAAATTAAATAAATATTACTTTTTAGAATTGTCAAAACATGAATATAAATTTTTATAATGAAAATTGACAAATTTTTTGAGGGGAATATATTGCCTAGAAAATGTTAAAATGATATTAATTTTATTATTTTGTAAATAAATTCAAAGTCAATAGAAAATGAACTCAATGAATCATTAAATTTGTGATAAAGAATAACAAAAAATAATAAGAAATTTTTTTACCTAAAGGAATATTATTCTTGGTCAAAAAAGAAAGACATGGTGGACAACACTAATTATATCCCAAGGGGACTCAAGCAAATCATACATAAAATATTAAATCATTTTAGACGAATATTTAAAAATAATAATAATAATACATTCCATATAACAATAAAGGTTTTGTTTCCTTCAGTCATTAAAATATAATAAAACTATTTCATGAAATATCATTAACATATCTTAAAAAATTCTTCTCCCAATGTACCCTTCTCAAGTTTATCTTACGTAGAACCATTATTTATAACAAGGGGAATTATAAACATAAGAAAGAGTATGATTAGAATATCATTAAGGTTAAACTCGGGAGATATAATTAATTATCCATATAAAATGATAATATAAGTATTAGGGCCTGAGACGATGATCATAACTAATGAATCTTGTACTCAACCAGTCAATGATCAAAATCACAGATTGTGGCCTAATTATTTGTCATAAAATTGATGTAAGTCATAATTGTATGGAATAATCAATAATTTATCACGATCCATGATGAGATGCCATAAGTACAAGGAAAACGTTCTTGTCATAAACATATGAATGGAAAATCATTTTCTTAGTCAAGGATAATTGCCAATACAATCATTTTAAGGACATGGCTGTAAACATTACATAATCTTGAATTGAGTTAATAATTCATATTGAGGATCTTTTCAGGTTTATAACATTATATAATTATTTCCTAACTTATACAAAACATATTGAATATTACAAGTAGACACTTCTACTCAGTATCTATTTTTTGATAAAATAAACACACTAAAAAGAAAAGAATCCTTTAATTCCATGTTTTAAATAGTAATACTTTTACCGGATCCCATCCTTGACCCAATTACAGGTTATGTCCTATGAAAAACATTTAAAAAACTTGGGATAGTCATGGAAAGCTTAGTAAGGGATACACAAAGAAGGAAAGCTGTTAGTTTTTAAGACAACTTGTAAACCATGCATACATAATCATAATGTAATACTTTTCACCTTATAGAAGTAGGAAAAACAATTCACTGAATATAAGATCATTTATTACCCTTTTTGTAACCTAAATATTACCATAAATCCCATATAAGAAAAATATATCTAATAAAGGTAACTTGGTACATAAACATACTTAAATGGAATAACCATATGGTCAACTTACACACATATCACTATATGGATTAACAATATGACCAACTTCTTTACACAATGCATTGGAGGTTATAACGTAACCACCCATCCATGGTTTATCACATAATCACCCATCATTTGTTTTATCACATTACCACCCGTAAAATGTCAAATTACCATTACATAGTTATAATACATAAAATATTGAAAATATGAACATTTGAATAATAACATTTCATTTACAATCACAAAAATAATTCCAAGATATTGAAATACTCAATCCATTTCAAAACCCATTTTCAATATGAAACCACCCAATAAAGGGAATAAGTTTTTTCTTTTCCATTAAATAAAACATTAATCCTTATAGAGGAAGCCAAATAATTTTTACAACAGTGGAGAGGTCAATGTCACCACATACATTAAAAACATTCCCATTGTTGTTTAGAAAAACACTTCATAGAAAAAACATATTACATTTCAATTAATGTAAAATTAAAAGGGTTTTATTATACACCATATAAAATAGGGAGGTATGTATTATCAAAATCTACCTCAATGAAAGGAGATTGGGACGAAGTCCCTCACCTCGTGTAGGACATGACTCATTGGTTATTTAATTTCCTGAATAACAAAATAAAGTTAATATATAAATTATTTATAAACTTTTTCAAGTTTATTAATCCCTTTTTATAACTTATTACCTTGTAATAACAAGTTGTAAATTATTTGATATCATATCAGACATTATTTCGATTATCAGAACGTGAGCCCAAAATAGATATGTTATAATTTTAAATTGTATATTTGGTCAAAATTAAAATATCTCCCGAATGATATTCAGGATTTATATATCATATATATCATTTATATATTTATTTATAATAGTCTATATCATTAGGATATAAGAAATGAAATGCACCGTTCATGGAGACACTAAGTTGTACAAACACATGAACACTACTTTCATTTCTTTTTTCATATTTAGAGGAATGAAAAAAATGATAAAAAGATAGATTATAATTCAAGTATAATATATATGTTATATATGTTAAATAAGTTCATTAATTACATCCTTTATATGTTCAATGTATAGCATGAACGAGTCATGTCACTTTGAGGGGCGGTAGTCCATACTTTATCAAATGAAATTATCATATTCATACAACATGAATAGTATAAAGATATGTTATAAATGCTAATTACAGAAGAATAGAGATATAATATATATAATAAATATCATATATAATCACATTTCATCATAATGGCCCCCATAATTGGTGGTAGGAGAAGATTGAACATTCATCGTTTTGTGAGACAGTAGTTCGTCGTCCACAGAAACAGTATGTTCCATACCCATTAGAAGAAGGAGTTTGTAATAATAGTTAGAAAAATTATCATAAAAATATAATATAATATTGAGTATACTGGTATTTTTATATATACAATTAATAATAATACTATAAGTAGTGGAGAAGGAAAAAATAATGGAAAGACACTTAAGAGAAGACGTTACCTCAAATCGGGTAATATTTTTTTGATTTGAGCCAAAGGGGTCTCTTGAATCACCTACTGCCTATGAGAATACCTCTATATAGAAGATATATATTTTGGGGGATTATTTTGGAATAGTTTGGATTAGCCAAGCCGCTTGAGACATTGGAGTAATGGGTGAGAGTTGATGGTCTTTTATAAGGTGAAGGAGGGTCTCTTTAAGAAAGTTTGAAAGAATTATTTTCTTATAAAATTATTACAGATTTAAAAAGTATCAAATCTCATTAAATATTAAAATAATATGACTATTGTGTGAAATAAAATAATCCAATAACAATTGGATAGGTTTTGGTTATTTTTTAATCTATATATTTTTTATTTAACCCTTTTTTACACTTACCAATTTATCATGCATTTAACACTTTAAGAATCAAAATGGTTACCAAATTATGAAAAATATCCAATTAAATAAGAAATAACACAATTTTAGACATATTATAACTATTGGTATAAATAATATATATTTTTTAATTTAATTATATTTAATAATACATTTTATATTTTAAAATATGAATTATCTCAATTTTGACTCTATTTATATCATGACTCTCTAAAAATCATAATAATGTAATTTATTAGAAAAAAAAATAATTAATAAAAATATAACATGTGAAAATCATCCATAAATTTTTTTTATGGCATCAAAATAACCCAATTACATTTATTTTATCACTTATAATATCATTTTTTTAATCCATTTTAATGAAGAAATCACATGTAGTTTGAATAAAATCCACCCATAAAAATATGATAAAAAATAAATTCTCCCCTCAATATCACATAATAATGAAAATAATTCATAGATGTCACCATACAAAAAAATTTCTATAAAATAACTTCCTAATATTATAACAAAAAAATGTATGTTAGTCAGGGGTATAAAATTTTCTTTTTCTTTATAAAAACAATCCAGATCACCTTTACTCTCTCAACATGGATGGATCATCATATTTAACAAGTGTTATCTGATGTATCACCTCTAGTTATAAGAGGATGAATGATAATGTTAGGAGGTATGGTCTTGACTGAAAATTTTGAAAATTTTATACTATATACTAGTTAAAGGGATAATATAAAATAAAATGATCTAGTTGTAAATGTTTTTGATCTAGGGAAAAGGCTAATATAAGACCCTCTAACTAGTATATAGCCTAATTGGATACAAATTCAGTTTATCCTCTGAAGAGTTCCAATGTTGGAAATGATGGGATTTACTGTTTCATCAACATAATTTCCTCACATGTTGGTTTTTTATCTTCTCATTATAGTTTTATGTAGTAATTTTTGTTGACATGCCAAGTATTTTTACAATAGTGAAATGTTTTTTAGATATAAATTCAACCACTGGTCATGTGAAGGATTATAGAGTAAATCCATTAATCATTTGGGTAAATAATTAAATTTAAACTTTAAATGATTGGGCAGATGTTCCAATAGGTATAGTTGAAGATTCTACAACAACGGTCTAAGATCTATTATCACAATTAGATCCTCTAACTATTATTGTTTAAAAATCATTGTATTGGATAGAAACTCTATATAATGTGCTCAAAAATGAAATTAAATAGTGGAATGTTGGGTAAGGTAAGTATTTGACACACTTCATTCACCTTTAATATGATTCTATACATCATTCATTGAAAATATCTAAAGGATTCATGGTGATTGTTGAGAATCTATCCTCAATAACCATGCGTAACTTAATTGAATTTAGATATATGATATAATAATGTGACCCATTTTAAAAAATACTTTCACTATATTATTTTCAAATCTATTAGTCTTATAATTGATGTATTTTTATAATATTTTTTATTTCTACTAATCATATTAATGTGAAAATATTCCAAATAGTATTGCCTCTTATATTTTTACATCCAAGATATCTTACCTCCAAGATTAAAAAAGGAGACTTTTCATTATAAATTAGTATATTTATACCTAGAATCATTGAAGTCAAGATAACTATGGTGGTTTGAATCAACAAAACTATTTGTGGGGGGGATTACAAAAAAAAAATTATTAATGATTAACTAATTCATATCCCAACTCATTTTTTCTTGATAGCTATTATTTCACTATCAAAGAATACTTCATGGGTGGATAATATTCCTTCTCAAAATAATAACATGATATTGAATGTTTTTTATTCCACTAATAATAAACTCTTCCCTAAAATAAATTTTAACTAATTATGTTTGTTTCATAAAAGAGGCCACTCTTCTGAACCTAATCGAGCCTAAAAAACTAGTATGACCCTAGCTAAGTTAAAAATAATAATTTAAGTTTGTTATATTGTTATGTGTAACTTTTTTAGTGAATGAAGATAATATATTGAAACAATTTTAAATAAGAAAATATAAAATAAAACTACGACTTTATGAATTTTATCGATCATGAATCCACTATAGGAATAACTATTTCATCAGGATTACTTCATGTAATCCTATGAAACCCAATAGCTAGTTCAAAATCCTAATATAATGATTGATCATACTATTTTTTAATTTTTGAATCCTTATATTTAATATAATCTTAATGTTTATTAATTTCCCTATGCTTTTCAGTATCCCCAAAATATATAACCCACCATGTAGTAGATGTTGATGAAAAGGATGTTTGCGACCTACTAAAGGCCAATAAAAACAATTATCCAAAATTCATTTTCCTCACATTATTATAGGTCAATTTTGAAAAATATAAATCCATGATATCCTTAAAGGATTTTAAAGCTGATAAGAATGATTTGGAATCCAAATCTTTTGAGTTTTTGTTATAAATAAAATAACATTATTAAATTTCTGTTATTTAATAACACCAATAAAGTTAAAATTACTACCCCAATTTTTTTTATTGGGTACATTACATAACCTCAATCATTTTTTATCTGAACCAATATATATATTTATCCATAAAAAAGCATGACCTACCCCCTTTTCCTGTATCAAAAAATGAAAAAAACTATACAACATGAATTGTTGTAGTTATATATTATAATAATTTCCACGGTACAATACCATCTCATTTCCTAGAGAAAAACATTGACCATGGTATGCGTGGAATTATTTTCTTCTCAAGACTATCTTTATTTTTAATTGAATGGACCTAAAATATTTATATATAATATATCTTGATTTTTTTAAAATGTTATTAATCTATTGACATGCAATAATTTACCTGATATGATCTGGCCCATAAATGATTAAAAATTCTTTTCACTATTATTTAAGTGTACCATCAGGTACATTATCATATATATTTGATATAGACAAAAACATGTCCCTATATAAAATCCATTGTATCCACTTAAAATTATTTCATGACATGCATAAATTTATTATTATTTAAGTACATTGAGGTAAAATCACAAACATCCAAATAGAACAACATATGAAAATAAAATACATAAAACTTATTATATTATTAAAATACTAAGTAATATTGATCAATGCAATCATATAATATGCATAATTAAGATATTATATTTATCTTGATATTAAAAAAATCATTCATCCATGATAATGGAATAGGGAAACAAATTAAAATAATGAATGGGATATGGTGTAACTGTTCATACCATATATCCTAGAATCATACCATATAACTTTATATAATTGTTGATGGGTACCTCATATAAATAAAATGGGATTATTATAAATTCGTATTGGAAAATTTGAAACATATTATGTGTTGATGTTTTCCAAATTTATTTTTTATTTTTTACTAGTTAATATATAAATTAACCTATTAGTATAAATATTTATGAAAATAATGTCCTCATGTTGCAATATATAAAAATAATAGTGACATATCAAAGAAATCTCGGTCGTAACTGAGTCATAGTCTAAAATCCCAACACCCAGACATCCTTAACAGTATGAATACCATTGAATGAAATCATAATAAAATAATACAATATTACCAAAGAAAGAATTAATTTCATGTGATGTTGTTTACCCTACGTATCATTAATAGATCAAATTTCCTATGATAATTGTGTTCTCAGAGTAGCAAGAGTATAATGTTTATCTTATGAAATTGATAGAACCATTATAGTATCACTAGATAATCTCTCAAATACTCCTAGTGTACTTTAGGCTGTATTAGTTGAATGTTTATCTAATTTTGTTGAGTGGTTACAATATCAAAACCCTTTGAACATGGAATTTCAACATAAAATACTGAAAAAACAGATACCTCAATTCAAGGAAATATTAAACTAATTGTCATTGCATTCATATTTATAAAATAAAATATTAAAAAAGTACAACATATTAGATCGTAAATCATTTTATTCATTGTAGTTGATGTATTTATTAGAATATGATTAGAATATTACTTATTTTTCTTCTTCACCTTCACACTCAATTTCAAGAATGGAATTTTTAATATCGTTAGGGCCAAATAGTAAAATGTCATTTCATAGACTTGGTTCACTCTCAAAAATTACTGAAACTTTATCACTAATATCATAAATTTATAATGGGTTTCATGTCGAAAACAACTTGTCAATTTTCATATTCTATATCACTAATAAAATATACTATTTTCTCATGGGAATAAAAAATATATGGATTATGTTCTTTCCATTTACCTATATCGATCTAATAATAGAAGTTTGAAGAAATAAATTTTAATGACTATTTATTTATAACTCAATTCATCTTGACCAACTTATATATGAATAAGAAAACTGTAAATTTCCCATCATAATTTAACATGATAATATTAATCATAATTCCATAATAGTCCTTATCTAAAACTATAAATATTTATTTTTTGTTTTAAAACCATCATCACAATATATGGTACAAAACATTAACCCTAAAATATTTTATGAATTTAATCTTCTATAATTATCTATAGTTCCTAAATCTATGTACTTTAAATATTTAGGTAGTTCAACTGAATTATAATAATTATTTTATCAAGAAAGAAACGATTTCTTATATTTTTACATACATTAAATAAAAAAATATATGTTGATATTCAAAATCATTATTAGATTAAGAAATTTCAAAATGTGTAATCCAATAAAAAATATCTTCAATTAAATTTTTTGTTATATATTCCTCATTTTTCAGTTTGAATCTAAAGATATATTTTCATTTATGACCTCAATTATTTGACATTTAGATCAATAATATCTATATTTATTAGGACATATCTCTATACTGATCTTAACAATAACTAATATGATGGAAATAAATATACTTTTTTAGAATCTTAGTATAAAATTTAGAATTTCTAATGATTTTTTTATCCTAATATTGACATATATAATTATCAACACACCCTAATTGAATGAATTTTGTCTCTATCGAATCCAAATACCATGATTAGAAATTTACAGCCTATTTGGTAATGAAACATTTTATAATAGTACCCTATAATTTATTTTTATTGTTCAAATATGACACAAAATGGAAAAATTAATTCTTGGACCCTAGAACATCCAAAGAGTCTATTATTGAATCGAGTTGACAAACTTGTCTTTAAATGAGATGAATCTTTTACCCATATTGGTAGGAACATGTTAAACATGTATAATATAATTGTGTAGTTATCAAACTCCCAAATGTAGAAATAGGAAGATGACATTATTGTTTTGTTTAGTTAACTACTATGGACTAGTCCAAGGAGTATACATCGATAGTGTGTTGGTTATTCTAAATCCAATAAGATTCACTGTATGTTGTGGATTATAAAATATAAACCATGGTCACACCATGTAGAAAAAAAATGCATTATAAGAATTTTAGGGATTAGACACTACCTCCCTCAAGTAAATTATGTTGACTCCCCCTTTCTCACTCCCTTAGGTCATTTATTAAAAAATATACCAACATGAATTTCACCATAATAGATTGGGAATATTAGTCATTATACATGAAAAGAACGAAAATCATCTTACACCATAGTCTCGAATTGATTCACTTGAATTCTCTATTTACCCAAATTGGATGTTTCAAGACTAATGTTGGTGAAGAACCATTTCATGAAGCTCTCTCATTCATAAAACATACTTTTTTATTAATGATGTTTGACATTTGGTGAATAAACCAAATATTAAAAAGCTCCCAACTTTAAAAAATCTCCAAGACTTCTTGAAACTCTAATCAATCGAGAGACTCTTAGGATTCCAGCAACATTATTTTCTAAAAATCATTAGAGTCAATTATTTCATAACCATACTCATCGTGATTCTTTTATTCACTAAGAGTTCCTGATTCATGAAGAACATTACCTTCATTCAAGACAAACATAAAATTAGAGCATTATTTACTTTTTCAAATTTATATGGCATACCTCAAGTGATATGTGGTCACCTATTTATAGATGAAACCTCCTTCACAATGTTTTCTTCCTCACAATTGATTTTTTTTTCGAACTATTCATCATTTTTCACGACACTCCTCTTCATAATGGAATATTAGTCAAATTATTGCATTATAAAATCTTCTGATAGTAGAATTAATCATTTTCTTTTCTTTATTTCGCATCCATTATTCGTGAAATCACATTCCATTTTTATGCTTATTCTAGTAGAGTATATTAGAATAATACAATAATGCTTACCCATTATTTGAAAAAACTATTTTTTGACCCTTAAAACATTCATGAAACTATATTAATTTTCAAATATCAAAATAATTGTGAAACTACAACTTCAAAAAACTCTATGACTTTACCAAATATTGAAGAGTGTGCCTTTGAAAACCACCTTTCGTGAATATTTTTCCTTCCTACTATTTTTTTTCTCCAAAAATATATAAAAAAATGGGAAATGAGGCTTCCTTCAACATGGAAGACACCTAAAACATAAGATTACTTATCATTGAAAGTCTTTAATCAACTCATTCTAGATTAACAAATAACAAAAAAACTGTTTTGCTGCTATAAAAAACAGAGGTTCCAACAATTTCCCTATTTGGATTTGATGGAAATCAATATATAAAATCAATAAATCACCAACCTTGAAAAAAAAATATGAAAGGTGTAAAATAACTCAACCATCACTCTAATTCTATTTCATCAAATGTCAATGTAGATAATAAGAGTGGAAAAATATATTTATATGCCTTGATAGACCACTAACCTCTCCACCAATACTACAAACCTAAAATTCATTGAATTTAATCATAATCCCCTTTAGTTAATAAACCCAAATAACATATATTGTGACCTTAGTATGAAAAAATATCCCCATAGGTCATATATCCCACTTAGGAATGCATCGCATCAACAAACAGATTAAAACAGCTAACGCAAATGGGGAGAGGGTAAAAACATAACCTCCTCGTTAAATGGGAGGTGGATGGACATTGAGGTTTATATGTTGTTTCCAGAACATTGGTAATTTTATGGGATTAGTCAAGATTTCAGTAAAATAATGATTAGTTCCAACACATTCAATTTTAATAACACTTTGTTCAAATTTTTCTTTAATGAAGTCATATCCAATCTCTATATGTTTTGTACTATGTTTCTGGACCATGTATTTTCTATGATCGAACACACACTGGTTTTCATCGTGTATCACCATTAGTTATTTCACCTAATCACTCATATCTGTATTTTTTATTCATCCATAACAGATTAATGAATTCAATTTTCATAGAAATATTATATCCTTTAGTCGTACAATGATATATTCTTTCTTATTTCATTATCAACCACCCCATACATTTTATTCTAATGAATAATGCATCTACACTTGTGGAATTCCAATCCACAACATCTCCATCCTAGTAAACATCAAAAAATGAAACTAATTCATTGTCTCTTCCTACTAAAAATTATAAGTCAAATTTGAGAGCTCTGTTACTATAGCTTATGATTATTTTAATTGTTGAAAAATAATCTTCCTTCAGAATACATTGGATGTGACCCATTAAAAATATTGAAAAGATGATATGTATTCATGTTGCAGTAATGTATAAAAATATACCAATGATCCTCTTGTATAAGGTTTCATCCAAAAATTTCCTATCCTCTTCATTTTTAAATTATTGATCCAACAAAAATCAATATCTAAATTATTTTGGAGTCATGCATGATGAAATCATTCAAAATATCTTTTTCATAATTTTTTTGAGAAAAGAAGGTGTATTCCTTATTTTGATTCACAAAAGGACCCAAAAATAATGTCATTTCACCAATCATAGACATTCCAAATTCAAATTTCAAATTATTAATAAAATTTTCCACGAATCCATGCCTACTTACTCCAAATATAATATCATCCACATACACAAGCACCATTAATTTTTATCATTTATAATTCTTCAATATAGATTATTATCTAAACATCCTGGTTTAAATTTTATCTTATTCCTAAAAGCTCGATGTAGGGATACCAAGATTGTGGTTCTATCGTTAAACCATACAAATCCTTACAAAATCTAAAATGATATTTTTCATCAATTCTAATTTAAAATTCCCCTAGTCATTCAATGTAGACTTATTTTTAAAGGATTCAATTTAATAATTTACTTTTTAAATCCATCGATTAAGAAATTTAGATACATTGAATTTACATAACTAGGAAAATCCTACAAAAAATTATGTCTTTATATAGAACCAAATGTTTCCTCAACATAAATTTCTTCATTATATGCATACCCTTTACCTACCGCATGTGCCTTTTTTATCATATTTCCAAGTTCATCAGATTTTTTGGATATCCAATTCATTCTAGTCGCATTTCAATTTTCTTATCTCTTAATAAGAACCCATGTCAATTTTCTCAATATGACCCAGTTCTTCATTCATAGAAAAAACGCATGAATCATCCTTTGATGCTTCTTCAAAAAAGGTTGGTTCTACAATTGATAGGAAATAATAATTTGAATCATTCTCTATTCTCATAAATTATGTGTGTGTATTCCAATCCTCAATAATGTTGGATTGATCAACCTATTTTCTTCTATATCTGCTATGATATTTGGGTAGAGATTATTCTTCAATGGTTTCCACTTATAATTATTCTTTGGAATCATCATCATTTTGAGATCCATGAATGTTGGGAAAGACTTCCTCAATTTTTGTATTTAATTCTTCCCGTTTTCTACTTTCTTCATCGTCTTTAATCATATAAACATATGAGATCCATATGTAATTCATAGTTTTATCCATAATGATATCGACATCATTTCTCTCCAAGGTATTTATAAGATGAATATTGTAGAATTTTTTAGGATTTACTTTTCATTTAGTATCCAAGGAACATTCCCTCATCTACATCATCACCATAATTTTCCTTATTTATTTATTTGGTTTGGATGAACAGTTTACTTTCAAAAACATGAAAATACTTTAGTGATATAATCCTTCTATTCCATATATCATATGGCGTTGTTTACAATTTCATAAATAACGTCATTCAATTTTCAGTGTACACCACAAAATGGATAACCACTATCCAATAATGACATGACACAAAACTCCAAATCAACATATTTTTGGTCATATTATTGCCCAATAATTTGTTTGATTCAATGACCATGTTTTTTTGATGTGTTCTCACTAATGACACCGCATTTTTTACAACATAATTTTTAGGTAATTTTTAAATTCAATGCTGGTGTATTCTATTTCATTTTCAGATTATAATATCATTATTGTGTGGCGAGCCTCATTCACAACCTTTGGGAGATATTTCTTCAGGCAGTTAAGGACTTTCCATTTGTTTTGTATAAACATAAAACATTCCATTATACAATTATAATACATAAAAAGAATTAATTACATTTATATATATATGTTCTAGTCACATTAATTATACCACACACATCTGTGTGGATGAGATCAAGTAGATTTGATTCGCTTTTGTTCTTTGACCAATTAGAATTGTGATCCATCTTTCCCTGCATGAAAGCATCACATGTCTATTCTTGGACATGGTTCACTTGGGGAATTTTCAAAACAACCTTTTACTTTGATATTTTTCCCTTTCTCATATGATTAATAAGACCCAACCTCTGGTGCCATAATTTTTTCCCTCATCAACTGTTAAGAAAAAATTATTCCCTTTATTATCTACCCAGTATAAATTACAATTTTTCTTATAGAACTTCATGAGATAATTTCATGTATTCCCCTTCATGTTGAACCCCTTTTTATTAATTGAAACCACCAGTCTTGAGTAACAAATTTTACATACACATAAGAGATTGTGACGCAACTCGTTCATGTAGAGAACTTCAGTTTTCATTATCTCATCAATTTCATATTTCTTAATTCCACTAAATTTGTTCTTAAAAGCACCATCATTTTTAAATATTATTTTTCCATCAACCCTTTTCTAATTTTTTTTCAATAGGCATAACATTATTATCTTGGGAGCTGAGAAATCTCTTTCAAGAATCTAGGTGATAATGTTCTTTGTAGCTTTGAGAGTGATTTCATTCATGGTGGTAATCTCAATATTTTAATTTTTCTTCCATGGGATTCATGATTGATTTGAGGAAAAATATATGCTGTATAGTATATTTTAAATATTCATTATTGAATAGTATTCATTTTATTCTTCCAGATGAGAATAACTAATTTTAAGGTTAATTCCACTTAGTTAACTACTATTTACATATGTCATAGTTCCATAGTTGTTGTTCCCACCTTTCCTATCAAGGAAATTAATAGAATTGTTTAAAAATTCAAACCAATAAAAATAATATCCAACGAAATTATTTATTCTATGTAATCAAGGATATGATATCATTCTCCATTGTTATCTTTCAGGTGCTTACCCATCCATATATCTCATTCTATCTTCACAATAAGACATAGTTCATCCTAGAAAGTTGCCAAATTAAAATTTTATAGGAGTAAATATCGTCTCAATTTAATTCCTCAATATATCCCATTATTTTTTGTAGGTATTATAATAGATATACCCTATATATACTTTAAAATTATTCACTCCTCTCTTTTATTTTTTATTTGAAACTCTATTTATTTGGACATTAGATGTGTTTGTAATATTTTATACTTTTTAATTCACTTTTCATTGGATCACACCCCTTACAACGGTTGATGATTCTGAATCACACCCAATTCCACTTGTTACTATAAATTTATATCTTTGATCATTTAAGTACTTATCAAATCCTTTAGAACTAACTTTAAAACATTCAAAAAACTTTTCTTGTGTTTTCATTACAATATGTAATTTATTCTTCATTTCCCTTTATTTTAATTCCGTTTCCAATTTACTCCATAGGGAGAGGACTTATACATTATGGCCCTCACCTATATTAGTCTTTCTACTATTATATATGTAACTCCTTTGATGTATTTTTTCTACTCATCAATCCTTAGTATAAAATCCAAAATTAATTCCATGATTTCATTATTGGACAAATTTTTATCTTCCCCTCCTTGATGTTGATCATTATCTGCTTGAGAAAGTTCCTTATAGTCTCATAACTCCTTCAACACGACACCCATCTTCCTGTTTTAATTTATTTGAATGTCATACTTATCAAGATACCCCAAAATTTCAACCTTGATATCTAGAAAACCATTTGGCTGATTATATTCGTATTATTTTGGTTTTATATTTTCATCATTTTCCGTCTCTATAGTTTTATCCTTTATTTGAAGTCACCATTTTGTGAAGCAACATACAAAGGAAAATATCCATTTTACCTTTGAGTAATACATTTTCTTAAACTATTTATTTTTCCCTTTTTAAAATTCTTTCTCATACTTCAAAGATGTGTGGTTACCTATTTATAGGAAAAATGTCCTTCGCTAATATTTAGGCTCACTACTAGTTCCTCAAAAACTAATTCATCCTTATTTGTGAAGATCATTTTCATCATAAAATCTCAATGTAATTATTCCATTCACAATGATTCTCTTTCTCACGTAGATCACCATAATTCATTTGTGCCACATCCATCCTTTGTGAACCCTGCTTTAGTTTATGAATATTCTCATAGTCACATAGAACAAAAAACAGAAGTATGTATTTGGAACATCTTCACAGTAGATGCATCATACATTTCTACACGATCATTTATCTGCACTTTTAATTGTTGGATAAGAGGTTGAAGACATACAATAATATTATTTCATGGAATTTAGTCTCTCAGAATTATCATCAATATAACAAATAATGTTAGTTTCATAAATATAAAAAAAATTATAGTGGAAGAAAAATTATACATATAATTTCTATTTAAAGTCCTAGAATGATGGAATCCATAATCTACCAATACCAAATAAACATTCCTTAAATTATAAGACAAATGAAATTGTAATTACATAAAGTTATTCTACTATTTTTAATCTCATTTATTCCTTGTAAACTCATCATTTTTATTTTCTAATGAAATCCACTATATATTTTTAGGTGGTTTAGATGATATAAATAATATGTACAATCATTTTTTTAATGTAATAAAACATAAAACCTTCATAGTCGCTTCTTTACATTTTATAGTGGTATTAAATTGTTTAAAATAGGAATATTTATTTATTGACTTCAATCTATAAGAAAAATAAATTTTTCACTCTTATATGGTATAATATTCTCCCTAGTTTGACATACAATCATTTCCTCATGAATGTATCTTTTTATAGATAAGTAGAATAATGATAATAACATTATTCAACTCATAAAACTAAGCATGGATACTTTAATTAAAACATTCAACATGAAATAATGTCAATATAATGGAAATTCATTTATTTTTAATTCCACATAAGAACTTGATGTGGTACAACATCATCATAATAAATAGCTTTGAATTCCTGGAATATACTTCATATATTTATTTATTTACATCTTCCAATAATTAAATAATGGTAGTTATTTTCTAATTTAATATTTCTATTTTATTAGTCCCTAAAACAACATTCATTAGTATGCAATAATCTAGGTTATGATTTTTAGAAGACCCAAAAGCATACATAATATGTGGAACATCGATAAATGGATGAACTAGTGTGTTAAACTCCTTATTGTGTTTCTTAACTATGAAAAAATAGTAGTTATCATGTTTTATGTTTCATTATCTACCATTAGGGTAATAACCTATTTCTTTTGATGTTTGGACATGACTTATATAACATCATGAGATATTCAATTCTCCATGCCAAGTACACCTCAACTATTTTGGATAAAATTATTTTAATATCATGTGATCAAATAATACATACCTCTTCAACCATAATTTGGATTTAATTTTATGGATATACAATTTATTCTTATATCCATTGATTTATTTTCATTTGAAAAATATAAAAACATATATAAACCCTTAACATACTATGATGTATTCTAAGGTAATGTAATCAAAATTAATCAATATCTAATTGATTTCCTACAGTTTAAAAAATCATTATATAAATATTTAAAAATAATATAATAAATTTTAATTAAAATATAAAGACACCCCTAAATCCAACACCATAGAAATCCATCCATGAATTAAAATAAAAATCATAGGTTAACAATTCTAACTATTAATGTCACTACAAAAAACAAGGGGTAATACTTGTAACTATACACCATAACATGTTACTAAAAATGTATTTATAAATGAAAAAAATTATAATTAAATTATAATTCTCACTAATCCTTCCATATTTAAATTATTTTAGAATTTACATTAAGATAAAGTTAGAAAATTAGTAACTATTTCAACCATAAAGGGTCATAAATTAGTTTTAAACATTCTTTCTTGTTAAAAATTGATTTTCTTAAATTTTAATATAACATATTTGAGAAATGGTGGTGCTTGATTTAATAATTATAATAGTAATTTAAAATGGATTTCTGTTTGTTCCTATTGTATTAACCTAATTTGTATATTATTCAATGGTTTAGGATCATTAGTAATCAGAATAACATAATAAATTTCTGAAAATAAATTTCTTATATGGGAAGAAACAATTAATCAGGATTTTTTAAATTAAATTTACGCATATGATATGAAAAATATCACACACAATATACTAGGTAAATGAATTATTAATCCCCAAAAATATTTGATGGAATTGATTTGTAATAACATATCATTTATGGATTATTTTGGATTAATAAATACGAGATACAATTATTTCGTAAATTCTACACATGTATATTTTTTTCAAAATGTATAATGGATGTATTAATATATCAATAGAGGACATTAAGTGACCTAAAAATCAATTTTTTGAATTAGTATATGACCGGGTTGTTGTGACACATAAAATTGATTATGTTTTTAAGGTTGATTTATAATCTAGGGCAGACCCTAGGTCATCTCTCAAGGAGATTTGGTAGGTTTAGAGTGTGTATTTTTAATAAAAATGACTAAGAGAGGGGGTGGTTTTGAAAATAGTTTAAAAATAATGACTTAATTGAAAAATCGTAAAAGTTGAGTGACTAAGTGGATTTTGAAAAATATGAGATAAAGGGATTGTGGTTATTTCACTACACACATTTCAACTTCATTGTTCTTAAGGATTCATTCATGTTAGGAGTACTTATTCGGTTGGAGTTAATTGGAATCGCGATTAATTCCTAAGATTTTATTTCAATGCTTTAAGGACCAAACCTTGACGTAACAATCGTATTGTCAAGGTCCAATACTTATGCATGGAACAAGAGCATCCAAATAAGATTGAAATCTCAAAAATGTGGGTATGAAAAAGATTCGTGTGATGTCCAATCTAAAGAACACAAGTCACACACTGAAAATCTCATGCCGATCGGTTGGAAATTAAGAGAATCTCATTCTTATGCATCAAAAAAAGAATTTTATTATATAAGTATGTAAGATACATAGAAATAAATGTTTTAACACCCAAATTAATCTAACCCAGTATCTAAGATAATCATTGGAACTCCCTTGACATGTGTTTAGCTTCCTCAAAACGAACGCCCACCGTTTAACCCGACATCTAGAGGATGAGGATGCTCGAGTGGATCTCCTTCTTCATCCATGATCCCTCTACAAGCATAGGGGACTGCAGAACTTCTTAGATTGTGAGAGTACTCCTTTGGGTCACTAAAATGTCAGAGTGTGGCTCCTCATTCAAACTTGCAAATGAGGTCCCCTTGGTGCCCTTTTATAGCCAACATGGTAAGTGGTTTTGAGCACCCAGTTTTGGTGATACCAATTGAGTCTCGGTTTTGGATTGGTATATGGAATTATCTCGACTTGGAAAAAAGATAAAAGATGTTTACTACTATATTTACTATCACCATGTCATATTTTGTGACCATTAATCATCAGAAAATGGAGATATAGTCATAAAAACGAACCAAACTCTTGACTTCATGCAGATTCTGTCCCTTGGACAGAATCTTTCGGATGGGCCAGAAGATGAACTAATTGCCCTTCAGTAATTTTAGATTAATTGTCGCCCATGAAGTTTTGGAGAGGCCCAAAATTGTTCTTCCCATTTGGAAGCACATATATTTCTCCATATTCAAAACTGTGGATAGGTGTCCTTGGGTTCCATGCTGTTTGGCCCATTTCCTTCTGGATCATCTCCAAGGCCTCCAAATCACCTCCTCCTACAATGAATTTATAAAAACAAGTAACATTTTCCATTTTAATAGTGATAACCCCAAAATAATGGAATAAAAAATGAAGTGTAATTTGTTATAATTTCAATAATTTTCAATACAAATCATGTTTAACCCAATGGTGTAAGGGTGATAATGAAATAGTGAATTGCTACACGATCACATCCCCACACTTAAACATTTTAACTCTGGGGAAAATTCATATTTCCTGAAATAATACATGTAGATATTTCCAACTTTATAAAGATTTAACAATAAATGAGAATTTAATTCCTGATAGAAATGTGATCAATGCAAATAAATCACACCGAGGAGTTATTCCAAGTGAGCATGGAGAAAAGCGTCTCAAAAATTTTTATCAGAATGAAATTCCTAGAAATGCATGATACCAATCAAATAAAATAATTAAAAAGTTAATCATGTCACTAATTCTCCATGTGTGTGTGTGAAAACCATTTAATTTTTTTCTTTCCACTTTCCATCCAGTAAATTTTAGTTATTTTAAAAATTGTCTACCTACACGATCTTTTCCACCAAACCTGTCCCACATCCTATTCAATAAAATTTCAACACCCACTCACTTAAGCATTCCCCGAAGTCAAACCATAAGCTCCCGACCTTGATATCCCCATATGTTGTAAATTTAATCACTCCCTTCATTTAATATTTTTTTTCAGAAGTTTCACCTGGAACAAATCTCAAACTCTTCACTCAACCCATGTTTGATCTCCTCACGACACTAATTGAAATAGTTATAATAAGATCAAAAGTCGAGGAAGGATGGTGTTTGACTTTCCCAATATACAGCCCTTTTTTTATGGCGTACAATAGTCGGATAAAAGGTACACATGCATAGGTCAATCTGGTACAGTAATGAAATAGATCAGATAATGAACAGACGTATAAAAAAATGGTTTTGGAAAGTAGATAAAAATAAACCTAACTTTTATTTACCATCCATTAAGTAAGAAAAATTCACACTTCATGGTTGGGTGTAAAGATATATGGAGAGATTAAGTGAAACAATTTTCCATTAAACAATAATTTAAAATGGTACCATTCTTCACAAAGGTTTCAAAATGATACAACCATTTATATCATTGACAAAGAAAAAAATTTCAAAATAAAGTCACACCACAGTACTGAATTCTTGATGAAATTCATATTTAATTAGAATTTTTTTGAATGTTAAGACAACATGAAATGTAAAAATTACACATGAATTTTAAATAAATTCCATGATTAAGTAGACACCATTTCTATGATAAAGTGGGCACTAAATTTATAATTCTAGCAAAAAAGTGAGGGGTGGAATGGGGTGGAGGGTGGCTAGTGACAATAGCATTCAGCAAAAAAAAAGATGATAAAATTTCCTAACTATCCCAGGAATGTACCCATTCCCCCACACCAAAAGTGTGCAGTGTCCTCACTATAGTAACGATAATTTGGGAAGGAAGGATAAAACTCGGTGGGTGTCATTCGTATACTACTTCTTGAACTCGGAGTTCTTCCATTGGGGACTCCAGAGTTGATTTATGGAAGTGATTCAGCCACTACCCATTGACAGTGAAGGTTTTCTTGGTTTCTTCATTTTGAACATGGACAACACCAAATGTAGAGACATTAGTAATAGTGTATGGTCCAAATCAGTGGGAAATAAGCTTACTGGGATGCAACTTATACCATGTATTATAGAGGAGGACCTTCTTCCCAATATGAAAATGAGGATGAATGATGAGGCGGTCATGGGTACCCTTGGTTCACTCCTTATAAATACAAGTTCTCATATAAATGTATTATCATTTCCTCCAACTTTTGAATCTAAAACATCCTTGGAGCACCTTCACTAGAAATATTATAATTGCATTGTTTAATGTCCCAGTAGGCCCGATGTTTAATCTCAATAGGGAGGTGACAACACTTTCCAAACAGAAGATGATAGAGTGACATTCCAATGGGAGTTTTAAAGGCGGTAAAGGTAAGCCGATAATGAATCATCGAGTCTAAGACTCCAATATTTTTTGTTGGGTTGAACCTTTTTTCCAAAATTTGTTTTACCTCTCTATTTGACACCTCGGCAAGACCATTAGTCTGTGGGAGATATGAAGTAGACACTCGATGACCGACCCCATACCGACGCAAAAGTGATTGCATTTTTCGGTTGTAGAAATGAGAACCCCGGTCACTAATGATGAATCTAGGTAATTCAAAACAAAAAAAATATTTGGGTTCTCAAAAATTCTATAACTGTCTTGGAATCATCAGTCTTAGTGGCTCGTTCATCTACCCATTTTGGAACACAATCCACTGCCAAAAGAATTTAAAGGTTCCAAAATGAATTGGGGAATGGTCCCATAAAGTCAATTCCCCAAACATCGAAAATTCCATGGAAGAGAAAGGGTTTTTCTGGAATATCATTTCATTTAGAGACATTCCACATTCATTTAATAGTGAGGACACGATTTATAAAATTCATGGGAATCTAGAAACAATGTGGGATAAAAGAGAACAGAATCAAGGACTTCGTGAGAAGTCCATTGGGGATCCAAGTGTCCCCCACAAGAAATATTGTGGTAGAATATAAGGATAGACAAAAACTCACTATCAGGAACATAATGCCTAAGGACCTGATTGCTACATGTGCGACAGAGGTAGGGGTCATCCCAAATGTACCAACGGGACTCACATTTTCGATGACTGGAATGGTTTTTGTTGAAAACAGAAGGAATGCAAGAAGTTACCAAATAATTGACAATTTCAGCATACCATGGAATGTAATCTTTCAATCGGTACAATTTCTCATCTGGAAACATGTCCTTTTTAGGAATACAGGGGGATGAGTCAAAGTTTGATGAATGGGAAATCCTACTGATGTGGTCAGCCACCACATTCTCTGCTTCTTTTTTATCTCTAATTTCTAGGTGAAATTTTTGAAGGAGGAGAATCCAGCGAATGAGACATGGTTTGGTTTCAGGTTTCTTAAGGAGATACCGGAGGGCTCCATGGTTTGAAAAAAAAATTACTTTGGACCCAAAAGGTAAGAACTAAATTTTTCCAAGAAAAACACAATAAAAAGGAATTCTTTTTCAGTGGCAGTGTAGTTTTATTGCGCATGGTCCATAGTTTGTGAGGCATAAGCTATGACATGTGGTAATCGATCAACCCTTTGTGATAAGACATCCCCAACTGCATAGTTAGAGGCGTCACACATGAGCACAAATGGTAAATCCCACCGATGTTGTTGGATTATTGGGGGTGATGTGAGACAACATTTTAACTTATTAAAACCTTCTTCACATTCCTTATCAAAAACAAATTCCTTTTCTTTTTGGAGAAAGTGGGATAGGGGGAGTGCATTTTTACTAATGTTACGAATGAAACGACGATAAAATCCAGCATGACCTAGAAAAAGCCACACATCTCGTACATTTTTGGGGAATGGTAGTGATGAAATGATATCCACTTTTGATTTTTCGACATGGATTCCATCCCCAAGGATTGAATTCCCCAATACTATACCTTGTTGTACCATGAAATGGAATTTCTCATAATTTAATACAACATTCTTTTCAATATAGTGATGTAGGACACAACCAAGATTACTCAAACATTAATCAAAAGAGGAGCCATAAACAGTAAAATCGTCCTTGAAGAATTCCATGAAATTCACCAAGTAATCAAAAAAAATACTAACCATGCCTCGCTGGAATGTACCCAGAGCATTGCACATACCAAATGGCATCCTCTTATATGAAAATGTGTCAAAGGGGCAAGTGGAGGTCGTCTTTTTCTGATCCTCGGGGGAAATATGGACCTGGAAGTATCCAGAATAACTATAAAGGAAATAGTAGTGGGACGTACCTTCTAGCCTCTCTATAATTTGGTCAATTAATTGTAAAGGGAAATGGTCCTTCCTAGTGTGTTGGTTTAGTCGGTAATAGTTTATGCAGATATGCCAACTATTTTTCACACGAGTTGGAACCAATTCACTGATTCATTTTTTATTACTGTGAGACCAGTTTTTTTAGGAACTACTTGAACTCGACTGACACATTGGATATTAGAGATGGGTTAAATGATTCCAATAGCCAATATCTTTGTTAATTCCTTTTCCACAACTTCTAGGAGGTTTGTGTTCAATCGACGTTGTGCCTACCTCACTGGTTTAGCCTCATCATTTAATAATATATGATGTGTACAAATCGATGGTCTAATACCAGGAATGTCAGAAAGTTCCCACCACAATGCATATTTATAATCCCTTAAAAGTTCAAGCAGTTCCAATTCATGCTCAGGAAGGAGTGAACAAGAAATGATAATGGGAAACTTGTTTCCATTCTCAAGAGATGAATATTTTAAATCATGTGGAAGAATTTTTAGTTCTAATTCAGGTGGATTTTAGATTGATGGTAGTGTGTGTGAATGTGAGAGGTCACTGATCTCATCTAACTTCATAATGTTATCATCCTTAGATGATGAATGAGCTTTTACAAGCATAGAAGTTTCATCGATGGTCATTGGATCCTCATTGTTCAAAATATTATCAATTAATAAACCTACATGACCCTATTCTAGACCACTAAAACAATCAATGCATGAATCATTTTCTAACATTTATATCAATGAAGAAAACTATGAAAGAGGATTGGGAGAATTAAATGAAGTGTTTCTGAGGGAAGGGAGTACATCAATTGAATTAACAGAGAGAGAGGAATGTTCTTCTGAGGGGTGCTTCATGGCATGAAAGATGTTGAAGTGGAAAATGTCACCACCAAACTCTATAGATAATGTACCATTATGGACATTAGTTATGGTTTTGGAAGTTATAAAGAAAGGTCTCAACAATATATTTGGGGCATGTCCATTCATCCTATCATCTTCCATTTTAAGAACATAAAAGTCAGCTGGAAAAATTAAATTTTGAACCCTCACAAGAACATCCTCTAACACACCTGAAGGGTGTGCATTACTCCTATTGGCTAGTTGAACAAAAATTCTAGTGGGATTTAGATCCCTGACCTGTAATGTAGATTAAAAGGACTAAGGAATCACATTTATATAAGCCCCTAAATCAAGAATGGAATTATAAAATGAATAATCCCCTATGGAGCACAGAATTTAGAAGGTTCCAGGATCATTGAATTTGGTAGGTAGTGATGGCTCTATCAATGCTGATACATTACTCCCCAATTTTACCTTCTCATCACCACTAATTATCTTTCATTGTGTACACATCTCTTTTAGAAACATTTCATATCTTGGAATTTTCTTAACGACATCAATCAAGGTGATGTTCTGCTGTGCTTTTTTGAAAGTCTCAAAAATTTCCTTAACAAGTTCAGTTTCCTTTTTTAGGTTGGGTGGCCCTTTGAGGAACTGGAAGTGGAATGGTTAGGCTAGGTAACTCATCAATAGACACACTCATTCATTTAGAAGGTCTGCTCTCAAGACAAGGTTCTACCTCATTGGAAAATTTTTGAATGGTTGGAATGGTGGTTTCCTTAAGAGAGGATGACTCTAATGGAGGGATAATTTGGATCTTATGTTTTGGTCCACTCCTAAGGGTGATGTCACTAACATTTACCTTATCCCTAGGGTTAACTACTTACTGAAAAGGTTGTTTACCCAACCCATGACTTTGAATTTCCCCCACCGAGTTGGCAAGTTGGCCTAATTCGGTTTTAAGGTCTTGTATGGATTCATGGGTGGTTTGTTGGAATTGGATATTATTGGATGCCATTTGTTTCATCATATCTTCATGGCTAGGCTCGGGTTTGGGAGGGGGCAGTTTGAATGGCATTTGGTGTGGTTGAGGATTTCTGGGTGGTTGTGGTGGATGACTACTCTAACATTGTTGGTTCCATGGTTGATGTGTCTGGTTTTAATACACCCACATGCCTATAAGCTTTATTTTTTTTCCACCCAGGGTTGGATGGATAATATGGTTCTTGCCTAAAGGGTTGGTTATAGGGGCATCCTGGGAATATTTCCTCACAACTCTCAGAAGTTTCTCTCAATTGTGGGCATTGGTCAGAATAATGGTTATCATAAGTGCATATTCCACAACAGATGGGAGGAGAAGATTGGAATTTCTCTTGAGAAAGATCAAGTTGTCGTAGAGCGGTACTTACCTCTTCAAACATTGTGTCAACCTTATTCTCTAAATCAGTACTTTGCACCTAATGGACACCTCGAATGGGTACACCAGACCATGAACAAAATTGTTTTGTGTTCTGTGCCATGTTCTCAAGAAGGATCCTTGTAGTGATTCGGGTTTTGTCCACTAGTGCACCACTTACAGCAGCATCAATCATGTTATGATCAATAGGAATTAAACCTTCATATAAATATTTTATTAACAGTTTTCACATATTTGATGGTGTAGACAACTTAAACATAATCTTTTAAATCATTCCCAATATTCATGAAGTGTTTCCCCTTGATATTGTCTCATAACACATATTTCTTTTATTATTGTTGCAGTTTGAGAGGGTGGGATGTATTTTTCAAGAAAGATTTGTTTCATGTCTGCCCAACCTCTTATTGGTGAATTAAAATAGTATAACCAATATTTAGTAGTATCTTCTAATGAAAATGGAAATTCTCTAAGTTTTTCTTGTTCGTCATAAACATTTGCAGGTTTTAATTTCGAACACACAGTATGAAATTCTTTTTAGTGCTTGTGTGGATCCTCTCCAGCCAATCCATGGAATCTTGGTTATAAGTGAATTAGTCCAGATTTTAGTTCAAAATTGGGTGCCTCACCTTGTAATTGAATGTATACAGGTTGGATTTAAACATCAGTAGAGGTTGGTTCTTTTTGTGTTCTATTGTTTTCATCCATGTTATATAAGTTATAATCAATTTTAATGTGAGTTCTATAAGTAGAAGAAGGATCAAGAAGAATTTCAAGATGTGATGTCTCCTCCTTCAAAGTCTTGTCTTGTGTGTCTCAGTCGCGTTGACGTAGGATCCTCTCCGGTTCGGGACTAAAATGTTGTATGTCACCTGGATTAGAACGCTTCATACACAAAACCTACACAAGAAATACTTTAGGACAAAAAAATAAATGTAAATGTAGAAGATAAAACAAAAAAAAATATATTCACAAAAATTACAAAAAAATTATCAAAAACACAAACTAAAAACCTTAGCGCTCCCCGGCAATGGCGCCAAAATTTTACCGCGTTGTTGTGACATTTCTAATTGGTTTTGTTTCTAAGGTTTATTTATAGACTAGGGTAGAGCCTTCGTCATCTCTCAAGGAGAGTTGGTCTGTTTACTGTGTGTATTTTTTAAAAAAATGAGTAAGAGAGGGGATGGTTTTGAAAACCGTTTAAAAAAAGGTCTTAATTGAAATAACTTCTAAGTCGAGTGACCAAGTGGATGTTTCACACAGAATCTGGGGATGACCTCCTGGATGGGAGATTCAAACGTTCCGATCGGTTTCTAACGGGTTTGTTCGTAGAACCGGAAATATCCAATGATTCCACATCCGTTTGGACCTACTTTCCAAATGTAGGCACTCATTAGCTTGTGGGCTAATGAGGCTTAGGAATTTGCATTGGTCGAGAGGATGGGAGGTCGGACTAATCACACCTTTTTGAGGGGAATTATTGTCTACTCTGGGACTCTCTTTATAGATTTAAGTTATGTTCGTGAATCCTTATTACATTACCAAGTATAAAATGAGCTTTCCTTCAGTTTAACAATCAATGATTAAATATGTAAGAATTTTAGAGAATCTTTTATATGTATTCGAGGTTCTTCATCAATAGAGAATCATCTGTATCTATTTAGTGATTCTTGGTCAATGGTATCCTTCAAAATATTTATATAAATGTCTCTTGGTCATTATGATGACCAGGCTGGTTTTAAAGCCACTCAGTGGGGCACTTGAAGTTTATCATCATTCAGAAGGACAATGAATTACTTCAGAGTTGGGATCGAACCCATAGATGGGCTACCTACGTATCGTTTCTTTTGAAAAAGGAATCAGAACCCACGTAGTTTGAATAAGGGTATGATGTTTATGATTGATGGCTCAAAGCAGGATGTCACAATTACTTTTACACTCTAAGATCACGTGAGTCATGCTCGGTGTGAGAAACAAGAGGTATTAGTAAAATTTAGACAATTGTTCCCTGAAAGAAGCAATCAGAAGAAATGGTTTGGGGCTTATGTATGTATGACTGCCCAGATAGATGAAGGTTTAGGATTCACTTTTAGGGAGAAAATCCATGAACAGGGTCCATAAAGGTATATGTGCTTCATGGAGATTTGAATACTCTAATCTTGGGGCTTACTCTTAAAGAGGATTCCCAAGTTAGTATAAGAATTATGATTGGGTTTTACTCCTGGAAAGGAAACCCAAATCAAGGGTAAATTAGGACTGGTTAAAGAGAAATTAGGGGACTTGGGGATTATTCATGAAAAGGAAGCCCAATATTATAACTGGGTTTTATACTTGAAAAAGGAGACCCAGGTTAGGAATTATGGTTTGGGGCTTACTCCTGAGAAGGATGCCCAAGTTTGGGAACTTTAAGAATTTGGGACATACTCCTGAGGAAGATGCCCAAGTTAAAGGACTTATAACTGGGGATTATTCCTGAAAAGGAGACCCAAGTTAAGGATTCTCTCATCTTAAAGGATGAGGTTGAATGAATGAACTCTCCATATTTAGTGACATAAGGATATTTAAATCACTAGGTTTTGAGAGATATTCCACAGAATTCCTTTCAGATAAGGAAGTCAAATCGAGAAATCATGCCATAAATGGCTTTGAAGAGTGTCTTGAAGATAGAATCTTGAAATGTAAAGGTGCGATGGCTTAAGAGGGGTAAAATGGGCAATATGGGCACCCAAAAAAGGTAGGGGTGCGCATGTCTTGAAAGGCGCGCAAGTATTGCGGCGGCGCGCAAGTATTGGTCGCGCATGTATACTTGAGCGACATGAGGGGTACTTGCGCGATTCTCAAACATCATTAGAATATTTAAGCGGCTCATTATAAATCCCTTTAGAATCCTCTTGAGGTTCTTCCAGAAAAGGGACGCACGAGTTCTATTGAAGGAACAAAGCAGCGCGCAAGTATTGATGAGTTTCAACACTTAGGCCTTCCTTCTTCTCTTTAAATCTTCTGTTCTAGGTAAGAAATTACCTTTAGAAGTGTTCCGGAAGATTTGAAAAGAGACTTGGGCGTCGGGAGCTTCAATCCGAGTTTCTGGAAAAAGAGCCTCTCGAAAGGGGGGCCCACAGGGTCTATTTATAGGCAGGAGAAGACCCTGGGCGGTTACCGAGCGGTTATCACTTAGGTCGCGCAAGTCACTTGCATGACCATAAGGCGTCGCGCCAGTAGACTTGCACGACCACTAGGTGGCGCGCAAGTGTACTTGCACGACCATAAGGGAACTTGCGCGACTTATGGGCAATGTTCTCCTTGTTCATCCCTTTGTCGATTTTTGATGTTTCTTCAAAGGATGAATCACTTTGGACTAAGGTATTTCCCTTTTTTCAGTCGTTAGACTCTGTGACGAAAAGGAGCATCAACAAAAGTCCCCCCTCAGAGTTGGATCCGGAGAGAAAAGAGGATTTGACTCTGAGGTGAAAATAAAAAACAAGAAATCTGGCAGTTTAAATTCATGCATGTTGGACATAAAGGGGCTAATGTTTAAGGTCGAAATAGCTTTGACCAAAATGGATTAAAATTGATTCAATTCCTTGAATATTTATCTGAAAACATATTACCATACTCAAGTATCAGAGAAAATATGTAAACTATGGCTTAAGAATATTTGAATCTGATGAATGATATGAAAAAGAGCTAAAATGAATTAGAAGAAGTATTTTCCCTGAATGAAGTTACTATTATTTAACAAATACCATTAGGCGGTTGAAATATGCAGGGCCACCTAAGGGCATTGGCTGCATGGTCAAATAAATAGTATCTTTCGGCTGACAATTCTGTTATGTGGACTGTTTATGCAAGGCCACCTATGGGCACGTGCTGCATAGTCAGGCGAAATAACTCTCAAAAATTTACTTTCCTAGTGCTAAAAGCCAGTGAAAGTTTATGGAGATTCAAATTTTCTAAAGTATAGAGTTTGTTGTATGGAAAGAGGTACTTGAATATGGAGAAGATATTTTCCGACATGATTATCGAAGAACTGGATGAATATCACTCCTACGAAGGTCTGACCCAAACGTAGGGAAGAAGAATAAACCATAGACTTGAATACTTTCAGATCATGAAAAAGGATATGGGATAAATATGTTAAGGATGGATATTTTTTGCGGATCCCTACATACTGTCGTATAAGACAAATAAGGACAAAAGAGGAATTCTTCCCAAGAATGAAGTTACCATTATTTAACAAACCCGTTAGGGGGTTGAAATATGCAGGTCCACCTAAGGGCATTGGCTGCATTGTCAAATAAATAGCATCTTTTGGCTGACAAGTCTGTTATGTGGACAGTTTATGCAAGGCCACCTATGGGCACGTGCTGCATAGTCAAGCAAAAGAATTCTCAGAATTTTGACATTTTTGTGACTAGAAGTCATGAAAAGGGTTATGAAGATCAGAAAATATTTAAGGTTAGGATTATAACACATAAAGATGGGTATTGTCCAATGTATATAGAGGTACATAGGTGAATGATAACCATAATCATGTTGTGGCTGGTTCCTGAATTTAAATTTTTGGACTTCACTACGTATCTCATAAGAATGAGAATCAAGCCATACGTAGTTCTTGAAATGCAGTTTAACGTTGTGCAGGACGAAAGTATGAGAGATCTTAGTTTAGGGTCATAGAATTCAGACCATAATAATGAATACACAGTGTGTGTTTTCATGAGGACTTTTCAGCCAAGGGACTGAAATTGAAATTTGGGGTTAGGACCAAAAGGCTTGGGACTGGATTCAAGGGATACTCTAATGTTCCTACGTATCCCATAGGGATGGGAATCAAGTCCACGTAGTTCTAGAACTACCCTTTGTACAAATTTGGTTCATACATGTGAAGGGTGAAAGGGGACATTAGTGCAATGATGGTTTAATCTAAGATAAAAAGTTTAGGCATTACCATGTATGCACGTAGTCTTTTGAAAATGAAAACCATGATTGAAAAATCAATGTCAATAATAGTTCTCTCTCAAATGAGGAAATCAAAGAATATTGTAGTTTATTGTCGTACCGGAAAAAATTGTTGCATAGTTTAACGTCATATAACAAGGACGAAAGTGAATCAATGTAAAGATATTAATTCTAGGTGTGGTTTCACGAATCAACATCATATGAGATGGTGGTGAACCGATGTGAAGAGATTGTTTTCGGGCTTGAACCCTGGGAGGTTTCCTACATACCCAGCCTGGAGGGCAAGGGTCAAAGTCCGTGTAGTTCAATTAAAGAATGAATTAATGATCAAGTTGTTCGTGAGGACAATGATCTAATAAAGAATGTTGTTTGTTGGGACTTATACATGGTTAGCAGCCCAAAGAGAATGTTACGGTTGAGATTTTCTCTAAGCTCACGTGAGTCATACTCGGTGTGACAAACAAGAGGTAACAACAACCTTAAAAATTCATAGTTTAATGTCATGTAGGACATAAAAAAGGTACTAGGATGTTTAAAGTCTTGCAATTAGGACTATTGGTGCTGCACAGTTTAGTGTCATGTAGCAGGGACAAAATAACAGTTTAATGTCATGTAGGACATAAAAAAGGGACTTTCTGTACAGTTTAGCGTCATGTAGTTAGGACGATGGGTACAATACAGTTTAACGTCATATTGGACGAAAGGGGGACTGTGCAGTTTAATGTCATGCAGTAAGGACAAAATAACACACCATTTATGTCATGTTGGACGAAAGTGTGAATAGTTTAAGGTCATATGCATGGACCAAGGATGATGCAGTTTAAGGTCATGCTGGACGGTTTAGGGAAATTTTTCACAGTTTAACATCGTGTGGGACAAAGTTGCAGTTTTAAGGTCCTACTGGACCATTGATGTATAGTTTAATGTCATATAGCAAGGATGATATGGTGCTGCACAGTTTAGTGTCATGTTGCGAGGACATCTTCTTTTCTATAGTTTAACGTCATATTGGACGAAAGTGCGAATAGTTTAAGGTCGTATTCATAGACCGTGAATGGTGAAGTTTAATGTCATACTGGACTATTAAGTGCTTATGTAGTTTAACATCTTTCCGGACGTAAGGGACTTTCCTAAATTTTAACATCATGTTGGACGTTGTTGCAGTTTAAGGTCATACTGGACCATTTCTGTATAGTTTAACATCATATAGAAAGGACGAACTGGTGCCGCACAGTTTAGTGTCATGTTGCGGGGACATCTTGGTGCTTTTATACAGGTTAACATCATGTTGGACGAAAGTTGCAGTTTAAGGTCATACGTGACCTTGGATGATGATGCAGTTTAAAGTCATACTGGACTATTAATGTATGAACCAATTGTAAGAGTCTTGGTTCTGGGGACCATATTTTGTGTGTATACAAAATATTTCTTCAGAAATCTGGCATTGGTTGGAGTCGTGATGAGTTCTCCATCCATTGAGATTAATGAATAAGCTCCATTGGAGTAGACCCTATGTATTGAATAAGGTCCTTCCCATTTTGGCTCAAGCTTGGGAGGTTTCTTTCCTGGTATCATTGGAGTTCTGAGAACTAATACCAATTCTCCCTGAATGAATGAACGAAGACGAACTTTTTTGTTAAAAGCTCGTGCTATTCGATTCTGATAGATTTCCAAGTGGTGAAAAGTGCACAATCTTTTCTCATCTAACTGATCCAATTCATTCAATCGCTTTTGGGATTGCTCATCAGTAGATAACTGATCACAAATGGCTACTCTGAGTGAGGGAAATTGAACTTCAATTGGCAAGACTGCTTCTGTTCCATATACCAATGAATATGGAGTTGACCGCGTTGCATTGCGGGAGGTAGTCCGATAAGCCCATAAAGCATGAAAGTGTTTATCAGGCCATGACCTCTTATATTTATCCACCATCTTTTTTAGTATATTTGAAAGAGTCTTGTTAAAGGCTTCTATTTGGCCATTGGCTGCCGCATGATACCTAGATGAATGGTTGGATTTAATGTTGTATTCTTGATACAATTTCTTCACCTCAAAATAACAAAAGTTGGTGTCATTGTCTGTAAATATGGTATGAGGGACACCAAATCTAGTAATGATGTTAGACTCGATGAAGCTAACAATACATTTAGAACTGACTTCTTTGAGAGGTAATGCTTCCGCCCATTTGGGAAAGAAATCAGTAGCAGTAAGAATGTACTTAAACTGCTTGGCCGTAGCTGAAGGGTAAGGTCCCACCACATCCATTCCCCATGTGGAAAATGGCCATGAGTATTTAGTTGTATGAAGAAACTCTGGAGGTTGATGAATGATGTTGGTAAATACTTGACATGAATGACACTTCTTTGTGAAATCAACACAATCTTGTATCATTGAAGGCCAAAAGTATCCAAGCCTTCGAATTTGATCATACAATCTATGTCCAGACTGGTGGGCACCACATACTCCTGCATGCACTTCTTTCATGACAGACATTGTCTCTTCACCATCAATGCATCTGAAGAGAACTCCATCAAAACCACGTTTGTAGAGAATTTTTTCTATGTGGTTTGGGCTATCATAAAGAGTAAAATTGATCACACGTCTCCGGATTTGTTCTTTCTCGGCTCTATCAGGTGGAAGTGTTCCATTTTGAAGGTATTCCCTGATATGTGTCATCCATCTGGTAGTATGACCATACGGTTCAGGAATGGGACTAATTTCATTAATTTCCTCTGTTCTGGCTTGAACATAAGGTGAAATTGCACGACGGTGGGCAATACTGATGGTTGTCTCGTCCTGATTTGAATCTGCTAGAGCTGTGGCTATATTAGCCAGTGCATCAGCTTGAGCATTTTGTGATCTTGGGACATAAGAAAATGTCGGTTCTGAAGGGAATTCTGCCATTAACTCTCTGACGTAATCATACAAGGAGATTAATTCTTCTTTTCTGATGGCATAATCCCCATTGACTTGTTTGATTACCAGGTCTGAATCACCTTTCACCTTTAAGTGATTCACTTGTGTTTGGAGCGCTAACTCCAAGATTGTAATGAGAGCTTGGTATTCGGCTTCATTATTAGTACCACTTTCCCATAATAGAAAATAATAAGGTAACAATTCCTTATCTGGAGAAATGAGTACAATTCCTAAACCAACTTTGTTGAATTTAGGATTTTCCATTTTCTTCCCTGTTGGACTTCTGGAAGCACCATCAAAATACATTTCCCATGTTTGAGGATTATCTTGAATAGAGAAAACTTCCTCATCAGGGAGTTCAATATCTGAAGACGTGTCTTCCATGGAAGGATGTTCAGCCAGGAAATCAGCCAGAGCTTGACCCTTTATTGCCTTTTGAGACACATACTGAATGTCGAACTGTTGCAAAATAACTGCCCACCTTGCTAGACGTCCTGTAAGCATTGGACGACTAAGGATGAATTTGAGCGGATTATTACGAGATACAAATTGGACCTCGTGATGTTGCAAGTAGTGTCTCAGTTTCTGAACTGCAAAGATTAATGCCAGGAAGCACTTCTCAATACTTGAATATCGGGTTTCTGCTTCAAGCATAGTTCTACTGAGATAGTAGAGGCTATTTTCATTCCCAGCATCATTCTTTTGATCAAGAAAGGCCCCCAATGATCACTCTAGAGCTGTCACATAGAGGATAAGTGTTCTTCCTTCAACAGGTGGCATGAGTACTGGTGGACTCAAGAGGTATTTCTTGAGAACATCAAATGCTTCTTGACGTTCTTCATTCCACTGGTAAGTGACTCCTTTCTTCAATAATTTGGTAAAGGGTAAACTTTTACCCGCCAAATTGGCAATGAAACGCCGAATATAGGCTAAGTGTCCTTGAAGTCCTCTTAATTATTTCAAATTTTGAGGTGGTGACATACCAAGGATTGATTTGGTCTTCTCAGGATCGACTTCAATACCAAGATGGCGTACAACAAAGCCGAGGAATTTTCCGGAGGTTACCCCAAAAGCACATTTTAAGGGGTTCATCTTCAAATTATGTTGTCGAAGCTTGTGGAATATGACTTCCAAATCATCCAAGTGATTAGAACGTTGTTTGGATTTAACCACCAGATCGTCTACATACAATTCAACAAATTTCCCTAAGAAAGGATTGAAGATACGATGCATAGCGCATTGATATGTTGCACCTGCATTCTTTAAACCAAAGGGCATCACCCGGTAACAAAACACACCTTGAGGGGCGCTGAAAGCTATAGATTCCTCATCTTCTGGGGCCATTCGGATCTGATTATATCCGGAATATCCATCCATGAAGGAAAGTACTTCATAACCACCTGTCGCATCAATTAAGAGTTCTGTAATCAGAACTGGGAAATCAACTTTAGGACAATACCGATTAAGATCTCTGAAATCAATGCAAACACTTATTTTTCCGTTCTTTTTCTTTACAGGGACAATATTAGCCAACCACTTGGGATATTGAACTTCTCTGACGAAGTTAGCTTTGATCAGCTTATCCACTTCAGCTTCAATTTTGGAAGCATAGGTTGGGTGTGTTCTTCTCACGGCTTGCTTAAATCCTCGATGTTCTTTTGGTAAACCCAAATAATGAGTAGCAATATCAGGATCAAGCCCAGGCATTTTTGTATAATTCCAAGAAAAAATATCTTTATTTTTCTTTAGAAAAGAAAAATACATCTCTTTCTCTTCAAGGGTCATGGTCGCACTAATTAAAGTGGGGCGTGGATCTTTCCCTATACCCAGATTTATTTCTCTGAGTTCATCCACAGTGGTAGAGATACCCTCTTCAAATGCTTGAGGAGCATCTCTATGATCTTCCTCTTCCTATTCATAATGTGCTATTTCTTCCGTTTCTACTTGCATAGTAGATGAATAAACGAAATTTTCATGATTATAAGAGATATCAAAATTTTCACATTTTGAAGAAGAAGCTTCCATTTCCGACCCTATTGATGATAAAGGGCCTTCTTTGGGAAATAAATAGGAGATGATGGATTGAGAATCGACATCATTATTCACCTCTGGTGTTGCTATATCTTCTTCTGGCCTGATTGGAGAAGTATAGACTTGTTGGATTTCAGCAGATGAAATGAAGACGTCACCACTTATGCTTTCATCACTGTTTGGTAGGTTACCAATTTCTCCCATGTTGTCTGGCTCGATTGCCGTAACTGAAATTATGGATCTTTCCATAAGAGTATTTTGATTTGGGCCTATTTTGTCAATTTGACTGATAGGTAACACATAATCTGTACTCACATGTGTAAATGGATTTATTGGAATTTTCTCCAAACCATATGGAGCATTAACTTTGGTAATTTCCTTCATTGTAGATTTTTCTCTTCCCTGCATGTGATAAAATTCTGCCTCAATATATTGAGACTCACATGTCATGAATGGGGCCTTATCACCATAAAATGTTCCAAAATGACCATTGAAACAGTATTTGAGACATTGATGGTATGATGAAGGGATAACCGCATGCTGATGTAGTCAGGGTCTTCTAAGCAGGACGTTGAAAGCTGAGTCTTGATCAACAATCATGAAATCTGAATTGGATACAAGATCTCCAAACTGGGTTCTGAGTGTATCTTCGCCCAGTGGTTCTTGTACATTTTTATCATATCCTTGTAACATCATGGTAGAAGGAGATAAATCAGATTCCATGAGGCCCAATCGATGAAGTGTACGAATGGGCATGAGGTTGACTCCTGAACCATTGTCAATGAAAACTCTTCGGAAATCTACACCATTGACTTTTCCAGATAAGTAGAGAGGTATGATGTGCCCATGCACAAAATCATATTCATCTTTATCAGTAAAAGATATCACTGCATGGCATTATGCAGGATTATTCTCTATGTGATAGACTTCAGCTGCAGCAATTCCAGCTTCAAACTCCTAAGGACTTGACAAAGCTTCGATGAGTTCTTCCCGAAGATCTTATGACAGATTCAAAGCATCCAAAATTGATAACATGGCTGGTACATGGGCAAAGTGTTTCAATATATCCTACTTTTGATTTAGAGGTATGCGTTTCCCAACAGGAATATGAGCTTTAGCAGGTACCTTGGAAGCAGATGCTTTGGAAGCTGATGCATCTTGTATTGGGATAGAAGTTGGCAACATCCTTGGTTTTGGAAGATTAGCCTGATTAGATCCATTTACTTGCTGAGATAAAGAAGATGGAACCTTTAATCGGTCTTCCAAAATAACTGTGCCAAAACTGAGTTGGCCATTGGTAGAAGAACTTGCTTGTTCTTTTTGAGCTCGCTGAAGGGCTCTACCACGAGTTTCTGCTGCATACACAGTGCTAGCAGGGGTTGAATTGGAGTAGTGTCTTCAGAAAGATCCACGTCTTCCTCTGTATCCTGAACCTCTGGAACTTCCTCGGATTCCCTTATTTGATACAGGGAATTCAGGCTCATCAAGACTGGAATATGGATCTGTTAACTGAATCATATTAACAGAACCGAAGATTAACTCTTCGTCTGATAAAGACCCTGCCTGACTAGCCTGTTTAGGTTGTTCCGTTTGATGGGGCGGTGCCCGTGGCTTTGAAGTAGATGGCATGAAATCTACCAGAGTCAAAGACAACTTAGGCCTCGATACATACTCATCTTCTTCTGATTCCTCTTTCTTCTTTGAATTGCGCTGCCCTTTTGAGGATTTGTCTTTTGATGGAGGATTCACTGTAGCTTTTGTAGGAGACACAACTGGCTTCTTCAATTGTGTTCGCAAAATGGCATGGGTCCGATTTATTGTCTTTTTGACCATCCAATCATCATATTTTTGCGCAGTTTTGCTTCTGACATCCTGCCACTCGCCTCCTTCCTCTGGATCTGTAGCGGTAACACACGCTACATGAGCTGAGGAACCCTTCAATTTGACTTGTCCCAAGTCGACCATCTTTTGTAGGAGGTCTTTAATGACAAAACACTCCTTGATGGGATGCCCCAACATTTGATGAAAGGGACAATAATTGGGACGGTCTTCATCTTCTTCCTTGTTTGGCCTCTTGGGCACTGGTAATTGAACGAAATTATTTTCCAGAGCTGAAATGAAGTAACCAAGAACTTGCTCATTTCGGAAAGAGTAAGTTTTACTCTTCTTATCCTCGAATTGTTTTCGTCGTTGATCTCTTTGATAATTTGGACGAAATAGCCTTTGTTGTTGGAGTTCAGGAGGTGGATTCCTTCGAGAAGTTGAAGGTTTTGAAGTAGATTTAGGTACAGGTGCTTGTTTAAGCATAACTGTAGCAGTTTCTGCTTTACCCATTCCTCTTCATGGAGCTGATGGAATTACACGAGATTTAACCTTAGTCAGTATAAGGGAATCTTGAATCTGCTGAGCGATTGAAGTAAGGTCTCGAAACCCTCCTGTGTATTTCACAGGGATCAATGGCATGAGTAATTCTTCACGCAAATTTGCCACACAGATTGGAAACAGCTCTTCCCGAGGGAGTACTGAACTCAGGGAATACGTTAATC
Source organism: Viscum album (assembly GCA_963277665.1). Lineage (NCBI taxonomy): Eukaryota > Viridiplantae > Streptophyta > Magnoliopsida > Santalales > Viscaceae > Viscum > Viscum album. The sequence goes on along the minus strand of OY728128.1, from coordinate 678,587,744 downwards.
CCTTCCAGCGAGCAATGAAATCAGAGACTCTTTCATTCTCCCTTTGCTTGCAATTTGTAAGATCGAAAACTATTGTTTTTGGCAAAGTTGAGCTGAACTGAAGAAGGAATTTTTGACGAAGATCCTCCCATCCGATGATTGATCGGGATTGCAAGCTTGTATACCAGACAAAAGCTGGTCCTTGCAAGGTTCGCACGAAGAATCTGAGTTTCACTGCTTCTTGCTGTTCTGGAGTTCCCATCATAGGATCACAACAAGACACGTAATGCGTCAAATGTTGTTCAGGGTCGCCTGATCCATTGAAAGTAGGGAAAACAGGGTTTCCAAAACTAGATGGATGAGAAATTGAATCTACCCATTCAGGGTAAACATTCTTTTCATGTTGAACTTGCGCCCGTTTCCCTTCCATAGTTTCTAACCGAGCTGTTAATGACTCAATAGTAGTTATTAACTTTTGAGAAACATCCGGTTGAACCTGTTCTTGAGTAGGTGCAATGAATGGAGCTTGAACAGACGTGGTGGTTGGTGCTGCAACTGATGGTAGCACTGCCAACCGTTGTTGCGCTTGACCCACGGGATTAGACCTCTGAGGGTGTACTGATAAAGGAGGATATTCTTGATCCATCTCAGTAACTGCAACAAATTCCTTCGGCTTTCGAACTTCAACATTCTTAAGAAGAAGACTACTCTGAAGTAGTTCTGCATTCATTCTTCTTAATTCTTCCATTTCTTCTTCCTGTTGTGCAAACCCTTTCTCTAATAAGAGTGATTGACCTTCTCCAGAGGAAGGATATGTAACCTGATTCTTTCCCTTCCCTTTGTTGGATACCTTTTGGAGGGAGGGAAGTGGATTACCTAGGTTCTGAGTAATACTTTGACTTCATGTACGTACACCTTCTTCATTTGTATCGGTGCGAACATTTTCTTGAGCAGGACGCTCTTCATCTGAGTCCCCTAAGTGAGTCTCCTCTGGTGGATTAACAACAATGGAATTGATGACATTGATTGATGCATAATTCATCGCATCCCTTCTATCAACATTTCTGTGATATTGTCTTCTTTCATATCTTTGATGAGACATTGCCTTTTGTTGATTCAATACTTTAGGAATTTCTTGAGGAGCTATAATTTGGAGGGAATCTCCTGATAATTTGGCTCTTCGTTCCTCTTGGGGCTTCTTCCCCAATCGAGAAAAGACCGACATTCTCTGAGAAGGGGATTGATGATTTGAAAGAGTCCCCAGTCTCGTGAACTGGGGATGTTCCTGCTGATTCCGCTCAACTCCTCGAATCCCATTTGTTGACTCTGAGGGTTGGGTTAGAGAAGTCCTCAGTCTGACAAGCTGGTATGGCTCTTGACATGCTACGTCTGAGATCTTCTTAAAAGATCTATTGATCTTGCAAATATTAGTTCAGAAATTAGCTGGATTCATTAACTTGTATCCACTTTTATCACCTGGTTCAATAGACCGTTGGATGATTTCCGAGACTTCTATCATTTGATGACGTATTTGATCCATACGAGAGGCTTGTGCAATATTCTCGCCTGCTTGATGTAGGAGCAATTCAATAACTTGTTCTCTATATGCTTGATTTTGAGAGGAACTAGTTGAAGCCTGTTCTTGAGCAAGCTTTTGATTATGAACAAAGCCCATTGACTGTGGCCGGCCATGGGCAATAACATTGCATGAGACCATTTTCGGCGGTCTTTGCTGACTGGAAAGCACTGTGAAATTTAGTGCTCCGTGAACACCCCATCCTCTGATATGGACATCAGATGGAGCATTGGAAATTAACTGACGCAATTTTCTTAGTGCGCCAAGGCATGAACATTGAAGGGTTCTCTGTTGTTTTTCAGCCTTCGGATACCGAGAGACTAATAGAGATGCTAAATCAATCTGACATTGTAGCCCTTCTATTATCTTAAGATGATTTTCATATTCATCATAAGATAATACCTTCTTCTTTAATTGACAAAGAGTTTTCCATATGTTGAGACGAATATCATGGATTCCATCATCCGTCAACATCTTTGGAATGTCGTACTGGGAGTCAGCCAAAGTCCAAAACATGACCGGTACTTCACCTTTTTCTAGTTTTTTCCTCATGTTCAGCATTTCATCTTTATCATTAAATGAATATTCTTCTACCTGTTTTGACCAGGGTTGGTGTTTCCTTGTTGCTTCATCGGATTCAACAAGATTGGTAGAGATATCATTGGTCAAACTAGAAGATGCATGACTTAGGGGTGGTTTGGAGAATGACCTACACCCTGGGCTATCTTCTGATTGAGAAAGCATTTCACTTGTTAGAGATAAAGCATCAGACATGATTATTTTCGCATTTGTAAGTGCCTCAAGATAAGAGGGCTTTCTCGACAATACATTGTCCACTGGAGTATTTTCCAGGCAATGTGAATCACTACTGCGGAGAGGACTTTCGCAGCGAAATTCATCATCATGGGGAGGACCGCCATAATGGGTTACAACAAAAGATTAGATCTCTTGCTACTTGGTCTTCTGACCAAACAGAGGGTTCCTGTGGCTCTCATCTAAAGAAGAAACTTCAAGATTGACCGAATTTTCATGAAGCAAGTATTCATGTGGAAGTGTCTGTTGAAGACCTTCAGAATTAATGTTCCTGTTATTGGGAACTGAGGGAGTAGAATCTTGAATTCCGACAGATAAATGTCTGAGGGCTTCAAGAACTCCAGCATCAAGCAAGGCCTTGTTGCAGATTGGCCTTTGATCTCCTGACTGTGCTGGGCGGATCTTTTTCTTAGATTCCTTCTTACTCGCTTTGGAAACCACTTGTTGACGAAAGTGGTTACTCTGAGCAGGTGTATGTGCCTGATTAGGAAAGATGGTCAGGTTAGGCTGACGATCTCTACTCAAATCAGGTGTATATGCCTGACTTGGTTGTCCGTATGATATGGGGGAGTATGCCCCATGACCCTCTTGGACTGGAACAGATGTGTGTGTCTGTTCCGGAGTGAATCGTTGATGTGTCACTCCACTGCTAGGGATAGATTTATGTGTCTGTCCCTGAGATGATGCTGAAGCTGTTATGATCTACTGGCAAGCATCCAGAATATGAGCAGGAATTTCTTTCTGCTCTTTCAACCTTGATAAAATATGTTTGGTGACTTCAGCCGCTGGAACGGGGATATACGTCCATTCCGGGTTTGGAGTAGGTGTATGTGACTGCTCCGATCCTCCTTTTCCTGTCAGTGAATCCTGGCAGTACTCAAGTGTGGTGGCAGAGAGTTGAGTCGGCCTCCTGTTTTTCGTCGGGGCTTTCCGACTGACTTCTCCATGCGCTACCAAGCGAGATTGTTGGTAGGCTTGATTAGTATTAGTAGGTGTATGTGCCTGCCGATTACACTTCGCCAAACGCGGTTGACGAGATCCATCAAATGTAGTCAGACAATCCTACTGACTAACTGGTGATGTATAAGCAGGTGTATGTTCCTGTCTATAGTACTCCGCCGGATTTGCCTGGCGGGATTGGCTTGATGCTACCAGACGAGTCTGCTGGACAGCGGAATTAAAACGGACAGGTGTGTGTGCCTGCTCGTTGTTTGCCACCATGTTAGGTTGGTGGACGTCTCCAGAGATAGTAGGGATGAAAACCTGCCTATTGTTAACCAGATTCCGTCTCTGGCAGTTCATCTTGCCTGCTCGGGTTCGAGGAACCTGAGCTGAATGCCTGGTGTCGGTACCCTCATCAGGTTGAGGGTGCACTACCGCACAAGTCTGGCGGTGATTGTTGATGGGATCCCTCGGGAAGGACTCTTGTATTTTTGAATTAAGGCCCTATGGGACCATCTCATTCACTTCCTCAGAGTAAGGGAGTGAATGGAAATTGTGTTCCCGGGATAACGACCCGAAACGGTTGGAGACGGTAGTCAGCACCGTCTGCTTCTTGATCGCAGGCCGCCGTTGTCCGGACGACCAGGTAGAGTTGTTAACTTGTAGGGCTTGACGAGCGGCCTCTAGAGTTGGGATAGAACCGTTGCGACGGTACTCCTTAACCAGTGCATTAGAAACCCAGCGTTGAAGACGCTGAGTTGGTGATGTCATCCTCAGAGCGGACGACGTTCCAGCAGGAGTAGCAGCATTGGTTTTCACAGCAGTAGACCTCACAGTAGAGGTGTTTACAGTAGTAGTATTCACAGGGGTGAATTTATGGAAACCCATTTTGCAGAAGATCTTGAGAAAAGAGTGCATGTTCCATATAATAGACATAATCAAGATGAATCTGGCCACTGCATCTTTTGGATGAGCATATGTCAATGATTGCTTTTTTGGCCCAAGGGGCCTAACAAATAAGAAGAACATCACTTTAACATGGTTTAGGATTCACGTCGGGTTCACCATTTTTTGTTTCGCACGGAATCCGGGGATGACCTCCTGGATGGGAGATTCAAACGTTCCGATCAGTTTCTAACGGGTTTGTTCGTAGAACCGGAAACATCCAATGATTCCACATCTGTTTGGACCTACTTTCCAAAGGTAGGTGCTCATTAGCTTGTGGGATAATGAGGCTTAGGAATTTTCATTGCTCGAGAGGATGGGAGGTCGGACTCATCACACCTTTTTGAGGGGAATTATTGTCTACTCCGGGACTCTCTTTATAGATTTAAGTTATGTTCGTGAATCCTTATTACATTACCAAGTATAAAATGAGCTTTCCTTCAGTTTAACAATCAATGATTAAATATGAAAGAATTTTAGAGAATCTTTTATATGTATTCGAGGTTCTTCATCAATAGAGAATCATCTGTATCTATTTAGAGATTCTTGGTCAATGGTATCCTTCAAAATATTTATATAAAAGTCTCTTGGTCATTATGATGACCAGGCTGGTTTTAAAGCCACTCAGTGGGGAACTTGAAGTTTATCGTCATTCAGAAGGACAATGAATTACTTCAGAGTTGGGATCGAACCCATAGATGGGCTACCTACATATCCTTTGTTTTGAAAAAGGAATCAGAACCCACGTAGTTCGATAAAGGGTATGATGTTTATGATTGATGGCTCAAAGCAGAATGTCACAATTACTTTTACACTCTAAGCTCACGTGAGTCATGCTCAGTGTGAGAAACAAGAGGTATTAGTAAAATTTAGACAATTGTGCCATGAAAGATGCAATCATAAGAAATGGTTTGGGGCTTATGTATGTATGACTGCCCGGATAGATGAAGGTTTAGGATTCACTTTTAGGGAGAAAATCCATGAACATGGTTTATAAAGGTATATGTGCTTCATGGAGATTTGAATACTCTAATCTTGGGCCTTACTCCTAAGGAGGATGCCCAAGTTAGGAGGGGACTTATGATTGGGTTTTACTCCTGGAAAGGAAACCCAAATCAAGGGTAAATTAGGACTGGTTAAAGAGAAATTGGGGGACTTGGGGATTATTCCTGAAAAGGAAGCCTAAGATTATAACTGGGTTTTATACTTGAAAAAGGAGACCCAGGTTAGGAATTAAGGTTTGGGGCTTACTCCTGAGGAGGATGCCCAAGTTTGGGAACTTTAAGAATTTGGGACTTACTCCTGAGGAAGATGCCCAAGTTAAAGGACTTATAACTGGGGATTATTCCTAAAAAGGAGACCCAAGTTAAGGATTCTCTCATCTTAAAGGATGAGGTTGAAATAATGATCTCTCCATATTTAGTGACATAATGATATTTAAATCACTAGGTTTTGAGAGATATTACACAGAATTCCTTTCAGATAAGGAAGTAAAATCACGAAATCATGCCATAAATTGCTTTGAAGAGTGTCTTGAAGACTGAATCTTGAAAAGGAAAGGTGTGATGGCTTAAGAGGGGTAAAATGGGATAGATGGGCACCTAAAAAAGGTAGGGGCGCGCAAGTATTGCGGCGGCGCGCAAGTATTGGTCGCGCAAGTATTCTTGCGCGACATGAGGGGTACTTGCGCGATTCTCAAACATCATCAGAATATTTGAGCGACTCTTTATAAATCCCTTTAGAATCCTCTTGAGGTTCTTCCAGAAAAGGGACGCGCAAGTTCTATTGAAGGAATAAGGCGGCGCGCAAGTGTTGATGAGTTTCAACACTTAGGCCTTCCTTCTTCTCTTTAAATCTTCCGTTCTAGGTAAGAAATTACCTTTAGAAGTGTTCCGGAAGCTTTGAAAAGAGACTTGGGCGTCGGGAGCTTCAATCCGAGTTTCTGGAAAAAGATCCTCTCGAATGGGGGGCCCACAAGGTCTATTTATAGGCAGGAGAAGACCCTAGGCGGTTACCGAGCGGTTATCACTTAGTTCGCGCAAGTCACTTGCACGACCATAAGGCGTCGCGCAAGTAGACTTGCACGACCACTAGGCGGCGCGCAAGTGTACTTGCACGACCATAAGGGAACTTGTGTGACCTATGGGAAATGTTCTCCTTGTTCATCCCTTTGTCGATTTTTGATGTTTCTTTAAAGGATGAATCACTTTGGACTAAGGTATTTCCCTTTTTTCAGTCGTTAGACTCTGTGACGGAAAGGAGCGTCAACAGTGAATTTTGAAAAATATGAGATAAAGGGATTTTTTTGATTTCACTACACACATTTCAACTTCATTTTTCTTAAATATTCATTCAATTTTGGAGTAATTCTTTTGTTGGAGTTAATTGTAATCTCGATTAATTCCTAAGATTTTATTTCAATGCTTTAAGGACCAAACCATGATGTAACAATAGTATTGTCAAGGTCCAGTACTTATTAAAGGAATAAGAGCTTCCAAATATTATCGAAATCTTAGTAAGGTGGGTGTGAAAAGGATTCTTGTGATTTACAATCGGAACAACACAAGTCACGCACTCAAAATCTCACACCGATCAGTTAGAAATTAAGAGAATCTCATTCGCTTGCATCAAAACAAGCATTAAAATATAAAAGTATGGAAGATACATAGAATGAAATGTTTTAACACCCAAATTACTCCAACCCAGTATCTAAAATAAGCATTGGAACTCCCTTGACATGTTTGTAGCTTCCTCACAATGAACACCCACCGTTTATCCCGACATCGAGAGGAGGAGGAAGGTCGATTGGATCTCCTTTTTCATCCTTGATCCCTCTATGAGGATAGGGGCCTCCAGAACATCTCGGATGATGAGAGTACTCTTTTGGGTCTCTGAAATTCCGGAGTGTGGATCCTAGTTCTAACATGGAAATGAGGTCCCCTTGGTTCCCTTTTATAGCCAAAATGGTAAGTGGTTTTGATCACCCAGTTTTGGTGATACCAATTGAGTCTCAGTTTTGGGTTGGTATATAAAATTATTTAGACTTGGACAAAAGATAAAACATGTTTCAAGATGTCTTGGATTTCACCATGGAATCTTTGGTGGCCATTTAACATCTAGAAATGGAGATATTGTCAGAAAACCGAACCAAACCCTTGACTTCGTGCAGATTCTATCCCCTGGACATAATCGTTCGGATGGGCCACCAGATGAACGAATTGGCCATCAGTTCTTTGGGATGAATGGTATCCCATGAAGTTATGTGAAGGCCCAAAAAATTGAATCCCATTTGGAAGCACGTAATTCTCTCACTATTCAAAATAGTGGACATGTGTCCTTGGGTTCCATGCAGTTTGGCCTATTTCCTTCTGGATCATCTCTTTGGCCTCCAAATCACCTCCTCCTACAATGAATTTATCAAAAAAAGTAACATTTTACTTTTTAACTGTGATAAGAACAAAATAATGGAATAAAAAATGAATTGAAATTAGTTATTATTTCAATAATTTTCAATACAAAACAAGTTTAGCACAGTGGTGTAAGGGTGATAATGAAACAGTGAATCGCTACATGATCAGTATATAAAAAAAATTATTGGTTATTAGGGAACTTGGGGGGGGGGGAATTCAGTTTTGATTGAACAAAAACAATTGTTTTTGTTCATCACAACTTAAAATTTTTATGTTCCCTATAATAATCTAGTATTGAGTGTAGATCCCACATGTAATGTGGTTCTTTCTAATTGATTAATAATTTTTTCAAGGATTAATAATAATTTTTGACTCAAAAAGTGATGAACTTTAAAATTTAACCAAAAAAGTTAAGTAAAAATTCATTTAAAGGCTAATGATATAATGAAAAAATAAACTGTGAAATAACTAAAGAAGGGTGGTAGCTAATGAGGTGATGATATTGAGTTCTGTAAAGTGAGGGTATTGATAGAGGATTGGAAGTAAGCGAGAGAGTATGATCAAGGATGGATAAGGGCTCAAAGTGGATCATAATGATAGTGTGGAGGATGGAGAGACAAGGGAGATAATATAATATTATAGGTCTATGATAGAAAATGAGCAATTAAGGATTAGAGATCAACATATTATTCTTGAGGATAGGGGTAAATGATGGTTTATTTTTAAATAACAATTATAAGTGGTATTAATAAAAAAATGGCCAAATACATAATTTTCAGATTATTTTTGAGAGTGCCACTCAAAATAGAGGAAATCAATTTTCAGTGAAAGTCATCCAAGCCTCTAATATATAATAATTAATAAATATATATTTACCTATGTTGACATTCATTGAACTTATTGCTGAATTATAATAAATACTACATCATTTATGGACATAAATATTCAAGTCTCTTAATTTTTTGGAAGAGGTTGGTTCGTAATTGATGGGCCTTGTAGGTTTTAGTATAGTCATTCTGTATAATTGTGAGAATCTATCCCTTTTCAATTTACCGCAGATAGACCCCATTAAATATTTATTTTTATAAGACCTTATATTAATTTCTTATACCATGGATGATTAGATTTTCCAAACATTTAATGATTTTATCCTTCCTAGATAAATCTTGTGGGAGGAACCAATTTTTATGATACTCCATTTTAGGATATATCAAAAAATTGTTATTTTTTTATCAGTGAACTTTAGGATTCTATTTTAGTGGAGGTAGCACTAGATTCATCTATCTCTTCTATATTATTACTCATAAATGGATAGATTACCCAGGGATATGCAATATGAATAATCATTTCATATTGATTTGGGTTAACCAAGAGGACAATTAACTTTACCAATACAAAATTTTAAGAATTTGTAAAGTGAAAAATATAGGACAACACCAATTATGATAGAAACTATGAAATAAAATTATAAACATATTTTTAGGACCCAACATACATGGAATGATGAAATTATGGTATACATTATATAGATACAAATAGAAACACTAATAAATTATGCAAGGTATTTTTATGTATAGGATCCCTCCATTAGAGAAAACCCAACCATAACATTTATTCATGTGACCTCATTTTATATTAAAACTCATTATATATCTGAATAAATTACACCCTATAATATATATAGGTTTATTTTATTTGGTGATTTGGTACCTCATCATATTATTTTATAATAATTTTTTTGGTAATTTCCATAAAATTCTCCATGAATGATATCCTTATAAAAATATCACACAAAATACTTTTTTCATTTTAGTGGGAATGGAAGCATAAGAAATGGGTAGTCTCATACACTCAGTAAGGGGAAAATAATTGATAAAATAAAATATCATAACTAAAAATGAAGAAGTCGCTTTTGTATGATAACATAATCATATATTTCTTGAATATTATATAAGAAAAGTATACCCAATAAAGCATAAATCGTAAATCTTGTTTTATAACATATGTCTTTTGGAGTAAAATAAACCATGAGACATAGGAGTATTAAAAATTAATCCATATTTATTATCAATGAAAACATAACATGGGTATCTTGTATAACATATAGGTGTGTCATAAAATTTGGAATATACATAAGAATATAAAATGATTAATTATTTTAATACTCACTACCAATGCCTCTATCACAGAGTGCATAATGTCCCATAGAGGATTGAGTTCACATCCTATTCCATTAACATAGTGTACAAAATCCCTTATAGCTTTAGGTTTTCTCCACATTCCTAAAAACATAGTGAGTAGAGTCCCTTATGGGTTTGAATTCACCTCACATAACAATTAACATAGTTGAAAAAGTCAATTAGTGATTCGGGTTTACTCTTAATACCTATAAACATAGTGGATAGAATACCTAAGGCGTTTTTTCAGTACTCATTCATTTACATTAAATTTATATATAAATTTATACCCAATACATAAGAGGTATTTATAATCCTAGTCCCACCTATCACATAGTGACAATCATAAACATGTGTTACACATGAATATGGAATTATATATAAGTCTATCGTATCATAATTATCCTATGAGAATGAAAAGTGTTTCATATGAATTATAAAAAATTGAAACTAGTAGACATAAAAAAAATATTAGTGATTACATTGATACATATACCAAATTAATCATAAGAAACGTTAATTTATATCGACATAGATTAAAATAGTGTATAAGAACATTATAAAATTGCATTGAAATATAATATGAACTATTGATTAAAATTTTATGGAAATTATTTTAAAGATAAATACTATATAAAATAAAAATGACCTAAAAATAATGATAAATTAAATAAATATTACTTATTAGAAATGTGAAAACATGAATATAAATTTTTATAATGAAAATTGACGAAATTTTTTAGGGTAATATATAGCCTAGAAAATGTTAAAATGATATTAATTTTATTATTTTGTAAATAAAGTCAAAGTCAATAGAAAATAAACTCAATTATTCATAAAATTTGTGATAAAGAATACCAAAACATAATAAGAAATTTTTGTACCTAAAGAAATATTATTCTTGGTCAAAAAAGAAAGACAAGGTCGACAACACAAAAAAAATCCTAAGGGGACTCAAGCATATCATACATAAAATATTACATCATTTTAGAACAATATTTAAAAATAATAATAATAATACATTCCATATAACAATAATGGTTTTGTTTCCTTTAGTCATTAAAATATAATAAAATTATTTCATGAAATATCATTAACATATCTTACAAAATTGTTCTCCCAATGTACCCTTTTCAAGTTTATCTTATATAGAACCATTATTTATAAAAAGGGGAATTATAAACATAAGAAAGAGTATGATTCGAATATCATTAAGGGTAAATGCGGGAGATATAATTAATTATCCATATAAAATGATAATATAAGTATTAGAGCCTGAGACTATGATCATAACTAAAGAATTTTGTACCCAACCAGTCAATGATCAAAATCATGGATCGTGACCTTATTATTTGTCATAAAGTTGATGTAAGTCATAAGTGTATGGAATAATCAATAATTTATCACGATCTTTGATGAGATATCATAAGTACAAGGAAAATGTTCTTGTCATAAACATATGAATGGAAAATCATTTTCTTAGTCAAGGATCATGGCCAATACAATCATTTTAAGGACATGGCCGTAAACATTACATAATCTTGAATTGAGGTAATAATTAATATTGAGGATCTTTTCAGGTTTATGACATTATAGAATTATTTCCTAACTTATACTAAACATATTGAATATTACAAGTAGACACGTCTACTCAGTATCTATTTTTTGATAAAATAAACACACTTAAAAGAAAAGAATCCTTTAATTACATGTTTTAAATAGTAATACTTTTACCGGATCCCATCCTTGACCCAATTACATGTTATGTCATATGAAAAACATTTAAAAAACATGGGATAGTCATGGAATGCTCAGTAAGGGATGCAGAAAGAAGGAAAGCTGTTAGTTTTTAAAACAACCTGTAAACCATGCATACATAATCATAATGTAATACTTTTCACCTTATAGAAGTAGGAAAAACAATTAACTGAATATAAGATCATTTATTACCCTTTTTGTAACCTAAATATTAACATAAATCCCATAGAAAAAATACATCCTATAATGGTAACTTGGTACATAAACATACATAAATGGAATAACCATATGGTCAACTTACACACATATCACTATATGGATTAACAATATGACTGACTTCTTTACCCAATGCATTGGAGGTTATAACGTAACCATCCATCCATGGTTTATCACAGAATCACCCATCATTTGTTTTATCACATAACCACCCGTAAAATGTCAAATTACCATTACATAGTTATAATACATAAAATATTGAAAATATGAACATTTGAATAATAACATTTGTTTTACAATCACAAAAATAATTACAAGATATTGAAATACTCAATCCATTTCAAAAACCATTTTCAATATGAAACCACCCAATAAAGGGAACAAGTGTTTTCTTTTCCATTAAATAAAACATTAAGCCTTATAGAGGAAGCCAAATAATTATTACAATAGTGGAGAGGTCACTGTCACCACATAAATTAAAAACATTCCCTTTTGTTGTTTAGAAAAACACTTCATAGAAAAAACATATTCCATTTCAATTAATGTAAAATTAAAAGGGTTATATTATACACCATATAAAATAGGGAGGTATGTATTATCAAAATCTACCTCAATGAAAGGAGATTGAGATGAAGTCCCTCACCTCGTGTACGACTTGACTCATTGGTTATTTAATTTCCTGAATAATAAACTAAAGTTAATATATAAATTATTTATAAAAATTTTCAAGTTTATTAATCCATTTTTATAACTTATTACCTTGTAATAACAAGTAGTTAATTATTTGATATCATATTGGACATTATTTCGATTATCAGAACGTGAGCCCAAAATAGACATGTTATAATTTTAAATTGTATATTTGGTCAAAATTACAATATCTCCCGAATGATATTCAGGATTTATATATCATATATAGCATGTATAAATATATTTATAATAGTCCATATCATTAGGATATAATAAATGAAATGCACCGTTCATGGAGACACTAAGTTGTACAAACACATGAACGATACATTCATTTCTTTTTTCATATTTAGAGGAAAGAAAACAAAATGATAAAAAGGTATATTATAATTCAAGTATAATATATATGTTATATATGTTACATAAGTTCATTAATTACATCCTTTATATGTTCAATGTATAGCATGAACGAGTCATGTCACTTTGAGGGGCGGTAGTCCATACTTTATCAAATGAAATTATTATATTCATACAACATGAATAGTATAAAGATATGTTAGAAATGATAATTACAGAAGAATATAGATATAATAAATATAATAAATATCATATATAATCACATTTCATCATAATGGCCACCATAAGTGGTGGTAGGAGAAGATTGAACATTCATCGTTTTGTGAGGAAGTAGTTCGTCATCCCCAGAAACAGTATGTTCTATACCCATTAGAAGAAGGTTTTTGTAATATTAGTTAAAACAATTATCATAAAAATATAATATAATAATGAGGATACTGGTATTTTTATATATACAATTAATAATAAGACTATAAGTAGTGGAGAAGGAAAAATAATGGAAAGAAACTTGAGAGAAGACGTTACCTCAAATCGGGTAATTTTTTTTTGATTTGAGCCAAAGGGGTCTCCTGAATCGCCTGCTGCCTATGAGAATACTTCTATTTGGAAGAGATAGATTTTGGGGGATTATTTTGGAATAGGTTGGATGAGCCAAGCAGCATGAGACATTTGAGTAATGGGTGAGAGTTGATGGTCTTTTATAAGGTGAAGGAGGGGCTCTTTAAGAAAGTTTGAAAGAATTATTCTCTTATAAAATTATTAATGATTTAAAAAGTCTCAAATCTCAATAAATATTAAAATAATATGACTATTGTGTGAAATAAAATCATCCAATAACAATTGGATAGGTTTTGGTTATTTTTTAATCTATAAATTTTTTATTTAACCCTTTTTTACACTTACCAATTTATCATGCATTTAACACTTTAAGAATCAAAATGGTTACCAAATCATGAAAAATATCCAATTAAATAAGAAATAACACAATTTTAGACATATGATAACTATTGGTATAAATATTATATTTTTTTAGTTTAATAATATTTAATAATATATTTTATATTTTAAAATATGAATTATCTCAATTTTGACGCTATTTATATCATGACTTTCTAAAAATTCATAATAATGTAATTGATTAGAAAAAAACATCATTAATACAAATATAACATGTATAAATCATCCATAAATTTTTTCATGGCATCAAAATAACCCAATTACATTTATTTTATCACTTATAATATCATTTTTTTAAATCCGTTTTAATGAAGCAATCACTGCATCATCATTGGGTCATAATTATATTTATTTTTTTAATCTCTAAAAATTTATTAATAAAATACCATGATGTTTTAAATCTTTTAATACTTCTAATTATTATTTATAGTCGAAAATATATGTTATATTACCCCATATAATAATGTTTTTACTTAAATATATATGTTTATGATACATCTTCTTTATCTTTTAATTATTTTTTATAAAATGTCATTTTCACTAACATGTGGCTCCATGGGGTCCTAAAATCGACCAAGGATTCACATTGTCTGAAATATTTCATCCAATTGGTTTAGTACATGTGTTAGGGTGGTTTAATATTATTATAATATTATTGTTTACTCTTATTTACCAGATTTACCCTTTAACCATTGTAAATATAATATTTACTAAAGTTACTATTCATAATGTCAAAAAATAAAAATTACTTATTTACATAATTTGGACCTCCTAATTACAAATAGGGAATGTATTTTTTCCAAATTCAAACCACAAAAATTTCAGAAATTATTTTAATATTCATTACCTTTGGCAAAACAAAAAAACTTGTTTTTAAGAAAAAACTATCTATCAAATGATTTAAATGTGTTCGTGTATAATTTAAAATTGAAATTACATATAATGACAAATATTGGATTAAATGATAAAAAATAATCTAATTACATTCAAAAACCAATTAAAAACATAATCTAACCATGTAAATAAATCTGATGAAAAGACATTTTTGACTTAAAAAGCAGTATTTTCACAATTCAATAAAAAATGAACTTTATAAAAAACAAATAAAAAATTACACAATGTAAATTTTGATGTCCCACATCCAAATAAGAAGTTTATTTTGTAAAATTTAATATATAAAAGTGAAAATAAGTAGATTTAAAAAGGTATCTCCTTCAAAAGGTAGTAAAACTACCTATTGAAAATATTTAAGTATTTATGCATAAAATTGGATTCATTCACATTTTAAGCCTCTATATTTTACTGGATAAATGTAGAAACATTTAAAAAACATGTTTAATCACAATATGGTTAGTCTTGTTCATTTCTGCTAATATAGTAGGTAGGAGTTAACTACCATTTAAAATAAAAATATTCAATTATTAGTTTTCAGTATGACTCTGCCTTATGTGCAATATGAGTTTCGAAGAAAACCATTATTGTGTGTCAGGTACGCCATCAAACATAGCATCCCCTTTAAAGTATGATTAATATCTTAATCATAAGTATTAATATAAATCAAATATAATATTCTAGAAATATCTCGATCATTACATACTTCATCCTTTTTGGAAATTACATCCCCACAATTCTATTCACTCATCAAATTAGTGGGGGTATTTATCCCTCATAAAATTTTTGGATTCCCATGTTTCCTATTCAACTGTATGGTGTTTTCAAAAAACCTTCACCTGATGAATTAACTTATTCCGCAACACTTTCTCTTTTCAGTCAAGAATCTAGAATGGTTTTTCCCCATAAGAGTGATTCTCTCCTAACTGAACTATCTACGGACTCAAAACATGAGATGGATATGGTATATACATTTTCAAAATTGGAATATGAATAATAGTGTGTACCTAGGAAAAACATGGAGGTAAAGCCACTTTGTTGGAAACTAGTCCATCTTTACCTAGGATTTTATAGGGTTCAATGAACCTTAGACACATCTTTCCATTATTACCAAAATGAACTACACATTTCTATGGAGAAACATTGATAAAGACATGATCACCTAACTCAAAATTAATATCCTTCTTCTAGTAATCCACCTAACCTTTCTTCTTGTTTTCTATTTTCCTCATGTACTTCTAAATTAACTGAAAATTTTCTTCCATCTCTTAAACCAATTCGGGTCCCATCTAACTTATTTCACCTACATCATTCAAAAAATATATTGTTAAACAACAATTTCTATATAATTCCTCAAATGGAGTCATCTGTATACTAGAATAAAAATTTTTACTATAAGAAAATTCAACCAAAGAAAGATGTTGGTCCCAACTTCTCTAGTAATAAATTAAAGAATCATGTAGCATCTCTTGGAATGTCTGAATAGTGAATTCTGATAGCCCATATAATTGAGGATAAAAGGCTATACTAAAATATAATTCAATACCTAATTTCTTCTGAATTCCTTTCCAAAAGATAAAACTGAACCTCAGATCATGATCAGATACAATAGAGAGGGGAACTCTATGTTACAAGACTATATATTTTATATATAATCATGAAAGATAATATCAAGACATTTTATCTTGAATAGGAAGAAAATGAGAAGATTTAGTCAATCAATAAACAATAACCCATATTTCATTATTACCTCAAGATGTCTTCGGTAATCTCACAATGAAGTCCATGGATATATTTTCCCATTTCCACTCTAGCACTGGTAAAGGCTGAAGCATCCGTTTCCGTAGCTACCACTCTGCATTAACCTATTATCAAGTCAAAAACTTTACAATAAATTCTGAAATATCACTTTTCTTTCCATCCCACTAGTAACAATACAGATGATCTATGTACCACTTTTTACTACTAGGATGAACTAAAAATTAAGAATTATGATCTTCACCAAAAAACTATTTTTTCAATTATGAATCCCAATGCACACATAATCTCTTCCCAAACATCAAAAAACAATCCTTATCATTGTTAAATCCAGGTAACTTACCCTTCTGAGTAAACTCTAGGATTTTTTGCAACTCAGTGTCTTCTTTTCATGCTTTCTTTATTTTATTTGTTAGTGATGATTTGACATCCACCTGAAACAAAATAGCGTAATTTCCTATACAAACAACTTCTATGAAAATGTTCATCAAATCATTAATCAACAGTTATTTTCAAAATGTAGCAAGGTTAATTTAGAATTACCCTTTTGGATTAAAGATTTAGCCACATTATTTTCCTTTCTTGAATGGAAATGGATTGTGTAATCATAATCCTTGATTAAATATTACTATCTCTTATATCTCATTTTAAATTCCTTTTGAATGAATATATACTTAAAACTTTTGTAATAAGTATATATTTAACTCTTTACACCATAACAATGATGCCAATAAATTTTTAATGCAAAAACAACTGTAGTTCATTCCAAAATCATGTGTAGGGTAATTTAACTCATGAGGTTTCAACTGACGTGAAGCATAATCAATTATCTAATCATTATTCATTAGTACACAACCAATTCCTTTTAATGAAGCACCATTATAGATAACGAACTCACAATTTCTGGAAGGTAGTGCCAAAATGGAGCATTCACCAATATTCTATTTAATTACTGAAATCAGATTGTTTTATCCAGATGAACTTAACAGCTTTTCAAGTTAACATAGTTAGTTGGATAGATAACCCTGAAATTTTTTCAACAAACCTTCTATGATTTCCATCCAAACCTAGAAAACTACTAATCTCAATTATATTAAGAGCTCCTGTCCATTCTTTAACAACATTTTTTTAGCAGGATCAATAATTATGCCATTTTTTTTAAACAATGTTACCTAGGAATGAAATTTGTTGTAACAAAAAAACACCACATTACATTTGAAATACACCAAAATGTCATCGATAAACACAAACATAAACTTATCCAAGGACACGCGAAAAATTCTATTCATAAGATCCATGCATACAAAAGTTGAATTGGTTAACCCAAAAGGCATGACTACAAATTCATAATGGCCATATCTAGTATGAAACATGGTCTTCCGAATTTCTGCTTCCTTTACATTCAACTTATGGTACCTCCAACTCAAGTCCATCTTCAAAAAATACTAATCTCCCTAGAGTTGATAAAAAATCATAGATATGCGGCAAAGGATACTTGTTCTTATCATTGATATTATTCAAGGATCTGTAATCAATGAAAAGTCTCATTATACCAAATTTATTTTTAACAAAAAAGACTGGAGAACCACCTGATGATGTGCTAGGTCGAATGAAACATTTATCTAACAACTCCTGCACTTTTATCTTTATATCCAAAAGTTCAATTTGATCCATTTTATAAGGGTGTTTTGAAATTGTATTAGCATCAAGATCTAAGTAATTAGTAAATTCAACATCTTGATCTGGTATAATACAAAACAAATCATCAGAAAAACATCAAGATACTCATTTATTATAGGAACATCATTAATTTAAACAGTTCCTTTATTTTCAGAATTGGTGCAATGTAACATTCATTTTCGTCATTTACTAGTTTCTGAGCTTCCTGATATGTTATCAGAGATAATGGTTCATTCTTCTACACAAACTGAAATTATTTCTGAAAAAAACTCTTTATCTCTACATTTAATCTTAGAATTCTAAACAAAAATCCAATCCATTCCCAAAATAACATCAAACACTACTTGAATCAAAACAAAAAGTTTTTCTAGTGAATTTCTTCCCTAAATAAGGATAAGAATATTTTTATAATTTCTTTTTGCCTCAACATTTCCCTTAGTTTTTTTACCACATGATCAGGATTAATATATTGATATGGAATTCCCAATTTACAAGAAAATTTCATAGAAATTAAATAATATGTAGATTCTGAATCAAAAAACACTTTGGGATAATATGAAAAAACAAACAATATACTTGATACCACTTTATTTGAAGGTCCCTCATGAACCATAGTAGTAACAAAGGATTTTTTCTCACACTTATACTCTTGACATGTCTTGTTTCTTCCCTGAGTACTCAAATTTGGACATGCATTGGCATAATGTCTAAACTTATTTCAATTAAAACATCTTATTATTGGCTTTTCATTTCCTTCATGATCATCTCCCTAACAGTTACGATCCATATAACCAGTCTAACCATGCTAGAAGGATATTCCAAATTTTGAGAGACATTCTACAGGATTTGTTTTACCGCACATCTCACAAGATGGAAATCTAATTTTCTTACCTCCATACTTCATTGATTAGTTATTTACCTTTTCCTTCCAACTAGACCTATTATTTTTCTTCCTCTTATAGAACACCTGATTGTCATGAAAACTCAATTTATACCTTCTCGGAATATCTAACAAGTATATCAATGCTTTTTAATTCATGAAGGGATAATGATATTCAATATGTCGGCTTCAGTCCATAGTAAAATCAATTTATATTACTATCAAGATCTAGGATGAAATTTGGAGCATGCCTTGCCACTCAAGTGAACTTTTCTTCATAAGTAGCCAATGAGTCATCCTCTAGAATCAATTCCAAGAATTGTTTTCTATCCTAAGTCGAACCACATTAAGAAAATATTTCTCAAGAAATATACTTGTGAATTCATCCCAACAAAGAGCATCAATCTCATTACTATCTAGATATTTTTTAACCATTGACCACCATTGATCTTCTTCAACTTCAAAATGATAAATAGCCTGACTAACCATTTCTTTGTTTATACAAGCCTTGACATCAAAAATCATTTCCAATGCTTTTATCCAGTCATCCACTTGAATTGGGATAGATGATCCTCTAAAAGATGGGGGATGTTGCCTCATGAAATGCTCCAATATGGACGTGTTCTTCTAGGTCTGATCTGGTTAATCTCATGCATGTATACTACCACCATTAATAGTCTAAGGAAAATAATCCTTAACTGCAAAAAACTATTCAGTTCTGATGTCGACTATCTGAGGATTAGGATTTGGAAGGTTATTCAACTTTGTATGGATTCCCAACATAGCTACTATGTTTCCTCTCTGGGAAACCATTTTGAACAAACATATCTTAGAGGAAGTTATAGGGTAATCTTCAAATTCTAAATAATTTCAATATTACCATAATATAAAAAACAATTATGGATATTATATTAACTAAATCATACATCTTAATGTTATCTAAACAATCCTCTGATACCAACTATAAGGACCCTTCCTTAAACATTACTGTATCTTGAATGAATTTAATAATTCACATTGAGGATCTTTTCAAGTTTATAGATTTAGAGAATTAATTCATACCGTATACAGAACACATTGAATATTACATGTAGACACTTCTAATCAGTACCAATATTTTCTTAAAATAAAAACTCTTAAAAGAAAAGAAACATGTTTAGTTCCATGTTTTAAAAAACATGACTTTTCCTTGATCCCATCCTTGACCCAATTCCACCTTATGTCCTAGGAAAAATATTTCAAAAACCTAGGAATAGAATTAAAATCTCAGTAAGGGATAAACAATGAAGGAAAGATATTAGTATTCAAAACGACATATAAACCATGCATACTTATCCATAATGTAATAATTTTCCCCTTAAAAAGGGATAAAAAAACTTCACTAAATATAAGCTCATTGTTTACAATTTCATAACCAAAATATTGCCATAAATCTAATAGAATAAAACTTATAGAATATAAAGGTAACATGGTACTTAAATATACTTAAATGTAATAATCATATGGAAGACTTCGACACATATCACTAAATGAAATAGTTATATGGCCGACTTCCACACCGAATGCATAAGAGGTTATAACATAACCACCCGTCCATTTTTTATCATGAAACCACCCATCTTTTGGTTTATCACGTAACCAACCACCAAATGTCTAAGTAATATTACATAATCATAATACATAAAATATTTCAAATATAAACATTTCACTAATAACATTTCATTTTAAATCAGAAGAAATAATTTAACGATAGTGAAATACTCAATCCATTTAAAAATGATTTTCAATACGAAAACACACTAAAATGGAATAAGGGGTTACTTTTCCTTCAAATAAAACATTAAGACTTATATAGGAATCCAAATAACGATTACAATGGTGGATAGGTCATTATCTCCGCATACGCTAAGAAATTCCTTTTTGTCGTTAATAAAATTATTCACAGAAAAAAAATTTACCTTTGAATGAAAGTAAAATTAAAAGGGTTAGGTTATAAACCATATAAAATAAGGAAGTGTATATTATCGAAATTTGCCTCAATGGAAGGAGATTGATACAAAGTACCTTACATCATTTTTGACTTCACTCGTTCATTATTTAATTTCCTTAATAATAAAATTATGCTGATATCTACTTACTTCAGAACATTTTTCAAGTTTATTATTCCTTGTTTATCACTTATTACCTTTCTATAATAACTAAATAATTATTTTAGTTCATATCAAACATCATATCGATGTAGGATCATGAGTAAATAATGAACTTATTATAATTATAAATTTTCCAAGTGGTCAAAATTCTATTATCTCCATAAGGATATTAATTATTTATATACCATATATATAATATATATCCAATATATATGTTTTTAGAATATTCCATAGAATTTTGATATATGAAACGAGATGCACTGTTCCTGGGGACGATAAGCCATATGTAAGTAAGAACAGTACTTTAATTTCATTTTCATATTTAATGGAAAGGAAAATAAATTATAAATAGGTATATTATAATTAAAATAAATTATTTGTGTTATATATGTTATTTAATTCCATTAATAAAATCATTTATATGTTCCATGAATATCATGAATGAGTTATATCACATTTATGGGGCAGTAGTCTGCACTTCCTCAAATGAAGTTATTGTATTTATACAGCATGAAAAGCTTAACAGTATGTTCTAAATGATACTTACATAAGAATATAGATAAAATAAATTTCATTAATATAATATATAACAATATTTACATCGTAATGGACACCATATGATGTGGTATAATAAGATTGAACAATCATCGTTTCGTGAGGAAGTGCTTCACCATCAAAAGAAAAAATATGTTTTATACCCATTAGAAGGATGTGTGTGTAAGTTTAGTTTTAATAAATTTCTTAAAACAAATATAGTATACTAAGGATACTATTGTTGTTTTGTAAACAAATAATAAGAAGATTATAGGGAGTGGAATAGAAAAAATAATTGAATGAAACTTGAAAGAAGATGTTACCTCAAATCAGATAACTTCTTTTGATTTGAGCCAAAGGGATTCATAGAATTTCATAATGCCTAAAGGAATGCTTCTAAGAGGAATATATGGATGTTGGGAGCTTATTTGGGTAGAGGATGAAAGATCCAAGGTTCTTGAGGGGTGTGAGTAATGGGATAGAGGTGATGGTCTTTTATAAGGGTGAGGAGGGGCTCTTTAGGAAAGATTGAAAGTGTTATTTTATTATAAAATTATTTTATATATCCAAAGGTCCACAACTCATTAAATGTGTAGAAAATATGACTATTGTTTGAGTTAAAATCGTTCAATAATAATTGGAAAGGGTTTAGATATTTTTTATTCCTTATCCTTTTTATTTAACCCTTTTTTACTCTTACCATTTTTCCAAGAATTTAAAATTTTGAGAATCAAAATTGCTATGAAAACATGAAAAATATCCAACTAAAGAGTAAATAATAAAAGCATAGACTTATGATAACTATTTTTATGACTATTATATTTTTTTAAAAATTTTATAACATTTAATAAAATATTTTATATTTTAAAATATGGATTATGTCAATTTTGAAACTATTCATATAATGACTTTTTAAAAATTCATAACAACTTTTTTTATTCACGAAACATCATTAATACAAATATAACATGTAAATATAATAAAAAAAGCTTTTATGACACATAAATAACCAAATTACATTTATTTTATCATTTATAATGTTATTTATTTGAATCTTTTATTAATGAAGCAATCATTTCATTCTCATTGTGTCATAAGTAAATTTATCTATATCATGTCTAAAAATTATAAATAAAATGTAATGTTGTATGAAATAGTTTTATATTTCTAAAAACTATATATAGTTGAAATTATTACTTATATAACCTCATATAAATACTATTTTTTTTAATAGATATAAGTTTATGTTACATTTTTCGTAACTTTAAATTAATTTTTATAAAATGTCATTTTCACTTAAAAGTGGCTCCATGGGGTCCTTAAATAGACTATAGGATTTAAATGTTTGGAATTATTTCATCCAATAGGGTTAGGACATGTTTTAGGGTAATTTGATATTATTATAATATTATTTTTTAACCTTATTTACCTGATTTATCCTTTAACTATGTTAAAAAAGTATTTTAAGAAGTTACAATTCATAATGTGTAAATATAAAAGTTACCAACATACCCAGTTTACTGAATTTACAATTCATAATGTATAAATATAAAAGTTACCAACCTACCCAATTTGGACCTCATGACTCCAAATATAGAATCCAGTTTTCTAAATTCCGAACATAGAAGTTACATTAATTAATTTAAAATTAACTCATGTTGTCAAAACCAAAAAGCGTATTTTTTGGATATAATAACAATCAAAATATTGACATGTGTGTATGTCAGATAAAAATTTGAAATTACAACCAATGACCAAAATTGGATTAAATGGTAAAAAAATTAATCAAATTATAGATTAAAACCAATTAAAAAGATGATCTATCCATATAAATAAATTAGATGAAAAGGCAGTTTTTACATAAAATGTTGTATTTTACACTATTCATTAAAAATGAACTTTATCATAAAAATACCAAAAAGACCCCAAATAAAATTTTGATGCCCTGATTCTAAACAAGAAATTTATTTTGAAAAATGGAACATATAATAGTGAAAAAACTATATTTAAAAGAAATTCACCATCAAAAGGTGGTAAAACTCTCTTATAAAAATATTAGAGTATTTACAATAAAACTAGATTCATTATCATTTTAAGCCTCTAAATTTTGTGGATAAATGTAAAAACATGTAACAATTTTTTTTAATAATAATATAGTTTGTTATTTTTTATTATCGCCAAAATAATGGATAGTTATTAACTACCATTCAAAAAAATATTATTATGTTATTATTTTTTTATATGACTCAACCTTTTGTGTAATATGAGATTTCGGAGAAACCCATTGATGTGTGTCAGGTATGCCATTGAACATAGCATCCTATTTAATGTAAAATTAATATCTTTTTCATAAGTACTAATATAAATCAAAAGTATTATTCTATAAATACCTAGGTCGTTACAATCGTAGTGATCAAATCCCCCCAGTCTATTAGGTTTACAACTCAATACATCATTTCCTTAGTCTCGGTTCTCTACCAAGACTATAATAGTGGAAACCGTCCCTTGCTAAATGGGGTTAACTTCCCATTCCAATACACATTATATTATGAAATATAATTATTTACCTAATTAATTGTAGGTATTTTGCATACTAATTCATTAAATAATGAATAATATACATTTTTTATTCAAAAATACCTTTATAACATTCATCAGAACATCATATAAGATCCTAAGATAAAAAAATAGGTTTTGATAAAATCTCATCAACACATACTGATAAGACCGCTATATAAGATAACTAGGTGGTATCATAATTTCCTTTACCCCATGAATCATAATGAATATCAAAGGATGTTAACAATAATGGAAAATGAATTCTAAAAACATTTCAAAATTTCATTTATAATTTATGAAAAATTCATTTTTATTAAATAAAAATTTAAGCAAATTCCGAAGAATATTTAGAAAATGTATTAATATTAAAATAATAAATGAAACATTTAACGTAATCATATAATAAAATATATTCGTGAATTTGTAATAATATTCATATGTGGTAAATGTTAAAAAATGATTCGTTTCTCAATTTTTTGAACAAATTAAAAAATGGCCAGTTCTAAAGGCTTTATAAAATTAAATATTTAAAATATTTAAAAAAAACTCAAATATTTTTTATAATGACTAAATATAACAATTAAATCATAAAAAATAAAATTCTTGAAAAATTGGAAAGAACATGGAAACGATATAAACATTTCATCATCCAAAGATCAAATAAGGGCATCTTTTATTGAAAAAAATATTTTGATCATTTTATATACTAGAGAGAGAAAAATAAAATAAAAACATAAATAAAATTGAAGTTACTGTATTGGAATAAAATATATGGGTTTTAATAGATAAATATCATGAAATTATCCCAAACTATTTTCAAACATAAATAATCAGTATTAAAAATTTGATAGCAACAAAAACCCTTACCTTAGGTCCTAAATCACTTAATATGTGATCATAAATTCTGGTATAATAAATTTATATTCACCATAAATAAATACCATGAGTAAATTAATACTTTTATTACTATATAACATTGATTTATAATTTTTAATTACTCATTATTAACAATTTGTTATTCAAATCATCATTTGGGTGAAAACTAGTATGTTTTCGATGCTTGTTTCTATTTGATGGTTCTGGTCCTTTCACCTTGGACATGGTTTCATCATTTCAATAATATTAATAACTGTATAAGTATAATATTCATTAATAAAATTTTATAACTATTCATTTATGATTTTAATGAAGAGTTATTTATTATATCTCTTTATAGATACTGTAGTCTTCAAGTATGCACAAGTATGTTTTAATTTTCCAACATATACAATGAAAAATGGTAAAACATAAAATATAATTCCATTATATTAATGATATAAAAAATATCATAAATATTATCTAGATTCATCCATAGGAAGATCCATGTATTGAAAACATGATAAATTAGTCACCTAACTTCATGAAGATGGTAGTTCACACATACACACAAATGATGTTGTGATTTCTCTTACGATTGAAATATTGAAGAAAATGGTGGTACCATTAAAATAAAAAAATATATTCATGATACATATTTTATCATTTTTATGTGTTTAAATTATAATTCTAAGAGATTAAGGATGAATGAAACACAAAATAGATACGTACATATAATTACCAATTCATTATGAAACCTCCTTTGGCTTACACCATAAGCATTTAAATGGTAATTTTTTAAGTAAAGAATATCTTGGAAATATTTAAGTAAATAATGAAGTTTTTTTGTTAGTTATTTCTTGATATATATAGCTCAAAAATTATGAATGATTGTGGTGGAGGACCTCCTTTTATAATTGAGGTGGGTGGATTTTTTTTAAAATATATAAAACATTAGAATATAAAAAATTCATATTCAAATGAAAGTGAAAAAATTGATAATAATTTCTACATTATATAATATAATGTTTAAATCTATTAAGACAAGTATATTTAGATATGATTAAGTGACGTAATAAACCATATCATTTAGTTTAACCCACACACTAATCCTTTTTAAACTTAATCAAGGTAACAAATTTCTTCCATTATAACTATTCATTATAAAAACAAGTGATAATGGATTCATTAAAAAATACTTAAATTGTTATAAAAAATATAGATTCCATTTATTCAAATTCAATTCTTGTATCTGATAGGAATTAGTTTCAAAATATGTGGGAAAAACCCAACAACAACAGTTTTTAGAAGGATTCATTTTATGAAAAAAAACTGAATGTAATCCAATTAATTTCCTATTAAAAACCAATAAATAAATTTTTTCTTATTTAATTGATTATATAATGTTAAAATTTGGAAAAAAATCATACTGTATCATAAATTTATTTTATTAAGATAAAAACACATTACATGAATAAAATCAATTTTTTTAAACCAGTTTTTAACATCATGTGATTTTTATTTCATTGGTACAAAATTTATAATCGATGATTCCCAAAATTTAAACTCTTGTATATCATATATTGTAAAAACTTTTATCACGTATATTAATTATTCACATAATTTAATTGTTTGTTTATTCAAATACAATTAAAATTTTATATATATGTAATATAATTTTATTATAAAATCTCACGGAATTATACATCGCTTTCACTGAATTTTGACCCCATGGGAGGTAAAATGGTAAAGAGACACATAACGACCAAAAATATACAAAATGATAATAAAATATATTGTATTTCATATATAATTAAAATATAATTTACCCCAATGAAAATTTAATTATTGAAAATCTTAATTTCGAAGTGAGATTCGAAAAAATCCCCATTACAAAAGACTTCAGCTTGATCTGGCGCACTCTAAAACCTATATAATAAATTTAGATTTTTTTTAGAACAACACTTTTAATATTCATTTTAATTAATATAATTAAATTATTAATTATTATTAGCAACATATTATGTTTTTATAGATAAAATTAATATTTTGGTTTTTAATATTTTGTTCTTCCATGCATATTTTGGTTTGATGGTTTGGGACCTTCATCATTGATATTGGTTTCTTCATTTTAGAAATGATCCTAAATATTTAGAATATTCATTCTCTATATTTTTCACTTCCAATGGCCCTTTAAAGGAACTTGTAGTGAAAGTTGTCAAATAACTCTTCAAATTATCATTTTTATTGAAAATTAAATTTACAAAATAAGAGAATTTATTAGTGAGAATACATTGGAATGTTACTGCTAAAAAATATAAATACATATTAAAATAAATTATTATTACATAATATATCTATTATTTTGGTTTTATTAGTAATGAATGATATAAATTTAATAACATACTTCAATTAAGTGGTAAAATATATCCAAATAAGAAAAATGTTATAATTATTGGATAAGTAATAATAAGTTATTATATAGTAATGATATAATATTTATATAATATTAATGATTTCAAAAAAAATTATTAAGTTATTAAATTAGATTTAGTAACATGTGGATGAATCAGATAAGGATATATGATTAATGAGACACAACATGAATTATAGTTAATTATGGTACTCTTTCTGGTTTAGAGGTTGTATTAACCTCCTCTAAATTGTTTCATAGTGGTTTCGAAAAAACCCTACAAAGTGGAGTGTCATTGAATATTTAATAGTGTAATTATTTTATTTTCATATAAATTATATATTAAATGAATTAATATTTTTAGTGGTTTTTAGTAGTGATGGATTACCATGATTTCATTTTTAATTGTGATTTTTCAACTTAAACGAATGTTTTCTAGAAAAACATATAGTGGTGGTTTTAAATGCAACTAAATATGGTTATATGTCATATTTTGAGGCATTTTTTCCAAAAATGTAGTTTATTTGATGTTTTAATACTACAAAAAAATATGAATTTATAGAAAAAATATCCCAGTTTAGCCCAACCCATCCAAAAAATAATGAATTTTATAAAAAAAGACCAGCAAGAAAAAAACTATAAAAAAATATCATTTTCCATCAACCAAAAAACAATAATAAATTTTATATGACATGATATTACATTGTAATATATAAAAGATATTATTCAACATAATGTAAAAATGAAATTATTCCTGGAATATATAGGTCAGAGAGATGCATTCCCCTTATTCTCAATTACTCAACCATGCTACTACATACCATATATATCCCCAATTTTTGCCTCTGGTGTATGAGTTTTAAGTAAATAATCCTACATTATTAAAGATAATATTTAATAAATTATAAATTAATTTTAATTTGAATGATATATTATTTTTTCTAAAATAAATTTCACTAATATTAAAATAATGAATCAATGTTTTTCATGAGAATGTTATGAATATATGATGATCTAATATACTGTACATGGGACTCACTACATAATTAAACTCATAACATGGATAGAGTATTTCGATCATTAATTTTTTTCACTAATACTAAATATATAAACAGTAAAACCTAACTCAACCATCACATGGACAATCCTAACTAAAAGATTATACCATTTAGAGAAACAATAATATTAAATTACCTCTTTTTAAAACCCTAAATTCCTCCCCAAATGGGAGAAAATCACCATACCATAGTAAACATCCATAATATTAATAATGAAAATAATGCAATATATTTACATACATTAATATATTTAATGAAATCCATCTTCTAAATTTTCGATTGAATCCCATAACTAAATCTTCAGTTGTAAATAATAATGGATTTAACAATCCTTTTAAATATTTACTAAATTATTAACACCTAAAATAATGATTTTATATGTACATTTATGAAATTTACCAATCCTGGACCCATTTTATCTATTACTATTTACTCAATAATATTGTTGGTCATCATAAATAAAACTATATTCAATGTAATTTCTAGAGGAGAGAGCTGATCATTTTTCATTTTAATAATTTTTTTATATTTAATTATATTTTTCGGTCCATGAATTTCTTTTTTCACACATAGATATCCAAATCCTATAACCCCCACCCATAGATGAAATCATTGATGAAGATCTATTTTAATAACCAAAAACCCATGGTGGAGATAGTTTGAAATCATCCCATCCAAAAACCATATTACTTCTTCCAAAGAACATAGTCTATCACATTCTCCAATGATATTGTAACTAACATGGTAGTTTTCATATCACACACATGTTTAATTTTATAAATTAAATTTTATAATATTATAAGATAAATTAATTTAGTAACACAAGCATATAAATATTATTTTTTACCCTTATGTTTTATGGACAATAACTTAACTATTTCTTAATGGACATCAGACCACAACTTGGTTGTTCAAATAGAATAACTTACCGCCTTCTCCTTTTTCAAAAATTACATAACAATTATTTTGAAAATTTTTATTACATGATTTTTTAGGAATATCTAATATAATAAATTAATTTAAAATTTCAAAGTCATTTACTAGAAAAACTCATCGACTCCGATGTGTGGGGAACTAGTTTCTTTTCATCATTGAAAGAATTTATTATACAAATCACCTGAAAATTTTATATCACAATGAAACCTATATAATGTTACTATACCATTATTATTAACCATTTTGAATTTAGTCAGTCAAATTATGTTTTTATTACAACGATGGGTAACAAATTATTTCCATTCGGACCTAGGATATCCTTCGAGGATCTTCTCATACATTTTTGATGTTTATGTAGATTTTTCATTGAATTCATGCCATAATATCCACTGTTAAAATTTAAATATTTATCCAAAATTTATTAATGTCCATTGACATGAAATTACCTTAGGCACCTAAAAATGGAACAACATCTAAAAATAAATTCATAAAATGCATTATATTATTAATTCATTGTGTAAAAAGGTTTAATTTAGTCATATAGGAAGTAATAATGATGATAGTACAATCTTATAAGATTCCAAAAATTAATTTTTCCAAGATAGGGGATGTTCCTTTAATATAAATGAGGAATGAGGAGGGATGATACTATACATGCCGTATAATATTGGAATTTCCCCAAAATGATAGATGAATCTTGAGTGGGTACTCCATATTCAATAAAATAGTCAACTAAATTTATATTATTGAAATTCCAAACATCTTGATTATTTATGTTTTAACCCATATATTACTATTTCCAAATATTTACCATATAAATTAAAAAATTATCAACAATATATAAGAAAGTAAGGTTGACACATTGAATTACATATTAATGAATCTGACCCAAACATAACCATTGATGGAAACTAACTTTTTATAAGATTACTCAAAAGATTCAATATATTTGTTTTGTAAAAATTCACAACATTAAATGTTGAAATCATATATTTGGATGAAAGTGTGAATAGATAATGTGAAATGACATTAGAAAATGTTTTCAAGGTATGTTATGAATTATACCTCATGTCAAAGAGGGAGAATAAGAATCTTATGACAAAGCATGGGTCCTGTCCTAAAACATCTTTTGGTATGACGTACCTTTAAAAATATGTCAATTCAATCATTTCATACCATATTTTGAAAAAATACTTCTTAATAAATTCTTATAAGAATAAAACCACTTTTAATTTAGATTATAATAGGACTAGTAGATATAGTATGAATTCCATATTGATATATTCACTTTATAAAAATGAATCATTCCTAATGATTAACATTAATAAAATAGAATACTCAATGAAACATTAACCATACAGTCATAAAAATTTAAAACAAGGCAAAAATTACTACATATGACTATATATAATATATAAATCCAATGTGGGTTTTATAATTTGGAATAATGGGTATCTGAAATAAAAGATGTTGAAAACCTAATGAAACAAAAATATAAAAAATAGAAATTGGGACAAACATAACCATGTTTTATAAATATCGATTTGAAAAATTCCACCAACAACTAATCAATCCCCCAATTCAGAACAAAAAAAAAATTCCATAAAAATATGGTTCCTTGATCTTAAATGAATTTATAAAACTAAGTCTAAATACATAGAGATTGTGTATGAATAAATTAAGTTCATATAAAATTACGATTACAACACATTAATTATTTATAAAATAATATAACATACCATGATATACAAATATAAAATGAATGTATAATGTTTCATTATATATTTATGAAAATCATGTAAATTTTAACAGAAAATTAATTCCATTGATTTAATTTTCAAAATTAAAAATAAATTTAAACTAATATATACATATTTAAGTCAATTAATATGTCAAAATATATCTATAATTTATTTCATTTAAAGGAATCATGGGAGAGAACCTAGTGTATGAAGGATCAATGTTTATGAATCCTAGAAATAATGCATTAAATTATTGGTATATAAGATAACTTATGTTATGTTTCTAATATACCTAATAATCACATGTTATAGTTCCATACTAAACAAGTAAATAGAACTATCAAAATAAGAATAGAAATCTTGAACACCCTTAATTTTATAAAATCTATACTATGTATAAAATGGGGATTTAAATTTTGGAATCATAACTTATTAGTATTTTTATCACTAAATTAACTTCTTTATGAACTCGATGTATTATAAAAACACTTATAATCAAATTTTCATTAAAGTAGAAAATAATTCATATGAAATAATCACATAATATACATCTAAGTACTGTTTATATAAATAACTACACTAAATGGACCCAAAACTACACATTAGGTAATTCAAAATACATATATTTCATAATAAAATGGAAAATAATTTCAAAGACATAAAAAACTATTAAAAATAAAAGTTAAAATATAAAAAATTAGATTATGATTTCACTTAGAAAATTACATCAATCATTTATATTTTATTTAAAAACAACCATTGAAATAAAGGACATGATAAATATTAGTTGAAAAATTTTATTAATCACCACTTTCAAAAATGAACATGATAGCAAACCCTAGATATCAATGAAGGGGATAGGGGGGAGGGTATCGGGTAGGTGATATTGAATCGAGAGATGTTGTGGGTATCAGGGAGTGGGAGATGTTATTGGGTTGAGGATCCAGTTTTAGGTGGTATCAAGTGAGAGCTGCTCTTATTGTCAAGGTGGTCCAAAATTAAGCATGAGTTTAATTCTAGGATAGGTGAGTTCGATGTTGATGGATTTTTTCTAAAACACTATGAAATATAACTATTTTTTTATTTTTTAAATTACCAATGGAAAAATAGAATAAAATAATATTTAATTATTTAATTTTCATTTTCAAAACGTCTTTAATTTACTATAATTCTTATAGTGATAGGATACCACTTATGTTAAATACTTGAATCTTCTCAAAGAGAGACTATTGGAAATGAGGGATTTGGGACACTTTACTATGTTCAGAGGTTCCCAATTTTTTAAAATGATTATTTTGGGGATAATATTGTTAGGTATCCAAGATAAAAAGATAGGGTTTTTTAAGTTGGATATATGAGGGTACTTTAATTGGTGAATCTGAGTGAAATTTTCATAAAAACTCATTCTCTATTGTGTGAGAATTTCCTTTTAATAATATAATGGATTAAAAGTGGATAAATATTTAATATAAGATAAGGGAAGGTTAAAAATTTCATCATTTACTCATTAAAATATAAATTATTTAGATATTTTAGGTCTTTACCACTTAGTTGATCACTTTAATTTTTTCCTTCACTGAGGAAAATTATTTTTTACCATTGTAATTTATTTTTATGATTAAAAATGAGATTGACCAAACTAAATAATTTGGGAATAAAAATTAAAAATATGAAATCTATTTTACTATATTTATCTTATGATTAAAGTAAAATTAAATTTTAATATAATAACTCATAACACATAAAATATAATTTTTTGAAATATGCATCTTTAAGCATAAAAATTCCTTTATAAAAATTGTTTATTAAGTAATAATCCTAAGAATAATGGTAGTTTTACTTAATATAAATATATATAATTAATTTCATTAAAATCACTCTTTAATAGAGATTAGATTAATTTATACAAAAAACACAACATATGTGGAAAAAATTCCTAAAAAATTTCTTTTACCATTAATTGATTTTAATCACATCCCATTAATTATTTTTCCCCAACAATACATTATCAATCCATTATTTTAATAATATTTCATGAAATTATATAAACAAGAAACAAATTAAAAATAATAATAATATGTAATTAATACAAATATATTCTTTTATATTAAATATTTTTCATTAATCATAATCATTTTATTTCATTCCAAATTTATCTATATTGTTTTAATTAAATTATTTTTAATTTATTTATAATAACTAAAAATAATTTGAATCTATTGAATATAAATATATCCAATAACCATATATCCAATGGCCATATTTCTATGATCTATATGTTCATAGAATATATATATCCAACTGTCATACGTCCAAAAACCATCTATCAAACAACCATATATATAATGGTTATATTACATTCCTATATATAGAATTAAATTTAACTCCGAATTAAACTATTTTATTATTTTACTTTTTATCAATATTTTTATCATATTTATAACATGTTATATCCTTTCTATAGTGATCATTGTTGATAATATCTTCATCAAAGATCAGGAGGACTTGAATTTCAACCATGTAGTATTTTTTTAATTGTGATTTCATTCCATTTATAAATTTTCAAATTTTCTTTTATTTATTTTTCTTCAATTGTATTACATTTTTTTCAAAATAATATAACATAATAGAATAAATAATTATTTTTCTGGTTCAGTGTTATTTGTATCACAAGCTATAGAATAGACCAAATTTATTTAAATATAAACTCATACTAGATTCCATGGGTTTTAAATTGTAACCCTTAAAATAATATTACCCTTGAAATTTTGTTACATTTGTGAAAAAAATACAATTACTTATCCTATATTAGATATTTAGGTTCTTAGGTCCCTTTATTAAATATTTTATTTCTCAATATAATAATAACCATGTGATTAGTCCTATTTTATAGTACTTTATCTCTATGATATAATATTTATACATATTATAACATATAAATGAAATCATAGTCCAATGGTACTACCTTTGAGTTTAGTACAGTTGAAGGATAGGTTATATAGATCATCAAAAGTGATGCAAGGATCACATCATATACTTGGAGAATTTTACGTGTACGTGAAAGATGATAAGATAATATCCCAACATGATTGAGGGTTTTGATGGTTATAATGTATCTATGTCTGAACATTTTTATATCCTCAAATAACATACCCCTCTTCCATGGGGATAACTGAATGAATACCTTATCTCTGACCTCAATCTCTAAACCACATAGATGGTTATCAATGTATCTATTCTTTTGACATTGTGTGATTTTAATGTGTTTTTTTAATAGTTTGAATATTCTATAACATATGTTATGAATGTCTTTTCATAGTAGCTTACTAATGCACACATAATAGTAGGGAATGGAAAAATTATTTCTGAAGTTAAATATATAAATATTGGAAACATTGGTAGTCTCTTATAAAAGTGTGCACAAAAAATCAGGTTTCACCTATAGATTGGTCAAATAAAATTTTTTTATTTATATTGATGGTTTGAAAAGAAATAATGCAATTTAAATAGTTTTTTGAAAATATTTTATGAGAATGTGATCAAGTTTGGATAGGATAAGCTGATTTTCATTCATTCCTAGTTTCCAAATTATCCAATATTATTTCTCTATGATTATATTAGAGAGATTCCACATTCCCTTTTACTATATCCCTTCACAAAATAGTGATGGTAACATACCTAATTAGATCTCAGATGGTCTTCTTACCTTCCTTTGTGAGATAGTTTGGCATAGAGTCATCCTAGATGACATAGGAAATTCCATAATAGGTCTTCTTACTTCTAAATAACCAAATGTACCCACCACCACTTCCATAGATGTAGAAAATCACAAAACACTACACCAGCCATCTATAGAATATTCTATTGTATACAAAATTAAAATAGTTAAACTGAGATAATTGACCATTGACTGTGGAAATATCAACTAACCAAATATAAAACTAAAAATGATCATAGAAGGTAATTAATTTCAAAATTTTACTATTTAAACTAGTTTAATATAA
This sequence comes from Viscum album, assembly GCA_963277665.1. Lineage (NCBI taxonomy): Eukaryota > Viridiplantae > Streptophyta > Magnoliopsida > Santalales > Viscaceae > Viscum > Viscum album. The sequence continues at coordinate 678,552,464 of OY728128.1, read as the reverse complement.
AAAATATTTAGTTTTACTCTATAAAGTGTATCAACTAAATAGTTGAAATTGATATCTTCCTACCATTTCATGATCACTCCAATTTTACCCATCCATACAAAGGAAATTAATAATAAAGGCTATGTAAAAATAACATAAAAATTATTATAATAAAAATGAGAAAGAAAAAAATAGAAGACCTTGAGAATTTGTCTGAGCATAAGAAAAACATTTGATATTCATAATGGATCACAATATAATTCTTTGATGTTTCTGGTGAAATATTTGGAGTCACTTTTTTTATTTCTAAGGGATTCATTTTTCCTCACAAAGGAGATCTATCATGATATGGTCTTCCACAAAATCCTTATATTTACATATTGTTTCACATTTCATGATGAAAATATTATAAATGATTTTAATCCATGTATTAACCCTTGAATGGTTGTCTGATGGATGATATGGAATCCCAATGCTCATCTTGATTTCCCAAGTGAATCCCCAGAATCCTACCATTAATCTTTTAAAAGATGATTTTTTAACAATGGTGTAGAAAATTATGATTGGGAAGATTTACATTTAAATACTTGTGATTGAAATTATAGGTACACAATCATACCAGAAATAAATTTGATTATCTATAATGATTTTTGATGAAAATACATATGATCATCAGTAATTATTTAAAATTCGGGCCAAATATTTACTTTTACTGAAAAATATTTATACTTTTCCTAAATCTATATACATGTTTGAGATATCATTATGATAAAATCAATCTCCAATTTTTTAGCCTTTAGCAACTGTAGAATTCCCATATTAGCATAGAATCACCTCCATTTCCCTTAGAAAAAATAGCATCTACTTGAAATTATTATTAAAAAAAGTAAATTGAAATATAGGATTTCATCTAGTAATTCCCATGTACTAAATGATCAATTAATAATTAATACACATAACATTTTTATATTAAACACCAGATAATTCCTAAAACAAAAAATTATGATAAAAAATAATATTATCAAGATAATAGTTATAAATGATTGATAATCAAGATAAAATGTAATAAAATATTTCTTTTCAATTTTCCCTCACGTAATCCATGGACTTTGATGAAGTGAATTTAAAATATTACCAATGAATTATTTAAAAATTGGCCAATGTAAAATAATATTTTTAACAACATGTTTTCTAGTCTTACGATGCCTCCTAAAGGATTTGGATTCCATTTTCCAATCAGTTTACCTCCACTTTTTTCATCCTTTCATGCACACGTATACCTACCATCCATGAAATTACTTACGCAACACTCAGTTTTATTTTCGAGCACGGATTTTCTAACAAGTAGATTACAAAATATTCATTGTAGGATTTCTGAATTTATTCTTCTCTATCCAACAAATCTTGTAACTATATATATCATAAGGGAATCAATATTGGCCTAAAATTCCCCTAATTATTAAAATTGGTTATGATATGAATGTAAAATTATGATGATAGAGTGATGAGCCTTGACTCTAAAATAAATCTCAATGCATGATTTTCCATTTTATTACAATATAAATCTATCCCATAATTACAATTTCACTAAAGTTTCCCCACTTATTTGAATTATCCATGGATAGTGCACAACCTTTTATCACTTAATCATTAACAAGTACTCCTATCCTCTATTCCACCCATCAATTTAGTGTTTTGATCTTCTCCTTGAAGCATGAGTGGGATATTGGATTCTCTTCATGATGTTATATTACCATCTTCATCTCCATGTAGTGGTTCTCCTTTATAAAATCTAGCAGTAATAACATAATCATCAATTCTAATATTTTTCCCAATGGTATTTATTCATCTTTTTTAGATATGTATTTCTCATTAGAATTATTTTATTTTCATCATCATTATTATTTTTTCTAGGAATAAGAGGGATTTTTTTTCCAATAATGGTGGGTCCTAATATAATAGCATGGATGATATCAAAAAAATTCCACAATTTTTCCACAAAATAGAAGAAAAAACTTGTATAAAATTATTCTATATATTAAATTAAATTATGTTAAACAAGTTATCAAGATCATTTTATTTCCTCCTGCACACTTTAATACCATTTAAAACATGAAAAGGATTCAATAGAATGGTGTATTGGGATATTGGTTTTATAATGTGGATTCCTAAAAAATCCAATCATATATACTAAGGACTACAAGTGTTAAATGTAACATTAGTCTTGAAAATATAGTTAATTAAAAAAATGGTTCTTTAAAATAAAAATAATCATTAAATGATTTAAATAATGGAATAGTAAAATAATCTTTTGTTTTTATTATATTAATCAAAAATATATTTTTTTTATTGAATATCTCATTTTCTTCAAGATGTAGGGAATTTTTAATTGAGTTTTTAAAAAATAAAGGCCCCCTTGGTTAAGTTACAATATTTTTCATAGTTTTCCTTTATATTGGATTTAAATATTAGTATATATTTTATTAATATATTTTATTTATAATTTTGAAATAAAATTATTTTATTATTTATTTAATGTGGTTAAATTGGAAAAAGTTGGTTTTACAACATTGGGTTGGATTCAAGGTTAATAATGATATATTGATTAAGTTCACACATTTAAAGAATATAATAAAAATGAAATAAAACACACACCAAATGAATGAAACAAAATAATGGAAAATAATATTTAAAATTCATATACTATATGGTTTTAAATTTCAAATTCCTCTCACCCATAGATAAATGTTGTACTATCATCAATTCATTCAAAACGATTATTCTTAAATTTATATTTTAAATATAATAATTATAACAAACCTCATCTTTATAAAACGCATAAACATGATTTATTACATCAAATTTAACTCTAAGAAACTATGTTAATCGATAGGCCTAGTGTCTTGTGAAATTAGGAACATTTCATGAAAACATAGAATATAAAATACACATCTTTATTGAAAATTTCTTTTACCTGACCACACACATTCCTTCATAATTAGCATTGCATGGGATAACCTGAGACATGCATAACAAAAGGGTGAGCTATAAATCCCAGTAATGGAGTAAAAAAGGAATAACATGAAAAATATAGTACATGTTATCAAATAGTCATATAAATGGATAAAAAGAGAAACATGAATATGAAGGCATGATATACCATGATTATCATAACATGGAAATGTGGAAATAAAATTTCACATGATATTTATATAAGCCAAGGATATTTGTAAATGGAGCATGAGTAAACTCTCATTTCACTAGATGTATCATGATACTAATATTTACCAAATTCATTGAAGCTCTATCAAGGCACACCCTTCTTAATCATTTCATTTCATGCATAAGTGTGCCACAAGGAACATGTAACATTGATTCATTAAAAATAATAATTTATTCCACAATAAAGTAAAGTATAATTCATAAATGAAAATTTAAAATTAGTTAGTAAATGTGCATAATGGTGAATAACGTTGATAGATAAATGGGCATGGTATTCACTACGCAATGACTTTGGCTTGGAAAATCGCAGTTCAATTTCGGCAGCATAACGGTGGGACATAAGAATTCATAAAACTTATTGATGAGCAATAAAGGGTTTTACAGACATATTTAAATGATATATACAGTAATGGGGTCATATAGATACATGTACCAATGTATGACATTGAATTTATATTCATAATACAAAATAATGGATCGATTGTAAATGAGGAGAGAGAAATCCCCTAAGGAATTTTGGCAAGGTAACGAGTGTACATGGGGGGGGGAATTAATTAGAGATAAAGGGTTTTATCACCATTATAACATAATGAGGTAAGTATAGGGGAGGTGTAAAATCATACCCCAACATTTTAAATTGAAAACACAATGGTATAGCAACATAAAGAATCTTTGACAAAAATGAAAACAGATGAAATCCCTAACTTGGAATTGTGATCCCAAAAAATTGGGAGGGTTTTGAGAGAGGCTTATTCGAAGCTTATGGAAACTTGGGATGATTATAGGGAGATTTGGTAGAGGTTTTTTGAGCTCCAATGTATTTTAGTGAAAATAAGTGGGAGCTTGGGTGGGTTTATATAGGAAAAGGGAGGGAATTTTTTATTATTTAGGTTTTAGACACCACACATTAAACTAATAGAATCCACAAACCACCAAATGGTTTTTACCAAAAGGTAGTGAAAATCATTATTTTATAAGTCCATTTTCCTAACTTCTTAAAATATTAGGCTTGGTTATTTGTAGGTGAGTCTCACTCCCAAGGAAAACATTTTAAAAAGTTAAAATATTTTATAATCCTTGGAGGGTCCACTAATGTGTTGTAAAATAAATAAATAAAAACCTAAAATCACATTATTTTAATGGTAAAATATATATTGGCTGAAAACCCCATTTATATTATTTTATTACATCATTATTGGGTATTTATGATGTCATAAACACATTATATAATTAAACAGTATTTAATTTTTACCCAAAAAATTTGAATGTCTTAGAAAATTATGAAAAATTACCCAATGGATAATTTTGACATCCTGATTAAAAAAATAATATTATTTTTATCTAAATAATTTTCAAAAAATTTTAATTTTTTCTTTCAATTTAACAACCATCATTTCTCAAAAATTCATGGGTTTGGACAAAAAATGGCTTTCAAACTATAATAAAATGTACAACTATATTCATAAAAATTATATGATAATTTTTATTTAATAAAAATTAATTTAGTAATAATATGTTATTAAAATAATATTTAATTCAAAAATCCATTAACATATCATAATATATTTATTAATTGAATATTAACTAAAAGTACTATTTGTGCTTTAAATCTATTTACAATGTAACAATAAGAAAATAATTTTATATTCTTTATTATATAAAATAATAATAAAAATAATCGTAGTTCTGGGGTCTAGTTATGTAACCCCTTCTAACACCTGCATAAGACTAAAGGGTAAGGTGTGGGATGGTGACAGACTCTTGGGGTGGTTTGGATAACATCGCTCGGGTGTTAATCTCTATCAACTTCCACTTCTCCCATAGATAGTTATGTTCGAGCTTAATGTGTTGAAGCTCGGTTTGGGTTTGGTCGAGAGTGAAGCCCAATGATGCCACCTCCTTTCCAAGATTCAAAAAATGGGTTTTGTATAGAGAATTATACTGTATGATTCCCTTGATACCTTTGTCTGAGTGAATTGGATTTTTTAAAGCCATGTATTTAGACTAATACATTGATTAATATTAAGTGACTATATTAGAAACAGTAACAATTCATAATGGTATTTTGAAATTCAAAATCAAAAAACTAAATAATACTATATGTATATAATCATTTTATAATAAGACATGGAAATAGATCAAGAGGAATATTCATTAATAAAAGTTTAGGTCGTTACAATCTTCCCCACTTAAGAAATTTTTCCCTCTAAATTTCTTTTTCCCACACTAAAATATATGCGGGTAACTATGCTTAGTAACTTCCTCTAATTTCCACATTACTTCTTCAAACTAGTGTTTTTATCCACATCCCGATGATGATGGGCATTTTCTTATTTTGTAAAACATTTTCCCTACAATCAGATATCTTCACCGTCTTCTCTTCATAAGGGAGTTCATTCTCCAATGGTACCACCTCTGGATTGAGTACATGCAATGGGTTAGGTTTTTACTTCTTCTATAGTGATACAAAGAATACATCATGCACTAAATATTGGTTCGGTGGAAGTGATAGTCTATAAGACACTTCTCTTATGAGATCAAGGATCTCTAAAAGGAAAATGTTCCTTGGAAAAAGCATTCCCCTCTTCCCAAATTTAATAACTCTCTTCCATGGTTATATGTAGAGTAATACCATATCTCTGACATCTAACTCTTGGTCCCTTAGATGATTATCAGCATAGCTCTTTTGTCGACTCAAAGCAGCTTCAATGAGATGATGGATGATCTTAACCTTCTCCACTATTTCTTCAACCATTTCTAGACTTAGAAGTCTTTTCTCCCCAACTTCATCAAAACATGCTAGTGTTCTACACCTCTTCTAATAAATGGATTCATAAGGAGCCATTTGAATTCTTGAGTGAAAACTATTATTGTAAGATAACTCAAATAGAGGAAGATGTTGACCTCATCCTCTTTTGAAGTCCATTGAGCATGATCTCAACATTTCCTCATGTGTATGGATAGTTTACTCATATTGGAAATCCGTTTCAGGATGATAAGTCCAACTGATGTTCATCTCAGCATTCAGATCATGTAGAAACCTCTTCCAAAAATTTTAGTTGAATCCTTGATCTCAAAAGGGTTCAATTGATGGTGGTAGTACATATAGCCTTACCACCTCTATAATGTTTATGCATTCCAATTTATCCAACGATAAATCCTCCTGAATTTAAATGAAGTATACAATCATTGTAAGATGATCCACAACAACCTAGATATCATTGTTTCCTTTGGATGTCTTCAGATGTTCGGTAAAATATTCCATGGTTATGTTCTCCCATTTACATACTGTTATGGGTAATGGTTGCATCATCCCCTTAGACTTCTTCCTCTCAACATTCACTTGCTGACATAGAATGCACATTGATGTATACTCAAAAATTTCATTCTTCATGTTATCCTAAAAATAATTCTCTATGAGATCTTGATACATTGTTGTGTTTCCTTGGTGAATGGAGAAATTCGAACTATGTGCATCATCCCAAAGATCAATATTTAACTCTGGATTTTATGAAACACATAGTCTTGACCCAAATATCAAAATTCATTCTTCATTAAAATTTATCATTGAGGATTTCTCTTTTATGATAGTTTCCACTTTCTTTTTAATTTCAACATCATCCTTTTAAGCATCCTTTACCCTTTCCAAAAGATATGGTTGATCAATAATTTGTGAAAGCATTGATTATTTTACCTTACTTATGATTCCCATGTCCATCTTCATCAAATATAAGAATATAGGAAACTTTTCAAATCTAATTAATTATAGAATTTCTAGATCTTTTCTACATAGAGTGCATGCCACCTTCTTCACTTTCCTAGGGAGGTAAACTATTAGGCAGTCATAGTCTTTGATCAACTCTAACCATATCCATTGGTGTATGTTCAACTCTTTCTGTGTTAATATATACTTGAGGCTTTTTTCATCCATGTATATTTCACACTTCTACCCGAAGAGGTAATGCTGCTAAAAATTTAAAGCGATGATTACTACAGTCAACTATAGATCATGTATTAGACAATATTTCTCGTGAAATTTCAATTTCCTTGAATCATAGTCAATGAATTTTTCATTTTTCATCAACACACAATGCATACCCTTCTTCAAAGCATTTCAAAATACCATAAAACACCTCAATTGTTGGTAGTGTGAGCATAGGTATAGTGATCAGCCTCCTTTTTATCTCTTTTTCATCTCTCTTCACATTCGTCACTTCAATAAAACATGATTCCCTTCTGAGTTAGCTTGGTAAGAGGGTTTGACAATTGTGAGAAATTTCTCACAAATCGATGATAATATCTTTCTAACCCCAAGAAGATACGGATATCCATTACAAATTTTGGCATTTTCCATCCATCAATTGAATATGTCTTGAAGGGATCCATAGATGTCCAAGTGCTTGTGATGATATGACACAAGAATAAGATCTCCTTCAACTAGAACTCACACTTGTTGTACTTTTCATAGAGCTTCTCCTTTCTCTAGGTCTCTAGTACGGTGATTATATGATCCTCATACTACTCCTTGGTTTTGGAGTATATTTGAATATCATCTATTAATACTAACAAAATATTTTCGAGGTAATCTAAAAAGACTCTAGTCATTAAGTCCATGATGATTTCTGGAGCATTAGTGAGTCTAAAAGCCTTATTATGTATTCATAGTGCATATATCTTGTACAAAAACAAGTCTTGGGGATATCCTCCTACATAACCCTTACTTGTTAATATCCCGACCAAAATTCCTCCTGGGATAAGTGTTCTTCTCCATGTAGCTGATCAAACAAGTAATCTATTCATGAGAGAGGATACTTGTTCTTTATGGTGATTTTGTTAAGCTCACAATAATCAATGCAAAGGTGCATTGACCCATCCTTCTTCTTGATGAAGAGGACTAGTGCTACCCATGATGAAGAACATTGGTATATAAACCCATTATCCATATTCTCATGTAGTTGTTTTTTCAGCTCCTTAATCTCCACAACATCCATTCTATACAGTGTCTTGGATATTGGAAATTCCTTGTGTATAATATCAATATAGAATTCAACATCTTTTCTAGAAGGTAGACTAGGAAATTCCTCTGGAAACACTTCAATGAATTCCCTCACAATATGCATGTCTTCAAGGATGGTAGATTCCATAGACTCAATCATCTGAATCTGATATGTGTGCTCATAAGGCAGTAATATCCATATTTGAGATGATTGTGCTTAATAAGACTCATCATCCTCATTGCAAAAGTACAGAATTGGGGGTCTATTTTCCATATGATATTAATTTTCCCCTCATAGAAATTTATGTTGTCTCTATATAAAAAAATCTAATCCATGCCAGGAATTGCATAAAATTCCACCAAAATGAGTATGAATAGGTTCACCGGGTTTTTAAAACCTCAAATTCTGAAAGGGGAGGAGTTATATACATGGGTTGTAATGATTTCCCCATTTTTCGTTCTCACCGACATCATTACTTCCATGATTTTTTGTGGTGTTCGGTTTTTTCTACTAAACTTTCCGGATATAAATGAATGCATATAACTATAAAAAAAAGTATGTTTACTATTATGGAATGAATAACTAGCAGACCTATCACCACTTTGTTTTCGTGGTTCACATTGGCCATAGTGATGGAAAAATATCACCCTTATTGCCTTGGATGTTTTTGGTTGCCACTGAAAACACATTGCTGAGGTCACTGGTTTGCACAGTGCCCTGGTTCTTTTCTGTTAAAGCAATGAACAATTCATTGAGTGTCTAATGGAGTGGTCCTCTTTTCTTTTGTTGCTATGGGTTTTTCTTATCAACAGTTAGTGTCTAGGTTTCCATCTCTTCCACACCTAGGGTATTTCCTCGTCCCCTTTAGGAAATTTCATGGGTGCTTCTTTCTGCACATTTGGTAGGGGGTGATGGATTCTCGTAGCAACATTTCATTTATCCATAGGGCCATTAGAATTAAATTTCACCTCACACTTCTTATCCCCATCATACGCCTAAGATTCACTGATCTCAATTTTGACCTTGAGGGAACATCAGAAAATTTCCTCATAGCTCTCAAAGTCACGGTTTTCTAGGGATTTTTGAAGGCTAGGTTTTTTCCCACCAATGAAGGGGTCAACCTTTCATTAAAGGGTAAAGACAAAGCTAAAGGTGTATCTTGCCAGGCTTTTTACGTTTTCCTCATATGATCCGATTGATTTTTCATCTTTCTTCTTGACTGAAAATAATTCCATTTCCATCTTAAGTAGGAGGGTGCGAGGAAAATATTTTTTGAAGAACATTTAAAAGAAATACTTCCATTACAATGCCTAGATATCCTCCATAGGCATCATATTTTTGATAACTTTTCACCAATGATCAGATTCACCCTCCAAAAAATAAGTATCTAGAAGTACCTTATCTTTTTCATAACATTGAAGGTTGGAGTAGATCTTCTCAATTGAGTTTATCTATTGTTTTGTGATTGAGGGATCAGATGATCCATTAAAAGAAGGAGGCCTTTGTCTCATGAATCTCTCGATTGAGAGTTTTCTGTTCTTAGGGAGGTTGATTGTTCCTCTTTCCCCATGATTCTATTCAGAACATTAGTTATCTAAGAGTGTATTATAACCAATTTCTTTATTACTGCTCTCATCGGATGGGGCATCTCATTAGAGTAGTCATCACATTGATCTTCGCATTAGTTGTTATCCTAAGTCCTCCTATTAATGGCTATTGGCTGGAATAGATGTAAAGTTAGGGGTACCACATAAAGGGTAATCCAAATAAAAAAATGGATGACTAATAAATTAATTTTATTTCCTTAACATATGAATTTGTACGCTTCAATCTACATTATCTATGATCTACTTCCCAAAATAGATTCCTAGGTGAATTATTTTATTATATTTGAAATGGTTCATACTAAGCTTATGAATTTTCTAAAGGATATCCCCCAAGAGTGTCATAACCAATAGTGCAGAGAGGCCCTTTTCATGCACTACTTCTCATTTGATTCAATCTCAAAGTGGTGTTTTTAGGTTTTACCCCTAGAAACATATGTGCTATAGCAGCCTCTACATGTTCGTATCCAGAAAAAAAAATATTTTCTTGATAAACCACATACTCAATACTCACCAAAATATCGGGTTGTTTTTATTATTCTTATTCTTATCCCCAAGGCTTTAACTAGTATTTTCTAATCAGAATCTCAAAAAAAAACTAAACCTATCCTCTGATACCAACTATAAAAATCATACTCTTTATTACAAACTTAAACAAGATTTGTTACATTAACTTGAACTTAATAAATCTTTGAGGATTGAAAGGACTAGATTCATGATAAATTTAGAACATTAAATAACAACTTAGAACATAAAATAAACATCTTTACTGAATCCTTATTTTACATGACCACACACATTCCTTCATACTTGGCATTGTATCGGATATCCTAATGACATGTATAAGAAAAGGGTGAGATATAAAGCCTAGAAAGGGAGAAAAAATGCATAGCATGAAAAATATAGTACATGTTAGGAAATATTATTATCAATGGAGCACAATAGAAACATGAAAATAAAGGTAAGATATTGCACGATTATCATAACATGGAAATGTGGAAAATACATTTTACATGATATTAGCAATGATCCTAGGCTCATTGCACACGGAAATGAGTAAACCCTTATTGAACTTGAATTAGCATGATTAAAACATCATTTAACTTTACTTATCAAGATATTAATCTTTACCCAATGTATTAGAGTACTATTACGGCACCCCATTCTTAATCATTTCATTTTAGGCAAACGTGTGCCACATGGATCATATAACATGGATTAATTAAAAATCACCATTTATTCCACGATAAAAGAATTTTTAATTTCTACATGATTCTATATAATCAATTAGTAAATGTACATAAAGTTGAATACCCTTGATAGGGAAATGTGCATGGAATTAACTACACAATGACTTTGAATTGGAAAATTGTAGTGCAATTTCGGCTGCATAACGGTGTCACATAAGAATTCAAAAAAATGGTTGATGAGAGAGAAATCGATGTCACATCATATGTACATGAATCGGACCATAAGGTTTCATATTGATATATTTCCCAATGTATGTAATGGAATTGAGATACATGATACAAAATAATTGCATGAATTGAAATGAAGAGAGAGAAATACCTTACAGAATTTCGACATAGTAACTAATGTACATGGGAGGCATTAATGAGAGATAATGGGGTTTCCCATAATTCAAACATAAATAGGGTAGTATAGGGGAGGTGTGAAATCATACACCAACATTTTTAATAGAAAATAAATATTTATAGAAACATAAAGAAACATGGACAAAAATGATAAAGGAAGAAATCTCTTACTTTGAAATGAGATATCAAAGGTTTGGGAGGGTCATGAGAGGAATCATGGGAGATTGGGGTGCCTTGGGAGGATTATAGAGAGAGGAGGGCAGAGTTTGGTCGAGATACCAAGGCTTCTAGTGAATAAAATTGGGAGCGCGGTTTGGTTTATATATGAAAAGTGAGTGAATTCTTTATTATTTAGGTCTTGGACACCACACATTATACTAATCAAAACCACAAACCAGTCCATGGTTTCTTCTCATGGTTTTTACAAAAGGGGAGTGGAAAAAAAATTTGGCTAATGGCCTAACTTCATAAAATATTAGGCTTTCTTTTGTAGATGTGAGTCACACTATCAAGGAAAACATTTTTAAAGGATAAAATACTTTCTAAGCCTGGGAATGTCTACTAAAACATTGTAAAATAAATCTAACAAATATAAACTCATATTATTTTAATGGAAAGACATATATTTTCTGAACAACCAATTGATAGTATTTTATTACATCACTATTGGGTCATTATGAGGTCATAAAACACATTATATAATAAAAAGGTATTTAATTTTTACCCAAAAATTCGATTGTGTGATAAAATTATGAACAAATCACCTTTGGATAATTTAGACATCCTGATTCCAAAAATAATATTTATTTAATATAAATAACTTTCTAAATATGTGAATATTTAATTTTAAAATAGAAAACATATATTTATCGAAAAATCATTGGTTTTGACAGAAACAACTTTCCTAACTTATTAAAAATTACAATTGTAGTCAAAAATATTATACGATCATTTATGTTCAATAAAAATTTATTTAGTAAAAATATTTTATTAAAATATTTTATATATAAAAAATAAATTAATTCATCATAATGTTTTTATTAATTGAATATTAACAAAAAAGTATAATTTCTGCTTTACAGACTATTTACAGAGTAACAATAATAAAATGAATGTATATTATTTATTCAATACAAAAACAATAAAAATAATCATAGTGTTAGGGTCTTGTTACATAACCCTTTAAAACGCCCGCATAAGACTGAAGGGTAAGGTGTGAGATGGTGATAGACTCTTGGGGTGGCTCGGATAACATCACTTAGGTGGTAATCTTTATCAACTTACACTTATCCCATAGGAGTTTTTGTTCGAGCTTAACGTGTTGACACTCTACATGGAATTGTTCAGGAGAAAAGTCCAATGACGCCACCTCATTTTCGAGCTCTGACAAATGGGCTTCTTACGGAGCAATTCTATTGGATGAGGCCATGATTTCCTTTGTCTGAGTAAATTGTCTTTTTTTAGCCTTATATTTATACTAATGAATTTATCTCTATTCAAGGGATATATTAGAAATGGTAAAAAATCTTAACGTTATTTTGAAATCAAATATCATCAAACAAAATAAGTGTATATGATTTATATAACCATTTTAAAATAGAACAGTGAAAAATATCACGAGAAATTTTCTTTAATAAATGTTTTGGTCGTTACAATAATTGAATGCAATCAAAAATTTTGGAAATATACAACCATTTCAATTGTTGAGGATAAATAGGTTGGTGGGGTGTGATCTCATCAACTGATTCTTAAGGAAATTTCTCATGGTACTTCTTTATCCATCACCCATTAATAGTGAGTGGGGTAGCATATCAATAATTTTTAATATGAACCACACAAAAAGGGTTCACATGAGTGATTGAATTTGGGCCTTCCCATATATAATGAAGTGTATCTGTAATTATCATGATTCTAGAGTAATAAAAGAGTAGTTCATCTCTAGGATGGATGGATTTTTTGTTGAATCATCATGTGATGATCAATTACTTTTTCAAACAAAAATATTTGAATTTTCTAAATATTTTCTCCTGATATCCTTTGGTTCTTGTAACTATAATATCCAATCCATCCAATCTGTATTAAGTTCCATACTGATCACCTTTATATCCAAGTAGGCTTTTTTCTTATTCTATAGGAAAGTTGCAGTTATTCCCATAAATTAATGGATATGAAATCATCCATATGTGTTTCTTTTGGGATATATGGAAGGACCATAAGGTTGGTTCTATAAATTGGCACCAATACCTCCTATTTAGAATGATTGTCTGCTCCATATCTTTTTTCATTTCCTTATTGGACACTTCGTTTCCATTCATTTTTGGATGGTAGGAAGTTGATGTTTTATGATTCATGCCATACTTTCTCAATAAATCCTAAATTACCCTTTTGAAAAATTAAATTTATTTATCATTAATGATGGTTATTTTCACTCTAAACCTAGAGAATATGTTAGCACAAACAAAATCACTAAAAAAAATTTCGTCACCAATTTTAGTGGCCTTAAATTGCACCCATTTTAAGATTTAGTCCACATAAAGTAGAATATAAGTATTACCAAATTGTTTATGGAGTGGTCGCATGAAATATATGAACCACAAATAAAAAATATCACAAATTCTAATGTTTATATCATGAATTTATTTTGATTTTTAAATATTATCAGAAAACATTCATTTTACTCATTTTGTTTTAAAAATTCATCTATATATTTAAATATGGTGGCCCAATAATTTTTAAATTCATATAATTTTATTATAATAATTTACATTTTAAAGTGTTGGTTATAAGATAATGTGTGAAAAAACACCATGACCTAATCAATTTAACTTTTTAGAAAGAATCATTTTATAATTTTATCATTTTATCATTGTATATTTTCAAGAGAAATGAATCTTCTAAACTATAATATTGTGATTTTGATTATATTTTTAAAATTTGGTGTAGATTTAGTGGGATAGTGTTTAATATGTTACCAAATAATTAACCGTATTGAAAACCCAAGAAACGTCACCATCCATTATGTATATTTTCTCTCGGTAAAAGTTTGTCATTTAATGGGTTGTGATCTAGGATTCCTTCTTTAGAAATTTTTGTTAATATTACCAGGTATTTGGGCCCCTAATATTCAGATCCTCCTTTTAAATTCTATTTCCGTCTTTAACTCACGCAGTTTTTTCATCCATCTTAGATGCATAAGATTTTCATATTCAATTTTCATCAAATATATATGATTAGTATAGATATAAAAAACACAAAAATTCGTTGAAAATATGATCTAATATATATATATAAAGAAAAAAACCAAAAACTATTATTCTATGGATTTATAGTTTAATTTCCCAGCATATAAGGTTTATGTGGAATAAAAATGTGAATTTCATTTTCCCTTAATTATTTGAGAGAGAACTAATCTAACTATATTTTTAGAAACATCATAAACAATATTGAATGGTTCTTCCGAATTTATTGGTTGTCTAACTGGTCGGAATATAAATGTCTTCTTCAATTTATCAAAGGGAACATGAACTCCTAATTGAACATAAATGCAACATCATAGAAAATTAATATTTAAAGGGGGATTGAACTCATACTTTAATTTATGGTAAACCTCTTATAAAATCATGTATATACATAAAATGAACTAAATGATTTTCACAAGTGTGGAAAGGTTGGGAATATATAATATTAATTTTTAATTTGTCTACTACAATTCCATTTTATTAAACGATGTTTCCAAAGATAGAAAAATTTTCTAACATAATGTTTCCAGTCTAAAAATTTGGAATCTTTTATTTTTCAATGCATGTGTTCAGTATGATTTCAAGATTCATCAAAAAATATTCAGAATAGTTTATAAAAACTGTAAAAATATCACATAATACATCCATGAAATCCTCAATGTCATCCAAAAATATTCTATTAATGAATCTATAAAATGAACCTAGATCATTTCAATTATCAAATATAGTCTTCTTATAAGGGAAATTTATAAAGGGTTATGATAATGGAGACATATATTGATATTTAAGAGAAATAGTCACTTATAAATACCTTGAAAGTCTATATGACATGAAATAATTCCATCTCCCTATCAATTTCTCTAACATTTAGTCAATGAAAGGGATATAGAAGGGATATTTTCACGTAAGGTGATTTAGCTTCCTATTTTTAGGAAAACACTTTATGTACTCAAAATTATCATATGGATAAATTTGTTATCTCATCCAAGATGACGGTTAGACTGATTTTCTAGATTACTACATGGATAGTGCTGACCCGCTAGGAATGTAAAATGGAATAGATGATCCATTCTTATAAGAGATTACCCACTACCTCTATAAATGTGGGATTTAGACTCCTTTTGTAATACTTAATAGGTTATGAATATCATTATTTAAGATTTTATATGAGTAAAGTTTTCTGTTTATTCCTGGGAGATCACCTAAACTATATCCTATTACTTGGACATTTTTCTCAAATGTTTAATCAATTTTTTTTGTTCTGTAGATAAATTATATGAAATTATTACACATATCTTCTCTATATCCATTAAGGACACACCATTCAAATATATGATATTGGTTTAAATTATATAAATTTTTTTGTGCAAGTTAGGACAACAAACAATGGATTCCCACTCCTAAATATTTATCTTTCTACATTAAAGGAGACACATTAGCTTTTTAGTCTAGAAATAAATCATCATATCCTAAGTAAATATTAGGAGATTTATATTCTTCCATATTGAAAATATAATTTCTGTAATTCAGGATATCTTTGTTTTCCGTGTTATTTTTAATTGTAAACATTCCTCTATGGATAAAAATTGATGAACCCTACCCATATCTACAAAGGGTGTATCTTGTTCAAAGTGGGATAATGGAAAAAATGAATGGTCATCTAAAGGGTTCCTTCAAGAGTTAAAAATATTAAATTGAACCATGCAATCTATAAAATCCATGTTCAATGTTCCTTCATGGAAATTAATTATGGACTTGGATGTCATCAATAATGTTCTTCCTAAGATGACGATTCAGCAGCCTGTTGATTTATCAACCTCCATATTGATATTATAGAAGTCATCTGAAGATAAGATTTCTTATAATTTTATATAGACATATTACAATAATTATACTATAAAAATATCCAATTAGTTTCTGATTCAAATTTCATATCATCAAATAAGAAAATATAGACTTTGGAATAACTTTTATTGAGCCACTAAGATCACAAAAAGTATTATAAAAACTAAAGAATCTAACAGTGTAAGGAATATATAATGTCCTTGGATCTTTATATTTGGTTCGTAACTAAGGTGTTATCATTATTGGGAACCTCTATAAAAACTATCCTCTTATTCCATTGAACCATCCTCTTAATTGTGAATAGTTTATTAATAAATTTTTTATATTTTTTGATCTATTAGAATTCTTCAATGAGGAAATATTGATATCCACGTCCAATAAATTATCTAGAATTTATTTTTAATGTTTTTCCTCCTGATTATTATTTGATTGTATCATTATTCATGAATATTTTTTAATAATTCATTCTTATCTCTTTTTCATTTTATTGGTGTTTCCAATTTATCCTTATGGGGTCCATTATATTCTTTTTCTTCTCTTTGTCCTTCTTCTTGGGGATTTCTTATGACTTATACCCAAAATTTTAAGAATTTATATCATCCTTCATCTTCAATTAGGATTTTTGTGGTTTAATTTCATGTGTCTGGATGCTGCAAATTTCGTTCAACATTTTATTATTATTAGATACATAGTTTCCTTCAGATTGGTTACTGTTTGGGCTGGTATTTCTCTTGGATTTTGGGACATTCCTTCTAAATGCATTCTGATTTCCTTAATTTCAGCCCTGAGTTCCTCTATCTATATTTTTATTTGAATATGATGTAGTGCACTAGTGAATGGAATCACATAGGTTTTATTTAAAAAAAATATTTTTTTGGAAGGACATATTGAATGTATATTTAAAGGTTATTTATATGGTTGTTTGGTTTTAAAACTAAGGTTTTTTTAGTTGGGATAGAGGAGGGTTAGAGTGTTAATGTTGATAGGGTGTTCTATCGTGGTTTTACTTTTATAAAAATTTGTTAGGATCTCTCCAACACTAATTTTATGGAATTTCATTAGATAAAAAGATTATTCATAACATTCCATTTCTAATAAATATACACACAGGTTGATGAATTTAATAGAATAAGTTCTTAAAAAACATATATTGTGTGTTTTTTGTTTTCATCCTTTCATAAATCTAAATATCTCACTAAATGATTTATCTGTTACATTTTTTATTTTTTTATTTTTTATTAATTAGATGTTTTGAAATATTGAATTCCTCATGTTCCAATACATCTTATGTCAAATTGTAGTGAGTTTAGAGAAATCTCCTAATTTAGAGCATTGAATTTTTCTGGAGGTATTTCTCTCAAGGATCCTTCTTATATAGAATCCAATACTTTTCTATCATAATAATGAATTTTCTGGTTGAATAATATAATGAAATTTTTATGTTCAATAATTATTTGGTGGTTTCTTGTGCACAAATTTTTGAAACTCTCCCAGTGTAACGCCCTGACCCGATAAGCCCAGAGTAAGTGCATTATTACGTATCATTTTCATGATCACAAAATATCATGTCTCGAAGGACCGATTAATTTAGTAGCCTTGGATGTACTAGATATAATCATAAGGTTTACATTACATCATAAAATGGAAAACTACAACAACATTGTTTCCATAACCACACACTAAGATCCCATAGACTATCCCCACAGGTTAGTCATAATATACTTCTTCACATCCTGGATTAATAAAACATAGAAAGGGGTGAGCTTATATGCTCAGTAAGGATAACAATATATTGGAATCTTTCATAAATAAGCATAAACATTTAAGGCAATGTATAAGACAAAAACAAAATCCTTTTATACTTGAACATCATCGTAATATGGCAAAGATAAAATCAAATAATGCTATTTACTTATTAACATGGATATTTTACTAGTCTAATAATCACATACAATATCAATATCCACTTTCATAATGATGGAATGCATAATTCTAGACTTTCAAAACCACATAGTTAGGGCCTTGTGCCAAGACTACAAATAAGATTTTGTCAAGGCCTTGAGCCAAGGCACTAGTTTGTCTCATGAGACCTATTGATGCATAGAGGAGCTATATAAGTCTGCACCCATCACATACTAAGTCCAATGCATTCCACATAGGAAAATGTTGAAACATAATCTAAACATTCATATTAAAACTAGCATACAGAATGTCAATATTTTAACCACAAACCATGAATGGTATAAAAATAGGACATCCATAGTCAAACATAACTCATTAAATAAAATATGGAAGATATTTTTATAATAGGTCAACCTCAATATAGAAAAATGAATGATGTTGACATAGATGAAAATAATCATGAACAGTATTTGAGAGAAGTATCCCCCTTTTTCATCAAAATATTTTAAAGTCGCTATATTTATCAAGAAGATGTTTAAAATTTATTTTTGAATCAATGTGTCCCATACCACTTCGAAACTTTTAAAAACAATTTTATTTTTAAAACTTTATTGTCTATATTAATAAATCATCAAATCTATTTTTAAAACAATGACATTAATGAGAATGATTTGGAATAATAATCTTTAAAACATTTAAAATGATATTTTAGTTAGAGTTCCTAACCAAATAATAGACACTTGAATACAAATTATTGAGGTAATAAAAGCATTATTATACCATGATAATAAATGGATTCATGATATACTATATCAGAGTATAGTATATACACCAAATAAAAGTGAATTGGCGCATAATAACAAAGAAGACTCTATAGAATGTAAGATGAGATGAAATCCCTTATAAAGACCATATAATTAGGATAAGGATAAATTAAGGACAAAATTATGTGTAAAAAATATAAATACACTTAATATGATTGTATATTCAGTTTAAATCAATCAGAGAACATTCACACATATTCTTGTAAAAACAACACCAATGAATTGGATGTTTTACTCAATGAATATGTATTAAGATAAAATTACTCTTATAGGGATCATATCGATGACTTGAGAATTTATCAATGGAGTGATTATTTGTATCAAAATTATATCCAAATTAAGGGGAGTGGAATGTAATACACAAATAATAGATAGTGATTCCACACATAATCATTGAGTAAAATAATCAATGAAGTATGCGTAAAGCCGAATGAGTGGAAATTGAAATTTAAAATTCCCTTACCAATTTGGTAACTTACAAAGAATACATCCCTTGTAAGATGGATAATAAAATTAATATGTAATAACTCATAAATTAAAGTATATTGAACAACGAATACAGTCATTGGGTAGTACATAGACCACATAAAAGGAAATAGTGGTAGTATGTCAGGAATCTCACGGAAATAGGAAGTGAGATGAAAACCCTTACATTATTGTAATCAATCAAGTTGTATGGAAAAAAATTAATAAAAACCAAATTAATCACAAAATTAAATGAATATAAAGATAATCATGATAATATATATATATAATGACAGTGCACAATACACCACTTTCAATAAATAAGTGGCGAACAATGGAAATTTCACAGAATTAAAATTGAGATAAGAAACCCCTTACATTGTAGATTTCCTTATTCAAGGGTAGTTTAACCCCATTTATAATGGTGAAACATTTGTTATTAAATAATAAAATAATTGTATAAATTAATATTATATCATATATGATATTTTAACATTTCATTGTTTATAATATATTAGTATTATTTCCATTTTGAGTGTCGACAGATTCGTTTTACTTCATATGCTTTGTTACTTAAGTAATCTTTTTTATGGATAGGATGTATCACATTCATATTCAGAATGATATTAAGTCTTTAAACGTTATTTTTAATCATCTATTGAATATTATCCTTTAATGGATTACGATGGAGAATGAATCTCATCGTGTTCGTGGAGATGGTAATCCGTACGTACGCACGAGCGACAATATCATTCTTTTGATATTAAAATAATATATAATTGGATGGTATATCATACATACAGAATCATTATCATGTTATATTTATTATTTAAATATATTACACATCATTATTATACCCATCTAAATATTAATGTATTGAATAACAATTACACTCATATGTGAAGACGGTAAGACGTACGTACGCATGTATGGTGACATGTCATTCAAAAGATGGATATAATAATTAATATGGTTGTACAATATTTATAATAAAATCCAATTATAGAGAATATACTGGAGTTATTATTTTATAATGCAAACAACAAAGAAAGAGGATGTGGAAGAAGAAAGGAATTTGAAAGACGTGATGAAATATTTACCTCTTTTTCGGGTTCTTCCTTTTGATTTGATCAGAAGGGCCCCTTAGTTTGGATTTCGGACTAAAATATGGCCTCTAGGATGAAGGGATGAAATTATATAGGGTATTTGGGTATGGGTTGGCCGATCCAAATGGATTTTAAGGTTTGAATTAGAGAAAAGGGGGTGTTCCTATTTATAAGAGGGGTGAGGGGAACCTTAGGAAAAGCTATAAATATTATTTTCTGATAAAATCATTTTCGGTTTCTAATGGAACCAAAATATATTTTTCAAAGGATACGGTGGGGAGGGGTCATAAATCACTCAAACAATAGGTTTTAGATAGGTTTGGGTCACTATATTAACCTTAATTTTTAGATTTAACTCTTTGTTAAATAGTGTAACATTTACCATGTCTCTTTGTATTTTTATATTATATGGTTAATAAACATACTATATACTTCCAAGAGAACCTAAAGTAGTTCATTAATGATACACCTATGATTTTATAAGTCTTTCGGCCTAACCTCAGCTTTTTTAGGAATAGAATATCAATTAATAATATAATATTTTTTTTAAAAACTCTTTTATGTCAATTTTGACACGATTTGGTATTTTGTTTTTTCTAAATTCATAATAGAATTATTACTTTGAAAACAATTAATCTAACCAACCCTAACAAGCCATATTAACCTATAAAAGTAGTGGAATTTATAAAAAGTCTCAAATTACATTTATTTGGATATTTATAATATCAATTATTTTAATATTTCATTAATTAGTTAATTACTGTAGCATCATTGTGTCATAAATAAATTAAATTATTTAATTCCTAATAAATTTAAATAAAATAACATTATGTATGAAATATTTTTATCTTTCTATCAAATATTTTTAGTTTAATTTATCTTATGTGTAATGCTATATTAAAAAAATTTTAGTTATTAAACTTTGATTTTAACACTTTTTACTTCCTTTGAATTAAATAATAATAAATATACTAATCTAATACAAGTGGACCTAAAGGATAATATTTTATTCCAAAGGTTTTTTGGTCAAATTAAAAATATACAATAGAACTAGGACATGTTTTAGGGTAATAATTATATCATTTTTACCCTTAATTTCGTTATTTATTTTTAACTGTGGTAAAAAAAAGTAAAAAGTAACTATTCACCAAAAAATATATTCATCTTATTGAAATAAATTTTACATACCGACATCAACCGTGTCTCTCATATTTTTGAAACTCAATTCAAATTATTGTAAAAATTATTTTTTATTTAAATTTGCAAATGCTCCTAGGAGGTGGGTAAAAGACGGTTAAAAAGTTCAATAAATTTCTTATATTCCTAAAATTATTATAAACTGACTCTAATGAATTAAGTTGAACTTATATAGGTATTATGTATCTTTTTTGACTTATAATAAATACAAATAAAATAAATAATTATTTAAAAAATCATTTTTAAACCATAACTTAGTGTTTTTCACTATTCATCAAAAATTGAATGTTTTTAAAAAAATACCAAAAATTCCCCATAAGCTAATTCCAAAATTCCAAATAAAAAATTGAATTCCATTTTGAAGGTTAAAATTTATTAAATATGAAAAAGTGGATATTGCAATTCATAACGGCTAGTTTGATTAGTCGCGATGTGTTAGAATCTCGAAGTTGTGTACAATGCAAGAAATTACATTATTCAAAGGGAAACGTACCGTGGAAGCTTTGGGTGTTACAATAATCCCCCCCTTTTGGAAATTGCATCCTCACAATTTTTAAAATTGGGATTGGGAACATAATTGAACGTCCAACATTGGAAAAATATTCAACAAAACTATCACTTTAAAAGAAATAAGGAGAACTACAAAGGTCACCCAAGCTAACCCATACTAGGATTCCTTGTAAAAAAACAGGTATATAGAAGATAAACTAAGTGTCTAGTTCCGATGGAGAGGGATAGAAAACATGATCAGGAAAACGTTAACAACAAGAGAACCAAAAACATGTGATGGGACAAATGGTCATTAGTTTCCTGGTAGGAAAAGTAAATGGAAAACATTTTTTTATTTTATGCTTCATTTCATAAAGATGAGAAATTTTTTTATGGGATTGACTAAGAACATAAAAAGACATACTTAATTTTTAAGTAGAGTTTCATTCTATAATAAATTTCTACCACTAAATAACTTTTTTTCAAACGATGAGTATTCAAGATGACTTGGTCACACCAGAAGATCTAGAATCAACTTCTAGATAATCATATGACCCCAAAAGGATAAACAATATATTTACCTTATCTTTAGAGATTAATCAAAACCAAAATAGTTAGTACAATATCAGATGATCCCCCAATAGGATATTCCTTTACAGAAAGAAACACAAATATTAATTTATAAAATTAAACCAAAAATACCCCAATGTTTATTAAATACCATTCAATAAAAAATTTTCCTTAAAATCCTTCAATATAATCCAAACTAATATTGAAAACCAAAACTTAGAAGAATTTGGTTAGGTAGTCTTCCACGTTAAATTGTATCTTCAAATGACATCAACTACTCTTAAAGTAACATACTTAAAAGTAATTTACCTAATCACAAATTCTCTATTATAGGTTAATCGTTTCCAAAAATAACACAAATCAATATAAATCCACAATAAAAACATATATAAAAATCCACCATTACTCCTAAAATGAAATCCCATTGTATTTTATTTTCCTTAGGCATATAGTGTTCCCAAAAGAGAGAACGTCTTCCAAAATAACATTTATCACTTATTCACCAAATCATTTTCCTATACTAAGGGTATTCATTTGATAATACATAATATCCCAAATAAACTTATTATAGATCAATAAAATTATTTAACTAAAAATAATTAGTCACACTAACCAGGGACTTCACGTAGTCCAATGGTAGGTGATAAATATCAATCACACTCTGGTTGTGGGTTTGATTCCCACAAATTTTTCCGACATGATGGGTTGTCACACGGTCTGCGTGTTTTCCTTTTTCAAAAAATATATTTTATAACATTACCAAAATGACATAAATTCCTCAAAATAACCATATCATAATTTATCCACAAATTTTTTCTCATACCTTTCATTTTCATCCCAAAATATAATATCTTGTAATTGCCTCAAACAAAATGATCATACGAAACCAAATTGTTATTTATAACTATATTCATAAGAGAAAAGATAGTTCTTCATCAAATATCATTTTCACATGAAAAACTGAAGGGTTACAAATACAAGAGAAAATTATTCCAAATTAATCCCATCAACATGGAGCACTAATAATTTTAAACATTTCTCCAACCATTTATTTCCACATAGATTCTTCATTGACCAAGAAAATATCCTATAGAATATGGCATTCACTCGGGTAATGGCCAGGTCACCTATATTTATAACAAATGACTATAGATGGATTCTTGGGACCATTTTCAATTTTTCCATAGTACTCCACATTTTTCCTCGAGAATTATTTACATTATGACCTTTTTTCCCACACATAAAGCATTTCTTTGTTCCATTGAGTCACTTTCATGGGTGTCTCCTTCCACATTTACTACATGATGGAAATTGAGTAATCTTTTCTCCATGGTCTCCACTGTAAGAGCTCTTATCATTCATCACCTTTCTCTAATTTTTTGAGTCTGAGAGTTGGTTAATATATATTTTGTTGATCATATTTTTGGAAAACTGATTTTTCATGAACATGATATCCTTTACTTCTATCTATATTTCATTTTGTTGCTTGTTTCCACCATTGTTCCAAACTTTTATATCATTCACAAAGTTACTATGAATTCCTTGGAATCCATCCATTGACTGAAACCAAAAACCATAGTGTGAGTAACAGTTGTCATAAAATCATTTAGAGAATATCATGAAACCATATTTTCAATTTGAAACACCTTAGGATTAACCAAGGTCATTTATTCTAATCTTATATTAAAATCTTTCAAATGGTTTTATAATGAAAATTTAAATTATCCCGAAGAATTTCCCCCAGAAGGGTCATGACCAAGAGTGCAGCAAGGCCCATTGTCGTGCACCAGTTCCTATTTGAGTGTAGCTCAAAGAGGTGTTTCAGGTTTTACCCCTTGGTACATCTGTGCTAGAGCCTCCTCTAGCTACTCGAATTGAGACAGGGATTTATTTCAGGGAAAACTCACAAAATTTCTACAATTACAAAGTATTAGAATGTTCTTCTATACTAATCCTCAAATTTTATTTTAGAGCTATGGGATCTAATCAGTGTTTACCTAAATCTAGTTTCCAAGGTTTGTACTAAACATCCTCGGATACCAACTGTAACACCCTAACCCCAGAAGCCCATAGTCCATGCATTATTATGAATCATTGGCATGATCACAAAATATCAAGTCGCGAAAGACTAATTAGTTTAGTAGCCTTGGAAGAAATAGATACATTAATAAGGTTTACATTACATCATAAAATGGAAAACTACAACAACATTTTTCCATAGACAACACTGACATCCGATAGACTATACCTGCAGGTCTTTCATAATATACTTCTTCGCATCCTAGAAAAATAAAACAAAGAAAGGGGTGAGCTCAGATGCTCAGAAAGGATAACAATATAGCAGAAACTTTCATAAATAATCATAAACATTTAAGGCAACGTATAAGACTAAAAAATCCTTTTAAACATGAAATTCAGCATAATATAGATAATATAAAATCAAATAATTCCATTTACTTATTCACATAGATATTCTACTAGTCGGATAATCATATGCAATATCAGTTGCCACTTTCATAATGATAGAATGCATAACACCAGAATTTCAAAACCACACAGTCAAGGCCTTGTGCCAAGACTACAAATAATATTTTATCAAGGCCTTCTGCCAAGACACTAGTTTGTCTCATGATACCTACCGATAAATCTAGGAGATATAGTGGGCTCCACCCGTCACTTACTAAGTCCAATGCATTCCTCTTATGAAAAGGTTGAAACATAATCTGAACATTTGTATTAAAACTAGTATACGAAATGTCAATATTTTAACCACAAACCATGAATGGTATACAAATAGCACATCAACAGTCAATCATAACTCATTCAATACAATATAAAAGATTTTATTATAATAGATAAACCTAAATAGATAATAATGAGTTATATTGACATAGATGAAAATAATCATCAAAACTATTTGAGAGAAATATCCCCCTTTTCTTGAAAACATTTAAAATTATCACTATTTATCAAGAAGCTATTTAAAATAGATTGTTGAATAAAAGTGTCACATACCACATTGAAACTTTTAAAAGGAATTTTGATTTTAAAACTTTATTTTCCATATAAATAAATCCTTAAAACCATTTTGAAAACATGGACATGAATGAGAAAGATTTAGAAGAATAAATCTATAAAACATTTAAAATTACATTTTAGTTAGAGTTCCTAACCAAAGTAGAGACATTTGAATTAAAATAATTGAGGTAATAAAAACAGTATAATATCCTGATAATAAAGGGAATCATGATATCATATGTCAATGTATAGTATATAAACCAAATAAAAGTGAATTGGCACATACCAACAAAGATGACTCAGTGGAATGTAAGTTGAGATGAAATCCCTTATAAAGATTGTATCCTTAGGTTGAGCATAAATCAATGACATAACTATGTGTGACAAATATAAATACACTCAATGTGATTGTATATTCATTGTAAATAAATCAAATAACATTCACACGCATTCTTGTAAAAATAGCACCACTGAATTGGATGTTTAACTCAATGAATAGAGATTGAGTTAAAATTACTCTTATCGTGTTCATATCGATGACTTGATAATTTAACAATGGAGTGATTACGTGTATCAAAATAATATCTATAGTGAGGGGAGTGTAAATTACTAAACAAATAATAAATATTGATTCCATACATTATCATGGAGTAAAAAATTCAATGAAGTACGTGTAAAGCTGAATGAGTTGAAATTGAAATTTGAAATTCCCTTACCAATTTGGTAACTAACGAAACATACATCCCATGAAATATGGAATATAAAATTAAGATTTAATTACTCATAAATAAAATTATATTACACAAGGAATATAATCATTGGTCAATACATACACCATACAAAAGGAAATAGTGGGAGTATGTCATGAATCTCACGGAAATAGGAAGTGAGATAAAAACCCTTACTATAAAAACACATACTTTACATACATGGTTATTAATTTAGAATTGAAGCATACTTATTACAATATATATAAAAACCATGATAGGACTGTATAGGTATAGTGTCTTTAGAAACTGGGAAACATAAACAACTGGTTCCTAAATCATCTACATTGTCTTTCGTTTATTTCATCATATCTAGAGTCCCTTTTGGAATATCTTTCTTAATACCCTTCTTCCTGACCTGTGGAAAAGAAAAAATACAAAAGGGTGAGCTGAAATTCACTTTAAGGGTAAACATAAAAAATATCAATCATATCATATTCATAGGAACATAACATTTTGAAAATCATAACCTGCAAAAGAGATCATAATATCATAATAGGGGATAAATCATAGTAGTGAAATATAATCTCAATAATCATAACATAAAACATTAAACATTGTGGCATACACACATTCTCATAGAAAATAATTTCATATTAGTCAACTCTCATTACCAAGACCATCATATCAGACAAAGTCCATTACTGAATTGAGTTCACTCCTCGTTCCAGTCCTGTATCACTGAACCGGTTTAACTTGTCTTCCAGCCAGGTCTATCTCATGAGATATAAATCTTTACCCAATTCATTGGAGGAAGATATAGGTCCCACCCGTCTCATAATGAATCCATTCTTATGTGTACCACAAAATCATAAATCATAGCATAACCCATGTAATAAAAATGGGATTCTTAAACATCATTCCATCATATCATAATCCATATAAGATAAAAGGACGTCATAAAATTAATTTTGTCATAAAATAATCAAATCAATGTAAAAATAGGGATAGAAACATAACCCTATATTATCTAAGATGGAAAATAATTTGGATAAAACACTTTAACTCTATTCTTGTGGAAAATATCCTTTCTACTTAAAACACATTTTTTATTTCTTAACATGTCATACAATTTTAAACTAAAAGAATTTGATTAAAAATAAAATTGAAAACTTGTAAAGGAAGATTCATGGAAATATTGTTCTATGAAATAATTAAAATCCATTCATGTCATATAATTTAAAAAAAACATTCTTCTCATACATTGGATAGAGAAGTCAAAAAGTACCTCGTTCTAAAAAGGAAAAAAGATTCCTTTCATATATTTTACTAAAAACTCACTAAAGGGTAAAATTGGATTTAAACAATTATAGGAGGATATAAATAACATTACATATTTTTGAAACATGGATGTGGATGATAAATATTCCCCAATAAATTCTGATGTATATACAATCTCAGATAAAAAATGAGGTTGCAAGATTTTCCCTTACCTTATGTCTGATTTGCTTAATACATATCTGAACCTCCTATATAATGATTTAAATAATTTCAATGACTTATTATAGAATCATATTCATTTTTATGATATCATATGTGGACATATTTTTATCTTCTTATTAGTAATATTTCATTGATACTTGTCATTCGGGTGTTCATTGCTATATGTTCTTATGCATGTTTTGTCGAATAAATTCTTATTCTTCTTTTTAGGTTATAGATACCTTATTTCCAGAATAGTATTAGTGCAATATATATCATATTTATTTATTAAATTCATTTATATAATAATTATTCAATGAAGATCATGTAGAACTAGTCGCATCACATCGTGGAGATGGTAGGCCGTACAAATGCACGTGTGATGATATCGTTCCCATGATTATGGAATTGTATAGAGCTGTATGTATACTATTTTAGATTCAATATCATTTTAAAATAATCATATATAGTTATTATCTACACCATTATACCCATCCAAGTAAGGTGGTGGTGGAAAATAGATTAAACCACGGTGTGGTGACGTTATTCCGTACGTACGCACGCGTGGTGATTTCGTTTTCCGTAGGATGGATAAAAGGTGAAATAGGGTTGTTTCATAATTATAATAACATATCAGTATATTAGTGATACTAATTTTATTACTTCATAAAGAAAAAACTAAAAAAGATGAAGTATAGGAAGAAATAAATTTGATAGAATCGGTAATGGATATTACCTCTTCTTCGACAAGCCTCTTTGAAACCGCCTCTTAGGGCACTAACGCTGGTCTTTCAAGAAGACAAGGACCAATAGAATATTAGTAGGGGATTTGAGAACAGTTATGGGCAGGGTTGGCCGATCATGAAGGTTCAATGTTGTGTAAAGAGGAGAGGTTGGAGATGCCCTTTTATAAGGGAGGAGAGGGGCACCTTTGGAAACCTCAAAAATATTAATTTACAATAAATTCAAACCCCACGTAAAAATTGCCAAATTGAATCAAATTCGAAGCTTAGATGAGATAGGTTTGTAATCTCATCATCCAATAAAATTTAGACATATTGGGAATTTATTTTTAACCATATCAACTTGATTTATCCTTATTTAATCTATTTAATTTTATTAGTGGTAATAAGATTATAATTTTTAAATTGTTATAAATAATTACTTATGTGTTATGAATTGTCCATACGTGGATAATTTAGGACATTTTAGACCATATAAAGTTTAATTTATAATTTTTAAATATTTCCGTTATTTTTAATCAATTTAATAAAATTTTATTTCTATAAAATAACAATAGTGTTAATTTTGACACTATCCATTTATTTTAATTTAAATAAAATCCACACAGAGGATATATTCAAACCAAAATGTTTAATAGATTCCTAAAATGTCATATTAATTTATAAAATTAGTTTATAACATTAAATAGTTTATATAATAATTACTTTAATATTTTTAAAACCATTTATTTGATATTTCAATCAATAAAATAATTTCAACATCACTATTATGTCACATTTAATGATAATTATTTAATCGCTAAAAATTCTAAATAAATTCACATAATGTAGATAATTTTATTATAATTCTGGAGACTGTTATTTTTTTAAGTTTCATGAAGTTTATCATTGAATTAAAATTGTCATTCTTATATGATTTAAGAGAGTGACATGTTGCCACTTTCATTGGTTTTAATAACAATTAAAATATTTTATTGGGAAAAAGTTTATAAAATGACTTTATTCTGACCCTTAGGAGATAATGGTATACTTTTAGTCATCAAATAGAATTTTTTCAGGTGGTTGGGTAATTTTATAATCTTATTGTTACCCTTAATTAAACGATTTACCTGTAACAACAGTAAATTAAAATTACTGTAGTTACTATTCTTAATTTCAAAAAAAAACTAAACTATTAACATAATTTGGACCCACTGAATTAAAATAGGGAATCCATTTTTCAAAATTCAAAACATAGAAGTTGCAGTAATTAATTTATAATTAATCTCATTGTTAAGAAAACAGGTTTTGAAAGTTAAAACATTGCCAAAGATTGAAATGTTGTTACCTATAAATTCAATGTAAAATTAATGGTAATGACATACATTATATTAAATGGTAAAAATATATTATATTTATACATTAAAACCATTCAATATTATAATTTAACCATATAAATTATTGTGATGAAAAAAGTTGTTTTTAATTAAAATATAGCATGTTTTTACTATTAAAATATGAAAGTTATCAGAATGATATGAAAATTTTATCCAAAGTAAATTTTTATATCCTGATTTAGAAGAATAGTTTTATTTTGTCAAATTGAACTTATAAAATTGTCAAAAACTATATTTAAACGGGGTATGCCATCCAAAGCCAACAAAACTGCATTTATTTTAAAATACTTATTTTACCCGAAAAATTTATTTTGCCCTCATACCATGTTCTAGAAAATATGTAAGATGAATAATAATGTTATAAAATTAAAAATTTAGTTAATATTATTCATAACGGCTAGTCCATAATAATATTATAAAAATATATTGTACTTTACTGAAACACAGTATTGCGTACTACACACGCTATCGAGGAAGATCACGATTGCGTGTAACGCAATCCAAGCTAGTGTTGTGTGCAGTGAAAGATACATTTGATGTTGCGTATAACAATATACTTCTCATAAACTATCATGGTGTAACATTCTACCCCCCTTAAAATGATTTTCACCCTTGAAATTCATCACATCGTAACAAACAGATGGGGATACCTCTCCCTCATCGTATCCTCAAGCTCCCATGTAGCTTCTTCTAATTGGCGGTTCCTCTATAAAACATTCTCCAACCGAGTGGTCTTGTTCCATAGAAGTTTTTCACTATGATCCAGAATCTCTATCGGCTGTTCATCATAAGAAATATTTTGCTCCAGCGGTACAACTTCTGAGATTAGTACATTTGAAGGATCAGGTATGTACTTTCTCTGGAGAGATACATGGAAAACATCATGAACTTGAGAGAGATTCGGTGGAAGTGTCAATCGGTAAGCTAACTTCCCAACACGATCCAGTATTCTAAAAGGACCGATATACGTAGGGCTCAGCTTTCACTTCTTTCCAAATCTCATTATTCTATTCCAGGGATATATTTGTAAGAACACTTTATCACCCACTTCAAACTCTAGGTCTTTTCTTTGGTTGTCGGTATAAATTTTTTGTCGACATTGAGCTACTCTTTTGTGTCGTTGAATAGATCTTACCTTTTATTCCATATCTTCAACAAGATTGGGTCCAAAAATCTTTCATTCCCCTACTTCATCCCAGTAAGTTGGAGTTCTGCATTTCTTTCTATAGAGAGCTTAATAAGGAACCATCTGAATACTGGAGTGAAAGCTACTATTATAAGAAAATTCCACCAAATGTAGTTGTTGATCCCAACCATCTTTGAAATCCATAGAGAAATCTCTTTAAATATATTATAGTTTTTTAATTGTTCTCTCAGACTGACCATCTGCCTGAGGATGATAAGCAGTGCTGAAACTCAACTATGTATCTAATGTATGCGGAAGACTTCACCAGAACTTCGAGGTAAATCTCGGATCCCAGTTAGATATAATGGAAAGTGGCACGCCATGAAATCTTACCACTTCTTCTAAATATATCCTGGCAAGCTGATCTAGAGATAAATATTCTCTCATAGAAATGAAGTGTGCCGACTTCGTAAGACAATCAACTATGACCCAGATAGCATTATTGCCTTAGGATGTTTTAGGAAGTCCGGTGATAAAGACCACAATGATGTTTTCCCATTTCCATTCGAGTATGGGTAATGGTTGTAACATCCCCTTAGACTTTTTTCTCTTAACATTAACTTTCTGACAAACCAATCATTGAGGACATATTCAGCAACATCTCTTTTCATGCCATCCCACCAGAAGTACTCCTTCAGGTCCCTATACATCTTTGTGCATCCAGGGTGAATAGATAATGGAGAACTATGAGCTTCATCCAATTTTTCCTTCTTTAATTCTGGGATGGGAGGAACACAAACCCCATTATTGAACTTTATTATCCCATCACAATCATGGTTGAATATAGGAACATTTCTCACCTTCTTTTTTAACTCTACATCTTCTTTCTGTGCCTCCTTAATCATTACATGTATAGATGGTTGAACATTCATTTGAGAAAGATAATATTTTTCCCCTTCCATTATAATTCCATGATCCATCCTTTGTAAATCCATAAATATTGGATCTTTTTATATTCTCATCATGGAAAATCTATCATGGTCTTGTCGAATAAATGCATCTGCCACCTTGTTTGCTTTCCCAGGGTGGTAATGATTTGAGCAGTCGTAATCCTTAATCAGCTACTACCATCTTATTTGGAGCATATTCAGCTCCTTTTTTGTGAAAATATAATTTAAACATTTATGATCACTATAAATATCTCACCTTTCACCATAAAGATAATTCCTCCAAATCTTTAATGCAAAGATTACCACAGCTGACTCCAAATCATGAGTTGGGTAATTTTTCTCATGGATTTTCAACTATCGTGAGGCATAAGCTATCACCATATTGTTTCTCATGAGAACACACCCCAATCCCTTCTTTTATGAATCATTGTAAATCACAAAACATTCTCCACTACAAGGCAGTGTGAGCATAGGTGCACTAGATAACCTTCTTTTTAACTCCTTGAAATTTTCTTCACACTCCTCCATCCAAACGAACTTAACTCCTTTTCGAGTCAACCTGGTGAGTAGATTAGATAATCCTGAAAAATCTTTCAGACAATGTCGATAATATCCAGCCAAACCAAGAAAACATCAGATCTCAGTTACTATTGTTGGTCTTGACCATCTTTCGATAACCTCTATTTTTGCTGGATCCATAGATATCCCCTCTTTTGAGATTATGTGACCCAAAAATGAAACTTTTTGAAGTCAAAATTCACACTTTGTAAATTTGGCATAAATCTTCTCCTTTCATAGTGTCTTTAATAAAATTCTCAAGTGATCTTCATGTTCTTCCTTGCTCTTTGAATAGACTAGAATATCATCTATAAAAACAACCACAAACTGATCAAGATGATTTATAAAGACTCTATTCATTAGATACATAAAGATAGCAGAGGATTTAGTACGACCAAATGGAATCACTATAAATTAATAGTGTCCATACCTTGTATGAAAATATGTCTTTGGTATATTTTCCATTTTGACCCTTAATTGATGATACCCTAAATGAAGAACAATCCTAGAAAAGTATTGAGCTCTGCATAGTTTTTTAAATAAGTCATCAATGTGTGGGAGAGGATATTTGTTCTTGACAGTGATCTTGTTAAGTTCTCAGTGATCAATGAAAAGTCTCACTGATCCATCATTCTTTATAAAAAAGAGAATAGGTTCTCCCCACAGTGACACACTAGGGCGTATGAATCCTTTATCAAGATTGTCTTTGAGTTGCTTCTTCAATTCCTGCAACTCAATCGGGGCCATTCTATATGGTGTATTTGAAATAGGCATAGCACCCAGTATGAGTTCTATTGAAAACTCAACTTCATGATCTGGTGGAAGACCTGGAAATTCCTCTGGGAAGACATGATCACACTCCTGTATAATGGGAATATTCGTAATCGTGAGTTTCTCTCTAAACATTTGAGATAAATAACCATCATTTATTAGAATCAAGACCCATTAGATGGAAGAAACTTCCACTGGATGGTTATATTCATCCTTGAACCAATAGATAACAGTAGATTGATCAGAAATATTAAATGTGATTTCCCTTCATTGGAAGTTGATATGTGCTCCGTATAAAGAAAGCCAATCCATTCCAAGAATCACATCAAATTCCACTATAGGATAGATTACAAGATTTTCTGGAATCACTTTCCCACAAACATTAATCAGAGAAGAATTGTAAACTTTTGAAGTTACTATTGTGCAATTAGGGGTTGTCATAGCTAACTCAATATCTAACTACTGAGGTAATATGGAGATACCCTTAGAAAATTCATCAGAAATAAAATAGTGGGTGGATCCATAATCAAATAAAACATTTTCTACTTTAGAGTGGATGGTATGTGTACCTTTCACCACTTCGTTATCATACTCCACATCGCTGATAGAAATTTCTTGTGAATTTCCTTTGTCTTTGGCTTTAATTGATTATTGAAATTTATCATCATCAATAACCCTTGGATCAGAAAATTGATTGGAATAATGCCCCATTTCCTTGCACTTGAAACATTGAAGTGTAGGAGGTGCATTTTGGGAATCCTTATCTTTGTTCGCATCATTAGACATCTTCTTCCCATTATTTCGACATTCAACTACCTGATGACCTTCTTTTCCACACATAAAAAATTTACTTGTCCCTTTAAGTCAATTCCCTCCATGTTTCATTCCACACATTGAGCATAAGGGAAAACTCATCTTCTATTCAATGTGGTCTTTATATTTTCCATTGAATTCCATTTTCCTCTTCTTATCAAACCCATAAGATTGATGGGTTACTCCAATATCCATCTCAAAATTGAGAGAAAATCAAACAATTTCCTTGTAGATATTGAAGTCCCTTATGGCTAACACCCTTCAAAGACTTGGTTTTAAGCCACTAAAGAATCGATCGATTTTACTCTCAGGTTGGATAATAATTCCTGAACTGTACCTTGCAAGTCTTGAAAAATTTGCTTCATAGGTACCAACAGACCCATCATCCATTTTCTTTTGTTCAAGAAACTCCTTCTCCATCTTTTTTTGAAGAATACGAGGGATGTACTTATTGAAAATTAGGTTCTTGAACTTATCTCATTCCATGGACTCACTCTAATCCATTTCCCTCATATTCTTAATAAGATTCCACCACTGATATGCTTCACCTTCCAAACAATATACTACTAAGATAACATTATCATGTTCAGAACATTGTAGAACTAAAAATATCTTTTCAGTGGTACTGATCCATTGTTCATCCACTAATGGATCATAAGACCCGCTGAATGAAGGTGGATTCTACCTCATGGTGGATTCAACATAATGTTTCTCCTTCCTTTTCTCTTTTCAATGTCTATCATGATTCATAGCGTGAGAAAGTTGTGTGAGCATGGATACAGGATTTTTCATTCCATCTCCCATAACGTTTATTTGCTCAGGGGGAAAATCATTGCATTTCTCGTCGCATTCAACATTAACACAGTTCCTTCGGGTTCCAGCCATTGACTAAAACCAATAATCATAGTGTGAGAAACACTAATCATAACAGGAAAATCACATAAGAAAAATAAAATTTCAAACATTAGGTCTTATCATAGGTTGTTCATGGCCATTTATAAAACACTAATATTGTGTTCTATGTTTATACATACCCTTAGAGATCTTACTAAGGCTTTCATATCGTAGTTTTCCAAGGATGACTATACCTTTACTCTGATACCCACTATATCGACCCATACATTACATACATGGTTATTACTTCAGAATTGAAGCATACTTATTACAACATATAACAAAACCATGACAGTACCGTATAGGTATTGTGTCTTTAGAAAATGGGAGACATAAACAATTGGTTCATAAATCATCTACATTGTCTCTCGTTTATTTCATCATATCTAGAGTCCCTTTTGGAATATCCTACTTAATACCCATCTTCCTGACCTGGGGAAAATAAAACATAAAAAAGGGTGTTCTCAAATGATTAGTAAGGGTAAGAAAAAGAAATATCAATCATATCATATTCATAAGAACATTACTTTTTGAAAATATTAACCTGAAAAAGAGATCATAATATCATAACATGGGATAAATCATAGTAGTGAAATGTAATCCCAATAATAATAAATTAAAACATGAAACATTGTGTCATACACACATAATCATAGAAAATCATTTCATATTAGTGAAGTCTCATATCCAAGGCCATCATAGCGGAAAAAGTACATTATTGAACCGAGTTCACTCTTCATTCCAGTCCTATATAACTGAACTAGTTTAACTTTTCGTTCCAGCCATGTCTATCTCATGAGATATAAATCTTTACCCAATGCATTAGAGGGAGATGTAGGTCTCACCCATCTCATAATGAAACCATTATTATGTGTTCCACAAAATCATAAATCATAGCATAACCCATGTAATAAAAATTGGATTCATAAACATCATGCCATCATTATATAATCCATATAAGATAAAAGGACATCATAAAAGTAATTCCATCATAACATAATCAAATAAATGTAAAAATATCTATAGAAACAGAACCATATATTATCTTAGATGGAAAATAATTTTGATAAATCACTTGAAATCCATTCTTGTGGAAAATATCCTTTCTACTTCAAAAGCATTTTTCCTTTCATAACATGTCATAAAATTTTAAACTAAAAGAAGTTGATTAAAAATAAACTTGAAAACTTGTTAAGGAAGATTCATAAAAATAATTTTCTATGAAATAATAAAAACCCATTCATGCAGTATAAGTTAAAAAACATTCTTCTCATACTATTGTAGGAAAATTCAAAAAGTACCTCGCACTAAAAACAAAACTAGATTCATTTGATAAATTTTACTAAAAACTCAAAAAAGTTTAAAATTGGATTTAAAAAATTGTAGTAGGATAGAAATAATATTACATATAGAGTAAAAATGGATGTGGATGATAAATATTCCCCAGTAAATTCTGAATTATAAACAATCTCGGATAAAAAATGAGATTGTGAGATTTTCCCTTACCTTAGGTCTGATTTGCTTCGTACATATCTGAACCTCCTGTATAATGATTTAAATAATGTCATTAACATATTATAGAATCATATTCATTGTTATTATATCATATATTATTATATTATTATCTTCTTATTAATAATATTTCACTGCTACTTGTTATTCGGGTGTTCATTGCTTTATGTTCTTATGCATGTTTTGTCAAAGAAATTCTTATTCTTCATTTTAGGTTATAGATACCTCATTTACAGAATGGTATTAGTGTAATATATGTCATTTTTATTTATTCAATTCATTTATATAATCATTATTCAATGGAGATCTTGTATAATGAGTCGCATCACATCGTGGAGACGGTAGGCCATACGTACGCACGCGTGATGTTATCGTTCCCATGATCGTGGAATTGTATTTATGTGTATGTATACTATTTCAGAATCAATATCACTTTAAAATAATCATATATAGTAATTAATTACACCATTATACCCATCCATGTATGGTGGTGGTGGAAAACAGATTACACTACGGCGTGGAGACGACATTCAGTACGTACGCACGCCCAATAATTTCATTTTCCGTCGGATGGATATAAGGTAAAATAGGGTTGTTTCATATTTATAATAACATATCAGTATACGAGTGATAATAATGTTATTACTTGATAATGAAACAACTAAAGAATAGGAAGTCTAATAAGAAATAAATTTTAATGAATCGGTAATGGATATTACCTCTTCTTCGACACACCTCTTTGAAACCACCTCACAGGGCACTACTGTCAGACTCTGAAGAATACCAGGACCACTAAAATATTACTAGAAGCTTTTAGAAGAGTAATGGGTAGGTTCTGGCTGAGCTTGAAGGCTCAAAGTTGTGTAAAGAGGATAGGGAGGAGGTGCCCTTTTATAAGGGAGGAGAGGGGCACCTTTGGAAACCTCAAAAATATTAATTTATAATAAATTCAAACCCCATATAAAAACTTCCAAATTTACTCAAATCCGAATATTAGATGATATAGGATTGTAATCTCATCAACCAATAAAATTCATACATATTGTTAATTTATTTAAACATTATCAACTTGATTTATCCTTATTTAATCTATTTAAATTTATTTGGGGTAATAAGATTCTAAATTTTAAATTGTTATAAATAATTACTTATGTATTGTGAATTTTCCATAATTGGATAAATTATGACATTTTCAACCATATAAATTATAATTTTTAATTTTTAATTATTAATGTCATTTTTATACAAATTTAATAATATGTTATTTTTATAAAATAACAATAGTGTTAATTTTGACACTATTTATTTATTTTAATTTAAATAAAATCCCCAAAGAGGATATATTCCAAAAAAATAGTATAATAGATTCCTAAAATGTCATATGAATCGATAAAATTATTGGAGAACATTAAATAGTTTATATAATATATATTTCAATATTTTGAAAAGAATTTATTTGATATTTCAATCAATAAAATAATTTCAACATCACTATTGTGTCACCATTAATTATAATTATTTAATCCCTAAAAATTATAAATAAATTAAAATCATGTATATAAGTTTATTATATTTCTAGGGAATATTTATGTTCGAAGTTTCATGATGTTTATCACTAAATTAAAATTATTATACTTATAAGCTTTATGAGAGTGACATATTGCCACTTTCTTTGGTTTTAATAATAATTAAAATAGTTTAATAGTCGAAAGTCCATAAAATGATTTTATTCAGAACCTTAGGAGATAAGGGTCAACTTTTAGTCATCCAATATAATTTTTTCAGGTGTTTGGGTAATTTTATAATCTTATTTTTACCATTAATTACCCGATTTACCTTTAACTGCAGTAAATAAAAATTACTGTTGTTACTATTCATAATATCAAAAAAAAGTAACCTATTAACATAATTTATACCCAAATAATTAAAATAAGGAATACATTTTTTAAAATTCAAAACATAGTAGTTGTAGTAATTAATTTAAAATTAATCATGTTGTTAGGAAAACGGGTTTTAAAAGTTAAAACATTGCCAAAGATTGATTTGTTTTTACCTTTGAATTCAATGAAAAATTTATGGTAATGACATACATTATATAAAATGGTAAAAATATATTCTATTTATAATTTAAAACTATTAAACATTATAATTTAACCATATAAATTTTATGTGATGAAAAAAGTTGTTTTAAATTAAAATATTGCGTGTTTTTACTATTAAAATATTAAAGTTATCAGAATAATATGAAAAATTTGTCCAAAATAAATTTTTATATCTTGATTACAAATAAGAATTTAATTTTGTCAAATTGAACTTATAAACTTGTCAAAAAATATATTTAAAGTGGGTGCTCCATCAAAAGGTGGAAAAACTGCATTTTTTTAAAAATACATATTTTAACCGAAAAATTTATTCTGTTCTCATACCATGTTCTAGAAAATATGTAAGATGAATAATAATGTTATAAAATTAAAAATGTATTTAATAATATTCATAATGGCTAGTCCATAATAATATTATAACAATATATCGTTGTTTAGTGAAACCCGGTATTGCGTACTACACACGCTATCGAGGAAGGTCGTGATTGCATGTAACGCAAGACAAGCTAGTGTTGTGTGCATTGAATGATTCCTTTGATGTTGCGTATAACAATATACTTCTCATAAACTATCATGGTGTTAAACTTACTTCATTGTAATCAATTATTTCATATGGACAAAAGTTAATAACAACAAAATAAATCAAAGAATACCATGAATATAAAGAGAATAATGATACTATATATCAAATGACAGTACACAATAC
This sequence comes from Viscum album, assembly GCA_963277665.1. Classification (NCBI taxonomy): domain Eukaryota; kingdom Viridiplantae; phylum Streptophyta; class Magnoliopsida; order Santalales; family Viscaceae; genus Viscum; species Viscum album. Next base: position 678,512,672 of record OY728128.1, on the reverse strand, counting down.
ACCACATTTAATAAATAAGCGGCGAACAATGGAAATCTCATGGAATTGAAGGTGAGATTAGAAACCCCTTAATTTGTACTTTTTCTTGGTCGAGGGTAGGTTAACCTCAAGTATAATGGTGATATATTTGTTCTTAAATTATACAAGAATCATATACATTAATATGATATCATATATTATCATTTAACATTGCTTTATTAATAATATCTTAGTATTATCGTCGTTTCAGGTGTTAACTGATTCATTTCAATTCATATGCATTGTTACAGAAATAATGTTTTTTATGGATAGGATGTATCTTATTCATATTAAGAATGATATTAAGTCTTTAAACATTATTTTTAATCATCTATTGAAAAATATTCTTGAATAGATTGCGATGGGGAATGAATCTCATCGTATTCGTGGAGACGGTAATCTGTATGTACACTTGAGTGACAATATCATTCTTTTGATATTCAAATAATATATAATTTTATGGTATATCATATATACATTATCATTATCATGTTATATTTATTATTTACATCAATTACACATCATTATTATACCCATCCAAATAATAATTTATTGAATAACAATTACACCACGACATGGAGACAGAAAGCCATACGTACGCAAGTATGGTGGCATGTCATTCAAAGGATGGATAGAATAATGAAGATGTTTGGACCATATTTATAATAAATAAAATTATATAGAAGATACTAGAGATATTATTTTATAATGAAGACAACAAAGAAAGTAGGATAGTTTAGAGGAAATTTGGGTAGGTGTTTGCCAAGAAAAATGGCTTTGAAGGTGTCAATTAGAGAGAAGGGAGAGTGTCCTTTTATAAGAGGGGTGAGGGGCACCTTAGGAAAAGATAGAAATATTATTTTATAATAAAATAATTTTCAGTTTCTAATGGCACAAAAATTAATTATTTAAACGGTAATGAGGTTATGGGTCGAAAACAACTCAACCAATAGGTTTCAGATAGGTTTGGGTCACAATATTAACCTTATGTTTTAGATTTAACTATTAGTTAAATTGTTCGACATTTACCATTTCTCTTTGTATTTATATATTATATGGTTAATAAACATACTATTTACTTTCAAGAGAACCCCATGTGGTTCATTAATGATTCACCTATTATTATATAAGTCTTTTGGCTTAATCGTATATTTTTAGGAATAGAATATCATTTAATAATATAATATTTGTTTTAAAAACTCTTTTATATCAATTTTGATACCATTTGGTATTCTGTTTTTTGATAAATTTATATCAGCATTATTACTTAGAAAAAAATTCATCTAACCAACAATAACAAGTCATATTAACCTATAAATTTATTTTAATTTATAAAAATTCTCAAATATCATTTATTTGGATATTTATAATATCAATTATTTTAATATTTCATTAACTAGGTGATTACTGCATCATCATTGTGTCATAAGTAAATTAAATTAATTAATGTCTAAAAAATATAAACAAAATACTATTATGTAGGAAATATTTTTATCATTCTAATGAATATTTATAGTCGAATTTATATTATGGGTAACCATATATTAAAAATTTATTAGTTATTAAACTATGATTTTAACACTTTTAACTTTTCTTTGAATTAAATAACAATGAATGTCCTATTCTAATTCAAGTGGAACTTAAAAATAATATTTTATTCATAAGGCTTTTTTTGTCTAATTACACTTTTCCAATTGAATTAGGACATGTTCTAGGGTAATAATAATATCCTTTTACCCTCAATTACACTATTTACTTTTAACTGTGGTAAATAAAAGTAAAAAAGTTTCTATTCACCAAAAATTATTTTCATCTTATTGAACCACATTTTACATACTAATATAAACTGTGTCTCTAGTATTTTTTTAATTTAATTCACAGAAGCGGTAAAATTATGTTTTATTCAATTTTTCAAATGCTTTTGGGAGGTGGGTAAAAGACAGTTAAAAAGATCAATAAAATATTTATATTTGTAAAATTATTATAAACTGACTGAAATGAATTAAATTGACCTTATATAGGTATTATGTATCTATTTTTTATCTAAAATGTATTTAAATAAAAATTCAGTTTTAAACTATAACTCAGTGTTTTTCATTATTCATCACAAATTGATAGTTTTCAGAAAGATACCAAAAATTCACCCTAAACTAATTTTGATATTCCAAATCCAAAAATGAAGTGCATATTGAAAGATAAAATTTATAAAATTTCAAAAAGTTGGTATTAGTATTCATAACAGCTAGTTTGATTGGTTGCGGTGTGTTAGAATGTCGATGTTTCGTACAATGGAAGAAATTACATTATTCAAAGGGAAATGTACTCTGGATGCTTGGGGTGTTACACCCTGTATTTGTATAGAGTATCTCTAGATGCTTTTTAGATTCCATATATATATTTTCTGATTTTTTTTACTTTTAGAGGTGGGGAATAATATTTTCATAAATAACCTTTTGAATATCATCTTGGTCATGTACTTCACATTTGTATTGGGTACACAACCAATATTTAAAGATAACTTCAAGTGTAAAGGAATATTCTCATCCCTATACTTATTTTTCAACCACTCTGTGATTTTTCAAAGTTGAATATACACATGTGAATTATTATTTGTATCTATTGTTGTCTTCTATAGAAACACCATGAAACTGCATCAATATATGAACTATAGTTAATTTTAATTTAAAATAATTTTTTAAATTATGCATAGATATTTGGATATGTTGACTAGAAAATTAAAGAGAACACATAATTAAGAGGGTTTGGTTACTAGTTTTATATGTTGTTTTAGGATCTAAGTAAACACTGAGGTTTTAACTCAATTATATGAGAACAAATTCCAAAAATATAGGTTTCATGTTCATATTTTTCAATTGACTTAATGAACATTAATTTTCAGATTCAAAATAAATTAAATTATTTTTATATGGTCATGTCATAAATGATTATAATATATATTTTAGTTGAACCACCACACCAAAAGAAACACAAAGATTGAGATATTATTCTTCTTGGGTAATGGAAAAAAATTATTTTTTAATTAAAATATACTTATAGTGGAAACCAATTATGTTTTATAGAGTGGAGTTCATAAAAAAACAGATGTTACTTTTATATATATTTAATTATGGGGTTTTTGTTTTTTGGGATGATTTGAAAAGAAAGAATGAAAATTAACCAATTTCATTAAAATAGTGTATGAGAAGGGGGTCATATAATGGTGGTAAAAATATATCTTAATGTTATCCTACTCTATAAATTATCAAATATTCTTTTAATTGGATGATAAGAGAGATATTCCACAATAACATCTTCATTATCCATTGACCAGATAGTGGTTGTGATAATATACCTAACTAAGATCTCAGGTTGATCTACCGTAGTTCATATGCACTAAGGTATTTCATATTGTTTTCCCATTTGATAATGAAACTCTCAATCAGGTCTTGTTATTCCTAAACAACAAAAATATCCCAATATCACATCCAAATGTGTTAAATATCACTAATCACTATATAACCTAACATCAGTTTGTTCAATCGTATATAGACTAAATCTAGGTGGAGTGAGATAATATTCAATTAACAAATGAAATGGACATTAATAGAATCTATACCCAAATATTATCACACATGATAATTAATACTAAAATTTGAGTATTTAAATGTGTTTAATATAATATATAAATGGATTTATTCTATTAAGAGAATGAGAACAATCGTTACAAATAGTTTCTAACATCCCTATCCAAATATCATTGGGCTTACCCCTCTATTACTAGGGAAACTGAGTTAAATAGGGAAGATAAAAACAACACAAACTAGAATAATAATAAAAAGAAAACATAACAACATAGTGTGAGCATAGGGTTGGGTTAAAAAGTCTTCTCTGTTCTTGATAAAGGTGCACAGTTTCCATCATTAAAGTCTCTGGTCAAACAACCCAAATATCTACAATTTTATTTTTGAAGGAATCCTTTTTTTCTTCATGCAACAAATCTAAAATCATCTGGTCTTATATATAATCTATAACTTCCTTTCATTATTTATTTTTCTTGATCAAAATATTATGCATGATTTTTTTCCATGTGGTACCCCTTGATTAGTTGTATGATGGATGATGTGGTAGAAAAACGTTCATCTATAATTACATGTGAATCACATGAAGAATGCCTTGTATATTGGGAGGTTTTATTTATTAGACAAACTCATGATGCTTTAAGATCAGGAATATATATATTTAAATCCTTATGATATATTTCAACGATTTATTCTCAGGAATGAAACACTTAAGACCAACTCAGAATACTTATGATATTAAAACATTTAATAGCTAAAAAGATTTATGATCAGGGAAAAAAAGATTTATCTTTAGAGATAAATATTCAAACTTTAGGCAAAATCCAAACGCTCAACTGGGAAGTATAACAAATAAGGCATTTTTCAATTTTCTAGCTTATAGAAATTTCAGAATAACTAAATTAACACAAAAGCACCAATATTTTGACAAAAAAACACCCTCATTACCCTAAAATTATAATAAAATTATTTTAATTTAAATGTAGTATTTATTTTATTAACATCAAAATATTAAACTATCAATTAAACCTCAATATTTAATCGTTTTAAAATATAAAATCCAAATCATTTTTAAAAAAAAATATTATAATAATAATGAAATATATTCTTTATATGGGTTGTTTAAAATCATCGAAACTAGGGTTAAAATGTATAAAAATGAAATATAGTCACTTACACTATAAAAAATTAACCAACATGTAGGATTTCTATACCTACACCCATATAGAGTCTAATGTGGTAGAATTTGAAGGCTAGAATGGAATTTGTAGTTATATGGGGACCTTAAAAGGGGTATGTGTTGATGTCAACCTCCATTTAAAACCATTAAAAATTATGTCAATATACCTTATACATTTTGAAAGGTTCTTTCTGATAGACCATTAGTCAGATAATGATATGTTATGTTGATGATCAGCTTCATATCCAATGCTTGCGGAATAATTCTGAATAATCCTAAGGTAAAACTAGAATCTCAATAAGATTCTATGGATAGTGGTACTCTATATACCCTTACTAATTCTAATATATATATATTTATATATATCATGGCATGTTGATCAAGTGATAAATAATCTTGAATATCAATAAAATTCACAAAATTAATAAATAGATTTAATTGAATACAAATAGAAATATAGCCTTTAAAATTCTTGGAAAGACCTATAATGAAATACATGGGGATGTTATAACATTTTAACTTTATATGGGTAATGGTAATATCAATCAATTAGAATTTTTTTCTTATTTATTATCATTTTATCATTATAAGAATCGAGATATATACTCCAAAATCTTCCAATTCATGTTTTCCAATAACTAGTTTTGATTGATTTATCTATATATCATTGTTCTTCCATGATGGATAGAGCATGTTGATTTATGTGTATCATCCAGAAACTCCTTTAATTTTGGTATTTTAGGGAAACATAGTTAATCCCTAAATCATATAATTCTACTAATGTAAATGTTGGAACCATGGTCTTCTATGCATGATTTCGAGGCGGTGATGCTTCGCGGTTACGATGAGATTCACGAACGGAAGCGTTGAAAGGAAACGTGAGGGAGATTCACGGCGGCGGTGCGAATTAAATGGCAGAATGGTATGCTATTACGACAAGCTCCGCGACCATAAAATTTCCGTGGTTCTTCGCGATTTGGAAAGAATTCCGGCCGAAACGTCGGAGCTTCACGATAGGTAATGATGTGGCGCTGACTTCGCGTGGAAGGTCCGAGGGTCGGTGGAATCTCCTATAAATATAGTTCGACCCCCTCGAGAGAAGTAGATAGATTTTTCAGAGAAAATGCATTGCTCTCATTTCATGAAGGGAGTTCGCGAAGGTAGTGTGATTCGCAAAAGAGGAGCTTCGCGGCGGCTATTCTAGCTCTGCGAAAGTCGTGTGCTCCGCGTTGGCTCAGTGAGCTTCGTGAGGGAAGTCCCTTTGCGACGACTTGAGCTCCGCGAAGGCTTAAGAATTGCGAAGGTTTGAGCTTTGCGATGGTCTAAGATCTGCGAAATTGTGAGCTTCGCGAAAAGGAAGGAGCTTCGCGAAGGCTTGTTTGAGCTTCGCAAAATTGGGAGCCTCGCGAAGTAGGGTGCTTTGTGAAGGTACTTTCCAAATTTTGTTGCCCGGTGTTTAAGAGACAAAGGTGTATTCATCAGTGAATGAACATTGGACTTCAATAGAGAATCTACATACGATAGAGGATGCATTCTTATGCAATGATGAAGAGACCTTCATGTCTATAAACTGAGTGGGACTTCACCAATGGTAGTGAGAAAGGGGGAGTCAACGGGAGTGACCCGAGGGAAGCAGTGAGCTATCCCTGAACCTTTGTAAAGGTAGTGAGCCTGTGATAGAGTGATTGTGCCCAAACCTTTGTAATCCACAGCTAGTAAAGATTAGTTGAATTTGGTACGACTGACAACTTCTCAGCATATGCTCCTTGGACGTAGCCCTTAGTGGTGAACCAAGTAAAAAGTGTTGTGTCTTCTCTGTGCATGTGAATGTTTTCTTTCTGATCATATTCATCTTACAGGTTCAACAAGTTCCTACAAACGTGGGAACAAGATCCATCACATTAAAATAAAATGTTGTCACCCTCATTCACCCTCCCCTCTCAGGGTGTCCCGAGGTCCTTCAAGTGGTATCAGAGGGAGGTTGCTGCTGTTGAATCTATCCTTTATCGTCATGGAGAATGTTGTCAATGTCAGGGGAGTCCCTCACGTCGATGGAAGTAATTTCCAGATCTAGAAGAATAGAATGAGATCTCTTCTAAGATCTCTTGGAATGGATGTTCTCTTTTCTACTGTGCACGGAATACAAGTCACTGAACCAACAGGCCTGGAAACGACTGAAACAGAGAGGAAAATTCATGATGCAGATGCTAAAGCACAAAATACACTTACTGCTGCCCTTTCTGATCAGATCTACCTAATGGTGATGAATTGCACCCCAGAAAAATCCATGTGGGATAAACTCGATAATATTTTTGAAGGAGATAGCAAAGTGAAGGAGGTGAAACTACAAGTGCCACACAATCGGTTTGATGATCTGAAGATGCATCCAGGAAAGAATGCAGAATCTTTCTTCAATTGAATTACTGAAGTGGTTGGAGCAGTTCGGGGTCTTGGTGAAGAAATCAAAGACATTGATTTTGTAAAGAAAATATTAAGAAGACTTCCACCTCTGTACAATGCAAAGGTGTCAGCCCTTGAGGAAATAGATCTTTCAAAACATTCTCTGGATGATCTACTTAGCAGCTTGGTAGCATATGAAATGAGAGTCAAACCAGAAGATGCCACAACTCGTATGAGAAAGTAAATAGCATTCAAGGCCATGGATAAACTAAAAATCTCAAAATATAGTAGTGGTGAAGATGAAGAAGAAGAAATTTTTTCTCTCATTGCAAAGAAGTTCCAGAATGGGAAAGGGAAATTCCAAGGAAGTTACCTCTCACATGTTTTTGTTGTGGAAAAGTTGTGCACATTGCCTCTCAGTGCTTAAGAAAGATCAATGATGAAGATAGTGAAGATGAATGCTTCGAGAAGCCTCGGAGAAGGTTCTTCAAAAGGGAGACTTCAAATCTGGAAAGAAAACGCAAAGGAAGAGTTTTGTCTGTGAAGAGGAAGAAGATGATAGTGAATTATCTGATGAAGAAGAACCAGAATTCAAAACTGGGAACCATGATTCCATGATGGCCACTATTGAGAAGTTAGAAGATACTGGTGGATAAAAACAACTGAGATCTTGTGTTGATCCCGAGATGCAACTTTAGGATGCAGTTAGGAAGCTTATGATTAAATGTAAGAGTTTCAATAAGTGGAAATCAATTGTAGAAGAATCAATTGAATACTTTGATCAACTTGAAGCTGAAATTGAACGACTGGAAGAATTTGTGAAGGTACATTCTTAAATAATTTAAAGCAATGATGATGTAGTATATCAGAATCTGAGAATTGAAGAGCAGGGAAAGGTCATCAATGACCTCACCTCCAGACTTTATGAAAAATACAAGACATCTAAGGGTCTTGAGGAGGAAGTTGTTACTCTAAGGAGTAAATTGGAGACTGAATCAATTCCAAAAGAATGGAGGAAAAAAATACAGATTAGAAGATTCTTAGATGGAGAATTACTAGCAAGATCCAAGTGTGGTTCAGATGGGGTTATAAAAATCTTGAGTAATCAAAGACCCGCTTTCATGGGGAAGAGTGGAATTGGCTGTGAGGCTGAGACATCAACTGCTGGAAGATAAAAGATACAAAAGAAATATAAGATGAAAGTTGAACATGTTGAAACATTACCTAAAGTTCTGAAATGGGAACCCTCAATCAAAACTAAGAGGAGAATTGAAAATTATCCTAAAACATTCAGAAACGAAATACAGTCTAACTATTCTCCCAAGGAAGAAGGAATGAGGAGAAATTAAAGTGAGAAGACATTTCCTCTCATGAAGTGTCAGTTCTGTGGCTATCTGGGCCATACCATGTCTTATTGCGAAGAGATAAGAAGCTATCTAAATGGAGAAGATATAGAAGTTCAACAAAGGAGAACAATTTCATATCCTAATTCTTATAGAAGAAACAATTTCTATGGATATTGTTATCGTTGTTCTAACATTGGTTATAAGGCCGCCAACTGCAGGCAGAGAAGGGACATGGACACCTCATACCAGAGTTCAAGAAAAGTCAAGTCTTGTCAGCAAGACAATGTTGCTCTTTCAAACAGGTTTTCTCCTCTCAAAAAAGATTTCGACTATGAAGAACCTGGGTATGCGAAAGAGATAATTGAAAGGCAATCCATTCTATATACTCAATCCAATGTCTCATGGAAGGAAAGTAAGAAGATTGAGAAATCCAACCTTGCAGAGGTGGCCCTCAAAGCTACAAATAACAATAGTACCTGGATTCTAGATAGCGGTTGTTCATCACATATGATAGGTAATTTCGGCCAGTTAACAGATATCAAAAGGAAGGTTGATGGTACAGTACGATTTGGTAATGATGGAGCTCTAAAAATCAAAGGGGGTGGAAGTACAGAATTAGCTAATGGAGAACTAAGGAAGACTGAAGTTCTTTACGTAGATGGCCTACGTCATAATATCCTCAGCGTGAGTCAACTCTGTGACTCGGGACATATAGTTACATTTAATCAGAAAGGCTGCACTATCAAGGGAATGACAGAAAATTCACTTATGAAGGGATGCAGAACAAAAGGCAACTTTTATCAGGATCATAGTGAAGAAAATGTCTATTACATGACAATTGAAGAAGAAAACAATTTGTAGCATCGGAGACTGGGACACATCAATCAACAAGACATGGAGAAAATATCAAAATTGATAATTGTCATGGACATTCCCAACCTGAAGCATGAACATGAAAAATCTTGTGATTCTTGCATTCGTGGGAAGCTGGTCTGCAGTTCATATCGGCCAAAGAAGAAAATGGCATCTCACCTCCGTGATCTGATTTGTACAGACGTATGTGGGCCGATAAATGTTGCTGGAACTCATGGAGAAAGGAACATTTTCCTTTTCATAGATGATTACAGTAGAATGGCATGTGTGATGGTCATTCACAGGAAATGACAGGTCCTTGACTGCATGAAAACAGATTGGCAAATCGCCGAGAATGATACTTCACGGACAATAAAAGTCTTGCGATCTGACAATGGTGGATAATACACGTCCATTGAATTTGAAAATTATCTCGAGAAGCATGGGATACAGCATGTGGTAGCTTCTGTGAGAACTCTACAAAAAAATGGAGTTGTTGAACGTAGGAATCGATAGGTGAACAACATGGCACGAACTATACTGATTGAGAGTCGTATTCCACGACATTACTAGAAAGAGGCTGTTCAGGTTGCAGTGTACATTCAGAATCGAACATGACATTATTTGGGTGAGATGAAGATACCATATGAATTTTGGCATGGATGGAAGACTTCTTTAAAATACTTTCGTGTATTTGGAAGTAAATGCTTCATCAGGAACAAAGTAGAAAATCAATGGAAATATGGCGACAATGCAAAGGAAGGAATTTTCCTCGGTTTCTCAATGTACAGTAATGCCTACAAATGTTTCAACTAGTGTTTAGGAAGGATTGTGGAAAGCAGTGATGTTAATAAAATTGAAGAGAAATGCACAAATTCTTCAATTACATCATATGCCGATGTGATAGAAAGTCAAGAAGAAAGTGAACGTGAAGGAAATACAAATTCAGAAATAGAGGAAGTTGTTCAAAACACTCAGCAGTCACATCATGATGTTGACTCAGAGGAAGAATCTGAAGAAGAAACTGTGGCTGAAGAGAATGCCACTAAACCTCTCAGGAGAAATCGAAGAGCTGAGATTGATCCATCCAACATAATTGGGGACAATAGTGCACCCAATCAAACAAGAAGGATGGGGAATAACACACAATCTGCATTTCTATCAGTTGTAGAGCCATCCTCATTCGAAGAAGCTGCAAATGATGAATCTTGTGTGAAAGCCATGAATGATGAATTAGATCAGATTGACGAGAATCAGATATGAGAACTTGTCCAGAGACCCGAAGGTCACAATGTGATTGGTACCAAATAGATCTTCAAAAATAAGTTTGATGAGAATAGAAGTGTCACCAGAAATAAGGCACGACTGGTATGTAATGGATACTCCCAGATTGAAGGCATTGATGTTGATGAAACCTTTGCTCTAGTGGCTAGACTGGAGTCAATCAGGCTCTTCCTTTCCATGGAACTCCAAAGAGGATATAAAGTATATCAATTGGATGTCAAGACAGCATTCTTGAATGGTGTACTCGGTGAATAAGTCTACATTGAACAACCAGTGGGCTTTGTTTTGGGTACTGATGAAACAAAGGTCTGCAAACTAAAGAAATATCTATATGGTTTGAAGCAGGCACCACGGGCGTGGTACTCACGGCTGGATTCTTATCTCAAGAAGCTGGAATTAAAAAGAGGAGGAGTTGATCACAATCTCTATGTGAAGAAATCTCCAAAAGATCAATTCATGGTTCTAGTATACATTGATAATATCATATTTGGTGGCGGCAGGAAAAAATCAGTTGATGAATTTTCCAACCACATGAAATAATAATTTGAAATGTCTATGATTGGGGAGATCACATACATATTAGGGCTGCAGGTGATTCAAAAGAAGGAATACACTTTTATTTCTCAGGGAAAATATGCAAGAGAGCTGCTGAAGAAGTTTAATATGCAAGATTCCAAACCAATGTCAAATCCGATTTTAGTTGGAAATAAACATGGAAAGCATGCGGATGGGGTCTCTATTGATCCCACTATGTACAGGAGGATCATTGGGAGCCTACTGTACCTGATAGCGACACGACTAGATATTGTCTTTTCCACATGCCTTGAGGACCGCTTTCAGAGTAATCCAAAAGAGGAACATATGGAAGCAGTAAAAAGAATCATGAGGTACATTCAAGGTACACATTACTTCGGGTTATTTTTTGCTTCAGGCAGGGAAAGTGAATTATCAGTGATTTCTGATGCTGACTGGGCTGGTGATGTAGTAGAATGAAATTCTACTAGTGGTGGAGCCGTCTATATTGGGCAGAAATGTGTTGGTTGGTTGAGAAAGAAACAAGAAAGTACTTCTCTCAGTACTGCTGAAGCTGAGTATATCTCTGCCACAAAGGCATGCACTCAACTACTATGGATGAAGCAACAATTAACAGATATTGGTGATGAGGTAAAGTAACCAATGGTAATTTACTGTGATAACAAGAGCGCAATTGATCTTACGAAGAATCATGTTTAGCATTCCCGTACGAAACATATTGAAATCAGGTATCATTTTATCAAAGAAAAAGTTGAACAAGGGGTGATTAGATTGGATCATGTTGGAATTGATGAGCAAGTGGATGACATCCTGACCAAGCCACTGTCAGCGGCTATGTTTGAGAATCATCGGTTGAACCTTGGTGTTCAGCCACCTCCCAGTGCATAAGGAGGTTACGCATTACACCTCCTCCCATTTATGATAATTGTTTTTATCTATTTATGGATGTGATGCAAGTTTGTGGGGGATATGCTATCCAGGGGGAGTATGGTTTGAGATGAACTTTGAACAAACTACCAGGCATTGTGCTTATTGTCAATGGGGGAGAAAGGAATAAATTCAGGCATGCTCAGACTTGTAATACTCCTGTGACACAATGCGAATTCAGTGTCAGTGATAGGTTGAGAAGGATAAGAAGGAATTCATAAATCATGTAATGATTATTGGGCATCATTGAGAATTCCAAAACTCTGGAACCCAATTCAAGCTTCCTCTCTTATTTTCTACACCGAGCATTACTCAAGTAGACTTAGAGTGTTGGCTGAGTTGATTCTTGCGTTTTTGGTTCTCACATGGATGGAGATCTGTTGAATTTAATTTCTGATTACCAAGAAACCCAAAGGGGGAGATTATTGAAACCATGGTCTTATATGGATGATTTGGAGTCTGGTTAGTTTTTGTTTTCAATCAGCAGTGGAAGATCAGAATTTGTACCCGCAAAGAGATCATATAGTTCAAGCAGACAATAGTATTGAAGGTGGCGTCGTTTCCCAGTGTTTGCCAAATTTTTGGGGTCCAAAATTTGGAGTTGGGTGAGCATCGCGAAAAGGGTATTTTCTTGAAGATCGTATTTTTATAAGGCAAAGGCATGAGTTTCGCGAAGATGGGATGCATGGATTCGATTTCGCAAAGACCAGAAAAATGGAGGCCATGATGCTTCGCGGTAACGACGAGCTTCGCGAATGGAAGCGTTGAAAGGAAACGTGAGGGAGCTTCATGGCGGCGGTGCGAAGTAAATGACGGAATGCTCCGCGATTACGACAAGCTTTGCGATTGAAAAATTGTCGTGGTGCTTCACGATTTGCAACGAATTCCAGCAGAAACATCAGAGCTTTGCGATAGGTAATGATGTGGCGCTAACTTCGCGCGGAAGGGTCGAGGGTCGGTGGATTCACCGATAAATACAGGTCGACACCCTCGAGATAAGTAGAGATATTTTTCAGAGAAAATTCTTTTCTCTCGTTTCGCAAAGGAAGTTTGTGAAGGTAGTGTGATTCGCGAAAGAGGAGCTTCGCGGCGGCTATTCTAGCTCCGCGAAAGTCGTGTGCTTCGCATTGGCTCAGTGAGCTTCGCGAGCGAAGTCGATTTGCGATGACTTGAGCTCCGTGAAGGCATATGCATTGCGAAGAATTGAGCTTTGTGATTATCTGAGCTCCGCGAAATTGGGAGCTTTGAAAAAAGGAAGGAGCTTCGTGAAGGCTTGTTTGAGCTTTGTGAAATTGGGAGCCTCGCGAAGTAGGGTCCTTTGTGAAGGTTCTTTCCAAAAGTTGTTTGCTCGGTGTTTAAGATACAAAGGGGTATTAATCAGTGCATGAACATTGGACTTCAACAGAGCATCTACATACGATAGAGGATGCATTCTTATGCAATGATGAAGAGACCTTCACGTCTATAAACTGAGTGGGACTTCACCAACGGCAGTGAGCCAGGGGGAGTCAACGGGAGTGACCGGAGGGAAGCATTGAGCTATCCCTGAACCTTTGTAAAGGTAGTGAGCCTGGGACAGAGTGATTGTTCCAAAACCTTTGTAATCCACAGCTAGTGAAGATTAGTGAAATTTGGTATGACCGACAACTTGTCGTCGTATGCTCCTTGGATGTAGCCCTAAGTGGTGAACCAAGTAAAAAGTGTTTCTCTGTGCATGTGAATGTTTTCTTTCTGATCATATACATCTTACAGGTTCAAAAAGTTCCTACCAATGTGGGAACAATATCCATCACATTAAAATAAAAAAATTTCACCTTGATTCACCCCTCCCCTCTTAGGGTGTCCCAAGGACCTTTAGAAAAGGTATTAATTTTGACAAATTATTTCCTTCTTCTATATCTCTATCTACTACTTCTGTGCCTCTATGATCTTCACATAAATGGATGGTTGAGTATTCATTTGGGAAAGACAGGGTTTCTCCCCTGTTATTGTGATTCATAGATTCATCCTTTATTAAGAATTTAGTATTGGGGATCCTTCGATCCTTATCACGGATAAGGTATCATCATCCTTCACACTCAAAGAACCATCCATTAGTTTTTCTTTCCCAGGGTGGTAATGTATTGAGGTATCATAGTCTTTGATAAACTTCATCCATATTCTTTATAAATTGTTCAATTACTTATATGTAAATATATAATTTATCCTTTTTAATTACAAAATATTTATGACTTTTCACCATATAGATTATTCCTCCATTGAATTAATGAGAATGTAACTATTTCTAGATACAAATCATTCATGGAATATTTTTTTTCATGATCCATTAATAGATATGTAGAAAAATAAACCACTATGTGATTTTATATGAGGAAAAATCCAAATCCATTCTTTGATGAATCATCATATATCACAAACCCTTCTAAAATATATGGTAGTATGCTTACATGTGTAGTGACAGAACTCCCCTTGAGATTCTTTAATTTTTCTCAGAATTCATCGGACCAAATTAAATTTAATACATTCTAATTTAACTTTCATAGTGGATTTGAAAATCATCATAAATTTTCTACAACGTGTTGACAATTCTTGACTAGTCCAAGGAAACGATGGATATTTATTATAGTGTATAGTCTAGGTAATTATAAAATTAAATATATCTTCAATTAATTCTTATGTATACCATTTCTTGTGATTTTATGGCCCTAGAATGATAAATTCCCTTCAGAAAAAGATGTCTTGAGTTTTTTTTGTTAATAAGAATTTGGTTCAGGTGAAGGAAGGGTAGATTATGTATTTTCTTTTGTTATCAAACATAAATCACTTGAAAATGATGGTCCTTCACTATAATGTTTTGAAAATTATTGTTCTAGACTGATATATTTGAGTCAAATGGATAGGGCCCAGTGGAATAATGTAATAACTCATAGTTTTGTTATATATGATTATCTCATCATATTCACAGTTAAATCAGAATGATATGTTCAATAAACAAAAATAGGATATGATTTTTTTCCCTTAAAATAACTCAAACACCATGTTTAGGTAAAGTTATTATTGATAATAACTTATGTTGTTTGAAGAGAGAATATTTGTAATGCTAACAGACAGAAGAGTTGTGGAAGTTGCTAATGAATTTGAATCATATAGAGAGAAGTATGTTGTATAATCATCGAGTGTTTGAAAGTATATTAGATAGAGGATTCTAGGTCTTTGGAAATACATAATCATACTTTCTTTTTAATGATCATATAGATATTTTAAAAAAAATTCCTTGGATAGGGGAAACATATAATGTTCATTAAAAAAGGAAGTTTTAAGGAATATCAAATAAGTTCATCCAATAGATGTCTCAAAGAATAACTATATGTTAGATAATTTGGAATAAATACCTACAATATAAGGTTTCATAAAGAGTGTACTAAAAATATATAAATTAATCATACAATGTGTTATAGGAATAAAAAATTTATAGACTAACTCAAATATCTCTAAGAAAAAGAAAATTGTGGAGTATTCCAAACAAAAAAATATAAATCTTAACAGATTATAGGAGATCATAAAAATAATAACCTTAACAGATTATCAAATATAGAAGTATCTATGAAGAACAACAAGATTATTTTTTGGGGATCATTGTAATGTATTTTTCAATGATACTAAATGTGATGATGCTATGATTTTCATTCAATTAATCGATAATCACATTGATGAGAAAATGATTCTGTCCCATATTTCTGAATGTTTTGAAGAAAATCGATGCTGATATATTTAAAAAGCCTTTAAAAATATGTTCTCTCTCCTATATTTTAGAATGTTTTATAGTGGTAAAATATAAAGTTATATAGGTAGGATATTAAAATTTGGAAGAGTGAAAATAAAAATTGAGTTTATGATTCTCCATGAATTTTCAAAGAAACATTCCCTAAATAAATTTTAGAATGGGCACTATGAAAAGGTTGAGGATGTTTTTTCTTCTATGTGTATTATGGAAGATGTGAGTTTCTGATCGTATAACATGAGGGATCATGTGTTGTTTAATCAGATATAATATAACTAAATAGAGTTATTATGAATATAGTATTCTTAACATTTTCAATCTGAAAAATATAGTGAAGAGAATATTTGATGAATAAGGAATTAGTGTTTATCATCCAAATGAGTTACTAGATATAGGGTATCCAAAAAAGTATAATGGACTAAGGTTATAAAAATAGAATTATCAGACATACATGACCAAATGAGTAAGTTCTTAGAGATGTTATTACCAATAATCATGATAGAATGTGAGGTAGAGAAAGGAAACTAGGAAAGTGTGAATAATGATGAAGCGGCAGAGTGAAAACATTGATACTTGTTGGTAAGGGTTATTTTTTGGTAAATTTTTTTTTACCTCTCATAATGTTTTCAAGTACCACATAAAATTGTTTGGGTATATATTTCTTTGAAAATTATAGATATACCTTACAAGATATAACCATTAAACGGATTATTTTCTAGTAATTATATTTTCTACAATTACTTTCAAACCATTCTAATGACAGGGTACTCTTATTGTGTAGAGAACCTTGTTAATACATGTGTTCTTGTGGGTTTTACTGGTTATAGTTTTATAGAATATTCATTTATGAATTACCAAAGGTGAAGGTTGTTTCTTATGTAAGAAAAATTATATCTTAATTATCACTATTTCACACCCTCCCCCTCTTAGGGATCACACAGATGATAATCAATCCCTTTAGTATTTATAAAATTCACGGTTCTTTCATTGGAAATTTTTTGTTTTACCAAAAGGAAATCTATAATGCATGTTCAGAACTCAATAAATATTATAGGGATTCATATAATTAATTGGTTGAAATAAAATATCTGGAAGGATAGAATGCATCCTTTTCTTATATACACTAGCAATGAAGTTATTGAAGACCCTATAAATGGTTCGCATCATCTTACAAAGGGTTCACCATTAAAATATACTAATATAAATAATTTTGATAATTATGAGTGATCTTAAAGTGGTATACATTCTACACTCTATAAAACTGAATTTTTAAGTGATATAGCTTTTGGAATAGCTAAATAATTATGGGATAATTTCAAAAAAAAAATTATAAAGGAAATAAAAAATTGAACAACCCAAAGTTATAGATATAGATATTGAAGTACAAAGATTATAAAATACGTGATGCTGATTTTTTTGTGACTTATTTACATGGTTCAAGGAAATATTAACAACCATAAAATATATTGGTGAGACATTAAAAGATTTGGTTGATGTAGAAAAGATACTATGAATTATTCTTGATAAATTTGTTTCAAAGATTTCATTTTTAAATGAAAGATATCCTAAAGATATATCTCTTGATAATCTATATAACAATATCATCAATTATTAAATGATAGTAAATATAAGGATGTCAATAATGAAGACACTGATGATCGAGAAATATATTTTAAAGATGAAAAGAAAGATAAGTCTATCTTTTTACAAGGAAGATGTTGATGAATCCAACATGAAATACGGGCATAGTAAAAAAATCCTGAATTCCTGAATTTCTTTTATAGAAATGTTGAAATAGGCTTAGGGAAGTACACAGGGAAGTTAACATTGAAGTTTGTTGGTTAAAGAACTAATTGAAATTAGAGTACAACATTCAAAATATTAAAGGAAGATTAAGATATTGATGAAGTTGATTTAAAAATAAGGAAATCTCTAAAATATATGGAATAAAAATCATCTTCCTATTCAAATTGAAAGCATTATAATTTATCTAAATATAATAAGAGAAAATTTTAATCAATGTCTGAGGAAGCTGGTTTTCGTGAACTATAATCCAAAAATATTAGTGATGATGTCAATGAAAAATTTTATATTTAAAAATTGATTAATGAGAAGATTAAGAGTGATGAAATCATTAGGTGTGAAGAAAGTATGAAGATGAGGAGGATCATGTGGATTTAATGCTTTATGTATAGATTAGAGAATATCTCTCAATTATTTTTAAACATGAAAGAGTGAATAAGAAGGTGAAGAAAGAATATAATTCAGAAAACAATTAGGAATATTTTGCTGAAGAAAAATCCATGATTCTAAAAGAGATTGATAATCAAGAAACGATAATTGATACAGAGAAATATATGAACATCAAGATTGAAAAAATATACAAGTATATTTGATATAATTTTATCTTGTTCAATGAAATCTTTTTAAATATAAAAAATTAATAACAGACATCAAAAAATAACATTCATAATTTATTGAATGATATAATAAGTTTAAACCAAATAATGATAAATAAAGGTCATATTTAGAGGATAATAATATGTTCTGGATATTTTCATAAGAAGAAAAAAAATCCAGAAGACCATGTATATAACCAAGATAAGAGGATTCATAAATCATAAAATTCCTTACAAAAATTTTAAAGCAAATAATGATTCAACAATAGAGTCTGTTAAGGATAATAATAAACATACTTATAATAATAAGACGTAAAAATTATACGTAAACTTTGGTTCCCAACCAGGATATGAGGTTTATAGTGAAAAAGAAAATAGAAATTAGAATCATAGTTCTATAAAATATATAATTTATAGTGAAATGTATGCTTTCTATGTATACTTTGGTTACTGTGGAGGCTTTGGGCATACAATGAAGATGTGATGTGAAGTTACCCTAGATAAATATGAATTAAATAATAAAATAATATTTTATTTAAATAATAAATATAATAATATGTATCAAAACACAATGACCAAAAGGATTTGTGTCTGGAATATTATCTACATAAACTTCTTATTTTTCTACACTTTTAAACATTTCTCTATAAACAAGATCCTCTAGAAACATTCGTTGAAATATCTCATGGTATAATCATATTAAAAAACTATGGATTGAAAACATACAAATTTAGTGACATAAAATTATCAATAAGGGAAAACATATCATAATATGAAGAAACAATATGAGGGAGAAATAATATTAGAAAACAAAATTGCAAGACCATAGATGAAAATGAAAAATCATGATTGAGTAACAAAAAATATTCATCATTACAGAAGTTCAAAAGATATTACCTAGATAAAAACACATCTTAATTGTCTTATAACATGATATCCTGATATAAAATTGCATAAAATTTTAAAATTAAGATATAATATTGAAAAGATTGAATTTCATGATAATGAAATTCATATTCAGAATTTATCATAAAATGATGAAATAATAGAACTATTTCATAACATGACAAATGATTTCAATGTGTGCCACAACAATAAACATAGGAAAAAATGTCTCAGAAATCCCATTATAGTTATAAATATGGGAAAAATTTCACTTTTTACTCACCTGAATATGTGAGAAAACCTATCATACTCATGCATTCGTGAGAAAACTCATTATGTATATTCTTTAATATCTCAGGAAATATAATCTTAAACCGTTGCATTAATAGTGTATATGATTGTCATAACATAGCCATCAAATTGGAGAGTATGAATATGATTTAAAATGTTAAGAAATATATTTAAATATATTTCTCAATATAAAATTATTAATTAATTCTTATAAAATAAAAAGTCAATATTTAGTAAATTTATTTTATTATTTAAAAATACATTTTCATTTTATTTTTTTTATTTTATTTTAGTTAAAAAATATTATAATTAGTTTTTGTAACTTATATAAATATAATATGATTAAATTCACTTCTTTTCTAAAATAATTATATCAAAATTAACATAGGGTGTAATTATATGATTTTTCAGAAATAATTGATTTTTAAGAGAATAGATAAAATTAATGATTTTTCAAATACTATAATTTAATTTCATTAAATAAATTAGTTTAAAAGTCCCATTATATTTTGGATTTAATATTAATGTTATGTAAGTACCATTTAATTTATAATAATATAATTAAATTCATTTGAAATTGTAATTGTTGTGATTTTTTGTGCATAAAAAACACATTTTTTGAAAACAATTATTAATTGTATAATGTGTATCCATTTTAATTAATACAAATCACTCATAATAAAGAATAATTAAAATTAAAATTTATATATTATGTTAAATCATATAATTATTATATCTATAAAATGATTTGATATTAGATAATCTAATTCCTAATATATTTATTTTTTTGAAAAACTGCAACTTTTATTGTTTATAGAATTAATTTGAATTTAAATTCTTCCACTTTTATGAATTTAATTTGATAAAATAGATAATATTTTTGAATAATTATAATTATTGTTAGGTAATAAGGTCATTTTAATTTTTATCGTTGCTAATAATAGAAACCAATTAAATTTTATTACAACAATTATGCTTAAAATGAGGTCTTGTGTGTTACACGCGCTTGTGTTAAAAAAAATTCATCGCACATATATTTTTTAGTTGAGAAATTTTATTCTATATCTAAAATACATAGGCCCAAATTTTCTAAAATTATTCATTTCATTTTTATTCTTAAAGGTTTAATTATTGAGGTAATAATCTAGATATTGTGGTGAAAACTAAAATGATAAAATGAGTAAACATAAAGGTAATGGGAATTACATGTTTAAATCATGTTAATTTTCAGTCTAGGTAGTGTTTCTGGTCAATAAAATACCTATGCAACATCAATTGTAAATTTTTTTGGAACATGGATTGCGACTAACTTCACATTATTGAATAGTTTGGGGTTTTTACAAAATTGACCACCATTTTCACTTATAGATGGGAACCTCATCTCTCTCGTCTCTACACATAAAAAACCTAATTTTTATCCAACAACTTTTAGAATAACTTCCTTAAATACCTTATCACGTCCAAGAATATTGTTTTAGTATAAAACCCTCCTATGAATGATTTTGGTGAAAATCGTTAAGAGGTTTTTCAAAGAAGTAATGTTGTTCTTAACCGAGTTTTTTATTATATTTATTAATTCAACTCATTAAAACATTATTAAATCATGATGATATAATAAAATAAATATCTACAATTTAATGATATTTTATTATGTTAATTTCATATCCTATATTCATATACTCTTCCATCAAATGGGAAACGAAACCATCATTCATGTGTACGGCTGACTATAGCTTAATTAACAAATGTAAGTCGTTTTCATCATCACCTCTCACAGTTTTCAAGGATTATGGATTTCATTTATATATATGTTTGTGTGTGTGCGTGTGTTATTAATGAAATATTTGACATTATATAAATTAATATATCATATATATTTTCTTATATTTCCATCCACTAAAAAATTATAGAGGCATTAGTGCTTATATGAGGACAACCACCTTCCCAAAGCGATATGATTCATTTTTCTTCATCGAATCACAGAGATGATATATATATATATATATATATTTAAAAAAATAATATGGTGTTTATGATATAATTGTCATTATTTATAGATAAAATAATTATTATCTTCTTTTCATCGTGATTTTTGAAAAATGGAAATGTTACTCATGCGTACGTAAGACCTAACGTATCTATGATTGAAACGTAGTTCATTTTTCATAACCATATTTTTGGGTTGGTTTTTAATTTATATTTTATTTATAAAATGATAATTATGTCATGATTATTATTCTAGATATGATATAACAACGAATTTTCTTACCATCTTCAACATACACAAGTCATTTTGGACATATGAATTAAATATCATAAAATTATCGAACAAGAACATAATTGATTATAAAAACAAATATAATAGTGTAATAAATAAAATGAAAGTAATAATAAACATAAAAATGTTAATTAAATATGTTAATAATAGACACAATTTTATTATTTATGAATATAAAGTATGTATGTGACAAGTCGAACTCAATGTAATGGGTTTCTTATCTCAATTTACGTTCATTTGGTTATATGTATACTATACAGACTATGTTATGATATGATTATATTTTAAATTACCTATAATTGTATTATTTAATTTTGAAACTAGTTTTTTTTATTTTAAAATTTTTATATATATTCACTTAATTATTGAATTCTTACTATAATGAAATGACCATTCTAATAAAATTTCTGTAAAAAATAATATTTTAATGTTTCTCTTCCATCTATATTTCATCCTTGTCCAGTTTATTCTAAATATTTCATGTAAATATTTATTTATTATTAAATTTATTCCAAATTTAATCTTAACCATGTTTTTATTTCTTTATAATTATTTTGAAAACTAATCTATTTAATGTAATGTAAGAGGGGAAATGTACATTAAAAACCTCATTTAAAATGTTTTAATGATTTTTTTCTAAATATTTTTCATTCAAATCCATGTTTTCTCAGATTATTTTTAGTAATGTTTTTAATATTATTCTAATTTTTCCAAATTCCCTTTTCCCAAGTTTTAATTATTTCAAAATGATTTAAAATGTATTTTCATGTCATCTTCTAAATGAGGTGATTTTTACTTTTTTATAAAAAATGTGAAAGGAATATTTTTTAGCATACATTGAAAAAAAATATCCATCCATAATGACTAATAAATTATTCTAATTGTAATTTACATGTTTTAAAGTTATTTTAAAATAAAAATGTTTCTTTAATATTTATGAAATTTTTATAATTTTAGTAGGGACTTCTCAAAACATAAAATTTCATTAGGTTATAACAATTCTCTATGTTACTCCCATTTTATCTATATTTAATATTAGAGAGTGATGATATATTATATACAAATCCCTCTTGAATATATACCTAGCTTATTATTCATACCTTTTATGTGTTAATACAATCCTTATGTTCATTTACAAAATTCATTCTTTAGGAAATCTCAATTGACTATGATATGAGGAAAGATTATGAAATCCATTTTATTTCCCTATGTAATTATAATATTTATTCCATATGAATGATTTAATTTTTTTTAGCGCACATAATCACGAAAATGTTAAGATGATTGTTCCCAAATAGAGCTTTAATTTCTTAGGTAACGATTATTCTCATTGGACATTATGTTTGGGATTAGGGAGTAAACCTAATCAATAATGGAACATTTTCAACTATCTGATATAGTCTAGGAAGTTATCCTTGACTCATGTTTTTTTCATAAAATGTTTTTGTTCCACATTTCCTATATTAATATGATCCTATGATATAATCTTCATTCAGTTATTCTCCCATGATAATACTCATTCTCCTTCTCTTTCTTGATATCATGTTATACCTTTAACTCACATGTAATGTTTCCTTATGGGGTTTATTCACTTAAAAAGATTTAGCCCAGCCATTTCATTTATGTATACACAGGGTTATCCAATTTAGTTTTAGGATATCACATAGATTGTGGATATCACTAAGTATAATAAAAATAACAATTTTATGTTTTAGTTTCATTTGATATTTTATATACAAATTTTTTTGAGGACACTAGGCCTCAATATATTTAGGTTTTAATTAAAGGATTTTTATCTTAAAAAACATGTAATAATATATGTTAAAGGATTGGATCACTATAGTTGGTATCAGATCAAGGTATAGTTATTTATTTTAATTGTGACCCGAATTATTTAGTACGAACACTAGGGATAGGTCAATCTATAGAAAAATATCATATAATTTTGGTTAATGGTAGAGATAGTGGATTCTAGAAAATTAAATCCATATTTGGATGCTATAAGTGAATGTGTCCCTAGAAAAATTGTACCAAGTAGTAATAGCCCAAAAAATTGACCATTTTTCTTTGACTCAATCACTAAAAATTTCATGCAAAATAGGCATTGTTGTATACCTTTTTTAACACCATGAGGGATATTATTGGGTTAATTCAGATTTTCTCTATAAACCATCAGGATGAATTAGAGAAAAAAATCTTTTTAAATATATGGCATTCTATAAAGAAATGTGATAAAACAAAAGTGTATTTGGTTGGTAATTCTACGATTAGTCAGATGTTTAGAGGCATAGATTCCCTTTTTGTGGTTTTTTCTGATGGGAGATTAAGATGATTAAATATATTTTGGGGATCCATTTACAGGAATAGATACCTTTGGTTTATTGGATGTTTTAGTTATTTCATGTATAATGTTTTTATATTCTTTGGATGTAATATTATAGTTATTGATGACCTTCAGGGTTCATTTGATCTTTTATGATAAGAAAACAATAGGGAATTAAGATTTATTGATGTTTTCATAAAAAAATGAGTTATATAGATGTCTTTGTGGTTAAAAAGTGATTTGATGATTAATGTTTTTTGTATGTTCATACAATTTTTGGGACTGTTATTGGATTTTTATTGATTTTTTTTAAAAAAAATGAAAACCTACATGTCGGGAGATAACTCATCCTAACTAGAAATGATATGGGGCTTGAACCCACAACTGATGTGAGATAAAGAAGCGGTGCCTACCACTGAACTAAATGATGTCCTAGTAAGTATGATTTTTTTTCTATTAAATAATTTGGTGGATAAATATTATTTTATTTTGGAAATCATATTATTCAATCAAATATGTTTAAATTTTTAGGAGTTTGTGTCGATTATTGATATTTTGAAAATATAATTAAATGATGAAATTCAAATTTTCATTAATTATATTTACTTATGTTATTAATCACGAAAATAGGATTTTCATGAGGATCGTATTTTTATAAGGCAAAGGCATGAGTTTCGCGAAGATGGGATGCATGGATTGGATTTCGTGAAGACCAGAAAAATAGAGGCCATGATGCTTCGCGGTTACGATGAGCTTTGCGAATGGAAGCATTGAAAGGAAACGTGAGGGAGCTTCACGGCGGCGGTGCGAAGTAAATGACGGAATGCTCCACGATTACGACAAGCTTTGCGATCGAAATATTGTCGTGGTGCTTCGCGATTTGGAAAGAATTTCTACAGAAACATCAGAGCTTCGCGATAGGTAATGATGTGGCACTAACTTCGCGCGGAAGGGTTGAGGGTCGGTGGAATCACCTATAAATACAAGTCGACCCCCTCGAGAGAAGTTGAGAGATTTTTCATATAAAATTCTTTGCTCTCGTTTCACAAAGGAAGTTTGTGAAGGTAGTGTGATTCGCGAAAGAGGAGCTTTGTGGCGGCTATTCTAGCTCCGTGAAAGTCGTGTGCTTCGCGTTGGCTCAGTGAGCTTCGTGAGGGAAGTCGATTTGCGACGACTTGAGCTCCATGAAGGCCTAAGCATTGCGATGGTTTGAGCTTTGTGATTATCTGAGCTCCGCGAAATTGGGAGCTTCGCAAAAAGGAGGGAGCTTCGCGAAGGTTTGTTTGAGCTTCGCGAAATTGGGAGCCTCGCGAAGTAGGGTGCTTTGTGAAGGTACTTCCCAAAAGTTGTTTGACCGGTGTTTAAGATATAAAGGGGTATTCATCAGTGGATGAACATTGGACTTCAACAGATCATCTACATACGATAGAGGATGCATTCTTATGCAATGATGAAGAGACCTTCACGTCTATAAACTGAGTGGGACTTCACCAACGGCAGTGAGCCAGGGGGAGTCAATGGGACTGACCGGAGTGAAGCATTGAGCTCTCCCTGAACCTTTGTAAAGGCAGTGAGCCTGGGACAAAGTGATTGTTCCCAAACCTTTTTAATTCACAGCTAGTGAAGATTAGTGGAATTTGGTACGACCGACAACTTGTCGTCGTATGTTCCTTGGATGTCTCCCTATGTGGTGAACCAAGTAAAAAGTGTTGTGTCTTATCTGTGCATGTGAATGTTTTCTTTCTGATCATATTCATCTTATTGGTTAAACAAGTTCCTACCAACGTGGGAACAATATCCATCACATCAAAATAAAAAGTTTTCACCCTGATTCACCCCTCCCCTCTCAGGGTGTCCCGAGGACCTTTAGTAAATGTATTACTTTTGACCAATTATTTCCTTCTTCTATATCTCTATCTCCTACATCTGTGCCTCTATGATCTTCACATAAATGGATGGTTGAGTATTCATTTGGGAAGGATAGGTTTTCTCCCCTGTTATTGTGATTCATAGATTCATCCTTTATTAAGACTTTAGTATTGGGGATCCTCCAATCCTTATCACGGATAAGGTATCATCATCCTTCACACTCAACGAACCATCCATTATTTTTTCTTTCCTAGGGTGGTAATGTATTTAGGTATCATAGTCTTTGATAAACTTCATCCATATTCATTATAACTTGTTCAATTCCTTATATGTAAATATATAATTTATCCTTTCTAATTACAAAATATTTATGACTTTTCACCATATAGATTATTCCTCCATTGAATTAATGAGAATGTAACTATTTCTTGATACAAATCATTCAAGGAATATTTTTTTCATGATCCATTAATAGATATGTAGAAAAATATACCACTATGTGATTTTCTATGAGGAAAAATCCAAATCCATTCTTTGATGAATAAGTATATATCACAAACCCTTCTAAAATATATGGTAGTATGCTTACATGTGTAGTGACAAACTCCTCTTGATATTCGTTAATTTTTCTCAGAATTCATCAGACCAAATTAAATTTAATACATTCTAATTTAACTTTCTTATTGGATTTGAAAATCATTATAAATTTTCTACAACGTGTTGACAATTCTTGACTAGTCCAAGGAAACGATGGATATTTATTATGGTGTATAGTCTAGGTCATTATCAAATTAAATATATCTTCAATTAATTCTTATGTATACCATTTCTTGTGATTTTATGGCCCTAGAATGATAAATTCCCTTCAGAAAAATATGTCTTGAGTTTTTTTTTTGTTAATAAGAATTCGGTTCAGGTGAAGGAAGGGTAGATTATGTATTTTCTTTTGTTATCAAACATAAATCACTTGAAAATAATGGTCCTTCGCTGTAATGTTTTGAAAATTATTGTTCTAGACTGATATATTTGAGTCAAATGGATAGAGCCCAGTGGAATAATGTAATAACTCATAGTTTGGTTATATATGATTATCTCATCATATTCACAGTTAAATCAGAATGATATGTTCAATAAACAAAAATAGGATATGATTTTTTTCCCTTCAAGTAACTCAAACACCATGTTTAGGTAATGTTATTCTTGATAATATCTTATGTTGTTTGAAGAGAGAATATTTGTAATTCTAACAGACAGAAGAGTTGTGGAAGTTTCTAATGAATTTGAATCATATAGAGAGAAGTATGTTGTATAATCATTGAGTGTTTGAAAGTATATTAGTTAGAGGATTTTAGGTCTTTGGAAATACATAATCATACATTCTTTTTAATGATCATATAGATATTTTCAAAAAAAATCCTTGGATTGGGGAAACATATAATGTTAATTAAAAAAGGAAGTTTTAAGGAATATCAAATAAGTTCATCCAATAGATGTCTCAAAGAATAACTATATGTTAGATAATTTGGAATAAATCCCTACTATATAAGGTTTCATAAAGAGTGTACTAAAAATATGTAAATTAATCATACAATGTGTTCTAGGAATAAAAAATTTATCGACTAACTCAAATATCTCTAAGAAAAAGAAAATTGTGGAGGATTCCAAACAAAAAAAATATAAATCTTAACAGATTATAGGAGATCATAAAAATAATAACCTTAACAGATTATCAAATATAGAAGTATCTACGAAGAAAAACAAGATTATTTTTGGGGGATCATTGTAATGTATTTTTCAATGATACTAAATGTGATGATGCTATGATTTTCATTCAATTAATCAATAATCACATTGATGAGAAAATGATTATGTCCCATATTTCTGAATGTTTTGAAGAAAATCGATGCTGATATATTTTTAAAGCCTTTGAAAAGATGTTCTCTCTCCTATATTTTAGAATGTCTTATAGTGGTAAAATAGAAATTTATATAGGTAGGATATTAAAATTTGGAAGAGTGAAAATAAAAATTGATTTTATGATTCTCCATGAATTTTCAAAGAAACATTCCCTAAATAAATGTTATAAAGGGCACTATGAAATGGTTGAGGATGTTTTTCTTCTATGTGTATTATGGAAGATGTGAGTTTCTGATCGTATAACATGAGGGATCATGTGTTGTTTAATCAGATATAATATAACTAGATAGAGTGATTATGAATAGAGTCTTCTTAACATTTTCAATCCGAAAAATATAGTGAAGAGAATATTTGATGAATAAGGAATTAGTGTTTATCATCCAAATGAGTTACTAGATATAGGGTATCCAACAAAGTATAATGGACTAAGGTAATAAAACTAGAATTATTAGACATATATGACTAAATGAGTATGTTCTTAGAGTATTTATTACTAGAAATCATGATAGAATGTGAGGTAGAGAAAGGAAACAAGGAAAGTGTGAATAATGATGAAGCAGCAGAGTGAAAAAATTTATACTTGTTGGTAAGGGTTATTTTTTGGTAAAATTTTTTTTACCTCACATAATTTTTTCAAGTACCACATGAAATTGTTTAGGTATATATTTCTTTGATAATTATAGATATACCTTACAGGATATAACCACTAAACGGATTATTTTATAGTAATTTTATTTTCTACAATTACTTTCAAACCATTCTAAGGACAGGGTACTCTTATTGTGTAGAGAACCTTGTTAATACATGTGTTCTTGTGGGTTTTACTGGTTATAGTGTTATAGAATATTCATTTCTAAATTACCAAAGGTGAAGGTCGTTTCTTATGTAAGAAAAAGTATAACTTAATTATCACTATTTCACACCCTCCCCCTCTTAGGGATCACACAGATGATAATCAATCCCTTCAGTATTTATAAAATTCAAGGTTCTTTCATTGGAACTTTTTTGTTTTACCAAAATGAAATCTATAATGCATGTTCAGAACTCAATCAATATTATGGGGATTCATATAATTAATTGGTTGAAATAAAATATCTGGAAGGATAGAATGTATCATTTTCTAATATACACTAGTAATGAAGTTATTGAAGACCCTATAAATTGTTCCCATCATCTTACTAAGGGTTCACCATTAAAATATACTAATATAAATAATTTTGATAATTATGGGTGATCTTAAAGTGGTATAAATTCTACACTCTATAAAACTGAATTTTTAAGTGATATAGCTTTTGGAATAGCTAAACACTTATGGGATAATTTCAAAAAAAATTATAAAGGAAATAAAAAAGTGAACAACCCAAAGTTATTGATATAGAAATTGAAGTACAAAGATTATTAAATAGGTGATGCTGATTTTTTTGTGACTTATTTACATGGTTCGAGGAAATTTTAACAACCGTAAAATATATTGGTGAGACATTAAAAGATTTGGTTGATGTAGAAAAGATACTATGAATTATTCTTGATAAATTTGTTTCTAAGTTTTCATTTTTAAATGAAAGATATCCTAAAGATATATCTCTTGATAATCTATATAACAATATCATCAATTATTAAATGATAGTAAATATAAGGATGTCAATAATGAAGACAATGATGATCGAGAAATATCATTTAAAGATGAAAATAAAGGAAAGTCTATCTTTTTACAAGGAAGAAGTTGATGACTCCAACATAAAATATGGGCATAGTAAAAAAATCATGAATTCCTTAATTTGTTTTATATAAATGTGGAAATGGGATTAGGGAAGTACATAGGGAAGTTAAAATTGAAGTTTGTTGGCTAAAGAACTAATTGAAATTAGAGTAAAACATTCAAAATATTAAAGGAAGATGAAGATATTGATGAAGTTGATTTAAAAATAATTAAATCTCTAAAAAATATTGAATAAAAATAATCTTCATATTCAAATTGAAAGGATTAGAATTTATCTAAATATAATAAGAGAAAATTTTAATCAATGTAGGAGGAAGCTGGTTTTCGTGAACTGGAATCCAAAAATATTAGTGATGATGTTAATAGAAAATTTTATATTTAAAAATTGACTAATGAGAAGATTAAGAGTGATGAAACAATTAGTTGTGAAGATAGTATGATGATGAGGAGGATCATGTGGATTTAATTCTTTATGTATAGATTAGAGAATATCTCTCAATGATTTTTAAACATGAAAGAGTGAATAAGAAGGTGAACAAAGAATATAATTCAGAAAACAATTAGGAATATTTTGCTGAAGAAAAATCCATGTTTCTAAAAGAGATTGATATTAAAGAAATGATAATTGATAAAGAGAAATATAAAAATATCAAGATTGAAAAAATATACAAGTATAGTAGATATAATTTGATCTTCTTCAATGAAATCTTTTTAAATATAAAAAATTAATAACAGACATCCAAAAATCACTTTCAGAATTTATTGAATGATATAATAACTTAAAACCAAATAATGATAAATGAAGATCATATTTAGAGGATAATAATATGTTCTGGATATTTTCATAAGAAGAAAAAAATTCAGAAGACCATGTATATAACCAAGATAAGAGGATTCATAAATCATAATATTCCATAAAAAAATTTTAAAGAAAATAAGTATTCCACAAAAGAGTCTGTTAAGGATAATAATAAACATAATTATAATAATAAGACGTAAAAATGATATGTAAACTTTGGTTCCCAACCAGGATATGAGGTTTATAGTCATAAAGATAATATAAATTAGAATCATAGTTCTATAGAATATATAAGTTATAGTAAAATGTATGCTTTCTATGTATACTTTTGTTACTGTGGAGGCTTTGGGCATACAATGAAGATGTGATGTGAAGTTACCCTAGATAAATATGAATTAAATAATACAATAACTTTTTATTTAAATAATAAATATAATAATATGTATCAAAATGTAATGAACAAAAGGTTTTGTGTCTGGAATATTACCTACATAAACTTCTTATTTTTCTACACTTTTAAACATTTCTCTATAAACAAGATCCTCTAGAAACATTCGTTGAAATATCTCATGGTATAATCATATTAAAAAACTATGGATTGAAAACATACAAATTTAGTGACAGAAAATTCTCAATAAGGAAAAACCTATCATAATATGAAGAAACAATATGAGGGAGACATAATATTAGAAAACAAAATTGCAAGACCATAGATGAGAATAACAAATCATGACTGAGTAACAAAAAATCTTCATCATTACCGAAGTTCAAAAGATATTACCTAGATAAAAACACATCCTAATTGTCTTATAACATGATATCCTGATATAAAATTGCTTAAAATCTTAAAATTAAGAAAAAATCTTGAAAAGATTGAATTTCATGATAATGAAATTCATATTCAGAATTTATCATAAAATGATGAAATAATAGAACTATTTCATAACGTGAAAAATGATTTCAATGTGTGCCACAACAATAATCATAGGAAAAAATGTGTCAGAAATCCCATTATGGTTATACCTATGTGAAAACTTTCACTTTTTACTCACCTGAATATGTGAGAAAACCTATCATACTCATGCATTTGTGAGAAAACTCATTATGTTTTTCTTTTAATATCTCAGGAAATATATTCTTAAACCATTGCATTAATAGTGTATATGATTGTCATAACATAGCCATCAAATTGGAGAGTATGAATATGATTTACAATGTTAAGAAATATATTTAAATATATTTCTCAATATAAAAGTATTAATTAATTCTTATAAAATAAAAAGTCAATATTTAGTAAATTTATTTTATTATTTAAAAATACATTTTGTTTAATTTTTTTTTATTTTTTTTAGTTAAAAAATATTATAATTAGTTTTTGTAACTTATATAAATATAATATGATTAAATTCACTTCTTTTCTAAAATAATTATATCAAAATTAACATAGGGTGTAATTATATGATTTTTCAGGAATAATTGATTTTTAAGAGAATAGATAAAATTAATGATTTTTCAAATACTATAATTTTATTTCATTAAATACATTAGTTTAAAAGTCCCATTATATTTTGGATTTAATATTAATGTTATGTAAGTACCATTTAATTTATAATAATATAATTAAATTCATTTGAAATTGTAATTGTTGTGATTTTTTGTGCATAAAAAACACATTTTTTGAAAACAATTATTAATTGTATAATGTGTATCCATTTTAATTAATACAAATAACTCATAATAAAGAATAATTAAAATTAAAATTTATATATTATGTTAAATCATATAATTATTATATCTATAAAATTATTTGATATTAGATAATCTAATTCCTAATATATTTATTTTTTTGAAAAACTGCAACTTTTATTGTTTATAGAATTAATTTGAATTTAAATTCTTCCACTTTTATGAATTTAATTTGATAAAATAGATAATATTTTTGAATAATTATAATTATTGTTAGGTAATAAGGTCATTTTAATTTTTATCATTTCTAATAATAGAAACCAATTAAATTTTATTACAACAATTATTCTTAAAATGAGGTCTTGTGTGTTACACGCGCTTGTGTTAAAAAAAAATTCACCGCACATATATTTTTTAGTTGAGAAATTTTATTCTATATCGAAAATACATAGGCCCAAATTTTCTAAAATTATTCATTTTATTTTTATTCTTAAAGGTTTAATTATTGAGGTAATAATCTAGATGTTGTGGTGAAAACTAAAATGATAAAATGAGTAAACATAAAGGTAATGGGAATTACATGTTTAAATCATGTTAATTTTCAGTCTAGGTAGTGTTTCTGGTCAATAAAATACCTATGCAACATCAATTGTAAATTTTTTGGCACATGGATTGCGACTAACTTCCCATTATTGAATAGTTTGGGGTATTTACAAAATTGACCACCATTTTCACTTATAGATGGGAACCTCGTCTCTCTCGTCTCTACACATAAAAAACCAAATTTTTATCGAACAACTTTTAGAATGACTTCCTTAAATACCTTATCATGTCCAAGAATATTGTTTTAGTATAAAACCCTCCTATGAATGATTTTGGTGAAAATCATTAAGAGGTTGTTCAAAGAAGTAATATTGTTCTTAACCGAGTTATTTATTATATTTATTAATTCAACTCATTAAAATATTATTAAATCAGGATGATATAATAAAATAAATATCTACGATTTAATGATATTTTATTATGTTAATTTCATATCCTATATTCATATACTCTTCCATCAAATGGGAAACGAAACCATCATTCATGTGTACGGCTGACTAAAGCTTAATTAACAAATGTAAGTCGTTTTCATCATCACCTCTCACAGTTTTCAAGGATTATGGATTTCATTTCTATATATGTTTGTGTGTGTGTGTGTTATTAATGAAATATTTTACATTATATAAATTAATATATCATATATATTTTCTTATATTTCCATCCACAAAAAAATTATAGAGGCATTAGTGCTTATATGAGGACAACCACCTTCCCAAAGCGATATGATTCATTTTTCATCATCGAATCACAGAGATGATATATATATATATATATTTAAAAAAATAATATGGTGTTTATGATATAATTGTCATTATTTTTAGATAAAATAATACTTATCTTCTTTTCATCGAGATTTTTGAAAAATGGAAATGTTACTCATGCGTACGTAAGTCCTAACATATCTATGATTGAAACGTAGTCCATTTTTCATAACCATATTTTTGGGTTTGTTTTTAATTTATATTTTATTTATAAAATGATAATTATGAAATGATTATTATTCTAGATATGATATTACAATGAATTTTCTTACCATCATCAACATACACAAGTCATTTTGGACATATGAATTAAATATCATGAAATTATCGAACAAGAACATAATTGATTATGAAAACAAATATAATAGTGTAATAAATAAAATGAAAGGAATAATAAACATAAAAATGTTAATTAAATATGTTAATAATAGACACAATTTTATTATTTATGAATATAAAGTATGTATGTGACAAGTCGAACTCAATGTAATGGGTTTCTTATCTCAATTTACGTTCATTTGGTTATACGTATACTATGCAGACTATGTTATGATATGATTATATTTTAAATTACCTATAATTGTATTATTTAATTTTGAAACTAGTTTTTCTTATTTTAAAATTTTTATATATATTCACTTAATTATTGAATTCTTACTATAATGACATGACCATTCCAATGAAATTTCTCTAAAAAATAATATTTTAATGTTTCTCTTCCATCTATGTTTCATCCTTGTCCAGGTTATTCTAAATATTTCATGTAAATGTTTATTTATTATTAAATTTATTCCAAATTTAGTCTTAACCATATTTTATTTTTTTTATAATTATTTTGAAAACTAATCTATTTAATGTTATATAAGAGGGGAAATTTACTTTAAAAACCTCATTTAAAATTTTTTAATGATTTTTTTCTAAATATTTTTCTTTCATATCCATGTTTTCTCACAGTATTTTTAGTAATGTATTTAATATTGTTATAATTTTTCCAAATTCCCTTTTTCCCAAGTTTTAATTATTTCAAAATGATTTAAAAGGTATTTTCATGTTATCTTCCAAATGAGGTGATTTTTACTTTTTTACAAAAAATGTTAAAGGATTATTTTTTAGCATACATTGAAAACAAATATCCATCCATAATGAATAATAAATTATTCTAATTTTAATTTACATGTTTTAAAGTTATTTTAAAATAAAAATGTTTCATTAATATTTATGAAATTTTTATAATTTTAGTAGGGACTTCTCAAAACTAAAAATTTCATTAGGTTATAACAATTCTTTATGTTACTCCCATTTTATCTATATTTAATATTAGATAGTGATGATATATTATATATAAATCCCCCTCGAATTTATACCTAGATTATTATTCATACCTTTTATGTGTTAATACAATCCTTATTTTCATTTCCAAAATTCATTCTTTAGGAAATCTCAATTGACTATGATATGAGGAAAGATTATGAAATCAATTTTATTTCCCTATGTAATTATAATATTTATTCCATATGAATGATTTAATTTTTTTAGTGCACAAAATCAAGAAAATATTAAGATGATTGTTCCCAAATAGCACTTTAATTTATGAGGTAATGATTATTCTCATTCGACATTATGTATCGGATTAGGGAGTAAACCTAATCAATTATGGAACATTTTCAACTATCTGATATAGTCTAGGAAGTTATCCTTGACTCATGTTTTTTTCATAATATGTTTTTGTTCCACATTTCCAATATTAATATGATCATATGATATAATCTTCATTCAGTTATTCTCCCATGATAATAATCAATCTCCTTCTCTTTTTTGATATCATGTTATACATTTCACTCACATGTAATGTTTCCTTATGGTGTTTATTCACTTAAAAAGATTTAGCACTGCCATTTCATTTATGTATACACAGGGTTATCCAATTTAGTTTTAGGATATCACATAAATTGTGGATATCACTAAGTATAATAAAAATAACAATTTTATGTTTTAGTTTCATTTGATATTTTATATACCAATTTTTCTGAGGACACTAGGCCTCAATATATTTAGGTTTTAATTAAAGGATTTTTATCTTAAAAAACATGTAATAATATATGTAAAAGGATTGGATCACTATAGTTGGTATCAGATCAAGGTATAGTTATTTATTTTAATTGTGACCCGAATTATTTAGTACGAACACTAGCGATAGGTCAATCTATAGAAAAATATCATATAATTTTTGTTAAGGGTAGAGATAGTGGATTCTAGAAAATTAAATCCATATATGGATGCTATAATTGAATGTGTCCCTAGAAAAATTGTACCTAGTAGTAATAGCTCAAAAAATTGAGCTTTTTTCTTTGACTCAATCACTAAAAATTTCATGCAAAATAGGCATTGTTGTATACATTTTTTAACACCTTGAGGGATATTATTAGGTTAATTCACATTTTCTCTATAAACCATCAGGATGTATTAGAGAAAAAAATCATTTTAAATATATGGAATTCCATAAAGAAATGTGATAAAACAAAAGTGTATTGGGTTGATAATTCTACGATTAGTCAGATGTTTAGAGGCATAGATTCCCATTTTGTGGTTTTTTGTGATGGGAGATTAAGATGATTAAATATATTTTGGGGATCCATTTACAGGAATACATAACTTTGGTTTATTGGATGTTTTAGTTATTTCATGTATAATGTTTTTATATTCTTTGGATGTAATATTATAGTTATTGATGACCTTTAGGATTAATTTGATCTTTTATGATAAGAAAACAATAGGCAATTAAGATTTATTGATATTTTCATAAAAAAACGAGTTATATAGAAGTCTTTGTGGTTAAAAAGTGATTTGATGATTAATTTTTTTTTATGTTCATACTATTTTTGGGAATGTTATTGGATTTTTATTGATTTTTTAAAAAAAAATGAAAACCTACATTTTGGGAGATAACTCATCCTAACTAGAAAGGATATGGGGATTGAACCCACAACTGATGTGAGATAAAGAAGCGCTGCCTACCACTTGACTAAATGATGTCCTAGTAAGTATGATTTTTTTTATATTAAATCATTTATTGGATAAATATTATTTTATTTTGGAAATCATATTATTCGATCAAATATATTTAAATTTTTAGGATTTTGTGTCGATTATTGATGTTTTGAAAATATAATTAAAGGATGAAATTCTAATTTTCATTAATTATATTTACTTATGTTATTAATCACGATGTTAAAGGAATTCCTCAACAATAGGAAAATTATTTTTAATTAAGAAAATTATCCTCTTACAATCATTTTTTATGAATCATTAGTCTTTTTCACACATGTTTGGTTTATGGTTTTGGGGTTGTCAACATCCACATGATAATTTCCTTTATTTTGATATGTGGTCTTTTTCACTCTACATCGTTATTTTGGAATTATTATATTCTTCAATGTCAATATTTTCATTTCCCACCAACACTATAGTATTTGGAAACTTATTTATGTTTTTTTTTCAAAATGAACTTCATATTATTATTTCACTCTTTTTGAGAGGATGTTTTCTAAACCATTTTATCTTGTTGGATTTTATAAAATGTATTTACAAATATAAAATATTGGATTATTTTGTTAATGTTAAAATTGAAATGGTGTGATTTTTTTGAGGGGTAAAATTTAACACACATAGATTTTATAAAAGAAAACAATGTTACGTAGCATATATGACATGCCACTCTAAGCATAGAAAACCACTAAATATTAATATTTTAATATAATAATTACAACCCCATCATTAAACATGTACGCATGAATAGTATTTACTAATTTATGAAGTATATTTATTGATCCTATTATATATAAATTAATTTAAAAAATATTATTAAATAAATACACAGTTTTATTAAAGTAATTTCATTCTTCAAAAATCTGTTTTCTTTAAAAAATATTCTTCTTTATTTTTTTCAGAAACTATTATCATTAATTTCAAGAAATTATAGATATTTTATTAGATAAAATGAACTTATTTTTTGAAATCATCAAATCCAAATAAAAATAGTTGTTTATTTTTGGATTTTTAGGAAATGATTTATTTTTTAGTGAATGGTGAAATTTACTATTTTTTCAAATAGTGTTATTTCATTTAAATGAGAAATTTTATTTAATATTACATTTATATTTTTTATTTTTATTTTCTTAAATTTAGTTATTATCCATTTTATTTATAATAATATAATTAATTCTCTTTTAAATATCAAATTTCGTGATTTTCGTATGCTTAAAAACACAGTTTTCTAAAAAATATTATAAAATTCAGGAAATTTTATCAATTTAAATTAATTAAAATAACCCATAATAAGTAATAATTTAAATTAAATGAATATTATATATATATATATATATATATTAATTTAAAATCACATAATTATTATTTTTATTCTTTGATTTAATATAATATTATCAATTACTTCAAAAATTAATTTTCATAATAACCAGCTTTTCATTTCTTTTTGCAGATTTAAAATAAAATTATATTATATAACTTTTGTAAAGTGAATTTGGTAAAATAATTTCCATACTATTAATCATAACAATTTATATTTTCTATTAACATCAAATTTATATTTTGTATTAATTAAAATAAAAAATAGTAAAAATTTATTACCACTAGTAAGGTTGAAATAATGTTTTGCGCATTAAATACGCTTATGTTAAAAAAATATCCAAATAGATTGTATTTTAATTTGATAATATTATTTCATGTTATAAATAATTTGGTCTAAATTATCTAGTACATTTAAATTTAGTTTTAGTTTTAAATGATAAATTATCTAGTTTATAAAACTACATACAAGAGTGAAAACAAATATGGTAAAAGTTAGAAACTATAATGATAAAGGGAATATCATGATTAAACCATGTTTAATTTTAGTACAAGATTTGATCATATACCTTATCATCCCTCTGAAACATCATTTATAAATTTTTTTGACAATTTCCTTGAGGGTGACTTCTCATTATTGAATAGTATGGGTTTTTTTACAAAAAAAATATACTCCTTGATATAAAATTACATTTTTATTGAGAAAAAAAAATTAGGTAATGTGATATCCCTTTTTAGTTTAGAGTAAATTAATTAGGTACCATGTGGGATGGTCAATCCATTAAAGTAAAATTCATCATATTTGACATATTATCCTTAAATAATTTCTAATTGAGACTACTAACCTATATATCTGAATCAACCTTGATAAGATCCTCGAACTAATAAGTCATCCTTTCCCATGTTTGGA
This sequence comes from Viscum album, assembly GCA_963277665.1. NCBI lineage: Eukaryota > Viridiplantae > Streptophyta > Magnoliopsida > Santalales > Viscaceae > Viscum > Viscum album. Next base: position 678,473,969 of record OY728128.1, on the reverse strand, counting down.
TGTACTCATCCAGAGTCATTTTCATAGAATTAAAACCTCAAACTAGAATATGTACTTTTCTATTTATCCATGTCATCTTTTCTAGGTTGGTTTAAAAAACATCTGTATCTCTGAAATCCTCTTTGCATCCTCTTATTTTCCAAGAATCAAAATCTAAACATCCATCATAACCACCTCTGAGTGGCCAATATGTTCCCAATTTGGAACCTCCTTGAATTCCTCCCACTAATATAAATTGTAATCTCAAATATCTTGATCGACTCCATTAATGGAATCATCATTGTTGTAGAGTTTTACCACCACCACATCATCCTGTTATAATTGATTTCACCTAGAACTTCATTCCTTTTATTCACACTAATTGTCAACTAACTAGCACACTATACCTCTCTTTTCTTACTCATTAATTGGTTCAATGTCAATCTTATTTGGTATATTTCTCTTGGACGATCATGTCTCCATTTTCTCCATTATGAAGGAATAATCCTTTCAAACTTTGGGTTTGTGTTTTTTTATAAGAATGCATTTATCGAGGTCCTTGTTGACTTCTCGGGCCTTCCACCTCCTCAGATTATGAGGCCCTCTACCATGATTATTTTCTATACTATCTCCTAAAAATAGGCGAGATATATTATCACATGACTCTTATCATAGGAGGCCTTTTCCATCATAAGAATCCATGTCTTGTATTATTTCTCTTAGATCTCGAACCGAACCTTCAATGGCCAGACCTTTATATCGATTGTCATGATTAATGCTTGGAATGACCTTTCTACTGCCAATGGAATTGGTTGTCACATCAACACCCTCTATATACTACATCCCATAAGTTTTATCTTCCACAACACCCTTTTAAATGATTACTATAGAACCACACCAAGAGAAGATTCAAAGCCCGTACACACTTCCACTGTCCTCTGAATGCCCTCATTGATGCTTACATAATTTCCAAATAAAACTATATATGCATATATGGGTTCCTAGCTAGATAAATAATGAAATGAATCCCCCATACCCTCCAGAAATCCTGATTCAAGATCGGTTCGCACTTTAGAAATCTCGAAATCACATTTCAAGTAGGTGAATACATCCACTACTTTTTGATCATTCTTCCTCCGGTGAGCATCCTTTTAAAAAGAAATTGTTTGATCCATGTAGCCATCTAAATTGAACATCTTTCTAGAAATACCCCATAGGATCTTGACCATTTCAATTAGTATATGGCCCCTCCATGATCGACTCCCCCTTCCCACATACTACCAATAGACGACTGATATGTTTGTAGGAAGAATAATAAAAACACACTTCTCAAAACTAAGAGTTTATTTGTATCAAATTTCCTCTCCAATAGAAATATAAACAAAATCCATTGGAATTTGAGATACATAAACCTCAACACCAAATGATGGATAAGAAAACAAAAAAACACCCAATCTACTATCATAGCATAAGAACCTACCCGCAAAATTTACAAGGAGGAGATTAATTGAAGGGTTATTAAAGATGAGGAGAAGTTCAGGGAAACTTAACCAAATCACTATTTTAGATGGAGAATGGCTCATATTTAATTTATAGTACCATAAATGTAGGATAATTCATATTCTTTTATAGACTATGGGTCACTGCACCAAGATAATATTAGATCCTCCTCTAAAGAAAACTATATCATAATGTGTCTATTATTAAGAAGGTTTCCTCTTTCCCAGTATTATACACCCCAAGATTCAAATAAAAATATATCAAATAGTTCCACTGATAGATGGAGATTCATAAAACATGATACAAATGTTAGACTATGTTGTTATAAGGAATATGTGACATCTGATGCAGATATAGGGAGATGTGGAATTCCATCAAACAAATCGAGAACCTTAGAAAAAATAGAATGTTAAAGGAAAGGAGGATGAATTGGGATTATAAAAGTAGTGGAAGGATAAAAAATGGGCCTATGAGAAGTCCAATAATCTTATATCCCCCTATACTGAAGGAGGTACCAGTTCAAAGGCCCTCGAGGGCCCAAAAAAGGAGCGGGATCCCATGATTTTATCAATTCACCAAAAATTCTAATCCTTCTCACTTATAAATTGTATCGTCCTCCCCTCTCATCTCCAAACATAAAATAATTTTTTTTCATAAAATTTCTTCCGAAATCCCCTCATTACATATATTCCCATTTAATAGAACCATTTTTTATAAAACCACCATATAATGAATTTTGGTGAAAACCAAAAGAGGTTGCTTGAAGAAGAGGTATTGTTCTTAACCAACTATTTTTTTATTTCATATTTCACCTTATTCAAATATAATTAAGTAGTTATGATATAATTACTTCAATATATACCTTTTAATTAGTGTTTATTATGTTAATTACATAACCAACACCTATATACACTTCCATCGAATGGAAGACAAAACTATCGCTCCTGTGTACGGTGGATTGACATCAACCAAACCAATGTAATTATTTATACATAATATATTCTAAAGGATTTTTCTGAGGAAATAGTTTATTAATATATATATATATATATATATATTACATTTATGAAACATTTATCATTCTATAAAATTAATATATCTTATACTTTATTACCTTTTCATTAAATGAAAAATGATTAAGTCATGCGTACATACCTCCAGGCTACGACAACCATAAAAGGATCTGATTATTTTTTCATCAACATATCACATGGATGGTATATGTATTTGTATTTAAAAAAAATAATATGGTATTTATGATATAATTTTAATTATTTAATCATAAAATAATACTTACCATTTTTCCACTATGACTGTTGAAAAATTGAAATATTACTCATCTATATATACGACCTACCATCTCTATGATTGTAATATAAATAATTTTACATAACAATCATTCATGGTTCTTTTTAAAATTAATATTTATTTATAAAATGATAATTATAAAAATATTAATATTTATATATGGAAAAAATTGACTTATTTTACCATATTCAAACTTCCAATTTCGTATTTGGATATATGAACTGAATACCATCAAAACCTTTGATGTGAACATAAATGATTAAGTAATTAATATAATAATATAATAAATAAAATAAAATGAATAATAAAAATTTAGCATTTTAATAATAAATTAAATTATTAATATAACTTATTATTTTTTAATATAATGTACAAACATGATAAGTCAAACTTTAGGTAAGGGGATTGTTATCTCAAATTACATTATTTTGTATATACTTATTCTTCAATGACTATGTTATGTTTTTATTATTTGTGAAATGTCCTATAATTGGATTATTATTTATTTTCACTTGTTTTTTTTCATTGAAATATATTAAACTTAATCACTACAATGATTAATTTCTACTCAAATGAAAATATCCTTGAAATGTAATGTCATTAAAAAAATACTCTTTTAATGTTTCCATTATAAATCTTTTTATTTCATATCCATGTTCCTTAAAAAGGTTTATGAAAAAATTATACTTAAATTGATAATAAATATAATTAATAAAATATTTTAATTTAATTAAAATTCATTTAAAAGTTAATATTTTATGGTTTTATATCAGTGAAACTTGACTTGTAAACCCACTTTTTATTCATTTTAACTGTTTACTTTCTAAAACTACCTATTCCATCGCCATTTCTTGAAAAAAAAATATGAATTATTTTAATATTTTTCTTTGACTTATCATATTAATTTTTAAAAATGTTTTAATTCTTATTTAATTGTTTTAAATTAATCTGTTTCCCCTTCTTCATGAATAATATTTGAGTTTTTTCTAAAAATGTAAAAGAAATCATTATTTTATAATACACAACATGAACGAATTTCCAACCATCATGGCCACTAAATGATTTGAATATTACTTTATAAGTATCAAAAGTTATTTACAAATAAAATATTTTCTTTAATATTTTTCACAAATTTAGATTTTAATAAAGAGGGATCTCTAAACCACGATTTCTTTCAAGTAATGAAAAAGAGCGCTCTAAATCATTCTAAATCTATAATTAATATTATAAAATTATAATAAATTTTATATATATTCCTATCACATATATACCTAACTTATTACTCATTCATTTGATTAGGTAAGACACTCTTTTTGTTCCTTCAAAAAATTTCTTCTGTGAAAAATATCTTTTGGTTATGATACAAGGAAAGATTATGAAATCCATTTTATTTCAATGGTTAATTAGAATATTTATTCCTTAGGAATGATTACTGATTTCTATAACAAAAGATCCAGAAAAAATTATGATGGGTGTTATGTGATATCACTTCAATTCATTAGGTAATGTTCTTAACTCATGAAACATTATTTATGTGGTTTTAAAGTGAACATAATTCATTATGGGAATTTTTCAGCCATGTGATATTGTATTAAAACTAATCCTTGACTCATTTTTATGCAATGTTATATTATATTTACACATTTAAAATATTTATATGATCTTATGACTCTGTTTTATTTATTTTTTATTCCATGTGGTTATTCATGAGCCTTCACATTTATAATATCATCACATACCTTGGACTCACAAGTTATGTTTCGTTGTCATGTTTGTTACATTATTTGGATTTTTATCTCCCCCATTATTTAATAAATTCCCCAGTTTATCCTCTTTTGTTTTTTTTATATCAGTGACATTTAGGATCTCACTAAGTAGAATAAAAATATATATGTCATGTTTTAGTTTCTTTTGATGATTTATGTACCAAATATACTAAATACACTAAGCCTCATTACATTTGGGTTGAAATTATTGTATTTTATTATTAAAAACCATGTAATAATATGGTAATATCTATCTTTTAGGTTTATATAGGACCCCACACATCATCATCCAAATTGATGTGTTATAATTAAAATCAATCGTTTTAATATTTTAAATAACCCATAGAAAAAAGAATAGGCTTTATTAAACTTATCACATTACATGAACATATGATAACATTTCAAATCAAAATAAAATTTCCCAAAATTATCCCAAAAATAATAATTTATAGTGTATAATCAAAACAACACATCATGGAAGATAATTATAGGAAGAAAAAATGCTGAAAAAACAAAAATGTTTTCCCAAAACTACTTTCAACATATCATAAATGATTTAGCGTAAATTAATTTCAAAAAATAATATTGATAAGGGAATTATAATAATTTTTAGAACCTAATTTTAAATATATAAAAATAAAATATCCTTGAAAAAACATAATGTGTTCGAAAAGGATAAGTTAAAATAATTTAATAACATTACAATTTAAACAATCTCTCTTAATGGAGACATGAAAGAGAAATAAAGATTCCAAAATGTGTAAGTGAAAATACTTTGAAATTATAAAATTTAAAATAATTTTAAATAAATAAAACATGAAATAGAAATAAATTTTATAAAAAATGAGTTGATTATAAAAAATTTTATTTCAAAAAACATTGAGAAACCATTTCAACATTTTCAAATAACCTAAGTAAAATCCCACATCATTAAAAAGATAATGAAAATTTTTCATTAAAATGAAAAATGTGGATTATATTTATCATTAGGGATTAAAATAACAAGATTTTAAGCCAGTTATATGATAACTTTGGTGGGAAGTATAAATTCTAACATGGTAGGAAACATTAATTAAAGGTAATGGGAATTATTCTTAAAAAAATTAATTTAAAATAATCATAAATATCATCAAGGAAGAAAAGTTTTCTGTGAAATAATATCTCTATAGAAAATAATTTATATTAAATCCACAAATAATCATGGGTTAGAATAGCTTAATATGTAAATATAGTAGACAAATATCAGTAATTATAACCCCAGGAAGAGAATCAAGTCACGAGAAAATCCTTACTACCTTTGTAACTTCAGAATTAAAACACCATGTGTGGTAAAAAATAAAATTTCAACATTAATATCATGATATATAATAGTGTCAAAAAATTAAAATATAGATAATTTCTCCCGACATAAAATGAAACATATTGTATAACTTAAACATGCCTTTAAGAATTCAAATTTCAAACAAAGAAATGCTTGCAGTAATGGTAATGTAAGAATAAAAATAAAAAGAGGGAGTTATAATGCAATTTTTTATTAAATTTGAATTAATGAATTATATTTATCATACTTCAAATAAATATGGTAGTGGACAAATCAGATTAGAGAGAAATATATGTAAAACATTAAATCTTGTCTCATTGAAAGTGAACATGAGATAAATAACCCTTACCACTTTCAAATCATTTAAACAAAAACCCCATGGGAAAGATAACGTGAAATTTATTATTTAGTGTCATGAAATATTATATAATTATTATATAAATTTACCAGTTTTTAGCATGTAAATCATAAAAATGTGAACATTGTGTATAACAGAAACATATCTCAATGAAATGAAATTGACAGGGAAACCCTTTCAATGTTTCCATACTTAATTTTTGATACTCTAACCTCCTATAAAAAACCTAGCTAATTTAATATCATATTTTATATTTTATATAATAAATACTAATCTTTTTTAAACCCTATTATAATTCTTTTTCATGATTACATTAATAATTTAGAGCATTTTCTGACCTCATGTGTTAATAACATTGACAGTTTTGTACAAGTTCAGAAATTTTGATTTCATGAAAAATCATTTGATACCATGTTAATTATGGATATATATTTTAATATTATATATTATATAATATATGAATTATGTTATTAATTAATGTTATCATATTCCATTACATATGATATTTGGTTACCTTATATGAAAACTGATTTTATTACGGCTTATTTCATTAATTTTAGTGAATGAAAAAGTTACTTTAATAATAAGTTTAATAATAAATAAAATATTTAAATTAACATAAAATAATAATTATTTTCCTAATATATCACATTAAAATTATTTTCCATGTTCCCATAGACATTCATCATTATATTTTAAATCATTTTACACGTAGGTGGTTTAACTAGCGAAAACTTGAACACACTTTAACTTGATTGGTGGGTATAATTATGGAGAAGTTTATTTTAACATAATATCATTATTATAAAATAATAATGAAATTGTGTTTATATTATTATAATTTGGAACTATATTTTAATATGTTTAAATTTTTTTTTAAAAAATAATGAAGAAATACAATAAATGTTTCATCATGGAGGCGGTTGTCTGCACGCACGCCTTATTAGAGAACTAATTTATCAACGCATGATAAGGGTAAATATGGATATTAAATATAACATTTTAGATTGATAATTATATTTGATATATAAAACCTATTCATTATTCACATATTTAATACCGTCCATGAAAGGTGGTAATAAATAACAAATGAAGTCACTTCGATGAGGTGGAAGTTTACGCAAGAAACTAACATTGTTTTTTTTTCAAAGTATTTGAAAATTAGAATCATAGGTTAATAACTTTAATAAAATAGAATATAAATATCTTTAGGATAATTAAATGATAATATTGTTATGGTTAAATGATATTTTGAAAAGTAATATTAACAACAAATTCTAAAGAAGGAGCTAATACATAAATTGGAGACTTGATTTTCTCCATAGAAAATCCCTTAAAAATTTTGGGTATGGGATTAATATGTGTGACTAGGGGATTATGTTTTTAAAATAGGGTTTTAGGGAGAGAGAACATCAATATTTTCATGTATTAGTTCTATTTTTATGTGTAACTTCTAATGGTGGAAGTTGTATACTTTAATAAGGGGATAAAAGGGTATTTTTGGAAACACACCTTACATTTAAATTATATCCTTTCGCTATTCACGGTTCAATGGTTTGAAAAGTTGGAAAAAGAGGAATGTTTTTTTGTATACATTCCTCCCCACGATTAATTTTTAGATAATATGGACTAGTTAAAGGATTTTGGGTAAAGTCCCACAACCTTTTCATTTTTATTTTTAATCTTCGTAAATGATATTATACTTTACATGTTTAATTATTAGTAAACTTATTATAAAAATTTTATAACAAAATTTAGGTGTTATGTAAGAACATTTAATGTATATTAAATATATTTCAATTTTAAAACATTGTAAAATTATCTTTTGAAATACTATATTCAATATATGCAAAAACACTTTTTGAGACGAATAATATTTTCTCCATTATGGATTCTTAATCTGGTTTAGTATCGATTTCCAATTAAATTAGTTTAAATGTATATATATTTATGTTTTTATTCATAAATATAGATTCAATAATTAAATTATTTACATTTAATTTATTTTATATAAATTCCTAGATTATAATTAAAAACATAAAAAATAATTATTTCACAATAATTATTTTAATTATTATGAATCTTATTAATAAAAAGGTTAAAAATAAAAACGAAATAGATCATATATAATAAAAATAAATTCAATATAGAAATTATAAGAATTATTTTTTAAAATTATCTTTCTATGGGTATGGAAATTAATCTCAATGATAGTTAATGTAATGTGTAAAACCCCATTGGATTAGAAAAGTGTTATTTTATAAAAAAAATTATCAATAGAATTGAATTTTAAATGATATTGTTTCCAATTAATTTAAAATAATTATCCTAATTAAAATGTTATTTATTTAAAAATAAAAAAAATAAAAAAATCATTATGTTATGAATAATTAATCAAAATAATAAAAAATAGATATCATTAAAATGCTAAATATATTTTCAAAAAGTTGAGGATGGGTTCAGATATTTAATATCCTGTTTTAAAATGGTATATTATTTTTTATAATTTATATATAATATTTATATTAAAAAAAATTTAAAATTGATTAATGGATTCATAAAATAATAATTTTATAAAAGTAATAACAGAAATAAAATCTATGTTATTTATTATTGAACACAAAATTGATTATTTTAGAAATATCTCAAAAATTCATCTTAAGCTAATATAATAATGATAAATCCAAAAAAACATGTTAATATTTTTAAATTCCAAACCTAAAATTTATAAATTCTCTTTTCACAAAAAATATTGTCCAAATAGTATTTATATAAAAACTAAAATTGGGTATACAATCTGTTACTAATTATTGTAGTGTTAGTATATCTTTTTATTATTAATTTAATGTAATCTCTGTTTCATGAAATAAAATATTTTTTTCAAAAAAATAAATTTTTCAACATAAATTGATTTTATAAAAAATATTTAAGAGTATATAAATTCTTTACATATCTTTATTAAATTTTTATTAAATTTTTTATATAATCCTAAATTCTACTTGAATAACTGTAACACCTCAAAATGTTATATTTGAAACATCATCTTTGATAGTGTATATGAAACATAACGCAATGATTATCAGATAATGTAAGACACCAATACATTAAAATATATTTATTTTTAAACAAATAATAACACATTTATAGCATGTGATTCATGCAATGCTAAGTTAAAACAAAACGTGATATCCCATTAAAATATTATTATTTAAAATTACCACTTTAACATAGCTGTTAAATTGGATATTATGAATATGAAAAAAAGTACTAAAATTATATAATTTAAATATTTTTTAAAATAAATTCAATGGTTTATTATTTATTATAAAAAAATAAGAATCGTTTGAATGTAAAAAAAATGTTCTATGAAAAAATAATATTTTTCTAATATACAGTTTAGTCATGCATTTCACTCATAATTTAAATTTAATTTATAAAACTATTAGAAAATGAATTTATAAGAATAAAATTAATTTTTTAAATCAATATATCAAAATTAACCATGATTTATTTTTTCATAATTTTCTGAAAATATTAATTTTTCGATGAATAGTGAAAATACCATATTATTTTGAGAAACTTCATTTTCATTTAAATTATTTTAAAAGTATAATTTTATTTTAAAATGGTTATAAAGTAATATTAGATAAATTATATTATTATTTAATTTATGTATATCATTTGGGTTAATTTTATGTTCAATTTAAATAACAAACATTTCATACGTATCATAACTTTTCTTTGGGAAAATGTTTTTTCATTACATCTATGAGTTTTATATTAAATTGAATTCATAATATTATTTGAATTTAATTTCGAAAAATGAATTAAAATTTTTGAATCAGAATAATTAAAATTATCTAATATGGTATGCTTAATTTTTTACCAAAATGAATAGTGAAAGTAGTAAAAATCAATTTTCACTATAAAGGAAAAATTTATTTACCATGGGTTAAACTAAAATAATAAGTGTTAAAATGACCTGTTAACATTTATAAAACTAATTTTACAGAAATATTTATATCCTAGAATACCTAATTTTATATAATACCCATTTTAGATGATTTTTTATGAAACAAACATGGGTATCTCTTTATCTTTTTCAAAAATCCATGTGTGCCCTCTCCCCCATTTATAAAAGGCCACCCACTATCCTCCTATATTCATACATACAAATAAAATTTTTTATCGAGTACATATGAAAATATATTCCTTAATATACTCCTCACATCCTACAGGTTTTTGATTTTTAATAAATTTCTCTTAGGAATGCTTTATGAATATTCCTAAAGCGGCTATCTGAAAAAAGATATAAAATTCATAAACTAGTGTATTCATTATATTTATTATTAAAAATAATTAAAATCTCATTAACTAACCCATTTATAATTATATATTATTATGTTAATTTAATAACCCATATTCATCTCCACTTAAATCAAATGGGAGTGAAACCTTCAATTGTATGTACGACGGACTACCGCCACGCGAACCAATGTATTTTTTCCCTGAATACATTTAAAATATAGATATAATGTTGTATTTAATAAATTTATTTGATTTTTATGAAATTATTATACTTATTTAATTATTTTAACACGTATACCTTCTCACATTATACTCTATTGGCAGATAGAAAAATGTTTCCCATTTGTACCGTGGACTACAGACTCACGAACCGATGAGATTATTTTTTATGTTATGCGTTGAATGGAATGTATTAAGGTTAATATTAAAAAATATGTGTTATATTCATGACCTATAAATAATTATTAAAATATAATATCATATCTAAATTTTTACCTTAAAATCATTTGGAAAACAATAACATTTCTTGTCCATACATGAGGACTTCCACCTCCACATAGTGATGTGTTATGTTTTTTAATTTACTTTTACATGGATGGTAATACGCATTTATTTTATTAATATAAATTATATATGTAAAATAATACTTTATTTATAATGTTTTATTAATATTTATTTTCCATTCCTTCCGTCTTTCAAAAAAATGGTATCAATATTCTTGTATGTGTATGACCTATAATCTCCATGAATTGTCTAATATATTTTCTACCCATAAATTTTATATATTAATTTAAATATATATGTTATAAAGATATATGAAATTTATATCATGTTTAAACTTATATAAATATGGAACATTTTTCAAATTAAAAGCACTAAAAATTAAAAGATAAAAAAACATGAAAAATATTTCTATTATTAACTGAAAAAATAATTTTAAAAGAGAATTATTAATGAAGATGAGATAAAATACCTTATGTAAATAATATATGGTATAAGATATATTATTTTTGTTTTTTAATATATATATATATATATATAATAAATCTATATTTATTATATATGATATTCAGAAACATATGAATGAGGTCAAACCTAAGGTAAGGATATCTTGTCTCATTTTTCTTTAGTGACACATATGCTATTTTCACCAGTTTTTACATTGTGTGGTGTATATATATTCCATTTGGATATTTTATATCATTAATATAGTTATCTTAAATTTATTTAATATTTTATTTGAATTTATATCTTTCATGGAGATTTTGATTCAAATGTCACCAAAGTGGTAAGGGTTTATTTCACAATATCATTCATGATTTTTTTGTTCTAAGACTCCCTTGAAGAAATAATTTGATATCAATATCTTAAAATAAATATATATTTCTCCACTAAGTATATTAATAAATTTTTTAAATTTATTTTACAATTTTTAGTCTCATTAGTAATTATAATGAATTAGAAAATATTTTTACCAAAATCGAACTTTATTTCACTTTTCTATTCAAATTCAATTTTCTTTCAAAACCATATTTTCTATAAAAATTAAAAAAGGTTTTTAACATTATTCAAAGGATTTTTAAAATAGTTTTAATGATCTTTAACTTTTTACAAAAAAATAATGGAATCTAATTGTCATTTTCCATACAATGCTCATTTGGAATTTACCAAAAATGTGAAATAAATAATTGCTTTAACATGTATGACATGAAGGGGATTTCCATTGTCATAACCTTTCAATGTTTTAAATCATACATTATATGTTTCAATGGATATTTTTAAATAACACTAATATCAAAATATTTTTTGAACATTTAGTGTTAAAGTTTTTTTCAAATTAAATAGGTTAATTTCCTCAAGAATGTTTTTTTAAAATATTACATTATTTCTACCCATAAATGACATGATACCATAATTGTAATTATAATATAATGGGGATATATTGTAATGATAACTTTTTTATTTTTTATCTATTTTTTTATAATCATAAAACTATGATGTTCCATTTTTATACCATTCTCCTCATTACTCTAAATAGTTTATGATTATGTTATTTATTTGGAAAACTATTAACATTTTCTATGAGATCTTCTCCAATATGAATATTTATGTTTATTTTTCTTTACCACATTCATATGAATAAATTATTGAATTTGAAAGTGATTGGTGGGCCCCTTTATAGCCCATTAATGAATTAGTATCTCTCATGAAGAAAATAAGCTCGATTTTTTAGCCATTACCATAACCATTTATGTTAGATCTCTTTGTAGGAGGCATTTGATTGTATGGTTATACTGTTCGACATTAAAAATTACCTCATTGTGATATTAGTTATTTATCTTCCATGTGATTATTAGTCTTTTAGAACATCCATGGTTAAGTTTCAAGATGATTTGATTATTTATATGTCATTATTTTATCGTTATTTATTTTTTCTAAATTATTCTTCAGGTTAAATTTATTTATTAAATTGAATGTGTTTCATTTATTTACCATTACATATTGATTATTATTATTTATTCATAATAAATTCTATTGTGTTAATACCATTACATATAGGCTTATCTATATCATTTGTTATGTTTAATGTTTCCTAGTATACCAATTTGTGTTTTATGGTTGATATGCAAGGATATACTACGGGGAGATATGATGTTCTTAAAGAAAAAACTTTTTTATTTTATTATTTTGAAATTAAATTTGAATTTCAAGTATGTATTAAGTTTAATGAGATTATTAAACTATTTAGAACATCAGGATGAAATTCTATACATCTTATTAGAATGTAATAATGTAACCACTGATGTTGGGATACTAGGGTTGGGGTCTTTTCAGTTGGAATCAGAGAAGTTTAGTAAAACAAATGTGTATTGGGTTGTAGAAGATATAGATTGGGGTAAATAACCATATAACATACATTGAGGATATGTATTGAAGAACATCCTAATATTTTGGGGAGGAAAATATTATGTGGTTCTTCATAGAAATATATCTCAATATAGATACAACAAGTATACTTGGTTCTAGAAATGTTTTACCTAGGGAAAATAATTCCAAAAAAGGAACATCAAGTTTGACTCTAGTGTTACCTAGTGCATAACAATGACACTTATGGTGCACCTTGTTTAACACCCATTGTGTATTTATTTTGGATAATTAAAAAAAATTACAAACCATTATAAATGGTGTTAAAATATTTATAATATTTGAAAACATTCCCAAAGAACCCATGATTATGACTATGAGATTATCCATGTATAAATTTTTCCAGTTATGTATGTTTTTTCACTAGTTTTGGTGTTATACAATATGTTTTATAATATTATGATCTAATATATTATATTTCATTTTTTATAAATGTATACTAGTAGATGGAATGGAAATTATATCAATTCACCTTACCTATACATGTATTTACCTCCTAGAAAATATATTGAATATAGAGAAGGAACTATAACCAAAACTGATCAAATAATAAGTATATTGGTGAAGTTGACCCAATTTGTTATCAATAACATTTCCCATATAGAGAATCATTTTGATTCACCTAGGGGTGTTACAATGTTAGTTCACTTTATACATCAAAAAAATACACTATTTAATGTGAATACTAATACATCTGTAAAGGAGAAATGGATAACTTCCTTAGAAGAGATATTTCTTACTATGGGAATCAATGAAAGGGATAATTATTTAATGGAATTTTATCATTTTATAAGGGATTTGGATCAATGATGATCATTGATACAAATCACTAAATATGAAGATGAAATATTTCATATGGAATTCAATTACTTTAAGGTACTCTTAATGGAGAAATATTGTCCTTGTGAGTAATGAAAATATATCGATAAAACATTATACATTTAAAAAAAGAATATATAAATGTTTTAAAATATAATTATGTAATTACAAATTTATCAAGGAATATTGTGGAATAAGTATATAATTCAAACCAAAATATTGGCCATTTTTTCACGGTCTTAAGGAAATACATTGAAGTGAACTATTCTGTTAATAATTCTCATAATACGACAACATTGCTTCACATACATCCAAGATAAATAAATAATTTTCTATGACTAATATCATATAAGTGAAATGAGAGAATAAGTGTATAACAAAAAAAATATAGAAAAGGGGGGATGGGAAAGATATATTTCCACATGTAATAACTATTGAAAAAAACACATTGGTATTTTCATAAATTGAATGGGTGTTTGATATAAGTGGTGAGAGAAGGGAAACTATGCTCTTATTTTCAAGGGTATGAAAAAAATTCATAATTTTCAATTCTTCGATTATAAATAAATGTGGAACTATAAAAATGAACACCCAAATCATAAATGGAATGTACCAATGAAAAGGCTAAGAGATTAAGGACAATGAGATGTTATTAATACATTTTAGGTGGAATGAATAATGTTCTTAAATCTGGATTCAAGAATTTATGTTATAGGATTATTTTTTTAATGATATTCTGGTTATAAGAATTTTGAAATGTATAAGGATTCTATTATGGTAATTTTAATTTATATATTTGAGAGAATATTTTTAATGGTACAAATGGATAGGAATAGGGATGGATGTAAAAGTTTATATTGTTAGGAAACACATGATTGAGGTAGGATAACACATAATATGTTTCTGATGTTTAGATAATAATGATAAAGTGGTTTTGCTGAAGGTATTAGTAACTTATAAGGGTTATATAACCTTTTTTGTTGAGGTAACTTTGGGTTATTATAGTTTTTTAAAAATATAGAAATTATATTAAAAATGTTCTCGAAAAGGGAAACCCACATGTTGGGTGATAACCCATCACATCCAGCAATGCCATGGGGAATGAACCGATAACCAAAGTGAGATAAGGGTGAAGTGGATACCAATAGACTATATGATATCCTTTTTTGAAAGACATTATTTTTACATAAATTATTTTATGGATAAATATTTATATAATGGATTATGTAGACATTTTGGTGTGACTTGTTAGTTTTATATATTAATATATTATATTGGGTAACATATTCTTACCATTTTCGTTTTAGTAAAGGACTGGGGAATATATGTTCACTCTTTTATAGATAGTATGATTAATTAATGTATAATTTTAGTGCTCCATGCATAAAATGAAATGTCTTGCATATTAATTCCTTGGATTTATAGATGAAGTTGAAATTTATCAAAGAAATCCCTGGGGATGAAATTGTATATATATTTCCTTATATTCTGTATCATTATATTAAATGAATACATAAAATCTTGGAAAATATCTTGTGAGAAATATGTTTCCCTATTAATTTCATTTATGTTAAATCAATAGAATTTTACCTTATCAACTTTTGTGGTTTTTGGTGGTTATGTTTCTCATGACCAATGTGTCTATCACTGTCTATTAATCTTTGAGCATCAGTATTCGCTCTAATGCCCATGATTTTGTTTCTTAATAATGTTATCATACTAGAAAACCTAGTAATGTGTTATTATGGATGACATTAATATATATATTTAACTCTTTCCAAGAGGATATTTTATTAACCCTTCCCAATATTTTGGATTTCAAGAAGGGTATTTTCAAATGTCAAACCCTTGGTTAGAAAGATTAAGATTAAATTACAAGGATGCAATTTATTTAATGGGGTAGAATGTAACACCCATATAATTTTAAATAGAAACTTCATCTTGGAAATCATATATGAAATGAAACACCAATATTATAATAGAATATAACATATCAATAATTTATGACAAATTTCTTCAAAAATAAATTTGATCTATCCGGTAGCATTCAATGCATGTAATGCTTGGTTTTAAGGAAATATGATACTTTGTTAAAATAATTTTATGTAAACATGATAATTATAACCTATCCTTTAAGTTGGAGGATATGAATTGGACCTATTGAAATATGAAAATTATACTTTTTACACATAAATAAAATAAATTCCATGTTTCACTATTAACTAAAATAAAATAAGGATCATTTGAAAGAAAATGAAATGTTTTCTGAAATGAATTTCCACAAATGTATTTAATATTTCAAATAAAAATAATTAATATTATACAATAATTTAAACATAGATTTTTTCCAAAATAAATAGTGAAAGCAAAAAAATTAATTACTAAAGTTATGGTGAAAATTGAGCTACTAAGGGTTAAAATATAATGTATGTTTTAAAATGACAAATTAACTTGTGTGACACAAATATTATATCCATTTATGGGTATTGGTTCACATATGGTACAATAATGGAAAATACTAGAGGATTTTTTCATGAAAAAAACATGGGTATAACATTACATTTCAAAATATCCATATCTACCCGTCGCCCACTTATATAAGGTGACCCTCTCCCATCCCTTATTCACACATCCAAAAGAAATTTTTAGGCCAATAACATTCTGTATATATTCATTAATTAGATACCCAATTAAGATATTAATTAAGGTAATTATTAATCCCCCTTAGTAAGACATTATGTATGAACCTAAAGAATCCCTCAGAAGAAGAGGTAAAATCCTTAAACAAGAATACTTGTTTTATTTCTTTATAAAACACATTAATATAATTTCGAAATACTATAAAATAATAAAAAATTGTTAACTATATTTTTATATGTAATTATTTAAATTTAAAATCCCACACCCATCCCCACTTCTGTCAAATGGGAAACGAAACTGTCAATCGTGTGTACGGTAGACTATCACCTCACTAACCGATGTAATTTTTTTTCTATCACCGCATGTGATGGATTTATATAATGATGAAATTAACTCATCTATATTATATTTATTATATTATTATAATTATAAAATTATTATATCACATATAACTTCTCACATTATATTATGTAGGGGATATGATAACGTCGCTCGTGTGTACGGCGGACTACCGCCTCACAAAGCAGCGTTTTTTTTCTCTAGCACTATAAATGGAAGGTATTAAAGTAAAAATTAATGAATATATAGGATATAAATGATATAATAATAATTATGTAAATATAATATCTCATATCACTTCTAACCTTCTTATCCTTTGGAAAATAATAACATCACTCATTCATATGTTTGGACCACCCCCCCCCCTACGTAGTGATGTAAAATGTTTTTCTATTTTATATTTACATGGGTGGTAATAATTATGTATTTGATCATTAAAAATTATATATTTTAAATGATAATGAATATTTAAATGTGAATTAATATTTATTTTCTTTTTGTTCTATCTGTTGAAGAAAATGGTAACAACATTTATGATTACATACGATCAACCATCTCCATGAATGGTGTAATCCAATTTAAATATCTTAACTGTGCAGATTAATATAAGTACAAATATAATGAATATATGTGAAATTTATATCGTTGTAAAAATTATTTATATTATGAAACAAATATCTATTTAAAATGGATGAAAATAGAATATCAAAACATACATGAAAGACAAAGCTGTTATTACCTGAAATAGTGACATTAAAAAAAGAAATATTAATGAATGGTTTATAAAATACCAAAATTAAACCCATATGGTATGATATATGTTAATATGGTTATGAATTAGATTTAAAAAAAATATATTGATTATATATTGGGTTCAATCAAATATGAACAAAATTGAATCGGGGGTAACAGTTTCAAATCTGATTTTTTCTTCTATGTGACTCATTCCATATTCACCGCTTATTCCTTTGAGTGGTGTATATACTACCCATTTTTACAGGTTATATCATAAATATATTTCTATTTATTTAATTAAATTTTTTATTTTATTTTATTTCCTTCATGTGGATTATCATTCAATGTTTTCAAATGTGGTAAGGGTTTATTTCACTATTTCATCAATATTCAAGATTGTTTAGGTTTAAGCCTCCCGTGGAAAATTATATGATATTTCCATATTAAGAACAATATATTTTATTATCCTATAGTTATTCATGATCTTTATAATGTAATAGTACCATTTTTTATTTCTTTGGTACTTCAAACTATTGAGATACTATTTTTAGGAAAATATGACTTTATATCTCTATTTGGTCAAAAATCGTTTTTTCTTCCAAAACCATGTTTTGTAAAAATGATTTTGAAAATGTTTCTAACATTACCAAAAATATTTTTATTTAATATTTTCCAATTTTTTATATTTAAAAAAACATAATGTAATATTCATACCATTTTCCATGCAATTCTTGTTTGGCTTTTACAGAAAATAGGAATATAATTTCTATTTTAACATGTACGACATGTACACAATTCTACATTGATGACCACAAAAATTTTTAAATATTATATTATAAGATAAAAGGTTATTTTGAAATAAAATTATTCTAAATTTTTTTTAACTTTTAATTTTAAAAAAAAAATCAACTTAAAAATGGTTATTTTTTCCAGTAATGATTTTAATAAAAATTTTATGGTATTTATATTCATCAATGAAATCATCTATTTATTATACATATTATCCATTGCTGATATATGAAAAAATATTCCATACTTATTATTTATTCTTATGTTTTATGATTAGTTTTCTGGGATATACTATTTTAATACCATTCACTATATTACTCTAAATGGTTTATGATTATGTTTTTTTATTGTGGAATAATATCATTTCATATGCCAATGATTATATTGATAATCATTAACCAATTTAATATTAGGAATTCATTGGACTTAATTAGTGGAATTTGGGCCCTAATATATCCCCTTAATGAATTGGTATGTTTCATGAGACAAACTAGCTTGATTTTTTTCCAAGGCCTTTCCAATTTAAGTAAGATGCCTTAGAAGAAGGCCATGATGGTGTGGTTATGATGTCTAAAATTATTAATTATCTAATTATTAAATTTGTTATTTATGTTTCATTTGGTTATTCAATTAGTAACAACATCCATGGTTATGTTTCGAGCTCGTGATATTATTAATATGTTATTTTTTAATCATCATTAATTTCTTCCATATTATTATTAATGTTCAATTTATTGATTAAATGGAATGTGTCTTAGTTATTTACATTTCCATATTTATTTATTCATGATAAATTTCTCTTTTCACCTAACTCTACTAATAATATGATCTCATCCCTTAATTATGTTTTATTTTCCCTAGGATATAATGCAGTATTTCATGTCGATATATAGTGATATTTTATTTCGAAAAATTATATTCTCAATGAAAAAACTTTTTGAATTTTATTTTTTCAATTGTAATTTAAAATTAAATAATGTGTCTATTATAACATAACTATTAAGATATTAGGTCCTTTGATATATCATTACTAGTATATTTACCAATTTCATAAAGTAACCACAGAATCTTGGATGCTCGGTTATAGTTCATTAAAATAACCCCTTATGATCATTACATAAGACCTAAGAATTCAGTAAGCTCAGTTTGCAGGTACAGGTTGTGGTTGAGCTATAATTGATCTTTTGGAAATCTCTAGAAGATTTAAATTCTCCAATATATGGTTTTACTCAAATAATAATTTCTCATGTTAAAATTAGGATTCTTCAAGGTAATTCCCTAAAGAAGCTACCTCCCTAACATGTTATAATAAATATGCATCATAAAGATGACTTACAGTTCTGGATTCTACATCTTCTTACTTATTTTATTGGATTAGTTGCATAGTTCCATCAACTTATACTCTCTAATTTACATTTTAACAGTCATATCATTTATTTATAATATATCAAGGATAAAAATAATTTTTCTCATTAGTTTTTTGTCAAGTGAAATAAACTATTAACAAAATATTTATTAATGGATAGTACATATTGAGATCCTGGGTTGTTATATTCTCACACCTTAAAAAAATTCATCCAGGAAATTTTGATTATTTATTAATATAAAATATTTAATCAATATATTTATAAGCGTACATGGGATTTAATTTTATAATTAAGTATTAATAACATCTATATATATATATATAATAAATATAATCTCATAATTTGTGTTTCATGGTAACCAGTTGAGTAAAATACCTCTCTTCTTTTTTTGATAAGAATTTGTTTTTGTTGAGTTCATGGTTGAGACAAATAATAACAAATTATAATTAATTTTTTTAATAAAAGAAATATGATTCCCTATTTTTGTAAAAGATCCATCTCACACTTCTATCACTCATACCCTGTAGTTCATCAACTTTTCTATGTCTATGGATGTTTGAAGTTGAAGGATAATGTCAGTGCATAATTATTCTCCTCGTTATAAATATTATTATAGTCCACATTAATACACCTATTTTCCCATTCTAGAGAAGTCATCCCTAATACCTCAGCCTATTCCATTAATATATTATCACTCAACTATATTTATAGCTTCAATAGATAACCTCACACCTCATCACCCTCTTTCTACCCCGGTCCTTTCACTACATACTCCATAAAGTTTCTTATCAAATGTAAGAGGGAAATTGAAACCTCGCCATTTCTACTCAAGGTGGAATTTCATAAATACATACAAGGTCATCAAATGACCAAATTAATTTATACAGAAACCACATGGTCTCACATGTTATGGGGCATCAAACATGATTCTCAAACTTCTCCCATCTTTGAGATCACATGGTAGCCTCCAACATTTTTGACATACCACCATATATAGTGTCACAAAAGGTGGTATTCGTGGGTTGTATTTGATATCCAACATTTTCATGGTTATTTAAACTATTATTGAAGCCTCGAGGCCTACTTTCATTGGTAGTACAGTGATAGATGATGTTAAAGATTAAATATTATTGTTGTCTATTATTTCATTGAAATTAAGATCTCTTTATGATGTCTTAAGGTTATTGTCCCTACCCCGACACATTTTTTCCAATTAGGATGATATTTTTTATATTCTAACCATGATCTAGGATTATTGAGTCCTTATAGAAATAGTTTATCCATTCCATTAAACATATATAAAGGATTTTTACTAAGATTTATATTATCATAACTAAAGATTTTTGAAAATCAACAATCATGAAATTAGATATTTTATTTGATAAACAAACATCATGATAATACCCTTAGATAAAAATAGGAATAATTGAGTATTTAGAATAATTATACCATATAAATAATTCAAAATTGGGTAATTTAGTTATCATAATCCACCTCATCATAAATCTTTTAAGATGACATGTCTTCTTCCCATTGTAGTGGGGTTATTCATTACCTTCTTTATTATCATCCTTAGATTTATGACACTAGCCTAGGTAGTTTCCATGATTTCTACACATTTGGAACCATACCATTAGTGGTGAATTTGAATTGAACTTTTTCCATTCTCATCATGCTAACATACCTCTTCATTTACCTAAGATAGTTTTATGCATCATTACCTCCTTTACCAAAAGTAAAACATCATCTAGTCCCCTTCTAGAAATTTCCTTGGTGCATATTTCCACATTTTTTATATACAAAAAATTAAACATTTTTTCCATAATCATTATGAATTTATTTTTCCTGAGACCCCTTATTTATCTTCTTTAATAATTTTGGGATTTTGACTATGCACACATTGTTAATCATATTTCGTGATAGCTGGTTTTCTATAATCTTTATGTTTCTCATTCCATCAACCATTTTGATTGTATGTTCCTTGAGATAATATTCTCGTTTACCCTTGTACCCATGGTTGCTTTATGATTTATCCATTACTAGGAAAAAAATAGTTGATATAGGTTAAAACATAATAAAAATACAAGTTTATTATCATAATAGTAAAAGGAATTAATTTTTAACTTTTCTTGGTCTTTAACATTTCCATGTTATCTCATAAGACCTTTAGTTTAATCTATACCAATATTAGTTTGACATAGTTTACTTTATATTGGGTAATTTTACACTCCATATCCTAATACATAAATTTATAAAGGAAATAAATCCTTCTGAAGGGTTCATTGATTTTATTTGATCAGCCAAAGAATTACCCCTATGTAGTGTCAAAACAGGCGAGCATAAAGGAAAAACTATTCATCTAGTATAATTTTGGTTGATATACCCTCTACTAATTTTTTTGGGGTTAATCCCTATAGTTGAAAATGTTCCAAAAAAATAACATTTTTATCCAAAAATTGATATATTTATGGTGAAAAGAGATACTCATAACTTTACCAATATTTATGAATGTTAGCATATACATAGAATCTTCAATATAGTTTCTACTCATGTTATTTAAACTAATCCTCAAAAAACTAAACTACAATACAAAAGTAAATAAACTAATATCCAAAATAAATAAACCCAACTATGATACAAATTTAAGTGACCCAAGCTAAACATGACTAAATAGTACAATCATTCCATGATTTAAATAATACACTACACAAGAATCCTTAGAACCCAAATGGAAAATGGTTTAGATTCTGGAATATCAGATGCATAAACATCTTATTTTACAATACATGAGAAAAAAACTTATAATGAACAAACTTCAAACATATTCCTAGATATCACTCATTATATACTCATATTCAAAACATGAAGATTAGACACATAAGAAAGGGTGGAACTCTGACAATCATTAAGGTAAATGTGTCATAATATTAATAAAAACATAAGGGTGACATAAATATCATAATACATGCTTATAAGACAATATATTATTATAATAAATAATTTCTGAGCAATATAATATGTTAAAATATATCATTAGGGAATTATAAAATATATGAAATTTCTTAAAACACATATCAATCGTCATTTAACATGATTTCATGACATAAAATATGGAATACTTTAAAGGTAACTCATAATAATGAAAACATAGCATTTATGGAAATTAATTGCATCATGAAAATTTATCATAACATGATGAAATATTGGAAACATTTAAAAATATGATAAATAACATGAAATTGTGGAAACCCCATAAGAATATAAAAACCTATGTGAGAAAACCTATTATTCCTACACCTATGTGCGCAAACCCATTACGTTTATGCCTCAAAATGTGAGAAAACCCTCATTCTAACACATGTATAAACAAAATATATATGTATACACCAGACATCTAGATAATTTATCATCTTAAACAAATTCATTTGAGAGAAATATAAGACCCCACATGTCATCATCCCTACATATGTGTGAAACTTAAAATCAACCATCATCATATCTTATATAACCCATGAAAAGATAAAGGGTTTTCTTAAAACTAACACATAACATGATCATAGGAAATCAAATTAAAACACATTATAATTTCCCAAAAGGGTACATAATACTATATCATATAGATAGTTATCCAAACATCATTTTAATAATGATAAATCTTAGAGAAAAATTGAATTGAAAATAAAAAAATTACAAAACATTTTTAAGAATTATTATAGTAGATTAACATTAAATTAAATTCAAGAACATATTTTTTAAAAGTTAAAGGGAACTTTTTTAAAACATTGTTATAAATTGTTCCCAATAAAATATCCTTGAAAATTAATAAGGGTTTCATAAAGGAGATGATAAAATACATAAATACTTTTACATTTAAAATATATTTAATAGTGGTGGCTTCAAAATATTTCCATTTTATAAAAATGTAATCTGAAAATACAGAAAAAATTAATTTTAAAGGATTATTTAATAAATAAGACAATAAAAATTCATAAATTTTGTCAATATAAAATGTGATGTATATGGTGAAAAAAATTATTTCAGAAAGATATAAAACCATATGATCATTTTTAAATAACCTTGTTGAGAAACAATGCCATTAAAAGGATGGAGAAAATTTTTATTTAAAATTAAAATAAGTGAAAGTTATCATTTTAGATAAGAATAACATTATCATCCTCTACTGAAAGGTGAAAATTGGTGGGATGTAAAATGGTGGACATATAAAAAAATAATTAAAAGTAATGTGGATTATTCGTAACAAAAATGATTTTTAACAAAACAATAATTCCATTAAAAAGTTTAATTTCATTTCATATATTATTTACCATGATTATAAGTTGTAATGAATCCTGAAATAATGATTGTTTATAATATATCAGTCATGAAATTTGTTGAAAAATACGAGTTAATACGACCCAAGGGAGAAAATTTAGTCATGAGAACTCCTTAAAATCATTATAACATCTGAATAAAACCATCAAGTGAGGTATAACATATAATATCATGTTCAATATCATGAAATATAATAGTATAATTTTTAAAAATGTAAATATTTAATTATTCACACAATTTAATCTGAAACACGTTGTATAGCTTAAACATGCCTTCAGGGAATCAAATTTGGTCAAAAAACACTTATGATAATTATATTGTAATAATCAATTGGAAAATGTAAGGATAACATAAAATATAACATAAAATATAATTTAAGGACTGAAATTTATCATACATAAATGTAATAGTGTAGTTATGGCATCCCACCTTTTAATGTATTACTTTTCATTACATTTCACAAACAATGGACCTTTAAAGTATAGTGTCTTGGAGATCAGGAACAAAATACATGAAAACATAAAACAAAATTCTAAATACCCTTTAAATGCCTATTTAAAAGTTCATCGAACGTACAAGTATTTAATCTCATAACCTAAAGACATACATCAAGGAAAGGGTGAGTAGAAGGCCCTGTATGGAAAGCAAGGGAATTGGTTTACTTGTGATATCAGTAATATCATTATGGAAAACATAAAGACCTGAGAAATAGAAGTAGAATAATATCATCATGAAAATAAATTGAAACATAAATTGAATATTTGGCCAAAAAAATAATTTTGACATTCAGGAACATATAACCAAGGTTTATTCCCAAGGTTTTATAAAAATTACAAAGGTTATTCACCAAGGTATCATGAAACATTCCATCTCAAGAAATTAAATTTTATACCCAATTAATTGGAGAACTATTAGGGTGAACCATTAATATGTCTTTAATTTAATGTAATAAGAATTTATCATAATCATACAATTTATAAATTACTCAAAGAGAGTAAAATAAATTGATTTTACTTCAAAATCATGATGTTTTAAAAGCACTTAAAAATAAGATCCTTATTTCATTTATAATCCATTGAAAGGGAGTGAGGGTTATATGTATGTCAATTACAGAATCAAATATATATATTTTATTTCTTTATGAATACCCCTTGAAATGAAAATATATTTGGTTATTCACATAAATAAAATAAGAGAATTTATTGAGAAAAAGATAGAGATATTGAGATAAAAATTCTATAGCATAATGTCTATATAACATGTTTTTAGAAATTATTAAAATAGATTATAAAATGCTAAAAATCTCATAAATAACTCATAATATAGTATAGGGACATAATAAAATAGAAATAATAACCTCGTATGGATATTTGAAGGACTTACCACATGAAAACAAAACTTGAAAGAGAAGAGAAGATGCGATTTCTTTTATGAAAATTCTGCTACCTAACGACGTCACTTAAAATTCTAGAAACTCAGTTGATTAGAGAGGAAAGGGTAACTCATCATTTGGAAATAAAATGGACTACCGGAATGATATATAAGAACATACCCCAACATAATAAAAATAGAAACTAGAAGACATAATATAAAGGAAGTCACGACTTAAAAGAGGAGAGTGAAGGGTTCCCTTACCTTGAAGAGTAACTTCGAAAGCCTGAAGGTTGGGACCTTGGGGGGCTTGAGGGAACCTTTGGAGGATTACTTGGGAGGTAAAAATACCAGTGCTTCATTTATGATTATTTTGGAATGAAATTAATGAAATAATGGGTTGGTATTTATAGAGAAATTGAGTGAATATTTAATTAATTGCCAAGGGACAGCTCATTGGTGGAATTTGCCAAACAATGGGCTTTACCATGGTATTTTACCATGGTATTGGACAAATGGGACACCACATAACATATATTACTATTCAAAAGTTGTCCAGAATGATTATATCATTATTACATCATTAATTATGTGATTAATCACACCGAAACTCAAAACTATATTTTTACTATTCACTGAAAAATAAAACATTTTATAAAAATATCATAAATTCACCATAAACTAATATTGAAGCTCTGAATTCAAAAATGAACTCCATTTTATGAAAATAATTTTTTAATTATTATATATTTAATTTTTAATAAAAACCCTATTTACGTAAAAAATTCTAATACTTAACCAATAATTTCATAAACAGTTATTTACTCATGCTATTATATCACTTCACCATTCAGGATACCTAATTTATAATTATACTTTTTTAAGGGAGGTTACTATTCCATTGGTCACATTACTATTCATAAGGGTAATATTACTATTCATACATTGTTATTCACTAAATTTTTTTTGATCTTATTAGACTCTAAATTATTGTCTGGTCACAACTGAAGAAGCCCATTTTTGAAAATCATTTTACATTATTATTTATATTAAGTATTCGAATGTATTTTACCATTATATTTTTCCAAAATTCATCATTAATATTTAACTTCTATAAATTCAACCTACATTTATCTGTACATTTGAAATTTACAAATTTGACATAATAAGAAATAACATTTTTATATATAAAAATTAATTACACAACCTAAATAAGGTCTTGTTACATATCCCCTTATAAAACCTACATAAGACCTAATTGTAAATTGTTCTATGGTGATAGAATCTTGAGGAGGCTTAGACATCATTACCAGAGTGGTAATTTCTATCCTCACAAACTTCTCTCGTAGGAGATTCTGTTCAAGCTTCAAATGTGGAAGCTCAGCTTAGGCTTGGTCCAGAGAAAAGCCCAGAGATGCTACCTCCTTCCCAAGCTCTGACAAATGGGCTTCGTATAGCCCGAGTCTAATGGATGAGGCCATCAACATCTCTTTCTGTATTAATTAACCAAGATCATTTTCATTTATATACAATAATCATAAATTTAAGAGTTTAGTTTCCAACAGTCATATTGTCCAATGGTCATATAACAGTGGAAACCCAAAGGTCTCATATTTATTATAATCACATCATTAATTAAAGGATATTGTTTTGTTGAGTATAAACTAAAATAACACACAAATTTAGGAAACTAAAATTATTCAAAAGTTTGGTTTGTTACATTCTCCCCCCCTTAAATAATTTCATCCCCGGAATTCCAACTCATACCCCAAGAAGAGAAATGGTGTGGGTACTTCTACCTCATAGACTCCTCTAGTTCCCACATGGCTTCTTCACATTTTTGGTTCCTCTATAACACCTTAACAATGTGGGTAGTCTTGTTGCATTGAACCTTGTCTCTATGATCCATGATCTCCAATGGCTGCTCCTCATAAGAGAGACCATGTTCCAGTTGTACCACCTCTTGTTTTAGTACATGTGAAGGGACAGGTATGTACTTCATCAAGATAGATAGGTGGAAGACATCATGAAATTTAGTTAGATTTGAAGGAATAGAAAGTCGATAGGCCACTCCTCCTACTTGATCAATTATTTCATAGGGGCCAATGTACCTTGGGCTGAGCTTCCCTTTTTTCCCAAACCTCATGATGCTCTTCAAAGGTGAAATTCAAAGAAAGTCTTTGTCACCAACATCAAACTCCAAGTTCCTTCAACAGTTGTCTGTATAGCTGTTTTTCCAACTCTAAGAATCCTTAACGTGTTGCTTGATGGAATGTAATTTTTCAATCATCTCTTGCACTAGATCAGGCCAAAGAATCTTTCTCTCACCAAATTCATCCCAACAAGTAGGAGTTCTACATCGCTTATTATATAAAGCTTCATAGTTTTCTATTTTAAGGCTTGTGTGAAAGTTGTTGCTGTATGTGAACTAAACTAAATGGAGAAATTGATCCCATCCACCTTTAAATTCAACTGAAAAGGTTCACATAATTTCCTCGAGTGTTTGAATAGTCCTCTCAGAATGGACATCATTTTAGGGGTGATAGGCCATTATGAAATTCAATTCAGTTCTCATAGGAGTTGGAAGATTACTCTAGAATTTTGATGTGAACCTTGGATCATGATCAGATATGATTGAAAGTAGAACTCCATGCAGCCTTACCAGTTCCTTTACGTAAATCCTAGCATGTTGATCAAGAGAAAAATCATCCTGAATAGAGACAAAACGGGCAGTCTTGGTGAGATGGTCCACATTTACCCATATCACATTGTTTCCTTCAGAATTTCTTAGGAGAACAGGGACAATGTACATTGTGATATTATCCCACTACCATGATGGTATGGGTATTGGTTTCAATACCCCTTTAAAAATTTGTCTCTCACTCTTTACTTACAGACATACTAGGCACCTTGAAGTGTATTCAGAAATATCCCTTTTCATATTATCCAACAAAAAATTATCATGAATGTCTCTATAAGTTTTTCTATCCCAAAATTTATAGAGAACATAGATCTATGTGCTTCATCCATTAGCTCCTTCTTTATTTTTGAAATTGGTGGATCACATAGTCTTGAAAAAAAATTAGTACACCTTCTTGATCAATACTGAACTCAGGAAACTTCCCATCATTCAATACCTCAAAATTTTTCTATAACAAAGGATCTTCTTTTTGAGATTTCTTGATCATATATAGTAATTATAGATGAGAGATCATTTGGGTTAGAGTTTATTTTGTCCCATCCCTTATAATTCCCATATCTAGCTTTACTAGGTTATCAGTCAAAGGATCTCTTTGAATCCCCATCATGGATAGAACAACTTGGCCTTTCCTTATTAATGCATCGGCGACATTTGTTTTCTCTACTGGAATGATAATGAATTGAAAAATCATTGTCTTTTAGAAGTTACAAAAATATATTTTTTCTCATGTTCAATTATTTTCTATGAAAATATAATTCAAACTTTGATGGTCTATGTATATATCACATTTCTCCCCCTAAATACAGTGCCTCTATATCCTCAGAGCAAAACCAACAGCATTCTACTCTAGATAATGTGTAGGATAGTTCTTCTCATGAGTCTTCAACTGTCAAGATGCATAAGCATTGACCTTGTCATTTTCCATGAGGATTCACCCAATACCTTTTAGAGATTCATCGGTAAAAATAACTAATCCTTCTCCACATGAGGGAAGAGTTAACAGAGTTTTAGTAACCAATCACTTCTTCAGCTCTTGGAAACATTACATACACTACATTGTCCAGATGAACTTGACCCCTTTTCGAGTTAACATAGTTAATGGATTAGAAAGTCATGACATGTTTCTCACAAACCTCATATAATATCCTGCTATTCCATGGAAACTATGAATCATAGTTATTGTTGTAGGCTGAGGCCACTCCTCTTCAACTATTGTCTTTATTGGGTTAATATTGATTCCTTCATTACTAACAATTTTCCCCAAGAAAGAAACTTCTTTTAACCAAAATTCACATTTGTTGAACTTTCCCAAAATCCCCTCCTTTCGTTGAGTTTTCCAAATAACCCTTAGATGATCCTCATGATCCTCAAAACTTTTAGAATATAACATAATATCATAAATGAAAACTACCATAAAGTTATCAAGGTAGTCCTTAAAGACTGTATTCATCAAATCTATAAAAATAGCATGTTCATTAGTCAGTTTTAAGGGAATAACAACATACTCATAATGCCCATATATTGATCGGAAGGAAATTTTTGAAATACCTTCTTTCTTCACCCTCAATTAATGATATCCAAATCAAAGATCAATCATAGTGAAGAATTGAGACCCATGCATTTGGTCAAACACGTCATCAATTCTTTGGAGATGGTCTTTTTTCTCCCCTCTGATCCCATTCAGTTCCCTATAATCAATGTAAACTTGAACTGATACCTCCTTCTTCTTCACAAAGAGAACATGATCGCCCTAAGGGGTCACAGTGGGATGGATAAACCCTATCTCCAAAAGATCCTGGAGTTGCTTCTTCAATTCCTCAAAATCCATATTTTCCATCCTATACGGGGCATTTGATATTGGATGAGATCCAGGTACGAGTTCAATGGAGAAATCTACCTTTCCTTATGGGGGAGGTTGTGGTAAATCCTCAGTAAATACGTCATTGTATTTCTATACAATGGGGATATTTTCTATCCTTAAACTCTCATTTCCTACTTCTTATTCACCGATCACCTCCATAATAATATATATATGATGTTATTATAGACTAATATCAGATTTTGATATCTCCCCCTGGATGATAATTGTAGGTTTTTCATTCACGACTTCTAATATTTCCTTGATTTATCTTTTGATCATAGCATTATACATGGAGATCTGGTCCATCCCTAGTACAATGTAAAATTCCAGAATAGGAATGAATACACGATTTTTTATAAGATTGTGTTCACTAAATTAAATACTAGAGTTTATAAACAGTGATGATACTTGGATAATCCCACCAGGAGTCTTGAATGATAACTCTACATTTAGAAAATCATGGGTTGATTCAATCTTCTTTGAAATAATAGACTAAAAAAAGGAATGCATAGAACCAAAATCAGAAAAAGTACATTCTATATTTGAGTGAACAGAAAGAGTACCTTCCACCACATCGTTTGGCACTTCAACTTCAGCCATAGGTATTGAAAAAGTATGACCGTGTTCCCTTGGCCGATGCTAAGCCTGATGGCGATTCTCCTCCATTACCCTTAGATTTGGACAATGATTAGAAAAGTTCCCAAGTTGTCCACACATAAAGAATTGGACATATGGTACCATCTTCCCTTAGTCATTAGTGTTTATGAGTTGAAAATTCACCTCCCTACAACAATTCAGTGTGATATGGCCATCTTTTCCCCACTAGTAGCACTTACCCCTCCCAAACAGGTAGTTCTAGGAATTCTTCTTCCCACATTTATTACACACAGGACGTTGCACTTTCTTTTCTCCTCTTCCCCCTTTAAATGTACTACCTATGCATGGATCCCCTGATATTTTCATGTCATTGGATTTATGAGACCATTGTGTCTCATGAAACTCTATTTCGACTTACATCGCACTTTGCACGATCTTGTTATAGATATCATAGTCTCTGTTTGCCAGATTCTTCCGTAGATGAGGTCTCAATCCACCAAAGAATATATCAACCTTTCCATTTGGATCCCAGAAAAACCTAGAGGTGTAACATTAAAGCCTTGTGAAGTTCTTCTCATAGCTTCCCATAGATTCATTCTCCTTCTACATTAGATCGATAAAATGTTTCCCCATTCTGGTTCTCAACGAAAGAGGGAAATACTTATTGAAAAATATCCTTCTGAACTCTTCCCACTCCATAGCTTCAACATCCACTCTTAGCCCCATGTTTTTAATTAGTTCCCACCAATGATTTTTTCCTATAAGTGATAAATATCTAGGGTGACCTTCTATTGCTCTGAATAGTGAAGCACAGAAATATCTTCTCGATTGTGCTGATCCACAGTTCATAAATTAATTGGCTAGTAGATCCACTGAGGGTTGTTGGTTTTTGACACATAATGGACTCAATTAAATGTTGTTTCATTCATGGAGAGATCGGTCTCTTAGCTTGATTCAAGTTATTTCCCATAACTACAGTCAGTTGGTTCATCATTATAATGATGGTTTCCATTCTAGCTTCCATAAGAGGGTCATCCGTGCATGGTCCATTGTTATCACCATTTTCACAGTTCCTCTTATAGCCCTCCATTATCTAAAATAATAAAACCATAGTAAGAATATTATTTCATTTACGAATATTTTAAATGTAAAGGATTTTATGTCTTAAAACTTCACGCTTAATCAATTACATTTCTCTATAAATCCTTCAAAATGATTCATAGAAAGCATGTGATCGGCCAAACTTATCCCCCTAAGAGTGTCAAACCAAGAGTGTAGAAAATACTGTTGTTGTGTACTAGGATACCTCGAATCTATCCCGAAACAACTTTTCTGTGTTTAAACTCCTAGTTAAATTTTTACAAGAGCCAAATCCACTTGTTTATTTCCATATGGGTATTTATTTGTTCAGAAACACCTTAATTAATATTTCACTAAAATACCAATTTGTTTTCCTATATTTAATATTTTATATATAGTTCTTCCTAATGTTTTCATAACATAATTTAAATAAATAACTAAACTGTCCTTTTATACCAACTCTGGAATCCCACCTCTTTAATACGTATCTTTTCATTACATTATACAAACATGGGAGCTTTAAAGTATAGTGTCTTGGTAATCTAGAACAAAATACATGAAAATGTAAAACACTCTTCTAAATCACCATAAAATTCCAATGGAAAAGTTATTCCTATGTACAACTACTACATCTCATAACATGGAGACATAAATCATGGAAAGGGTGAGCAGAAGACCTAGTAAGGAGAGAAAGGGAATCAGTTTACTTGTGATATTAGTAAGAACATTATGAAAAACATAAAGAAATGGGAATGGAAGTAGAGGAATATCATAATGAAAATAAAATGAACCATAACTTGAATATCTGGATACAAAATTTAATTTATACATTCATGAACATATCAACAGGGTTCAGTCCCATGGTGACATAAAAATTACCCAATTCATTAGAAGAATAATGATATAGAAGAATATAAACCCACATAATAAAGGAATTCATGACTTAAAGGAGGAGGGTGAAAGGCTCCCATACCTTGAAGAGTAAGTTCGAAAGCTCGAAGGTTGGGACCTTGGGGGCATGGTGGAACCTTGGGGGAATTATTGGGAGATAAAAAGAACAGATATTCGATTATGATTAATTTAGAATGAATCAAATGATGTAACAGGTTGGTATTTATTCAAAAAATGTGGGAATATTCAAAAACATATATTACTATTCTAAATTTGACCAAAACGATTATACCACTATTACATCATTAATTATGTCATTAATCACACCAAAAATCAAAACATTGTTTTTACTATTCACTGAAAAACAAAACCTTATATAAAAATCTCTTAAATTCACCCTGACCTCATATCGATGCTCTGAATTCAAAAATGAACTCCATTTTATTAAAATAGTTTTTTAATTACTATATATTTAATTTATAAGTAAAAACACTATTTATACATAAAAATACCAATACTTAACTAATAATTTCTTAAACAATTATTTTCTAATGCTATTATATCACTTCACCATTAGAGATGCCTAAATTATAATTATGCTTTCTTAAGTGACATTACTATTCCATTGGTCACATTAATATTCATAAGGGTAATATTACTATTCATACTTTACTATTCACTAAAAATTAAGTTCATCTTTTTAGACTATAAATTTATTAATGGCCACAACTATAGAAGTCCATTTTTGAAAATCAATTTACAGCATTAATTATTTAAAGTACACAAAAATATTTCAAAATACCATTTTTCCAAAATCCATAAATAATTGGAACTTATATAAATTCATGCAACATTTATCCCGACATTTCAAATTCACAAATTTAATATAATAAGAACTAACAATTTTATTCATACAAATGGATTACACAATATAACTAATGTCTCGTTATGTAGCCCCTTCTAACACCTGCATTGGACCTAAGTGTAAGGTGTTCTATAGTGATTTAATCTTGGGGCGGCTCGGAAAAATTTTCCTGAGTGGTGATTTCTATCAGCTTTAACTTCTCCCATTGGTGATTCCATTCAAGCTTCACATGTTGATTCTCAGCTTGGGCTTCGTTGAGAGCAAAGCCCAGAGATGCTACCTCCTTCCCAAGCTCTAGCATATGGGCTTCGTACGACCCGAGTCTACATGATGAGGCCATCAAATCCTCTTTTTGTATTAATTAAACAAGATCAATTGAGTTTATAAACAATAATCATAAATTTAAGAGTTTAGTTTCGTACATTCATATTGACCAACAATCATTTAATAGTTGAAACCCAACAGTATCATTTTAATTATAATCACTTCATTAATTAAAGTAGATAGATTTTTTGAGTATAAAATTAAATAACACAAAGATTTAGGAAATTAATTTATTTAAAATATCAGGTTGTTACAGCAGTAGATAAATCACATCAAATATAAATAGGTTCAAAATATTAAATCATATCACAATATATGTGAACATGAGACTAAAAATCCAGATATATTTTGGAAAATTTGAACCAAATCCCCATGATAAATAGAGAATGAAACTGAAAATTGAATATGATGAAATATAACATAATCATGATATAAAATATAAAATGTGGTACTAATGACACCAGAAAATGTAATCATTTTTTGTAGCATAAACTTGTCTCTATGAAAGGAAATTGAAATCGAAACCCTTATATTATTTCCATTCTTAGTTAATGACACTATATCCCCCTATAAATATATATATATAAATTAATATCCAATTTTATGACACTAAAAATAAATATTACGAATTTATAATCCTTATTAAAATTCATTATCATGTGTGCATTAATGAGTTATACGTTGTTACGACCATCTGGTGCTAATAATTTTTTTATCACATGTTTAATAATTTATATTCCATTATAAAAAAATTTATTCAAATTTATTTTTTGATATATCATTTAAAATTATGTAATATATAACTTATATTTATTTAAAAATAAAATCTTTCATTCTATATTATTTTTGTTATGTTTGGTGAAAAATAAAGCAATAATGGCTTATTACTGTATCTTTAGAGAATGAAAAAGTAACTTTAATAATATGTAAAATAATTAATATAATATCTTAAGAATCTTATAATAATTATTATTATTTGGTTACTATATCTAAATAAATCGTATTCTCATGTTTCCATTGTAATTCATAAACATATTTCATAGCATTATTAATTTAGGCGGTTAAACGGACCCAAACCTGAACATGCTTTAACTCAATTGGTGGGTATGGTTATAGAGGTGTTTATTTTGATATAATATCATTATAACATAATAATAACTGTATTATTTTTATTTAATTACTATTGTGAAATTTATTTTAAAATGCTTAAATAATATTAGAAAATGTAGAAGAATAATGAAAAAAGATTCATCATGGTGGCGGTAATCCACACTTAAGAATGATAAAAAATGTCTTTTATCTAGGCATAATATGGGCTCAATGTTGATTGAAATTGGTATTTTAGAATGATAATGATATTTGATATATCATATATGTTCATTATTAACACCATTAATAATATCTATGAAAAGAGGTAATGAAAAATAAATGAGATCACTTTGTGGAGGCTGTAGTCCGCACGACACACTAACAATGGTCTTTGTGTCAGACCCAACCCGTACCAGGGCTCGAGTCGCGACTACCCCATGCTCGTCTTCATAGGCCAAGGGCTGGAGACTAGTGTCAAAGACACAAAAAACTAGGGGAGGCGTTTTCCTAAGATATTGTACACACACACACACAACTAACTCAACGAGAAACTGTAGAGAAAAGAAAGCAAGATGTGACACAGCTACCCAAGGGAAACCAACATATAGGCATCGACCTATAACCATTTCAAGTAAGGTGATGAAAAGTATACTGAAAATTAAACTGAATTTTAAAAGGGGAGAAACACGTGCCCAACCAGAAAGGTGCCACAACCCAGCAACAAGTAAAACAAAAGAAAACCGCTGGTGAGTCTCACACCTGAAAGTCCTACAACAGCCATTGAGGGAATCCTAAGATCTTATGTCCTCTATGCTCCTCCGTAGTCTCGACCGACATCTTCGTTGTCTGCAAGGGAACACCAAGTGTGAGAACAGCCCAAGCAGGGGTGAGTATAAAGATACTCAGTATTATGCCCTAAAAGCTTGATGTAACAACAAAATAGGTACTAAAATGGTTAGCAGTGGATAGAACAAAGGACAATGTAAGAGTAGAATAGTGAGAGTATAGCTCAACCCAATAAAATAATGGAAGTGGACTCATCCAATCCAGGAGGAGTAAGACACATAAAGCATGTGGTATAACACATGCGTCTTCGCCCCTCCTAGAAGGAGAGTAGTTGAACTCAAGGAGTAGAAAAAAAAGTTATGGTGTATATATATGATCAAAAAGAAACCCGAATGAGTGTGTAAGGGGATCTCTATCCCCAAACTCATCCTAGGAAAAGTCTCCAATAGTTCTAAGAGTAGCCAACAGTGATGCCCAACAATCCGGCACATCTAATCTATCTCATCATTGAACTGTACAACTATGGGTCCCACTCAGGTAACCAAGAAGAAAATTCACTAGCTGGACTTATAGAAGGGGCTGAGTCCGAAAGAAGTCATCGGGTAGCCCACTGCCTAGCCCAACTGAAGGGTAAACCAGAAGAGGTCTTTGGGAAACCCACTGCCCAACCCCGCTGGAGGGTAAAGACAAAGGTTAATGGGTAACCCTCTACCCAGCCTCACTAGAGGGTGAACCCTAAGAGGTCAAAGGGTAACCCACTTCTCAGCCCCACTGAAGGGTAAACTCTAAGGTTAACGGGTATCCTACAGCCCAGCCCCACTGTAGGGAAAACTCTATGGTTTATGGGTAACCCAATACCTAGCCCAGCAGGAGGGTAAACCCTAAGGTTAACAGGTAACCCACTGTCCAACCCAACTGGAGGGTAAACCCTAAGTTCAACGGGTAACTCCCTGCCCGGCCCAGCTGGTGGGTAAACCCTAAGGTCAACGGGTAACCCACTGCCCAGCCTCACTGGATGTTAAACCCTAAGGTTAACGAGTAACCCACTACCCAGCCCCACTGGAGGGTAAACCCGAAATTGGTCTGATAACTCCGCATTGCACGTGCCATCACAAGGTCTCACTAACACCACTACCATGCGTAGGTTCGAAGTGTGTCAAAGGAACCTATGACAAACCCCCTTTCATGTTTCCACATTTAATGAGATCTCTAAATAGGCTCCACGCGCCCAAATATATTACATTGTTGCAATCCTTGCGGACAAACAGGAGAGATAGACTACATAATTGCTGGAAATAGACACTCAACGAAAAAGTTATTCAACAATGCTTTATGCTCATATGGCCTCTAGTGGGGTCCATGCCTCACTCTCAAAAAATGTCGGTCAAACTACACCATCGTGGTACTCTTAGAATATCACGCCAAATTGACTATTCATATGCTCTGAACGGACGTCTGATGAAAAAGTCATAGTACTCTGCACACAGCATAAAAGACGGTATGTGGGGCGCATGACTCAACTCCGGCATCAATGCCTGAAATCACCCCGGACAACTTTTCCTTGATTCCAGGGTCACAATGCCACTGACGGCACTTAAAACGGACTCTGGATGCAGAAGCTGCAACTCCTCGGGTTATGCAAATGGGGCCCTATGGGGCCACACCTCGACCACAAAACACGTCACGTAGATTGTACCATTGCATTCCTTGCAGATAACCATGTCGAATAGGCTATTAACTTACCTAAAACGGAAAACCAGTGAACATGGTACTATTCCCCGTAGCCAGCCAATGTGGGGCCCACACCACAATCCTGAAACTCATCAAGTGGATCACACCATTGTGATCCCCTCGGAAAAACACATACGAATGACTACTCAAACACATTGAATGGACGTCTGATGAAAAGGAGACATTTCCTCGTAAGACATGAAAATCGGCCCCTATGGGGCCCACACCATGACTTTAGACCGAGCACTTAAAGAAGCGTCTCAAAAAGTCCGCACGAGAACTATGATCATGTTTTCGCTGACGGCGGGTCGATCGGACATACCAAACATGAGTTAGGTCCAATGAAAAAATAATTAATTATTTAAATAATTAATTAATTATTCACATTAATCGTTTTGTTAAACTGTGAAACGAAACCAAACCACAGAGGTTTGGAACCAACTTTGGAAGGACCGTCTCAACTCTATGGCCACTGTGCCTTTGATGGCACATCAAATAGACGTCTGACTCGCGAAGTTCGTTCGTCGACAACTTTAATACTAATTTGATATTATTTAACTAAAGAGTTCTAGGTTACCCAACATCTGGCACAGAACCCAAAAATCCTAGAACCCATTTCAAATAGCTCTTATCGCTGAAACAACCCCACAGTCACAAATAGTACGTCAAACGGATGTACCATTTAGAAGTTATGGCCCCCCGAACGCAAGGGGGCCCAACTGGGCCGGTTCACCCCAACCGGCCCAGTCCGAACAACCGGCCCATGACCTAGCTGCAGGTTCGGCACGACTCATTGTGGCTCGCCGTCCGCGGCCTGCTCCAGCAACACCAGACCCCCTCAGGTCCCATTCTTCAAGCAGACCGGCCCTTTGGTAGGTCTTCATCTCCCAACAGGACCCGAAAAGCGTGGGTCCTTGTCTTCTCCACACACCCGAGGTTTCCACCTCGGGTGCCCCCCTTCCGAGTGAGACCAACCACTACCGGACGCTGGCGCCTCTGCCTCCCACATCACATCGCCGCGCTGTCCTGACTACACACCGCGTCGTTCCTCCATCCACACCCCGCCCACTCGACGCTGCATGCGCCGCCTGTTCCTCCATGCTCCGCCGTCCCGGGCTTCACCACATCGCGTCGGACGCTCGACTGACACCCTCTGGAGCCCGTGGCTTTGCCTCCTCCCGGACACACTGATGCCACCGTACAGCATCGGCTGCACCCGAGCCCACTTCTCCTGCCGCACCTCCGGATCAACCTTCGGCCACCGCCCCTTCCTAGAGTCGGACCTTCAGCTGGTCCCCACGACCACTCTGATGGTCGGAAAAATTATCCGAAACCGGATTTAGATTCCTTGGAGTCGTATCTTCGTAGTGCCGCCCCTCGCCCGTCGATCAATCTCGGTTTTTGGCGCGTCCAAAATTTTGGACGAAGAACGCTCAAGAATGGGATTTAGAATGGGACTCAGACGATGGACGTGTTCATTTGTCCATCGTCCAAATTCTAATGTTTTAGAATTTAAACAATGGAATTGACGGAAGCTCAAGAAAATTATAAAGGAGAAAAAATTAACCATGAATCCTACCTCGAATCGGCAGTACGTCGTTGGCGACGCGTCCACGACTCCCCCGCATCGATCCGCCAAAGTTCTGGCAGAGATCGCTCCTCAATCTAACAAAGATTGGTGAAGAGTGGCTAGAGATATAAAGATAGAGATAGCTTGGGTGTTAGAGAGAGAGAGTGAATTATAGTTTTTCTTTAACCCTAATCATTTAAATTCTATTTATAGGGATCCCACTCAGCGCAAAATCTAAATTCACTATGCCCTCTCATTTTATATCGCGCATAGGCAAAATGCCCCATTTCGAAACCAACAGAAGTCTCGGAATTACATTATGATGATTCATTTAAAACTTATTTGAATAGAATGCCAGTAATAGAAATCACTATGTCATTATTTCAAAATGACAATTTTTCCCCTGGGTGACATCTATCATAACAGGCTCGCGCCTGCAACTTCTACCACCCGCCTAGGGTCAACAGCATGCTCCAGACGCAACTGTGCCCTAGGATTTCTGATTCAAGCTACCATTTAGGATAAAACACAACCCTCCATGTTCATATTATAAAAACATTTAATATATTTATAAAATTAATTCCAGCCACACTGGGCCTTGGAATCGCACGCTGTCTCAGCTCTTAGCTCTAGAAATATATGTAGAAATATTCCACAGTCTTTTAGGGGAAAAACCAGGTCTCTACATCATTCCATCCTTCAATAATTGCAGCCCTTAAAAGAAAAACGAGGAAAAACAACTCGGTATACAGAGATCACACCTACCTCTCCCACTCCCAATAAATCTGGCACAACACCATGCTGGCACAACAAGCGAACCAAGGGATGTTTCGTACCCATATGGTCTGTATCATTCGATGAAATGTGTAGGAGCACACATGCACCTCATCAGCTACGACATGTGGAAGATGTTGTGCTCCCACTCCTACTATTGGGATGTTAGGAAATGATGGTAGGTGACCTCTCAATCGCTTGCATGATTCTCGAACGATCCAAAGAAACTCGGTGGACTTCCCCATCCAAACCTCTACTTTCCACATTGCGACCGAAGTCACGATTTTTTCCTGGAACATGGTCTCGTGATTCCATCCTTCAGAATACCCATCTGGTGAAACACCAAAGGATATCTGGTCACACAAGTTTTCATAGTCGGTGCATCACAACTGAGACATTCTTACACACTCAAAAAGTGGATGAGTCAACACCATCGTCTATATAAAATACATACCCTCTTGCTCCACTAAGTTCAGCTGTAGAGACGCCAGTTACTCTGAAACATCCCGCACTAGTCAAGCCGAGGATTTCTGGCTAAGGGAACCTACTACAACAATGCCATCTTGCAGAACATAGAATAACTCGACGTCATAGTCCAGTAGAAATTTCAAATGGCACCGTCGTTTCATGTTCAAGTCTCTCTGGTTGGGGGCGCACCTGAGACACTGGTGGTCTGAGAAAACCACAAAGCGCTCCCCCAAAAGATAGAGTCTCCAAATTCTCAGGGAAAGGACCACCACCACCACCACATAGTGAAATGTGTAGTTCTGTTCATGTGGTTTCCATCACCTCGACCAGTACTTGATAACGGTATCAAGATTGATGTTCAGAACACAAGGTACCGATGAAAGGACCAGGTGAGAAAACTCATCCAATGGCCAGAGGCTAGACACAGAAAGCACGTGGAAAAACTCACGTGTCTTTTAACCTCATGGAAGGAGAGTAATCCCAAAAAAGGAACTCTTCCAAACCCACTAGTGGAACCTCAATCAAAGGGGGGTCATGCATAAAAGCCCCACTGGAAAAACCAGAACCTTCTCTGACACTCCACCGCACAACCCTTCCATGAAGCACATGTCTGAGAGACTCATCCACCGCACCTTAATACTATCCTCTTTGGGTGGTAATGACTCTCCCTCGCAGATTTTATCGCATCACAAAAACGTGTCTCATTGGGGGAAGAACCAATATTTCCAATGAATTCATAGCTACATCAGATAACACCAACACAGGGCTACACTAACTCCCTACGTCACCCTCGGTAACCCCTTGAACAAAGAGTTATATGAAAAGAGTACCACATGCAGTGTCTAACATGTTCTACTAAGAAAATTAGAAAAATACACAGAGCGTACCTCTTATCATAATATGCATTGCAAGATTGTAGATATCCATAGATCATAGCCGCCCGCTGCCCCGTCTGTTAGCTCCCTGAGCCTAACATGGGCCACCAAGTGGTGGTAAAAGTCCCTCAAAATGTCATCCTCTATACACAGTTCTTCCTACTCTTCTACCAACACTGCCTTCCTTGGGACCACACTGTCCTCAGCTGGGAGTTCTCTGGTCCCGAAACTGCCTCTGTCATGGTGGTGCATCTACCAACTATCTAGAAAACTCAGCAAATTTGGTCGAGTAGTCTCATGACACGTGACCTCGCACATCCCAAACATATCACTAGTCATCCCTGGGATATCTCGGTGCTCTACGCTATCCCTGACCATGTGCATGTGTCTCATCAAGGGGAGACTTCCAGCGCCGAGGCCCTGCTAATTGACATTCCTCTAATAGAAATGTCTTTGTCACCAGTGCCTGCTCTAGTACCCTGAGATGGGTGAGGATTCGCAAGGTCACTACACTGACATGAATCTCCTCTACAGAGACCTCGCTAAAGATTTTGTGCTTGTAAGTTTCCATCATGGACTACATCCATAGAGTACCAAGTAAGGTATGTGAACCTAGTCGCGTACTTAGCCACTGCCATCACTCCTTACTGAAGCCCCAGAAGCTCCTAAAATCCATATAAATCGTAAGTAGGAGGGGCATTAATCCTCATGAAATAGCTTCTAGAAGTCATCCCATGAGGGTTCCAACTCATCATGTATCTGAGTAACCCCGATTCTACTAATGCCTAACTGCTTGGTGAAAAACGACTAGCTGCCAAATCCACCATCTAACATGTCAGTGTCCGAACAAGCCTGAAGTGGCGAACCACTGACTCTAGCCAACCCTTCCCTGTCTGAGGGTATGCCTCACTATGGAACCTCAACAGTCTCTGATGTTGGAACTCACTTAGTGCACCCAGCCTATGCTCATCATCATCCTTCAGTGCTGGTACTATCTACTAATCTACAGGTGGAGGTGCTACTGCATGTCCTCCTGGAGAAAGGGTAATCATATGATGGATATTGAACTATGGCCGTGTCACTCACGGAGTCTTCGTCACGAACCGGAGCTAGTGTCCAAGCTGGATATCATCATGGAGACATCCCAAATATGATAAAGGATTTCCATCGTCAAATGAGAATACATATATCAACAACGATGGGGAGCTGACTCAAGAAGGACAGTCAAAGACTCAATCATATATGATGCACGAACCAAATTCCATGTAACAAGTGTCTCAGTGTACCGAGTCGATAAGTGGGTTATTGGGGTCCTGGTGAATGGATATGCCGGCCACTGCACCATCACTGGAATCTTTTCCCTAAGCGCCACTCTCAAGACATGTTGACAATATTTCCCCAAAAATCAACCAATTCCTTTGTAGGGACATCCGAACAATGCCCCAAGGAAAAAAACACATCTGATATCACTTTGTCACGACCCGACTTGTACCGGTTCTATAGCCGCAACTACCCCATGCCTTCCTCCATACGCTAGGGGTTGGCGACTAGTGCCGAAGGAACAAAAAACTAGGGGAGGCCTTTGCCTAAGAAACTACACACACACACACACATCTAACTCAATGAAAAAGTGCAGAGAAAAGAATGCAAGATACAAAACCTCTACACAATGGAAACTGACATACATGCATTGACCTCTATCCAGTACAAGTAAAGTGATGAAAAGTAGACTGACAAGTAAACTGAACAGTAAAAGGGGTAAAACATATGCCCAACCAGAAAGGTGCCACAACTTGGCAATAGGTAAAATGAAATTAAACCTCTGGTGAGTCTCACACATGAATTCCTTACCACAGCCACGGAGCATAGCCCAAGCTCTTGTGTCCTCTATGCTCCTCCATAGTCTCAACCGACCGGTCCATCGTCTGCAAGGTCACACCAAGTGCAGGAAAAGCCCAAGTAGGGGTGAGTATAAAGATACACAGTAGGATGCTCCAAAAGCTCGAGGGAGAAAAAATGGAGGTACTAAAATGGTGAGAAGTGGATAGAACAAAGAATATTATAAGAGTACAATAGTGAGAGTACAACTCAACCCAACAAAAGAAAGGATGTGGACTCATCCAATCCAGGAGGAGTTAGACACAGAAATCATGTGGCATACCTTGTGCGTCTTCACCCATCCTAGAAGGAGAGTAACTGAACCTAAGGAGTGGGATCAAAAGTAAGGTGTATATATATATATATGCTCAACAAGAAACCTGAACAGTTTTCTAAGTGGATCTCTTTCTCCAAGCTCAGCCCAGGAGTAGTCACCAACAGTTCTAAGAGTAGCCATTACTGATGCCCAAAGATCCCACATGTCAAAGTTGTCACATCGCTGAACTGTACAACTAAGGGTCCCACTCCGTTAACCATGGAGAAAATTCACTGACTATCCTCATAGAAAGGGCTGATTCCAAAATAAGTCGTTGGGTAACCCACTGCCCAGCCCACCTAGAGGGTAAACCACAAGAGGTCTTCAGGTAACCCACTGCCCAGCCCCTCTGGAGGGTAAACCCTAAGGTAAACGGGTAACCCACTGCCCAGCCTCGCTAGAGGGAGAACCCTAAGAGGTCAATGGGTAACCCACTACCCAGCCCCGTTGGAGGGTAGACTCTAAGGTTAACAGGTAACCCACTAACAGCCCCGCCGGAGGGTAAACTTTAAGGTTAACGGGTCACCCACTACCCAGCCCAGCTGGAGGGTAAACCCTAAGGTGAAAGGGTAACCCACTACCCAACCCAACTAGAGGGTAAACCCTAAGTTCAACGGGTAACCCACTACCCATCCCAGCTGGAGGGTAAACCCTAAGGTCAATGGGTAACCCACTACCCAGCCTCACTAGAGAGTAAACCCTAAGGTTAACGTGTGACCCACTACCCAGCCCCACTTGAGGGTAAACCCAGAACTAGTCTGATAACTTTGCACTGCCCGTGACATTACAAGGTGTCACTAACACTACTACCATGCATAGGATTGGAGTGCATAAAAGGAACCTATGACCAACGCCCTTTCATGTTTCCACATTTAATGAGATCCTAAAAGAGGATCTGCACACCCGAACAGATTACACCATTGAAATCCTCGCAGAAATACACGCGAGATAGACTACTTAAATGCTTGAAACGGACTCCCGACGAAAAAGTTATTCAACACCGCTTTATGATCAAATGGCGTCTCGTGGGGCCTGCACCTCGGTCCCAAAAAAGGTCGGTGAACTGCGCCATCGTGAAGTTCTCGAAAAAACATGCCAAATTGACTATTCATATTCCCCGAATGGACTTCTGATGAAAAAGTCACAGTACGTTGCACACAGCTTAAAAGACGACCCGTGGGGTCCACACCACAACTCTGGCTACAAAGCCTGAAACCACCCTGGTCAATTTCACCGTGATGCGAGGGTCACAACTCCACTAACAGTGCTTAAGACGGACTCCGGATA
The DNA here is from genome assembly GCA_963277665.1 of Viscum album. Lineage (NCBI taxonomy): Eukaryota > Viridiplantae > Streptophyta > Magnoliopsida > Santalales > Viscaceae > Viscum > Viscum album. The sequence goes on along the minus strand of OY728128.1, from coordinate 678,429,019 downwards.
CAGAAGCTTCAACACCATGCATTATGCAAACGGGGCCTTGTGAGGCCACACCACGACCCCAAAACACGTCACGCAAATCGTACCATTGCGTTCCATGTAGATAACCACGCAGTGTAGGCTATTCAATCGACCATAATGGACAACCGGTGAACATGGTACTATTCACTGTAGCCATCTGGTGTGAGGCCCACACCACAATCCAAAAACACGTGAAGCGGATCACACCATTGTGATCCCCTTGAAAAAACACATGGGAATGACTAGTCAAATGCCCCGAACGAACGTCTTATGAAAAAGACACATTTCCTCATAAGACGTGAAAACATGGACCTATGGGGCCTTCACCTTGACATTAGCACGAGAACTCAAAGCATCATTGCAAAAATTCCTCACGAGAACTAGGATCATGTTGCCTCTGACAGCGCGTTGATTGGACATCCCAAACAGAAGTTAGGTCCAACTCAATAATAATTAATTAATTATTTACATTAAGCATTTTGTGCCACCGAGCTACGAAACCAAATTTCAATGGTTCCGAACCAACTTTGGAAGTATTGTCTCAACTCCAGGGCCATAGTGCCTCTGACAGAACGTCAAACGGACATCCGACTCGTGAAGTACATCTATCGCGAGCTTAAATAATAATTTGATATTATTAAATTAAATAATTCTGGGATACCCGCCTTCGGGTGCGGAACCCAAAAACCCTGGAACCTAATTCAAATAGTCTGACTCGCCGACACTAACCCGCATCAAAAAACGATCCGTCAAACATATGCTCTGTTTAGAAGTTAGGACGCCCCGAACGCAAGGGGGCCCAACCGGGCTGGTTCACCCTGACTGGCCCAGTCCAAACCGCCGGCCCACTGCCCAGCTGTGGGTCCAGTCCGACTCACTGCGGCCCGGTGGCCGTGGCCCGCTCCAGCAACACTGACCCTCTGAGGTCTGGTTACTCAAGCAGACCGGACCTTTGGTTGGTCTTCATCGCCCAGCAGGACCCACTAAGTGCCGGTCCTTGTCTTCTCTGCACACCCAATGTTAGCGCCTTGGGTTCCCTCCCGTAGCCCATAGCCACGTTACCCCATCTACGCACCATGCCACTCCTCCGGTCGTGCACAGCCCGATCGATGCCGCTAACACTGCATGGTCCTCCGCGCTCCGTTGTCCCGCGCTTCACCACACCTCTCCGGCTACTCGACAGATTCCCTCCGGAGCCCGCGACTTCACCTCCTCCCGGACACGCCGATACCGCTATACCGGACCGGCCGAACCCAAGCCCGCTGCACTGGCCGCACCTCCGGCTCAACCACCGGCTGTCGCCCCTTGCCGGATCTAGACCTTCAGCTGGTCCCCCTGACGACTCCGGTGGTCGGAAAAATTTTTTGAAACCGAATTCGGAATTCTTGGGGCCGGATCTTCGCAGCGCCGCCCCTCGCTCGTCGATCCATCTCAGTTTTTTTCACGTCTGAAATATTTGATGAAGAATGCTCAAGAACGGGATTTAGAAAGGGACTCAGACGATGGCTGTGTTCGTTTGGCCATCGTCCAAATTCTAAAGTTATAGAATTTAAACAATAGAATTGATGAAATCTCAAGAAAACGATGAAGGTGCGAAAATTAACCATGAATCCTACATCAAATCGGTCATGTGTCGTTGTCAAAGAGTCCACGACACCCCCGCATCGATCTGCTAATGTTTTGGCGGATATCTCTCCTCGATCCTACGAAGAACGTCGAAGAACGACTAGAGAGATAAAGAGAGATAGAGAGAGCCTATGTGTTAGATAGAGAGAGTGAATTAGAGTTTTACCATAACCCTAAACACATAAATTCTATTTATAGGGATCCCACTCAGTGCAGAATCCGAATTCACCGTGCCCTTTCATTTTATATCGCACCTAGGAAAAAATCCCAATTTCAAAACCAACAGAACTCTCATATTTCCATTCCGAGGCTTCGTTCAAATGTTATTCGAAAAGAACACCAGTGATAAAAATCACTAATTCATAATTTCAAAATGACTATTTTACCCCTGGGTGGCATCTCTCACAGCAGGCCCGTGCTCGCAACTTTTACATCCCGCCTAGGGTAAACAACACGCTCTGAATGCAGCCGTGCCCTCAGATATCTGATCCAAGTTCCCGTTAAGTGAAAACACCACCCTGCCACATGCATAGTATAAAAATAGTTAATATTTTTATAAAATTTATTACGGGCACACTGGGCCTCAGTATCGCATCTCGTCTCAGCTCCTAGCTCTGGAAATATATGTAGAAATATTGCAAAGCCTTTTTGGGGAAAAACCAGGTCTCTACACTTTTATTTTCTCTAAGAGGATGGAATTTAATAACACAGGGTTAAACCATTAATATATCAACATATTAGTATAATATTTATACTAAATTCATCATTATATTATGTTGACTATATATTTCATAGATTATGATTAAGAAGATAAGAATAAGAATGAGATAACACTTATACTGGAGACTTGATATTTCCCTTAGTAGTTCCCTAGAATTTAATGGTCTTAGGATTACTATTATTGACTAGGGGATTATGTTGATCATTTTTTATTTTATGAAGATAATAATTGATGGGTTTAAATGAGTAATTAAATGTTTGTGTGTTGTTTTTAATGGTGCATGTGGTATCACTTTTTATGGGGAGATAATGGTAGTTTTGGAAACACCCCCATTAATTTTAATTTAATAATTACACTATTCTAGGTTAAAAGGAACCCAAAGTCGGTAAATGTGAATTGGAAAAGTTGTTTGGGTAATTTATCCCCCCTGAAATTCATTTTGATACTATATTGTGAAACATAATGCCTTTACCTGAATATTTACAACCTATTTCTTTTTTTAATCTTAGTAACGTTTTTACTTAAATAATAAATTTTTACTAAATTGATAAGAAAAAATTTATTAAAAATTTAGTTTTATAGAAAAAAATTAACATATATTTATTATAAATATATTTCAAAATATTATAAAATTATCTTTTAAATTAAAATAGATAATGTATGAAAAAATTATTTTAATGGAAGAATGAAGTTTTTACCATTATAGATTCTTAATGTAAATTAATATTGATTACCAATTACCTGAGTGATGATATATTTATTTCGTTTTTATAAAACATGTTATATTAATTATTTAATGGGTTACTATTTATTTGTATTTTTATAAATTCCATAATATTAATAAAAAAATAGTGTAAAAAATAATTGTTTCACCATTATCATGGAAATTAACATTAATCCTAATAATCAACATTTTAAACAAAAAATTAAATTAGAAATATAAAATAAAATTAAAATTATTATCTTAAATATAAGAATAATTTTACTGAATTAAATTTTTTTGTGTATGGAAATAAATCTTAATGATAGTGCTGGTAACGGGGAAACCCTATTTTTTACAAAAGTGTATTTTAAAGAAATAAAAATTTATGAATATTGTTGAATTTTTTAAGATGTTGATTCCAATGAATTTAAAATAAATACTATCATAAAAAGATATTTATTGATAATATAATTAAAATGAAATTTTTTATTATGTTATAATTAAGTAATAAAACAGCCAAAAAATAGTTCTCATTAAAACGCAATATAATTTGTCCAAATATTGAGAATGGATATATAAATTTAACATAGTATTTTAAATTTCATTATTATACATTATAATATATAATATTTATAAGAAAATGTTAATAACCTTTCAATGTATTCATATAATAAAATAATTCCATAAAAGTGATGCCATAAACAAAATGGGGTAAAGTTTACAATTCACCTAAAAATCGATTGTTTTATAAAAATAATAATTATTATTATTTAATTTAATATAAGCTCTATAAATAGAAAATGATTTCAATTTTTAAAAATTCGATACCTAAAATTTATGAATTCTATTTTAAAATTTAAATTATTAAAAAAATCTATTTTTATAAAAATGTGTTGTTTGATATATTATCTATAACGAATTATTGTAGTGTTAACATATCTTGTTATTATTCCATCAATGAAAACCTAGTTTCTAGAAGAAAATTTATTTATCCTAAATATTTATTTTTATATAATAATTGATTTAAGTAAAAAGTATTTTCTATGAGTTTATAAATTCTTGATATACCTATTTTAATATTTTATTACATTTTTGATATAATCCAAATTTATACATACATTAACCCTAATTCTCCTTGTATAAGACCTATGATTTAGGTAAGATCTGTTTAAATTTTTAGGTTTTTTTTAGCTATCATTGATCTTATGGAAATATCCTTGAGGTTGGAATTCACCAAAATATAGTTATTCTCACACATTAATTTCTTATGTTTGGAATGGAATTTGTCAAGGGAAACCCCTTGTGAAGCTTCCTCCATATCTAATATTAAAAATATATCAAGTTTGTTATTTTTCTAGTTTAGTTGGTCTTTACATGTGGAAAACGCTATTAAAAAATAATTTAATGATAATATATAGTGAAATATCATGGAATTATTTTTGAGTTAACATTAAAATGAATCAAGGAGGTACTAGAGGTAGATTTTGGTAGATTTAACCCACTTACAAAATAAAAACTACAAAACAAATTTATTGATTTGGAATATATTTCATAATCTATAATCTATTTTTGAAATATGTGATATTAATTGAAAACATTCTAATGGATGTCTTCTTATGTTTTGAGCTCAAAAAATTATATAAAAAATATTAATAACCTCATTTAGTGGAAGAAATAGAAATTGAAAATTCTTTAGTGGTTGAAATTAATCTCAAAGAAACAAAATAAGAATGACCCTAGATATTTGAAAGTTGTTTTTCCACACATATGATTATATATTTTATGTCACTAAATAATTTATAATATTATAGAAAAGAAAAATTGAATTTTAAAAATGATTAATCCCATATAATCAAAGTATTTTTATCTACTTTCATTAAAAAAGAAAATTAAAAATCAAAATGAGGCTTATATTTTGATTGACTGGAACACAATGTGATTTAAAACTCTATGAAGAAAGAAAATATTATATTTAGAAAATATGGTTTTTTTGTTATAATTATTTAAGATGATAAAGTTGTAATAAGAGGGAAACTAACCAAGGGAAAAAATTCAAGTTGGTTATACACATGATTCATGTTATCAGAGCATGATGTAATAGAATTAATTATGGAATAAGTGGAATTGAAATATATTCTAGTGGACTATCAGTAATCTATAAAAAAATCATCATATTCCTGACATGATAATAGGAAAGGATTGGTTTATTTTATATTCAATAAAAGAAATATTTCAAATAATTTTTATAATAAAGATGAAATACATTCAACTCATACTTATGATCTTATAAATTCTCACATATCATGTCCTATGAGTAAGGAATAAACCAATAAAGATAAGTAATTTATTTTATTTATCAATTATTTTACTCACATTACATGAATTATTTTTTTCTAATATAAATATGAGGTACTAAAAAATGTTTAATAGTTTTAGGAAATTCCTTGAAATGGAATGAATAAATTCATTGAGAAAAATTTGACTAATAATGGTGTAAGTTACTTTATTGTTATGTGGAAATATTTTCATAAAAACATGAACTTAATTATGAATTTATTCCACCATTCACACTGTAATAGGATCATGTTTTTGAAGTAATAAATAGTTCATTTGTTGAGATGAATCAAATTGTGATGATTAAACATGATACTTCAATATTCTTCTAATGAAAATATATTGGAGGAGAAGTTCACATTGAGAATCACTATTTATATTGGTCAAACCCATATTTAAATCCTAATGATATGTATTAAAAATAATCCCAATGTTTTAATAACCAAAGTTGTGATGTCCGAGACCATGTTCACTCATATGTTATTGATCCTGGTTGGCCACATTGTCCCAAGTGTACCCTCCCATATGCTAGAGGCTACCAAATAACATTGAATTTCTATGGAGTTATGCTAGGGAGACTATACACTATTTACCAGAGTGGATCACAATGGTAAATAGTAAATAATAAGTAGGGGAAATATCATTAATACATTGGACACATTATAGTTTGAGGGAAGTAAAAAATAATAATTCCAAATAATAATAATAAACATGACAATAAAAGGGAATGACATATATATTGTTATGGTAATATTAAAAATAAAGATAGAATACATAATGATAGGAAAATAATATAGTTCTCATATCTATAAAGGAAACAAAAGACCAAAAATATATATCTCCCTAATAATCCTTGGTACTAGATCAATCATCTTCTCTTAAATCTTATATGAGAGGAAATCAAGCATCCGTAGTTGAGTGAATCCCATTAACATTAGTTGTATCCATGCTATATGCTCATGTACCAAACAAAACACCTAAACATGGTGCGATTAAAATTCAACTAGAAAACACCAGTGGTGTCTGGTGAAAATTATTTATTTAAATATAAAATATAATAATGTTTAAGTAAAATAAGTAAGGAAATATAAATAAATATGAATTGTGTTGAGCTTTTATGACCCCACATACTTCATTCTGTAGTAAATTTCTCTGATCGTAAAACCATGAGTTGGTTATGGTCCCAAGGAATATGTCAAAGGATTCCATAAATAATAATCATTAGGAAACAATATTAAATCCATATAATATTTAAACATATAAAATATACCCCACTAACATTAATATACTAATAAATTATGATAAGGTGTATTTGTATAATCTAAGTGATGAATCTATGTAATTTAACCCTAATAGTTTCTAAATAAGCCTAATATTAAAACCCAGTCTTCCTTGTGGTATAATTGAGTAAAACTGTGTATATAATCCAAGGTATTGTAATTTCCAGAGTATTGAAGTGAAAAATTGTTCTCTAATTTGGGAATAAATGTATCTAATACATTTGATAATCCTAATGGTGGGGACTCACCTATAATCACAACAAAGAATCAGTTGGAATCATATGAGTTCGACTATGTAATTACAGGTTAAGAATCCAAGTCTTAGTCAATGAAATACACGCCTTTAACAGTAACTCGAGTTTATAGTAACAATAAAAAAATATAAATAATCAAGATAAAAAAGATAAATCTATTCAATTTGTCATTTAAATTTATTCCATAGAGTTATTTAATTTAATAATGATCAAGATGTCCAAGGGAAGTTCCCATATAATATAACAATTTAATTAAATCATTTTGGAAAATTTCTTTCTAAGTATCAAACCAGACACACCTTATGTGTGTTTTGGTTACAATTGAAGTGTTGTTGTATTGTAATTTAAACAAATAAATCCTAATGGGTGTTTCATGCTGATTTCATCGACCTCTAATGATGTAAATGGGTTTCAATGACTCCTAAAACATGGATTGGAAAATATTTTAAATGGATATTAATTTTGAAATCAGTGTGTCGAAATCTTGGTGTGCAGCACAATGGTGTAAAATTATAATCACGTGAGAATATTTGGGAAAAGTAGTATACCACCTACCTTAACTAAATTTAAGACTCCCCATATAGTATTAGCCTATGATGAGGGTTAGAATAACAGAAACAGTCAAAATAGACAAACTCCCTAAAATATGGTATAATAGGTTTCCTGGAAATAATTTCTAGGATAGATAATAAAACGGATAAATTAATCAATTTAATTTTTAGACTTATCATGGGGGATCTAATGAAATTTGAGGTGATTAAAATGGATTTTTTATGAATAATATATAACAAAACCTAGAGGAGGAATAAAATGAGAGCTCTCTATAGTGGATATACAATGTAAATGAGTTGAAGAAAGGGATAAAGACATGGATGAAAAAATAATAAATTCTTAAAATTTTAAAGGTCACATGATTTGGTCACACGATTTTTTTAATTGTTTCTTAATAGTGTAGTAGATTTTTTTCCTTCTTCACTCCCCTTTTATTGTTCACATGAATAGTTAAACAAATCATGTGAAAACCATGTCGGTGCCTCTTCAATTAATTTTAGTATTTTCATGGACATTTTATTCTTTTTCGTGGTTTGGAAAATAATTTCCCTCCCTTCTGGGGCCACAAGGTTTAGGAGAATATTTATTTCCAAATGTGCTCTAACTATTCACCTCTGCCTATTTTTCTAAAAAAATATAATTACAGGCCCCAAACCAAGCCCAAACATTCCAAAAACCTCCATTACTCCATTAAGAACTTTGATTAATGAAAAATAAAAGGATGAGAATAAAACATTAAGACCCCGTACCTATATGAATAAATGGAATTTTGAAACCGAACATATTTAAAATAAATCATCATTAAGTTTCCCTTATGAGGGTTATAGAGTAGCACCAAGAATTAATCTAGACACTGAGCATGTACATTAAACTCTAACTCTTAGGACTCATCATATACATAGTCATGATTCCATAGAATGTGAACCAACATAATTTTCTTTACATAGTGACTCTTTATGCTATGATCAGTGACACAAACCATATAATCCTCAATAGATGTTCCAAACAATAACTACACTTCATCAGGATCAAAATAAAGATACGTGTAGAGAAAATAATGGTAGAGCTGGGAAATATGAAAGACGTAATGAAAATCCATGAACTTCTAAGGAAGTTCTACCTAATATGCAACTAGCATGACCCTATTCATGATCTATAAGGGAAAAGAAAATATAAGGGATATCTTACCTTACCTTTGAATATGTTGATGGCCTAATCTTTTTGAAACGTTCTTAGAGGCCCAATCTCTAACCTACAACTCTAGAGGCCAGTATATGAATTTTCTAATGTATATGTCATATCTATACATTTACTAAAAAACTATACAATTTATGATGTCTTCTAAATGAGATGAGGCCCCAATAGTATTATATCTCATGCCTCTAACCATTACAGAGAAGAATGACATGCCCCGCTATAGAGTGTTTAACACTAATCAATATAGATTGTTACATCAAAAAAAAATTATAAGAGAATTCACAAATAGGTAAGTGATTATCCTAGGAGACATTAAATCAAAGAGATGTGCTCAATGTATTTACTCTAGTACTTGTATTGTGTGATCGGACTAACCATTGCTTTGAGGATTCAAAATTTTATTGAAAAGTACATGTAAACCAAGAAACCTCTTCTTCCATTTCATTAACTAAGAAGTTAAATGAGATTCCTTGTCTGATAAGATGGTATATGGAACCCCATGAAGGTGTATGGTCTCTTGGATATACATTATTCAAAGATAAACCATTGATATGGTCTCCTCGATATGCAAGAAGGGGATTCCTTCATCAACCTATCAATATCTACAAATACGACATCACTACCCTAAGGTGACTATGGTAATATCATAACAAAATACATATTAACATCACCATATTTAAACTATGGTATGGGAAATGGTTGTAATATGCCTAGTGGACATTTTTGTTCTACATTCACTTACTAATAGGTGGAATTCTTTTAAACAAAACTTGCAATATCCATTTTCAACACAGGCCCCCAATACTAGCGGCATAAGTCCGAGTATATATTAGTGATTATGTTATATAAATTCCATTTAGAATCATGATATTCTCACATCAACTCATCTTGCATGAATATAGTTACCAATAAACTTCAATTGATATACATTATCTTATCTTCATATACAACCCATCTAGGAGGTTGGTCCCCAACTAGAACACATTCCATTTGGACTAAACCTTCATGATCTGAGAGTATCATCCTATTCAATTGATCTATAAGTAAGGGATTTTGATTTTATGATGATGATAAAAGGTTGTTTTAGATACTTATGAATTCTAGATATATTTCACAAATAAAATCTATCAACTAAAACTCACTATTATCCTATTGAAGATCTATAATTCAATTATTTTTGCTCCAAGAATCAATAACTCCATTCCCCTTACATGGTATATAATAAATCTAAATGTTGAAGGAATGAAGGTATTAAACACATATTTACTATCAGATGATTATGTCACTTTGATTGTATATGTATTTGATGTTTTTATGGTCCGTTTATACCACACACTATTCCCCTATGAAGTAAAGTCTTTAGAAAAAAAAGCATGAACAATATATGCTAACTCGATATTGTGTGTCAGCTTATTATGCTCTTGAGGACTCAATTAACATGATATATAAAATACAAATCATTCCCCTAACATCATGACAACTCCCATAATAATGTTTGATATTTCATAATAAATTGTATAGCCTCTCTGATGTTCATAAAAAATCCAGATTGGTGTAGGTAATCCTTCATTTAATATCATGAATTTACCTCTCAAAATATTTATACATCTTAGACATTATACCTTTCTTGGTAAATACTTTCATTTGTGCTGTAAGGAATGAACTGTTTTTTATGAAAACCTGATAGTAAGTAGATATCCTTATGAAACTCTGTATTTCATAAAATTCATTGGACTACTCTTAATAATAAACAATTGTAACCTTTTCTTGATCAACAAATTGCACTAATTATGATTCAATTTGACCCAATAAGTGACCTTTTTCAATCCCAAATTTTTCAATTTTCTAGCATAGTATATATCTGGTGATCTGTAAGTGTACATAGAAGGATGTTAAGTTGTTTGTAATGAACTAGTCATGTCTGAGAGTACACTAATATATTATACACAAAACAACCAAAAAAGAATTCATGTACGACTGTAAAACCTGAATAATCCATTACATAAAGTCCATAGTGAGATAAATTTAGAGAAAGGAATTTCTAGATAGCCGTAAAGTGTATAGATGACTCATAATTCCATATGAAATATATCAAAGTGTCTAACCATTACAATGTGATATCCCAATGTTAAATCAATATTTAAGAGGTGCCTACCACCTCAAAACTAGTAAAATAGATTTTCTATGAAAGGATATGTGAACCAGTTCTTAAAGGTAAAATAATTTATCAGCATGTAATATACACATAGCCTTATGGTTCCATCTTGATTCTTCTAAAAATAATTAGTCCCACTCAAGGAGATTAATTAGGTAGGATAAACCCTTTCGATTCAAGGTCCTCCAACTATCTATTATGTTCTTGATGCTTGGAAGGATTCAACTTGTATAAAAGAATAAATACATGTTTATATCCTAGAAAAATCCCAATAGTGAACTCCATTGATCTATCTAGAGTGATACTAGAAAAGTCAACAAGAAATAAATCTGTGAATTAGTCCACCACTGCAGGAAAGAAATCATTTCACACTATTGGATCATCAAGAAATAGAATGGAAATCTAGGTCGACACTTTACATATCCCACAACAGTTAGGTCCATCTAAACATTCTTGGATATATCATTCTCTTTTATAATCAAAGATACTACCTTCATGTGATATTGAATACACCTTTCATCAATAAAAATAAATTTTGGAAATATAGGAAACTAATCAGTCCATCCTAATAATGATTTCAAGAACATTCCCATTTATTAAAAAAAGGTTTCATAAAAAAAGTAGTTGATGCTTTTAAGGGGGAACTACGTACATTGACAAACACTTTTTGAGAATTCTACCAATGGAGTATCAAAAGACAACACCCCACAAAAAGTAATCAATTGAAATAAAAAAATCCATGATATCCGTAAATGTAATAGTGTGTAAGGAACCTGTTTTATACAATGATGCTACTAAAATGGCGGATAATAAGATCATACATCATACTGTAGATGGAGTGACACTCTAGTCCTAAGTTACACACATCATTGTATTTAACTTGACAGATGCATGGCCTTGATATATATTATGAACTCCATGACAAAGTCTATTCTTCTAGAGATGGAAGCGCAGGGGGGAGATGGGGAAAACCCTAAACCTGGTGACCCAAATGATGGTGTGGGAATCAACTCATAGATAATCACAAAAGTGAAGGATCGGTCGAAAGATATTGTTGAATGTCTCAGTCACTCCGCAATGTTTGTGGTTACGAAGAAGATAACTGGTATTCTGGAATCCTTTCACAACACTGCTGGTCCAATGTGAAATTTTTTGGATGTTGTCAAAGATTTCTCTAGGATTTCCTTCTCCATTGATGTGCCTCCTCCTAGATGGGTGATTAAAAAGGGGCAGATTTCTCATGTGTCTGTAAACCAAGAAGCGGTGGAGGAACGGGTTAGACTTTGTCGCTTCTCAATTATTGCTCGCGTTGTGACACCAAAAGTTGTAAATATTTGGAAATTCAACAAATTAACCAAGAGGATTGCTGAGGCTTGGGGTTTTGATGATTGTAAAATGACTGCAATTGGAAGGGGATACTACCATGATGTCTTTCCATCCGATGACTGCAAGAAAAAGGCATGGAGCAAAGGTACCATCTCTCTGAAACCCGGTTTCCTAAATATTCAAGAATGGGACCGGAATTTTGATCCCATGAATGTCCAAAATGCACATGCCCAAACATAGATATGAATCTGTAGGCTGAATTGGCCTTACTAGCATCCACGGATCCTATGGGACATTGCCTCTGCTGTTAGAAACCCCATTCGATTGGATCGACAGACAGATAACTTGAGGTTTCTTCATTTTTCCAGGATATTGGCAGAAGTGGATATGGAAAGCACTCTTGTTGAGGAATTTTTCCTCACAACAAGGGATGATAGTATAAAGTTAGATATCATATATGAAAGGAAGCCGAAATTATGTATGAATTGCAGGTTTTTTGGTCATCTAACCTTTGAATTTAAAAGGGATAAAGAATGCAGTGTTTGCAAGGTGAAAGGGAATGATGATGAGACTTGTATAAGGAAGAAGAGAATAGAAAAGATTCCACCTTTGCATGGCAAGGATGGGTCTTCAGTGTTGGAACCCTCCGATGGTCTGGGAGGGTCCTCTGCTGTTTCCCCTGTTTGTGAGGACAATGCTCCTCCTTGTGACAATACTTTGATGGCTTCTGAGTCACATGCTGGGAACATTGTGCTAGTGGACCCTCCTACTTGTCTGGACAAGGAACCGGTTGAACAGGATGCTCTACAATCATTGACTGCTTCTAATATGCAGAACATTGCTCTGGTGGCCCCTCCAACATGTCTAGACAAGGACCCAGTTGAATAGGATGCTCTGCAATCACTCGAGGCTTCTTCTAATATGCAGGATGTTACTCTTCAGACTGCATCACATGATGACCATGATAGGTTGGCTGATCTATGCCTGGACAAAGCCATTGCTGAACATGAGGCTTCTCAGCCACTAGAGGTAGCACTCACTATGCAGGGTATCAATAGTCATACCGTAGCATCTGATCCATTATCCCATGCTGCTGCAGATGAAGGTGATCAAGACAGGACTTTGGATGTATCTGATTTGGGGGAATTTGTGCTAACAACCCCATCCAAGGCTACCTGAAGGAGAATTCCCTCAAGCATTGACCCTGCTCACTTAAAATCTCAGAATAAATTTACACCATTGTGTGGCATCTTTTAGTCATATGACACAGAGGACCCTCTGAATACTGAGCCAGATCGGGCTAATATCACTGAAACATGGTCTCTCCTCCCTAAGCAGTCAACCTCACCCAGGGCCTTGAGTAATAAGCTGGCTGATCACAATGCACAATAGGCTGAGGAGGCTTTTCAGCCAGTTCTTTTGGAAAAGGTTGATATGGCTTCACCCTTGAACATCAAGGCCGACAGCCGTCCTAAAGGGAAAGGCAAGAATAGAAAAGGGAATAAGGGAAAGGTGAAATATGCTATGGCATAAAAGGGGGGGGCCCAGACAAGGGGCACGACCCAATTGTAATGAAGATAATCTTCTGGAACTTTCAAGGGTTCGGAAATTCCCAAAGGGCCAAGACAGTTAGACCTTTTATTGGGGCCCACAACCCTTTGGTTGTTGGTATTGGTGAACCGAAGATTATCTTTGATAATTGGAATGGATTCAATTGGAAGAATATTGACTACCAATTTGTCTCAAAAAATTCACATGATTCTGAGATGGATCACTTGTGGGTTCTTTTTCATTATTCCATTCAAGTCACCTTATTTTTAAATAAGCCTCAGAGTGTTTTTCTCTCTTGTAGTATTTATAATCATCAATTTTCAGCCTCATTCGTATATTCTTCGACATCTTATATTAGAATAAGGGAGTTATGGGCAGAGCTCAAAGAGGTTTCTAGGCTGATGAGTCAAAGATAGGTATCCCTTGGAGACTAAAATAATATGTTGAGGCCTAAGGAGAAAATATGTGATACTTTTAATAGGATTGCGGCTACTGATTTTTCTGCTTGTCTGGATCATTTCCATATTGTTGAGGTCCCTCTTTCTGGAGATGAATTTACATGGTGTCGTCATACCTGGAATGGGAGGAAAGAAAGAAAACATGATAAATGATTTTTTCAGATGGCTGATCATGGTGTTGCGCATGGAGTCTCTAGTTTTACACTACCAAAGCATCATTCAGATCATAATCCTATTGTTGTTGATTTTAATACAAAATTGGTGCGGTCATGACCTATCCCATTTCTATTCAATAAAGGGTGTATCATGTAGAATAAATTCCGGGAACTTGTGCGTGTGGCATGGAAGCTTGAACAAATTGGCTGCCCCCAAAAAAGGTTTGTTGTGAAATTAAAGCATCACAAAATGATTCTCAAGGAATGGAGCAAGGTTTCCTTTTCTCAGCTTGTTTCTGACATTAAAGCTGCTAAGGAAAAACTTTCATCTATTCAGATTCATAATCAACAACAGCCTTCCCTATCACATGAGGAGATAATGGCTCATAATAAATTGGTTGATCTCCTAATTCTTCATGAAAGGCTGGATAGAAATCAGCTGAATGTCAGATGGCTCAAATATGGAGATAGGAATTCTAAATTTTTCAACCGGCTACATAAAGAGAAGAAAATACGGGCAAGGGATAAGGCGATAAGCATCCAAGGGTGTGTCTTTACGTCTAAAAATGAGATATCTCAGGAGGTCGTGGACCATTTTAAAAAGTTATACTCTGATGATGGGCAGGACAACACTCATAGTATGGTTGGGAACATAACTTCATGAATTGGAGAGTAGGACAGTCAATATCTTGTCACCCCTCTGACGAAGGCATAAATTCATGAAGCCCTTTTCTCTCTTAATGTGGATAGTGCTCCGAGCCCTGATGTTTTAACTAAAAAATTTTACTCATCTTACTGGGACATTCTGCAAGATGATATTACTTGTGCTATAAAGGACTTCTTTTCTCTATCTTACTTGCTATTTAGGATGGACTCCTCTTTCATTACCCTCCTACCTAAGAAATGTAATTCTCTTGATATCAAGGATTTTTGGCTTGTTGCACTTGGGAACAACATCCCCAAGCTCATTAGTAAGATTCTCATGAACATAATGGGCCAGTTTGTTGATGGCATGATCACTGTAAATCAATATGGATTTGTTTCTGGGAGGCACATTCAAGATTGTCTTTTAACTACTTCAGAGAGTGTCAACCTGATAAGGAGGAAGATAAAGGATGTCTCTTTTTCTCTGAAACTTGACATATAAAAATCTTTTGACACTTTAAAATGGAGCATCCTTCTTGATGTTCTTAAACAGAATGGCTTCTCTACAACTTTAATCAGGTTGATCTGCACCATACTATGCTCTTCAAGGTTCTCCATCCTCATAAATGTTACACCATGAGGTTTTGGTCCCTGCACTAGAGGTGTGCGGTAAGGTGATCCACTCTCTAGCCTTCTTTTCGCGATTGCAAAAGATTATCTTAGCAGATGTATTAATGATCTTGCCAATATGGGTTTCTACAAGCAAATTAAAGCTGGTAGGAATGATTTTTCTCCATCCCATTTATTATTTGCTGATAATATTCTTCGTCTTGGGAATGCTTTGATGAGAACCATTTCTTCCATTAAAGCATTTTTTCAACATTATGAAAAGGTGTCTATTCAGGAAATTAGTTGGGAGAAATATTTCATTGTTTTCAAGAATGGTTTCTGGGTTGGTAAGAAGAACAGGATTATTCGACGTCTGGGGGTGAAAAAGGGCACTTTTCCATTTCAATATCTAGGGGATACCCTATTCTAGGGATGGTTTAAGAGACAACATCTAGAGGGAATTTCATCTAATATTGTGAATCAATATGATAGTGGGAACGGGAAGGTGATGTATATGGCTGGGAGGCTTTGCCTTATTAATTCACTGATCACCTCCATGTTTGTCTACTCTTTATCTCTTTATAGATGGCCAAGAGGTCTCATTAAGGAGCTTCATGGAATGATTATAAACTTAATTTGGATTGGGTATGTCCATGAGAGGAAGCATGTAACTGTTTCCTGGAACGAATCCATCAAGCCGGTTGACTTGGTAGGCCTTGGAGTTAAAGAACTATGGACTTTTAATTATGGTCTCATGAGGAAGTTCACATGGGATCTGATTTCCAAGGAGGGGTATCATGATTTCTTAACTAACAGATTTAGAAGAAGGATCCTTAATGGTCACAAGAACTATATTGCATTGTCGGTTTAGTCATCTCTCAAGCACTCATTCAGGCGCATTGCTCATGATATCAAATGGATAGATTGTAGGGAATCTCCTCTTAATTGTTGGAGTATGACATGGCTTGAGAGGCCTCTGTAGGATTTCATGGTTGTTTCTCCTGATAAAAAGCATTACTCTATTGTTGACTTTATTTCTCACATGCATTTCTTTCGTAGCATGGTCCCTTTTTAGGTGGAATAGGAAATTCAAATTATCATTTTATGGATCGTGATATGGTGTTATGGAAGAATATTCAGAATGGGTGGTTCAATAGCCGGGATTTTTACTGGCTGGTTTGTGGGGGATCCTGTCATGCACCTGGTTGGATGATTAATTTTTGAACCGTCTTTATTCAGCTTTGTCTTTTCATGCTGATTTGGAACATCTAGAAAAATAGGGTGCCCACTCATGACTAGCTCAAGTGGGCTGGATTTCAGCTTGCTTCAGCTTGTCCCCTGTGTATGGATGCTGAGGAGAGTGTCCAGCATCTGTTTGTGGAATGAAACTATACAGGCCGGTTGTGGGACTATATTGGAGGCCTGTTTACGCTGATTTTTAACAGAAATCTACTGCTACAGGACTTGATTGCTCGGTTGTCTAGGTTTACATGTAGCGAGAAGGTTGGGAACCTTCTGTTGGTGTCTGTTGCAGCTCTGTTTGTGGCCATATAGGCTGCTCATAATGTAGCTTTGTTTGACAGAAGGTGCATCCATGTACAACATGGCATGGAGGCTGTCCATAGGGAGGTTCCTTCTACTTCCAAGACTCAAACAGTTGCGATGTATAATAGCATATTTGATCTGCAGGCTCTTTGGTTTCTTGGTGTCTCTGGTCGGCCACGAAAACCCATAATTCTTAAGTATATTCACTGGATACCTCTAATCACTCCATGGCTCAAGGTGAATGTGGATGGAGCTACTTCTGGTGCACCAGTATTATCAGGGTGTAGTGGTGTATTTCACACATACCGTGGCTTTATTAAGGGATGTTTTTATTATTTTACTGGTGTTAGAGTTTCCTCTGAAGCTGAATTCTGGGCGATAATTCATGCAGTCAGGTATGTTGTTCAACATAATTGGAACATGATATGGATTGATTCAGACTCGCATCTTGTGGTTCATGCATTGGGGTCATTATCCTGGAACGTTCCATGGAGAGTGATACCTCATTGGTTGGAATGCCTCAACCAGGTTGCTCATATACATTTGGTTATCTCAAACACCTATCAGGAGTCCAATCAGGTAGCAGATGCTTTATCTAAGCAGGTTATTTTTGCGATGGATGTGATGTGGTCTTTTATAACCCCTATTTACTATGATTCAATTGATGAGGCGGACATGTATGGTGTTATGCACTCTAGACTCTGTAAGAACCCTCTGGTTGTCTGACTCTTTTTCTTTTTATTTAATATTTTTTAGGGATGGGTTTTGCCTAGTTCCTAGGCTTTTGGAGTATATCCTCCCCCACTAGACACCTTTGAAATCATCAAATAATATAGTGACCATAATTTTCATAAATAGATATCAAATCATACAAAATTAATATTAAATATACAGCATAATTATCCACACCAGAATCATATAGATCCAATCTGTTTGGAAACATTGATACGCAAACTACTTGTTCATAAGTGAACTACATTATGTCCCACTATGTTCTCCATAACTTGTATCCTTCTTTGATATTTCATACCTAATAACATTATTCCTAACCTATGGAAATAATACATAGTAAAGGGTGAGATCATAGGTTTAGTAAGGGTAAAAAGAGAGATATTAATTATCACAAAATCATTACATGAGCATAATGGTACGAGAACATGTGCTTAACATTTGAAAACCATACCCTACATATTAATGAACATAAAACCCCATCATGGAATAAATTTTGAGGGTTCATAAGTGATGAATTACAATAGAATCAATGAGCATAATCTATTTGAGAATAATATTGACAAAGTACTCATATTTTTGGCATGCACGTAATCATTAAAAATAAATCCTTATTAGTAATGGATAATTTAAAATCCTATCATAGTCGATTGGGTTCACTCTCCAAAAACTCATATTAGTCAAGGTTCACTCCCAAGACTATCAAAGTGGATAGAGTCCCATTCTAAACTAGGTTCACTTCCCATTCCAGTCTTATATATCCCATTTGATATCCATCTTTACCCAATGCACTGGAGGGCTATATAATTGATATCCCACCCACTTTGTAATGAAAACAATAAAAATAAGATACAGGGAGGTATGTAAATAATTTATCCGTTTAGGGATTTCCTAAACAAGGTGGAATTTAAATTATACAATGGATATGAGACAGGGTGCGCTTTTAAATGTTGGGGAGAAGACACACCTTTACTATTTTAAAACAAAAAGATATGTCCACAATTTTCACACCAAAAAAGGATACAAAATTGTTCATTCTAAAAAATTAGATTTTATATGATTGAAATAAGTTCATAAAAGTGGAATTGTACAAGTTTTTAGGCCATTATAACCAATATCTATTTAGTTTAACCCTTAGTAAACCTATTGTAACCATTACCATGGTAATTCATTTTTACTATTTTTACATTAATTTTGACAAATTATTTCTTTAGAATTACTATATAATACTAATTATTATGATTCCAAATATGTAATAAATTTTTCTTAATTCAATTCCCTAAATTTGTAGATTTTAATTTTAAATTAAAACCACATACACGACGATAATGCGATTTTACAGTGAAATATTTTTCATAAGTATAAAATATTTTAAAAACAATATTCTACATGAAATTGGTTGAAATTACATTAATTTAATTAATAATAATATAATTGAAATATTATTACATTTAATCAATTTTAACGCAATATCTATATTTTTAAAATCGTTTAAAGAAAGAGTTGTTTTCAATACGTTTCAACATTTTTCACAATTCCTTGAGAAATTAATCATTTCAAAAAATTAAAAAATTAATCAATCTTGGATAATATAAAATAATCATAAAATTGAATTTTTTTTATAAAATAATTTTTTTAAAACTATACAATTTTATTTTAAAATAATTTCTTCAAAGGACCACTTTTCAAAAAAAAAATCTTTCAAGCACAAAAAGGGATTTAATATTATCTCATGCATAGAAAAATATAAATGAGTAATAAAACATTTGATTGAATATAAAATATATAAATTTCATTGAAATAATTCCCCAATAGAGATTAAATATGGTTTTTAAGATAAAAACATAGTGCGCACAAAAAAACTATTTTTTAAAAAAATCTTGTACATTGAAATGATTTTTATTTTCATTCTTAAAAAATTAATAACCAATAAATTTATTTTAAACATGTTTAAAAAATTTAAATCTCACAATTTATTTTATCATATTCATACCTTCCAATTGAATGGCTAGGTAATAATTTATAGCTTAAATAATAATATTTTTATTGTATATCACAGTTTATTTATACTCAGTGTAGTGTGTAATTCAAGCTATAAATGAAATTAATTTTTTTTTGAAAAACATAAATTCATAAAATATTGGGATTTTATATGAAAAATATATAGATATATTTCAATCATTCACATGCTTATCAAACTATTTTTTCTCTATCCCATTGACGCTTTATGTGATATTTCCTTCCACATTGACGGAAAATCATGTTGCTACCAATGCACACACTCTAACTGTGACTGACCTTGCATGATGTCTCTAAGAGAAGCTTCGTACCACTAGAAAAATCACTTCCCTGCATATAAATTTAACTACCATTCCATGTATCATCATCCTCTCTTATATTATTTTCACAAATTACTTCTTGGTTCACCATCTTTGAGATTTTAGAATGTTGAAAGGCCTTCACCTTACTTCTTATGAAATACTTATGCCCATCTTTGAAGAATTTCTCTCAAAAATACTCTTCAACCACATGTGGGTGAACAAAACATTATATCCCTATGAAGTAAGAAAAATAATATATAAAATATATATTAAACTACAATAGATGAATGAATTCCTTAACTCAATCATATCTCTGGTTCTCTGGGAAAATGTAATCCTTATAAGTAATCATTAAATCCCAACATCCCATACCTCAATGTTGACATTATTGTGTAAGAACATCACAACAACACTTAAATTATCCCTAAATAATATTTTCTATGATCATCACCTTCCATTCAAAAAAATTTCCCCATCTTCTCAAAGATTGAAATAATAGAATCTAGTTGTGGCTCAACATCCTAGGAACCTATTTCACCAAAAAATTAGTGGGTGATACTATTGGAATTCCATCACAAACTTTATCTCCTTTAGTTATGTTCATAACGATCTCTCCACAAACATCAGTATGTGTAAGAAACTATCTCTAATTAAATAAATAATTCCCAGTTTAGGTATAAAACATTATATTGTTGGAGTTTAGGCATGTGGAACTACTAGCGGTTCTAGTCCCACAACATAAGGATCATGTTCTTGGCTACCTTCTTGATGTTTTAATAGAGGACATTATGGAAGAAACTATCTATAATGACAAGTACATGATCAGAATCAATACTAGGTAGAGATGACTACTGGTAGAAAAATCCGGATATAATCGCATCACAAATACTAGAGACACACTATCTATCTACCTGATTTAAGGGTCTAGTTATAAGGAAATATTTCATGTTTGTATTGTTAGGATTTGTTATATGTGGTTTCAAATATGAGTTATAGTGGAAAACACTTTTTTATGTTTTAATTTTCATCCCTATCAAATTGAAACCTTTTTTTAGGAGTCAAAATTTGTAAATTAATATATATATATATATATAAGGTATATTTAAATATACTATCATTCCCAAATTATATAAATCCAAAAATTTTAAGATACAATTTTCATTCCATGTAACTGCAACTATGCTTTACAACAGTTCTTAGGATATTACCATACCGACAATGATAATTTGATTATATGGATCCTTATCTCCAATTTATAGAAAAAACACTATAAATTACATTTAAAATACATTTAATCACAAACAACTGACTTTTCAGCACATGTAACTAAATTTCCATGGATTAAACATGACATAATTGGTTATTTAAGGTGGAACAACTAATATATTTGGGAATAAATAGTGTATGATGATATGGAAACTTTTAGGGACAATAAATTTGGTCACTAACAATACAAGAATCATTAAAAAAATTATAGGTATAACATTTAAGGATCATTCAATAATAAATTGGAAATACATGTGATAGAAGAATCATGGCATGAAATATGTGTGAAATATAAATTTTCACATGCATATAATGATGCATGTGGAAATTATCCATTTCCATATCATCCTAGGGGTATAAATTAAGAATATTAACCAAAGTCATAAATCTTATCTATCACACAATAGTGAAATTAGTACAACTATAATCTAAAAAATCTAAACCAACAACTCTCATCCCTAAAAACATTGTTTTCCCCTAGAAATGAGTTATATACTCCCATATATGGCTTTTTTAAAAGTACCGGCACATCATAATCAACTACCGTCTAACTACAAACAATAATAAAAAGAGAAATAAATCTTTGATACAACTTTTTGATTTCATAGACCCACTTCACAGATAAGTTACTGAACTAGGTTATCCATATGGTCTCAAGTGGGAATCCTCATATGCCATACGATACCGGCTAGAAGTAAGGGTATATGGTAGTAATGATGGGATATTATTCCCTCTTTATCAGAGTGAATCATAGATGTAAATAATAGGAAATAAATAGTGAAAATAAAAACAAGTATAAAATATACATGAATAGATCAGAAGAAATTATCAGTCCAAATAATAACAACAAACATGAAAATATTCAATGAAAACAAAGATAATTTCATGAAAATGAAAAAATTAAAGCATGCATACATTTTTTCTGGCATAAAATATTGTACCTATATATACAAAAGAAAAAAATTCCCAAAAACATCTATCTTTATGAGAATATTGTGTATTGGGTATGTCATATGCTACCACCACATATATGATAGGAAATCAATCATTCATAATTGTATTCTTCCTTTTATCCTTACATGCATCCATGTAATTTGCATATGTACTAAATAGTAGCCTAAAAAAGGTGCGAGTAAAACATAAAAGGCCACCATAAACATTGTCTATGGAAAATATATTTTGTGTATATAAAATGTAACATGTATAGGTATAATAAATAATGATTGGTAAATGTATATGAGTTTTTTATAACTCAGGTACCACATGAAATAATCATACAACCCTACTTGATTTGGACTATGTATGATGTCTCTAATTGTATGACCATGATATGGTCAAGGTACCAAAGAACATATTCAAGGGTTCCAAAATAATAATATCAATGAATCCATAGAATTCAATTGGAATCCATGGAATTAGATGGTTGACCCACTCATAGTAATCAACAAATATATTAGGCTAAAGGGTGTGATTGTAAACCAACAGAAGAACCCGTAGAATTTCACCATAAGATTTTCCAAGAAATCATGATGAAAATTCCATTGTAGCCTCATTATAGAATTTAGTAGAACTAATCAAGGTAATCCAAGGTTGTTAATTCTATAGGACATCAAGATGAATATATGAAGAACCAAGTATTTTTAATTTCTATAGATTTAATGTTAATAGTTAGTTTTTTTAAAATTAATTCATGTATCTAAGACATTGACCAAGCCCAAGGGTGGTGTCTAAGACGAATGTTTCATCAATTAATCATTTTTAATCCTATAAGTTTGATAGAGGTATTCTAGTTTGGGAATCCAAGTCTTTCTCAGGGGAGGAAACACCTATAATTGTATCCCAGTTTTATAATAATAATAAAACAAAATTTAAATGATCATGAGAAAAAAATATATATTCATTCCATTTATCAATTAAATTTATTCAATTGGTTCACTTAATTTTATAATTATCAAGAGGGTCTAGGGAAGTGTCATGTTCTTATAACAACTCCATTAAGTAATTTTTTAATTTTTTTAAAAATATAGATATCAACTCACCTTGGGGGTTTTTGGTTTCAATGTATAGTAAATTAATAATTTAAACATATTATTAAATGACTAATATACCAAAATATACAATAATTACAACACAAGGATCATAAAGGTTGAGTGTCTTCGGAAGATTATGTTCATAATACATCAAAAATTATAAAATAAGGAATCATTAATTTATTCTCCAAAATAATTTCAAAAAAATAAATTTATTTTCTAAAAATTGTATGGGATAACTTGGGGAATACATAAATAATGGTGTGAGATAAAATTAAAAATAAGGTAATAAACATTATAAGAAATCATAACATGTGTTTCAACAGTTTGACATGATATCATAAAAGAGAAGGAACATGAGTAATCAAGTGGAATCATAACATAAAAAAAAGGTACACCAAGATCATGGAAGAATGGGAAATTGTTCCCGAAATAAAACATTAAATAAACATAATTAAAGTTTAACTTTTCTGACCACATCACATGTTGGATAAAGTCCCATAATGGATTATCTTCACTCATTAATCCAATATATGTTGTCTCAAGAAGCTAAAACATTACCCCATGAATTGGTGGGATATATAATTATGGTCCAACACATCATATTCATTTCATGTACATTCAAATTCATTCCATATAATTATATCAATCAAAAATAATAAACATAATAATTTTCCATAGAAAGAAATGGGTTTCATAATCTTGTCTCATAACGTAATCAAAATAGATTCCTCAAATAAGGAATTTGAGAGATGGTCCTAAATCATGTATTACCCAATAAAACGATGTTAGATAAATATATTTATACATGTGAGATAAATATAAATATATATATAATTTATAATTTATTCATAAATTTAAAGAGATAGAATGTGAGTTAGAGAGGAAATGGTCATAACCCGAAGAAAATGGTGGGTTAGAAATATCCCTTACCTCGAGCCCAATTTTCCCCATACATTATTTATCTTCATAATTGATAAAATTAAGTTATTTATATAATTTATAAAGAACTATTTTCACTTTTATTATTCTTTTTATTTTAATTTTTTCCTTTACATATTCAATTAATTAACCAATTAATTTCACATTAGAAATTTTAAGGACAGATGACTCATATGTCCAAAATCAAATTGGTAGGTTGAGTAGGGTCAAATAGATTTTTAATTCACCAAATACCAAATGTTAAAAATGACATAATTATCATTTTATACATAAATTACACTTTTCAAACATATCATGAAATATGGTTATTAAAAATTAACTATGTTATAATCATAGAGACAATAGTTTGTACGTATGCATGAGTAACATTTCCATTTTTTTAAAATCAAGATGAAATAAAGGTAAGTGTTATATTAAATTAAAGGATGGTAATTATATCATAAATATTATATTATATCTTTAAATAACGTAACACAATCCTTCCATGTGATGTAGTAATAAAAATGAATCTCAACACATCATGTGGTGGTAGTATGTCTTACAAAGGAACAAAGTTGTCATTTATTCAATGGATGATAAGGTATGAAAGTATATGATATATATTTTTTCATAAAGATTTATATTTCATGAATCTATAAACATAAAATTAATCATTATTAAATTCCATGTAAATTATATGTCAAAAATGAATCATGTCGCTTTGTAAGGCGGCAATCCTTCATACAAACGAACGACATTATTGTATTCTTTAGGGTATAGAAAGTAAAAAAGTTATATATTATATTATAATTAAATAATTATAATTATATCATAACTATAATATATAAATATTATATACATCATTATATATGGACATGATATGCCTGGATGGAAAATGAATTACATCGGTTCACAAGGTGGTAGTCTGCCCTATACATGATCAACATTTTCATTTCTCATTTAAGGTATAAGGAGAATTTTGTACGTAATTACATTAACATTAAAAATATTACAATATTTAATATATCAAGGTTATTATATTCTAATGTTTTAATAATAGTTTCAATTAGTGGAGGAAGAAATAAAATAAATGGCTTGGATGAGGATGTTTCCTCTTCTTTGTTCATGTTCTATTGGTTTTCATAAATATACATCCAAGTTCAATTTTTTACCAAACCATGTCCTTTAAGATTAAATTGAAGAAGGATTTAATTTTGGTAGGTCTTTTCATGATCAATGGGATTTGATGGTGTGTAATGGAGAGGAGATGAGGTGACCTTTTATTTGTGGGGAAGAGGACACTATTGGATGTTTTTAAAAGAAAGATTTACACCAACATTTTACTTTGTAAAAAAGGAACCAAAATGGACCATTATAGAACATTAGATAATATATGGTCTAAATATGAGCATAAAATATGAATTATATAATTATATAATTATTTTTAACCCTTATCCTTTTAGTTTAACCTCCTAATAAACCTGTTTTTACTTTAACTATGGTAAATAATTGGTAATATTTTCACAATTCATCATGGTCATAAATTAAGTTTCCCTTATTATAAGATATAACATATTCTGATTCCAAATACTTAATCCTTTTCTCCATATTCATATCAATGAATTGGGATAGTTTAATTTAATACTAAAATCGTAGGCATGCTAAAAAATGGTTTTGTAAAAGAAAATATTTCAAAAGATAAAAAATATTTATATAAAAATTCAATTTAAAATTGATTAAAATGGCCTAATATATATTAATAAATATATAATTTATCTTTTTTACATTTAAAAACATAATAAAATAAAATTGTTCTTTTAAATATTTTCAAATAAAAGATAGTTTAAAAAAATATTATTTCACTATTCATTAGAAAATGAAACTTTTTTGGAAAATCCAAAAAATAACCATAATATAAATATTATTTTACAATTTTAAAAATTAATTAAATTTTTGAAAATAAATTATCTAAAAATAGGAAATATAATTTTAATTTATTTGTTTAAAAAGTGACTTAACCGCCTTTTAAGGAATTATTGTTTTTTAAAAAACATTTCCTTTCATTTCAGTATGTTCCCATTTAAGTTATAATCAGTAGATAGAAATTGAATTTATTATTTACATGTGTAAAACATAAAGTTTTTCCTATTTTAGTCAGTCCTATTCATAAAAACCAACTTAATAGTTAGGTTATAAATTCTGTGTTTAAATAACAATATTTTATTAGAGTATCATGTTTCCTTGAAACCTATTATTGCATGCATCACAATCTATCGATGAGATTGAAAGAAATATATGATAAAGTATTGGGGTGTTATATTATTCTCCCCTTAAATAATTTATCCCTCATAATTTCATGTAATATAATAAGGTGAAAATTATTGATGGTTCTTATGCTTCAACAAATCTTCTGGTTCCCAAGTTTCATCCTCAAAGTTATTGTTTTTTCACATCACTTTGACTAGGTGAGTAGACGTCTTGCATAATACATTTTCACTACAATCCAAGTAATCCATAGGATGTTCCTCGAATGAAATTTCATTCCCCAATAATACAACATCATGATTTAGTACATGTGAGGTGTATAGTAAGCTCTTTCTCAAGTGTGATACATAAAACACATCATGTACTTGAGATGGGTCCCATAGGAGTGCTAGTCAGTAAGAAACCACTATGATGTGATCAAGGATCTAAAAGGATCCAATTTATCTAGGACTAATCTTTCACTTCTTTCCAAAGCTCATGAATTTATTCCATCTTGAAATATAGATGAACCCCTTATCCCCAACCTCAAACTCAAGGTCTCATTAACCGGTGTATGCATATCTTTTCTATCAAAATTTCACATATTTCAAATGACACTAAATCACTTCGACCATATCAATAATCTCTTCATCAAGATTAGGTCCCATCATTTTCCACTCTCTAACTTCATCCAGTATGTCAGAGTCTGATAGAGTATCTCATATATTGCCTCATAAGGTAGAATTTGAATTCTATAATTGTAACACCCCAAGATTTTTCAAATAAATTTAATATGGAATAAATGAAACACTAAGTCTCTACAAAACACCACTTTCTTATAACCTATCTAGTAAATATAATTTTACCACCTCTGTGATTTGAATTTTCAAAAACTCACATACACGGTTGTGTTAAGTACAATATTTAGAGTTTGATAAGACACACATTATATTTGGTTAATAATAACATACCCATATGAATAGTAATATGAATAGTAATATGACCCTTGTGAATAGTGTATTAAAATATAATTTTATTTTCTTAAGGTTATAAGATAATGAGATCTTGATTAATTTTGGAATGTGATATAAAACAAATTATAGTTTGGAAAATGATATTTTTTGAATAAATTGTGATTTCATTCAAATATTAATTTAATCATATTTATAAAATTATTTTCAAAAAATGCAGTTTATTCTTTAAATTTTACTGTTCCACAAAATATTCATGTGAATTTTTAGGATTTTTATAAAGTACTCAAATTTTATTTGAATAATAAAATATGATAATTTCTCATAAATATACATTATCCGTTAAATTCACTATTCCTTGAATCATGGTTGATGTAATCACACTTGGTACTTATTACTGTTATGGATCACATAAATCAACACGATTTGTTGTCTTTTGGGAATGAATAAAATATTGAATAAGATATTCACAAATCACCACTCTCCTCCACTATAACCACCCCCCCCCCCACAGAGACACACACCCTCTTCAATTTACTCCTCTCAAGCCTTATTCCTTCTATAAATTCTATTTAAAAATCATCCCAAGATCCTCCCCCACATCCATTAGCCTTTTTTCTCATAAAAATATGAAAACCTATCCCTTAAAGAGGCTCTTAAATAAGATTAAATAAAGATGTAATTTTCTCTTTTCTTTTCATTTATTTCAAGTTCCTTTTTTTCTTTTTATTTACTCAACTCTGATGTTTTTTTTGAAAAATAAAATACCATCAATATTCTGAAATATTATTATTCTAAAGGAATAAATATTCATTATCTGTCCATTCCTGTTATTTTATACTAGAAATGAAAACACCATCCAATATTTATTAACTTATCACATTCAAGGATTGCGAGATTTCAATTTCTATTTCCATCCTCAATTATGGGTTTGAATCCATTTTTATGGATTAACTAGACTAGAATATATATATATATATATATATATATTATTTTTAATTTTAGGTGATCATTTTGTATAAGTAATATTAATTTTTAAATCAAAATGAGTTCGTTGGGATAAATAATGGCCAATTAACCCAATCAACTGTGCTTAATTATTTATATAATGATTCATCATCACTCAAAATAACCCAATGATTTTTTATTTCCATATAATCATATAGTTTTACACTAATAGTATAAAAATTCTATTATTTACCACAATTACCATTATACATGTTTATCCATACATGAATATAAGTAAAATGATCATGAAAACCTAGGAAGAAAACGCTCCCAAACAATGAAATTGAATCTATTAACCTATCAAAAAGTCATGAATAAACCTAATTATTTTGTACTAAATTAATTATGTGTAGTTTAGGTTATGTAATTATTAAGTTATGAACCTAAATTATATTGTTGAGGTTTTTAAGGTCAAGTGAGGAACACCTTCTGACTTAAGGTAAGGGTTTTCTACACGAACCTCCATTTTCATTTTGGTTACACTTATTCTATAATTAACTCAATTACATTTTTTTATTCATATTTACTCCTCAAAAATTATCAGTGAATGTACTATATATTTTTACCAACCAGAATCCTACTTTCATTTATGTCAAGTTATATATTTTAAAAGGATATTTCAAAAAAAATCATGAAATACAATCCCGATTCAAGGGAATATCAAAAATTCTTACCTATTTTCAAGATCAATCTATAATATATTTTTAGAAAACATTATATTTATAAAATAACTAATTTTATTTTGAAAATTATACCTTACTTCACTACCGGTTTTATACAATTACTTTTCCAAATAAACTATTCTTTTTAAAATGAAAGAGTATTTATCTGAAAAATTACTCTATGAGTTTATAAGATTAACTTCATTTATTTCAACACTATTATTTATTTTTAGGTATGATATTATATTACATATTTAATTTAATGGTTTATTATTAGTTTAAATATGGATGTAATATCTTAAAAGTAGTCACCAATTTACTTTGAATGGTTAGTGGTTATACTTAATGTTTAGGGAAAGTTATTCACATTCTAAATGTTAGTTTCAATATAAATTATTATGTTTTTTATGTGAATCCAAATTCATATGAGGAATTAATTGGACAGAATAAGTGATGGGTGGGGCCAGATATAGCCGCCTGATTCATCAGTAAGTCTCATTAGACAATTACGTTCTTGCCACATGGCCTTGACAAAATGATTCTTTATGGTCTTCCCACAAGGCCTTCACGGTATGGTTATTATGTTTGACATTATGCATCCACATATTATGAACTAGATATTAATTTTCATGAGGTTATTAAAGTAGGAAAATACCCATGATTATATGTTATTGTGACATTATTTATTTATTCCTCATGAGAAAAACTATGTTTTTGGCAAAATTCCTTGACAAAATGATTAATTATGGTCTTCGAATGAGGCCTTGATGACATGGTTATGATGTCCAGCATTATGCATTCCCACATTATGAAACTGGTAATTTAATTTTCATATGGTTATTCCACTCTTAGAATACCCATGACAATTCTATATTATGTCATTATTTATTCATCTCTTATTCCTTCCATAATGTGTTCAAGTTCATTTTTCTAAAGGAATTTTTTTAGTTATTCACCTTGTCTAATTTTTATAGTTATGATACCTTATACTTAATTTATTACCCTTACTGAGTATTTGAGCTCAACCCTTTCTTATGTTTAATTTTTCCTCCAACATTAAGATGTATATTTTGAATGAAATGTAAAAATAACCTAGGAGTCATGGATATTGTCATAGGAGTTTCTAAATTGTTTTTTGTTTCAAGTTTTAATGTTGAACTTATGTATGTATCGTGTTTACAAAGATACAAAACTAATCAATCCATCAGGATTCATATTCCTTGTTTATATTCCAAAGAAATAATATACGACCTTGTCTCTTGGAAACTAGGGTCAGGTCCATATAGTTGGTATCAAAGAAAGTTTAGTAGAAAACATCAAAACTAGACTTATAAAATGTAAATTTGGGAACAGAACCCTAATATAGTATTTGAGGATAAAAAATACAATAAAATCCAAGATTTTTTTATGGAATATATTATGTGTATATCTCTAAAAAATTAATCTATGACATGATACTACAACTGGACATGGTTCTGGTAGAGATGTACCTAGGAGTAACAACTCTAATAAGGATTTTTGAGCTTGCCCTGGGGTATCCAAGTACACGACAATAGGCCTTACTACACACCTGGTTTGACACTCCTAGTGGATATGCATAGGAAAATTCATATTTTCTTTAAAATTAATTATGAAATATTTAAATGTAATTTTTTACACAAAGAATCCATGTTTATGATTATGAGATTAACTATGTATAGAATTTAAATTTACGCTATATAGTTTTCTACGTTGCGATTATAAATTATGATTTATAACCTAATCTAATGTATTCCATTATTCAAAAATGGTTCCTAGTGGATTAAATGGTAGCCACATGAATGTGTGTGTCCCATGTAGAGATTTACCTTCGATTTAGGATAATAAAATTGGGTCTTTTTCTGTGACTAGTGATGAGAAACATATAACTACACTAGGACAAAAACCTTGTGTTATGAATAATAACATTACCCATATGAAGTATTCAGATCCAAAACATGGGGGAGATATATTAGAATTATTAATGTGACAATAGCCTCCATCATTTAATTGGACTACAAATGTATTCATAGCAGACCGGTGGACAAGTTAACTAGGGAAGATATTTCCCTATTTAGAATGTAATTAAAGATAGAAGGTTCTCCTGGAAGTTTATCTACTATTGGGAGATGAAGATCATTGGTGTTCTTTAATCCAAAACACAAAGGAGGAGGATGAATTATAATAAATGGAATGGATGAATTTTAAGGAAATATTATTATAAAAATACTTCCCCCTTGAACGGAAAGAATATATTGAAAGTATGTTTTTTAATTTGAGGAAAAATAATAGAGACTGTTGCAAAGTATGAAGCTAAATTCACATGGATATCAAGACACTTCCCAGACTACATACATAATCCAAGGAGTGATATGTATTGATTCATTGATGCTTTAAAACCATTCCTATGAAGGGATCTAGTCTCCCAATGTTTCTCATCATATGAATATATATCCTGAAGTGTTATTATAATGGAAAAATAATTCTATAAGTCTTATTATTTTAGGGGAATTTAAGAGAAGAATAAAGCTGCTGAAAACTATGGAAAATGAAATAAGGAATTGGGGAATAAAGGAATATTTGACCTTCCACACTGTGATAATTGTTGGAAGTGACACCCTGGTACTTTCCTGAAGGGTATGTATTTTTGTTACTAGTGTTGAGAAAAGGACACATATCCTGGGATTGTAAGGGGAAGAAAGAAGATTCCAATGTTCAAAAATACATTTTCAGGGGGAAGGAACTATATACAAATGATTTTCCAGGGCATCAAGAAATTTTTTTCCAAAAAAGGAAAAGGGAGCAAGGCCAAGCTTATGAGAACACAACTGGTAATACTAATGTCCGTAATGATATGGTGCCAGGTACATTAATTGTTTCCTCAAACATAGACAATGCTTTATTTGATTCTAGATCATTGCATTCATTCATATCATCTGATATTTCCAAGAAAATTACATATTTCATATTTGATTTAATAAAGGAGTTGTTAGTAAAAACTCTCAATAAAAGTATCATTGCAAAAATGTTTTCTCAGGAAATCCCCATTATGGAATATATACATTCTTTATGTATAGATTTTATTATCATACCCATGATTTAATTTGGTATAATCCTCAGTATAGATTGGATTCCAAACTATTATGTGGACATTTGTTTCCACAATAAGGATGTTACATTTTTTTAGAAAAATGTGTAATCCCTTATATTTAGGGTAGAAACATCACTATCAGATTCCCATATATACATAACCCTAGTAGATCTACTGAATAGAATTATTGGGGAGGAAGGGAATTAAATTACTATGGGTGATTAAAGGAATGTTCAAATATAGGATGTACTTATTGTTTAATAATATGTTGACATGTTTCTAGAGGATTTAACTAGACATCCTCTAGAGTATAAAATTGAGTTTTCCATTGACTTAATTGTTGATTCAAGGCCCATATCAATAACCCCATATATAATTGCCAATGTGGAATTATTATAACTGAACAAAAAACTAGAGTATTTGAGTAATAAAGGATT
Source organism: Viscum album (assembly GCA_963277665.1). Classification (NCBI taxonomy): domain Eukaryota; kingdom Viridiplantae; phylum Streptophyta; class Magnoliopsida; order Santalales; family Viscaceae; genus Viscum; species Viscum album. The sequence continues at coordinate 678,396,192 of OY728128.1, read as the reverse complement.
TATTCACCCTATTGTTTCTCCATGGGGATCTGATATCCATTTAGTTAATAATAATGATGGATCAATGAGGTTGTACATTGGCTATAGGGAGATCAATGTTATAACCATAAAGAACAGGTTTCCACAAACTCGCGTTGATGATTTATTTGATCAAATTCATGGATCCAAATATTTATTGAATATTGAACTTTTTTGGATATCATTAGTTGCGAGTATGGAAGGAATACATTCAAAAGACATCATTTAGAAACAGTTATGGGTATTATGATTTTACAGTAATATCTTTTGTACTGAATAATGCACCGTATATTTTCATGGATGTAATGAATAGAGTTTTCAATGAATATCTTGATGAATTTGTCGTTGCATTTATTTATGTTATCTTGGTATACTAACAATTTTATTAAGATCAAGAAAATCACTTGAGCACTATTTTGAAGACTCTTAAAATAAATATACTATTTGGGAAGTTTAAAAAGTGTGAATATTTCCTTCAATTAGTTTACATTCTTGGTCACATTGTCTCTAAGGATGTAATATCTATTGATCCTATGAATACAAAGGATGTGCAAGAATTACTTACTCTAATAAACATAACTGAGGTATGTAGTTTTCTTGGATTAGCAAGTTATTATTGGTGTTTCATTCAGAACATCACTCATTTAGCCAACCTAATGACTAAGATTACACGTAAAGGGGTTAAGTTCATATAGAGAAAATAATGTGAGAAATGTTTTGAGTAATTGAATGGGATATTATTGAATCCTCTGATTTAGACTCTACCATTGGGGATGATGGGTTTGGGATCTATTGTGATGCATCAATTAAATGACTTGGTTGTGTCTTTATGCATAATGATAAAATTATTTACTATGAATCAAGGTAGTTAAAAATTCTTGAACAATACTATCCTACTCATTATCTTGATTTAGAAGTTGTAATCATTTCTCTAATGATACAGAGACAATATATCTATGGAGAAAGATGTGATATATATACAGATCATAAGAGCTTGAAATATATCTTCTCACTGAAAGAACTCAACCTGTGAAAAAGGAAATGTCTTGAACAACCCAATGATTATGATTTTTTCATACAATCCCACCCAGGAAAGGGAAATAATGTAGCTGATGCAATGATTATGATGGATCAGGTAGTCCTAAACAAAATAAGGATTAAAAGAGATCCTGTGTTTACAGATCTAGTAATGATGGATATGGGAATTGTCAAAGAAGGTGAAATATCACCACTTTTTCATTATTTCCCAAGCATCTTTATTATAAAGGATTAAAACATCTCATTCTGATGTTGAGAATCTACAAAATAAAATTAAAGGTGAAAATTATGGGCACTTGGGTTACTTTTTGTGTGAAGATGAAATTATGAAATTTGCGAAGAGGCATTGTGTTCCAGCTATACAAAAACAAAAAAGGGATTTATTGTATGATGAGCATAGTTTAAATTTCACAATAAATCCCAGTATCACTTATATTTATAGAGATTGTATGGAATATTTTTTGTGGGACATCATGAATTGGGAAATTGATGATTACGTATCAAGATATTTAGTCTGTAAACTAGTGAAGGCTGAAAGAACACATCCTAGATGATTAATGTAACCTCTACCTATTCCTACATGGAAATATGATGACCTCACTATGTATTTTGTCACTAGAATACCCAAAACATGATGAAATAAGGATGAAATCTGGGTAATTAGGGATCGACTTATGAAATAAGCACATTTCCTCACTATAAGGGAGGATTTATCATTGGAGTGACTAGCACGACTCTATTCCAATGATGTAGTGAGATATAATGGAGAACCTCTCTCAATTATAACTGATCATGATCCAAGATTTACATAGAAATTAGGGAAAATTATTCAGAAATCATTGGATACTGAGCTTTGATTGAGTACTTCTTACCAGCCAAAAAATGATGGGAAATCATTAAGGATGATCCAAAATATAGAGTACATGTTGAGATCATGTTCACTTGACATTCATGGTATGTGGGATCGATATTTACATTTAGTGTAGTTTTCCTACAATAATAGTTTCCATTCAAGTATTAAAATATCACTGTATGAAGTATTATATAGAATGAGATGTCATAAACAAACTTGTGGGAAATAAGTTGGAGAAACAAAACATGTGGGCCTAGTACTTGTAGAGGAAACAATAATAAAGGTAAAGACAATTCAAACACATATAAAATCAGATCAAATAAGGAAAAATAGCTATGTTAATAATCGAATAAGGATTTGGAATTTCAAGTTGAAGATCATGTTTTCTTTAATGAATCTCTATGGAAGGGTATTATAAGATTTTGGAGGAAAGGGAAATTGTTCCCTAGGTATGTTGGACCTTTTGAAATCCTATAGAGAATTAGAGTTTTTGCAAATGGTTTGTATATTCAACCTAGAATTCATAAAGAAATCAATGTGTTTCATGTCTCATTATTGAGAATGTACATGCTGCACTGAATGCATGTCCTCACTTCTGAAGGTATAGAATTGGAACCTGACTTATCTTACTATGAAGAGAGTATCCAGATTCTAGAAACCAAGTAACATATATTAAGGAATCAGACAACTTTACTGGTAATGGTACTTTGGAAAAACCATAAAATTGAAGAGGCAACATGGGATCCTAAGGAACATATGATTAAGAACTACCAAATATATTTATGAGGTAACATTATATAAATCGCAAATAAGAAATTTTTTTAAGGAGGGTACAATGTAACACCCCAATAATTTTCAAATAAATTTAATATTGAATGCATGAAACACTAAGTCTCAACAAAACAACACATTGTTAAAACATTTCTACTAAACACAATTTTACCACATCTATGAATTGAATTTCAAAAAACCGACATAAAATTTGTGTTCAGTATGATATTTAGAGTCTAATAAGATAAATAAAATTTTTGGTGAATAGTAACATACCCTAAATATTAGTAATATGAAAATTAATATGACACTTATGAATAGTAAATAATAATATTCTTTTATTTTTTTAAGGTTATTAGATAATGAGATATTGATTAATTCTTCAATGTCATATAATACGAATTGTTGTTTTGAAATTGTAATTTTTCGAATTAATTATGATTTTATTTAAAAATTAAATAAATCATTTTTTAAAGGATGATACCTAGACCCAAAACGACCAAAGGGAATTAATTAATAAAAAATATTTTACTGGAGTCTAAAATACGGGATCATTTTACAATTTTTTTATGTAAGGGAATAAGATCAGTAGGGTGGTCTTCGTACCAGGTATTGTCTTGATTTAATCCCATATTGGCCTGGCCATATACCACTGTGTTTGCTTCTCAATAAACATCCCTGATGATCTATTTGATATCATTAAGAGAATGGGTGAAATCCATTCAATGAGTAGTAATTGGGAAAGAAATATGTGTTATGCCATTCCAAATCAATTTCATGATTATCATCAAGTCACTTTCGATCTAGAGATTTTTCCATCCAAGGTGCTTGGCGAATGAAATTTGATGTATTAAACTTATCATCTCAACTTCAAGAGAGGTGGAAATGATATAACAACCCATGAAGCATCCAATGAACTAAGTGAGGTGATTCCTGAAGATATAACGACATCTCGCGTGACTTGATTTTTCTTTGGAGGGGCCATCAATTTTAATTTTTATCCATCGAGGAAGAGGAAATATCCAGAAAACATTCAAAGTGTGATGGGGATGACAAAAATTGCCTTTAATCCAAAGATGTCACAATATTCCAATGCCATGCATTGTTTGGTAACAATGACCCTTGTTCATTGAATCAGCTTCATGTATGGAAATATATATCCACATCTGACCTTCATTTTGATTGGATGAGTAATTGTTATGATAAATAACATTCCAATCATACGAGATCACATAATGGAGCTCAAAACCCATAGTTATGAAAAGGTTCATAATTTTATGAGAGCCTTCCATTTCTGCACATTTCTAACGTTGAGTTTTGAAATAATCAATAATCAACCATCTTCATCCAAAAATGCCAAGAATATAGTTCCAAATAGCCTAAGTATTACCCTACGAAATAAATAGATGGTTATAATCTTCTCTGTGTTGATTACAAATTTTTTTTATAAAGTGTCTAGTAGGATTCCAAATGATTGAAGGTAAGTCTCTGTGGGAACTCTATCGAGATAAAGACACCATATGATATTGAATCATGAAGGTTTGATCCTATGCTTGTTGAATTGTTTTATCCATCTATAATCACTCTCAGAGTTACAGAAACAATGACTCTAGAAATTTATATAATTAAGCATATCATTTTGAGTTTGTTCCCAAATTTAAAAAGTCATTAGTGTTATCAAAAAAGTACTTATCAATTACACTCAGGCCTTCGGGAAATTTGGGGAATTATATTCAGAATAGTACTTGGGATGTGATCATGGTGAGATTTAATAATTTCCCTGAGAGAGAATTTGGTATTCTCAAGGGTTTGATCAGGAGATATCATAGAAATTATGGTCATGATTGTCCATTTATCTAGCCAAATTTTCACGGTGGAATCTCTCAAGACCTGTTGTATATAATTGATCATAATCTCGGATAAAGATTTTTTGATGGATGGCCAAATGTAGGATTTAATGAAATTTTATTTTCACATCTTATATTTATCAAGAAATCTATTTTGGGGAAAGTAATAGATTATGAAGTATTGTGAAGAAGTTTCCAAGTGGGATGAGCTTGAAGGGATTAATTAAAGTACTTTATATTTTTATACCGATACTACCTTATTCAAAAGGTTTGAAATAAGTTGACCAAAGGAAAGTCACAAGCTTTCATTCTAGAATACTTCTAATCCAGATGATGTTATTTATATCAGGGATCATTTTATTGATATTTTGAAAATTATTTTAAAAAAAAATTAGTTCATTTTTGAATTATACATGTCGAAAATTGGTTACAGGGAATTATTGATACATTTCTGAAATTCTAATTTTTTTATAAATTGTAAAATTCAGTAATTTACCATATATATACATTATTGGTTCAATTAAAAATTACTATCATCATGGACTATGTGATAAAACATGGTTCTAACTCACATTCACTTGTTACTATTACGGGTCACAGGAATCAACACTATTGGTTGTTTACAGGGAAATAATGAAACAGTGAATAAGATATTCAAAAATCACCCATCTCATCCACTATAAAAACCTCCTTCATTCCCAATTCTCTTCACTCCTCTCAATACTTGTGCCTTGTCAGAATTATACTCAAATATCCTCCCAAGATCCTTCCCCACGTACAGTATCCCTTTTTCACATAAAAAGAACAAACCTATCCCCTAAAGAGGCTATCAGGGAAGATTACTTCGAGAGGTAAATTCCTTTTTTCATTTATTTTATTTAAAGTTCCATTCTTTTCTTTTTCTTTACTCACATCCTTTATACAAATGTTTTGATAAATTAATAACCATAAATGTACTTGAATGTTATTTTGATATAGTAATGTCTCTTCATCTTCTCCCCTTTCCCATTCTTTAGTATAACAATTGATCTTCACTCCCAATAACCAATCAATATTTTATTACCTTGTAATCTTATGTTTGTTCACTGTTAAAATAAAACTTCTCTTTTGGTCAACCATTATCATTCTACATGTTTATTCATACATAAATATAAGTAAATCAATTATGAAAACCAAGGAAGAAAATGTTCTCAAACAATAAAATTGAATCTATTAACCTATCAAAAGGTCTGGAATAAACCAATTAAGTATGTAATAAATAAATTTAATATAGGGGATATGTTGAATTTATTAATTTAAATACATAAATTGGATTATTAATTTCATTAAGATCATATTTGGAACACCTTCGGACTTAAGGTATGGGTTTTCTACCCCAACCTCCATTTTCATTCGGGTTACTATTATTCCATACATTACTCAATTTAGTTCTTATTTATTCATATATAATCCTCATAAATTGTCTTTAAATGTCTTAAATATTTGAACTAACAGGATTATTAAATTCATTTGTGGGTAGTTATATGTTTTAAAAGGATCTTTCAAAAATTATGTCCAAAATATAAGCCAGGTTCAAGGGAATTTCTCAAATTATAACCTATTTTTAAGGGCACTCTATAATATATTATTAGAAACCATTATCATTAAAAAATTACTCATTTTATTATGAAATTTATATCTTACTTCACTTCGTGTTTTATAAAAATAGTTTCCCAAAATAACATTTTTTCAAATTAAATGGGTATTTATCTCAAGAATTAGTTGATGATGTTTCTAGAGTATCTTCATCTATTTCAACACTCAAGATGATTTTAATGTATAATTTGATATAAGATATTTCATTTATTGTTATATGATTAGTTTCAATTTGGATTTAATATCTTAAAACCATTTACCAATTTACTCAAAATGGTTAGTGTTGATGCATAATGTTAGAGGAAATTTATTTCAATTTCATATGTTAGTTTCATTATGAATGTATATGTTGATTATGTTTATCCCTGTTTATATGATGAATGAATTGGACATAATAAATGATGGGTGGGGCCTTTTATATCCCCTCGATACATCAGTAGGTCTCATAAGACAATCTAAGGTCTTGGCACAAGGCCTTGAAAAAATGATTATTTATAGTCTTGGCACAAGGCCCTGATGTTGTAGTTATGATGTTCGGAATTTCGCATTCCCTCATTATGAAACTGGTAATTGATCATTCAAGAGGTTATTTCACTAGTAAAATACCCATGATTATGCTTTATTATAGCATTATTTATTCAGCTCTTATTCTTGTCATAATGTGTTCTTGTTCATTATTTAAAGGCATGTGCTTTTAGTTATTCACCATGATTAATGTTAATGTTTATGATATCTTCTATTGTATTTCATACCCTTACTGATAATTTGAGCTCAACCCTTTCTTATGTTTTATTTCTTTGAAGTCCTAAAGAGGTACATTTTAAGATGGCCGACTACCACCTAGATGGTTTTATTGCCTTTTGGTGTCTCAGGGAGTCCTTTGATGAAATCCATGGTAAAGTTTTCCTATTTCCATATTGGTAAAGAAAATAGTTCCACCATACCCTTATACTTATATTGTTCAGACTTGAAATTTTTGAATACTAATCATCTAGAAACATATTCCACAATCTCCCTCAACATGTTATCCCATCATATGTTTTTATTCACATATCTATACTCCATTGTGATTCCAAGATGCATAGAGAAAGATGAGATATGTGCCTCTTAAAGAAGCTACCTCTAAAAAATTACTCTTTATGGGACACAAATCCAACTTCCAAACCTATTAACCACATTTTCACTAAATTTGAACGCTCGAATATTCACTACATATTTTTTGTTTAACCTCATCCTATTTATATATTTCATTGATCCTCACAAGAATGGATGGTTGAATAGTTACTGGAGAAAGGTTACACGAATTAATTTTAACATTACAATGTCCATACAATGAAAATATATGAATATGGGATCCTTCCCAATTCTCATCATTGATAAAATCATCATATCCTTTATAATTAAAGAATTATCTACTTTTTTGTTTTTCCACGATAGTAATGGATAGATCAGTCATAGTCATTGATTAGCTCTAACCATATCTATTCTTGCATTTTAAGATCCCTCTGTTTGAATATATATTTGAGGCTCTTTTGATCCAAATATATTCTTCACTTTTCTATATAGAGATAATGTCTCTAGATCTTCAATGAAAAGATCAATATAGAAAACTCCAAATCATGTGCTGGATAGTTATACTCATGAACTTTAAACATTATTGTGGAATAGGATATCACATTATCTTTTTTAATTAGTACACATACCAAACACTTATTTGAAGTATCATTGTATTCCACAAAACATTTCCCAACTTGATAGAATTGTATGTATTGGTGTAGTGATAAGATTATTTTTTAACTCCTTAAAGCTATATTCGTAATCAGTAGACTTGAAAAACATTACTCCCATCATTGTTAGCATGGTTAGTTGGTTTTAACATCATGAAATGTATTTCAATAGTAATTATTAAAACCAAGCATTTCAAAGTCAACTATGGATCTCCATAACATATGTTGTAATATTTCAGTCCATGATTTTCTTTTTCATTGAAGGGTCTAATGATATCCCTTATTGGTGATAATAGACAACAATAATGATACTTCATTCATCCAAAACTAATAGTTACTATACTTTTCATATAGATTGTCCACTCTTAATGACTTTAGTATATTATTCAAATTCTCATCATGCTCCACCTTGATCATAGAGTATATCATAATATCATCTATAAATAAAATAAAAAATTTAGTGATGTAATCCCAGCTCTATTTAGTAAGTCCATAAAGTTTTTTGGATAATTAGTGAGTCTCAAATGCATCAAAATAAACTCATAGTGTCTATACCATGTTTTAAGGGAAATTTTGGGAATATATTACTTATTAACCCTTAATTGGTGACATCCTGTCCTATGGTCCACCTTAGAGAAATAATAAGCCCCACATAGGGGATCAAACATGTTAACTATCAATGGAACGGTTACTATTTCATTATCATGATTTTTTAGATCAAGACAATCAATGCAAAGGTGCGTTAATCCATCCTTCTTCCTAATGAATAGGACTAGTACACCGCTTGATTAAGTAGTTTTATGTATAAATCATTTTTCTAAATTCTATAGTTGTTTTTTCGTCATCCCCTATAGTTCAACAATGACCATTCTTGATATATTCCAAGATATTGGAAAAGAAACTAGTATATGATCGATTTAAAATTCAACCTTTTTGCTATGAGAAGGACTAGAAAAGTCATCGAGAATTACATTAGTATAATCCCTCAAAATTGGAATGTCTTCAAGAATTATCCTCCCCTTAGTCTCAATCATGATATAAAGATACGCTTTTTTCAATAGCAAATAATATCCATGCTTCAGATGAGGATACCAAAGTAGATTTATCCTCCTCATTATACTTGTATAGATTTTGAGGGTGATTCACGATTCAAAGGGTGACTTATTTCTCTTAGAATTTTATTTTTGGTCGATATTAGAAAACTAAATCCATACCCCAAATTAAAATTAATTATTCTAAATTATGTATCATAAGGTTTTAGGGGAAGTTCATCCCACAAATATGTATCAGGTATGAGTTATATTCTTGGGATGCAATAATTGACCCATTTCCCCTCTTCTATGATAACTCAACTTCCATGTTTTGTGGAGGTTATAGAATCTTTATAATAATGTTGCATTATTTGAAATAATTTATTGAACTATAATGAAAATTGAATCCATTTTTATTAGATAAATAACTAGAAAGCTTGACACAACTTCATTGTCAAGATCCACCTATGTAGTTGTGAGGGAATAATCTCTCCCATACTCTATAGGCCTTGAATGTTTTTTAAAATTTCATAAACAACCATTGGCTCAATGTATTGGTTCACACAGTGTTCTAGTTTCTTATAGTTTTAACCTTGGATAACTGGTTGAGGGTTGGTTGGAGAATCCCTTTCATCCATCACATTGGTGGGATTTGCCTATAAGAAATCACGGGCATGATTCCATTCCTTCCCACACCAAAATCACTTCATATTACCATTTATTTAGTATCTAGGATTCATCTTCCCACAAATTCAACAATTGGGATGTCTTAATTTAAGGTTTTGAGCATAGTATAAGTTCACATTGAGTGATGTGATAATTAATACTTCATTAAATATTTATTTCCCAGAAACCCAAGAGAGTATCTTTCATGTTATGTATATAATTTTTTTATTTAGATTGGGAGAAATAAATTACCTCATCCTAGGGTTCTTTCTTTAATTTTGATTTTGATTTCCCAAAAACAATCTTTTGGATTATCTTCATTGTTCTTGTGAGGATCCAAGAGTAGAATCCTTCTGGCGGTGGTCCATGTGTACTCCAATGATCACCAATCAATTCCACCCAATATCCACATTTAGCATGGTGAATTGAATGCACTGCATCATTTTTTTCATGATCACCCATTTTTTTTGAATTAATCCCTCTTTAGTTTTGATTATTGGGGGAGAGATATATTGAGGAGTCTAAATAGAATTCTATGTGCCCAAAAATTATCTCTTTTCAATTACAAACACAATAACAAGAACTTTCTATTTATAGAGGTAGGGTTTAGGTTATAAAATTGTATGATTTCATTTAAAAAATTAAATAATATTAAATGAATTTATAAACCTCATGACAAAAAATAATTAAAATATATTTATTATTTTATGATGTGTACAATATTTCAAAAATGATATATAATTTTTATCATCCTGTAAATAATTATTTGTCATGGGATGTGGTCTTAGTCTATTCGAACTCTTCAATATTTTTTGAAAACCGAAATAAATATTTTATTCATTAATAAATATTTCATTCACATACTAGAGAGTACATATTTATTAAATACTCAATATAATAAATATATATTTTTCTATTCACATGTCGGAGATAAAATATTTATCTAATTTATGTGATCCATGTTTCTTGAATAAAAATATTCCCCAGTCTTGAGAATAATATTTATTCCACTAATTAAATTCAAATATAATTAAATAGAGATTAATGGAAAAACTCAGTGGGTGTCCCTCTATGATTTTTTCTCATATGTATTAGGCAGTCTTGCCTAATTTCAAAGATAACTATCGAGAAATGGATCATGTCACTAAAGAGAAATAATATAATGTTTCAATTTAAGAAACTACATATGAATGCTCAATAGGTAATATAACCCATTTATCATAATATATCATCAATAAGGTTTGACTATGATGTCATCAACCTATAATCTTGATACATTTTTTTTGACTATCTGAAATTAACACATCAATACATCGTGGTCATGGAATTTAGGTGATGGTTGTATTCCAATGAAAGGGATGAGATATCAAATCTCATAATAATAGGAGGGAGAAATCCTTATTTTACTTATATATTATTGACTTTTCAATCATGGTGCACCCAATATACCTTACTTCCCACCAACATATGGCATGACGGTGTTGGTCATAAATTCTAAGTGAGCGAGCCATGTAATGCACCAATTATAATATTAAAGTCTAAATTGCATCACACGCACTTGTAGATAGTAGTATAGGATGACACCAAATTATATGTAATTCTTGTTGGTATGTTTTTTCTCATAATCTACCTTATTGGAGATTACCAAGTGTGAACTTCATAATAAGAAGCATCATCCATTTACAAGAACTCACACATGATGTTCAATATACTATGTGTCCCACCATTGTATGTTATCCAATAGTAGAAGTTTATAAAGATTATTTTCATAGCACTTAGGGGTTCTTACCATAGTAGAGAATTGTTATGACCTTATAAAATAGATAAATAATCTATGACATTATTACATTAAATACATGAATAAAAATGAAAAATAGGTAAAAATATGTTTAATTAATATTAAATCCATAGAATATACATGTAATCAAAATACAATTAGTTTGTCCTTAGACACCAACTCCATCAAAGTCCCACTTGGACAAGAACCAACTACCTATGCCATTTAGTCCACTTGAAATCACCTGATAATCTTGTTTTTGTTGATTCAATTCTTTAGTCAAGGGGTTCCCCATGTTTCCTTATATGAAAATACTACTTACTATAACCTGAAATCCCTACGAAAAATACCTCAAGAGTGGACACTTTCAATCAATATGATTCTTCTTTTGATGTGACCTTGGATCCTTTGTGAGGGACACAACTATAGTATTATCACAATAGAGTGTGATATGTTATGTATTTATAGGTACCACATAATGTTCTTGGAATAAGTTTCAAATCCATAATACATCTTTATCTACCTAAGAAGCCACAATATACTCAAAATACACTGTAGAATCTATAACCACATATTAATTTAAGCTCTTACAGCTCACAGTACAACCATTCCGAGTGATGATGTTCTCATTTGAAACTTTATTTCAAATTGATATGTTTTTAAATAAGCATCTACATATCCACTGAAGACTAGTTCCTAATCACCTCTATAAACCAGGAACATATCCTTACTACGCCTCAAATACTTAAGGATATCCTTGAATACCATCGAATGGGGGTCACCTGGATTAGCTTGATATCTTCCATCCACACGCAATGTTTAGGAAAAATCTAGCCTAGTACATATAAGAGTGTGCATGGCTGAACAAATCGTTGATCAATTTTGAATCCTTACTATTCAGTTTTTTTCCTCATGTGTCTTAAGACACATTTTCCTAGAAATTAGAATTCTAAGTGATATTGGAAATAATAACCTCTTGGATTATTCTATATTGAATCTCTTCAGTATATTTCCAATAAATTTACCTTGAATTGGGTCGATATGTCTCTTGGATCTGTCAAGATTGATATTAGTCCCAAGAATATATAATTCCTCACCAAATTCCATCATAAAAAACCATTTATTCATCAATTAGTTAATATACTATAAGATTAGTATTTCATTTCAAATAAGTAATATGTCATAGAAATATACTATTATGAAAATAATTGAACTCCCACTGATCTATTTACAGACACAATGATCTCATTCATTCTTTATGACACCCAATTTTGTAGAGCCTTATTAAAATGAATGTTACATGACTTTGATGCTTTATTTAATCATTAAATGAATCTTTATAACTTACAAATCATTTCAGAAGTCTTTGAGGTCGCAAACCCAGTCATATAGACATATTTATAAAGGTTCCCGTAAAGGAAGGATGTTGTCAAATCAATTTTATAAATCTCCTAATCATGGGAGGACATAATGGAATTTAGAATTCAGATTGATTTTAACATTTAAACTACTGAAAAGGCTTCTTCATAGTAAATGCATTGATGTTATTTGAACACTTTTGAATCAATTCATGCCTAATGGATATTGAATTATCCTTCTATGTCCATTTTCTTCTTGAATAACCATTTTCAACCAATGGTATTTACATATACTAGAGGGTATACAAAAATCCAGACTTGGTTTCGGTATATGGAATCCATTTTATAATTTATGGCTTCCATCCAATTGGATACATCTATGACCCAAATTTCTTCCTTTTTATGCCAATGTATAGTTACTATCGATAACGAATGAGTCACCATCCTCGGTGACTATAAACCCATAACATTCTGGCTCTCTAGCCTCCCTTGCACTACAATATTGTATTTTTTTTCACTGAAATAGTTTCTTCTTTCATAGGGTTCTATGGCATCTATTCCTCTACCAACTCTTGTCTTCCTTGAGCCTCAACATAATTAATGTTTATCTCACTCCCACTGTCTCTTTAGTATATCTTCTCCATCTTATGTAATATAGAATTTTGTTCCACTTTAAACTTTTTCCTAAAGGTTCATATAGTAATTATCAACTTGATTCTTTATGGTATCCGATAAAGGAGCACTTTGTGACATGGGGTTCATGTTTGTTACATATGGAGGCCTTAACAAACTCTTCACTTTTCCACATGTGTAAATTAGAAAAAATGGCTTTTTTATCCTCCTAAATTCAAATCAAATACAATTTATTGATTTAGTTGGTAATTGTTTTAGTATACGTTCTTTTTTTATGATGTGTATCTACAAAATGATAACTGAATACCCGTGTGACTCATCATAAATTTCAAATTTTCCAATGAGGTGTGATTCCTCATTTAACTTATATCATTCCATATATGTGTATAAGGAGGAGTTATTTGAGATAAAATCCAAAAATATTATAACTAATCAATGAATTCTTGGTTGATATTTTCATCACCATGGTCTGATTTTAATTTCTTAATTTTCTTAACAAGATAGTTCTCAACTACATTCATGTATTCCTTAAATTTTTTCGAAAGAATCAAACTTATACCTCATTAAGTAGATGTATCCATATCTACTAAAATCATAAATAAAATTTATGAGATATTAGTACCCACCATATTATTTTATAGAAAATTATCCACACACAACTATGTTGACAATTCCAGAAGATCGTTGTCTGTTAAACCTTACCCAATAAATAGGGGTTTTGTAATTTTTTCTTATAAACATGGATGACATACAACAAGAAATTATAGATAAAAAGAATCTAAATATCCATATTGAAATAATATATTCAAGAATTTTTTGTTTTCATGACCTAGCTAGTCATTCAGAAGTAGGGTGAGGTGTGATCTATGTGAGGTTGTTCCATTATCTTTTTCCATTACATGTTTTCTATATTCCATCACATAAAGACCATTTTATAAATGTTACCTAACATAAAAAATTATATCTCTAAAAATGAAGAAAATTTTATTTCCAAATTCGAAAATAAATCTATTTTTATCATGTATGGATATTGATATAATGTTTTGTGAATGAATGGAACATAATAACAACCTTCCAAAACCAAGATCATTCTATTTGACTTCAAGAGGTGGTATTACTAAATAAAAACTATAGAAAGTTAATCTCGATTGGTTTCTTATAGATCTTCCCCACCTCGATCTATTATTATGAACCAACCTTTTTTCTTTATTTGAATACATATGTGAGAACCAAAAGTTGTTTATAATACCCAATTTTATGAAAATAATATAAAAAATGCACATGAAGCTTCCCCTTACTTCTTAGTCATGGTTCATTTTTCTTCTAATGGATATTCGTTTCTTATAAAAAACAAGAATCATCTTGTTCCCTTGATTGACCCTTTATCTTATTCTTCTTGGAATAGCATTGTGAAGAATTTTGGGGGATTTCTCTTGGCCTTTCTACTTGTTCACAATAAGGACCAAAAGATTTTCATTCAATTTCTACATATCCACATAGTAATGAAGCGTGATTGGCTTTTGAAAATACTAATAAATGTTTTTCACATTAAAATTCATAACCAAACAAGATAGGCTCTGATGGAGTGATTTATGATTGAGATCAGGGACATGTTCTTTATGGAGATTACAACCTAGAACCTATAGGTGATAAATATATCCAATTGTACTGATTTCATGAGGAAAAAATGAGGAAACTTCTCCAAGATTTCATTGAAAAAGATCCTTCATGATTCCAAACTGCAACTATCTAGATGTCTCTTGATATGGGCCACAGAGATGATCAACCAAGATATATGCATCCATGTTTTTTGTGAAACTTCATGACCTACCTATACATAGAAGAAATCATCATATTTTTAATGAATATCATGTCCTATATATGTTTCATCTATACTGTGAACTCTTCATCACTTGCCTCATTGGAAGGTAGATCCGAATTTGAAGATTCTGGCATGTATAATTTCTTTTGGAGGTACAAAACAACCCAAATGTGTATGTACCATTACTAGAAGTAACTACCAGTTAAGAGATGTTCATTCTACAAGATGGATCGTAGTTATAGTGTGAATGATAGTCTCTCTATATGCTCTAAAATTTAAAAGAGTATATTTTTTTAATTTTATTAATTAAAAAATTCATGAGATATAAAATTTTATTTTATTTTATTAAATCATCAAAAATTTTACCAAGATATAATATCACAAACTATTGTACCCATAATTTTTAGTATCTAGAAAAATATAGTCGAAAGGATCCATATTACCATTTTCGTAATCCTAATAAGGGTTGATCAGGAAACTTGAAGGTATTAATGTTGGAATTTCTTTACTAACTTTGGTGTTGAAACTCCTTAATATACTGAGGGTACTCCCCAATCATAAAATCATAGAATTGGTTTCCTCAACACTTGCCTCCAAATTTCACCAAGATTAGAAATGTATACTACTCTGTATGTTCAATGATTAATCAAACCCAAAACATAAATATTGAATCCCCTTATAAAAGTAGGTTTCCCAACAGGGTGTGGTGAAACACTTAGTTATAGCTTCCCTTTACTTTTACACATATTATAACATGATTTTAGGCATAATTAACCGACAAATTACATGGCAAGGATTGTAAAGTCCAGTGTCTTCGAAGGATTAGGTACATAAAATTAAAAACCTGGAAATTGAATGGAACATATTAATTTTAATCATCTACAATGTGATTCTATATTACATTGAGCTCCTAAATCTATATAAGATAACCTATAGAATACATGAATAATAGGTATGAGCTAAAAAACATGGTAAGGGTATAAGCATAGGAATAATGAAATGAACAAGGGTTGGAAGTCATACCATTACAATATAAAAATGAATCGATCATGAATAAAAATAAGGAAGAATAACATGTAGAGAATAGAGACATGTAATTAGGGAATCATAGGAATGTATAAATGAAAAAAACAAGACATAATCATTGGTCAAGGATAACTTCCATGATCATTGTAGATGGTTGACAAAGTCCCATAAAGGAATCAGGTTCACTCCCTATCACAAAATAACATACCATGAGACTGAACATTAACTAATTAATTAGATAACTATTTAGTTTCACCTACCATATAATTTTCATTAATTGTTTCCATAAGAATAATAAAACAGTATGTATAAATGTTAGGGTTACCCAATGAGAGAAATGGGTATCATAAACATGTCATAAGGCAAAACCAAAGGGCATATCATAATAGAGTTCATGTAAGAATGGATTTAAATCATAAATAGACATTAATAATGTTAAATATGATGATAAATTATAAATTATGTCTAAATTGTGTGAAAATTGTTAGAAATGTTGTTTAGGAATCTTTAGAAATGTGCCACTTTAGTGAAGTTTAAAGGAAAACATTAAAGAGTCATTAAAAAATGTAATAATTGTTTTTATAAAACCATAAATGAACCAAGATTTTATTTCATGAAAATTTGAGTGATTTTATAAAAATATGGTGTCTTAATATAGATTAAGGGTGGTACTTGAAAATGATTAATAATTTGAGAATATCCCTTTAACTGAGCTTGCTTATCCGGAGGAAATGTGTAGTGAACCATATGAAACATGTATTCCCACATCAAAGAAAGAAAAATAAGGATAGGAAAATATGTTTCAGACATAAAAACATAATTTAGGAGAATTAAATATTAATTGTTGATAATTACATTGGGATAAATAAAGAGAAAGCATAACCTGAAAGAAAAATGGATGTTCAGAAAGAGTCCCTTACCCTATTTCTGAAACTGTTTTGTACATGATCATATTGTCCTAGTTAATAAAATTATATTGATTAATAATTTAATTCAGGACCTCTTAAATATGTATTTGACTTATTAAAAGTTTATTAAGTTCATTTATGGTCTATTTTATGAGTTATGAGATTCAATTTCTTCATTTGGGAGTGTTTTTTTCCTTGCTTTTCATGATCAGGTCACCTGTATAAGTGTATGAAAGAAGATGTAAAATGAGTCTAGTTTTATATAATTGAAAATATATGTTAGTATTAAACATATATATTATTTTATGGTCTTATATATCATTTTTTTCTAGATATGATCCCAATTCATTAGATATAACATTAATGATGATCATTAGTTGATTTTGGTATTTTTCAATCATCCTGAACAGATTTTGTTTTATTAATTAATATTATGTATATATATATATTAGTTATAGAACATAAAAAAGGTTTAATAGAAATTTTAAAATCTTTTTTTACCATTATAATGGTTTAGGTACCAACCTTGAAGGTGGAATTAGAAAATGAAAAATCCTTGTCCGTGAAGGTGGTGAATCGGCACTTCACGGACATTGTTTTCATTTTAGAGGAAAGAGGGTGGGGAATAAATGATGATGGGTTGTTCCATTCACAAAATGAAATTCCCTTAAATAAATTATACTATATTTATCATGTCACTTGGATAAGGGTAGGTGATAATAAGAAAATAAAAGAAATTTTTTTTAAAAGAAATTAAAAAAAAGAAAGAGGTTCTTTTATCTCTCAAATTATTCTCCATGACAAACTCATTGAGGAATATGAGTTTGGTATCTTTTTGAGCCCAATGGCTCCTAGAAGTGGGGTAGATTTGGGTAGATTATTGGCTATAAATTTAATAAGATTTAAGATTTTGAGGTGTGGGGAGAGTGGTCTTTTTTGATTATTTTATTCATTTGTTTACTATCTTGGATCAAGCTGATGAATAGTTTTGATTACCATGAATAAATATAATAAAAGGAAATGTATAGTTCTATATTATGGTCTTACATCATCCATGACTGAATAATTCATGTATTTTTTAAACATTGTAAATTATTGTATTTCACTATTCAACAAAAAATCAACTTTTTTAGAAAGTCCCAAAAACTAACCCTAACAATTTTTTGATAGGTAGAATTTAAAAATGAACTAAATTTTATTAAAACAATTTTCTAAATATGGTAAATATAGTATTTTTTGTTATAATCATCATATATTTTTAAAATTCCAATTTTAAAATTATAACAGATTTTATTATACATTGAAATTTAATTAAGGTCTAAAAAAGTTATCTTTTAACAATTAGAAAATATTTAATTTATGAATATATATTATGAAAATAATTATTCCTTTAACATGTAACATTAATTATAAAATATTAAATAAACATTTATGATTCAAAAAAATGACAAAACACAATTTATCTTTTTCAAACCATTTATTTACATATATTATGATAGAATTATATCATATTTCCATTTATAAGATAGCTAAATATTTTTTATACTTTCATATGTCTGTTGACTATTATATTGGACATGTTACTATTCTTAATGGTAATGTTACTATTTCAAAGGTCAAGTTACTATTTTTTTGGTCTATGTTCCTTAATATCTAGGCATACCTCTTTTTTCATTTATTGTTAATTTATAATTCTTTTATTTTGTTCTCAATATGATTTATAATATAAGACATAATTATAAGTATGGAAAATCTCATCGATATAATTCTAGGTCATCACATTTGTTCTACTGTTTTCATTCTTAATCAAGTATTGGAAGGCCATGTATGACTCAATATTTATTTTGTTATTTTTTAAATTATCATAAATAAATTTTATCTTTTTTTTCTTTTTCATGTCTTTTTAATGTTCATTGGATTTTAAATAATTAATTACCTATGCTAGATAGAATAATTATGCATAACCCGTTTATTTAAATTTTATCATTGCACATTAATTCATTTATTTATGTGACTGTGGTAATGCATACATAAAGTAAATAATTCAAAGATAGAAGTAAATAAATTAAATGACCTAGTCATGATATTATCAAATGGTTGATTTAATGATCAGCCGTTAAATCAACCTATGACCTAGGGGAATTACTCCATTTTAAGTCTTGGAATGATACACAACATTCCACTTGTACCCCTATGTGTCACTGAGTTGGAATCATCATTGTTCTATCTTGAACCACCTCCACACACCTTGGGATTATCCATTAATTAAAACTATTAACTACTGACTTATATTTGGGGGGAACCAAAGGATTATATAATGCAGATTGTATAAATATCTTTTGACAGAGAGCTCCTACAAAATAATGGAGGCAGGAATGACTCACATAGCATAGTTTAATTTAATATTAAATAATCGCAAACCTATACAATAAATTTAATTACATAAATTCTAAATCATACATTGGTTTTGTTCAACCTTGGGATTGGCCATAAGTGAAATAAATAAACCAAAGTAATTTGTTAGATTTCGTTTTTATATTTATTCTTTATTAATAAGATGAACACACTTGTATTAATTAATTAATTATTATATTCCCTTTCATCATAGTAATCATCTGAACTTAATTGGAGATACCCATAAAATAAGGCATTAAAGGAAATTAAATGGAACACCAATAAGAAACTAATTATTATTATAAATTTATTGAGAATTTAAAAATATTAAAAATAATTATTTTATAGTAAAACACATATTTGTGTTTCAATCAATAAAATAAGGCTTTAATCCTTCAACATTTAAATTTAATGTAATTGTTAATTTATTCCTTTAATATGATACTACATGGCATGTAGAGACTAGATACAAGCCACATAACTCATTTTATATGTATCTAGGGTATACACCTCAGTATGTGGTGTATACCTCGACCAAACTACATAACATATACAGAACTACTACACCCCATGTGTTCCACTTTCCATGTGTCCTGGATTCACTTTTGGATCTTAAACATGGGGTTTATATTTTGTAATTGATTAACTGCACACCATGTACACCACATACACATTGTATATGTCATTTTTTCACAATGTTTTCTATCTCATATGGTTTTTTAAGGTAATAATGACCACATATTTTGTGTTAATTATATATTTATCCCACGTAGACTATACGACATGCACACTGATGCACTCAGTGTAATATGACAACTTTTTGTGCCAGCCTGGGTTAGTCTACACCCAGTGTGTAATAAATTATCTATGTGTAGTAACTGTGTGGTGCAGCGTGCGTCCCTCGGTGCATCTAAATGTATTGCACTGTGGAAACCAATGTGTACTAGTGAGTACACATTTTGTAACCCTGTCATACCCGATTTTTTTTGCATTTCTCAGTCGAATATATGGTCATTCATCATCTATTCTTAGACCTTTTCATAAAATTAAAAATTGAACAAACATGATCAATAAGTTGAAGCATGATAAATCAAATTGTTTTAAAAATAATCACATGAATGAAAATCTTACCACAATTGAGAATATATTTACAATAAAATTAGTAATTATAAATTTAAATGTGGCCCTATAATACCACATTAAGGTTTTTTGTATAGTGGAAAGACTTTCTATGTTATATGATAATTAAAATTGATTTTAATTAAAATTTCTTGTAACCGTAAAAGAGGAACTTTTATGTTATGATTTTAATTGATATATTTAGATTGGAAGAAAGAAATTACCTCATCTTAGGTTTCTTTCTTAGTAGTTGATGTTGACCATCCAAAATCCCTTTAAAATTTTCACCATTATTCTTATGAGGATCAAATGGTTGAATCCCACTAGTGGTGATCCACATGTGCTCCAATGATCTCCGAGCAGTGACACTGGATCTATAGGTGTTAGCATGGAAAATTGAATGTCTTGTGTAGTTCATTCTTGATCATTTGTTCTTTGGTCTTGAAGAAATATCTCTTGCATTCTCATTCTTTAGATTCAATAACATGGTGGATTCAAAATAGATTTCTTTTCAACAATTATCTCTTTTTAATTTACCTACATAGTAGCCATAATGGTCTATTTATAGATTTTCGTTTTTTGATAGAATTTTTTTAATTTCATGTCAGCCGTAATTTTTTTCAAATATTTAATAAACACCATTATAAATAATAATAATAATATAATTATTATTTTTATGCTTTGAACCATATAGTGAAAATAAAAATAATATTTACCAGCATGTAAATAACTATTTATCACCAGATGAAATCTTGGTCCGCTCACACTCTTTGATATATATGAAATACCTAAATAAATATTTTACTCATAAATTAATTTTTGATTCACAAATCAGTGAATAAATATTTATTAAATATTAAATCAAGTAAATAAATATATTTTTGTTTACCTGTTAAAGAACAAATATTGATTTAATTTATGTGACCAATGTAAAATGAATAAAATAATTATTTGATCTTTAGAATAATATTTATTCTATTAGTTAAATTCAAATGTAATTTAATCAATATCAATGGAAACACTTAGTTTGAGACCCTCTATGATTATTTTCTATTGGAATTAGGAAGGCTTGCCTAATGTCCAAGGTTTCAGTATGGAACTATGTCAAAAACCCCTAGAGAAAGAACATTATATCACAACATCGACAACCACATATGATTTTTCATTATGTAATATAATCTCCTTATCACAATATCTCATCTAGAAGGTTTCATGAAAGTGTCGTCGACCTATATGTTCTATACATCTTTCTTTGACTATCAAAAATATACACATTGATACACCATGTCCTTAAAATTTATGCGATAGTTATATTCAAAAAAAATTTACAAGATATAAACTCCCATAAATATGGAAGGGAAAAATTCTTCCTTGACGTATCCATTAATGGAATGTCAATAATGATGCACCCAGTATACCTTACTTCCCTCCAACATATGGCATGATAGTTTTTTTCAGTAAATTTAAGTGTTTGATTCATTAATTTCACCAATGATAATATTAATATCTAAGATCCATTGAACAAGATCACAAATATGAAGATTTGATGACACCAAAAAGTGAAAAATTCGTACTAGAAGTTATGTTCTCATAGCCTCCAATCTTGGAGATTACCATGTGTGAAATTCATGAGAAATAACTTTTTCCTTTATAGAGTTCTCCCTTCTAAAATTATATATATTATTTTTCCCATCAAAGTATGTTATCCAACCATATAATGATATTATGAGTACTATCATATCAATTCAATGTTCTCCTTGGAGTAGAGAAGTACTATAACTTTATCAATAAGGCAGATGCTCTAAAAAATTATTACATTAATGTCTTGAAGAAAAATGAACTATTTATAATATGTTCTTTAATATATATTCAATGCATTTAATATATATGTAATCAAATTGCCATCTGTTTTTTCTAGTATACCAACTCCAAAAGGACTTGTTTTAACCATTAGATTTCGCTGTCATACCACTAGAGTTAAACTCTATGTTTTACTTCTTCTCTATGTGGGAGACTTGAGATTCCCTAATATCAATATCAAATTTTAGGGTACATAAAACAATTTAATAATTTATTTTTAATTCTCAAATTTACAAATATTTTCCTATATTTGGATTTTTTGGGGCAAAGAAGTGGTCATGATTACTTTCGGGGGAGATAACAAAATCCTAATGCATATTGTGTAGGGATTAGGAATTTATTTTCATAATCCCAAATGGATTATTCATAGTTTATCTTAATTTTATGTAAATTTCTCTCCATAATAATTAATAGAGTGAGGAAAATATTTTTCAAAAACATTATCAAGAAATCAATCCACTCAACACTTTTATATCTTCATGGGGTTTTTATTTTTTATCAATGTCCACCATTTATCATATTCTTTATCAATATGATAAATATGTAGTGAAACATTATAATTTTAATATAATTAAATAATAATTTAGACATTTTCAATGGATTTTTTCCACTATTCCTCAATTAAAGGATCAGAAGTTTCATTGAATGTTGGAGGACTTTGTCTCATAAATGTTTCAATATCTACTTGCTCCTTCTTTGGTGGATTCAAGAATTCATTTTTATTCAAGTTTCAGTCCAATAGTTGAGTTATTTAAGAAAATATTTTCATGAATTTCTAAAATAATACTTTCATCAGGTTGGTAATATCATTTTACGAGTCATAAAATTTCCCTCTCAATGGTTTTTGACCCTGTTTCTCCTATTTCTAGCCATTTAACAGAAATAAAATAAGAATTAGAGTAATTATTTTTAAATTACTATACACATATATATGAAACTATTAAAATTAAAGTTATAACTCGGGAATAATATAAATTCATTAACATATGAATTTCTAGTTTTCAACCTATGTTATCCATGATATATTTCATAATATAAAATATTATGGGCATTTTTTCCTTCATATGGTTCATAAAGACTTTGTGTATTTCCAAAGCATATCCTCTAGAAGTTTTATACTAGGTTCACAGTAAGGATCATTATCATGTACTATGTAATGATTGAGTCAAGTCCAATGTTCCTTTTTCATATTTATTACCCCTATGTTCATCTATTCAAGAATCATGTCAAAATTTAGTTCCTATAAAGGGATGTAATTTCTTGTAAACCACTCACTCTATACTTCACCAAAATTCTAGGATATTTTCTTATACATAGGATTATCCTTAAACTTATCCTTACCATTATCCATAGGGTTTTACAAAAAAATTAGAATCCATGTTTCTAAATGTTTATTAAAACTATCCTCAGATACAAACTATATATACGAAATCCATTTACACAAATTATTACATGATTTTTTAAGATAAATATCATAAAATTAAAACATAAGATTGTAAAGGACTAGTTCTATTAGAATATTGAGTTCATAAAAAATCAAACGAAACAAAAACATTGAATATTAAATTTATTCTATATTATGAGATCATAAAATTTATTTGAGCTCATTAAAATACATGGTATAACCTGGGGTATAAATAATTAAATGTGTACGTTAAAAATACCAATAAGGGAATAAACATGATAAGGAAGCATAACATATGAGTCAAAGGAATAATATGATTAATAAAATATAAGTACAAGAGTAATACAGTGGAAGCATAAATATAAATCATGGTATCATAAGATCATTTCAACATGGAAATGTGGCCACAACACAAAAATGACTTAAATATAAGTAAATTCTAACTACCAATACAACATCAATTGGGTCACATAATCCCATAATGAGTTAGGTTCACTCCCTAATCTCATACATGACATCTCATGACACTAAATCATTTACCCAATTAATTGGAGGGATATATAATTCTATTATCATCCAAATAATTCACTTCATTTACATGTTTATGTGTGACATATATAAATATCAATCCATATTCCTAATCATAAAAATTTCCCAAGGAACAAAATGGGTTCCGTAATCTTCTCTCATAACTTAGTCACAATATATTCCTTAAAGAAGGAATTTGAGATACATCCATAATGAACATATTAACCCCTAGAAGGAATGGAGAGAAATCAAGATACACATGTGAGAGAAATTTATACAAAATTTATAATTTTTAGATTACTTTAAAGAGAGTGAAAGTAAGTATGAGAGAAATTGGTCATAACCCGAAGTAAATGGTGGGTTAGAAAAATTCATTACCTAGAGCCCAATTTGTTATATAAGTTTTATATATCCCTAAATAATAAATTTTAGTTAACTATTTACTATCTTAATAAGATTTTTCATAATTATTATTCCTTTTATTATAACATTTACCATTAATATTCAATTACATACCAATTAATTTCACGTTGGGTGTTTTAACAATAGACAAGTCATATATCCAAAATAAATTTTGTAAGTTTAATATGGTCAAAGATAATATTAATTAATTATAACCATAATTGAAAGCATGAAATAATTTTTATTTTTTATATAAATTATAAATTTTAAAACTACAATGAAATATGTTTATGAAAAATTAATTATGTTAGAATCATGGACATAGTAGGTCGTACGTACACATGAGTTGCGTTTCCATTTTTCAAAGATAATTAGGGAATAAAGGTAGTTTTTTTCAGATTTCAAGTATTCTGATTATACCAAAAAATATCATATTATTTATATAAATACTCTTCCACATACCATTCATTTTATTATATATTAAAAATTAATTACATTGCTTCACGAGGTGGTAGTCTTCCTTACACATGAATGATGTTATCATTAATTCAATGGATGATGAGGTAATAAATTATATGATATATTTATTTTAAAAAACTATTAAATTTTCCTGAATATAAGAAAATAAATTTAATCCATATTTAATTTTATGAAAGTTTGACATGAAAATCAAATGACATCTCTTGGTGAGATGACAGGTCACCATTCACACGATAGATGTTATCATTTTCATTATTGAATAGAAATTAAGAAGGTATAAATGATATTATAATTCCATAAGTATAATAACATCATAAATATCATATATAAACATAATACACGTCATTATTTATATCCAGGATAAACAATATTTGAAAACAAGTTACATCAGTTCACAGGGTTGTAGTCCACCGTACACATGATCAATGGTTTCATTTCCCATTTGATAGAGTATGAGATGGTTGTGGTTCATGTAATAAATATAAAAAATATAAGAATTTATATGATAATGACGTTAATATATCATAATTATTTATTAATATTTAAATTACCTAGAGGAATAAGAAAAATAAATCTGTTGGGTAATGATGTTACCTCTTCATCAGACAACTTCTTTTGGTTTGAACCAAAAGAATTCATAGGTAGGATTTATAACATAACTAGGGATTATGTAATAAGCCCGGATAATTATGGAATTAATTTCGTTAGCTACTATATAAAACAATTTTATTTGGATTTTTGAAAAGGATAGGTGTGCGGGTCCATATATTAGAGTCGGAGAGGACACATATAGAATTTTTTAAAGTAAATATTTCCACCCACATTTTTATCCAAAAAAAGGCCCCAAAATGGCTCATTTTAATTTATTAAATGATAAAAGGAAGAAATATGAAAACAAAATAGGAATTAAACATGGTTTGTGTCATTTTTTACAATTTAATTTTTAGATTAACATCCAGGTAAATCCGCTTTTACATTAACCAGGGTAAATAAATTTCTCTGATTTCAATATTAATTATGGTAAAATATTAATTTGAAATTATTTGATAATATTAATTATGTCTATTATAAATATGAAATACATTTTATAATTTAATCTTACATAAGTGGTAGAATTTAATTTAAAATTATTCCCACAGACATGTGAAAAAAATTGTTTTCCTAAATAAAAATTTTCAAAAGTTGGAAATATTTTTATATTAAAAATAATCCTAAAATTGATTATAATGACCTAATTTGGATTAATTAATATATAATTTTACTAATAATACTTTTAAAATGACATTAAATAAAATGGTTCTTTGAAATTCGGTAATTGATATGGAAAATTTTAATAAAAATTAGCATTCTTCACTATTTATTGATAAATGAATCTTTTTAGAAAAATGAAAAAAAAACACTATAAGATAATTTTGATATATTGATTTAAAAAATGAAGTTAATTTTTTAAATCAAAATTTTTAAATATATTAAAAATAGATTTTAATTTTTTTTCTCAAAGCCTGACAAAACCACCTCTAAGAAAAATATTATTTTTTAGAAAACATTTATTTTTCATTAAAATAGTTCTTAATTTATTTATAATATGAATATAACCATTTAATTTATTTTAAAAATTTGTGAAAAATATAATTTTTCAAAATTTAGTTAGCCATATTCATACCTGCCAACATACCAGCTTGGTTATAATGACTATATTTAAATAATAATATTTTAATGGAGTATCACATTTCTTTTAAACCCATTGTTGTGTGCATCAAAAACATTCAAAGAGATTAAAATAAATATAACATAAGTTCTCAGGTTGTTACAAAATCAAACTATGGTTTTCCAATAATTTTAAAAGATGCTCCCAAAGGGTAGTTTAATTTTATTTCATCAACCCAATATGATTTAAAAGTTTCTCATGCACTTCTAGAACTAAGTTTAGACAAAATTTTGAATAGATTTAATTTTATGATAAATGCAATGAAATTCTGGTGAGTAGCATAATAGAAATAAGTTATACACATGTGATACTTTTATGGAAAGTTAGTTGACCACTACTTTAAGCTGGTAGAAGACTCGTCATTAAATATTAGCCTCTGATTTGGGTTGGAATGAGGGAAAATGACAAACCAAAAAAACTCCCTGAAAATTGGGTATATTATGTCACATAGAAATAACACTGGAGATATAAAAGAAAACTATAAAATAATCTAGAGTACTATTAGATATATTAGTGGTTATCTAATTCATGTGATGAAAATTGAATCATATTGTGGATTAATAATATCCAATAAGGACCAAAGGAAGAAGAAAAGGGGAACTCCAAATGATGTAGATACATTACAAATGAGTATGAGAATGGTTTAATTTCATTGGGGTAAAATGGTAAAATCACACTTTTTAAATGGTTTCACGGTTTGGTTACAAAAAAATTTCAAATCATGCACCACCCTTTTAGTAGCCACTACCCAAGTTCACATCTCTCGTACAGATCACAGTCATGCTTCAATAAATAGTGTGAAAAAATGCATAGTTCCTATATAATTAATTTTATGTTTTTCATTGTTTGGATGCATTTATTTCATGTTTTTTTAAAATAATTCTCTTTCATTCTTGGGATGCATAATTAAGTGGAATTTTTAGTGTTAATCATGGGTTAATCATGTGCTTCATCCTATTTTTCTAAAAACCAAAAATCCATGTGATAAACCATGTTAGAATTCCCCAAAAACCCCCATGACCCATTTAGGAACATACATTAAGGTAAAATAAAATAATTAGACTAAACATTATAGGATTTGAACCTCTAAAAAATTACAATCATTCAAATGTGGGTTTTTAAGTCCTTCCTTGATCAATGCCAAGGATGAGAAACATAGGAAATTTGATAAAAAGAGGTGTTGGTGGAATATTTATTATATAACCTTCAAATGGTAGAGGATACATGTTCTATAAAAAATAGATGAGAAATATTTTTGACTCTGTATATTTTGAAATGTCAGAACATTCCAAAAGCTTGGTTGTATAGTTAATTGTAGATATGATAGGAATTGAAGAAGAATTTTTTACTGTTATCCAATATAACAGTGTTTATGATAGAAGTTATGGTATTTTAATTGAATTTGATGAAGATGTTTATTTATCCACTTCATGTGAAGAGGTAAAATTTCATTCATCTCATCATAGTCAAAGAAAATAGGTTGAGGTAAATAATATTATTGGCGTTCAAGGGTAATAGGTTCAAAATATAATAACATCATGGAAGTCTCCTATAACGTTTGGTATTCATAGGTTTATTAAAGAGAGGTTGAATAATATTTTGACGATCAATATTTTATTGATTCTGTGAATGAATAATTCAATCGAATTAAGAAGAATGGGACATGGGATCTTATTCCAAAACTAAATAATAATAATTTAATTGGCATGAAATTGTTTTTCTGAGACAACTTGAATGAATATGGTAAATTAAAAAGAAACAAGGTATGACTGGTTTGTAAAGGATATTCACTAGTTAAAGGTAGTGATTTTTATATGTCTATTTCTAGAATAGAAATACTTGAAACCATAATAATATTTTGCATTATTATTTCACAAAAAAAAACATTATTTTTCATATGCATGTCAAGTAGGATCTTTATAGTGGATTGGTTCATAAAGATGTATATATTGAGCAACCTTTCTGTTTCATTCCTGGTTAAGATGATATTTATATATGAAAGTTGAAGAATGATGTGTATGGTTTGAGGAAAATTGCAAGAGATTGGTATTATTAATTTGATACTCTATTAAGGAAGTAGAATTTCAAGAACGCAATATTTATAAGTAGTCTATACATAAAATAAAATCAAGATGTTTTGTTCATTATTATTATTTATATATATGAAATCATATTTTCATATAATAATGAAGAAATTTGTGATATGTTTTATAAGGAGTAAAATAAAAAAAATTCTATGCTAGTTGAAATGAAATACTTTATTGGATTATAAATCTATTAAAACTAAAGGAACATTTTCCTTTCATAAGAAAATAATGTTATGTAACTTTAAAGGAAGTTTTTCATTAATGAATAAAAGTTAATATTAAAGAGTTTAGAAATATATTTGGATTTCAGTTATATCTAAAAGATTTAAGATAAGATATTTTATATATTGTATAATTTATACCAGGTATCAAAATTCAATAAATAAATCTAATCTTATGAATGGAAATATAATTTATTAACATATAATTAGGTAAATTTTTTGCTGAATAAAATATTTCTATACATTAATGATTAATCTATTTGGTTATACATATATAGAATGAATAGGTTGTGTCGATGAAATAATATCTATATCATGTGGTTTTTTATTTTTGGTTGATTTATGTGTTAGTTGGAATACTAAGAATAAATATTTAATAAATCTCATCATGTAATAAGATTATCATATAGTAGCCACTCAAGATATACCAAAATTAGTGTGAATGAAGGCACAAAAATATGATTTAGGGTTTGATGTGAGGTTTCCACTTCTCTTGGGTTGTGAGAATTAAAGTTTTATAAATCCCACCATGAATATATTGAAAAATTATCCTTCTATTCACATTTATATTAAGTATCTCGTTGTGAAGGAGTATGGGAAAAATGTTTACCAATGTTGTATTTTTTACTTCAATGGAGGAAGTTACGAACATCTTCACTAAAGCATTTCCAAAGGAAATATTTCAAAGTTGAGGTTGATTGTGCGTGTATAATATAACTCTATTCAATGATAGGGTAC
Organism: Viscum album; assembly: GCA_963277665.1. Taxonomy (NCBI): domain Eukaryota; kingdom Viridiplantae; phylum Streptophyta; class Magnoliopsida; order Santalales; family Viscaceae; genus Viscum; species Viscum album. The sequence continues at coordinate 678,366,140 of OY728128.1, read as the reverse complement.
ATTCTATATTTTCTCTCTCTCATCATACCCATAGATAGTGTTTTTTAAGGGTTGTAAAACATATATCCAAAATAAATAAATTGGTATATGATTTACCTTTTAAGGGATATCAGGTATTAAGGGTAGTTTTTAAAATGGAGAAAGATTTTATTTCAGTGTGTGAGAATGATTTTATAAAAGAAATTAAGTAGATATAGGAACTTTTTCATAAAATATTAGTTATAAATATGTTGGAATGGAATAATTTTTTAAACAATTGTAAATTATTGATTTAAAGAGATCATGGAATGATTGTTTAATGGTTTATTTTTCCTAAACCAAGTTCATTCACATAGGACAAGAATATTTGGGTAAGTAATATATTTCATGAGTTTAAATGTTTCATATATCTATATTTATTGGTTTATATCATATTCTAAAGGTGGTATTGATGATATCAAGAAGTTATGAGGTGTTTTTTATTAAGAAGAATATAACTGTTAAGAAAAAATGATTTCTTATGTATTGAATTTTGTTATGAAACATAAATCACCTTAAAAAGTTTATAATTCCATAAAAAGTTTATAGAAAACCTATTATGGAATGAGATATGTGAATCTGGTGGATGGATTCCAAGGACTAAAGTGATCAATTAGAGTGTAGCTATAAACGTTTATATTATCATAATCAAAATTCTATCAGATTAATATATTAGATAACTAAAAGAAGGTGACACTTTTATAATCATCAAATTACTCAAACATCAAGTTTATATAAAAGTATTAATGTTTATAGCATAATTTGTTTTAAGTTAAATTGTTTATAATTGTGAAAACTTCTGAAGAAATTGGTTCTATTAGAAAAGATTATAAATTCTACCAAATTAATGTTTGAAATAACACAAGATAGATTATTTTGGGATCATTATACAAACTCTATTAGACATTAGTCTATGTTTTTTTGATGGATATTTCCAAACAAAGTCAATGAATAGAGAAACATGTGGAGATCATCAGACAGAGAATTATTAAGTGAGTTTGAATAAGTTCATTAGATAGATGTTCTTGGGAATGGTTTTCAGATAGAGGATCCTAAAGACATCCATCATATATAATTTTTTATACATATTTAATTGGATTAATAAAATGCATATGTATAAAAGAAATTATTTTAAGTAGATCCAATGAATAAATTAACTAAAAGATATTCGATTAAAGGAAACATTTAGAACACTTCTAGATAAAAAAATATGAAGTATACCAGATATAGAGTTACTAGAAAAAGTAGTAACTTGTGAGGTTACTAGAAAAAGAATTTCCAAAATATATGAACCAAATGATGTTTTGGGGATTATTGTAATGTATTTTATGAAAAAAATGGGATGATACTTAGTTTATCATTGAATGGTTCAATAGTAATTTTGGAAAGATAATGGTTTTAGGCTAGATTTTAGAATGATTTAAAAAACATTGATTGTGATAATTTGGAAATTCATTGAAATGAATGTTTAATCCCTTCATTTTATAAGTTTTAATGTGGTAAAATGAAGAATAATTAAAGTTTGATATTCCAATATTAATGTGGGAAATTAAAAATTAAGTTCATGCTTCTCAATAAATTTCCATGGAAATGTTCCCCATATAAATGAAGGAAAGTGTTCTAATAAAAAAGTGATGTTTTTTCTACAATTATTATGATTAAAGAAGTGTGGTACCAATGGAAAAGGTTTATAAATCTTGTATCTTTATATTGAATAAAGTGTAACTTGACAAAGTGATACTAGATAGAGTCTCTCTGATATTTGGTATCATATGAACAGGGTAAAATGAAAAATGGATAAATTGTGGAACATTTGGTATCAATCAAATGAGGTATAAAAGAGAGGGTATAAAAATTAGTATAATGGATAATTATGTATCAGACAGAAAGTAGAAGATGGACAGGTCTAAATGAAGATATTGATAAATAAGTTCTTTTATATTCTATATTTCCATAACTTATTAATTTATATACTATGAATAAATCTAATAAATTCCATGGATAATTGTCTATATATCTTGTTACCTAAAATATGGGTTTCTAAGTTTTTTCATCTCAAGAGAAATGTCTTTTATTTTAGTCTTATACAACTGTAAGAGGTAACAATTATTTTTCATATTTTATCCACTTATTCTACTTGTAAAACTGTATCACTCCCACTAACCTTGTATAGATATATGGAATACATTCATTCATAATAAAACTAACCTCCATGGTGGTTTCCTTAAATTCATATTCTAGGATCATGATGTTTCTCAAAATAGATAAATGTATTTTTGCAACTAAAATAAATTATTATCCTTCACAGGTGTCACCAGTCCATCTAGTTGTGTCCTATAGATGTATTACATAGGGTTTCTATAAATGAAGGTGGTCTTGAAATCCAATTACCTGAAACAATAATCAAATAAATTTTATATAATAGTTATAGATCAAAAATATTGAACTTGATTTTGGTAAATGCAATCCATCTAAAAATTCATATGAAATTTCGAATAATAAATAATATACATTTACTAATTCTTTATATGATTATTTATAAATATAAAATAATATTTATGTGATGAATTTATTAATATAAAACCAATACTTTGGTTTTATATTTTACCTACACCATAAGTGTATCTTGAATAATTCATTACATTAAATCATATCATGTATAATGTTTCCATTCTAACTCTCCCACATCCAAAACCTTAACTTTATTAAAGTCATGTCTACTTTCACTTTATCAAAAGAGAATTTCTACCATATTATATAAATATAATAAATCATTAATAATACATTTTCTTTCTTAGGGAAAGTACTATCCTAATATTATTTAAGATAAATAACTATGATTAATTTATTGTTTTCCTCAATGTTCATTTTTAGATAAATCCATCTTTAAAAACAATTCTCAACAAACACATTATACTATGACATAATAGATTACCACAATATAATAACTTATATGATATCCATTATTCAATATAGTTTCCAGATAGATAATTGTTAAAAAAAATTTCTATGTAACATTTCATGAATGGAATAATGTATGACATGCAATATATAAAAGACTCTTCATTAATCCTTCTTATAATACTACCATATCTTTTTTATGTATAAGGAAATGTGATTTTATGAATTTCTCCACTATAAATTTAAATTATTGATGAATTTATAGTTTAGATATTCTCTTATTATCCTTCCTAGAGGATCTAATATCATTGTCCAAGTGTAATTTTTACTTCAATTTTACATTCCTATAATATCATAAAGTAATCTAATTTTTTTAATAAATGTACTTATATTATTTCATTAAAATATTTCTCCCAATCATCTTATCACAATTATAGAATCCCTATGGATACACCTTTATCTCAATAGTTATCTTTCTCTGAAAACATGATAAGTAATTGTGTGAAAATTACCTATTAGTTTTAGCTCCAAATAGTCTAAACACTCTTAGGGTTATATATTTGATACATACTTATATATTTACTTGACAAAAAAATTTATTTCCAAAATAGGGTATGATTCTTATATTTTTTATTGATTATTAATTTCCTATATTGTATATATAAACTCAAGAACTACAAAAATAATTGATAATTATGAAATATCATGAAAATATTCTTCTAAAACATAAAATGATGTCTCGTTGTGTCCATAACTGAACATTTGATATAATTTTTTGTTTTACTAAACACAAAAATTATTACTTAATTAGAATCATTAAAATTATAAAAAAAATTGTGTGTTTTTTTACTTAGGATTCACTATTTCACGACATAATGAGATTTAACCATTCATCTTGTAATTATTTTAAAATTACATAGTTCAAGTAATTGAATGAAAATATATGAATTTAATATTGTATTTATTATTAAATAATTGAAATATAAATATTTATTTCATTATGAATATATCAAAAGAAAAAGTATTTTCATTTTTCTTTTATAATTCATTATAGATCCTATTAAAATATACATTTTCCCATATGAGAAGTAGATATACTCGTGTTCATTGTTTAACCTCTAAATATTTTTCTCTTTACATGATATTATGATAGATCCATCTACATTGAACCATTCATGATATTTTCATCCTTTTCATTCACATTTTCACTATAATGGGATAGAAACCATATTCTTACTAATCCTTATCAACCTAGGTAAGTGTATCAAAATATTCTTGAGCAGCTTCTCCATATTTTGAATCATACAATTCTAAATAAATATGAATAATCTAGGTGGTATGGATGATATTATGAGATTAATGGATATTATATTATTTATAAGAAAGAGTAACTTCACTAAGTGTTCAATGTAATTCAATATCATGAAGGATATATCAATTTTTTTTACCATTTTCTAATATAAATTGTTATAGTGTTATGAAAGTAAATATTATTTCTATCCTCTCCATTCACTTTTCTAGATCTTGTAGATTTTTTATCATGGTTATCCATCGAAGTCATTATTTTTTTTAAAAAAGGTTGGGGTCGAAGCCTCAATTTATTATTTAAAGCAAAGACCTCTTTAGACTGGGTAGAGGGTGCCCCATTACATAGCCCGAAGGCCAAAGGCCAAGTGGCCTGAATACAAGGCTTCAAAGCCCATTTTTTTTTGCCCAAAGGACCCCTCGGTGAACAGTACTACTACAGTACCCGCACTGCTATAGTAACTGCTATAGTACCCACCGCCGCTACAGTACATGCTACAGTCCCTCCGCCGCTACAGTGTCGTCGTTGCTACAGTACCCTGCTACAGTTCCATCCAAGTCATTATAGGAAACCTTCAACTATATATACGAAACTAACAATATGATTCAATGGACATTAAAATCATCCACTATTTAACACATGTAGTAATCATTCTCACGCTCTCTTGGTCGATGAGGTGGGTGATCAGGAATATGGGACTCCAAGATGCAATAATAATTTTTCAATACTATTATAGTTTATAAATATCTATAAAACTCATAGAAATTTGTGCATGTGAGGACATGGACTTTTTCTAGGGAAGATAGTAGTGCACTTATGGTTTCACATCCCAATTTCTATAGTATAAAATATCAATACTTTATCTTCATTATTCTATGTCACATAAAAAAATTATTTTTACTAATCTTCCTCTATTTTATCAAATGAATATATTCCTTTAAATTCAATTTTAAATATCATGTCACATGGATATTATAGAGTAAAGGATCCAAATTTACCTTCAAATAATCTAGACATGGAATTAAAATATTATTAAATGGTAATTAGTTAAGTGGCCATTCCAACTATAAAACTCTCTCTTCTATGATCTGTTGGGTGGACTCCATAATACTAAATTATTAACTTCGATTACCTCAATCATTACCTCTAAGTTACACTAATTATTTATTAGGGAAAAAATCATTGATTTTAACTTTGTAAAGTTGACCGGATAAATTTATTTTAGGTCACTAATAATTCAAATCACCTTGGCTTGGGCTAGACAAGTACTTCGAAGTATGATTTAATTATAACTTAAGTGGTGGAAGGAGTATGACTTATTATTTTATTGTGATATTTTATTTATATTATATGAATAAATATTCATTATTTAATCCTTTACATACTTTTTAATATTATTTGGCTATCAAATAATTAATTAACCATGTATTGATGGAATATGTTTTTCCAAAATAGATTTATTTAATTTCACATTGCATACGTCTTAATTAATTTACATTATGTGATCATGTTTAATTATCAAATAAACATTTCATCACATAAATAAATAAATAACCATTTAATTGGAAAAAAAATAAACATGTGATAATATTGTGATCTTTTAACTAATTATTGGTTTCTCTAGTGAAATATAAATTAGTCATTTGACCTAGGGGAATAAGTCCTTGAGTTGATGTCCTTCTTGATTTGAAGCATTTCGTATTTAATAATTGTGTCCCCTTAGTTGGTTTTACCATAGCCTAGTTTTTAACCATCTCCCCTCACCTATATATCCTTTATTTACATATTTTAATTCACTCGTTTTATTTTTACAAAAAAAATTATGGAAATGTAGGATCATACATAATAAATCAGAAAGTATGATTCAGATATCATTGTGTTTAATTTAATAACAAATTTTTCATATAAAAAAAATCTAAATAATAATTAAATTAAATAATAACCCAAAAAATAAATACTTTGATAAATATCATTCTATATGACAACATGAAAAAACTACCTGTACCCATCATTTCAATTTTTTCATAATTTAAGATAAAATTCCATAATTAAAAACTATTTATCAATTTATTTATTTATTTTATCCTAATTAATAATATAAATAGTTCTTGAGTTTCCCATTATTTTATTTAAAATTTGAAATTAATTAGTACATGGAGTATACCAACCAGGTATACTGTGTGTACCCTCCTGGTCAAATTAAATTCATTCTATATTTTTTCTGAATTATATATATACACGAAACATGAATTTGAGGAAACATGGAATATTCTGTTCTATATTACATATATTATAATTTAACTCGTAGAGTGTGTGACATCATTTATTTGTAGTCCTTATCTAGTAATTTGTACTTACATGACAAGTTTGTTTACATAGATATTAATGAAATTACATGACGTGTTAATCCAGGGGTTTAGTTTTGTAGTCTTCAGGGAATTTATGACCACACAACATTCCTTCAATATATATAATGTGTACCATTAGAAATTTACATGAAGTATATGAAATTTAAAATGATGATTCATATAATATATTTTCATAATAATATAGAAAATAATTATTAAGGCATTTAATTACATGACCTGCTGAAAATAACGCTGTGTGTAATTCATGTGGGAGACCCTAACACACAGTGTGTATATCTAGATACATGTCATGTAGTTCATTCTACCTTTAAATAATAAATATTTTGTTGTGTTTACACACAAAACACACTTATTTATGCATATACCTTAACTAATTTACCCTCAGTTACACTGCATGTACATCCAGTTACCTGGCATGTAATTCTATCTTGCCTAACTTTTCTATATTCCTAGGGACTCAATATGGATCTTAGGTAGATAAAAATTTGTTACATGATGTGTACATCCATCTAAAAATTGTGTACTTAACATGATGTTATTTTACTCAGTAGTTAGTCAATACAAGGCGTGTGTATTAATTACACACTAAATACATTCAAAACATAGTTTCAAAACCATGTTAAGTAACATTATATGTAAAATATTTACAAGTCTTGCACGACTTTCTACTTGTGTTCCAACTATAAATCAATGCATGAAATGAAATAAAACCATGCTCCAACCCTGACAGGGTATGTCATGCTTTAAAAAGTTCACACTTATGTGGTTGATCATTGTTACATGGGGTAAAATTTTCTATTATACATCATGTAAATATGTCTTATAGCTAGAATCGCCAACACCTTCAGATGGTATATTTTAGAACTATTCAATTTAACTTGGCATGTTTATAGTTTTATGAAACATAATTTTCATGTTATCTCTAATTTTGGATTAAATAAAAAAACACAAAATAAAATATCACTAATAATTTCAGAACAAAAAATATTAAACAAATATAAATTATAAAATCGCCATTATTGTCTTGCATGAAGGATCTATGGTGTAGTGGAAGTGATCCATACCATTTTTAAATAAAATTCTCATAAATTTAAATTGTTAATATTTAATGAACTTGATTTTACAACCATAGATTCTTCATAGAGAATATCGTTTCACATAAAATTAATAAGTAATTTATATAAATAGTTAACTTAGATTGGGAATTATTTGGTAGGTATTGATCAATATAGTTTCTTCTCTTCTTGTTTCATCATTATAGCATTAAATCCAAGCTATAATCTCATTATCATTTTCCACCCATGATTTTTTATTCCTATAATGGTATATTTGGCATCATAGGTGCTATTGTAGAGGAATCAGACACATTGTGTCACCCTATGAAGATCAAATATAGAAATATATGTGGATTGAGAAAAAATATCGCTTCTTTTATTATACATTAGTGTGAGGATTTCGATTGTATATAATTCATGGGAGCATTATTAAGAGGTTTCCTTGGCTTGAGATGATTTACTTGATAAGAAAATATTTTCCAAAATAATTCTCATTATCCTAAATAATGGTAAATATGAAATTTATATTTAGGGATAAATATTTTATAATTACATTATGTCCCTTTATCAAATATTATCTCAAATATATTTCCCACATCAAATTATAAAATTATTATTATTGTATTCCTCAGCATGCACTAACACATAGATATTTAAATAAGATTTCATAAAAAGTAAAATAATATATTTTTTAAACGTTTTTGAATAAAATATATCATTTTATTTGGACCTTAACTCAGATCATCAATCCTCGCCAACATTTATCAATCACTGAATAATAAATATTAAAAAAAATACAATAAATATCTATATATTATAATTTAATTATAAAATAAATATTATATTTTCTAAAGTCACAAATAAATATTTATTTTAACATTCATGTAAATATATAAATATCAATTTTTAAATAAATATTTATGCCTAAAGATTATAATAAAAAAAGAATAAGTATAAAATATTATTTATTTATTAACTCATAAATAATATTTATTTTATATCAAACTCACTTATAATATAAATTCAAAATTCTGGTGAAGGGATTTATGTGATCAACCTAACTATAATAATTATTGAACCATAACATAATAATAATATTTATTTATAATATTTAATTCCTATAGAATTTTACTATGATTTTGACTATATAGTTATTTTGTGCCCATCTAGGCCTCTTTCTTAGTGTCATTCGGTGAACTTACCTAATGACCACATATGGTGTCCAGAAACACATCAAGGAACCAATATGAAAAGATGTTAATGTTATAAGGAAAACAACCTCATATGAACAATTATTGTATAATATAATCTCTTTGTCGAGGTATCTCATCAACTATGTTTCATACTTGTGACATCAATCAATATTCATGATTTATATTCTTGGACCAAAAGAAATTAACTCATAAAATACCATACATGTCCATTGATTTAATTAGATTGTTTTATTTCAATAAAATGGATATAGATATCAGATTACAATATCTTTAAATGATTCTCTCCTTTTGGAGAAGGATTACTCTAATTAATAGTGTTCTTTCCTCCATTTCCCTACACATAATGTTGTTCATCGAGTACCAAATTATATGATTAATTATACTGATAAGATACTTATGGATTCAACTAAGACTTCGGGAAGGAGGGAAATTTCCACTCGGATTCCTAGTCTCTATTGGAAAGAAATTTTGAAAATTGGGAATCGTTGTCAAAGGGTTGAAGAATTATATATCCCTCTTACAAGCTAATCTTTCTTAAGAGTCCATTGAGGGATATTCATTACTTGTATAATTCACAAGGAAAAAATATTTGAAGGTAACTTGCATTGACTAAAACTGGGTATTGGGGATCAATAGGATTTAGTGTGTTCTACTGGAATACATATAGAAAATAATTTAATAGTATATATGGATAATTTGATATGATACTATCTCTTTCTTCTTCAATAACTGATGAGGTTTTAGGCTCTTCATTCATCATTTCCTAGACCCATGCATGTGGTTTCCAGAAGCTATTGATCAACCATATTTGACCAATTTCATCCTAGACTTCAAGAATAAGCTCACTTATAATAGAATCAAGATTATTGAGAGAGATAATGTTCAATAATTCATGCCATCGGGTTTAGGTACTTACTTTATGTATAAGTATCGAAAAATCATTAATGTTACTCAATATCAGTACTCCTAAAAAAAATTTGTGACATCAAGATATTTTTATGTCTTTTTAATTTAATTCAATAAATAATAAATTCTTAAAAATAAAAAAAATACTGAAGTTCATTTTATTTGAAATAATACCATAATTCAGATTTGGGTACACTAATACCTCTTCATAATACAGAATTATTTTCTTAACAATGGATCCAAGAATTCTAAATTTACAATTATCATAAATAATAAAAGAGGTAGATAAAAAATAATCATTATAACAAAAAAATAATATCCCAATTAATTAGGAGCATCCATGAGTAGAAGTCCATCAATGATTCTAAGAGTAAGTATGTAGAGTGTTAGAATTATGGGAACACTCCTTGTATGTTTAAAAACTAGAATTCGTAGATTTAGATAATATGAAATTATTTCTCTTAATTGGGTATTTTATAAATTTTTTATGTGAATATTGATAGAGAGATAGCCATTATAATATTCTTGAATAATAAAAAATATATAAATCATTGTTTATAAATTTATTCGTAAAATTTTAATTTTATTTTTCACCAAGGTATTTTTATATATGAAATATAATATTTATTATAATAGAATATTTTTTTTTAAAAAAAGATATTATATATAATCTCATGGGTAAACATTTTCATTGTAGTTATAATATTAAATTCAATTAATAGTAGCATAATTATAATTAAAATATAAATATTTTCAAACAAAAAATTTTAATGTATATTTATATGTATAAAAAAATGTAGAATCATTTTGTTAACTAAAAATACAACTAATTTTAGACATATGAGGTGTATATTTCTTTTCAAAAAATATTTTAAATAAAATTACATCATAAAACATATAATTAAAACCTTCATAATTAACCATCCTACATGATAACGAAAAAAAACCAATGAATTGATGGTGATGTTGGGTGTGTGTATGTCATGTGTAGCATGCACAATCCAGAGAGTAATGGTCTGAGAATAGATGGGTGCACACATTGGTGAATCAATGGTCCATGCTACAAATGAGGCAATGCGGATAATTATTAGTGCATACCAGAATACTCAGATTTAAGAAGTGATTGATGTCAAATCGCTTATAAGTTAGTATGTAATCGAACAAATATTCAATTTGAGATCATGATATTTTGGAACTAAAGATACATTTAAAACATATTTTAACATCAAGTGTAGTTTTATCTAATCAGTTTAGGTCATCTGATCAACCTGAGTGACTATCATTATCCTCAGGTTCAAAACCTCACAACATTATCACGTTCTTATTCTTATTCTAACAAGGGAACCATTTTTTCACTTTATTCATGACCTATAGAGGGCCCATCTAGATTCCATATTTTTCCTCCACCACTGTGTTCCTTCTACAATAGGCCCTTGGTCCTTGATCTTTAAAATAGTGAAGATAAACACCAATCATGAAGAACTCTTGGACAATACACCATTATTAATCAATGAAGACTCTCTCACTATTTTCCCCCTTGAACTATAGGGATAAAACCAATTCACCATTAACATCAGAATCCAAGAATAAATTTTTTTATTTCATCCATCCACTGGAATATGTTTTACAAAATTTGGTAGTTGTGATGTGAAGATTATCAGGAGGTGTTATTGTAATCAAATAAATCATTATAAGAACTCCTTAACACTCGATGGAACTGATATAAATAAGTGATATATGTAACCATAATAATGGACTTTGAATCTGGGAAGTTATGTAAATTATATGTTGAATCCAATTACAAAACTATATATCTCCTATAAAGTTAAAAATTTGTAATGGAAAATTATCTACATCCTGATTTAGATTTCCCGAAAAAATAATTAAAGTCTCTAAATAAAATAATGGATTATTAAAAGTATTAGTCTCCATCTATATATATATATATATAACAATGAAAATCACTTTCAAAGACAACACACACAACATCTTCATCTGCCGAAAAGGGAGGACGTACAAATATACCATCAATTAAATGGTTGATAAACAAAATCTTGAAAATTATTCCCAATATTAAATTAAACATTCCTTCCCCAAAATATTTTTATATAGATATAGGTGATTGGATAATATCTTTCTGAAATAAAAAATCATCCACTAGTATCAGTATCATTTTCATAACTCACCTATATAAATGATATCTAACCTCACTGGTGGATATTCACATAGATATACTTATCTTCTTTCTTCATAGCCTTAGAATTTAAATCTTAGAAAGAGTCCTATGGTTCTTGTGGTGAATTTATATCTTAGGTGAAATATTTTTTATTCAATTTTTCAATAAAGGATAAGGTAAAAAATTGATAAATGATTATTTCATGTTTTATTAAAACACCTATTGTAAGGGTAATATAATTATCTAAAAATATCTCTTTAAAGGGGAGAATGTTTTTAAGTATTTAATTTCATTTATTTATTTAAAATTTATATTTAAAATTTAGTAATATATTAAAAGATAATTTTTTCTGGAATTCGATGATTATTTTAAAGTGATAAAATTAATAATTTTATATAACAAATGGCTCTTAATTATATAAATTTAGTTAATGATTATATTTATAGCCATGCACTATACTTGTCATTTAAACACCATATATGTTAATAAACTCATTTATTTTATTCTGGTATTAAAGAATTATTTAAAAGTGTTGCTTATGAATGTCTTTATTAATTCTAATCATTGTGAAAGTATAGACTCTCCTTTAAGGAAATTTCTATTAATGTCTAAAATATATGTAATTATTTTACTCTCTGAAAAATAAATTACACATATATGAATTTTTTTAATGTTTATTTTTAATATAATTAAAATTATAATGGAAAGATTTACACAAATGTTATATTTAAAATCTGTAACTTGGTATTAATTATAAAGATGAGGAATATGGAGTTAACACATGACCTCAATATGGGTATTTTTTCTAAAAGTTATGTATAAACCTTCCATACTAAAAGTTTCCATATGGTTTTCATAATGTTTATTGAGTATCATCATACTTCATAAATAAATACAATTTTCAAAAGTAAAGTTATAAATTTCCCAACAAGACATATTGATTTATTTTATATGGATTTATGTTTTGAAGATAAAAATTCTTTTTATTTTCTTTAATTAATCACTTTTATGGATTTTAAATACCTAATTTATTGTTTAGGGAATACATTTATTATATCAAATGTTTTATATTTGATATAAAATGAGTGTTTTTGAAATTTTTTTATAAACTTTTAAGGAGAAAGTATTTTTCCAATTATTGTGAAATTTTGTTCTTGTCCTATGTTTTAAAATGTTTTCCATAGGTTTAGTGATGGGTATAAGATCAATGGTGTTTGGTCCTGACTAATTATGTAGCTCGATTGAAGTCAGATATGTGTTCATAGGATTTTTTTTAAACTATAATATTTATTATTGTTTCTTAATATTGCAAAACTATAGACTAAAAAGATCATTAGATACGTAAAGGACTGTATATTTTGGTTGTTGAATATTTTATTTTGAAAAAATATATATATCTTGATTTTAACAAAGGAAAATGTATTTTGGTTCTTGGGAAGCCATGATTGTAATCAGAGGAATGGTTTAGAAAATTTTGATATTATGATGTTTTTTATTAAGGATATTAATTTTTTTAGTATTTTTTAAGTAAAGTCTCAGTTATGTAACTTTTGTTGATTGAAGAATCAGTTTCAATATAGAAGGAGGAAGATTAGAGAAAAATCTTCTATCTCTTATGGATGACATGCTTGTAAATATTATCTCAAATTCTTACTCTTTTAATTTCAAAACATTCACCAACATAAAACTATTTTGAAAACAATTATATAAAATATCAAACACCTCTTATATACCTCAATATCATCATGAATCCTTCATTTTTTTTGGATGGAATCCAAAATGCTTAGCTTCCCAACTTTTCCTAAAATGGAGATTGTAACAACCCAAAGTTATTCAATGGAATTTCACTTCTTATAATTATTTCATAAAATCACATAAAAAACATAATGAACTACTATGTGCTAAGTGACCTTTAAACATATGTTTTTCACTTCTGTGTTTGGAATTTTGAAATTCTGATATAAACGATTATGTTCAAGATGATTTTTGGATTCTAATAAGACAAAAATAAAATTTAGTGAATAGTAACCTACCATTATGAATAGTAATATACCATTAGGAATAGTGATATACCATAATGAATATTAACCTTACTTATGATAATATAAAAATAATAATCAAGTGATAGTATGATGTACCTATATTTTAGAATAAGTAAATAAATGTTTTAAAACTGTTTTTTAGTAATAAACCATGATTTTAACTAAATATTAAATTAATCATATTTAGAAATTTATTTATGAAGAATTGACTTCATTTTTGGATTCTACATTTCGAAAAATGGTTGGGGTGAAATTTTGGGATTTTTCTGAAATACATGATTTTTATGAATAGTGAAATACCTAAATTTACAAAATAAGCCAAAAAATCAAATTGTAGGGTCTTGTGTGATGTTATGCTAATGTAAGACCACTTGTTTAGGGATTATATTATAAAATTACTATTATTGGTCATTCAAGACTCACTATTCCTTGTCTTTTGGGGAAATAATAAACTAATTAATTTTATATTAAAGACACCCTTCTCTGCTCCACTATAAAAAACCACCTTTCACACTATCATTTCCCCACACCTCTCATGCTCCAACCCTTCTATAAACTCTGCCCAAAAATATTCCCTATCCCCTATCCTACTTCCAAGAGTTGTTTTTCTCATCAATACACCACGCCTGGCCTCCTTAAGGAGGATCTAAAGAGGAGGATTTAAGAGGTAATATCTCTCTCTCTTCTCCTTTAATTTCCTTTCAATTTTCTGTTCATTTCTTGATCTCTAACCACCTATCTTCATCCAAATGGTATTGTCACTCCATTGCTATACATTTACTGTAATTTTATGATGCTAGTGGGATATTATATCATCCAACCCCCTTTCCCTCTTCCTTTTATTTTATTAAAGAGAAGGTTGCTTGTGAGGTGTTAATTTATCACCTTCAAGACCAACATGTTTTCTTCTTCCATTTATACCTTCAGATCTGGCCATGAAACCATTTTTATGGTTGAACCAGAATATGTTATATGTATAATAACCTATTAAATGTTCTGGAACTGACTTATGTACATATTAGTGTGCGATAAATTAAAATAAGTTCATTGTGATCGAAAAACCACCCAAATTAACCCAAATAATCATCATTTAATTTTTATCAAATGATTCATCCACATGGTATATAATATAACTCATTATATGATAATTTTAAATTCTTTAATTTCATTAATAAATATTAATATTAGTTCTGTGTGTTTTCCCAAGCTCTACCCAAACTTCAATTTTTGAATACAATTGAACCACCCAAGAAAACCCATAAAAACGAACATCCACGAACAATGTTTTTAAACTCTATAAGTCATCCAAAGGAACATAAAATGAAAAAATGAAACTAGAATGAACCCTAATCTTGAATACAAGGTTCTTGAATTTCTAATTAATGAATATAATGTCATTAGACAGGAAATTAAAGAGTAGGAAGCGTTCAGATACAAGGTATGGGGAAATTCTCAAACCCCACATCCATCCTTCGGGTTCTCCCTATATCAGTCATTTTTTATATGGTTACTCCTTAAAAATCATCTTTTCATCATTTTATTTCCTTTTTTCGGATATACATTTTTTTCAATGGCATTTATGAAAAACCAAATGTTTTCCAAAAGAACTCTTCTTTCAAGAACACACCTTTCACTTCTCATTCAAGATTTACGGTTCTTATATCAAGTATGTTATTCCATTTTTCATTGGGAACCCAAAGTTAATGAATGTGTATTTATGAGATGAAACCCATTCCTTTTCATGGGATAGTTATATTCATTGATGTTATATTTTAATTGTGTAATGCACGAGAAATGATAATGTTATGATGTGACGGGTGCGCCCGTAATTATATAGCGCAATATGAATGTTTAAATTTGAGAGGTGTGCCTGGAATTATACAGCCCTCCAATGCATTGGGTAAAGTGATGAATCTCATTAGTAAATGTTAAATGATGTGTTAAAAAGATTCTATATTTTTTCAGAATCATGGGTGGTAGTTAACCACTAAGACATGATGTTTTATTTTTATGAATTTCCATATTTCAAGACTCTTATTAATGCCTGCTCACTTGTCCATGATTCTTGGCCTATGTTATGAATATGCTCACCCCTTTCTATATTTTTCTTATCTATCCTCTTACTAGACTTCTATCTCACCCATTTGTTTGTATATCCACAGGTCACTACATGTACCAAGGAGAGGTCAAGTGCCAATAAGAAACATGACAAGAAGAAATGAACAAAAAAAAGATTATGCTTGATGTTGTAATTGTTATGTATGGTCCTAGTTTTCCAAAGACACTAAACTGTTTGATCCTTTATGTGTAATACTATTATGTTTTTTATCTTTAAAATTATGTAATAGTAATATATGAAAACTTTGGGTCACTATAATACGTATTAGAGGAAAGGTTTAGATAATTTGGAAATTAGGATTACTGAACCCTAGAGAAAACCTCTACCATGAGACTATGTAAAAATATTCACACAAGAAGATTTACACAGGGATCCCATATGTTATGATTTTAGTATAAATTTTGAAAATAAATAATTTATTTATTCATGAATTGTTGACTTATGTTTTGTTCTAACCTTTTTTATTTTAGAAAATGGTGGGAACCTGGAGAAACCAGGCCAACAAATCGTGCGAGGGACAATACAACGATTACCCAAATGACATCCCCAATGATTTGTGAGGTGGAGTTCAAAACATCATGGAGATTCTTACAGAATTATCTTAGGTTATGAATAATAACCATAATAATGGGGAATTTCCTCCTCCACCAAAGAGGGAGAAACTTCCTATCGAATGATTTATACAGAAATGACCACCGAAGTTTAATGGATCTTCTGATCCACTAGTTGCGGAACATTGGGTCAACTCCATGTAGAAGATATTTTATGTTCTTCACATTTCTAAGACAGAGAAGGTGACCTTAGCCATTTATCGTCTAGATAGATAAGATGATCAATGATGGGATTTGATTAAGAACACTAAGAGAAGTGAGGAAATTGAAGAGATGGAATAGGAAGACATTAAGATCATGTTTCTTAATAAGTATTTCCCACAAACTCTTCATATGAAAATGGAGAGATAATTCATAAAACTTAAGAAAAAAGGAGAATCTGTCACAACCTACGAAGCAAATTTCACAAGGCTTTCAAGGTACGCTTCGTGTTTTGTTATCAACAATGATAGCAAAATTCATAGATTCTTTAATGGATTAAAACCACACCATCAAAAGGATCTTGAAATTCAAGATTTTTGGAGTTATGAAGAATTTTTTTGATGTGATCTCCAAGTGAATATGGAGTTTGGATAATGGTCTCATGTCTATGGTGATATGAAATGAAAGATGGAGTTTCATGCAGATGGATCTAATGACAAAGGTGGGAAGAAAAATCAATGACCCACATTCCAAAAATGTGGGAAGTTGCAACATGGGAAAAACTATTATTTGATTTTGGTTCTATGAATTCCCTTATATATTTTAAGTTTTCTAGAACTATAGAATTGAAGCCCTGGAACCCAAAAGTAGAGATATCTGTAAAAACACCAAGTGGGGAAATCATTGCAACCCAAGTGTTTGACTCTTCTCCTGTTGGCGTATGTGGGAGGATTCATCCAGCGAATATCATAATACTTTCCTTGGTGGAATTTGACGCTGTAATGGGAAAGGATTGGATCTCATTATATAGAGCACATATCAACTATCGGGAAAAGGAAATATATTTTCATATTCTGAACCATCCCATGTTCCTGTACAAATTCAAGTAAGATCATGAATCTCCTTTGAAAAATCCTTCAATGGTGTGGGTGTTGATTCCCATTGAATAAGCATACCTCACCCAAATGGTTGAGTCAAAGGAAAGTTCCAACCGTGAGTAAATTCCCATCACAAGGGAATACAACGATGTATTTCACAAAGAGTTCCCGGAATTCCCCCGGATAATGAGGTAGAGTTCTCAATAGAACTCATACCTGGAGCTACTCCAATCTCAAAGTGTCCCTATAGGATGGATCCTATCGAACTGGTTGAGTTAAAGAAGAAACTGCAGGAGCATCTGGAAAAAGGGTTCATACGCCCTAGTGCATCACCTTAGGGTGTGCCAGTACGCTTTGTGAAGAAGAATGATGGAACAATGCGGCTATGTATCGACTATCAGGAACTCAACAAGATCACCATAAAGAACGATTATTCTCTTTCAAGGATTGATGACTTGTTCGATCAGTTAAGAGTAGCTAAATAATTCTCAAGGTTGGATCTTCATTCTGGATATCATCAGCTGAAGGTGAAGAACGAGGATATTTAGAAGACTACCTTCCTTACAAGGTATGGGCACTATGAGTTTCTAGTGATTCCCTTTGGACTTACTAATGCCCCTAAAATCTTCATGGATTTCATGAATAGAGTCTTTATACATTACCTTGAAAACTTATTGGTAGTGTTTATCTATGATATTCTCATCTAATCCAAGAGAAATGAGGAACATGAAGAACATATAAGGCTTGTGTTGGTGACATTGAGAAATTAGAAGTTGTACACCAAGTTCATCAAGTGTGACTTTTAGATGAATAAAGTCACGTTCTTGGGACATGTGATCACAAATGAGGGAATTTCATAGGATCCTTCAAAAACAAAGGCAATTAAGGATTGGCCCAGGCCCTCTAGTGTCACCAAAATCAGTAGTTTTCTTGGATTAGTGGGGTACTATTGACATTTTTTGAGAAACTTATCACGATTTTCAGGCCCGCTAACTAAGTTAAAAAGGAAAGGGGTAAAGTATGAATGGACAGAAGAATGTGAGGGAAGCTTCCAGGATCTAAAGAGAAGGCTGATCACTGCACATGTACTCACACTACTGAAAAGTGGAGAATTTTTTGTGATATACAGTGATTTTTCAAAGAAAGGCTTGGATTGCAAACTCAGGAAAAATGATAATGTGATAGCCTATGCCTCACGATAGTTGAAGATCCATGAGCATAACTACCCAACTCATGATCTAGATCTGGCAGCCGTGATTTTTTCCTTGAAAATCTGGTGGCACCACTTTTATGGTGAGAAGTGTGACATATACACCGACCACAAGAGCCTAAAGTATATATTCACTCAAAAAGAGATCAACATGAATCAAAGGATATTGTTAGAGCTAATCAAGGATTATGATTTTTCTATTCACTATCATC
Organism: Viscum album; assembly: GCA_963277665.1. Classification (NCBI taxonomy): domain Eukaryota; kingdom Viridiplantae; phylum Streptophyta; class Magnoliopsida; order Santalales; family Viscaceae; genus Viscum; species Viscum album. Next base: position 678,346,982 of record OY728128.1, on the reverse strand, counting down.
CTCGAAATTAGAACAAGGAAGTTGATGCTCTATGTAGAAAAGAACCTACTACTCTATCCATGATTCGGATTGAGAAAGAACCTATCTTATTGGATATGCAAAGCATGGATTTAGAAATCATAAGTGTAGGGGATACATCCTACCTTGCCCAAATGATTGTGAAACCATCCATCTAAGGGAAGATTAAAGATGCACAAAGGGATGATGTGGAGATACAAAATAGGGTGAATGTGGTAAAGGAAGGGAAGCTACATGAGTCCTATATCAATGAAAATGGTGTGATTTGGTTTGCGACACGGCTTTATCAACCTTCATAACCTGGGATAAAGAAGGATCTATTGGAAAATGCACATTTCTCAACATTATCTATCAATCCTGGTATCACCAAGATGTATCTTGATCTCTGAGAACACTTCTTGTGGGATAACATGAAAAATGAGAGCGCATAATATATATCAAGGTGTTTGGTATGTTAGCAAGTTAATGTGTAGTGACAAAAGTCCAAAGGGACGATACATCCACTGCATATACCCATGTGAAAATGGGAAAATGATACTATGGACTTTGTCACGGTTCTCTCAAAGATGTCAAAGAGAAATAATACGATATGGGTTATGGTTGATCGACTCACCAAGACATCCCATTTTATCACTATTCAGGAAGATCTCTCACTTGAACAACTTTCAATGATATATACGAAGGAAATTTTGAGACTGCACGATGTTCCACTCTCAATTGTCTGTGATAGTGATCCATGGTTCGCATCTAAATTCTGGAGGAGCCTTAATCATTCTTTGGGTACTAAATTAAATTTCAAAACGGCCTATCCCCCTCAAACTGATGGCCAGTCTGAAAAGACTATTTAGACACTTGAAGATATGATAATAGCTTTCTGTCTAGAATTTAAAGGTTTATGGGATCCATATCTCCCATTGGTTGAGTTCTCATACAACAACAGCTTCCACTCGAGTATTTAGATCGCTCAATATGAATCTCTATTTGGAAAGCAATGTAGAACTCCAACCTGTTGGGATGATGTTGGAGAAAGAAAGCTACTTGCACCTGATCTTGTTCAAGAGATGACAGAGAAGGTTCAAGTCGTCCAAAAACACATCAAATCTGCTTAGAGTCAACAAAGATCTATGTTGGAAACCATCGAAGGTATTTGGAGTTCGACGTTCGAGATAAAGTCTTCCTTCAAATATCACCATGGAAGAGAGTCATGCGATTTGGGAAGAAAGGAATGTTAATCCCAAGGTACATTGGCCCCTTTGAGATCCTTGACCGCATAGGAGTTGTGGGCTATCAGATTTAACTTCCAAAAAATATGGCTCGATTTCATGATGTTTTTCACATATCACTCCTAAGGAAGTACATACCTTATCCCTCACATGTACTAAACTCAAAGATGGTGCAGCTGGAAGATGATCTCTCCTATGAGGGGAAGCTAGTAAAGATTCATGGATCGGAGAGATAAGGTTCTACGCAACAACAAAACCCATCTTGTCAAAGAGTTATGGAGGAACCATAAGTTTTAATAAGAAACTTGGGAACCAGAAGACGTGATGAAGGATAAGTACCCTCACCTGTTTATGTAAAATTAAATTTCAATGGTGAAATTTCATAAGGGGGGAAGAATGTAACGACCCTACTTTTTTAAATGGAATTTTCCTTCTTATAATAATGTCATAAAATCACATGAAAACACAAAATAATGAACTACTAAGTGCTAAGTGGCCTTTAAACATAAGTTTGTCACTTCTGTGTTTGGAATTTTGAAAATCCGACATACACGGTTGTGTTCAAGATGATTTTTAGAGTCTAATAAAACAAAAATAATTTTTAGTGAATAGTAACATACCCTTATGAATAGTAACATTCCCTTATGAATAGTGATATACCATAATGAATAGTAACATTACCTATGATAGTATAAAAATAATATTCCAGTGAATGTATGATGTACCTATATTTTAGAATAAATAAATGAATGTTTTAAAACTGTTTTTAGTAATAAAACATGATTTTAATTAAATATTAAATTAATAATATAAAGAAATTTATTTTGGAAAAATGGGCTTCATTTTTGGATTCTACGCGTTGAAAAATGGTTTGGGTGATATTTTGGGATTTTTCTGAAATACTTGATTTTTTATGAATAGTGAAATACCAGAATTTACAAAAAAAATAAGCTAAATGAGCTAATTACAGGGTCATGTTTGATGTTGGGTTGATGTAAGCCCACTTTCTTCGGGATTACATTATAAAATTACTATTATTGTTCATACAAGCCTCACTATGCCTTGTCATGTGGGGAAATAATACACAGATGAATTTTATAATAAGGAAACCCCTCTCCCCTCCACTATAAAGAACCACCCTTCACACTCTCATTTCCTCGAACCTCTCAAGCTCCAATACTTCCTTAAAATTTACCCATAAATATTTCTTAGCCCCTTTCCCACTTTAAAGAGCTGAGTTTCCCATCAAAACACCAAGTCTAGCTTCTTTAAGGAGGATCTCAAGAGGAGGATTTAAGAGGTGATTTCTCACCCTCTTCTCCTTTAATTTCATTTCAATTTCAAGTTCATTTCTTCATATCTCCCCACCTATCATCATTAAAATGGAATTTTAACTCTAGTATTAATCATTTAATATAATTTTATTATGCTAATGTGATATTATATAATCCAACCCCCTTTCCATCTTCCATTTATTTTATTAAAGAGAACGTTGTTCTTGAGGTGTTAATTTATCACCTTCAAGAACGACATGTTTTCTTCTTCCATTTATACCTTCAGATCTGATCATGAAACCATTTTATGGTTTAAAAAAAACAATTATATGTATTATGAACTATTTAATGTTCTAGAACTGAATTATGTACATATTACTAAGTGAAAAATTAAAACAAGTTCGTTGTGATCGAAAAACCACCAAAATTAACCAAAACAATCATCATTTAATTTTTATCTAATGAATCATCCACTTGGTATATAATATAACTCATTATAAGATCATTTTAAATTATTTAATTTCATTAATAACATGTAATATTAGTTCTGGATGTTTACCCATGATCTACCCAAACTTCAATTTATGAGTACAAGTGAAGCACCCAAGAAAAACCATAAAAATGAACTACCTCGAACAATGTTTTGAAACATTATAAGTCATCCAAAGGAACATAAAATGACATAATGAAACCATAATGATCCTTAATCATGTAAAAAATGTTTTTGAATTTATAATTAATGAATAAAATTTCATTATATAGGACATTAAACAGGATGAATTTTTCAGATACAAAGTAAGGGGAAATTCTCGAACCCAACGTCTATCCTTCGGGTTCTCCCTCTTTCACTCTTTTTTGATATGGTTACTATATAAAAATCATTTTTTCATCATTTTACTTACTTTTATAGGATATAAATGTTTGTCACTGTCATTTACGACAAACCAAATGTTTTCCAAAGTAACTCTTCTTACAAGAACACACCTTTTACTTCTCATTCAAGATTGACAGTTCTTGTATCAAGTATGTTATTCCCTCTTTCTTTTGGGAACACAAAGTTTATTAATGTGTATTTATGAGATGAAACACATCCCTTTTCATGGTATATTTATGTTCATTTATTTTATATTTTTATTGTGGCATGCAGGAAAAATGCTAATGTTATGGTGTGACGGGTGCGCCCATAATTATACAGCGCTCCAATGGATTGGGTAAAGTGATGAATCACATGAGTAAATGTGAAATTATGGGTGAAGAGGATTCTAGATGTGTTCACAAGCATGTGAGGTAGTTATGTAGTTCTTCTCATGGGGGTAAATTAAGTATGATCCATAGGTCACCATTTACTTCCCCTTCATCAAGACAAATCCCAAATCAATACCAAAATCATCATAGAAAACATCACAACCAGAACCCATAATCGAAAGAATCAAAATTGGTTTATAAGTATAACTCACATTCATCTTCTATCTCATACAATTTTCATTACACTCAATCATTATACCCTTACGAGTTAAATCAAACATCAAATATGTGATCTTAGAGAAATCATGATCAAGCTATCCATAGTAACCAGCCAATGGAAGAAACTTCTGATCTCAAACACATTTTTGGGATTCTCCTAGAACATAAAATACTATATATATATTCAAGATCAACTAAAACTCCCTTATTAGATATCACATTCCAAAAACAATTCACTTCTTAGATCCAAAACTCACATTTGGAAAACTAACAATACAGAAGTTATTCCCTCAATGTTATAAGAACAATATAAAAATGTTTCATTTGATTTTACTCTATCTGGGAGTACACGAAAATATCATCCATGAATGAAATAATAAAATATTTAAATGACCAATGAAATATTCAATTCATCATGTTCATAAAGAGAGTTGGACCATTAGTCAGACTAAATGACATAACAATAAATTCAAAATTCCAATACCAGTCCCTGAGCACTGTTATGGGAATATCTTATTCATGAACAATCAACTAGTGTTTCCTAAACTATAGGTAATTCATTTAAAAAAATATTCTCCAATAATATAGAAAAAATATAATAATTCCTAGTAAAATGATATTTTTTCGTAATGATCGCCCAATTTAATTTCCGATAGTTAATAAAAAATCGGAGGCTCTCTTCTACCATATTAGTATGGAAGATAGGTGAAGCCCATTGAGACACACTAGGAAAAATGAATCCTTTATCCACTAGTTACTTAAGATATACATTAATTTCAACTAATTCAACAGGTGACATTCAATAAGATGGAATATAAATGGGCATCGTAAAGTAGAGCAAGTCAGTTATAACCGCGAACTCCCTCTTTGGTCGTAAACTGGAAAAATCATCTAGAAGGACCTCAGGGTATGGAAAACTACTATAGAAAGTCTCTCACCCAAACAAGGGTCAACTGAATCAAGAAAAATCTATGATATCTAACATAAGATTACCTTGGCATGAGGAAAAATAGAACCTTCCCTTCCTGATCTAGAGTACCAATCGACCTGAAAAACATGAGTAACCCCATCAGCATGTAAGAACTGTACATAAAGGTGATAAAATTATATTTTCACCATAAAAAAATCATCCAATCCATTGCAATAATTAATTCAAATATCTCCATATTATGAACCAAGAAGTCTCGTTCTTCCTCAAATTTGGCAATAATTACCTGACACGGGGGGGGCACTTGAAACCTTGTTTAGACCTCTTTCCAAAACACATAAAAAGATCAAAAAATTATGGAATAAGATTAAAATAAAAGTCCATCACTTAAACAAATTTTTATTATCTAAAATAATGTGTATCACTTACATCAAAAAATTCTAACACCATGGAAGATGATAAAATCAACATACCTCTAACAGTAGCTGGGCGTACTTCAGATTCCTCTTCAGCAAAATCAACCACATATTGATGTCTAGTATTACCCACATGGACATCCCCATGGTCATAGGGATTGACCCTCCACCCTTCTAAGAATTGGTAAGAACCTACATACTCTTAGTTAGAGTGAATCCTACCCTTCATCCCTATAATATTTTTCAAGGAAACACTTTAGATAGACTGATTATTCAAAATGATAAAAATTCATAGGATCATCTATAGAGTTGGGTTTGGAATGACTAAAAAATACACACTAATAGTAAAAAAATCTTTTATTGTCATAAAAAATACCCTAGAACTATTGCTAAATAGAATCTACCACCCTTACATTCCATTTTTTGGCTCGAAGATACACCCTGGCTAATTACTGAACCAACTAAGGCTCTAAAAAAACATGACATAACATTGATGTTTTTCTCATAAAAATATTCTTTTTAAACTAACACTATAAATGTTGGATGGAACATGATAATCAACATCAACCTAATATCAGGCCTCACTCCTAACTCAAACCTATGAGACTTTAGGAACTCATCAATGATGAGCTCTATAACCAATTTCACCAATTAAAAAAAATTGTAGAAAACAAAAGAACAGTATGCCACCCCAACTCTAATGATACAAAACCTTAGGTATTTACATCACATAACTTATCAAGAAAAAATTTAGGATTAAATATTTTTCCAGAAATAATCCAATGTATGTTCCTCAAGCAACATAACATGCACAAAATAATCCCACCAATTTTATGATCGCTTGAGCATGTATATGGAAACACCCACCTTAGAGTCTTAAAGAGTCTTCAAAAAATTAAATATACTCTCAATATTCTCAAGAAACTTCTCCTTTTCCTTTTTTCCTTTGTATCCATAGAATATTTTTGGAAACTTCTTAGTGAACTCAAATCCATGTTCCAACACACATCATGGGTTCCTAACACCAACATGACCAAGAGTCTGACTGGTATGGATCAATGCCTATCAGAATTGGATGATCTCTTCTCATAAGAATTATATAATAAACAAAAGACAAAAAAAATTATATCAAGATAAAATTATTAAATCCTGGGAAAACTTTCAGAATTCAAATCAATTATTTTTAAAAAAATATTTTAAGAAATTAAGAAATATATTAAGGAAACAAATTTACAAAATGAATAGCTCAATTTAAAGAAACTTCACATCTATTCATTAAAATAACCACATACCACAAGTCTCAAACTTGTTAAAATTCCATGACCACCCATGGTAACTTTGGTTTCGTCATAAAAGAGAGATCATCAGGTCCCTTTTCCAAAAATACTATCTGGATTATGATGGTATTAACTCCAATCTAAATAAAACAATGAACTAAACTAAGGAAGTTTTAACACACTTTAGAATGATCCTTCCCCTTTGATAACAAATTATAATAGACCATACTAGGACAATAAAACCACACACATGAGCTGACCATCCCATAGTGATGTGAAGTAAGAAAATGGATCAGGTCTTGTATATAAAAAAACAAGACATACAACCAGATTACTAAGAGGATGAACAATATAAAGATAAGTCAATCCAATCAAAAACAGCTGAACCAGAATTCCTGAATAAAGAATGAATGGCTTGTTTCCATTTGACCATCAGCCACCTACAAATTTCCATTTGACATACCTAATGAACAAAGAATAATCTGACATGAGAGAAGATTTCCTTACCATTACATGTATCCTAAAATTAAACATCTACAACTACCCATGGGAAAAAGTTGTGAGTGTTTAAAAAACCTAGTAAGATGCCACCAGAAAGTGTTTATGATGCCTAATATCATGAATACAATGGTTCTAGATATTAAAGTAATATAGTTTTACAAGTCTTGTTCATAAGTCCAATTCATTTTCAAATAACTTTTACATTGATTTTCATAAAATCCATTAATATACTCAAACCATAAATATGAAAAGTAGATGTGATAAAATAAAAAATAATATCCATGAATCAATATTTAAGTATTTAAACACATATCCATGAAAGAACTGATCATTTGAAGCAATGTGATACAACATCATATAAAAACTAATGACAAACAACCCATAATAAAAAAACATGTGATAAATAATTATAAATGAAAATGATTTATGTATTAGTCCCTATACAATGGGTAAATCAATAAAATACACTTAATAAACTAAAAAAATAACATTAGATCCATCCATTATCGAGTAATTCCACAGTCCATCGATATCCCAAAAGTTACCTCCTAGGGGTTTCACACAAACTAAATATACCAGTGTGTATTTTCCTATGTACCTTAGGTTTCCAATGTTCCAATTGTCAAAATACATTTCAAAACCATGTTAATAATTTTATGAAACATTTTTAAATCCAATACAATCTACTTTAGTGTTTGAAACCCAATTTCCATGTTTAGAAAACCTATTTTCAAATAAAACCCCATTTAAAAACAAGTTCTTTTCTAAGAGATCCTTTATAACCACAAATCAATTCAATTAAATGAAAAATCAAGTATGATCCAAAGGCCACCATTTACATCCCCTTCATAATGAAAAATCCCAAATCAATACAAAAATCATCATAGAAATCATCATAACCTGAACCCATCATCGAAAGAATCATAAATTAGTGTTTATTTAAACCGCACCTTCAACTTTTATATGAACCAATTTTCATTCCACTCAGTCATTATAAACTTACGAGTTAAATAAATCATCAAATATGTGATCTTAGAGAAATTGTGATCAAACTGTCTATAGTAACCAGCCAAATGCAAGAAACTTCTGATCTAAAACACATTTTTGGGATTATCCTAGAACATAAAATCCTATATATATTCAGGATCCACTAAAACTCCTTTATTAGATATCACATGCCAAAAAAAATTCACTTCTTAGATCCAAAACTCACATTTGGAAAATATACAATGCATAAGTTATTCCCTCAATGTTATAAGAAGGATATAAAAATTGTTCATTTGATTTTCCTCTATCTTGGAGTACACAAAAATATCATCCATGAATGAAATAATAAAATATTCAAATGGCTGATGAAATATTAAGTTCATAAAGTTCATAAACAGAGTTGAAGCATTAGTTAGACTAAATGGCATAACTAGAAATTCAAAATTCCCATACCAGTTCCTATGCACTGTTATGGGTATATCTTATTCATGAACAATAAACTAGTGTTTCCTAAACTACAGGTAAATCTTTGAAAACCAAAATTTTCCAATAATATAGAAAAAATATAATCATTCCTACAAAAATGATTTTTTGTAATGATCACCCAATTTAATTCCCAATAGTTAATACAAAATCGGAGGCTCTCTTCTACCATCTTAGTAAGGAAGATAGGTAAAGCACATAGAGACACACTAGGAAAAATGAATCCTTTAGCCACTAGTTCCTGAAGATATACATTTAGTTCCACTAATTCAACAGGTGACATTCAATAAGATGGAATATAAATGGGGATCGTATAGTAGAGAAAGTCAGCAATAACCTCGAACTCCCACTTTGGTCGTAAACTGGAAAAATCATCTATAAGGACCTCAGGGTATGTAAAAACCACTATAGGAAGTCTCTCACCCAAAAAGGGTCAACTGCATCATGAAAAATCTATGATATCTGACATAAGATTACCATGGCGTGAGGAAAAATAGAACCTTCCCTTCCCAATCTAGAGTCCCAATCGACCTGAAAAACAAGAGTAACCCCATCAGCAGGTAAGAACTGTACCTAATGGTGATAAAATTATATTTCCACCATAAAAAACATCCAATCCATTCCAATAATTAATTCAAATATATCAATATTAAGAACCAAGAAGTCCCATTCTTCCTCAAATTTGGCAATCATTACCTGACACCGGGGGGCACTTGAAACCATGTTCGGACCTCTTTCCAAAACGCATAAAAAGATCCAAAAATTGTGGAATAAGTTTAAAATGAAAGTCCAACACTTAAAAAAATTATTTTCTAAAATAATGCGTATCACATACATCAAAAGAAATATAACACCATGGAAGATGATATAATCATCATACCTCTAACAGTAGCTTGGCCTACATCAGATTCTGCTTCAGCATAATCAACCACATAATGATGTCCAGTATTACCCACATGGACATCCCCATGGTCATAGGAATTTACCCAACCTACAAACCATTAGATAGAGTGAATCCTACCCTTCGTCCCTATAATATCTTTTCACTGAAACACTTTAGATGGACTGATTTTTCAAAATGATAAAAATTCATAGGAGCATCTATAGAGTTAGGTTTGAAATGACTAAAAAATACACACTAATAGTATAAAATATATTATTTTATTAAAAATAACCTAGAAAATATTCCTAAATAGGATCTACCACCCTTACATTCCCTTTTTTGGCAAGAATATACACCCTAGCTAATTACTGAACCAACTGAAGCTCTAATCAAACTTGACTTAACATTGATGTTTTTCTCATACAAATATTCGTTTTCAACTAACACTATAAAGGTTGGATGGAACATGATAATCAACATAAACCTAATATCAGGCCTTAGTCCTAACTCAAACCTCTGAGACTTTAGGAACTCATCAATGAAGAGCTCTATAACCAATTTCACTCATTAAAAAACCAGTAGAAAACAAAAGAATAGTATGCTACACCAAATCCAACGATACTGAACCTTAGGTATTTACATCACATAACCTATCAGGATAAAATTTAGGATTAAATATTTTATTGAAATAATCCAATGTATATTCCTCAAGAAACTTAACATAAAATAACCCCACCAATTGTATGATCCCTTGACCGTGTACCTGGAAACACCCACCATAGAGTCTTATAGAGTATTCAAAATATTAAATATATTCTCAATATTCTCAAAAACTTCTCCTTTTTCCCATTTTCATTTGTATCTATAGAATATTGTTGGAAACTTCTTAGTGAACTCAAATCCATGATCCACCACTAATCATGGGTTCCTAACACCAACATGACCAATAGTCTGACTGGTATGGATCAATTCCTATCAGAATTGGATGATCTCTTCTGATAAGAATTGTATAATAAACACAAGACAAAAAACAAATTATATCAGGATAAAATTATTAAATCCTAGGAACAATTTCAAAATTCAAATCAATTCTTTATAAAAATAATTAATTTAAGAAACTAAGAAATTTAGTAATGAAACAAATTTCCAAAATGAATAGGTCAATTTAAAAAAAAATCACATACTATTCATTAAAATAACCCCAAGCCACAAGTCTCAAACTTGTTAAAAGTCCATGACCACACATGGTGACTTAGGTTTAGTCATAAAATAGAGATCATCAGGCCCCTTTTCCAAAAATATTTTTTTGATTTTAAAGGTCTTAACTCCAATCAAATTAAAAAAGTACTAAACTAAGGAAGTTTTAAGACACTTTAGAATGATCCTTCCGCTTTGATAACAAATTATAATAGACAATCCAAGGACCAAAAAACCACACACATGAGCTGACCATCCCATATTGAGGTGAATTATGATAATGGATTAGGTTTTGTATATAAAAAACAAGACATACAACCAGATTACTAAGAGGATGAAAAAGATAAATACAGGTCAATCCAATCCAAAATAGCTAAACTATAATTCCTGACTAAAAAATGAATGACTAGTTTCCATTTGACTATTAGTCACCTACAAACCATCATGCTACGTACCTAATGAAAAAATAATAAGCTGACATGCGTGGATATTTCCTTACCTTTACATGTATCCTAAAATTAAACATCTACAACTACCCATGGGAAAAAGTTTTGTGTGATCAAAAAACCGGGTAAGATGCCACCAGAAAGTGTTTACGATGCCTAATATCAAGAATACAATGTTTCTATCTTTTAAAGTAATATAGTTTTACAAATCTTGTTCATAAGTCCAATTATTTTTCAAATCACTTTTACATTGATTTTCATGAAATATTTTAATATTCTAAACCCATAAATATTAAAATTAGATGTGATAAAATAAAAACTAATATCCATGAATCAATATTTAAGTGTTTAAACTCATATCCTTGAAATAACCGATCATGTGTATAAATGTGATACAAAATTATATAAAAACTAATGACCAACTACCCATGATAAATAAATAATAGGATAAATAATTATAAATGAAAAATATCTATGTATTAGTCCCTATACAATGGGTATATCAATAAAAGACACTTAAGAAACTAAAAAATGTAACATTGGATCCAACCAATATCGAGTCCTTCCACAGTCCATCGATATCCCAAAGGTTACCTCCTAGGGGTTTCACACAAACTAATGATACCAGTGTGTATTTCCCTATGTACCTTAGGTTTCCAATGTTCCAATTGTCAAAATACATTTCAAAACCATTCTCATGATTTTATGAAACATTTTTAAATCCAATACAATATGCTTCAGTGTTTGAAACCCAATTTCCAAGTCAAGAAAACTATTTTCAAATAAAACCCCCTTTAAAAACATGTTCCTTTATAAGAGATCCTTTATAACCACAAATCACATCAATTAAATGAAAAATAAAAAGTATATTTAGATTAATTTTATGAAATTCAAAGAATTAACCTATTTTATAGAAACACTTACCCCAAATTGGTATAAAACTAGATACCTTTAACAACTGTGATTGGAAACCACACCATCAGCCATCAAATGACAAGGTGAGACAAGAAACTACTAGGCATCAATAGAAAACGCTATATAATCACAAATATGAATCCTATATACATCCAGTTGAATAGTCACAACCTATGTAAATAATAACCAAAATTAATTCTTACCTGGGGTGGTATACCACAATAACACTGATGATTGATTGCCAAATAAAATATCTAGAAGGAGCGGTCATCTCTAGAATCCCTTAGGTTGATCTTTGGGTCAAGAGAGGGAGTCTCAATGATTGAATACAAAAATAAATTAGATAAATTGTTCCCCAAACCTTCATCTCTCTAAAATTACATGATGCGTAATCCTATTAAATGCTTTAAATTCCACGAATATTGTAAATTCCAAAAAATGCTTCACTTTATTATTAAAACCCAAATTTTGGACATTTACATGTCTTAAACCTATTACATAGAATATAAATCATTAATGCAATTTATCATATATAAAAACTATATCTGGAAATAAATACACATCATTTACCCCCCCCCCCCACTGACAACATGTATATCCCAAATAGAATTAAAGAATTATATGTTTAAATATAAAAACACCATGTCACATGAGACGTTATCTGAACATGGGAAGAACCCATCGAAGACATCAATACATTTATACATAGAATCCATTAATTCAAAAAAAATGCATCGTTAAACATTAGGTAATTTTCCCTTAAAAATGCTCTCCATTCCCAAGAAGCCAAACAAATGGGCCCAAAAAAGTATGATAAACATATCCCAGAAAAGGGAGCACCTAAAAAAGAGTTGTGGTGTGTTACATTAATTATTTATAAAGTGTTTAAAATTAATTAATTAAATTTTTTTGAAATATTTATTATAATATATTCTATGTAATTATTTAATACTTTTAAAATACCTTTTAAATTATATGTTCTGCCTTATAATTTAGAAATAACCTTTTTTAGGAATTATAATGGAAATTTATAAAGTTTTTAAAAATTTAAAATTTATATAACATATAAAATAGTTTATATTTAATAATGGATTGTCCGTAGTAAATTTATATTAATTGTTCAAATTTAAGGCCTTATTTATGAAATTATTTAGACCACATCAAAAGGGTTTTGATGATTTATTTGATTAACATTTAAATAATGTAAAATAAGTTATATTTAAGTTATTTAAAATGATTACATAATAGAAATTGAAATATAAAATATTTATATTTCATAAAATATAATATATTTAAATTAAAATGTCTTATAATAAAAAAAATATTAAAGTTTTCAGATTTGAATGGATATAAAGTGTTTATATTAAATCTCCAAAAGAGTATCTCAAATATAATGTTTTTTGAGTAAAATTCTTTTTCTGAATTTTTAATAAATGTTTATCTAATATTTAAATATGTGAATTTTTTATTTATTTAAAATTTATACCTTACATTATTCATAGATATAATTTTTTTTCATATTATGATGAGTTGAATTCTATAGTTCAAATTGTTCGACTGCTTATATAAATTATCATATATCTATTTAAGGAGTAATATACTAGGTATTCTAATTGATTTACTTTTATAATACCTTGAATTTGGTTTTTATTAAGTTGTGATATTGAATTAAGTAGCTGATTATGATTTTTACATATTATGTATTAGAGTTATAATAAAATTGTGATACCTCTTGTGTAAAATATTCCATGGAAGAGGGATTTTGTATTGGAATTACCAAAATCCTAGAAGCTTATTCCTTTCACAATAAAATTCTGTGTTGCCTATCTATGTCTCTAGGATTACTTAGGTTAATATCCTTTATTACATGTAATTTTAAACATTCTATGAAAGTGTTTCATATACCAAATATATAAGGCCCCGGCCTTAAACCTTACTTAATATTGAATTAAATGAATAATTCACGTCGAGGATCTTTTCAGGTTTAGAGTTTTAGATAATTAGAACATAACTATTACATCTCAAAAGATTACAAAGTAGTCACTTCTACTAAGTTTCCATAATAAAAAAACTCTTAAAAATAAACGTGTCTAGTTCCATGTTTTATATAGCATGAAATTCCCTTGATCCCATCCTTGACCTTATTCCACTTTAAGTCTTGTGAAAAACATTTCGAAAAACTTGGGGTGAGAATAAAAAGCTCAGTAAGGGATACAAAGAGAATGAAAACTGTTAGTTTTCCAAACATCATGTAAACCATGTATACTATATCAAAGTTATACCTTCACCTTAATGAAGTAGTAAAAACAATCTTCACTGAATAAAGTATCATTACTTACCTTTTTGTAACCAAAGGATTACCATAAAACCCATAAAAAGAACACATAACATATATAAAGGTAACTTGGGACATATACATACTTAAGTGGAATAACCATACGGTCGACTTCCACACATATCACTTAATGGAATAGCCATACGGCCAATTTCCATACATACTTAATGGAATAGCCATACGGCCGACTTCCATACCCAATGCATTGGAGGTTATAACATAACCACCCGTCCTGGTATTCACGGCACCACCCGTCATATGGTTTATAACATAACCACCCGTTAAAATGTCCAAGTACCAGTATAAAATCATAAAGAATAAAACCAATATAAAGGAATGATAACATTTCCACATTTCAATCACAATATATCATAAATATATTGACATAATAGAATCCTTTTTCAAAACCATTTTCAATACCAAAATACATAAAAGAGTATATGGTATTTATTTTATTCTAAAAACATTACGGCTTATTGAGAAAGCCAAAGACCAAATAATACTCGCAGTGGTGGAAAAGGTCGTTGTCGCCGCGTACGTTAAAAGAAACATCCCTTTTTGTCGTTTTGTAAAACGCTTCGTAGAAAAAAGATTCCTTTTGTATAAAAGTAAAAGTCAAAGGGTTTTATACACCGTATAAAAGATATTTGTGTATAAAATAAAATATTCCTCAATGAAAGGAGATTGAGACGAAGTCCCTTACCTTGGGTCCGACTTGACTCGATCGTTCTTTAACGTCCTGAATAATAAACTTGAGTTAATTTATACTTGATTAAGAACCTTTTTAAAGTTCATTATTCTTTTTATATCACTTATTGCCATGTTATAAACATTATGTAACCATTTATGTTAATAATGTTTGTTTTGTCAATATTTGGTTCTTAAGTCGAAAGTTGAATTCTTACAATTACATGTTGTTCATGTGGTCAAAAGTTCTTTATATCTAGAATGAAATTCCCGATTTGGATATAATATGTATCATATATATCCAGCATATACATGTATTTATAATATTACATAATCATTTAGAGGTAAGAAATGAAATGCACCGTTCATGGAGACGGTAAGTCGTACGTACGCATGAACGCTACTTTCATTTCTTTGTCATATTAATGGAATTAAAACTAAATGAGAGGTATGTATATTTTAATTCCAGAATTATATTCATCACTTAGATATATCATTAATTATATATATCCATTATATACATGTACTTTTAATAGTACATTATATTTGGGGATAAGAAATGAAATGCACCGTTCATGGAGACGGTAAGCCGTACGTACGAATGAACGCTACATTCATTTCTATCTCATACTTTAATGGAAAGAAATAATAATGATATAGAGGTATGTTATAATTCCAGTATAACATCATATATAATAACTTTAAATCCATCCTTTACACGTCCCACATATGGCATTAACGAATCACATCACTTTTAGGGGGCGGTAGTCCGCACTTCCTTTAATGAAGATATCATGTTTACCTATAATGGAAACCATGAAGGTATGCCAAAAATGAAAAATACAGAAGCTTAAAGAAAACATAAACATATTATATATCATATATAAAAATAGTGACATCATAATGGCCACCTTTGAAGGTGTTAAATGAGTATTGAACAATCATCGTTTCGGGAGGCAGAATTTCGCCATCCACGGAAACCGTATGTTCTTTAACCATTTGATGTAGTTGTGTGAGAGTGTAGCTCAAATAAATATTATAACAAAATCCTTGTATATTGAATATAATGGTGTTGTTACAAAATAAGTAAATAAAAAGAGTTTAGGGGGTTGGAGAAGAAAAATAAAACAAATGAACATGAGAGAATGAATTACCTTTAAAAGTGTAACTCCTTTTGATTTGAGCCTAAAGGCTTCCTTTGAAAGGATTCTGCCCAAAGGGAATCCTATAGGATGAGGAGAGGGATGTGGAGAGAGTAAATGGGCAGGGTTTGGCCGAGCCAAAGGCTTGAGTAGTGTGTGAAATGAGGTAGAGGTGGGGGCCTTTTATAAGAGGATAGGAGGGGCACTTTTGGAAAGTAAAGAAATATTACTTTATTTGAAAATGTGTTTCGGTTTTAAAAGGTCCCACATTGATATAATTCGTGTATAAGGTGATAAGGGTTCTAAATCCACTCATACAATTGGTTTTGGCTATGTGTAGTTCATATATTTTACATTATCCTTCCATTTTATTTAAATCGTTAAATAATGATGTCATCGCTGCATCATTATTATGTCATAAATAATTTAATTTATTTAATGTCTAAAAATCATAAAAAAAAATTACTATGATGTAGGAAATCTTTTTATCTTTCCAATGACTATTTATAATCAAAAATCTGATCTTTATAACCCCATGTAAAAGTTGTTTTTGTAAAACATCTCTTGTTTGTGTCATTTTTACTTTAACATTTAATAAAAAGTTATTTATGTCATTTCCAAACCAAAGTGTCTCCATGGGGTCCCCAAGTTGACCCATGGCTTTTCTTGGTCGGCCATGACACAACCAATAAGGTTGGGACATGTGTCTAGGTCATTTCTTATTAATAAATCATTATTTATACCTTGAACTACCCTAATTACCACTAATCGCGATTAAGAACTTAATAAGTTACTATTCACCAAAAAATTATTTTAATCTCATTGAACCACATTTTACTTCTTAATGACAACCATGTATGTCGGATTTTCAAAATTCAGTACACATTAGTGGTAAAATTTCATTTAACTGAAAAATCGGTTTGCTTGATTACCACTTAGTGGTTTCACTATTCATCAAAAATTGAAGTTTTTCAGAAAATTACCAAAAATTCACCCTAAGCTATATTTGATATTCCGGATTCAAAAATGAAGTCTATTTTACAAAATTAAAATCATATAAGTCAAATTAATTAATTTAATAATTAATTCCCGCTGCCAGAGCAAATAGCGTGTTTTTACAAAACAATAAGTATCAAAAGATTGACACCAGTTTAAGTCTAATTTCAAAGTGAAATTGATTCCAATGACCACCATTGGATAAAATGGTAAAAATATATTCATATTACACATTAAGACCAATTCAAAATATAATATAATCATATAAATAAATTAGATTAAAAAGCAGTTTTGATGTAAAATGCAGTATTTTTCACTATTCATTAAAAAAATGAACATTTTCAGAAAAATACCAAAAATTCACACAAAGTAAATTTTGATGTCCCAATCATAACGAATAAGTTTATTTTGACAAAAATAGTTTATAAAATTTTCAAAACATAGATTTAAAAAGGGTTTTCCATCATAAGGAAGTAAAACAATCCTTTAAGAATATTAGTGTATTCCATGCATAAGATTGTATTTATTTTCATTTTAAGCCTCTATAACACTATCTTAATCATTACTAGACATAGATAAAAATATCTATTATTCATTAATTACTTGGGATGTTACATCCTTCCCCCCTTTAGAAAATTGTGTCCCCGCAATTTATTTACTTATCGAATAAATGGGGGTACTTATCCCTCATTGCATTTTCAGATTCCCATGTTGCCTCTTCAATCATGTGGTTTTCCCACAAAACCTTTACCTGGTGAATCACCTTATTCCGTAACACTTGCTCCCTGTGGTCAAGAATCTAGACCGGTTGTTCCTCATAAGATAGATTCTCTTCCAGCTGAACTACCTCTGAACTCAAAACATGAGATGGATCTGGCATATACTTTCTCAACATTGAAACATGAAAAACATTGTGTACCTGAGATAAACTCGGAGGTAAAGCCACTCGGTATGCAACTGATCCAACTCTTTCCAGAATTTCATATGGTCCAATAAACCTTGGACTCAACTTTCCTTTCTTACCAAATCTCATCACACTTTTCCAAGGAGAAACCTTGAGAAAAACATGATCACCTACCTCGAAAGATAGATCCTTCCTCCAGTTATCCGCATAACTCTTCTGCCTGCTCAAAGCTGTTCTCATGTGGTTCTGAATCAACTGAACATTTTCTACCATCTCTTCTACCAATTCTGGTCCTATCAGCTTCCTTTCACCCACTTTATCCCAAAATTCTAGAGTTCAACACCGCTTCCCATATAATTCCTGAAATGGTGCCATCTGTATACAGGAATGAAAACTGTTATTATATGAAAATTCAACCAAAGAAAGATGTTGGTCCCAACTTCCCTGATAATCCATCGAACAAGCTCGTAGCATATCCTCCATGGTCTGAATTGTTCGTTCTGACTGCCCATCTGATTGAGGATGAAAAGCTGTACTAAAATTTAATTCAGTACCCAACGACTTCTGAAGGCCTTTCCAAAATTTAAAAGTAAACCTGGGATCACGATCCGATACAATGGAGAGAGGAACTCCATGTAACCTGACTATCTCTTTAAGATACAAACGGGAAAGTTGATCTAGATAGAAAGTATCTCGTATAGAAAGGAAATGAGCAGATTTGGTCAAGCGATCAACAATAACCCAAATTGCATTATTACCTCGAGATGTCCTTGGTAATCCCCCAACAATGTCCACGGATATGCTTTCCCATTTCCACCCTGGCACTGGTAAAGGCTGAAGCATCTCTTTCGGTAACTGCCGCTCTGCTTTAACCTGTTGACATGTCAAACACTTCACAGTAAAATCAGCAATGTCTCTTTTCATTCCATCCCACCAGTAATACTCCCGCAGATCTCTGTACATCTTATTACCACCAGGATGAACTGAAAACGGGGAACTATGAGCCTCACATAACAACTCTTTCTTCAACTGTGAATCGCAAGGCACACATAACCTCTTCCCAAACCTTAAAACACAAACACAAACTTATCCCAGAACTCATGGAAAATTTTATTCATAAGGTCCATGAATACAGCAGGTGCATTGGTTAACCCAAAAGGCATAACTACAAATTCATAATGGCCATATCTAGTACGGAACACAGTCTTCGGAACGTCTGCTTCTTTTACTTTCAACTGATGGTACCCCGACCTCAAGTCAATCTTCGAAAAATACTGAGCTCCCTGGAGCTGATACCACTTCATTCGATGGCCCAACATATGCGGAAGTTGTTGCAAATGATTTTACCACCCCTTTCTGCTTGTAGTCTAGCTGCATTCCCCCAGTTTAGTTCTTCGTTGGACACTCGTTTGCATAATGACTCATTTCATTACACTTAAAACATCTTACCGTTGGCTTTTCATTTCCTGCTTGATCATGTTCCTTACAGTTACGAGCAATATGACCAGACTTACCACACCGAAAGCACTTACCAGACTTGGATGAACATTCTCCAGGATTAATTTTACCACACTTCTCACAGGATGGATATTTGGTTTTCTTACCTCCTTGCTTCTTTGATGAATTCTTCCCCTTTTCCTGCCAACTAGACCTCTTATTCTGTTGTTTGTCATAGAACACCTGATCATCGGAAAACTCCATTTCTACCTTCTCCTCACATCGAACAAGTTTTTCATAACTTTTGAACTCACGAGAAGGTAAATCCCTTCGATACTTTGGCTTTAACCCTGAGTAAAAACGGTTTATTTTACTATCAAGATCTCGTATGAAGTTTGGAGCATACCTTGCCAATCGAGTGAACTTTTCTTCATAAGCAGCCACTGAATCATCCTCTTGCCTCAATTCAAGGAACTATTTTTCCATCCTTAGACAAACCACCTTAGGAAAATATTTCTCAAGAAATATACCTTTGAATTCATCCCAGTGAAGATCCTCAATCTCATCACTATCCCTTATATTTTTCACCATCGACCACCACTGATCAGCTTCACCTTCAAAACGGTAAACAGAAAGACTAACCTTTTGATGTTCTGAACACCCCATGACATCAAAAATCTTCTCCAGTGCTTTAATCCACCCTTCAGCTTGCACAGGGTCAGATGATCCTTTGAATGATGGGGGATGTTGCCTCATGAAATGTCCCACCACTGACATGTTCCTCTGCGGTTGATCTGGCTGATCTCGTGCATGGATACCACCACCATTTATAGCCTGAGTCAACTGTTCCATCACTGCAACAAACTGTTCAGTTCCGATTCCGACCATCTCAGGTTGCTGATTTGGAAGGTTGTCTTCCTCCTGATGTCGTCCCAACATAGCTGCTTTGTTTCCTCGACGGAAAACCATTCTGAACACAGAAATATCTTAGGCGAAGCAACATGGTAATCCGTAAATGCTATATCATTTCAATCATATTATAATTTAACACTTTTCTAAATCCTAAAGTTGTCTAAACCGTCCTATGATACCAACTATAAGGCCTCGGCCTTAAACCTTACTTAATATTGAATTAAATGAATAATTCACGTCGAGGATCTTTTCAGGTTTAGAGTTTTAGAGAATTAGAACATAACTATTACATCTCAAAAGATTACAAAGTAGTCACTTCTACTAAGTTTCCATAATAAAAAAAACTCTTAAAAATAAACGTGTCTAGTTCCATGTTTTATATAGCATGAAATTCCTTTGATCCCATCCTTGACCTTATTCCACTTTAAGTCCTGTGAAAAACATTTCGAAAAACTTGGGGTGAGCATAAAAAGCTCAGTAAGGGATACAAAGAGAATGAAAACTGTTAGTTTTCCAAACATCAAGTAAATCATGTATACTATATCAAAGTAATACCTTCACCTTCCTGAAGTAGTAAAAAAATCTTCACTGAATAAAGTATCATTACTTACCTTTTTGTAACCAAAGGATTACCATAAAACCCATAAAAAGAACACATAACATATATAAAGGTAACTTGGGACATAAACATACTTATGTGGAATAACCATACGGTCGACTTGCACACATATCACTTAATGGAATAGCCATACAGCCAATTTCCATACATACTTAATGGAATAGCCATACGGCCGACTTCCATACCCAATGCATTGGAGGTTATAACGTAACCACCCGTCCTGGTATTCACGGCACCACCCGTCATATGGTTTATAACATAACCACCCGTTAAAATGTCCAAGTACCAGTATAAAATCATAAAGCATAAAACCAATATAAAGGAATGATAACATTTCCACATTTCAATCACAATATATCATAAATATATTGAAATAATAGAATCCTTTTTCAAAACCATTTTCAATACCAAAATACATAAAAGAGTATATGGTATTTATTTTATTCTAAAAACATTACGGCTTGTTGAGAAATCCAAAGACCAAATAATACTCGCGGTGGCGGAAAAGGTCGTTGTCGCCGCGTACGTTAAAAGAAACATTCCTTTTTGTCGTTTTGTAAAACGCTTCGTAGAAAAAAGATTCCTTTTGTATAAAATTAAAAGTCAAATGGTTTTATACACCGTATAAAAGAAAGTTGTGTATAAAATAAAATATGCCTCAATGAAAGGAGATTGAGACGAAGTCCCATACCTTGGGTCCGACTTGACTTGATCGTTCTTTAAAGTCCTGAATAATAAACTTGAGTTAATTTATACTTGATTAAGAACCTTTTTAAAGTTCATTATTCTTTTTATATCACTTATTGCCATGTTATAAACATTATTTAACCATTTAAGTTAATAATGTTTGTTTTGTCAATATTTGGTTCTTAAGTCGAAAGTTGAATTCTTACAATTACATGTTGTTCATGTGGTCAAAAGTTCTTTATATCCAGAATGAAATTCACGATTTGGATATAATATGTATCATATATATCCAGCATATACATGTATTTATAATATTACATAATCATTTAGAGGTAAGAAATGAAATGCACCATTCATGGAGACTGTAAGCCGTACGTACGCATGAACGCTACTTTCATTTCTTTGTCATATTAATGAAATTAAAACTAAATGAGATGTATGTATATTTTAATTCCTGAATTATATTCATAACTTAGATATATCATTAATTATATATATCCATTATATACATGTACTTTTAATAGTACATTATATTTGGGGATAAGAAATGAAATGCACCGTTCATGGAGACGGTAAGCCGTACGTACGCATGAACGCTACATTCATTTCTATCTCATACTTTAATGGAAAGAACTAATAATGATATAGAGGTATATTATAATTCCAGTATAACATCATTTATAATAACTTTAAATTTATCCTTTACACGTCCCACATATGGCATTAACGAGTCACATCACTTTTAGGGGGCGGTAGTCCGCACTTCCTTAAATGAAGATATCGTGTTTACCCATAATGGAAACCATAAAGGTATGCCAAAAATGATAAATACAGAAGCTTAAAGAAAACATAAAAATATTATATATCATATATAAAAATAGTGACATCATAATGGCCACCTTTGAAGGTGTTAAATGATTATTGAACAATCATCGTTTAGGGAGGCAGAATTTCGCCATCCACGGAAACTGTATGTTCTTTAACCATTTGATGTAGTTGTGTGAGAGTGTAGCTCAAATAAATATTATAACAAAATACTTGTATATTTAATATACTGGTGTTTTTACAAAATAAGTAAATTAAAAGAGTTTAGGGGGTTGGAGAAGCAAAATAAAACAAATGAACATGAGAGAATGAATTACCTTTAAAAGTGTAACTCCTTTTGATTTGAGCCTAAAGGCTTCCTTTGAAAGGATTCTGCCCAAAGGGAATCCTCTAGGATGAGGAGAGGGATGTGGAGAGAGTAAATGGGCAGGGTTTGGCCGAGCCAAAGGCTTGAGTAGTGTGTGAAATGAGGTAGAGGTGGGGGACTTTTATAAGAGGAGAGGAGGGGCACTTTTGGAAAGTAAAGAAATATTACTTTATTTGAAAATGTGTTTCGGTTTTAAATGGTCCCACATTGATATAATTCGTGGATAAGGTGATAAGGGTTCGAAATCCACTCTTCCAATTGGTTTTGGCCATGTGTAGTTCATAGATTTTTCATTATCTTTCCATTTTATTTAAATCGTTAAATAATGATGTCATCGCTGAATCATTATTATGTCATAACTAATTTAATTTATTTAATGTCTATAAATCATAAAAAAAATACTATGATGTAGGAAATCTTTTTATCTTTCCAATGACTATTTATAATCAAAATTCTGATCTTTATAACCCCATGTAAAAATTGTTTTCATAAAACATCTCTTGTTTGTGTCATTTTTACTTTAACATTTAATAAAAAGTTATTTATGTCATTTCCAAACCAAAGTGTCTCCATGGGGTCCCCAAGATGACCCATGGCTTTTCTTGGTCGGCCATTACACAACCAATAAGGTTGGGACATGTGTCTAGGTCATTTCCTATTATTAAATCATTATTTATACCTTAAACTACCCTAATTACCACTAATCGCGATTAAGAACTTAATAAGTTACTATTCACCAAAAAATTATTTTAATCTCATTGAACCACATTTTACTTCTTAATGACAACCATGTATGTCGGATTTTCAAAATTCAGTACACATTAGTGGTAGTCTTTCATTTAACTGAAAAATCAGTTTGCTTGATTACCACTTAGTGGTTTCACTATTCATCAAAAATTGAAGTTTTTCAGAAAATTACCAAAAAGTCACCCTAAGCTATATTTGATATTCCGGATTCAAAAATGAAGTCTATTTTTCAAAATTCAAATCATATAAGTCACATTAATTAATTTAATAATTAATTCCCGTTGCCAGAGCAAATAGCGTGTTTTTACAAAACAATAAGTATCAAAAGATTGACACCAGTTTAAGTCTAATTTCTAAGTGAAATTGATTCCAATGACCACCATTGGATAAAATGGTAAAAATATATTCATATTACACATTAAGACCAATTAAAAAGATAATCTAATCATATAAATAAATTATATTAAAAAGCAGTTTTGATGTAAAATGCAGTATATTTCACTATTCATTAAAAAATGAACATTTTCAGAAAAATACCAAAAATTCACACAAAGTAAATTTTGATGTCCCAATCATAACGAATAAGTTTATTTTTACAAACATAGTTTATAAAATTTTCAAAACATAGATTTAAAAAGGGTTTTCCATCATAAGGAAGTAAAACAATCCTTTAAGAATATTAGTGTATTCCTTGCATAAGATTTTATTTATTTTCATTTTAAGCCTCTATAACACTATCTTAATCATTAATAGACATAGATAAAAATATCTATTATTCATTAATTACTTGGGATGTTACAAAATACATGGGATGCATGACAACCAATATCTATTATACAATTTATTTCATAAATTGAAAAAAAAATCACACAATGAAGCACAAAAAGATCTAGTGGCCTAGTGTATTAAAAATACTACAAAAGCGTCACAATAAATTCAAATAGGTATATAACATCATTAATTAAAAATTCCAAAATAGGCCCTTTATTTCTATTAGTCTTCTAAAACTTGATGGGATAACATGGGAACATGTACAAGAAAGGGTTGAACTATAAATCTCAGTAAGGTAATAGTAAAATAATAAAATTATTAAAATAATACATGAGAGTCTAGATACATATCATGGTAAAATTAAAGGGTGAGAAAAATAATCATGAACATAAAAACGTGATATAATATTGATAGCATTAAGTATACAATAGAAAGGGACAACAACATAAAATATGACATCATAACCATAGGTCAACCATAACCATCTAGACATCATAAAATAGTGTTCTTAGGAAAACCACCCATGCACTATACATGGTATCTCATAAAATAAAAACATTACCCCATGAATTTATGGTATATATAAATCGGGTCCCACCAATCATATTTAAATCATGAACCTGCATTTGTGAACCACATAGATAATACAGTAAAATAACTTATTTAATCTGTTTTAATCCAATTATTTTATAGTGTTGGTTCTATACATGGAATTCCCTAGTAAATGAATGATAGTTACATCTATGTGAATACCCTTGAATTGAATTAGAGGTGGGTTTTCACAACACATTATTTTGGCATCGAATATCCGGGGATAATTTTGATATCATAATAGGTTTGCATAAAGGTTCATGTTTGGGTTTAATGATAGTTAAATGGGGTCTCTAGTTACTTGGGAATCATAAGGATGATAAAAGGGATGTGTAAAAATTTTGGATTTAGTGTTTTAGAACCAAATATTTGTACTTTGAGTTTTATGTATATTCAAACAAGTGAATATTAATTGAAAATATTTTTACATATTGTTCAATTTTTTCATTACATAAATGTAATAATTTCCTAAAATATCTTTTTCATTGATAAGGTAAAATATGTTCCCCACTATGATGTGAATCTTAAAATTCCATGAGAATGTACTTAAATAAAGTTATGCAGTCAGATAAAATTTAGTGATGGGATACATAGAATGTTAACTGTCATGTATGAGTGATTTTAAGAAGTGGATACATATTCTCATGAAGTTCACATTAGTAATTTACAATATCATACATTATATGAACTGACCCACTGATTGGAATTCTACATATTTATGTGTCATCACATATTCCTATCTAAGAGTGTATGTAATAGTCCTCAGACGTTATAATATTTATTAATACATTCTTTGACTCATGTGATTTAATGTATTTTTTAAACCATGACGATATAGTTCATAGTGAATTTGGATACATTGGGTGCATCACGAGTGATGCATTATTAATAAGAAATCCATTGAAAAAAAATTTCCGTCTATCTTTATAGGAATTGATAACTCATTCCATTGACTGAAGTCGAACTATCACATTAAATTCCATGTTCATTGTGTAATGATGAATATATTTAAGGTAGTCAAAGAAATATTTATCAAGAACATGGGTTGATGACATGTGTGTGCAACCAACTAATGATATATTATGGAAATGGGACTATATTACACATTAAGAATTCATGTGTGAAATTAGCTTCTTTCTCTTATGTGTATTGACCCATTGTTAAACGGTAATTTTAGAATTTAATCAAGCTCAAATAATGAAAATGAGAATTAATCCTAGAGTTTCACACACTACACATTTTCCATTAATCACAATTAATTTCAATTTGATTTTAATCATTGTTATAACTATTATTCTTAAGATCGATGAATACATTTATTCAAAATTTATTTATCACAAATATTAAATAAATATTTATTTATAGGGAAATTTTTTATTTATGGTAATATATAATATTTATTTATTTCTTATTATCCGAAAGCTAATAAATAATTATTTATTAATTAGTAAATATTTTATTCAACTACATTAATATTTAACAAAAATTTATTCTCCAGACTGTGAATAAAATATTTATTCTATTTATTCAATATTTAGCAAATATTTATTCATCAATGTTGAATATAAAATTTATTTGGGTATTCGCTAAATTTAGAAGAGGAGTGGACCAAGATTTTTTCTCGTGATAAATATTAATTTTCAAGATGGAAAAATAATTTGTATTTTTTATCTGGTTAGTTCAATCTATAAAATAATAATAGTATAATTATTATATTTCATGGGGTTAGATAAGTTTTTTTATATTATTTAAGGGCCATTGTATAATTAAATAATTTTTTAATCTTAACCCTAAATCAATAAATATATAGTTATACCTATTATATTAAATTAATTAAGAATTGAGAATCATTGTGTATAATGAATTTCTCTCTAGATTCCTCTTTCTCTCATCCACTCAAGATTACAAATAATCAGAGAGATTCCTTTAAGACTAAATGAACTAGAAATGATCCAGAAGAAAAATGCAGGACGATCTATCTTCCATGTTACCACTCCATAATCCATTGATGATGTTCAGAGATCAAAGTAGTGTGTGTGGATCACTACTAGAGGCTATCTAATTTGAGTCCTATATATGCAATGATGGTAATCTAAAAAATGATTTTCTTATGATAAAAAAATTCCTTGGAGAAATTTTGTAATATGAATTAATACTTCTTCCAATCTCTTTAAATTGACTATAAATATATCATGAAAAATGCCATATCTTTGTTTCGGACATTCATTATCAATATACAATTGGAAAATTTTACAAGGTCATTATGTTTACATATTTTATGATTTATTAATTATCCATTAAATATAACAATAAAAATAATGGATTTTCACCCAAAAGGTTATTTGGATTCATCCAAAACCATCATATGATATTGGCACAATCATGTTTAAATTTACAATTATTTATTTAATTTTAAATCATATGTATTAAATTATGGTTAATTTTAATTTACATAATATTAATTATTTAATATGATGTTTAATGAACATTATTATGACATTTTAACACTCTTCGTTAATGATTCATATTTTTGTATGAACTAAAAAATGAAGATTGATAGGATATTCCATCAAGAGGTACCAATGATTTTAGTTCGTTGACATAGTTATATTAGTGTAACCAAAGTACACATCATGTTCCCAATTTGAAAAAACTAGGACATGTTGTAAGATGCATGATGAACCAAGAAATAATTACACATGGTGCATTTAGTATACACCACAAGTTGACCGGGCCAACTTGTAACATGGATTGTTAGACTACATGGTGTGTAGCTATCATAAACATTGTGTAGTCAAATACACAGTTTTTACCGCATTATACTAATATCCTAGAACATTGATGCAGAAAAAATCATGTAGCTGGCCTATACACCATGTGAATCAATAATACCCACATTTAAAAAACATTATAATTCAATCAAAAGGCCACACAAACACAAAAAAAAAGAGGATTACAAGTTATCTTGGTCATTAATACACATCATGTGATTCTACCAATATACATGTTGAGTCCCTAAAAATTTATCTAGGATGCACATCATGTGAAGAACATGGAATGTAGCTCGTTAGTACTTGTCTTATAGTATCTAAAAAATGAGAAAAAAATAAATTACACAAAAACAATTAATTTTAGTATTAAATCTAAATGACTTTATTGCAACTAGATGTGTTTAATAATGTAATAAATGTTTTTAAGAATTAATAAATTCTCAATTAATTCATTGTAATTATTCAAAATTATTGTCCATGTAGTTTTTTTCACTAGATAATTTTTTTTCATGGGAATCACCATAAGACCTAGGATGGTCATTAAGATAAAAATAATTAATTGATTTATTCATTATTTATTTAATAAAATCACAAATGTTTTAACAATAAATACTAAATTTAATTTTAGGTTGGTCTGTATACTTTTCTATATTTTTTCATGTGTATGACGGATCTACTTTAACGAGAACTATTTATGAGTTTCTTTTATTTAATTTTATATTATTAAATTAGTTTGTAATTATATATTGTTAAATTAAATTTGATGGCCCACGTGTCATCCCTCCCTCATTTATTATGAAAGTTTCACATATCTATTTTTGTTTTTGTAAAATCCCTTAACCAATCATTTGGTTCCCCTCACCTATATATAAAAACTTTTACTAAAAGGGCTATCCTATGGTGCATGGAGGCAATTCAAGATGAAATTGAGATGAAACGAACTCATGCGATGCATAGGTGGATATAGGGAATGTTTTATATCATTCCAAGAATAGCACAAAGGGTTTTACCCTAGGTTCATAGGTTGATTTATTACCCACTAAATAAATAAAATATTATATTAGATCTTGATTGAGACATTTATTATTTATTTATTTATTTATTTCTTATACATGATTTACATTATGGATTCAAGACTATGATAACATAAATAAATTGACTAATATGAAAATAATGAATTTAAATAAATTTATTATACATCAATGTTATATTGAAACATGGCACTTCACTTAATTAAAATCTCCTAAATATTTAAAATACTTGTAAATGATAAAAAAGGATTATTCATAATCAAATAATATCCCTCCAGTTAATAATAATTCATTATGCCTTCCAATGTCTACAAAAAGATGAAACTGTAGTTAAAATGTCATATCAGGCCATAGTCATCCTTACATTTATTTATTAGGGAGTCTTAACTAAGATATTGGTTCAACTTAACCAAACTTGTACTAAATTTAATAGTCATAGTTTGAAAATTATAAATTTGGTGGAAAGTTTTGAGGAAAACCCGTATAGTATTTCTGGATTTTGTAGTCCACTATATGATTCAAGGAGCTACCAGTTTTCAGTTTGTAGGACTGCCTATCAAATATCCTTCTTATGGTTTTCATTTACATAGTGAACTGTACAACAATCCTATTTTTTCTATACTCCCTAAAATATTATCTAGTTTTATTATCAATTATAATATGAACAAGATATAAAAGTTTCTTCCATATCTTCTTACAATGCTTCACCTAATTGATATGGAAAAATTGGGTAAAAAACATTCTATCTATATGGAGAAAAAATTAATGTTCATGTAATGAGATCTAAATATAAGCCTTCTTTTCCACACCCTTCCATGAAGAGAAGGATCAAGGGATGTCAAAGGGAACATGATGATGACTATTTCGAATGTGGAAATAAGGTCCAAAAGTAGAAAACCTGCACCTGGGAAAAGAAGAAATGGTAATATTTAGGGAAAGTTTTTATCAAGTGAAATTTATATATTTATACAATTTATTTATTAAATATAGAAATTGGTACTCACAAATTTATTCAAATATAGGAAACATGTAGATTCCAGAATAATGTTTGAGGTGAGGTGGACTTTTGAGAACCCAATGAATCCAAAACTACCATTGTTTCTATTGGGAACTATAACCTCATGTTTTTACGGGGGGTGATATTGGTTTTAAAATACTATTATTATGTGTTATTTTTTACCAAAAACATTATTTCATTATCAAAATAGGATACAGATGTATTTATTTTGAAATATAGGAATAAATATTTTTCTTATATAATGATGAAGTTTTTTACCATAAGTGACATTTAAAATAAATCATTATATGTTAGATTGAACAATCAAAGTAATAGAAATTGGAAAATGAAAAAATTTCACATGACTAAAACTGCACCCAACTATGGCATCACTAGCTAAGTCTTGTAAAAGAAAATCATTTGACTAAATAACACCAATATTGATATTTGTATTCCATTGAACTAAACCCACTAGTTGTGTGTTATACGTGTTTATAAAAAAAAGACCAAATCCACATTTACTAGAAAAGGTGAAAGGGATAAGGAGAATCTTGAATTAGTTTATATCGATGTGTGTGGACCACTTCCAATTGAAGCAAGGGGTGTGTACTCATAATTTTTAACTTTTTCTGATGATTTAAGTAGATATGGATATGAATACTTACTAAGGTATCAGTCAGATTAATTTGACATATTCAAGGAATAAATGAATGATGTTAAGAAATGGCATGGTATGATGATTAAGAAACTCCACTCAGACCATGGTGGGGAATATCATAATCAAGAATTAATTGACTACATACAAAATTGTAGGATTCTTTCCCAACAAAATTTTCATTATACACCAAGTATATTGATGTAAGTGAAAGCAAAAAACCTTGCCTTATTATACATGGTGAGATTAATGATGAGTTATGAGAGTCTTCTATTATCCTTTTTGGGAAATACATTTTAAACAACACCATATATACCAAATTGAGATCCAAATAAAGGGTGTTCCATATCAACTTTATTATGTAAACAAAACCATATTTTATCATATATAATTTTGTGGTTGTGATATATGTTTTAACTTAATTTATAGAAAAAAACATTCACCCTGAGGCACTTAGGGTATCTTTAATGGGTATCCAAAAGAAACTAAGAGATATTATTTATATTATCATTCAAAAAATAATGTTTTTGTTAAAAATTACAACATTTATGATGGGGTCATCATCTTTAAAGGATATTGTGGGAGTGAGATAGACTTAGATAATGTATAGGCACAAGATACACAAGAGTAGGCACAATAATAGATTCCACAAAGACTCATGGAAGTGAATTTTAAATAGACACAAGTACTATGTAGGAGTACAATATAGGTTAGAGAACATGAAGGATATGGGTTTCTATTCACCAAGGATGTTGGCACATTATTAGTTTATAATAATGGTCCACTAACCTAAAAGGAAGCAGTTAGTTGAACAGATGTTTCTTGGTGGAATAAATCCATAAATTTTGAAATGAATTCCATGTATCAAACCCATGTATAGATTTTGGTATATCCTATGTTGTATATAAATATCATTGGTCGTAAAATGGTATTCAAGAAGAAATTATACATGGGTGTAAAATTCGACACTTCTAATGATTGAATGGTTTTTGAAGGGTATAAATAGAATCAAGGAATAAAATATGATGAAACAGTTTCTAAATGATTATATTTAAATCTATCATAATTCTACATTCTATAGAGTATTTCCATGACTAGAATATTTGTTAAATGGATTCTAAAACAACCTTTTTTACAAATAACCTTGAAAATGATTCATAATTGACACAAACCTAATATTTTGTGACTCCAAATGATTCTAACAATGAATAAAAGTGTAAAAGAACCATTTTAGATTAAATAATGCATCCAGGTCATGGAATATTTAGTTTGATAAATCTATAATGGAATGTTGTTTCATAAATAAAGAATGTGTCTCTTGTTTCTATTAGTTGTTTAGCTGGAGTGTGATCATTTTTCAAAAAGATTATGTTAATGAAATACTATATAATGGAAATGAATTACATAATTATGATCTATTCAGGACTAGTTAAATAAATGATTCTATTTGAATAACTTAGGTAAATCATCATAAATTATTAGTATCAAGATCCATTATGACAGATCCAATATACTACTTGGTCTAAGTTAGGGAATATATATATTGACAAGATATTAAAGATATTTACTATGGAAAAATCCAAGATGGTGTTGTTTCTAGTGTCATAAGGCATTCTTCATTCCTAAAAAAATCCTCACACAGAAGAGGAAATATAGAGGATGTCAAGCACTCAATACACATTGGTGATTGGGTAATTCATGTATATTATTCTAAATACTAGGCTAGATTTCAACTATGCCTTATGTACGGTTAGAAGATATCAAGTTGTCCCAAGAGACTACCATTTGGTGGATGTAAAGAGTTACCTTATGTATCTGAGGAATACTAAGGATATTCTCTTGGTATATCTAGGATATGAGGGACTAGTCATCATAGGGTACATAAATTCTAATTTCCAAATACATTAAGATGATTTGAAATCATATCTTTGATACATATTCACTCTCAAAATTGGTGTTGTCTGCTTGAAAATCTCTAAGAATTACATGGTTATAGATTTTATAGCAGAGTCTAGTTATATCACATCTTCTGAGAAAACAAAAGAATCTATTTGGATATAGAACATCAACTAATAACATTAATTTTAACATATTAGTAATAACTCCATCAAACATAATTTTGATAAAACAATAGTGGTGTATCTTTAAAATGATCTGAGGTCACATTTGTCGATGAATCACATACATTAAAAGTGTCATTTCTTGAGATTTTTTTCTAAAATTGGTGATTTCATAGTAGGAAGAGCATCAATAAGATAAAACAAAAAATAACCTTTATAAAATCCATGACTCAGCAAAAACATGGTCATTTTGTGAGGCTTAATGGAAGAAAAGTATTAGGTAATTGACTCTAGTATATGTGGGAGTCTATTAGATTTAGTGTTCTAGAACCAACTATTTTTACTATGGATTAAATGTATATTCAAATAATTTAATACTAATTAAATATCATATTACATATTTTTCATTGTTCAACATGAATTTAATTTGATAATGTTATAGAGTATTTTTCAAATTGATAAGGTCATAGAAGATCATCGATATTATGAGAACCTTGAAATTACATGATGATATTTTAAAATAAAAATCTACAGTTTGAAAATGTTATATAATGGGACATGTAGAATGTTGGGAGTTGGGTGTGAGTACATGTAATTATATAAGACTTTTCATCAGGAAGTTTTCTTTTGGTAGTTTCGAAGATGGGATATTATGAGAACAAACACACATGTAGAAATTTTCATGTTTATGTGTCACTAGATATTGAAATTTCATATTTTTTTTGATAGTCCTTAGAATTTATGATTATTTTTTAATTCATTTCATGACTCAAAAACATTGATGTTTTTTTTAAACCAGGACAATATAGTTCTTGGAGATGTTAGATATATTGGGTGCATCAGGAGTGATATGTAATTAATTAATAATATTAAGAAGTATTTTTCCCTTCCATAATTATGGATGTTGATATCTCAGTACATTGATTGTAATTAAGTAGTCACATTAAATTCCCTAGTTATAGAATAACATTGATTTTAACTTAAATAGTCACTAAAAGTCATAGCACATAGGATGATGACACATTTGTACAACCACCATGCTGATATACGATGATAAAGAGATTATATTACACTGTAAATGTTCATGTTTGGTTTTTAATGTTTGGATGTTAACTTCATTGTATTGGGAACCTTGAATCCTTGCTAGAATGTAATCTCTGACTTTGGGAAAGCCCATCTAACTCCAATAAAAAATTATCCTGGAGGGGTCACACACTATGCTTTATCCATTTATCTCAATTAAATTTTATTTGAATTTAATTTTTGGAATAATTATTATTCTAAAGATTAAGGAATAATTTTATTCAATATTTATTCACTAAGTGATGGTATAACTATGTGAATATATAATATTACTTTATTTCTTTTTAGTAACAATTTTATAGATAATTATTTATTCCTGAATAAATAATTTATTTAATTTCATGAATATTTAATTAATTTTTATTCATAATACTATGAATAGAATATTTATTTATGAATATATATTTTATTAAATGGTTATATGCATATTTGATAAATACTGAGGAGGAAGAGGAGAAAATGAGATTTTTTCTGGTGATAAATACTTATTTGAAAGCTAAAAAATAATATTTATCATTTTTTCATTAAGTGCACTCCATAAAATAAAGATAATAAAAATAATAGTAATATTATTATTATTATTATTATTTAAAATGGGGTAAGATATGATAGAGTAGAGATGTGGACTATGTGGGAGAGACTCGTTATAGATCACAATGGTGAACTCTAGTTTTCTTGTTCTACGGTGTCTTGGCCAGGACCTTTTACTGTGGAAATATTTATGAATCATGGGTTATTTGGCTCACATAAGTATGGAATCGTTGGATTGGAAGATCACACGGTTGTTTGGGACAGATCTAATGCATCTACCTCCCCTTCCTTGGATATGAACAACAATTCATTCTCTATTTATAAGGAAGCTGCTGTTGGAGAGATTTTATGAACAAGAATCCTAACTCATGTTAAATCTGACTCTCAGGTGTCCTGCAAGTGATTGCAACTAGGAAAAAATTAAATTATTTCAAGGTTAATTCTACAGAGGGGCTCAAAACCATAGAAATTGGATGACCTTATAATGCAGTGTTTGATGGTGTGGGGCTTCAATAACTAGGGATTCATCTCATTGGGAAAAGGATTTTTTTCATAGCCCGTTTCTCTCAAAAGAGATGAAGATTTATGAGTGGGGCTTTAGATATATCTTTCAAAAACCCATTGTAATACTCTTTTGAGAATGGGATGAAAAATTAAATCCAAAAGAGGCTATGCAGATCATTCATCCAATTATGGGTCATGATTTTTAGACTAAATTGGATTTTGTGGCCTCCAAAAACTATATGTGACATTATTATGACAATCATAGATCCTATTATGTTCGACAGAGATATAGAATTTTCTCATTTTGTATCTTTTCCACCTTTCTGGTAGAAGTTGATTTGTCTTTTAAAAAGACTGACAAAATATTTCTCTCTAGTGTTTCAGATGATTTTCAGATGAAGGATAAATATAAGAGGGTTTCGATGTTATACATATGTTGTAATATAATTTTCCAGGACAAACTAGATTATAGAAGAGCCATGAATTTCTCTTTTTGTACAATCTATAGGCATGTTGAGGTTAATTGAAATAAGAAGGCCCACACTATTAAGTAAAATGAACATGGTGATAAATATTCTTCATTATAGGGTTATCACTTGAATCAATCAAAATCTTTGGCTGTGTAGTTGCATCATAAAACCATCAAAAATCCAACTTTGTTTGATGATGTTAGAAACAAAAAACCAACCTAGTGGGTAATTATTGGAGATTCTCCTATCAAATCGTGGATAGTGTTGGAATCCCCGAATTGAAATGATGAGATAAATATATAATATCCTTGTGTAAAGAAGATTAATGAGTCTGAGAGTAAATCTAGGATTTAAATTTTTACTAAATATCTAAATGCCTTTGATGAAAGTTGAAATGTTAAATATGAGTCTTCTGATTCTAGACAGATGAAATAATTGGTTTTCACTACAATTTACCCAGTGAATAAAGGTCTTATTCAAATATTGGTTGATCCAAAATGAATTGTTGAGTAGGATATTTATTCAATAAATTTAAATTAAAAACAAAAATATGTTTCTTCTCATGTGATACCTCGAAATGGAATGAAAATTCTCGTGCATGAAGATGGATTTTAAATGGTCCCTCCTCAGAAAACCATATCAGATAGGAAAATTATTTATTCTGGTTATGACCTAAAAGAGGGTGACCAAGAAGTTGATTATAAATAATTTTTTCATATATTGGTCATAATTACTCTCTTAGACTCTATTTTGGTGATGGAAAACTCAGACACTGAGAAACAAGAACCTGAAGGAGGTTGGCATATAAAAAATTGATATGGGGGAGGAATCAAACAGGTCATCACATGGGACATTGGTGTGTTGATTAGACTACATCGTATGGGAATAGATATATTTTATACATGTTATATTCTAGATACCAACACATGTTAGAGTGGTAAAGTCTCAAAAATATGTATTCCTCACTACTCAATCAAAAAAAATCACAATTTGAATGGGAATCGGCTAATGAGGGTGATGGTTTTGATTATGGTTATGGGGATGATATTCATTTTTTTGATACATAGTTTTCTATTTGGATGAGTTATGGTATCGTTGTTTTACCATTTCCTCCCTTTTCTTTCTTGTTACTTTTTCTTCTATCTTTAACAAATGTTCATAAGCTTCTTCTTCTAACTATACATTTTTTTATAATGGGGTAAGATAAGGGTAGTTATATTATAGAAGGGTTAATGTGAAATTAAATAATATTTTTATCCTTAACCCTAACTATATAAATTAATTGATACGTCTATTATGTAAGGTTAATCAAGAATTTAGAATAATTATCAACAAAGGATTTCACTCAAGATTCATTCTTCTCTCATCCTCTCATGAACAAGAAGAAAAAGAGAGATTCTATTAAGCCTGAAGGAACATGAAGTAGTCAAGATGAAAAATTCAATAACATTTATAAATTGTTCTAGTAGATGTTAATATATTGGTGTTGTTTACATATCAATGGATCTTTTGTGGATCACTATTATAGGGGACCAATTTTGATTCCTACCAAAACCATGACGGTAATCTACAAAAAGGGGTTTGGATGATCAAAATCTTCATCAAAGAAGGATCCTAATATGAGGTAATATTTCATAAGATCTATTTAAATTAATTATAAATTTAACATAAAAAATATTGTCTCTTGGTTATAGGATTTCATTTTCAATATTCAATTGGAAATGTTTTGTTGTTATGACATTCATATCTTGTAAAATATGTGAAATATCCATTGAATATAAAAAAATATTTAGAGTTTATTTACACCCAAAATTCACTTATGTTTTATTTTTGTAACCATTAAAAAAATTACAACCTAAATAATTGAAAATCAGGATGCTTAGTAAAAAATAGAACTTGAATAAAAATAAAGAGGAGTGAATCCGCTAACTTGAAAGGGTTCTCACATAATAATGGGAGTAAATTCTTATGATCTTGAGAACACCTTAGGGGGATTTAGAGGGGTAGATCAAGAGAAAATTCATTATTAATGGGTTTTTAGTTAGGAGGAATGGAAGGTTGGGTGGGTATTTATAGCGAAAGAGAATAGAATTTATTATAATTTCTAAACATAGGTTTTTTAATCTAATTGATAAGATAAAAAACTACAAACCTTAAAATGGGTTTTAACAAAGAAGTGTAGTTTTCAATATTTTCTTATTCAAATAACTAAACACAATAAAATAGTATGATTGATTTAGTAGAAATTAGTCATGTTCATAGAGAATTGTTTTTAAAAAATTATTATATAATATTGGTTTTGTAAGATTCATTATAGGTGTGTATAATTAATAAAATAGCATTAAAAAAATTATTTTAAAGTGAAAGTCTATTTTTTTGTCATGGATTCCATTTATAACATTTATTACATCACTTTTTGGCTATTATGATGCCATAATACATATTGGATTTATTTTTTATCCAAAAATTTGATTTTCTTAGAAAACTAAAAAAATAACCACTTGTTAATATAAATTTTTTTATTTAAAACACAATATTTACTTTACCAAATTAATTTCCAAATTATAGGAATTTATACTTTAAAATTAAAAAATATTATTTATTTAAAAGTACTTTTTTGACGAACAAAACAACATTTTGACCCTTATAAAAATTACATGGGAATTTATTAAATTATATTATCATTTATATTTAAATAAATATAATTTAATAAAACTATTTAATGAAAATAGAATATGTCAATAATTATGCAATTTATTAACAAATTAATTAAAACTATATATCTTTCCAAAGAATATAGTTTTGGTTTCTTCATATCAAAATCTAATTTTATCAAACTCATTATATAATCATGCATATATATAATGTTATATATAAAAAATTTAGATATAATAATTATTTTATTAAAATAGAAAATAAAAATTCATAATACTAGGGTCTAGAAACATAACACCTTATTACACCAGCAGACACCCTAAGGCTAAGGTGTGTGATGGTGACACATTATTGGGTTTGTTCAGTGAACATGGATTGGGGAGTGATCTTCATAAGCTTAAAATTCTCTCGAAAATGGTTTTCCCAAGTTTCATTTGATTAATATTGGGTTGTGCTTAGTTTAGAGAAAATACGAGGGATGTTTTCTCCCTTGGATTCTTAGATAAATGGGATTTATAGGGTATGATCCTACTACTAAAGGTTATCACTTATTTCTTTTGTATCAACTATATATTGTTATAAAAATTAAAATATACTAACCTTAATGGTCACTATAAAATGGATATATTATCTATTTTTATGATGGTTAGTGATCTTCAATGTTTGATGGGATCTATTTTATAACGGTCTAAAATAACCAATATAGTGCATGTGTTTTATATAATGGAATTTATTAAAAATTAATTTCATAAATGAAAAGGACATTTAGTACATAAATATTTTGTTTATTATAGGATTGTTTCGTTCTGGTTTTCGGCCACGAAACGCCCAACGGCTCCGTATCCAATGATTGATGGACCTGCTTTCCAGAGGAAGGCGTTCGCCGGATGGTCTGACCAGCGACTCTTGAGGACTCACATTGGTCGAGAGGATGGGAAGTCAGGCTCATCACACCCTTTCTGGGGGGAATTATTGCCTATTCCAGGACTCTCTTATAGATTTAAGACGTATTCATATGTTCGTGAATCTTTGGTTTATACCCAAAAATAGTATCCATGGATTTAACCTTGATGGGAAATGGTCAACTTGATGCAGGGGTTCGGAATCAATTATGCCTGAGGTTAACCATCCCTCACAAGATTAATGACCCCGAAGGGTTGGAACTCTCTTAAGGTGGCACTAGGAGTGGCGTGGTGAACCGATGTGGGGATGATCGGATCGACTGATTGTTGGGCTTGAACCTTAGGGAGGCTTCCTACGTACCCTACTTAGGTGGTAGGGATAAAAGTCCACGTAGTTCGTATATACAGTTTAACGTCATACTGGACGAGGGTGGAACTCGACATGAAGAAACGACCGAGTGGCGGGCTTTAACCTCGTGGAGGCTTCCTACGTACAATGCTTTGGCATGGATCAAAGTCCTCGTAGTTCGCTTTGGCTTGGGGATTACACTCTAAAGAGGCCCATGGTAGGATGTCATGGTCGATGTTAACTCTAAGCCCACGTGATTCATGCTCGGTATGGGAAACAAGAGGCAGTAGGGACCAGAAAATCACGTCGCGAAAGGTGCATCTATGAGAAGCGGAGTGGGGATTGCGTGTGAGGGCGGTCCAGGGTGATGAATTGGGGCTTACACTCTGAGGAGGCCCAGAAGGTCGGGGCTTACTCCGAGATGGACGCCTGTGGTGTCTTCCTCATGTCTAGCCATGAGGGCATCATGTCCTATTGGTGGGTTGAGTAATATAATGGGGGCTAACGTCTATGCGCAAGTGTACAAGCAGGATAACGCCAAGGGCGTTGGAATCAATCCAAAAAAGGGATATGAAAATTATGAATTACTTTCCCGACATTCGAAACAAAATGAGGGTGGCATGGTGATGGAGGATAACTGTTGACCATGTTCGAAACAAAGCATCCATATCACGTTAGCCTGAAATGGGGACAGACAAATGAGGGTCAACTACTGACCATGTTCGAAACACCTAACCTATCTTGAAGTGTTTTCCAAAGACTTTCGGGGTGTTGTCCAAGGACGGTAGGTTAGCCGATGAGGCATGGAGCCATGCCGTTAGGGTGTCCCTTCAGACATTGAAGGTAATGAAGATCTGAATGAAGGACGTACAAAGCATGTGGTGGAGTGATTGAATGTTTGAATGGATTACAGCGCTCTTGAAATTACACAACTGTAAACATGGCATGAGGCATCTTATGCTTGGAGCATAATACATTTCTTGTTTGAAGTAAGTGGCACCCTATGATTGGAACATAGGGCACACTACAGTTTAGAGTCATGTAGAGAGGACTGTTTCCATACAGTTTAACGTCATGTGGTCAGGACGACTAGGTAAGAGATACCCAGTAATGGTTTGTGTGGGACTTATGCAAGGGAGGCCCTTTCTAGATGAACCTAGCAAAAGGAGCTAGGAAATAGGGGTTAAATAAGAGTCATGAGGAGTAGCTCAGCTCATGGAATTTATAGGATGGATGTTGAGGTGGCACAAGGGTGCAATGGAAAATCCCGACATCGTGGCCTAAAAAGCTCATGGTGCGACTATCCATTTTTCATGTGGGTCAGTGACGGTAGCGAAGGGATCGGCCCGGAGGGCCGGGACCGCAGCCCGGAAGTGAGCCCGAGAAGGGGTGTGGGGGCATAGCCCCCGCGGTATGGATCAACGATTTAATGGGGTTGGCCGCGAAGGAGCCGGCCGCGAGGGACTGGCTGCGGCGGAGCTGTCCACGAGGGACTGGCCGCGGAGGACTGGCCGCGAGGGAGCCTCATGTGGTTCGTGGTTTAGTTGTCCGTGAAGGGTGTTCATGGAGGAGCTGGCCACGAAGTAGATGGACTTCCGCGAAGGAGGATGTCCGCGAAGGATGATGTCCATGGTGGAGATGGCCGTCCGTGAAGGGTGTTGTGCACAAAGGGGCTGGCGCTCGTCCTACTTCACGCCCGTGGGGGGTTCCGCCTCCATTTCGCGAACGACACTAGTCCACGGAGGGGGTATCCATGGAGGGACCATCTGCGAAGGAAATGGCCGCTATAGGCTCACCGCGAAGGAGCTGGCCGCATGTGGTTAGCGGACTTGTTTCTCCTCTCCATGGAAGAGTTCATCCGTGGACAATATGGGGTCATCGGATGGTCGTGGACCGCTGGGAGAGATTTCTCCAACGTCTATCCACGGGTTTTCACCCGTCCTCCCTCCATGAATTTTTGTGCCCCTTTGGTGAATATCTATAGAGATGTGAATAGTATGGGCACACGGCCTTTGCAGAAGCCCATGAGGGAATCCCCATCCACGGATGACTCGGTCAATAGGGAGTTTTGGAACCGAGTTTTTCAGAATTACTCTGTGATTTTGCACCTCTCCGCTTCTATCCCACGAATGACGGCGGCCCGTGGAGGCGGTGGCTCGTGGCGGTGGAGCGGCCTGGAACCCGATGGTCTTCATGATTCGTGCCCGTGGAGGCACTCCGCCTCTGCTTCGTGGACAGCGCTAGTCCGCAGAATTGCAGGAGGGCGGTCTGCCGGACCGGCTGCACGCTGTTGCTGGGAGCCGGCACGTAGACCGGTTCGGTCTTTTTCCATGTGTCATAGTAATTGGATTTCCCATTTGCGGAATTTTCAGGACCCTACAAATTCCCCCCATCGGAATGGGGTCCGATCGGAATGAAGAGGAGGCCATTCCGAGGTAGAGTGGTCCTGAAAATCGATGAGTGATTGGAAAATGCTCTAAATTTTTCCAAAGCCAAGGGACTCTGTGAGCATAGTCTGACTATTTCTAGGGTTTTATAGAAAAACCCTACAAACTTTTTTCCTTTTTTATCTTCTTTTATTGCCCTGATTTTTTCTGGGCCCATTTGGTATGGACCCAGCGGGTATAACCCGGTTTTTTCTTAGGTCGTCCTTTTCGGGTTTTCGGCCTAATAGGCTTTGTGCCTCTTTCTTCCGTGACTAGTTTAAAGTCCCACTGACAATACTATCACTACTGATGTTTTAGGTCGAATAGCTTTGACCAAATATGGTGGGGTGAGGGCCCCAATGGGGTTCAACTGATTAAAAGATGTCTTAATACCCTTCAGACGCACGTGGGGGGAAACATTTTTAAATTTGAATGGCATGCAGGGCATGTCTCAAGGCATGGGAGCTGTGTCGGCGTACAAAGGTAGGAAGAGTTTTGCCTAAGGAAAACATGCTTTTGGTAGATGGGCCATGGGTGATAAGTATGCAGAGCCACTGAGGGCATGGTATGCATAGTCATACAAAGGTGTCCTTAAGCCAAAGGCTTATCCATTTCTGATGGCCAGCAGACCTCATGGAATTCCGGCTTATGGAAACCACAATGGGTGGCATGGGAAATTAAGAAAACCACCAGGGGTGGCTCAGAAGGGGAATGTGACATCTGAAAGGGTTTTGAGAACATTGGTATCAATCAGGAGTGTAGAAGCAAGGTTTCCATCCTACGCATTTATCTAGCGTAAAGGACGGTTGGGGATTAGTGCAGTTTAAAGTCATATAGCTGGGACATCATCTGAAATGGAATGACTTCCCCTGGTTCTCGGTAATATTGTCAAAGATGTTCCTCCGCACTCAGGTAGTATTGAGGAAGAGGTTGGTAAACTGTAGCTCAGAGGGTTTCTGAATCCCAATATAGAAATGGGGGCTCAGAGGCCAAGAGGCGTACGGAGAGAAGCATCGCCTAAGGAAATCATCACGTTGGTAGAAGGGACAGGGGTGATCAATATGCAGAGCCACTGAGGGCATGGTATGAATAGTCATACAAAGGTGTCCTTAAGTCAAAGACTATCCACTTCCTATAGCCGAGCAAGTTTAGGGAAGTTGAGGTTTGGAACCACCAGGGGTGGCTTATGAGAGTTCGGTTTTTTTTCTAAGTACAGAGTATGGTTTATGATGAGAGGGTGCCTAAATAAAGGGGAAATATCTAGACTAAACTACCTGAGAATGGGTGAAGTAATTCTTTCTCACGCTGTTGTGTGGTGGTGGTTCGTGCAGGTCTGACCCGTGCACTGAAAGATGAAGAAAATCCATTGTTCTCATTGAACCCATGGCCAGTATGACCATGTAGTTTACCGTCATGTGGTTGGGACATAATCTGTGCAGTTTAACGTCATGCGGAAAGGAAGAGAGGCATTTTTAAAGGTTTCTATGCAGTTTAACGTCATGCAGCGAGGACGGTTTCCATGCAGTTTATCATCATGCAGTAAAGACAGGGATATATTTAAAGGTTTCCGTGCAGTTTAACGTCATGCAGTGAGGATGGGGGGTATTTTTGGGAAGGCTTCTCTTCATCGGAATATAACTGGGCTTGAATACCTCAACATGCCCCAAACGTGAAAGGGGGTGGATGGTGTAAATCATGGTTCTGGGGCCTCTTGTATCAGGAGAGGTGATATGGGGGCTCTGAGGCCGGTAAGCTTACGGAGCTAGGAATAGTGTCGCCTGAGGTAATCTTGCCTTTGGTAGACGGGCCAGGGGTGATAAATTTGTAGATCCGCTGAGG
This sequence comes from Viscum album, assembly GCA_963277665.1. NCBI lineage: Eukaryota > Viridiplantae > Streptophyta > Magnoliopsida > Santalales > Viscaceae > Viscum > Viscum album. The sequence goes on along the minus strand of OY728128.1, from coordinate 678,303,677 downwards.
GCATGGTATGCATAGTCATACAACGGTGTCCACTAGTCGATCACTTTCCACCCTTAATGGCCATGAATGGTTATGAGGATCCGCAATTATCTGGGCCACGAAGTCTGTCATTTGGTAGGGAAATGTCAGGACATGTCGGAGATATCCGTCCCGGGTTGCTTGTTGAGTTTCAAAGAGCCCCCTGCACTGATCTTTTCTCCCTTTTTTCATGGGGTGTGCCTTCATTCCTTGTAGTTTAACGTCATGTGGTAAGGACGAGGTGCTCCTAGTTTATCGGTCATAGGGCTCGGACCATTGGGTGACTATTGTTGCCTTCAATTGAAGGATAACTGAGTCAATATGTTCTGATATACATAGGACAAGGTGGGGGATGAAGGTCATAAACTGAAACTTTGAGATTTCCCGAATCAGGAGGTATGGTGTGGGGGCTCTGAGGCCGATAGGCATACGGAGCTTGGAGAAGTACCGCCCGAGGAAATCTTGCCTTTGATGGACGAGCCAGGGGCTATCATTATGCAGAGCCGCTGAAGGCATGGTATGTATAGTCATAAAAAGGTGTCCCTGGGTCGATAAATTCCCACTTCTGATGGCCATGAATGATTATGAAAATCCGCGATTGCTCACAGTGCAGAGTTCGGCACGTGGGGATAATGGTGTCCGGGTATACAAGAAACCTCTTCACCACAATTGTTTGTTGAGTCAAAGTAGCCTAGTCCTGGATTGATGTTTATTGAAGCAGGTCGCTATGTGAACGTCTGGTAGGACACATAGGCTAGCCAGATAGGGAAACCATAGAAACACCTGAATGTGAAAAGGGGAACGAACTTGTAAACCACTTCGCCGTAAACTTCTGGATCAAGAGGTATGGTATGGGGGATCTGAGGCCGGTAAGCGTACGGAGCTAGGAAGATTTCCGCATGTGGAAATATTACCTTTGGTACATAGGCCAGGGTCTATCAATATGCAGAGCCACTGAGGGCATGGTATGCATAGTCATACAAAGGTGTCCACGGGTCGATGACTTTCCAACTACGATGGCCATGAGTGGTTATGAAGATCCATAATTATTCGGACCGTGGGGTCTTATGTATGGAAAGGATGTATCCAAATGTGCAAGCAGTATCTCCACATCATATCTCCATGTATCCTGAGTGGGTCGCGATGAAGTCCGTGCAGTTTAACGTCATGCGGTGAGGACAAACTCCATGTAGTTTAACGTCATGCGGTAAGGACGAAGGTGCCCCGACGTGAAAGAAAAAGGGGGGTCCGCGTAGTTTAACATTGTGCGGTGGGTACAACTTATGTGCAGTTTAACGTCATGCGGTAAGGAAGAAGATATAAACCCCATGTAGGTCTGGTTCGTACACGAGGAAAGGGGTATTTTTAACATCATTGTTCGTGCAGTTTAACTTCATGCGGTAAGGACGAGATGTACACCCCCTGTCGGTCTGGATCACACACGGGGGGGGGGGGAATCTCTTTTTTTAGGGGCTGGGCCAGAACTGAAGATCCTGGTGTCTCTACGTATCCTACGAGGGCACGAATCAATCCATACTTAGTTCTTTGGAATGAGTACACCCCGTGGAGGTATGTTCCATACATGGGGGGAAAGAAGGATTTTTTAATTTTTTATTTAGGGGGTTGGGCCAAGACTGGGGATCCTGGTGTTGCTACGTATCCTGCGAGGGTAGGAATCAAGACGTACATAGTTCTCTATAATCCGTGCATTTTAGCATCATGCGGTGAGGACGGAGTCCATACAGTTTAACGTCATCTGGTTAGGACGATGGGCACACCCTATGCAGGTCTGGTCCACACACGGGGGGATGGGCATTTTTGTTTTTGTTTTTGTTTTTATTTTTTTTTCTTTTCTTCTGAGGTGGTCAGGCCAGGGCGTGGATTTCTAGCGTCACTACGTATCCAGTGAGGGCCAGAATCAAGCCTCACATAGTTCTCTGAACGATGATACGCCCTATGCAGGTCTGGTCCGTACACAGGGGAAGGGGGTGTTTTTAAATCACCTTGTCCATGGAGTTTAACGTCGGGAGGTAACGGCGATCTCCATGCAGTTTAACATCATGCGGTGAGGACGTGGGCCATACAGTTTAACGTCATTTGGTTAGGATGAAGGGCCACATAGTTTCTATGCAAAATAATTCTTTAAGAATCTCTCATTCGTAGGAGCGGTTGTAAATTGTTCGTCCATGGAGATCAGGGTATATGCTTCACTGGAGTAGACCTTGTGTACAACATATGGTCCTTCCCACTTGGGCTCTAGCATTGGAGGCTTCTTTCCGAGTATCATTGGGGTCCGAAGGACCAGCACTAATTCCCCTTCCATGAAATACCGGAGGTGGACCTTTTTGTTGAAGGCTCATGTGATCTGGTTCTGGTACACTTCCAGGTGGTGCAGAGTGTGCAACCGCTTCTCGTCTAGCTGTTCCAATTAACCTAGCCTCTTTTCTGACTTCTCATCATCAGATAATCGATCACATATGGTAACGCGGAGTAAGGGAAGTTGGAGTTCAAGGGGCAGGACCGCCTCCGTTCCATACACCAATGAGTATGGGATAGACCGAGTAGCGGTGCATATTGTGGTTCGATAAGCCCACAATGCATGGAGGAGTTTATCTGGCCATGAATTATGGTCTTTGTCCACAATTTTCTGGAGGATGTTGGAAAAGGTCTTGTTGAAAGCTTCTATCTTTCCGTTGGCCGCTGCATGGTAGTGGGATGAGTGGCTAGCCTTGATACCATACTCGTGGTATAGCTTTTCCAACTCAGCAGAGCAGAAATTGGTGTTGTTGTTCGTCAGTATAGTATGAGGGACACCAAATCTGGTGATGATATTGGCCTTCACGAAGCTGACAATATTTCTTGCCCCGACTTCCTTGAGGGGTACGACTTCTGCCCATTTGGAAAAGAAGTCGGTCGTCGTGAGGACATACTTCAACTGTTTGGTTGTGGCGGGAGGATATGGTCCCACGACGTCCATCCCCCAGATGGAAAATGGCCAGGAGTACATAGCTTTATGAAGTAACTCCAGGGTCTGGTGTATGAATTTGGCATGAATTTGGCATGAGTGGAATTTTGCGGTAAAACTCTTGTAGTCTCGTTCCACAGTAGGCCTGTAGTACCCAATCCTTTGAACCTAATGGGAAATCTTGGTCCCCAGTTGATGTGCTCCACACGCTCTTGCATGTACTTCAGTCATGACAGTAGCGATTTCTTCTCCATCAATACATATGAGGAACACTCCATTGAGGCCTCATTTGTAGAGGACCTCTTGCTAACCTGCACTACCATATAGGACAAAATTGATTTCCCTTCTCCGTATTTTCTCTCATTCAGCCCTATCTGATGGAATCTCTCCCCGTTGAAGGTTGTTCGTGATGGGGGTCATCCAGCCGGTGGCAGGAGCATATGGCTTGGGGACAGGACTGACTTCATGGATCTCTTCCATATTATCTTGAACAAATGGAAATACCATTCGATAGTGAGAAATATTGATAACTATTTCATCCCGGTCTGGGTCGGCTAGGGTTGCGGCCACGTTGGCTAATGCATCAGCCTGAGCGTTCTGGGACCGGGGAATATTAGTCAATGTCGGTTCTGTGGAGAACTCGGCCATTAACCCTCATACATGGCCAAACAAGGGGATCATCTATTCCTTTTTAATAGCACAATCACCATTGACCTGCTTGATGACCAGCTCTGAGTCGCCTTTTACATTAAGGTGTTGTACTCATGCCTAGAGTGTGAGTTCCTGGCATGCAATGAGGGCTTGATATTCTGCTTCATTGTTTGTACATCCCTCTGACAGGAGGAAGGAAAATGGAAAAAATTCCTTTTCTAGGGACACGAGTATTATCCCCAGACACAATTTGTTGAATCTGGGATCCTCCATCCTCTTCCCAGTGGGGCTTCAGGACGCGTCGTCAAAGTAAATTTTCCATGCTGGGAACTCCCCTTGAACCGAGAATATGTCTTCATCAGGTAGTTCAGCATCCGGTGCATGGGACCTTGTTGAAGGGTGCTCTTCTAGAAAGTCTGCTAATGCCTAGCCCTTGATGGCTTTTTGAGGTACGAACCAGATGTCGAATTGTTACAGGATGACCGCCCATCGTGATAGGCGTCCGGTTAGCATTGGTCGACAGAGGATGTACTTGAGCGGGTTACTCCGTGAGATCAAATGGACTTCATGATGCTACAGATAATGTCGCGGATTTTGAACTGCAAAGACCAAGTCCATACAGCTCTTCTAGATATTTGAGTATAGAGTCTCAGCAGCAATCATGGTTCGACTGAGGTAACATAGATTGTTTTCGATGTCGGTGTCGTTCATCTGTGCGAGGATGGCACCCAATGACCATTATAGGGCCATGAAATATATAATGAGAGGCCTTCCTTCAACCGGGGGCATGAGCACCACTGGGCTTAAGAGGTACTTCTTCATGTTTTCGAATTCCTCTTAGCAGTCATTCGTCCATTGGTACGTGACCCCTTCATCATCAACCTGGTGAAGGGAAAACATTTGCCTACCAGGTTGGCTATGAACCGCCTAATATAGCCTAGGTTTCCTTGGAATCCCCTCAGCTCAGTGATATTTTGAGGCGACGACAGGCTCAGGATAGCCTTCATCTTTTCATGATCGACTTTGATGTCGCGATGGCATACGACGAAGCCAATAAATTTCTCTGAGGTAACCCCAAAGGCGCATTTCAAGGGGTTCATCTTCAATATATGTCGTCGGAGCTTGTTGAAGATGGTCTCAAGGTCCGATAGGTGATCTGAGCATTGTCTGGACTTGACCACTAGGTCATCCACATAACATTCAATGAATTTCCCCAGGAACGGCTTAAAGATCTGATGCATGGCATGCTGATATGTGGTGCCAGCATTCTTGAGACCAAAGGGCATGACCCTATAATAGAATACCCCTTGAAGGTCCCTGAATCCAGTGGATTCTTCGTCTTCTCAGGCCATCTTGATTTGATTATATCCAGAATAGTCGTCCATGAAGGATAGAGCCTCATACCCAGCTGTGGCATCAATTAACAACATGGTGATTGGAACCGAGAAGTCATATTTCGGAAAATGCCGATTAAGGTCTCTGAAGTCAATGCAGACGTGGATTTTCCCATTTTTTTCTTGATAGGGATGATGTTGTCCAACCAAATGGGGTACTGGACTACCCTGATAAAGCCGACTTTAATGATCTTATCGACTTCAGCCTCTATCTTGGCAGCATGTGAGGGGTGTGTCCTTCTAGTGGCCTGTTTGTAGCCCCGGTGGTCTTCTGGAAAACCCAGGTGATGCGTCGCTACCTCAGGATCGTGTCCTGGAATTTCTATGTAATTCCAAACAAATACATCCCAATGTTTCCTTAGGAAGGAGGTATATACCTCGTTTTCCTCAGGTGACATGGCTGCGCTAATGAGAGTGGGCCTTGGGTCGTCTTCGGTACCCAGGTTTATTTCCCTGAGCTCGTCCACAGTGGTGGAGATGCCCTCCTCAAATGCGGGAGGTGCATCTATGAGATCCTCCCCCTCTTCATCTCCCAAGTCCTCATCCTCTTGATCTGATGAGGAGAGAGTTTCCGGTCTGAGCCTTCGAGGGTTTGAGGGAGAGGCATCATGGGCATCCCTGCTTGAGTATTCGTCCCCAAATCGAGGGTTGGTAGACGTTCCCACATTGTTGTGCTCGTCCATTGTGGTTGAATTCATGATGACATCCTAATGCGTGTCTAGACTCAAACTCCAACTATCAACATGGTTGATGGGCAAGACATAATCTCTACCAAGCTGCCTGAGGAGGTCATCGGGGACCATTTTTAGGCCATTTGGAGCGAGGATCCAGTCTACGTCGTAAATCAAAGGCTTCTTCTTCTCTTTCTCATAGAACCCAGCATCGATGTAATGTGACTCTGAGAGCTCGAAAGGGGCCTTATCGCCGTGAAAAGTCCTGCTTTGTCCATTGACGCAGTACTTGATACACTAGTGGTAGGATGAAGGAACGGCCATGTTCTTGTGGATCCATGGCCTTCCCAGTAGGGCATTGAATGATGTGCTCTGCCGGACCACCAGGAATTCTGTGTAGGCTACCAGGTCACTAAAATGGGACATTAGCTTAATCTGTCCCGTTGTTTTCTGCTCACTCTTTTCGTAACATAACAATGTTGTTGTAGAAGGAATTAGATCATCATCACTGTAGCCCAACTTACGGAGTGTCCATAGAGGATGGAGGTTAACTCCAGAGCCATTGTCTATAAAGACTTTTCGGATATCAATACCATTCAGTGTACCGGACACATATAGTGGTCTGATCTGTCCTTGCATGATGGCATCTTCGTCCTGATTGGTGAAGGAAATCACCTCATTGCATTCATCTGGGCCAGTCTCCGTCCGGTAAATCTCAGTGGTAGCTACCTCGACTTGGAATTCTTGGGGGCTGATCAAAGCATCGATAAGCATCTCCCTAAAGTCGGCTGACAAACCCAGAGCATCCAAGATTGACAACTTTCCTGGTACAGATGCTAGCTGCTTAAGGATGTCGTATTTTTTCTCCAGCGGTCGACGCTTCTCCGTTGATGGTAGAGTCTTAGCGGGTGCTTTGGGAGCTGGATCATTCGATGAGGAGGGATCGTCCACAGGGACAGATGTCGATGGTGTTCCCATGTTTTGAGGAAATGACCTAGCCGGACTGTTTTTACGCACTAGGCGGCCAGACACTTGATCCTCCTCGAGTGGGTATCACAGAATAACAGGGTCAAGTGGCTGCTTGTGGAGGTGGAGGAGAATTCTATCTCCTACTGAGTCCATTGAAGGGATCTCCCAGAGGTTTCCGCAATATTGATGGTCTGGGCCAGGGTCCAACCGTAGGGTTGGTTTCCACTGCGGCTGCACCTCCCCTGGTATCATATGCCTCTTCGATTCCTCCTCCCAGCTTCTCGTGCAGGGAACTTGGGTTCTAAGTCATACCCTTCATCAGGGAATGATTCCATGAGATGGATGACGTTGATAGAACCAAAGATTGGAACCTCATCCTCTGACAGGTCAACCTGGTCGGTTGTCTTTGATGGGGCCGTTTGGTGGGTCGGTGCCCATGGTGCCAAATTTGAGGGCATGAAATCTGACAGGGTCTGGACTAACGTTGACCCCACCCCGGACTGCTCCTCTTGTGATTGTTTCCTCCTTCGACTCTGCCTAGATGACCGGCTCGTAGAGGATTGTGAGGCCGATGATGTCAGCTCTGTGGTTTCAGGGGCTGTTGGTGGCAACACCGGCTACTATAGTTGAGCTCAGTGTATGCCCTGTGCTCAGTTGATAGTCTTTTGAGTCATATAGTTATCAAATTTCTTCCCCTATTTTCTGGTGACTTTCTGCCACCCCTCCTATTTTCCGGATTCGGTGGTAGAGATACATGCCACATGTGCTAGGGGTGGTCCCAGCTCGACTTGTACGAAATCTACCATCCTTTGCAGGAGGTCTTTAAAGATGAAGCATTCTCAGATACTATTCCCCAGCATCCGATGGTAGGGGTAGTAATATGCCCTGTCATCGCGGCTGACTTCTTCAGGTTTCCTTGGCTCTGGGAGGCGGAGAAAATTACAGTTCATGGAGGCAATGAATTAGCCACGAACTTGATCATCTCCTAACGAGTATACTTTTTTTCTTCACTCCTCAAATTGGTTCCTCTTCGGTCCTCTCTGATCGTCCCGTTTAGGAGGGGGAGGTTGCTGATATGCAGGGGGGCCTTGACGATTTGGTGGAGGCCTGAGTGCTGGAGCGGGCACAGGGGCTGACTTGAGTGTGACAGCGGATGCTTCAGCTCTTGGATCTCTCTTAGAAGGAGCCTGTGAGGATATTCGGGACATTGAATTAGTCCGCTGCAGGGAGTCCGCAATTCGTTGGGCAATGGCCGAGAGATGGAGGAAGCCAGTGGTGCACTCCACCGGTATGAGCGGTGTTCGCATCTTATCTCTAAGATTATCGATGCATATGGATAGCATCTCATCTTGAGGCATTGGTCTATTCAGAGAATAGGTCAGACCTTTCTATCTGGCGATGAAATCTGAGACTCTCTCGTTCTCCCTCGTCTTGCAGTTCATGAGATTGTTGACCATTGTTTTAGGCAGCGTTGAGCTGATGTGGAACAGGAACTACTGTTGGAGGTCCTCCCATCTCTTTATGGACTGGGCCGGTAGACTCGTATACCAGATGAAGGAATATCCTTGCATGGTCCGTACGAAGAATCTGAGTTTCACTGCTTCTTGTTGTTCCGAAGACCCCATCATAGGGTCGCAATACGATGTGTAGTGCATCAAATGCTGCTCCAGATCGCCTAATACATTGAAGTTGGAGAATATAGGGATCCCAAAAATGGGTGGAGGTGATGTGTTGGTCCCCCAATCTGGGTAAGGTTTCTGCTCTGGCTGTATCGGAGCACGTAGACCTTCAATCTCTTCCAGTCGAGCTGTTAATGCCTCGATGGTATTGGTGAGTCCCTAGTTTACATGCTGTTGGGCCTGGTCCTCGGTAGGCGTAGACCGACGCATTGCATGAGGATCCGGATTGGCCGGCACCAAGGGTGCATATTCCGATCAGGGTACCCTTGGAGGGTTCGGTCATACTTGATCTGGTTGCCTCCTTAGTGGAGGGAAATCCTAGTATTCGTCTGGATCCACATCTAGGTAGCTGGACGGGCCAGGCGCCTCATTGGGAAGGAGCCCTGATCATGCTTCATTTTCCGAGGAAAGCCTTAGCCTTTGAGGTGCACTTGCTGGTAGTGAATGATGTGGCTCTTCTTTGGATGCACATTCAATAAGGAGGTTCCTCTGGAGAAGCTCGGTGTTAAGCCGCCTCAATTATTTCATATCTTCGTCCTATCGATTGAACCTCTCTTCGAGTGTGAGTGGCTCGTTTTTATCGACAGAGGGGGGCAGGTTAAGGGTTACCGTTCCTTTTTTCTTGTCCTTGTTAGAAGCTCGCATGGTAGGTGAAGGGAGGTTAGCTGAACGGGCGGCCATATTTAAAGCGGCCCTCTGGTTCCCGGTGTCTACACCTCGGGGTTCATTGTGAGTCACAGCCTGACCGGAACCGTCATCTCCTGACCTGTCTGGATTTTCATTTTCTCCGGTGTTACCCACAGGGTTAGCCTCAATGGAGTTGATGAATGCATATTGCGGAGTGGAGGGGACATCATCTTCCAAATAAGAATAGGATCTCCCACGTCTTCTGCTGGCCTTCCCTCTCATGACCTATGATTTCCCTCGGACATCTTGGTGAAGGGTGACGTGGAGAGTTCTTTGATGCGACCTTGCAGTGCGCCTTCCTCTTAGATGGGATGATAATTCATATGACGGGATAGGACGGGAACCTCCTCTCCTGACCGTCCTCTCTAGACGAGAGAATACCGACTCTCGGGGGGGAGGTTGTTGTTGAGGGGGTAATAATGCCCCGAGCCCTGAGGGATGGGGTTGGCTCTGTTCCTAGGACGTTGAGTCTCTTCCCAGTTTTATTGGTCTTACGGGGGTATTTGATGTTAAAAATTACCCTATCCCTATAGGCTGGGGTTGATCCTGGATTGCGGCAGGGGCTACCACTATCACAACCTGCCTGATCTCACGTGCCCCCATCCGGGGGTGAACTGGATCTGGTGCTGAATTTACCTGTAGATCAGTCCCTTCTGGGGAGGCAGGCAGAGATCATTGATTGGACTCTCTTAGGTGAGAGGCCTACTGTATGCTCTCAGTGGCCTGATCCAGGAGTTTTTGAATGGATCATTCCCGCCGAGCCTGATGCTTCTGGGACTTACTCGAGGCCCAACTCTGTTGAGTGTGTTGTATTTCCTGAACAGGGGGTCCACCCGATTGTAGTCTCGATGTGACGACGTTGCAAGACACCATGCCAAACAGGTTCTTCTAGGTGGGGAGCAGAGTGAAATGAAGAGCTCCGTGTTCCCCCCATCCCCTGATATGGACTCCCACTGGAGCGTCACCGATGAGGCGGCGTAGCTGGTGCAGTTCGTGGAGGCAAGCTGCCTCCATATTCCCTTTGCACCTCTCGGGGCGTTGTTGTCAAATCGAGGAAAGGTCCTCCAGGTCGATGTGATACAGGAGGTCCCATATCATCTTGACGTGGTCTACATACCCTCCAAATGGAAGGAAGCTCGATTTTAGCCGGCAGAGGGTTGTCCATATATTAGGGCTGATGTTGCGCATGCATTCTTCCGACAACTCTCTAGGTATGTCATACTGAGAGGTGGTTGTGGGCCAAAACATATCTGGTATATCATTCATGGCCATTCATTTCCTCTGGTGCAGTATATCGTCATATTCCTCCGCCAGTGATTCCTATACCTGGTCATCCCAACTAAGGCTCTCACTATAGTCGGAGGCAGTGGGACTGGTAGGTATCGAATTGTCTTGTGGGCGAATCCGAGGTGGTTCTGAATATGAACGCGGCCCTGGAACGGCTACTAATCGAATAATGGCGTCGTTAGCGACAAGCTAGGAATCTGACATGCTCGATCCCATCCTTATGAGTGCCTTGGCATACGAGGGACTTTCAGTGCTTTATTTGGCAGGAGGAGGACCTTCCTGTCGATATAATTGTCATCGCAGGGAGGACCTTCACAATGACAGTCGTAATGGCAAGGACTACCATTACTTATTGATGCTTAACTGTATAGAGGACATTTGCAGTTCACACCCTGGGGAGGACCTCCAAGGTATGTTGCAGCAAGGGGAGGACCTTTTGGCTGCGTAGCGTTGTTATGAGGAGGACCATCGCAACAACTACCATTATGGTGAAGATGACCATCATGGCTTGGCGTTGGACGTGAATCCTGGGGAGGACCTTCAAGACACGCCATAATAAGGGGAGGAAATTCTTGTTTCTGGGGTCCATTGTGGGGAGGACCTTCGTGATGTGGGCCATGGTGGTGAGGACTACCATCACAGCTGCGGTAATGGTAAGGACTACCATTACTTCTGCCGCAGGGAGAATATCTGTGGGATACATCCTGGGGAGGGCCTCTAGAATGTCCCGCAATGAGAGGAGGGCCTTCTCATTGCTCGATGTCTCTACAGGGAGGACCTCCATTATCAGGGTGGCGAGGACTACCACCGTGACCTGATGCCTGGTTGTGTGGAGTTCCTTTGTAGCGTAACCCCTGGGGAGGACCTTCAGGGTAGGCCACGATAAGGGGAGGGCCATCTTGTCATGATGAGATGTCACTACGGGGAGGACCTCCATAGTTGAGACTATGATAGCGAGGACTACCGTCATAATATGTGGTCCCACACGCATGGAGAGTGATTACAGTGTATACCCTGGGGAGGACCTTCGGGTGGATCGCAGCAAGTGGAGGAACTTTATTCTACTTGATCTTATGGTCACGTGGAGGGTTTCTAGGACTCGCATAAAGAGAGAATCTCACGTGACCGATCGTTATATGCCCGCGGGGGAGGCCCCCACAGGTGCTCTGGTGAGGACCTTCAGAGCTGCTGGTAGCACCATTGCGGGGAGGACCTTCGCAACTAATACAACCACTCTCATAATATGGTAATGGGTGGGGGGGGGGGGTTCGAGCCTTTGATTCATGCTTAGAGGCGTCGGAAACCCCAGCTTCCAGTAGAGTGGAGTCATGAACCCGCTCTTTATTTTCCGGCTGCCTTCAGCGCGTTCGCGGCGCTCTCTTGAGGGAAGCGGGGACCGTCTGTTGTTGACAACGACCTTCACCTCCTTTGGGTCCCTATCTAATTGGATCCTGTGACGTTTCGGGGATGTTCTGACGAACATCTTGACTTTTAGCAGGGATATATTCCTGCTTTGGAGCATCCAAAGTGATGGATGGGTGTCCCCCAGTTAGAATGAATGAAGCTACTCGATCCAGTTTCCCTTGCATCGCGGAATATAGCCGGCGACCCTCTTGGGCTGAAGCAGGGATGCAGATCTGCTCCGAGGTAGCTATCTCGTCTCATAGATGAGTTGCCTCAATTGGGGAGATGGGATCACGAGCCCGAGTACTTGTTGTTGCCGCCGATGCAATTACATGCTGGCAAGTCTGTATGATATGATCTAGGATTGATACCTGCTCCTCCATCATTTCCAGGATATGTAGAGAGACATCTTTGGCTGGAACAGGTATGAAGGCACATTCCAGTATTGGAGTAGGAATATCCTGCTCTGGTCCTCCAGTGGTCACTGGGTACTGAAGATTCTCTTGTGTCGGGGTAGGTCAACTAACCTGCCCCTATACCGGGATAAGCCGGTTTCTCTCTCCGTTTTCCACCACATCAGGGTGGAGGACTTTACTTGCATCCGCAGGGAGCTGGCCATGCATATATTGGTTTCCCATTATATCGAGTCGGTGGCCTTTGTTGGTGGGGAGACATGCCCGCCTATGATTTTCTGCCACATCTGGGTGGTGGGATTTGTTGATCGCCACCATATCAGGATGGCGGCCGTCTGAAGCAACTGTTGGGAGTTGGTCCTGCAGGTGATGGGTCGCCACCATGTCAGGTTGGTGGGCTTCACGACACTGGGAAGGGAAAGGTGTTTTCCTAGGAAGTGTCGTCCTGCGTGAGCGATGGGCTTGATGGAGCTCGATGTGGATGCATGTCGTCTCGTATGATGCCGCCATGTCTTGATGGCAGGCTTGGGAGGATCGAACAGGTGTAGGTTCCTGTTCGTCGTACGTCTCCGTGACAGGGTGTCAGAGCTCCTCCTTCCGGACCATGGTGATAACCAGCCCCCGATTGTACGTCTACTGCCCTTGTCGGGCGGTCCGAGGGGTCGGAGCTCGGGGAGCGTGGGCCTGAATCCTCGTGGAAACATCCTCCTCGGTGCTATGATGTTGAGTCGCAGCATGACCACGATGACGCCTTTCAGCGGGGGCCTGAGAGCGGAACCCCCGTTCGACAGGGATGAAGTCCTCTACGTTGACATCATCTGCCTCCCTATTATAAGGGAGGTATGCATTGTCCCATTATAGGGATAGACTCTGGAAACTGTTGGAGACAGTGACAGGGGATGCCTGGGTCCAAATTTGTGGTCGTTGTTGGGCAGGATACCGACGAATCCTATCGGGATAGAGGGCGTGCATGGTCGTCTCGCCATTGGGAGAGTACCATTCATGTGGTACTCTTGGATCAGCACGTCCAAAACCCAACTTTGAAGACGCTGGGTGGGTGACGGGGTCCTCCATTGTTGAGGACGTCTCGTCCTTGCCTTTTTGGAAGTGCACACTTGTGATTTCCTTTGCGATTCCATTGGATCTAAGGGGGTTCTGAAAGTTGTGCCTGTGAAACATTTTAGCAAATACAAGCAGTAAACATGTCAAAGAAGCATCTCAAAATCCCCTGCATAATTGATGACCTCGATTGGCCCTCCTTTAGAGCATAATGGGGCACTGGGTGAGATTAAGGTGAGTCCATCATGTTTGGTTAAAGATTCATGTCAGGTTCACCATTTTTTGTTTTTCATTATGGTTTTCAGCCACAAAATGACCAACGGCTCCGTATCCAATGATTGATGGACCTGCTTTCCAAAGGTAGGGGTTTGCCAGATGGTCTGACCAGCAACCCTTAAAAACTCACATTGGTCGAGAGGATGAGAATTCGGGCTCATCACACCCTTTTTGGGGGGAATTATTTCTTGTTCCGGGACTCTCTTATAGATTTAAGACGTATTCATATGTTCATGAATCTTTGGTTTATACCCAAACATAGTATCCACGGATTTAACCTTAATGGCCAACGGTCAACTGGATGCAGGGGTTCGGAATCATTTTGCCCGAGGTTTACCATCCCTCTCTGGATTAATGACCCCGAAGGGTTGGAATTCGCTTGAGGTGGCACTAGGAGTGGCGCGGTGAACCGACGTGGGGATGATCGGATCGACCAGTTGTTGGGATTGAACCTCAGGGAGGCTTCCTACATACCCTTCTTAGGAGGTATGGATCAAATTCCATGTAGTTTGTATATAAATTTTAATGTCATGCTGGATGAGGGTGGAACTCGACGTGAAGAAACAACCGAGTGGTGGGATTGAACCTCGTGGAGGCTTCCTACGTACCATGCTTTGGCATGGATCAAACTCCCCTTAGTTCGCTTTGGCTTGGGGCTTACACTCTTAGGAGGACCATGGTAGGATGTCTTGGTCGATGATTACTCTAATCCCACGTGATTCATGCTCGGTATGGGAAACAAGAGGCAGCAGGGACCAGAAGATCACGTCGCGAAAGGTGCGTCCATGAGAAGAGGAGTGTGGCTTATGCATGAGGGTGGCCCAGGGCGATGAATTGGGGCTTACACTCCGAGGAGGACCAGAAGGTCAGGGCCTACTCTGAGATGGAAGCTCATGGTGTCTTCCTCATGTCTGGCCAAGAGGGAATCTTATCCCATTGGTGGGTTGAGTAATATAATGGGGGCCAATGCCTATGCGCAAGTGCACAAGTGGGATAACGCCAAGGGAATTGGAATCAATCCAAAAAAAGGCAGATGAAAAGTGTGAATTACATGCCCGAAATTCGAAACACAATGAGGGTGGCATGGTGATAGAGGATAACTATTGACCATGTTCGAAACACAGCATCCATATCACGTTAGCCTGAAATGGGGACAGACAAATGAGGGTCAACTGCTGACCATGTTCGAAACACAGGACCTATCTAGAAGTGTTGTCCAAAGTCTTCGGGGGAGTTGGCCCAGGACGGTAGGTGAGTCGATGCAGCATGAGGCCAGGCTGTTAGGGGGTCCCTTTAGACATGAAAGGTACTGAATATCCAAATGAAGGATGTGCAAAGAATGAGGTGGAGTGATGGAATGTTTGAACGGATTCCAGGGCTCTTGAAATTATGCCACTGTAAACATGTCGTGAGGCATCTTATGTTTGGTGCATAAGACATTTATTTTTTGAAGAAAGAGACATCCTATGATTGGAACATAGGGAACACTACTTTTTATAGTCATGTAAAGAGGATTGTTTCCATACAGTATAACGTCATATGGTCAGGACGACTAGGTAGGAGATACCCAGCAATGGTTGGTCTGGGACTTAGGCAAGGGCGGCCCTTTCTAGATGAACCTAGAAAAAGGAGCTAGGAAATGGGGGTTAAATTAGAGTCATGAGGAGTATCTCGACTCATGGAATTTATAGGACGGATGTTGGTGTGGCACAAGGGTGCAATGGAAAATCCCGACATCCTGGCCCGAAAATCTTGTGGTGTGACTGTCCATTTTTCATGGGGGTTAGTGACGTTAGAGAAGGGGCCGGCCCGGAGGGCCGGGACCACAGTCCAGCAGTGAGCCCGAGCAGGGGTGGAGGGGCACATCCCCCACCGTATGGATCAGAGAGTGCATGGGGTTTTCCGCATGGGGCTGGCCAAGAAGGAGTAGGCCGCGAGGGACTGGCTGCGTCGGAGCTGTCCTCAACGGACTGGCCATAGAGTACTGGTCGCGAGGGAGCTTCATGTGGTTCATGGTTTAGTTGTCCGCGATGGGTGTCCGTGGAGGAGCTGGCCACAGAGGAGATGGACGTCCGTGAAGGAGGTTGTCTATGAAGGATGTTGTCTGTGGTGGAGATGGTCGTCCACGAAGGGTGCTGTTCGCATAGGGGCTGGCGCCAGTCCTACTTCGTGCCGGTGGGGCTTCCACCTCCATTTCACGAACGTCACCGGTCCACGGAGGGGGTGGCCAGGGAGGGACCATCCGCGAAGGAAATGGCCGCTATGGGCTCACCAAGGAGGAGCTTGTTGCATGTGGTTCGCGGATTGGTTTCTCCTCTCCGTGGAAGAGTTCATCTGCGGACAATATGGGGTCCGCGAATGGCCGCGGACCTCTGGGAGCTATTTCTCTATTGTATCTCCATGGGTTTTTACCCATCCTCCCTCCGTGAATTTTCGGTGCCCCTCGGTGAATATTTATAGATCCATGAATAGTATGGGCACACGACCTTTGCGAAAGCCCATGAGGGAATCCCCATCTGCGGATGACTCGATCAATAGGGAATTTTGGAACTGAGTTTTACGGAATTGCTCCGCGATTGTGCACCTCTCTGCTTCTGTCCCGCGAACGAAAGCGGCCCGTGGAAGGGGTGGCTCGCGGTGGTGGACGGGCCTGGCACCCAGCGGTCTTAATGATTCACGCCAATGGAGGCACTCAACCTCTACTTCGCAGACGACGCTGGTCCGCGGAATTGCGGGAGGGCTGTCTGCCGGACCGGCCGCGCGCTGTTGCTGGTAGCCGGCACGCGGATAGTTTTTGTCCTTTTCTAAGTCTTGAAGTAATTGGATTACCCATTTGCGGAATTTTCAGGACCCTACAAGGATACATTTGTATATGTTTAAATTGATATAGATTTTAATTTTGGTTAGTAAAAAAATATATAAAATTTTAAAGATAAATACATCAATGTAGAGTCAACATGTTGATGTAGTGGAATGAATAATAATTTAAGCACAATCTTCCTTAGAATTTATACATAATGTTAATAAAATGAAATAAGATAATGTGATTAAAACCCCTCTAAAATACTATGTTTTAGCTAACTTCCAAAGAATCACTTGTGAACACATCAATCATATAGTAATGATGACCCTAACTATTAGGTTCCCATGGAATATCTTGTGTATGCCATGAAAGTAATGAGGTGACACTAATTTTTAGGTCCCTTGTTCTTTAAATTGGATTTATGATACACTTATCTAGTAAATAATATCTTTTATGATACTATGGGAATCTATTTGAGTGAATCAACATGATTTATTTTTGTAAACAATTATTCACTCAGCTATCCATGAGTCAAATATGATATGATTGACAATTGTTTCCTACCAGATACAGTCATGGATTATTTACATGATATCTAGTGACTATCCTGATGAAATGTGTATCTTTATATAATAATGGATATCATGCGACCAAAAATGGGTCAACATTCTAGTGGTATCATATTTAATAAAATCCAATGTTAAATCTTTTTAAAATATGATACTCATCTGATAAAAGCATTTATTAGAGAATAGAATAATCCTCATTAATAATAACATTGATACTAATCCTATAAAAAGGATAATATTACATTAAATAACAAAAAATTCTATTAACATATGAAAAATTATTGAATAAGGGAAAAATATATGGGTTAAATAAATATCTTCTAGAATAAACCAACTATTGAGGTAGTTCAACACATGGTGTCTTGATGCTTTTAAGAATATTATAAAAATAAATTAGGAATTTATTATAATTATATAAAAAACATATTATGTATTTTTATTATCCACATTTATACTTTTTATGATAGGGTATTTCAATGACTTGGTTAGACTAAAGGTTTCCTTAAGGCTTAATCTTCTAAAGGAGTTACTTTGGTTTTCATTAGTGGAAGTGATCTAACAATATGAATTAATTTCATAAATTTTTAATCATAATTCTAAATTTTGGTATACTATATGAACATAGAATTTGATATTTAGGTTCTTGTTCTATGTCGATATTGTAAGAGGTTAAAATTTAAAATTGGAAGAATAAAGTTCATTGGAAGACCAACAATGCTTCTTTTAATAACCATCCATGTCCATTGTAACCTAAAGTATTTCTCATGATGAATTAGTGAATTCATATAATTTAATTATAAAAAATACTTGATGGAGTTTAGGAAAATACATTTTAGTACCAGTGTTATATAAATTACTTCTTTCATTTTTAAAGGTAAGCGATAAAAATTATATATTTTAAAAGTGTTTCAGATATTAAAAACATTAAAATCAATGTAAATATTGATAGAAATTGTATTTTTAATTCAAATAATTAATCAAATAGATTATATATCATTGTTTTTAATGTAAATGAATGTATCAATCATAGATGATTCTAAATTTAAGATGTGTATATTTATCTCATTTCTAATATATGATAAGAGCAGTTATTTGTAGATAGAGTTGTTATAAAAAAATAAGAGATAATATATTCTATAAAAATATTTTATGATTTTTAAACTTATATAATATGTGTAAAAAGGATATAAGGGGGAAATTTTTATCTAATATAAAGGAATTTTTTAGATATATGTTAAAATATGAGTCATATGATCCAACCACCCATTAGTGTCATATTTTAAAGAATATTATTCTTTTAAATAAATTACTCTAAACACCTATAATACCATATAAAGTATAGAAACAATAGTTTATTTGTTAAATATTAATTTTAAATTGAAATAAGTGTTATTTCCTAATGCAAATGAGTTTGTGTTTCTTAGCATGATATTTTGAGAAGAATAGTGTATAAGTGGAAAGTGGGATTATGTTTGAAATTAGAGATGTTAAAAGCTAAAATACAAAATATTATTAAAATCAAAATTCATATTGAATTTCACTTAATATCCTATAGAGTTTATATTATTTATTTAAACTAAAAAAAATATTAATAGTTTTGTTTAGTTTCGATAATAAATTTATTGTCGCTTTACCGTAAAGTAGTCTAGTACGTGTCAGTAAATGTTAATTTAAATTGTTAAATTGGCTACAAAAATATTTAAATGTAATCTTTTAATGGAAAGGGTTCCAAGGATGATGATGATATAATTAGATAGAGTTATATATATACAAAAACAATTATTGACATCATAACATTTGATATTGTGGAGTAAATAATTTTTAATAGGCTCATTAGGTTGATTATTTGGAATGTGATTCCTCAAAATCAATATTATTAAAACATTTTATCATCATATATATTTCACAAAAAAATTATTTTAGTGTGAGGGTATTATTATATGGTAACATAGTTCTGTGATAGTGATTTTACATAGATGCAATGACTTAACCAAACTTGGGAATGTGTAATGAACATAAGGTTAATATAAAATTCTTTTATATATAATATATTAGATAGGTTCGTATGTATAATTTTGTTAAGTATTCTCAAATAAGATTAAGAATAGATTGTGGTTATTGTTTTATAAAAGGAAATACCTACTTTATTATTCATACATATTGGATACATATATGAATATATTCATATACATTCCGTGAAGTGTAATGATAACTAACCTATAAAAGTATGATGTTGAGTTATCCCAAACTAAGGATTATCATGGAGTATTAAGGATTAAAAAAATGTTAAGGTTATAATGATTAGGATTATTGTTCCCTGATACCGAATATGCTCTTGAGGAACAAAAAGGGTGTCTGTGCACTTAATAACCATTTTTGTATACCACATGTGATGTCATACACTATGTATTTGGTATTCTATAGGTCCATGGATAATATATGGAGTCCCCCCAACCAAATTTTAGTGAGATAAATAGTATGAGAACCTTAATACATTGATAAATTACTTAACCAATCCATAAGGCTTAGCTAATTAGATGAGGGTTTTGTATTTTGGTGGTCATGAAGTCGATTGAATCTTAAATAATATGGGATCCTTCCTCATATATTATGAGTATGAAATTTGTTCATGTGATTAAGATATATTCAAGGAGTATGAATCTACACCTAGATAATACGTATAATCTAATTTTTAATTCGAGTGAGGTGCATCTGATGTGATAGTCTATAAAAGAGAATGACATGTGATGAATTCATTAAATTTTTTAATCTGAACTATGAGATTCAAGAATTATTGAGTAGGCTATATGGTATTAACATACTTTGTGTCTGATTATCACTCATTTTCTAATGCAATGAGAACATATAATAATTCATTCTTATATATGATACATTTAGAGTACATGGGTGTATTGAAAGATGTGTTTAATAGACATCATCAAATATTACATTATATCTTGAGTATCATTGATTATTTTCTAGAGGCCGCTTATTATTAACATTTAAGAATCCACTTATCCATATTTATTATCAATTATATAAAGGCACTTGATGTTAAAATTTATCATTGATTAGATGGATACTAAGTATGAATCAAAGAGATGATATAAAATTGTTTTAGGTCTAATCCTAAACAATTTTGTATGAGTTTTCAAAAGGTACTTCCTATGATGTGAAACACTGTGAATTCGGCGATAGATTTAAAAAAGTTTTCAAGAAGTTAATCCCAAAAAATTAGGTACAGCTTCACAATGTTTTTTTTATGGTGTAATTTATGTTGAACTAGCAAAAGGTTTATAAGATTTTAGTGAAAGGTGTAGATTTAAGGGTATATTATTTAAAACCATTTAAAATATGCTATGTTTTGTTTTATATCATATGGTGTGATATAAACATTTCATATGGTATGATAAGTAGAAATAATTGGTATGTGATATTTTTTTGTATATCATCAAATATGACACATAGACATCTTATATGATGCCTTATAAATTAATATTATAAGACATGGTGGAATCATAGTTTCGTAAATCGTACAGTATATTTCATTTTTCCTATTTTATGATTCCCTAAAGGTAACAAAGTGTTAACAAGTTAGCAATCAAAAATATTATTCATCAGATATAATATGTTTTCCATTTCTTATGATCAAATGATTTGGAGTTCGTAGTATTCATGCATGGGTTGCATAAACTGACCATGTTCCATTTAAACATTCAATATAATGAATGGGTTTATGTTTGAACACATGAGGATCACCCTAAATGGATATATATAAATCGGTAGTGCTCATTTGATCTGTAGACATGCAACTCTTGTATCTAGATGGTCAAACTCAATAATTCTAGATGTTACTACTTCTTTCACCATTTTTTTCATGATGCACAATCATTTCAGGGGTGATGAGAGGATCCCACGCTTACAATGAGTGATTCAACATAACCCATGGATAACTTTGGAGAAGATATTTCATTGGGATAAATCACATGTGATTTTCATCAAGCATGCGAGATGAAGAAGGATACAGTGGCCATCTTCGATGAAAGTTGAAAAATTTATTTATTTTAACATATGCATTATTTCATTTATCTATCATGGTTGATCATGGATTTTTGTTTCAATATTGCTTCTAATGTGTTTTAAAATGGTTGTTATATCCTTTAAATCTTTGAAATTCTCATGGGGATTTCACAGTCATCCTAACATTGATATATGATAATATGATAAATTGGGATATAAAATATGACTTCCCTATCTAAAAAATTTATATGGAATCTCTAAAGAGAGATTAAATCCATGTACAAAGTCAAATAAAGTTAACTAAATGGGGAATAATAATATTTATTAGGATAACATCCCCATAAACTTCTATCAAAGTGGTGTTATAAACTTTTTATACAATCATCATATCACAAGGAGATTAAACTTGTAATTATATATCTATCCATTTGGGATACTAATTAATAGTTTTATAGATTTTTTAATATATGATGGAATTCATAAAACTAAGCTCAAATAATGTGTTTTCAATATTTAGTGTCCCCGTCACCCCCCCCCCCAATTTCATGATTTTATCATTCATCCTTTACTATAAACAAAATGGTTAGCATAAGTATTGAAAAATAATAGTCATAGTAAAAAATCATCTGATAATGAAAATCAATATTATAATTTCATAACTTATAACACCTTAATTTTAACCTTTAAAACATTTTCTTCAACCTAAATCTCTTTTGTATAAAACTGGGATGTTTTATGTTCTACCCAATTTTTCTTCATTACCTAATTCTTAGAAATAACTAAACCATACTCTTGTACCAACTAATACAAACCAATAATAACATATACAGATATTAAATACTTTTACATAAATGTTTGCTACATTTCACAATAAATAAAATCCAATAATGTGTAGGTTTAGTGATTTGGGATATTTTCAATATGATCTTCTTATTTTAAAATAAGACTTTAATATTTCCTATAAAATTATTCTTATAGGATATTTTAGACATATTATACATAATACTCTTATTTTTTTCCAAAGAAATATAAATATAATAAATGAGTGAGCTATGATTCCCCATTAAGGATAAATATAAGAGATGACATTCAAAGATCGTAAGTGAGAATAAGATGCATATGTGGGTATGATAACATACATATGGTTTATAAAAATTAAACCCAAAAAAGTCATACAAAATAAAACATACCTCATAAATCATGATTCATGACATAAGGCTTTTAGAATAATAGAAGACATGAGTCGTAAGAGTGTGGAAACATGAGTTAATGGTAATGATCCATGAAAACATAACATAGGAATATTTTATAAACAATAGTTATGGAATAAGAATATAGAATATACATAAGCATGGAAACCCAATTATTATATCAAGGATATGTTTAAAGACAATCATCATATACTATAAAGATTTCCATAGTGGATTGGAAACACTACCCATTCTATAAACAATGTACACACAGTCCCTTAGGGGTGTAGGTTCACTCCCAATTCCCATGAACATAGTGAAAAGAGTCCCTAGGTGGTTTGGGTTTACTCCCCATACCCATAAACAGAGTGAACAAAGTCTCTTAGGGGTTTGGTTTCTCTCCTCAAACTCGTAAACATAGTATATAAAGTAACTTAGGTGTTTGGGTTCACTCCCATTTATCTTTCATCTCATGATATATAAATATTCACCCAATTAATTAGAGGTCTATATATTTTTTGGTTCACCCATCACTACAGGAAGGCACCGATTTTCTAGCGGTTTTTTCATGACAGTTTTGAAAACAACCCATAAATAATTTTTAAATATTTTTCAAAAAAATAAATACCGGAACTCTTTAAAAAAACTGGGAAATAGCAGTATTTTTAAATAAACTGAAGTTAAATTAAAGGGAAAATTTAAAAAATAATATATTTATTATTTATTTATTATTTACTATTATACATAGTTTATTATTTATAATTTCAATTAATTATAATCTGTTAATTAATAAATATTTATAATCACTAGTTAATAATAATTTGAAACATAAAACAAATCTTCAATAAGTTGAAAATCATACATCGACATCAAAGGCTCGTCACTTTTGATCCGGGAGTCCGTGTTTGCTCCATAACCATTCAAATCGAAGCTTTGTGAAATGAACTAAAACCATATTAGATTTGAAATTTGTAATTATTTATAGATAAAATTTATTATAGTTTAATGAAAAGTAAGAAATCGAACTTGAAGCTAAAAGAACCATAACTTTTAATCTGGGTGTCCATTTGGGCCCCACCAAAAATCACATCAAATCCTATGACGAGAACTTTTCACTGTTTATTGGGGGGAGATTGGTAACTTTTTTAAGATAAAACATCCTAGAATGCCTCCAAAACTGAGTTTTTAGTTAGGGTGCGCCAATAATTTAACATTGAATAGATTTTAAGCCCCATTTAATGGGGTATTGTTGTATTTTTTCTAGGAGGATTGAATTTATTTCTAGGGATTAATAATTATTAAAATTATAGATTTTAATTTCTTTTATTCTACCTAATGTAGTTTTATATACAATTAAATATATTCATATTTTCTTATATTTACTTATAATAAATCACTTTTATAAAACATATTTACATAGAAATGTATTTTATAATTATAAATCATATAGAAAAGAATATTTTTTATTCATTTCAATTAAAATAAATAATTATTGATTTTATTTACCTTATAATATTTCATTAATTTATATATATATATACCTATAGAAGTTGTGTTTTTATATAAACATGTGTCTGTCAAAAAAAATTAAAATTTATATGTATGTTCTAATATATGTAAATAAATACATGTATATGTATATATTTGTGTGTATATACGAATTATAACTATATAGTTGTGTGTCAATAATATTGTGTGTATACATCATATATAAAGGCATTATTATATAAATAGATCATTATCATTAAATATATTATATAAATTAATTTACATTAAAACTATATGGATATATATATATACATAAATAATTTTAAAATATAAATATATGTCTGTATTGAAAAATAGATATATATTTATATTTATATTCTAAAATATATAAATAAATATTAAAATATAATATATTTAAATTAATTAATTATACATATATCATACACATTCGATGAAATTTAATCTTCATTTAAGAGTGTCTTCATGTTATTTTTATGTCGTTATGATTTTATTCCATTAATTTACATTCATATTGATTTTATGGTGTTTCAATTATTTTGATTTCACTTATTTTGTTAATTTATTACCAATTATATGTTTTAGATGAATTTGTGAATATTTGTGTATACTTATATACATTTGAAAATATTTATACAAATTATTGTTTACATATTTTTTTATCATATATTCATAAATATATATACATATATATATATATATATTTACTTTTGTTAAAATATATTTTTACTTTAATATACCAATATAAATATGACGGTGATTATATATTATTATGTATCCAAAAGGTGTGTTTATATATATTTATGTAATTTTTTTATTTATATATATTTAGAGATATTTAGATCCATTTGTTTTTTAATTATTTTATTATTAATTAATTAGTATTTCTTAATTTCCATGTATTCCATTATTACTTACTATTTACTATTTACTATTTATTATTTGTTATTTAGCATTTATCATTTACCATTTATTTTTTATTGATTTATTATTTATTGATTTATTTTCATTATTAAATTACTCTTAAACGACTATTTAACATTTATTTATTATTTGGTATTTATTATTTATTTATTATTCAGTCACTGTTTATTTATTATTCATTTATTATTCATTTATTAATTATTTGTTTATTCATTTATTATTAGTTTTTTATACTTTATTTTTAAATTATTTATAATATATCTATTATTTACATATTATTTATTATTTATTTATTATTTATTTATTTGTTGATTTAATATTTATTAATTATTTGTTTACTTTTTTATATTTTATTAATTATTCATTTATTTATTTATTTATTCATATAATTATGAGTGTTTTTATTTATTATTTATTTATGATTTATGATTTATTTATTTATTTTTCATTATTTTTATTTAATTTTTTTTTGTTTTTTATTTATTTATTTATTATTTATTATTTAATATTCATTATTTATTTATTTATTATTTAGTTATTTATTATTTTTATTCATTATATATTTATTTTTAATTTATCAATTTATCTTTTTTAAATTTCTTTATTTAGATATTCTTTAGTTTATATTTTTTTATTTTTTATTTATCTATTTATTGATTATTTATTTTTTATTTATATGTTATTTAATTAATTGATTATTATTTATTTAATATTTTTTTTATTTTTTTTTATTTTTTTTTCAAATTAATAAATTATTTATTATTCATTATTTATTTTTTCTGTTTTTATTTTTTTATTTCTTTTATTATTAATTATTTTTTAATTATTATGATATTATTATTTATATGTTATTTATTTGTTTATTATTTACTTATTTATTATTCATTTACTTATTATTTATTTATTTATTATTTAGTAATTTTGTATACATTAATTATTAATTTATTTTTCATTTAATATAATTTTGTTATAAAGTAACTATTGTTTTATTATTAATGAACTATTATTTTATTAATAAATTATTTTTAATGTCTTATTTATGATTTATGATTTATGATTTATTATTTATTATTTCTTTATATATTAT
The DNA here is from genome assembly GCA_963277665.1 of Viscum album. Taxonomy (NCBI): domain Eukaryota; kingdom Viridiplantae; phylum Streptophyta; class Magnoliopsida; order Santalales; family Viscaceae; genus Viscum; species Viscum album. The sequence goes on along the minus strand of OY728128.1, from coordinate 678,278,105 downwards.
TTTTTTATTATTATTTATTTATACCATATTACTTTATTCTTTTATATATTTTATACATTAATTTTTAATTTATTTTTTATTATATTTATATATTATTAATTTATTATTAACATATTATTAATTACTTATTTATTATATATTCATTACTCATTAATTATTAATTATTGATTATTAAATATTTAGTTTGTATCTATTTGTTATGTATTGCTTGTTTTAATCAATGTATATATAAGTATATTATATTCAATTTGTCCACGACATATATAATGTAATTAATACTATATAAAAAACTAAATAAATTATGAGAATTAAAAAAATAACAAAAAATAATAAATTAAAAAATAAAAATAAAAAAACTATCGTGAATTGATTTACTGATATTTTAAATTACAACTGAATGATTCCATCGATTTTAGAAGCCCGCTTCTAAATGAATGATGACGCATGATTTAGTAGTGGTTTTCCAAAACCATCGCAAAAGGATTTAAATGTAGTTTAAAATGCCGCTAAATGGAAAAAAACTACGGATAAATGCCTATTTTGTTATAGTGCATCATATAATGAAGACCATACATCATTTCTCATATCAATGAGATCATGGAGAGGGAAAATGGTGAATCAGGGATGGCATTATTTTATGAATTATTCTTCTAAAATCAACCTCTGATACAGGTTAGAGTTTTTATCCACTCAATGATTTCTCTCAACATGTCTTTATAGAAAGGAAATAGAAGGAGAGAGATCATCACATATTATTTACATGGTTCAGTATAAAGTCCGACTTATTTACATGTTTCACGTTCGCCTAACATGGAATCATTACTTATTTTGGATTATCAAGGCACAGGGAAGGAATAGGTTATACACCCCAATAATCATTCCTCTAGTTAACCCTGCTTATTCCCCCGAGCAATAAACTCTTCTACCACATTTGGTTATTCCCCCAAAAATTTCTTTTTATATACTATTCCTTCAGGACTAGTTATACCACCCGCAATGATCCTCTACCACAACTGGTTATACACCCCAGTTACAAGCTCTTACTTCTTGTTTATTGATCCACTATAGAAGGTCACCCTTCTCCATATGTTCATCCTTCATAAATAAGTAAGATCACCTTCTATTGTGTATAACTTCTTCTAGATCTTCAAAAAAACTCGGATGAGCCTACTGGTCTTGAAAATTCCTTCTAATCTTTGAGATATATCGATATTCTCAAACTTGACTAAAAACATTCTATCAAATAAGACTCCATTCAGTATTCTTTTTCCAATACTCCTCTGTTTATTGTGGTTTATATGGTGCACTATGTACATTGAACTACAGTCATTTACTCATATATCTAAATCAAGTTAATCTGATTCTCCTTCTTTCTCTGGTACAATGTCTGTTTAACTCTCATATTCATCTTCATCCAAATATAATCTTTCATAGAAACCCATGTTGTAATCTCTATTAAAACATTCAACAATTACACACTTTTCCAATAGAAGAAAAAAAAATTTCTCTGAATGATATCTCCTACCCAAATAAAAAAATTTCCTTCATAAGATAAGGAAGGTGTCTGGCCTCCAATTTCATCTTTCAATCAACTCATTCATTGTTTGACCACCTTCAATGCCACTAAAATATCATATTTAACATTCTTTGTATGTATTCCCTTAAATATTGACATAAATGATTTCTTCCCAAATTCCTCAAATATTGGATATTTTTATGAATGTTTAAATACAACATAGAATCATCACAATTAATTGACTTTTAAAATTTTTTAATGCTCCTGAACCTCTTCTTATTTTAATGACATGTAAGAATCTCTATATGATATATATTTGTAAGAAATCATCTATCTGAGGAACTTTTCTTGGTACGCTGTTGGATTTCTCTATTTGATGGACTCTCGAATCCATTTTTTATCTACTACACCTTTATGAGTATCCAGTTTTTTAGGAAACCTCTATATAATGGAATCATAGATTTTTATCCTTCTTAATTTATCTGAAATACATTTATTCTTTTCAACTTTGTTAAGAATCATTTTTCTCATAACATTGTGCTTCTTTAATAGATGAGTGTTTTGATTGTTTTTCCAATGGTACTTTGTTTGTTAATCATTTTTTTACTATATTTGTTAGAATTCATACTTTAATCTATCAGGTAAAAATTCATATTCCTCTATATGTTTTAGCTTTATATATCTCCCTATTTGCTGCACTGCATAAGTTTCCTCTATCTAATAGAATTGACAATTTATCCCATCTCTAGAATGTACATGGACCATCCTTCAACTAGAATTATAAACCTTGTGTAATCGTCCTTCATATAGTAAAACCTTCATGACTTTGTAACTATAACTTCATGTAGTTTTCAACTTCATCACTTTGTAAATTTAGCTATGTGAAAAATGCTTATGTCTAATATACTTGTTACATTATACTAAGTCTGGTAAACTACACGGTTCTCCATCAAATGATTTTCTTCAAATTCACCATATCTTTTATTAAAAATTATACAGCTGTAAATAAATCATTTTACAAATTTATACTATAAACCAACTCATCTAGAATCATGAACATATCAAGTATTTTTGGTACTTTGAAGACCAGTAAATAATTATTTGACATTATAATTTTTCCACTAAACTAGGAAACAACACTTTTTAAAAGGACTCTAAGATTCACCATGTAATTTTCTATATAAACACAAATTGAGATACTAAATGAAATTTAACCAAACCTACATTGGCACAACATGTACATATGTTCTATATACAAAAATGAAAAAAAATCATACTTCCATAATATATTAATTTACCCATGATAATGAAATATATTTTATCAAAAATAATAAAAATGCATAAAAATGAATCTTATAAAGGAAGAATTTAGTATATTTTATTGAAATATATCCACTTGTAATATAAGAAACATTAAGATATATGGACATATATTAACAAAACTTTATAAGATAATTAGAAAATTTATTTGAAAAACAATTAAAAAAATATCCTTTAATTATTCATAAAATTGATTTTAAAGGAAAATATTATTTAAAAATATAAAAATGGTTATAAATTAAATAAAAACTACTTCAAAAAGTATGAATTATTTATAATTATGATTCATAAAAAAAGATGAAATAATCAAATGAAGAAAGTGACTATATGGAAAACATTAAAAAAGCTCTATTTCACTTTTTTGTAAATAAATCCAAAGATAATAAAAAATGTACTTTGGAAATAAAATAATTAGGGATAATAAAATCACCAATATCAAACGAAAAAAATATAAATAGAGGAAAAATATTATTGATCAAATATAAAAGTCAATGTTGACTCCACTTATAAGCATTTTTTTGTTAAATTGTGTGGAAAATGGAGGTGAAATGATAGAGTTTTGTAAAACCAAAAAATAACTTGAGGATAAGAAAATATATAGTACATTTTTTAGAAATAACATACAAATCACCTCAGTGTAAATTTATTTATAGAAAATATCAAATATAAAGTCACATCAGAAAGAAATGATTTCCTATAACTTTCATTTGGTTGGACATCTTCTCAGTCTCTTTAAAATAAATGTGAGTTTCTTATTTAGATGTATAATAACCTTTTTCATATATATTTTCCTTAATAACGTTATAATATTATTACTTATTACCCACATATTAATCTTTATTGTTAAAATTAATATGCAGGTGTTAGTTGTTTCATTTTTTCACATATACATCAGTCTGGATGTTCTGGTACTTTTTTTAGTCCTGGGTTTATCACCTTTGGAATTTTATTAAATATTTAACATTTTATTAATATTTTTATTTAAAACGATGGTCATTTCATGAAACATATGGCGAGAGTTCCCAAAGAATACTTAAAAATATCTATTTTTTAAAATTTTTTGAATTTCCAAAAGAATTTAATTTAGTATTGAATGTAATTTGGAATATTACCACTCTATACATATAAAAACATCACAAATCATTAATTTTTATATATAATTAAAAATAATTAATTTTTCTTATTAATTAATGGTGTAAATTTTATAACATCATTTATGTAGGTGGTACAATTTACCAATACCAGAACTATTATAAGGATAGAATATGTAATAAAATGTCTTTATATAGTAATTATATAATTTTTTAGAAGATTAAGGATATTGAAAATGTTTTATTATTTTGGTAAATCATATTTATGAATATTTTTATGAAGGACATAAAAAATAAATGATTAAGTAGTGGAAAACATTTAAGTTAAATAATTGAACCATCTCATAGGGATCCTCCTATAAATAAAGGATTTTGGACTCCTTGTGATCAAATTTAACATCCCTAAACCCGCACTCCAATTTCCGATTCTAAAAACAAAATATTTACATTTCAAGACTAATACAGAGAATCATGACCCTATTTTTCCCATTAAAACATTAATTATTAAAAGGATAGTTTGGTTCATATAAATACCCAATGACATTTTTAGTTTAGAGTTTCAAAGAATTAGGAAAACCCCCTTACATAAACAACACTAATGAATTCAATAGAATATTTTTTCCACTATAGACAGGTTTTCAAACTCCATATTAATTCATCAACATCCCCCACAAAAATTATTCAAAAATGAAACCTTTATAGACTCAAAAAATTTATCATCATTCTACATAACCTCTAAAAAGGAAACATAATAGTTGGTTAACTTAAATGATCAATAAGGGTAAACATAAATATTAAAAATTTAATGTCATTAATGAGAATAATTTGAGGAAAATAGAAAGATGAAAAAATAAAATTATATGAGAATACAAAAATATAATTCATACCCACCAATACATGAATCATAAATCATGAATCATGGAATTAATCTTTTAAGAAGTACAATATTCAAATTATTCAATAATCATGATCAAATCGATTTCAATATTTTTCAAAGGAAACCTTTATAACCCATATCAAGAAAAATAAAAACATGATAATATATTGGAAAATTATCCTCATTAACTATTTTAAAACTGTGTCATAAATATCTATATTTCAATTAAATCTATTAAAGAAACACTATAGTAACTCCCTCTTTATTTCCTTCGCTGACAAGTAAGATTTCCCGATGCATTAGACTTCTATTTGGACACACCCATTGTTTTAATTTATATTAGGATCACCCATTTTTCATGAGTAATAATGGGGCTCAACCCTAAATATATGTTTTATCAGGATCACTATTTCATTATCAATAATGTCCAAGTACCGATCATTAATAAAATGTTCATAATTCATCACTTCTCAAAAATAACAATAATCAATGTTTTGTTATAGCTAGATATACTCATGGGAAAGAAATGGGTCCTATCACAATCTAATAATCCATATGTAGAAAGTAAATGGATGGTGTCCTTAGAAAAAATCCTCAATGGAGTGTAAGTAACATCATGGGTTACTGACATTGATAAATAGAAATACTAGTAAAATATCATTAAAATGTTTTCTCATGAAAATACCCATTATACTTTGGATATCAATTTTTAAAAATATAAATTAATGAAGTATTGTGAAATTAATTTTCATGAAAAATATGTTTCTAAGAATACAAATAACAATTCAATGAAAATAATTTTCATTATGGTGGGAAAATATATTCATGTTGTAAACATTTAAAATAAACAATCTTTTCAAACATTTTGTGAAAAAGAATCAAAAGTGATCCCTTTAGAAACAATTTAAGAAATTTAAATTTAAAAAAAAATTAAAAAAAGAAAATACCATGTAAAATAAATGTAAGAAATTAATTTTTCATGGAAAATAATATTCTTTAAAACATTTTAGAAATCATTAATATGATAGAAAAATATTACTGATCTAAAAGAAGATTTAAGATCGATATCAGGTTATGTGACTTTATTGATGTTTCTTTAATAAATAATATAGTAAATGGAAATTAAACATATAAAACTAATTAATAATACCATGAGAATAAAATATATTTGGTTAAATTAAATAATAACATATGATTTCCACCAATGTAACCTTGAACAAAAACAATCCTAAAAATAAAGGGTATTGAAAAATAAAATCCTTTTCCACTTTTGGTTTCATTTCTATAATAATCTCTATGAAATAATAACATAAAATGAAACTCTAAGTATCCTGAACAAAAGGATATTCGTGATATAAAAATTCATAGGGGTATAATATATTCCTCAGAAACTAATATTGGTGAATATCATTAACGAATGTCCCAATGAAAGGAAATTTGAGATGAATAAACCTTGAAAAGATCATATCATTAAATTGAGAATTATTCAATAAATATATTTTGTGTTAGAATTCTAAATCCACATAAAAAATTAAAATATATAATAAAAAATTAAAGATAAATTAACACAATATTTTGGCATAACATATTAAATGAGTAATATTTATAACCCAATGAAAGAAAATTGATTAATGAAACCATTACAACTTTTTAAATTTCAAGTCAAATCCCCAAGGATGAAATTATTAAAACTTAAAATTAAAATATCATGAAGTATGAATTATTCATTATATAAAATGTAAAAATGAATTATATACATCATTTAAAATAAAAGAGGTGCATAATAACAAAATATGTCTCAATGAAAGTAACATGAGGTAAAATTTCGTTCCTCGAGTCAATACTTTCTATGCATGTCTTTTAACTTTAGTATAAAAAAATAATATAAATTTTTTGATTTATTAATATTATTTAATAGGTTTAAACCCTTATACATTAATATTTTATTTCATTTATTACAATGACATATTTAATTACTTAATTAGTTATGTCGGTGTTTGGTGTTTTGCGGAGATTCAGTCCATAATTTCCAAAATGCTTCGGTATGTTGACAATGGTAAAGGGGGTGATTATTCCATCATATAAAAAATAATAATCATGAAATAAATATAATTTGAAAAATTTAATTATACCTTTAAAAACAACCATTAATTTTTTTATTAGAGATGAGTTTCCTTCCAATCTTTGAGACAATAGGTCATACGTACGCATGAGTAACGTTTCCATTTTTCAATAATCATAATAGAAATAAGGTATCTATTATTTAATATTTATATAATAACAATTATATCATAAATAAAATATTAATTTTTAAATTTAATAATATATATATCACCCATGTGATGTGGTGATGAAAAACAAATCACATCGTTTTGTGGATGCGATAATCCCCATATAAGCAAAAACAATGTTATCATTTTTCAATGATAGTAATTGTAATAAAATATATTATTTATAATCATTTCAGAATTATAAATATTTAATTAATATTATATATTAAATTAATTTCCTCATTATAACCATCCATTAGAGGTGGTGATGGAAAATGAATTACATTGTTCTGCAAGGTGGTAGTACATCGTACACACAAACGATGAATTCCCTTACCATTTGGTGGAGGTTGGAGATGAAAATTGTTTATTACAATAACATAATAAGATAATTATATTTTTAAGATATTTTTTTTGATATCTCATCATGTTTGGATATTATTTTAATGAGGTGTAATAATAAATAGAATAAAATGCTCGGTTATGAAATATACCCCTTCTTCGGTCACCCTCTTTTTCTTTACACCTTAACACTACTAATGTTGATAAGCTGCCAAAAATAAGGCCTTTATAATTTTGGGAGTATTATAGAAAGTTATTTGGGATGATATTGAATGAATTAATTTTTTATTCAAGTGTTAATAAATAATAAGAAGGTGTGTCCTTTTATAATAGAGGGGAATGGAACTCTTGGAATTTCTTATAATATGAAACAAATATAAATTAATATTGATGTCCAAATAGATATAAATTTATTCATTTAACATATAAAATGTATAAGATTATAAATTAAATCAATAAATAAAATATGGAAAATCTTTGGTCACATTTTGACCCTTATCATTTTTCATTAACCCTCGGCTAACCCTTTTCAAACTTACCACAATAAAGATGTATTTTACAATATGAGGGAAAAGATAATTACTATACGTGAAAAAATTTCCCATAAATGGAAAATGGTTGATATTTTAAACTATATACCAATAAAATTGTGCATTATATTATTTTTAGTGATTTTAAATCATTTAATAATATATTATTTTTTGTAAAATATCATTAATGTCAATTTTAGAAGTATTTCATTAATTTGAATATTCAAACTACCAGATAACAGTAGAATTTGAATCCAATGAATCTAAGCATTTATAATTGTCCATGATTAGATAAAAAAATAAACTTTAAAAAAATCATTCAAATAATATTAATTTTAATATTTTTAAAATCATTTTCATTATTTTTTTAAATAATTGAATATTTACTGCGTTAATGATGCATAAGTATTTAAGGTTATTTTTTCTCAAATAAAAATTAAAAATAAATTAACATGATAAAGATAAATCATATATATTTAAAGTTAATATTTATAACCCAATATATCCTATGTCTAACCCCATATTGAAATTATTATAGTTATTAAAAACAATAGTGTGACATTTTCTACTCTTCCTCAATTAAATATTATAATGGTCATAATCTAATCCAAATGGAATAAAATATCAAATAACCAAATATTCAATTATTCTTAATTAGATTTACTCATACTATAAAATTAATTCATGCGTCAGCGTCTTTTTTTAATCGTTAATATATTATTTTTTAAATAAATTACCTGATTTACCATTTGTTGTGGTAACAAAAATTACTAATGTTACTATTCGTGATGCCCAAAAATAAAAGGGATCTATTTAAAAAAAATTACATTTGGGTCCCAAATATGGAATTAATTTTTCAAGATTCAAAACATAAAAGTGGAATAATTTATTTTAACATTAAATCAGTAAAATGAAATAAAATGGTTTTTCAAAGAATTTCTTTTTTAAGTATAAAATCATTTTTAACCAAACAATGTATAAAATGCATTCAAAATACTATAATTGGGTTGTTTTTAATCAATAAAAAACTAATTAAATGTTAAAATTAATCCAAAAAATATTTTTACTTAATAAAAACATTAAATAAAAAATATAGTTTTCAATAAAAAATAATATTTCTCACTATTCATTGAAAAATAAAACTATTTAAAAAATTTTCAATTTTCACTATAGAATAATTTTTATATTCTATCCTCAAAAATAATATTGATTTTATAAAACAATATTTATAAAAGTTAAATAAATTAATTATAATTATCTTCTCATAAAAAACAATAAAGCCCATTTTTAAAGAAAACCTGTTTCTAAAGAATAAAATGGCTTTCATGAAAATTTAGTGCTTATTTCCAAAGAATTAATCAATAAATTTTGAATTAATTTATGACCATTATATATATTTTATAATTAGGTGAATCATATTCATTACTCTCTAATATAAATACTAGGTTATTACAGTCAAATTTAAAAAAATAATATTTCATGGTTCATTTATGCTCAGTGTTGTCTACTATGCATGCTATCAAACATAGTTTTTACTTTCAGAAACTCAGGATATTACTCTAGAGGTCCCAAAAATGGGAGAGGATTTATAAGGATAATATTTTGGAAGGTATTCAAGAATAAATATAAGTAATTTATTTTGAGCATGTCTTGACTCATTAATTTTTCTCATTTATTATTGATTTTGATGCTCATAAACGCCCACATTTATATTAATAAAGAAGTAAATTTCAAGTGTATTTTTGGGAAGATGATATTTGGAAGAATATATATTTTTATTCTAGAAACATTCACATGTCAATAAACTATGGGAATATATTTAATTAATAATTTTTCATGTGTTTTGAAGGAAAATTGGAAACAATTTTCATACACTACATTTTAAAGCATAATGTATGGTTTGGGAACCCTATGTTTAGAATAAAATTTATTAATTAGATACCATACCTTGTTAAAAATGTACGGATTATCAACCAAATATTTATAATAAACCCTATGTTTGAGGAAAAAATATATTATTAATCAATCCAATTTTTGTAATCAATAATAAATTTTCAACCATAGTTTTTGAGTTTTTCACTATGTAAAGAAACCCTATGTCTGACTTTTTCAGTGATAGAATTTTCTATTTAAGAAATTATCCTTGTTTTATACAATGGTCTATCCAGAACTAAATATCACTTTAAATCTATTTTTACAACTTATTTAAAGGTTCTATCACAACAGATTAAAACACTCTTATTTCTAAATGAAATTATGACTCTCTTTGAATTATTTGGATGATTTGAATTCAAATATCTATGATTTGTTTTAAATTATTTTGGGCCTATTTTTTCTGGGATTTTTTTTACCATAAGGATAAATTATAATATACTCATCTTCTAAATACATATATATTTATATAAAATAAAGAGTTGTGTGCTTAAAAATAATTGTTTTTTTCTTCATAGATACTCCTTTGAGACTTACATGTTTGGATCTTTCTGATCGACTCACTGTTGTTGTTTTCCTTCTTATTGAATCATATTGTTAAAACATCTTTGGTAAGTTCAACAAATCATTTTTTTTAGAGTTACAATTTAGATTCATACATGTTTATTCATATATCTAGTGTTTTATTCAATGATGTTTAATAGAATTCTATGTCTCGTTGAAGATATATTTGTTTTTGCCGTACTTTATTGAAGATCAACAAATCTGTCAGTTTCCAATATAACTATGAGGGGAACCATTGTTTCTCAATTAAATCAATCTCTATTGATTTATTAGAGTATCATCTTCTCATAATTATTCACGGTTGTGGAGTATAATCTACTTAGACTATACTATGTCTTTACTATTCCTTGTAAATGAATGAAAAGGCCTTATAAAAGCCATATAGTAAAGGTATAAATTGACTGTACGAATTTGTGTAAGTCCCTGAACAAAGGAATTACTAGTGAAAATCATCATCCTCGTAGAGAGAGTGTTGGTGGAGTTGAATGGGGGATATTTGTTCCCAAAAACACTATAAATCATCTTGTATATTTATTTATTTATATCTTCTACTAATTAATCTTTAAGAGAGAAGGAAAGAATATAAGCATACAAAGACTAATGTTTCAAATATATTGATGTTTTTAAAGGATCACAATTCAACCCCCCCCCCTCTTATGTCTTCTTTATAATCAATTTGACCTAACAAGTGGTATCAGTGGTTGGGTTTCATTAGATTTATTTCTCTTTTTTGAAAACATTGAAAATTGTTCTGTTTCTATTTAATAGCAACAAATAATATTAATTTTTGTCCTCTATTATTAAATTCCTTTTTGGAAAACAATGATTATTTTATTCGATACTAACAAGTTCATCAAAATTTTGGACTTTTATGCAATATAATAGGTAGATTTTTTCTTTAACAAGTCTGATTTAAATATTCGTATGAAGACAAATCACAAAATGGAAGATATCAAATAAGGATTTTAATGATTAGTGTCTTTTAATTTATTGGTGATAATTATGTATTTTATAAAGCTTACATGAGAATTTACTTGAAAAATATTGTAATGTGGTTTTATTTAATGGTTTTATAGTATTATGAACTTTATATGGAAGATCTAGAAAAAATGAATGATGATCATTAAAAATAATGTGATCATAATTAAAGAGATAAAAAAATTATACTATATCAAAATCAAAATAAGTTATACAATTAGAAATGAAAAAAATATTCAAGCCTTGATGATGTATCAAGCTGAGATGTAAGCCCAAGACGAAAATCAAATCAAATATGAAGAAGCCTCTCTCAAAAATATTATAGTTGAATCATATCATTCATGATATCTAGATTCCAATAATGATTCATCAAATATTTTCAAAAGGTTTGAAAAACTATACAGGAAAATAAATAATGGGATATAAGAGAATAAATGTAATGAATACAATGAAAAAGGTCATATAAATTTTAATTGTCCTTTTCGTAAAGCACAATGGAAACCCATATATAAAAGAAAAGGTAAAAAACTTATGAAGGCTACATGGAATGATTCTTCAAGTTCAAATGATGAATCTTCTATGAGCTCTGAAGAAGAACATAAAAATGGAATGGAATGCCTTATGACTCATACTAATGAGGTGAAATCTTCTTAATATAAAAATTTTAATTCTGGAAAAATTAATTATGTTGAACTAAATAATTATTGTTTTTTGATTCAACATAATATTAAATCAATAAATAAATATCATAAAATATTTCAATTTTTTAATAATTCTATTTTATCAGAAAAATAATGTATCTAAAAACAAATAGCAATTTATAATAATAAATCTCCCAAAATTTCATGTGGTATACATAAAACTAAAATCAAAGAATTATAATATTAATAGATATATTAAAATAAGTCTCCACTATGCTTTTCAATGGATAAAATATTTGAAATTTATTTATTTTAAAAAATAAATTGCATAAAGGAAAACTTTTAATATGAAGTAATGGGAAAAATAAAAAATATATAGGAATTATTTTGTTCCTTGTTAAAATATTGAATAATGTAAAATTTTAAATTTTTTTTATTATGGTATTAATGGACACTATGAAACTGACATTCAATTTATAAAACCTTAATTTCTTTATCTTAAAATTTTATATTGTTCAAAATAATTATCTAACTTAAATAGTTGAGTCTATACACCAAATAGTTATATTTTGTTACCTAAAACCTTACTTGATAAAATATCTGGACCCAAAAGAATATGGGTACCAAAAGGTCCTTTTATTTGATATTTGGTAGGAATACACCATTGTTCGACATCGTTAAATCATTAAGTGGATGTCTGAGAATTTTATAGAAATTCCTATTTTAATAAATGACTGATAAACTCTGAAGTATATTTTTTAAAAAAAACATATAAACTATAAATAATATTTTATGAAGTATTTCAATACAATATTAAAATATATGATTTTATTAAATTAGCTACTATATATTGGGGGATAGAGATATTTTATTTTTAAGTGTTAAATCCTTCCTCACAATTTCAGTCTAGCTATTAAAACATAGTCAATATAATTTTATATTAAATAATGTTAATAAAGGGATAAAATATTTCAATTTCTATAAATAATGATTTAAAATTTTTTCTTAGAAATTCATATTTTAAAAAATTTAGTAATCATTTAATTGTAAAAAAAGTTTTTTTTTAAAAACATTTTTTTATTTAATCTATTAAACCTAATATTATATTTAAATTTATTGTTCATAGAAATTTTATTCTTTTACATAAATTTTATTTCAAAATAGTTTTATTTTATTAAATTACTTTTCAAAAATTTAATCTTTGATATTATTAAACTATATTTTTTAACTGGGAATGTGTATTGTCATCTAAAAATTGTAATATCAAAATGTATCATATTACTCTTTAATTCTCTAGAACCTATAAAATTGTTTATCCTTATCCATCAAAACATATTTTCAACCAATTTTGAAATCAAACTGAGAAAAATGCAGTGATAAATAACATCATGTTTATAGAAAGTTATTTCTCAATATAAACAAAGGGCAATCCTTCTTCTAATCTATTTCGCGAAATATCTCTTTACTATGTTAAGGAATCATTGGAAAAATATTATAAAAATATATGAAGTTTAGGGTTATGAAGAACCATAATTTTCATCATCTAAAATGATTAATGGTGGAATTTATTTTTGAAGACAATATTTGTAAGGTCAATACTTTAAATAAAGAAATAGTGAAGAGAAATAATTATCCGAAATTTATCTAAGAATTTATATTAAGAACCTAAAAAATATCTATTTCAAATATTTTTTTTTGATACACTTCAAAGGGAGTATCAATGTAATTTCCCCCAATCCAAAAATATCTCACATGGCTAGAAAGGATTGTTTATAAGACCCAATGAGAACCTAAATATATGAAAGAGGATGTTGAATAGCATCAGGGGTGTAAAGTGTATAGTGGGGAGACTATAACCCCTGGAATAAAGTGTCATAGTAGGAGAATGAAACATTAAAAAATGGAAATAATAATCAATGTAAAGAAATAAATAACATAAAAATATAGGCCAATTGAATACTCCAACAATAATAAAGTATTAATGTAATTTCATTCAAGAGTGTAGCTACATTTCATGCTAAAATAATATAATAAAATAGACTATAAAAGTCAATAAAAGACTCAATATCCTAGGTCATGATCCCGATGTCATTCCAATATCTAAACTCCATCCCAATAATAAACAGATATTCAAAAGTAAGGTCATTTTACATTATCCTAACCTATATCCATAAAATATACCTACGTTCCAAATGGCCTCCCGAATAGGGTGTGAGTATAACTCAATAGGTTAAAACCATCCTGCCTAAACAAATATAATCTGATAATAAGTGTGTGCAATAAATTAATAAATAGGTGTATAAATTAATTCAAAAATTAAATAAATACTTAACCTACTTCAGTGCCATTTTGTAATATATCATAGAGAGTCTTCTGACCATTCCATCCAAAAAAATGTATCCAAGGTAAAAAACCTGCTTCAATGCCATTCAGGAATATATTTGATCAGGTCTTATGACCATGCCAACCACAACCATGTATCCAAGGTAAAAAACCTGCTTCTGCATCAAGATGAAATATCTTTGAGCATGTCCTCTGACCATGAAAACCACCATATAACCATTTTATAATCACAATAATAAATATAGGTCAAAGAACTATAGTTATTATATCATTTTTAGGCCAAATCCCTATAATAATTACATCATTTCCGAGTCAAACACCTATATGCATTACAGTATATACGCGTGAAAGTGTATTGGCCAAGCCCTTTATATAAGCATCTCAACATCAAACACAAATCATATCATACATCATGGATATCAAAATATCACATCATATATCTCAATTGTTAATTATGTGAATTACTATTATTCGTTTATATGCCACATTACAATTCAATTCAAAACTGATTAATAATTATTTAAATAACAAATAAGAAAATATTTTGGGATTCTGTAAAAAGTAATCACCCTAGGTTGCATGTCATTCTAAATGAACATTAATCCATTATCCATTTACAAATCCATTTTAAACCAAATTAATTGATGGTATAATATCTTTCAATTATTTCATTAATTGAGGAACATGTGATGAGGGGGGGATCATCATATTGCATAAACCTAGCAATTATCAAACCATAGCGTTAAGGCTTATACTCCTACCGTTAATTGATGATCCAATAGTTCTTTTAATGGATAACAACTATGAGAAAGAAGGTGTGCATGATTTCAAAGTTGATTCTATATCCAAACTAATCAAGGTCGAAACCAACAATACAATTGGTCAATGGATTTCACTGCAACAGGTTGTATAAGGAAGAAAAGGAGGAAGAATCCTAACCAAAACCACTTACCATGGATTTTTCACACAAAAAGGATTCCCAAAAGGGAAGTTGGAACACTAGAACATCATGGATAATTAACTAGGGTCTAGAAGAGTGTAGATAAAGTGAAATTGAAAAAATTTCAACTACATGACATATTCAAAATATTAGGTTTAGAATTTAAATTTCATCTAATGTAGTTACACTTTGTGTAAATTTTATTAAGGGTATTCTCCAAAAAAATCATCACCTAAATTTTATTTAATTAAAACCCACAAAATATTACAGGACATGTAACCCCTTTACCTAACATGTAAATTTCCTGCAATTGAGTTTTCAGCCCATTTTCCCATTAACACTCTAAAGTTCCCTTAAAACATATCAACTTTCCAAGAAAATTTTTTGATACTTAGCCAAATTTATTCCCAGACCCTATTAATTCAAACAAGCATATATCTCTAAATATTTGGTTTTTTTTCACAAGGCTCTCCATTTTCAAACATGAATTTGCCACCAAGGCTTAAATGAAAATCTGATAGAGAAACATTCTTAGAAAAAGACATTATTTTATAACATACCCAACTTAAAACATCTCATCATTGATCTCCACCTAGAATCTCCATGATGTCTCATCCAAAAATTTTGGCCTCTGTGTCTTCATAGCATACTCCCTCTCCCGTGTATCCTCCTGAAATTTCATATACTACCACTATAGTCAAACCAACAGTATTTCCCATCCCTAAAGATATTTCTCACTATGATCCACAACCTATATCAAATAATCCTCAAATGAAACATTAGTAAAAATATCTATGACTTCTATATCTATCTCAATTGAAGGGGTTTGATGATATCATCATAGTTATAACACATGGAACACATTGGGCCTGGAACTATAACGCTATGGAAGGGCTCGACAGTATTCCACTAGACCGAACCATCAAAATATTTCAGACGACCTAACAAATATAGGCAATAGATTTCCTAGTTTCTTGAGATGACACTACCCCATACTTGGTGAATCCTGAAGGAATACATGATGACTAACCTCGAATACTAGAGGTCATCTCTAATTGACTTCAAGTGATTTTTCCCATCTCCACATAGTCACCAACCACTGTGTAATAAATTGAACCCATTTATATATCTCATGTATGGGACTAGTCCCAACAAGTTCTAACCCACTTTTCTCCACCCAAGAAATAGGTGAATGGAATGTAATTCCATACAAAGCCTCAAAATATTCAATTTGCATCGATTCTTAGAAGATATTGTTATATGAAAACTCCATAAGTGTTGTATGTTACACCCATGAACCTCAAAAATACAAAAACACAACCTCTGAAAGTATCTTCCAGATCATAAATAGTATACTCATATTGACCATCAGTTTGTGGATGGTTGGTTTCCCTTCAAAGAACATGAAATCCTAGATCCTTCATGAAGACACTACTTGAAACATGATGTGAAATGTGGATCTTTTTCAATATTGATACTCCTTGGAACACAAAGAAATCGAACCACCTCATGCATGTAAATATTTCTCTGGTATTCAACTATAATGTTTTCTCTAATAGGTAATAAGTGGTATTTCTTAGTCATTCAATCCACAATAACCATCAAAAAACCATTCTTCTAGGTCATTGTGTGTAA
This sequence comes from Viscum album, assembly GCA_963277665.1. Taxonomy (NCBI): domain Eukaryota; kingdom Viridiplantae; phylum Streptophyta; class Magnoliopsida; order Santalales; family Viscaceae; genus Viscum; species Viscum album. The sequence continues at coordinate 678,261,126 of OY728128.1, read as the reverse complement.
TCTTTTCATAAAATCCATTGTGACATAATCCTATTTCCACTCAGGAATGGGTAATTGAAGAACAAACCTAAATGGAATCTTATACTAAGTATTCACATAATGAATTGTGAAGCATCTATCCCCAATGCTTTCCACCAACATCTTTATTCCTGAACACCATTATTGTTTTCCAATATCATGATACATTTTATTTAAACAAAGATACACCACCCATCTAGAATATTGAAACTCTCTCATCCTCTCCTCATGAAAGACCATATGAAAACATAATCGGCCTAAAAAATAAGAGAATTTCGATTACGTAGGGACCATCCTGAAGTTGTCTCCCCACCATATAATTTTTCTCTCAATACTAATCCCTCTAGATTAGACAAATGATCAGTTTTAATATTATTCAAAATGATGGGTATAACTAATGTGGAAGTCAAAGCTATATTCTCTTGAGATTCCTGAACTTCCAAATGCATATCTAAAAAAAGGGCCATTATCCTCCACTCTTCACAAGACACTTATACTACCACTTTCATTGTCATTTGGCTCAATCTTTCGACAATGATGTTTCCCTTGCCTATTGTATAAGACAATTCCAAGTCGAAGGACTATAGATACTCGACTCATATCCTTTATTAAAGGTTCATGTCTCACAAATAAAAGATGTACTTGAGGCTCGTATAAACCATGTATACCAAAAACATATCACACATTATATAGTGTCTCCAAATATTAGGGAATGTAACACTGCTACTAACTCCAAGTCATGAGTAGTGTAATTCCTCTCATGTTGTCTCTATTTCCTTGAGCCATAAGAAACCACATGATCCTAACGCATCAAAACTTATCTGAGTCCAACTCCGGATGCATGACAGTACAAGGTATATACTTTAACTGTCATAGTTAAAGTGATGATAAGTTCTCTAGTCATCCTTTATATAAACTCTTTAAAATATCTTTTGTATGAATCATAACAAACAAAATTTAACCCTTTCTTGGTCAGCCCAGACATTAGTGTTGCAAATTAAGAGAAATCATGGATAAAACACATGTAATAACCTATTAAACCCATAAAATGTCATATTTCAGATATGTTATTTGGTTTTTCATAAGATATAATGGCAGAAATTTCTCAGGGTCCAATAACACTCGTTCTTCTAAGATGAAATTTCCCAAGAAGTGAACTTCATTTAGGTAGAAATTGTACTTTGTTTTCTTAGCTAAGGTTGATGCTCTCTCAATGTACTCAAGATTATTTTAAGATGATTGGCATGATTTTCTACTAACTGGGAGTATAATAAGATATCTTCAATGAATACCACCACAAACTGATCCAAAAATAGAAGAAAGATCCAATTCATTTTGGGAATGAATATCACATGCTCATTAGTCAACCCAAATGACATCACTATGAATTCATACAAGCCATACCTACTCTTAAAAGTACTCTGAGGTTTGTTTGATAGTCTCACCCTTAACTAATGATATACTGATATCATGTTAATATTGGGGAAGATTTTACCACCTCTCAACTAATCAAAAAGATCACCAATACATAGAATAGGATAGCAGTTCTTGACCATTATCTGGTTTAACCTCTATTAATCCACACATAAGCCCAAAGATCCATCCGCCTTTTTGGTGAAGATAACTGGAGAACCTCAAGGAGATGTACTCGGCCATATGAATCCATTAGATTCTAAATCTTACAACTAAACAATTAACACCCAGAGATCTGTTGGTTCCATTCTGTATGGTATTATAGAAACCTGCTCTGCCCCCAACCAAAAATTGGTCATGAACTCAACCTATCACTTGTGATTTAATCCATATAAATAATTAGGTAGAACATTCCTAAAATATTTTACCACTAGAGGAAAATAATATTTCTTCATTCCACAATTATCTATAGCAAGGAAGGTGATTTGAGCCTTGAGACAATCCAATATGCACTGAAGTGGTCCTTCATGACCATCCTGAAGATCCCACTCACCCTAGTGAGAATATATTCTCCCTAACAAATATATGAATGTATCTCTCCTCCTGTAGAATTCAATACAATCCTAGTATAGAACTAACAAATCAATAATATGAATCAAGTCGAATCCTATCATTTCTAGCATTAAAGGTTCTCAAATGAAACGACAACCACCAATCTCTAGAGAACACTCCTTTAAAGGTTTTATATTCTCTAAATGCACTCCCAATGGTGTTTAAATGGTTAAAACCCCAATAATATGTCCCCATCTAAGCCCAAACCATTTACAAAAAATAAAATATAAAAAAATGTGATCCTTATTTATCAAATAACACACAAGCTAAGGTAGACAACACAAGAATCGTACCTCTAATAGTGCACTATCATGCATCCACAATAATAAAATTTGTCCTCATAATGTCAAACTAACTTTTACATCTTCCTTGGGATCTAGTTTGACCACCTTGAGCTACTTCCCTTAATTGTTATTTTTTCCCATCCACTAGGGTTCCACATCCCCTACCTTGTCCGGAACAGTCTGTGGAAGTCCTGCTACCATCATTCATTTGGGGTAACTAAGCCCCTTCCCAACTCTAGTGTCTTTCTTGATCCTATTACACTAGCCTATAATGGAAATTCACATAGATCCTCTGAAGATGGATCAATTTACCACATATGTGACACTCTATTGTGGGGTAAGGACATTGTGGGTTCTTCTGACCAAAAAATCCATACAAATAGCACTAGTTCGGAACGTGGTCTTGATATTGTAGTTCATTTCCCTAACTTCTATTCCCACTATTAAATTTGCAGAAACTTTCATGACAACACTACTTACCGTTTGAAAAAGAACGTTCAGATAGTCCTAATAAAATATCTTATCATTTATCAGAGCCTCTTTTAAATTACCATCTATGATGAGTGCCTGATTCATTACATCTTCAGATAATATTATATAAAAAATGTTTACCTTCAAACTATTATCATAATTAAGATCGTCCTAGAAATTCCTATCCATGTATATCTCATCAGTTTCCAAATATGGTGTGATGTGTTGTTGGTCAGCAAAACATTTAGCATGGTCCCGCACTAAAAGACCCTCCAATGTTAGATATATGAACTGATGATAATTTTCATGCCGCAAGGTTTTAGGATAGAAATAGAGTATGAACTTTTTCTCTATTTCATTCCAAGATATATCATCTTACTTAATAGAATCGTTCAGAATATTCCACCAACGCTTGGTGGGTCCATGACGCATATACATAGAAAGCTTCAGTATTCTATTTGCATATTTCTGCAGATGCTTGAAGATTTTATAGACTGAATCGATCTAAAAATAAACTTCCAGGGGTCCCCCTTCCCTAGTAAACAAGTACATATGTTTAGGTTTAAATTCTCTTATTATCCCAAACATCTAATTAGTGGTAATATCCCCCCTTTTCATTGATAACATGACCCTCTTGAAGCTATCACAAATTTAAACCTCCATCGGCACCTCATGAACTATAATAAGTTCTATTTCAAGTAATCTAGGATCATGTTGATATCCACTATCCATATACTCAAGTTCAAGATGATGATGATTCATTTTCACTTTGAGACAAACACACACCTTAGAGAACTAGTTAGCAACATGGTCAACCCCTACAGTTGTCTAAAATAGAGAACCACTAACTCTTGGCCTCTCTAGATATAGCTTACAAATATTATAGCATGACATGAAAGCTCATTTCCCTTATCCATTGAAATATATATCTCATATCATAGTTCTATGGGAAAGTGTATATTATATGAAAAAATAGATATTTCCCTATCATGAATAATACAAGTCAATATATTCATATGTTCCTATTATGAAGTAATAAATACCAACTCACACAATACTAGGATATGAGTAAAAATCAAAAGAAACATTAAGATCATAAATCTATAACCATGCACAATATGTGAATCACTCAAGGTAAAATAACATGTACAATAAAAATCACACAACACATATAACAATCCCATCCCTGGGTACTTGTATTTTTTCATCATACATAGGTCATCTACTCCCATGTACAATCTGATTACCAAGTCTATACACTTCCTATTATCCTTTATAATTTTCCCAAACTATAAAAAAAGGGAAATAAAACTTTCTCCAATGATACCACTTTATAATGTCTTCCAATCTGGAACTCTATCGCATGGCTGAAAAGGGGTGGTTAGGAGACCTTAAGCACACCTCCCCATGTGCTAGAGGATATCGACTAGTGGTAAGGGTGGGAGGTGTTTAGTGGGGAGATGATACCCCCCACCTGTATAAATTGTTATAGTAGTAGAAAAAAACAAAATAAAATATCAATAACAATCAAAGTAAAGAAATAGCATAATATAACAATAAAGGCAACTGAATAATCAAATAATAATGAAGAAATGATGTATTGTCCTGATAGATTTAAACTAAATGTCATGCTAGAAAATTCCATGAAAATAGACTAGAAGACTCAATATAAAGACTCAATATACTTGGTTCAAATCCCCATATTCATATCTTATCCAAACTCCATCAAATAAGAGAACAAAGAATCAATAGTAAGGTTCTTTTCCCTTGTCCAAACTTCCATCCCTGAAATCAGCTTGGGTTCCAAATAGTCGCATGAATAGGGTGTGATTATAACTCAGTAGGTCAACACCACCATGTCTAAAAAAAATCATAATGATAATAAGTGTATTCAATAAAATGATAAACATGTGTATTAATTAATTAAACAACTAAACAAATACAACAAACTGCTTTCGTGCCTTGCTTGAATATCTATAAGCATGTATTATGACTATTTTAACCACAACCATGTTACCGTGGTAAACAACCTACTTCAGCACCATGCCAGAATATCTCTAAGCATGTTTTGTGACCATGCCAACCAAAAATATGTATCCAAGGTAAATAACCTCCTTGGGTGCCATGCCAAAATATCTCTGATCAAGTCATATGACCATGCCAAACACCGTATAACCTTGGTAAAATCACAGCAATCAATTATGGGTCAAAACCCCATAAGTATAATAGAATCGTCTGGTCAAATCCCTAAAATTATTTCACCATTTCGGGGTCAAATACTTATAAGCATTACCACATTGGACTAGGTTGATCCGACTCACTATCCGCATTACAGCATATACATGTACACGTTCCTAGGATAATCCCGATAGAAAAGAATCTTAGAATGGAACAACAATCCTATCCTATGGAATGTATATCATAATATCACATCACTTATATCAATGGTTAATTATTTGAATTACAATAATAATTCATATGCCACATTGAAATTCAATTCACAACTGATTAAAAATTATATCAAAATGCAATAACCCATACATTTTGGATTCAATAATAACAAATCACCTTAGGTCACATGCCATGCAAAACATACTTTAATTCATTAGCTAATTACAAATCCATTTGAAAATAGTGGACTTCAAGGGATAATATCATTAAATTATTAAATTAATTTGGTTGCACACAATGAGTGTGAAATAACGATATCACATGAACTTAGCAATTATCAAACCATAGGGTTATAGTTTAGAACTGTTATCTTTAACAGATGATCCAACAATGCTTACAACGACCAAATCATGTGAGGAAGAATGTTTTAATGAGTGAAAAGAGGTTCCAAGGTCAAAAATATTCATTATAAATACCAATAATGAAATTGGCCAAGGGATTTCAAAACAATGGGTTTGAGAAGGAAGAAAAAGAGGAAGAAACCTAACCAAAACCAATAACTAGAGATTTATATCAAACAAATATGACGTATGGAAGGGAAGTTGGCACCACAAAATTATCTAGAAAATTCCCTAGGCTCTTTAGGAGAGTATCTTAAATGAAACACAACAAATTTCATCCACATAGTAGTTCAGGAATTTACATGCGTTGTAATTTTCTTACATATCATGTAAATTATTTTAATGGTATTAACCAAAAAAACCCTTAACCTGATTTTTTTTTAAATAAAACCCATTAAACAATAAATGAAATGTAATCCCTTTACATGACATGTAAATGTTATGCAGTTGAGTTTTCATCCCATTTCCCCTTTAACTCTCCAAACCTCCTTAAAAAATTCTCTACTTACCAAAACACCATTTTAACACTTATTCCCATTTATATTGAGACTCTATTAATTCAAACAAACATACATTACCGAAATTTAGGTCATTTTTCAACAAGCCTCTCTTTATCTTAACAAGACTCGTCCATCAAGGATTAAAAAAACTCATAGAGAATCATACCTAGAAAAGGATGGGATATTTAAATCCAAATGTGAAAGAAAGTTCGATTTAGAATAATACATTGAGGTGTTTAAAATGGAAATGAATGTAAAATGGAGTAAGTCAGAAGATAATTTGTTACTAATTTTGATCATTATGAACTAAATGAGTTACTAGTCAAAAGGTTTTAATCATATTCATTGTATCAGTGATCTGCATATGTTAAAATTTGAATTGAATAGATATCAATAGTTTAAACTGATTTTGATAAAAAAATCAATGTTTGGAAAGCTTGAATAAACTCTTTAATCCTTCATAACACCCCAAATTTTTTATCTCTTTAGTTTACTTAAATTCAATACAATATATATTCTTTTTGAAGATATTTTTTTATTAAAAATGTATATTATAAATGGTTTTTTATGTTCTTTTTAATGTTTTTGTACTCTTAAAATTTTATATAAATGGTAATCATATGTTTAAAAATCATGTTTAAATTTTTTCTATTTAAATTCATTGCCAGTAAAAAACTATTATATTAATATATTAATTTTTGTTTCAATTATGACATGTGAAAAAGTTATTTAAAATTATTGGGAATTATTTTTTACATGAAAATATTTTATTTAATTCCTTGAATATAGTTTATAATTATGATATGTCTTCGGGAGTATTATTTGAAATATTTTTCATGTCTTTTAAAAAACAATTATTATTATGAAGTGAATTTGATGGTTTAGTACATTCATTACAAACCCTTATTATTCGTTGAATAATATTTTATATGTTTTCATGACTCATAGATGATATTAAAACATGTATTTAGGGAGATTTTTTATTACGGCATTTTATTCTAAACTTTTTAATGTCACAAAAATTGAAGAAATTTATGATATATTTTTATTTATGAGAAACTTTAAATTTACTTTTACAAATTTTAAAATTTGATTTATGGGTTTTGTGATCATGAAAAAGGGGGATATTTTTTATCATGTGTTGATTCAATAATTTTTTTAATTTATTTTTTGTTTTTATTCACACAAACACCCACATTTATGTTACTTATAATGTTTATTTTTAGTGAATTTTTGGAAGATGATATTTTTTATAATATTTATTTTTATTTTGGAAACTTTCATAATTCATTAATCCATGTGAAGATATTTGATTGAGAATTATGGATGTGTTTTGAAAGTAATATAGAACCATTGTTCATGCCCTCCATTTTGAAGTGTGTATTTTTGATTGGTAATTCTTTGTATTGAATAACGTTTATCGATTATATACCCTACATAGTTGGATAAGTATAGATAATCAACCCTACATTTGGAAGAAACCTTATATTTGAGGAAAAACACATTGTTCATCAAAATTGCTTTTGTAATCAGCTATAAACTGTCCACAGTACTTTTGGATTTTTTCTCGATGTAATGGATCCTTTTGTTTGAATTTTTCAATGATATATTTTTCTATTTAAGATATTATCTTTGTTTTCTATTATGGTCTCACCTGAAGTAAATTTCTCTTCTAATCTATTCATATGACTGGTTTAGAGGCTCATTCACAATGGATTAAATCATTCCTATTTCTATGATAAGTTATGGATCTCTTTGAATTATTTGGATGATTTGAATTCAAATATTTGTGAGTTATAGGTGGAATTCTTGTAGCTGGTTTGACATGGATTTGTTAGATCTTTAGGATAAATACCTAGATATTTATCTTCCTAATATATGTAAAAAAAAAAAAATATGTTTGTGCTTAAAAATTATTGTGTTTCATTGCCTTTAGAGATACACATTAGAGACATACATGTTTTGATCTAGTTCATCAACTCTTTGTTGTTACTTTCACTACTAATGTATCATATTGTTAAATATTATTCTACAAGTTTGACAAAGAATATTTGCAGATTTATACTTTAGAGACATACAAGATTATTCATCTATCTGGTGTTTCCATTATTATTGTTTAAAGGAAGATTATGTGACATTGAAGATCTAATTTTTTATGATTTATTGAAGATTAAAACATCTATAAGTTGTTTATAAAACAATGAGAGGATCCTATTTTTCTTATTAAAATCAATCTATATTGATTTATTGGAGTATTAGATACATGGATTCAATCATGGTGGTGGAGTATCGGCTTCTCAGACTAAGCTATATTTTTTTGGTTACTCATAAAATAACTAGAAGTCCTTTTAAAAGCATTTTTGTAAAGGTATATATAGTTTATACTCAGTTGTGGATGTCCCCGAGAAAGGTACTAACTAGTGAAAATAACCGATCTATTAGAGAGAGCATTAGTGGAGTGCACTATGTGATATTTATGCCCGGAACCACTATAAATCTTTTAGTTATTTTCTTCATTTATATCTTCTCCACACTAATATTTAAGATATAATAAAAGAATCATTTCATATGAAGAGGTAATTATAAAATCTATTGAAGTTTTTAGAGACTCAAAATCCACCCACACCACACCCTCTTATGTCTAAGTCATAATAAATCTGACCAAACAAATGATTTTTTTGAGTGGGGTACAGGAGGGGTCCTTTTTTTAGATGATCTTGAGTAGAATTTTTGAACATACTCAGTCCTTAATGTGTAAGTAATTTATTTTAACATTTTTACAGGTATACAAAATTTATTGAAATTAAAAAACAAGGTTATGTCAGTCTGAAGGATGTTATTTTACCAAAATCGTTTTAAAATAGAGGTGAAAAATATTTAGGTAAAAAGAGATAGTAGATAATGTTCTAAAAATTTACACATTTGTTTTCAAGGCCATAGGTGACATGGTTTTCTTCCTGGTACACAAGAGTGATGATGTAGTTCATGCTTGATAGATCCTCAAAGTTTTTGTCTATTAGAATGCCATCTTCCACGATAAATGAGCATTACTAGTTCTAACCTCTTGAACAATGGTTATTGAGTCAAATTTCCACCATAAGTTGTTCCATATTTTTTTCTTTTCCATATTATATAATTTTATGAGGCCCAACATTTCAGCTTTAAGAGATGTATTCAATCCAAATTAGCCAAAATTGAAACCCATGATCATCCTCTTGTGATCTCTAGAGACACCTCCAAAAAGGAAAACCATGATTATCTCCTTGATAATTATTTTGATTGTATATATAATTAATTTAGTTGAAATCACTATTTAATATAGATTAGTTTAATTTATTAAAATAAATACACAAGATATTGAAAAAAAATAGTTCATTGAAAAATAGGTCTTTTAACAATATATTGTTTTTTAACATCTCATTTAATATTTATATTAAAACAATTAAATTTTATCAACCAAATAGTATTATAATTTTTATATAGATTTTATAAACTTCTCAAATCATTATTTAGAAATTAATTATTATTATCGTATTCAAAATGTTAAAAAATTATTTTTATAATAAATATTTTTATTCAATTGTAATATTTTAATTTCATTCATGAATTATTTATTATAGGTGAAATATATTATTTTATATATTTTACTAATAATTATAAAAAATTAATGTATATATGGGATAAAAATATGTCTAGTTTCCGTATATCCAATGCTCATGTTTCAATTGACCACATATCTAGTGTCTATTTATCCAACGGACATATATTCAATGTCCATATATATGTATATAATAGACATTTTTTATTCCTATATATTGAATTAGACGCATCTCTAAAGTCATTCATCCTATTATCTAATTTATTTTTTTGATGTTTATCAATTAGTTAACATGTTTTATTCATTTAATAGATATCATGGGTGGTATGATTTTCATAGAACATCATGATGATTAAATATCAAAATTATAGTAACTTTATTTACTTGTGGTTTCTTTCCTTTAATTATTTTACAAATTATATTTTATTATGTTATCCAATAATGTATTTCCATTTTTATTGTAATATTATATAATATTAAAATAAATCATTTCTCATTTAGTTTGGTTGTGTCTGTATCACAATCTATTGAAAAATCATAGTTTATTTAAATGGAAATACATACTAAAATCAAATGGAGTTTCACTCTCATATTTTACTAACATTATGTATGGAAATTCAAACGTACGAGATCATTTTAGGCACCCATTATGTACATTTATTAGCAAATTGACCTTATTAATGGAAACTATTTTTTTAACTTTCACACATAGTTGAAGAGGGGCATCAGTTATTCTTTATTAATGATGCAATTGAAATTTCATTTCCTATTTACCAAATTATAGTCAACCATGATATTTAATCAAAAATAAGTACTGGTAGGGATTTTTGCAAACCTATGATGAGGGTTTCATATTTTGACTCATTACTAGTATTCGCTTCTAAAAGGAGTAAATTATAAGGCTAGACTAATTTTGTTAGACAAAAAATACAACACCAAAGACAACCACTTTCAGCCTTAGATCCTCTATACTTATTTGTATTGGACTCCAAGACTCATCGTCAATGTATATTTTCCATGTTTGGGAAGTCTCATTGACAAACAAAACATCATTGTTTGGAAGATCCATATCTAACGGCACCTCCTTCAAGGTAGGGATTAAAATAAAAAAAATCTACAGGTTTTTATCTATTAATCACCATTTGGGACACAATGATGATATCAAACTATATTAGGAGGACATTCCATATTTCAATTTTCCCATCAATATGGGGATATAAAGGATATAATTGATTGGATATATATGATTAATCATGTGGACCACATCATGTTTTATATAATGTTTAAATTTTTTTTACAATGAATATTAGTTTCATTTAGTTCTTCTTAATATCAATGTATCAGGTCTTTGAATCTAAAATTATTCTGTTGAGGTAGTACAGATTGTACTGCATTCCTAAAATATTTTTCTAGGAAGAGAGAAAACTAAGATATGGCTCAATGGTTTTCATATAGGGGATATGGTATTTTTCTTCAACAAGAAGAATCAACACTAAATAGTGGAAAATATTTTTTTGATATATTTATAGGATTTGTAGAAATATTTATCCCACTAAAAAGTGACCCCTTTATCTAATAGTTTTTTATAGAAATCATTTATCAATGAGGATTTATATGAAGTTATTATTAAAGAAAACATACCCTTAGGGTTCTCTAAACTCTTGAAGGTTTCGCGGATGGTGAAAATAAAGTATCACCATAGTTTTTCCATTAGTAAACATCAATTTAGTGATGTAATACCATGAAATTATGGAATTCTCCTGATATCACCCTAAAGAGGAATTTAAAAGGTATTATTTTAATTCTATGTGGGCACAAATCATTGGGATTTTCATTAAGGGTGATAATATTTTCATGTCCATGGTGAGATTTTTCCACAATATCATTCACATATAATTACAATTTGTTTTTGAAATAACTTGAAGATATAGTTTATGGAATGTTAAAAGGTAGTCCCAACATTCTTAAAGTCAAATTGAATCACCTGACAGAAACATACCAATTTGGGTGCCCTAAAGGTGACAGATTAATAATTCTCAATGGTTATTTGGAACTATTTATAATTAGAATTCCCTTCCATGATTGAGAGTTATTGAAACAGAGACAATGCATTTATCAGTAGTTTTTTCATAATAATACTATTCTTATTATTTAGGTGATAGTGATATAAAACTCTAAAGTCAATGAAGTATCTAATTTTTTTATTATTTACCTTCATGAGTGAAATTAGGGAAATCCACTTATGGTATTTAAACATGATGGAAAATTTGTATGTTATGAGCACATCAAAACCATATTCCACCTTGGTATCATGAGATGGATTCATTCTCCTTTACTACTACCAAAGGGGCTTTTAACGGTGTTATAACTGACCTTTATCGGTGCTAAAAAACACTCACTACTGCAACATAGTTAAAAGGCCTATTTTTTTTTAGTGATAGAAAAGTCTGTATAAATTAATTATTTATCAAGGATAAAAAACATTAGATAAAGAAAACTTTTTTCAATCATTTTATATGTAGTTATAAAATATAACATTTATCAGCACATTTATTTAGTGCGGATAAAGGGACCCTTTATGAGAACTTCTAATAGTGCAGATAAAGGATCCTTTCTCATCTCTTATTGAATAAATAATAAAGGGTATCTTTATCATCACTTTTGAGACACACTTATAAATGAATCCTTTACTAGTGCATTTAGTAGCCCTGATAAAAGGAAATACTATGGTGTGATTTTACAGCACATTACAACACTAGAAACTGGGCTTACTACATTGCTCTATAACAACACACAGCGACACCAGAAATTATTAAAATTAGATACAAAAAACTAATTTAAATTAAATAAAATATAAAATATAAATATTTGAAAAAAATTATTATAAATCAAAAGTACTCACCTATATAAAAGAACAATCCACCCTTTCTTGAGAAAAAAAACACACCTATAATTAAATAATTCAAATTTTAAGAATAATAAAATAAAAAAATTAAACATATTGTGTTAATTTTAAAAAAAAATTGTGTCATTCATGGAACATCATGTGTCAAATTTAGATTTGGATGATTCCTACACATCGCAAATGAATTTTATATATTGTTTCCTACAGTATCAAAATAATTTGAATGTGTTTCCTCAGTTTTGAGTATGTTACATGTGTTTTTTTACTAAAATGTGAGTTTAAACTAGAAACCCAGACTTTGAGTCATATAGGTCACATCATGTGTGGGTTTGACCTAAGACAGAATATTATGCATAAAGAATTAATTATGAATCTTTTTACTAAATTATCAAGACAATCTGAGAACATTCGATAGGTTTTCAGCGAGTGCCATGAATTTCAATTAAAATTTCAATTTTAAATTAATAATGGAGATTTTTAGTCATACGTTCCACATCATGAATCAGATTGAGGTGATTTTAGTTCCTACACATAAAAATTGATTTCTTGATAATTTTTATAAAGTACTAAAACAATTTGAATTCATTTTCCAAATTATGATTCTGTTAGTTGTATTTTTTACTAAATTAATATCAATTTTGAATAAAAATATGTTCATAGGGTCATACCGGTCACATTGTGCATCAGATTGGGGTGATTATGATTCTTACATGTCCCTAATTAATTTTGGATTATTATCATAATGTATCAAAATAATTCGATTGTGTTTCCTTGGTTTTAGTTATGCCTCTTGTGTTTTTTACTAAAATGTCATTTTAAACTGGAAACACAGACTTTGAGTCATATAGGTCGCATTGTGTGTGGGTTTAATGTAACATTGATTCCTACACCTAAAAAAGGAATTATGAATCATTTTCCTAAATTATAAAGACAATATGAGTGTTTTTTTTTTCTTAATTTTCAGTTATTGGAACTTTTTTGTATTAAAATTTTGATTTTAAACTGATAATAGTGACTTTAAGTCATACTGGGAAAATCATGTCTCACATTCGAGTGTGTATGGTTAATACAAATCATAAATGACTAATATATCATTTTCCTAAACTACCAAATTAAAATTAATGTGTTTTCTTAGTTTTGAGTATTTTAGTTGTCTTTTTTACTAAAATTAATGTCAATGTTGAATAAAAAGATACAATTTGAGTCAAACTGGTCACATTTTGCATCAAATTGTGGTGAGAATGATTTCTACACATCCCAAATGTCTTATGGATAATTTTTCTAAATAATTAAAACAAAACTAATGTGTCTCATCGGTTCTAAGTATGTCCCATTTTTTTTTTACTAAAATATTATTATAAATAGGAATCACACACTTTGAGTCATACAAGCCACATCATGTGTGCGTTTGATGTGAGACTAATTCTTATAGGTCAAAAATGAATTAATAATTGTTTTCCTAAATTATAAATATAATATTAGCATGTTCTTTTTGGATTTTATTTAGTGTCACTTTTTTGTATTAAAATGTTAATTTTAAACTAACAAGCGATACTTTAAGTCATACTGGGCACATCGTGTATTGAATTATGGTGTGTAAATTCCTCAACATCATAAATGACTTATGGATCATTTTCCTAAAGTACCAAAACAATCCAATTGAGTTTTATCTATTTTGAGTTTGTCAGTTGTCTTTTTTACAAAAGTTATTATCAATTTTGAATGAAAATATATACATGGAGTCATAAGAGTCACAATGTGAAATGGATTGAGGTGTTTCTAATTTATACACCTCAAAAATGGCTTACGGATCATTCTCCTAAAGCATCAAAAGAATCCAATTTTTTCCTTATTTTTTGAGAATGCCACTTGTGTTTATTACTAAAATGTCATTATAAGAGCATTATTTCCCTTGAGGTTCAAGTTTAGGGTGTGAGTATAAAAAAAGTAAATACTAATAGGGTCTCCAAAAAATACTACACAAATATTTGAGTATATATTCAAAGTAGTAATACTAAAAATAAGCATGTAATTAAAATTGTAGTGTACTAACCTAAACACCCTGATAATCAAATGTATAGACTTTATTTTATATTATGAATTATACTAATCATATCATATGTTTATTCCATTGTTTTTTCTAAACATTAAAATCATTTAACTATTTATATGTTAACATTTGAATCATAGGAGGAGAAAAAATTATTTATCTCCCTCTGGAAATAACCACATTAGAAGTACCATGAAATTCGACCTCAAACCCCTAGCATCCCAGACAATACCTAAATGAACCACTAACATGTATATAGTTACACACATTCTATCATACCATACCTAGAACACACATAAATCCAATAAATTGTTATTTTAAAAAAATACCTTTATCCCATGTATACTCTGAACCCACTCATATTAAAAAATAACCTAAATTCAATTTGAATTATGGAATTTGACGTATTACTTTTCAAAAAATAAAGGAATGAAGATTTAAATACAAATTCAATTAAATTTTGATTCCCTTGATCTATAAAATTAGATCTTAATTCATTCATTTTTAAAATTTGTGGTTTTTTCTCTCTAAAAATAGCCTAAATTTTATCTTTTATTAGCCTTTATGACAAACTTATTCACAGTAATTGGAGTCTTTGGAGAAAAAGAAAGACTGTGAAAATGTATTAAGATTTATTTTCCTCAAAATAATCCAATTTCAGTGGACAATTTCCTAAAACATTCTAAAAAGAAAGAGATTGAGTTAGATAAGAGAAATAATATCAATAAACCAAAAAAAATCATTCATTATATTTTGACTAAATTTTGGGTTTCTCATTTGTTGTTATTAGAATGTAGTGAATGAGGAGGATGAAATTATATATGAGTTGAATAATGGGTTTCTATTATGGTATTCAAAGTTGTGGTAATGGATTTGATTAAGATTAAATAATATAGTTCAAGCAGGAGGTATCTCATCAAGGAAATTTGGAACCACAACGATGGGAGGGAGACTTGTTTGAAATACAGATTCCAATCCATCATCAAGAGATGGACAAAAATCAATAATTTGAGGATGAATGAAATAAATGTAGAGAAGTTTAGTTATATTAAAGTACCGAAGTATTATATCTCTATTCAAAACTATAATAATTTTCATTAAAGATGCATGTAAATGTGGAATTTTATGTATTAATTGTACTGTATTATATATCTATCATACCAAAATGAATCCTTATTTACACAACCTTATTTGTGAAACCCATGGTCCTTTGTAGAATTAACAATTATTCTGAATTATTAATCCAAAATCATAATCAAAGAACTATATCAAACAACACATCATTGTTACTCATGTCGGAAATGATGTATGACCTATATGAAAAATATAATTCACTTTACACCAAAACATACCCCCATCTACAATGTTATCCTAGTGAACACTTTTCCATTAAACCGTTTTGAAATTATCAATTCAATTATGGTAAAAATTACCACAATAATAAATATAAAATAATATTTTTAATAAGAACTAAATTTTATAATATTTCACACATGTTTAACATAACACCTTTAATAATTATTTTTGGTGATATATCATCATCTCATTATTCATCAATATATTAGCATGTAAAATTATATTCAGATTTAAATTCAAATTCTGTATGAAAAACAAAAAATAATCAAATGAAAGAAAATTCACAGGGAACACCATAAAATTCTATCTTTTTGTTACATATGAACAATCATAATTTATTCATTCTACTACATCACTTATGTGACACTGATCATCTAATATTTAATAAGTGAAAATATGCACATATGATTCTTTGAAATTTTCTCAAGATGATTTTCTTAATAAATGTACATATATTCATTATTATTCTTATTATTTTAAACATTTTCCATCTTCATGTGCACATCATACTGTGGAAACAAGATTCAAAAAATGAAAATCCACACTATCTAAAAGGTAACATGAAATAAGATAACAAAAACAAAAGGAAATCATCATCAGTTTCAATAATGGATGGATATATATTCTGTAGTGGTATCGTATGATGTTGAAATTTATTTATAGAGTAGGGGTGGAATTGTGAAGGTATAGGTAAGTGTGTGAGAGAGAGATATGATATAGAGGGTTCGCCATGGTTAAGAATAGTGTAAAAATAAAACCTGAGGAACCAAAAAATCAAACAACGAGAGAGGAAAAGGAGAAAATCACATTCCTTGGATTCCAGTCTTGATTTAGCTGAGAGAACATATAGGAGTAGCACCAGCAGTAGGATAGTTCCATGAGAGATTGATAATCGTGAATGAATGAGTCATTGATATGGTTCTTTTAAATAGACCATAGACACATTTATCAACACCTTTAAAAAAGCACTTACGTAGAGCCATATTATCAATGCAAAATTAATAAGCACTGATTAAATGCATATTTATCAATGTTAAAAATGCATTGATAAAATAAATATTTATCATTGTTAAAAAAATTTAACAGATAAAAGATTTATAATTATATTTATGAATAAACAATTTGTAAAAATACTTATATAATTATATATTTGTTTATTATAATATTATATTTATTTATTTATTTATTTATTTATTTATAATTACATTAATAATTTTTTAAAAAATATCTATTATTTATAATTATAAATATATAAATTTACATATACAGTAAATATACATTAATAAATATATTTATAATTAGTTATTTATAATTAGTTATATATAATTAGTTATATATAATTATTTATTTATAATTACTTATTTATAATTATTTATTAATATTTATTTATTTATAATTATAAATATATTGATATTAATATATATGTTTATATAATTATATATATATATATATATTAAATATGAATAAATATAAATATTTTCATAGTTTAATGTGCATTTATTATAATTTTATAATTATTTAAATATGTAAGTATTTATTTATAAATATATGAGTAATATTGTAAAAAAATATTTATATATTTAAATAATAATATAAAAATATAGCCCTTAGGGTGCAGCTCACTGATAGCTACCTTTGTGAGTCTTGGTGAGGTCTCAAGTTTGAGTCTCACCGAGTACATCCCTACATTGTATGTGGCTTACATTTCTTTGTAATGTTGCTCCTTTCCCTGAATAAACAGAGGCTTCGACCTCCAATTTTATATATACATATTATTCATTATTTAAATAAATTTGTAACAATTTTATGATTATTTAAATATATATAATTATTTATTTATAATTATATAAATACTTTTTAAAAAATAATATTTATTTATTTATAATAATTAAAAATTATTAAATTCATTAATATAGTAAATATAAATTTATAAATAATTATTTAAAAATATACTTTTGACAATATTAATGAATATATAACTTTAAATACTTTTATTTTAAAAATGAGTGAAATTGAACAACTAAAAATGACTATGCTTTCAAAATATTAAAAAAATGGATAAATTTTATTAAATAAATATAAATAAGTAAAAAAATATGGATATATATATATAAATATATATTCAATTAAAGGCGAATAAATTTTAAAAATTCTAAAACATAGGAAAAATATTTATATATAAAATAATATAGAATTATTAAATTTAAAAATATAATAAAAAATACAGAATACAAAAATATTTAAAATAAATAAATAAAACCTAACTGTAATAATATTAAAATTAAAAATATAATATTTATTTAATAAAAACATAGTATATTAAATGTATCATATTAGAATAAAATTCTAAAATATACTAAATTTGAATAAATTACATAAATATTTGGTGTATGTGTTCCTATATAATATTTCATTAGTTGTATAAACATTTTTGTGGGTGAATTATATATAAAAATGTACTAATTACATATATGTATTTGAAATCAATGAAACAAATGTTTGATATATATGAAATTGAAAAACCAATCAACATTAAAAATGAATAAGCCATTAATATGTTTTCTATTATTACATTTTATTCACTTTTGATAAATTTATATTTAATATATATTATTTTTTACTATTTATAATTAATATATATTATATTTAATCATTTGTATCAATAATTTTTTCATTAATACATTTATAAATAATTTTGTAATTTATTTACTTTTAATTTCTTTAGTTAACTATTATAATTTATTCATTTTCTTGTTTAATTATTAAATTTTTTTGATTTTATATATCTATATTTAATATATACTATTTATTAATATTTATAATCTATATGTGTGTGTGTTTGTGTATTAAATATATTTATTTTTATCAATAATTATTTAATTAATATAATGTTTAATATTTTTCTAAATTTACCCATTTTATATTTTTATATTTTTCTTCTTTTTATTCATTTTACATAAATAAATTTTTAATATATAATATTTATTAAATTTTATAGTTTATATATATGTATATTCAGTTTATTTATTTTTATCAATAATTATTTAATTAATAAAATTGTTAATATTTTTTTAGAAATCATTTGTTTAACGATTTCATTTTATTTTGGACCTTTATCAGCACTAAAAATGTGTTGATAAATTCAATCACTTATGAGTTCTAAAGATAAAGCACTGATAAAGGGTATATTTAATCAGTGCTATATAAAACCTCTAACAAAATATAGCCTTTATAATCTCTATTTTTAGCACTGATAAATATAACCTTTATCATTGCTCTTTTCTAGCAATAATAATGGTTATCATTGTTAAAAGGTCTATTTTGTAGTAGTTCTTTCTGTATATTTTATCAGTGTGATGGTTTTCTGGAAATCCCAAGTGATGAGCAGCTACCTATGGATCCATCCCAAGAATATCTATATAATTCCATGAGATCACATTCTCATGTTATTTAAGGAAATAGATATACACTTATTATTATTAAGGGGTCATAGTTATACTAATTAATTTTGGCCATAGGGCCTCTTTAGTTCCAAGATTCATTTGTTTCAGTTCATCAATGGTGGTTCAGACAACTTCCATGAGTATAGGAATGTCTTAGACATCTTTCTCTTCTTCATTATAAAGAGTGAAAGAATGTGGTTTAGAAAAATGAATATTTGAACAAAAAATTGGATTAATTCTTATTTTATACCTATAAAATAATTTTATATAAATATTAAAACATTTGATTGAATATGTTATCATTTAATTTCATTAAAATAATTAGTTAATATATATTAATCTAATTTATTTTAATTAGAACACATTGTGTGTCAAAAAAAATTAGAATAACATCCCTATAATCTTCAACTAATTTTATTTTAATTTTAACTATATGATAACTATTGAATTTATTTTATACATGTGTAAGAATATATTTTTTTCATTATTTAGTTATCCTTATTCATACCTGTCAATCCAACAGCTAAGAGATAATTATCATATTAAATAATAATTTTCCAATAGTATAACATTGGTTGTTTAAACATGGTTTTTCTTGTAATGAAATATATCAAATAAATAAAATTTATTTATGGAGAACTATATGATCAAATATTAGAGTGATACATTATGTTATGTATCATCTTGGTGTTTCGTACCCCTTATGCACGGTCAACAAGATTTATGAAAATTTATAACAGTTACATTGGGAAGTAGTTAAAAATATATTAAAGTACTTTATATGAACGTAGAATATATGAATCAATAATTGAGGAGATGGGGATCAATTAGTTAAGGTGTATAAATATTAAATATTTTTAAATAGATCATGATGACATGAAGTTATAGTTGATCTCTGATTTCTTCCTTAATTGTGGTGTTATAAGCTTTGAAGCTCAAAGAAATTCATAGTCATTAATTCTATAATAGAGTCTAAATATACTGTGTCTTATTATATTATGATATAATAAGTGTGTATATGTAGATTTTTCTTAATGAGTGTAAAAATAATTAGTAGTTAATATCCCAACATAGTATATAGTGGTAATATTACTACAGCAATGCTTGTTAATGAGACCAAATCACACCAACAAACAAAACATATTTCTTAAGAAGATCATTGATTATGGTATTTAACTAAAAGAGGTGATGTCCTAGTTAATAGAGTAACCAAAAAGGAAAATATAGAAGATAAATTATTTAAATTCACTTCATATTAGAATCATAAGCATCATGTGAGAGATAACATGACGGGGATTGTTATAAATTGACACTAGTGAAAGTGAATGTATATAAGAGTTCATTCCTTAGAACCGAATCTATTATGTAATTTTGAATTCCAAAAAATTTATTCCTTATGTAATATAAATACTTTTTTTATCACATGCTATTTTTTTCATTAATATATATATGATAATGACCTTGTAGTATTTATAACATTAATAAGTTATAACCTTTCCCTACTATAAATAGATCATATAAATTCATTGATAATATTCATAAAAATAATCCATGATTTCAAGACACATCATTCTTGTTGTAAAAAGATGATTTACATATATTACATGTTGGAGGCTATAATGTCAAACCCTAGTTTACTCTAAATATTAATTGGACTATTGTGTTAGGTGACCTCAGGCATGCCTCCCCGAATGCTACAAGCTACAAAATAGAAGTGGGGGGTCTACGGTAATATCATGGGGATACTATACCTATATATTGTAGTGTGAAATAATGGGAAATAACCAAAAAATGATCAAAATAATCAAAGTTCATTGAATATATAATTAGAAAGCATGAATAATAAATGAATGTAGAAACAAGCTGTCATACCAAAACTGATCACCTACTATGTCGATCACTAAAAAAAATAAAATACAATAAAATACAATTCTCTACTAAATCATCAATCTTGAGCTCATATATCTAATAAATTCATAAAATTTATCTACCTAAACAATATAATCTTTGTTTTCTTCTCAATCTGAACATATGAACAGTAAAGATGATCTTAGGTACCCATGTACCATGGCCTCCTGAGCTGTTTATGAGTACCAAATGATTATGGAAATAGCAATGAAGTATTTTATATAATCAATAAAAGTAGTTATATATTTATGTGATATGATCAACTGAATAAACAAAATAATCATTGGAATCATAAATATATAACCCCATAAAATACTTGGGTTCAAATGTGATACCCAATATCAACTATACCTTCTTTGACCAGTGTTAAATGTCACTGAGAAAACCATCTGACCATGTCAACCAAATATCACCTCGGATCCAAGTCTATGGTATCTTCCAATTGGAATCCTCATGAATCTATTGGTAAAACCCAAGGCAGCACAAATAGTACAATCTAAACTCTAAATCCTCAGTAGTCCCAAACAGAATCCTCATGTCTCTAAGGATTAATCCATCAGTATCCCAACCTCTGTGGGGGGGGGGGGGTTGCGCCCCTACCTACAATCCCAAGATTCATCTCCAAATATAACCAAATTAACTCTACAGGGGGTCATGTCCCATACCCATGATCCCAATAAGCATGTCCAAGGTGATCTAAGTCAACACTCGGGGGGGGAGTCATGGCTCGTACCTAAGATCCTTAGAATCATGTCCAAGTTTATCCAACTCAACTCTGTTGGGGGGGAGCCTCATTCCCTACATTAAATCTGAAGGATAATTTATAAGGTGATCCAAGTCAACTATTAATATCTATGCATAATGTACACCCCAAACCCAAGGATTTGTTCAATTATTCCTACAGTCATGGATATAAATTTATATAGGATTCTCACCCCATATCGAAGAAGTACATATAAGGAATCATACAAGTATATATATCAATATATAATAGGTACCCAAATGGGAAATCACATACATAATGACGAAGGCCAATGTTACACCCAACCATGTATCAAGTATGATGTTTGGATCCTAGTCACACATCCTTGGTGTCCCATATACCTCAAATATATCTTAGTGGGTAGTTAATCCCACCTAAATTTTCCCATGCATAAGAACGAAATCCATCTCAGGCATAAACATTGAACAAGTTTTTAAAGTGACACCAGCGATCATCTTTATCTATTTCTCAAACAATCCCTCGCTAGGGTAACCATCTCACTAGGGTACCCCCCCACTAATGTTCCCTAGGTTAAAACATAACACATACCCCCTACATTGGTCCCTCTATCATAATATCCTCTCTCTTCATCAATGCATGTCACTCTGGGGAAATCACTAACCATAGTATATTCAAAGTCTCATTATGGGCTCAGTGACCTCCTAGGAAAATACCATAATGGGGGTATACTCTCGAGACCATTCCCTTTCCAATTCACTATAGGATATCCTAAACACCCAACCAAATGTTTAGTCTCCATGGGTCAACCCATCTAGGTAATCACGTCTCAATGGGGTAGGAACACTTTTCTTAATACCACCATATTATCCAAAGGAATCTAATGTATCTCTTGGTTTTATTATGGCCTAATCAGTCTGCACATCCCAGTTCATTACCTCCCAAAACATAGAGGTCAGCAAGTCACCTAGTCTAATGACATCCCCATTAAATTAACCGTGTTCAACTATACCCCTTAGGGTCAATTCATTATAGGGCCATTATTTATAATCATGGTCTCATCTATCGGTGGATGATCCATTCTATCAATCCATAGGTATAATCGTGGCCTAGGAAATTGGTCTATTTCTTATATAATCATTTAATTTTATTAAAAAAATTAATTTTAATCAAATGGGTCTATTACCCCTTATGATGAGACCACATACAACATGAAAAACACATGTAAATAAAAGAAATTATCATCACGGTGTGCTCAAAGGACCACTAACCTAAATTGAATCCTAATCATTTTTAGTAAACTATTTTTAGCTCTAACCAAGATCATCCAGGATCCCCTCAACATCCTAAGTACCTACCTCAAGAAATAACACACAATATTGATTTATAAAACTTTCTAAATAATTATTCAAATTATTTAAACAAGCTATAAATAATTTTCAAATTAATTCAATTAGTAATAATAATTTATCATCTAAATAGATAACACATTTTCACCAAATACCCAATAAATAGGATGTGGTCCTCTCTCGATATTCACTCAAACCTAATACATGAACATTAAAATGGAAAGTTTAACCAAATTTCATCAAAAATAATATTTAAAAATACCTCAATCAAAATGGAATACAATGGATTGAAATATCCTTCTCAAGAAACACTCTTACCGAGACTCATAGAATCCCAGTCATAATCTAAATATTTCACCATACCCTGGTGAAATCATTAGTAATCCATTATCCCAAATGAACCAAAATCAAAGAGTTTTTATGTGAACCATTAATGGTGGAATAAATATAATTGAATACCTTTGATCACTATAAAAATCCTTATAGAATCACCCATAGTTTAAGTGGACTTATAGAGTGAAGTGGGAGAAAATAATTGGTTAAAATGGACACCTCTCAATCCGTTGGTCCCCAAAAACTAAAATCCCCAGAAAAAAAAAGAATAAAAAATCCCCCAATAAAAAATCTTCCTAGAAGACCATAAATTATAAGTTGGGCCTCACTAGCTAGTTGATGGACCCTGGATCTTCTTAGTAGGGTGTTGGGATTCTTCCCATTTCAGAAGCTTATTATTGTCATGATGCTACTAAAGTCAATATCTCATCCACCTCACTCCTCCTCTGATGTACTTTCATGATCTTGGACTACCAATCAAGCCTCATTTCTCAACAGAAGAAATTCCTAAATATGTTAAAACTCATGGAATATTTATGAAAATATCAATTCATAAAATGAACTTCTACCCAATTGAAAAATCCAAATTTCTTCTAAATTTCAAAACTCGTTTGAACATGTGGAATTAAAATCACCCAAATATAAAAATTATCATCATTTAGAAGACTTTTTGACAATTAAATCATTGATCCTAGCCTATCATGGTAATAAATATTCTTCCATATAATTCTGTTCAACTCCAGAACAAAAAATTAGCTACGACTATATTTCTCCAAGCATTGGTAGTCCTATTTATCTAGAGTTATCCATCTTCTAAAATCCATCACTAAAACACGGAGATATTTCTTACCCATTCCCATCCATCCCAAGGAACTACTAGGTCATTGATCATGTCATCCCTAGGAATTTGGACCTACCATCCATGTTATTTTTCCCAAATGACCAATTTTGATCCATGAAATTTCTCACCACTAGATTCTCGAATCAAAATTCCTTTAGAACAATCCAAGGACCCACTTGGTACAATTTCTACATCCCCACACTCAAACACACACTGAAACACCATTCAAAAACTTGTCATACTCCTCATATTTATTTAAAATTATAACATATGAGCCTCTATCTACAAAGAACATGGCATAAACATATGGAATATTCCCTGAAAATCTCTAGAAATCCTTGAAACATGTCTTTCCTGTCAAATTTGAAAGTCCATGAATGGTTTCTAACCCACTAAATCCAAGTGTTAGTAAAAACACTAGTCATACCTCCTCCATATGACAACCTCCAAAAAGGATATTCTCCAACAACTAACACAAAAATAAAACCCTCAATAACGATTCTTTTACCCTTAGTGGCATCCCAAGATAATTCAAATATTACACTAAAGTTTGAATCTAAAATTTAATGAAATTATAGAATGGGATCTCCACCATCAATGCTAGCTTCCATGCTATCACCCTAAGCATTGACACATCACTGATCTGATGCACATTTAGATCACCTCTAATTCAATACGGTATAAAAGACAATTCTTAGAATCCATAAATTACCGCATCTGATTCTCAAATCTAGTATATAACCTACAAATAGATAAATTTGATTCACCATATCATCGATATCCAAGAGCCACCTAGACTTTCCAATGACCAGTATCACTTCATCTAGACCCTTCCAGAATAAGGATCATGCATCATGTGGCTCATCCAACACTCATACAACATGAGTGTCCTTTTTATATCTCCACTAAAACTGAACTTTTATCACCACAACCCATACTCCATATATTACCATATATATGGAGAGTATATGTCCCTCCCACTCATTTACAAGAGCTAACATGAAACATCATTCAGTAGTTATTCATGAATCATGGTTACTTTATCTATGATATCTTCTTAAAATTTATTCTAAACAAGGAATGCATCATATATGGTTTAATGGTGAACTCTTTATTATGGTTTTACATATACTAATCCTCAATTGAAACCTAATCAGGTTTAATCATCATAAATGTGTCACTCTTCCTAATCTAGGGACATCCACTATTAGCTCCTGACACCAGATCAAGATTCAACCAAGATTGACCATTCCACCACACTCGAACCATCCATAGAATTATCCCTCAACTCATGGAACTTTTAAATTCTCATTCAAAACTCCAAACAACAGGTCCAAAAACATATCATCAAACCCATTGATTCTAATACCACTTATGGATGCTCACAAATCTATAATTCAATCGGTATCACATTTTACCAAATACAATACATTGATACTGTCTAAGAATAATGGGAATGAAATTACATACCACATGATTTCATAATTCAACTCTCATTCTACTAATTTTTGTTTCATCAAACATAGGCATTAACTCGTTGCTCATATAAAATACTCATATTGCATGTCAGTTTGTCCTAACTAGAGCACCCTCAACAATCCTCTTCAAAATAAGGCATTTCACTATGCAATGATCTAACCACACAATCTCCCACCAACAGGTATAATTCTAAAATTTTAATCATCCATCCATGATCTCATCTCTCTTAGAGTAACATACATAATCAAAATGGTTAGTCATCCTTTTGATAATTACCTTGAAAACCATTCCTTGATACCCAAAATTACTATAACTTCATTACATCCAAAAATTTAAGGCATTCACATGCCTTTACAAAACCACTCTAAGGGTATTATCATCTTTAAGGAAACTCATTCCCAATATAAACAATGTCCCCTAGGAATTCCTCACATGCACTAAGTGTCCTTAAAAGATCAATATTACTAAACCACATATCCCACAACACCATCAGTACACAAACATCAAATGAATGCATATATTCATTCTTCTTTCCCATAAAGAACACACATTATTGTTAAAACCCATTTCATAGTTTACCCTTACATTTCATTGAGAACTCTCTTAAAAAATCCCTAGTCACATCTCAAGGGTCACGAGGTCCTCCAACCTATCCTATAAACTGATTCTCATGAAGGTCACAGGTCATAGGAAACATCTCTCAGATCCCATTTCAATATCACCTAACAAATCACACGAAAAACTACCCACTCTAAGGTCTCACATATATACCAAACCAATATCACATTCCAAACCGTCTTTCCTACATGGCACCAATCCTCATTGGACATCTACATACGAGAGTACTCCCTAAAGGATCACAATATTATCATCTCAAATATATGTATATATATATATATAACAACAATGTCCTAGATGATTTTTGTTAATTGACCACAATCCAAATATTTGGTTAAGTATAATTTCATCACCAAACTTTATGGTAAAACACCATATAGATTTCCATTTATACATTAAGTAACCAAAACTATTTAGTAACCACCTACAAGGGGTTTATCACTACAGAATAATATAATTTTACTAACTATCTATGGTCACTACACATCATGTGCATAGAAGGACTACATAACTATCATCATAAGGAATATTTTTAAAAATTCACATTACCTTTCATCAAAATAAAAATATGTTGTGGTTCAAATGAGTAGAATTTAATTCCATGTTATACAAAAATTACCGTATAAATTGTTGCTGAAATTTAAAGAAAACTGAACACTCGTCATTTATGATAAAATCCATGCTAGCATTTGAATGTCATGTAGATCCAATGTGATAAATATGATTCATTACACGCCTCAGTCAACTATATAAAAAGAGATAAAAAACAATATATCATATATATCATAAATATAAAAATCCAAGTAAGTCACTCTAGGTGAAAATCATCCAACCAAAAATTGAAAACCAAGAACATCAATCCCAATCACTGGATAACTTGGACTTCTAATAAAGAAAGGTGTTTTCAATGTGCATGTTTGATATTCATCAAAAACATCAACAAATTTCTATATCACATGTCTACCTTAACCCCAAAAATTAAGACAAGAAAATAATATCTATGATACCACTTTGTAACGTCCATCCCCATTTCACATGGAATAATTTTGAGACCAATGAGTTAAACGACCATAGACACACCTCCTCGTATGCCAGTGTCTTCTAAATAGTAGTGGGGATTTAAGGTATCATCATTGTATGATTATAATACCATATCATTATGTGAAATAATGGAAAAATAACCAAAAATCAATCACAATAATCAGATTATGTATAATAAATAAATAAAATCCATAAAGAATGAATGAATTCCAAAATCGGCAGTTATTTTGAAACCAATAACCTTCTAAGATGATCAATAGTACAAAATAAATGAGACAAATAAAATACAAGCCAAAACCATGTAATCGAGCACCAACATATCCATCTCTTATATTCAGCCAATATATATAGATAAAAGATATAATATTGGGCCTCTTCCCAACCTAAAACCGCTAATAGTGAATAGATTCATGGGTACCCAAGTGTCATGGTTTCCCGAGAAACTTGCGAGTACATAACTAAGTAGGGAGAAAATAACACAGTCTCATACATAATATGTAAACCCATTTATTTGTTCTTGTTATATTATTATCTAAATAAACATAACAAACTGTAGAAGCATGAATATATAGCCATCATCAATCCTTGGGTACAAACATGACACTTGGGATCGACCATAATTATTTCATCTATTGTTGGTTATCACTTAGCATGTCATGTGACAATGTAGACCCAATATCATTCCAGATATAAATCCATGGAATCCCCTAATAGGAATCCCCATGAGTATGGGAATAAATCCCACAGTATCCTAAATTGTTTGATTTGAGCCCCAAATTCATGGTAAACCAAAATAGTGTCCTCACAAATATGGGGATAAATATCATGGAATCCCAACTTCTACATGGGGAGGGGGGTTATGTCCCCTCCCTGAGATCACAAGTAGAATTTTCAATGAAATCTAAGCTAACATTTTGGGGGAGAGGGGACTGATTCACCTACCTGTGATCCTAATAGTAATGTCCATGAAATCCAAGTAAAATCTCTAGTGGGTCACATACCCAACCGAAAATCCAAAGTATTGTGCTCAATTATGTCCAAGTCAACTCTAAAGGGGGTCACACCCACTAACATGGGATCTCATAGAGCATGTCCAGTGAGATCCAATTCAACTAAAAAAACAATGCATATTTTGAACCCTAGACCCAAGTCTTAGGTCAAGGCATCTGATAGCTATAGATGAACATCTATGTGTAATGCGTACCCAAGATCTAATAACTATTCCCAAGGAATACGATGAACATAGATATAAATATATAATTGGTATCAAAATTGGAAATCAAAAACCCAAGTATCGAGTCTAATGTATCCCCTTAGCCCATCTAAACTCTCCTCAACTTCCGCAGCACCTATCTTAAGACATGACACATGATATTTTATTATAAACAATTTATAATTAATTATTCAATTAATTTTAATGAACTAGATTTAATTTCAAATTTAATATTATTCGGAATAATTTCATAATAACTCACTGAGTCACACTCAATCACTGAATCCTTGTGAAACGAGGTTTTATCCAGTCCTAAAACTCTTCCAAACCTACGAAAATAAAAATGTTCCATTTAAATGATTGTTCTAATAGTTAATTTCACCCAATTTCATAAAAACCCCAAATAAAATCAATAGTACAACATTACTAAATTTAAATGTTGTAAAATAGATTTAAATCAACCTCTTTGGACACCCTCTAACTGAGCCACAAGGGATACCCATCAAATTTATAATATTTCACCATACTCTAGTGAAAGAATCACCAAATCCCTAGCCCAAAATAACTGAAATATTATAGAGACAAATAGAACAATGTACATGTAACGACCCAAAGTTTCATTAATGGAAAATCCCTCTTGATCCAGTTAAATGTTTCTTTATGAAAAATGTTTTTATAAGATGTCAACTTCTTTAGTTTTACGTTATGATTTGTGACCGTTACTTTTATAGTCGTTGAACAGTGATCATCTAAGTAGTATAAATATAAGGCTTTAACGAACCCATTTCTACTCAGACAGAGGAAGCGATGGCCTCATCCAGTAGAATTTCCCCTTACGAAGCCCATTTTTCAGAGATCGGAAAATAGGTGGCGTCTTTGGGCTTTTCCCTTGACCAGGCCCAAGCTGAGCTTCATCAAGTCAAGCTCGAACATGATCGTCTACGGGAAAAGTGGAAGTTGATTGAAATTACCACTCGAGCGATGTTATCCGAGCCGCCCCAAGAGTCTGTCACCATCGCACACCTTACCCTTAGGTATTATGCGGCTATTTTAAGGGGTTATGTAACAAATAAGTAGTATCATGTTCATGCACATTACTTTTGTATATAATAATGAATATAATTTCTAGTCATTTTTGATACATTGTAATTAGTTTTTAAAGTACAAATGGTGTTTTTAGTTATTATTTAATTAAGAATTATATTTTATTAAATTAAAGTATTTTTGAATTAAATGATATTTTAATAAAATATTATTATTAATATTACTTTAATTTTTATTAAATATAAATGATCTTATAATTTTATGAATGCAATTAAAATTTTTATTAAAGTTTGAAAGCCATTTCTGTCAAAACCCGTGAATTTTTTTATAAATGTCGGTTTTTATTTTAAAAATGAAAATGCACATATTTAAAAAATTATTTAGATAAAATAAATATTATTTTTGGAATCAGGACGTCGAAATTATCCAACAGTGAATTTTTCATAATTTTCTGAGATAGTCAAATTTTTGGATAAAAATTAAATATCATTTAAATATATAATGTGTTTTATGACATCATAATGACCCAATGGTGATGTAATAAAATACCATAATCCTTATGTTCGGACAATATATGTTTTATCATTAAAATAATGAGGTTTTGGGTTTGTTTGACTTACTTTTCAAAGCATTAATTGAGTCCTCAAGACTTATTCAACACTTTGCCTTCTTAAATTATTTTCCATGGGCGTGTGACTCACTTCCACATAAGAAACACTAATTTTATAATAAATTCGGACCTTGGCCTTGTAAAATATTGTTTTCCTGTTTCCTTTTCCAGAAACCATGGGCAAATACCAGGGTATGGTTTGTGGTTTGGATTATTTTAATATAAGGGGTCCCAAACCTAAATAATAAAGAATTCTCTCACCTTTCCTATATAAACCCACCCAAGCTCCCACTTCCTCCTCACTCAAAGCCCTTGAAGTTCGTCCAAACTCTGCCCTACTCTCTCTAGAATCCTCCCAAGCTGCCCCAAGCTCCCAAGAAGCCTCTCACAAGCCTCTCTCTAGCCTTTGGAAGCACACTTCCAAGTAAGGGGTTTTCTTCCTTTCTCATTTTTTGTCAATTTTCTTTAAGTTGTATTGCCCTTTTTATTTCAATTATGAATGGTGGGGTATGGTTTCACACCTCCCCCATACTGTACTCTTATTGTTTCAATGATGGGAGAACCATTTCTCTCTCATTAAATGCCTCCCATGTACACCCGTTACTATGCCGAAATTCCGAAAGAAACTTCTCTCTCTTCTTTTACATTCAAGCAATACTTTTGTATCATGAATCTAAATTACATTTCTATTGTTGGGAAATGTATATATATTATCTCCTTACTGTCCATTACATGTAAATATGATGAGGAACCCCTTTCTCTCTCATCAACCTTTTTTATGAATTCTTATGTCACGCCGTTACGCTGCCGAAATCGCACCGATTTTCTAAGCCAATGTCTTTGTGTAGTGAATACCATGCCCTTTTCTCCATCAAGGGTATTCACCTTTATGCACATTTAAATATTGATTATAAAGTTTAATGTATTAATTCCACATTCCTTTATCGTGGAAGAAATGATTATGTTTTATGAATCCATGTTTTATGATCTATGTGGCACACTTATGCATGAAATGAAATGTTTAAGAAGGGTGCACCCTTTATAGCGCTCCAATGCATTGGGTAAAGTATAGTATCATGATACGTCATGTGCAATGAGTGTTTACTCATGCTAATTCAAGTGAAACGAGGGTTTACTCGTGCTTCAAGTGCAATGAGGGTTTACTCATGCTCCATGTACAATGAGCCTTGGCTCATGCTAATTCAATGTTAAGTGTTGTTACCACATTTCCATGTTATGATTATCATGCTTTATCATGCCTTTATGTTCATGTTTCTATTATGCTCTATTGATATGCCCATTTACTAACATGTATTGTACTCCTCATGTTATTCATTATGTACTCCCTTACTGGGATTTATAGCTCCCCCTTTTCTTATGCATGTCCTCAGGTTATCCCATGCAATGCTAAGTATGAAGGAATGTAGTGGTAGTGTAAAGGAAGTTTTCAATAAAGATGTTGTATTTCAAGTTTAAAGTTTTTATGTAATGATCCTAATCCCCAAAGACACTAAACCTCTCAATCTTCTTTCTTGTATCAAGTGAAGTTTTATGTAATAAAGCATGTTTAAGTTGTAATAAAAAGCAGGGTTGTCATAGTTGGTATCAGAGGATAGGTTTAGTTATTTTTGGGATTAGGAAACCCTAGTAAATCATTAGATACAAGACTAAGTATAATAAAAGCATCCCTAAGTTTTGGTAAATACTATGTAAGTGGTTTATCAAACAAATACATCCTTGTCTGGATACGAGCAGGTAGAGGCGGCTCTGGAACAGATGTATCCTAGGGGTAAAACCCGAAAACACCGCTTTGAGCTAGAATCGAACGAGAACTGGTGCACGACAATGGGCCTTGCTACACTCTTGGTTACAACACTCCCGGGGGATATGTTTTAATAAATTCACAATCTTAGTATGAACCCTTATTAAGGGAAAAATGCTCCTAAGAATATATGTTAGAAGGAAGATCATGAAAAGCCTGGATTGAATCCTATAGACTCATGAGTTAAAGAGATTAAATTTTATTTATAAGTCATCAACTTTTGTCTTTGGATTACCCTTTATGTGTTACCCCTAACTTTCCTTTTATTCCAGCCAATGGCTGGTAATAGGAGAAGTCGGACTAACAACCGTTGTGAAGATCAGTGTGATGATTGTACTTATGAGATGCCCAATCCAATGGGAGCGGGAATCGTGAACTTTGTCACGCTTCCCTCTCAGCTAACTCAAGTTTTGAATAGAAACACTGGTCAAGAGGAACGTTCAACCCCCCCTAAGAAAGAACAAGTCACTATTGAAAGCTTCATGAGACAAAGGCCTCCTACTTTTAGTGGATCATCTGATCCCACGATCGCTGAACAATGGATCAACTCCATTGAAAAGATATTCTCCATCCTCCAATGCTCTGAAAAAGAGAAGGTTCTCCTAGAGGCTTATCGTATGGAGGGTGAAGCTGATCAATGGTGGACGTTGATCAAAAATACGAAGCCTGAGGAGGAGATCGATGCTTTGGAATGGAAGGAATTTCGGAAGATTTTTTTTGATAAATATTTTCCACGCACCCTCCGTCTTAAGATGGAAGGGGAATTCCTTTCCCTCAAACAGAAAGATGAGGAATCTGGGGGAGCGTTGGAGGCAAACTTCACAAGGCTTGCACGATACGCTTCCGGCTTTGTCGTTACCCCCGAATTCAAGGTTGACCGCTTCATTGGTGGGCTGAAGCCTAGCTTGCAGAAAGCATTAGTGATCCATGACTTCGACAGCTATGAGGAAATTGTCTGATGTGCCCTCAAGGATGAAATGGAGATCGGAGAATCACAGGGGTAACATGGGGACAAGAAGCTTAAGGTGGACATCAATGCTGGTGGTTCGATGGATAGATCCAACGGCGCTAAGAAATTCCAGCACCCCACTTGCCAAAAGTGTGGAAAGAAGCACCCTGGAAATTGCCTTAGGGGGACAAGAAAATGCTTCAAGTGTGGAAGAGAAGGGCACCTAGCTGTTAACTGTCAGCAAGAAGGACCCGCGGCTGCGACAGAGGAGAGGAACGCTCCGTTCGAACCTCAACGCGTTGTTCAATGCTTCAAATGCAAAGAACCGGGTCATTTTGCGAATCAGTGCCCTAATCCAAGGGTTATCGGAGGCAATCAACAACCTCCAAGATAGCAAGGAAGAACTTTTGCCATCACTTCTGCCGAAGTGAACCCCGACAACGAAGTGGTGACAGGTACGCTAGTTATTCATTCAAGAATAGCGAACGTACTTTTTGATTCAGGTTCTACGCATTCTTTTATATCTCAAATGTTTAGTATAACAATCCCTGCACCACCACAAATCATGGAAGTAAAGATGTTGGTGAGTACGGAAAATGGGGCAATCATTGCATCCCATGAGTATAAGTCCTCCCCTGTTATAATCTGTGGATTGAATTTCCCGGCGAACCTCATCATACTCCCTTTGGTGGAATTTGATGCAATTCTTGGCATGGATTGGCTTTCCTTAAATAGAGCCAACATAAATTGTCGGGAGAGGGAAATCACACTCCATATGGAGAATCGACCCCCGATTCTTTACAAGTGTCAGGAGGAAGATGAATCTCCTTTAGCTCCATCATCTCAAGCATGGATATTACTGCCTTATGAGCATGCATATCTGGCTCAGATGATTGAGTCCAAGGAAGAAACCACCCTTGAAGAAATGCCTATTGTGAGGGAATTCGCTGAAGTATTTCTCGAGGAACATCCTGGTCTTCCTCCAAGAAGAGATGTTGAGTTCTCAATTGAACTTATACCTGGGGCACTACCAATATCCAAGACTCCATATAGAATGGTTGTTGTTGAGCTTGAAGAGCTGAAGAAACAACTACAGGAGAATCTGGATAAAGGGTTTATACGCCCAAGTGCATCACCATGTGGTGCACCAGTCCTCTTTGTAAAGAAGAAGGACGGGTCAATGCGGCTTTGCATCGATTATCGTGAACTTAACAAAATCACGATAAAGAACAAGTATCCTCTCCCAAGAATCGATGACTTGTTTGATCAGCTGCGTGGAGCACAATACTTCTCCAAGGTGGACCTGTGGTCGGGATATTATCAAGTAAGGGTGAAGAAGGAAGATATCCCCAAGACTGCTTTTCGTACAAGGTATGGGCACTATGAATTCATAGTAATGCCTTTTGGACTCACCAATGCTCCAGAAATATTCATGGACTTGATGAATAGAGTCTTTAGAGATTACCTTGACAAATTTGTGGTAGTCTTTATAGATGATATTCTAATATACTCCAAAACCAAGGAGGACCATGAGGAGCATTTAAAAACTATACCAGAGACTTTGCGCAAGGAGAAGCTCTATGAAAAGTACAGCAAGTGTGAGTTTTGGTTGAAGGAAGTATCATTCTTGGGCCATATCATCACAAGCAATGGGATATCTGTGGACCCCTCCAAAACAGATGCAATTGAGGGATGGTCGAGGACAACATCGGTAACTGATATCTGTAGCTTCTTGGGGTTAGCAGGATATTATCGACGATTTGTGATAAATTTCTCATGGTTGTCCAACCCTCTTACCAAGCTAACTCGAAAGGGAGTAAAGTCTTCTTGGAGTGATGAATGCGAAGAAAGCTTCAAGGAGTTGAAAAGGAGGCTTATCACTGCACCTGTGCTCACATTACCCACAAGTGGGGAGATTTTGTGGTATTCAGTGATTCTTCGAAGAATGGATTAGGATGTGTGCTGATGCAGAATGATAAAGTGATATCCTATGCCTCAAGGCAGTTGAAAATCCATGAGAGAAACTATCCAACGCATGATCTGTAGTTGGCGGCGGTGATCTTTGCCTTGAAAATCTGGCGGCATTATCTCTATGGAGAGAAATGTGAGATATATACTGACCACAAGAGTCTTAAATATATATTCACACCGAAGGAGCTTAATATGCGCCAGAGAAGATGGATAGAGCTCATCAAGGATTATGACTGTTCAATACATTAACACCATGGGAAGGCGAACAAGGTGGCGGATTCCCTAAGTTGAAAGGATCGAGCGATTCTATCAATGATGAGAATTGAGAAGGATCCAATCTTCTTAGACTTGATGAAGATGGACGTGGGAATCATAAACAAGGGAACATCATCAATCCTTTCACAAATGATTGCTCAACCATCTCTTTTGGAAAGGTTAAAGGATGCTCAAAAGTATGATGCGAGAATCCAAGAAAAAGTGGAAGCTATCAAAAAGGAAAAAACCTCAGAGTTTAATGTTAATGAATAAGGAATTGTGCGGTTTGGGAAAAGACTATGTGTTCCATCAAGTCCGGAGGTGAAGAAGGAACTTTTGGATGATGCACAAAGTTCAAATTTCTCTATTCAACCAGGGAGCACAAATATGTATCGTGATCTCTGAGAAAACGTTTGGTGGGATAATATGAAGAAGGAGATCGCTGAATATACATCAAAGTGCCTGGTGTGTCGGCAAGTGAAGGCAGAGAGGCAGAAGTCTAAGGGGATGATGCAACCATTTCCCATACCAGAATGGAAGTGGGAGAGCATCACCATGGACTTTGTCACCGGACTTCCAAGGACATCCAAAGGAAACAATGCAATCTGGGTTGTTGTGGATCATCTTACAAAGACTGCATACTTCATTTCTATTCGAGAGGATTTCTATTTGGATCAACTGGCACGGATATATATCAGGGATGTGGTACGGTTGCATGGAGTACCACTATCTATTGTGTCTGACCGAGATCCAAGATTTACCTCTAAGTTTTGGAAGAGTCTTCAACATGCTCTGAATATTGAACTGGACTTCAACACGGCCTATCATGCTCAAACTGATGGCCAATCCGAGTAGACTATCCAAACACTTGAGGATATGTTGAGAGCATGCTCAATGGACTTTAAAGGAGGATGGGATCAACATCTTCCTCTAGTTGAGTTCTCTGATAATAATAGTTTCCACTCGATCATCCAAATGGCACCATATGAAGCCCTATATGGGAAAAGGTGTAGAACACCGGCATGTTGGGATGAGGTCGGTGAACGTAAGCTGCTTGGACCAGAAATGGTCGAAGAAATGGTGGAGAAGGTGAAAACCATTCAGCAGCATATCAAGGCAGCCCAAAGTCAACAGAAGAGTTATGCAGATAATCGTCGACGAGACCTTGAGTTTAAAGTTGGAGACATGGTGTTTTTACGCATATCTCCATGGAATAAGGTCATGAGGTTTGGAAAGAAAGGGAAGTTAAGTCCAAGGTACACCGGCCCCTTCGAGGTTCTTGATCGTGTTGGGGCTGTGGCCTATCGACTAGCACTTCCACCTACTATGGCCAAGGTTCATGATGTCTTTCATGTATCCCTCTTAAGGAAGTACATACCAGACCCTTCACATGTACTCTCTTCTGAGGTGGTACAATTGGAAGATGATCTTTCTTATGAGGAGAAACCAGTGAAGTTCTTAGATCGTAGAGAAAAAGTTCTACGAAATAGGACAATGCCCCTCGTCAAGGTGTTGTGGAGAAACCACAAGTTTGAAAAAGCAACTTGGGAGTCGGAGGATATGATGAAGCTGAGTTACCCACATTTTTTTTAGTGTGGGAAAAGGAAAATTTCGAGGGCGAAATTTCTTAAGGGGGGAATATTGTAACGACCCAAAGATTCATTAATGGAAAATCCCTCTTGATTCAGTTAAATGTTTCTTTATGAAAAATGTTTTTATAAGATGTCAACTTCTTTAGTTTTACGTTATGATTTGTGACCGTTACTTTTTAGCCGTTGAACAGTGATCATCTAAGTAGTATAAATATATGGCTTTAACGAACCCATTTCTACTCAGACAAAGGAAGCGATGGCCTCATCCAGTAGAATTTCCCCTTACAAATCCCATTTTTCAGAGCTCGGAAAAGAGGCGGCGTCTTTGGGCTTTGCCCTTGACCAAGCCCAAGATGAGCTTCATCAAGTCAAGCTCGAACGTGATCGTCTACGGGAAAAGTGGAAGTTGATTGAAATTACCACTCGAGCGATGTTATCCGGGCCGCCCCAAGAGTCTGTCACCATCGCACACCATACCCTTAGGTCTTATGCGGCTATTTTAAGGGGTTATGTAACAAATAAGTAGTATCATGTTCATGAACATTACTTTTGTATATAATAATGAATATAATTTCTAGTCATTTTTGATACATTGTAATTAGTTTTTACAGTACAAATGGTGTTTTTAGTTATTATTTAATTAAGAATTATATTTTATTAAATTAAAGGATTTTTGAATTAAATAATATTTTAATAAAATATTATTATTAATATTACATTAATTTTTATTAAATATAAATGATCTTATAATTTTATGAATGCAATTAAAATTTTTATTAAGGTTTGAAATCCATTTCTGTCAAAACCCGTGAATTTTTTTATAAATGTCGGTTTTTATTTTAAAAATGAAAATTCACATATTTAGAAAATTATTTAGATAAAATAAATATTATTTTTGGAATCAGGATGTCAAAATTATCCAACAGTGAATTTTTTATAATTTTCTGAGACAGTCAAATTTTTGGGTAAAAATTAAATTCCATTTAAATATATAATGTGTTTTATGACATCATAATGACCCAATGGTGATGTAATAAAATACCATAATCCTTATGTTCGGCCGATATATGTTTTATCATTAAAATAATGAGGTTTTGGGTTTGTTTGACTCACTTTTCAAAACATTAATGGAGTCCTCAAGACTTATTCAATACTTTGCCTTTTTAAATTATTTTCCATGGGAGTGTGACTCACCTCCACATAAGAAACCCTAATTTTTTAATAAGTTCGAACCTTGGCCTTGTAAAATATTGTTTTCCTCTTTCCTTTTCCAGAAACCATGGGCAAATACCATGGTATGGTTTGTGGTTTGGATTATTTTAATATAAGGGGTCCCAAACCTAAATAATAAAGAATTCTCTCACCTTTCCTATATAAACCCACCCAAGCTCCCACTTCCTCCTCACTCAAAGCCCTTGAAGTTCGTCCAACCTCTGACCTAATCTCTCTAGAATCCTCCCAAGGTGCCCCATGCTCCCAAGAAGCCTCTCACAATCCTCTCTCTAGCCTTTGGAAGCACACTTCCAAGTAAGGGGTTTTCTTCCTTTCTCATTTTTTGTCAATTTTCTTTAAGTTGTATTGCCCTTTTTATTTCAATTATGAATGTTGGGGTATGTTTTCGCACCTCCACCATACTGTCATCTTATTTTTTGAATGATTGGAGAACCCTTTCTATCTCATTAAATTCCTCCCATGTACACCTGTTACTATGCCGAAATTCCGAAAGGAACTTCTCTCTCTTCTTTTACATTCAAGCAATACTTTTGTATCATGAATCTAAATTCCATTTCTATTGTTGGGACATGTATATATATGATCTCCTTACTGTCCATTACATGTAAATATGATGAGGAACCCATTTCTCTCTCATCAACCTTTTTTATGAATTCTTATGTCACGCCGTTACGCTGTCGAAATCGCACCGATTTTCTAAGCCAATGTCTTTGTGTAGTGAATACCATGCCCATTTCTCCATCAAGGGTATTCACCTTTATGAACATTTACATATTGATTATAAAGTTTCATGTATGAATTCCACATTCCGTTATCGTGGAAGAAATGATTATGTTTTATGAATCCATGTTTTATGATCCATGTGGCACACTTATGCATGAAATGAAATGTTTAAGAAGGGTGCACCCTTTATAGCGCTCCAATGCATTGGGTAAAGTATAGTATCATGATACGTCATGTGCAATGAGTGTTTACTAATGCTAATTCAAGTGCAACGAGGGTTTACTCGTGCTTCAAGTGCAATGAGGGTTTACTCATGCTCCATGTACAATGAGCCTTGGCTCATGCTAATTCAATGTTAAGTGTTGTTGCCACATTTCCATGTTATGATTATCATGCTTTATCATGCCTTTATGTTCATGTTTCTCTTATGCTCTATTGATATTCCCATTTTTTAACATGTATTGTACTCCTCATTTTATTCATTATGTACTCCCTTACTGGGCTTTATAGCTCACCCTTTTCTTATGCATGTCCTCAGGTTATCCCATGCAATGCTAAGTACGAAAGAATGTAGTGGTAATGTAAAGGAAGTTTTCAATAAAGATGTTGTATTACAAGTTTAAAGTTTTTATATAATGATCCTAAGCCCCAAAGACACTAAACCTCTCAATCTTCTTTGTTGTATCAAGTGAAGTTTTATGTAATAAAGCATGTTTAAGTTGTAATAAAAAGCAGGGTTGTCATAGTATATATTAATAAATGGGATAACATACCTTTTAACACTACCAAAACACATCTTGAATCACTCATATTTGAGGGGGATTGTGATATGGTAGGGGAAAA
The DNA here is from genome assembly GCA_963277665.1 of Viscum album. Classification (NCBI taxonomy): domain Eukaryota; kingdom Viridiplantae; phylum Streptophyta; class Magnoliopsida; order Santalales; family Viscaceae; genus Viscum; species Viscum album. Next base: position 678,221,139 of record OY728128.1, on the reverse strand, counting down.
TGGCCTCCTCAAATCCCTAAGTCCCTAAAAACATGAATCCCCTCACACCAAAATAATGAAAAACCGTAAATTAAATATCATCAAAAAATTTAATAGCTATTTGTTAGTAATCATTGAGTAGTATATGGACCACCAACTAGACGATGTTCCTATGTAGGATGTTGGGATACTACCCAACCCAACGACTAGAATTCATGCTTCCCCAGCTAGTCAATATTCTTCGGCTACTAAAATCTGTATCTCAGCCACCCATCACATCCTCCGAATTATCTCAAGATCCCATGATACTAAATATACCTTTTTCCTAATCCAAAAACATCTCCTAGATAATTTTAAACTCTTTTAATCTTGATCCAAATAACAATTATAAAAATTAACCTCTCACGAAATGAAAAATTAAAATTCCTGCTAAATTTCAAAACCCATCCGAACACGGGGCATTACAACGATTCATAATCATTAAGAATTTTTATCATAAATTTCTTACATGGTGAACTATAAGAAATAGGATCATTATGAAAAGAAACCCAAGGTATATTATATGTATTTTATGTGTTGTTGGTTATTAAAATATGTGAGTATATGAGTTTATTATAATGGCATCAGTTTCTTCCGGTAAATTGTATGTTAACATCATAATTTAATCATTTTCTTATCTATGAATTATTTGGATACGTTATGGGATATTATAGTTTGTTTTAGAAAGAATTATAGGCCATTTATAAGGTTAACAGGTTTGGAATGTTCTAAAAAAACATGTGGCTCCTCTATGAAACCGTGAGCCTAGAGGAAAAAGAACCTAGGGTTGTTCATTGTTAAGGTGCATAGTTAATCAAAACATGTGGACTCCCTTTAAAATATTGAAATGCAATCCATTTTTCACAACCATGGTTGGAATATGGTTTGCAAAACCATGTCACCAAACCAAATTGGTTTACTGAAGATGGATAAAGACATGCATGGTTAGTGGATCGTTTTCTATACCGTGTGAACAAACCATCTGTGTGTGAAGTAATTAGACAAGAATACTATTTTTTGGACATAAATTCTCCAAATTAACTCATTATTATTTTATTAATATCCCTCTCAAACATAGAGATTCCATATACCTTCCTTGAAGAATTCATATCCTTCCAATATTGTTTCTGAAGGATCCAAATGAGTTTTTTATCTGGCATTAAGGTATGTAAAACAATAACATTAATTATTTTGGTTTCATCTAGATCTACACTTATTCCCTTTATAAAAATAATAGATATGGTATATTGTTTCAAGATATATGGATTTAGATCCCATATATTGTTGAATTATTGGATTGTTTCTAGAATGGTGATGGATCTCGTATGATAGAGACGTCACTTTTGATCAATATCATTTCTAACATCCTTGGAAGATTCTAAGAGGTATGTTAGTGGAGACCATCCTCCGTTGGATTATTTTATTCTTGAAACTTATTATATAACCTTGATATGTTGCATTTGGGATTAGTTATTGTGGTTCTTCCTGAGTGGAGTCGATCTAGTTAGAGCTCAATTGTGTGATACATGCATCACTCCTTTCTAAATTATAGAGTTTATCTTCAACAAACTAAATGTGGGATTTTAATTTCCATTTATTTTCCTTATATAATCTTATTTCATTGATGAGATAATTTTATTAGCATATCCTGATTGAACATTCATGATATTAATTTCATGTGTATTTGTAGCTCATGAATCTCATATATGATGTTTGTTTCCATGAGTATGATTATTTAATTTGTTACCATGTTTTATGTTGATCACATGTTGTTGTATGTTTCTACTCAATTCTCCTAATGAAATTATATGGTCTTCCTTTTTATCTTCGACCCTATTTTGTGTAATTTTCATTCCCTTAGACGTATTTCTTCTGGTACTCAAAATTGGTGGACCGTAATTACATGGTTATCCCTTAGAGGGGGTGTGCATGACATTAGATGATGTCAATAATGAACTTGAACATATGTAAGGGGAATAAAGACAAGGAGGCCAAACCAATGGTAGGGAATGTAGAGCCACTATGGTCATGTTCTCTAACCCAAGGTGGTTCCATGATATGATGTCCTTGTGTCCTAACCTGATGATAGAGACTAGATTGTATATACATGGGGGATAACCCATGATAGAGTTGAGATGTGATGGACTTGTTTGTGGATCTGACTCTATGCATTTTAATTGTTTAGAGATATTTTTACCACTATTGTAAATAGATCTTGACTACTCCAAACATCTGTTGTGATTATCCTTTCTGTATTGAGATGAGAAAGGTTCCGTCAGGGCTCGTGGTGTCTTGGTTAGAACACACATTCATGTCACATGATTGTTTATGATTTATTGTGAATTTATTATTATCATATAATACACATGTTATAATTTTGAAAACACACTAAAGACACATTGCTAGTTTCCTACTAGGTTTTATTCCCTACACCCTGTATGGGAATCTTGATGAACAAGAATTCTTTGTGACCATAGATCCAGGTAAGGTAAAGGGACCCATGAAAGATTGATAAGTTATGGAGAATGGAATTTCTAGGGGTACAAGGATGGACTCTAGAAGGTTACAAAGTGTTTCCTTATTTATATTATTATACTTTTTATACTCTGGTTTGGCTTACCACTTTGGGATCCTGGATTATTTAACTGTATGACATCTGTAACATTTTTTATAACTTTTTTTTACCTATCTTCCACTGTTATACATTGGGGTTATTTATTTTATTTATCTTTATGATGTATAGTTATGATTACAAAGGGTATAGTATCCCCACTGCATCAATTGATAATCATAGGTAGTCGATATCCTGTCACATTTGGGAAGAAGTGCATGAGGTCTTATGGAATCTCCAATCATGTTTTGTTTAATAAATTCTAGGATGGGGAATTAAAAAATGGTATCAGAGTATAGTTTCATTATTTTCATATTGGATATTTTTGGACATGGTAGAAATGAGATTGGTTTTTTGGGACCCGATTAGGGGATTTTCACTAATCCTAGCCAACTCATGTTTAATGGACCTTCAAGTTACCATTGATGGGATTGATGTTATAGTTTGACGGGATTTGGGTGCATTCATGAATCATGTATAGGAATATAGAATCACATGTCATATATATACTTGATGAGTGTTTTACAGTGGTTATTTAATTTAATTCCATGATTGAACTATCTGTTTGGGAGATATATGCATTCTTTGTTTTTTAATATAATTATGTTCTTACTATATTGATATATCTATGTGGAATTATATAGTTGAACTTTTTCAAGAATTATTGTTATATATATATATATATGATTTTGACTAACATGTAGGTATAGAGGACTACGGTTGATCACTGGGTAGAACTAGGAAGGTTATACCTTATCTATAAGAATATCTTATGATAGGTCTTCCCAAAAAATCCCTTCAGTGTATTTTATATCTTCTTATGATTTTTTTCATAATAAAGTTAGTGAATGTTCTCTAAAAATTCATTTGTAATTTCATAAAATTATATCATCATAGATTTTTGAATGCTATTACAGGGGAGGATGCACTAGTTCCAACACAATCCATGTATGAGGATTCACCTGAGCATTATCTCTCACCTTCTCTAGTGGCTTATGAATTAGAAAAACTCTATACTATGGTGTTTTGGGTTATACCTACACATGGAATAGGAGTAAAAAGTTCTATGGTTTACTATGCTCGTTACCTTAAACTCCATCACCCTCTATTCTTCAGGGTCACTAGAAGAACACATGATGTCAAAAAATAGATAGAAATTATTGAGGGTATTTTCAAATTCAGTGAGACTTTGGAGTATTGATGGATCAATGTAATAGAGTTTATAATTCAGGGGCCTCTAAGAGATGGTGTGGTGTCATGGGTCAAGCTAGTAGATGTTAGGGTCTTTATTAGGAGTCCATAGAGAACCTATATTTTAGGGAATTATTTCCCAATAAGATGAAGCTGAATTAATCCATGAATTCATTGAGATTTAGTAGTAATCTATGTTGATATTTTCATACTCTACTTTTTAAATTAAATTTATTCATTTTTTTCCTTCGTTATATTACAATGTGGAAAAAAATCATGGAGTTTTGAGAATGATATATATCCTCATATTATAGGGAAGGTAAAATGTTTTTACCTAAAGACATACCTAGAGGTTCCATGTAAGTGCTTAACTATTAAGAAGGGGTTAAAGGAGGATCAATAAGATGGTCTTTTTCTATCCTTCAATAATCATGTGGGTGGAACTCCTACAGGTGTGATTTCTGTCTCTTCTGATAGTGGGAATTAGAGGACACTACTACAAAAAATGAACGTTATCAGTGCTCAAAATGGGCATTATCAGTGCTAAAAAAGCATTGTAAAGCTCACCACTGATATGGGGGGGTGTCCCATTTATCAGGGCTTATTGAGAACTGATAAAGGGGTACTTTATCAGTTCTAAAAAAGCACTAATAAAGGAGACGTTTATTAGTGCTAAAAACACACTGATAAAGGACCCCTTTATCAGTGCTAAAACAGCGCTGATAAATGTGTTTTTATCAGCACTCTTTTAGTGCTGATAAACTTATCCATTATCAGCATTTTTTAGCACTGATTAAGGTGGATTTTATCAGTGCTGTTTTAGAACTGATAAAGGTAGAATTTATCTGACCTTTTTAGCACTGATAAAGGGATCCTTTAAAATTGCTAAAAAGGCCCTGATAAATGCCCTGTCTGCTGCAATAAAAAATTCTACAGCAGCAGTAGCACACCCAAACAACACCTGCAAAAAATCCAGCATCTCAACAAGTAAGTATACCCATAAAAAATTAACACATAAATCATAATGTAATTACACCAAGTATACCCATACAACAAGTATACCCATACATCGTTAACACATAATTCATAACTTAATAAAATACATAAAGAATTCAATTTAGGATTCAGGGGGTTGGGGGGCTGTTCAGGGGTTTGTGTGGCTGTCCAAGTGGGGGTACGGGGTGTCCAGGGGGATGGGGATGTGCAGGGCGATAGGGGTGTCCAGGGGGTGGGGCGGTCTAGGAGGTTGGGGGTCTATCCAAAGAGGGTGGGGTGTCCAGAGGGTGGGGGTGGTCCAGGAGGTTGGGGTTGTCCAATGAGGGTGGGGTGGTGTCCAAGGAGGGGGGTGTTTATGTGGGGGGTGTATATGGGGTGTCCAAGGGGTGGGCTGATGTCCAGGGTGTTGGAGGGGGAATTCTAGGGGGTGGAGTGTTTGGGGGTGGGGGTGGTCCAGGGGGTTCGTGGTGCTGTCCAAGGGGGTGGGGTGGTGTCCAGGAGGGTGGAATGGGGGTGTCCGAGGGGATAGGGGTGTCCAGGGTTGGGGGTGTCCAGGGGGGCGTGGGGAATTCATGGAGGTTTGGGGGCTGTCCAAGGGGGTTGGTGTCCAAGGATGGGGGGTGTCCAGGTGGTGGGGGGATGACTAGGGGGTGTCCAGGGGTTGGGATGGTGTTCAAGGTGTCGGGGGGTGCTTTCCAGGGGGTGGGGGTGTCCGGGGGTTGGGGGTAGTCTAGGGGGTTGGTGGGGCTGTCCAAGGGGGTGGGGTGGTGTCTGAGAGGGTGGGGGTGGTTGTCCATGGGTGGGGGATTCCAGGGGCTGGGGGTGTCCCGGTGGTGGGGTGGTGTCTAGGAGGGGTGGGGGTGCCGTCCAGGGTGGTGGTGGGTGTTTAGTGGGATTGGGGGGTGTTCAGGGGGGAGGTGGGGGGGATGTCCAAGGTGGGGGGGGGGGGCTATCCATGGGTGTGTCCAGGGGGGTTGTCTATTGGTGTGTCCAGGGGGTGGGGGTGTCAAGGTGTTGAGGGGATTTTCTAGGGGTGAGGGTGTCCCAAGCGGTGGGGGTGTCCAGGGGGTGGGGGCGGTCTAGTGGGTTATTGGGGATGTCCAGGGGGTGGGGTGGTGTCCAAGGGGGTGGGGTGGGGGTGTCTCTCCATGGGGGTGGGGGTGTCCAGGGGGGTGTGGGGGAGGTGTCCAGGTGGTGGGGTGGTGTCTAGGGGGGTGGTGGCGTCCAGATGTTGGGGGCCACAACGTGCCTCAGATTGAGACAGGGTTGAGTCATACATGTCTCAAAGGACCTATGGATCGTTCTCCAAAAGGATCAACACAATCCAAATTCATTTGGCCGGATTTGCGTTCGTCAATTGTTCTTTTCACTTAAAAATTTTGTCCATTTTAAACAAAAGAGAGACCCTTTGGGTGATACTGGCCACAATGTGCCTCATATTGAGATGGGGTTGACTTTTTCACATTGAAAAAGACCCATGGATCATTATCCTAAAGTATAAACACAATCCGAATGCATTTGGTCAGATTTTCGTATGTCAGTTGTTGTTTTCACATAAAATTCTGTCCATTTTAAACAAAAGAGATACTGTTTGAGTGATACCGGACACACCGTTCCTCAGAATGAGGAGGGGTTGACTCGTACAGATCACAAAGGGCCCATGGAACATTCACCTAAAGGGTCAAAACAATCCGAATGCATTTGGTTGGATTTTCATAGTTCAGTTGTTTTTTTCACTTAAAATTCTGTCCATTTTAATCAAAAGACAGACACTTTGAGTGATATCAGCCACATAGTGCCTTAGATTGAGGCGGGGTTGACTCGTACACATCCCCGAAGCACCAATGGATCGTTATTATAAATTATCAACACAATCCAAATTCATTTGGTTAGATTTCCATACGTTATTTATTGTTTTCACTTAAAATTATGTCCTTTTTAAACCAAAGAGAGACACTTTTAGTGATACCGGCCACACTGTGCCTCGAATTGAGGCGGGGTTGACTCATACAAGTTGCAAAGGACCCATTGTAACTCCCCAAGATTTTATGAAAAATATTCTTTTTAATTTCATTAATGTCTTATTTTTTACGCTACACCAAAAGGAGCTTGCACAACACGCATCCCTGACTTGGCTTGCATTACACTCAATTGGGACCTTCCACGATATCGTGTGTTGTACGCAATACTGAGTTTCTCAAAACAATGATATGTTATATGAACTACCCGTTATGACTAGTATCAACTAAATTTTGAATTTTATAACATTATTATTCATCTTATACATTTTATAGATCATGTTATGAGAACAAAATCAATTTTTCGAGTAAAGTACGTATTTTTCAAAAAATGTAGTTTTGCCTCTTTTTGATGGCGCACCCACTTTAAATAAAGTTTTTAACATGTCTACAAGTTCAATTTGACAAAATAAAATTCTTCTTTGGAATCAGGATAAAAAAATTTACTTTGGATAAATTTTTCATATTATTCTGATAACATTCATATTTTAATGAATAGTAAAAACACGCTATATTTTAATTAAAAACAACTTTTTTCATCGCAATAATTTATATGGTTATATTATCTTTTTAATTGGTTTAAAAGTGTAATTAGAATATATTTTTACCATTTAATCCAGTGTTTTTCATTGGAATTAATTTCACATTGAAATTGGATATAAACAAGTATCAATCTTTTGATTGTTTTTGTTTCTTTAAAACACGCTATTTGTTTTGATATTGGGAATTAAAATTAAAATTAATTAATGCCACTTATATTTTTTGAATTTGTAAAAATTGACATCAATTTTGAATTTGGAATATCAAATAATGCTTAGGCTGAATGTTTTGTATTTTTCTGAAAAATATCAATTTTCGATGAATAGTGAAATCACTTTGTGGTAGTTAAAAAACTGCCTTTCTTAATTTAAATTAAATTTTACCACTTCTTTGAATTGAATTTCAAAAATCCGAAACATGGTTAATATCAAGGACTAAAAGTTGGTTCACTGAGATGAAAATAATTTTGGGTGAATAGTAAAGTTTTACTTTTATTTACCACGGTTAAAAGTAAATAGGATAATTAAGGGTAAAAATGATATTCTTATTACCCTAACACATGTCCTAATTCTATTTTATAAATGTAATTCAACCAAAAACAACCTTATGAATAAAATATGACCATTTAGGTCCACTTTGATTAGATTAGGACATTAATTATTAATTTATTTAAAGAAGGGTTAAAATTGATAAAATCAATGTTTAATAACTAAAACATTTTTAATATAAGGTTATACATAAGATAAATTCGACTATAAATATTGATTAGATATATTAAAAGATTTCATACATAATTAAATTTTATTAATAATTTTACACAATAAATAATTTAATATATTTATGACACAAAAATCATGCAGTAATTATCTTAATTAATGAAATATTGACATAATTGATGTTATAAATACCCAAATAAATTTAATTTGAGACTTTTTATGAATTTCACTAATTTTATAGGTTAATATGACATGTTATATTTGATTTAATTAACTTTTTGCGAACTAATGATTATGTTATGATTTTCACAAAATCAAGTACCAAATAGTGTCAAAATTGACATAAAATAGTTTTTAAAACAAATATTATATTATTAATTGTTATTTTATTGCTAAAAATCTACAGTTCGGCCAAATGACTTATATAAGGTTATATATATTAATAATAGACAACCTGGGGTTCTTTTGGCTTGTTATAGTATGTTTATTGACCACATAGTGTAAGAAAATAAGAAGACACAGTAAAAGTAAAATTATTTAACTTAAGGTTAAATCTAAATGATAAGTTTATAATAGAAACCTAAAATTGTCTAAATTCTATTGGATGAGAGGATTTGGATCCATCCCCACATTATCTTCGAAATAAATCAATTTGGTGCTATTAAAAACCGAATATAACTTTATAATAAAATAATATTTTTAGTTTTCCCAAAGGTGGCCCTCTCCTCCCTTATAAAAGGGCACCTCCTCCCTCTCTTCCTCATACCACTTTGAGCCTTCATGCTCGGACAACCCCTGAAAAATTATCTTATCCAATTTCCTAGAAACATCCTAGAGGTCCTGGTCTTCTTCAAATACCAATTTTAGTGCCCTAAGAGGAGGTCTCAAAGAGGCGCTTCAAAGAAGAGGTAATGTCTGTTACCGATTCTTTCAACTTTATTTATTCTTCCACTTCTTCTTATTTAGTTGTTTCATTATGAAGTAATAACATCAGTATCACTAATATAATTATATGTTATTATAAGTATGAAACAACCATATTTCACCATATATCCATCCTACGAAAAATGAAATCACCGCGCGTGTGTACGTATGGAATACCGTCTACACGCAGTTGTGTAATCTATTTTCCACCACCACCTTACTTGGATGGGTATAATGGTGAAAGTAATGAATATATATGATTGTTGTAAATTGATATTGATTTTTCAATATTATACATACACTTTAATGCAATTCCACGATCATGGGAATGATATCATCGCTCATGCGTACGTACGGACTACCGTCTCCACGACGCGATGAGATTCACTCTCCATGTTAACCATTCAAGAATGTTTATAAAGTATATATAGTACGTAATCATGAAATATATGACATAATAATGCTACTGGATTTATGTATATATATATTTATTCCATCTACTTAATTCCATTCAATTCAATAAGGAAACGAAAACAGCGTTCATGCGTACATACGGCCTACCGTCTCCAAAAACAGTGTATTCATTTCCATTTATCGATCTATTATATATATGTATATTCTGAATATATATTATATATAAATCATGTTTTACATTCAGGATTTAAGTAATCATTATCTAAGTAATCATATAAATAATTACAAGTAAAAATACGAATGAAAAATGAAACAATTTTACCCAAAACGCTACTTTAACATGAATTTACAAAACAACGGGTAACATAAAGTCATAAGTGAACCATATATGATATAATAACAATGAATATGATTCTATAATAAGTCAATGACATTATTTAAATCATTATACAGGAGTTTTGGATACGTACAAAGCATATCGGATCTAAGGTAAGGGATAATTTTGAAAATCTCATTTTTTTTATCCGAGATTGTATATACGTAAGTATTTACTGGGGTTATTGTTATCATCAAAGTCCATGTTTTCTAAAAAAACTTATGTATGTTTAATTTACTTTTTTCCAATTTTATCTTTTGCCACATGGTATGTAAGGAATCTTTCTTTTGTTTACGTTACGAGGTACTTTTTGACATTTTTGACAAAAGTACGAGAAGAATATTATTTTTAACTTATACGGCATGAAAGGATTTTTACGGTTTTATAAAGCCGTATTTTCATAAAGCTTCCTCCAAAAGATTTCATGACAATTTTCAACAAAATCCTATTCTTTAAAAATTGCACGAAATATTGTGAAAAAAAATGATTTTGAAGAAAAAAGGCTATTTTCCTCAAGAATTCATTTCAAGTGTTTTATCCAAATGATTTTTCATCTAAGATGACATTATTTCATATGTATATGTTTCCAATATAATGTCTCTATGATTTACATGGTTTCACTTTTTTTATTATGAAATTATATTCGTTTCTTTTATATAGATTATGTGATGATGGGATAATGTTTATAAAACCCATTTTATTTATTGGGTTTTTATGAATGATGTATGTTTATTTTGTGGCACAAGTAAGAATGATTTCATTATGAGATGTGTGGGACCTATATCTCCATCCAATGCATTGGGTAAAGATTTATATCTCATGAGATAGACATGGCTGGAATGGTAAGTTAATCTGGTTCAGGAATACAGGACTGGAACGAGGAGTGAAGTCAATTCAGAAAGTGACTTTGTCCACTAAGATGGTCTTGGCAGCAATGCCTTGGCTACTATGGAAATCATATCATGTACTTAATGTTTTGCCACAATTACATTTTTTATTCCCATGTTATTTTATCATGATTAATGTTTCTTTATGATCTATGCCTTATGTACTGCCATGTTTTATGTCATTGCTCAAGATTTGGATGTTTAAACATTATGATCATGTTTTTAAGTTCAAATGTGTATGATTTGTTTTATTTTATCCATGCTTACCCTTACTGAGCATTTGAGCTCAAACTGTTTATGTTTTATTTTCCCCCAGTATTAAAAGAAAGGTTTTAGGTAAGGAAACAAAAAGTGGAAGATCTTTTTGCGAGATATTGAAGATCTTTCACCACGATTAGAAGATTATGTTCCAAGTTTCCAAAGACACAAAACTATTATGGTCCTTGTGTGTATTTTTTTGTTATGTATTAATTATTCCGAAAAAGTAATGTAATGTCCATGTACGTCAAGCTTCGGGTCTCTACAGTTGGTATCAAAGGAAAGGTTTAGTCAACCTTTGGAAACTAGGATGCAAAAACGTAAGTGAGATCCCTAGAGATATTTCTAAGGTATGTCTAGGGATGTCCCTAAGGATAAGTATAAGTGTAGGATATAGTCCTAGAACTACGGTAATGATATTATAATTTAACCTAAGTTGTCAGATATTGAGGGTACTCCCCCTTTACTATGTTGTTTTCCCTAGCATGATTTTTTCCTCTCACACTATTTTTTTGGGTTTTAGAAAATGGCTGGAAATAGGAAGATTCACGATAATGGAGGATATGATGGACAATGGAATGATATTTTTCATGAGAAACCAAATGAAACGGGATTTGGAAGTCTAAACAACGTTATTATGCCTAATCAGAAATCTCATAATATGATCAATAATCTCAATTTTGGTAAGTGTCCCGACTTAGCTAATAAGAGAAAAATGGAGTTTCATGATGATCTTGGAGGAAAGAAAGTTCAATTCCCCTCATGTAATTCATGTGGGAAGAGGCATCAAGGAGAATGTTTCAAAGGAACTGGAAGATGATTTGGGTGCAGAAAAGAAGGACACAAATCCAGTAAGTGCAAAGGAAAAGGTTCAGTTAACACCATGGAGAAGGATAATGGTATTACTACAACATCATCAATGATTAGATTTCTTAAATGTGGACTGTACGGGCATTATGAAAACCAATTCCCTAAGGGAAAATCTCATGAGGAGAATCATCATGGTCATATGGGTAGTATTTATGTGGATGATGATGATGAGACTACAAATGATATATGAGATGAAAGAAGTGTTGAATATCATTCAGTTGTTTAAGAAGGTAGTGGAATGATTGTATGTTTATCAAGAGTTATGTTGTATAGTTAATGGTACTATGGTATTAAGAATCATCTAAGGATTGTTACACTATTGTTTTTCCTGAAGTATTTGAAAGTATATGGTTAATGGTACCGATAACCATGAAAGGTTATTCAGATATTTTTGGAAAGTAGATGATATGTGCATAATGAAAGGATAAGAAGATAATGAGATGTTTGATTGTATTCATGAGCTCATGACTGATATAAGAACTAAGTGATATTATGGTATGAGTATATAGAATTTTTGGGATTTTTGTATGTGGAAAGTGTTAAAATTTAACAACATTCATGTCTTCATTAAGGTTGAATGGGTATTCATTCTTTAAGAGAATACATGATTAAGGTATTCACATGTATGTATTTTGACCAACAAGATATATCTAATGACATATGGGGGATAATTGATGGAATTCACGTGATTGTTATCTGACATTTCAAGTAATAATTTTCTTTATACTATGAGCTTGGACCGAAGTATTTTAGATAAGACTAAATATTGGAATGGATTATGTTGGACATAAGTTAGTATTGTTTAAGGATAGAAATTTTTTCAATATTATTGATGGGATGTTATAGTAATGTAGTTTTAGAAAAAGGACAACCTACAGGATGGCCAACAGCCCATCGCGTCGGACAACAGTGTGGGAATCGAACCCACAACCGAAGTGCGACTGGCCTTTATCACCTACCACTGGACTACAGGAAGTCCCTGGTTAATAGAAACTAGTTTTATTTTATTAAGCAGTATGATATATGAAGTATAAGTCCATTTTAGGAATCATATATGATTAGCCTCACCATAGATGGACTTATGTATATTTGATAACTTTTTCTAACCTTTTTTTTTTGAAACAGATGGAATGACCCATCATTCTATCACATGATCTGTTAACACTTCACAAATAAAAAATTCAACTTTATTTCTTTAAAAGATGAAGTGGAAATTGTTCAAGCCACAAACAATAGTGAGATTGTACGAAAATAAAGTAAGTATTTATTCTAATTAAAATTCTTCAACTTTAGGGAAATGATCTTGAAAACCAAAAATGTTTTCCTAGTGCCCTTATATCCGATGAATTAGATGGTACCCTCGATCATCACAAATTTATGGATTTGTGATTGTTGGCTTTTTCATAGCCATGTTCTCTACCACTCTCCATCAGAACATGATGGTTAGATTTTTCTTCCATATCCATATTTTTACGTATGTTCTCCTACAGGGAAACCCAGTGATGAGTTAATTTGCATAACCGTTACATTTCATACTTTAGTTTTTAAAGCCATGTTTTGATATTCCTTTTTACGATGTGGGTTTCTATTAATGAAACTTTCGAGTAGTAAACCATTTATAACCCCAAGGAATTTCAAGGGCGAAATTCATTTTAAGGGGGGTAGAATGTAACACCCAAAGATTTTATGAAAAATATTCTTTTTAATTTCATTAATGTCTTATGTTGTACGCTACACCAAAAGGAGCATGCACAACACGCATCCCTGACTTGGCTTGCATTACACGCAATCGGGACCTTCCACGATATCGTGTGTTGTACGCAATACTGAGTTTCTCTAAACAACGATATGTTATATGAACTACCCTTTATGAATAGTATCAACTAAATTTTGAATTTTATAACATTATTATTCATCTTACACATTTTCTAGAACATGGTATGAGAACAAAATCAATTTTTCGAGTAAAATAAGTATTTTTTAAAAAAATGTTGTTTTGTCGCCTTTTGATGGGGAACCCACTTTAAATATTGAATTTGACATGTATACAAGTTCAATTTGACAAAATAAAATTCTTCTTTGGAATCAGGATATAAAAATTTACTTTGGATAAATTTTTCATATTATTCTGATAACTTTCATATTTTAATGAATAGTAAAAACACCCTATTTGTTTTGATATTGGGAATTAAATTTAAAATTAATTAATGCCACTTATATGTTATGAATTTGGAAAAATATACATCAATTTTGAATTCATAATATCAAATAATGCTTAAGCTTAATGTTTGGTATTTTTCTGAGAAACTTCAATTTTCGATGAATAGTGAAACCACTTAGTGGTAGTTAAAAAACTGACTTTTTTTAATTTAAATTAAATTTTACCACTTATGTGAATTGAATTTCAAAAATCCAAGAGACACGGTTAATATAAAGGACTAAAATTTGGTTAAATGAGATGAAAATAATTTTTGGTGAATAGTAACTTTTTACTTTTATTTACCACGGTTAAAAGTAAATAGGATAATTAAGGGTAAAAATGATATTATTATTACCCTAACACATGTACTAATTCTATTGGATAAGTGTAATTTGACCAAAAACAACCTTAGGAATAAAATATGACCATTTAGGTCCACTTGGATTAGATTAGGACATTTATTATTAATTAATTAAATAAGGGTTAAAATGGTTAAAATCAAAGTTTAATAACTAAATTTTTTTTAATATAGGGTCATATATAAGATAAATTCGACTATAAATATTCATTATAAATATAAAAATATTTCCTACATAATGGAATTTTATTTATAATTTTAGAAATTAAATAATTTAATATATTTATGACACAAATATGATGTAGTAATTATCTTAATTACTGAAATATTGACATAATTGATGTTATAAAAACCCAAATAAATGTAATTTGAGACTTTTTATGAATTTGACTAATTTTATAGGTTAATATTACATGTTAGATTTGATATAATTAACCTTTTGCGAACTAATAATTCTGTTATGATTTTCACAAAAATCAATTACCAAATAGTGTCAAAATTGACATAAAATAGTTTTTAAAAAAATATTATATTATTAATTGTTATTTTATTCCTAAAAATCTAAGGTTCGGCCAAATGACTTATAGAAGGTTATATTTATTAATAATAAAAAACTTTGGGTTCTTTTGGCTTCATATAGTAAGTTTATTAACCTTATATCATAAGAAAACAAGAAGACACGGTAAAAGTAAAATTATTTTACTTAAGGTTAAATCTAAATGATAAGTTTAAAATAGGAACCTAAATATGTATAAATTCTATTGGATGAGATTATTTCAACCCATTCCCACATTATCTTCTAAATAAATCAATTTGGAGCTATTAAAAACCGAATATGACTTTATAATAAAATAATATTTTTTGTTTTTTCAAAGGTGCCCCTCTCCTCCCTTATAAAAGGCCACCTCCTCCCTCTTTTCCTCACACCACTTTGAGCCTTCATGCTCGGCCAAACCCTGCAAAATTCTCTTCTCCACTTTCCTAGAAACATACTAGAGGTCCTGGTCTTCTTAGAAGACCAATTTTAGTGCCCAAAGAGGAGGTCTCAAAGAGGCGCTTCCAAGAAGAGGTAATGTCTGTTACCGATTCTTTCAAATTTATTTATTCTTCCACTTCTTCATATTTAGTTGTTTAATTATGAAGTAATAACATCAGTATCACTCATATACGGATATTTTATTATAAGTATTAAACAACCATATTTCACCATCTATCCATCCTACGGAAAACGAAATCACTGCGTGTGCGTACGAACGGAATACCGTCTCCACGCCGTGGTGTAATCTATATTCCACCACCACCATACTCGGATGGGTATAATGGTGAAAGTAATGAATATATATGATTATTGTAAAGTGATATTGATTATTTAATATTATACATACACTTTAATACAATTCCACTATCATGTGAATGATATCATCGCTCATGCGTACGTACGGACTACTGTCTCCACGACGCGATGAGATTCACTCTCCATGTTAACCATTCAAGAATGTTTATAAAGTATATATATTAAGTAATAATGAAATATATGACATAATAATGCTACTGTATTTATTTATATATATATATATTTATGTCATCTACTTAATTCCATTCAATTCAATAAGGAAACGAAAACAGCGTTCATGCGTACGTACGGTCTACCGTCTCCATGAACGGTGTATTTATTTCCATTTATCGATCTATTATATATATGAATATTATTAATATATATTATATATAAATCATGTTTTACATTTTGGATGTATGTAATCATTATCTAAGTTATCATGTGAATAATTAAAAGTAACAACACGAATGACAAATGAAACGATTTTACCCAAAACGCTACTTTAACATGAATTTACAAAACAACAGGTAATATAAAGTCATAAGTGAACCATATATGATATAATAACAATGAATATGATTCTGTAATAAGTAAATGACATTATTTAAATCATTATACAGGAGGTTTGGATACGTACGAAGCATATTGGACCTAAGTTAAGGGATAATTTTGCAAATCTCATTTTTTTATCTGAGATTGCTTATACGTAAGTATTTACTGGGGTTATTGTTATCATCCAAGTCCATGTTTTCTAAAATTGTTTTTATATATGTTTAATGTACTTTTTACCCATTTTATCTATTACTACATGGTATGTAAGGAATCTTTATTTTGTTTATGTTACGATGTACTTTTTGACTTTTCTGACAAAAGTATGAGAAGAATGTTATTTTTAACTTATACGGCATGAAAGAATTTTTATGGTTTTATAAAGCCTTATTTTCATAAAGCTTCCTCCGAAAGATTTCATGAATATTTTCAACAAAATCCTTTTCTTTTAAAAGTGCATGACATTTTGTGAAAAAAAATGATTTTGAAGAAAAAAGGCTATTTTTATCAAGAATTCATTTCAAGTGTTTTATAAAAACCATTTTTCATCTAAGATGACATTATTTCATATGTGAATGTTTCAAGTATAATGTCTCTATGATTTACATGGTTTCACTTTTCTTATTATGAAATGATATCCATTTCTTTTATATGTATTATGTGATGATGGGATGATGTTTATGAAACCCATTTTATTTATTGGGTTTTTATGAATGATGTATGTTTATTTTGTGTCACATGTAAAATTGATTTCATTATGAGATGGGTGGGACCTATATCTCCATCCAATGCATTGGGTAAAGATTTATATCTCATGAGATAGACATGGCTGGAACGGTAAGTTAATCTGGTTCAGTAATACAGAACTGGAATGAGTAGTGAACTCGATTCAGAAAGGGACTTTTTCCACTATAATGGTTTTGGCATCAATGCCTTGGATACTATGGAAATAACATCATGTGCTTAATGTTTTTCCACAATTACATGTTTTATTCCTATGCTATTTTATCATGATTAATGTTTCTTTATGATCTATTCCTTATGTACTTCCATGTTTTCTGTCATTGCTCATGATTTTGATGTTTAAACATTATGTCCGTGTTTTTATGTTCCAATGTGTATGATTTGTTTTATTTTATCCATGCTTACCCTTACTGAGCATTTAAGCTCACCCTTTTTGTGACAACCGGGTCCCGGTGACAGCACAAACACCCCGCCTTAACATGGCCGTCAGGTCCTTGCCCACCAGGTACCACCAGTTGCCCCGCAGACACGTGGGGCCCACCCCAGGGTCCACCCACGTGCCTGAACGGCTCATCTGACTAATGATAGTCCCCACAGGCCAACACTTGTCCTTTCCAGTGTGCTTTGTCCTCACTCACACACATCTTGAGAAACTTCCCAGAAGGTCACCCATCCTGATCACTACTCCAGGACAAGCACGCTTAACTGTGGAGTTTTAATCAGACATGCTCCCGAAAAGGAAGGTGAACCTTGTTGACATGAGTCATATCATATAGTCATTTAACCCTTTATCATTTGGGGATGTTACAATCACCCCCCCCCCCCCCCTTAGAGCACAACGCCCTCGTTGTGGGCCCTACATCTCAACCCAGGCAGTGCACCGCGCACTTAAGGCTGGGTTCCTCCTCTGATACCAAATGTGACAACCGGGTCCCGGTGACAGCACAAACACCCCGCCTTAACATGGTCGTCGGGTCCTGGCCCACCAGGTACCACCAGTTGCCCCGCAGACATGTGGGGCCTACCCCAGGGTCCACCCACGTGCCTGAACGGGTCATCTGACTAATGATAGTCCCCACAGGCCAACACTTGTCCTTTTAAGTGTGCTTTGTCCTCACTCACACACATCCTGAGAAACTTCCCAGAAGGTCACCCATCCTGATCACTACTCCAGGACAAGCACTCTTAACTGTGGAGTTTTAATCAGACATGCTCCCGAAAAGGAAGGTGCACGTTGTTGACATGAGTCATATCATTTAGTCATTTAACCCTTTATCATTTGGGGATGTTACACTTTTTATGTTTTATTTTCCCCCAGGATTAAAATAAAGGTTTTAGGTAAAGAAACAAAAAGTGGAAGAACTTTATGGGAGATGTTGAAGATCTTTCACCACGATTAGAAGATTACGTTCCAAGTTTCCAAAGACACTAAACTATTACGGTCCTTGTGTGTCTATTTTTGTTATGTATTAATTATTCCGCAAAAGTAATGTAATTTCCATGTACAACAAGCTTTGGGTCTTTACACCCATGAATCGTTCTCCTGAAGGATCAACAAAATCTGAATGCATTTGCTCAGATTTGCATACATTAGTTGTTGTTTTCACTTAAAATTTTGTCCATTTTAATCAAAATAGAGACCCTTTGAGTGATACTGGCCACACCGTGCCTCGGATTGAGGCGGGGTTGACTCTTACACGTCATAAATAACCCATGGATCGTTCTCATAAATTATAAACACAATCCAAATGCGTTCGTTCAGATTTTTATACATCAGTTTTTGTTTTCACTTAAAATTTTATTCATTTTAAACAATAGAGAGACAGTTTGAGTGATACTGGCCACACAGTGCCTCAGATTGAAGCGGGGTTGACTCGTACACATCACAAATGACCCATGGATCTTTATTCTAAAGTATCAACACAATATGAATATGTTTTATCAGATTTTCATTGGCCAGTTGTTGTCTTCACTTAAAATTGTGTCCATTCTAAACAAAAGACATGCAATTTGAGTGATACCGGACACACCGTTCCTCATATTGAGGAAGAATTGACTCGTACATGTCCCCAACGCACCCATGGATAGTTCTCCTAAAGGATAAACACAATAGGAATGCACTTGGTCAGATTTGCTTACGTAAATTTTTGTTTTCACTTAAAATTATGTTCATTTTATACAAAAGAGAGACCGTTTGAGTGATACCGGTGACACCGTGCCTTAGATTGTGGCAGGGTTGAATCGAATACATCAAAAAGGATCCATGTATCGTTATTCTAAATTATCAACACAATATGAATGCATTTGGTAAGATTTTCATAGGTCAGTTGTTGTTTTCACTTAAAATTGTGTCCATTTTAAACAAAAGATAGGCACATTGAGTGATACCAGGCACACCATGCCTCTTATTGAGGCGAGGTTGACTCGTACATGTCCCCAACACATCAATGGATCATTATCCTAAAGGATCGACACAATCCAAATTCATTTGGTATGATTCCTATACGTCGGTTGTTTTTTTTTTCACATAACATTGTGTCCATTTTAAACAAGAGAAATGCACTTTGAGTGATACCAGCCACACCGTGCCTCAGATTGAGGTGGGGTTGACTCGTACACATCCTGAATGCAACCATAGATCGTTCTCCTAAAGGATCAACACAATCCAAATGCATTCTCTCAGATTTCTGTTTGTCAGATGTTATTTTCACTGAAATATCTATCCATTTTAAACAAAAGAGAAACACTATGAGTGGTTTATCATTCTTGCATGTTGCTGGTGCATATCATCTGTTAAAATGGGAAAATGAATCATTAGATAAAGGATGTTTTATTTAATAACAATTACAATTTTCCTATGAACATTTATATAGAGAAATATTTCATCTTCTGATCCCCTTAACCCCTCTCAAAAATGATCACCAGTTGTATACGTCCCCAAGTAAGATCTTCTTGCTATTTGTGTACAATCTTCCATCAGGTATGCAGCCCACTCATTTCTGGACAAATATATATCGTCTTATGAGTATGAGGATTTTTGGTAGTCATAGTAGTACTGCAAAATATAAAAACAAAGGATCAATAAATAATTTAAATGAAATAGTAGTTTTTTTTGAAAATATCTCTTTAGGGTTGCTAGTTTGTTGATGAAAAATGATCTCTTTTATAAATTTACAAACATAATAACCGCAATCATTATCATTTTTTTGTTTTGGACACTACAAAAAACATTATCATTAGGAGAATAAGTAAATTGTGTTGATATGTTTTTGGATAGTGAAATTTTATTATATATACCCTGATATTTTTTTAGACATAGTACTTTCTCGCCTCCTTATGCTTAGCCCCAGTCCTCATTCCTTTTTTAGACAATAATGATACACCACCCTATCATAACATAATCCTTAGTAAAAGATAATATAAATTATATTACTTGATTTTTAGACCTAAAACATAGGATTTAGTATCTAACAGATTCACAAACACCATCATGTGTGGTCAGCTTGATGGATTTCCTTGCTTTGAATCCAGAAAATAAATCATTGGAGTATCCAAGTTCACCACAATGAGCATCCAATGTTGCGTAAAAAAGGTATAAGTAATAGAGAAGTGAAAATATAATTGATATTATTTAATCATATAGTTTTACACCTGTATGGTTTGTATTAGGAAGAGTATGTCATCTGTAATCTTTATTTCAAATATTTTCAGCAATTCGTGCACTATTTCATTATTTTTTGATGGCTCTAATTTTGTTAGATGTGTTGATGTGGTATGAGGACTAATGAGTACGAATTTTGGCTGATGGGAAAATTCCTTCAACTTTTTTTCATATATATGTATGTCAACAATAGAAAATACATTTAGTCATAATTTTCACATTAGATCAGCTTTTAGAAAATAAACTCATTAAAACATACCTAATATATATATTTACAACTATGACGCATAGCCCACCATTTTCAAGGATCTCATTTAAATTTTCATTAGCAATGAAATCTTGAATTTACTCTCCATATATATTCTTTTTGAAAACAACTATATGACTATTACCACCTCTTATCTTCGTATCCACATGAGCTTTTAAGGCTAGTAAATGTGGATAGAGAATAGGTGGTGTTATTGTGCTTTCAATATCTTCTTGGGATCAGTTGGTCAATCCTTTAGAAGGTTTTGAGCCGACGTTTTTCACCCCCTTCCCTTTCTCCATATATAATAACATTCATTAGTTTAGTCCCTTTTTTCATTAATTGTTAAAGGTTTAGCTCGAAAAAAAAGAAAATAAATACCTATTTGTCTGCATGTACTCTTAAAAGTTGTGACGTCCATGCAATGAATGTCCCAAAAGCCATTTCGACTGTATGAATATCAAATTCATCAAGTGTAATAGGTAGCTCAACATTTGGCTCATGTGCTACATTAATCATCACTTTCAGATGATCTTTCGAAAGTGGTCTATTATGCAGCTTGTCATCTTGGATGTTGAACACTGTATCCCTCACTACAAGGTGATAGGTGGGTGTTGACAGATATAAATCACAATCATTATCACTCTGTAGAATATCAGTACATAAAATGTATCAGTGTTTGTCTGATTCACATTTCATGGAAACAATTATTAGAATATTGATTACCATGGTTAAGACAGCTCTTTGAGGGAAATGGCTCACCTCAAAGCCGGTGGGGGTGGGGTGGGATCTTCACGTATTGGTTGTTCCTGAGTTGTGTCTTCTACTTGCTTCCCATCCATAAAATTTGATAGCAACTCTCCCTTCCATTACAATCATTCTTCAATAGTTTCTATTCTTTCGTCCATTTGTTTCAATTTTTCATCTCTATCAAACTTTTTTCTTCTTCTCAAAATATACTCAGTGTGTCACCCATAACCCCGCACCTCTGACACGACCGTATTGTTCTGGCTACTTCACAATGGTCGATAATAGTTCCGCATCCAGTACAGCAGTAGCTAAATCCTGTTACTGTCAGATAGAGAAATATTACTAATTATTTTTATGTAATAGAAATTTAAAAAAAATATTTTTATCGTCATGGTATAATAACACATATTTCCCACACTTTTTGTGTAGTCTCATTTATTATCTTCCCTTCCTTATTCACACATGCCTCCTTCCATAGCATGTGACATGGTATGGAAGTGTCTTTGGTTGTAGACTCATCAATATACATATAAATATAGAATGATAATTATGATGTTGTTTATTGTCACCTAACAATATTACTGTAAATTTAAAATATGTACAATTTTCTTTTCTAGTGTAGCATACCCCATCCTAGATTTATGATAGGGGTATGTTGGTTTTGATGCACGTTCCTTATTTTCAGTACAGAGTTGTTGTTTCATAAGTGAAATATTGACAAACAAAGTGATGAATACACATGTCCTCAAACAATGTATTATCACCCACAATGTACCTGAAACTTCTCATCCCCACAACAGCCAATAAATGCATCCCATGCTTCTTGGGATATCAGGTGATCGTATTCAATGGGTGGGTGTGGGTTTATTTTACCTTTAGAATCATTAAGGTGACATCCTGTTAAAATACCGTGAAAACCTCGTTGAATCTTTTCTGAAAGCCTTAGTACATAATCCTTTTCTAAATATTCTACTATAAATGTACTCTTCAAGAGATTGAGAAGAGTAAGAAATTCTTTCATTATTTTATTTTCTATTAAATTAAAGAAATAATATCACAATGTTGCCATAATTTATTCCCAGATCACAGCCTTCATCTCGGACAAAACATGGTGCCACTAATCTATGTCAATTGGAATGCGTTGCTGAGTGACAACTCCAATGTAACTACTAAACATAGCCTTATTGGGATTCACATGATGGCCTCATGAATTCCATCCGACATCAAATATAATGCCTTTTCTTTTCACCGTAAGAACTTTGGCTAACACCATTAAACTACGACGCACATGTGTCTTCTGCGACGTCGGTCCTTCATTCCTGATAATTTCATCGATATCAACATCATCTATATGTTCATCAGAAATGGTAGCAATAGCATGTGTTGATGGTTGTTGGACCTCAACACTAAGAGAAACAACATGTTCAAAAACTTGTTGTTTCTCTTCAATGTGAGTAGTTGTAAAAGGAGCAGCTGCAGCAGCATCAATAGCTTGAGAGACTTGTTCAGCCTCAAGGATAGGAGCACCAGAATATTCAGAATTCATTATCTGCAAAAGTGGTTGAATTGTTAATTTAGATTACATAAATTTAGTAATGATAAGATAATAACATGAGAAAACAATATATATATATATATTACAAACAAAATTTAACCTATTTACTGAACTCTCTTTTTTTTCAAAGGATGAAGGGATTTTACACCTCTATCGATTATCCAAATCCCATCGTTTTGGTCAAATATATCATACAAAACATCATCTACATTGGGACTGCTGCGAAATGATTTTGATGTACCACTTAAAGGATCTTCCTCAACTCAATTTTCACCAGACCCTTCAGAAGTTTTGGACGATAACAAAATAATTGACCACTTTCATTTTGCGGGATCTGAAACATGAAAAACTTGTACCACTTGTGATGCCATTATAAACTATTTGTCTTTGTACCCTTCTTTACTAAAATCAACTTTCACAAATCCACATTCATCTTTTTTAACACCACTATTGTTATCAACCCATTTTCATTGAAAAATCAGCAACTAGAATGTCGAATAATCCAACTCCCATATTTTTTTGATAATGCCAAAGTATGACATATTTGTATAAATTGAATTTTCTTCCTTACTACCAGAAACATGCATCGCTTCAGCCACTAGTGTGACTCCACAATTTTTCATGGAACTATATTCATCATTTTCATTTATATAGAATGTATAACCATTAATTACATAATCATTGTAAGATAATACATACACACTTGGTCTGGCGGCTAGCCATCTATGTCGTTCTGAAATTGAATTCAGATTTTCATCCAACTCCTTAAAAATATAGTCTTGAAACCATCCTATAAACTTGTGATTATATGTATTTGATAACCATTTTTCAGCCATAGATGGATTCAAATACCTAATAA
The DNA here is from genome assembly GCA_963277665.1 of Viscum album. Classification (NCBI taxonomy): domain Eukaryota; kingdom Viridiplantae; phylum Streptophyta; class Magnoliopsida; order Santalales; family Viscaceae; genus Viscum; species Viscum album. The sequence continues at coordinate 678,197,061 of OY728128.1, read as the reverse complement.
TTTCATTGTGAGTTTCAATATATGGAGCAACCTCCAAACTATTATAAAAAACATAATGGTGGGCCTACTCAAAATCTATAATACTGATTTTCACAACATCTCTTCTAGAAATTCTCTCACCCTCAATGCATCTAGTGTGACGAGATTTCGGGAGACCAATGCTTTCCCCATCAGATAGGTATTCGATACAATATCCAATGTCTTACTCAATAATATATTGCTCCACTATACAACCCTCTAGCCTACTTTGTTTTTTGACATACCCTTTCAAAATATTCATATATCGTTCAATGGGGTACATCCATCTATAGTACATAGGACCACAAAGTCGAATCTCTATCAGTAAGTGAATCATCAAATGAACCATCATATCCAGGAATGTTGGCAGGAAGAACATTTCTAATTCCCATAATATGATGACAAATTCTTTTTCCATAGCTGGAAATTTCTATAGGTCTAAAACATTGTTACATATATATTTGAAAAAGAAACAATGTTTGGTAAATATATGGTGAACATTCTTGGGAAAAATGAAACATAACACTACAGGAATTAGATCTTGCATCAAAACATGTAAGTCATTTGATTTCAAACATTTTCACTTCAAATCATTCATCGAAACAATGTTCTTGATATTTGATGAATACACCTCTAGAACCTTTACATCATTGAAGAAGTTGAAAAACTTATATCTCTCCTCCCTAGAAATAATATAAGCAGCTAGAGGAAGAAACCTTCGATTTTCACCATTCACGGGTGCCAACTCTTCTCATATTACCATGTCAACCATGTCCATCCTTGCCTTAATTCCATCTTTTGTTTTTCTTGGGGAATTTATCAACATTCTGATAACACTCTAACATACATTTTTTTCCACATGCATCGCATCAATAAAATTTCGGATGTACAAACAATTCCAGTATGGTAATTCAAAAAAATGATCTCTTTTTTCAACTGATTTTCGTAAGGTTTTTCAAAAATGGTTTACCAAAAACAGTGTTCACATATTTTACTTTCTCAAACAGTTGATCACCTATTAGTGGAGACGGTGTTTCACGTTGTTATGAACTTCCATTTAATGATGTCATCCAAGAACGGTATTAATGCCGACACGGTAGAAATCTACAATGTCCTAGAAACATAGATTTCTATAAATGTTTCAAACTAATTGATTATGTATCATCTTCACACATGGGAAATCCTTGAGTTTCATTAATTCTATAGAAAAAAAATTTCCATAAGAGGGGAAATCATTTATTGTCCCATACAACATCTCTCTCAAATTGAAGTATTCACTTTTATAAGCATCATACAACATAACACCTGAATCCCACAATAACTTCAAATCCCTGATCCAAGGAGACAGATAAACATTAATATCATTACTTTGTTGTTTTAGTCCTAATATAAGCATAGATAACATGATTAATTTCTGCTTCATGCATAACCTGGGTGGCAAGTTATAATTTATCAACATAACATGCCATGTACTACGAGTGCTAGTTTGAAACCCAAAAGGATTCACTCCATCTGTAGATAACCCAAGACGAAGGTTTCTCAACTCCTTTCCAAATTCAGGATACTCATGATCAATTTTCATCCATTGAGGAGAGTTGGCCGGATGACATAATTTACCATCTATATTTCTTTTATCTGCATGACACAACTATTGTCTTGTAGTTTCTTCACTTCCATATAGACGCCTAAACCATTGAATGATTGGAAAGTGTCATACAACATTCATAGGATTGGATTCATCTTTCTTGTATCGATAAGTACAACACTTTGGGAATTCTATAAGTGATATGTTCTCCTTTCAAAAACAATATACAGTCTTTCAGGCAGGCATGTATTCTTTCAGAAATCATACCCATCGAGCATATCATTCATTTAGATTCATATGTCTAGCTTGGGAGCTCATTATCTTAAAAGAGCATGTCATTCAAGAGAGCAAGTAGTTCTGTAAAATTGACATCAATCCATACATTGCCTACTTTCAATTTATACAACTTCAGTACAGTTGACAATGTTGTGTATTTAGTGCAACCAGCATACAATGGCGTCTTTGCACAACTCTTTAACTTCTCAAACAATTTTGGTAAATCACGGAGTTCATCTTCAATTTTCATTGTCATTTCCTCAATACAATCTTCATCATCATTGACATTTATAATGACATACTCCATATGGTCTTCTTCATTATCCATATTTCTATTCATATAAGATGATCCATAAAACAATGTTTTATCCCATCTGGTAGCTACACTCTCGTTTTCTCCATGTTTATTCCAACATTTATAACACAAATCTATTCTGGGACATATCAAATGTTATTCCAACTCCTCTGGAGTATGTAGACTAGAATAACAACAATGTAAACACAGAAAAGGATCTGTTGCGTGATCCTTTTCAAAATTGATGAACTCTTTCACTATGTTCGCATACTCTATTATCAAATGATTAGCATCCATCCAATATTTATTCATCTATAGCATATTGGAATCTCAAATATTAGTATTTATAGTTCAAGTACACAAAACAATACTTCTAAATACAGTAAAAGAGAAACACTTTTATGGTCAACTGGTCCATCCTTTTATACGTCACTAATATAAAATACATATGGATTAAAACCAGTAACTAACTCTGAAAGTAAAGATAGGATTCTCATAATCTCTTCAATATTAAATTCATTAAATATAATTAATTTAGATTCATTATAGTTTCCTCAAATCACCCCAGTCCAAACACAAGAATAATCAAGATTGATACATCTACCACTCCTGGGTATCTTCCCTACATTCAATGTCATCATGCCTAATATTTTTGGTAAGATCAAGTTACTTACTTTAAATCACAGGGGGGGATAATCACTTGTGTAATAGAGGATCTCCCATGTTATTCCATATGAAAATTTTAACAAATATTATTGAACTATCATCCCATTCAATCCTCATGAGTTTCTAATTCCAAACTCTATCTTAACTGTAATATCAAAAGAATATATATTAATAAATTACCCCACATCTACTTCCCCACTAATATGGTCATTCTCACACTTGAATGGAATATTTCTTATGCTAAAACCCCTTTGATATAATCTCATAACCATATATCTACACATACACATGTCAAAAACACATAAAAACTATATCCACATCACAACCACACATCACATCCTCATACTATCCTCCTACAATGCACAACCCCCACTATGTATCAACATCAAATACACATAATAATGTCAAAAAGAATATATATACACAAAAACCTAAAATCGTTATAGGTTGTATATATACACCCACTGTGAGCCATTATAACTCATACTAAGTTTGAAGGGGGAGAAGGGAAGAGGGAGTGGTTCTATATGTTTTCCCTCTATAACCTAGATATTGAGAAAAACACTCCAAACCATAGTACCCATATGGATTTCAATCACGTTACTTGACTCAAGTGGTGGTGTGTAATAAATAACAAGAAAATAGAATAAGTATATAGTCACACCTAAATCTCAAACTGGGGATAATAATCCAATAAACCGAAGAAGTACTAAATCTCAAAGACATTCTATGGTTCCTCCCATGACATGATAGCTTTAACCTTCATAGATCAACAGAGATACCATGTTCTGAGACCACATGACCAAAGAAATTCACCTCTCAAATCTAGAATTGGAACTTTGAAAACATGGCATAAAATTGGTGATTCCTCAACATTTTAGAAATTATTATCAAATTAGGTATATGATCATCCATAGTTTTAGAATAAACCATGATTTCATCCATAAATACCATAACAAAATAGTTGAGATACTAGTGGAAAATCCTATTCATCATCACCATAAATATATATGGAGAGTTGGTTTAGCTGAATGACATAAAAAAATACTCATAGTGGCTATACCAACTCCTAAATGAGGCCTTTGGAATGTAAAACTCCTTGATCCTGAGCTGGTTTTAAACAAACTAAAGACTGATCTTAGAGAACCACCCCCTAGAAGATCTAATAAATCATATATATATAGGTCAACATATACTTTTTATTGATCATATCCCGATTGAGATTCTCATAATCAGCACACAAGCGAAGGGTTCCAATGACCTTTTTGGTGAAAAGCACCAGTTCTTCCCAAGGCAACACACTAGGTTAAATAATGAATTTGGAAACCAATTCATCCCACTGATTATTAAGTTCCTTCAATTTAACTAGTTCTATATGGTAAGATAGAATATATATTGGTTTTGTACCCATCACCAGGTTGATAGAGAACTCCACCTCCCTCTCTAGTGGTAGAACAAAAAAGACTAAAGGAAACATTTTTGGAAATTCAATAGCTACTAGGTGAAGTTCACAATAATAGGCTTCCTACTCCAGTTCAATATCATAAAAGGATATCATCCCACTCAACTCTGGAATAAGAGGTCTAGCTCGACTAGACCTCTGGTCTGATTCTCTATGGAAAACACTGAAGTCCCCTTCGGGGGTAGTGAAGGACACCCACTGATGATAAAAGTAAATCCATGATTTAATAGAAACTAGCCCGCCCATTCTTAGAATAACATATAGTGGAATCATTTTTAGAACCAAAAAATATCATATGATCTAAAGCTCTGAAAAAGAGAAATCATGAGAGGGGAATTAGGGACCTTACACCCTCTTTTTCTAGAGAGATGTTATAATCTCTATCACATAATCCATGAGCTCTATTATAAGTTTCAATAGTTATATATTTAGGTTTGATATGAAATAATGATGGGAACCAATATCAAATAAAACATATTCTAAAGAAAAATAATTGGAAATGCTTCCTCTCACTATCACATGACCCACATCAGTTCCTACTGGAGATTAATCCACTGTATGAAGTTGTTTTGTTCCTAATACATGTTTCTTGGATCCCATTGTTATTGAATAATATTACTGTGATTTTGTACCTCTCAATATTTATGATTCCATTCCACTACAAAGGGTATTAAAAACATGTAAAACCCACTTCAAGTGGGTTTAATGTCTGTAAGAGATGTAAATATTCAATGATTCCATGCAATAATACTTCGAGTGATCAATCTTTCCACATTGGAAAAAGTCATTTGGCCTTTACTAAACACTACAGATGATCTGGAGGAAGTTTTCTATAAAATACCACCACCAATATTTTCACTATAAGGCTCATTATAGTTTCTATTCCACTTATAAGAACAACTAAAACTACCACTGGGAATATAAGTAACTCTAGTTAACCCTGACATAATAGTCATGACAATTTCTTCCATCACATCTCTTTCTAGAAAATCAAAATTTTTGGTAAACTTTAGCATAAATACTTGATATTGAATATCTGATCAAAGACCCATATAAAACCTCTCGGACTTAAGATTCCTGTTTAACACCACTTCAAGTTAAAACTGAGCATGTTTAGAAAAATTATTAGTATACTGATTCAATGTCTAATAACCTTAGATGAGGTTGAGAAACTCCATGGACTTACCCGAAACCATCAAGTCTAGATATAATTGCTCCGTAAAAAATTTCATGAATTTTTTTAAATCTAAGACCCCATTTTTCATAACTATAACAATATAATCCCATCATATCCTTCTAGACCCCCCAAGATTTAATATGGCGCACTTTACATTAGTGGAATATGACTCATCCAAAAACTCAAATAGCCTTTAAATATTTCACAACCAACTCACTTCTTCCTAAGGATCATTTATTATATAGAAGGATGGTTATTTAAGATGAATAAAATCAAAGGCCTAATCTCCAATATTTTCTCTTTGAGGTGCCACCACTTTTTCCTAAATGGGGGTAGGTGAGGCTCCTTAGACCATAGCTCTAGCTATGTGCACTACATCCTCTACGAGGTTCAAATTGATAGGAGGATTTTATTTTTTTGGTTCATTAGTAGATCCATTATAAGTATTATTAGGGGCATGGTACTATAAAATATTAACATAAAACAAGGAAAAATAAGTCAAGATACACAAGAATATAAACTATATCAATTAGAACTCAACCTGGGAACACAAACCACGTATTAGGATTTGGGAAAATTCTAGAATTAGATTAATTAATTCTTAAAAGACACCTTTTTCAGCTACCCATGGTAACTTAAGGATCAATACAATAATATCTATTTAGACACTCGCTCATAACATACTTGTTAAGTCCCAAAAATCATATCTCTTACATATCATGTCATATCCAACCACATCAATCAACCATCACCCTTATAATCACAGTGAAAAATACCCCATACATAGTAGCATGAAAGGGAAAATGTATAATAAATTAAAACTAAAAGTCCTATTTATGAACATTAACCATTAAAACCATAACATAAAAACACAAAAACCGAATCAGCACTGTTGTCACATCCTTCATAAGAAGAAAGTTCAAGAAGAGAATCAAAAACAATAGAAAAGATATTAACCTTAGAGGAGGAGCGGTAGGGAACCTTCTGCGCTATGTCAGGAGGGGAAGGTGTGATGGCCAGAGGTGGAAGTGCACGGGAGGAGCTGAAAACCAAAAGAGAAATGGAGGAGTAGGGTTCGCGAGGATTAGGGTCGAGCAAAGAGGAGAAGAAGTAGGGTTTTCATGGAGGAGGATCCGTTGAAGGGGTTCTAGGGGGAGGATTAGGAGAAGGGATAGAGGTAGAGGTCTAGCAACGTGAAGATCGGGGGCGGAGGAGGTCCGACCACACAAAGATTGGGGGCGGCGGAGGGGAGTTATAGGGATACAATACCGTGAGAGCTTTAGGTTGTGATAAACCGAGGACATTGTGTGACCAATTTTATAAAATATGGGACTACGGTTTTATGAACACTAAAAAAGCGCTGATAAAGGAAGCATTTAACAGAACTTTTTACCACTAATAAAGAGGCCCTTTATCAGCGCTTTTCTAGTACTGATAAAGGGCCTCTTTATAAGCACCTTTTTAGCGCTGATACAGGGAATCTTTATCTGCGTTTTTCTAGTGCTGATAAAGGGATTCTTTATCAGCACTAAAATTTTAGTGCTGATATAGGGATTATTTATCAATGGTTTTTTCTTAGCGCAGATATAAGGTGTGCTTCCCTTTCCTGTTTTTGTAGTAGTGAGATTAGGGACCTGCAATAGGATGGTAGCATGTAGGTTGAGAAATGTATGGATTATTCAGTACCCTTGGGAGTATTTCCATATAAACAAAACTAAGGGAAGGTTAGACATTATTCTAGGTCCTACCCATCACCTCAAATAAATTTTCAAGATTGTGGTAATATGTGGAATCTATAGCAGTTATACATGAGATAATTGAGGTTAGGTTTTTATAGAAGTGTATGAAATACTTGATTTATGACTTATTGATCTATTAATGGTCCATATAAGTAGGTTTATAACCCTCAAATAACAACTAATTATGTGATTTTTACACCTTGGGGATCGGGCTATAAAGCTATTACTAGATGAGTGTATATGATAGACTAGGTTCATACTTATTGTGAGGGGAATCATTGACCTCTCAAGGTGTGGTATTGATCAAATCCTCTATTTATACTACACATTTCGAGAATAGTGCTTCTCATACTTTTTTTTATTCTCAATTTGATTATGGGAAAAACTTATTGATTGAGTTATCATTTGAGATTATTTTTCTCAACACACCCTTGGGTAAGAAATTTGACCATCTATAGAGATGTTTTAAGTGTTCTATGGTTTTTTCAGAAAATAGATATTATTTGTGATTTATGACACTTAGGATGAATAGGTTTTATGTGATCTTTATAAAGGAGTTTATGAGATTTTTTCATGCTCACATCAACTATTATTAGAGGTATATATCCTTTATTTCATCTAATGGAGATATGTTCATGATGAATGGTGTGTGGGGTGTCGAATCAAGTAGAGTGGGACTATATTTGAGTTATATTGGACCCATAAAAGATCATTTAGCAGGATTATATTTTTAAGTGGAACTAGATACTCTGACCTCTTCTTTTCCTCCTATTGTTAATCTCTACAAGATATCCTTCCAGATGATTCTTGGGTCTTCGTCCTACCCGACCTGTAGAGTTCAATATATAAATCAAATCAAAAGTGAATCCTATTTTGATTCCTTTTTATCACATAGAACCAATCATGTTTAGATAAATTAAGATACATATTGATTATATTTTCAACGTACTAGGTTTTGGAATGGGTCGAAATTCCCATCCTTTTTGAATTTTTTTATTCAGAGAGAGGACCGAGATTTCTTTTGGGCTTGAAAACAAAATTATGACAGTTTTTTTTTACCCAAGACTTTTTAAGATGTGATTTTAGGTTCCTCAAGTGCATCAAGAGTTTAAATGAGTTAAAACAAAATTGGGACTCTAAAAAACCAATTTATAGATAGGAATACCAAGGTGCACTGATGGCGTATGGATTTTCAAACTATGAGGCCTTAATCATGTGTCCTATTTTCAAGGGACATTGTTTTATTAAACTATAAATCCCCTTAATTCAAGTGGGTATGGTGTTGTAGATTTTCTTATAGGGTGTGCACAAGATACTAATAGTTTATCAAACCATGTATCCTAGCCCTCACACTTAGCAGCACTTAGGTAGTAGATGTGAATAGTTAGCGCATAGTATAGCTAAACCATGCTACCAAACCGTGTGACCCTTTTTGAATGGGTGACCCTTTGAATAATTGGTGCATGCGGTTGGTTCATAGTTATCCAAACAATGAGACTTGACTATTCATCTCATTAAAAAGGTTTATATTAGCTTTTCCCCCCACCTTCTTTATATATTCCCTCCTCCCTTTTTACTCCCAATCAAATGTGAATCACATCTAGTCCATGGGGAGCTCTCTCTTTTCTAATCCTCTATGATTTCCATACATTCATAATTTGAGCTATAGTTTGAGATTTATCCACTTTATTGGATGTGTATTGATAGGTCCTTTGTTCCTCTTTCTTCTCTTCCGATGTTATCTCTCCATATATAATGTTAAATTTGTTAGAGTTCGTTTTTATTGTTTTCAAGTCGGTTGCCTAAATGATTTATTTCTCTCATATCATATAAATTTAGAGGCTGAAATCAAATTTATGAGTTCCTATGAGTATAAGGTAGGTGGTTTCTAGATTTCTCTTTAGTTTTATAGTAGTTTTTGGGGTTCCTTCTATATATTTATTTGGGTTAGTCTCTAAGAGACACCAAAATAAATATGGTTTGTTTTTAAATTATTAAATTGATATTATGGGATTTCATTGGGAATTACCTATCCATCAGTTTTATGTAAATTCAGATAAGGGGATTCGTAACACTTTCCAATGACAGGTCGATTATGTGATTTTAATTAATTGAATTATATATATTGATTGAAATGGTTCTCTAGGAATGTGCTGGTCTAGGCCTTAGGATCAAGTTAATGATGATCACCTAAATTGAGGGGACATGGTTTGTTAGGTTAGGCATGGAACAAGACATATGGTGTGATAATGATCACCAGGTTTAGAGGACATGGTCGTCGAATTGAGGTGATGAAGTCATCAGGATGAGTTAATGGCCCATGTGACATTGGATGTTGTGGACAATCTGGATTTAATGACATAGTCATAGGTCCATGAGGTTCTAGATTATGTGTCCTAGGTTATTGTTGGTGATGTCACTCACCATTGTTGGTTGAAACATTGTTGCAGTCATGTGCACATATATAGGACTCATTTTAGGTCATATTGAACACTCATTGTTAATGGATGCCCATGTAGATTATGTGGCTTATGGTATGGGGTTAACCATTAGATATGTTGGGGGTTCTCACCATTGAAAACAACTTTGATGGGGATGGACAATCAGGATATGGTGTTGAGACCATTTTTTTGGGGAAAAGTCTAGATGTTATACTTGTGGCTGATGGTATAGGATTATGGGATGATTATTATCATTATGCACTAGGAAATCATTTTTTGAGAATAAAATGATTATATATTGGAGGTCAGACATCACCATGCTTAGGGACATTTGGTTGATGAGCTGATGGTGTTTATTTAGAGCAGAGGTCTCGGGTACTAGATATTTTATTGGGCATTCCATTTAGATGTTAGTTACTTGATTATAGAATGTGAGGAATCTAATGGCATGAAGTGTCAAGTTATACATTAATGGGAGGTTATCAAGGGATCTCTAATTATGGTATTCATTAGTGTACTCCTTGGGCATTAACTATTAAGTCCATGCCACATCAAATATATATATACATAAATGTTTATTATTCCCCATATCTAAATATATATACATATATATTTATATATGTATTTGGGGGAACATCTTCATATATTAATTGGTGGTGGCCAAAGTAGGTGATCACTTCCTTGTGGTTGTTGAGAACAAGGGAAGTGGATTATTAATTAAATGTTAATGTGATTCATTTTATTTATATTTTAAAAACACCTACTTAATTATGGATCTAAGATAGAAACACGTTGGTGGTGGCCTACTGAGTATATACTCACACCCTACACGGGCCCCTCGGTACATGTGTATACCTTATGTCACTGAGAATGGGTAAGGGATCAAGATCAATAGATGGAACATAGTGATTGCAGATGCACTTTTATCATGGGATGGATGGTGGTATAATAGGTTCTTCCTCTATATCAATATGGAGTTTCCTTTTATCTCCTTTTCCTTATATATGTACTGACATGGTCAGCCATAGGGGACCCTACTTGTCTACTTATTGAATGGCATATTATGGATTATTTCATCTTTAACTAATATTATGACCTTGGTCCTATATTTTATTAATCATAATTCAATTTATTATTCTTTCACTGAGTTTATTTTGTTTCTTACACTATTATGGTCATTCTTCTATTATGTTATACATATATGAACCATTATTATTATCACCACCGGAAGGTATAGTCTCCAACTTTCACCTCATCAGACCCTTTCTACTAGTCAAAAACCTCTGGCGTATAGGGAGGCACACTTATGGACTAGTGGAAAAATGTATCAGATATTTGTTTGAGTGGAGAACTGGGTTTTGATTCTAAAAATGGTATTAGAGGAGTTTTCTTTTACTTTTGGGCTTACTATTTGGGCTATGGTAGACTGGGGACAAGGATATATTTGGAACAGGATGAAGAGCTCAGCTTTGGGTGCCTATATCCCCAATTATAGGGGGAAAATATTTATAGGGTTGTTAAATTAATGTTCTACTATGTGAGTTTACATTTGATGTGATTTCCAACTTGAGTTTTGCACCTCAATATGAAGTTTATCTATTAAGTGGTTTTGAACCATGGCCTCGTATGGAAAGGGATGATTATTATGCTTCATGATTCGAACATGGGTTCATATGATGTATGATTTTCTTATGATTTTAAATGGTAAACTAAAATGTTCTAATAGGATTTGGGGAGTTTAAAATGTTGAAAAAAAAGATAAATAGTGTTTTCCTATATAGCTATTTTGTGGGATTCTACTCATCCATCCCATGTATGTGGTTCTTAATGAGACTTTATGAGATTTTATGTGATTCTATATGCATGTGATATATGGGATTGACCCTAATAAGGGTAATAAGGAATGGAAAAAGTGGGTTAGTAATTTAAATTTTCAATAAAGAATCTAAATAGTCTTTTTTGATATAGCCTCTTTGGTTATATTCTACACTGCTACCCCATATTAATGATATATTATATATGATGTCTGAATCTATTAAAGTTAGTCAAGAGGCTTTGAGGATATATTATATGTGGAAGGTGCCTCTATTATGGGTATGTGGGGGAATGTGGGGATAAATATTGAGTGACATGGTGTAGTAGGAGATTGTAAGGCTGGTGAGATATACTGTATGTTAAAGAACTCCATATCTTTGATATATATATATATATACTATTATGGTTTTTAGACCACTATTATTGGTATTCAACCTGATTCCACCTAGATAGATTCTGGTGGACCATTCAGAGGGTGAAGATATGGTGCATCATGAAAAATAATAGGATGAGTCCCTTGAGGGTTGGGATGAATGTGATCCATTGGTATGAGCTCTGGTACATGAGGGATTGCAGCAGAAGATGTTAGATTTTGGGCCATTACTAGATGAGTATCTTAGGGTGAGCTTGGTTCATGTCATATAGGGTATTGGTAGGGGAGCTCATGGAGATGGTCCATTTATGGTGTATTTGACTTGAGAGTTAGAGTCTCTGCACCCACAAAAGTTCTAGGGTGATGGTGGACCACAAGAAGAAGAGAATTGGATCAAGTCAATCTAGACTATCTTCGATCAGCTTTATACATCCCTAGGCTAGAGGGTGAAGCTAGAAACAAATATTATTATTGGATTGGCAATGCACTTGTGGGACATATAAGATCTTGCAGGAATATAGGGGGGATTGGATTAGAAGGATTTATAGGCCAAGTTATTTGAGCACTTATTAATATATATGATGAGTGTTGATAGGGCCCACGAGTACGTTAATCTTATATATGTGGATAGGTTGATCATGAATTATGAAGCCAATTTCTAATACCTTTAGTGATTTCAACCCACTATTATGGGAAACAACATCACTAGGGTATAGAATATCAATGATGTTTTAGGGAATGCCATCAGGGTGTAAGTAATCATCTTCAAGATGGAATCATTTTCTGAGGCATTAAGTCAGACACTAGTAGATGAGGGAAAAATGATAGACTCGTCTTATTGGAAATAGGTGATACTGTTAGGATATGTTAGCATTGATACTTTAGGTTTCCTTAAGCAAGGCTTTTAGGAGTCTCAATAGTTCATTCTGAAAATAGATTCAAGAATACCACTATAGAGTGGGTCATCGATTGTGTTTTCTAGTTTTGGCATACAAAGCATGTCCATACATAGTGTGATTAGGATTCAAAGGAGTGATGAGAATGTGGTCAGACGGAGAATATAGAGAGGTTATGCAGGAAGCCTCCTTAGACGGCTTGGATTCAGGGACCGGGGTAGACCTAGGGATTTGATATCGGACAGGGAGTGGTACCAAGACCTTTTTTCTATGATTCACCTATACACAGAGGTCATGGAAGAGATAGTTGGACCCCAAAGTGGTGTTGGTGGATTGTAGTTTGTCCAGATTCGTTGGGAGGAGTGGCCTCATGAAGTCAGGTATCAGGCCAGGTACATTTTTTTTGAGCTACCAGGGTTAACGAAGGCTGGGGAATGGATGAAATTTCAATTTACACCATTGGTGTGACCAAGTTTTCTTTTTTTTTTTCATGTCCATTTTGGGGAACTATGCGCACATGTATTTTTTTTGGGAATAACTAGGAGCTGGTTAGTGGGTTGTTATCGTATATGATGCATGATATATATATATATATATATACATGATGTGTGTAGGCACCAAGACTCTTTGTGGGAATTGTGTGATGAGTGGATTATATGAAGTGCATAAGATTTGATACTACGGTGGCAATTCATATATACATATATATGTTGTGGGGTTATTTTGGGAATCCGATGAGATTCATGATCATGAAAATCGGATGAGATGTAGGTTATGAGGAGTTCTGTGTATCACTACTATAAATCAAGTTTATCCCAACGCATGTATTCTCAAGATTTAGAGAAATTGTGAGTATATATATTGTTCCCAAATCTATACGCACAGTTTTAAAAAACTATTGGAATAGATCATTGAAATAGTTGACTATACTCAGTATCCTCCGCCCCTCCTCATTTTGAATCCCTAATCCCCTCCCATCTAATGAGCATAGTGGGTCACCTCCCCCCTCCTTAGGCAGTTTTTCTTCCATTTAAAGGTGATATTCATCCATTAGTGGAATTTTTTTGTTGTGATCTATAAGATATTTTTCAATCCAGTTATTTCTTCTCCCCTATCATGAGTAATAGCTAGTTGTATTCACCAATTTTCTCCCCTAATTCATGGATTTTTGGTTTCTGAATTTTTTTGACATCAGATTAGTGGGTTCTCAATCAATCTTCTCTTCTGCTAAAGAGTATTTTCATTTTTTATCATTGCATGTGATTTTACTAGAGCTTGTTAGAATCTCATATATCATCATGTTTATAAATTTATAGTCCAATAGAGTTAAAATATGGTCTATTAAATTATGAAATGTATTATATTAATTATAATTTATTTATTTTGAAAATTATCATAGGTATTCTTATGAATTTAACTTAAATTTGAAATTATTTTGGTTGAATATTTTATGTATTTTGATATTTTTCATGTTGGGAATCATATTTATATTAACTATAGTAGTTAATTTTGAATTTTATTATCCTCTGTTTTGATATTTAAATAATTTAATTTAATTTTTTTATCATGAATAATGGTTAAAATATTTATTTTATTTTTTTAGCACAAAAATAAATAATTATATAATGATTTCCATGATTGTACTGTTATAAGTAAATTTAGAATATTTCTTTATCATAAAGGTTGGTTCTTTAGGAATTCACTATTGTATTTATATTACATGCCAAGCACGTTTTTTAGAATTCATAATTATAATTTAGACATTAATTAATGATAAAATATTATTTCAAATAATTATATATTTAGATTTCAAATTTTTAGTAATTTTAAACCTTTATTATGTACAAATATTTACAAAATACTTTCTTCAATATAATGAAATAATTATATAAGTTAGAATAGAACCCTTTTTTGATCATATTCATTTTATGAAACATGGTTTCCATTGGTAAATTATTATATAATAATTTATTTAATTAAGAAATATTTAATGGTATGAACCTTAGTTTCACCTATTTTAATTAAGTACTGAGTATAACTTAGTTCATTATTTTGAAAGTATCTTTAGCTCCTTTCTCATGTATCAACTAGTTATACATTTATTCCCCCTAAATGAGAAATGAATTAAAAACCATATAACCATAATTTATCTCAATTAATAGGTTTCATTAGTGGTTAAGTAATGGATTGGATTGATAAAGTGGGATGGAATGTTATCCTTGATTAGTTTTTCAAATGAGAAGAACTCAATGGATAAGAAATACACATTTTTCTACTAGTATTACTTAGTTGTAAATTATTTAAATACATGAACCTTGTTCTGATTTCTATGAGTATGCCTTGTTTTTTCTTAGGATATGCCTTATTATTTGTTTGTATATATAGTAGAGTATTCAATAATGTTCACTTACATCATACATTGTATTTAATTTTGTTTCCAATTAATGTTCCTTAATTTCCACTAAACTATAATTTTAATTTTTCTTTGAATTTGGATATCATTGTAATTATGGATTACATTTTTGATTGGAACATAGATTATCATTCCCTATACTAGAATGGATAGAAGTTGGATGTATCATACCTATTATATTTCAACTGTGTTTCAAAATAATTTGAATTTGTTTTGGATTTTTCATTTAAAAATGCTTCAGTTGGAGGTGGTATATAGTGTTCATGTTTTATTTATGTTGGATGGCCACGGTTAAGCCCTAAATATATTATCTACAATATAATGAAATCTGTATTTCAAAAAAATATTATGTTTTCTATCACCATAGAGAGATGATAAAATCTTCTATTATTCATGAATATAAAAAAATAAGTGGTATGGATAATTTTATATTTAATTGGATTCCATTTGTCCATCATCTTGAGAGAGATAATATGCCGATATAGAAATTTAATGATATTTATACACATAATGAAAATAATAATGATGATGATGTTGAGAGAGTGAAAAATATAATGAATGATTTCACAAGTCCAATATATCAAGAACTTACAAAAATGAAAATTTTGGAATTTCTAAAATATGTTATATCCTAGAAAAACCATGTATGGAATTTATAATACTACCATTGATTATATTCTTAATTTATTAATTAATTTCTTCCCGATGGTGTAGATATTCCCTAAAAATCTTTATAATACATGGAATTTAATTAAGTAGCTTGAATTTTCTAAAACTAAAATTAATGTTTTTCTAAAATATTGCAGTTTATTTTGGGAGGAAAAAAATGACCTTAACGAACATAAACAATGTGTTACATCTTGATGGAATGAAAATGAAGATAGAACACCATCTTTTGTGCCACAAAAAAGTCGTTTGGTACATTCCATTGATCCCCAGGCTTCAAAATCTATTCAGGTCTATAGAAATCTTTGCCAACATGGGATGGCATGATAATGAGATAATTAGAGGAAACGATGAGTTGGTTATTCCTTTGGATGGATTAGGATGGTGTGGATTTGATGAAAAACATCTCAATTTTGATGATGAGGTGCATAATTTCATGATAAGTCTATCCATTGATGGTTTTAATATGTTTGGTCATATTATTACTACTCACAGTATGTGGCCAGTTTTTATTCATGTTTCTAATATTACTTCATATATTCATAAGAAAAAAACATTTCACTTTCTTGACTGTACTGATATCTGGACCTTCTGATCCTATAAATTATATAGATTTATAAATTCAATTTTTAATAAGAGAGTTTAATAATTCTTTTTATTTAGGTGTGTTCACACTCAATACTTCTTTAAATAAATATATTTTAGATGTGTAATACCCTTATATGAACTATAAATGATTTCCATGCTTATGAAATGATTTATGGTTAAAGAATGAAGATAAAACTATCATGCACTATTTTTATTAATAGTACATGATATATAAGGCTTATATATCATTGTAGTTTCAGTTTTATGGGGAATAGATGCTACATTCCAATGGATCCTCAATATAAGATGAATCTCAAGAGATTTTATAATACTATTAATATTGAAACTCCACCACAAAGTATGTCTAGAACTGATGTGGTTAATAAAGTTAAAGATAGTAGTTTTTCATTAGGGAAATATCTGATGAAATCTAAAAATAGGAAAAAATTGACAATGAAGAAACTTACAATTTTAAAATTATAAGTATCTTTTTTTATTTGAAATATTGGTCGACCATTTTGTCACATAATAATTTAGATATAATTTACATTTATGAAATATTTATTAATACTATTCTAAATATCACGGGGAATACCAAATATGAATTCTAATCTCACCAGGATTTATAGGATAGTTTTATTCGACTAGAACATCAACCTGTGTGTATCAGTGAAACCAATGGAAAGTTAGTTGTTCTTCTTAAGTGATGACATGTTTAGAGAAAAATAAATATCGAAAATAATTGTAAAATATCTAGTTTCTTAATGGATATTTCATCAAAATATAAAAATGATTCAAAAGTAAGGAATCGAATCTAAAATCCCTAAAAACTCATTATTATCACATCCTTCATCGTGAATTGATTCTAATTGAAATACAACACTTCCTGTTCAATAATGTAAGGGAGATAGTGATTCTCTTGATCAATTTTTTAGATACCTTTGCTCTAAAAGGTAATAGAAGTATTTCTTGATAAAAATTCATCAAGAGGCACCATTAATATTGTTTGAGTCAGAAAACAATCTTCCATCATTTTTTACCTGCATTCTGCATTTAACAGTTCATCTTTTAACTGAAACACTTATTGGGGGACCCGTTTCATTTAGGTGGATGTATCCTACATAAAAAAATATTTTCATAATGAATTATTTTTTTGAAACAAGATTCATCCTAAAGGTTCCATTATGATAGTTTAATTAGCTTAATAATGTATGGATTTTTTTCAATGTATTTGTTTGATGTGAGAATAATACATAACTGGCCAATAAGAATTAAAGATAATTCTTATGGGGAAATTGATCCCCCATTTAAATCACTTCCTCATACCATAGGAATTCATGGGTTATATACATTTCCTATATTATGTCTTTAATTGTGGTATTTCTCACATCACATAGTTTTGTTTAACCATGGTTTATTTGATGATTATATCAAGTAAGTAATTTGAATATTTATATGCTATCTCATACTATGTCATTTCTGATATACCTTAAACTTTTATTATAATTTTATGTTGGTAACATAAATAAATTATAAATAGATTTCATCAATATCTTCCTTTGATAAGAATAGAGGACTCTCATAGCCAAGAGTTTCATTCTTTATTGAAATCAAAGGTATGGACATTACTTTAATTAACTTTAAATATAGAAATTAATTTAATTTTATTATTAATATATATTGTAGGTATTGTGTTTATCTATTGACTTTGTTTATTAGGAATAATTACTGTTGGATTTTGGTCGCAATTCATTGGTTCATGAATGTAAATATTTAATAATCAATGGGTGTAAATTTGTTATAACAGATCGAGAAATGAAAATGAGATCACTACCTATTGGAATTATGTTAAATTCTACAAAAGACTGTTATGATTGTGCATGAGATAGTCATCCTTGATAAAAACAAATTTGTCTTATTATGGAATTGTTGAGAAAATATTGTTATTAGATTACTACTATCAAGTTCAATACACTATGAATAAATTTAAATGGTCTGATTCAATGACACAATATGGTACATTAATTATTGATTGTGGATTCAGAGTTATTGACATGAGTCAATACCTGACTACCAATGAACCATACATTTTAGCATCATTATAAAAAAGTGTTTTTTATGTGAAATATCATCTGAGACCTGATTAGGATTTCATAAATTAAATAATTCGATGGAATTTTTTTCGTGATGTTGGGGATGAATTTGAAACAAATGACGCCCCCATTGGTGTGGACCAAAATATTGAATTTGATTAATCAAATTGTCTCATTGTGATAGTTGATGTTGAATAAGAATTAATGGTGTGAAATATATAGAA
This sequence comes from Viscum album, assembly GCA_963277665.1. NCBI lineage: Eukaryota > Viridiplantae > Streptophyta > Magnoliopsida > Santalales > Viscaceae > Viscum > Viscum album. The sequence goes on along the minus strand of OY728128.1, from coordinate 678,178,334 downwards.
CCAATCATATATTTCTACAGTTCATTCGGTTTACCTTGAGATGGGTTTCCCAGTTTTTTATTATTATAATTACTTTAATTTAGTTTCATTTTGGAATGATATTTGTGTTTTATTATTGTTTGGTTTCATTTAATTTAATTATATTTATTTCAATTTATTATACCAGTTTTAAATGTGTTTTTATAAAATGTATAACTTGGTTTTAAATTATTATTACAAAAACATGTCATGAAATGTGTATGACTTATTTTACTTCCATGTTGTATGCATGATTTTTAAAAACTATTTCTAAAAAATTTACATTACATTCTTATGAAAATTATGAAACATGCAATAGAATTTAAAAGTAAGTAATTTTTTGATGTTGATCGATAGATTTGTAAGAATGGGTTTCCTTCTATGCATCCATTAGTGTGTATAATAATTATAATACTTTTATTCTCAATTACATATAATTTGATATTAATACTAATTATAAAAAAAATAGGATATTTAGATATATGAGATTTGACACCTCCTCATCATACTAGCATGGGTATGAGAGGCGATGCTCTTATACCTAGATAGAACACATGTTATACTCGTTCCCTCCATGACCCACCAGTAGACACCCCCATCAACCAAAACTTTCCATCCTCTCATTGAGCCTCCAGGGATGATCCCACCCATGCCTCCATCATTATCTCATTTTTCCCCTTCTTTCTCTTTCATGTCTACACCACCTCTAGGGATGTTTCCACCTTTACCATACCCATATCCTTTGAGGTATCCCCTACCCTAAAACCCATATTATTCCATATCTACGTACCCTCCATTTCCGTCTTCACATACAGGATTTGATAATTTTTTCCATTTGCATCAACTCTAGTGCATGAAAATCACCCAAATTATGCATTGGAATAGGAATATCCTTCTGAGGCTAATGATCTAGGATATCCCCAGAATATATCATGAGCTATTGATTAGCTTGAATTAGGTTTTTTATTATAAGTTTGTCAAATTATATCACATAATTATTGTCTTATTGTACAATGACTTAATTCTTATTTTTTTCTATTTTATTATATTTTGTGGGATCTTATAGTAGGATATGTGGTCACACCTGTGTGTGGGAATCCTGGAATTTACAAACACAAATAATGGTGGATTATAATAAATAAAATCATATGATTGGTAAAAATTACATGTTGTGTAGAAGTTTCACGGAAACTTTACCCAGGTACCAAGATAACATTTTAGTGTTACCAATCTTCTGGAGATATTTCAGTAATAAAATCAAGTAAAAGTATTGGAAAAAGATATGGGTAAGAATTTTTTTTAAAATTATAACTATATTATTGTTTTATTTATGTGAATTAACATATTCATTGCAACATCAATTTATCTTTTCGAATGGTGATGCTTCTAAGGTAGCAAGGATAATGGATTTTGAAGAGTTATTGTGGTCACATAATCATAAGTTATATGTTGGTTGGGGGAGTAATGTTGGATCTGATTTAGAGGGTGTACCCATATTCCCTAAATTTACGACAATAAAATATCAGAAAATATTCTCATACTGTAAGAGTGATGAGTCAAAGTTATTCCCAATATTTAATGGTTTGAATATAATATTTAATTATTATTTATTGTATTTAATTTTAGTTTTGGATTTCTAATGAAACAACAAAAAAAGAACAATGATTCAATAATGTATCAATACAATTTGGGGCACACTACAATGCCAGTGCATAAGAAACGTCAGGTACTTTAATAAGAATATAAAAAAATCTATATTTATATTGTTACTTAGTTATATTTTCATGCTGAAATTTAAATTTTATTTTCACTAATACCTTTCATATAAGGCTTACAATACCTTGTTCGAATGGCCTAATGGAAAATTCGACTAATAGCATAATGCCCAATTGGTTTAATTATCTAATGATGAATTGGCCTAATGGATGGATGGCCAATTTCCAATTGGTCAATTGTCCTAATGGATAATTGGAGAGGTGGATTGATCGGAAATTGGATAATTAAACTAATGGTTGAATGATCTATTATCCTAGTGGCCTAATTTTCAAAACCGCCTTATGCTCATTTGAAAAATTGTTTTAATAGCCTAACATACTAATGGACAATTGGATTAAAATCATAATATACAATTAGCATAATTTTCTAATGTAATAATGGTCTAATGGCCGAATGGCCAATTGGATGATTATCTTAATGGACTAATGGTCAATTGGCCTAATATCCTAATAACCAATTGGATATTTGGCCTAATGGACAAAGATAAAATTGGAATAATGGAAAATTGGCCTAATATCCTAATGGATAATTGGCCTAATGGCCTAACCACCTTTGTTCTAATTGGCCTAATGGAATAATGGATAATTAGAATAATGTACTCATAGCCTAATTACCAGTCAGCCTAATATCCAAATTTTCAAATGGCCTAATAGACTAATGGCCAATTGGTCAATTTTTCTAATGTCCTAATGGACAATTGGTCAATTAGCCAACCAATTGTCTTAACAACCTAATAGACAATTAGCCTAATGTTTTAATAAACTAATGGATAGTTTTCCAAAAGTCCTAATGGATAATTAGAATAATGGCATAATGGAAAATTAACCTAATTTCCAAATGTCCATTTGGCCTAAGGGCCTGATGGATAATTGTCCAATTGGCCAAATGGGATAATATATTATGGGCCTAGTGAAAAAATAGCCAGTTGGACAATTGGCCTAAGGGCTTAATGTCCAATTGGAAAATTCTCTTAATGGCCTAACAGTCAATTGGCCAGTTGGCATAATGGTTTTATGGTCTAATAGCCTAATGGCCTAATGGAAAATTGTCCTAATGGACTAATGACATATTCTCCCATTTGTATAATAACCTAATGGCCTAATAACCAATTGCCCAATTTTCCTAATGGCCTAATTCCTTAATAGTAAATTGTTCTAATGGCCTAACGGTAAATTTTCCAAATGTCCTATGGGCCAATTGGACAATTGGATTAAGAAACTAACAACATAATGTCCAATCGGAATAATAGCCCAATGAAAAATTCCCCAAAATACCTACTAGAATAATGGCCAATCTACCTAATGACAAATTGGAATAATTTCATAATGTCACAATGGTCTATTGGTCAATTAATATAATGGCCAAATTGCCTGATGGTTTGATGGACAATTGGAAAATTGTCTTAATCATCTAATTTCAAAATATCCTATTCGCCTAATTTCCTAATTACCAATTTTAAAAATGGCCTCATAGGATAATTTCCAATTATCCAATTGGAATAATGGCCTAATGGCCAATTATCCAATTATACTAATTTAATAATTGCCTAATAGTTTAAGGTCTAGTAGGCCAATTGTCCAAATGACCTAATGGAAAATTGACCAACTGTACTAGCGAGCTAACAACCTAATGGAAAATTGGACTAATGGCCTATGGCCCAATTGGCCAAGTGGACTAATAGCCAATTGGCCCAATGGCCTATCAGCCTAAAGTCCTAGTAGACTAATGGCCTAATATCCAATTGTCCTACTAGCATATTTTCCAATTGGCTAGTTGGTCTAACGGCCTAACGACCAATTGTCCGAATTGGCCTAACGGGCTAATGTCCAATTAGAAAATTTGACTAAGTTCCCAACTACCTAATATCCAATTGGTCACTTGGCCTAATGGCATATTGACCAATTTTCCAATTGGCCAAATGTTCATTAGGTCATTAGAACAATAGGCATTCAGTATGACATTGAAATAATTTATTTATATTTAAATTTATGAATTGTTCATAAATAAATAATTTAAATTATTTAAATTTTGGAGCTTATTATGATATTATTGAAACCACATCAAAAAAATTTGATGATTTATTTTTACATGGATTAAATACTATTAACTATATGAAATTTAGATTATATAAATTGTTTGATTAATAAATAGATTCATAAAATCATTATATTTAATAAAAATGTCATATATATAAAGTAAAATCTATATAATGAAAAATAAGAAAGAGTTACTATTTTTAAATGAATATAAAAATTCATATTCAAGATTATGGAATGTTCAAAATGAGTATCTAAAATTATAGAGTTAATTTTTATCATTTATTTAGGAATTTTTCATCAATGTTTATCACATGTTAAAATTTATGAATTTTTCTTTCATTTAAAAGTTGTTCCTTTTATTTATTATTCAATATTATAAAATGATTATATTATGAATATGTGTATACAAATCAATGTCATTTATAGAAAGTGGTATTCAGAATCAAAGGTTGTGTAACTTGAGATAAATTATTTTTCTTGAGTAGGAATAAAGAGGTTTATAGTTTCAAAAATGCAAAAAAACAACAAAACATTGTAATTTTTAAATTTATATTTGGAATATTGATATGAAATTTAAAATTAAATATCTTATCGATTTGTTCAATAGTTTTCCCTAGAGTCCCTAGATGATAAATCAGATTAAAATATCTGTCTAAATGATCATTTAAGTCAGGTATTAGGTGAGGAGCACCCGGGGAGAGCTCAATGTCGACCCAGGAAAATCATCATCCCCACTTGGTATTGGTCCTAATTGGAATCCACTCAAAACTATTAGAACAATGAGCTTTAAATATCTCGTTTAGAAGCATCTGAGGCCAAAAAAAATAGATTTATAAGATTTTGAAAGAAGTAAACTGACCACCAAACACTTCCGAATAGCCATGTTAGTTATAATTAAATCGCTTCCATCAAATACTGCTACTACTGTTGATTCATATATGGAATCAATACATAATTTAAATGATATCCCAATTGATTCCAATGAGGTTCCATGTGGAATTCGACATGATGGTGGTGATGATGATGATTATGATGACGATGATGATGATGATGATGATGACGATGATGATGATGTTGAGGATGGTGATGATGATGATGATGATGATGATGATTATGATGATGATATTGATTCTCCATTGGATGATATTAGTGATATGGATGTTGTTGGTGTTAATGAGGAAGATGATGTCGGATAATGGGGAGATATTGATCCCCTCCATTATTTACTTAGATGTAAAGAGTCGTCTGGATGTTGTTTAAAGACTTGAATTGATTGGCTGTATTGATGTATATGTATGTAATATTATTGTAAATGGTTTGAAAATTATTACATGTAGTTGGTTGAATGATAGATATAAAATATTTTCATTTCATTGAATGCATATTTTGTTTTTTAATTTATTTATAGGTTTAGGTTCTATAAGATCTGCTACTTCTACCAAATGGGGACAACAAACTATACTAATGGTTTAGAAAATCTTAGTTATAGTTTTATACCAACAAATTCATCAGCCACGGCTATGAAAACAGTCAGTATATCATGTACCCAAGGTTTTAGGGGCTATAACCATGGTTATGAGTCACGGGATGAATTTTAGTACATAGATTGTCGGTGGACCATTATAATGTTTAATTTTGGGTTTGGAAGCGATCAGGGGTGACTCCAAAGGTGGGGGTCACCTTGAGGATATTTGACTGTGAATTAAAAACAAGGGTAAACCGGGTTTATATAAATGAAATTAGTATGATTGGTACCATCTTTTAGTAAATATTGATTTATCGGGGAATATATATTATTAGGTGGGAGATTATAACATCTCGAGTTTTGAACATGTATAAATTCCAAACCATTTTCAATTTTTGAGTTTGGTGAGCGGGTCAACTTTTATTATGGGATTTCGAACCTAATTTTGAGATTTTGTTTGACCCAAGGACTTTTTTAGATTGGTTTCAAGTATTTGAAATTGCCTTTTGGGTTCTATTGGGTTTTAGAAGCGTCTATCTCTAAAAACCTTATTTTTAGAAAGGAAGACCAAGGCGGATGGTAGTCGCACAATTTTTCTAACCATGTAATCACAACATTGCTCCTTGTTCTTAAATGGGTATGGTTTTATTTAACCAAGTGTCCCTTTTAGTAAATTGTGCAGAATGAGTCCCCAGAGGGTTGGGATGATCATTATCCATATGTAAAGGCTTTTATACAGGTGGTAAAACTATTGTAGATAGAAATTTTTGGGCCTTCGATAGACGAGTATCTTAGGGAGAGAATATTCTAGGTCATACATGGTATTGACAGGGGAGCTCATGGAGATGATCCATATTGGGAATATTTGATTTGTGAGTTCTAGTATCTTCTTCCCCCACTATTCTAGGTTGATAGTGGACTACATGATTCAAAGAACTATATTGATTCAGTCCAGACTATCTTCGATCAGCTTGAGACACCCCCTTGTTGGAGGGTGAATCTAGAGAACTATATTCTTTGAGGATCGACGAAGCACTGGAGGGACATACATGTTTAGTAAGGAAGAAATGAGGGACTATAATAGATGGATTTTGAGGGTAGGTTATTTAATCACTTCTTCAAAAAGACATTGAGGGTGGGAGTATCCCATTATTTCCTAAATAACATATGGGTAGATATGTCTATCATGGATTATGTGAACAATTTCACAGAACAGATTCAATTTGAACATACTATAGTGGGAAAAGACATCACTACGGTAAATTGTTTGAAGGATGTTCTTGGAATTCCATGAGGTTTTAGGTAAACATCTTTACGGTGGCCTCATTTTATAAAGTGATTTATCAGGCATTGATAGACAAGGGAAACTTGACAGAATGGTCTTATACCAAATGGGTGACGGTATCATGTGAGCTTAGTGGTTATGATTTAGTTATTGAAAATCAAGACTGTGAGGAGTCTCAATAGGGTAATCTCGAAAGAGATGTAGGCATACAAACAAAAGTGTGTCATAGATGGTGTGCCTCCAATATTGGAATTTAGGTCTTTTTCTAACCCAATTTGATTAGTTTCCAAAGGAGTGCCAATTATATGGTCAGACGAAGCATATATTGAGGTACTGTAGGAAGCCTTCTCATAAAGCTAGGAGTCAGGGACTGGGGTAGACTTAGGTATCTGATATCGAAATGGGAGAAGTACTAGGATCTGGTATCTAGGATTCAGCTATACCCAAATTTCATAGAAGAGATAGTGGGACCCAATAGTGGGGTCAGTGGTTGGTAGTTAGAATAGTTCTATAGTGAGGTCATGCCTTAGGTAGTCAGGCATTAGGTGAGGTGTGTGATGTTGAGTTTCTAGGGTCTGAGGAGGTCGAGAAACCAATGACAGTTAGGGGTACACCATGGGTGTGAAATAGTTTTCTTTTTTATATAATAGCTAGTTTTGTTAAAATATATGAACATGTATTGATTTTTGGGACTAACCAATAACTGGTTTGTGGGTTGGTACCAGTTATGATGTGTGATATATATATATATATATACATGAAGTGCATAGGCACCAATATATTTTTCCAGCATCATATGATGTGGGTCTTATATGAGGTGCATAGGCTAGAGACTATGATGGGCATGAATATATATGTATATGTGGTGAAGGTTTATTTTGGAAAACTATTGAGATCCACGATCTTGGGAATCTAATGAGATGTAGGTTAGTATGAATTTTGTGTATGGAATAGGTATAATATGGGGATCTAATGAGATGAGGGACTTCAAGTGTTTTAGGAATGATATGGTAATCATTTGAGAACATTATGAGGTGAGGGAATGGTGATGCATCGTGGGAGGACATTTGAGTCTAAGGATGGTTGGTGGTCCATCAGAATATTTAATTTTTTATTTGGAAGTGACTAAGTAGGTAACTCTTAATGTGGGGAGCACCTCAAGGGTATTTGACTATGAATTAAAAACTGAGGTAGACTAGGTTGATGTACATGAGAAGGAATGTTTTTACCACCAACTGGTAAAGCCTAATAGCTATGGGATGAGAAATTATATGTTTGGGGATTATAACATCCTCGGTTTTTGAACTAGTCTAAATTCTAAACCTTTCAAAATTTTGAATTTTGGTGAGCGAGTCTACATTTCTTGTGTTCTTAGAAACCTAATTCTGAGAATTTTATAACCAAATGCCTTTTTTTATATTTTTCATAAATATCTTCAAGTGAATTAGGTATTTTAAGGGTTTTGGAAGCATCATGCTCAAAAAATCTAGTTTCCAGAAAGGCGGAATAAGGCGCACCGTTGGAACATGGTTTGTCTAACCATGATGCCTCAATTGGGATCCCTGTTCTCAATGGGTAATAGTTTTATTTTACCATGTGGACCCTTAATTAAATCATTTAGGCTGTTTTAGTTTTTATTAGAGTTTTTTCATGTCATGCACAATGTTTTTCAGGTTGTGCGGCATAGCACACACACTTAGTTCTACTTTGGAAGTAGGTGTGCACAGTTGGTGAATAGTCTAGAAAAACTATGCAACCAAACCATGGGACCCATTTGAAATGTTTGACCCTTTGAAAAAATTGTGTACATTTTTGGTGCACAGTTAGATAAACTGTGTGAATTAACCATGCTCCCATATAAAGATGTGGCAATTACCATTTTCCCCTCTTTCCTTATATATTTCTCCTCACTTTTAACTCCCATTCAAACATGAAACACCTTCAGGACATGAGAAGCTCTCCCTTTTCTCCTCCTCTTGGATTTTCTAAACATTTCTATTCGAGCTTCAATTTGGGCTATATCAGTTTCATTGGAATAATATCAATAAGTCCTTTGATCATCTTGCTTCCCTTCTTTGGTTATCTTTCCATATGGAATGCTAAATCCACTATTTTTCCCTATTTTCAAGGTGGTTGTCTAAAAGACCAATTTCTCACATTTTGGATTAATTGAGAGTTAAATATTAGATTATTGAGTTCTTATGAGTACATTATAGGTTCTTTATAGCTTAGTTCTTAATTTTATAGGTGTTTTGTGGGAGCATTCATTATACGCCCATGTGGGTAGTTCGTGAGAGACCCCTAATTAAATAATGGTTGTTTCTAAATTATAAAATTGATATTATAGGATGCCATTATGAATTATATATCCATCATTTATGTATTAAAATCCATATAAGGGGTTCTGAAAACTTGAGAAGAATAGATTAGGTGTGTGTTTTGAGTCAATTGAATTTTATATATTGATTGCAATGGTACCATGGGAATTTGATGACCTATGACCACATATTGAGGAGACACAACTAGAAAATTACCCTATACTGTAACACCCTGACCCTAGTTACCCATAATCGGTGCATTATACATAAAATTGGCATGATACAATGAATCATTTCTAGAAAGATTGATCAGTTTAGTATCCTTTGAAGTACTAGATACATACATAAGTTTTACATTACATCATAAATTAAAAAAACAATATTGTGTCCCATTTGAACACTCTTATATCACATAGCCTATTTTTATAGGTTAATTATAATATAATTATTTGAATCTTGGGAAAAATAAAACATAAGAAATGGGTGAGCTAAGATGCTTAGTAAGGATAAAATTATAGAAAAAAATGTCATAAATAAGAACAAACATTTAAGGAAATGTATAAGACTAGAACACATGCCTTTTAAACTTAAACATCAATATAATATGGAAAAGATAAACAAAAAATTCCATTTACTTATTCACATGGATATTATACTAGTCGAATAATCACATGTAATATCAATAACCAATTTCATAATGATACAATGCATAATTCCAGACTTCATAACCACATAGTCAAGGCCTTGTGCCAGCACTACCAATAAGATTTTCTCAAGGCCTTATGCCAAGACACTAGTTTGTCTCAGGAGACCAACTGATGAACCGAGGAGCTATAGCAGGCTCCACCCATCACTTAATAATTCTTATACATTCCTCATTTGAAAAGGTTGAAACATAACATAATCATTCGTATAAAAACTAGAGTAATAAATGTCAATAATTTAACCATATTCTATGAATGATATAAAAATAACACATCCACAGTCAAATATATCACAAAACCCTCAATACTGTATGGATGATTTGTATTCTAATAAATCAACCTTGATCAAGAATAATATCCTGTAAAGGATGTTGACATAGTTGAAAATGATTAGTAAAAATCTTGGGGAGAAAATCCATTTTTCATGAAAACATTTTAAAGTATCACTATTTATCAAGAAGTTTTTTAAACTAAATTTTTGAATCAAAGTGTCCCATACCACTTTTAAACTTTGAAAATGAATTTCAATTATAAAACATCAATGTCAATGTATATAAATAAAACCTTAAAACCGTTTTTATAACATGGAAATTAATGAGAATGATTTAGAAGAATAACATTTTAAAACATTTAAAATGATATTTTAGTTAGAGTTCCTAACCAAATGATTGATTCTTGAATAAAAATAATTGAGATAAAAAAACATTATAATATCATGAGAATAAAGGAGTTCATGATATAATATGTCAAAGTATATGGAAAATAAAAGTGAATTTGCGTATAAAAAAAAAGAAGCCTCAATGGAATGTAAGTTGAGATGAATTCCTTTATAAAGATTGTATCATTAGGTTAAGGATAAATCAATGACATAATTATCTGTGACAAATATAAATACACTCAATGTGATGGGAAATTCAATGTAAATCAATCATAGGACATTCACATATATTCTTGTAAAAACAACACCAATGACTTTGATGTTTATCTCAATTAATATAAATTGAGTTAAAATTACTCTTATCGAGTTTATATCGATGACATGAGAATTTATCAATGGAGTTATTATGTGTATAAAAGTATATCCACACAAAGGGGAGTGTGAATTAATAAATATGTAAATAAATAGTGATTTCACACAAAATCTTGGAGTAAAGTAATCAATGAAGATTTCATAAAATCGAATTAGGGGAAATAGAAATTTGAAATTCCCATACCGATTTGGTTACATAAGAAACATACACCCCATGAAAGAAGGATTATCCAATGATGATGTAAGTACCCATAAATTAAATTATATTACACAAACAATAAAATCATGGGAAGTACATACACCACATGCAATAAATTAGTGGCGAAAAATGGAAATCTCACGGAATTAAAAGTGAGATAAGAATCCCCTTACCACATTGTAATCAATCGAGTTGTAAGACCAAAAGTTAATAGACACTAAATAAATCACAGAATACCATGAATATAAATAGATTCCTAAAAATATATATCAAATGGTAGTAAAAAATACACCACATGCAATAAATTAGTGGAGAACAATGTAAATCTCACAGAATTACAAGTGAGGTAAGAAACAACATACCACATTGTAATCAATCGAGTCGTAAGACCAAAAGTTAATAGCAACAAAATTAATCACAGAATACTAGAAATATAAATATAATAATGATAATATATGTCAAATGGAAGTACAAAATACACCACATGCAATTAATTAGTGGCGAAAAATGGAAATCTCACAGAATTAAAAGTGAAATAAGAAACCCCTTACCTTGTACTTTTCCTTAGTATAGGGTTGTTTAACCTCCGGTATAATAGTGAAACAATTATTATTAAATTATAAATGAACCAAATACATAAATATGATATTATATATGATCTTCTAATATTGGTTAGTTAATAATATTTTTGTAGTATCATCATTTTGGGTATTAACTAGTTTTTTTCCTTTATATACTTGGTTACCTAAGCCATGTTTTTTATGGATATGATGTATTTTATTCATATACAGAATGATATTATGTTCATAAAAATAATTTTTAATAATAAAATTAAAATTTTTCTTGAATGATTGCGATGGGGAATGAATCTCATCGTGTTCGTGGAGAAGGTAATCTGTATATAAGCACGAGCAACAATATCATTAAATTGATGGTGAAATCGTATGTAATTGGATTGTATACCATATATACAGAATAATTATCATGTTATATTTGTTAATTAAATTAGTTATATTTATTATTATACCCATCAAAATAATTAAGTGTTCGAATAACAAACTACACCACGATGTGGAGACGGTAAGCCGTACATACACACGTATTGTGTCTTTGTCATTTATAGGATGGATATAAAAATGAATACGGATTTAACATATTTATAATAACATCATAGTATGTATAAGGTAATAGAGTTGTTATTTCGGTATGGAAAGAAAAAAAATAAAGAGGAATTGGAAGAAGAAAAGAACTTGAAAGAGGGTGGTGAAATTATTACCTCTTCCTCGTGTGTTTCCTTTTGAGTTGATTGAAAGATCTCCTTAGGTTGGCTTTACGATCAAATTAAGGACTCTAGTATTATTTTAGGGATGTTGGGAGGATATCTGGGCAGTGGTTGGATGAGCCAAATGTCTTTGGAGGTGTGAAATTAAGAGAACAGGAAATACCCAATTATAAGAGAGGTGAGAGACACTTTAGGATAACCTTGAAATATTATTTTATAATAATTGTATTTTCGGTTTTTAAGGGATCCAAAATGATTAATTTAGATGATAATGTGTGTATGGGTTGATAAAATCTCAACAAATAGGTTTTAGACAGGTTTAGGTTTCCATTTTAACCTTATCTTTTAGATTTATCTCTTAGATAAATAGTTTAACTTTTATCGTGTCTTCTTGTATTCTTACACTATATAGTTAATAAACATACTGTAAACATCCAAGATAATCTCAAGTTGTTCATTAATGGAATATATAATATTATATAATCCCTTTTTCTAATCCTTATATTTTAGAGAATATTATATCAACCAATAATGTTGTATTTGTTTTAAAATCTCATTTATGTCAATTTTGACATTATATAGTATTTGGTTTTTTTTTAAAATTTTAACAGCATAATTAATTCAAAAAAATTATTTAATCAACCCTAACATGTCATATTAACCTAAAAAATTAGTTTAATTCATAAAAAGTCTCAAATTACACTTATTTGGATATTTATAATAACAATTATTTTAATCTTTCATTAATAGGGTAATTACTGCATCATCATTGTGTCATAAATAAATTTAATTTTTTAATGTCTAAAATTTATAAATAAAATACCATTATGTAGGAAATATTTTTAGCTTTCTAATTAAAATTTATAGTCGAATTTATCTTATGTATAACCCTATATTAAAAATTGTTTAGTTATTAAACTTAGAATTTAACTCTTTTAACTTTTATTTAAATAAAATAATAATAAATGTCCAAATATGATCAAATTGGACCAAATAGGATTATATATTATTTCTATGGTTGTTTTTGGTATAATTACACTTATCCAATAGAATTAGGACCTGTGTTAGGGTAATTATAATATCATTTTTACAATTAATTACCATATTTACTTTTAACTCTGGTATATAAAAGTCAAAGGTTACTATTCACCGAAAATTATTTTCATTTTATTGAACAAAATTTTACTTAGTGGTATCAACCATATCTCTCATATTTCTGAAATACAACTCAAAGAAGTGGTAAAAATAAGTTTTATGCCAATTTTCAAATGCTCCTAGAAGGTGGGTAAAAGACGGAAAAAAGTTCAATAAAATTTTATACATCTAATTTTATTATAAAATGATTAAAATTAATTACATTGAACTTTTAAATATATTATATATTTATTTTTAAATAAAATAAATTTAAATAGAATAAATATTTATTTAAATAAAACTTCGGTTTTAAACTATAACACAATGTTTTTCACTATTTCATCAAAAATTGAATGTTTTTAGGGAAATACCAAAAATTCAGCCTAAGATAATATTGATATTCCAAATTCAAAAATAAATTCTCATTTTCCAAATTCAAAACATATAAGTTCCATTAATTAATTTAAAATTCATTCCCATTGTCAAAACTAAAAAGCAGTTTTTTAAAAAGTAAAAATTATCAAAAGATTGACATGTGTTTATGTCAAATTTAAATGTGAAATTCTTTATAATGACCTAAATTTTATTAAATGATAAATATATAATCTAATTATACTTCCAAACCATTAAAATTAATAATCTAACCATATAATTTATTTTGATTAAAAATGTTTTTTTCAATTAAAATTTAGTATTTTTCAGTATTCATCAAAATATGTAAGTTATCAGAAAAGTACCAAAAATTTATTCCAAATAAATTTTTATGTGCTGATTCTAAATAAGAATTTAATTTTCTTAAATTGAATGTATAAAAGTTTCAAATATTGGTTTTAAAAAGGGTTTTCCATTAAAAGGTGTTAAAATTTTATTTTTCTAAATAAATCTTTTATCTAAAAAATGAATTTGTTCTTATATTTTGTCAAAGAATCACATAATATGGATTCTAAAATTATATAGAATATATAAAATTAAAAATTTAGTTAATACTATTCATAAACTCTTTTGAACGGCTAGTTTGGTAACTCGTGGTGTGCTCAAACTTTGTGTTGCATGTAGAGCAAGCTATTAAATTTCATTAAAGAAGATAATTTACACTGAAATGATGGGGTGTTAAATTCTTCCCCCCATTTGGAAATTTCATCCACGAAATTTTAAAATTGGGCTTGGGAACTTCATTGAAAGTCCCACATTGAAAAAAAATCCAATAAAACTATCACTTAAAAAAACAAGAGAAGTAAAAAAGGTCACCCAAGATAACCCATACTAGGATTCCATGTATGAAAACATGGATATAGAAGATAAACAAAGTGTTAAGTTTTTATGGAGAGTAGTAGAAAACATGATTAGGAAAAAGTTAACAATAAGAAAACCAAAAACATGTGATGGGATAAATGGTCATTAGTTTCCGCATAGAAAAAGTAAATGGACAATGTTTTTTTATGTTCCATTTCATAATGTTGAGGAATTTATTTATGAGATTGACTAGGAATATAAAGAGATATACTTACTTTTTAATTAGAGTTTCATCTTTTAATATATTTCTACAACTAACTCATCATTTTTTTAAATGATGAGTATTCAAGAAGACTTGGTCACACCTGAAGCACTATAATTAGCTTCTAGAGAATCACATGATCTAAAAAGGATAAACTATATATTTACTTTGTCTTTAGAGATTAACCAAAAGAAAAATGGTTTATACAAGATCCGATGATCTCCAAAAAGGGTAATCATTTAGAGAATGAAATACTAATATTAATTTCTAAAATTAAACCATCAATACCCAAAGATAAATAAATACCATTCAATAAACAATTGTCCTAAAAATCCTTTAATATAATCCAAACTAATATTGAAACCCAAAACATAGAATAATTTTATTATGTAGTCTTCCATGTTAAATTGTATCTCCAAATAACCTCGATTACTCTTAAAGTCAAATACATAAAGTAATTAACCTAATCACATATTTTCTATGACAGGTTAATCATTTCCATAAATAACCCAAATCTCTATAAATCCACAATAAAAATATAGATAAAAATCCACCGTCACTCCTCAAATGAAATCTCATATTATTCTACTTTCCATAGGCATATAGTGTTTTCAATAGAGTAAACATATTCCAAAATATCATTTATAACTTAATTACCAAATCATTTTCTTATACTAAGGATTTCCATTTGATAAGAAATAAGATCCCAAATCAACTTATTATTTATTAATAAAATCATTTAACTAAAATGAATTAGTCACACTAACCAGGGACTTCTTGTAGTCTGGTGGTTAGCGATAAATCTTAATTGCACTCCGGTTGTGGGTTCGATTCCCGCAGCTTTTTCTAATGCGATGGGTTGTCACATAGTCTGTTTGTAGTCCGTTTTAGAAAACTATATTTTATAACATTCCCAAAATGAGAAAAATTCTTCAGAATAACCATAATATAATTTCACCACAAATGTTATCTCATGCCTTGCATTTTCATCCCAAAATTTAATATCTTGTAATTTCCTCAAATTCAAGGATCATACAAACCCAAATGGGTATTTATAACTATAATAGAAAAGATAATTCTTCAAAAAATAGAATTTTCACATAAAAAACTACATGGTTACACATACAAGAGGAAAGTCTTCCAAGGTAATCCCATCAACAAAAATCACTAATACTTTTAAACATTTCACCATCTATTTATTTCCACATAGGTTCTTCCTTAACAACGAGTTTATCCTAAAGAATAGATCATTATCTTTGGTAATTCCCAAGTCCCCTACATTTATGGAAAATTTCTGTAAATGGATTCTTGGGAACATTTTTATTATCTTCAATAGTACTCTTCATTTTTTCTTGAAAATTCTTTACTTTATGTCCTTCTTTCCCACAAATAAAGAATTTCTTTATCCCACTGAGACACTTTCTTAGGTGTCTCCATCCACATTTCCTGCAAGATCGATATTGAGATTTCTTTTCTCTGTGGTCTCCTCTAGTGGAGCACTTCTCATTCACTTCCTTTCTCTTCTTTATTGAGTCTGGGAGTTGGTTAACATATATGTGGTTGATCATATTTTTGGAAAACATATTTGGCGTGAACACGATATCTTAAACACCTATCAAGAATCAATTTTGTTGATCATTTCACCCACTATACCCAACTTGTACTTCATGTTCAATGTTACTATGACTTCCTTGGATTCCAGCCTTTGACTAACCCAAGAAAGCATAATGTGAGTCATAAAATCATTTAGATAATATCATCACACTTTATTTTCAATCTAAAACACCTTCGAATTAACCATGTTTAGTTATTCTCATCTTATATTAAAATCCATTTAATCGGTTTGTAAAGAAAATGTGAATTATCCTATGCATATCCCCTGAGAGTGTCATAACCAACAGTGTAGCAAGGCCCATTTTCATTTTCTAGGATACCTCGGGTCAAGCCCGAAACTCCTTGTCGGAGTTTTCACTCCTAGGTACATCTATGCCAGCGCCACCTCTACCTGATCGTATCCAGATAGGGATGTATTTCGTAGAAAACCCACATAATATTTACATTACCAATGTTTTTTCATGTTCTTCTATACAAATCCTCAATGTCTATATTAGGGTAGTGTTTCCTAATCAGAGTTTTTTTCTAAATCTAGCTTACAAGATGTGTACAAAACATTCTCAGATACCAACTGCAACGCCCCTACCCCAGTTACCCATAATCGGTGCATTATTACACAAAATTGGCATGATATAAGGAATCATTTCCTAAAATACTGATCAGTTTAGTAGCCTTGTAAGTACTAGATACATACATATGTTTTACAATACATCATAAAATAAAAAAACAATATTGTGTCCCCATTGAAAACTCTTATATCCCTTAGCATATTCCATAATGTTAATATTAATATACTTATTTGCATCCTAGGAAAAAAACATAATAAAGGGGTGAACTCATATGCTCATTAAGGATAAAAATATAGTGTAAACTGTCATAAATAAGAACAAACATTTAAGACAATGTATAACACTAGAACACAAGCCATTGAAACATAAACATCAATATAATATGGAAAAGTTAAATCAAATAATTCCATTTAATTTTTCACATGGATATTCTAGTAGTTGAATAATCACATGTAATATCAATAGAAAATTTCATAATGATGGAATGCATAATTCCAGTATTCATAACCACATAGTCAAGGCCTTTTTCCAAGACTACCAATAATATTTTGTTAAGGCCTTATTCCAAGACATTACTTTTTTTTAATGAGACCTACCGATGCACTGAGGATCTATATCATGCTCCACCCATCACATACAAAGTCCAATACCTTCCTCATGAAAAAAGCTTCAAACATAACATAATCATTCGTATTAAAACTAGCATACAAAAAGTCAATACTTTAACCGTAAACCATGAATGGTATAAAAATAACACATCCACAGTCAAACATATCAAAAAACAATCAATAAAATATATACAATTTTTATCATAATAAATCAACCTCAATCAATAGTAATATTATGTAAATGAAGTTGACATTGTAGAAAATGATCAGTAAAAATCTTTGAGTGAAATATCCCTTTTTCATGAAAACATTTAAAAGTCTCACTATTTATCCAGAAGCTGTTTAAACTAGATTTCTGAATCATAGTGTCTAACACCACTTTTAAACTTTTATAAGTACTTTTAATTTTAAAACATTAATGTCCATATATATAAATAAAACATTAAAACCATTTTTAAAACATGGACATTAATGAGAAAGATTTTGAAGAATAATTTTTTAAAACATTTAAATTGATATTTTAGTTAGAGTTCCAAACCAAATGATTGACGCTTGAACAAAAATAATTGAGGGAATCAAAAATTTATAATATCATGAGAATAAATGGGTTCATTATAAACTACGTCAAGGTACAGTGTATACACCAAATAAATGTGCATTGGCGTATAACAACAAAAAAGTCTCAATGGAATGTATGTTGAGATAAATTCCTTTATAAATACTATATCCTTAGGTTAAGGATAAATCAATGAAATAATTATGAGTAAAAAATATAAATACACTCAATATTATTGGATATTAAAAGTAAATAAATTAGAGAACATTCCCACATATTCTTGTAAAAACAACACCAATGACTTGGATGTTTAACTCAATGAATTGAAACTGAGTTAAAATTACTATTTTAAAGTTTATGTCGATGAATTGAGAATTTATCAATGGATTGATTATGTGTATCACAATTATATCCACAAAAAGGGGAGTGTAAATTACTACATAGTTAATAAATAGTTATTTCACATATAATCTTGGAGTAAAGTAATCAATGAAGTTTGTATAAAATCGAATGAGGGGAAATTTAAATTTGAAATTCCCTTACTGATTTGGTAACTTACGAAACATAAACCCCATTAATTAATGATCATCCAATGATGATTTAAATACCCATGAATTAAATAATATTATGAAAACTATAAAATCATGGGAAGTATATACACCACATGTAATAAATTAGTGGCGAACATTGGAAATCTCACGGAATTAAAAGTGAGATAAGAAACCTCTTACCACATTGTAATAAATCGAGTAATAAGACCAAAAGTTAATAGCCACCTGATGAATCACATAATTCCATAAATATAAATATAATCATGATAATATATATCAAATTTTGGTACGAAATACACCACATGCAATAAATTGGTGGCGAACAATGGAAATCTCATGAAATTAAAAGTGAGATAAGAAACCACTTACCACAAGGTAATCATTCGAGTCATAAGAACAAAAGTTAATAGCCACAATATAAATCATATAATACTATGAATATAAATAGAATCGTGATTATATATATCAAATGGCAGTACAAAATACACCACATGCAATAAATTATTGGCGAACAATGAAAATATCACGGAATTAAAAGTGAGATAAGATTCCCCTTTGTACTTTTCCTTAGTATAGGACAGGTTAAGCTATTATATAATGGTGAATTTTTTTTATTAAATTATATAATAACCAAATATATAAATATGATATCATATATGATCTTCTAATATTTCTTTGTTAATAATATTTCAGTAGTATCATCGTTTTGAGTGTTAAGTGATTCATTTTCCTTTATAAGCTTGGTTATGTAAGCTATGTTTGTTATGTATATGATGTATTTGATTCATATACATAATTATATAATGTTAATAAAAATTATTTTTAATCATTAAATGAAAATTATTCCTGAATGATTACAATGGGAAATTAATCTCATCGCGTTCGTCGAGACGGTAATCTGTACGTACGCACGAGCAACTATATCATTATATTGATGGTGCAATCGTTTGTAATTTCTTGTTATATCATATATAAAGAATAATTATCATGTTATATTTATTATTGAAATCATTTATACTAATTATTATACCCATCCAAATAATAAAGTGTTTGATTAACAAACTACACCACGACATGGAGAGTGTAAGGTGTGCATACGCAAGTATGGTGACATTGTTATTTATAGGATGGATAGAATAACGAATATGGTTGTACCATATTTAAAATAAAATAATATTATGTACAATGTATGAGAGTAATTATTTTGGTATGGAAATAGAAAAAAAGAAATAGGAATTGGAAGAATAAATGAACATGAAAGAGGGTGGTGAAATTATTACCTCTTCCTCATGTGTTTCCTTTTGAGTTGATCAAAAGGGATTCTTAGGTTGGATTTAAGATCTATTTACGGTCTCTAGGTTGATTTTAGGGAATATGGGAGGATATTTGGGACGGTTTTGGCTGATCGAAATGGATTTGGATGTGTGAAATTAAGAGAATTGGAAGTACCCTTTTATAATAGTGTTGAGAGTCACTTTAAGAAAACCTTGAAATATTATTTTATAATAAATTCATTTTCAGATTATAATCGATCCAAAATGTTTTCTTTTGAGGCTAATGTGGGTATGGGTAGAAAAACTCTCAAACAATAAGCTTTAGACAAGTTTAGTTCACCATTTTAACCTTATATTTTAGATTTAACTCTTAGTTAAATAGTTTAACCTTTACCGTGTCTTCTTGTATTATTACACTATATGGTTAATAAAATTACTATAAACTTCCAAGAGAACCTAAAGTGGTTCATTAATTACATATATAATATTATTTAAGACCTTTGTCCGAACCTTAGATTTTTAGGAATATTATATCAACCAATAATAGAGTATTTTTTTAAAAAACTCATTTATGTAAATTTTGACATTATTTAGTATTTTGTTTTTTTGAAAATCATAAAAACATGATTACTTTGAAAAAAATTATTTAATAAACCCTAACATGTCATATTAACTTATAAAATTAGTTAAATTCCTCAAAAGTATAAAATTTCACTTATTTGGTTATTTATAATATCAATTATTTTTATCTTTCATTAATAGGGTAATTACTGCATCATCATTGTGTCATAAATAAATTTAATTATTTAATGTCTAAAAATTATAAATAAAATAATTTTATGTATTAAATATATTTATCTTTCTAATTTATATTTATAGTCAAATTTATCCTATTTATAACCATATAATAAAAATGGTTTAGTTATTTTTATCCAATAGAATTAGGACATGTGTTAGGGTAAATATAATATCATTTTTACCCTTAATTGCCCTATTTACTTTTAACCGTGGTAAATAGAAGTTAAAAGTTACTTTTCACCAAAAATTATTTTCATCTTATTGAACCAAATTTTACTTCTTTATGTGAACTTTACCTCTCTAACTTTTGAAATTCAACTCATGGAAGCGGTAAAATTTTGTTTTATGCAAATTTGAAAATGCTCCTTCAAGATGGGTAAAAGACAGTAAAGAGTTCAATAAAATTTTATACATCTAATTTTATTATAAAATGAATCCAATAAATTACATAGAACTTATATAGGTATTATATATCTATTTTGAATTAAAATAAATTTAAATAAAATAAATAATTATTTAAATAAAATGTCGGTTTTAAACTATAACGCAATGGTTTTCACTATTTCATCAAAAATTGAATGTTTTTAGAAAAATACCAAAAATTCACCCTAATATAATTTGGATATTAAAAATTAAAAAATGATTTACATTTTACCAAATTCAAAACAAATATGTTTCATTAATTAATTTAAAATTTATTTTGGTTGTTGAAATCAAAAGGCGGGTTTTTAAAAATAAAAAACTATCAAAAGATTAGCATGTGTTTATGTTAAATTTATACGGGAAATCACTTATAATGAACTAAGTTGTATTAAATGATAAAAATATAATCTAATTATACTTCCGAACCATTCAAATTCATAATCTAACCCTATATATTATTTCAATTAAAAAAGTTGTTTTCAATTAAAATTTATTATTTTTCGGTATTCATCAAAATATGAAATTTATCAGAAAAGTTCCAAAACTTTATTCAAAATAAATTTTCAAGTCTCGATTCTAAAGAAGAATTTAATTTCATTAAATTTAATATATAAAATTTTCAAATATTTGTTCCAAAAAGGTTTTTCCATTAGACGATGATAAAATTGCATTTTTTGAAAAATAATTATTTAATCTGAAAAAATGAATTTGTTCTCATATTATGTCTAAGAATCAAATAATATGAATTATAAAATAATATGGAGTATATAAAATTCAAATTTTAGTTAATACTATTCATAATCTCTTTTGAACGACTAGTTTGGTAAATAATGGTGTTCTCAAACTCGGTGTTGCGTGTAGCGCAAGCTATTGAATTAATTTAAAGAAAATAACTTACATTGAAATCATGGGGTGTTAAATATATACATAGTTTAGAACTGTGGGTATAGAACATAATATCATGGGTATAGGATATACCCACAATTTTGGGAACAGAAGGAACTTAAGCCCTTGGTATATCTTTGAGCTATACCCATAGATTGAATATGATATTTCTATGGTTATGAACCATGGAAATGTGTGTATGGGAAATAGTTCATCATGTCAATATCCACATACCCATGGTCATGAAATTGTGGTTATGTGATTTAAAAAAATTCTTACCACCAAATTTGAACCACGGGCTATCACAATAGATTCTAAGTGCCTAACCAATGAACCATGTATGATTATCAATATATAAATATATATTTTCTTATATAATTTTTTTAAATGTGGATATAGTTTAAAAAATGTGGTAATAGATATTCCCACATAAATTTTTTATTCTCATGGTTTATTGTCATGGTTTACAAAAACACAGGAAATAGGGATGGCCTATACCCATGGTTTTGTGGAATCTTTTGGTATAGTTTTGACCAATACCCACAGTTTTTGGGGAATCATGGTTATAAGTCTTGAACCAAATCCTGAACCCACAATTTTTGGAAAATCCATGGGCATAGGTCTTGAACCAAACCCTATACCCATGGGTTTTGAAAATCCGTTGGTATATATATGAGATAAACCCTATACCCATGGTTTTTTTAATCTTGTGGTCTAATAACCCAGTTCTTCTTTTTGATGTACAATTTTATTTATTCATTTTCCTGGATTTGTTTTTGAGAAAACAAGTAAAAACTAGACAAGTACTAGAATCATAATGTCACATGAGTTGATTCAGTATTACATGCCTTGTAATTCTAAGTACACACCATGTAGTTTGGCCATGTATGATGGGAGTACATGGTGTGTGGTCGTGTTGGAAAGGAAAGGAGGAAAAACTAACTACATGTCGTGTACTTCTCAGTACACATCGTGTTGTCATGTAGAGAGGTCCTAGAAAGTAAGTTGCTGGAAAACAATTTCCAAATGAATAATAAAATGATATAAATGCCTTTTGTATGGTATTACACGTCATGTATGTGTGTTTTTACATTTAAATAGGAATAAGCCTCTCTATTCAACAGAACGGACAGGGGGTTCGCCGGGTTGAAGAAAAAACACCATCAAAACTTTAACCTTCTCCCAAAACCTTGTTCCGACTCTGATTCGATCACATTCTATTGATTTTGAACTGTATCAGTAAGCTCCCAAATAATCTTGTGTGGTTCTTCAAAAGTCTTGTTCTATAATATGTTATTTAAGGTTGAGTGTGTATTCTTTTTTCATAGAACTATGTCATTCTAGCTCGAATTGGAGCTTGAGTCAAGATGTAGAGATTCGTACTATGACATGGTGGGAGATCTCATTCTAATTGCTTCCTTTAAAGTTGTGTATATCTGTCTTTGTGTCGCACGCCCACATTTGGGGTGTCACTTTATTGAGACTTTGTCCCTTGTTAATGCCTAAGGATGTTTAGGTGATTAAGTATACGAATTAAAGCATGTGGGGACTGTTAGTTTTGATTAAGGGCCTCCATGTGTGTTCATTTCTCTTTGATAACTATTGTTTGGCCATTTGGATTATGATAACCATGGTTATGATTATGTTTTCCCTACTATGTGTTTTTTGAAATGATTTGGTTAAATAAACGTTTACTAATGTGAGTTGTTTCTTGCTAACCATGTTATAGTGTAAAAATTTATTGTATTATTTATTATGCTGAAATGATGAGATAAGGGTTTTCCCCTTTTTCATTTCTTAAGCCTCTAGGTGAGATTTTCTATGCCTGTGGGAAATAGTTTTTATGCTTGTTGGTGAAGTTTTTTATGCATTCTGGCGAGATTTGTTGTGCCTATGGGTGGAATTGGTTGTGCCTACGGGTGAAGATGTGTTTTATGCCTATGGGAGAGGTCATGCAAGTGGGAAATATGTTGAAGTGATTATTAAATAAAAATGGAAAATATGAATTGTATGATTCTTTACTTTTGATTACATTCTAGTTACTACATTTCCCTTATATACTACTGCATCATATACTATCTGATAGATTGGAACAGACCTTTATTGGTTTCTTACTGAGATTTATTTCTCACAACCTATTTGGTCCATGTTTTTAGTCCCAAGTAGACAATTTTGTTGCTGGTATAGATAGGGTAAAGGCCCCTTTTTCAGGTACTTGATTGCTTCTTAGGAATAGTAGAGCATGGAACCAAGCCAAGGTATGTAATGCTACTGATATTCATTTTGTTTTATCATACATAGTTATTGTATGGTACTTGATTACTGTGTATCCTGTTTTCACTATTTTCATAGAACTTGTTACATGGTGCATCATTTTGATATTATATTCCTTATTATTAACATTATCCATTAGTCTTTAGTTGTTTACTCGAGTTGAATGGTGTTTACTCCTTACTCTATTTTTTATTATCTATTCCACTATGTTAAACTCTACCAAGGAGGTAATAGTTTCCCCACTATCACACCGTAGGCCCTCACTGCTAGTCAGCAGCCTCTGACATTGGGGAAAATGTGCTTTAGGCCATGTGGCTAACCAGGTATAGTGAGCCTATTAGTGGCATCCGGATTCGGGACATTACGAAGTGGTATCATAGGGTTTTTCTACTTTTTCTTATTATTTGGAGATTATATAAAGGATATAGAATTTGGTAATTGATTGTGCCCGAGTGTAGCTACCCCGTGTATAGGGAAAATCCAAATTACACTAAATTAAATTGTGCTTTTGGATTTTGCACTATTACATTTGATTTGATTTCACAATTGGGTGACACACATGATTTAAGATATTACTATTGATGAAATTGTAGGTTCTATTTTAGTTTAAACCTGATGAGATGAGGGTGTTCCATCTCATGAATCATATATGAACCTGTTAGAATCATATTCCATGTATTATGTCATGGCATCTAGGATGCATTAGATATTTCATGTTGTTTTGATAGATTTCATGCTAGAGATGTATGTTGTTGTGATAGTACCATGATAGATATACCTTTTTTATAGGTGTATTGATATGTGCAATGGTTGAATTCAATTGAGTCCAAACACAGGTTCCTGAGGTGTAAGGGCCCTCTCGGACCAGAATTTGGTGGATCATGTTTCAGCTTTTTATATTTAATTGTGTAATTATATGTTATGATCATGTTCCAAACATTGAATCGTGGGGATTATGGGCTCTCAAGGATCGAAATTTGGCATCCCACTGGTTCATTTTTCTGCTGAAAAAGGGTTTTTGGGGGCAATTTGGAAGTTCTGTCTTAAAAACCCCAGTATACACGGCGTGTAGTTTAGCCTAACACAGAGGGTGTTCTTCCTGATTAGGGAGAAGGTGTTCCATGTTTTAAGATGCAAATTTCGTGTATCATATGTACACATTGTGTAGTATCTGACCATGTAAATAGGTCATGTGTGAGGAGAATGGGTTGTTGAGTTTTCACTATAACACGTCGTGTTCTTCTGGTACACGCCGTGTAGGCTACCCATGCAGAACCTGTGTAAAACTGGCCATGTGGGTGTACATAGCCATGATGATGGGCTTGTATACATGTCGTGTAAAGGTGGAACACACTGTGTACCAGGGTTGATACATGCCTATGATGGTGGTATCACATGACCATGTGATGACATAAGGGTACACTCCATGTATTCTTTTTACACGCTGTGTAGTGCCTTTTTTCCAAACATTTAGGGTCTTATCCTAGTTTTTTTCAATTTTGAAGGGAAAAACAAGACAATAAGTTTGAACTAAATCATTTTTTTTTGAACTTGTAGAGTCAAGCCACCATAATGACCATAAGATGTATGTCAGGAGAGCGTCTATTATCATACTCCAGAGATAGAATTCCATGGGAAACCAATGGATCCTCCAATTATTCTAGTTAAAAAAAGCAATTAAACCAAACGCAGGGGTAGATGCATAGTTCTATGAAGGATTTAAAAGTTTCATGAAAACCATTCAGGGAGTATAGTAGGCTGCAATATCTATGGAAGAGCTTACATGAATATTCCAGAAACAAGATTCACCTACGTTTTCAGGGGATGCCATACCACAGGGTATGGAATCCTGGCTGGAATCAATGTTGAATACCGTCGAGCATCTAGAGACGCCTCCTTAGAGGAGGTTCCAAGCCCATGAATTATATACTTCATGATTCCGCCAAGAGGTTGTGGGATGTTACCACTCAGACAGAGTGTTATCCATACATGGAATGGGAATAATTTTAGGTTTTCTTATATGACTATTTATTTCCCGAGACTCCGATGGATGATTGAGCCTGGGAGTTCATGCATCTAGAGTAGGGTCTATTTCAGTGACGGAATACTCAGAAAATTTCATTGAACTTCAGCAATCCACACCTATTCTGATGGGTAAACAGATCTCAAGAGCTATGCATTTTGAGGATGGTCTTTGGTATGGAATTTAAGCACAGGTGAACGTTTTCAGTTTTCCTTTTGTACATGGTATCATGAATTAGTCACCGATCACCAAGCATAATTTGTGGAAAGCTAGAGGTGTGAAACAGGTTGGTTCGGCACTAAGATTTTGTATTGTCTCGGCTAGAAGCAAGAAGCATCATATGGAGAATTCTTTTGGGGATACGAGTAGTCATAACCTTTTCTCTTTTAGCTAGGTGAGGTTATACCAGTGTGGTAGATCTAGGAAAATGAGAGCACAGGGTCTGATGGACCCAGTCAAGTGTCGAGCTTATGGTAGGATGGGCCACCGATAGTGTTATTGTAGGATGTTTCCACCAGCAACTATTGAGAGAGGGTCTATACCGACTCCACATTCAGCAGTGGGGTTAATAGCTTCTCACCATTAAGGAAACTGGAATACGTCAGGTCATTCTGGCTAAGATGGTTGTCGTGGTTATGGTAGCCAGACCCCAGGATCTCAGCAACAGCAAGGCAGGTTAGCTCCAGGTAGCCATGTGGTGTCACGGGGCCATATTACAAGACATATATATGTGGGGAAACATACCCAATAAAATCAGGATCATGAACCTTCCATTTTCATAGGTACTAATCTATTCTCCTCTATTTTATCTTCTACCCTTTTTGATACTGTTTCTACACATAGTTTTATATCTATGGCCATTTTGGAATTCCTTAGGCCTTGTTTTTATACATCTACTGATATTATAATGCTAGACACTCCATTAAGGATTATAATGGAAAGTGCGTGTCAATGCAAGGACTTCCCCCTTGAGTTTGGTGGGTGTCACTTTCTATTGGACCTCTATGTCTTAGAGATGATAGGATTCATTGTCATTCTTGTAATGGACTAGTTGGTTCCCTTCTGAGCCTTTGACGATTTCTGTCACTGTAGGGTGAGCTTCATGTCACCAAAGGAAAAAGTGTTTCTACATAATGGTGAATGGGAAATCCAAGTGATCCGTGATGGTCCAGAGAATCGTGGGTTTGGTGGGAAGATAGCCCAGATTGTGAATTTCTATCTAGATGATCATGGAACATGTCTGGAAGATTTCCCTCCAGTGGTTGATCGTTTCAAGGATGTTTTTCCAAATGATATCTCAAGATTACCACTAATTAGAGATGTGGAGTCCACTGTCATACTAGTTCTAAGAGATGGAATGGTATCCATTCCTCCTTACATGATGGCTATGACAGAGTTGAGAGAACTCAAGGGGCAGCTGGGTGTTCTAGAAGCTAAGGGTTTCATCCAACCTAGTACTTATGATTGGGGTTTTCCAGTCCTTTTTTTTAAGATTGTGGATAGTACCCTTATATTTTGTGTGGATTATCGAAAACTAAACCATTTGATGGTTAAAAACTGATATCCATTTCCACAGATAAATGGCATGTTTGATCATCTTCGAGGATCTCGAGTGTTCTCGAAGATTGAACAAAGGTAAAGATATCACCAGGAACATGTTCAATTGTTAGACATACGTCGTACAGCCTTTTGTAGCAGGTATGGTCACATTGAGTTCTTGGTTAGGATGATTGGTCTTACGAAGGCGCTAGCAGGTTTCATGGAACTGATGAATAGAGTGTTCCATCCATACCTTGAATCATTTATGGTGGTGTTCATGGATAATATCTTGGTGTATTCTCCAAATTGAAACAACCATTCCAAACACCTTGAGATCATTTTTAATACACCGAGAGAGAATAAGTTATATGCTAATATCACTAAATGCTACTTCTAGATGGATCAGATTAAATTCCTCTGTCACGTCATCTCAGAGGCTGGATTATTAGTGGACCCGAAGAAGGCGAGAGCAGTAGTGACCTGGGAGCATCCCAAGAACATTTTTGAGGTATGGAGATTCTTGGGGACAGCTGGTCATTACAGATGTTTTATATAGCACTTATCACACATACCAGCACTGATGACGGTTATCACACTTAGTACCACAGATGATGGGCTTGACCAAGAAAGGTGTGAAGTTTGAGTTGTTAGATTCTTTTGGCATATCCTTTCAAAAGTTGAAGGGACATTTGACTTCAGCGTTGATACTAATATTTCCAGAGTCAGGAAAAATTTACACTTTGTACTGTGATGCATTTGGTATTGGGCTAGGATTAGTGATTACATAGGGGGTCAAGTTGTTTCATATGAGTCTCAGAAGTGGAGGCCACATGAGATGAATTACCCGACACATGCTCTCGAGTTAGCTACAATTCATCATGCTTTGCACTGTTGGATAAATTATTTTACTGGGAGAGAATTTTTTGTTGTAAATAGACCAAAAATGTACCAAATCCATATTTACTCAACATGATTTGAATCTAAGACAACAAAGGTGGGTGAAATACCTTCAGTTATTTGATTTTAAGCTTACTTATATGCCTAGAAAAGGAAATACAGTTGTTTATGCAATGAGAAGGAGGGCATAGATACAGGCATTACATGAGGCTAGTGGTGAGTGGCATCTTATGGATTTGTTCATTGAGATGCATTTAAAGGTGCACGATAGTCAAGGGTAGGCTTATCTTTCATATTTTTTTGTTACATCTACCCTACTGGAAAGAGTGAGGATGTATCACATTCTAAAGGCCTAGTTCTACGGGAGAGTGTGGCAGGAGAGGACTCTCCTCTTGGATGGATGATAGGCGATGATGAAGTTCTTCGTGGACATGGATATGTGTGGGTTCTTGGGGATATATGTTAGGTGTGTATGTGAGAGTTTTATGCTACATCTTGGGCAGTGCATCCTGAAGTTACCTAAATGTATCGTGACGTGCGTCATTAGTACTGGTGGCTGGGTGTGAAACAAGAAGTTCCTAATTTTGTTACAAGGTGTTCCACCTATTAGTAGGTGAAGGAAGAGTATCAACAGCCAGTTGGGCTTTTAAAATAGTTAACTATTTCATAGTGGATGAGTGATGATGTCACTATTGATTTTGTGAAAGTGTTACCGAGGTCTCCTAGAAGAAGCGATGCTATGTGGATCATAGTAGACAGTCTTACAAAGTTCGGTCATTTCTTACCAGTCAAAGAGACCTTTTTTATTGATGAACATGGAAAGCTATAAATTTGATAGGTGGTATGACTTCATGGGGTTCCTTGTTCTATCATTTCAGATAAGGACACCCGGTTTATGTTTTTTTTCTCATACAGTTATCAGACGGTGGTGGGTACACAGGTGATTCTGAGCACAACATACCACTCTCAGACCCATTACCAGTCAAATCATATGATACGGGTTCTAGAGGACATGTTCCATGCCTGTGTCTTAGACATTAGAGGATCATTGGATAAGAATATACCCCAGGTTGAGTTATCTTATAATAATAGCTTCTAGGATACTATTTAGATGGCGTTGTATGAGGCTTTGTATGGTATTTCATGCTGATCACCCCTATGTCGGCTGGAGGTAAGAGAGGTAGCTATTTTGGGACCTCATCTTGTCTAGGAGACTAGTGAGCAGGTCTATGTGATTTAGATGTGGATGGATAATGCGCAGTCTCTTCATGAATCATACGTTGATCACCATAGATGACCTTTGGAGTTTGAGGTCGGGGATCAAGATTTCCTATTTGTTTCACCGAGTTTGGGACACAAGCAGATCATGATATAGGGTAAAGGTTCCCTGAGATATGTGAAACCGCTTGAGATTCTAGACTGAGTTGTGTCAGTTTCCTATCAGTTACAGTTACCTCAGAGTCACCAAGCCATGCATGATGTCTTCTATGTATCTTAGCTATGCCACTATCACTCAAAATTTTCCCACATATTTAAGCCCGATGAGGTTGTGCTTCAGAATGATGCATCCTTTTAGGAGAATTTGATTCGTATAGTTAACATGTGCATGAAATTTCTCTGTTTTTGGTAAGTTCCACTCAGACGGGTGTTATGGAAGCATGGCCGAATATAAGATGAGACTTGGGAGCAGGAGACTGACGTACGTGCCCAATGGCCATTGTTATTCTCAGGTATTCCTTAAGCACCCTTGGAAGGGAAATTAGGGATGAATTTATTTAAGGGAGAGTTTGTAAGAACCTGATTATTCTTTTTGAGGTATGGTTTCTTTTATTCTTTTTCATAGAGTATTTTTTTAGAAAATAAGGGAAAGGTAGACAAGTACTGAAATCATACTGTCATATGGGTTGATTCAGGGTTACACATCATTTAATTCTACGTACACACTATTTAGTTTGGCCATGTATGATAGGAATACATGGTGTGTGGGAATTTCTACAAGGAAATGATGTAAAACTAACTACACATCACGTACTTATCAATACACATTGTGTATTCATGTCAAAAAGTCTTGCAAAGTAATTCTATGTAAAACGACCGCCAAATAAATAGTAAAATGATATAAACACCATGTGTATTATATTACATACCGTGTATATGTTTTTTATCAACTAAAATGGGATGAATCCCCTCTTTTCGGCAGAACAGACAGGGGGCTCGCTGGGTTGAAGAACAAGCACCATTGAAACATCAACCTTCTCCCAAATCATCATTCAAACTCCAATTCGATCAACATCAGTTGTGTTTGAACTGTATCGGTAAGCTCTCAATTATTTTTGGTCCATTATTCCAAATTTTTATTCAAGAGAATGTTTTTTAAGGTTGATTTTGTGTTCTTGTTTATTAGATCTACGTCGTTCTAGCTTGAATTGGATCTTGAGGTCGGACAATGAGAGTCATACTACATTGAGTTAGGTGGTCTCATTCTAATTTCGTACTTTCAAGTTGTTTATTTGTGTTTTTATGTCATGGGATGACATTTAGTGTGTCTCTTTATTGATACTTTGACCCTTATTAATGCCTAAGGATGTTTTTTTGATTATGTATCTGAATTGAAGCATGCGGGGACTATTTGTTTTGATTAAGGGCCACCCCGCGGGCGCATTTCCCTTTGATAACCGTTGTTGGGCCTTTTTGGTTAGGATAACCATGGTTGTGCCTTTGTTTTCCCTATTATGGGTTGTTTGAAATGATTTGGTTAATTAAACATTTACCAAAGTGAGTTATTTCTTGTTAACCATGTAATAGTGTAAATATTAATGTGTTTTTTAATATGCAAAAAATTTCAGATATGGGCATGCCCCATTTTGATTTGTTATGCTTGCGGGCGAGATTTGTTATGCCTACGTGTGTTATTTGTTGTGCCTATGGGTGGAATGGGTTGTGCCTGCAGGTGAGGATGTGGGTTATGCCTGTGGGTGTGGACTTTCTTATGGGGAAGATGTAGAATTTATTATTAAATGAAAATGGAATACACCACTTGTTGGATTGTCAAATTTTTAGTACATTTTAGTTACTACATTTCCCTTGTACACTATGGATTGATATACTCACTGACAGATTGACACAGAACTTTGGTGGTTGGATACTGGGATTTATTTCTCCCACCCAATTTGGGCCATGTTTTTAGGACCATGTAGACTATATAGTTCCAGGTGTTGATAGGGGAAAGGCCCCCTTTTCAGGTACATGATTGGTAATTAGAAGTATGAGAGCATGAGACCAATATAAGGCATACGATGCTGCTGAGTTTCATTTTATTCTACCGTACTTTGGTACTGTATTGTACTTGATTGTAGTGTTTCATTTTTTTTCTATTTTCTTAGAACATATGACATGATGAATCATTTTGATATTATATGAATTATGGTAAACGTTATCTTTCATTATTCAGTTGTATAATCTAATCTCGTGCTATTTACTACTTTTTCTATTTGTTATTATTTATTCCATTGTGTTACACTTTTCCAACACTACTACAAAAATGGGCTTTATCAACGCTAAAAGTCGGATTTATCAGCACTAAAAAAGAACTGTAAATCTCAGCGCTAATAAAAGGGTGGGGGTCCCCTTTATTGGTGCTAAATAAGCATTGATAAAGGATAACTTTCTCTGGGCTAAAAATGTGATGATAAAGGGAGACTATACCAGCCCTAAAAAGGTGATGATAAATGACCCCTTTATCAGTGCTAAAAAAGAATTGATAATTTTGTTTTTTATCAGCGCTCTTTTAGCACAGATAAACTGACCCTCTATCAGCTCTTTTTTTAGCGCCGATAAAGGTGTCTTTTATCAACATTTTTTTAGCGCTAATAAAGGCTTCCTTTATCAGTGCTAAAAATGCGCTGATAAATTCCCTGTCTGCTGCAATAAAAAATTCTGTAGCAGAACACCCAAACAATACCTGCAAAAAATTTAGTATCTCAACAAGTATACCCATACAAAATTAACACATAATTAATAAGGTAATTACACCAAGTATACCCATAAAAAATTATACCCATACACCATTAACACATAATTCATATGTTAATTAATGACATAAAGAATTCAATTCAGAATTCTGGGGGTTGGGGCTATTCGGGGGTTTGGGGTGGGTGTCCAAGGGGAGTAGGGATGTCTGGGGGGATGGGGGTGTCCGGGGGTGATCAGGGTTTCCAGGGGGTGGGGGCGGTCCAAGAGGTTGGGGGATATCCAAGGGGGTGGGGTGATGTCCATGGGGTGGTGGGGGGTGTCCATGAGGGTGGGGGTGTCCAGGGGTGGGGTGTCTAGGTGGTGGGGTTGTGTCTAGGAGGGGGGTGTCTATGTCGGGGCATCCAGGGGGGTGGTGGGGTGTCTAGGGTGGTGGGTGTGTCCATGGGGGTGTCCATAGTGGTGGGATGGTGTTCAAGGTGTTGGGGGGGGGGTTCTAGGGGGGATATCGGGGGGTGGGGGCAGTCTAGGGGGTTGTGGGGCTGTCCAAGGGGGTAGGGTGGTGTCCAGGAGGGTGGGGGTGGCCATCCATGGGTGGGGGTGTCCATGGGGGTGGGGGTGGTCTACGTGGAGGGGTGGTGTCCAGGAGGGGTGGGGGTGCCGTCTAGGGGGTTGGTGGGAGTCCAGGGGTGGGGGGTCCTGGGGGTCGGGGGAGTTGTCCAGGGTGGGGGGCTCTCCATGGGCGTGTCTAGGGGGTGGGGGTGTCCAGGTGTTGGGGGGCTTTCTAGGGGGTGGGGGTGTCCAAAGGGGTGGGGGTGTCAAGGGGGTGGGGTGGTTTCTATGGAGTGGGCGGTCCAAGGGGTTGGTGGGGCTATCCAAGGAGGTTGGGTGGTGTCCATGGGGGTGGGGGTGGCAGTCTATGGGGGTGGGGTGTCCAAGGGTGGTGGGGGAGGTTTCCAGGTAGTGGGGTGGTGTCTAGGGGGTGGGGGATTCCTGGGGTGGGGGCCATCTAGGGGGTTGGGGGGCCGTTAATGGATTGTTCTCTTAAAGTATCAACATAATCCGAATGCTTTTTGTCGGATTTTCATAGGTCAGTTGTTGTTTGCACATAAAATTATGTCCATTTAAAACAGAAGAGAGACACTTTGAGTGATACCAACCACATTGTGCCTCAGATTGAGGTGGGGTTGACTCTTACATGTCAAAAATGACCCATGGATCGTTCTCCTAAATGATAAACACAATACAAATGTGTTTGGGTGGATTTATGCAGGTCAGTTGTTGTTTTCACTTAAAATTATGTCCATTTTAAACAGAAGAGAGACTCCTTCAGTGATACCAACCACACCATGCCTTAGATTGAGACGGGGTTGACTCTTAAATGTCCAAAATGACCTATGGATTGCTCTTATAAAGGATCAACACAATTCAAATGTGTTTGGTAAGATTTCTGTTGGTTAGTGGTTGTTTTCACTTAAAATTCTGTCCATTTTAAACAAAAGAGAGACACATTGAGTGATACCGGCCTCACCGTGCCTTGGATTGAGGTTGGATTGACTCTTACACCTCAAAAATGATCCATGGATCATTCTAATAAAGGTCTAACACAATCTTAATGCGTTTGGTTGGATTTCCATAGGTCAGTTGTTGTTTTCAATTAAAATTCTGTCCATTTTAAACAGAAGAGAGACACTTTGAGTGATACCAGCAACACCGTGCCTCAGATTGAAGTGGGGTTGACACGTATACATCAAAAATGACCCATGGATCATTATCTTAAAGGATAAACACAATATAAATGCATTTTCTCAGATTTCCATTGGTCAGTTTTTGTTTTCACTTAAAATTTTGTCCATTTTAAATAGAAGAGGGACACTTTGAGTTATACCGGCCACACCATGCCTCGGATTGAGGCAGGGTTGACTCTTACATTTCAAAAATGACCCTTGGATCGTTATACTAAAGGATCAACATAATCTGAAGGCTTTTGGTCCGATTTCCGTAGGTCAGTTGTTTTTTCACTTAAAATTCTACCCCTTTTAAACAAAAGAGAGATACATTGAGTGATACCAGCCACACCATGCCTCGGATTGAGGCGAGGTTGAACCGTACATGTCCAAAATGACCCATGGATCGTTCTCATAAAGGATCAACACAATCTGAATGCGTTTGGTCATATTTCTATAGGTTAGTTGTTTTTTTCACTTAAAATTCTGTCCATTTTAAACAAAAGAGAGACACTTTGAGTGATAATAGCCACACCGTGACTCATATTGAGGCAGAATTGACTTGTGCACATAAAAAATTACCCATGTATCATTCTCATAAAGTATCAACACAATACGAATGCGTTTGGTCAGATTTTTGTAGGTAAGTTGTTTTTTTCACTTAAAATTATGTCCATTTTAAACAAAAGAGTGACACTTTGAGTGATACCGGTCACATCGTACCTTGGATTGAGATGAGGTTTAATTTTACACATCAAAAATGACCTATGGATCATTATCCTAAATGATCAACACAATATGAATGTGTTTGGTCCGATTTCCGTTCATTCAGTTGTAGTTTTCACTTAAAATTATGTCCATTTTAAACAAAAGAGAGACCCTTTGAGTGATACCGGTCACACTGTGCCTCATATTGAGGTGGGGTTGACTCGTACATGTCACCAACACACCCAATGATCTTTCTCCTAAAAGATAAATATTATCTGAATGCGTTTGGTCAGATTTCATTAGGTCAGTTTTTTCCCTTAAAATTTTGTCCATTTTAAACAAATGAGAGACACTTTGAGTGATACCGGCCGCACCATGCCTCAGTTTGAGTCATAGTTGAAAATTTCATGTCAAAAATGACCCATGGATCGTTATCCTAAAAGATCAAAAAAATATGAATGTGTTTGGTTGGATTTATGTAGGACAGTTGTTCTTTTCACTTAAAATTCTGTATGTTTTAAACAGAAGAGTGAGATTTTGAGTGATATCGGCCACACCATGCCTCGTATTGAGGCAGGGTTGACTCTTACATATCAAAAATTATTCATGGATCATTCTCCTAAAGGATGAACATAATACAAATCTGTTTGGTCAGATTTCTGTAGGTCAGTTATTGTTTTCACTTAAAATTTTGACCATTTTAAACAAAAGAGAGATATTTTGGGTGATACCGGCCACATTGGGCCTCATATTGAGGCGGAGTTAGCTCTTACACGTTATAAATGACCCAAGATCGTTTTCCTAAAGGATCAACACAATCTGAATGCGTTTGGCCAGATTTTCGTATGTCAGTTGTTGTCTTCACATAAAATTCTGTCCATTTTATACAGAAGAGAGACACTTTGAGTGATACCGGTCACATGTTGCCTCAGATTAAGGTGGGGTTGACTTGTACATGTGAAAAATTAACCATGGATCGTTCTTAAAAAGTATCAACACAATCCAAATGTGTTTCGTCAGATTTCCATAGGTCATTTTTAGTTTTCATTTAAAATTATGCTCATTTTAAACAGAAGAAAGACACTTCGAGTGATACTAGCCACACTGTGCCTAAGATTGAGGTGGGGTTGACTCGTACATATCACCAAAGGACCCATGTATTGTTCTCCAAAAGGATACTCACAATATGAATTCGTTTTGTTGGATTTCTATAGGTCAGTTGTTCTTTTCACTTAAAATTCTATCTATTTTAAACAAAAGAGAGACACTTTGAGTGATACCAGCCACACTGTGACTTGGATTGAGGTGGGGTGGACTCTTACACGTCACAAATGACACATGAATTGTTATCCTAAAGGATCAACACAATCTGAATGTGTTTGGTCATATTTCTGTACATCATTTGTTGGTTTCAATTAAAATTTTGTCCATTTTAGACAAAAGAGAGACCCTTTGAGTGATACCAGTCACATCGTGCCTCATATTGAGGTGGGGTTGACTCGTACATGTCTCCAACACAACCATGGATTATTATCATAAAGGATCAACATAATTTGAATTGGTCTGGTTGGATTTCCATCGTTTAGTTTTTTTCACTTAAAATTTGGTCCATTTTAAACAAAATAGATACACTTTGAGTGGTTCATCTTTCTTGCATGTTACGGGTGCATCTCATATGTTAAAATGGAAAAACTAATCATTAGATAAATGCTGATTTATTTAATAAAAATTAAAATTTTCATATGAACATTTACATATAACAATGCTTCATCTTTTGATCCCCTTAACCCCTCTAAAAAATGACCGCCAATTGTACACATCCCAAAGTCAAATTTTTATGCTATTTGTGTACAATCTGCCATCAGGTATGTGGCCCACTCATTTCTAAACAAATATATATTGTCTTATCAGTATGAGGCTTTTTGGAAGTCATAGTAGTACTGAAAAATATAAAAATAAATAATTAAAAAATAAATTAAATGAAATTGTAGTTGTTTTTGAAAATAACTCTTTAGGGATGCTAGTTTGTTGATGAAAAATGGTCTCTTTCCTAAATTTACAAAAAATAATTACCACAATCATTATCGTTTGATTATTTTGGACACTGAAAAAAAAATTATCATTAGGAGAATAAGTAACGTGTGTTGATATGTGTTTGGATAGTGAAATTTTATTATATATACCCTAATATTTGTCCAGACGTAGTAATTTATCACCTCTTTATTCTTAGTCTCTGTCCTCATTACTTTTTTAGAAAATAATGATACACATCCCTATCATAATAGAATAATTAGTAAAATATAATATAAATTATATTACATGATTTTTAGACCTAAAACGTAGGATGTAGTGTCTAACAGATTCACAAACTCCATCATGTGTGGTCGGTTTGATGGATATCCTTGCATTGAATCCAGAAAATAAATCTTTGGAGTATCCAAGTTCACCACAATTAGCAGCCAATGTTTCCTAAAAACACAAAAAGGAATAAGTAATAAAAGAAGTGAAAATATAATTGATATCCTTTAATCCTAGAGTTTTACCCCTACATGGTTGGTATTAGGAAGAGTCTATCATCTGTAATCTTTCTATCAAATGCTTTTAGTAAGCCATTAACTATTTACTTCTTTTTTGATGGCTCTAATTTCGTTAGATGTGTTGATGTGGTATAAGGACTAACGAGTCCGAATTTTGAATAATGGGAAAATTCATTCAACTATTTTTCATATATACGTCTGTCAACAATATAAAACACATTTGTCCTGATTTTGAAATTAGATTAGATTTTAGAAAATAAATTCAACAAAACATACCGCATATATATATTTACAACTGTGACGCCAAGCCAACCATTTTCAAGGATCTCATTTACATTTTCAGCAGCAATGAAATGTTGACTTTCCACTCTGTATATATTCTTTTCAAAAACCACTATATTACTACCACCACCTCTTATCTTTGTATCCACATGAGTCTTAAATGCTAGAAAATGTGGATAGAGAATAGGTGGTTGTATTGTTCTTTTTTATCTCTTTGGGATCGGTTGGTCGATCATTTAGATGGTTTTCAGTTGACGTTTTCACCCACTTTCCTTTGTCTGCATGTAATCTTACATGTTGTGAAGGCCATGCAATGAATGTCCCAATAGCCTTTTAGACCATATGAATATCATTGTCATAAATTGGAATAGGTAGCTCTGCATTTGGCTCATGAGCTACAATAATTGTTACTTTCAGATGATCCTTCGGAAGTGGTCTATTATGCGCCTTGTCATCTGGGATGTTGAACACTGTAGCCCTCGCTACAAGGTGATAGGTGGGTGTTGATAGATATAAATCACATCAATTATCACCTTATAAAAGATCAGTACAAGAAAAGTATCAGTGTTTGTCGGATTCACATTTCATGAGAACAATTATTAGAATATTAATTACCATGACTAAGACAGCTCTTTGAGGGGAATGGCTCACCTCATAGCTGGTGGGGGTGGAGTGGGATCTTCACGCACTTGTTGTTCCTGAGTTGTGTCTTCTCCTTACTTCTCATCCATAAAAGTTTCTAGCAACTCTCCTTTCCATTGAAATCATTCTTCAAGAGTTTATATTCCTTCTCTCATTTGTTTCAATTTTTCATCTTTATCATCTATTTCTTTTTTTCTCAAAATTTACTCAGGGTGCCCCCCCAAACCTCCCACCTCTAACATGACCATATTGTTCTGGCTACTTCAAAGCCTTCGATAATAGGTCTGCATACACTACAGGAGTAGCTGATTCCTGTGGCTGTCAGATATAAGAAAACAACCAATTATTTTTATGTAATAGTAATTTAAAACAAATATTTTTATCATTGTGTCATATATACACATATTTCCGACACGTTTTGTGTGGTCTCATCTACATGCATCCCTTCCTTATTCACACATGCCTCCTTCCATAGCACATTACATGGGATAGAAGTGTCTTTGGTTTTAGACACATAAATCAACATATAAATATAGAAAGATAAT
Organism: Viscum album; assembly: GCA_963277665.1. Taxonomy (NCBI): domain Eukaryota; kingdom Viridiplantae; phylum Streptophyta; class Magnoliopsida; order Santalales; family Viscaceae; genus Viscum; species Viscum album. The sequence goes on along the minus strand of OY728128.1, from coordinate 678,139,168 downwards.
TATGATATTGTTTATTGGAACCTAACAATATTAATTTAAATTTAAAATACGTACCATTTTCTTTTCTAGTGAAGTGTACCCCATCCTTGCTTTATGATAGGGGTATGTTGGTTTTGATGCACGTTCCTTATTTTCACTATAGAGTTGTTGTTTCATAAATGAAATATTGACAATCAAAGTGGTGAATACATGTATTCTCAAACAACATATTATCACCCAAAATGTACCTGAAACTTCTCATCCCCATGGTGGCCAATAAATGCATCACATGCTTCTTGGTATATCAGGTGAGTGTAGAAAATGGGTGGGTGTGGGTATATTTTACCTTTGGAATCTTTTAGGTGATATTTTGTTAAAATAGTGCGAAAACCTTGATAAGTCCTTCCTTTAAGACTTAGTACATAATTCTTGTGTAAATATTCTATTATAAATGTACTCTACATGGGATTGATAAGAGTAATACATTGTTTCATTATTTTATTTTCTAGTAAATTAAAGAAATAATATCATAATGTTAATGTAATTTCATCCTAGATCACAACCTTCAGCCCAGACACAACATGGTGCCATGAATCTATGTAAATCGGCACATTTTGCTATGTGAAAACTCCAATTTATCTACTAAACATATCCTTGATGAGATTCACATGTTTTCCTCATGCATTCCATCCAACATCAAATTTGATTTCCTTGCTTTTTGCCTTTAGAATTTTGGATAACACCATCAAACTACGACGCACCTGTGTTTTCTGTGGCGTTGGCCCTTCATCCCCCACCATTTCGTCATCATCAAAATCATCAATATGTTCCTATGAAATGGTAGAAATGTCATGTACTGATGGTTTTTGAACCTCAACACTAGGATCAGAACAGGTTAAAAAACATGTTGTTGCTCTGCACTGTGAGCAGCCGCAGTAGGAGTAGCAGCAGCTGTTGCTGCTGCTTGATAGACTTGTCCAACCTCAAGGTTAGGAGCACCAGAATGTACAGAAGTCATTATCTTCAAAAGTGTTTGAACAGTTAATTTTGATTACATAAATTTAGTAATGAAAAGATAATAACATGAGATGACTAGATATACATTAAAAACATAATATAACCTATTTATTGAACTCTCTTTATTTTTTTCAAAGGATGAAGGGATTTGACCCTCTATCAATTATCCATGTCTCTTCGTTGTGGTCTCATATAACATACAAAACATCATCTACATTGAGACCGCTGTGAAATGATTGGAATGTACCACTGAAAGGATCATCCTCAACTAAATTTTCATCGGACCCTTCAGTTGTTTTGGACGATAACAGAACAATCGACCACTTTTGGTTTGCGGGATCAGGAACATAAAAAACTTATACCGCTTTTGATGACATTATAAACTATTCATCCTTGTACCCTTCTTTACTAAAATCAACTTTCAAAAATCCCAATTCATCTATTTTAACACCACTATTGTTATCAACCCATTTGCATTGAAAAATCGGCAATTGGAATATTTTATAATATAACTCCCATATTTGTATGATAATGCCAAAGTATGACATATTTTTATAAATTGGATTTATGTCCTTACTACCAGAAACATGCATCTCTTCAGCCAAAAGTATAACTCCACAATTTTTCATGGTACTATCTTCATCATGTTCATTTGTATAGAATGTATAATCATTAATTACATAACCATTATTAGATAATACATACACACTTGGTCTGACGGCAAGCCATCAAAGTCATTCTGAAATTGAATTCAAATTTTTATCCAAGTCCTTAAAAATATGGTTCTGAAACCATCCTATAAACTGGTGATTATGTGTTTTTGATATCCATTTTTCATCCCTTAATGGATTCAACTACCTAAGAATTTCTTTGTGAGTTTCAATATATGGAGCAACCTACCAACTGTTATGCAAAACATAAAGGTGGGAATTCTCCCGATCTATAATACTGATTATTACAACATCTATTTTAGAAATTCCCTCACCCTAAATGCATCCCGTGTGATGATATTTCAGGTGACCAATTCTTTCCACATCAGATAGGTATTCGGTACGAAATTCAATGGCTTCCTCAACAATATATCACTCCACTATACAACCCTCTGGACGACTTCAATTTTTTACAAAACCTTTCAAAATCTTCATATATCGTTCAAAGAGGTACATCCATCTATAGTGCACATGACCTCAAAGTGGAATCTCTCTCGCCAAATGAATCATAAAATGAACCATCATATCAAATAATGTTGGTAGGAAGAACATTTCTAATTCACACAATATGATGAAAATTTATTTTTCCATAGATGGAAATTTCATCGGGTCTAAAACATTTCTATATAGAGCTTGGAAAAAGATACAAAGTTTTCTTAACGTATGATGAAAATTCTTGGGAAAAATACAACGTAAATCTATAGGAATTATATATTGCATCAAAACATGGCAGTCATGTGATTTCAAAACTTTTAACTTAAAATCATTCATTGAAACAATGTTCTTGATATTTGATGAATACACCTATGGAACCATTACATCATTAAAGAAGTTGCAAAAATGATATCTCTCCTCCCTAGAAAGAGTGTAAGTAGCTGGAGGAAGAAACATTCTATTTTCACCCTTCAAGGGAGCCAACTCTTCTCGTATTCCCATGTCAACCAAGTCCGACCTTGCCTTAATTCCATCCTTTATTTTTCCAGAGGCATTTAGAAATGTCCTGATAACACTTTTATATACATTTTTTTCCACATGCATCACATCAAGAAAATGTCGGACATACAAACAATTCCATTATGGTAATTCAAAAATAACTGATATCTTTTTCCAACCGATTTTCGTAAGGTTTTTCGAAAATGGTTTACCAAAAATAGTGTTCACATCTTTTACTTTCTAAAATATCTGATCACCTATTAGTGGAGACGGTGATGCATGTTGTTCTGAATTTCCATTGAATGATGTCGTCCAAGATCGGTACTTATGCTGATGAGGTAGAAATATACGATGTCCTAGAAAAACAGATTTCGATGAATGTTTCAACCTACATGATTTTGTATCTTATTTCCACATGGGACACCCTTGAGTGCCTTTAATGATATAGCCTAAAAAATTTCCATATATAGGGAAATAATTTATGTTCCCATAAAACATCACTCTCATTGTGAAGTATTAACTTTTATAAGCATCATACAACATAGCACTCGAATCCCACAATAACATCAAATCCATGATCAAAGGAGCCAGATAAATATAAATATCATTACCTGGTTGTTTTGGTCATAATATAAGCATAGATAACATGATGAATTTCCGCTTCATGCATAACCAGGGTGGAAAGTTATAATTTACTAACATAACATGCTATGTACTGTGAGTGCTAGTTTGAAAACCAAAAGGATTCACTCCATCCATATATAACACAAGACAAAGGTTTCTCACCTCATTTCCAAATTCAAGATACTCATGATCAATTTTATTCCATTGAGGAGAGTCAGTCATATAACTTAATTTCCCATCTTTATTTCATTTATCTTCATGCCACGAAAGTTGTCTTTCAGTTTCTTCACTTCCATATAGACGCCTAAACCATAGAATGATTGTAAAGTACCATAAAACATTCGTAGGATTGGATTCATCAGTCCTGTATCGAGAAGAACCACACTGTGGGAATTTTTTAAGTGATTTTTTCTCCTTAATAAACAATATACAGTCTTTTAGGCAGACATGTATTCTTTCAAAAATCATACCCATCTAGTGTAGCATTCGTTTAGCTTCATCTGTCTAGCTTGGGAGCTCATTATATTCTAAGAGCATTCCATTAAAGAGAGCAAGTAGTTCCCGAAAACTGACATCACTCCATCTGTTGCCTACTTTCAATTTATACCACTTCAGTACAGCTAACAATGCTATATATTTAGTGCAACCAGTATACAGTGGAATCTTTGCACAACTCTTTAACTTCTAAAACAATTTTGGGAAATCATAGAGTTCATCTTCAATTGTCCTTGTCATTTTACTCCATACAATCTTCATCATAATTGACATATATAATCACATCCTCCATATGGTCTTCTTCATTATTAATATTTTTATTCATATCTGATGATCCATAAAACATAGTTTTATCCTAGCTAGTAGCTACATTCTCTTTCTCTCCATGTTTATTCCAAAATTTATAACTCGGATCTATTCCGTGACATATCAAATGTTCTTCCAAATCCTCTAGATTATGTAGCCTATGATAACAACAACGTAAACATGGAAAAAGAATTTTAGAAGGATCCTTTGTGTGATCCTTCGTAAACTTGATGAACTCCTTCACTTCGTTCTCATACTCTATTGTCAAATGATTAGCATACATCAAATCTATATTCATCTCTATCTTATTGGAATCTAAAATATTAGTATTTATGGTTTAAATACACATTACAAGATATCTAATGATAGTAGAAGAGAACCACTTCCTTATAAAAAATAGAGGTTAATAGAGTCTAACCATTTCTAATAAAGATTTCGAAAACAACAGAATCAAGATAGACCCCCCATCAAAATCAACTGAGTTTCGAAACACAAAGGGGTTCAGATGGATAATCACTTGTGTCATAGATGGTAACACTCACATGGCATCATCATCTATGGCTCATCCTCCTCCATCGGGTCAACCCTTATCTGGTCAACTAGTCCATCCTTTTATACCTCACCAACCTAAAATACATATTGATGAAAACCAGTTGCTATCTTTGTAAGTAATGATAGGATTCTCATAATCTATAAAATATGATATTCATTAAATATAATTAATTTATAATCATTATAATTTCCTCAAATCGCCCCAGTCTAAACACAAGAATAATCAAGAATGATACATCTACCGCTCCTAGGTCTCTTCCCTACAATCAATATCATAATGCCTAATATTTTTGGTAAGTTCAAGTTACATACTTTATATCAAAGGGTGGATAATCACTTGTGTCATATATGGTCTCCCATGTTATTACATATGAAAATTTTAACAAATATTATTCACCTATCAACCCATTAAATCCTCAAGAGTGTCTAATTACAAACTCCATCTTAAGTGTAATATCAAAATAATATATGTTAATAAATTACCCCACATCCACATCCCCCCTAATCTGGTCATTCTCACACTCTAATGGAATATTTCTTATGCTTCAACCCCATCTATATAATCTCATCACCACATATCCACTCATACACATTTCAAGAACACATAAAAAACCATATCCAAATCCCAACCACTCATCACATCCTCATTACAGTATGATATCATGAACATGAAGGACCTAAACATCATACTCTCCTCCAACAATGAAATACCCCCACTATGTATGCACCCCAAATACACATAATCATGTCAACAATAATATATATACACCAAAACCTAAAATTATTATAAGTCGTATATATACACCCACTGTGAGCCATTACAACTCATACTAAGTGTGAAGGGGGAGAAGGGAAGAGGGAGTTGTTCTATATGTGTTCCCTCTATAACCTGGATATTGAGAAATACACTCATAACCAAAGTACCCATATGGATTTCAATCAGGTGACTCAACTCATGTTGTGGTGCGTAAGAAATAATAAGAAAATTAATTAAGTATGCAGTCACACATAAATCATTCCTAAGGGTTTGCACCAAACTAACACTGCAAACACCCTCGTCAACCATTTCCTTGTTAATACCACCCTCTAATAACCAATTTAATTATAATTCCACAAATAATCCCCAACAAATCATATAAGCATCCATATCAACATTAATAACTTCTCATTTCATTTAACATTATAATTTATTGGATTTCTATTACCTTATGCATTTCAATTGTTAACCTCTTTATTGTTAAACCAATCATTAAATCACTACCTACTATAATCCATTCATTAATCATTAATAAAACATACTCTATCTTTAACCATTTATTAAACATAACTATTCAAATCATTGTCATTAATCATTTAACAAACCATCATTTATCATTTCCATCCCAACGCCCATTATAATTTTCATTTATTCCAACCATATTCCATGTCAAAAGGAAACTATAACACCACCAAATAACAACTAAATTTTCATGACATAAAATACAACTAAACACATTCTAAAATCCATAAAAACATGTATTTTCTGCATAAATAGCCATATCATTGAAATCACAACCACACAATAATCAATCCATCACTGCAGTATTAATTACCACACCACATGCTCCCAACCACATCAATCAACAATCACCCTTATAATCATAGTGATAAATAACCCATACATAGTAGCATGAAAGGGAAAACATATAAGAAATTCACACTATAAACTACCCCTTTGACATTCATTCATATTAAAGTATAATTTATTGTTTAAATACAACACTTTAATTACAGATTTCCATACAACCAATTCATTATTTACCTTAAGTGAATAGAATATAATGAAACATGATTATAACATATGTTTAGCAGTAAGAAATTTCTTTCACAACATCAAGAATAAATCACTTCGAAACAACACCAATAAATCCATAAATATATAAGAAATATTATGGAACTTCATAAATCACATGAAAAACTCCCACTTCACTTTATTTCCTTTAGTGTGATTCATTATAGTGTTTGGGTTAATCAGTATTATCCATCTAATGGAAACAAAATTACATGATAACTCCACAATTTACTCATGATAAAAAATGAGAAATTTCATGTCCCCAACCTCATCTAAAGATTAAACAAATATTTCATATGAATGAGAAGAATAGTCAAATAATACATGACAGAACACATGAGGGTAATCTAAAAGTCCTATAGATGATCATTAACCATTAAAACCATCAAAAACACAAAAACTAAATCAGAATTTTTGTCACATACTTCCTAATAATAAATCTCAAGAAAATAATCAAGAAGAATGTGAAAATAAATTCACCTTTGAGGAGGAGAAGTACAGGGACTTCTCCACTACGTCAGGAGGGGAAGGCACAGCCGCCAAAGGGGGAGGTGCATGGGAGGAGCCACCAACCATTAAGAAATGGATGAGTAGGGTTCACATGGATTAGGGTCGAGAGGAGTGGAGGATAAGTAGGGTTTGTGGGGAGGAGGATCCACTGAAGGAGTTCTAGGGGGAGGATAAGGAGTAGGGCTAGTGGCGAAGGTCTGACAACGTGAAGATCAAGGGGTGGTGGAGGTCCGGAAACCCGAATATCGAGGTGGGGAGGGGCGTTTTCACAGAGGTATAGTACTGTGAGGGCTTTAGGGTGTGATAAACAGAAGACACTGTGAAAAAGGTTTTATAAAATATGTGACTACAGTTTTATCAGTGCTTTTGTAGCACTGGTAAAGAGACCCTTTATTAGCGCTACAAAGGCACTGAAAAAGACTTCCTTTATCAGCATAAAAATATTAGTTCTGATAAAGGTAGCCTTTATCAGTGCCTTTTTAGCACTGATAATGGTTACCCTTTATGAGCGTTGATACATGGTTCTTTTATCAGTGCTTTTCTAGTGTTGATAAAGGGATTATTTCTCAGTACTTTTCTTCTGCTGATAAAAGGATTCTTTATCAGTGCCAGAAAAGCACTGATAAAGAAGCCATGTATCAGCGCAAATATTTTAGAGCTGATACAGAGATTCTTTATCAGCGGTTTTTTCTTAGCTCTGATAAAAGGTGGCACTTTCCTTTCCCATTTTTGTAGTATTGCAATGATGGAATAGTTCCCCCACTATCACACCCTAGGCCCTTACTGCTAGTCGTCAGCCTCTATCATTTGGGGAAATGTGCTTGAGGACATGTGGAAAACTAGGTATAGGGCACCTATTAGTGGCATTCAAATCTGGGATGTTACATTTGGGTATATTCTTATTTTATAGTAGTGTGTTGATGATCACTTGGAATGGGTAGACATGGTTCATCAAGTTGGGTAAGGCCCGAGACATATGGGGTGATTTTGATCACGTGGTTGATGTGGAAAGGTTGTCAGATTAAGGTGATGAGTTTGATAGGATGAGGGCATGGACCATGTAAATTTGTATTGTGTTGCACATTGGGATTTATTAACATGGTTATAGGGGAAAGAGGTGATGGATAATGTGGATTAAGTTATTGTTGGTGATGTCACTCACTATTGTTGGAGACACAACATTGGAGTTATTTTCACACGGATAAGACTCATTTGAGGTGGTGAAGACCACTTGTTGTGAGTGGAGGATCCCTTAGATTTTTCGAATTAGGGGATGGTGTTGAACATCATATATGTTGGGGGTGCTCACTATAGAAATCTACATGGATGGAGATACACTGTCTGAAGATAGTGTTGAGACCATAAGTTTTGGGTTGAGGCTACCTGTTATTGCTAAGGCCAATGGGATGATATTATGGGTGGATGAGTATCAACATGCCCTGGGATAATAGTTGTTAAGATTATGGTGATTATATATAAGAGGATGACATCATCAGGCCTCTAGAAATTGGGCTGCTGATTTGATAGGATTTTTTGGAGGAGAGGTCAAAGGGACCAAGGATTTCATTGGGAATATAATTTGTAATTTTTTACATGATGATGGAACATTTGATGTCAGATGGATTGAGGTGTTGGGTTACACATTTATGAGAGTTTTCCAAGGGCTCTCCAGTTATGATATTTTTCTGGGAATGCCTTGGTAATTAATCCATTGGTCCTCACCACTGAAAATATATATAACTGTATACATGTATTTTATTCCATATATATATATATATATATATTTGTCGACAATTGTTTAGAGTTATAACGGTGATTGAAGAAGTAGGTGATCTCTTCCTAGTGGATTCTGAGAACATGATAAGTGGGTTATTAATTAAATGTGTATGTGTTTCCTTTTATTTATATTTTCCATACACCTAATTAATTATGGATGTAAGACACGAAAACATTGGTGGATGATTATTATGTTCATACCCATACCCTGCATGGGACCCTCAGTAGGTGTGTAGAATTTATGTAATTGGGATCAGGTAAGGATTAGGCTCGAATGATATAACTTAGACATTGTTTATGTATCTTTCTCATGGGATGGATTTTAGTGGACCATGTGGTTCCTCTACATCAAGTTTCAGTTACTTTTTAGCTTCTTATTTTCCTTATATATATACTAATATTGTTGGAAATGAGACACCCCTCTTATCTACTTCTTGTATGACCAGTTATGGTTTGTTTCATCTACAAATGGTATTATTCCTTTTGTTTTATTTATTATTTATTTGAATTTTGTTTATTATGAATCCAATGAGTTTATTTTGTTTCCTCCATTATTTTGGTCCTTCTTCTATAGTATTATACATATATGGAATATTATTATTATCACCACCCAAGGGTATAGCATCCCCTATCACCTCATCAAACCCTTTCTACTAGTCCACACCCTTTGGTTTATGGTGAGGTCTGCCTAATGCATCGTGTCCAACTGACCTGGAGTACTATTTGGGTGGAAATATGGGTCAAGATGTTATAACCTATAGATAATTGTTTTCATCTATAGAATCCCGCATTTTTATCACATAAACTTTCATTACATTATACAAAATCGAGGATCTTTATGTTTTAGTCTCTTGAAAACCAGGAACTTAATACATGAAAACAAAAAAATAAATCTTCTTAAACACTTGAAAGGCTTTTTCATTGGTTCATCCTAAGTTCATTACTGCATCTCATAACCTGGGAACATACGTCAAAGGAAAGGGTGAGTAGAAGGCCCAGTAAGGGAAACAAGGGAAACATTTTACATGTGAACTTGAGATACATCAATAAAGTGATGATAAATAACTTTAAGGCATCAGAAAGAGATCATGAGGCATATCAAAAAATAATAACGTGTTTCGTAACATGATGATGTGGATACAACATTTAACTTAGACCGTAATTTCTGTATCACCAAGGTCCACCCCCAAGGTGTCAAAACAAATTACCAAGGTTATTCACAAAGGTATCGTTAAAATGTTCATCTCTAGAGATTAAGTCTTTACCCAATGCATTTGAGAGCTAGCAGGGAGCACCATTAATTTTTCTTTATTATCATGTGATCCACATACATCATCATCAATCATTTCATAAATAACCCATGTAGCATAAAAGAAATTGGTTTCATTTCATAGTCATAAAATTTTAAAAACTGCTTTAAAGACGTGATATTTGTGTCACTTTAAACCCATGGAAAAGGAAAGAAGGTATCATGTATGTAAATACAAAAGTTTAAAATAGAACATTCTGATTTATATGTTAATACCCCTATAGAAGAAAGATCTTTGAGTATTCTCTTAATAAAATAAATTAAATTGAGAAAAGGAGAGAGACATTTTGAGACGGAAATTCTGCAGCATAACAGCTATGTTACTGGGTTTTATAAAGTATTGAAAAGAGAGGGGACATGGGTCAACCACTCATAAATGATCCATAAAACAGTATAGGGGAAGAATATAATGGATGTAAGAACATGGTATAGAAATTTGAAAGACATACCATATGAAATGAAAAACATATAAGGATGACAAAAAAAGATTTCTCTTATAAAAATTCGGCAGCCTAACGACGTCACTTAAAACCTCAAAAAAATGAATTGATGAGATAAAATAGGGTCTCTCATAATATGAACATAAAATAATGGTATGATGGATATAGAGATCATACCCCAACATAATAAAAAGGAACTTGAAATACCTGACATGAAAAAAGAACCTGAAAATGAGAAGGGTGAACGAATCCCTTACATAAAATTGGCAGCCTAACGGCGCCACTTAAACATTCTTAAAATGAATTTAGGAAAGAAAGATGGGGTATCTCATCGTATGAACATGAAAATGATAGTAGGATGAAGATAAAATATCAACCCCAACATAAGAACATGGAGCTTAAAATAATTGACATAAAGGAGAATACATGAAAAGAATGAGAGAGGTAGGATCCCTTACTTTAAAACGCAACTCCTAAAACTCGAAGGTTCGGACCATGGGGGCTTGAGGGAACCTTGGGTGGACTCATTGGGAGGTAAAGTGACCTTAAGTTCATTGGGAAGGATTTGGAAATGAAATTAATGAGGAAAATTCTTGGTATTTATAGGAGAAGTGAGGGGACAAAGCATTAATTGCTAAGGGACATCTCATCGGTGGTATTGGCAAAACCATGGGCTTTCCCATGGTATTAGCCACTTGGGACAACTCATAAATTATCTTACTATACATAAGTCTACTAGAAATATTACATAATCATTACAACCTTATTGATGTCATTAAACACCAGAAAATAAAAACGGTATTATCACTATTAACAGAAAATTCTACTTTCTCAGAAAAATCTCAAAAATTCACCTTAAACCAAATATCGATGCTCTGATTTCAAAAATGAAGTCCATTTTATAAAAATATTTTTCTAAATATTTTTTTTCTAATTTTTAAATAAAAACACTATTCACTGAAAATTCAATCATTTCAGAAAAATCCCAAAAATTTAACTTAACCAAATATCGATGCTCTGATTTCTAAAATGAACTCCATTTTATGAAAATAATTTTCTAAATATTTTAAATTTAATTTTTATATAAAAAACTATTCACTGAAAATTCATTTTTTCAGAAAAATCCCAAAAAATCACCATAACCTAATATCGATGCTCTAAATTCAAAAATGAACTCCATTTTATGAAAATAATTTTCAAAATATTTTTAATTTAATTTTTAATTAAAAAACACTATTCTCCCGAAAAAACTAATTCTTGACTAATAATTTTTGAAACTGTTTTTTACTTATTTTGTTGAATCACATTACTTAATTAAGGTGCCTAAATTATATTAATAATTTATTTAAGTGAGATTACTAATCCATTTGGTCACATTTCTAATCCTAATTGTAAAATCACTATTCCTAATTTACTATTCATCAAAAATTATGTTGATCTTATTGGACTCTAAATTTTATAATGAACACAACTCTAGAACAACATTTTTTTGAAAATCATTACACATTTTTAATTATTTAAGGTTTAAATAAATATTTTAAAATATCCTTTTTCCAAAATTCTTCAATAATATACATACTATATATATCCAGACACTTGAGATTCACAAAAATCACCATAAGAAGAAATCACAATTTTTATTTAAATCAAAGGATTACACAAGGTAGTTACGGTATCATTTCATAGCCCCTTATAACACCAGCATAGGACCTAAGAGTAAGGTGTGCTGGAGTGATAGAATCTTGGGGTGGCTCGGCCAACATTACCCGAGTAGTGATTTCTATCAGCTTGAACTTCACGCGAAGGCAATTCCGTTCCAGCTTCACATGATGAAGTTCATCTTGGGGTTGGTCCAGAGAAAAGCCCAAAGGTGCTACCTCCTTCCCAAGTTTCTTCAGACGGGCTTCGATCGGCCCGAGACTACTTGATGGGGGCATTGAATCTTCTTTCTATATTAATTAATCTAGATCACTTGTATTTATAGAAAATAATTGTAACATTTAGTTTCCAATGGTCATATTGACCAAGGGTCATATAACAGTTGAAACCCAACAGTCTCATTTTAATTATACTCATTTTATTAAATGAAAAATAAAATAACCCACCAAAAATTGATAACAAAATTTACTCAAAATATTTCGGGTCGTTAAAATCTTCCCCCTTAAGAAATTGCATCCTTGCAATTTTAAAATTGGGCATGGAAATTTCATTGAAAGTCCACACTAGCAAAAGAGTCAGTAAAAATATTACTTTAAAAGAAAGAAAGGGAAGTACAAAGGTCACCCGAGTTAACCCATACTAGGATTCCATGTAGGAAAACATGGATACGGAAGAGAAAAAAGGGTCATGTTCTGATGTAGAGTGATAGAAAACATGATTAAGAGAAAATTAATCATAAAAAGATGACAAACATAAGATGTGTTAAATGGTCCTTGATTACCTAGTAGGAAAAGTAAACCAACAACATCTTTGTTTTACGTTCCTTTTCATGATTTTGAGGAATTCATTCACTACATAGAATAAGAACATACGTAAATATACTTACATTCAAGTAGAGTTTCATCCTTTAATAAGTTTCTACCAAGACTAATCTGTTCTCCAAACAGTGATAATTTCAAAAGACATGGTCTCATCAAAAGCACAAGAATAATCTTTTAGAAAATCACATAAGACACAAAAGAATAACTATATTTTTCCCTTGTCTTTAGTCATCAACTAAAACTAAAAATGTTTGTACGAGATCATATAATCCCCAAAAGGATAATCCTTCATAAAAAGAAATATGACTATTAATCTAAAAAATTCAACAAAAGTACCCAAAGTTCCAGAAATTCCATTCAATACACAATCATCCTTAAAATTATTCAGAATAATCTAAACTAAGATTGGAACCCAAAACTCAGAAGGATTTAATCACATAGTCTTCCATAATAAATCTTAACATTTATATCCAAATAACATCAACTACTCTTAAAGTCTCATACTAAAGTGTAAATAACATAATCAAATATTCTCTATCCTAGGTTCATCATTTTCCATAAATAACCCAAATCACCATATGCCCACAATAAATACATAAATTCTTTAAAAAAAATTCAACCATTCCTCCTTAATTTAAATCATGTAGTATTTTATTTCCCTTAGGAATATAGTACTCCAAAAGAGAAAACATTTTCCAAAGTATCCTTTATCATTTAATCACCAAATCATTTTCCTATACAAAGGATATCCATTCAATAAAACATAATTTTCCAAAACCAACTTATTCTTGATCCATAAAAATAGCTGGTGAATTAGTCAGTCCGAAGGACATTACAACAATCTCATAATGGCCATATCTTGATTGGAAGGTAGTTTTTATAGAATATCATCATTTTTCACCCCCAATTGATGATAACTAGAACGAATATCAATCTTAGAGAAGAATTGAATCCCATGAAGTTGGTCAAATAAGTCATCAATTCTTGGAAGAGGGTATTTGTTCTTCACAGTGATCCCATTCAGTTCTCTATAATCAATGCATAGCTGAATCGATCCATCCTTCTTATTCACAAAGAGGACTGGTGCTCTCCATGGAGACACACTTGGTCAGATATACCCATTCTCGAAAATCTCTTGCAGTTGTTTCCTTAATTTCTCTAGCTCCACATTTTCTATCATATAGGGGGTCGTTGACATTGGATGATATCCATGTATGAGTTCAATGGATAACTCTACCTCTATTTCTGGGGGAGGTCCGGGTAACTCCTCAGTAAATACGTCAATGTATTCCTAGATAATGGGGGCATTTTCTAAAAGAATAAATCCTTTATGAGAAACTTATTTCATTTATGAATCTTATAACTAAAAGGATTTTATTTCTTAAAACTTGATTCTTCGACAATTACATTTTATTATAATTCTTTTATAATGATTCATAAAAATTTTGCGATTAACCAAACATATCCCCTAGGAGTGTCACAACCAAGAGTGCAGCATGGCCCATTGTCATGTACAAGTTCCGGTTTGTTCCTAGCTCAAAGCAGTTATTTCGAGTTTTCACTCTATGTACATCTATGCTAGAGCCACCTCTACCTGCTCGTATCCAGACAGGGATGTATTTTCTTGATAAACCACTTACTCAAAACTCACGAAAATACCAGGAAGATTTCCTATATTTAAACTTTTCTATAGGGTTATTCCTAAAGTTTTCATATACTAATTTCCATAAATAACTAAACTATCCTTTGATACCAACTATAGCATCCCCCCTTTTTATCACATAAACTTTCATTACATTATAAAAAATTGAGGATCTTTATGGTTTAGTGTCTTGGAAACCAGGAACTTAATACATGAAAACAAAAAAGAAATCTTCTTAAACACTAGAAAGGATTCTTTCTTTGTTCATACTAAGTTCATTACTAAATCTCATAACCTAGGAATATACAACAAAGGAAAGGGTGAGCAGAAGGCCCAATAAGGAAACAAGGGAAACATTTTACATGTGAACTTGAGATTCATCAATAAAGTCATGATAAATAACTTTAAGGCATGAGAATGAGATCATGAGGAATATCATAATAAAAATAATGTGTTTCATAACTTGAAGATGTGGATACAAAATTTAACATAGACAATAATTTCCATATCACAAAGGTCCATCCATAAGGTGTCATAAAAAAAATACCAAGGTTATTCACCAAGGTATCGTTAAAATGGTTATTTCCAGAGATTAAGTCTTTACCCAATACATTGGAGTGATATCAGGGCGGAACAATAATTTGTATTTATTATCATGTGATCCACATATATCATTATCAGTCATTTCATAATTAACCATATAGCATAAAAGAAATGGGTTTCATTTCATAGTCATAACATTTTATAAACAACTATAAAGATGTGACCTTTATGTCACTTTAAACTTACAGAAAAGGAAAGTGGGTATCAAGTATGTAAATACCAGAATTTAAAACAGAACATTTTGATATATATGTTAATACCCCTGTAGAAGAATGTTCTTTGAGTATTCACTTAACAAAATAAATAAATTTGAGAAAAAGAGAGAGACATTTTGAGATGAAAATTCTGTTGCATAACGGCTATGTTACAGGGTTTTAGAATGTATTGAAAAGGGGGGGGACATGGGCCACCAACTCATAAATGATCCATAAAATAGTAGAGGGAAAAAATATAATGTATTTAAGAACATGGTATTGAAAATTGAAATATATACCATATTAAATGAAAAACATGGAAGGAAGACAAAAATAAGATTTCTCTTATGAAAATTCGGCAGCCTAACGACGTCACTTAAAACGTCAAAAAAAATGAATTGATGAGATCAAATAGGGTCTCTCATCATATGAACATAAAAAATTATGATGGATATAGAGATCATACCCCAACATAATAAAAATTAACTTGAAATACTTGACAAGAAAATAGAACTTGAAAATGAGAAGGGTGAGAGAATACCTTACAAAAATTTGGCAGCCTAACGACGTCACTTAAACATTCATAAAATGAATTGATTATAGAAATAGGGGGTCTCTCATCATATTGGGATGAAAATTAAAGTTGGATGAAGATAAAATAACATCCCCAACATAAGGACATGGAGCATAAAATAAATGAAAAAATGGAAATACATGAAAAGAAGGAGAGATGTAGGATCCCTTACCTTAAAACCCAACTCCTAAAACTCAAAGGTCAGGACTTTGGGGGATTGAGGGAACCTTGGGAGGACTCCTTTCGAGGTAAAGAGACCATAACTTCATTGGGAAGGATTTGGAAATGAAATGAATGAGTAAAATGCTTGGTATTTATAGGAGAAGTGAGGGGACAAGCATTAATTGCCAAGGGACACCTCATTGGTGGTATTGGAAAAATCATGGGCTTCCCATGGTATTTGCCACTTGGGACACCTCATACCTTATCTTACTATTCATAAGTCGACCAGAAAGATTAAATAATCATTACATCCTTAATGATGTCCTTAAACACCTGAAACTAAAAACTGTATTTTCATTATTCACCAAAAATTCAACTTTCTCAGAAAAATCCCAAAAATTCACCTTAACCAAATATCGATGCATTGATTTCAAAAATGAACTCCATTTTATGAAAATAATTTTATAAATATTTTTAATTTAATTTTTAATAAAAAACACTATTCACTGAAAATTCAACCATTTCAGAAAAGTTCCAAAAATTTAACTTAACCAAATATCAATGCTCTAATTTTAAAAATGAACTCCATTTTATGAAAATAATTTTCAAAATATTTTTAATTTAATTTTTATATACAAACACTATTCATTGAAAATTCGTTTTTTTTTCAGAAATATCCCCAAAAATCACCATAACCTAATATCGATGCTCGGAATTCAAAAATGAACTCTATTTTATAAAAATAATTTTCTAAATAATTTTCATTTCATTTTTAATTAAAAACACTATTCACCTGAAAAAATTAATACTTGACTAATAATTTCTGAAACAATTATTTACCTTTTTTTTATTGAATCACATTACTTAATCAAGGTGCCTAAATTATAGTAATAATTTATTTAAGTGAGATTACTAATCCATTTTGTCACATTACTAATCCTAAGCGTAAAATCACTATTCAGAATTTACTATTCATCAAAAAATAAGTTGATTTTATAAGACTCTAAATTTCATAATGAACACTACTAAAGAATACCATTTTTTTGAAAATCATTACACATTTTTAATTATTTAAGGTTTACATAAATATTTTAAAATAGCATTTTTCCCAAATTCATCAATAATATACATACTATATATATCCAAAAACTTGAGATTCACCAACTTCACCATAAGAGGAAATCACAATTTTTATTTGAAACAAAGGATTACACAAGGCAGTTACGGTCTCATTACATAGCCTCTTATAACACCAACATAGGACCTAAGAGTAAGGTGTGCTAGGGAGGTAGAATCTTGGGGTGTCTTGGCCAACATTGCATGAGTAGTGATTTCTATCATCTTGAACTTCTCACGAAGGTGATTTTGTTCCAGCTTCACACGATGAAGTTCAGCTTGGGTTTGGTCCTGAGAAAAGCCCAAAGGTGCTACCTCCTTCCGGAGTTTTGACAGATGGGCTTCGATCGGCCTGAGACTACTGGATGCGGCCATCGAATCTACTTTCTATATTAATTAATCAAGATCACTTGTATTTATAGAAAATAATTGTAAATTTTAGTTTCCAATGGTCATATAATAGTTGAAACCCAACGGTCTCATTTTAATTATACTTGTTTTATTAAATGAAAAATAAAATAACCCACTAAAAATAGTTAACAAAATTTACTCAAAAAATTTCAGGTCGTTACAATATATACCATCCCTCCTTTTTATCACATAAACTTTCATTACATTATTCAAAATCAAGGATCATTAAGGTTTAGTGTCTTGGAAACCAAGAACTAAATACATGAAAAAAAAATTTCTTAAACACTTGAAAGGCTTCTTCATTTTTTTCATTCTAAGTTCATTACTGCATCTCATAACCTGGGAACATACATCAAAGGAAAGGGTGAGCAGAAGGCCTAGTAAGGGAAACAAGGGAAACATTTTACAAGTGGTTCCTCTACATCAAGTTACAGTTTCCTTTTAGCTTCTTATTTTCCTTATATATATATACTAATATGGTTGTCCATGAGAAACCCCTCTTATATACTTCTTGTATGACCTATATGGTATGTTTCATCTACAAATGGTATTCTTCCTTTTTTTTATTTATTATTTATTTGATTTTGGTTTATTATGAATCCAATGAGTTTATTTTGTTGCTTCCATTGTTTTGTTCCTTCATCTGTAGTATTATACATATATGGAATATTATTATTATCACCACCCATGGGTATAGCATCCCCCTATCACCTCATCAAACCCACTCTACTAGTCCACACCCTTTGGTATATGGTGAGGTATGCCTAATGCATAGTGTCCAACTGACGTGGAGTACTATTTTGGTGGAGATCTGGGTCAAGATGTTATAACCTATAAATAAAGTTTTTCATCAGACTGAGAAAATCTCCATGGGGTGTTCCTTTGTTGTTCTCTAAGAAGGTGGATGATATTATACGACTCCATGTGGTATTTAAGAAGCTGAAATAGGTGATGATTAAGAGTATTTATTATTTAAACAAGATTAATTATTTCTTCAGTAAATTGTGAGGACCATGGTGGTTCTACAACATTGGACTTCATTCAGGATACCATCAATTTCAAGTCAAAGATAATGATATTCCTAAGATGGAATTAAATTTTAGAAATGAATTGAATGAACTTTTTATCCTACCTTCTTCATTAAAAAATTCCTCAGCTAAGTTCATGGATCTCGTGGGAAAGATATTCCATCCATATCTTGACTACTTCATTGTGGTCATTATTTATGACATCCTAATATATTTTTAAACTAATGAGTTACATTTCAGACACCTTATATTCATGTTATGTACACAATGAGTGCCTCAACTTAATGTCGTACTTTAAAAGTTTAACCTTTTTATTTTTGAGGTAATTTTTATTATTAATTTCAGCTGTCATATTGTAATTTACATGGACTCATATAATGTGGATGTGGTGATATCATGGCATCGCCCTCATAATTATTTTGAGATCAAGAGTTTCATTAAGTATGATGGATGCTATAGATGGTTAACTAATGAAATATCCCACTTAGTATCACTAGTGAAAGGGATTACCAATAAATGGATAAGGTTTTTATAGACTAATTAGTGTGAGGATTCCTTTCTTGAGTTGAAGAGGTGGTTACTGAAAAAACCAGTTTGGATTCTTTGAGAGCTTGGGATTGGATACATAGTGTATTGTGATGCCTCAGGTGTTGATTTAAGAGATTTGTTGTTACAGAGTGATTAGGTAGTTTCTTATGGGTCACTTAATTCTTATCCCCATGATCATAAATACCTAAAACATGATTTAGAGTTGTTATATGTGGTTCATACTATGAAATGTTAGAGGCATTCTATCTTCAGGGAGAGGTTTTTTGTTCAAATGGAACACAAGATAATTAATTTATTTTATCTCAATGAGATATAGAATTTTGGTAGATCTATTGGTTATAGTATTTTCAAAATTTCAAATTTGATAGGACCTATGCAATAAGAAAAGGTAATGGCATCGCATATGCTCTTAATAAAAAATTTTTAGAGGTACAAGAGTCTGGTGAGTGGAAATAACTTGAAGAATGAAGTCTTATGGGTTTGGTGGTGGATTAGCCTATGGATACATCTGATTAAAGTTATCATGTATAAATTAGTGGGCCAGGTTAAGACTAACCATAATATATATCCTAAGTGTTTGGTGATGCTGGAACAACTGGCAAGTGGAAACCTTGTCCTTAGATAGCCAATAGATAATGATGGCTTGATCAGTGTACATGGGTGGTTTATTGTACCAACATCCTTAAGTGAGGATCTGATGAGATACTCTCATTCTTCAAACTAAAAAATACATACACCATAGATGAATATGTACCATGAAATCCTCTCTCAATTTTGGTGTCCTGGTATGAAGAGGGATGCCACTGGTTTTGTTTCACAATGACTTACCAGCCAGAGGGAGAAGGCCATGAATCTGTATCTTTCTAGTTTGTTTCATCCACCAATAGTGTCAATGTAGATGTGGGATGATGTTAAAATTGACTACATTATAGTGTTACCTTGTACCCCTAGGATTCTTGATGTGGTTTGGAAGATAATTTATTTGCTGACAGCAATTTCCCATTTCTTATCAATCCATGATACTCAGTTGATAATATGGAAAATTTATGTGATTGAGATATTTTTTTCTTATATGGAGTTCCATAAAGAATTGTATCTCAAATATCTACAAATTTCACATCATGTTTTTTTAGGTAATTCAAAAAGGCTTTGGGTACTAAGATGAAACTAATTACAGTGTATCATCCACAAACTGATTGTCAATGAGAGAGTATAATCTATGCATAAGGAGATATGTTGTGGGAGTTAATCTAGGATTTTCATTGATCATGGGATGATCATATATATTTTATTGAATTTATATACAATAATAGATTTTATTATTCTATTCGAGTGAAACCTTATGATATTCTCTATGTGCAATAATTTCTTTCCTTGCTATGTTGACATCAGGTGGGTAGGGAAGTTGTTTTGGTGAAAAGTATGGTATCAGTGACCTCCGATAGAGTGAATATGATCATGAAGTGATTGACCATCAATCATGGCATTTAATGATCATATTTATATAAGAGGATATGGCCCTAGAGTTCATTATTGTTGGTATATTTTTCTTATGGTGACTCCTTGGTTAGGTCATGGATGTTTACATGAGCAAGGAAATATTGATCATATCTTCATAAGAAAATTATAGATTTATGATCATATTAGGACTATGAATTACCTTATGTACCTTCCTCCTTGTTAATGAAGTATGTAAAATTTCTTTTATGTGTCTTAGATCTAGACGTTCTTGATTGATCCTACACTTTTGATTTATTGCAGGGTTATTGAGTTGGGGCCTGGCACATCATATATGGAACTCCCACTGAAGACTGTAGATCATAACGAGAAGGTGTTATATGTAAAGAAAATGGAACATTTCTAGTGTATTCAATTTTGTTTCTTTATTTATATTCTTATCCTTTATATACTTTAGTTTTGATTACAACATTGGTAGTATGGTTTATTTATGTGTAAGACATGTGTGCCATTTTACCTTACATTTTTTACTTATATTCTTCTATTATACTATTGTTTTTTTATTTGACTTATCTTCAGAGTGTATGGATATGATTATCGAGGGTATAGTCTACACACTTTTTTAATAGTGGGTTCCCTAGACCCAACTATGTAGTACTATTCATTTACCATTTTATATATACAACGAGATATACATAATGTACACTTACCATTATAGTGTATACATTTTTTGTTTCAACTGTTTAATGGTAATTTACATACATTATTTGTCATATCAACATGTTATAGTAGATCCAAGCCTATAATGAAAACCTTAAGATAGTATTAAATAAATATTAAGCACATTTCATATGGTCTAGATCCATCATTCTAATTGGACACATTAGATATTTGACTACCGTGTTCTGGAGGCTCATATGAATTGAGTATTTTTATCATAAAGTTCACACTTTGTAATATCTAGTAGTTGATATTATGAGGGAAACACTACCAATAGGAACACCACATGTTTTTGTTGTCATTGGATGTTCTTATCTATGAAAATGTGTATTTATCTCCTAACATGAGATCATTATTACTTTGTTCCATTTAATCACCTACTTTGATGCAAGGAAGAAACCTTGATAATGAACTCAAGAGAGGTATCTTGTTATGGGTTTGTCATTTTCGGTATGGAACTATTTGAATGATAGAGATATAATTTATCACTTTCATGTTGAGGAATTTATATATCTCGAGCCAGGTTGATCAGGATGGTAGTACCTTCATAAATCAATGATCATGGTATTTAAGGCTTAATCCATCCAGTTAGATCAACAAATAATAAATCAGGAAAGAATGATGACACAAGTTTGGAACCTACTTTATGAGATATTCAAAGATAAAGAGATAATATTACACAAAGTGTGTTTGTAGTTTGGTTTTCATTTCTATGACTTCCCTTTATATCTTTAGGGGTCATGATGAGTTCCTAGATTTCAATCTTGGTATGTAAATAGTATTAAATTCTATCGAGATTAGAGCTTAGAGGGTCACACACAATATCACATTCAAGAATCTTCCCAATAACGGTGAATATGTATATAGGACGTTGTGGGTCCCACCACTAGGTTACAAGATTTTTCCAAGGATGTGAGATTACAAAAGGAATAAATATATTCATATTATTTAAGTTACCAACAATTGGAATTGAAATTATTTATTAAATTTATTTAGAAGTTTTAATGTAAATATATAGAAAATATTCTATGAATGAGAATTAGATTAAAATATTCAAGGTTCATTTAATATTTACGGGAATGAAGTGTAGAGTTAATGGATCAGGTATTATCATGTAATATATTTTCTATATTAAAATAATGAGATAAAAATATAAATTTTATTTGTGACTCTACTCAATAGTCAAAATATATAATTTATATAGTGTGTTAAATTTTGGGGGGTTGAGGATCCTTTTAGACTAATTTCTTAATACACTATAAATAAGATGAGGGAGTCTCTCACCAAAGATTTTTCATGGTGAGCTCTTGAGAGATTATATCTCCTATAGTCCTTTTCAGAGAGAGAATATCTTCATCCAAGTGACTGGATTGTCCTCTCCCTCGTGCATCGCAAGAAGGTTGATACGGTAATTAACATAACGTTGAATACGTAGACGGATCACTACCCTAGTACCAAGAATTAGAGGATTCGTGTAATTTTAGCTTTTAAGAAACACTTGTGGATGATCTAGAAGAATTAAACTTCAGATTATTTAAGAAGCGATCATCTTTGAAAATAAGATGTTTTGTACATCTTCAGATCAAACCATGAATTTATGTTTTAAAATTTCGTGCTTAAACTTCTTAACACATGATCCTCAGACTTATTCTAGGGTAGTGTGTCTTTGGTGATGGCATTGTTATGTCGATCGTTGGTTAAAATATTTAAATCTATAGCACATCCTCTTTCAATACATGCCCTGGTACCTTCAATTGGCATCATTGGGATGCGAGAAAATTTTATGTTAATGAAAATATAAAACTGCACTAAAAGTACAAGTGGGTGTTTTTCTAGTCCCTATGTCACATACCATGTTTTAATCTAACAATGGATTTCTACTCAGTGGCCATCCAAATATTTAAATCGAATTTAAACTAGAATTTTTACCATTATTAAATCAAAAAACATCTATATATTTATATTTTAATCTTCCCAGAGGTAGTCGGAAAAACTAATTTCCTGTGAAATCAAACACTGGTTTGACTAAATTTTACCATAATAAAACATTATAGTGAAGTGAGACATTATTTATTATAATAATAATTTTATTATACTAATATTATTAATTTTTAGGCCTAAGTTGATAAGATTTAGTAAATTTTGGGTGTTTCAAGCTATTTTATATTCATAGAAATTGGAAAATTTTAAAACAAATTTTGGGGAGACTATACACCACTAAAAATCATGCAAGGGAAGCCCCACCTTTTATCATCTCTAAGAAAAAACCACTAATAAAGAATCCATGTATCAGTGCTAAAATTTTAGTGTTGATACACGACTTCTTTATCATCGCTTTTCTGGAGCTGATAAGGAAGCCTTTTATAAGCGCTTTTCTCACGCTGATAAATAAGCCTTTTATTAGCGCTTTTCTCACACAGATAAAGAATCCCTTTTATCAGCACTAGAAAACAATTGATAAAAAACCCCTTATCAGCGCTAATATTTTAGCACTGATAAAACTATAGTCACATATTTTATAAAATCGGTCACACAATCTCTTCAGTTTATCATGCCCTAAGCCCTCATGGTACTTTACCTCTTTTACAAATCCCCCCCACCCAACCCTCGCATTTCTGGACCTCTTCCACCCCCCTATCTTCGTGTTTCCAGACCTCCGCTGCTAGCCCTACTCTTTATCCTCCCCCTGAACCCCTTTGGTGGATCCTCTTCCCCAAAAACCCTCTTCTCCTCCTCTCTGCTCGACCCTACTCCCTGCGAACCCTAATCCTCCATTTCTGAACAGTTGGCAGATCCTCTCGTGCACCTCCCCCTCTGGTGGTCATGATTTCCCCTCCCTAGGTAGCGTAGAAGGTCCTCTACTTCTTCTTCTCAAAGGTGAATTTATTATCTCATTCATATTTATTATCATCTTGAACTATCTTCTTAAGAAGGATGTGACAACAATGTTGATTCGTATTTTGTGTTTTTTTGTTTTTGTTTTAATGGTTAATTGTCATACATTGGACTTTTAGATTACCCTCACGTGTTAAGTCATGTTTTATTTTACTGTTTTTCTCATTCCTATGAAGTATTTGTTAAATATTTAGTTGAGGTTGGGGAAATAAAATTTCTCCTTCTTTATTATGTGTAAATTCTGGAATTATAATGTTATTTTGTTTCCATTAGATGGATAAGAATTATTAACCTAAATACTATAACGAATTCCACTAAATGAAATTAAAGTGAAGAGGGGTTTTTTATGTGATTTATGAAGTTTCATAATATTTCTTATATATTTATGGATTTATTGGTGTTGTTGCTAAGTGAATTATTCTTTATGTTGTGAAGGAAATTTCTTACTACTAATAATATGTTATAATCACCTTTCATTATTTTCTAGTCACTTAAGGTAGGTAATGAATTGGTTGTATGGAAATCTTTAATTAAAGTGTGACATTTTAACTATAAATTCTACTTTAATATGAGAGAATGTTTAAGGGTAGTTTTTAGTGTTAATTTCTTATATGTTTTTTCTTTCATGATACTATGTATGGGGTATCTATCACTATGATTGTAAGGGTGATGGTAGATTGATCTGGTTGGGAGCATGTGGTGTGGTAATTAATACTGTAGAGATTGACGGATTATTGTGTGGTTATGATAGCAATGATAAGGCTATTTATGCTGAAAATAATTGGTTTTATGGATTTTAGAATGTGTTTAGTTTTATTTTATTTTCATGAAAATTTATTTGTTAATGGGTGGTGTTATAGTTTCCTTTTGTCATGTAATATGGTTGGAATAAATGAAAATGGGCAATGGGCAATGGGTTGGGAATGATAAATGACGGTTTGTTAAATGATTAATGATAATTATTGGAATAATTATGTTTAATAAATGGTTAAATATAGAATAAATGTTATTAATGATAAATGAATGGATTATAGTGGGTAGTGATTTAATTGTTGGTTTTACATTAAAATGGTTAACAATTGAAATTCATATGGTAATAAAAATCCAAGAAATTATAATGTTAACTGAAATGAGAAGTTGGTAATGTTGATATGGATTCTTGTGTGATTTGTTGGGGATTATCTATGGAATTATAATAAAATTGGTTATTAGAGGGTGGTAGTAACAAGGCAATGTTTGATGAGGGTGTTTGAATTGTTTGTTTGGTGTAAACCCTTAGGAAAGATTTATGAGTGACTACATACTTATTATATTTTCTTATTATTTCTTACGCACCACAACTTGAGTCATGTAACTTGATTCAAATCCATATGGGTACTTGGTTCTATGTGTTTTTCACAATATCTAGGTTATAGAGGGAACACATATAGAACCACTCCCTCTTCCCCTTTCCCCCTTCACACTTAGTATGAGTTGTAATCACTCATGGTGGGTGTATATATCAAACCTATAATGATTTTAGGTTTTGGTGTATATATTTTCTTGTTGGCATGATAATGTATATTTGGTGTGGATACATAGTGTCAGTTGTGCATTTTAGGAGGAGAGTATGATGTTTATGCCCTTGTTCTTCACGATATCATACTGTGATGAGGATGTGATGTGTAGTTGTGATGTGGAAATGGTTAATTATGTGTTTGTGACATGTGTATGTGTGGATATATGGTTATGAGATTATATAGAAGGGGTTGGGGCCTAATAAATATTCCATTAGAGTGTGATAATGACCAGATTAATGGGGAAGTGGATGTAGGGTAATTTATTAATATATATTCGTTTGAAATTACACTTAAGATGGAGTTTTGAATTAGACACTCATGAGGATTTAATGGGATGATAGGTCAATAATATTTTTTGAAATTTTCATATGGAATAGCATGGGAGACCATCCATGACACAAGTTATTATCCCCCATGTGATTTAAGGTAAGTAAATTGAGATTACCAAAAATATTAGGCATGATGATATTGGATGTAGGGCAGAGATCTAGGAGTGGTAGATGTGTCATTCTTGATTATTATAGGGTTTGGACAGGGGTGATTTGAGGAAACTATAAGGAATCTAAAGTAATTATATTTAATTAATTCCTTATTGTAGTGATTATGAGAATCCTTTCTGTACTTATAGAGTTGGATACTGGTTTTTATACATATGTATTTTAGGTTTGTGAGGTATAAAAGGAAGGAACAGTTGACCACATAAGGGTTAACCTAATATAGGAGGATGAGCCATAGAGGATGATTTCGTGAGAGTTTTAAAAATCTATGACACAAGTGATTATCACCACGAATCCCTTTATGTCTGGAAACTTTGTTGATTTTGATGGGGGTCTATCTTGGTTCTGTTGTTTTCCAAATCTTTATTGGAAATGGTTAGGCTCTGTTAATCTCTATTTGTATAAGTAATTTGTTCTTATAAACTGTCTTTGGAAGTCTTTTTTTGTGTATTTGAACCATAAATACCTATATTTGAGATTCAAATAGGTTGGAGATGAATAAATATTGGTTGGATGCTCATCGTTTGACAATAGAGTGTGAGAATGAATTGATTGAGTTCATCAAGTCTATAAAGGATCACACAAAGGATCCTTCTAAAATCCTTTGTATGGGTTTATGTTGTTGTTATTCTAGACTACTTACTCCTATGGAGTTAAAAGAACATTTGATTAGTCACGGAATATATCGGAGTTATAAATGTAGGAATAAACACAGAGAAAAAGAAAATGTAGCTACTAGCTGTGATAAAAATGCATTTTATGGATCATCATATATGAATAAAAATATGGATAATGAAGAAGACAGTATGGAGGATGTGATTATAGATGTCAATTATGATGAAGATCGTATTGAGGAAATGACAATGACAATTGAAGATGAACTCCGTGATTGCCCAAAAATTGTTTGAGAAGTTAAAGAGTTGTACGAAGACGCCATTGCATGCTGGTTGCACTAAATATACAACATTGTCAGTTGTAGTGAAGTTGTATAAATTGAAATTAAGAAATAGATGGAGTGATGTCAGTTTTATGGAACTACTTTCTATCTTGAATTACATGCTCCTGGAAGATAGTGAGCTCCCAATCCGGACATATGAAGCTAAATGAACGCTATGCTTAGTGGGTATGATTTCTGAAAGAATAAATTCCTTCCCAAAAGCCTGTATATTTTTTCACAGTGAGAACAAATCACTTAAAAAATTACCAAAGTGTGGTGCTTCTTGATATAAGAAAGATGAATACAATCCTATTAAATTTGTATGGTTCTTTCCAATCATTCCAAGTTTTAGGCGTCTATATGGAAGTGAAGAAACTACAAGATAATTATCATGGAATGCAGTTAAAAGAAATAAAGAAGGAAAATTATGTCATATGGCTGACTCCCCTCAATGGAAGAAAATTGATAATGAGTATCCTGAATTTGGAAAAGTGTCGAGAAACCTTTGTCTTGCGTTATCTACATATGGAGTGAATCCTTTTGGTTTTCAAACCAACACTCATAGTACATAGCCTGTTATGTTGGTAAATTATATATTTCCACCCTAGTTATGCATGAAGTGGAAATTAATCATGTTATCTATACTTACATCCGGACCCAAAAAACCAGGTAATGATATTAATGTTTATCTGGCTCCTTTGATCGAGTATTTGAAGTTATTGTGGGATTTAGTTGCTATGTTGTATGATGCTTATAAAAGTGAACACTTCACATTAAGAGTGATGTTTTATGGGATAATAATTGATTTCCCTGCTTAGGGAAACTTTTCAGGATATATAATTAAATGAAATCAAGGGTGTTCCGTGTGTGAAGAACATACAGAATCAATTAGGTTGAAAGATTCGTCAAAATATTTGTTTCTAGGACATGGTAGATTTCTACCTCATCGACAGAAGTTCTGATTTTGGACGACATCATTCAATGGAAGTTAAGAACAATGCGCAACACCGTCTCCACTAACAGGTGATCAGCTGTCTGAGAAAGTAAAAGATGTGAACACTATTTTTGTTAAACCATTTTGGAAAAACCTTACAAAAATCGATTGGAAAAGTGGTTAGTTTTTTTTGAATTATAATACTGGAATTGTTTCTACGTCAGACATTTTCTTGATGTGATGCATGTTGAAAAAATTTATGTGACAGTGTTATCAAAACGTTGCTAAATTCCCCTGGGAAAACAAAATATGGAATTAAGTCGAGGTTGGACATGGTTGACAAGGGAATATGAGAAGATTTGGCTCCTTTGAAGGGTGAAAATTGAATGTTTCTTCCTCCAGCTGCTTACACTCTTTCTAGGGAAGAGAGATATCAGGTTCTCAACTTCTTCAATGATGTAAAGGTTCCAGAGGGGTATTTATCAAATATCAAGAACATTTTTTCAATGAATGGTTTGAAGTTAAATGTTTTGAAATCCCATGACTTCCATGTTTTGATGCAAGATCTAATTCCTATAGCTTTATATTTCATTTTCCCCCAGAATGTTCGTTATATGTTAACCAAACATTTTTTCTTTTTCAAAGCTATATATAGTAAAGTTTTAGACCTGGTGAAATTGCCATCTATGGAAAAAGAAATTGTCATCATATTATTTGAATTAGAAATGTTCTTCCCTCCGAAATTCTTTGATATGATGGTTCATTTGATGATTCACTTGGTGAGAGATATTCAACTTTTTGGTCCTGTGCAGTATAGATGGATGTACCCCATTGAACGGTATATGAAAATTTTGAAAGGTTATGTCAAAAATCGAAGTCGGTTAGAGGGTTTTATAGTGGGGAGATATATTGTTGAGTAAGCCATTGAATTTTTTATTGAATTCCTATCTGATGTGGAAAGCATTGGTCTACCAAAATCTCATCACACTGGAAGCATTGAGGCTGAGGGAATTTCTGGGGGAGATGTTGTGACAATCGGTATTACAGATCAGGAGCAGGCCCACCTTTATGTTTTGCAAAACTTTTGGGAGGTTGCTCCATATATTGAAAATAAAAAAGAAATTCTTAGGCAGTTCCATCCATCAAGGGATGAAAATGGATATCAAATACACATAATCATCATCTTATTGGATGGTTTCAGGACCATATTTTTAAGGAGTTGGATGAAAAACAAAATTTAATTTCAGAACGACTTCGATGGCTAGCCGCAGGACCAAGTTTTTATTTATTATCTTACAATGGTTATGTAATTAATGGTTATACATTCTATATAGATAA
This sequence comes from Viscum album, assembly GCA_963277665.1. NCBI lineage: Eukaryota > Viridiplantae > Streptophyta > Magnoliopsida > Santalales > Viscaceae > Viscum > Viscum album. The sequence goes on along the minus strand of OY728128.1, from coordinate 678,109,589 downwards.
TCATTATGAATATAGTACCATGAAAAATAATGGAGTTACACTTGTGGCTGAAGCGATGCATGTTTCTGGTAGTAAGGGTAGAAATCCAATTTATGCAAATATGTCATACTTTGACATTATCAAACAAATATGGGATTCGGATTATATGACATTCCAACTGATGATTTTTCAATGAAAATGGGTAGATAAAAATAGTGATGTTAAAATAGATGAATGGGGATTTGTGAGAGTTGATTTGAGTAAAGAAGGGTACAATGAAGAATGTTTTATAATTCCATCACAAGCGTTACAGGTATTTTTGTTCCATATCCCGCAAACCGAAAGTGGTCGATTGTTCTGTTATTGTCCAAAACTGCTGATGGGTCTGAGGAAAATATAGATGAGGACGATCCTTTCAGTGGTATGTCTCAATCATTTCATAGTGGTCCCAATTTATATGATGTTTTGTATGTTATAGGAGACCACAATGAAGGGATTTGGATAATCAATAGAGGATTCAAATCCCTTCAGCCTTTGAAAAAAATAAATAGAGTTCAATAAACAGGTTATATTTTGTTTGTAATATTGATCTAGTTATCTCATGTTATTATAGTATCATTACTGAATTTATGTAATCTAAATTAATTGTTCAACCAGTTGTACAGATAATGACTTTTTCATGTTCTGGTGCTCCTAACCTTGAGGCTGAACAAGTCTCTCAAGTTGCTGCTGCTGCTACTGCTCCTACTATGGCTGGTCACAGTGTAGAGCAACAACAAGTTTCTGAACCTATTTCTGATCCTATTATTGAGGTCCAACAACCATCAGTACATGTTTTTGCTACCATTTCAGATGAACATATAAATGATATCGATATTGATGAAATGGTCAGGGATGAAGGACCGACGTTGTAGAAAACATAGGTGCGTCATTGTTTGACGGTGTTAGCCAGAAGTATTAAGGTGAAATAAAAAGGCATCGAATTTGATGTCAGATGGAATGCATGAGGCCAACATTTGAATCCCAAAAATACGATGTTTAGTAGCTACATTGGAGTTTTCACTCGAAAATTCATGCCGATTGACATAGATTCATGGAACCATGTTGTGTCTGGGATGAAGGCTGTGATCTGAGAATAAATTATGGTAACATTATGATATTATTTATTTAATTTAATAGAAAATAAAATAATGAAACAATGTCTTACTCTTCTAAATATCTTGCAGAGTACATTTATAGAAGTTGATTCACACAAGAATTATGTACTAAGGCTTGCATGAATGATTCATCAAGGTTTTCACACTATTTTAACAAAATGTCACCTGAAAGATTCCAAAGGATAAATAAACCCACACCCACCAATTGTATACACTCACTTGATATCCCAGGAAGCATGGGATTCATGTATTGGATGTCGTGGGGATGAGAAGTTTCAGGTACATTGTGGGCGATAATACATTGTTTGAGGATACGTGTATTCATCACATTGATTGTCAATATTCCATTTATGAAACAGCAAATCTGTACTGAAAATAAGGAACATGCATCAAAAGAAACATACCCCTATCATAAAGCAAGGATGGGGTACACTTTACTAGAAAAGAAAATGGTATGTATTTTAAATTTATAGTAATATTGTTAGGTGACAATAAACAACATCATGATTATCTTTCTATATTTATATGTAGATTGATGATTCTAAAACCAAAGACACTTCCATCCCACATCATGTTCTATTGAAGGATTCACATGTGAATAAGTAAGGTAAGCTAGTAGATTATAACAAACAAAAATTGTCGGAAATATGTGTATGTATGACACGATGATAAAATTATTTGTTTTAAATTTCTATTACATAAAAATAATTAGTTATTTTCCTATATCCGATAGTCACAGGAATCATCCACTCCTGTAGCTGATGCAGAACTATTATCGACGGCTTTGAAGGAGCCAGAACAATACGGTCATGTTAGAAGTTCGGCATTTGGGGTGACACCCCGATTATATTTTTTGAAAAAAAAAGAAACGGACGATAGAGATGAAAATTTGAAACAAATGAGAAAAATACTAGAAACTCTTTAAGAATGATTTCAATGGCAGGGAGAGTTTCTAGTAACATTTATGGGTGGGAAGAAAGGAGAAGACACAACTCAGAAACAACCAGCATGTGAAGATCCCGCCCCACCCCCACCAGCTTTGAGACGAGTCATTCCCCTCAAAGAGATATCTTATCCCTGATAATCAATATTCTAATAATTTTTTCCATGAAATGTGAATCAGACAAACACTGCTAATTTTTATATACTGATCTTCTATAGGGTGATAATGACTATGATTTATATCTTTCAACCCCAACCAATCATCATGTAGCGAGGGCAATAGAGTTCAACTTCCCAGATGAGAAGATGCATAATAGACCACTTCCAAAATATCATCTGAAAGTGATGATTACTGTAGCTCATGAGCCAAATGCATAGCTACCTATTACACTTGATGATGATGATATTCATACATTAGATATGGATTTTGCGACATTTATTGCATGGTCGTCACAACTTATAAGAGTACATGTGGAAAAAGGGAAGGGGGTGACAAACATCGTCTCAAAACCATATAAAGGATTGACCAACCAATCCCAAAGAGCGTCTGAAAGCACAATAACACCACATGTTCTCTAACCACATTTACTTTCTTTGAAGACTCGTATGGATACAAAGGTTAGAGGATGTAGTATTCATATAGTGGTATTTGAAAAGAATATATACGGAGAAGTAATTCAAGATTTCATTGCTGCTAAAAATGTAAATTTGATCCTTGAAAACAGTTGGCTAGTCATCACAGTTGTAAATATATATATGAGTTATGTTTTAATGAATTGATTTTCTAAAATCTTATCGAATGTGAAAATTATGACTAAATGCATTTTATATTGTTGACAGAAGTATATATAAAAAATAGTTGAAGGAATTTTCCCATGAGCCAAAATTCAGACTCGTTAGTCCTCATACCACATCAACACATCTAATGAAATTAGAGCCATCAAAAAAGAAGGAAATGTTGAATGGATTGATGAAAACATTTGAAGTCAAGATTACATATGAAAGACTCTTACTAATACCAACCATGGAGGGATAAAACTCTACGATTAAAGAATATCAATTATATTTTCACTCCTTTTATTCCTTATTCCTTTTTGTGTTTTTTTGGAAACATTGGCTGCTAATTGTGGTGAACTTGGATACTCCAAAAGATTTATTTTCTGGATTCAAAGCAAGCATATCCGTCAAACTGACCACACATGATGGAATTTGTGAATCTATAAGACACTACATCCTACGTTTTAGTTCTAAACATCATGTAATATAATTTATAATATATTTTACTTAGGATTCTGTTATGATAGGTTGGGGTATCATTATCGCCTAAAAAACGAATGAGGATAGCTCCTAAGCATAAGGAGGCAAGCAAGTAATACGTCTGGACAAATATTAGGGTATATATAATAAAATTTCACTATCCAAACACATATCAACACAAGTTACTTATTCTCCTAATGATAAATTTTTTTGCAATGCCCAAAACAAAAAAAATGATAATGATTGCAGTTATAATGTTTGTAAATTTATGAAAGAGATTTTTTTTCATCAACAAACTAGCATCCCTAAAGATGTATTTTCAAAAAAAAACTACTATTTCATTTTATTTATTTATTAATTCCTTATTTTTATATTTTTCAGTACTACTCTTACTACCAATAAGCCGCGTACTCACAAGATGATATAGATTTGTTCAGAAACAAGTGGGCTGCAGACCAGATGGTGGATTATACAGGAATATCATGAAAATATGACTTGGGGACATGTACAATTGGCAGTCATTTTTGAGAGGGGTTAAGGGGATCAAAAGATGGAACATTTTTGTATGTAAATGTTCGTAGGAAAATTGTAATTGTTATTAAATAAAACATACTTTATCCAATTATTCATTACCCCATTTTAACAGATGAACTACACCAGCAACATGCAAAAATGATGAACCACTCAAAGTGTCTCTCTTTTGTTTAAAATGGACAATATTTTAAGTGAAAACAACAACTGACCTACAAAAATCTGACCAAACACATTCTGATTGTGTGGATCCTTTAGGAGAAAAATATATGGCCACGTTGGTGACATGTATGTGTCAACCTCGCCTCAATCTAAGGCACGGTGTGACCGGTATCACTCAAAAGGCCTCTCTTTTGTTTATAATGGAATGAATTTTAAGTGAAAATAACAACTAATGTAATGAAATCCAACCAAAAATATTTTGATTATGTTTACCCTTTAGTAGAATGATACATGGGTTATTTGTGATGTGAGTGAGTCAACCTTTCCTGAATCTGAGGCATGGTGTGGCTGGTATCACTCAAAGTGTCACTCTTTTGTTAAAAATGGACAGAATTTAAAGTGAAAACAACAAATGACCAACGAAAATCTTACCAAACGCAATCAAATTGTGTTGATCCTTTAGGAGAACGATCCATGGGTGTGTTTTTGACAAGTAAGAATCAATCCTTCATCAATTTGAGGCACGGTGTGGTTGATATCACTCAATGTATATTTCTACTGTTTAAAATGGACATAATTTTAAGTGAATACAACAACTGACCTACAGAAATCTTACCAAACACATTTGGATGGTGTTGATCTTTTAGGAGACTGATCCATGGGTCATTTTTGATGATTAAGAGTTAACCCTGCCTCAATCCAAGGCACAGTGTAGAGGGTATCACTCAAAGTGTCTCTCTTCTGTTTAAAATGGACATAATTTTAAGTGAAAACAACTGACTGACGGAAATCTGACCTAACGCATTCAGATTGTGTTAATCCTTTACTAGAATGATACATGGGTCATTTTTCACGTGTATGATTCAACCTCACCTCAATCTGAGGAACGGTGTGGTCGGTATCATTCAAAGTGTCTCTCTTTTGTTTAAAATGGAGAGAATTTTAATTGAAAACAAAGACTAACCTATGAAAATCTGACCAAACACATTCATTTTGTGTTGATACTTTAGGAGAATGATCTATGGGTCATTTGTGACATTTACAAGTCAACCCCATATCAATTTGAGGCACGTTGTGGATGGTATCACTCAAAGTGTCTCTCTTCTATTTCAAATAGATAGAATTTTAAGTGAAAACAACAACTGACTTAGGGAAATCCAACCAAATGCATTTGGATTGTGTTGATACATTAGGAGAAAGATCCATGGGTCATTTCTGACATGTAATAGTCAACCCTACATCAATCTGAGGCACGGTGAGGCCAGTTTCACTCAAAGTCTCTCTTTTGTTTAAAATGGACAAACTTTTTAGTGAAAACAACAACTAACCTACGGAAATCCGACCAAACACTTATTTATTGTGTTTTTCCTTTATAATAATGATCCATCGCTGAGTTCGTGACCTATAAATCTCAACCCCACCTCAATATGAGTCACAGTGTGGCAGGTATCACTCAAAGGGTCTCTCTTTTGTTTGAAATGGACATAATTTTAATTGAAAACAACAACTAACGTATGAAAATATGACCAAACACATTCATATTGTGTGGATCCTTTAGTAAAACGATCCATGGGTCCTTTTTTATGTGTACAAGCCAACCCTGCCTCAATAAAAATCACGGTGTGGCTGATATCACACAAAGTGTCACTATTTTGTTAAAAATGGACATAATTTTAAGTGAAAACCACAACTATCCTATGGAAATCCAACCAAATGAATTTTTATTTTGTCGATCCTTTAGGAGAATTATCCATGGATCGTTTGTGACATGTAAAAGTCAACCCCGCCTCAATCTGAGGCACGGTGAGGCCGAAATCACTCAAAAGGTCTCTCTTTTGTTAAAAATGGACATAATTTTAAGTGAAAACTTGAACTGACGTATTCAAATATGACCTAACACATTCGGGTTGTGTTGATACTTTATGAGAATGATCCATGGTTCATTTTCGATGTGTAAGAGTCAACTCTGCCTCAATCAGAGGCGCGGTGTGTCCGATATCACTCAAAGTCTCTCTCTTTTGTTTAAAATGGACAAAATTTTAAGTGAAAACAACATCAGACCTATGGAAATCTGACCAAACGCATTTGGATTGTGTTGTTACTTTAAGATAACGTTCCATGGGTCATTTTTGATGTGTAAAAGTCAACCCATCTCAATCTGAGACACGGTGTTGCCAGTATCACTCAAACTGTCTCTCTTTGGATTAAAATGGACAGAATTTTAAGTGAAAACAACAACTGACCTATAGAAAACCAATCAAACATATTAGGATTCTGATTATACTTTAGGATAATGATCCATGTATAATTTATAATGTGTAAGAGTCAACCCCGCCCCAATCTGAGGCACAGTGTGGCCGATATCACTCAATGTGTATCTCTTTTGTTTAAAATGGACAGAATTTTAAGTGAAAACAACAACTGACCAATAAAAATCTGATGAAACTTATTCGTATTGTGTTGATACATTAGGGGAAATATACATGGGTCATTTTTGACATGTATTAGTCTACCTTGACTCAATCTGAGGCATAGTGTGGCCGATATCACTCAAAGTGTCTCTCTTCTTTTTAAAATGGACAGAATTTTTAGTGAAAACAACAACTGACCAATAGAAATACAAAAAACACATTAGAATTGTGTTGATATTTTAGGAGAACGATCCATGGGTCATTTTTGACGTTTACGAGTCAACCCCGCCTCAATCATAGGCACGGTGTGGCTGGTATCACTCAAAGTTTCTCTCTTCTGTTTAAAATAGACATAATTTTAAGTGAAAACAACAACTGACCTACAGAAATCAGAAAAATGCATTCGGATTGTGTTTATCCTTTAGGATAATTATCCATGGGACATTTGTGACGTATTCAAGTCAACCCCACCTCAATCAGAGCCACGGTGTGGCCGAAATCACTCAAAGTGTCTCTCTTTTGTTTAAAATGGACAAAATTTTAAGTGAAATCAACAACTAACCTACATAAATCTGACCAAACACATTTGGATTTTGTTGATCCATTCAAAGAATGATACATGGGTCATTTTTGACATGTACGAGTCAACCTACCACAATATGATTCATGGTGTGACCGGTATCACTCAAAGTGTCTCTCTTCTGTTTAAAATGGACAGAATTTTAAGTGAAAACAACAACTGACCTATGGAAACTTGAACAAAAGCAATCGGATAGTGTTGATCCTTTAGAATAATAATACATGGGTCATTTTTTATGTTTACGAGTCAACACTGCCTCAATCCGAGGAATAGTGTGGCCAGTATCACTGAAAATGTCTCTCTCCTGTTTAAAATGGACAGAATTGTAAGTGAAAACAACAACTAACCTACAAAAATCTGACCAAAGGCATTAGGATTGTGTTGATACATTAGGTGAATGTTCCATGGATTCCCCCCTAACCACTTAGATATCTTCCACCCCTGGATTCCCCACCCCCCCAAGAAACCACCCCAACACCTGGACAGCTACCCCAACCCCACCCCTGAACACACCCACCCCCATGGACAGCCACCCCCACCCCCTTGGACACCACCCTACCCTCCTATGACATCCCCAATAACCCCCTGGACTGCCCCCACCCCCCTTAACACCACCTCACCCTGTGGACACCACCACCACTCTGGACACCCCCACCCACTAGAAAGCCCCCAAACCCTCGGGTCACCTCCACCACCTGGACACGCCCATGGACAGCCCCCCCCCCCCACCCTGGACAACTTCCCCCCACCCTGGACAGCTTCCCCCCACCCCTGACCCCCCCTAAACACCCACCACACTTGGACACCCCCAAACCCCCTGGATGGCACCCCCACCCCTCCTAGACACCACCCCACCAACTAGACCACCCCCACCCCCTGGACACCCCCACCCCCTGGACACTGCCCCCCATGGACGACCACCACCGTGCTCTTGGGCACCACCCCACCCTGCTTGGACAGCCCCACCAACCCCCTGAACTCCCCCCCCGGACACCCCCACCCCTGGAAAGCCCCCTTGACACCACGGACACCAGCCCACCCCCATGGACCGCCCCCCCATGGGTAGCCCCCCTCCCCCCTAGACACCCCACAACCCCGTAGATGCCCCCCCCCCTAAACTGGACACCCCCTCCCCCTCCCCCCTCCTACACACCACCCCACCACCTAGACACCCCTACCCTCGTGGACAGTCCCCCGCCCCCACCCCATGGATACCACCCATCCCCCTTGGACAGCCCCCCAAAATCATGGACCACCCCCACCCCCTGGACACCCCCATCCCCCCCCCCGGACACCCCTACCCCCCTTGGACAACCAACCCAAACCCCTAAACAGCCCCCACAACCCCCATTAATATTGAATTGAATTCTTTATGTATTTAATTAACTTTTGAATTATGTGTTAATGGTGTATGGGTATACTTGTTTTATGGGTATACTTGGTGTAATTACCTTATAAATTATGTGTTAATTTTGTATGCGTATACTTTTTGAGATAATGAATTTTTTGCATGTGTTGTTTGGGTGTGTTGTTGCAGAATTTTTTGTTGCAGCAAATAGGGAATTTATCAGTACTTTTTTAGCACTGATAAAGGAATCCTTTATCATCATTAAGAACGCACTTATAAAAGACGCACTTATGAGCTCTAAAAAAGCACTGATAAAGGGTTAGCTTATCAGAGCTTAAAGAGCGCTGATAAAAAACATATTTATCAATTATTTTAAAGCGCTGATAAAGGTGTCCTTTATCAGCGCCTTTTTAGAACTGATAAAGTCTCCCTTTATAAGCGTGTTTTTAGCGCTGATAAAGTTATCCTTTATGAGAGCCTTTTAGTGATGATAAATAATATCTTTATCAGCACATATTTAGCTCTTATAAAGGGGACCCCCCCCCCCTTTATCAGCATAGAGCTTTATAACACTTTTTTAGCACTGATAAATCCCATTTTGAGCACTGATAAAGCCCATTTTTTTATTAGTGATAGAAATTTGAAATCCATATTTGAAAGAAAGAGGGAATCACGCATAATATTTTTCCTCAAAGGCCACCCCTATCCCACTTCTTCCACAAATCTAGCAACATTCCAAACCACCCAAGCCAACATTATCCCACCGGTGACCACCATATGACTGAGTAGTCGGCCCTCCCTCTTAGGTTCCCCCATAGACTCATCTTCTATGGCACTGGTGACCAGATCCATCCCTCCCGTACATTGCAAGTTCCTCCAGCATCAAGGCAGCCACTGCCTTGATGTTTCTGAGTGGCACTGAGGTACCACATAAGCTCGACAGCCCACTGCTGTATAGATTTCCCACCAACCCCCATCAGGACAACTATTCTCATCTTATACTGCCACCCCTGGAACTGTTGGCCTCTACTGTTTCACCAAATAGAGTCAGCTTACACCATTGCGTGCTCTCGGAAAGTCGTGGCCAAGCTCGATCCCCCCACTAAAACTATGAGGTTTTGTTTCCAATGCTATTTGTGGCCAATCTAGAAACCTTTACCACCCAGAGTTCCAAGCCTCCCTTTACTAGCTGCTTCACCACTTATAGTCTAGGAAAAAGCATGATAAGCTACCTCGGTCACCTCTGGATATCCCCTCTATGAAGTAACCCTTCACCACCTAATTTTGGTATAATTTGATCATATTTGTTTTTCAGTGGGTCTAGGCATGTCTGACTGGCCCATAATGGGCTTGGCCCGGTATTCCTGGCCTAGAACACCTTTGAACGACGCATGTATGACTCCGAATATGCCTATGTGTGTTTGGCCCAACCTGCAGAGGCTCTACCTAGGGTTTTTGGGGTTTGGTTATTTTTAGAAAATAAAAATGCAATTAAATTTATTTATTTAATTTTCATGTTATATTAAATTAATTAAATATTATTTTTTAGTTTAAAATTAAATTTTAATACTCCATAATAAATTAATTTAATTTAGATATAAAAATTAATTAACTGATTGATTTAATTTTTGAAATTAAAAATAAATTAATTTCAGTATAGAATGACATAAATACTAAATTAAAAATAATATTTAATTTTTAAATAAATAAAATCACGCTTAAAATATTTTAATGAAAGTTTAATTCTATTTATGCCTTTAATATCAATACATGAGATTAATGTGTATCAACTAATCATTACTGATAGACCAACCAATGAATGTTTGGTGTCTATTAATTTATTTATTTATTTAATTATTTCAATTCATGTATGGAATTATTAGTTTAAGAAATACCGATTTGCGAGTCGTTTGTGTCATTATATGTATAAGGGACTGTGTGTCCAATTTTCTATGGTATTTTTTACTTTCAAGCCCCCTCACCTACATATGATAATTCTTGTATAATGATGAAGTTAATTAGTTACATACTTCGTGATGAGTTATCGCGACACACCAAACATGATTTTGACTCATTGGATAGGTTAGTGATGCAACTCAAGTCGCAAGTGATGTAGCTCAAAGAATTACAACGAGGGTATACATTGATCGATTATTCACTAAATGGATCAACTGTTAATATCATCTCATGATCACATCAACATTTTATTTATGAATGGTTTATTTTTTTAATGTCTAGTTTTATACGTGATCACCTAAAATAAAAGGAAATCATGCACAGATAAAACAAAAAAGTGACGTGATGGATATTTTCTATTTATTGCATGGTAATTTGTGGTTGTGATCACATAGTACAATTTTATGAGATAGAAAATGAATTCATTTCATCATATCATAATAATAAATCCCTCAAAGAAATATTTTGTTGCAAACTCTTTTCATTGTTTCAATTTGAACACAAGCAGGTGTTTAAAGTGCTCAGTCACTTTAGTTGATGGTGCCTCCTACTACTGTGCAGTTTTTATTAGAATTATGGGTTGAATTAACTTCAGTTAAGAGTTAATTATTATCAATAGCTAAATTTCTATCACTTTAGAGGAAAATCTATGAGTATTTCAAGTTAATAAATTTAAAAGTGTGTTCTTCACTCAAAAGATCAAGGAACCATGATTCAATGTAATTGGTAGTTCAAACGCCTATGTTGAACTCTTCAAGTAGGGGTGTATCCATAGATTATAGACTATTATGTTAATATCAAAGATCCATTCCACTCTAATAATCAAGGGAGAGATTATTTTTATTCTTGTACAAAGGGTTCCTGGAATTTGATAAAACATTGGGAGGCGTTTTATTATTTAATTAATTATTCTATAATGTCTAAATCGGTAATCAATGTAAAACTACTAATCTTATAGAATTTTTTACAGATAATGGAAATTAATACCACAATAAATATTTTGATATATAATATAAAATGTAAATTTCCACACTTGAATGTGTTTTCATGAGTAGTAAAGGTGATTGTGAAAAATAGTATGATATCTGTAATTTTAGTTGCTAGTGTCCCCAATACTTGTTAAGCCACCCCAAGGAAGAGATGGAGTTAAAAATTCTTACAGAAGACTCATGTGTTATGAATATAATGGTCTTGTCAAAATAATATCATCAATAGAAGATGTGATTTGTGGACACCACATCGGGATGTTGATGATTTCACATGAAGTCTCATCTCCTAGAAAATTGAAAGGAGAAAGTTAAGTGAGATATTAATTGGTGGCAATTACATTGGTTATGTGTAATAATGAAAGGAGGGTCATAATTTTTCAATACAAACCAATATAATATCTTTTCCACCCTAATTCTATAATTTCCCTTAGGATTAAAAAATTATTAGTAAATTGAGTAAATGATTCAGGTTTTTCATTCAATAAGAACATTAAAGAAAGATTCATCTTTAGTTATTATAGACAAAAAGATGAAAGACAATGAAAAAAGGCCAGTGGAAAGAGTGATTCCAATGCCCATCAAATAAATAGGTATTGAATATGGGATTATTTACTTCACATTACCTGAAATAAGTTTTATGGATGCTTAAATGTAATGAAATGAATTAAGAATGAAAGTAATCACTTCTTCTTCAGGTATATTCATCAAATGAATGTAATTTAAGTAATTGTTTTTGTTATAATTCGTTGTTATTAAATAAAATATGAATTTCACATATTTTTAGCAAAATATAGTAACCAAGTAAGTATTGAAACATTTATGGAAGTAAGGTGTGTTCTCCAAGTTCCTAAGAAAGGGTGGTTCCTAAGTCAGTGGTAAGAAGTACACAACTTCTATATTGCCAAGTGAATGATTCGACTAGAACTTTTTTTTAAGAATTACTAAAACATTAAAATCATATTTCTTTAGACACAAAAATATAATATTACAAGTTTAGAAATAAATGTTGTTTGTAGTGTCTAATACCAAACCAATATTTCAGTGATACATGAATCATAGGAAATACAAGATGAATATAAAATGTAAGACTTATATACCAAGTAAAGAAATGATAATAATTTGTCAAGAAGAATGAAGTAGATGTCAAGGATGTGCCCAGTATGGATTTAGAATCTTTTGAGTTAAACACATTAGGTATTATTGATGTATATACATACATAGTTTTGGATATATATTCATTTATAAATAAAGGTAACATACAAATATTTTTGGAATTAGTTCATCAAGATAGAATGAACTATTCAAAGGTAAATCTAGTCATAACTATAATTCATATGATTCCTTTAAGTGATTATGGAATATGGAAGTGAAGTATGTTATATTCATGGTTAGAATATATAAGATGCTTCGGGGTGGTTTTTTGAAGAATATCTTGAATAACCATTCATCGATAAACAAAATGTATCATAGAGTAATTCTGAAATGAATATTACCTTATCCACATCAGCTTATGATGTTAATAAAAAAGATTTATGATAAGTATTACATGTAAACATTGATCTAAAAAATTTAGTACAGAGTAATTCCAAAACTCACATTTAATTATATGTCAATGTCTTGATGTAAGTAAAGGAGAATCAATGTTGACACAAATCCATTGAATGTACTTCCATTATTTTTCAGGACATGCATTGAAAATAATGGTGTTATACCATAACCATACTCCAAATATAATGAAAATGGATATCATATCAATTGTATTATGATTGAAATCAACATTCATAAGAACATGCGTTTAGATGGAAATATATTTTTATGTTTATAAAAAAAACATGCATCAAGTACAAACACATTGGGAATCTATGGTTATCATTCTACTGTTTTATTGGGATATTTTAGAAAAACATATGATTGAAATATATAGTCAAGTTATAGAGAATATTTCTATATGTGGTCTCACATCTCTATTTAGGATTGTGGGAGCTATATTGACTTGGTTTTAGTCAATGCCTAAGGTGTATAAGTAGTTGTCATAGGAACGATTTCCATAAGAGGATTGAAAGAGGAATGTTCCAGAGACACACACTTTGTATGAATGATAAAAATATGCAGATAGTTTTGTATTCACCATCATCTGTGATCCATTGTTCATTGTGAATAAAAATTACTACAATTAAGTACTATATGGAATTTTCTGATATTGAAAAGATCAATTAAAATTCAATAATGGATTCCCTGAATCAAATTGCAAGGGTCTTATTATTTTGAATACTTGGGTGGGTATTCATGTGAGATTATATATAGATGGTACAAGTGTATTACCAATTAAGATATAATGGTTAAAAAAATCTTTTATAACTAAATCCATTAGAAATTTTACATGTCATAGTTAATTTATAAGATCATATTATTGGGCATTGGATGTTAAAACCATAAATCATAGAAGGTGTCTATACGTCACAACGAGAAAAGGATTGTGACATTTTATAATTCAAATAAGGAGTGAAAGTTAATGAAATATAGTTTAGGATTGTAGTAAGGAACAAGATAATAAAATATTAATTTGGAATGAATATTTTACATGTGTCTAATATAGATGAGTGGGAGTGCAATTTTTTCCATGTGGAATATTTTTGGTAACACATGGAAAATAGTTATTGGTTTTATTGTTTGATAAGACCATGAAGAACGTAACTTTCCATGTATTGACTAAAAATAGAAACCTCATTTCTGGAGAACAAGATGTATTAAGGTATATGTAAATACTTCTTATACCCAATAAGTAGTATATATAATTATATGATATTAAAAAATCAAAGATGGAACAATTTGAGAGAGAATTGTTCCCAGTGTCACATGGAATATATCTCTCCAAGATCACATGTACTAAATATAGGAAGATATTAACATGGTGAGTTGAATTCAAAAGTCTTTAGTGATGGATCAATAATGTATTCCATGATATGTACAAGAGATTATATTTATATAAAATACTTTATAGTGGGAAAGTCTCAATTATATCTAGGACATCTACAAGGAAATAAGTCATAATATCCAGTTTCACTTGATATGTACAAAGGATATGTACCTGGTATGTGGAGAAGGAAGGATACTAGTTTTTAGGGGACACAAACTATTCTTAATTAGATACGTGTGATCTAATATTGCATTTTGGATAATATAATGATAAATCCAATATCATTCAATCCAATGGTAATAATATCTACAAATATCAATTTTGTTATGGATTTTGAGGAATATAAGAAGTAGTGTGCAATATGTAATGACTTTTTCTAGTTCTTCAAATCACACCTATAATGTAAAATATTATTAAAATGAAATTTATGATACTTTTACTAGCCCAGATGTCATGTTTTGACAGTGTACAAAAATGAATACACTCTAGATTTACATATATGAAGAATTGTTTCTCAAGGAAATGATCTTGCACATAAGATAGTAGCCACAAAAGGGAGACACGAAAAACCCAAAAAAAAAGTAATAACTCAGCATGAAAATGATATTAATCTTATGAGAGCTAAAAATAAAACGTAGAATGTTGTCTCTAATGCAAGTGGGAGTACTTTAATTGTGGGTTGCCTAGACCCAACAATACCATACTTTTTTATAACCATTTCATGTTTATAGTGAGTTATAAATGATTTACAATTACCAATATAGTGTATACATTTTTTTATCAACTATTTAATGGTAATTTTCATAGATTATTTGTTGTATAAAAAGGTTATAACTTAACATAAACTGTAACGAGAAACTTTGGATACCATGAAAGTAATATTAAACAAATATATGATGGTCAAGATAATTCATACAGAATGGACACAGTAGAATTTTGACTATCAGGTGTTGGGATCTCATAAGAATTGAGTCTTCTTCTCATAAAGTTCACACTTGTTTATATTTAGTAGATATGATAATAAGGAAAACCCATCAATAAAAAACCTCATGTTATGGGTGACATTGGATGTTCCTATCTACAAACATGTGTATTGGCCTCTTGACTTCAGATCATTATCATTGTGTGTTTATTGATCGTGTACATTGATCCAAGGAAAAACCATTATAATAAAATCATAGTGAGGTATCTGGTGTTGGGTGTGTCATTAATGGTATGGAAGTGGTTGAATGATCATGATAGAATTTATCAATTTTGAGTTTAGGAATTAATATATCTCCGTCCAGGTTGATTAGGATGGTAGTACCATCATAAATCCATAGTCATGGTAGTCAATGGTAAATCCATCTAGTTAGATCAAAAAATAATAAAGTAATAAAGGATTATGACAAACGTTTTCTTCCTTCTTTATAATATATCTAATGATAAAGATATTATATAACACAATTCATGTTGGTAGGCTAGTTTTCATTTCTATAACTACTCCTTATCTTTGTAGGGGATATGAGGAGTTGTTAAATTCATCTCTAGGACTGTGAATAGTATTCAAAGTTATAAAGATAATGTCTTAGAGGGTCACACACAATAGAACATTCAAGAATCAGTCTTATTCTAGTGAATTGGTAAATAGGACATGGTTAGTCCCTCCTTTGGGATCCAATATTTTTATAAGGATGTACAATCACCAAAATAATAAATAAATTCATATTATTAAAGTTATGAATAATCATAATTACATTTATTTTTTAAATTTATTTACAAGTTTTTAAGTAAATACATGGAAAATATTATATGAACAAATATTAGTTTAAAATATTAAAGGATAATTTAACATTTTCAGGAATGATGAGTCGAGTTAATGGCTCAGGTTTTATCACATGGTATATTTATTATATTAAAAGAATTGGATAAAAATAGAAATGATATTTATGACTCTCCATAGCATCTATAATATATCGTTATATTGGGTATTTAATTTTTGGGAGTTGTCGAGCCTTTCCGGGTAATTTATTAACAATCTATAAATAGGAGGAGAGATTCACTCACCAAATACTATTCATAGTGAGTTATTGAGAGATTCTCTCCCCTATCCCACTTTTTAGAGATAGATTATCTTGATCAAAGTGATCAGATCATGCTCTCCCTTTTACATCACATGAAGGGCGATACAATGACCATTGTAATGACAAAGGCATTGTAAAATATCTATGCTAGCACCTGGAATTCAATGATCAACACTCATGCCATTTTTTTTGTAGAATATGTTGACAATCTAAAAGAATTTGACTTATAATTATTTGAGTATAGATCACTAGAAATAAGCAGATGTAATGTGTTACTTCAGATCAAACCATGTATTTATGGTTTAATTTTTTGGGCTTAAACTTATTCACGTGTAATCCTCTGGCTTATACCAGAGAAATACATCACTAGAGATGACTATGTTACATTGTCGATTTCAACTACATGTCTAGGTACCTTCACCCACTACATCCTATGACCATATCTGCTAGTCACCAGCATCGTACGCGATTGGAGGCACCCATGAAATCTTATGGCATCTCCACCCGGATGTTGATCAGGAAAATATGGGTTGGGTAATTAAATTAATCCTTATAATTCTGATCATTACTAATGTATATCATGATCCACATATTTATATGAATGAATAAAACTAGGCCACATATTCTTGTGGTGAAGAAGCTTGTATTAGGTGTGTTATGGGTGGTATGTATTTATTTTAATGGTCTAGATAAAAATTTTCCCTTTCATGTTATGGAAAATATATATATGACCCCTTGATTAAGATGGTAGTGTGTGATAAAAATTAATAGTCATGGTGACTATAAGAATGATCATTTTAGTTATTCAAGGAAATAAATAAAAATTATCATGGGTGATGACACATATATATATAATTTTTGATAAGATGCACTGAATATTGGGGGATTATATTACACAATTGTAAAGGTCATCATTGTTAAGTAGTTTACCATTCTCGAGTGTGTTATGATACACTTTTAGAAGTCCCTATTTGTACATGGAATTGAAACACAACCACAGATATAAGGGGCATAGAGGGTTTCACACTATGTATACCCAGAAGCACATTATATTTAATTGAATTTAGTTATTAGAATAGAATTTTCCTCAGCTTGTAGACTGATTTATATCCATGTTATATCGATAGAAAATAAATTTAATCATTGGTTATCTAATATCAAAGTAACCAAGTGGGATTCTCTCTCTCATGGTATTCATACATTATGTTAGGTTGAATAAGTGAATAAAGGAAATTTTATCAAGCGAGTCAAAATATTTTATAATTTGGGGTTTGATAATTTACTAGAGGAACTCAAGAAGACTAAGAGGCCCAAGTACATGAAATAGTTGTAAATTTAATTATTTATATTAATTATTTAATGGGATATATACATATCATTAAAAATTATTTTAAGAAGTTATATATTTGAATGAAACATATCATTGGCTATTTTATTTTTTTATGTTAAATAAACTATATTAGGGATAATATTTAAAAATAATTGTAAAAAAATTAATTTTAAAAAATATATAATATGATTTATTTATGACAGTCTTAGATATTAATCCATAGTTGACTCATTTATAAAATTTTAATTTTTTATTTATCCAAATTAATATAAAAACTATGAATACAAAATTTTATTTAAAAAATGAATTAAAAATGTTACAATGTTATATGAAAAAAATTTCATGATGTTTTATATGAGATTTCTAATAAAAATATCATAAAATATACTTTTTTGCAAAAAAAATACAAAACCTAGGTTTTCTAATTTTATTCCAAAATATAATGAATTATTAAAAAAATGATATAAATAATGAAAGAAAAATGTCGTTAGCATTATAAAAAATGAAACAAAAATACATATAAAATAGAAAATTTATTAAAAAACCATTAAATAGACGATAAGGAATTATATTTCCTATTGATTTCATAAAAACACATATTATATGATTAAAAAGTTAACAAAAAATATAGAACAATTTTTAACCTAGATTTTAGGATAAAATTAAAATAGAAATACAGAAATATAGTTTTGTTGTAAATTTTTTTTAAAAAAAATATTTATGTGATTTCTATTGATTATAGTTACAAAAAGAAACAAATGTAATTGACATTTTAAAATAGAAATATATAGTATAAAAATACATTTAAAGAACATTTTCTATTTTAAAAATATTGAGAAAATATTAAAAATTCTATAGAAGATTTAAAAACCTTATAAAACATTTATTTTTAAAAATTACATGTTATAATTCATTCAACCTAAAATAAAATATAAACTCTAGTGATTATATAATAGGATAAAAAATGTTACCTTACTAAAAAATGTAAAAAATAATTTCATGAAACACATGTTTTATGCTTTCATTTGTTAATAAAACAAATTACTAACAAAGAAATTCATAAAGATCATGAAACAACTATTTTTTCATAATTTTATATAAGAACTATAATTGAAATGTATAATATATACTATTTAAAAAAATATAAATAACATATAAATATGTTTTATATTTTCTTTTTGTGAAATATTTTTTTAAAAAATATCTCATAGCCCTTGTGAGATGCTTTATATTCTATTTAAAAACAATTAAATAATAAAGATTTATTTTACCTTTGGATTTATATATAATTCATAATAAAAATACTAATAACACAATATATTTTTTTGTAAAACAATAGAAATAAAATAACCCAGAATATACATTGAATTATGTTATCCTCAAGAAGAGGATTCTCATCAAATTGTTCTTCCACCTTGGGCGAAGGAGACAACTTTGTGGATAGTTGTGACTTTCAACTTTTTATGTGTCCCTATAAGGTAAAAAATAAATTTTGAGCTAATCCACTAAATTATTTTATGAGAACATATGAATGGTATAATGTTTGTCTTGTTAATCCTTCAAACATATGTTAATATCAAAGGCCTTTGGATCCTAGGTTCACCCCAGAAAATGTAAGGTCGTTGGATGCCATTTTTTTAACACTCTAATCTAGATGTCACATAATTGGAGCCCCAGGACAATGTTCAATAAGGTTACAAGTTCACCTCCTCATATGTTATAAATTGTCAACTCGTAGTGATAGACTATGTGGTTTCCATGGGAAGACTATGATCTCACAATCAGAACAGCTGTAGTAGTGGAAGTAACAATAAACATATAATTAATCCAGATAACCATCATAGAAAAATAAGAAAAATATCAAAAATAAATTGGGTATTGAAATATTATGTCAAAATATTATATCATACATGTCACGGACCCTCTGTGGTAAATCATATACATGAATAAAAAGGACTAAAATAAAACTCCACTAAGGCTCATACCGAACTCATCCTGAGTCCATCTTTGCCCAGTCATTTATACACACTATCATGCCAATATAAATATCATCAGCATTAGGTATTAACCTTTATTTATTCTTGTGATCATTAATAGTGTCTTCTTGAGTATTCAATTTTCATGGGGACCCAAAATACATGTGAGTAAAATTTAGTAGGCCACCACCAATAGTGTCCCTAAAATAATTAGTTTGAAACAAAAGCACATCAGGAATTGATCAAGGTAAATAGTAAATCTGTTAAAAAAATAATTTATATAAAAGAAAAAACATGCATCGATTCCTCAGTTTAAAGATAGAACACATAGTCAGTTATACCATTGTCAATCCTTAGGTATCTAACCATGATCAAGCCTACCAACTATAGACAGTATTGGGGTGTTTTGAGCATGTAACATGGATCATAACAACTATAATTAACCACATTGAATATGTTGTTCAACCTAATATTCTCGATGTGAGATATTGTCTTTTTCTAGGTACGTACCTCTTTGAGTTTTTTTGTTAAACCTATTTTTTTGTTTTCTTTCATCATTGAACCTTGGTAGTCGACTTCCTTTAAGGATGGGGAGATTTTATTAGGAAAAATGACCTAATGTTTAGGGATGTATATTTTTTTTAATAAATATATTCTTGGTATAAATTTTT
Source organism: Viscum album (assembly GCA_963277665.1). Classification (NCBI taxonomy): domain Eukaryota; kingdom Viridiplantae; phylum Streptophyta; class Magnoliopsida; order Santalales; family Viscaceae; genus Viscum; species Viscum album. The sequence goes on along the minus strand of OY728128.1, from coordinate 678,089,320 downwards.
TAAGGGGGTCTATGAGGATTTATATTGAGTTTAGAAGGCTTCAGAGGTGTTTTGGGCTCTTTGAAAAAAGATGAGTTTAAATTTATATAAAAGAACAGTGTGTAATTTTCACTAGGTATATGCCATCAAATGGGTTCACAATACGAAAATTAATACACATCGTGAACCAATTCAAGTCATATAATAGTCCTGTTTGGTTATTTTAACCATAGGTTACTCATTTTTTGGCGTAAATCATAAACAGAAATTTACACATCGTGTAAATATTACATGCTATGTATTTCTCGGGATCTTTGATTATAATTCGTGTCATGTGTATGTTTTATTTATTCATAATCGTGAATACCTCCTATTTCTTGATCCATAGGAATTTTCTAGGAAATTTTGGAGTACCTTTTATCCTTCCAAACATCCTGATCAAGTGATTGATACCTGGTTAGTTGTTTCACATTGGGTTTTCCCTCTCTTCAACTTGTTTATTATTGTCGTGGTGTAATATTTTGAACATTTTGGAAACAGGTGTTGATCTTGATTTTTTGTGATCCACTTTTTCTTGAAAACTTATATGTTATCATTCTAGTTAGCATTATGAGTTGTAAGGATTGTTTTGATCGCCAGATAAAGGTAGGTGGTCTAAATCCAAACCATATGGTCCACTTAATTTTTAAAGTATGTGAAGTATTATGTGATTGAGCTGACATAAAATGAATATTATTTAATAGAATAATGGATGATGATAAACCTTGTGTTGGATTATTCATTTGATCCCTTCTATCCAATGATGTTGAGACTGGGCTTACGCTTATCCATAAAGTGAGAATACCATGAAATGATAATGAATTGGATAATGGTTTAAATTGGGTTTATAATGTCATGAAATCTCAAGTGATTTTTTTTATAGATTCACCTTGTAAAATCACTAATTAGATCATTTAAGGACTAATGATTCTTTGATATGAAATGGGAATGCAAATTGGCATGGAAACAAATTATGATATAATGAAAAGAATTAATGGGTAATTGAAATATCAGTGGTAATTAGTATAATTACCCAGTATGGATTGTGGATTTGTGATTCATTATCCTGCCGGATATGACTTGTGTTTTTATTGATGCTGAAATGATTATATAAAGGGCTATGCCTGGTGATGCTGAAATGATTATATAGAGGGCTATATCCGATGATGCTGAAATGATTATATAGAGGACTTGACCCGGGTGATGAAATTTTTATACACAGAACCTTTCCTGGATATTACACTATTCCATGGTTTGTGGTTATGGTTAGTAGGGTTGTGCTACATGATCATAGTTATTCTGTCATGGTACTGAAGAATGTTGATTATTATATTACATTAATGTTCAAATTAATACACATGTCTATCACTTTATTAAATGCACTTATTATCAAGCTGGTTTTGTTTAGACATAGTTGTGTTGGCCTATTGATTTTTACTCACACTCTAATTAGGATGATGTTTGGTACCCAAGAAGATTACATAGATGCAGGTTTCGATAGGGGAAAGAGATCTGGTAGTTGATTATTTATTTTTGGATGGGTTGAACTATAGAGACGACACTGACTTGGGTTTCACCAGTGGGGTATTTGATTAATTTATTCTAGCATGTTCTTTTATTATTTTCACATCATGTAAGTTATTTAGTTATATTTCATTCTGACATTACACGGTTTATTATTATATGTTTATTTTGTTTCTCATTTTAATTATTAGTTGTAGGTTGTACTATTTCATCTATTTCACCCACTTTGATATTTTATTTATTTTTGCTGTATTGCAACTCTTTCTTAAGGGGTATAGTCTCCCCACAGTATACTATTTCCCTTTCTACTAGTTGGAAGCCTCTAGCATATGGGGAGGTGTGCTTGAGGTTTGATAAAAAACCTGATTTTCCCATGTGATAGAGTGACAGATCAGGGGACGTTACAAATTTGTACCAAAGGAGTAGGTTGTTTTTATTTTTTTGTTGGTTTACTATATTGCAAATGTAGAAAGGATATTAATATGTGTCGGGAGCTAGTAAATATCTTATTCATGGAAGTAGCTAACCCATGTATGGGGGAAATTATGAGTTCCTACAAATTAGATTTTTTTATGATGTTTTCCTGTTATGATTAATGTTATTTCATCTTGGGTGATTCACATGTTGTCTGATCTTATTGTTTCTTAAGATCTATACTCATTGATCGGTATGGAATAAGATGAATATTCATACATCATGATAAGAAAATCGGGATATACCTTTACATGCATTTTTTGTGACAAGAACATTGTTACTGTCTATGATATATTTTCATTTATGAACTTTGAAATTAGAAACTTGTTATATCTGATTAATGAAATAAGAAGCACTATTATGTCATGCTAAATCAATTTTTATGACATGTTTATAGAGAACAGGATCCAGTGGGTCTCTATTGTTGTCACCTTTTTAGGTTTACATTGTTTTTAGTCCTTGTTACAAATAGTGTGGTTGTCTTGTACAGAAAATGACTCATCTTCATCATCAAATTGAGTGTCATGAGAGTAAAAATCAGCACGCTTCTAATGAATAAATACTGGAGCTTCCTATAGATACTATTGATTATATGGATGTTTAGATTCAGAAAAACTTCCTATGGGTCATGAGATCCATGGAAATGTACACTATTCTCCTCATTCCTTCTATGTATTAGCTGAAGAGAGAGTTTTAGATACATCATCCGCCTATGATAAATGAGGAGGGAGGCCCCTAGGCAGAAGAGTTCTGGATCAGGTCGAACCAAATTATCTTCATGCACATCAATACCAACAATGATAAGATGGTGAATCTTGCTGCATACATGCTTCATGGACCTACTAAGCATTTGTGGCAAATTCTGGAGAAAATTGGGAAGAAAGAGGATTTTTATTATAAGGAATTTGAGGTAAAGTTCCCGAGACACTTCTATCCATATATGTTGTGGGATGATAAGTCTCGCGAGTTTAGACACCTAATATAGGAGGACATGTCAGTGATGGGCTACCTTAAATGTTTCACTGAATTACATAACTTTGTGACATTTTGAGAAATTGATGAGATCTAAAGGGTGACACATTTTCAGGAAATGATTCCCTATGAGATCATGTCATAGGTGATTGCATTCCTCTTGAGTAGATTTTTGGATGTGATGAATCAGAAACTCATCATGAAAGGAAATCAAATGGGGGCCATGACTAGTGGTTATAATGTTTAAGCAGCATAAACATGATTATATTATTCAAGTGGAAAAAATCACCACTATGATAGTTTTTACCAAGTCAATAGCAGGCAAGAAAATCAGAGAAGTTGGTAGCCATATCATGATCTTGTTCTATTGTAGCACAATTAGTGTGTAATGTTAGTCTATAGGTGGCCTCAGTGACTATAAACTACTGTGGAGTTCCATGTTTTTTTGTAGTTTGGGTCTTCTGCAAATGTTTTGTAGGTGCATATAATAGAAGAGCAGTGGAAGGGGATCAAGACCAATAAAAAATTTTAGGAAGGACTCAACTAACCCTCAGTTAATAGGTAGTTAGAGTTCCACAGGATGTATAGAATGAGAAAAGGTATGTGGTACACCAGTATAGGATTGGGAGTACCATGATAAGGGAATATCTGAGGGGAGTCATACTGGATCTCAGGGTAGATGGGAATATCTTATGCACGCTATGCAGTCTACTCCGGCTAGTGTGGATGCAGGACCTTATACCATTAGAGGTATGATTCTTATGTCATCTACCCTTGTTTGCATATCATTTGATACAAGACCATCGCATTACTTTTTTATCTAATCTTTTTTAAAAATGTTTTGGTATTGGTTTTGGAAATATTGGATGATTTTTTAACCATCGATGCACATTTTTATAGTGTTTTTTGAGAATATAAAACATTGCAAGGAATTTTCTCTAGTGATTAAAAGTTTCCATATATTGGGAACCATTTTTTCTAGATATGAAAGGTTATAATTATATTCCTTGTATTTATTAGTTAGTTCAAACTAATATCATATCAACTATTACTTGATGAGAGTTACATTTCTACATCTAGAAGTAGGTATCTATTTTAACTTGGCTGAGTGGGATATTTAGGCTGGTCATGCAGTTCCAATTTAGTTCAGATTGGATTGTATTGTGGATTATATAACAAGCCTTTTTCTATAGGATGGTGGAATATATCATGATACTTTTCCTCTAGTGGTACACTATTTCTAGGATGTAATTCTTGATGATTTCTATAGATTACCAGCTGAGCAAGATATTGAGTTCACGATCAAGATGGTGATGAGAGAAGGGCCTATTTCTATCCTCCCTTAAATGATGGCTCCACATGATATTTGGGAGTTGAAAGCTTAATGGGAACATTTTCAATCAAAGTGTTTTATATTTCCTAGAATATCTCCATGGGGTTCTCCATTTCATTTCTCCAAGAAGTCTTATTGTAATTTGAGCTAATGTGTGTATTATTTAAGATTAAACTAGATGATGATAAACAACCAATATACCCTTACATAAATCAATAATATCTTTGATAATATGAGTGGAGGTAAGATATTCTCTAAGATCGGTTTGAGATCATGATTCCATAAGTTTAGAGTGATACCATCAGACATACCATGGACTAAGTTTAGAAGAGTTTACGACTTTTATGGGAATGTAGTGATTTCATTTGATTTCACAAATGCACTGGATGTATTAATGGCCTTGATGAATCAGATATTTCATTCTTTATAGTTCTATTTGGTTATATTCGTCGATGGTATCTTAGTGTAATCCATGTTAGCGGATGATCATTCCCATCATAATGACACCATCTTGAGTATATTGAGAGAGAATTAGTGGTAAGCACCCCATAATACTACATTGAAAATGGGGGTTCAAAATCCATGGGGCACAGGTACTGTAGCAGTACTGTAGTAGTACTGTAGCAGCGGCGGCATTGTTCATTAGCGGGTACTATAGCGGCGGCAAGGCACTGTAGCAGCGGCGATACTGTGTTGTACTGTAGCAGCAGGTTACTATTCATAGAATGTGAATTGGCCTTAGAATTTGGGACTACGGGCTATGTAATGGGCTATAAGCTGACTGGGACTTCAGTCTATGTAATGGGTTTCCCTCTACCTAGTTAAAAGAGGAATTTTCTTTGATTTAATAATAAAAATGAGGCTTCGGCCCCAACCTTTAAAAAAATTGAAAAAGATCACTTCTTTGGCCATGTTATCTCATTGGAATGGGTATTAGTGGAACTAGAAAAGGATGAAACTATGGAATCTTGGGAACGACCGAATAATTCCTTTGATATTTGGAATTTTTGGCCTTTAGAATGTTATTATTGGAATTTTATCCTAGACTTCTCTCATATGGAATCACCAACATGTGGGATAACCAAGAAAGGAGTGAAGTTTATTTGGTCAAATTCTTGTGAGAGATATTTTCAAAAGTTGAAGACAAGGATAACCTCTACACCAATATTCAGTTAACCTATGTCTAGTGAAGCATATTCCATGTACTATGATTCATCTGGAGTTTTACTTGGAGTAGTTTTGATATAGGAGTATGGAGTGGTTGCTTATGGCTCCAGGAAGATGAGACCATATGAGAGGAATTACACTACTCATGATCTTTAGTAGGTAGAGATGGTATATGTTTTGATAATCTAGATACATTATCTTATAGACAAGAGTTTTGTGGAATACACAGACCATGAGAGCCTCATATACATATTTTCTTAGTAGGACATAAATCTTTTATAGATGATGTGGGTTTAGTATATTTTGTCTTTTGACTTCAACCTAGCTTATACATCGGGAAAGGGAAACATAATTGTTGAGTTGTTGAGATTGAAGACATAAAAATGGTCAATGTGGGAGCCTTCCGAATAGTGGTGGAAGTTGGAGCTCTTTTCTGAGGCCTGCAGGGCGGTTATAGCCTCTTCCCATTCTTTGATGTAAATGGGATAATGTCCCTATAAATTTTGTGACATGATTACTGAGGAAAACCTTCAAAAATGATGGATTATGGGTGATCATGGATCTACTAATGATAGAAACCCAATTCTTTTGTATCAAGGAGACCACCACCATTAATGATCTAGGAATTCTATAGGTGTTAGAGATAGTTCAATTGCTCGATGTTCTGAGGAGTATGATTTATGATAGATATCATGGTCTCACATCCCAGTTTAGGAAGGTTCTTAGTAAGTCTCGATGATCATAGGTTCTTATGAGTATGACATATCTTCCTCAGACTGAAGGTAAATCTGATTGAACTATTCAAATTACATTGGATATATTATGACCCGTTTTTTTGGATTTCAATGGTTTTGGGTGTTTTATATTGAACTCGTGGAGTGTTCATATAATAATAGCTTCCAGGCATTGATCTATATGGAACTTTTTCAGGATTTTTATCAAATTATATTTCATTTGTGTATTTTTTTGTTGGAGTAAGGCGAGTTGGTGTAAGTTGGTCCTACTATCATGCAAGACATGTCTAAGGAGTTTCAGTTGATTAAGATATGGTTGGTGACCGTGAAAAGTTAGCATAAACCGTACCCTGCCCATCAGAGATGACATCTAGAGTTTGTGGTTGGTAAACCTGTTTTCATTCTGGTGTCTCCTAGGTTGGGGAAATTCCAGGTTATGAAATACATAAATCTAGTGACAAGGTTTTTTGAGTTGTTTGAGATAATTGAAAGGTTCAGTATAATGGTGTACTGATTAGATCTTCCGCAATGCTACAATGCCATGCATGATTTGATTCACATGTTTCATATTTCGATATATTATCCCAACCCTTATCATGTAATAGACATTGAGGACATCATTATTCGAGTAGATTATTCCTTTGAGGAGAACCAAATATGTATTGTGGACCGTAGTGATAAGTATCTCTGGGGAAAGACTATGCCTCTAGTTTAAGTGTAATAGTAGCATGGGCGTGTTCAAGAGGAGACATAGGAGAGGAAATCTACTTTGGGAGAAGAGTGGAAAGAATTGTTTGCTGAGACCCCATAGTGATTATTGGAGAAGCTTGGGGATGAGCTGTTATACGGTGGGGAGGTTGTAAGATCTTGTCTTTTTTCAGATATGTCCCACAATGATTTATTTTATTAATGCTATTTTTTCCTTCATCTTTCAACCTTGGTAGTCGAGTTCCTTTGATGATGAAGAAATTTTTTAATGGAAAATAACCTAATGAATTGGATTTATGTTTTTTTGAATTAAAGGTGTTTGGGTATAAACATATGTCAAATGGGATTATGAGGTTTTAACATGAGTTTTAAAGGATTTAGAGGTGGCTCAGGCTCTTTGGAATAATATGGGTTTAAAGATACATATAGGACATTTACATATTGTGTATATATTACACGACATGTAACTATCTTTGGGAAGATTTCATGAAATGGTTTTAAGACATGAAATGAATATACACCATGAACCTAGTTTATATTGTGAAATAATCGAGAAGGGTTATTTTAACTAGATTAGACACATTTTTCAACATAATTCATAAATCGATAATTACATGCCATGTTCATGTTACAAGACGTGTATTTTTTGTGATTAGTGGTTATAAGTTGTGTGTTGTGTTTATTTTATTTCTTCATCCATTTGTATCACTCCTCTCTTTATACCTAGGAATTTTCTATGAACTTTTGGAGTTCCTTTTTTTCTTTTGGATGTCCCGATCAAGCAATCGGTCCCGAGTTAGTTGTTTCAAGTTGGTATTTCTCTTTCTTCCTATTGTTTCATATTGTTCCGGTGTAATATTTTTACCACTATGGAAATAGGTGTTCATATTGATCTTTTCTGATATGATTCTAATTACGATCTTATATGCTTTCTTTCTAGTTGTAATTTCTAATTGGAAGCATTTTTATGATCTCTAAATAAAGGTATATGGTCTAAAACCAAACCCTATGTCCTGTTTAATTGTTAAAGTAAGTGAAATATTATGTGATTTCACCAATATAACATGAACACTAATTAATTGGATAATGTATTATGATAAATATTATGTTGGATTGTTAGTTGGATCTGTTGGATACAATGATGTTGAGATCTGGGTTGTGACAACCCATAGGGTCAGCCTACCCTAGAATGATAATGAACTAGATAATAGTTTAAAGTGTATTTAGCATGGCATGAAATATCATGTGATTTTTTTAATGGATTCACCTTTTAAAATGGATACGTGGATGATTAAATGACTAATGATTCTTTTATACGAAATGGGGATGAAAATTATCTTGAAAATGGCTTATGATATAATGAAATGAATGAATGGGAAATTGAAAGAAAAATGGTAATTATAAAAATTTAGCATTTAGGATTGTGATATTGTAATTTTTTATCCTTTCTGATATGAATTGTGTATTGATTGTTGTTGAAATTATTACATGGAGGGTTATTCCTGGTGATGTGGAAATGCATATATAGAGTTCCATGCCCAATGATGAAGAAATAATTATATAGAGGATTATGACCGGTGATGCTGAAATTCTTAAATTGGGGGATTGACCTAGATGATGAAATGATTATACCGAGGTATTCTCTCAGTTATATGATTACTTCGTGATTTGTGGTTATTTTTCGCATTCTTATGATACATTCTCAGAGATATTATAATATGGTCTTGTAATGACCCAAACATTTATAAATGTAATTTTTCCCTTTTTATTATAATATCATAATCACACAAAATCACCTTAGGAAAAAAATTCCACATTATTCTTAAGTGAACTACTAAATCTTATGTGGCCTTTAAACATAATTTTTTAACTTCTGTGATTTGAATTTTGAAAATTTGACAAACACTACTATGATCAATAAGATGTTTGGAGTTTGATTGAAGAAACTTATTTTTTGGTGAATAGTAACATAACCTTATGAATATTAGTTTTAACTTTATGAATAGTAATATGACCCTTATGAATATTAAATTGGCCAATTGAATAGTAATCTTACAAATGATTGTATAAATAAAACTTATTCATCCTATAAGTGATAATATGACATAATTATATTATAGTTTAGGCATTTTTATAAGTCCTGAATATTTGATGATTAATTTAAAATTTTAAAATAATTTTTTTTCATAAAATGTATTCATACACAATTATTTTGTTGTCTTATGAATATATTATAATTTTATGAATCCTTAATTAAAATTTTAATGTGTTAGAAAAGTTGTTCTAATTTTAAAATATGTATTTTTCAAGTAAATTATGTTTTTTATTAAAAATTAAATTAATCATATCTAGAAAATTATTTCCCTAAAATGGAGTTTATTTTTAAATTCTACACTCCAAAAAATGGTTACGTTGAGTTTTTGAGATTTTTCTAAAATAATTTAATTTTTAGTGAATAGTGAAATTTGATAAATTAAAAAATATGGTAAATAAATAAATTTCTGCATCATGCTTGAGTCATGACTGATGTAAATGGACATTTTTTAGAACTCACGTATACTAATAAAAAAATTTATTCACTTAAATACTCACTATTTCTTATCTTGTGGATAAATAATAAATTAATGATTATAATATTTTAAAAACCCCTCTCCCCACTACTATAAATACCACCCCTCACAACCTCATTTCCCCACACCACTCAAGCTTCAATCATTTTCTATATTCTTCCCAAAGCTCTTCCCTAGACCCAACCTCAAATCCGAGATCTCTTTGTATCATCAAAAGACCAAGCCTATGTGCGTTGGGGAGGATCTCAAGAGGAGAATTCAAGTGGTAATTCCTATCTCTCTTTTCTTTCGATTTCTTTTAAAATTTCTTTTCTTTTATTCTCTTATCCTAAACTTGTCATATCAAAATTTCATGATAACTCCAGTATTATTGATATACTTATATGATTTCATGTTAATGTAATATTATTCATTAAACTCCTCTCTCACTCTATTTTATTTTCAAAAATGGAATCACTACCTGTGATGCGACAATTTACCATCATCGTGGGTGATGCACCTTCATTTTCCTTAAACACCATCAGGGATGTCAATGAAACCATTAAATGGTTTAAAAAATATTGTAATATTTATTTTGTAACCCCTTTTATGTTCTGGAAACAAATTTTATACATAATGCGAAATAATAAAATAAAACATGTTTGTTGTAATCCAAAACCACCCAAATTAACCTAAAACAATCATCATTAAAATTTTATCTAATGATTCGTCCTCATGGTATAAAAAAATTAATTATTAGATCATTTAAACTCAAATAAGATAATTAGTAACTTGTAATATTATTTATTAATTTTTATCCATGTTTTACATGAACTTCCATTCATGTGTACATGTGAACTGTTCATGAAAACAATGAAAAATAATACTCCTGAACAATGAATTTAAACACTATAACACATCCAAAGGCCCGTAAAAGAACTTAATGAAACCATAATGAAACATATTCATTTATAAAAGGTAATTTAATTGTCAATTAATTAATCTAAATCCATTTTATGGGTTTTTTATGTTTAATATTTATATATATTCCATATCGCATTCAAGATAGTTTAAATGTTATGATGTGACGGTGCACCCAAAATTATATAGCATAATAAAAATGACATGATGTGATGGGTATGATCGGAATTATATATCTTTATAATACATTGGGTAATTTTAATAACCTCATGAGTAAAGCGATATATTCCTGAAAATGATGATATATGTTTTCAAAACTATGTTTGGTAGTTAACCACTAAGACATGATATTTCATTTTTATGAATTGCCACATTCTAGGAATTTATCTAATGATTCCTCTCATGGTTATAACAATGATGTTATTAATACGCTCATCCAATGTTATATTTTTTCATGTTACTATCTATCCTCTTCTTTATCTTTTTTCCCACCCCTTTTTTATGTATATCCTTAGGCGATTTTGTGTACTAAGGAGAACTCAAGAGCCAATAAGAAGCAAGAGAAGAAATAATTAATCAAATGTTTTTTGTTGTAAATTTTATGTATGGTCCTAGTTTTCCCAAGACACTAATCCATTGGATCATCATTCTGTCATTTTTTTATGTTGATTATCATTACAATGATATAAATGTAATGTCAGAAAAGCAGGGTCACTATAGTTGGTATCAGAGGAAAGTTTTAGTTAATTTGGATATTAGGATTAGAGAACCTTAGTGAAAACCCTAGTATGAGACTAAGTATATGTAAGCACACAAGAATATTTTCTAAACAAAGTATCCCATAAGATATTCTTCTAGAACTAATTTCACATAGGAATAAATTATTCATGAATTGTGATTTATGTTTTCTTTTAAGTTTTTCTATTTTAGAAAATTATAGGAATTAAGTAAAAATAGGCCAACAACCCCTTTTAGGGACAATGTAACGATTTCCTGAAAGACACCCCCAATTATTTGGGAGGTGGAGTTAAAAAATTCATGGATATGCCAACCTAGTTTTTTTAGGTTATGAATAATAAGCTGAATAGTGTAGAAATTCCCCCTACACCTAAGAGGGAGAAACTGGCTCTCTAGTGTTTTATGTGGAAAGGACCACCGATGTTTAGTAGATCTTCTTTTCAACTTCTTGCAGAATAGTGGGTCAACTCAATAGAGAAGACATTTTTTGTGATTCAATTATTTGATATGGAGAAGATTACTCTGGCTATTTAGTATCTCAATGGAGAGACCAACCAATGGTGTGATTTGATTAAGAACACCAAGTATAGAGACAAAATTGAAGAGAAGGAGTGGGAAGAATTTAAGATAATATTTCTTTACAAGTATTTACCACAAAAACTTTGCACAAATATGGAGATACAATTCATAAAGATTAAGGAAAAGGAAAGAGAATTTGCCACTACTTGTGAAGAAAATTTCACAAGGCTTAGAAGGTATGTTTTAGGTTTTTTTATAAAAAATGATGGAAAAATTTATAGATTATTTAGTGGTTAAAAACCACACCTTCAACAGGATATTTTAATTCGAGACAATGGGATTTATGAAGAAGTTGTTCAATGTGGTCTCAAAGTGGATATATAGTTTCAATAATAGTCCCATAACAATGGTGATAAAAAAAAGATGGAGTTTAATGCTAGAGGATCTATTGAGAAAGGTGGAATGAAAACTCAACCACCACATGTCAAAATGTGGGAAGAGGAATCATCAGAACTGCCTCAAAAGGATGGGGAAATTATTCAATTGTTGGAGACAAGGCTACCAATATCAAGAGTGTTGAAAAAATATCAGAAGGTAGGAGAATGTGTTGGAGAAATCCGAGAACCACTCGTGGTCCAATACTATTACTCTAGGGAGAAAAGGCACTATGAAATCCAATGCACTAAACCTAAATTCTTCAAGGATAATCTGCATCAATAGCCTCCAAAGACAAAGGAACAAGGGAATGCTTATTCTATCACTAGTCTAGAAGTGAAGCATGAAAATGAAATCGTACAGTTTACACATCCTAATCACTCAAGAATTGAAAATGTATTATTTGATTCTGGTTCTACACATTTCTTTATATCTCATATGTTTATTAAAACTATTGAGTTGAAGGCTAAAAACCTTTAAGTATAAATATCATTAAAAACACCTAGTTGTGCAATCATTGCAACCCAAGTGTTAGACTCTTCTCATATTGGTTTATGTGGGATGATTCTTCCAGAAAAGCTCATAATATTTCCCTTGGTGAAATCTGATGCTATAATGGAGATGGATTGGATTTTGTTATATAGAGAACACATCAAATGTTAGTAAAAGGAAATATCCTTTCAAATTCCCACACATCCCACACTTCTCTACAAATGCAAGGAATATCATGAATCTCCTTTGAAAAACACTTCTACAGTGTGGGTGTTGATTCCCTAGGAAGAGGAATATTTCATTTAAATGGTTGAGTGAAAGAAAGTTATCTAGCTTGGGGGAATGAAAATCATTGGGGAATACAATGATGTATTTATTGAAGAGTTTCATGGGCTTCCCCTGGATCGTGAAGTAGAGTTCTCAATATAAATCAAACCCATAGCTTTTCTTATCTCAAAGTGTTCCTATTGGATGGATCTTATAGAACTATAGGAGTTAAAGAAGAAGCTGCAAGAGAATTTAGGAAAAGGGTTTATACACCCTTGTGCATCACCATGGTGTTCACTAGTGCAATATGTAATGAAGCGTGATGGATTAGTGCTGCTGTGTATTGATTGTCGGGAACTCAACAAGATCACCATAAAGAACATGTATCATCTCCCAAGGATTTATGACTTGTTCAACTAGCTACAAGGATCATAGTACTTCTCAAAGGTGGATCTTTATTTTGGATATCATCAACTAAAGGTGGTGAAGGAAGATATTCAGTAGATTTCCCTTAGTATAAGCGATGGACACTATGATTTTATAGTGATTTCCTTCATACTTACTATTTCCCCTAAAATATTCATGGATTTTATGAATATAGTCTTTATACATTATCTCGAATAAAATTTGGTAGTTTTTATTCATTAAATTCTCATTTACTTTACAAGAAAGGAGGAACATGAAGTACATTTAAGGATTGTTTCGGAGACATTGAGGAAGGATAAGTTGTACTCCAAGTTCAGAAAGTGTGAATTTTGGATGAGGTGATTCATGTTCTTGGGACAGGTGATCCCAAGTGAAGTAATTTCTATGTTCCCTTGAAAAAAAGGAAATTGAGGAATGGCCCATACCCTATAGTGCCACAGAAATCCATAGTTTTCTTGGATTATCTAGATACTACTGATGTTTTTTGAGAAGTTTCTTGCAATTTTAAATTCCACTAACTAAGTTATGAAGGAAAGGGCTGAAGTATGTCTAGATATAAGAATGTGAGGAAAGCTTCAATGAGTTAAAGATAAGGATAATCACTGAACCAGTACTCAAATTACTGAAAAGTGGAGAAAGTTTTGTGATATATTGTAATGCTTCAAATAAAGGATTGGGTTGTGTACTCATAAAAAATGATTATGTGATAGCCTATTCCTCACGACAGTTGAAGATCCATGAGAAGAACTACCTGATGTATGATATAGAGCTAGCAGCTCTAATTTTTTATTTGAAAATTTGACAGCACTACATCTATTGTGAGAAGTGTGAAATATATTCAGATCATAAGAGCCTAAAGTATATATTCACACAAAATGAGCTCAAAATTTGTCAAAGGATATGGTTATATATAATCAAAGACTACAATTTCTTTATTCACTATCATCCTGGAAAGGTGAATAAGGTAGCTGATGCACTTAGTTGAAAATAATCTGGTACTCTGTCCATGTTGTAGATTGAGAAGGACCCTATCTTAATGGATATGAAAAGGAGGGATTTAGAAATCATAAGAGGAAGGAATACATCCTACCTTTCCCAAATAATTTCCAAACCATCTATCAAAGATATGGTTAAGGGGTAATAAAGGTATGATCTAGAGTTACAAAAGAAATTGAATGTAGTAAATGAAGGGAAGCTGCAAGAGTTCCATATCAATGATGATTGTGTCATTCATTTTGGAACATTTCTTTGTGTGCCTTCATCAGTTAGGATAAAGGAGAGATTTGATATTGCATATATCTTGACTTTCTCTATCCATCATATTAGCACCAAGAGGTATTGTGATCTTGGAGAACTCTTATGGTGGGACAACATGAAGAAGAAGATTTTTGAGTATATGTTAATGTGCTTGATATGTATGTATGTTAAAGAACAGCAACATAACTCCAAAACAATGATGAAACAATTTTTTATACCCAAGTGAAAATGGGAGAATTTCACTTTCAACTTTGTCAAAGGCCTCTCGGATACATCTAAAGGAAATAATTCTATATGGGTTATGCTGGACCGACTCACCAAAACCACTCACTTTATCACTATTCAGGAAGATATATCACTTGAACAACATTCAATGATATATGTGAAGTAAGTGGTGAGACTAAATGGGGTTCCCCTCTTTATTGTATCTGATACTGATCCCAATTTCACATCCAAATTCTAGAAAAGTATAAAACATGCTTTCTGTACTGAAATAAATTTCAGCACAATCGATCACCCCAAAACAGATTTAAAATCTTAAAGGACTATTTAAATGCTCAAGGATATGTTTAGATCCTGATCTTTAGAATTAAATGGTAGATGGGATCAATATATCCAATTGTATTAGTTCTCATACAACAATAGCTTCCACTAGAGTATCCTCATGGCTCCATATGAATCTTTATATGGAAAGTGATGTAGAACTCCAACCTATTCAGATGAAGTTTGAGAAATAAATCTACATAGACCTGATCATGTTTAAGAGATGACCAAGAAGTTTAAATCCACCCAAAAACATATCAAAGCTAGTCAGAGTCAGAAAAAATATATTTTTTTGACAATCTTAGAAGGGAAATGGAGTTGGACAGTGGAGAAAAATTCATCCTTCAAATATCACCATGAAATAGAGTCATGCGGTTTTAAAAGAAAGGGAAGCTAATCCTAAGGTGAATGGGAACCCTTGATATCCTTTACTGCATAAGATTCATTTCCTATTATCTTGCACTTCCACCAAATATGGCTCAAGTTCATGACGTGTTTCAAGAATCACTCTTGAGGAAGTACACCAGATCCCTCACATTTACTGAACTCATAGGTGGTGGAGCTAGAATATGATCCCTCTTATGAGGATTGTCCATTAATGATTCTGGACGGGATAGATAAGGTTCTACGCAACAATACAACCCAGCTTTTAAATTGTTGTGGTGGAACCATATGTTTAAAGAAGAAACTTGGGAACTAGAGGATGTAATTAAGGATAAGTACCCTTACATGTTCATGTAAAATGAAATTTCAAGGGTGAAATTTCAAAAGTGGGGAAGAATGTAACGACCCAAACTCTTATTAGTGAAATTTCTCCATTCTTATAATAATATCATAATGACATAAAATAACATTAGGAAACAAAATTCCACGTCATTGTTGAATAAACTAATAAATTTTATGTGGCATTTAAACATAATTTTTCAACTTCTATTATTTGAATTTCAAAAATATAACATACACAACTACGATCAATATGATGTTTGGAGTTTGATAGTAAAAAATTAATTTTATGTGAATAGTAAAGTACCCTAATAAATAGTATTTTTCCCTTATGAATGGTAATATGACCCTTATGAATAGTTAATCTACAAATTGAATAGGAACCTTACCAATGATGGTATAAATAAAATTCAACCATCCTATAAGTGACAATATGATATAATTATATTATAGTGTTGGTATTTTTGTAAGTCATGAATATTTAATGATTAATTTAATAATTTAAAATAGAATGTATTTTTATAAAATGTGTTTATAAAACGTTATTTTTATGTCTTATGATTAAACGATAATTTATGAGACCTTAATGAATTACTCAAATTGATAAAAAATTAGTTTTAATTTTAAAATTTGTATTTGTCATGTAAATTATGATTCTAATTAAAAATTAAATTACTCATATATAGAAAATTATTTTCAAAAAAAGAGTTAGTTTTTTAAATATTCACATCAAAAAATGGTTTGGGTGATTTTTTTAGATTTTTATGAAATACTTTAATTATTGGAGAATAGTACAATTCGATAATTTACAGAATACGCTAAATAAAAGAATTTATACATCATGCTTGAGTAATGGATGATATAAATTCCCATTGATTAGAACTCATATGCACTAAATACTATTTTTAGTCACATTAATTCTCATTTTATATTATTTTGTGGAGAAATAGTAAAATAATTATTATAATATTGAGAAAACCCCTCTCCCCTCCACTATAAATACCACCCCTCACAACCTTATTTCCTCACACCTCTCAAGCTTCAAGACTTATCCAGATTCTACCCAAATATATTCCCTAGACCCTCCCCCATGTCCACAAGCTCTTACTATCAGAAAAATACCAAGCCTAGGTGCCTTGAGGAGGATCTCAAGCGGAGATTTCAAGAGGTAATTCCTCTCTCTCTCTTGTTCCAATTTCATTTCAAATTTCATTTCTTTTCTTCTCTTACCCTCAATATATCTTATTTAAATGTCATGATAACTCCATTATTATTGATATAATGGAATTATAACATATTAAATGAATATTATTCAACAAAATATTTCCTCTCTCTCTCTCTTTTAATCTCAAAAATTAAATCATTTCCTTGGATGTGTCAATTTACCATCATCGTGGGCGATGCACCTTCATTTTCCATCAACTCCTTAAAGTCAATCAATAAATACATTAAATGGTTAAAAAATATATTAATATGTATATTTTAACCACTTTTATGTTCTGGAAAAAACTTTTATACATAATACTAAATGATAAAACAAAACATGTCTGTTGTGATCCAAAAACTACCCAAATTCACCTAAAACTATTATCATTAAAATTTTATCTCTTGATTTTTCCTCATGATATATAACCAAATTCATTATAATATCATTAAAAACTCCAGAAATATCATTAAAAACATATAATATAAATTTTTTTTGTTTATCCATGTTCTACATGAACTTCCATTCAGGTGTACAAGAGAATCGTTCAAGAAAACTAAGAAAAACAACACTCTTGAACAATGAATTTAAACACTATAACTCAACCAAATACCCATAAAAGAACATAATGAAACAATAATTAACCATATTAATTTCTAAAAGTTTCTTTAAATTTTAATTGATGAATATAATGTCATTATATATGATATTAAAAGAAAGAAATCATTCGGTTATAAGGTAAGGGGAATTCTCGAACCCAACATTCTTTCTTCAGGTTTTCCCTCATTCACTCTGTTTTCTGTATCGTTATTATTTAAAAATAATTTATTCATAATTATCTTAAATTTTCTATTATACACATGATTTACACTAGATTTTATAGAAATATCAATATTTTCTATAAGATTTCCTCTTTCAAAAACACACTTTTAACTTCTCACTCATGGTTGATGCTGCTTGTATCAAGTATGTTATTCCATCAATCATGTGGGAACCCAAATTTTATGATTGTATGATATATGAAGTGAAACCCATTAATTACATGGTTTTTTAATGTTCAATATTGATATATTCTCCATGTTGTATGCATGATAGTGTAAATGTTATTATGTGATGGGTGTGCCTAGAGTTATATAGCGCAATGAAAATGTTATGATGTGATGGGTACGCCTGGAATTATATAGGGCTCCAATGCATTGGTTAATATGAAGAAACTAATTAGTAAAGTGAAAAAATTATGAACATGAGGATATATTTGTTCACAACTATGTGTGGTAGTCAACGACTAATACCTAATGTTTTATTTTTATGCATTACCACATTCCATGACTATATCTAATGCTTCCTCCCATGGTCATGATGATGATGTTATAACTATTCTCACCCAAAGTTATATTGTTTCATGTTATTATCTATCCTATAACTGGGATTTTAGATCAAAAATTTTTTATGTATATCCTTGGGTGATTACATGTACTAAGGTGAAATCAAGAGCCAATTAAAAGTTAATGAAAATTGAATTAAATAAGTTTTTTATGTTGTAAATGTTATGTACAGTCCTAGTTTGACCAAGACACTACACCATGGGATCCTAATTGTGTAATTTTTTTATTTTTTTTGTCATTAAAATAATTTAAAAGTAATTTAAGAAAATCTGTGTCTCTATAATGCTAAATCAGGTTTATTGTTATCTTATATTAATTTTCTAATTAATATCCCAACTTATCGCTTTATTTCATGAAATTATTATCAAAACGGTTTTCTTTAGAAAAAGTGATGATGAAATACAATGTTTTTCTACCATCTAATTTGTTATTCCATTTTATACCTCATAATATTGTATAGAAGTATCTTTATAAAAGGGATAGGGGCCTTGTAGTTGATTGTTGATTACTAGATGGTTTGGATCATAGAAACAGGGCAGACATGGGGTTCAGGACCGAGATCTATGAGTTATTTGTGTCACCATGTTGTTTTGTTATTTTCACTTATAGCATATAATTTAGTTACATTTTCGTCCATCATTACTTGATTTATTATTATTAGTTAATTTGGTTCCTCCTTTTACTGAACAGTAATATTTTTTACAGTTTATGGTATTTCAATTACTCTAATATTTTGTTTATTTCCATTGCATTGTAACTTTATACCATGGCATACAGTCATCCCTATATATTATTCCAACCCCCATTTCTAGTCGGCATCCTTGGGTATATAATGAGGAACACATTAGGTCCCGTAACCAACTAGATTTGTCCATGTGATAGAGTACTGAAGCATGATACATAACACCTAGTATCCTGAAGTATTACATTTAATTAGAGTGCACGTCCAAACATTCCCATGGAATCTAAGATCATGTACTATCATTACCTAGTCATCAGTAATCTCAAGGAACCCATATCCTCATCCTATCATTACCATGGAATCTAAGCACTCATCCTAGTATCCCCCAGTCATCAGGAACCTCCTAGGTTTGGTCACTTCTCTTGACCATCCTAATTCATTATTAAGTATAAGGAATTTTATTTCTTATACCTTATTTCCTAACAATATAGTATCATATGGAATCCAAGTGATAATCCCAATATTACTAAATTGAATATATCATATGGAATCTAAGTACCTTATCTCGGTATTCTCAATCATCAAACATCAGAATCCAAATTTAGCATTTTTATTTTAAAATGTGAATTACTCATTCACATAATATAGTATACGTTTAAATAATACATCAAAAATCATTAATTTACTAAAATTCCATGATCCATAATCATTGTATCACATATAAATAACCATAATAATTTCATGGCGTAATTTACTATTTTCTCAAACCAATTCATTTGATAACCTCATCCCATTACATAAAAAATATAATAATTTCCCTTTTTAAAAAATTACCAAACTCATTAACAACGGTCAAGTCAATTTAAAAACCACATAACATTTTATAAAAAGGTATTTTCTATTTAAAAACTCACCTATACATTTAAGGATCCAATTCACTTACGACATCGATAGGTTTCAAATTCCATTTCACAAACATCAAATTAGTCCATAATTCTTTTTTTAACGAATTAAAACATAATTGACCCTTCAAAATTCTCAATTTAATTTTACATTGACAACATAAAATTTATCTACCCAATTCAAAGGTCTTTATTACTTGGGGATCCTATAGGAATCCTAACTTCAAGGACTCACAACATATAATAGGGCATTAAATGTTTACGAAATGACACATTAGAACATTCCACTTAAATTTGGTCAATGGTTTGAAATATGGAATGACCACATATCATAAGAATATGGATTAATAAGAGATACTATGGGTTAATTTAAATAGATAACAAACCTTATACTTGGTAGAGTCTACCAATACAGTATAGTTTACAAGTTCAATTGGAATTAGGATAAATTGTGAACCTGGGCAAATGCCCAAAAAATAGTGTGTATTAAACATAAATCAAAAGAGATAATAAGAAGGTGAAGGAAACTGAAAAAATCTCCTAGACATTCCCTTTTATTACAATCATATAAAATGGGATTTAAATCATACCCTTGATAGAATAGAACCAACATTCCCTTCTAAGGGGTATAAGGGGAGCTCCACACACTGCTAAGGCCAAATGAGGGCCAAAATATCAAGTGAGGAATTTAAGAGATAAATGGGAAAAGATCATTTTTCCAATAATTAAAAAAACCACCCAGAAGCTCACTAGATATTTGGTACTGGGCAACTAGTTATCGAGTGATCCCTATAGTGTTGCATAGCTTCTGGCAGGGCCCTTGGCAAGTCAATTGATGTTGTAGCAAACTGGCAAACCCAACCAATTATTAGAGCTCTGCAAACCTCAAGTCGAACTCTTAATGCCTATTAAACAGGTAATAACACATGTACATGTTATTCCAACCATTGAATTGTCTTCCTAAAGGTAATTTCAAAAATTGGCCCCTCCATCAAACCAAAAACTCAAAATTGAAATTGAATCACAAATCCCGCCCATACAA
This sequence comes from Viscum album, assembly GCA_963277665.1. Classification (NCBI taxonomy): domain Eukaryota; kingdom Viridiplantae; phylum Streptophyta; class Magnoliopsida; order Santalales; family Viscaceae; genus Viscum; species Viscum album. The sequence goes on along the minus strand of OY728128.1, from coordinate 678,068,305 downwards.
TTAGGCCTTAAAAACTCCACACCATAACACTTATCATCCTTGATAAGTTATGGTGGCCATAAAAATACATCCATGTCCTAATAATATCATCAACTCAAATCTAAACAATCATGTTCAATTCATAAACACCCGATGTGCTTCCAAAGTGATACTCTTGATAGAAGGCACAAGGCCTCCCAATCCCAAGTCATTGCTCATATATCTCATCGAACATTGAGATAATGCTACATGGCTCCCATATATCTTAAGATCCACATGTGTCTTAATTCATATGATTAACTAACCCTTGATTCTCCCCACTATAGTTCTAATGGGTTAATATTTTATACTCTTTAAAATACATACTATTTTCTTTAATTTATGTCACACGCTACAGACAATGAAAAAACCACAATATATTAAGTGGAATTTAATACTAAATATATAATAAACAAATATATGGAAAACATTAATATTTAGTACCTTTAAAATGTAATTAATTATTATGATTTATTATTAAAAATGTGTTTTTAATAAAAACAAATTCCATTATAATATATATTTTATATGAAAATGATAAATTTACACATTTTAGAATTTAAATTTGATAAAGTAAAATTTATTTTTTAATTCCTCATAAAAAATTATCTGAGGATTTATTTTTTATATTTTTCTAAAATAATCGATTTTTAGGTTAATAGTTTAAAACACATTTTTTGAATATAGTAAATTTTAAATGAAATAGATGATTTTGAAACCTTTTTTATATAAACTTTATTTATTTATAGTGTAAAATGAATAATTTTAAATTACTATTTTTAATTTATAGAACCCATGATTATCATTTTAGAAAATCAAGTAATATTTTTTGAAACTTTATTTTTTGTCTACTTTTTTAATTATAATTACACATAGGAAAATTAAGATTTACATTTATATTATTGTCACACAAGCCTTCTTTAAAAAAAATATTATAAATATAATTATAATCAATATCATTGTTAATTTCTTCCTATATATAAACTATATGATCAAAAATACATTTTTCATAAAATTAGGTTTTTACTGATTACGTGTGCTAATGTTACGATGAATTTATCTTCACATAAAGTGTTAATTTGAAAAAATGATTCATATAATTGAGATAATATTATTAATATTACTTAATATTGGGAATTTTAGTTTTAGGTATAAAATTAGCATTAATAGGATTATTGTTCATTACTATGATAATGAAGAAACGGTTATTTAAAAATTATAGTTTTATTAATATTAAGGAAATTATATCAAATAAATTATAATCAAATAACTTAAAAATTTAATATAATATTTTTTATAAAAAACAAAAAAAAATTAACAACCATTTAATGGGTAATCAAATCTAATTAAGATTAATAATGCATAATGTTTAAGATGTTATTTTTCTACTAAAATAGTTTTTCTACACACTGTCTATTTTAATTTAAAAGTTAACATTATAATATTTAAAATTTTAACTCATTTAAATATATGATAAATTTATTTCCATAACCAATACATTTTATTATATTGGTAATTTCATATATTTAATAAAATAGAAACTCAGTTAGTTAAAAATTAGTTACCCAGTTTAAAACTAAAAGAGTAAAATGAAAAATCAAATGCAAAAAACAATAAAACATGTTTAAAATGTTTCTAAAGGATTTTTTTAGATGTTATAAACCCAAATGACTCAAAGAAATTAATTATTTGTAAAATTGTGAACCAGTTTCCTATGAATAGTGTCATAGAGTTATTAAAATAAAAAGGGTGGTTCTGAAAGTGACAATTTCATCTCTTATGAGAGGGAATAAGTTATACACTTTCAAATGAACACCTATCCTTGAATTAATAACTAAAACTATGAACGTTTTATCTCCATATAACTCTACAAAAAACTTAACCCCTATCCACCCATTCTTTTTCTAATAATATCAATTTCAAGTGGTCTTCTAAGGAAAAAAATTAAGTCTCCAATGTAAGTATTTTCTCCCTCTTATGTTTTTCTTATTAATATTAATCTTATAAATATCATATCAACATAATAATATTATGATTTAAGTATATTTTTTATAATTAAATTTTTTATATTAATGGTACAAACCTTATTAATTCATTTCCATCCACTTATGAAAATGAAATAACATCATTAGTGCTTTGTGTAGAGTATTATCTCCAAAAAGTGATGTCATTTGTTTCTTTTCTCAATGCCACATTTCATGGCTGGTATTAATGGTGTTATTATGAATAAATATAATATATATCACATAATTTTTATTTTGACAGATGAATTTAATATCCACCTTTACCCCCTCTCAAGCATTAAGAAATGGGAACACTAAACATATTTATGTGAGGACTCCCATCTTTACAATGAAATGTTTTCTGTTTTTCATCTTGATTTCCATACGTTATATAAAATTCATCAAATATGATTCAACATAAAAAATAAATTTTATAAATTTAATTATAATTATTTTAGAGTGATATTATGTCAAAATAAGTTCCTCATTAACCATACTCACAAATCGAGTTAATGTGTGTTCAGGTTTGAGTTGGTTTTACCGCTAACATAAATGATGCATTGAAATATGACCATGGATGACTATGGGAAAAAATTACATATATTCTTATATTTTAGTAAGATAATAACCATTATTATATGGTTCTAGTAAATTTATATAAGTTACATAACTGGTATTTAATATGTCATCTTCAATCATTTAGAAAAACTACAAAAACATGTTGTTACCAATTCGGTTATCACACAACGTATCAAAAATATTTATGAAATGAAAATGGAAAATATAAAAAAATATATAATATTCATATTAAATAATGATAAAATATATATTAATGGTGAAATTGGTATCAAATTATGGGTAACGATGTCAACATTATCATACATGTGCAAAATATTTAGTGTTAATAACACCTTATGGTCGTAATATGAAAAAACTAATTAATTTAATCATGAAAAAAATAAGGATTATAAAAGGGTAATATTTAGGAGTAATTTATTTTTATATTTTATTAAGTTATCTATGTTTTTTTATAGTAGGTTATATTTCTATCAACTATGCATGGAAATAAAGTAAGATTTTTTCATATCAAATTCTATTTAATGATAAATGTTTAAATATTATGAATTAAATTTTTATTTAAATGGAATATATTCTGAATAAAAATTTATTTAATAACATTACATAATTTAATTCATGGTATTTATAGAACTATATTATTTTCATGCTTCCAAATACTTTTGTTTCAAAATTAAAAAATACGCAAGAGTTTTTCATCCTAGATTCCATTTTTGAGACTTCTTTTGTATTATACACCTAATCTGATTTATAAGGCCTATGGGATATATTATATCATTAATAATATTTTTTTCTTGGTAATTGAATTTTAGTTTCAATCACTTTTTCCTTTATGGTTTTTATTTAAATGTTACACAATATGTTATGGTTTCCTTGACTCAAGTTTCTTTTTCCATGTGTCGAAAATTATCCTCTTGTATATGAAATTGGTTGGATATTTTACTTGATAATTTCCAATAATTTATGATATATTTTCTTCATATCAATGAAATTAATTCATTTAAACAAAATTATCTTCATTAGGTTATTATGTTCTCTTTTAAAATACTTTACTGATATGAATGATCTCTAACCTTTTTGAATTCATATTTTTCATCCATAACCATGACATTTCTATTGAAAGTATAAGTACTTAAATAAAGGAAAATTTATTTTACCACAAGTGAAATTAATATTTCCATTCACCCTTGTTGAAAGAAATATATTATTATTATTTTGATATGGATTTTTGTAAATGTTTTTTAAGGGATTTTGATGTTATCCATATAGTTTGTTTTCAAAAATGTTTTTCATTTAATGTAAGGTTTTAAAATGCTTCAAAATTGCTTCATTAAAAAAAGATCTAAATGTTAATTTTCAAATAAATTTAATTTCTTACCAATTATTTTAAAATTAAATAACTTTTAATTGATTTATATATGACTTTTTCAAAAAAAAAAGCCTTCAAATATTTCTCTTTAGAAGAATCATTATTCTGAATATTTTCTTTTCCTTGATAATTCCAATCTATGTTTTTAGGATTTAAAAGGGAAGATAATTCTATTCAAATTTAAAAAAAATAGTTAAAATGGTTTTAAGAGATAAATTATACCCTTTTCCAAAAAAAATTTACCCCATGATCCCAAAAATTGTATTTCTTCTATGTATACATTCTTTAACAAATCTTATACTGAATAGAGTTTATTATTTAAATGATGTAATGTTCCCAATCATTAAATGTTCTTAAAATCTGTTTTAATATAATTTATAAGTCTCTGGTATGAAAATATAAAAAATTTCAGGTAAATTCTTACCCTTATTCAACACCTATGCCTTCCATAAAGGAACAATGATTTTTTAGACCTTGTGTAGGGATAGAGAGGAGTTTACCTTGGATACATAAACGAAACCCCAATTTTTCAAGGGATATATAATGGTAAAAAACAATTATGTATGGGTATAGTGGTTTTCGTTTGAGTTAGGTAAATTTAATTCCTTGGGTATAAAGAATTTATAAGGGTAATTCCCTATTTATATGAGTTGTGTGAGGGTTTACTTGGGTTTTCAAAGTTTGTGTATGGGTACTTAAGGAACTATATAAATTTGCATCCATGGTTGCATAAGGGTAAGTTGAATTATTAAAATCTTACATAAGTGTATCCCTATATGTATATAAGTGTATACACTTATTTTGAAATGTAATATAATGGTAAAATTAGAGTTTCTTAAAGGTAACTAGGCTTCTCCATGTGATTTTTAAAGGTATGAAGCCCTCATAAGGGGAAAACCCCATACCGTTATGAAACAGTCGTGCATTGAGTAAGGGTAAGAGACCTGTATAAGTGTAAAACTACTTACCAAGAGGTGATATCTATTATATGAATAAGGTTAAACCAAGTTACCCTTTTGAAGTACCTTTTTTAGAAAAATTCTTCGAAAACCATATTTCTCAACAAATTCTTCCCTATCCACACATGTAATTCCAATAATGAAGTTTTAAAATCCATAAATCTTGGGATTCATTTCTATTGACTAATTTTTTGGTTATAATACCTTTATGAATGAATTTAAACACTCCACATTTAGGATATAGGTAAAATATAAATGAAGTGGTTGATTTAATTTCTGATGTTTAATTTTGTGAACCTGGATGTTGTTTTGCCTTCTTGGAAAATTTCCAGAACATTTTTACCTTTTTTTATTTATTTTCATAAGTCTAGGAAGTCTAAAAATCACTTTTTTCAATATTTTGGAAACTAGATTTCAATTATATGAATTCTTCATTTGATTTCTAAGTGTATTAGTATTATCTCTCCCCTATATTCTTGGGTGTTTCATTTTGAGGTAAAAACTCTATCTGGGTTATACTTTTTTTTATTTGTAGATTAATATTTTACCAAGATATCATAAAATTTGATAAATATTTGATAATATATAAGAATCTATAAATTATCAAATAATCATAAATAATTATTATATCAAGTTATACAAGGATTATTCTATAGATAAGAAAATATTATCATATGTTGAATTAAAATTTTCTCTTAGAAAGAAATGGTTAACACGTGATTGTTTTTAAATTAATTTTTTTTTGTAAATTATCCCAGAGAGGGGATATATAATCTCTTTTGGTGTTGTATTTATTTTTTAAATAAAATAATATAAGGGGTTCTAGGAATTATTGGTTAGTGGTTTGGGCTGGAAAACACTTGGATATGGTTCATGAAAAAGTTTTGTGGTGAATATTGAAATTGAAGTAAAAAAAACTTTCTATATGAATTTATTTTCCTATTTTGGGGCTCTTGTTTTCACGTTTTTTTATGAAACAATTCTAGTTTTGGGACACTTGGTAGTCATGCTTGATTATGATTACATGTGGTTCTGTGCATATCCTATGAGAATTTTGTATAAAAATTGTTTCCATTAGTAAGTTTGTATCTTAGTTATTCATGTTTCATATTGATCACATGTATTTTATGTTAATACTACAAGTCATGATGATACTAAATGATTGATTATATGTTATACCTTTTTATGTGTTCCTTTAGAGGTATTTTTATTGGTTCAAAAAGTTGGTGGACCATAATGACATGTTTATCCTTGAGAGGGGGATTCCATACAATTTGTGACGATGAAGATAATGGACCTAAGCATAGGGTATGGATACAATGATGCCCTGTAGATTTAATTTTATACCCTTTATCCCTAAAGTATTCAAATGAAAAAGTTTCTTAATTCCTAGTGGATTTCGAGTGGCTCTCGATGCCAAGGGGATACCCAGAACATGAAACACTAAATGCCTAGTGGATGATGAGTAGTAAAAATAAATGATGCTGAGAAGCATGACTAATAGCCTCATGGCTGGTTCATGACTAATCCTAATATCTTAAAACTACTTTTGGTATGAATATTAAGTCTATATGGTCGGGGTGCATGGTGGATTGGTTGTCACATAGGTTCTCAGTATTGTATTGTTTTTCTTCTAAAGAATTTATTGTTTGTTTGTGGAATACATTTTTTTACATGAACACGTTTTTTATGAATGAATTGATGTTTTCCCACTTGGTTTTATTAATCATTCCATGTATGTTAATCTAAATTCTCTTTTATAGTTCATGAATAGGGATTTGAGAAAGGTAAATGGGGTCATGTTAGACGATAGAGATGAGGATTGTAGAGCTGGGGTGGGTACATGAATGGACTCCAGAGGATTACAACTATTTTATTTATTAGATTTCCCACATTTAATCTATTTTGTTTGGCCACATTGGAGTCCTTTTTATATTATTTGATAGGTATTCAAAATTTTATTTTCTATGTGATCTAATGGAGATTTTTTTTATTATATTATTTTATCATTATTTGTGTTATAATATGATATAGGGGGTATAGTCTCCCCACTGAAGGATTTAGAACCTTGTTACTTGTTGGAAGCCTATTGTGTATGAAGAGGAATGTATTAGGTCATGTGGCACTTCGATTTATACATAAAATTCCGGGTCATAGGGTTATTATACTATCCATATTCTTTCTCTCAATAGATTTTGTAATGTTCTTTTCCTTCAATGAAATGACTTTCCACTACCTTTTTTTTCTAATCACCAAATCTGCAAGGGAATGATTTTTTGTCCAATGAATTTCTTCAATAAATTCCCAATTCATTATTGCGTTGATCTAAGGGGGGTCACTTAGTTACCGATACATAGGTCTATTGGTGAAATTATAGATTGTACTGTATATCCATTACTTATATAGTGTAAATACCTTGTAATATATTATTTGGATGGTGTTTACCTAGAATATTTATTTATTCTATTGGATTCCCATTTATTTTACATGTTTTTATCAGGATATTTATGTAAAATTGAATTCAAACCTTATGTAATTCCATTTGATTGACATGAAACACATTTTATTTCTATGAGTTATTTATATAATTATTTAAAAATTTCAAGAAACCTATTTTCATTATTTGGGTTATTTTATGATATCATGATTATTTTCAAGGTCACATAAATGTATGGATTATGAGATAGACTTTACCTATATCTCCCTCCAATGCATTCGTAAGAGTCTTATATCTCATGATATAAAAATTTTAGGTGAATAGGTTAGTGAGTAACTAGGATCACAAAGGGTGAGTGTGAAGGTTGTTATCTATACTCAAAATTTCAAGTGTGAACCGTATGGTGGGTATTCAGGTCCAAAAATATAATAATTCCTATGTTTAAAATTTATCCACATTCTTTCATATGTTCTATGGTTCATGTTTGATTAATCATATTGGTTGAATCATGTTTCTACACTCTGTTGATTCATTTATTTTTTTATTCCAATTCATTTACCCTGATTTATGATCTATGATCTGTTGGGTATGTATTTCTTATATATATATATTATACCCATATGCTCATATTGTGATCACTTATGATAATTGACAGTTATCTATTATGTTTACCATTACTTTGAAGCTAAGATCACACATTTCTTATCATTCTGTTTCCCTAGTTTATGAAGAAAATTAATACATAAAATATTATAATAAGGGTATCTTATGAGAATAAGTTTTTCAAAATATTAAAGACATTGTATAGATTATTATGTTTCTTATAGTGGGAAAATTTCCAATGGTTTGAAAAGTCAAAAAAATTAGTTAGTGTATTTTCATAATTCTCTAAAACTCAATACCTAAAAGGTCTTAAGAATTTATTATATTGAATTATTTATTTTAAATCTTGTAATTATCAGATGATTAGTTTAAGGATGTAGTTTTTGGTATTAGATAAGGATTCATATTATATTATATATTAGGATGCTATTGGTTGAGGAAAATATAGGTTTCTTAAATGTCTTTAAAGTTTGATAGGTTAAGTTTTTCCATAACTTCAAAGGCAAAGATGGAACTTTAGGTTAGTTAAAGTAATATTTAACATTCTAGAAATTATGATAAGATAAATTTAGTGACAAACCAAGGCATAAGACTACGAGATATGTCTAAAAATAAGTTAACAGCTCAAAAAAATTAGTAAATAAAATATTGTGCGGTTTTCCAAGAAATAACATCCCTATTTAGATACTACAAGTAGATGCGATAAAAGATGAATAACTGCACAACTAGTTTGGAACTCATAGGGGAGATTTCTTGGTATAAAAAATTCTCTTAATATACCATTATGAATGAATTATTCTATAATTACCTAAAGGAATTAGGTTAAGAAGTATAAGATAACACAACATAAAGTATTCAAGGTATAACCGAGAAAATTATAGTACTTACTAAGTATAAAATTATTAAAATGAAAGTATCATTAGTAGAAATAAAGGTGTCATTGGAGAAGACAACTTAAGATTGTGGTTTCATATATATAGACTCTATTTATTTGGGGTATTATAATAATCATTTTGGTTTTGTGGTTTTTTATAATATGATCATTAATAAAAACCAAATAAAGTTATATATTAAAAAATACAATGTCATGAAACTAAAAAAGGGATAATAATTAAATCGATGAACTATATTATATGCATGTTCTGATGGAAATGTTACTTTTTTACTCTTACCTAAGGTAATGAGGTTGATATCCTAATAAAAATTAATTCTATATTTTATTATCTATTTTAATTATTGAAGTGGTATGTATCGCTAATATTTTGGTATATTTTAACATTTATTAAATATTATGTAATACATCTAAGGATCATTATTCAGTAGTTTTTCATTAATCGTATAAAATAACATGTTAAATGGTATCAATAACCTTGATAAATGATATTATAAAAAGGTAATATTTTTTGGATAACTATTGAAGTACACCTTTTTGAGGTATGAAGGAATCTTAGGTTTAATATATGATGGATAATGATTTAATAAATAGTTAAATGATTTTGAAAAGGTTTGTTAAATAGTACAGGTAACCTTTGGATGGATAACTTATTCATGACATTTTTAGTGAGGTTTATATAATTGTTTGAGTTATATTGAATTGTGTGAGATTTTATGAACTAGTGGTTGAATGTAAGAGTTAATTTTGGAGGAATGTATGAATTAATTACATTGAAACTAGATATAGGAAATCAAATCCTCAATGAAAAAATATTTTAGAATTCATAGAAATCTGGACACATTCTTGAATCTCAAATTATATTTGAAAATTTAAAATAAAACATATTATTTTCATTCATAAGACCCTTATTACATTGACAATATCCCTATATATTGATCATAATTAACTTCATAGAATCCTAGTAAAAGGAAACATAAGAATGGGGTGAGATCAAATTCTTAGAATGGTTATGCGTACATCGAAAGCTAAAAAGGAATGGATACTATGGAAGGAATAAATGATGAAAAAATAATACAAAATAAATAATAACATGTTCTAGAAACATATCCATGGATATCATAAATATTCAAAAAAATCAAATGGTAATTAATAGTTTAATTTATAATGATATAATGAATAATTTTAGACATTTGGAATCATCGAGGTCTTCTTCCAATAAATCTAAAAATTCCACCATGACCTTTCACCAAGGAATATACATAAATGGGTAAGGCCTTATCCAAAAACCCCATTTAGTTTTTTTCATGAGACCTACCGATGCATCACAAGGCTATATAATGTCATGCCCCACCCTTTACTTAATAACCCCAATGCATTAATAATATGAATAAACAACACAATTAAATCAATATGCCTTAAAAATCAATAAATGTCTATATTTGAAGAACTAGACTATAAAATATTAATAATTTTCCCTATAAAACTTATCATAAAACATCTAGATAAATATGATGGATCGTATCATTATATAAAATCCATAGTAAATCATAATATTAAAGAAATTATTAACATGGATGAAAATACTTTCAAAAGGTGACTGGAAAATTTTCTGAAGAAAATACCCTTTTGACTTTGAAATTTCTTATTTAAAATATTAAAATTTCTCAACAATTAATGAAAAAAATTATATAAAAATAAAATTTTTAAACTAAAAACTAATATTAAATGTGATTATTGGTCATTATAGTAATAAATTCTATTAATATCATATAAGTTAAAAAAACATTAATTTCAAAATTTCGTAAAAATGTGAAAAAGTAACTCATTTGGGAAACCAGAAGAAGATTCCTTCAAAACCATTCTTTAAAAAGTAAAAAATGGGAAAATTGTTTTTCTAATAAGTAATTATAGAATATTAAAAACATAATATTATACATTTTAAGCAAAATATATACATGGAAGAGAGATATTCCCAGGAAAGTTGAAAAACATGGCCCATTTTCCTTAAAAACATTTTTTAGTATATTGAGTACTTAAAGAGATGAAATTGATATGAAAATTTATAATTTATATAAATAAACATGGGACAATACAACATAATTTTTTTAATATAAAAAATATAAAATATTTTCCCCATCATAGACTTGAACATAAATCATCCTGAAAATGATGATATTGTGAAATAAACCCTTTCCCCACATATGACATCATTAAAACATGTTTGATCACACTGTATCATAAATATGAATTTATTATAAAACTATTATGGAGGGAAAATAAAATATATAATACCATATATTATTTACTTATAATATTTTATCACTCATTTATTAACAATTCACTGTTAAGATCACTATTTCGGTAATAACTACTTCATTTTTCATGTAGTTTTTGGATTGTGAATGTCGATCCTTTTATTTAAATCAAGGATAAAAATCTCAATAATGTTAATCATGATATAAATACCAAATATATTAATTATATATTCATTTATAGTAATCCATTACATTTATAGATAGAAAAATGAATTACATCATTCATGGAGATGGTAGGCCATACGTACGCCTGAATGTTGTTTTCTCTTTTCGAAGGATGGGAAAAAAGAAAGGTAAATAATAATTAAACTATATTAAAGAATTATTATATTTTATAAATTAAATATATTTATTAAATATACCTTTATTACAATAAAATTAATGTTTAAATTAAAATGAATCATGTCGCTTCATGGAGGGGTAGTCCACACGCATATACGAGCGACATTATCATTTTTCATTTGATGGAAAGAGGGTGGATAATGGTTGTTTAGTAATTATAGTTACATATTATTAAATATATGATATTTAATTTCTTTTTATTATAAATACCACATATTTATAAGATTTAATAGAAAGAGTAAAAATAATGTGATCGGTTAAGGTGGTTACCTCTTCTTTAAAAGAACTCCTTTATATCTCCTCCAAAGGAACCTAGAGAATGTATTTTAGGAAGACCCAAACTTATAAAATGTGGATAGGGATTTTGGTATTATAAATAATGTTTTATTGTTTCAAATAGGTTCCTCAATGTTTCATAAATAAGAGGTTGAATGGGTGTACTTTTTTAAGGGAGGTAAATGATACACTTAGAATTACTGAAAAGATTAAAATATAAGTCATTATCAATACATGTGATTAAAAAATTATATATATTCAAATATACTGTAGTTTAGGGTTTATTTATCATAATATTGTAAGATTTATATTATTTTATGTGGTATTTTAAACCATATCTTTTAGTTTAATCCCTTAGTTAACATTTTTTTATCTTAACCACTCTAACGACTTTTTCAATCATAAAAGGTTATAATTTTACTTATAATATAAAGATTGTAAAATAAATTGAAAATTTATTTAACTTTATACCATATATTATCCCACATGTAATATTTAAATATGTTTATGATTTTAAAATAATTTAATAAAATATCATTTCCATAAAATATTGGTAATTTCATTTTTTGAAACTATTTATTTAATTTGACTTTAAAGAAACCAAGATAGGGATGTAATTAAAATATTGTATTTTAAAACACCAATAATAAGTTATATTCAATTATAAAATTTATGGAATACTATAAATCACAAAAATTAAATTAAATATATTATTTTTAAAATTAGTTATATTATTTTTATATTAATGGTATAAAATCCATATAGGTATTGTGTAAACATTTAAGTTCATTATATATACCTAAAAATTATTAAAAAAATTAATATCATGTAAATAATTTCATTATTCTAAAAATTAATATTTATATTCATTCACAACTTTTTCCCCTTGTTAAAACATAAGTGATATTAAAAAGTAAAAGTAACATTTTTTATTTTTATTTTCTTCAAACATTTTATAAACCATTTTCATTGAAATTTTTCCATTAAACAATTAAAATTTTATACTGAGGTAATAAGTTTACAATTTACTTTATCAAATAATGTTTTAGGTAAAAAATGGTGACCTAAACACTTATTTTTAAAATAGTTTAACCCATTTTACCCTTTCCTAAGGTGATAGACTTTATCATAGCTATTATTCATAATGAAATAAATAAAAGGGGTATGTTTACCAAATTTGAAACTCCTTATTCCAAATATAATATCCATTTTGAAACATTCAATATATATTTAAGTATTAGAAATTAATTTTAAAATAAAATTCAATGAAATCCATTCTTTAGAAAATATATATTTAATCATAAAACTTGATATATATATTATTATCTCATTCTTAATGAAAAAACATTAGATCAAAGTTAAAAATATTTATTGAATAAATAATATATAACCTTAATTATAATATTTTACTAATATTAATCAATTAAATTTATTAATATAAAAACACATTAGGTGTATAAAAAATATTTGTAAAAAACATCACTTTACCTTCAAATTATTTCCATTTTATTTATAATAAATTGACAGCTAATGAATTTATTTTATACATATATAAACCATATAATTTTCAATATTTAGTTATTAATATCTATAAACACCTATTTAAAAACTAGGCAACAAAGTTATACTATATTCTGGTTCATTTATACATGGGGTCATGTGTATTGCAAGCTATCAAAGAAATCAAATTTTATTTATACAATAAATCTTAAAATCTAGTGGGGTTTCATTCTAACAAACATTAAATTAATCTATACATCAAAATTCCATTTCTCAAATAAAAATAATTGATTATACTACTACTACCTCACATATTTGTGTTCCCACAAATCTTCTTCGGATTTATAATTCCTCCATAGAAATTTAACTACATTAGTAGTCATATTCCATAACACGTAAACATTATGATTAATGGATTCTGCAAACTATTATTCGTAAGAAATATCACGAAAAAGTTTTAAAAAATCTTTTATCATTATATGTGATGGATTATTTATGCACTTAATTAGAATATATATATCTAACACATCCTAAACTTGAGGGGGGTTTGATGGGAGTGCCAAGCGATAAGCTACCATCCATACCCAATCAATAATCTTGATGGGGAAAATATACACAGGGATTAAATTTTCATTATTTAAAAATATCACGAACCTATTCTGTATATAAATCCAAAGAAACACCTTCTCACTAACATTAAACTCTTTATCTCATTGATAATTCTTAGTTTGACTTTCCTATTGGCTTTGAGCTGCCTTGATGTGTTCTTCAATGGATCTAACTTTCTCTATAATTTCCCCAGTTATCTCAAGTCCCAATAGATTTATTTCTACAACTTCATTGCTTCATTTTGTAGTTGAGCACTAATTTCAATATAGGGCTTCATAAGGAGGCATTTGAATACTTGATTATAACATATTATTTTAAGAAAACTCATCTAGTGGAAGGTTCTTTCTCTTACTACCTTTAAAATCAATAAAAAAATCTAACTATATCCTCTATGATTTGAATAGTTATCTTAGAAAAACCATTTGTCTGAGGATGATTGATAGTACTAAAACTCAAATCTATATCTAGATCACACTGAAGAATTTTACATAACTTTGAGGTAAACCTTAGATCTCGATCAAATTCAATAGAATTTGGTACTCTATTTCACCTTACAACTTCCATAATGGGTATTATAGCAAGTTTGTCAAGAGATAAATATTTATCATATCCTTAACATCCTGACATACAAAACAATGATATACAAACTCAATAATATCTCTCATCATGTTGTCACACAAGAAACACTCTTTCATATCTTTATAAAAATTTATTATTCTAGGATGAATTGTGAATGATGAACTATGAGCCTCGTGTAAAATCTCCTTCTTTAATATATAGTATGAAAAAAAAATATACACGGTTCATGAACCTTATCATTCCATTACAATCAATATTAAACTAAGGAATATTTTTTACCTTCTTTGGGAGTTCCACATCTCCCTTTTGTGCCTCTTTAATCCTCTCATGGATAGATGATTGGACACTTATTTGAGAAAGATAATATTTATCCCCTTCCTTTAAGATTTAAATGTATATCATTTAAAAATATTGAAATATTTGATCATTTTTTATAATTATCATATATAATATAGCATGATTCTTTCTACTTATAGAATCTTCCACCTTGTTTAATATCCTAGGGTGATAATGTATTGAGCAGTCATAATCTTTAATCAAATCCATCTATCTTATCTGAAATATTTTTAGATATTTTTTAGTGAATATATATTTCATTTTTTTATTATCAATTTATATATCACATATTAATCTATAGAGATAATACTTCCAAATATTTAATGAAAAAATTACAACAGCTAACTCTAAATCATGAGTTGAGTAATTTTTCTCATGAACCATCAATTGTATTGAGGAATAATCAATAACCATATAATAATGAAAGAAAATGTATCTCATTCCTTTATTCAATGCATCACTACTTATTAAAACCCCTTATCCACAAAAGGGTAATATACGAATAGGATATATGACCAACCTTATATTTATTTATTTGAAAAACTCTTCACATTCATCTGCCCATAAGAAATAACCCCCTTCCACGTAAGCCTGGAGAGTGGATTAAATAGTCCTAATAAATATCATATAAAGTGTTGGTAGTATCCATAAAACCCAAAAAAATAATATAAATTAGTTATTGTGGCCATTTTAAAATATCTTCCACCACCAAATGATCCATTGATATACACTCACTTGAGATTATTTGACCCATGAATTAAACCTTCTGAAGCCAAAATTTTCACTTGGTTAATTTTTCATAAAACTTATACTTCCTTAGGGTTTAGAGAACAATTATCAAATGTTTGTAATAAAATTTTTTCCATTGAAGATATAATAATAACATTGATAAATAGGACCAAAACAAATTGAAGTAATATATAAACACTTTATTCATTATATCCATGAATATGGTGGGAGAATTGGTAAGTCTAAATGTAATTACTATAAATTCATAATGATCATACCTCATATAAAAGTATATATTCGGTATATCTTTCTTCTTGATCCTTATCTTGTGATATTCAATTCAAATATCAATCTTGGAAAAAAATATTACTCCTCGAAATTGATTGAACAGATCGTCGATACAAGTTAGAGGATACTTTTCATTAATAGATATCTTGTTTATTTCCCTATAATAGACGAAGAGACACATTAACCCGTATTTATTCTTATAAAAAGAATATTTTCACAACATTGTAAAGAACTATGATGAATTAATCCATTAAATATATTCTCCAAGGGTTTATATTTCAATACCTATTACTCAATCAAAATAATTCTATAATTATTCTTTGAAATATGAGGATCCAAATGTATGAGTTATTTTGAAATATCAACTTCCTGATTCCTAGAAATACGATAAAATTAATCAATAAATATATCATAATAATCTTTTACAATAGGTAAATTTTATATATTGGGTTTTTTCCTAACCATTTTGTTGAAATATCCCTCATGAATAGTTAGAAAAAGTCATACAATGAAAGTTATTTCTATTGTGTGTTCAGGATTATCCTTGCATAGGTAAATGATTTAATGTTGTTTCATAAAAACAAATGTAACCTCACTTCCTTGAAAATTCATATTGTATCTATACTGAGAGAGGAAATACCTACTAAAAATTACATAAAATTCAACTAGTGTAAGAATAAAAATATTATCCGGAAGAAGATTCCCACAAAATTATACAATAGAAAAATTATAAACTTGATATGTGGTCATCCTAATATTTAGATTTTTCACCAGCAACTAAATATCTAATCATTGAGGCAGTAATATTGTACATATAAATAATATTCAGATATAAAAGGGTAGGTAGAACCATAATCATATAAAACATTTTCAATCCTAGAGTGGATGATAAGTATACCATTCACCACACCTCTAGGAACTTCCACCTTGGCTATAGTAATTTCAAGAACATCGCCTTCTCACCTGGGATTACATTTCATTAAGTTACCTTAACATTTGGGGGATTGTTTGGAATAGTTCCATATCTCCTTGTAGTTAAATCATTATAAATCAATGGCTTTTCCCTTACCCTTGAATTATTGATCATGATGGCCTTTTCACTACACTTGAAATAACTCATTTATTCTTTTAATCATGCACTATGTTGTTTCCTTCAATAATTGACACATATTGTAAAATTACTCTATATATTATTCCCCTTATCCATTTTTTAGTCATCCTATTCTTCTCTTTATTTCCATAAAATAAAAAAAATGAGAATTATTTCTCTATCATGATTTCACATGATATAATGTTCTCATATGATGAGAACTCTTGAGAGACTAATTCTCTTCTAAGGGTTGGATTTAGCCCATCAAATAAAGGATCAATATTTCTCTTTAGATTATGTACATAGTCTAAAACATGCCTTTCTAACCTTGTAAAGTTAAATTCATACTTATCAATATTTTACACTTCTTTTCATCTCATAATCCAGAACACTATCTCTATATTCACACATTGTTCGCAAGGAAAATATTTTTCTAAATAATTATGTCAACTCATTTTATTCCATTCTCTACCTTCCCTCTTCATCCTTAGTTTTTCTAATCAATTAACTCCACTAAAAATAATCCCATAAGAGATAATAAAATTTTATTAAACCATTATCTCTTTTATTACTTCCCAAAGTGAGGAATATCTTCTCTTAGAAACTTATCCATTGCTCTGCTACAAATGGATTAATAGTCCCATTTAATGATAAAGGTTGTTGATGAATGAATTGGTCTAAAATTGATACGCCACATTGTGGATCATCATTCTTCTTTATATGGTCTAGGTTTTTGGTCATAACCTATGTTAGCCACCCTAATATAGTTCTAATTTGTTTAGCTCCAGTTGCAGCTCATGTTCCGACATCATTATATTTACCAGGAGAAGAATAATTTCATACAATACGTTAATGATAGGATTCCCATTCATTATTCTAGGAAACATTAATAAATTATTACATCAACTATATCATTACATAAAATTATGATACATAATGTGTAATTTTGAAGCTAGAGAAATTGTTTGGATAAATATAAAATTTATACATAACTAATCTCATAATAATAACGTTTGTTTCCTTCGGGATATTCTCAAATCATAAAAATAAATTCGAATATATAATAATTTCTTTAAATAAAATGTCATTTAATCTCAGACTGTCCTTTTGAGTTTCAAACTGGGTAAATACTACGGGAACACCCAACATTCAATATAATTATGGTAAACATATTCTTGACCAACTCTTTTCAGGGTTTTTACCACTAGATGCATCTATGAAAAAATCACCTCCACATGTAGTATCCAAAAAGAATTTATTTTTAAGAAAACCACATAATATATACCTTAATAAAAAATTTAGTATATTACTATACTTATAATTATACTCAAAGTTAATCATAGGGCTGTGTTATCTAATCAATGTTTTCCTAAATCTTATTTTCAAGGTTTCTACTAAATATTTTATAATACTAATTGTAAATACCCTTCCCCTAGTATCCCAGAATTGTTGGTTACTTAATTTCATTAAAACTAGATACAAGAGATCACATCACAAAGGAACAAATAGTTTAGTAGTCTTGGAAAACTATATATTTTTTTGCATCTTACATTACATTTCCAAACATAAAATAAAACACAGTATTTTCTTTTATAACACCATTGTTACCTTTGTCATATTCTTTCATATAAGTCAATAACAATAAACCTCTTGGAATCCTGGGGAATAGAAATATAAGAAAGTTGTGAGCTTAGATACTCATTAAGGTTATGCATACAATCAGATCTAACAAGAAATGGACAATATTTCAGGAATACATGATAACGAAATAATGATATAAAAAATTAGATAAGCTAGATAAATATCCATAGATATCATAAATATTCCAAACAGTCACGCGGTCATCAAAAAATTATATCATAATTGTCTAATTCATGATTTCAATCATTTTAAACATACCTTTGAGACCTTGTTCTATGACATCTAAAAATACCATCGAGGCATTGTGATAAAACGTCTCTATAAATTGGTATGAACTCAACAAAAAATCCCAATATATTCAGTCATATGATACCTATAAATATATCAAGTGTTTATATAATTATAGGCCCCAACCATCACATAAAATTCATTTTAATTCACTATATCAATAAACAACACAACTTAATCAAAATGCCATAAAATCAATAACTGTCTATATTAAAAGAAATAACATATAGAGTATCAAGACATTCCCTAGTAAAAATGATCATAAACCAACCAAATAAATATTTTTGAAGTATCATTATAGTATTACCTAAGTAAATCATAATATTCAAAAAAAGGATGTCCACATATATTAAAATTCTTTCAAACGCTCACTAGAATATTTCTTGATAAAAAAACCATTTTTCACTTTGAAATTAATTATTTAAAATATAGAAATTCCCCAAATATTATGGAAATAATTTTATTTTAAAATATAATTTTAAAATGTTAAATTAATCATCAAATCATTGAGTTTTAATGATGGTATGAAATTCGGTTCATGTTGTAAATGTTAAAAAACATTTCTTTCAAACTTTTATAAAAAGGTCAAAAAACACCTTGTCTAGAAAATTATAAGAATATTAAATTTAAACAATTTTGTAAAATTTAAATCATGGATAAAATTATATTTAGTAAATAATTTGATAATTTTAAAAACATTATTTATTTTATTTTATGGAAAATATTTACATGGAAGAGAAAAATTCCTAATTGAGTAGAAAAAATGTCAGTTTTCCTTGAACAAATTATTTCAGTATCTTGAGTACTTAAAGGGATGATGTTGAAATTAAAACATTAAATTTACATAATTAACCATAGTAGAAGAAAATATATTGGTTATAAGATAGAAATATCAAATATTTTCTCTATTAAATAATTAAACATAAATAATCTCAAAAATGATAAAATTGTGAAATAAAACCTTACCTCAGGCATGAGTTCCTTCATACATGTTCAAACCTACTTTATTAAAAATATAGATGTATTATATATATATATATATATTAAAGAGTCGTACTCATATATAAAATACTTTATTTTATTTTATTATAATCTTTTATCACACATTTATTAATAATTCATTTTTGAAATCACTGTTTCAGGTTATTACTACTCTATTTTTCATATATGTTTAGGTTCAGTAGGTCTGGTCCTTGTACATTGATAATGGTTCCATAATATCCAAAATTTTAAAAACAATATAAATATCATATATATTTATTATATATTAATTTATATTTATCCATAAAATTTATAAATAGAAAAATGAATAACAGTGTTCCAGAGATAGAAAGTTGTACATACGCTTGAATGTTGTTTTCACTTTTCAATTGATGGAATAAAAGAAATTTCCATAATAATTAACCTTATGAGAGTAATTATTATATTCTATATATAATATGTATTTATTAAATCTTCTCTTATTATCATCCATGTAAATCATAAATGAAAAAAAATCATATCACATTATGGAGGTAGTATTCCACACATACGCGTGACGAACGTTATAATTTTTCATTTCATTGAAAGATGTCTGATAGTTGTATATTCATAATCATATTAATATTAAATTATATTTAGGATAATGATTTTTTTATTTTATAAAAAATACCGTATATTTATAAGCGGTAAAGTTAGACTATGTATTTAAAATTGGTGAAAATATGTGATGGAAAGAGTTTCCTTTTATAATGGATGGAAAACACACACTTGGGATTACTAAAAAGGATATTTCATAAATAATAATTTCTCAATAAAAATTATTCAAAAAGGATATAGATTTAAAGATTAAATAGGATATGGTTTAAATCTAATCCACTAATAAATTTTGGATAGGGTTAATTTGTATTTTAAATCTTATTTTTTGTTTAATCACTTAGTTAACATATTTTATCTGTAATCATGGTAATAAAATTTTCAATCATAGAAGGTTATAATTTTAATTGTAATGTAAAAAATTTCCCATTAATGGTAAATTTTGGAAAAAAATTACCATATATTATCCCCTTGTCATTTTTAAAAGAAAAATTAATTTTATATAATTTAATAAAATATTATTTCCATAAAATATAATTAATTTCATTTTTAATAGTATTTATTTAATTTGAAATTAAATACACCAAGGAAAGGATTTAATTCGAATTTAATCATTTAACACATCAATAATATTTTATGTTCATTTATAAAATTTTTGTAACGCAATAACTAAAAATATATATTAATTTTAATATTTTTAAAATAATTTACAATATGTTTCTGTTAATTGAATAAAATCTATATCGGTATTTTGTTATAATATAATTTTATAATTAATAAAATTATATATAAATTAATATTTTGAAAATAATTTCATTATTCTCAAAAAAAACCATCTATATTTATTAAAAACAGACTTTTTGTTTATTTTTAAAAATATAAGAGATATTGAAAACTAATATAGCGAATTCTGTATTTTTCTTTACATTAAATATTATATATGTCATTTTCATGGAAAATTCTCTCTTAAACAATTAAAATTAAAATATAAGGTGATAAGGTTGTAATTTAAATCCTCAAATAAGAATTAATGTGAAAAAATTTTACCATGTCACTTAATTTTATCCTAGGTTAACCCGATTTACCCATTACCAAGTTCATAGATTTTACCATGGTCACTATTCATAATTCAGGAAAATAAAATAGACCAATTAAAATAAACTAACCACATGATTCCAAATATGATATCAATTTTCCAATATTCAATCTATATTATTATCAAAAACTAATTTTAAAATAAAATGTGTTGAAAAAAATTTTTTTATAGAAATATATTTTTAAGAACAAAACTATATATATATATTCTTATATAATTCCAAGAAAAAAATTAGAAAAACATTAAAATAATTTATTGAATAAATAATTTATAAATTTGATTAAAATAATTCACTAATATTCTTCAATATAATTTATTATGGTAAAAAACATACTGTATTCATTAAAACAATATTTCAGAAAAACGTCACATATACCATCCAATGATTTCCATTTTTATTTCTAATTAATTTATAACTAATGAATGTATTTTACTCATATTTAAAACATAAACTATTTCTAATTTAGTAGTTCCTATTCATATATACTGATTTAATGGATAGGTTATGATGATAAACTATATTACAGTCCATTTAGACTTGAGGTTGTCTGCATCACAAGTTGTCAAAGAATTAAAATTTTATTTACAGAACCTAATATTATAGTCCCAGGGTGTCACACTTACCTAATTTAATTTATTATAAATAATTATAATTGCAAGGAAATAATTTATTTAAAGGGGTAGAATGTAACGGCCCCAGATTTTGGATCTTTTAAAATACATACTATATTTTATAACTTGTGTCAAACACTACACCCAACATAAACGAACCAAAAAATATAATAATAAATAATTTATATATAAATAAAAAATATTATTATATTAATACATTAGTATATAATTATTTTAGAAGGTAAATAATTATTACGAGTTAATATTGAAAAGTTAATTTTCAATAAATGTTTTTTAAAATATATTATATATTTTATTTTAAAAAAATTTACATATTTTATAATTTAAATTGGTAAATTAAAATTCAATTTTGAAATCCTTACAACAAAATTGTTTTAGGATTTTTTGTATTTTTTTTAAATAATTTATTTTCTTTTTGAAATAGTAAAAAATTCCCTTTTTTCTAATATTATCACTTTTAAATGAATTATAAGTTTTTGAAACCCTTTTCATATTCCCATTATTTATTTATAAAGTAATATAATGTATTTATTTATAAATTAATATAAATTATTTATATGTATTATTTTTAATTTATAAAACCTAGGATTATCATTTTAGAATATCAAGTAATATTTTTAGAAAATCTACTTTTTCTCGGTTTCCCTAGTTAAATTTACGCATGGGGAAATTAATATTTGGATTTATTTTATCACCAAATAAAAATTACTTGAAATTTAAAAATCATATTAATATAATTATAATCAATATCATTTATAATTGTTTCCTACTTCAAAAAATTTATTCTTAAAAAACACTTTCCTTAAAAATGAGTTTTTAAGCTTACATGAACTAATGCTAAGATTAAATTCCCTACAAATAAAATGTTAATTTGAAAAAATTATTCTTAAATTTATGATAATAATTTTAAGGTTTCTTAATATGTATAATTTCATTTTCAGGTATAAAATATAGATTATTAGGATTAATGCTAATTACAATGATAATGGAGAAAAAATTATTTTACAATTATGTTATAATTAATAACAAGGAATTTATATCAAATAAATTAAATTTAAATACTTTAAATAATTAATATAATATGATGTATGAGCATAAAAATAAATTTATTAACACCTGTATTATTAATAGTCATTACAAAATAAGATTAGTGATCCATAATGGTAAAATTTTAATTTTTCCTCTAAAATAGTTTTTCTACAGATTGTTTGTTTCAATTTAAAAATCAATTTTATAATACTTAAAATTTTAATAACATTAAATAGAGGTTAAATTTACTTCCATAATACATCAATTTTGTTATATGGGTTATGTTACATGTTTAACAAAACATAAAATCACTTAGTAAAAAGATAATTTTGTAGTTTAAAAAGTAACAAATAGAAATATAAAAACAAAATAGTGAAAACACTATAACATGTTGAAAACATGTGTAAAAATAATATTTTGGGTATTTATATACCAAATTAAACCAGAAAATAAATTATAAATAAAATTGTGATAATTTTACCATGAATAGTTTCATGGAATTTTTAAAATATAAGGGGTGTTTCCAAAAAGTTCCATTTTACTCTCATATAAAATATGACCACTTACACCCTTTCAAAAACACACCCATATTTAAAATTACACCAAAAAATATTCAATATTATTATCCCTATGACCCTATCTCAAAAACATAATCCAATGTTCAGTAATATTTTTCCTAATCCCTTCAATTTAAAGGGGCATTCCAAGGAAAAAAATAATGTCTTTGGCATTAGGTTTATATTCTTCTTACATTTTTCTTCTTAATCATTATCTTATAAATATCTTATAAACATAATAATATTATTAATTATATATAATAATTATAATTATATTTTTTATATCAATCCTACATCCCTTACATATTCATTCTTGTCCACTTAAAAAACAAAAGAACATCATTTGTGCCTTGCTCGGAATACTGTCTCCATGAAGTGACATCATTTGTTTTTTCATTATCGTCTTTCATAGATGGAATTAATAGTGGTATGAGGAATAAATATTATATATCTCACATAATTAGTATTATTAAATATAATTTTAAAATTCTTCTCCACCCCTCTCAAATTTTGAGAAACGAGAATGTCAAATGTGGGTATGTGAGGTCTACGTCCTCTACAAGAAAGTATTTTTCATTTTTCATTGAGATTTTCATAAATTATTTTAGAATGTTAAGATATTGTATAAAATCATAAATAAACAAAAATAATGTCATTATAATTATTTTATAATGATATTACATTAAATTAAAAACCTCCATAACCATACTCACCAATCAAGTTAAAGCGTGTTCATGTTTGGGTTTGTTTCATCACCTACACGAACAATGATTTAAAATATAATCACAAAATATTGTGGGAAAAAAACTGATATTATTTTATTTTTATAAGATAATAATTATTATTTTATGTTAATGGTAAATTTATATAAGGTGCATAACTAATATTTAATATGTCATCTCCAATCATTTAGAAAAAAAACTACCAAAATAAGTTCTTGCCAATTCAGCTTCCCCACTATGAATCTAAAACACTTAGGAAAATAATTTATAAAAATGTAAATAAAAATAAAATTTATATTAAATAATACTTAATAATGTACTATGTATTAATTTTTTATCAAATTATGGGTAACTATATCAACGTTATCAAACATGCAAAAACAGTTAGATTTATTAAAACCTGATGATCATAATATACTATAAATTATTAATGTACTCATGATAAACAATTATAATGATGAATATAAAAGTTTAATATTTATGTGTAAGGTTTTTATATAGTATATTAATTTATATATGGTTGTTTTCCATGAGTTCATAGTTTCAATAACTAGGAAAGAAAACAATGTAAGGGTTTTTCATATCAAATTTTCTTCATTGATACATGTCTTAATATTATACACCAATTTATTATTTCAATGGCGTATATACTTTCAAAGAGTTTATTTTGTAACAATAAATGACCTAATTAATTTGATTTATAGAATCATATTATTTTCAATCTTCCAATGATATTTGGTTCAAAACTACTAAATTTTTAAAGGGGTTTCATCTCAAATTATATCCTTTGAGAATTGTTTTGTATTATAGCCCAAATCTAATTTATTTGGTTTATATAAGGCATGTGTGATACATTTATTCATTAATAATATTCTATTGATGTTAATCAGAGTTTTATTTTGATCAGTTTATCCTTCAATGGATTGATTTAAATATTAATCAAATTGATATGGTTTACTAGACTAAGGTTTATTTTTCCATGAATAAAAAATTATCCTCGTGTATTTAAATTTTCAAGTATCTTTTATCCTATCATTTCTATTAAATTATGGTATATTTATATACACTAAATGAAATTAATTCCTTTCAAAAAAAATTATTCTTTGGTGTATTATGTTCTCTATTAAAATCTATCACTAATATAAATGATCACTAACATTTCTTAATGGATATTTTTATTCCATATCCTTGTTTTTTCTGTTGAAAGTATAATTATTTACATTAACCCAAATATGTTTTACCTAATCTGAACTTCATATTTCTATAAACCCATTTTATAAAGAATGTTTTTAACATAGTTTTTCAATATGGGTTTTAGTAAATTGTTAGATAGGAATTTTATTGTTTTCCCCTTTGTTAGTTTTTCTTAAATAATTTTATTTATTTTAATGTAATATTTTAAAATGATTCAAAATTCCTTCTTTCCAAATAGTTTTAAGAGTTTATTTTCAACTACCACGAATTTCTTAATGAATTTGTTTTAAAAAGAGTTATCTTTAAATTTTTTTCTATATTAGTCATTCTTTAAGAAAAAATAATATCTTTAAGTGTTTTCTATGAATGAATATTTCAACCACCTTTTTGGTTTTCATTGATACTTCTTCTCTATATTTCAATTATTTCAAAATCAAATTATTTCAATTAAAGTCTTTAAAAATTTCATTGTAAAATTATTTTATGATATAAGTATAGTTTTTTTCCAAAATTAATTTCTCTAATACTCCCTAAAAGTGTTTTCATCATTGTGTACGTACATTAACATATATTATTCCTAATAGAGGATATTATTAAAATGATACTCTCCATCTTGCTTCTCCCAATAGCTTACGTAATTTTATTTTATCAATGAAATGATTCACTATTACCTTTTTTGTTATCACTCAAGTTGAATTTGAATTATTTTTCTTCCAATGACATTCCTATGTAAATAACCTATTAATTATTCCTTTTATTTAAGGGTGTTCACCTAGTTATTTATACGTTGACTAATTGGGAAAATTATTTATGTAACTATATAATCATTTCCAATATGTTTAGAATACAATGTATTATATTATTTGATGGGAATTTAACTAAAAATTTTCTTGATTTAATTATATTACAAGTTATTTTAAATGAATTTATCATGATTATTGATGAAACGTTGAATGATTTACTTAAGTTCGTTCATTTGAAAAGTGACCTGAAACCTATTCTCATTCTATTGGTTCTTTATATGATCATATGAAAATGTCATGAATCCCATTTTTTTGGTTTATTTTATGATATGAAGATTTTTTTCATGGGGCACGCAAATGTAAATATTGCGAGATGGATGGGGCCTATACAACCCTTCTATTAATTGGAAATGTCTTATATATAATGAGATATAAATTTTGTGTGAATAACTGAGAAGGTATCCAGGTTCATAAAGGGTGAGTTTGATTGTGGTTAGCTCTACTCACAATTTCTTGTGTAATTTGGTTGGTGGGTATCCTAGTTCAACAAGATAAAAAATATTATGTTTATGATTGTTCCAGTTTCATTCCTATGTTCCTTGGATCATGTTTGATGAATCATTTTTTTACAAATATTTCTACACACTTTTGATTCATTCTATATGTTTTCTTAATTTATTTTCACTGATTTGTGTTGTAATATTTGTTGGTTATGAATGTATTATATATCTTGATTATACCTATACGCTCATATTATTTTCACTTATGATATTATATTATTATCACTTATGTTTACCCATACTAAGCATCTGAGTCACCCATCTATTAAATTTATATTTCTCTAGGATATGAATAAAATTGGTGAAGAAGATTTTACTAGAATGGTATCTTATGAGAATAATTTTTGGGAGATATTAATGACTTATTATGGATTTAAAATTGTTTTTTAGAAAAAAAATATCCAATGGTTTGAAGATAAATAAGTTTTTTTTGTTAGTGTTTTTTCTAAATTATCTAATTTTTTTAACCTAAAATGTATTGGGAATTTTTCTATTGAAATATTTTCTATAAATTAGGTAATTATGAGACTATTAGGTCTGATATGTCCTAACAGTTCTCAGATCATAAGGTTGATTCTGAACCTCAACACCTTCCACTCTCAAAATTTTCCCACCAAAGCTTATTATTAGTGGTTCATTGACCTACATAGATGGTTCTTGACACACCATATCTCAACACACACAAGGGTGATGGTCAAAATAGGTACAAACTTCTATTTCCCATCTTCAAATCCAAAAATAGACATGCCTCTACCATCCAAACACAACCCAAACACACCATATTTTTCCTCAAAAATCCCTAAAACACTCTAGAAATTCCCATCACATCCAATAAAAAATGATAAATTCCTTTCTCAAATCGCCGTATCAAAAAAAATGTGGAAGATAAATAGACAAAAAACCTCTATGAAACCTATTTCAATTATTCTTGGCATTCACTATAGAGGAATATGTAAAATCTACCAACCGTGATACCATTATCTCCATAGGTATCTCATGGTAATAATAATAACACACTGAGGTAAATCTCAATCCTATAATTGTTATTCCTAGACCAACACACTAAAAAACCACACTACTCAACACACTCTTAGTTGAGAACCAGCGCACAACCTCTCCAAACCAAAATTAGATCAAGTCATTTCATCCCAAGTGCAGAATGACCAATCATATTTCCACAATAATTACTAAGAAATTAAACCCTTCCATTCCAAATAGGATCCAAACATCATAAAAAGAACACACACACACAATAATCTAGTGTCATCATGATAATCAAATGATTGGTCTCTCACAACAACAACCTTTCTTAGAAAAAGGTCACATTCACATGACTAACACAATTTTTCTCACCCTATAGTTGTATTTTTCGTTTCCCTAATCGGTCAAAATACCAATCTCAAAGTCACACATCTTTTCCAACACTGAACATGATGCCCTAATGTGGTCTAACTCTCTCATACTCAATTGGCATACCAACTGTTAAATAGTATCTTCTCTTGGTTGATGGAACACACTCTTCAATCCTTATCGAGACTCATTCAAGTGATGGTGGTTTCCTATATAGATTATGTTAAGTTCACCACCATATTTATTACATTATACTTCTAATCGAGCTCCAACCCGTCAAGTCCACATGTGCATCACTCCTTCAGAGCCAAGCTCACTTGACTTTCAAAGACTGATCAGGATAGATCTCTCACATCAACCATGTCACATCATACTGATCTAAATAAATATCATCCATATCTACCAATGTTATTTCACTTTTTCTTCAAAAAAATGGGTAATCCCTATCAAAAAAATTTAATGTTCATCAGACCTCTACTCACACATAATCACCCGATGACCAACAATTTAGACGACATCATGTTTACTACTGTTCAATAACATGGTCCATCAAACAAAGATATGTGGACACTAATTCACCTCTGAACCAGAAAGACTAAATAACATTCCCCATATTTCATCACATCCAAACATAGCCTGAACACCGAAACCACGGACCATGGTCACACATGGGTCATACTTACTTAACTTGGAGTACCCTCAGTATTCCTCTTCAAAATCAAGAACTTCACTTATGCTAAGGTCCATTAGATGACTACCCACCAATTATAATTTTTCCAAAACAACAAGTTTTTATCCAAATTAACACCAAGTTAGTGGAAAAACAATTTCAACATTATTAGGAAAGAAACTCAATCACTCCTCCCTGAACTCTTAATCCAAATAATGAGCACGAACACCCCCTGAACATCCACATTCAAAAACCATTAAAAGCATCACCACGCCTACACCTCACACCTAGTCTCACATCATGTTCTCTAATCTAAGATCCAATAATACCACTATGAGTTCATCCAAATGATGGGTGCTCACCCTTGTAGAGTCTGACCTCAAAGAGACCAAGAGACCACAAATACACTCCAACTAGTTCATTAAAGAAAACTCATTATCCCATGAGTCAAACATCACTATTAATAATCTCACATGACTAACCATGCAATGGATCATGCTCGGGGAATGTCACTTCCACTAACTAAAGGCACCCCATGTTTTATATTACAATAATACTAAAATTGTACACACATCAAGGGTAAGTTCATGATCACTCACAACCCTAGGTGTCGCTTCCACCACCACAAAAAAACCCACCTATACAATCATCATGTACCCAAATAATTACCACAACTATCATACATAGTAATAAAAATGATCATTCACTTTCAAATTAGGCTAAACATGAGCAACATTCACTACAAGTGCACAATCGCAACTACCTTAGCACTTGATATCCCCAAACATACCCCAAACACATAAACCAAGGAATTTACCCATGAATCACTAACTAGAGTAATTTATATGAATATAATAAAATTATCCTGGGTTATCCTAGAATGTGACAATTAAAAGTATCACTAAAATCTCGGAGTCACATCGAAAAAGTCACTAGGTCCACCCACTTAGTCTATCAGTTATGGTATTACATGGATCACCACTCACAGGCTAATAGTAGTCCCCACATCCACGTAAAGAGGCATCTAATATGCCAACCATCCAAATCAGGGTTCTCAACACCTAGGCTTTTTCTTTAGCCCCAACCACCATTACCAAGGTTTATACCATATATAAGAGGTCACACCACCAATATAGATCTTATCTCCAAATGTCTCATAGAGATCTTGTGAATTATGTAATGACCCAGAAATTCCATGGAAGTTTTTTTAATATATGAGAATTTTATGAGTCCGAAGTTTCTGACGGTGCCTGATTCCAAGGCCCAGTGTGCCTGGAATCAATTTCTGAAGTTTTGTTCAGGTACGTTGAGTAAACATACGTGTGGGTTTTCTATATTTTGAATTGATTCTCACAATTGAAATATGAGGACACCGATGAACTCGCAGAGCCGGTATTCAGTTAAGGAGACCTTTACCACAGTTTCATTTGGTCGAGAGTGGATGTTAATTTTGGGGATTCTTAATAAATAAAATAAAATTTATGTGTTTCATAATTTTATTTAGGTGGTGGTGATATTTTATTAAAAGGGAAGTTAGAGGTGGGGCCCACACCCCACATAACCTCAAATGGGGAGATATTGTGTGGTCGGGCCCACAGGAAAATCAAACTTCTCAACTCCCCAACTAACTCTTTTTTAATTAATGAAGTCTCCTAAACTTCCAACTCTCTCTCTTTTTGAAACTCTCCACCTCCCACCTTTTCTCATTAATGTGCCAACACCATTAATTAATTAATTGAGCTTCTGCAATTAATTAATTAATTTGTAGTGTTATGAATTCTTTGGAATTCTTTTGAAATACATGGGAATATTAAAATGATAGGGGGATTTTGTTTTATTTTGGATTGGCGTTTATTCTCTGGAGAGCTTGGGAGAACTCTGGGAAGAACAACCTGATCCAACGAAGAACACTCCTCATTTCCGAAAAACATATTCAATGACCTCCTTCCACATTAAAGGATTAGACGCCGCCCGTGTAGAATATCGCTAATGACAACATCATCTTCTTCTGACGTCAACGGAACGACGCCACCTTTCCACAACTTCACTTAGCTCTACCTCCTCCGATGTTGACAGGACGACGTCCGTCTTTCGCGACGCTCGTATTTCACTACTCGTCAACATACAATATAAAATTTGAGGTAGGGGGAATCTGTTTTATTTTTACGTGTGAATTATACCTTCATACATTAGTGTTTATTTTTGGATTGACAGAGGCCAAATTGTTATCACCTAACATGGTGGGCATGGGCCAAACAAACATAGCCTGACAACCCTCCGTAGATTCTTGGTTGTGTTGAAAATGGAGGGGGAGCTGGTAGGGTGTGGTACCATTCCACCGCACCAGATAATAACCATGGCCAGAAGGACCGTGGCGGACGGAAGAGGAACCACGGCTGGGAGGGCCGCAACGGAAGAAGAGGCATGGCGTCGTCGCGCCGCGCTGTGGAGTCGAAGGACTCGGCCAGGCTAGACCGCGGCGGTGGAGGATTGGCGTTATCATGCCGGCCACATGGAGGAGAACGTGGCCCGCAACCGTGGGATGCTCAGCTGAACTGAACCGGTCGGCCACCTGTCGGCCGGGCTGGAGACCCACGACACTCGCAGGCGCCGCGTAGAGGAGTCGCGGCCCGCTTCCGCGGCCTGCTCTGCTGGGTGGACCGGCCAGCCGCCTGTCGGCCGGGCTAGTGGACTGCAGTGCCCGCAAGCACTTTGTGGAGGAGAACTGTGGCCTGGTATGCTGACCATGTGTGCCGGGTAGGGAGAGGCGGCGCCGGTTGGTGCCGCTGGGAGAACCAAACCGGCCCGCAGCGCGGGCCGGGTCTGCGGGTGGTCCGCGCCCCACCGATCCGGGCCGACCCCCCCAATAAGGTCAGACCCGCCAAGTCGGTCCGGGCCAACCCCCCAGCCGGGTCGGACCCCCTGAGTCGGATCAGGATGACCCGCCAGCCCATAGGGCTTGACGGGTCGGGCCCGACATTGCCTAAATGCGAATATATCCAACACCGCGCGTCCGAACGACGCGCTCTATACGGAACTAGGACCCTCACAACGAGGTGGTCATTTTTTGATACTATAAGTGAGTTTTGGATAAATTTGGAAAATCTCCTGGTTTGGATCGAACGTAAATCCAACCGGGCCCCTGGAATAGAAATGTCAATAACTCTGAGACCGGGTGTCCGATTGACGCGTCGTCTGTTGCATTGGATTTCTTTTGATGAGATAGAACTTCGGGATACATCAACTCAGGACTTAGTGATAGTTTATTTATTCAAACTTGACTCAAGAGGTGCACCCTCCCAGAATAGAGCGTGATGTGTACGGGAACCCCAGAGCTAGCTGCGACGAGTACTGTACTGGAATCCTACGTGGGTTCGACAGCATTGGCTATTGTACCGGAATCCTCCGTGGGTTCGACGATAGTGCTATTGTACCAGGATCCTCTGTGGATCTGACAGTTCTAACTTTTGTTCCTATATCCTATGTGGGTATGACTGATTAGCTGGTCTTGTATCCTGTGTGGGTCCGACAGCTTAGCTGGTCTTATATCCTGTGTGGGCCCGACAGATTAGATGAATCAGTGACTACATCTGATCATCTCTATCACTCTACAAAAGTTTTATACCTAGGTGAGATGAGTCAAGTAATTCAACCATTATCATCATGGTGATTAACTTTAATACCTTTATGGACTGGTTTTGTTTGGGCTCGAGAGTTGGAGTCGAGACTGTGACTTGTAACTTAGGTATACGTATGGGATATACCTAAGTAGGAAAGGTTGATACTTCATGAGTGTATATTCCTTCTATAGTTTATCCTTTTGTGATTATGGGAGTCCTCCAGGGGTCTCGGGTTCCCCTACTAAGTATTGTTATACTCACCCCTGCATGGGCTTCACCCGCAACTTGCGGTGTTCTGCGCAGATGACGGACAACAGTGATCAAGGCTGAGGGTGATGGACGGAGGCTACATAGAGCTAGACTAGATGGGACATACCGCAGGGATGAGTTGTACGAGTTCTGTACTTACCCTTCAGGTAGGATTCCCTGGTGGACTATCCAAGATCATTTTTTCTTTTTTACTTGTACTTGTACTTGTTGTTAATTTTGGTTTGTATACTGGCCCACTTACTTTCAGAACACCTTACTTTTTTCTATTTTAGTACTTGTTTCCTATACTACATGTGTTCATACTGTGTGTGTGTGTGTTATAGGTTAAAAGGAAATTGTTTTCCTTTTTTATCTAGGATTCTCCTTTGGTGCTAGTCGCCAGCCCCTGGCCTGTGGAAGGTGAGCTTGGGGTAGTCACGGCACAGGCCTTGAGGATGGGTCATAACAAATTGGTATCAGAGGAGTCGGTTCTACTGCAGAAATTAGACTTTGATTCTTTTAACGGAAATTATGTTAAGTATTTTGGGTGTGGTTATCAGTTTAGGGAAACCGGTATTGGTGAAGCGGCTGACGTATCTATACACTAGGACTCTAACTTCTGATCTCCGACTTAGTGCATGAAAACACTGATTGCGTGTGTGTTTCCTTTGAAAAAGTTTTCTTCGTGATTACTTTGTGTCAACTCACCTGGCATACTGTTTTAACCGTGGAACACCTGTTTCTTTTCAGGATGGCCCCACGAAGGCAGCTAGCTAGGGTTATGAGTTTCGTATGATATGGTAGTCCACCGAGCGATGAGGCCTCGGTGCAGGGCCCCATCACAGTGAAGGTACCAGTGGTACCACTAACTGCTAGGCCACCGATACCACCCGCCCCAGCAGCAGAAAGTGCACGCCGCCTGAGTGCATTGCACGAGTTCCAGCGCCAGAGCCCACCCCGGATTCAGGGAGAGACGAACCCACAGGCTGCCGAGGATTGGATGGAGGCTGTTGTGAGAGTATTCATATTGGAAGAGACACTATCCGACCTCATGGTGATCCTTGTCGTTAGTCTCTTGCATGTGGCGGCAGGCAGATGCTGGAGTCTGATGCTCTATTTTCATGATGAGGCATCATTACTCTGGACAGACTTTGAGAGTCTATTCCGCTCAGAGTTTTTTCCAGCCACCCTTCGTGCGGTGTGGATTCAGGATTTACTTCATCTACAGCAGGGCAGCATGATAGTAGCTCAGTACTCAGTGAGGTTCACTGACCTCTCACGCTACTCCACGGATATGGTACGAGAACCGTTCTTCAGGGCCCAGACCTTCGAGTAGGGACTCAAGAATGTGATTAGGGCTTCGACGATTCCACTCATCATTCCGACGTAGGTGGGGGTGCTAGAGCGAACCCTTCTAGTGGAGAGTTTTCTCGCAGATTAGTCACCTGCTGTGAGACCCACCATAGGGTGACACATAGCGAAGTCTTCTGCAGCTAGCAGTAGACAGATGACATAGAGGTCCAATCAGTCCTTTCCATCAGGTGGGTGACCCCAAGATACAGGATCGGTTGTGCAGGGCACACGAGACAGATCCAGCTATATGAGGATCAGGCAGTGCTATGCATGCGGCAGGTAGGGCCACATGGCTCGAGACTGCCTGATCTATCATGCAGATGAGAAGCATACAGTAGAGAGATATCCCAGGAAAAGTTATAGGTTCGACCGTGGTGGTCCGCTTAGAGCGGGGGAATGTGGCAGAGGAGCTGGCCGAGCAGCGGGTGGTGGACGACGTTTCGAGGCTCTACCACCACCAAAACCAGGAGGTCCACCCCTGACCATAGTGAGCTGGCAGACAGAGGCGGGCTCAGCTCCAAGCAGTCGAGGCATACAACCACGACGCTCCTTAGATGATTCGAGATACTATATGTGTCTACTAAACCCTTGCTGCAGTACTTATAGACACAGGTGTGAGTCATTATTTTATTTCCACTACCCTCGTTCAGAGCTCAGAGATTCTAATAGAGCTAATAGCTCGATACTTATGGCTATATACTCCTACAAGAGAAGACTTGACGATTACGCACGGGTTCCGGCAGTGTGAGCTTACTGTATGAGGTGAGACCTTCAGCTGGGATCTTCTTTTAGCGTCATCAAGGCCTTACAAGGTCATAATGGGTATGGACTGGTTATCCATAGTTCATGCTAAGATTGACTATATTAGGTGCAAATTGTGGTGTATCCGCACGGATGGGACCAGGTTCACCGTCACCGGCAAGAAGGAACCTTAGCAGTGCAGGATGGACTTACGCAGAGGAGGGGGAAGCCGATCACACATCAGTTGGATAGTCTAATCCTCGGATCAGTTGATGTGCGGAGTCTGAGTTTTACTATTGTGTTGGATCAGTACGCGGATGATTTTCCTGACGACATTCCAGGGCTACCTACTTGTAGATAGGTAGACTTTTACATTGACATTTACTCCGAGATAGCACCGATATCTACTCTAGCATATCGGATGGATCATGCCGAGCTTCGTGAGCTGCGGGTATAGATAGAGTACTAGCAGGGGATGGGATTTATCAGACCTAGTGTTTCACCCTAGGCATCTCTGATTTTGTTTTCCAAGAAGGCTGTTGGGAGATTGCGACTGTGTGTCGACTACCATCACGTGAATCAGGTGACCGTGAAGAATAAGTACCCACTTCTACAGATTTATAACCTCTTTGATCAGCTCAAGGGAGCATGATGGTTCTCAAATATAGACCTCAGATCAGTTATCACCAGGTCAGAGTTCGAGACGAGGATGTGCAGAAGATGACCTTCAGGTGTCGGTATGGCCGCTATGAGTTCTTGGTTATGCACTTTGGCATAACCAACGCACCAGAAGTGTTCATGAGTCTCATGAACAGGATCTTCCAGCCTTACCTCGATCATTTTTTCGTAGTCTTCATCGATGAAATAGTTATTTAATCAACTACTGAGGAAGAACACACCTACCATTTACGGGTAGTACTAGACACACTCTGAGAGAACCAGCTTTATTGTAAGATCTCGAAGTGCCAGTTCTGGATTTGAGAGGTTCACTTCTTTGGACACATCATTTCATAGGCAGGATTTGCATTGGATCTAGAAATACCAAGGAAGTACTTTTATAGGAGCCACCCAGGAGTGTGATGGAGGTGTTGAGTTTCTGGGACTGGCTAGGTACAATCGGATATTTGTTCCAGACTTCCCTAGAGTTGCATCACCGCTTTCAGCATTGAAGAAGAGGGGGTAACCCTTTCTGTCGTCAGATAGATGACAGTAGAGCTTTCAGGAGCTGAGGTAGAGGTTGACCAGTGCGCCCATCTTGAGGCTACCAGAGGAGGGCGTGGGGAACATAGTTTACTGTGATGCATTAGGGACCAGAATCGGGTGTGTCCTGATGCAGGAGAAAGCAGTGATCGCGTATGGTTCACGGTAGTTGAGGCAGCACGAGTAGAACTACGCTACTCATGACCTGGAATTAGCAGTAGTGGTCTTCGCCTTGAAGATGTGGCAGAACTATCTGATGGGTGAGAATTTTACAGTCTATTATAACCACCAGAGTCTCAGGTATAACTTCCCAAGAAGGAACTGAACCTAAGACAACGACGATGGATCGAGTTCCTCCAGGACTATGAATTCAAGATAGTCTATACTCTTGGAAAGGGGAACATTGTAGCACACACTCTTAGCAGGAGATCAGGCATTCTGCTACTAGGAGAGGCGACAGAGTAGCTAGCCATGTTGCAGATATCCTTTGTGGATAGAGATGGAGCAGCCTTTCTATAGTCTCTCACATTCAATCCTCCACTTCTTCAGCGATTCATAGAGGCACAGCGTGGGGATGTTGACTGTTAGACGCGAAGTGCTCAGATATCCTCAGGGCAGGCAACTCATGGGTTTTCTGAATATGGGGGGCACTTCACCCTCTTCAGAGGACGTACCATGGTACAAGTACCACTATAGGAGGAGGTGTTGAGGGAGTTTCACACTTCCCCTCTAGCAGTACATCCAAGAGTGGCGAAGATGTATCCGGGCCTTAGAAAATAGCACTGGTGGTCGGGTATGACGAAAGTGGTATCTGAGTTTGTCTCACGATGCCTCACTTGTCAGCAAGTGAAGGTAGAGTACTAGGTTCCATCAGGCTTGGTTCAGCCCTTAGTGGTCCTAGAGTGTATGTGGGATGGGATATCCATGGATTTCGTGACAGGACTTCCAAGTATATCCAGAAAACACAACTTTATCTGGATGATTGTCGACCGACTCACCAAGTTAGCCCACTTCCTACCGATCAGATAGTAGGGCTCAGTGGAGATATTGGGTTGCCTCTATGTACATGAGATCGTATGGCTTCATGTTGGGCCATCGACGATCGTCTCCAATCGAGATGCTCGTTTCACTTCCCGATTATGGAAGGGGTTGAAAGAGGATTTCAGGATGCAGCTTCGCTTGAGAACCGCCTTCCATCCATAGAAGGACGGTCAGACTGAGAGGACCATTTAGAATCTCGAGGACATGCTCTGTGCATGTTTTCTTAACTTTGTCCATAGTTGGGAGGATCACTTAACCTTGGTGGAGTTTGCGTACATCAACAACTACCACTCCACCATCGAGATGGCACCTTATGAGGCACGGTATAGTCGACCTTGCAGATCACCATTGTGTTGGACTGACCAAGGGGAGTTAGCACTTGTAGGAACAGAGATGTCTTAGGTTATGGAGGAGAAGGTTCAGATCATACAAGAATGGGTGAAGACTGCACAGAGCAGACAGAATTCTTATGATGATAGGAGACAGAGACTAGTGGAGTTCGAGGATGGCGACCATGTCTTCTTATGGGTCTCACCTCGATGAGGTCTACTGAGATTTATTTGGGGCGTCAAGTTGTCTCCACAATTCGTTGGAGCATTCCAGGTCCTCAGCAGAGTAGGCAAGGTGGCTTACCGCCTAGCCCTTCCACCTCAATTGCACCAGGTGAATAATGCCTTCCACGTATATTAGCTGAGGAGATGCATGCACGACCTGTCCCACATCATAGACCATGGGTATCTGGACATCGATGATGGGGCGACATTCACAGAGGTCCCAGTAGAGATCAATGATCGTCAAGAGCGGGTCCTAAGTGGACGGCTGTTCCCTCTAGTGCACATTTTATGGTAGCCGGGAACTTCCAGGAGAGCAAATGGGAGCAGGAGGCTCAGATAGGTGCTCAGTACCCCCATTTGTTCCCTTAGTGTGTGTTTTAGCTTACAGGGATGTAAATCCATGAGGTGGGGAGAAAGTAAAGACCCAGAAATTCTGTGAATTTTTTTTAATACATGGGAATTTTACGAGCCCGCAGTTTCTAATGGATCCTGATTCCGAGGCCCGGTGTGCCCGGGATCAATTTTTGATGTTTTTTTCGGGTACGATCAGTAAATGTACGTGCGAGTTTTCTATGTTTTGAACCGATGCTCTGAATTGAAATCTGATGACACCTATGAACTCGTAGCACCGGTATTCTCTAAAGGATATCTTTACCATAGTTTCATTTGGTAGAGAGAGGAAGTTAATTTTTAGGATTCTCAATAAATTAAATAAAATTTATGTGTTACATAATTTTATTTAGGTGATGGTTATTTTTTCTCCAAATGGATGTTGGAGGTGGGGCCCACACCCCAAATAACATCCCATGGGAGGATATTGTGTTGTGGGGCCCACACGAACATCAAACTTCTCAACTCCCTATATAACTCTCTTTTAATTAATGGAGTCTCTTAAACTTCCAACTCTCCCTTTTTTTGAAACTCTCCACCTCCCACCTCCTCTCATTAATGTGCCAACACCATTAATAAATTAATTGAGCTTGTACAATTAATTAATTAATTTGTACTGTTATGAATTCTTTTGAATTCACTTGAAATTCATGGCAATATTAAAATGATTGGAAGGCTTTTTTTATTCTGGCTTGGCGTTTATTCTCTGGAGAGCTTGGGAGAACTCATGGAAGAACAACTTATTCCAACGAAGAATGCTCCTCATCTCCGAAGAACACGAAGAACATTTTCAACGACCTCCTTCCACATTAAAGGAGTAGACACTTCCCACGACGAACATCGCCAATGACGATGTCATCTTCTTCTGACGTCAATGGAACAACGTCGCCTTTCCGTGACTTCACCAAGATCTACCTCCTCTGAAGTTGACGGGATGATGTCTGTCTTCCGTGACGCCCATCTTTCGCGACTCGACAATGTACAACATCAAATACAAGGTAAGGGGAATTTTTTTTGAAGATGGGAATTATACCCTCGTACTTTGGGGTTTATTTTTTGATTGACGGTGGCCAAATTGTTATCACCTAACGCGGTGGGCACGGGCCGAACAACCACGAACCGAAGACCCTCTGTTGATTCTTGTTTGTGTTGACAATGGAGGTGGAGTCGGTAGGGCATGGTGTCATCGCACCATGCTGGAGAATATCCGCGGCAAGGATGACCACGGCGGACGGAAGAGGAACTGCGGCCGGGAGGGATGCAGTGGAAGAAGAGGCGCGGCGCCGTCACGCCGTGCTGTGGAGCCGAAGGCCGTTGGCCCGACCGGGCCGCGGCGGTGGAGGATCGGCGCCATCGCACCAATCGCATGGAGTAGAACGCGTCCCACAACCACGGGCTGCTCGGACGAATTGAACAGGTCCGCCGCCTGCCGGCCGGGCTGGAAACCTGCAGTGCCTACAGGTGTTGTGCGGAGGAGCCGCGGCCAGCTGTCGCGGGCCGTTATGCTGGGCGAACCTGTCGGCTGCCTGCCGGCAGGGCTAGTGGACCTCGGCGCCCACAGGTGCCACGTGGAGGAGAACTGTGGCTCGTTGTGTGGGTCGTGTGCGCTGGGCATAACCGGCCAGCTACGGTCGGGCGGGCAAGGAGAGGCGGTGCCTGTTGGCGTCATCGTGGGATCCGAACCAGCCCGCAGCACGGGCCGGGTACGCGCATGGGTCGTGCCCCACTGGTCCGGGCCGACCCCCCAGCCAGCTCAGACCTGCCAAGTCAGGCCAGGCTGACCCCATAGCCTGGTCAGACCCGCTGAGCCGGTTTGGGCCGACCCGCCAGCCCACAGGGCTTGACGGGCCGGGCCCGACTTCACCTAAATGCGAAAAGCTCAAAGACAGCACGTCCGAATGACGTGCCGTCTATGGAACTAGGAACCTCACAATGAGGCAGTCCATTTGTGATAATCTAAGTGATTTTTGGATAAATTTTGAAAACACCCGGGTTTGGATCGAGAGTAAATCCAGTCGGGCCCCTGGAACGGAAATGCCAATAACTCTTAGACCGGGCGTCCGATTGATGCGTCGTCTATCAGGTTAGGTTCATTTTGATGAGATGGAATTTTGGGATACATCAACTTTGGACATCGTTATAGTTTATGTATCGACACTTGAATCGAGTAACGAATCCTCTCGGAATCGAGTGTGCTATGTGCGGGAACGCTAGAGCTTGCTGCGACGACTACTGTACCAGAATCCTACATCGGTTCGACAGTGATGACTAGTGTAGAAGATTACTCCGTGGGTTCAATGATGGTGCTACCATACCAAGATTCTCCATGGGTCTGACAGTTCTGACTTCTATTCCTGTGACCTGTGTGGGTCTGATTGAGTAGCTAGTCTTGTATCCTATGTGGGTCCAACAGCTTAGCTGGTCCTATATCCTGTGTGGGTCTGACAACTTAGATGAGTCAATGAAGACATCTGATCATCTCTATCACTCTACAGAAGTTCTATACCTGTGTGAGCTAAGTAATGTCTTTCAACAATTATCATCATGGTGATTTACTTTACTTCCATTGTGGACTGGGTTGTGTTTGTGCACAAGAGTTGGGGTCGGGACTGTGATTGGTAACTTTGGTATATGTATGGGAATATACCTAAGTAGGGATGGTTGATACTTCATGATTTTATCATTCATCTGTGGTTTATTCTTTGTGGATTCTGGGAGACCTTCGGTGGTCTCGGGGTACCCTAATGAGTATTGTTATACTCACCCGTGCATGGGCTTCGCCTGCACCTTGTTGTGCTCTGTGCAGATGACATACAGTAATGATCGAGGATGAGGGTGACGGATGGAGGATGCTCGAAGTTGGACTAGATGGGATGTTCCACAGGGATGAGTTGTTCGAGTTATGTACCTACCCTTCAGGTAGGATTCCTTAGTGGATGACTGAGGAGGTTTTTTTTCCTTTTTACTTGTACTTGTACATGTTGTTCTGTTGGGTTTGTATACTGGTCCACTTACTTTCAGCACACCTTACTTTTTCTATTTTAGAACTTGTTGCCTCTACTGGTTGTGTTCAAACAGTGTTTGTTATAGGTTAAAAGGCAATGCCTTCCCTTTTTATCTGGGACTCGCCTTTGGTGCTACTCGCCAGCCCCTGGCCTATGGAAGGCGGGCTTGGGGTAGTCACGGCATGGGCCCCGAGGACGGGTCGTGACAATTTGAGAGCTCACAATGGACCCAACTATTATTTAATAGATAAATCCTTATTAATAATGAATCTAAATAACCTAAATCAATAATAAATCTATCATTATCAACATATATTACATTATTAATTAATCCATATATTTAAAACATTAACAGGATTCCCGTCGTCATAAGTTTTCCTATGAATTCACATTACATTTTTATATAATGTTTGATATTTGATAATTACATGATTTATTATCATTTTCACGTTTCAATGGATTGATAAAATGAGGTTTAATTCACAGTATATATTGGAAAAAACGTTATAGGCGTCTTAATAGATCTTTATTTAACCAGGACGCCCCATTTTGACAATTTATTTTCAACTGCCTTTACGTCAAGGAATTATCTAGGAATTATCAAGTAAGATTCCAACATATACTGATATGATAGAAATCCATATATAATGTTGTTTACACTTTAAATGAAAAACCCTCTTTTATCAATAAGTAGTCATAATCTGTGGAAGATATAAATAATATAAATATAATCATAAGCTGATATAAATTACAAGAAGCATGAAATCAACATATGATTCCACATCCCTGGAATGATTCATTTCATGTGAATACCGACGTTCCTAAAATTATGCATGAACACACCCAAACTATATTTTCCTACTAGGATAACAGTGTAAATCCCAATAACTAGTAACTTCACTAAACATGTGTCTCATTAAAGGTGGAAATAAAATACAACTATAACAAGACAAATCCTTGAACAAGAAGTATCATCCCCAATAACATTGGTTTCACCCATGAAATGATTTATGTATTCCATGAATGAGCTCCATAACAATCCCAAAAACATTTATAATCTCTTTTATACCATGACCAAACAATAATATAAAATAAAAAATGTCTCTTATACCACATTGTACTGCCCCTACCCGGGTACCATGGAATCGATTCCCTAGAATTGTGCGCCATAATATCTGAGGTGTACCTCATCAGATAACAGATGTTTCTAACTAGAAGAAAGGGCCATTGAGAATATTATGGGGATAATATTACCTCATTATCATAACATCTATATAATTGAAACTAATAACAAACATATAAATGAAGCTATATTATCATCACAGACAACAATGGTCATGTTCCAAAAATAACTATAGTATTGAAATGCTATATCAAAAGAGTATTCCATACATTTCAAGGATCCCTCATGGTGGATCAAATAAAAGAATAATAAAATTATAAAATGAAACTACCCTAAGTCTCATCCATAACTGGCCTTGAGTCTAGTCTGATCCCATCATCAATACCCACTAGCATTCCAAGAAAACTATCATCAACATCGTGCATTGAACTATAAATATTCCTGTGATCAGTAAGAGTGTACACTTAGGAACCCAATTTTTATGTAGGCCTAAGAAAGTTCTGATTAATACTCAGTAGAACACCACTGATGGTGACTCTAAAATAACCAGTTTGAAATAAAAATTCTTGCATAAGTTCTTAATGAAAAAAATTTAGAATTCACAAAACAATTTATATAAAAGAGAAAACAACCACTAATTCCCTAAATTTATAATGACACCTAAGGATGGTTGTATCATTATTGATCATTAAGTCCATATCCTCAATCGACCATACTTTATTTGGATAGTATTAGGGTGTCTCTAAGCATGTCATTTTGATTTTGTAATCTATAATTATCCACATTGAATCCAGAATTCAGAATGGAATTCCCAATATCATAAAGTATCATATGGAATATGATACCTCATCCTATAATTCCCGTGGAATCCAATATTTTATCCAGAAATTCTCTATTCATCAGTCATAATATAGAATCTAAATTCTCATCCTATCATTCCCATGGAATATAAGTTATCATCCAATAAATCATAATCAACAAGAACCATAAGGGCCTAGGAACTCCTCCTAGCCTTCCTAATTCATTGTTATGCACATTGAATTTGATAAATCATCCAAACATTCCAAACCATAAATAATCTTATTGAATAAAAGTTCTAATCTTGGAATTCTTAGGAACCATATATCATATGGAAACCATGGAGATTAACCTAGAATTCTTGATCATCACACATCAAAATCCAAAATTTAGAATTTTCATTGCATAATTTGAATTATTCATTCACTTATAATGATATAAACATAATTCATGCAACAATAATATTTATTTTAAATTAAAAAATTACCATTATATATAATATTCATGTCAAATCTTAATGACCATATCAATTTTAGGCCATAATTTACCACTTTTAAAAATCCATCACATTTAATGAACTCATCCCATTTCAAAAAATCATTAACTCATTCCCTTTTAAAAATTTTACAACTATCATTACCATATTCCAATTCACTATTAAAACCACATCACATTTTATGAAAAGATAATTTCCATTCACCAACTCAATTATCCATTTAAATATCAAATTCCATTACAACAACGATGGTTTTGA
This sequence comes from Viscum album, assembly GCA_963277665.1. Lineage (NCBI taxonomy): Eukaryota > Viridiplantae > Streptophyta > Magnoliopsida > Santalales > Viscaceae > Viscum > Viscum album. The sequence continues at coordinate 678,024,495 of OY728128.1, read as the reverse complement.
CGTTCCATTTTATAAACATCAAATTAATCAACAATTCATTTTTAACTAATTAAAACATAAGTTCCCCTTTTAACGTATTCCATTTAATTTTCCATATAGAGCATACAATTTATCTAACCAATTAAAAGGTAAATTTTTTTCTAATGAGATCTACTATTATTTCCTTATTCTAGGGATCAATACATGTAATAGGGTGTTCGATGTTAGAAAATTCAAACTTTAGAAAATTCTATTTAAATTAATTCAATACCTAGAAAGTTGGAATGACCACACATCCTAATCACTTGGTTAAATAAGAGACACTATGGGTTAATTTAAAAGGGAACACCTAACATATTTTTAGAAGATTCTACCCATGGAGTATCAGCCTTTGGTTTAGCTAAAATCAGGATAAAATGAGAGATGAGCCAAACAACCAATAAATAGGTCATATTAAATGTAAACAGTGAGAGTGAACTAGATAGAAATGGAAACTAAAAATGGTATTGAAATATAAGTCTTACCTAAATCTTGTGATCACATCTAGAAGGAGAAAATTAGACACTAGAGGGATGAGAACCATCATGTATTTCCAATGGGGTTATGGGGATCTCCCTATGATACTATTGAATTAATGGGGATTAAATTCCGGGTGAGGGATTTAAGAGACAAATAGAGGAAATATCATTTTACCCATGATTAAAAAAACCACCCATAAGCTCATTGACAACCTGATACCCGTCCACTAATTAGCTGATGATCTTGGTAGTGCTTCATGACTTCTGTAAAGGCCACTAGGAAGTGGGTGACTACTATAATAGTTGGGCTACCCCCAGCCTCCCTCTGATTATCTCCCAAACACTAATCTACCTGCTGAGACCTATTTCATGTTTAATTAAAAACATTAAATCGTATCCTAACATTTGAATTGTCTTCCATAAGACCAAATAAAAAATTTCCCCTTCCCTGATCCTAAAATAGAAAATTCTCACCTACAATCAAATCCCATACGTAGACCTGAACATTATAATTTTAAAAAAAATAATTTTGACTGGATTTCAAAAAAAAATATTTCAACTATTTTAAAAAGTAAGATATATATATATATAGAAATAATATTATAAAATAAATGAATTTATAATATACAATATAATTTAAATATAGTAAAATAATATTTTATGTTAATTAACTAAAAATTAAATATACAGTGTGTCGTATAACTAAAAAATGAAGTTTAGTATATGTTTCTAGACTTTAAGTTTCCAAGTGGATAATTTGTACTTATCATTGACTCTAACTCTCATTAGCTAATAAATATTCATTTAAAAATAATAATTAAATATACATTCACCTCCAGTCCAACTGAAAGTAAATATCCTACTAAATACTGAAACTCCAACATCTTTCTTTCTTCAAGTAATGAATCCAACTCCATCTGAATAATTTTCCTTGAAATAAATCATAAAGTCTACACATTCATATTAAAAACCCATTTCATTTACATAGGTAGGGGTGATTCAAAAAACCTAGTAAAATTCCACCACTCACCTTAACACATTGAGTTCTTGTGATGAAGTGTATGTGAATGAAAATATTATGAGAATACATGGTGATGATATGTTCAAATCACCCAAATAGAACCATAGAACATCCCAGATTACATAAATCCAAACTTGAATTCCATAATGTACACAAGGAACACACACGTTAATGACTCAATTGATATTATCCAAATCTAGATATGAACCACCTATTTTTAATAAATGGATCATATACCCTAATAACCCAATGAGGTATAACACTCAATCACTCCCATCACAATATATTTAATCCCAATGTGATTTCTCCTAACTCTATAATTACTCACTCATCATAGGCCTATCAAAACCATTAGTCATATCACAACCCATTAATAAGACAGACTTGAAAAATCAAGGGAAATACCAATAAATTCAGGGAATACAATAATGATAAATTAAATTGGGTATTAAAAGAGGGATCAAATAAATAAATTTCATCTAAAAAATCATATGGTAAAATAAAAATGAAAACAAATAATTTTTCCTAAACATATAAAAAAACAATTTTGACACTCATACTTTGCCACATATCATCTCACCAATCCCCACTAGAGTTACCCACCATACCAACTATAAAGAACCACTAGCCTGGTCCCATATATCAGAATCCATCTTAGGGTGCGACTAACACTATATGATGGAATCACACTAAATTTCTTCTTAAGAACCACGATAATACCCTAAGTCATCATCGAAAAAATCTTCTTCCATGTCTGGGATCTAACATCAGTTGGAACCATAATAGGATGTGGGTTTTATTTATCAAATATATCTAGAAATTAACACCCAAGTGTATACTTCTATCCTGCCCTTAGAATTTACCTTCTCACCCTCAACTCCATGCCTCCCATCCTCATATATATCCCTCTATGCCTTAACCTCCATGTGAAAACAAATTGTTTTTTTCTAATAAATTAATTTTATATTTTATTGTATGTATTTATCTTAATACAAACCATTATAACCCTAAAAATAATTTTATTAACTTTTGTATGGTATTGTTAAAAAATTAATTTCTAAATATTTAAAATTTTTAATTTGATAGAATGAACATAATTTTGGGATTTAGTATTTCAAAATTATCTTAGATTGAATTTATTATATTTTTCAGAAAGATTTTATTTTTAGTAGAATAGTAGAAAATATCTTGTTCTCAAACACCGTAACTTTTCCATTGATTAATTATTCACGAGGAACCATAAAATTTTGGATTATTATAAATTCACATAACACTTTTATAAATTTCATAAAAATAATTATTATAATGGATTTTGATGAAAATTCATTTTTAAGCTTAAAAGTAAATTTTCTAAAAAATATTTTCTCTTGTATTATGTGTACTTATATTAAAAATCATTTTTACCACATCTAGAAATTAAATAAAGTATAGTGGTTTTAAATAAATGGAATCATTGCGTTATAAATTTTTAATAGGTTCACTTTAATTTTTTTATAAAAATAATTTACCATGGTAGAATTTTTCGACACAATAAATGTTAAAAGAGTTGGGGGTTAAACTAAGGGGCAAGGGCAATAATTTCACCAAAACATGTATAAATTTGATTTTTTGAGTTCTTTATCAACCCTCCCTATCTTATCTTTTATAATTATCTGATTTTGATCCACTTTACTTTAGTATGAAATTTATTATAGTTTATTCAATCAAGTATTTATAAGAGTGTCACTCCCCTCATTTATAAAACTATACAATTTTATGCCTCACTTATCTACATAGTTTTAGAACCATACCTCAACCAAGACTTAAAAAATCATCCCTAAATTCCTTTCCCAATTCCAATAGGTTATGGTATTCCCAAAAGACTGACCTAATAAGGTTTAAGGATTGGTTAAAGGGAGGATATACAGGGAAGAGGTAATAGTCCTAACTGTGTTCTTTCATGTGTTTTTGTTCTTAAATAACCTCAAAATAAATTATAAACATACCAATATAATTAAATAATTATCATTATTATACATAAATGTAATTATTTTTTTGGAACAACTAATATCTACCTTCAACTAATTGCTTTGAAAATTAGAACATTGTCTGTGTTATGTGTCAGCTACTACCTCCATGAAAGATCTATTTTGTTTTTCATGACCAACTTACTTGGCAAGTTCTAAAAATAAATTTAATGAATTAGTATGATATTTATAATATAATTTCGGTTTTAAATAGATAATTTTACATTTTATCAAAAATATTTACAGTGAATGGAAATTGTTAGATTTAATTTCCATGAAACAAGAAATTGAGACCCATTGTAAGTAATAAATTCTTACCATTCTCTTCCAATTGTCTTCTTCATCTGCCTCATATTCAATATAAATTATCACATTAATAAAAAAATTAATTAATTAATCTTTTTAAAAGTGATATTTTTACTATATAGTAATATATTTCTGTTAATTCATTTGTTATAATGCGTTCTTTTTTGGGTTGGTTTTACCACCTACATGAATGATTATATAATTTTTATATCAAGAATGATTTTGAAAAATTAAATACTAGTAATATTATTTAATAATGAAGAATTTAATATGTTTTAATAAATTTTTAATGTTTAAAAATTGGTCATAAAAATATAACTAAAAGTGAAAATTCATGGTTACTTTAAATCACCAAAAATTAGCTTCTCAATTGTGATTCAAAGAAAAGTTATTACAAATAACCTATTAAACTCATTTTTTTGTGATGGATATAAAAACAATAACTTGAAACATATAAATATTATCGAACCATTGGATAATTAACTTTTACTAGTACTAGTGTATTAATGTTGTTTTGATGATTATGAATAGAATGGCCTCAAAATGACCAACATGAACTATATTGATTTAGTAATTAAATAAAACAAGATAAAAAATAAAAACAATTAACAATGATAAATGAAAAAACAAAAAAGGTATTTTAAATCAAGAAAAATTAATATAATTTTATTAATCAGGTGGGTAGAATTCATATGATCTGTGATTCAGGACTCATTGTAAGTGATTTTTCTTTTAAACATTATTTTAATTGTTTTTATGTTTCCTTTTAAACACATTCTCTTATATATCGATATTATTTCAGTAATTTTTCAATATATATAAATTTTTAATTAAATTCATTTTTTGTAATATTTTATATTCTTTTAAAATGTTTAAAAATGAATATTTTTTACATTTTCTGTATGGAATTTTTTTATTGTAATTATAAAGGTGTGAAAATAATGTTTTATTAACTTTTACTGCTTGATCAATTCTCCCACCATCATGTTCATTAATTGTTATTCATTTTATGTTTCATGTTTTCATGTTTTTACTAGTTAAATATAGATCCCATAATTCTTTGATGATTTTAAGATTTATAAAATAAAAGGTTATATACATTTAATGGGATAACTATCACTTAATATACTTATGTGTTTAAATGATTTTATTTATGAGCTTAATGATTAAAATGAAAGATTTCTTAACTTATTTCCATGTTTATTACATGGTAATTATATATGATTATGGGTGATCTTGAGATATAGGTATCTAGTTCATTGGGTAATGATTTATCCTTCATAGATAAAATGATTGAAGTAAATGAATAGGTTACGAAGGGACCCGTTTGGGATATAAACCACGCTGAAAATGGGGTTGCATAAATTTTGGTAACTTTTAATCCAATTTACAATTTTTATCCCTTTTTTATTTACCTTTTTCACTAGTTAAAGTGAATGGGTATCTTTTTATCTCTTCTCGCTTTTATTCTTTCTCACAACATAACCAAACACACACACATAAAAGAGGAACAAAAATTTATAATGTCCACATATTAGTATGATAATTTCAATCTTTGGTAAGATCATGTAAAACCAAAATTAGCATAGCCCACTAGTAAAACCCCACGGGTATTATGCTATTTTATTCTAAAATTGTAAAATATTTATTCTATACACTTTTTAAGTGAATTATACACTCAAGTACATATTAAACAATTTTAATTTATTGTATGGATAACAACAATATATATTCATAATAATGTAGATTAATTACTTGTAGTAGACCTTTTTACCCTCACATATTCTTCCATTACATAGTATAAAGGCACATATTCAATTATATTCATTACACTACACACAATATAATATTATTATATTTTAAAGAATAGAAATGCTACACTAGATGTCTTCTCCTTTTTATTTCATCCTTTGAAAATACAATACTACATAGTCCCTTTTTCTTCTATAAACATCATGGACATATTGACCAATTATTTTTCCTCTTCTATATTATTCTAATTTTTCTTTCGTTTCTGAAAAATTGAATTGTATCTTCTCTTTATTATACTTTATTTGGAAGAAATTAATTCTTTAGAATATTTCAGTGTTAGGGATTATCTCCCTTTAACATGGCATAGGGAAAATATTCTCTTGTAATTAAAATGTTAAAATTCAACTCCTTATACCTTTATTCAACTTTAATTAATATATGTGATAATAATAACTACAACATCGGTTACTTATTATATTTATTTTTTATCTATTTATTTAAAAAAAATTATTAAATTTTGAATTCAAATATATATAAATCTTGGATACAGTATTCACAGTAAATTCTATATGAAGCACTTCCATAACATTATCCAACTGCCTGTATATATTTAAAATTATCACAACCTCTTCATCCTCTTTTAGACCTAAATTTCTTCCATCTACATCCCATGAATTTATATTCATATTTAAAATATATTCATTTGCATCAATACTAGCATAGTATATTGATGCAATTATGGGTACTACAATCTTGGAATTATTTCTCAAAAATCAATCAATCCTCCATCTCCCTCTTTCAAAAATATTTAATATAGGTCATATTTTTCCTTTTTGAGAATGGAATTAATCCGTGATTTGGATTTGAATATATTATCTAGATAAGATTTTACCACTTTAGTTTAATCTGTGGAGTCCTCTTCTGAGCACAAAAGATGAGGAGCATTCATGAATAATTAAGACACAAAGAGAAGAAATTTTTATTATCTGAAGGTTTTCATCCCTAAAATCATAATCCTCAAAGGTATGGATTCACATGTTAAATCCAATGAGGGTTTAATTGATGATATATTTATCTGTGTTTGTTTCATATTCTTTAATGAATGATTATTCAAAAAGGGGTTAAGTAGTTGAATGTTGTTGACCTTACTAAAAGATTAAATGAGGCTTGAGGTTTCTCAAATTTCAGATGTATTGTGATTGGGAAAGGCTTCTTCCATATTATTATTTCATATGATTAACTGATGCGCTGTATATGGGTATATGGTTCTATCTCCTTGAAGTAGGGCATGATAACAATACTGTAGTGGGACTACTATTTTAATCATTTCTCTATAAACAATACCAAATTCTAGGTATGGATCAAAATATTGGGTTTGAATTATATATTACGGCATCCCTGCATTTTATTTTATATTACATCATGTTTTGGAATTTAAAATTAAGATGTAAATAACCACTTAATTATTTATATTTGGTTATTATTATTGGATATTTGTATAATCTGATACCATTTATATATTATTTGATCAAATTTTACTTTCCACTTCATAAGATGATATTAATTGAAATATCAAATATAATAAGCTACCTATATTCTATTAAAATTTTCAGTCATTTGGGAATCATAAGTATGATATTTTTTGGAATGAATTTTTTTATTTTTTTCCTTGAATGTACATAATCAAAAATACTTTAGAAATTTTATGAAAAAAATTCAGAGATGGTTCCCCCACTGCTCATCCGAAAGGGATCTCCAAGTGAAATCAAATTACTGGTCATTTAAAGGACTCTAATATGACTAGGTCATATAATGATGGAATTTATCATTAGTAGAAACTGGTTCATGATGTCTAAATGAGTGTTTCTAAAGAATAATATCCAAATATGTTCTAGGTTGGTGTAATAAAGAAAGACAGTAAAGAGGATGATATTAAGGATACTATTAGAAATGTCCATGTATAGTAGGGGTATGAAGTCTAGTTGAGTTATACTCAATGATTCCTTTATGATTTTTATACTAAGGTATACATTAAATTTATCTATGTTTATAATGATCAAGGTAATATTGAGGCTTCCCATGTCCAATCCATTAGTCATGCATAGAATAAATTACAACCACGAATGGAGTGGGCCCTTTATTAGGGAGAAGAGGGTGTCTCTAACTATGCATTGACTATAGGGAACTCTCAAGGGCCTCTCAGATAGGGATACACTTTAATACATCTTACTGATATGGATTATAGTTATTTTTCTATTTAAGGTACCCAGTTCATGGAAGAACATAATAAAAAATAAAATTTAAATAACATTAAGGCAATTGTTTAGGCATGTGGGACGATAAATAATCAAAGAAAATATCTTATCCGAACACTACTGATAAATTAAAGGTTGTGGATAATGAATTTTATTCTTCAGTTCCTATAAATTAGTCAAGGTCAAAGAAGGACTACTTATATTTAAATCCCAATATGAATAATAGATCTGTTTCAAGTAGAAGAAAATTTATAGGTAATTACATTAGTCCATTGGAAGATAAATTTGACCGGTACTTTTTTAATTATAGTCATCTAGAAATTTATTTTTGATATCCAATTTGTCTTTTTGGTTATTGAATTGGGTTCTTCAATATTTTCTAACCTCATTCCCATCCTCTCATATTTTATTTCTCTTTAATAAATTCTATTAGACCCAAATTTTGAAAAATAATAAAAAAAAGCAAACACCTGGAATTTTAAAGATAAGTTATTGTATAAATTTAATGTTTATCCTGATTTAGAATTATAAAAATATTTAAAACATAAAAAACCCACTTTTAGAGAACTCTATCATGATATCACTTAGAATTTTGAATGTCGACTCCTTCATTACACCAAAAAAGTATCCATGATTTTCTGATCTCTATTTCAAACATCCAACAACAACTCATTGGATAACTTCTTCTATTTTACTTATCTGGTTCAAAAAGAGCACAATAACTATATCATGATGTATATATATCACTTAACAAAACATCACTATGCCCTAACAAAAATCATATCTCCTCTTTTGTAGCTTCATTCCAGTTTTATATTGAAAGTTTAATTTCCCTTCTACATCTCTAAGATTTAGGACTACAAAAATGAATAAAAAATATGTAACATGGAATTTTACAGATCCCTATTTCTTATAGGTTGGAATTCAATTTAAAATTCCCAATATAAATAGTCCATAAAGTGGTCTCTTCAATTTTTGTTCTCTTCATCTCACTCTACAATGCACCGTGTGATAACATGATCAACCGCATTAAATAAAATGTGTGAATCATAGAACCAATCAATCTATAGTGTGGCTCCCATGGTCACTTGAACTAATTTGTGAAGCCCATGGTCACTCTTCTAAAAAAATTATCAAATTTATATCACCACTAGTTATATATTTATACAGTTATTAATAATTTGAAAGGTACCATGATAATATTATCATGAAATATACGTTTTTAAAGATAAATTTTTAAATCATCATCACATTTAACCTTTACCCATAGTATATTAACTCCATATATCTCTAAAGTACATTTATAAAACATGCATTTTTCCTTTCGAAGCTTCAAATATCAATTACAAAACTTATAGAATTTGTGAGTTTCCCTTAATAAGAGGTGTTTATACCATTATATAGCAAGGGAAATTTTAATAGAATTTTTACACATCATGGTTATTACTCTTAAATGGGTATTTAATTCTAAAAATCACTTCTTTTATATCACCCAACATCAAAACAACTTTAAACACCATATTATCTCAACGTTTCTGTATATAAATCTCTAGATCACGAAATCTTTAATAAATTATTATTTAAATAAAAATTAATAATCAAATGATTCCTAATTAAATAACTCATATTTTTATATAAAATATGATATCCAACTTTAAAACCAATCTTCCAATATATTTTGCATTGATTCATTAATCACTTAGAATAATTGGAATTATTTTGACAACATTTTCCTTTATATTATAATATTTGATTTCTTATATTTCATAATCAATACTTCATGATCACCATATTCATTAAACATAAAAGTGACTTCTTTTTCATAAAAATATTGAAATTCCTTGACAATAAATATAACTCACCATAAAGTGGTCCTCATTTACTTTCCCTTAATATTTATTGGTAATACCCAAAATATTATGATATGTAAATATGTGCTATTCATATTTATTCCTTCTCTAAAAATTTATTATAAATTTTTCATTTAAATTTCTCTACTATTTAAAAATAATAAAAAACAATAATATAGAATTTATTAAAAAATCATTTTTAAGAAAAGTGTCATAAAAATTCCACTTTATGTTTACTTGAACCATGTTTGGTGTATAAAACAAGATGATTTGATCTTTAAAACAACAAATTACCTTAAAAGAAATACATAATGAAATGAGATAACTCAAAAACTATACTCAAAGACTAAAAAATTATTTTTAGGTTATAAAAAGGGATATTAATTATAAAAAAATATTTTCAACCAGAATTTCTTGAATCTACTTCATTACAATGATTAGAACATTCAAAACATAATTGGTTTACAACATCCTTGACACTTCTACAACCTCCCACTTTTATGTCAATGATTTAAATTAATATCTCCCTCTTAATTTTAGAATAATATTCCTGTCACAAAAAAATTATTTATTATGAAAACATACATTCTTCAATTTCACTTAATTAACTGCATTTTTGAGTTTACAAATTTTCATGAAATAATGATTTGGAATGTTTTTTGAATATATTCACTTATCTCCACATCAAGGAGACTCTAAAAACAATATTATTAATTATGAACCTCTTAAAAATTTAATCATAAGATATATTATGTGAGAATACACCAAAATGGATCATCATTATATGGTTTTCGTCTTTGAAAATTTCCATAAATTCACCAAGGACTATCTACTTTAATTTATTCTATTAAAAATGAAAAATGTTATATCAAAAAAGGATGGAATCCTCTTTAATTTATTGTCAATTTTTGACAATGAACATTTAAACATCATCAAAAAAATTATTCTCTATCATTTCTTCTTAAAACCAATTAAGATATCAATCATAGATAGTGACTTCTTTATCTAGGCCTCTCCAAATTGATATCCTTTTCTTCTACTCAAGTTCTTCCCCTCTGAAAATTATTAACCTTAGATTTCCTTTATTTAAATCAAAAATAAAATACATAATGTTTAATGGAACAAGGTACATTTCTTTCTCCTCAATTATAATATACATTTTTATAAGTTTTTCTCAAATAAGTTTCTACACTCTTCTTGATTTCACATTTTTAACTAAATTTAATTTTTATTTAGGTAGCATGGAACACTTATCATATTAATCTACTTTTTGTGGTGATATATTATTTTTAATTTCCTTCATATAGGAAGAATTATTTATTATTTTAAAGGATACTTATTATGGTAAATTAATGCTTAAACATCCTTTAGCTTTATGTCAAACTTCTTTTCATCTCTCAATGAATTATTCTATGACACAAGTGTAATCATTTTTTGACAAACTCATATAAAATTAGTATTATTATTTTGTAAAACCTTTTTATAATTTGGTAGTTTGTTTTTATTATACTACTTTAAACTATATTACTCTTTCAAAATTAGTTATCCTATTTAATAAAATATAATTAGGAACATGGGATGCATGTTTGGGTTATCCATATATCATCTTCTGAGTGTCTTTCTCATCATAAAATCATATAGAAGATGAACCCTTCTTTAACTTCATGGGTATATTACCCAAGTATAAACCAACTACCTTGTTCTTAATTTTCATAGGTGAATTTAGATTTTCATATCCCTTTAAATATTTACCATTGTTTGAATTTATTTCTTCTCTATATTTATTTTAATTATTTTACAATACTATTTAAATACATGTTGAGATGAAAATTCCTCACCTATATGACCATATATTTTTTTAAAACAACATATATTTCTTCAATATTTACAAATATATTTAAGGCTTATGGATTAATTTTAATTTGTGGAAGTTTCATCTCAACTAGAACTCGACCCCCTGAAATGGGATTCTTCTAAACTTACCTAATTAATCGATTATACCAACAATCAAATAAAAAGTTACCAAACCAATTAAATCACTAAAAAATCCCCGTAAACTTTGATTTTTCTTGAGAAATATAATTTTAAATAAATGGTACCTTATTCATTGAGTTTTATTGGGAAAAATCATTAAACGATTTCATAATATTTTTTTATAGTGGATGTATTTCAATATTAGAATCAATATTAGAATAGCATGTCATTGTAACTCTATTATATTTCAATTGTAAAGTATCAACATTTTTATTTTCCAAATTGGATTGTTTTATTTCTAGTTATAAACATTTTATATTGAGAAACGTTTTCTGATAGGAAATGAATGCCACCTTTTATTCACAATCATTCATCACCTTTTGAACTTATCCATAATTTATTTTAATTTTTTATTTAAAATTGTATAAAAAACCTTCTTCTTCTTTATTTAACATCAAATTGAGTATTTTTTAAATTAATAATATTTTTAATATTTACTTACATTGGATGGATATTTTTCTAAAATTATTCAGTACCCTTACCATTTTCACAAATTGTGTTGAACCAGTCCTCTTAGAACTTATAGTTTCTCTACATAAGATACGCATTCACATATTATATCCTTTTGACCTATTTGGGGAGATTTATGAAAGTTAAAAGATTTTCTTCCAAAGCCTTATCCATATTCTATGTTTTTTCTTCAAACTATGTGATTTCATTATACATTCTATCAAGGATCCCAAAAATTATTGAAAGTAATTTATTGGGTAATCCTTGAATTATATCCTTTAATTTATCTATAGAAATATCTATTAACAAAACATCACTCAAACATGGTTATTTTTATTTTAAATATTTTTTCCAAGAACTTTCATATATCTTTTGATCATCTAAATTCCTCAATCCTTTAATGGTTGAAGGTTTGTCAATTTTATTAGTAATTGTTTGAACCAAGATATCTTCTCCACCAAGGGAAGTTCAAACTTATTTATAACTGTTTATTTTGGGAACTGAAATCACTTCTTCTTTTAAAAAGAGGGATATACTTTCCATCTATTTATTCTCTTTATTTTTCCCTTTTATTAATGTTTTCTTAGAAACTAAACTCTAATATAAAACAAGTGATTATTCACCATAATTTTATTTGAATATAAATAAAAAATTAACTTCAATTATTAAAGGGTGAAAAAAATTCAAATATAGAGAACCCAGTAAGAATTTTTATCCAATTCAGAAGTTTTATGCATTTTATATCTATCTATGTAACTAGTTAAAGTGAATGGAAATATTTTTCTTTATTATCACTTTAATTATTTCTCAAAGTAAAAAAAATATGCACACAAAAAATAGGAAAATTAATTTGTAAGGATAACCTCTTAGTATGAGAAGATTAATACTTTGAGACATCCAGTAAAACCTAAGGCCACACCCTCTACTAGTAAAACTCTATCAGAATTACACTATTTTGTTTGAATACCATAGAGTGTGTATCCCACAAACTTGTTTGGTGCATATTTCACTTAGGTACATCTTGCACATATAAAATGAATTATAGGGGCAAAAATAAGATATTCTAACACCAATATAGAATATTTCATTATTATAGATGTATTTTTCTTCACTTGTTATTCCTTTGTATTGTATGAAGTTAAATTTTCCTTTTTATATTCATAACATAAAACAAGAACTTATTCTTATACTATTTAAATGAATATAAATTTTTAAATACATCTCATCTTTTTTTTACTTCTTCCTATGAAAATTTAATATTTTATAAAACCTTCTTATTCTATGATCTTCATGGAAAACATGTATAATTCTTATTCTTATTCATTATTCTTCTTATTCTTCTTATTCATTGAATTAAAAAATGAATTGGATCTTCTATTTTCTCCACTTTATTCAACACATAGAAATTATTTAAATTAATATCTATTTTGGGGATTATATCTATTTAACTTGGCACACAAGAATTATTATTTTTTAATAATATTTCCAAACATTAACACCTTAAGACTTTTTCATTTGACCTACAAGAATATTTATTATAATAATTACCCCATTATTTATTTCATCTAATTTTTCTTCTTCATTCATGTATTCATAAATCATAGTATAAATATTTTCAAATTCAAATATTTAGATTTCTTGGAACTGTTCTTCACAATAACTTAAATAAGAAATAGCTTCAATGACATTATGTAACATCATAGACATGAAAAATTATCCCAACCTCCTCATTATCCATAAAACATTTATTTTTCCATTTTCATCCCACAATATTATCTTTACACATAAAATAACTATTTATGTAGTGATACCTGCATGAGATACTAACATGATTATAGATACATAATTCTTGGAAATCCTACTTAAAAATCCATTGAACCTACATCTCTTTCTTTCAAAAACATTCCTTTCATTCAGGGTTGTATTTAAATATGCATGCATCAATTCAGAGATATTGTGATAGATCCTCATTAATCTACAGTAAGAAAATTCTTTTGATATATTCCACCTCCATTATACATCCTAAATTATATTGAGAATTTTTGTTATATATGTTAGAATTAATAACTAGGAACCAAATATAAGCTGGATAAGGTATCAAAAAAATGCATATTTCCCAATGTGTTGAACCATATATAGCTTCGTAATCATCATAAAATGCCTACTAAAAGTGAACCACATAGTGTTTCATTTGTAATTTTGAATTAATACTTCTTCATTAAACCAAAGCATTATCCATGGAGTATTAATCCATGTTTCAAGCTTCAAATAACTACTAGGTGGATATTTTCTTCTCAAAACAGCCAACATTGATGAAACCACATCCTATGAATTGTAATTGTACTTATCCTATTAGTAAGGATCATGAAAAGTCCTAAATTATTTATATATATTTATAAGCAAAGAACACTTAATTGTGAATAAACTAAAATCATATCTCCTCCTATTCATATCTATTCATATTTTGCAATGATAATTTCATCTCACGATTTTATCTCTATGCTTAGAGACTACTGAAAATGGCAACCGAAGGTGTACCATGCAATATTATAGATCGTTGCTTCCCATTGGTATATTTTCCCACCAAAACACCCATTAAAAATAGACCACGATATGAAATCTACTATTTTGGAGTTCTTCAACTAGATTAACAGGGCAACATGAGATCACACGATCAACCACCTCAAGTTAACTATGTTAATCTCATGATCAGTAAATATATCACGCAACAGCCATGATCACTGGATCTACTATATGAATCCCATAGTTGTTCTCAACTAAATATTCAACTTTGTATCATCACCAGTTCTTTATTTGTACTGTTATTATTCATTTTTAAAGGTTCACAATTATATTATCATGACATATAAATTATTGACGAAATAAGAAAATGGGTATTACTCTTATGAATGTATTTAATTATACAAAACCCTTCTAGAATAACTCGAACCATTAAAACAAATATACAATTTTAATTAACTTTACATAGTAGTGTGGGAATCTAGAGAATATAAAATTTTCAATAAATTTTTCCTTGAAGAAAAATGAATCATAAAATGATTCCAAAGGAAATAAATTTTTTTTTATCTAAAATATGAAAACCAACTTCAAAAAAATATTACAAGATATGTCTCATTCAATATTTAAAAATTTAGAACAAGTATACATTTTCTTTATAACTTCTTTCTGTCTCTAAAAATATTATATTACTCATTTTTTATAATTATTAATTTATAATCATTTTATTCATTAAATAACCAAGCTACCTTTTCTTTATCAATATATTGACATTCTGTACCAAAAAATAAAACTCACTAAAATTTGGTCTCAAAAGTTTATTTATATTTAATGTGTGATTTGAAATGGGTGATGAATATGATGCCTCATTATAAATTCATGGTTTTTCTAAACTTCCAATTATTTTTAATTATTTTCTTGAAAAAAGGTTGATTTAATATGTGATTATGAGCTTGAGGTGTCTTATGTAAAAAGATAAACATTTCATGGATTTTATATTTTTTAATGGATTAATAGGTTTTCATTCTTTTTATATCCCTTATTAATATTAAAGTGCTAATCCCATTTTGAAAATGATTTTACATGATTTAAGGATGTATAGAAACACCTTAAAATTAAATATTCTGGTCATTGAGACTCATATTCAATGAATCAATTGTATAAAAAATCAAATAGGACTGTTAATTTAATAACCTACTTTGTGGAAAAAATGTACAGTGTGTGGAGTTTTCCACTTTCTAATGTAATAGTTCTCTTAATTCTCTAAAAATATAAAACTAAAAGGTCAGAGAAATGTTAGGAAATAAAATCATCAATATAAATCATGTAATTTATTTATTGGATTCATAAGTTATGTTGATTTTAGTATTAGGGAAAGGTTTATTTAATTTTAGAGGTTATGATTCTGATAAGGAATGCCAGTATAAGAATGATAATTTATAGCCTTATTATCATGGGAATGTTTTTTATTATTCTAAGGGTTTCCATATTACTTTATCTAATATATTTTCATTTTATAATAGTGTTCCATAGAGTTAATGGGGTGAATTAAGTATGTGCGAAAGAAGATGATAATATCTATATTAATTGGTAGCCTAAAATAGTTAGAGTTAGAGCTGAGTAATTTTTCACTGTGTTTACTCAATTTATGTAGGACATAAATGTTAAAAACAATACATGAAATTGTAAAAATTCACTATATATTAATATGTATATAGTTAAAAAATAAAACCCTATGATTTTATGATATATTTTACTTCATATATATTTTATATTTTGATAGCTCGTGATATACAGAAACACAAGTTTAAACAAACCATGATATAAATAATATTATTTAATTGTGACAGTTATAAACTAACCGTTAAAATTAGTGGTATTAATAGTAATAAATCATATTATGAAAAATATCTATAAGGGTTTTACATTAAAAAACTTCATTGATAAATAAGTGCACTATTTTCAGTGAAATCATTTTAGGCTTTAAAAATTCATTTTCTTCAAAAATGATATTTATTTATTTTTATGAGAAATATTTTAATTAATTTATACCAGTTTTATAAATATTATTTTATATAAATAATATAATTTTTTAAATTATCATATCAAAATTATATTAGGGTCAGATATTGGGATTTTTCTTATAAGATAGATTTACAGTGAATAGTGAAAAATACCAATTTTTTAAACATTCATTTCATTTCAAGAATTTATGAATTTTCATTTTTTAAAATTATTTAAAAGTAAAATTATTTAATTTATATTATTTATAATCCTATTAAGTTTATTATAATCAATTTTATGTTTGATTTTGGGATAAAATCTATTTATACATAAAAAAACATATTTCCCTAGAAAACTCCTTTTCATCATGTTTTACTAATTTAATTTTAAATTAAATTCTGAAACTTCATGGAATTGAATTTTATAAAATGGATTATATTTTTTTAATTATCATAATTATTATAATTTAATAGGTATAACTTAATTTTTGTTCATTATGAATAGAAACCATAATAAATAAGTTTCACTTCTTTTACATAGGTAAAATTGGGTTTAAACCATGGGGTAAAACATCAAAAAATATCTAACACATGTATTTATATTATTTTATTACTGGGGTTTCTACCAATTTTTTATATAGAGTTAAATAATTTATTTTAAATTTTTATTTTGAAATTTGGAACTCAATATTGACTTTTGTGCAGATAATTTATATTTTATTTATATTAAGAACTATTTTTGGGCTTTTACATTTAATTAATTGATTGGAATATTAAATTTAGTTTTGGATTAAAAAAAACTAAAAACATTAATTTTTTATTATTTAACCAATAATAATAAATAATAATTTATTACTTAATGACATTGATAAGTTTCTTTTTTCTCTTAAATCGAATATTTTCATAAAAACTATTTTCATGCATTTTGTTCTCTTATACTAAAAGTAATTTTTACCACCTATAAAAATTAAATATTATTAAAAAAAATTAAAAAAATTAATCACCATTTAAAATTTTATTTATAAATCCTTTTTTTCTTTTTGGTTATATAATTATGTGACCTTGGTAAATAGTAGAGTTATCGTGATTATGGTTAAGAAGATTTTAATGTGGTTTAACTAGGAGATAAGGATGAAAATGTATCTAATACATTTCCAAATGATATTTTTTTTTCAACCTTATCACCAATTATATTTGAATTTGGGTTTCCCTAATTCCACATTACATGATTATGATATATATATATATATATATATATTATTTAATATTTTAAGTAATTCTAAGTGTATCCTTTCCCACCCTTATAATATGATATAACATCTCATATATCATACACACTTCATTATCCCTATATATAAAAAAATATATATCAAAATGCCTTAATATTTTCCTCAAACACTTCTTATATCTTTTATTATTTCCAGAATTCCATCCATTCAAGGATCAATGTGTAAGCTAAAATTGGATTCTCAACAAAGAGGTAAAACTCTAACCGATGCACTTTTAATTTTATTTCATCTTATGAATACTAAAAGTATATGGTATCAATTATAAAATAATTAATTTATTATCATAAATATACATACTTTTTTGTACTATTTTGTAACAACCATTACTCACCTCCTTTCCATCTTATAGAAAATGAAAACATTGTGTGTGCATACGTGTGACTTTCCATCTCCATATAGCGGTGTAATTCATTTTTCATCACAATTTTACTTGGATAGTCATAAATATGAAACTAATGTTTATATATGATATTAATGATATTATTATGGTTCTTTTTTGATAAAACATTATTTATCTTTCTTTCCATCTTTTCTTTTGAAAATTAAATGTGCTTTCATGCATACGTAGCCTATCATCTCTGTGAACAGAGTAAATCAGTTTCCTATATATACATTTTATGAATTAATATACCTCTATATGTATAATTAATATTTATGATATTTATATCATGATTAAAAAAATAATATTATAAAACCATGATCAAAGTACAAGGACATGAACTATTAAACTAAAATTCTCAAGAAAATTAAAATAGTTAATACACAGAAACAGAAATGTTAATAATGATTATTAATAAATAGGTCTTAATATGTTATAATTGTATCATATATGATATTATAAGTATTTAAATAACTAATTTATATAATTATAATAAATTTAATTTTATCAAACGTAGGGTTATAGAACTTTTTAATTCATTTAAACATGAGGTAATAGTTTTATGTTATTATCTCATTATTTAGCAGGATTATTTATTATTAATTTTTTGAGGAAGAAATTTTATGATATAACTATAAATAATTTCCTTAACTTTATTATATTATGGTTATATCTTCAGAATAACTTATTTCCATTCATTTTAATCACTTTAAGCACTCAAGTGACTGACATAATACATTTTAAGGAAATCTAACTTTATTTCATTTTTTAGTTGAAAACCATTTTTCATCCCTATTCATGTTTTCTAAAAATGTTTTCATGAATATTATTACCATAATTATATTTATGTATAATTTTATATTTACCATTATTTTAATTTAAAAAAATTAAAAATAATCATTTTATCGTTTTTTAATGAGGGTCTTTTTAGTGAATATATAAACATAATATTTTTTGTAATGATGAAAACATGAAAAAAAAAATTCCCAACATCATGAAAAAAAATGTTTCAAAGCTTACTATGTATGGTTACATGCCTTTTTTCAAATAAATTTTTTCCATAATATCTTGGAAGTGAACCTTGACTTAAGAAATTATTTTCTATGCCTATGTGCATTCCACAAACTTATGTCTTAATTTAACACCATGCTCTCATGGATCATGTTCTTTGATTACTCTTTGTTTCATGTATTATAAATTCCCATGAATTATTCCATGACTCAATATTATGATCTATGATATATTGGATATGGTTTTCAAATTTTATTCTCATGTTCTCAGACTATTAGGCATATTTTATGCTTAAATGATCATTGATATCTCCCTTTTTTACCCTTACTAAGAATATGGGATCACCATTTATTATGTCTCAATTTTTTAGGATATGAAGAAATATTTTATGTTTTATATGAAAATTAAGGTTTCTAGTTGTGAAGAACTATGTGGGGTATGATGTAGATCTCTTATGAACATGTTTTTTATGTATACATGTTTCAAAAGATACAAAACCTATTGGATTTTGGAATGGATCGTAATGTTATGTATTAAATATTCATAAAATATGTTCAAATATTAATATATAAAAAGTATGGGTCACAATAGTTGATATTATAGTAGGTTTTAGTAAATAATTAGAGGTTAGAATTATAAAAATTCATGTAAAACTCTAAAGATAAGTATAAGTATAAGATATTATACTAATGTTTCGGTAAGGTAGATATTATGTGGTTTTCCTAGAAATACATCCTATCTAGATTCTAAAATTGGATATGGTTTTTTAATAGATGTTTCTTGGGTTAATAACCCCAAAAGGAGTTGGTTGAGTATAAATTGTCCATCATTCCGGTGCATGGTTAATGAGTCCTTAATGCACACCTAGTTTGACACTTCTGAAGAAAATGCAAGGGGTAATTCATATTTTTTTTGTAAACCACTACGAAATATTTGAATATATAATGATAATGAATGACCTACATTGAACCTACAGTGTCATAGATTCAAAATAATGAGTTAAGATTTAGACATACTATAAACAATTTTTTATGATTGATCACTATGATCAATGTTTAATGATTATCATGCTAACCAATTTGGTTTTACTAAGGAAAAGAATATATAATGATAAAATAAAGGTGGTTATAGGTATATGCTCAAATATTTAATTACCCTATTTGAGCATAGTTATATGAATTCATGTATATCAAGATAAATCTCATGGAATTTCAATTCATTACCTCAATAGTTTGACGTTGAACTACTAGTGAAATATTTTAATGGTATGATGATATCATCTCAAGCCTATGAATCTTCTCTGATTGATGTTTACAGGATTTTTATCCCTAAAAATTTCATTTTTCTCTATATTTTTGAAATTGATGTTATTTTGGGCATGCATTTTATTTATTTATTATTCAAATGGTATTTTTATCATAGTTACATTAGGAGAAAATTAACAGCAAATATAATTCTATTGTATGAGATATTTTTGATGTTTCTTCATAAGAATTGATTAGTTATCCTCAAAATTTTGAAGTTGAATTTCTAACATAACTCACAACATTTGGTACAATTATTTTAAATAATCTATATAAAATTAAACTTATTTATTTACAAGAATTGAATAAGAAACTCCATGAGAATATTGAAAAAATATTCATTTGGCCACGCACATCACCATGGGGTGGACCTATTCATTTTTCTAAAAAACAAGATGGATCAAGGTGAATCTGTATTTATTATATTGAATTGAATAGTCTCATAATCAATAATAAGTATCTTATTCCTCATATTGATTATTTTTTCTTTCAATTAAGAGGAGAAAAATATTTTTCCATTATTGATCTTCAATCTGGATATTATCAGTTGGGGTTCAAATGTGATTACATGCCCAAGATAGCCTTTTGTTCAAGGTATGTACACTATGAATTTATTGTGATTCAATTTGGTCTTACTAATTCCCCACACTATCTTCCTGTATTTAGTTAAGAAAGTCTTTATATATTACCTTTATCAGTTTTGGGTAGTCTTTATAGATAATATTCTTATATATTCTAAGACAAAAAAAGAGAATTAATATCACATGATGATTTTACTGATGACCTTAAGTAAGGAAAATATATGTGAAAATATTACCAAGTGTGAATTTTAATATATATAATTTTTTATTTTTAGGTCATATAATCTCATGTGAGGGAATATTAGTGGATCTGTTAAAGAAAAAATTAATTTAAAATTATCTTAGACCAACCATTATGACCGATATCTATAGTTTTTTTAGTTTAGATGGATATTATCTATTTTTTGGGATAATTTCTCATGACTGTCTAATAAACATACCAAGTTAACTTGGAAGGAAATGAAGTTAATTTGTATTTATTAATGTGAGAAACATTTCACATAACTGATGAAAAGGTAACTTAGTGCCCCTGTTCTTACACTATTATATTGTGGAGAAGGTTTGGTTACCTATAGTGACGTATAAAATAATGGATTGGGATGTTTTCTCTTGTATAATTATATAGTTAAAGATTATACCTCAGGAAAAATGATGGTTCATGATAAAAATTAGACAAACCATGATTTGATGTTATATGTTGTAATATATGTATTAAATATATGGAATAATTATCTTTATAGAGAAATGTGTGATATATATACTAATTATAAAAGTTTAAAGTATATATTCACTCAAAAATAGATAATTATACACCAAAAAAGATAGTTGGAGTTGATTAATGATTATTAACGCCCAATACATGACCACCCTTGGAAAATGACAACTTTAAAAGATGCCTAAAGTAGAAAGGATCATGCTATATTATATATGATGAGGATCGCAAAATATTTGACATTTTTTTATTTCAAAAACATAGACCTTCAAAGGAAGGGAATAAATATTATCTCTCACAGATTATTGTTCAACAATTTATCCATGTGGATATTAAAGTGGCATAGAAGGAAGATACAGAGTTTCAAAAGAAGTTATGAAATATTCCTTAGTTAAACCCTGATTATTATGGAATGATATGGTTCAAAAACCATGCATCTTTCCTATCCATATTCAATTTTAAGTATGATATATTGGATGAATCTCATAGTTCATAATTCTATAATAATCTATGAAGTAATAAGATGTATATAGATATGAAATAGTATTTCTTGTAGGACAAAATAACGAGAGATAAGGAAGAGTATGTATCTTGGTACATGTCATGTCATAAAGATAAGTCTATGAGATAGAAATATAATGGTTTTTAACAACCATTACCCACACTTGAATTTAAATTGAAAGAATCTCCATGGTTTTTCTTCTTAGGTACTTTAAAATTTATAAATGAAAAATCATATTTGGGTAATAGAAAATTTCCTTATTGGGTTAGAACAATTAATTTATATTAGATAATATTCATATCAGGATTTAATTTTACAAATATACATTAATTTTGTGGTATGGTATCATAGATTACCATTTTCTATTCTTTTATATCAGGATATGAGGTTTACCTTTATGTTTAGGTGAAGCCACTAGAAAGCTCTGGACTCAATGTTATGTTTACGTACTGCTTATCATCCTAAGATAGATGGTCAGTCTGAGAGAACCATTAAAACCCTATAGGATATGCTGAGTTCATATTTTATTTATTTCAAAGGAATTTGGCATCAAAACATTTCTTTAGTCATGTTTTCTTACAACAATAGTGTTCACTCAAGCATTCAGGTTGCTTCTTATGAATCCTTCATTAGAAAAAAGTGTGGAACTCCAATGTGGCAGGACGAGGTTTTAGAAATAAATATATTTAGACTTAAATCAGCTAAGTAACTTACAAAGAGTTTTATATCTATTTATTAACATATTATGGTATCTTGAAGTTTATTTAAATATTATTCTGAAAATCACTTTCAAAACCTGAAATTTGAAGTTAGTGAGAAGGTATTTCATTGGATTTAACCATATAAGAAGGTTATGATATTTAGAAATAATGGAAAAATATGACTTAGGTATATTGGACCCTTCAGTATTATTTATCCAATATTTATGATATCTTATCTCTTGGCTCTTCCATTTAACCTCTCTTAATTTTATGATATGTTCCATGTATATCTTCTAAGGAAGTACATACCTAATTTTTCAGATATGCTAAAATCATATGTTGTAACACTATAGAAATATATTACCAAGGAACAAGAACCGATATAAATCTTTGATCGTAGAGATAATGTTCTTTTGTACATGACTACTCACCGGGTTATAGTAATATGGATGAGTCATAAATTCAAAAAAGCTACATAGAAACCCAAGGATTTAATGAAACAAAGACAGAAACATGTTTTTGTATTAGAATAATTGAATTTTGGGGTGAAATTCATTTTAATTGGAGTATAATAAAACACCCTAATATTTTATGATACATTTCTCTTCCAAAAAATTTAATTTTCTAATAGCCTGCAATACAAGAAAACTCGATTTCAAAAATATCATGATATAAGTAATATTATTTAAAAATTACCATTATAACCAATCCATTAAAATTAGATAATTTTATAGTATAAACCACATTATTAAAAATATTTATAAAGGTTTTATATAATTTAAATTCCTTGATAAATTAGTACACAATTTTTCAGTGAAATCATTTTATGCTTCAAAAATAATATTTCTCAAAAAATAGATTTTATTTTTTATGATAAAATATTATAATTAATTTATACCAATTTTTTAAATTATATTTGATTAAGAGGATATAATTTTTCCACTCATCATATCAAAATTATATTAGGATTGTATTTTTCTCTTTTTATTGAAATATTGATTTTGTAGTGAATATAGAAAAATAATATTTTTTATTGAAAATTGCCTTTTTTCAAGAATTTATAATGATTAAACATTTTCTAAAATTATTTCAAATTAATATTGGTCAATAAATATTATTAATAATCCTATTAAGGTCATTGGAATTAATTTTATATTGTATTTTAGTGTAAAAACTTTTTATGCTTAAGAAGACATTTTTTCCTAGAAAGTCAGATTTTATCTTGTTTTGTGGGTTCAATTTCAAATTAAATTCATCCACTTATTTGATTTGAATTTAGAAAAATATATTAAATATTTTGAATTAGAATAATTAATATAATTGAATAGGGAAAACTTAATTTTTTTCATTATTAATAGTAACCATAGTAAATATTTGTCACCTCGGTAAAACATGTAAAATCTAGTAAAAACTATGGGGTAAAGCACCAAAATATATATAACATGTGAACTTCAAATATTTAATGAGTTTTTTCACAAACAAATTATTATTATTAAGGTAATACATTTATTTTAAATCATTTTTTTGAAATTACTAACAAAATCATGGCTTTTGTTAATATAAGTTATATTTTATTCAAATTATAAACTATTTTTATGTCTCTAAATATAATGGCATCGTTAGAAGAATAAATTTTGGATTTTCATGACCCAAAAGTATAAAAACATTTATTTGTTATTATTTAACAAAAAATATTTTAAAATTTTTTTTCACTTTATTTTACCACTAAATGATTTTTACTTGTAAATCAAGTCTTTTCCCAAAAATAATGTTTCATAGGTATTTTGTGTTTTTATATTATAAGTAATTTCTACCACCTAAATAAATTAAATGTGACAGAATGTACCAAAAAATTTTATAATATGGTCCAAATTTGTAAAAAATTTCTCTTTGGTATTTTCCATATAATTATGTTATCATGGTAAAAAAACTGAGTTGTCATAGTAATGGTTAAAATGAGTTTAAAGAAGTGTAACTAGGAGATAAGGATCAAAATGGATCCAAAAAATTTACAAATGTGATTAGTTGAGTATATTTATATGTCAAAAAATATTATATTGGAATTTTCAGTTCCTTGGTTTCACTTTACATGATTATGATATATGTATATATAAATATATTATTTAATCTTTTATTTAATTCCAAGTTTGTCTTTTTCGTCCCTTATAAAAGGATTCCACATATCCTCTCTTATAATAACTTAATTATCCTTGTATATCAACCAATACAAACCATAATACCTTTACATATTCCTTCCCCATGTTATATATCTTATTTTTTCATAAAATACAATTCTTTTTAGTCTTATTGTGTAAGCCAAAAGAGGTTTCTCAACAAAGAGGTATAACTTATGACCGAGTATTTTCAATTTTATTTCTTCTTATGAATCCTCTAAATATATGGTATCAATTTTAAAATACCGAATTAAGTACCTTTAGTATAATAATTTTTTATTATGATTTCGGAACAACCATCATACACCTTCTTTCCATCCTATGTAAAATGAAGGCATCACTTGTGTGCATGCTTAACCTACCATATCCAAGTAGCGTTGTAGATTGTTTTTCATCACAATTTTACTTGGATAATTATAAATAAGAAAACCATGTTTATAAATAATATTTATAATATTATTATAGTTATTAATTATAAAATATTATCTATCTTAATATACTTCTTTTTTTAGAAAATGAATATTGCATTCATGCGTACGTATAACCAACCGTATCTAAGAACAGTGTAAAACATTTTGTTATCTATACCTTTTATGAATGAATCTATATATATAATTTATATATATATATATCATGATTGATATTATATATGATGATGAAAAATGAATTTATTACAAGTACTGGAACCACCAAACCAATATTCTCATGAAAAACAAAACATTTAACACCCAAAAATGACCATTATAAGAATAAATGATAATTAAATGGGTGTTGAAATTATATAAGTGTATCATATATGATATTATAAGTATATAAATGAATCTATCATATAATTATAATAAACTTTAATCGATTATACAGGAGGTTGTATTTCTATCAAAGCAAGTTGATCTTAAGGTAATAGATTTATATTACAATCACATTGTGTACTCGGATTGTTTACGATTAAGATTTTGATGATGTTATTTTATGATATACCAATCAATAATCTAATTAATTTTATTCTCATATGTTTATTTATATATAATACATATTTTCATTTCATTTTTTTCTTTTTAATAACTCAAGAGACAAAAATATTTTTTTTAAGGAAATATGGCTTTATTTCCCTTTTTGGTCGAAAATCATTTTTCTTACATATACATGTTTAATAAATATGGTTTCAATAATAATATTAATATCCTTACATAATTGTTTAAATTCATTTTTTACCCATTTTTAAATTTTGAAAAAATGGTTTTAAAATAATCTTATTTAGTTTCTTGAATGATGTTCTTTTTACAAAATATGTAAATAGAATATTTGTTTTAATGATTATGAAATGAATGTAATTTTCAACCATCATAAACACTAAGGGTTTTATGATTCCTATAAAATTTTCCAAGTTTTTTTTAAAATAAAAAAAATCAATAATATCTTTTAATGCTTTTAGATTTTTAATATGTAATTTCAAAATTAAAATGGAATTTTCTTCAAGAAATATTCTAGAGGTTTTTTTAATAAATTTTTTTCCAATTTGAAATCCTTTGATGTTAAATATGTGTCACCAGGGATATAATCTAATAATATAATATATATTATTTCTTTTTATAGTTTATGATTATAATGATGAGATGTTTATAAAACCATTCTATTTTTAATGGGTTATATTATGATGAATTGTGGAATTGTTTATGAAATCTATTTTCTTTCCACGAGTTTTGATATATGAGGAACATTTATGATATTGTGGCACACATATGTGTGGTTTTAATTCTTTGTTGGGTGGACCTGTAATTATAAATCCTTCCAATTCATTGGGAAAATATTCATACTTTATGAGATTATAAGGGATCAAATTAGGAGTGAAATCAGATCATTAAGGGACTCTATCCACTATGATCATCTTGGGAGTGAACCATGACTGAGGATATAATGAAATATGGGTAATCCCAATCTACTGGGAGAGTATTTTCATTGATACATGGCCAAGGAAATTATTTTATATACTTATGTGTATTCCAAAAAACTTATGTAATCTGCCAATTTTACGCCCTCAAATATCATGTTATTTTATTCCTTTATGATTCATGTCTTATGAACTTCTAAGCTTTATTCAACGACTCGAGATTATGATCTATGATATACTGGATATGGTTTTCAAATTTTATTTTCATGTTATCATACCATTATACTCATGTTATTCTTAAATGATCATTGGTATATCCCTTTTTTACCCTTATTGGACATTGAATCTCACACTTTCTTATGTTTCCCTTCCCCATGACATAAATAAAGATTTTAAGTTTTATATGATAAAGAAGGGTTATATTTGTGATGAACTAAGTGGAAGATGGAGTAGATATTTTATGAACATTTCATTTATGTATCTATGTGTCTAAAGATACTAAAACTATATTATTTTGGATTGAATAATAATGTTATGTATTAAATATTCATATAATAGGTTGAAATATTATTTTAGGAAAAGTATGGGTTTCTATTAAAAAATTTCTTGAAGCATCACACTCAATATTTTAGTGGATCCTCAAACCCAATGGTAGATGATGGATCTATAATTTATTTTATGAATATATTTGAAGTTTGGTACTATTTAAATCATCATAAGGTTACACTTAAGGTTTATCGTTTTGAAGGTAAAGTCGATCAGTGGTGATATTTAACTAAAAATTCTAAAGTGAAGAATGAAATTGATACCTTTGAGTATATGATGTTTAGGGATATTTTATGAAAAATATTTTCCAAATGTTCTTTAAATTAGGATGGAAATAAAATTTTTGTATCCAATGAAAAAAGAAGATGACTCAACTACTGCATATGAACTAAATTTTACGAGATCATAAAGTTATTCACCAAATTTTATTCTGGAATATGAGTATAAAATTGATTGGTTTTACACAAGTCTGAAACCAAGTTTATGAAGATCATTGGACTACCTTGAATTTAAAAGTTATTACAAAATTACTCAATGTTCTAAGAAGGTTGGTGAGGAATTTTTTTATACTTATGAATACCTTGACAAAAAGAATAATAAACTTTCATCGTGGACAATAATGGAGAAACAAAAAATATTAAAATCTAGGGGTAAGCCTCCTATATTCCCAAATATGGTAAAAATCCTTTTTAAGGTATGCCAAAAATGATCTAGGAAAGTGTTATCAGTGTGTTAAGATCAGACATTTGTCTCAAGACTGTAAAGAAAATAGTAATTATCATAATAATAATGGGAAATCAGTTGGTCATTTGGAAGTAAAATGTTTTAATAGAAATGAATTGGGTCACTATGAAAACCTGTCTTTGGAGATAGTAAGTAAAGGTTTTAATCATCAATATAGAAAGTAGGAAGATGAGGAAAAGTCATTTCTAATAATATATATATTGTTGTATCATCATATGAAGTGGTGATAAGTATAATAAATATTTATTAAACTTATTTTAGTTTCTTGCATGATTAAGTATCTATGAATTATATTATTTATTAGTAATTTTCAAGTAAAATTTAAATATCAACTCAATAAATAGATACATTACTTTTGGTAAAAAAACATAGGAAATATTAAGGTGATATTGATTTATAGGAAACATCCTGTTATTATAAATGGTTTTTTTTCCTAAAAATATTATTTTATTACTCTTAATAGTGTTTCAGGTTATTTTGGGCATGTATTGCTTTTAGAGTTATCATGATAAGATAGATTGTATATCAAAATTAGCAATATTCAATTTTTATAATGAGTTTCCATGTTAGTTAATGGGTTCATCGTGTTCTCTTCCATGGAAACTCTACTTACAATCACATTACCCCATTGATAAAAATACTTCAATAGGTGATACTTTTAAAGTATATGATTTATCCATTGATGTGATATTGGAACCTTAGAAAGAGCCACCACTGTAAAATTATCATAGTATTATATGATAATATATTTTATGTTAGGATGCACATCATGCTCTTAGATGAAGTTTCATATCCACACAACTTCATTTTTTACATTAGAAGATGTAATATACTCAGACTTTGATATAGAATCAGTGAAAACTAGTTTCTCTGATATTTTGTAGCTCATAACTCTTCTATCGAAGATGAATATATATCCGAAATATGTTTTCAAAAAAAATTATATATGTCTTGAAACTAGTATTTATATAACCCCTAATAACTAGCTCTTAATCTCCTCCATAAACTAGGAACATATCCTACTACACCTTAGATACTTTAGGATTGTATTGAATGTCATGAAATGGTGGTATCCTAGATCTGCCTGATATTTATCTACCAAGATCGAGGCATAGTCAAAATCAAGCTTGGTACATCATATAACCTAAAAGACTGGTCATATCACTAATGAATAGGTAATCACAATAATCCTCTGTCTCCACAAGAGGAAAAATAGTATTTAGCGGCAGTTTAAACCATCGTGAAAAATTGTGTCACAAAACATTTCACAGTGGTTTTCAAAAAGTGTCACAAAATGATTTCACAGTGATCTTTAAAACTACCTTGAAATGTTAAATTACTGTTTTGTAATCTTTTAAATTTTTTGTGTAATTTTTTTAACTTTTTAAATATTTTCATATTATTTTTTAATTATTTAATTATTTATTTATTTATTATTTATTTACTTATTGTTTATTAATTTATTTATTACTTATTTATTATTATATATGTCATGAATGTCATGCAGAAATCTAGCATATATATGTGTTGGGTATGATTTGAACCTCTTACCTCTTGGTTACTCAGTAAAGACTTCACTACTTCAGCAAGCTCTTCATGTGGTGAGTAAACAGAAATTAATATACATATATATATATATATTACATATAAATATGTATACATGAATAATAATATTAAATAATAAAAATAAATAATAAATGAAACAAAAATAATAAAACATAAAAATTAAATACGAAATAAATAATAAATAATAAATAATGATTAAAATTAATACATAATAAATTATAAATAATAAATAATAGACAGTCACTAATCTATAATCAATTATCAATAATCGATAATAAATAACTAATAATATATAATATATAATATATAAATAAATAATACACTTATATATAACAATTAATAATTAATGAGTAATAAATAATAAGTAAATAGTAAATAAATAGTAACTAAATAAATAAAAAATAATTAACAGACAATAAATTAATAATTAAAATTTAATTAATAAAATAATAATTAATTAATATATAATAAATTAAAATTCAATAATATATTAATCTATGATAAATAAGTAATAAATTGATGATTAATTAATAATTATTTAATTAATAATTAATCATTGATAATTAATAATTAATAATTAATATATAGTTAATATATAATGAATAATTAATAAATATAAAAAAATAGGTTAATTAAAAATTGATGATAAATTAATAATACATTAATAATATTTATATAAATAATTAATAAATAAATAATAAATAAATAACAACAAATTAATAATGAATAATAAATCAATATATAATAAATAAGTAGTATGTAAATTATAAATTAATATATAATAAATACGTAGTAAATAAATAATATGTAAATAATAAATAAATAAATAATATATAATAATTAATAATTAATAAATTAATAATAAATATTAAATTAATATTAAATAATAAATTAATAATAAAAAATATGAGATATGTGGTAATGTATGATAAATATTAAATAATTATAAATAAAAATATTAATAATAAACTAAAAATAAATAAATAAATAAATAATTAACAAAAAATTAATAATAAAAAATATATTAATGTATAATAAATAAGAATGAATAAAAAAATAATTTTTTTTGTAAATTCCTATAATGATATATAAATTTATTTAAATAGAATTATATATATCTTATAAAAATATATACATATAAATAATTTTACATAAATATATATAAATACAAGCATAAACACACACACACACAACAATCAACAAAATACATATAAATATATTTACCAGCATCAAATATATAAATATACATTAATAAATATAAACATACATAAATGGATATAAATATCAATAAGTATATATAAATGCACACACATGAATATTTTTATATTTATCTACATATATGTGTGTGTAAACACAAGTAAATATGAATTTCTATATGTATATATATATATCCACATTATATATAAAAATATATAAGTATAAATACATATAAATATATATAAATGTATATAAATATCGATAAATATGTGTAAATGTATATAAATATCAACGCATAGATTAAATTATATATAATTTTAAATAAACACCATTAAATATAAATAAATTATAAATATATATATATATGCATATAAATACACATCCATATATATATGTATTATAATTCACTAAAATTGGGAAAACCACGACAATTTAAACACCATAAAATTAATGAGAATGTAAATCCAAGGAACAAAATCATAGATGACCCAATAAGCATAAGAAGAGACTATTAAATGAAAGTTAAAATCACATCAAATGTAAATAAATCAAGATAACCAAAAAAACTCAACTTTGGTGGCCTTATGAAACCTCTTGAACATGGAAAATAATTGATCTTGATCCAACCTAATTAAAAATACATAGATCTCTTCATAGGCTGTGATTTAAAATCTCACAAAGCCCAAACGGAGACACAGATCAAAACTTATAGTCTCATGAAGTTACATTTCGATATTAAAATTCTGTTAAAATACAAAGAAAATTTATTATTTTAATTTTTATTAAATTATTATCTATTTTTTAGTTCATTTTATAATCTTCGGTTTGACGGGTTATGGAACAAAATTGGACACCACGGTCAAAAGTTATTGTCATTCTATACTGAAGTATGATTTTCAACTTATCCTAGAATTAATTTAAGTTTCAAATAATTAATAATTATTAATTATGAAAAATTAATAATTAATAAAAAATAATTAAATAAAATTGTAAATAATAAATGATTATAAATAATAAAGTAATAATAATTATTATAATAATAAGTAATATTTAATTATTTAATATTAAATATTTCTTTATTAAATTATGGGTTGTTTTTAAGAAACCACTACTATTTGAGGGAGGTTTTTAAAAGATTCCAAAAAAAGGTTTAAAAATAATTTGAAAGACATATTTATGAGTTATTTTTCAAATATCTCAACTAAAAATAAGTAAAAAAAAATTAGCGATGGTTCTTAAAAAACTACCACTAAAAAAATATGTGAAGTATTTAGTGGCACTTTTGAATACCTCCACTAAAAACCCATTACAAAAATCAATTTTTCATATAGTGCTCTTGTCTTATATTTGTGTACATGTTTTCTTGGATAGATTCATGCCATGTGATACTTGAAACAATCCACTCTTGGATTGTTCCATGTTGAATCAATTCAGAACCTTGTCAATATATATACCTTGACTTGGTCCATGAATCCTATTAGATCTATCACGAATAATATTGATCCCTAAATTGTATGATTCTTCACTGAAGTCCTTCATGGGGAAGATATTTTTCAACCACATCTTAAAAAATTGTAATGCTGCCATACATAGGGATCATATTCATTCTATATAAAACTGAACTCACATCATGGATTAATGAAATTGAATGTTCCATGTTTTGAATGCTTTATTAAATCCATAAATGTATCTCTATAAATTTCATACTTTATTGGAATCTTGTAGTGTCACAAACCCTTCTAGTTGTGTCTTATAGGATTCTTCTATAAGGTTCCCATTATGGAAACCTTTTTTGAAATCCATTCTCCTAATATCAAAATCAGGGAAATATGTAATGGAAAATCGAATTCTAATGTATTTTAGTATAGTGATTGATCAAAAGAATTCATCGTAGTCTATAACTTGACATTTCTTCAACTCTCTAGCCACGTTTCCTGGTTTATAGGTACTAACTTTACCTCCCATGTATAGTTTTTTAATTAAATACCCATTTGGGCCCAACAGGATTTACATCTACAGGAGTATCTACCAAAACCCAAATATGGATTTAGTACATGGAATCCAACTCATAATCTATGTTTTCTTTCCATATGGAAACTTTTGTGCTACTTAAAAATTCCTTATAGAATAGAGGGTAACCATCATAAAATAATAACGAGTCGTATTTTTTAGTGACTGTAAAATGGTATCACTCGAGTTCTCTAACCACATTGGTGCTCCTATATAGTACTTATGTGTCTGGAAAAACCTATTCACCAGGGCCTGGTAGAATTTGTGTATCTTGAGTATCAACTTCATTAGAAGTCAATCTTTCTCCCATTATCTCTTTTGGAGATTTTCTCATTATCAAGGAATATGTCATGTGTTACACTATTAACTTTTTACAAAGGTTAATTTAGATAATATCCCCTTGTTTACTTTACTTCACACATTAGGATGGAATATTGTTTCCCTATACATCCTTAAAAACACTCTGTAACCCCATACATGAGTATATGTTAAAATGTATTTCTTTTAGATCCATAACTCGAATCTAATTTCATTTTACACCTTATTAGGCACATGGTTTATTGTGTTAACCATAGTCTAAAATTCAAATCACCAAAAAAATAATGGCAGGTCTGCATGATGCATCATCAATCTCACCTTTTCCAACAAGGGGGTTCCTCTTATCACTAACACCATTCCACCGTAGTGTATAAGGTGGTATGACTTGTGATAGAATATCAAACTCCCTTAAATTGTTAATAAAATATTTGTTAAGATACTCTCAACCTCGACCAGATCAAAGTTTCATTATCTTCTTACCAAGATGAATCTCTTCCTCATTCTTGAACACCTTAAATTTTTCATTGGATTCTGACATATGCCTCTATATATAGACATTTCTATTTCTTCTAAAGACATTAGTAAAAATTATATTGTATGAGTATCCATCAATAGATTCAACTAGAATACAACTATACACATCTATGTGTAGTAATCCAAGATTATTTGTGGCCCACTCACCCTTTATACTATATAGAGGTTTATTTATATTTCTTTGTTAACATGAGTACCATCTCTAAAGTTGTTTTAGTTTGAATGAATCTAAATACCCATATTTATAGAGGTTTTTCAAGTGCCTCTAAATTATCTAATCATGTAAATGATTCCACAACTGGGTGTGATATGAGTTATTTGGACTTGATTCCTTATTGATTACTAATAATCCATTTTAATATTCTCATACATAAACACTATTATTAAGGTGTGACATAAAATAAGAAAGGTTATATCTGTAAAAGTAGCAAAATTGAATCAAAAACCTGAATAAAAATCCATCCTAGTCTATACTATACAAGGATATAATATTTTTGGAAACACAAAGAATTTAATTAAATTTATTAAAACCTAGAATCAATATCATCAGCAATGTAAAATGGTACTCTTTTATATTAAATATAGTTGGTCTTACTCTATTAGTAGGTCAGATATCCACCACAACTCTTTCATAAATTATGAGCATTCTTGGTTCCTGTATTTAGAAACAAATGTGAGAACCAAAATCTATTTATAACACCCAAATGGTAGAAATATAAAGGCTAAATCTGATTGAAAACCAACCTAAAGCATCACTATACTTATTTAATGAGGTATAGTTCTATTTCCAGTTTCCATTCTTTCCAAATACCAAATATTTTCATTTTGTTCCTTATCCTACCATGGGATACTCCTTCTCTTAGTTAGGTGGTGTGTAGTAACTGTATTATTAGGGTTATTCTTGGTTACCATTTCTTTCCCCTTCCTCTTTTTCACCATAATTACTATAGGTTTCTCCTGACTCGTTTCCCTATCCGCCTGGATTATAGTAATTACTTTTGGGAGTGACTTCTCAATGTTTTTCATACTAAAATTCACAAGAAAACTAGAAAATATCTTGGCAATTGAAGAGAGTATGATATCTATGAATAAGTTACCAAGTTTCTTAAACCACGTTATCACTAGCTTCTCAAACACATAAATCATCTTTTCTACATGAGGCCTAGTAGGCTCACCTTCTCCAAGATTGCACATAAAGTGTGCCTTGGATATCTCATAAAAATCTTGTATATCCTACTTCGGATAAGTATCAATCACTAGAGATCTAAAGAATCATCCTAGTGTCATATGTGGACTAAGATCTTTACCTCACCCACCTCCTAAGAAGGATCATCAGGAACAGGAGAGATAACATGTAAGAAACTTTCTCTTTTCATGGTATGATGCACAAGTTCTTTTACCACTCTTATAAGTTATTTTCATTCATGGTATTTTCCTTCAGTAATATAGATCAAAGTTATAATGTCAAAGTTTCATCAGTTACCATTTTCTATATAAAAGATAAAATCATGTTTTAGTAATTTATATTGATTACCAAAATAAGTGAGATGTAATAGTTTTATTATCTTATTAGTCTCCCACTATTATATCAAATATCTATATCCCTCATCATTAGAATCCGAATATTCTATCATGGGGATATTATAGTACAAATAATCCATATTTCCCTTCTCATAATCCAAATTGGGTTATAAAAAATTGTTTAATGGTATTTAAGTAGGCACTCTTTCGAACTACATTAAAATGAAACTCCTTGATCCATTGAGTGACTCCCTAACACTGAAATCCATGATTTAGATTTGATAAATACTTACATCTATGTTAAAACAAATCCTTATTTGGAAATAAACCCTATTTTCTAACTTAGTTAAGTCAACCAAAAACTTTAGTTAGAACTCCCCAATATTTGAAAGCATCCTAACTTAGGCCAGTCAAGTACTTTGAACAATGGTTTCATCTAAAATTAAGTAAAAGAAAAACTTAATAACTTAATATTTTCATAGAGGGTTTTTTATCTTGTGCATAAATATTTATTATTTCATATTATATATGCTTGGTACTTTTATGTGTATTTTACATAATTGATTAACCAGTTTTGGATAAAATTGTTTACATATAACCCAATGATTTAATTTTTCCTTCTAATTTTATCAATTTATTTATTTTAAGTGATAATATTTAAACCTCAAATAGAAATAAATTATTAAAAATTCACTAGATATATATGAAATAAATATGTGTCATGATCACAAGTGTTTCAATTGGTTGGTTTGTCAAGCAGATGATAAACTAACCCTTGATTATTGGGTAAAAACTCCTGTAACCATTATTGGTTAATGTTTTAGAAGTCTCTCCCCAATTAAATGTATTAACATGGTTGGACTCATATCAACCTAGGTTCTGAACTGCCTCATCTCCTTTAAGATCCACCATTTACATTTATTTACTCCCATGCATGTGAGGGGAACTAAGTAATGGGGTTACAAAAAATAATCCACGGACTTGTTTGTCCTATCAAATAAAGGTGGAAGAGATTACTAAATGGACATAATAGTTAAGTTAATAAAACTTTTATCATATTAAAAACCCATGAAATAAATATTAATTTAAATTGAAAAAAAAAACACATATATTGGTCGGTCAAGCTCTTGATTATCCACTCATGCAATGATTATGGATTTAATAAACTAGATATATTTCATTTATATTCATTATTTATTTGAGACAAATAACATAAATTAATAAACTAATTGTATTAATAATTAATTAATTCATTTATATTAATTATATATACAAATAGTCTTAGAAATACTCATCTTCTATAGCATTAAATAAATAAAATAATTTAATTTAATTTAAAATTAATTAAGTACATAGACTTTATTGATGGAAACAT
Organism: Viscum album; assembly: GCA_963277665.1. Lineage (NCBI taxonomy): Eukaryota > Viridiplantae > Streptophyta > Magnoliopsida > Santalales > Viscaceae > Viscum > Viscum album. The sequence goes on along the minus strand of OY728128.1, from coordinate 677,987,452 downwards.
GGAATGTGCCCCTCTAAACAATATAGAAACCCATGTTGTTCTTGTTGTGTATTTTGTAATTACAAGGCATATACCATAAATTGTGTGTCATGATATTACATAGTGTTTTGTTACATGATTCAAGACAAGTATTGAACATGACATTTTTTTATAAGACATGTTTTTAATATAAGTGTTATATACCGCTGGAAATGCATATAAACTACACATCGTGTATGATGACCACACAGAACATGTAGTTCTAAAATAATGTGTAAATTAATTAAGCATTTATTACTCTAAAAAACTCTCTCACACTGTGTGTATGCCAGCTACACACCTGGTATTTAGGATTAATTTCATAATTAATTTACATTCCAAGTATTTAATTTAAATGATTTATAATCTAGATCAGTGATTTCTATACATAAATGGGTATGAGTAACATGGGGTGTATAGGATACTATGCATGATGTTCTCCATGTTGGTTCTGAACACAGCAGAAGTGTAGAGTTTGGGGGACATGAATTTTCTTTAACTGTATTTGATGACCACTTTGGGATCAATACGATGTAGAATTCCAGTATCCTCAAATTGAAATCAAAGATTTAGACAATGAGAATAATAGTGTCAGATCTGAGAAATAAGATCTTTCACATCATGTTTATAATTAATTTAAGAATTTTTAAAGAAGTTAAATACCTAGGCCTTCATTACATTCTTCATTGAAGATCGTTGATCGTCCGAAATGACCCTTCTAGTTTTCATTTGCTACCCTTGTGAGGATCCTTGTATAATCCCTCTAGTAGTGATCCACACGTGCTATAATGGTCTCTGATCAACACCAGTCATTCCACGGGAGCTAGCATAGTGGAAAGAATGTCTTGAGTTGATAATTCTTGATCGATCAATCTTCAATCTTGAATAAAATCTCTTGTTCTCAAGAGGGGGATATGAGAGGAGTCTAGAGAGAAAATGTTTAGCACAATAATTATCAATTCACCGGGGTTTAGCATAATAGATGTGTCTTCCAATTAATCAACATGTGGTTTCAGTTACAATATTTAATTGTGAAACATCAAATAAATGATTATATAAATATTAGATAAATTCTATGCCACATAATAACAATAACAACATCATTATTTGTCGTGCAAAAACTTGCATGAAATGGAAAAATAAATGCAATATCAAGCCACATAATGATAACAATATAATTATTATTTCTTGTACCCACTGGATAAACATTATTTATCAAATTGTAAACAACTAATTTATCAACGGACATAGTCTTGGTCCGTTCGAACGCCTCTTCCATTTATTGAACATCGGAATAAATTATTTTATTTACTTAAATAAATGTTTTTATTTACAAACTATTGAATAAATATATGATAAATGTTCAATTAAATAAATAAATAAATATTTTATTCACAATCCAGTAAATAAATATTTATTTAATTTATATGATCATTTTAACATGAATAAAATTATTCCTTGGTCTAGAAAATAATATTTATTCCATTAATTAAATTCGAATATAATTTAATTTATACCACTAGAAACACATAGTGTGTGACCCTCTAGGATTCTTTCTTGTTGGCATTAGGTGGGCTTGCCTAACTATAAGATTAATATCTTGAAATAGGTCAATGTTCCCAATAGAAATAAATTAAAGTAGCAATGAAGACATCCATATTTGAACACTTACTATGTAATATAATCATTTTGTCACAATGTCAAATCATGTAGGTTTCATGAAATTTTCATCAACCTATATGCTTGAAACGTCAATCTTTAACTAATTCAAATAAACTCATCATCACACCAAGGCCATGGAATTTAGGGATATATTTATATTTCAATCAAAGGGATGAAATACAAACTTCCATAATTGGAAGAGAAAAATCCTTCCTCGACATATCCATTAATAACATGTCTTTCGTGATTCACCCAAATATACCCTACTTCTCACCAACATATGGCTTGACGATTTTCATTAGAAAATCAAAGTGCATGATTCATCACAAGAATTAATAACAATATTAAATTCTAAGGACCATTACACATGCTCGAAATTTGTAATATCCAATAACACAAAAACATGAAAAAATCAAACTGGAAAGTTTGTTCTCATAATCTCCCGACATGGTGATTACCAAGTGTGAATATCTTGAGAATATGTATCATCTGCTTATGAGTACTTGCACCTGATAGTATGTATATTATGTGTCTCATCATAGTATATCATCCAACCAGAGAACTATATTTAAAAATATTGTCCTATCATTTCAGGATTCTCATCATAGCGGGGAACTTCTATGACCTTATTAAAGCAAAAAATACTCTAGGACATTATTACATTATAGTCATGTAGAAAAATGAAAAATATGTAATAATATGTTTAATATTAAAATACATTAAATATTCATGCAATCAATGTACAAATAGTTCATTATAAGACACCAACTCCAATAAAATCCCACTTAGACTAGATCCTACTACTTATGAATTTCAGTCTGCAAGACCTCAGATGATTATCATGTGTCTAATGAGTCTAGGTTTTAGTCAAGGGGTCCACCACATTGTCTTATGTGGAAATACTGGTAACTGTAACTACACGTTTCTGAGAAAAATTTCTTAATATATGATATTTTCATTGTATGTTCTTCATCCGCTGATGTAACCTTGGATCTTTTGAGAGAGCCACCGTTGTAGTATTATAACAATAAAGTAGGATGAGATCTTTACTTATAGGTACCAAATCCAGTGATTGGAAGAATCTTCGTATCTAAACAGCTTCTTTAGCTACCTCAGAAGATGCAGTATACTTGGACTCTAGTGTATAATCTATGACTACACCTTGCATTGAGCTCTTCCATCACACAACACCTCCATTCAAGCTGAAGATGTATCCTATTTAGGAATTTTTGTCATATTGATCTATCAGGAAACTAGAATCTACATATCCTCTGATGACTAGTTCTTTATCTCCCCCACAAAAATGGAACATATCCTAAGTATGCCTTGGATACTTAAGAATTGTCTTGACTACCATAAATGTCAGTCACCTAGATCATGTTGATATCTTCCAACCACACTCAATGTGTAGGCGATATATAGCCTAGTACATAGGATAACATACAAGATTAACCCAATTGATGATGCATATGGAATCCTTTCCATTCTCTTTCATTGATCATGAATCTAAGGAAATATTTTCTAGGAAATATGAATTTCATGTGACATTGGCAACAATTAAATATTTGATTGTTCCATACTGAATCACTTCAGTATCTTTTCAATGTATATACTTTGACTTAGTCCCAACAATATCTTTGATCTATCATGATGGGTATTGATCCCAATAATATATGCCTCCTCTCCCAAGTCCTTAATAGAGAATAATTTATTCAACCATTCCTTAACAGCCTGTAAGAATAATATTTAGTTTCCAATAAGTAATATTTCATCAACATATACTATTTGGAAAACTACTCCACTCCCAATAAACCATTTGTATACACAAGGTTCACATTCATTCTTTATAAATACAAATTCTATTATGGATTCATCTAAATGAATGTTCCATGACTTAGATTATTTCTTTAATAAATAAATGAATTTTTATAACTTTCATATCTTATTGTCATCCATTGGAGTCACAAACCATTTAAGTTTTTTCATTTAGAAATCTTCCTAAAGGTTATCGTTAAGGAAGGTTGTTTTGACATCTATTTTCCAAATCTCATAGTCATGGTAAGCGGTAATGTTCATTAGAATTATGATGGATTTCATCATTTCAAATGGTTAAAATATTTCATCGTAGTCAATTACTTGAGGCTGTTTAAACCCTTTTTCAACTAGTCATGCCTTATAGGTACTGACTTGTCCTTCCATGTCCAGTTTCTTCTTGAATACCCATTTTCAACCAACAAGCATTACATATAATAGAGGATTTACCAAAATCCATACATGGTTTTGGTGCATGGAATCCATTTCAGAATTCATGGCCTCTTTCCAGTTGGCAATTTCTGTGCCACTTACACCATCCTTATAGGTTAGAGGATCATTATTATCAACTAATAATGAGTCACCATCTCGGTAACTAGAAAAACATACCATTTGAGTTATATAACCTCTCCTATACTCTTATAAATTACTAGTGTCTCTGGAAATGATCTTTTTTCCATGGGGCTTTGTGTAATATGCTCATGTACCCAATCTTGTATACCTTAAGCCTCAACTTCATCGAAGTCTATCTCAGTCCCAATATATCTTTTGGATATGTGCTCCATCTCAAAACAATATGGTGTGCCTTAACACTATAACCTTTTTGTATGAGGGTACATATTAGTAATATCCACTTATTTCCTTGTGGTATCCAATAAAGGTACACTTTTTTCCTTAGGTTGTGTTCTTTTTTACTTGAAGAGGCCTTAAAAAATACTTTGCTTCCACACAAATGTAAATTCAATAACATGGATTTTCTTTCACTCCAAAGCTCATATGGAAAACCATTTATCAATTTACTTGGTACATGTTTTTTTATGTGTGCCTTTATTTGTAATTAATATCCCTAAAAGTATAATAGAAGACATGCATGACTCGTAATTAATCTTACCTTGTCCAACAAGGTATAGTTTTTCATTTCTCTTAAACCATTCCACTGGTGTGTGTAAGGAGTGAGTTGGGATAGGATCCCAAACTCTCGTAATTATTCAATGAAGTCTTGATTAATATATTTTTTCCTTGTTTTGAGTGGAGTTTCTTAATCTTCATACCAAACTAGTTGTCAACTTCATTCTTGTAAACATGTGTGCCATACACCAAGTGGTTTTAGTTCAAAAAAATCTAATTATCCATCTTGATGTAACTTTTTTAAGAGTTTCTCATTTGGATGACCTAGCCAGTGATTCCCAAGTTGGGTGTGGTATGAGTCGTGTGAAGTAGTTTTTATATCGATTTCTATTACTTGGTTTGTGTATTCCAATAGGTAAATATCGTTATATAAATGTTCCGTACCAAAACAAATATTATCTTTATAAAATAAGACACATTCATTTCCGAACGTGAAAATAAATCCATTTGTATCTATTCGGTATATAGAAATAATTTTTTTGGTAAAATAAGGCACATAATACCAATATTTTAACACCAAAATCATCCTAGTTGACAACATGAGGAGGTAGTCCCTAACATCTACAACATCAAGTCTAGCTCCGTTGTTTGCTCAAAGATCTACCTTACCTTGGACAATTTTATTAAATCTACTTGGTTCCTATATTTGGATACATATGTGAGCATAATAGGATGTATCTAATAACCAATTTATAGAAATAGATATTTTTTACATGATAAAAAACGCACCTGAAGCTTCCGTTTACGTCTTTAGCTGGGTGCTATTTTTCTTCCAATGGCCCTTCTTGCCTCACACAAAACAAACAGCTTCTTGTTCCCTTCTATCCCCCTGATATTTCTTTTCTTGGAAGGGCATGAAGAAGATTTGGGCTAAATTATCATCACCTTACCTTTCCTCTTATTCACTATAAGGATAAAAGTATTTTCACACTTCATAACTTTGCCCACTTGGGGAAGGGGGATAATAATATCTGGTAGACACTTATCAAGGTTGTTTATTTGGAAATTCACAACCAAAATAGAGAAACACTGAGGAAATGATGTGAGAATGAGATCAGTACCCAGTTCATCAGGTAATGATGACTCTATCATCTAAGAATTCTATTCGTGGTGTTGAATGACCTGAAGGTATCTAAGCCATTCGCAGAAGTTACTATCGGTGAGGATTTTGTCTGTATCTAGTATTAATCATAGGAATAGTTTAGTTGACAAGTTTTTCATTTTTATTCAAAAATTAAAAGAGAAAATAATTATTACTTTCTTGAATACATTTTATGGAAAATAATAAATTAATTTTAATAAGTTTCCTACTATTTTATCACATCCCAATGGCCCTCGCAATTTAATTCTTAATGTCTAGTTTCAAGGGAATTCTAGTGTAAAGGATCCATATTACCCTTAGCATAACCCCAATAAGGGTTTTTCAAGATTATTGAAGGTATTTAGGTAGGTAGGTCTTTGTCAACTATGGTCTTACTTCTCCTTGATCTATTGAGTGGAAGCCATAATCCTAAAATCCTAACATGGACTTCCTCAACAATTTCCTCTAATATTACACCATGTCTTGCAAGGGATACTCCTCTTTATGTAATATGATTTATGTAAACCTAAAACTTTCATAAGGGCTTCCTTCTTAAAAGTTAGTTTCCCAATAATTATTTTCAAAGACATTGTTTTATTGGGTCTTTCCCTTAATCATGTAAAGTAAGTCTTAGTCTGACTTAATATTTTATTAAATTATTTTTATCTCTTATGTGTAAATTACTTATTATCTTTGTCAAATGCTTGTTAATATTAAGTGGAACATACTTAAGAGATTAACCATGTCATGATAATATTTACACGTAATCCTAGTTAACTTTCATTCCATCTTACATTCTAGTTTAATTCATTAATTATGTGATCACAACAACACATCCATAATGGTAAACCATGAAACTGAAAGAAATAAAATAAAGTAAATGGCATGATCATGAGATTTTGTAATGGACAGTTTATCTAGAAGTTTGTAAACTAATAAATGAATTTGGGGGAGAAACAGCTTGAACCATTTAAAATTTGTGTTTACAGCTTTCCACATGTCCACATTTGTTTCCCTTGGATTGGTCTCATCTCAGCTCCAGCTTGAACTGCCTCCACTAGCATGGGAGCTCCATCCATTACATATTCTTTTTAACTCACATGTAGCGCATGAGATACATATTAATGAGGATAGATGTCATGAATACCAATAATTTATTTTAAATAAATTAAAAGGAAACCAATCACATATAATGGTATGGTCTATCTCATGATAATCCACATACGTGCAATGAATTATGAATTTAATAAAACTATCATTTAAAAAGTTAATCATTAATATTAAGATAAATCACACCTAAATTGATTAATTGTTATCTTTAATTAATCAATAATTTTATCTTAATCCTTTTCAAAATTTCCCTGATACACTCATCCATAACATTGTAGGTAACATGGTGGACACCCATTTGAATCTACATGATATATAATTCTGAACATTACACAAACATTAAAGTTTTAATTCTGTGTAATTTGGTAAAGTACACAGCGTGTACTGCCTTGAACATCTTATCTGAAGTATATTCCTAGGGACTCGTCATGTGAGGCATAATTCTGAAATCTTGGAGTACACAGTGTGTCCAACAGGCCACACATTGTGTTTTCTGTGTGTTAAAGGTTTCCAGTCAGCTTAGCCATGTTTTCGATACACGGTTTTCCCCTTGACCCGAAGGGACTACACACTATGTCCAGTGGGATACATGGTATGTAATTCTGCTGACCATGCACCAGTCTATCTTGGTCAATATGTGGGGTAAGAATTAACTACACCACATGTATGTAATTCACATGGCTTGAGTAATTTTCGAATTACTCCCAATGCACAGAACATAAATACCAAATTTTTGATCTAGATTACACGGTGTATATGAAAGATTACACGATGTGTAAATCTGAATACACGGCCTAAACTATTGTGTTACCTGGACAGAATCATCGGCACCTTCTAATGGGATCCTCAATTTAATTTTAATTAAAAAATTATTTTTTTCTGTTAGATCTATGAGAAACAAAAAGAGGAAGAACAGATCTTGAAATTTAGATCACAAGAATGATTAAATGTGAATTTAAAACCCAAATTATTAAAGAATAAATCATCAACAAATTATTTAAATAATTAAAAATGATTATGTGACCACTCTGATACCACTCGGTTGTTCTGGATGCATTTGAAGCATTTTATTTGGGAGGGACGAACTTTTCTTTTCCAATAATTGATAACCAATGTGGGATCAATATGACGATGAACGCCTGTATCCATGGATAGAAATCAAATATTTTGACAAAGAGAAGAATAGAACATGATCCAAGAAATAGGATCATGCATATCTTGTTTGTAATTAATTTAATAATTTTTAAATAAATTAAATACTTGGTCTTCATTACATTCTTCATTGACAAACTTTGATCGTCCCGAATAACCCTTCTGAACTGCCTTTATTGCACTTGTGAGGATCCAAAGTGGAATTCCTCTAGCGGTGACCCACACATTCACCAATGGTCTCCAATCAATGGCACTCGTTCTCTGGGTGCTAGCTCAGTGGAACAAATGTCTTGTGCCGATCATTATTGAATGATCATTCTTTAGCCTTGAACAACTTCTCTTGTTCTTGAGAGGGAGAGATGAGAGGAGTCGACAGAGAAAATTTTTAGCTCAACAATTCTCAATTCATCGAGGTTTTTTACAATAAACATTCCTTCCTATAAATCAACATGGGGTTTCAGTTACCATATTAAATTCTAAAAAAGTAATTAAATGAAATTATAACTATTAGTGAAAACCCATACCACATAATACAATAATATATATATATTATTTGGGGTGCTCCAACTTGTTCAAAATGAAACCATAAATGAATTACCGTAACACATAATGATAAAAGTAGTGATATTATTTCTTTCACCAACTGCATAAATATTATTTTCCAACTTGTACATAATTAATTTATCAGTGGACATGGCCTTAGTCCATTAGAACTCCTCTTCAATTTATTGATCTCCCAAATAAAAAATTGTATTTTCTTAAATAAATATTTTTTATTTAAAAACCAGTAAATAAATATTCATTAAATGTTCAATAAAATAAAATATATATATATTATTGAAAATCCAGTGAGTAAATATTTATTAAATTTATGTGATCATTTTAACATGAATAAAATTATTCATTAGTCTTGAGAATAATATTTATTCCATTAATTTAATTCAAATAGAATTTAATCGAGACCAAAAAAACACATAGTGTGTGAACCTCTAGGATTCTTTCTCATTGGAATTAGATGGACTTGCCTAAAGTGCAAGATTTCTATCTAGAAAAGGGTCATGGATACCAAGAGAAAAAACATAAAGTTGCAATGATGACATCCACATATGAATGCTCACTGTGTAATATAATCTCCTTATCGCAATATCTCATCAAGTAAGTTCCATGATATTTTCATCAACCTATATGCTTGATACATCATTCTTTGACTACCTGAAATAAACTCTTCATTACACCATGGACATGGAATTTTGGGTGATGGTTCTATTTCAATCAGAGGGCCGAGATAAAAACTTCCATAAATTGATGGAAAAAATCCTTTAATTATCCATTAATAACATGTCATTATTGATGTAGCCAATGTACCCTACTTCCCACCAACATATGGCATGATTGTTTTCATCAGTAAATCAAAGTGCAGGGGTCATGAAACGTAATAATGAAAATTTAAAATTCTAAGGACCATTACACATGCTCGTAGATAATAATATTTGATGACACCAAAATACGCAAAAAAAAATATTGGTGGGTATGTTCTAATAATATTCCGTCTTGGAGATTACTAAATGAGAACATCATGAGAAGAAGTTCAATCTGCCTATGAGTACTCACACCGGAATTTCTATATACTATGTGTCCAATCGTACTTTTTCATCCATCTGCAATACTATATTTAAGAATATTTCCATACCACTTCATGGTTCTCATCACAGCGGGGAGCTGTTGTGACATTATCAATGCGAAAAATACTCTAGTACATTATCACACTATATTTATGAAGAACAATGAAAAATATGTAATGATATTTTTAATATTTAAATACATTAAATATTCATGTAAACAATGTACAAATAGATGGTTATAGGATTCCTACTTTAACACTCCATTCTCAATCAATCTGCATAACATGCTAAGGGACTTTGTGTGTATTCTTCATGGAGATTTATGTGTTGAATGAAATGTATCAAATCTGTACAATCTGTTGTCAAAATTGGCCTTTTAGTTTTTTTCTGTCAATTTGTTGAATATAATTAATATATTCCATTTACTTTAACCAAATGATTTCAATGATTCTCATTGGGACAAAAATTTTGATGTTACAGTTCATATACACGAACTACATGTCATGTAAGCCATAAAGTCATGTTCTCTCTAGCTATTATATATGCTACATGTAATGAATATATGTACTATTCACCCACATGATGACATGTGATTTACACTGATGCATCCTTGTGTAGTTGACTGGTTTACAATATTTTTTTTGTTACACAATGTGAAATGGAATCCTTCGATCAGAATCATTAGCACCTAAAAATGGTATCTTTGGTTGTTCATCATCTATTGTTGTCCTTTTCATGGTCATATGAAGTAAATGAACAAATTATATATACAATTAAAAACAAGAACAAATTAAACTATAAATAAAATACTACCATCAAATTTATAAATCGATCAATTATTAATAAATAATTATAAATTAAAATGTTATAAATTTGATAATACGTAAAGGTTTGGGGACATAGAATAGGTAGTTAAGAATGTGCCCAATAAATGTTTTTCATCAGTTTCAATGGATTTCAACTCAGAATTTTATGAATATAAACCTCAGATCCTTGAGACAGGATCTTTCACGTACAAATTATAATTAACATATATAAATAAAAATAACATTTCCCTCTTATACATTATTTTTTTTTCAAATCGATTGAACCCTTCTTACTATATTAATACACATAGATTTTTCTCACATTTTTATAAATTTTTTATATATTTTTAATTAATTATATTAATTATTACTTGGGTTTTGAGCTTATTTTTTTACTTTTATAGTATTTTAATTACTTGTAAATTTTTTTGTTAAAATTATATTTTAATTTTAGAAATTAATATTATTTGTACTATATTTCATTTTAACCATATATTATTTTTTGTATTAGTATAATTGAAATTAGTATTATTATTAGTACTGTTACTTATTCTTACTATCATTAAATTATATTAATGATATTTCATTACTAATTTAATTATTTTTATTAGTATAATATTCCCTAAATTTTTACTCTGGTATTATATATATTTGTTATATAATAACATCCAAGTAATATTTATTATTATATTATTATAATATGGTTTTAAATATTTTTTTTCTTATATTGAAAATTTTTAATTGATTTTTGGATTCCATTTTAAATTTCAAATTTGGTCTCCAAATTTTACATGCCTAAACTCATGGGTATCCCCCTCCTATTCAAAACCAACAGCCGCATCACCTCCTTGGTCAAAAACTCTAGAAGTTTCATCATTGGAAGATTCAATCTCTACCCTTCGCTAAATCAAGCACCCATACTCATCCTACAATCCCACCTCGTCAATCTCTTCTACACCATCTCAAATAGGCTCTACAATGCACACAATAATAATTTATCACCAACCCACCTTTTCTCTATCCTCATGAAACTCTTCATAGATTTATTCTGTCCTTTCTCCATGCTTTATCATGACCATTGTAGTGCCTATTTCCGAACTGTTTGACCTATTTTCCATGAAAAAAAATCCAGGTTACCCCACTCCTTCCATTTATAGCCCATAGTTGCACCTTCTTCTTTGTCAAAATCCCTAGAATATTCATCATTACAGGATTCCATCTCCATATTCGGGTAAACAAAACACCCATACTCATACTCCACTACCACATCGCTCATCTCCTCTACACAATCTCGAACTAAGTCTACCTTACGCACCAGCACAAGTTGTCCCCAACACACCTTTTATCCAACCTCATTAAACACCTCATGAATTTCATCATTTATTTCTCCATGTTTTATCATAGCCAGCATAGTGCCTATTTAGAACCTCCTCAATACAGAAAACCACCCTACATATCCTTTATAACCATCACTACACACGCACTTGTAGTGTGATCCCATAATAAACCAAACCCCTTTGTAGAATCACTACCTCTTTTTGTCGCCAAACGACCTTCGATCCATTCTCATGAAACACCTCATTAATTTCATTTTACCTTTCTCCCTGATCCATCATCACTAGTATAGTGCATATTGTCGACCTTAGATTCTTTTTTTCGATGAAATAAAATATGGGGAACCCCTCCTTCCATATACAACCTGTAGCCTAAACCCCACCTTGGTCAAAACCATAAAAGATTTATCATTAGAGGATTCCATATTTATATTCGGCTAAAAAAATCACACATACTCATCCTCCTCTACCTCCTCTCACATATCCTCTAAACCATCTCTAATGGAATCCTCCCTACACACCAACACAAGTTGTCAGTAATCCATGTTTTCTCCATCATCATGGAACACCTCAAATAATTCATCCATCCAATCTCTATGCTCCATCATCACCAACATAGAGATTATTGACCACCTCCTCATTATAGAAAACCACCCTAAATTTCCTTCACATACAACAATACTAAAACACTTTGTAACTCCGAAACCCTATTTACCCAGAGTCGGTGCATTATTACATAACATTGGCGTGATTTCAAGGAATCAAGTCCCGAAAGACCAATCAGTTTGGAAGTCATAGAAAATAGATTACATACATGAACGTTACATTACACATTAAAAAATAAAACACACCCTAAATGATCCTTTAATAATAACATTAATCCCCTAGATTAACCCTTATTATTAATTATAAAACACTTCTTGGAATCCTGGGAAAATAAAACATAATAAAGGGGTGAGCTCAAATGATCAGTATGGATAAAAATATAGCATAAACATTCATAAATAAGCATAAACATTTAAGGAAATTTATAAGACTAAAAAAGGAATATTAAACTTAAACATCAGTATAATATGGAAAATATAAATCAAATAATTTCATTTACTTATTCACATGGATATCTTACTAGTCGAATAATCACATGCAATATCAATTTCCAATTTCATAATGATGGAATTCATAATGCCAAATTTTATAACCACATAGTCAAGGCCATGTGCCAAGACAACAAATAATATTTTGTCAAGACCTTGTACCAAGACACTATTTTGTCTCATTAGACCTACCGATGTAATGAGGATCTATAGCAGGCTCCACCCATCACTTGCTAAGACCAACGTATTCATCATATGAAAATGTTTAAACGTAACATAAACATTCGTATTAAAACTGGAATATGAAATGTCAATACTTTATCCATAAACCATTAATGGTATAGAAATAACACATCCACAGTCAAACATATCATAACTCATTCTATAAAATATTGAATATTTTATTTATAATAAATCAACCTCAATAAAGAATAATATTCAAAAAGGATGTTGACATAGTGGAAAATGATTTATAAACCTCTTTGAGAGAAATTTCCCTTTTTATGAAAACATTTAAAATTAAAAAAAATTAGAAAGTAATAAATTTAAATACATTTTTTAATCAAATTTTCTTATACCACTTTGAAACCTTTTAAATGAATTAACATTTCAAAAACATTCACATCCATATAAATAATTCCTTAAATACAATTTTGAAAACATGGACATTAATGAGAATGATTAAGAAGAATAAATATTTAAACCATTTAAAATGATGATATAGTTAAAGTGCCTCATCCATAAAACCTTAAAATTTTCCTCTAGAAAATAATTTTATGAAACACAGATGTGGATGATAAGGAGGTCCCAGTAGAAACTTACGTAAACACAACCTCTGATAATAAAGAGATTGTGAAATTAACCCTTACCTTGTACTTTTCCTTGGTCAAGGGTAAATTAACCTCTTATATAATAGTTAATTAATTTTTATTAAATTATACAAGAACCGAATACATAAATATGATATCATATATGTTCTTTTACTATTACTTTGTTAATAATATTTTAGTAGTATCACCGTTTCGAGTGTTAACTAACATGTTTTCCTTTATATGGTTTGTTATGTAAGCCATTTTTGTTATGGATATGATGTATTCAATTCATATCAAGAATGATATTAAGTTCATAAAAATTATTTTTAATAATAAAATGAAAATTATTCTTGAAAGATTACGATGGGGAATGAATCTCATCCTGTTCGTGGAGACCGTAATCCGTACGTACGCACGAGCGACAATATCATTATATTGATGGTGGAATCGTATGTAATTGGATGGTGTGTCATATATAAATAATCATTAACATGTTATATTTATTTTTTACATCAGATATACTCAATATTATACCCATCTAAATAATGATGTTTTTGAATAACAAACAACACCACGACGTGGAGACAGTAAGTCGTACATACGCATGTATAGTGACTTTTTCATTTATCAGATGGCTAGAATAAATAATATGGTTGTACCATATTTATAATAACATCACATTATACAGAAGGTACTTGATTTGTTATTTTGGTATGGAAACAACAAATAAAGAGGAAATGGAAGAAGAAAAAAACGTGAAAGAGGGTGGTGAAATTATTACCTCTTCTTCGGGGGTTTCCTGTTGAGTTGATCAAAAGCGATCCTTAGGTTGGATTTCCGATCGAATTAAGGACTCTAGGTTTATTTGAGAGAATTTGGGAGTGTATTTTGGTTGGGTTTAGCCGATCCAAATGGATTTCGTGGTGTGATTTTGAGAGAAGGGGAAGTGCCCTTTTAAAAAAGGGTGAGGGTCACTTCAAGAAAAGATTAAAATATTAATTTATTATACAATCATATACGGTTTATAATGGCCCCAAAAGAATTTATTTAGAGCCTTAGGTGGTTATGCGTCTACATCCTCTCAACCAATAGGTTTTATATAAGTTTAGGTAATAATCTTGACCTTATCTTTTAGATTTATCTCTTTGTTAAATAGTTTAACTTTTACCGTGTCTTATTGTATTCTTACACTATATGGTTAATAAACATACTATAAACATCCAAAATAACCTCAAGTGGTAAATTAATGACATTTATAATATTATTTAATCTCTTTTCCAGAAACATATATTTTTAGGAATATTATATCAACCAATAATATTGTATTTGTTTTAAAAATTAATTTAGGATAATTTTGACAATATTTGGTATTTTGTTTCTATGAAAGTCAAAACAACCTTATCACATCGAAAAAAATTTCTAATAAACCCAAACATATGATAATAACCCATAAAAATAGTGGAATTCATTAGAAGTCTCAATTTACATTTATTTGGATATTTATAATTTCAATTATTTTAATATTTCATTAGTAAGGTAATTACTGCATCATAATTGTATCATAAATAATTAAATTATATAATGTATAAAAATTCAAAAAAATTACCATTATGTATAAAATATTTTTAGATTTCTAATTAATATTTATATTCAAATTTATATTGTGTGTAACACTATATTAAAAATAGTTTAGTTATTAAACTTTGAATTTAACACTTTTAAATCTTCCTTAAATAAAATAATAATAAATGTCCTAATCTAATCCAAATGAACCTAAAGGATAAAATTTTATTCCTAAGGTGTTTTTGGTCGAATTAAACTTATACAATAGAATTAGGACATGTGTTAGGGTAATTAGAATATCATTTCGATCTTTAATTACCCTATATACTTTTAATCATGGTAAATAAAAGTCAAAACTTGCGATTCGCCAAAAATTATTTTCATATTATTGAATCACATTTTACATAATGATGTCAACTATGTCACTAGGATTTTTGAAATTCAACTCACAGAAGAGGTAAATTAAGGTTTATGCAAATTTGATAACGTGCTAAGAAGGTGGGTAAAAGAGGTTAAAACGTTCAATAAAATTTTATACATCTAATTTTTTTATAAAATCAATCCAATGAATTAAATTGGACTTATATAAATATTATATATCTATTTTTAATTGAAATAAATTTAAATAAAATAATTAATTATTTTAATAAAATGTCAGATTTAAATAATAAAGTAGTGTTTTCACTATTCATTAAAAAATTGAATGTTTTCAGAAAAATACCAAAAAATCACCCTAAGATAATTTTGATATTATTAATTAAAAAAAGAATTATATTTTACCAAATTCAAAACATATAAGTTACATTTATTAATTTAAAATTACTTCCCATTGTCAAAACCAAAAAGCGGGTTTTTAAGAAGTAAAATTTATCAAAAGATTAACATGTGTTTATGTAAAATTTAAATGTGAAATTACTTATAATGACCTAAATTGTATTAAATTATAAATATATAATCTAATTCTACTTCAATAACTTTAAAATGATTAATTTAACACTATAAATTATTTTTATTAAAAAAGTTGTTTTCAATTAAAACATAGTATTTTTCACTAATTGTCAAAATATGAAAGTTATCATAAGATAAACAAAAATTTATCCAAACAAAATTTTTATGTAACACTTATAAAGAAGAATTTAATTTCATAAATTTGATATATTAAAGTGTTAAATATTGGAATTAAAAAGTGTTTTCTATTAAAAGGCGGTAAAATTGCATTTTTTTTAAAATACTTCTTCAATCTGAAAAAATGAATTTATTCTTATATTGTGTCTAAGAAACACATAATATGGATTTTAAAATTATATGGAATATATAAAATTCAAAATTCAATTAATACTATTCATACCTTCTTTTTAACGGCTAGACAGGTATGTCTTGGTGCGCTTGAACTCAGTGTTGTGTGTATCACAAGTTATTGAATTACTTTGAAGAAATAGTGTACTATAAAATCTTGGGGTGTCACATTTTTCCCTACAATAAATTGCGTCCTCACAATTTTGAATTGTTCTTCGAAAATAGAAGATTAAAAATATAAAAATATCTTTGTGGAAAATCCACATCGAAAGTTGGGTTAATAAAATTTAATCTTAATAATGGTGATAGGGAATTGAAGAAGTCACCGCAAAATTATAATCTTTATTAGATGAAAATTGGTGGAAATTAGAGACACATAATTGTAGGGAAAACATAAATATTTTTAGGGAATGATTGAGGTCATCAATCACAAAAAATTATAAAATTGATGGCCTCAAAGCCATAAATCTAAGATGATGTAAAATATCATCAGTTCAAAAAAACATAAGGTATTTGGACAACACATTTTGGGTTTTAATATCCCTTCCGAAAAGTTTAAGAATTAATTTTTTTAAATAATAAGATGAAAAAAATATACTTGACAAGTGTAGTTTCATCCTTCAACTAATTCCTACCACAAACTCATCTTTCTCTCCAAAAGAAAATATAACTCAAAAATTTTCTATTTATCCAAATCTTATAGGGTTACAAAAATAATGAATTTATAATTCATTAGCCAGACTATTAAAAAAACTACTTTATACAAACCAAGACATCATGTATTCCAGTAGTAGGTGATCCACCCTTGTCACCCTTCAGTTTCAGGTTCAAGTCTCATGGCCTTGCCGGACGCAACGGGCTTTCCTTTTTATGAAAATCCAAAAGTAACCTCAATAAATAATTTAACCTTAAAAATAATCTCCAATTTCAAAATTAATATATTCCAACCTTTATACTTATCCAAAATACTTTTTTCTAAACTCACGGTCCAAAATTTATAAGGTAAACCCAATGAAGATCCTTTTTTCCATGTAATAAAATGTTAATACCTTCATCATGTATTCATTTGAAACACTATAACACCCTGAATTTCCATAAAACCTTATTGATTATATTAATGATCCTGTATTCCTTATAGAATATTGGATGTACTCCATCTATCCAAAAATGTTTTAAAGTTAAACAATGATGGAATATACAAATCATTAATCAGTTTCAAGGAAGTAATGAATATCCAATATAATTTATCCAAGTCAATGATATATTATTCCAAAATCACTACCTCAGTATCAGAACCATATTAGGGTTTATAATTCTCTCAACCATATATTTTCCAAAAAAATTAACCTGCTATTGAGTCACTTTTTTTGGTTCCACACAATCTCAAGTCCTTAATGAAATAGTACTGTAGTACAATCCTTTTATACTCTATAATTATCATAACATGTACATAATTAATACAATACTCAAATGACACAATACTTTAACAACAACATAAGAAATCTAATCATTCATCTTTATCTTCGGTAGTATCATGACTTTATTATTATCCAATAGCAGTATTTGGGGTATACTCTGATGATTTGGACATTGATTCTCGTAGTGTCCCAACTCCTTATAGATAAAGAATTGTACATTTTAAACCTTTTTCTTACCCTTGCAATCACGCACTTGGTGTCCTTTTTCTCCACGCTTATAAAAAACTCCCATTCCCTTCAATAATTCACTAAGGAGATTCTTTTCAGAGTTATCACATATGGTAAAATCCTTATGTCCCATCATTCCCTTATCCATCTTTCTCTCTTACATATTTTTCTTCTCCTGTTTCCCCTCAAAGCCATATGACACAGATAATTCTTTAGTTATCTTATTAAAACATGATGTTATTTCTTCATATGATGAGAACATGTGGGAGACTATTTCCCTTTTAAATTTTGGCTTAATACCATGAATTATATGATCCTTCTTAATCTTTCGATCATGCGTATTGCCGGAATTCTCATTCATTCTACTAGGCACCATTTCTAAAAAAATTTATACACAAGGTTAGTTTATGAATCGCAATGCATAATTAAAAACTTGTAAAATACCTAACATAAATTGAAAATATTATTCAT
Source organism: Viscum album (assembly GCA_963277665.1). Classification (NCBI taxonomy): domain Eukaryota; kingdom Viridiplantae; phylum Streptophyta; class Magnoliopsida; order Santalales; family Viscaceae; genus Viscum; species Viscum album. The sequence continues at coordinate 677,968,845 of OY728128.1, read as the reverse complement.
ATAATTTATAGTCAAAAAATGTTTTCATTGAGAAAGTATATACTCCTAAATCTCACATAATGGCTTCTAATGAAAATATTATTTATCCTAAGCATATCCCCCGAGAGTGTCGTAACTAAGAGTGCAGCAAGGCTCATTTTTGTGTACCAGGATACCCCAGGTCAAGCCCAAAACTCCTTGTCGTAGTTTTCACTCCTAGGTACATCTATGTCAGAGCCACCTCTACCTACTCATATTCAGACATGGATGTATTTCTTGGAAAATAAACAAAATCTCTACATTACAAAAATTTTAGGATGTTCTTCTATATTAATCATCAAAGACTATCTTATGGTAATGTTCTAAAATAAGAGTTTATCTAAATCTATTTCCAAGGTTGTTGCTAAAATTCCATTGATACCAACTGTAACACCCCGACCCCAGTTACCTAGAGTTGGTTCATTATTGCATAACATTGGTATGATTACTAGAAATCATGTCCCGAAAGATCAATCAGTTTAGGAGTCATGGAAAACGGATTACATACAGGAACGTTACATTACACATTATAAAATAAAACACAACATAAATTATCCTTTGAGAATGACATTAATCCCCTAGCTTAACCATGCTTATCAATCATAAAACACTTCTTGGAATCTTGGGAAAATGAAACATAATAAAGGGGTGAGCTCAGATGCTCAGTAAGGATAACAATATAGAAGAAACTTTTATAAATAAGTATAAAAATTTAAGGCAATGTATAATACTAAAACAAAATCCTTTTAAACTTAAACATCGGTATAAAATGGAAAAGATAAATCAAATAACACCATTTACTTATTCACATGGATATTCTACTATTCGAATAATCACATGAAATATCAATATCCAATTTCATAATGATGGAATTCATAATACCAGACTTCATAACCACATAGTCAAGGCCTTGTTCCAAGACTACAAATATGATTTTGTCATGGCCTTGTGTCAAGACACTAATTTGTCTAATTAGACATTTTGATGCATCGGGGAGCTATATCGGGCTCCACCCATCACTTAATAAATCCAATGCATTCATCATATGAAAAGGTTTAAACATAACATTAACATTTGTATTAAAACTAGCATATGAAATGTCAATACTTTATCCATACACCATGAATGGTATAAAAATAACACATCCACTGTCAAACATATCATAAATCATTCAATACAATATTGAAGATTGTATTTAAAATAAATCAAGCTCATTCGAGAATAATATTCAAAAAGGATGCTGAAATTGTTTAAAATGATTTGTAAAACTCTTTGAGAGAAATATCCCTTTTTCAGGAAAACATTTAAAAGTCAAAAAAATTATAAAGGAGTAAATTTAAAAAAAAAATTGAATCAAAGTGTTTCATACCACTTCGAAACTTTTGAAAGGATTTAACAATTTAAAAACATTAATTTCCATATAAATAAATCCTTAAAAACCATTTTGAAAACATGGACACTAATGGGAATGAATTAGAAGAATAAATATTTAAACCATTTTAAATGATGATCTAGTTAAAATTTCCATTCCATAAATCCTTAAAAAATTCCATTAGAAAATATTTTTATGAAACATGGATTTGTATGATAAAGAGGTCCCAATATATGCATATATAAAAACAACCTTGGATAATAAAGAGATTGTGAAATTAACCATTACCTTGTATATTTCCTTGGTCGAGGTCACATTAACCTCATGTATAATAGTTTAATCATTGTTGTTAAATTATATAATAACCACATACATAGATATGATATTATATATGATCTTCTAATATTTCATTGTTAATAATATTTTAGTAGTGTCATCATTTTGGGTGTTAACTGATCAGTTTTCCTTTATATGTTTGGTTACGTAAGCCTTGTTTGTTATAGATAAGATGTATTTGATTCATATCCAGAATGATATTAAGTTCTTAAAAATTCTTTCTAATCATAAAATGAAAATTATTCTTGAATTATTATGATGGGGAATGAATCTCATCTCGTTTATGGAGATGGTAATCTGTACGACCACACGAGCGATAATATCATTATATTAAGGGTGGAATCATATGTAATTGGATGTCATATCATATATATAGAATAATTAACATGTTATATTTATTATTTAAATCATTTAAACTTGTTATCATTGTAGAGACCCAAAGCTTGACGTACATGGACATTACACTACTTTTGCGGAATACATAATACATAACAAAAACAGACACACAAGGACCATAATAGTTTAATGTCTTTGGAAACTCGGAATATAAACTTCTAATCATGGTGAAAGATCTTCAACATATCCCATAAAGATCTTCCCCTTTTGTTTTCTTACCTAAAAACTTTATTTATATCCTGGGGAAAAGAAAACATAAAAAGGGTGAGCTCAAATGCTCAGTAAGGGTAAGCATGGAAGAAAATAAAACAAACCATATACATTTGATGATAAAAACATGAACATAATGTTTAAACATCGAAATATTGAGCAGTGACATAAAACATGGTAGTACGTAAGGCATAGATCATAATAGAACATCAATCATGATAAAATAGCTTGGAAATAAATCTTTTAATTGTGGAAAAACATTAATCACATGAAATTATTTCCATAGTAGCCAAGGCATTGCTGCCAAGACCATCTGAGTGGACAAGGTCTCTTTCTGAATCGAGTTTACTCCTCATTCCAGTCCTGTAACACTGAAGTAGATTAACTTACCGTTCCAGCCATGTCTATCTCATTAGATATAAATCTTTACCCAATGCATTGGAGGGAGATTTATGTCACACCCATCTCATAATGAAATCATTCTTTCGTGTGCCACAAAATAAAAAATCATACATCATAGCATAACCCATGTAATAGAATGGGATTCTTAAACATCATGCCATCATAACATAATCCAGTTAAAAAAATGGTTATCATTTCATCATAAGAAGAATAAAACCATGTAAATAATAGATACATTATACTTGAAACATCAACATATTAAATAATGTCATTTTATATGGAAATAGTTTTGATAAAACACTTGAAATGTATTCTTGAGGAAAATATCCTTTCTTCTTCAAAATCATTTTTTTTCACAAAATTACACTAAATTATAAAATAATTGGATTTTATTGAAAATAACCATGAAATATTGTAGAGTAAACATCATGAAAATAAGGCTTTAGGAAACTATAAAAATTTGTTTATTCCATATAAGTTTAAAAAACATTCTCCTCATACTTTTGACGGAAAAGTCAAAAAGTACCTTGTATGGTAAACAAAAGAAAGATTCCTTTAATACGATGTGGTAAAAGTAAAAAAAGGGGTAAAATGACTTTAAACATACATGGATGAAATGTAAACATTTTATGAAAACATTTTTAGAACATATGTACATGGATAATAAACATAACCCCAGTAAATACTTAGGAATAAAGAGTCTCAGATAAGAATGAGATTGGAATAATTATCCCTTACCATAGGTCCGATATGAATAGTACGTATCAGAACCTCCTGTATAATGATTTAAATAATTTCATTGAATTATTACAGAATCATATTCATTGTTATGATATCATATATGGTTTACTTATGACTTTATATTACCTGTTCTTTTGGAAATTCGATGTAAAAGCATCGATTTGGGGGAAATCGTTTCATTTATTGTACATGTTTCAACTTGTTGTTATTGAAATTATTACTGATATACTGATTTACTTAATTCCACAATGTAAAACATGATTTATATATAATATATATTCAGCATATATGTATATATATGATAGATCAATATATGGAATGAAATTCACCGTTCATGGAGACGGTAGGTCGTACGTACGAATGAACGTTGTTTTTGTTTCCTTATTGAATTGAATGGAATTAAGTAGATGACATACATATATATATACATAAATCAAGTATCATTATTATGTCATATATTTCATTATTACTTATTATATATACTTTATAATCATTCATGAATGGTTAACATGGAGAATGAATCTCATCGCGTCGTGGAGACGGTAGTCCGTATGTACGCACGAGCGACGATATCATTCCCATGATCGTGGAATTGTATTGAACTGTATGTATAATATTTCATAATCAATATCACTTTAAAATAATCATATATCGTTATTTATTTACACCATTATATCCATCCATGTAAGGTGGTGGTCGAAAACAAATTACACCACGCCGTGGAGATGGTATTCCGTACATACGCACGCACGGTGATTTTTTTCCCGTAGGATGGATAGAAGGTGAAATAGGGTTGTTTCATATTTATAATAACATATCAGTATATAAATAATACTTATGTTATTACTTTATAAGGAGACAACTAAAGAAGAATAAGTAGAAGAAGAAATAAACTTGAGAGAATCAGAAAAAGAGATTACCTCTTCTTCAACACACCTCCTTTAAGATTCCTCTTAAGGAAGTAGAGTTGGTCTTTTGGGAAGACCAGAACCTCCATAATGTTTCTAGGGAAGTGGAGAAGAGAAATGGTAGGCGTTGTCTGAGCTTTAAGGCTCAAAAGGGTGTGAAAAGAAGAGGGAAATAGTGCCCTTTTTATAAGGGAGGATAGGGGAACCTTTGGAAAAACATAAAATATTATTATATAATAAAGTCATATTCGATTTATAATTGCTCAAAATTGATTTATTTAGAAGAGGGAAGTGGTTCCCTTTTTAACCTTATATTTTAGATTTAACTCTATGTTAAATAATTTATCTTTTACCATGTCTTCTTGTTTTCTTACACTATATGGTTAATAAGCTTACTATAACCAGCCAAACGAACCCCAAGTTGTTAATTATTAATATATATAACCTTATCTAAGTCATTTGGCCGAACCTCATATTTTTAGGAATATAATAACAATTAATAATAAAATATTTGTTTTAAAAACTATATTATATCAATTTTGACACAATTTGGTAATTGATTTTTGTGAAAGTCATAATAGCATTATTAGTTCTAAAAAATATAATTAACTCAATAATAACATGTCATATTAACCTATAAAATTAGTATAATTCATAAAAAGTCTCAAATTACATTTTTTTGGGTATTTAAAATATCAATTATTTTAATATTACATTATTTAGGTAATTACTGCATCACCATTGTGTCATAAATAACATCAATTATTTAAAGTCTAAAAATTATAAATAAAATACCATTAGGTAGTAAATCTATTTATCTTTTTAATTAATATTTATAGTCGAATTTATCTTATGTATAACCCTATATTAAAAATGTTTTAGTTATTAAACATTGATTTTAACTATTAAAACTCTTTTTTAAATAAAATAATAATAAATTTCATAATCTAATCCAAGTGGACCTAAATGATAATATTATATTCCTTAGGTTTATTTCGGTCGAATTAAAATTATCCAATAGAATTAGGACATGTGTTAGGGTAATAATAATACCAATTTTACCCTTAATTACCCTATTTACTTTTAACCGTGGTAAATAAAAGTAAAACATTACTATTCATCAAGAATTATTTTTATCTTATTGAACCACATTTTACTCCTTGATATTAACCATTCCTCTCATATTTTCTAAATTCCACTCATAGAAGCGGTAAAATTAAGTTTTATGTAAATTTTCAAATTCTCCTAGAAGCTGGGTAAAAGACGGTGAAAAGTTCAATAAAATTTTTATATATCTAAAATTATTATAAAATGACTCTGATGAATTACATTTAACATATATAGGTATTATGTATCAATTTTGACCTAAAATATATTTAAATAAAATAAATAATTATTTAAATAAAAAGTCGGTTTTTAAATAGTAACCCAATGTTTTCACTATTCATCAAAAATTAGAAGTCTTCAGAAAAATACCAAAAATTCACCCTAGTATAATTTCGATATTACGAATCTAAAAATGAAGTCCATTTTGAAAGATAAAATTTATAAAATTTCAAAAAGTGGGTATTAATATTCATAACAGCTAGATTATATTAATATTATAATAATATCTCATTTAGTGAAACTTGGTATTACGTACTACACATGCTATCGAAGAAGGTCTTGATTTCGTGTAATGCAAGCCAAGTCAGGGCTGCGTGTAGTGAAATCTCTGTTTAGAGTTGCGTATAACATAATCAAAACTTTTTCATTTATACATTAAACAAAATCTATACTTAATTTTTTGTAGAACAATTTCCACAAAACAAACTTGAAATTGTGTATAACACGAGCCAAGAATAGTGTTGCATATACTGCAAGCTAATATGGTGTTGCGTATAGTACAATCTATTCTTGGTGTAGTGTATAATAGAATACATCAAAGAAATTGAAAGTAATATATCTCATAAAATCTCATGGTGTTACATTCTACCTCCCTTAAAATGAATTTCACCCTCGAAATTCTTCGGGGTTACAAATGGTTTGTTACTTGAGAGTTTTTTTCATAGAAACCCACATCGTAAAAAGTAATACTAAAAATTACTTTTAAAAATGAATGTTAGAAACAAAACGGATACCCAAAGTAACTCATCACTTGTGTTCCCACATAGGAGATCATAGGTGAAAATATGGATATGGAAGAGAAATATAACCGTCAAGTTCTGATGGAGACTGGTAGAGAATAGGGCTATGAAAAATCCAAGAGTCACAAATCCATAAAATTGAGATGATCTAACGTACCATATGATTCATCATATATGAGGGCACTAGGACAATATTTTTGGTTTTCAATATCATTTTCCTAATGTTGAATATTAAGAGAAATAATTACTTGATTTTGGTACAATCTCACTGTTGTTTGTGCCTTGAACAATTTTCATTTCATCTCTTAAAGAAATAAAGTTGAATTTGTCTTCCATGATGTGTTAGCAGATCATGCGATAGAATGATAGGTCATTCCATTTGTCTCAAACATAAGGTTAGCAAAAGTTATCAAATATACATAAGTCCATATATAGTGAGATTAATCATATATGGTTCCTAAAATGGACTTATACTTCATATATCATACCGCTTAATATAATAAAACTTGTTTCTACTAACCAGGGACATCCTGTAGGCCAATGGTATGCGATAAAGGCCTGTTGTACTTCAGTTGTGGGTTCGATTCCCACAGCCTTTTCTGACGTGACGGGTTGTCGCTCGTCCTATGGGTTGTCCTTTTTCTAAAACTACACTATTATAACATTCCAGAAATAGTATCAAAAAAAGTTCTAGCCTTAAACAATTAAATATGATGTCCAACTTAATCCATTCTAACCTTTAAGCTTATCGAAAATACTTCTTTCCAATCTTATAGTATAAATAAAATGATTACTAGAAATGTCATCAACCAAGCATGTGAATATCATCATTTATCCCCCATATAAGATATATCTTGTTGGTCACATTCTGAACATGTGAATACCTTAATCATGTATTCTCTTGAAAATATATTACACGTTTAACCTTAGTGAAAACATGAATGAAGTTAAAAGTTAACTCTTTCCACATACCAAAATCACAAAAATTCAATATACTCAAACCATGATATCACTTAGTACTTATATCAATCATGAGCTTATGAATACTATCAAACATATTATTTTTTCCTTATCCATTCATTATGTGCATATCATCTTCTTTCCAAAAATATCTGAATAACCTTTCATGGTTACCGGTACCATTCAACATATACATTCAAATACTTTAGGAAAATAAATTGTGTAACAATCCTTAGATGTGTCTTTATTCCAAAGTATCATTACCTATACAACATAACTCTTGATAAACATAAATCATTCCACTACCTTCTTAAACCATTGACCATGTTTCAACACTTCTTTCTTCTCAGATATCATTTGTAGTGTCCTCATCATCATCCACATAAATACTGCCCATATGACCATGCTGATTCTCTTCATGAGATTTTCCCTTAGGGAATTGGTTTGCATAATTCCCATACATTCCTCATTTAAAACATCTAATCATTGTTGATGTCGTATCAATACCATTATCTTTCTCCATGGTGTTAACTGAACCTTTTCCTTTGCACTTACTAGATTTGTTTCCTTCTTTTCCGCACCCAAAGGATCTCCCAATTCCTTTGAAACATTCTCCTTGATGACTCTTCCCAGATGATTTACATGGGATAAATTGAACTTTATTTCCTCTATGATCATCATGAAACTCCATCTTTCTCTTATTAGCTGAGTCGGGAAATAAACCAAAAGATGAGATTATTGATCATATTATGAGATTTCTGATTACGCATAATAACGATGTTTGGACTTCCAAATCCCATTTCATTTGGTTCCATTTTCCATAATATCCTCCATTATCGTGAATCTTCTATTTCCAGCCATTTTATAAAACCCAAAAAGAATAGTGTGAGAGGAAAAAATCATACTAGGAAAAAAACATAATAAAGAAGGAGTACCGTCAATATCTAACATCGTAGGTTAAATTCTTAGATTGTTACCGTAATTCTCGGACTATAAACTATACGTATACTTATCCTCGGGGACATCCCTAGACATACCTCAAATATTTCTAGGGATTTCACTAAATTTTTTGCATCCTATTTTCCAAAGTCTAACTAAACCTTTACTCTGATACTAACTGTAGAGACCAAAAGCTTGATGTACATGGACATTACATTAATTTTTCGGAATAATTAATACATAACAAAAATAGACACACAAGGACCATAATAGTTTCGTGTCTTTGGAAACTCAGGATATAATCTTCTAATCATGGTGAATGATCTTAAATATCTCCCATAAAGATCTTCCCCTTTTTTCATACCTCAAACCTTTCTTTATATCTTGTGGAAAAGAAAACATAAAAAGGGTGATCTCAAATGCTCAGTAAGGGTAAGCATGGAGAAAATAAAACAAACCATATACATTTGAACCTAAAAACATGAACATAATGTTTAAACATCGAAATCTTGAGCAATGACATAAAACATGGCAGTACATAAGGCATAGATTATAAATGAACATAAATCATGATAAAATAGCTTGGAAATAAAACTTGTAATTGTGGAAAAACATTAAGCACATGATATGATTTCTATAGTAGCCAAGTAATTGCTGCAAAGACCATCTTAGTGGACAAGGTCCCTTTCTGAATCAAGTTCACTCCTCGTTCCAGTCCTATAACACTGAACCGGATTAACTTACCATTCCAGTCATGTCTATCTCATGAGATATAAATCTTTACCCAATGAATTGGAGGGAGATATTGGCCCCACCCATCTCATAATGAAATCATTCCTTCGTGTGCCATAAAATCAAAAATCATACATCATAGCTTAACCCATGTAATAGAATGGGATTCTTAAACATCATGTCATCATAACATAATCCATTTAAAAAATGGTTATCATTTCATAATAAGAATAATCAAACCATGTAAATAATGGAGGCATTATACTTGAAACATAAACATATCAAATAATGTCATTTTATATGGAAAATAGTTTTTTATAAAACACTTGAAATGAATTCTTGAGGAAAATATCCTTTCTTCTTCAAAATCATTTTCTTTTCCCAAAATGCCATGAAATTTTAAAAGAAATTGATTTTATTGAAAATAACCATGAAATCTTGTAGAGTAAACTTCATGAAAATAAGGCTTAGGAAACCATAAAAATCTACTTATGCCAAATAAGTTAAAAAAACATTCTCCTTGTGCTTTTGTCAGAAAAGTCAAAAAGTACCTCGTATGGTAAACAAAAGAATGATTCCTTCCATACGATGTGGTAAAAGTAAAAAAAGGGTAAAAATGACTTCAAAATACATGGAAGAAATGTAAAAATTTTATTAAAACATTTTTATAACATATGGACATGGATAATAAATATAACCCCAGTAAATACTTATGAATAAACAATCTCGGATAAGAATGAGATTAGAATAATTATCCCTTACCTTAGGTCCGATATACTTAATACGTATCTGAACCTCTTGTATAATGATTTAAATAATGTCATTGACTTATTAAAAAATCATATTCATTGTTATTATATCATATATGGTTTAATTATGACTTTATATTACCTGTTCTTTTGTAAATTCGATGTAAAAGTAGCGATTTGGGTAAAATCGTTTCATTTATTGTACGTGTTTCGACTTGTTGTCCTTGATATTAATAGTTATATCCTAATTTAATTAATTAAATAATTTAAGAAATGATTTATATATAATATATATTCATCATATACATATATATATATATATATATATGATAGATCGATAAATGGAATGAAATACACCGTTCATGGAGATGGTAGGCCATACGTACGCATGAACGCTGTTTTCGTTTCCTTATTTAATGGAATGGAATTATGTAGATGACATACATATATATATATGCATAAATCTAGTATCATTATTATGTCATATATTTCATGATTACTTATTATATATACTTTATAATCATTCATGAATGGTTAACATGGAGATTGAATCTCATCGCGTCGTGGAGACGGTAGTCCGTATGTACGTATCAGCGATGATACCATTCCCATGATCGTGGAATTGTGTTGAAGTGTATGTATAATATTTCAGAATCAATATCACTTTACAATAATCATATATGGTTATTTATTTACACCATTATACCCATCCAAGTATGGTTGTGTTCGAAAACAGATTACACCACATCATGGAGACGGTATTCCTTACGTACGCAAGCGTGGTGATTTGATTTTCCGTAGGATGGATAGAAGGTAAAATAGTGTTGTTTAATATTTATAATAACATATAAGTATATAAGTAATACTAATGTTATTACTTTATAATGAGACAACTAAGGAAGAATAAGTATAAGAAGAAAGAAACTTGAGAGAATCTGAAAGAGAGATTACCTCTTCTTCGACGCACCTCCTTTAAGCATCCTCTTAAGGAAGTAGAGTTGGTCTTTTGAGAAGACCAGAACCTCCATAATTTTTCTGGGGAATTGGAGAAGAGAAATGGCAGGGGTTTTCCGAGCTTCATGGCTCAAAAGTGTGTGAAGAGAAGAGGGAAGGGGTGCCCCTTTTATAAGGGAGGAGAGGGGCACCTTTGGAAAAACTTAAAATATTATTTTATAATAAAGTCATATTCAGTTTATAATAGTTCCAAATTGATTTATTTCAAAGCTAATGTGGGTATGGGTCTAATTCCTCTCAACCAATTGGATTTAGACAGGTTTAGGTTACTATTTTAACCTTATCGTTTAGATTTACCTCTATGTTAAATAATTTAACTTTTACCGTGTCTTCTTGTTTTCTTACACTATATGGTTAATAAACATACCATAACCAGACAAATGAACCCAAAGTGGTTAATTATTAATATATATAACCTTATCTCAATAATTTTTCCAAACCACATATTTTTAGGAATATAATAATAATTAATAATATAATATTTTTTAAAAAAACTATATTATGTCAATTTTGACACTATTTGGAAATTGATTTTTTTGAAAATCATAATAGAATGATTAGTTCCAAAAAAGTTAATTAAATAAATACTAACATGTGATATTAACCTATAAAATTAGTGGAATTCATAAAAAGCCTAAAAATTACATTTAATTGGGTATTTATAATATCAATTATTTTAATATTTCATTATTTAAGTAATTACTGCATCACCATTGTGTCATAAATAAAATAAATTATTTAAAGTCTAAAAATTATAAATAAACTACCATTAGGTAGGAAATCCTTTTATATTTATAATGAATATTTATAGTCGAATTTATCTTATGTATAACCCTATATTAACAATGTTTTAGTTATTAAACATTGATTTTTACTATTTTAACTCTTTTTTAAATAAAATAATAATAAATGTTCTAATCTTATCCAAGTGTACCTAAATGATAATATTATATTCCTAAGGTTTTTTTGGTCGAATTTAACTTATCCAATTAGGACATGTGTTAGTGTAATTATAATACCATTTTTTCCTTTAATTACCCTATTTACTTTTAACCGTGGTAAATAAAAGTAAAAATTTACTATTCACCAAAAGTTATTTTTATGTTTTTGAACCAAATTTTACTCCTTGATATTAACAGTGTCTCTCAGATTTTCGAAATTCCACTCACAAAAGAGGTAAAATTATGTTTTATGTAAATTTTCAAATTCTCCGAGGAGGTGGGTAAAAGACAGTGAAAAGTTCAATAAAATTTTCATATATATAAAATTATTATAAAATGACTCCAAGTAATTACATTGAAAATATATAGGTATTATGTATCAATTTTGACCTAAAATAAATTTAAATAAAAAGTCGGTTTTTAAATAGTAACCAAGTGTTTTCACTATTCATCAAAAATTGAAAGTTTTTAGAAAAATACCAAAATTTCACCCTAGGATAATTTCGAAATTCCGAATCTAAAAATGAAGTCCAATCCAAATCAAAACGTGGGTATTACTATTCATAACAGCTAGATCACAATAATATTATAATAATATCTCATTTAGTAAAACTTGGTATTGCGTACTACACACGCTATCGAAGAAGGTCTTGATTGCGTGTAATGAAAGCCAAGTCAGAGCTGCGTGTATTGAAAGCTCTGTTTAGTGTTGCGTATAACATAATAAAAACTTTTTTCATTTATACAGTAAACAAAATCTATACTTAATGTTGTGTAGAATAATTTTCACAAAACAAACTTGAAATTGTGTATAACACGAGCCAAGAATAGTGTTGTGTATACTGCAAGCTAATACGGTGTTGCATATAGTACAAGCTAATCTTGGTGTAGTGTATAATAGAAGACATCAAATAAATTAAAAGTAATATATCTCAAAAAATCTTTGGGTGTTGCAATCATACTCATCCAAATAATGAAGTGTTTAAATAGCAAACTACACCACGACGTGGAGATGGTAAGTCGTAAGTACGCACGTATGGTGACTTTTTCATTTATAAGATGGATAGAATAAAGAATATGGTTGTACTATATTTGTAATAACATAAAATTATGTTTAAGGTACTATATTTATTCTTTTGGTATGGAAACAACAAAGAAAGAGGAAGTGGAGGAAGAAAAGAACTTGAAAGGGGGTGGTGAAATTATTACCTCTTCTTCAGGTGTTTCCATTTGAGTTGATCAAAAGGTACCCTTATTTTGTCTTTCTGATCAATGTAAGGACTCTGGGTTGATGTTAAGGAATTTTGGAGGATATTTGGGTAGGGGTTCGTTGAGCCAAATTGATTTGGAGGTGTTATTTCGAGGTAAGGGGAAGTGCCCTTTTATAAGAGGGGTGAGGGTCACTTTAGGAAAAGATTAAAATATTAAATTATTATAGAATAATATTGGGTTTAAAATGGATCCAAATGAATTTATTTCTTTCCTTAGGTGGTCATGGGTCCAAATCCTCTCAACCAATAGGTTTTAGATGAGTTTAGGTTACCATTTTAACCTTATCTTTTCAATTTAACTTTTAGTTAAATAGTTTATGTTTCACCATGTCTTCTTGTATTCTTACACTATATACATAATAAACATACTCTAAACTTCCAAGAGAACTTAAAGTGTTTCATTAATTACATATATAATATTATTTATGCTCTTTGGACGAACCTTATATTTTTAAGAATATTATATCAACCAATAATATGTTATTTGTTTTAAAAATTAATTTATGTCAATTTTTACACTATTGGGTATTTTGTTTTTGTGAAAGTATTAACAACCTTATCACTTCAAAAAAAATTATCTAATTAACCCTAACATGTCATATTAATCATTAAAATTATTGGAATTCATCAGATGTCTCAATTTACATTTACTTGGATATTTATAATATCAATTGTATTAATATTTCATTAATAATGTAATTACAACATCATCATTGTGACATAAATAAATTAAATTATTTAATATCTAAAAATTATAAATAAAATACCATTTTTTGGGAAATATTTTTATATTTCTAATTAATATTTATAGTTGAATTTATATTGTCTGTAACCCTATATTAAAAATGGTTTAGTTATTAAACTTTAAATTTAACACTTTTAACTCTTCTTTAAATAAAATAATAATAAATGTCCTAATCTAATCCAAGTGGACCTAAAGGATCATATTTTATTCCTGAGGTTGTTTTTGGTCGAATTAGATTTATCCAATAGATTTATGACATGTTTTAGGGTAATTAAAAAATCATTTTTACCTTTAATTACCCTATTAATTTTAACAGTGGTAAGTAATAGTCAAAAGATACTATTCACCAAAAATTATTTTCATCTAACTGAATCAGATTTTACTTACTGATTTCAAATGTGTCTCTCAGATTTTTGAAATTCAACTCACATAAGTAGTAAAATTGAGTTTTATGCAAATTTTCTAACATGCCTTGAAGGTGGGTAAAAGAGGTTAAAATGTTCAATAAAATATTATATATCTAATTTTAGTATAAAATGACTCCAATGAATTACATTGAACTTATATAGGTAATATATATCAAATTTTACTTAAAATAATTTTAAATATAATAATTAATTATTTAAATTAAATGTCAACTTTAAATAATAACACATTTTTTTCACTATTCCTCAAAAATTGAAAGTTTTTAGAAAAATACCAAAAATTCACCCTAAGCTAATTTTGACACTATGAATTCAAAAAAAAAATATTTTACCAAATTCAAAACATTGATGTTTCATTTATTATTTTAAAATTACTTCATGTTGTCAAAACCAAAAAGTGGGTTTTTAAAAAGTAAAAACTATCAAAAGATTGATATGTGTTTATATCAAATTTAAATTTCAAATTAATTATAATGACTAAAATTTTATTAAATGATAAAAAAATATAATAAAATTATACTTAAAAACCATTCAAATTCATAATTTCACACTATAAATTATTTTGATTAAAAATGTTTTTTTTCAATTAAAACAAAGTATTTTTCACTATTTTTCAAAATATGAAAGTTATCAGAAAAGTACCAAAAATATATATCCAAACTAAATTTTTATGTCCCTCTTCTAAAGAATAATTTAATTTCATAAAATTGAATATATAAAAGTGTCAAATATTTGTTTTAAAAAAAGTACACCATTAAAAAGGTGGTAAATTGTATTTTTTTTTTAAAACAACATTTATCTGAAAAAATGAATTTTTTCTTATATTATGTCTAAGAAACACATAATATGGATGTTAAAATTATATATAATATATAAAATTCAATATTCAGTTAATATTATTAATAACTGCTTTTGAATAGCTAGTTTGTTAAGTCGTGGTGCGCCTGAACTCGGTGTTGTGTGTAGCGCAAGTTATTGAATTACTTTGAAGAAATAACGAACTATGAAATCTTGAGGTGTTAAACACTTGAAGTTTGAGACCATAGTATCTCAAACCTTGTTTTAGCATCACACCACTTTTTATGTCTAGTTTAAACTTATTTTCATCTACCCAACACTACCTCCTCTCTACATTCTCTGGTTTATGATGGTTTTAGCATGACCCGACCATCCACGGGCCATGAACCCAGTCATCTAACCCCACGGGTCTCCTGAAATACATTTTATTCCTTCCAAACATACTAAAAAATCCTCAAAGGCCAATACATGTTCTTTTAGTGTGTTTTTTCCTCACTCTCAAACAATCTACGAAACTCCCTAATAGGTTGCTAATCTTGATCACTGCTCCATTAAAATAACTATTAACATTAGATTTATAATTTGGATGTCTCTTGAAAAGAATGGTGTGCCTTGTTGACATGGGTAGTAACATTTAGACTCTTTATTATCACTTTTCAATTGGTGTTACACTCTCCACCCCTTTAAATAAAAACACCCTCGTTATGGACCCAAACCCTCAAACTGAGGTAGAGCCTCTGTAATTCCTGTTGGTTCTTGGTTTTGATTCCATTTTTACATAACCCACCCTTCCCCGGGCTGTGAGCCTAATCATCTGACCCCATGGGTCTCCAATAATACATTTTTTTCTTCCTATCACACCACCAGATATTACTCATTAGGTTATCTTATCATATTAATGACTATCCCAAAAATCTAACACATGTTCTTTTAGTGTGTTTTGTCCTCACTCACACACAACCATGGAAACATTCTAGAAGTTCACCCATCTTTATCACTACTCCAAGACAAAAAAAACTTAATTGTGGAGTTCTAATTAGGTATTCTAATGAAAATAAAGGTTCCCCTTTTTGACATTATAAGTAACATTTTTCCTTTTAAATCCCTCTTTTCTTTGGTGTTATCTTCTCTCATACTCCCTCCTAGAACTAAAAATCAACCATCAAAAGTTGGTCGCTTCCATTTGCCTATACATGAAACCATAAAGTGTGATTAGGTACCAAGGGTTTCCTAATAATGGTGTGAGATAT
Organism: Viscum album; assembly: GCA_963277665.1. Taxonomy (NCBI): domain Eukaryota; kingdom Viridiplantae; phylum Streptophyta; class Magnoliopsida; order Santalales; family Viscaceae; genus Viscum; species Viscum album. The sequence continues at coordinate 677,952,512 of OY728128.1, read as the reverse complement.
ACTCAGTAGGCCTCTATAAATGGTGTTTAAATCAATCCAGTTTCGAAAAATTAAATGAGAAATATACCAATAGTAGTAATTCGTGTCAATAAATAAAGAAATACAATAAACTGGGTTCCTCATGGGATATCCTAATAATACTACCTACTTCGGCCTCATCCATACGTCTCTAAACTAAGGTGAAACTCTACTAGTGAGGTATAAAATGTGATGGGTAGTTATAACTAAATTATTGGATTGTGAAGCATCCCCAAGAATGTGATTTGGCTTGGCTAACACATCCCTGGAATTTTAGTTACACATTATCATTCATTAATTTAAAATCCATATTTAGAATTTAAGAAGAGGCACCTTGATCCCATCCAAGGTGACCAGAAAGGAATCCCAAGTATTTCTACATGGGAATTATAAAATCCCAATAATGTAAGAGTTCATCTAAGGTGGTCCAAAAATGTAATCCAAAGTATCACCCTCAGCATGGTGGGAAATAAACCTTCTGAGACCATCCCTGATATATCACATAAAATACTGAGCATCACTCATGACCTAGTATTACCATATAGAAACTGATCTAATCCGTAGTGTCTCCCCTAGGTAACATTAATAACTTGAATGTAGGAAAGGAAAATTCAAGTTTATCCTATCCCAAAAGATAATTTTTATCACTTAAATAATGTATATAAATCATAAAAATTATCATTTAAAAAGCTTAAGAATCCCATCCAAGGTATCCTTAAGTCAGTACCCTTTTATCTCCCTTGGAATATTATACAAGTAAGTTATCCATCAATATATCATGTTATTTAAAATTTCATTACACTTGTATAAATTTAAATTATGTTGGAAAAACATTTAATTAAAGGTAATCAAGCTTTGGCCTGAAGCATAGGGCCGGACAAATGTCTAAACATATTTCTTAATTCATTTCACATTACAAGACATATTTATTATACGGTAAGACACACCTCAAATGTGTTTCAAACTATATAAATAAAAATTGATGGTAGGTCTTCAAGGATTGTTGCACCCATAGGGGTGTCTTAGGTCCGGGAGATAAAACAAATGGTTGATTTTCCGCTACCAAGGACCCCCAAGGGGCATGGATAACCATTCAATTTAATTTATTTAAACTCTTTAGGAACATCTTCAAATAACTCCTTCATGTGGGAAAATGATGCATAATATAAAATCTGAAAACTTAAGGGAAAGAAACTAGACAACCAACCTTAGGTTCGTAGATAATAATGGTCCATTTTTTGGCCTTTTATTTGAGCTAAAATATTATAGAAAAAGAAAAAGGAACAAAAAAACATAAAAATATGGAAAATTATCTCACCCCAAAATAGCACAAGAGACAGGAAGAAAAACTATTAAAATAAGGAGGTGGAGTACAGATCTTACCATTATGGATATAACACAACCAACAATAAAGGAAATAGATCTTGGATAAAGAAGATCAACTAAAACCTAGCCTATGCATAGATGAGATCCTCTCAAATCACTACTCCTAGAGGAAATAGGGATTATATTAAAAAAACGAGCCGATTCCTCTTTTAAAAAATTACATTGGGAATTTACATGGCCTGTAAATGTTTTACACACTGTCTAAATCTTGGGGTCCCTTTACCAAAGCAAACCCAACTCATGATGTGTAAAGGGGTATTTCCTACCCATTACACATTTTGTAATCAATACATGTCATGGATTATAATTACACAACATGTATTCATTACATGATGTGTACTTAGCCAGCATTTATCCACCATCCCCCTACAACCATTCCTTCCAAAAGAAAATGGACCCTACCTTAACTGTAGTTTCTGGGTTTAACCAAAATAAAAAGAAAACGTACCTCACTACAAATTTGGGAAATTAAAACCCCCCTTACCTACCAATGGTGGTAAGACATTTCCTAAGAAATGTTTTGGACACTATGCATGGGTATATCAGCCTCTTTCTCCTATATTTTTTCTAGTACATGGTTGTTCTCCTATAGAACTCGAACCAAAAGAACTGATGGTCCCCAAAGAGCCTTTGTGATGTGATAAATGATACATATAGGATGCTTCTCAAAGTATGAATCTTACTCTATCTCAATACCCTTAGGGTCAAACTAACGAGACGGGTTTGTATGATAATGGTGAAGTTGTGATATGAGGAAGGAATCTTGCATGGCATGGTACCTCTAAAGTAGTTACAACCGATAGGCTACTGCCTCGACTCTCTACGCTATATCGAAATTCCCGACATAATGGGGTGATATTTATCCCTATCTCAAAAAATTTAAATGTCCTAATATAAGATAAACTCATCGAAAAAATTGATGTCCCACCTCAAACTACAGTGGTCGATGACAACGATTAGTGTAAGACTACTTCCTGGACAAAGTTTTAGAAATACATTTATGTATCATCTATATTTTCTATGAAGACTCTTGAAATAGATGATGAACCAATATTTCTACCTCACCTGCCTCAAACCAGCATAGAGGGGAATGATATGGCCTACTATAAATGGCCTCAAAGAGATCCATCTGACTCATTTCCTAAAATATTTTAGTGAAGTAAAACTCAATGAGAGGTATATGTTTCTCTTATGAGCCTCTAAAATAAAATATGTGTGCCTAGATCATGTCCTCTAATACCCATATCATCCAGTAATACATCCCATTGGTCTGAGGGTGGTTTGTTATACTCAATAGAACCTATGAACCCATGTCCTTTTGTATACCCTACCAAAATTGTGATGTAAACTAGGTGTCTTGGTCTGATATGAAAAAACACAGAACACTATGAATTTTATCAATATTGGGTATATGAATCCTACCATTATAATTAAATTAGAATGTCTCTTGAATTAGTATAAATTATGAATCCTTGGTCAACATGTTTATGAAAACCCATATTGTAGCATAGCCTCTAGGGGATCCTGGAAATCCCATCATGAATCATGTGGTGATGTCATTCCATTTCCACTCAAGAATGGATAAATGTTGTAAAAGTCCATCAGGTCACTAGTTATATGCATTTACCTTTTTAAAAGTGGGGAACCACATGATTAAACATTTAATGTGACTCTTCATACCTATCCAGAAATTCTAATTTTGAACATCTAGGTACATATTGGTAGGCCCATGGGGAACTACCTAAAAAGAGGCATGATATTCCAAAATTAACTCTTCTTATACATAAGTAGGAACCCATACATTCCCATGGAAGAGTAGGGTATCATTTTTTTAAATAACACAAATAGGTGGTGATTTCTCACTTTAGAAAATTAACCTCAGCACAAGGCCATCGAGATTAGATATCTGTATCATATGCACCCTCTCCAGAAGGGGGGAAATCACTAATAGAGTAGCTAAAAGTGGATATTAATGTTATTCATGAACCTATAGGTGTATCTCAAAAAACAAATCCATAAACTTCCAATCACTGCTAGTCTCCTGGACGGTCTGTGTCTGAGTCTTCTGACTCAGGGCGTCAGCGACAGCATTACCCTTCTCGGGTGTATAAGCAAGTTCAACATCGCACGACTGTAGGTATTCTACCCACCCGTGCTACCTCATATTCAAGTCTCTTATGTAGATATGTTTTTATGAATTTTTGATCTAGAATAATCACGATTGGAACTGAATTCAGTCATTATTTCAACACCTTATGGGTTGTCTCACAAGGTTCTAACCATTTAAATTTCACCCCATTTCTAGTGTAGCTTGTAAGAGGAACTATAAGGCATGAGAAATACTAGATGAAATACCTATAAAAACTCACTATCCCCAAGAATATGTGCCGATAAAATATGTTCTTCAGATTCTCCCAGGAAACCAAAATTCTCATCTTTTTTGGGTCAACAGATATGCATGCCTCTGAAATGATATGATCAAACAAGACAACCTTATTGATCAAAAGTGGAATTTACTAAGCATATAATATAGTAGTTATCTCTATGTATATTTAGAATTTTCTAAAGATGGGTGTAATGTTCATTTTGGGTGAGAGAATCCACCAAGATTCCATCAACAAAGACTATCATAAATGAATCCATGTACAGGTGGGAGTCCCAATTCATCTAAGCCATAAGACTATCAGCGTGTTCTTAAGGCTGAATAACATAACCTAGTACTCATACAATCTAAACCTTCTCTAAAACAGCGTACATGGTATGCCTGATGGCCTCACATGTACATGATTTTAGCTCAACCTCAAGTTGGTCTTAGTGAAAATTGTCCCTCCCTGGAGTTGGTCAGAGAGGACTTCTATAAAAAAAATTGGATACTAGTTCTTTTTCATTAGGTGATTAAACCATACCTAATCTATGAACAACTTGAGGGTACCATCTAAATTCTTGGTGTAAAGAATAGATGAACCCATGGTAAATTATTTTGTCATATAAAACCTTTTTCCTCTATATCTTCTAACTCCTTCCTATGTTCCAAGAGCTATATAGGTTCCATCCAATAAAAAGGAATGGAAACTATTGTCACACTTGGAATAAGCTAAATGGTGAACATTACCTCTCTAACATGAGGTAATCCCATGAAATCATTATGGAAAATGTCCATAGAGAGATTCACCATAGGAGAGTAATCTAAAAGATAGACTCTATATTTTCTCAAAAATAGACATTCCATTTGGGTTGTCACCCTGCCCAGCCCAGTACGCTCGGGTCTAGCTCGACTCACATTGAATTCTAATTCTCCCACATGAATATAAGAACATCCCTCAGGTGATGTAAAAAAACCCTTCAATAATAAAAATCAACATGTTCATGATAAATCACTGGTTATCCCACAACACAAATAACATCAATGTTGGTCATCTCAAGGAAAAAAGAAATTCCATATGAATCATTACTCATCGGTCTCAAGGGGGAGCTCATTGCAGTAGATTATACTCTCTGATCAGAACCCTAATAGTGTGTCGAGAGTCATAACTTCACATAATTACACCATTAACAGTCCCAAACTTTCCATAACTATAGAAGATACGAAGGAGTGTGATGCACCTATATCAAATAGGGAATAAAATAATGTAGAGTCTACTAGAATAGTACATCTACCCATAAAAGTCCTTATAATATGCTCCTCATGTGATGGTTTTGCTGTATACATATATACAGAATGAACTGTGACCATGGGATGCAACCTGACTAAACAGGTAAGGTCCACTATACTGGAACTGAACCAATGAGGTCTGACAACCTCAGCGAAGACCACCACTACAGCTTATTCGGCCTATTTTAGACCAGCTCCTAGCCAGAAGTGGAGCCATTGGCCATATACCAGAAAGATATATCATCATAGATCATTTCTATTCAGACGCATGAGGAAGGGTTTGGAAGAAGCATAGAATGTATCCCATCCTAATGTAATCTCAACACTCGATCAGGTTCCTTATGCACTATGGATTATTATTTTGTGTCCTACCACACTAGTGACACACCACCTAGTTTTCATTATGTGTAATCGTGGTAGAACTTCCCCACATGCACCCTCAATATGATGCTTCCTACCTCTAAATAGACCCTCTTCCTTCCTGTAAACTAAACCGAACTAGATCATATTTCCACCTTTCCACCGTTTTTGCTCTGTGATGACGTCCAGGTTCACTATTTTTTGTAGTGATGGTTATTTGGAAAACACTCACCAACAATCATATGGTATATAAAATCCCATCCTCAAAACATCTCATATACATCATCTCATCACCGGTAAGATTCTGGGAAAAGAATTATTCCTCGGTGAAATGAGTTGAGTACTCCATCATTGACATTGAATCCTACTTTGGGTGTATAAAAGCATGGACAATCTTCTCCCAATGTATTGGGAATGAAGTAATCATAGAAGGATTTCTAGAAGTCATCCCAAATCATACCCTGATGGTGTTAGTCTTGGGTAATCACATTCAACCAATTTTTACCATAATCTCATAGCATGTTGGTTGAAATCTTGGCCATACACTATTTAGGTGTCTCTAAATTCTTAAAGATGAATTGTATGATCTATATCCAAGACTAAAGAGCCTGAAGATCTCCATCCCCCGAGAAGGTGGTAGGATTCTACTATTGGAATTCTTGGTTCAGCTCTGCCATAGTAGGAGTAGGTCAAGGAGTACTGTGTACTGACTACATAAAGTGATAGAATCTATCTCTAGACAAAGAATCTATGTCTAGTGGAATATCTATAGGAAGTGCCTTAGGTGGAACTATATGAGGCAATACTGGTGGATAAGGGACCACCACTTCAAGAGCATTCCCATTGACACCTTCTTGGTATACTACATGAGGATTTCAAGGAAGACTAGGTGTATAATTTCCAATATTATATCATAAATAATATTTAAATAATATATAAAATAACTAAATCATGAAAGGATAAGTATAAATCCATCCTATCACAAAACACACCTCTTTACCTACTCTTAAATGTAGGTCTAGGTAACGAGGAAGATCATGAAAAAACATAATAGACACGGTCTCCTACCCACTAATATGGTCAATTCAAGGTAAGTGTCTCATACAATATAGCATATGTCTTAATACATGGGGTTTAACTTGCAAGGTACAGTAGAAAACACCATTTAATTTACAATTAAAATCCAATTTTTTTGTAACATTTTGTTTTTAAAACTTCTAATTTATTGAATTTAATACTTATTTATTTAGTTATAGATATTCTAGTCTAGTTAATTACATCAACACTCCCATTTTAGGAAGGCTCATACTCTTTATAAATTCCAATTGGCATGTCAGGTAACTATGATCTAACCTATATGTACGATATCAGGATGTAACAGGTCATGTATATTGATTTTTTTGAATGAGTACCATTCCCAATTTATGAAGATATTTTCTTATAGAGCTAGTGGTTCTTGGTCCACTCATCGAATAATTTGGTAATTGAGTTTTTATCATCAATTTAAGTGGGAAACCACCAATTTTATTGATATAGGAACTTTAATGAATACAATTATGTCATCCCAATAAGAAACTATATCACATTTCAATATATATCAATCAAGGAACCAATTATATGCAATTGGGAAAGCCTGTAGAAATATGAATATGGCATGGTATAATGCATGAAATTTAAGTCCAATAGTGCTTCTTATGATGCATGAATTTTATACACCATTATCTCACTAGGCCAATGTAAATAAATTTGATCATAATATTATCAACAATGTTATCATCAAAAAATACGAGCATCACCCAACAATGAAATCCATAAATCTGTAAAATTCACAACCAATTACCCATCCCATGTAATTTGGGATTCCCTTGTATGTGGGTTAGAAACTCCTAGGAACATGAACATTACCAAATTATGATAAATCCTAGTCCCCTTTTTAATACTTAAATAGTAAGAAAAATAATAAAAAATAGCTTTGATACCACATTGTCACATCCCCCCTAGAATCCCCTGAGTGGTTCCCTGAGACAATTGGCCACATGAGTTCAAGTATGACTCCTTATATGCCAGAGGATTCTAACTAGAAACAAGGGCCTAAGGTGTGTATATAGAGAGAGTATTCCCTCATGAGTTGGAGTGGAACATAATGATAGATAATGAATGAAAATAGTGGAAGTAGTAATAATCAAGTACATTAGTGGAATGGGAAAAATGATAAATCATCCTTGAGAAATAAAAAAGAGAGAAGCTGGATAATTGTAACGCCCTGACCCCAGTTACCCAGAGTCATTGCATTATTACATAACATTGGCATGATCACAAAGAATCATGTCTTGAAAGACCAATTAGTTTAGTAGTCTTTGAAATTCTAGATGTATTCATAATTCTTACATTACATCATAAAGTAAAAAAACTACAACAACATCTTGTCTTCATATCCCCTCATACTATCCCTGCAGGTCATTCATAAAATACTTCTTCACATCCTGGGAAAAATAAAACATAGAAAGGGGTGAGCTCAGATGCTCATTAAGGATAAAAATATAGCGTAAACTTTCATAAATAATCATTAAAATTTAAGGTAATGTATAACTAAAACAAAATCCCTTTAAACTTGAACTTCAACATAATATGGAAAAGATAAAATTAAATTATTTCATTTACTTATTCACATGGATATTCTACTAGATGAATAATAACATGAAATATCAATAACCACTTTCATAATAATGTAATGCATAATTTCAGACCATCATAACCACATAGTCATGGCCTCGTGCCAAGACTACAAATAAGATTCTGTCAAGGCCTTGTGCCAAGACACTAGTTTGTCTCATGAGACCTACCGATACATCGAGGAGTTATAGCGGGATCCACACGTCACTTACTAAGTCCAATACATTCCTCATATGAAAAGTTTGAAACATAACATAAACATTCGTATTAAATCTAGCATACGAAATGTCAATACTTTAACCACAAACCATGAATGGTATAAAAATTGCACATCCTCAGTCAAACATAACTCATTTGATACAATATGGAAGATTTTATTATATCAGATTAACCCCAATCGAGAATAATGAAGGATATTGACATAGATTAAAATAATCATCTAACTATTGAGAGAAATATCCCCTTTTTTCTTGAAAACATTTAAAAGTAAAACTATTTTTCAAGAAGGCATTTAAAAGTAAAACTATTTTTCAAGAAGGCATTTAAAATAGATTTTTGAATCAGAGTTTCTCATACCACTTTGAAACTTTTAAAATGAATTTTTATTTGAAAACTTTAATGTCCATATAAATAAATCCTTTAAACCATTTTTAACACATGGAAATTAATGAGAATGATTTAGAATAATAAATCTTTAGAACATTTTAAAATGATATTTTAGTTGTAGTTCCTAACCAAATGAGAGACACTTGAATACAAATAATTGAGGTAATAAAAACCATGTAATATCCTGAGAAGAAAGGGATTCATGATATACTATGTCAAAGTACATTATATACACCATATAAAAGTGATTTGGTGTATAACAACAAAGGAGTCTCAATGGAATTTAAATTGAGATGAAATCTCTCATAAAGGTCATATTCTTATGTTAAGGATAAATCAATGACATAATTATGTGTGATAAATATAAATACACTCTATATGACTGGATATTCAGTGTAAACAACCAAAGGACATTCACACATATTCTTGTAAAAACAACACTAGTGAATTGGATGTTTAACTCAACAAATCGAGATTGTGTTAAAATTAAACTTATCAAGTTCATACCGATGACTTGAGAATTTTTCAATGGAGTGATTATGTGTATCAAAAGTATATCCCTAGAAAGGGGAGTGGAACTTATGACATAATCAAATGAATAGTTATTCCACACATAATCTTGGAGTAAAATAATCAATGAAGTTAGCCTAAAGCCGAATGAGTGGAAATTGAAATTTCAAATTCCCTTATTGATTTAGTAACTTACGAAACATACACCCATGAAAGAATGATCATACAATGTTGATGTAAATATCCATAAATTAAATTATATTACACAATTAATGCAATCATTAGCAGTGCACACACCACATGCATTAAATAAGTGGTGAACAATAGAAATCTCATGAAATTAAAAGTGAGATAAGAAACCCCTTACTTTGTACTTTTTCCTTTGTAGAAGGTAGGTTAACCTCCTTTATAATTGTTAAATAATTTTTATTTAATTATAAAAGAATCATATACATTAATATGATATCATATATGATCTTTTAACATTGATTTGTTGGTAATATCTTAGTATTATCGTCGTTTCAGGTGTTAACAGATTCATTTTCCTTTATATTATTTGTTATGTGAGCTATATTTGTGAGGAATGTTATGAATATTAATCCTATCCAGAATGATATAATTTCTCTAAAAATTATTTTTAATCATCAAATTAAATTTATTCTTGAATGGATATGATGGGGAATGAATCTCATCGTGTTTCTGGAGACGGTAATCTGAACGTACGCACGAGCGACAATATCATTCTTTTGATATTAAAATAACATATAATTGGTTGATATATCATATATATAGAATAATTATCATGTTATATTTATTATTTATATAAATTACACATAATTATTATACTCATACAAATAATAATATACAGAATAACAATTACACCACGACGTGGAGACGGTAGGCCGTACGTACGCATGTATGGTGACATGTCATTCAAAGGATGGATAGAATACTGAATATGGTTTTACCATATTTTTAATAGCATCATAGTATATATAAGATACTGGAGTTATTATATTTTAATGGAAATAACAAAGAAATAAGAAGTTGAAGAAGAAAGGAACTTGAAAGAAGGTGGTGATAACATTACCTCTTCTTCGGGTTCTTCCTTTTGATTTGATCAAAAGGACTCTTTAGGTTGGATTTCTGACTAAATTAAGGCCTCTAGGATTAAGGGAGGATATTTTAGAGGGTATTTGTGCATATTTTTTCCAATCAAAAAGGCCTTGAAGGTATGACGAATTGGTTAGAAGTGGTTTCCTTTTATAAGGGGAAGGAGGGGCTCTTTAGGAAAAACATAAAGTATTAATTTATAATAAATTCATATTCGGTTTATAATGGCTTAAAAGTGGATTATTCAATGTATAAGGTGGTTATGGGTCTAAATCATTTCAACCAAAATATTTTATACAGGTTTGGGTCTTTATATTAACCTTATTTTTTAGTTTTAACTATTAGTTAATTAGATTGACATTACCATGTCACTTTTTATTTTTATATTATATAGTTAATAAACTTACTATATACATCCAAGCGACCCTGAAGTGGTCCCTTAATGATAAACCTATCCTGATATAAGTACTTTGGACGAAACATATATTTTTAGGAATAGAAAATCAATTAATAATATAAAACATGTTTTAAAAAATAATTTATCTCAATTTTGACAATATTTAATAATTGATTTTTGTTAAAGTATTAAAAACTTTATTAATTCTAAAAAAATTAATTTAAACAATCCTTACATGTCATATTAATCAATAAAATTCTTTTATGTCATCAAAACTTTCAAATTCTTTTTATATTAACATTTATAATACTAATTATTTGATTCTTTCATTAATAATGAAAATATTGCATCATTATTGTGTCACAAATAACATTAATTATTAAATGTCTAAAAATTATAAATAAAATACCATTATGTATTAAATCTTCTTATCTTTATAATGAATATTTATATTCTAAAACATAACATATATAACCCTATGTAAAAAAATTCTAAAAGATATATGCTTGTGTCATTTTTATATTTACTTTAACTTAATTAATATAAAGTGTCATTATCACTTACAAGTGGATCCATGGGGTCCCAAAATTGACCCAAAGATTCCCATGGTCTGAAATGTATCAATAAATAGGGTTAGGACACATTTTAGGGTAATTTAGTTTTATTATAATATTATTTTTCTACTCTTATTTACCAAATTTACCCTTTAACCACGGTGAATAAAATATTTGCCGAAGTAATTATTCAAAATGTCTAAAAATAAAAGTTACATATTTACAAAATTTGGACCTCCTGATTTTAAATATGGAATCCATTTTTCTAAATTCAAAACACAGAAGTGGTAGAAATTAATTTAAAATTAATTCCTGCTATCAAAACAAAAAAGTGTGTTTTTAAGAAATAATAACTATCAAAAGATTGACACTTGTTTATGTCCGGTTTAAATGTGAAATTACGTCCAAGGACCAAAACTTTATTAAATGGTAAAAATATATTCTAAATATACTTTAAAATCACTCAAATTCATAATTTATCACTATTAATTATTTCGATTAAAAAAGTTGTTTTTAATTAAAATTTAGTAATTTTCACTATTCATAAAAATATGAAATTTATCCAAAAAGTATAAAAAATTCACCCAAAGATAATTTTGATATTCCAAATCCAAAAATGAATTCCATTTTGAAAGATAAAATTTATAAAATTTCAAAAATTGGGTATTACTATTCATAACGGCTAGTTTGATTGGTCGTGGTGTCTGTTAGAACTCGATATTGCGTACAACACACACTACTATATTATTCAAAGAGAAGTGTACCGTCGAAGCTAGGGGTGTTACATTCTCCACTCCTTCAATAAATTGTGTCCTTGAAATTTTTAAAATTGAGTTTGGGAATATAATGGAAAGTCCCACATCAAAAAAGATTCAATAAAACTATCACGTTAAAAGAATGAAAGAGAAGTACAAAGGTCACACGAGATAACCTATAATTGGATTCCATATAAAAAACATGGATATGGATGATAAACTAAGTTTCATGTTCTGATGGAGAGGGATATAAAACATGATCAGAAGAAAGTTAACAACAAGAAAACCACGAACTTCTGATGGGACAAACAGTCATTAGTTTCCCAGTAGGAAAAGTAAACGGAAAACATTTTTTTATTTTAAGTTACATTACATAAAGATGAAGAATTAATTTCTGAGATTGACTATGAACATAAATAGATATACTTAATTTTTAAGTATACTTTCATTTTTTAATAAATTTCTACCATTAACTGATTTTAGAACGGTGAGTATTCTAGAAGACTTTGTCACACTAGAAGAGCTAGAATAAACTTCTATAGAATCACATGATCCATGAAGGATAAAATATATATTTACCTTGTCTTTAGAGATTAATCAAGACCAAAATGTTTAGTACAAGATCTTATGATCCCCCAAAAGGATATTCCATTAGAGAAAGAAACCAAATATTAATATCTAAAATTAAACCAACAATACCCCAAAGTTAAATAAATAGAATTCAATACAAATTTGTCTATAAAATTCTTCAATATAATCCAAACTAATATTGAAACCAAAATCTTAGAAGAATTTGGTTATGTAGTCTTCCATGTTAAATTTTATCTCCAAATGACATCAACTACTATTAAATTCACACACTTAAAAGTAATTAACCCAATCACATATTCTCTATTATAGGTTAATCATTTCCATAAATTGCCCAAATCACTATAAATCCACAATAAAAACATTGATAAAAACCCACCATTACTCCTCAAATGAGATCTCATATTATTCTATTTTCCTTGGGCATATAGTGTTCCCAACAAAGCGAACATCTTCCAAAATAACATTTATCACTTAATCACAAAATCATTTTCCTATACTAAGGTTATTCATTTGATAAGACATAAGATCCCAAATCAACTTATTATTGATCAATAAAATCATTTAACTAAAAATAATTAGTCACACTAACCAGGGACTTCACGTAGTCCAGTGGTAGGTGATAAATCCTAATATCACTTTGGAAGTGGGTTCCATTCCCACATCTTTGTCTGACATGACGGTTTGTCACACGGTCTGCATGTTGTCCTTTTTCAAAAAATATATTTTATAACATTACCAAAATGAGATAAATTCCTCAAAATAACCATAACATAATTTTAACCAGAAATGTCATCTCATACCTTACATTTTAATCCCAAAATATAAAAACTTGTAATTTCCTCAAACCCAAAGATCATATAAAACCAAATGGTTATTTATAACTATATCCACAAGGGAAAAGATAAGACTTCCTCAAATATCATTCTAACATGGGAAACTACGGGGTTACAAATACAAGAGAAAATTATTCCAAGGTAATCCCAAGGAGCACTAATACTTTTAAACATTTCTCAAACCATTTATTTCTACATAGCTTCTTCTTTGTCTAAGAGAATATTCTATAGAATAGGGCATTCACTCGGGTAATGGTCAGGTCCCCTACATTTACAGAAAATGACTGTAAATGGATTCTTAGGACCATTTTTATTTTCTTCCATAGTACTCTTCATTTTTCCTCGGCAATTCTTCACAATATATCCTTATTTACTTTACATAAATCATTTCTTTGTTCTGTTGAGACACTTTCCTGGGTGTCTCCTTCCATATTTCCTACATGATAGAAATTTTGGATTCTTTTCTCCATGGTCTCCACTGCTGGAGCTCTTGTCATTCATCACCTTTCTCTTCTTTGTTGAGTCTGAGAGTTGGTTAATATATATGTTTTTGATCATATTTTTTGGAAACTGATTTGGCATGAACACGATATCTTTTACACCTATCAACATTCCATTTTCTCGCTCATTTCCACCATCGTTCCCATCTTGTACATCATTGTCAAAGTTACTATGACTTCCTTGGACTCCATCCATTGACTAAAACTAGAAAGCATTGTGTGAGTAACAGTATTCATAAAATCATTTAGAGAATATCATGACACCATATTATCAATTTGAAACACCTTAGGATTAACCGAGGTCATTTATTCTCATCTTATATTAAAATAATTCAAATTGGTTTGTAAAGAAAATGTAAATTATCCTAAGCATATCCCCCGGGAGTGTCGTAACCAAGAGTGCAGCAAGGCCTATTGTCGTGCACCAGTTCCCATTCGAGTCTAGCTCAAAGTGGTGTTTTCAGGTTTTACCCCTAGGTACATCTGTTCTAGAGCCACCTCTACCTCCTCGTATCCATACATGGATGTATTTCCTGGAAAACTCACAAAATCTATACAATACCAATATTCTAGGAAGTTATTCTATACTAATCCTAAAAGTCGATCTTAGGGCTATGTTCTCTAATCAGAGTTTATCTAAATATAGCTTCCAAAGATTGTACTAAACTTCCTATTATACCAACTGTATTGCCCCGACTCCAGTTACCCACAGTCGGTGCATTATTACATATCATATATGATCTTTTAACATTGATTTGTTGATAATATCTTAGTATTGTCATCGTTTCTGGTGTTAAGGGATTCATTTTCCTTTATATTCTTCGTTATGTGAGCCATATTTGTGATGAATGGGATGAATCTTATTCATATCCATAATTATATTATGTCTCTAAACATTATTTTTTATCATCAAATGAGATTTAGTCTCGAATGGATATGATGGGGAATGAATCTCATCGCGTTCGTGGAGACGGTAATCCGTACGTACACACGAGCGAAAATATCATTCTTTTGATATTAAAATAATATGTAATTGGATGTTATATCATATATAAATAATAATTATCGTGTTATATTTATTATTTACATGAATTACACATCATTATTATACCCATCCAAATAATAATATATTGAATAACAATTACACCATGACGTGGAGATGGTAGGTTGTGCGTACGCACGTTTGGTGACAATGTCATTCAAAGGATGGATCGAATACTGAATTTGGTTGCACCATATTTTTAATAACATCACAGTATATATAATATACAAGAATTATTATTTTAGAATGTAAATAACAAAAAAAGAAGAAGCTGAAGAAGGAAGGAACTTGAAAGAGGGTGGTGAAAACAATACCTCTTCTTTGGGTTCTTCCTTTTGATTTGACCAAAGGGCTCCTTATGTTGGCTTTCTAACTAAATTAAGGCCTCTAGGATTAAGGTAGGATAGTTTAGAGGGTATTTGGGCAGATTTTGGACGAAAAAAAGGGCTTTGAAGTTATGAAGAATTGGATAGAAATGGTGTCCTTTTTTAAGGGGAAGGAGGGGCTCTTTAGGAAAAACTTAAAGTATTAATTTATAATAAATTCATATTTGGTTTCTAATGGCTCAAAAGTGGATTATTTAATGTATAAGGTGGGGATGGGTCTAAATCCTTTCAACAATTAGATTTTAGACAGGTTTGCTTCATTATATTAACCTTATCTTTTAGTTTTAACTCTTAGTTAATTAGATTGACATTTACCATGTCACTTTGTATTTTTAAATTATATAGTTAATAAAGTTACTATATACATACAAGATAACCCCAAGTGGTCCATTAATGATAGACCTATCATGATATAAGTCCTTTAGCTAAACCTTATATTTTTAGGAATAGAATATCAACTAATAATATAATACTTTTTTTAAAAACTCATTTATGTCTATTTTGAAAATATTTAATAATTGATTTTTGTTAAAGTCTTATCCACTTTATTAATTCGAAAAAAACTCATTTAATAAATACTTACATGTCATATTAATCAATAAAATTCATTTATGTCATCAAAATTGTCAAATTATATTTGTTTTAACATTTATAATACTAATTATTTGATTCTTTCATTAATAAGGAAAATACTGCATCATTATTGTGTCATAAATAAATTTAATTATTCAATGTCTAAAAATTATAAATAAAATACCATTATGTAGGAAATAATTTTATCTTTCTAATGAATATTTACAGTCAAAAATATAACATATATAACTATCACGACCCGTCCTTGGGGCTCGTGCTGTGACTACCCCCAAGCCCGCCTTCCATGGGCCACCAGCTGTCGACTAGCACCAAAGGCATAAATCCCCATAAAAAGGGAAGGCATTGCCTTTATGAAACCAAAGCACACACAAACAGAGTACAAGAAGAAGCCACACTATGTAAGAAGTATAACAAACGTGCTGAAAGTACAATGGGCCAGAAATACAAGCCCAAAAGAAAGGTACAACTACGACTGAAAGTAAAGTAAAACTCAAAGGACAACAGCTAAAATGTGACAAGCAGCTCCTGGATCGTCCTCCGGGTTCCTACCTAAAGGGTAGGTATATATGTCCTCCTCAGCACTCCACGTCCGTCCGTCTCCTCTGGTGACCGACTCGTCATGAGATCCACCTCCGGGTACTGAGTCATCGTGAGATCGACCTTCGGGTACCGACTCGTCGTGAGATCCACCTCCGGGTACCGTCTCGTCGTGAGGTCCACCTCTGGATACCATCCAGTTCTACAAGCCTCAACCACGATCAGTTATTTCCTTATTCTGAAACCAACTCAACAAGGTGTGGGAAAATCCCATGCAGTGGTGAGTATACGATACTAATTAGGGACCCTGAGACCCTCAAGGACTCACTAAATCCAACAAGGATAATCACAAAGAAAGTTCTCATCAGATAACCCTTACTTATGTATAATCCTATAATTATACGTATGTTACCAAGTAACCCATCTCAGCCATGAGTTATCACACAGATATGAAGTCGAAGGATAACCACTACTTAGGTATATGCCCATACATATATGTAAGTTATCTAGTAACCCATCTCAATCATGAGGAAAACACAAAGGTCATTGACTCACCTCAAACCAAGATTTTTTTTATCGAAATCGTAACTGGTGAAGAGCTCCATCTCTAACAATTACATTGATCCATTCACGACTCCAAGTTACTGCTCACTAACCTAAGACTGCTGAGGTACTACTCCTATCGAGTACCACGGGTCAGCCACCTCACAAAGTAGTGCTCCTCCACCAAGGGTCTGCCACCTCACACAGTAGTGCTCCCCCTCATAGCCTACAGAGGTAATCCTCCTGTCAAGTACCATGGGTCTGCCACCTCACAAATTAGTGTTCCTCGACCATTGTTCTTCCACCTCACAAAGTAGTTCTCCCCACTAGGCTATGCAAGTAACTCCGAATCAAGTCGGACAAGTAGTCATCAGGTCTCATCCAACTACATGGTCTTCGTACTCCGTACACCCGTCTCCATGAGGGTCCTCTCCATGAGCTTCAGGTAGATACTCAAAGTATCACAAATTCCCACGAAGAAGTATCACAAAGGACCGCCTCATCATAGGGGTCTCAACGCAACAGACTGCGCGTCAATCGGATGCCCGGTCTGTGAGTTATTAGCATTTTCGTCCCAGGGGCCCGGTTGGTTTCCTGTACGAACCAACCCGACCATATCTCAAATATACCCCGAACTCACATCGGGTATACTCATAGGGACCGTTTCTCAACATGATCACCAACGCCGCTGACGGTTTGTCAAACGGACGTCCGGTCTGAGAGTTATCGGCTTTTCCGTTCCAGGGGCCTGGTTGGATTTCGGGTACAATCCAGCCCGTACATACTCCAACTAAGTCCAAACCTCGATAGGAATAAGCCAAAAGGTCCGCCTCACTAAGAGGAATCCAACTAAGTCGATGGCACGTCAATCGGACGTCCTGAACTAAAGTTATAGTCATTTCCATTCCGAGGGCCCGGTTGGTTTTGCGTTCGAACCAACCCAACCGTACCCAAAGTTCATCAAAACATTGAGTGTAATATACCAAAACGACCGTCTCGATCCAAGGATCACGTCGTAACTAACAGTACACCAATCGGAGTTCCATATCCCATGTTACTGGCGTTTGAACGAATCTTCCCACTTTTAGGGGTTTGGGCCCGGACTGACCCGACCCAAGAACCCCTGGGTCGGCCCGAACTGGGTCGACCCGACCCGGGTCCGACCCACTACGCCGCGGCCTGGCACGGCCAGTCCGGGATGGCACATGCGCCACGCGCCTCGTGAGCGCAGAAGGGGGGGAACCACCACCCCCTTTGATGAAACAGCGGACCCATGGGGGTCCTCCTAGCTGTGTTGACCGAGGGTCAAACATCCAGTCTTTCCGGATCTGTCCAGTCGTAACGACCGGCCAGCGCACCATGTGGGACCGGTTGGTCCCGCCCTCTAGAGCACCGGCGGCTGGCGGGTCCGGCCGCCCTCCCTTGCTCCGCTGCAGCCAAAGGTCATGGCCTTGGTTCGACCGGCGCCGCGCGATGGCGCCGCGCCCCTCCACCGTGGCCCCGCTACGGCCACGGCTTCCTCGAGGTTCTCCGGCGCCGCGCGATGGTTCTGCGCCCCTTCGTCGTGGCCTGACTCCGGCTGCGGCTTCTTTCGGCCTCAACGGCGCCGCGCGACGGCGCCGCGCTTCTTCACCACGTTCATCTTTGTTTCCGCGCGGTACCGTTGCACCGCGCAGCCTTTGTTTGTGCCGCAACAAGTACAACATCAAAGGGGAAGGAGGGTCGGCTGTGTTCATGCGGTCCGACCTCCTCCCGTTATAATGATAACAGGCGGCCCAAAATAAAATAAGTTCGACAAAGAAAGCACAAATTTAGTCCATTAAATTTGAACTCAAACCCCTACATTTTTCCCCGCAATCAAATATTCCCAACCCACAACATATTCTTTCGTGGATCAACATAACATTGAGTTGATATGCATTCATTGTATTCGAATGAAATAAACATGGGTTTATTAACATTTACAGATTAATCCCCTACCTTGATAACGAGTTGACGATTGGTGAGCGTTGCGGAAAACGACGTCGCAAGGAGAGGCTCCATACACGTTGACGGAGATCGTCTGAGGTGGGTCGGCGTCTCACACCGGCTGTGGAGAGGAGGGGAAAGGCACGATGATCGCTCCTTGCGGTGACGTCATTCTTCATCGAGGTCTTGACGTTCTTCACATTCTCCAACAAAGAAGATGATGACTCATCAATATTTGAGTATTCTCTCCCAATTCCTCTCACACGACAACCCCCAAAATAAAAATAAGGTTCACCCTTATTTATTAATCCCGAGCCATGAATTCCCAAGAATTCAAAATTCAACTCTTAATTAAATTCATTGAATAACTTAATCAAATCATTTAATCAGAGAGTTGACTTTTAATTAAGAGGGTGAGAGGATGAGTCACACAATAAAGCTAGTAGGTGTTTAATGGGGTGTTAGGAAATTTAAGGAGGTGGGGGCTCGTGTGGGCCCCACCCGAACATCCTCACAACTTTCTTTTCCCTAAAACTTATACCACTAGTGGTAAAATAAAATTATAATGGCAAAACAACTATAATTTTATTCTTCACATTTTTAACATCTGCTCCCGAGAAAACGCAACCCAGAAAAAGGTGCTCTTATGAAAATATCGGCACTGCGATTTCATCGGTGCCCTCGGATTTCGATTCCGAGCACCGGTTCAAAAGTTATAAAAACTCGCCCGTTCGTTAACTGAACATACCCAAGATAAACTTCCAAAATTGATTCCGGGCACACCGGGCCTCGGAATTAGGTGCCGCCAGAAACTACAGACTCGTAAAATTCCAAAGAAATTAAGAAAAAAAATTCCCAGAAATTTCCGGGTCTTTACATTACTCCCACCTCATGGATTTACGTCCCCATAAAGCTATAACACAAACTAGGGAAACAAAATTGGTACTGAGCATGCATTTGTGCCTTCTGCTCCCATGTGCTCTCCTAGATGTTCCCATGCTACCAGTGAAAGCGCACCTGAGGAATCGACCGTTCATGTAGGACCCGCTCCTGTCGATCCTCGATCTCCACTAGAACCTCTGTGCATGTCTCCCTGTCATCGACGTCCAACTCCCTGAGGTCGATGATGTGTGAAGGATCATGTACCTATCTCCTCAGCCGAGGGACGTGGATGATTTCATGCACCCGGTGCAACTGAGGTGGAAAGGTCAAGTGGTAAACCACACCTCCTACCTTGTTGAGGACCTAGAAAGGTTCGTTGAACCTCGGAGATAACTTTCTGCCTTGGCCACATCTCTATAAACCTTGTCGAGGTGAGACCCGTATAAGGACATGTTCGTCATTCTCGAACTCAAGAGTCCTCTATTTCATGATTAGAATAGAAACTCAAAACTCCCGATGCCATGAGGGTAAGGTTGACTAACTCAAGAGTGATCGACCGCACCCTCCTGTGCATGATTTTATCCTATACTGCATGGGGTTTCCTTTTTTCCGACCAAGGAAAACCCACCCAACATTTTAGATAAACCACAACCCTTTTGCCTAATACAGTCAATCTGAGCATGTACTATGAATCCAGTCCATACCGAGACCAATGTCGTAAGGCCTCGACGCTGCTACCAAGATATTCCAACTGAAACTCTCGCTTCATGGGTCATACCACACTGTTGTCATAAGTGTGATTATCGAGTATCAACCTAAGGTATCTCCAGACGTGAGGGTCAAGTCTATGGCTTACCGGAAACTCTAGGTCTGGGACATGATTCACGGAAGGAAGGAATGATTCGCATCAACATCTGTTACTACAGAAACTAGTAGTGGACACAGACTATCACTCGAATCATTCTTAGAGACATTGGGTTACACTCCTTGACCGTATGCAGCCGCACTCTTCCCCTACCCTCCAGCTCCCTGAGCCTGGCAGGGACAACTAAGGCGGGTGGTTGTAACATGTTTAAATGTACACCACCTCATGCTGCTCTCCTAGCTCTGCCTCAACGTTTGTTGCTTCGAAGACTCATTTCTCCTTAACACTTCTTCTTCTTGAAACATTTTACACGCCCGAGTCTCTGAGACTGGTGCCAATTTCCTATTTCTTACTGCACTGTGCAGTCTTCATCCGCTCCTGGATGATCTGAACCTTCTTTGCCTATGATCTATAAGAGCTTCTAATATTTATCCATTGCCGAAAAGAGAAACTCGGTATCATCCCAGGGATGAACCACACCCATTGCCTAATACAGACAATCCTGACATGAATGATGCATTCATGCCATGGACGACGTCGTAAGGCCTCGACGTCACTACCAAGAGATCCAATTGTCACTCTTGCCTCCAAGGGTTGAGTCACACTGTCAGCATCAGTGTGAGGTTACTGGGTCTCCCCCAGTAGAAATCTCGAAAGTGAGGGTCAATTCAACAGTTTTAACCGGGACCTCTCAGTATCAACAAAGAAAATAGACAGGAAGGTAAACATCACATAGATAAGTGTCTTTTATTACTGCAGCTCAAAGTATAAAGACACAAATACAACAGCAACATGGAACTAGAAGTACAAGGGATAAAAGTAATCCACTAGTTCTGCTCCTGTCCACCTGCCCTCGGAGCTCTACTACCTTGTACACTGCTCGGATATTTCTCAAGAACTCGTCGCTGATTCTGTCTCGGTGGCTCCTCTAATGCCTGTGGATCAACTGTGCGAGGAGTCGGACAGTCACGTGCCATGTGACCCTTCCTGCCGTATGCGTCGCACTTCCTTCTCCTCGTATGGCTAGCTCAGTTTCGTGTTCCTCGCACAACCAAACTTGTATCCCGTGGTCGCCCGCCTGCTGGTCTGGTCTTATTGGACCTCTACATCATCTGTCTAATACCAACAGATAACTTGGCTATTGATTGAAAATTCTATGGCAAAGGCAGCAGCTCATGAGCATGCTCGGAGTATAGAGTCACTGGTATTAACTCTACCCTGAAGAAGGTCTCAAAGTCTCCCAATGTGAAGGTCATCTCATCGCAAAACTGTAGCATCCGGCTCCACCACCTGCCTGCTGCTTCCTGAAGGAGGCTGGCTGCAAAGAACACCACGAAGTCCACCGGTGTACCCACTATCCTGAAAACTCTCACCACAGCCTCCATCCGATCCTCTGCCGCCTATGGGTCCATATCTCCCTAGAACCTAGGTGGCCATTGGTGCTGGAACTCGTGCAGTGCGCTCAAATGACGTGCACTCTCTGCTGCTGGGGCTGGTGGCATCGGTGGGTCAACGGGTGGTAGTACCGCTGGTGCCTCTACTGGTGTCTCAACTGGAATAGGGCCCTCTACTGAGGCCTCATCGCTCGGCAAGCTTCCAGTACGTACATCTCTCAGGGCTCTAGCAGATCGTCCGCTGAAAAATATCCTGAAAGAAATAGAGGTGACACGGTCAAATGATTATACCTTGTGAGCTGAGCTGGTTTGAGCTATTTTAAGGGAGAACCTTTAAAAGCACACATGCAATTAGTGTTTTCATCCACTAAGTTGGAAATCAGTAGTCAGGGTCCTGGTGTATGGATACGTCAGTCGCCCGCACCAACCATGGACTCCCTGAACTGAAAAACACACTTGGTACTCTTAACACTATTGCTTCACAGAAAGGAAATATCAGAGTTATAAGTCATTTGGAAGAACCGACTCCTATAATACCAATTTGTCATGACCCATCCTCAGGGCCCGTGCCATGACTACCCCAAGCCTGCCTTCCATAGGCCAGGGGCTGGCGACTAGCACCAAAGTTGTAAATCCCAATAAAAAGGGAATGCATTGCCTTTATGAAACGAAAACACAAACAAACAAAGTACAAGCAGAAGCTACACTAAGTAAGAAGTATAACAAACGTGCTAAAAGTACAAGGGGCTGGAAATACAAGCCCAGAATAAAGGTACAACTAAAACTGAAAGTAAAGTATAACTCAAAGGACAACAGCTAAAAGGTGACAAGTAGCTCCTGGATCATCCTCTGTGTTCCTACCTTAAGGGTAGGTACAGATGTCCTCCTCAGCACTCCACGTCCATCTATCTCCTTTGGGTACTAACTCATCGTGAGATCCACCTCCGGGTACCGACTCTTCGTGAGATCCACCTCCGGGTACCGTCTCGTCGTGAGGTCCACCTCTGGGTACCGTCCATCTCTACAAGCCTCAACCACGATCAGTGATGTCCGTCGTCTGCAACCAACACAATGAGGTGCGGGCAAAGCCCGTGTAGGGGTGAGTATACGATACTCATTAGGGACCCCAAGATCCTCAAGGTCTTACTAAATCCAACAAGGATAATCACAAAGAAAGTTCTCATCACATAACCCTTACTTAGGTATAAGCCTATACTTATACCTATGTTACCAAGTAACCCGTCTCAGCCACGAGGTATCACACAGATATAAAGTCGACGGATAACCAGTACTTAGGTATATGCTCATACATATACGTAAATTATCTAGTAACCCATATCAATCATGAGGAAAATACAAAGTTCATTGACTCATCTCAAACCAGGATTTTCATTATCGAAACATTAACTACTAAAGAGCTCCGTCTCTGATGAGTACAGTGATCCTGTCACAACTCCGAGGTACTGCTCACTAACCTAAGACTGCTGAGGTACTCCTCATATCGAGTACCAAGGGTCAGCCACCTCACAAAGTAGTGCTCCTCCGCCAAGGGTCTTCCACCTCACACAGTAGTGCTCCCCCTCACAGCCTACAGAAGTACTCCTCCTATCGAGTACTGCGGGTCTTCCACTTCACAAAGTAGTGCTCCTCCGCCATGGGTCTGTGTAACACCCCAGGTAAATAAAGAATATGAAATTTCATATTTATCCATAATTGTGAATAAAATATTTAAATAACTTTAAAGGTGACGCTATGCTCGATGGCGTACCCAACACGCAACAACGAGTTTCTTGGGAATCTTATGTTGCACTCTAATAATAAAATAATATTATTTTAAATGGTAGTTAACATGTAGTCGTTGTAATGGCGGTAATGGATAGAAATAACTAAAATATGATTATATATGTTTTTAAATGTTTTTACATTTATCCAATAAAAGATAATGGCTTAAAATACGGAAAGAATTCAATTTTAGGCGTATATGCCCTAATTTTCACTAAAGGTTCACTTATCACCTTTTGATGGCGAACCGTCATTAAATATAGTTTTGATCACTCTTATACATTTTTTTGGACCAAATAAAACTCTTATTAAGAATCGGGACATCAAAATTTACTTTGTGTAAATTTTTGGTATCTTTCCGATAAAGTTCATTTTTTTAATGAATAGTGTAAAATGTTGTATTTTAATTCAAAACCACTTTTTAATCTAATTTATTTATATGATTAGATTATATTTTGAATTGTTTTTAAAGTGAAATTAGAAAATATTTTTACCATTAAATCCAATAGTGTTCGTTGGAATCAATTTCACTTTGAAATCAGACTTAAACTAGTGTCAATCTTTTGATACTTATTGTTTCATAAAGCACGCTATTTGACATGACAGCGGGAATTAATTATTAAATTAATTAATTTGACTCATATGTTTTGAATTTTGTAAAATGGACTTCATTTTTGAATTCAGAATATCAAATATAGCTTAGGGTGAATTTTTGGGATTTTTCTGAAAAACTTCAATTTTTGATGAATAGTGAAACCACTAAGTGGTACTTATAAAAACTGATTTTCCGTTTAAATGAAATTTTGCCATCATTGTGTTTTGATTTTCAAAAATCCGACATACATGGTTTTCATTAAGAAGTAAAATTTGGTTCAATGAGATTAAAATAATTTTTTTGGTGAATAGTAACTTATTAAGTTTTTAATCGCGATTAGTGGTAATTAGTGTAGTTTAAGGTAAAAATAATGCTTTAATAAAATGAGATGAGCATGACACATGTCTTACCCTCATTGGTTGTATCATGGCCGACCAAGACAAGCCATGGGTCAAATTGGGGACCCCATGGATCCACTTTGGTTGGGAATGACATAAATAACTTTTTATTTAATGTAAAAGTAAAATTGACACAAACATGATATGTTTTACTAAAACAATTTTTAAGTGGGGTTATACAAGTCATCTTTTTGATTATAAATATTCATTGGAAAGATAAAAAGATTTACTACATAATAGTATTTGTTTTATAATTTTTAGACATTAAATAAATTAAATTATTTATGACACAATAATGATGCAGCGATGACATCATTATTTGACGATTTAAATAAAATGGAAAGATAATGTAAAATCTATGAACTACACACGTACAAAACTTATTGGAAGAGTGTATTTAGAAGCCTTATCACCTTATCCAAGAATTATATCAATGTGGGACCTTTTGAAACCGAAAAACATTTTCAAATAAAGTAATATTTCTTTACTTTCCAAAAGTGCCCCTCCTCTCCTCTTATAAAAGGCCCCCACCTCTACTTCATTTAACACACTCCTCAAGCCTTTGGCTCGGCCAAACCCGGCCCATTTACTCTCTCCACATCCCTCTCCTCATCCTAGGGGATTCCATTTGGGCAGAATCCTTTCAAAGGAAGCCTTTAGGCTCAAATCAAAAGGAGTTACACTTTTAAAGGTAATTCATTCTCTCATGTTCATTTGTTTTATTTTGCTTCTCCAACCCCCTAAACTCTTTTTATTTACTTCTTTTGTAACAACACCAGTATCTTAAATATACTAGGATGTTGTTATAAGATTTATTCGAGCTACACTCTCACACAACTACATCAAATGGTTAAAGAACATACGGTTTCCGTGGATGGTGAAATTCTGCCTCCCGAAACGATGATTGTTCAATACTCATTTAACACCTTCAACGGTGGCCATTATGATGTCACTATTTTTATATATGATATATAATATGTTTATGTTTTATTTATGCATCTGTATTTTTCATTTTTGTCTTACCTTTATGGCTTCCATTATGGGTATACGCGATATCTTCATTTAAGGAAGTGCGGACTACCGCCCCCTCAAAGTGATTTGATTCGTTAAATACCATATGTGGGATGTATAAAGGATGGAAATATGATATTATATATGATATTATATTGGAATTATAATATACCTTTATATCATTATTATTCCATTCTATAAAATACGAAATAGAAATGAAAGTAGCGTTCATGCGTACGTACGGCTTACCGTCTCCATGAACGATGCATTTCATTTCTTACCTCTAAATGATTATGTAAAGTTATAAATGCATGCATGTATTGGATATACATGACATATATGATATCTACATAATGAATACAATTCTGGATATAATAAAAATTTGGCCACACGAACAACATGTAATTGTAAGAAGTCCACTTTCGACTTAAGAACCAAATATCGGCAAAACAAATATTATTAACTTAAATGATTACATAATGTTTATGACATGGTAATAAGTGGTATAAAAGTAATAATGAACTTGAAAAATTTTATTAAGGAATTAGAAATTAACTCAAGTTTATTATTCAGGAGATTAAAGAACGATCGAGTCAAGTCGGACCCGAGGTAAGGGATCCTACTCCTCTCTTTCTTTTTAAGTACACACTTTTATGTCATTCCATTTAAAGCTCATCTTTCTTGTTATTGGGATGATCATTTATATTACACTTACTGTAATTTTTATTTTCATGTGATGAGAGACCCTATTCTCTCTCATCAATCCATTTTGGAAGTTTTGAGTGGCACCGTTAGGCTGCCAAACTTTCGTAAGAGATCTAACCTCTCTCTTCTTTTTAAGTACTCTCCTTTATGTCACATCTTTTAAGCTCCTCTTTGTAATGTTGGGGGATGTTATTTTATATTCCTCTTGCTGTAAATTTTATTTTAATGTGATGATATACCCTATTTGATCTCATCAATCCATATTCGGAAGTTTTATGTGGCACCGTTAGGCTGCCGAGTTTTCGTAAGGGATTTTTCATCTCACTTTTATTCCCGTGAGATTTATGCTACATTTGCCACAAATTCCCTTGAGTGGTGTATGTACTGCCCATTATTCTACTCTTTGTGTAATATACTTTCGTTTATGAGTATTTACATCAATTATCTTTTGTCCTTCTTTCATGGGGTGTATGTTTTGAAAGATACCCAAGTCGGTAAGGGAACCTTTCACCCTCCTCTTTTTTAAAAGACTTCTTTTTTTGGGTCTTTTAATTTACATATAGTTATGTTGGGATATGTTCTCATATATCCTTATTGATGTAAATTTTATGTCCAAGTGATGAGATACTCTTTTTATCTCTCATCAACTCTTTTTGATGTGATGTCGTTAGGCTGTCAAGGGAACTTTTTAACCCAATTTCGATTTCTTTGGGTTCAACATGTAGTCATTGAATATGTCGTCCATTGAATATGTGTGAATGACCTTTTTACACTTAATATCCACTTATATTGGGTGTATTTATATTAGTCACACATATTTTTGAGATTGATTTGTCCTTAATTTAAGGATACCTTCTTTATAAGGGATTTCATCACATTTGACATTTCTATTGAGGGTTCATTGTTGTTATGAACCAATTCACTCTTATATGGTGTATATACTGTCCTTCGGAGTATTATATCCTGAATCCATTTATTCTCATGATATTATAAAGTTTTGACTAAATGTTATTCCTCAACTATTGTATTCAAGTGTCTCTAATTTTGGTAAAACCCCTTTAACCAAAATATCGTTTTAAATGTTTTAATTATTTGTTCTTATTAATATCCATGTTTTAAAAATGGTTTTAAGGATTTATTTATATGGATATTAATGGTTTAAAATTTTAAGCTTCAAGGTGGTATGGGACACTTTGATTCAAAAATCTCTTTATTAAATGTTTTAAATGGTTTTGGAAATGGTTTCTTTTTGAATGGATTCAATATTTCAATATACTAAAATGTTATATTGTGATTGAAATGTGAAAATGTTATGTTTCCTTTATGCATGCTTTATGTGACACATTTATGTTATGGTTCTTGGGCATTGTTATGAAAACGGGTGGTTCCGTGATAAACTAAGGGCGGGTGAGCCCGTTATAGCTCTCCAATGCATTGGGTAACGCGAAGGAGTGAAACGTTAAGGTTTCTCCTAAGAGATTTAGGGAATATACTGTGATGGGTATTCCAAACATAACCAAGAGGGTTACTCCCCACGTAAGAATGTTATGAATGCCTCAAGTTACCTTTATGTCTTATGTTTTCTATGATTTATTCATGGTTTGATGAGGTATGTTAAAGTGCCTATGTTTTATGGGTAAAGTATGATTTCATTCTTACGTATATATGAACTCATGTTTCCTTTCCATATTTTTTATAACCCTAACTGATCTTTTTATGCTCATCCCAAGTTTTTGAAATGTTTTTCACAGGTCAAGGGAAATGTACATGATGTGATGATAGTGTCAAGGATGTTTCAAGAAAGAATCCATGTTATATTTTAAATATGTTTCCGTTGATGGGAAGAATGAATATTGTCTTTTATGTAACCACTTTGTTTAAATGTGGAATGTAATGAAAGTTTCATGATCTAATTCTCTAAAACTCTAAACCTGAAAAGATCCTCAATGTGTAATCTTGTAATAACTCAAGATTAAGTAAGGTTTAAGGCTGGGGCCTTATAGTTGGTATCAAAGGCCGGTTTAGATAACTTTAGAGGTTAGGGTATTCTTTAATCATAAGTGACATTACCATAATGGTTGGGATTTCAGAAAGAGTCCTAGTTTTAGATAAAGTGAATGAGTAAGTATATCTTAGTGTTTACCTTCCTCGTTAGTAAATGATGGTTTTGTTGATATACTCACACTGACCTTTTTGGTTTTAGTAAATGGCTGGATCTAGCAGGCACCAAAGTGACAATGGGTTTGAAGGAAACTGTGGTGGTTCTCTGATTAAGAAACTCGATGAGATGGGGGATTCAATGAGGAATCTCATGGTTTTTCTAAACCAACTATCAAGGAGTCATGATCAACCACTTGAACCTTGGTGAGTTCTCTAATGCATCATGTACGAGATGGCCAACTCGATGTGGAAATTCAGGTAATAATTATTAAGGTAACCATTAGGGTGTATATGATCCTTACTTTTGAGGTAATTATGGGTTATTATATGATATGATGGAAAATGAAGGGCATGAGATAAAATTGAGGTTAAAATATGTTATGATTATTCTTGAAGATTTTATCTCATTTTGGGAAATGTTTTAAGAATTATATAGTTTTCGAAAAAGGACAACACGCAGACCGTGTGACATCCCGTCGCGTCGGACAAAGCTGCGGGAATCGAACCCACAACCAAAGTGCGACTGGTATTTATCGCCTACCACTGGACTACGTGAAGTCCCTGGTTAGTTTGACTGATTCTTTTTAGTTATATGATTTTATGAATTAAGAGTAAGTTGATTTTGGAGGATATGTGATTAGGATAATTACTTTTCAATGTGAGACTTTAGGAGCACCTGATGTTGTTTGGAGATAAATGTTACGATTTAACTTGGTAGACTATGTGACTAAATCCTTCAAATATTTGGGTTTCAATCTTAGTTTGGTTTACTTTGAAGAATTTTATGGACAAATGGTCCTCGTTGAACTTTGGGTTTTGTTGGACAAATTTTGGAGATTAAGAATAGATTTTCTTTTTATAAAGGGTTATCCTTTTCTGGATTATCTGATCTTGTACTAGCCTTTTTGGTTTTGGTTTTGGTTAAAGACATGGGAAGTATATAGTTCTATTTTGTGGATTAGATGATTCTCTAGAAGTTGATTATAGTACTCTTAATGTGAACAAGTCTTCCTAAATACTCGTCTTTTGGAGAAAATATGAGTTTGTGCAAGGAATCTAATAAAAGTTCAAAGTCAATATGATAAGTGATTATGTTTCCTTATGAATAAATTCCTCAATAAAAAGTAACTTAAAACAAAAATGTTGCCTATTAACTTTTCCTACTGGGGAATCGAATACCGTTTAACCCATCACAAGTTTGTGATTTTCTCGTGGTTAACTTTCTCCTAAACATGTTTTCTATCACTATCCATCAGAACATGACCCTTTGTTTTTTCCTCCATGTCCATATTTTCATACTTGGAATCCTAGTATGGGTTAACTTGGGTGACCTTTGTACTTATCTCTCTTTATTTTAAAGTGTTTGTTTTACCGACTTTTGTTCCGATGTGGGACTTTCAAAGATGTTTCCAAGCGCAATTTTAAAATTGCGAGGACGCAATTCCCAAAAGGGGGGAAGGATGTAACACCCCAGGTAAATAAATAATATGACATTTCATATTTATCCATATTTGTGAATAAAATATTTAAATAACTTTAAAGGGGACGCTATGCTCGATGGCGTACCCAACACGCAACAACGAGTTTCTTGGGAATCTTACGTTGCACTCTAATAATAAAATAATATTATTTTAAATGGTAGTTAACATGTAGCCGTTGTAATGGTGGGAATGGATAGAAATAACTAAAATATGATTATATATGTTTTTAAATGTTTTTACATTTATCCAATAAAAGATAATGGCTTAAAATACGGAAAGAATTCAATTTTAGGCGTATATGCCCTAGTTTTCACTAAAGGTTCACTTATCACCTTTTGATGGCGAACCGTCATTAAATATAGTTTTGATCACTCTTATACATTCTTTTGGACCAAATAAAACTCTTATTAAGAATAGGGACATCAAAATTTACTTTGTGAAAATTTTTGGTATCTTTCCGATAAAGTTCATTTTTTTAATGAATAGTGTAAAATGTTGTATTTTAATTCAAAACCACTTTTTAATCTAATTTATTTATATGATTAGATTATATTTTGAATTGGTTTTAAAGTGAAATTAGAAAATATTTTAACCATTAAATCCAATAGTGTTCGTTGGAATCAATTTCACTTTGAAATCAGACTTAAACTAGTGTCAATCTTTTGATACTTATTGTTTCATAAAACATGCTATTTGACATGACAGCGGGAATTAATTATTAAATTAATTAATGTGACTTATATGTTTTGAATTTTTTAAAATGGACTTCATTTTTGAATTCAGAATATCAAATATAGCTTAGGGTGAATTTTTGGGATTTTTCTGAAAAACTTCAATTTTTGATGAATAGTGAAACCACTATGTGGTACTTATAAAAACTGATTTTCCGTTTAAATGAAATTTTTCCATCATTGTGTTTTGATTTTCAAAAATCCTACATACATGGTTTTCATTAAGAAGTAAAATGTGGTTCAATGAGATTAAAATAATTTTTTGGTGAATAGTAACTTATTAAGTTTTCAATCGCGATTAGTGGTAATTAGTGTAGTTTAAGGTAAAAATAATGATTTAATAAAATTAGATGAGCTTGACACATGTCTTACCCTCATTGTTTGTATCATGGCCGACCAAGAGAAGCCATGGGTCAACTTGGGGACCCCATGGATCCACTTTGGTTGGGAAATGACATAAATAACATTTTATTTAATGTAAAAGTAAAATTGACACAAACATGATATGTTTTACTAAAACAATTTTTAAGTGGGGTTATACAAGTCATCTTTTTTATTATAAATATTAATTAGAAAGATAAAAAGCTTTCCTACATCATAGTATTTTTTTTATAATTTTTAGAAATTAAATAAATTAAATTATTTATGACATAATAATGATGCAGCGATGACATCATTATTTGACGATTTAAATAAAATGGAAAGATAATGTAAAATATATGCACTAAACATGTCCAAAACTTATTGGATGAGTGTATTTCGAAGCCTTATCACCTTATCCACGAATTATATCAATGTGGGACCTTTTGAAACCGAAACACATTTTCAAATAAAGTAATATTTCTTTACTTTCCAAAAGTGCCCCTCCTCTCCTCTTATAAAAGGCCCCCACCTCTACCTCATTTAACACACTCCTCAAGCCTTTGTCTCGGCCAACCCCTGCCCATTTACTCTCTCCCCATCCCTCTCCTCATCCTAGAGGATTCCCTTTGTGCAGAATCCTTTCAAAGGAAGCCTTTAGGCTCAAATCAAAAGGAGTTACACTTTTAAAGGTAATTCATTCTCTCATGTTCATTTGTTTTATTTTGCTTCTCCAACCCCCTAAACTCTTTTTATTTACTACTTTTGTAACCACAACAGTATCTTAAATATACTAGGATGTTGTTATAAGATTTATTCGAGCTACACTCTCACACAACTACATCAAATGGTTAAAGAACATACGGTTTCCGTGGATGGTGAAATTCTGCCTCCCGAAACGATGATTGTTCAATACTCATTTAACACCTTCAACGGTGGCCATTATGATGTCACTATTTTTATATATGATATATAATATGTTTATGTTTTATTTACGCTTCTGTATTTTTCATTTTTTTCTTACCTTTATGGCTTCCATTATGGGTATACGCGATATCTTCATTTAAGGAAGTGCGGACTACCGCCCCCTCAAAGTGATTTGATTCGTTAAATACCATATGTGGGATGTATAAAGGATGGAAATATGATATTATATATGATATTATACTGGAATTATAATATACCTTTATATCATTATTATTCCATTCTATAAAATACGAAATAGAAATGAAAGTAGCGTTCATGCGTACGTACGGCTTACCGTCTCCATGAACGGTGCATTTCATTTCTTACCTCTAAATGATTATGTAATGTTATAAATTAATGCATGTACTGGATATATATGACATATATGATATCTACATAATGAATAAAATTCTGTATATAATAAACATTTGGCCACACGAACAACATGTAATTGTAAGAAGTCTACTTTCGACTTAAGAACCAAATATCGGAAAAACAAATATTATTAACTTAAATGATTACATAATGTTTATGACATGGTAATAAGTGGTATAAAAGTAATAATTAACTTGAAAAAGGTTCTTAAGGAATTATAAATTAACTCAAGTTTATTATTCAGGAGATTAAAGAACGATCGAGTCAAGTCGGACCCGAGGTAAGGGATCCTACTCCTCTCTTTCTTTTTAAGTACACACTTTTATGTCATTCCTTTTAAAGCTCATCTTTATTGTTATTGGGATGATCATTTATATTACACTTACTGTAATTTTTATTTTCATGTGATGAGAGAACCTATTCTCTCTCATCAATCCATTTTGGAAGTTTTGAGTGGTGCCGTTAGGCTGCCAAACTTTCGTAAGAGATCTAACCTCTCTCTTCTTTTTAAGTACTCTCCTTTATGTCACTTCTTTTAAGCTCCTCTTTGTAATGTTGGGGGATGTTATTTTATATTCCTCTTGCTGTAAATTTTATTTTAATGTGATTAGATAACCTATTTGATCTCATCAATCCATATTCGGAAGTTTTATGTGGCGCCGTTAGGCTGCCGAGTTTTCGTAAGGGATTTTTCATCTCACTTTTATTCCCGTGAGATTTATGATACATTTTCCACAAATTCCCTTGAGTGGTGTATGTACTGCCCATTATTCTACTCTTTGTGTAATATAATTTCGTTTATGAGTATTTACATCAATTATCTTTTGTCCTTCTTTCATGGGGTGTATGTTTTGAAAGATACCCAAGTCAGTAAGGGAACCTTTCACCCTCCTCTTTTTTAAAAGACTTCTTTTGTTGGGTCTTTTAATTTACATATCGTTATGTTGGGATATGTTCTCATATATCCTTATTGATGTAAATTTTATGTCCAAGTGATGAGATACTCTTTTTATCTCTCATCAACTCTTTTTGATGTGATGTCGTTAGGCAGTCAAGGGAACTTTCTAACCCAATTTCGATTTCTTTGGGTTCAACATGTAGTCATGGAATATGTCGTCCATTGAATATGTGTGAATGACCTTTTTACACTTAATATCCACTTATATTGGGTGTATTTATATCTGTCACACATATTTTTGAGATTGATTTGTCCTTAATTTAAGGATACCTTCTTTATAAGGGATTTCATCACATTTGACATTTCTATTGAGGGTTCATTGTTGTTATGCACCAATTCACTCTTATATGGTGTATATACTATCCTTTGGAGTATTATATCATGAATCCATTTATTCTCATGATATTATAAAGTTTTGACTAAATGTTATTCCTCAACTATTGTATTCAAGTGTCTCTAATTTTGGTAAAACCCCTTTAACCAAAATATCGTTTTAAATATTTTAATTATTTGTTCTTATTAATATCCATGTTTTCAAAAATGGTTTTAAGGATTTATTTATATGGATATTAATGGTTTAAAATTTTAAGCTTCAAGGTGGTATGGGACACTTTGATTCAAAAATCTCTTTATTAAATGTTTTAAATGGTTTTGGAAATGGTTTTTTTTTGAATGGATTCAATATTTCAATATACTAAAATGTTATATTGTGACTGAAATGTGAAAATGTTATGTTTCCTTTATGCATGTTTTATGTGACACATTTATGTTATGGTTCTTGGGCATTGTTATGAAAACGGGTGGTTCCGTGATAAACTAAGGGCGGGTGAGCCCGTTATAGCTCTCCAATGCATTGGGTAACGCGAAGGAGTGAAACGTTAAGGTTTCTCCGAAGAGATTTAGGGAATATAATGTGATGGGTATTCCAAACATAACCAAGAGGGTTACTCCCCACGTAAGAATGTTATGAATGCCTCAAGTTACCTTTATGTCTTATGTTTTCTATGATTTATTCATGGTTTGATGAGGTATGTTAAAGTGCCTATGTTTTATGGGTAAAGTATGATTTCATTCTTATGTATATATGAACTCATGTTTCCTTTCCATATTTTTTATAACCCTTACTGAGCTTTTTATGCTCATCCCAAGTTTTTGAAATGTTTTTCACAGGTCAAGGGAAAGGTACATGATGTGATGATAGTTTCAAGGATGTTTCAAGAAAGAATCTGTGTTATATTTTAAATATGTTTCCGTTGATGGGAAGAATGAATACTGTCTTTTATGTAACCACTTTGTTTAAATGTGGAATGTAATGCAAGTTTCATGATCTAATTCTCTAAAACTCTAAACCTGAAAAGATCCTCAATGTGTAATCTTGTAATAACTCAAGATTAAGTAAGGTTTAAGGCTGGGGCCTTATAGTATGCCACCTCACAAAGTAGTGATCCCCACTGGGCTATGAAAGTCACTCCGAATCAAGTCAGACAAGCAGTCATCAGGTCTCAGCCAGCTACGTGGTCTCCATACTCCGTACGCTCGTCTTCGAGAGGGTCCGATCCACAGGCTGCAGGTCGATACTCCAAGTATCCCAAATTCCCCCTAAGAAGTATCTCAAAGGACCTCCTCGTCATAGGGGTCTCAACGCAACAGACGGCGCGTCAATCGGACGCCCGGTTTGTGAGTTATTAGCCTTTTCATCCTAGAGGCCCGGTTGGTTTCGTGTACGAAACAACCCACCCATATTTAAACTGTATCCCGAACTCACATAGGGTATACTCATTGGGACCATTTTTCAACGTGATCACCAATGCCGCTGACGGTTCGTCAAACGGACGTCCGGTCTGAGTGTTATCGGCTTTTCTGTTCCAGGGCCCCGGTTGGATTTCGGGTACAATCCAACCCGGTCATACTCCAACTGCATACAAACCTCGAGTGGAGTAATCAAAAAGGTCCGTCTCAATAAGAGGAATCCAACAAAGTCAATGGCACGTCAATCGGACGTCCGAAACTCAAGTTATAGGTGTTTCCGCCCCGAGGGCCCGGTTGGTTTCGTGTTCGAACCAACCCGACCAAAGCCAAAGTTCTTCGAAACCTTGAGTGTAATATACCTAAATGACCGTCTCGATCCAAGGATTCTGTCTCAATTGACGGTGCTCCAATCGGAGGTCTGTATCCCATGTTACAGGCATTTGAATGAATCCGCCCGCTTTTAGGGGTGTTTGGGCTCGGACCGACATGGCCCAAGACCCCCTGGGTCGGCCCAAACCGGGTCGACGCGACCTGGGTTCAGGTCCGGCCCACTAGGGCGCGGCCCAACCCGGTGAGGCCGGTCCGGGCCGGCACAGGCGCCGCGTGAGCGCGGAAGGGGGGGAACCGCCACCCCCTTCAACAAAACGGCGGACCCACGGGGGGTCCCCCCACCTGCGCCGACCGGGGGTCAAAATCCTGGTCTTTCCAAGTCTGGCCAGCCCTAACGGCCAGCCAGTGCACCACGTAGGACCGGTTGGTCCCGCCCTCTAGAGCACCGGCGGCTCCAGCCGCCCTCCCTTGCCTTGCCGCGGCCCGACTCCGGCCGCGGCTTCTTTCGGCGTCAACGGAGCCGCGCTTCTTCGCCACATTCTTCTTTGTTTCCATGTGGTTCCATTGTACCGCGCTGCCTTTGTTCGTGTCACAACAAGTACAACATAAAAGGGGGAGGAGGGTCGGCCATGTTCGTGTGGTCTGACCTCCTCCCATTATAACGATAACAAGTGGCCCAAAATAAAATAACTTCGGAAAAGAAAGCGCAAATTTAATCCATTAAATTTGAACTCAAACCCCTACGTTTTCCCTACAATCAAATATTCCCAACCCACAACATATTCTTTCGCGGATCAACTTAATATTGAGTTGATCTGCATTATTTGTTTTCAAAGTAAATAAACACGGGTTTATTAGCATTCACAAATTAATCCCCTACCTCGATAACGAGTTGACGATCAGTGAGAGTTGCGGAAAACAACATCGCGGGGAGAGGCTCTGAACACATTGATGGAGATCCTCCGAGGTGGGTTGGCGTCTCACACCGGCTGCAGAGAAGAGGAGAAAGGCACGACGATCTCTCCTTGTGGTGACGGCGTTCTTCATCGAGGTCTGGACGTTCTTCACATTCTCCAACATATAAGATAATGACTCCTCGATATTTGAGTATTCTCTCCCAATTCCTCTCACATGACAACCCCCAAAATAAAAATAAGGTTCAAATTTATTTATTAATCTCGAGCCATGAATTCCCAAGAATTCAAAATTCAACTCTTAATTAAATTCATTGAATAACTTAATCAAATCATTTAATGAGAGAGTTGACTTGTAATAAAGAGGGGGAGAGGATGAGCCACACAATAAAGTAAGGAGGTGTTTAATGGGGTGTTAGGGAATTTAAGGATGTGGGGGCTCATGTGGGCCCCACCCCAACTTCCTCACAACTTCCTTTTCCCTAACAATTAAACAACTTGTGGTAAAATAAAATTATAGTTGAAAAACAACTATAATTTTATTCTTCACATTTTTAACATCTCATCCCGAGAAAACGCAACCCAGAAAAAGATTCTCTTAAGAAAATATCGGCGTTGCGGTTTCATCGGTGCCCTCAGATTTCGATTCCAAGCACCGGTTCAAAAGTTAGAAAACCCCACTCATTCGTTCACTGAACGTACCTGAGCTAAACTTTGGAAATTGATTCCGGGCACACTGGGCCTCAGAATCAGGTTCCGTCAGAAACTGCGGACTCGTAAAATTCAAAAGAAATTCAGAAAAAAAAATTTCCGTGAAATTTGTGGGTCTTTACAATAACCCTATGTAAAAACAAATTTCTAAAAGATATATGCTTATGTCATTTTTGTAACTACTTTAACTTAATAAATATAAAGTTTCATTATCACTTACAAGTGGATCCATGGGGTCCCAAAATCAACCCAAAGATGCCCATAGTCGTAAATGTATCAACCAATATGGTTAGGAAATGTTATAGGATAATTTATTATTATTATAATATTATTATTTACCCATATTTACCGGATTTACCCTTTAACCATAGTAAATAAAATATTTACCGAACTAATTATTTAAAATGTCTAAAAATAAAAGTTACTTATTTACACAATTTGGACCTCCTTATTCTAAATATGGAATCCATTTTTATAAATTCAAAACTCATAAGTGGCATAAATTAATTTAAAATTAATTCTCGCGGTCAAAACAAAAAGTGTGTTTTTAAGAAATAATAACTATCAAAATATTGACACTTGTTTATGTCCGGTTTAAATGTGAAATTATGTCCAATGACCAAAATTATATTAAATGGTAAAAATATATTCTAAATATACTTAAAAATCACTCAAATTAATAATTTTTCACTACTAATTATTTTGATTAAAAAGTTGTTTTTAATTAAAATTTAGTAATTTTCACTATTCATAAAAATATAAAAGTTATCCAAAAAGTACCAAAAATTCACCCTAAGATAAATTTGATATTTTGAATACAAAAATGAAGCCCATTTTGAAAGATAAAATTTATAAAATTCCAAAAAGTGTGTATTACTATTCATAACAGCTAGTTTCATTGGTTGTGGTGTGTGTTAGAACTCGAAGTTGCATACAACACACGCTACTGTATTATTCAAAGAGAAGCGTACTGTGGAAGCTTGGGGTGTTAAAATTATAAATAGATACAAAAGAAAATTATGATATTTTCATGTAGCTATAATAAATAATGTTCATAGGGATACAAGAGAGTAGGAATATAAATCATGCTACATAAAATATAAAAAGACCAAAATCAGATATTACTAGCATCATGAGCATAGGTTGGGTCTTATTCTCCCATACTCCATCCTAAAACTGAAAAACAATAATTGAATGTTTTTTCATCCCTATAGGTGTACCTAAAATAATAAAGTCTACTTAGGTAGCAAAGGTTTCCCAAGTATGTTGTGAGATATACTCAGTCGGCCACAACCAATGGTGTATATATAAATAT
Organism: Viscum album; assembly: GCA_963277665.1. NCBI lineage: Eukaryota > Viridiplantae > Streptophyta > Magnoliopsida > Santalales > Viscaceae > Viscum > Viscum album. The sequence goes on along the minus strand of OY728128.1, from coordinate 677,913,812 downwards.
AGTTTGTTCATATAGAATGGGTAGTGTTCCAATAATAATAATACAAGGAAATAAATAAATAAATAGGTTAGATCGGGTTACTTATGGGATTACCTACAAATACTACCTGCTTCAGCCTAAGATAGATGTCTCTGATCCAAGTTGAACCTGTACAGGTGAGATATAGAATATGATGGGATATTATGATAAAATTATCAGAAGGTGGACCATGACCAAGCATGTGATTTGATTTGGGGGGGGTGTCCCTATAATTTTAGTTACATATTCTCATTCTTAAATATAAAATTCATCTTTAGAAATTAAAAATAGGTTCATTGAGCCCAACCAAGGTAATCTATAAGGAATTCCAAGTATCACTCCAAGGGATCTATAAACCCCAAATACCATAAGAGTCTATCTAAGGTGATCCAAAAATGGAATATTAAGTATCACCCTCTGCATGGTGTGAAACTAACCATATAATATCATACTTGGTATCTTCTATAGGGGACCGAGTATCACTCGTGACATGGTATTACCAACAATCCATTGATCCCATCTATGGTGTCTTCTCTAGGTAATCGATATCTCTTATATGGAGGTAAGAAAAACACATGGTGTCCCCTTCCTAGACATAACTAGTATCAGTTCCAGTGTGTATAAGAATCTTAACAAGTCTAATTTAAAAAATTACTACAAGATCATCCAAGGAGTCCTTATGATTGGGACCTTGTATCTCCCTCAGAATGGTATAAAAGTAAGTTATTCATCAATATGTCATGTTATTTAACAATTTATTACTCTTAAATTAATTTAAATTAAGTTGGATGAAAAATTTAATAAATGTATGTCAGGTTATGTAAAGAATCATATGGCCTAAATCATGTCCAAGAATCTTCCTCAATTCAATTCACATTCTAAGACATATTTATTACAAGGGAAACACACATTAATGGTGTTTCATATCATCTTAGGAAAAGGGGTAGGTAGGCCTTTAAGGACTGGCTCACCCATGGGGGTAGATCATGTCTGGTTCATCAACCAAATGGTTGATTTTCCTCTATCTAGGACTGCATGGGTCATAGAAAACCATTCAATTTAATTTACTTAAACATTTTAGGAGTGTCTTTGGAGGTGTCTAATGCATATCACAATAACGCACAATATAAAATAAACAAACTCAAGGGAATGAAACTATACAACCTACATTATAATTAGAGACAACCACTTACACATTTATGGCCTTTGATTCAATATTGAATTAGAGAAAACTAGAAACTGAAAAAAAAACATAAGAATATTTGGAAAATAATCTCACACCAAGATAATGCATGAAATGGTAAGAAAAAATAGTACAATGAGGAGGCATAATGGAGAGTTTACCTTTGCAGATCCAATGCACCTAACGATGAAGGAAATATATCTCAAACAAAGATGATCCAGTAGAACATAGCCTAGGCATGGTGGAGCTCTTTTCACATTTCTCCTTCTGGAGTAAATGGGGATTCTATTAAAAATTTTCCCCTACCTCTTTTAAAAAAGGAAATTTCAACGACGTGCAAATGATTTACACATCGTGTAAAGCTTGGGGTCCCTTACCCCTTGAAAACCCTTCTCACGATGGAAAAATTGGTATATCAAAACCATTACATGTCTTGTACTCTATACACATTATATATTATAATTACATGATGTTTATTTAGTATACATTTTATAATTGGCTTGCAGCCATCATCCCCCCCTGCACACACACATTTTTCCCTTCCAAAGGAAAACATACCCACCCTTAGGTGGGATTTCTAGGTTTAACCAAAACAAAAAAAATGTACATCATTGAAAAGCCGAGACACTACAGGTTTCGTAGTTAAAGAGGGTTTGTTATCGAATTTTGGGGATCAATAGTTGGTGAATTTATTTGGGTAGTGAGATTTTAGTCTAACAGGTCATTATTTGATAAAACAATGATATTTTTAAATATTTATTATTTCTAAAATTATTTTCATAATTTCATGATGTGGGAATAATTTTTATTTTTGTTGGGATGTTATGGGAGTGGTATCAATTCATGTGCATTCCATTTAGTGGTTTTCTTTTAGGATTAATTTTCAATTGAATAGATTTTCAATTAGATTTTTATTTGTTTAATTATATTTGTGTGGAAATTAAATTTAAAAATTAAATCTACCCAATTTAATTATTATTTTATTCAGTGGTACTTTTAATGTTAGATATTTCAACCAAATGTAAAACAAATAGGTGATGAAACTTTGGGAGAAACAGCTAGTATCATTTTGGAAAAAAGTTCATCACTCAAATTAGTTTTCCAATATTTGTATGACACAATCAAATAAGAAATAATTAAATTAAGATGTAAAAATAAGCTTCTAAAAAGGATTATAAATTTAGAATTTGTGATTATTGTATATGATAATTATTTAATCATAATAGAAAAATATTTTTTATGGAGTGTGTCATAGTTCTATTAAAAAATTAGTATCTAAGACCAATTTTTTTCTAAATGTTATTCATCATTTTTTAAATTCCATGATTTTTAATTAGTTTATTATTCTTTAATATTAAGTGTTAAAATGAAAAAGAAAAAAAATATATAATAGATAATCTGCAATTACATTTTTAAAAGATACATTTTTTAGTGACCTAGACCTTTTGTTCCTTGTAGTTCAATCCTAATATCCACTAGTGTTGTAGTCCATGATTTATAAATTTATAAATTTCAAACATCATGAAAATGATTACCAAATTTCTTGTATTGTTTCTAGGGATCGTGTGCCAGTTTATTATTATAAAATTCATAACTTGACTTTTCTTTAGGAATAATTTACTTCGATGGTGACCACTCTTAATTTGGATTAGTTGAAAAACAAGCCACTGATTAACTCATAACTATAAATTCAAATGAAAGGGAAAACTATAATTGAAAACACTTCTAAAAATTGAATGAATAAGTGGGAATAAATCTTTGATTCCCATATTCTAGTACTTCATATTAGAAAATTCAATCCATTTTATAGAACCATCATAATGATCACAGACTAAAGAATACTATTAGAAAAATAATTTATACCCAATAGAGATGGAATTAGGTTAGGCATTAAAAGATCAATTATTTAGGTGAAATATTTTGAACTAAGGTCATCGATGATCAACTTGTTACAATAACAAGAATAATTCCACAGCATAAGAAGTGAAGACCATCATATGAATTTAAATAGACTTATCAAAGTATATGGCACATTAAAATATATTAATGGTGACCTAAGACGAGATTATCTAGAGACTATTCCCATTATTTTTATAACGTAAGGCTAAATAATGGTTAGAGAGTTTGGACTTAGACATTTTCTTCAATAATGAAGTTTTGAGAAGAAATTATTAAATCATTATTACACCAATAACATATTCATTGAAAAACAAGAGAGACCATAACTCCTACTAAAATGAATATGAATCACTAGGGGAACCTTAGGAAATATTCAAGGCCATGATAAGGTGTTTTCCATATTATGGGATGAACATAGAAAACCATATGAAAACTTTATATTATGGAATTCAACCTGAGAGTTTTTCAGAAATCAACAGAGCTATTGGTAATGCATTAATGGATATGGATCTTAAAGATTTATAAACCTTACCTAAAAACATGTAAGGGAACATTTTAAAATAACTAAATTAGTTTTCAAGAACATAGTAATGAGTGTATCAATTCAATTATCTGAAATTAATAGGTACAAAATTTGATGTTCTCACCAAGAGGATAGACAACATGTAATTGATTTTTCCTTAGTTGGTCCATGCAGTTCAATTCAAGAATTGTCCTCAATGAAGTGGTCCTCATGATTATTCCATATGTCCATATAATAAATATGTGAAAAATATGTCTAAAGTTAACTTTATTATTTATAATAAAGAAAATTATAAAAAACTATTCCAAAAACTAGTTAAACAATAATAAAAATAAATGTATGAAGGAACCAATGTCTACCCAACTACTCAAATGGCACTTGAGTCTGCTTGGATTTTCCACTCAACCCTTTTTTAGACATACAATAAAATCACAAAGGTAAGGATATCCACAAACATACTGATAACTATCCTATAAAAATAAATAATTCGAGGATAAAAACAAACCACAAACTACGCTCCTACGATAACACAAAGACAACCAAGTTTCAAAGAAATCCTTGAAAAAATCATTTTGACCACTCAAAAAAATTGAGATTCATCACATACTAATGAAAATATTATAAAAAAAGACCCAAAACTCGCAATATTACATGGGTAATTTTAAAAATAAATTGGGTTATATAGATATATAAATGAAATACTGGTAAAAAGGAACACTAATTGGTGGCACAAAGCTAAAGTCAAGAGAAGAAGCAAGATCTACTGCATTATGCAGTGGAATACAATTTCCAGAGCACCAATGTGACAACCTAGGTAATTATAAGATAAATAATTTTCATGTATTTTTTAATATTCATTAATTATATTTTATGGAGTTATATACATTATTATTATATTAGGAATTTTCAATCGAAAGGAAAACTAATATTTTTAACTAGATTGGGTTTTCATACATTTTATAGTATTATTTAAATAATTGATTTAAACATTATTGAATTTTAAATTGAAAAAATTAAATTAATAATTGAATTAATAATTTGAAAATTATTTTTGGAAGTATTTATGATATTTTTTAAAAAATATTTTTTAATGAATAGTGAAAATACAAATTTTGTATTGAAAGTTGTCTTCTCGTTTCAGGAATTTAAACAGTTAGATTTTAAAAAAAAATTGTTTCAAAGTAAAATTAATGAATTTATAATATATATAATTCAATTAATTTTATTTTAATCAAATTTATACATTAAATTTGTATAAAAATATTTTTATACATAAAAACGCAATTTTCTAAAAAAACTGTTTTTCATCGTGTTTTGCGGGTTTAATTTCAAATAAAATTATTCCAATTATGTGATTTTAATTTGATAAAATGGATTAATTATTTTGAATTGTAATTATTAATTTTAGGTAATAATTTTAATTTTAATTTTATGTTATAATTAATATTATAAATAAAAAATTTATTTATCACGGTTAAGGTTAAAACAGATTTTTTGACGGTTAAACTAAAGTGATAAGGATTATAATGGCCTATAAAATTGTTGAAATTTAATTTTAAGGAAATATTTTAACCCTAAACCATAAAATATTATTAAATGGTCTGTTCTTAGCCATTGTTTTGAGTAATACACTAGTATATTTTGATATTTTTAAAAATTCCAAGAGTGTCCTCTCACCCACATATAAAAGGACATACTCAATCCTCTCTTATCCACTATCTCATAGAATTTTATTTCATCCAATACCTACCTAAATATCTTATAAAATCACTCCCAAAGTCTTACAGTCCCTTTTTTTATAAGATAACCAAACTAAGAAGGCTTTAGGTATAAACCTAAAAAGTTTGTCCGAAGAAGAGGTATAGTTCTTAACTGCATGTTTTCTTTTTATTTGTTCTTATTACTCATTGAAATTTTATTAAAATATTAATAAATAATAAAACTAGTATATTACATATATTGAAATATTTTTTTGACAATTAAAAAACCTATATCAATCACCCTCTTCCATCAAATGGGGAATGAAACCATTATTCATGTATACGGTAGACAACATCCTCTCGAAGTAATGTAATATGTTTTTTACCACCACCTCTCAATGATGGTTATAATGATAGATTTTTTGAATTTGTATCATATTCATAACATATTTTAAATTTTTAAAAAATAATATACCATCTATTTTTTACCATTCAATCCATTGAAAAATTATAACATCGTTCGTGCGTACTTGTGGATTACCACTTCCACAAAGCGATGTGATTCGTTTTTCATAACCACATAACAAGGATGATATATATATATTTATTTTAAAAAATAATATTATGTTTATTGTATAAAATTAATTTTGGAAATATAAAACAATTATTATGTTATTTCCCTCATGATCACCGAGTAATTGAAACGTTACTCATGCGTACAAAAGACTAACCATCACCAAGATTTTAATGTAATTCATTTTTCATAATAATATTTCATGTTTAGTATTAAAAGTATATTTAATTAATAAAAGTGATAATTTTTTCATTGTTATTATTATTTATATGATTTAATTGTGATCTTCTTGTCCATATTCAACCTATCAAAGTCATTTTGGACATATGATTCGAATTTCATCAAAACACACAATGTTGACATAACATATCAGGTAATTAAATATTCCATTAAAATAAATGAAATTAATGGTTTGATGATAAGGGTATAAACCTCTAAAAAAAATTTAAGAATATAAATAATTGATAAACCATTATTATACAATAGATAAATAAAATACATGAGAATTCAGACTCAAGTTAAGTGACACATTTTTTGAAATACCTCCATAGAAATATTGTAATGATTTATTTTCAATATATTTTTCTTTCATATTCATAACCACATTCTTAAAGTTATTTTGTGGATGTATTCATATGGATTTTAATGAATTGTTAATTAAATATTATATCACATTTTTCTTTCTTAACAAAAATCAAAAGGAATCTTTTTCCGTATTTTAAATATAACTTTTTAACAAAAATTCAAGTGAAATGTTATATTTCAATGTATATGAAATCAACAGTTTTTTCTCACCTCTATAATTTTTATTTTATGTTTTGTATTCCTTAAAAATATTTCATGTATTCTTTAAATAAAAACCATCATTACCTTTTTTCTAGTGATTTTTAAAAAGTTTTCTAAATGGAATGGATATTTTGGTATCCAAAAATTATTTTCATATGGATGAAAAGAATTTTTTATAATTATGATGATGGAAATGAAATATTTAATATATAATGATTATATTTTGGTTCAAGGGAATTTTTTATGATAATATATGAGATCAATATAGCTCATGATTTAAAGTGAGACTAAAATAGATCATGATCATGAGTGATCCCAATATATCTCTCTAATGCATTTGGTAAAGGGACAGAGTTAACTTGTTTGGTTTCTCCAAAGAGATTATTGGAATTTACTGATTAGGTTATTCCATTAGTAAGAGGGATTTTAAGAGTGATACGGAAATGATGTACCATGTTACCTACATGATTTATTTATTCATGCTATGGGTTTTTAAGGAAATTTTATAATTTTACATGGAAAGTTAATGAGATTAGGTTTAATGGAAAGTTTAGGCTACTTCTTAGGGGTAAAATGTATAACTCTTTCTAATGGTTTTGATGAGCATTTCATGATTTAGAAGAAACCATTCTTATTTTTATTTTTTCCTTTGATATTTCTTATGAAATGTTTTATGAAAATATTTGTGAATATAAGTTGATTTACTGGGTAAGAAAATTTTTATTTTAAGATCAAATATTACATTAAAAAATAAAATTAGTATGTTAATTAATGGAATAATGAGTTACATTCCTTTTTTTCATATGTCCTTTACTAATATTTTTGTTCACATCCCTTTTTTTCAAAAAAATATTCACAAGGTTTTAGGGATGAGTAGGGGTAAGGATGAGATCAAGATAAAAATCTTGAATATATTTCATGAAAAGAAAACCTGTTATATCTTTAAAATATTATAGTAGTAAAATGGATAGTGAGTGAAAGTGTACAATTTGTGATGTAATATTATTTTATGTGAGTGTGATGACCAATTTATAATAAAATTTAAACCTAAAATATCTCTAGGAATAGAAGGAAATGAATTATTGTCAAAAGAATAAATTTTTTGGATTGTTCTAGGTTGGGTTCTTATAGTTAGTATCAATGGAAGGTTTGGATAATTTTAGAGGTTAGAAGAATTAAATTAAATTACATTAATAGATTGTAATTTTTTTGTTATCATGATATATGATTTTAAGATTATCATGTTGCATCATATAATCTATAACATTTCAGAATGGTTTTTCATAAAGGAAATAAGGAAGTTAAATTAGGAATGTACCAAGAGGATAAAATCCTTCCAAATTAGAAATCTTGAAAGGTTTGAATTATAAATTATTAGTTTTTGCTATGATATATTAGATTATGTATGCTATAAATAGTAGATTCATTAATTCTATAGAGAAAAAAATCTACTATAGAGGAAGTTGTTGATAATCAAGTAATTTATGCGATTGCACCATCCACCATTCAGTGGATCTTCTAACCCATAGGCATTTAATAGATAAAATAATGATTTGGAAAAGATATTCTAATTTATAGATTATTCATAGAACTAAAAGGTAACTCTTGGTATTTATCATTTTCAAGGTGAATTTGGTAATTGGTGGTCAATGGTTAGAAATACTAGAGAAAAAGAAGAAATCTACAGAATGGAATAAGATATATTTAAAAATATTTCCCTTGGGAAATATTTTCCTAAGGTTTTTTGACTTGGAATCGAAAATAAATTCGTGGAATTGAGGCAGAAGGAGGAATATTTAGTGGTCATGTTTGAAGAAATATTCACCCCATTGTAAAAAAATGCACTAAATTGTATCAGGGATAATGATATTAAAATTAATTAGTTTTAATCATGATTAAATTAAAGATATCGAATATCTTTATCATCTCATTAATTTAAAAGTTATAAAAAACTTTCTCAACATGTTGAGAAGGTGTAAAGGGGGTATACTAGTGGTCTTTTTTTTATGAAAACAAGTATAAAATGTGGTCTTTATGGAATAAAAATGGGAAGAATCCATTAAAGAAATATAAAGGTAAGAAAATCATGTTTTTATTTTGTGACAGGTCTAATGAAAATAACCTGGAGGAATGACAGGTGAAGTTTTGGAATTACTTCTAGTGAGGAAATTTTGTGCATATAAATCAGGATTTCTATGAAAAATATCCTGGTATCGGTAAACCAGTTTCTATAAATAGGTATTAAAGTGTTTTAAATATATTGATATGGGACATTGTGTGGACGTGTGTGTCCGAATAAGACCATGAATGATAGGAATAAGTAATACTATAAGAGTAAGGGTGTGGTTAAGTTCATTGAAACAACTTCGGCAGATGTTGGGCCATTAAACAAAACGGTAACATGTACCTTACTTATTTAATGATATTATTCTATTTTCTGGTTTAATTAGAAGTTTACACCTAATTTTTTTCTGAGAAATTATTTTGTGAAATGAAATGTTAACCTCAATAAATGAAGTTAGGTTTTTTGGAAAAAAACACACGGGGTATTATTAAGAAAACAAGAATTTACAAAGATCTTTATTTTATCACTGATGAAATATGTTTCCCTATAAAACATATTTTCTTTCTCAATATGTAATTTTATGTTATTATGGGCATGTATTAGCTTTCATTTTATCATACTAAAATAGAATTTATATCCAAAGAATTTATTTTAAAAAATGAGATCTAGTTTTCATATAATAATGAATTTATACCATTTATAACATACTAAGAAGTTGAGAAAATTCTAAAACATAGAAATTAAAGTTACATTACTCATATTATTTATAATAATAGAGCTATTCAAATTAATGGTTTTCCTATGGTAGAATAATATCTGGATATGTTTAAAAATTATATTCCTTATATTATAAATAAAATGGAAGTTTAATTTACTATTGACGTAGTTCTTGATTATACGCTATTTTTCAAACCCCCTTATTGAATGTATCAAGTAGAACATATATAATTGAAATATTTCTTACAAGAATTTCTTGATAATGGTTTAATTCATCCTGAACTTCACCCTAGGGTTCTCCTATTTTTTATTAAAATGAAATATAGTTCAATGATGATTTTCATTTATTATAGATCACTGAATACAGTTATTATTAAGAATAAGTACATAATGTCTCATATCGATGAATTTTTTTATTAGATTTTGGGAGATAATTATTTTTTTAAGATTAATCTTAGTTCCATGTAACATTAAATAATGTTAAATGGTGATTAAATCCATAAGACAACATTTTGTACTAAGTACAGACATTATTAATTTGTGGTTATTAATTTTGGGTTGATTAATTCTCAAACTATATTCATAGCTCTTATTAATAGAGATTTCTATGAATATTTGGAAAAAAAATTAGTTGTTTTAATTGATTATATTTTGGTTTATTCAAAGAGTTTTTAAGATCATGAAACATATATAAGGATTGTTCTACATACCCTAAAATAAAATAATTTATATAGAAAATTTATAAAATGTTACTTTAGGTTACAATAGATCTTATTCCTTGGATATATAATAAATAAATATGGAATAAAAAATGATATTACTCAAATCAAGTGGTTGATTAATGGAAAAGACCTAAACTGGTACTAAGATTCGTAGTTTTCTTAAATTAGTAATCTATTATCGATGTTTTGTTGAAAAAGCTTTAGGTTTATCTATCCCATTAAACAAGTTAACGTTAAAAGTATTTATGTTAATATAGATGAATAAATGAGATTAATGTTTCTAAGAATTGAAAAGAATATGAGTAAATGCTCTAGTTTTGGCCATTTCATCTACAAATCATGACTTTTTGTCTATAATGATGCTTTATTGAAAGGACTAGGTCGTGTTTTAAAATAAAATGATTATGAAATTTCATTTAATTCACATTAATTAAACCCTCATGAGAAATATTTCCTGCATGTGACCTTTAACTAGATGTTGTAGTGTTTTCTTTTATAATATAGAGACATATTTTACATATAGAAAAGTTTGAAATTTATTCTAATCATAAAATTTTGAATTATATATTCACTTAGATAGATTTGAACATGTGAATAAGGATATACCTATAATTGATAAAATATTACAACTCTGCATTTATTTACCATCCAATAGAGGTAAAAATAATTAGTCGAGACTTTATGTCAGAAATATAATGAACCATTTTCTATGATCGATCTGGAACATGATCCTTTGATTAATTAATTGATGAATGTTAGCATAAAAATTAAGCATTCAACTCCCTTTATTTTTTTCATGTGTTAGTAAAATCACCCTTTCAAATATAGATAATAAAGTATGGAAGAAGGATCATTTTTTATAGGAAAAGGTTGAATCCATCAATAAGGGTATGTTTTCATAGTTTAATGTTGATGAATAATTCGTTACCATGTTTTAAAATTGTTTTATTATTCCAAGTGATTTATATTTAAAGAACTAACTATTGATTAAGGATCATAGTTCTCCATTTTTTATTTTTTTTAGCACCATAAAAATGTATAGAGGCATTCAAGAACATTTATGGTGGGAGGGAATAATGAAAGATATTACTAATATTAGTGTGAATTATTTTACTCATAAATAGTTTAAAGGAAAATGAAAATTACTTAATGGAATGATTCATCCTTTTCCAGCTTCATAATAGAAATTATCAAATATGGCCAAGGATTTCATTGTAGAATTAAAAAATACATCTTGAGGTAATAATGTGAGTTGGGTAATTTTTTATCATTTAACTGAATCTATCAATTTTAATCCCATTTGATATAATATTTTTTTAATCAAATTTATTAACTTTATATTAAAGAGATTATTAGATTACATGGATTACCTCTTTCCATTGTATCTGATCATGATCCATAATTTACCTCTAATTTCTAGAAATGTTTTTAGAAGTCGTTGTGTACTAAAATAAATTTCTGAATAGACTTCCATTCGTAATTTGATGGATAATAGGAGTGAAAGATTCAAAAATTGGAGGATATGCTTCAATTTTAGTCAATAAATAATTAGGGAAGTTGTGATAAAGAGATTACTTTAGTTTATTTTTCTTATAATAATAGATTTTATTCACATATATAGATGGAACCTTTTGAGTAATTCTATGGAATGTAGGGTTGAAATCTAGATTGTTGGGATGAATTCTGGTAGGTAATGTTTTTGGGACATAATTGGTAGAAAAAATGGTTGATAAGGTTAATATGACTCAGCAGAACATGAGGACAACTCAAACTAGGTAGAAAACTTATGCAGATAACTGAAGGAATGCTCTTTCTTTTAAGGTAAGCAATCATGCATTTATTAAAGTATCTCCATGGAAATTGTTATGTACTTTTCTAAAAAGGAAAATTTAAGTCCATAATTCATTATAAAATATCAAATTTTAGATAATATTGGATATTTTTCTTACCCAGTGGCCTTACCATTGAGTTTATCTCAATTTTATTTTCTGTGTCATGTTTCGTTGTTAAGAAAATATATATCGGGCCCATCTCATGTTTTGAGCCCTGAAGTAGTTCAATTGGAAGAAAAAATTTCTTACAAGGAAAACCCCTTATGTATTCTTTACCACATAGAGAAAGTGATGCATAATAGACTGATTTACTAGGTTAAGTTTTTGTGAAAAAACTATATAGTTTAATAAGAAACATGGAAATTATAAAAATCTATGAAGTAAAAAATCTCCTCACTTGTTTATGTAATGAATAATATTGGGAGGATGAAACTCAAAAAGGGGGAAGAATGTAAAGAACAAGTTAATGTAAAGATAAATCATTTTCATATATTATTAATATTAATTAGTTATATTTTAGATATTTATATTCATTTTAAAAATATTAAGTAATTTTTTATCCAAAAGGAAAAAATCTTTATTTCTAACCAAATTGGTTTTACATGGATTTTTTTATTTTATATATAAAAAATTATTTGAAAATTATATAATTTAAATTTTAAAAAATTAAATTTATTTTTTAATTTATAATGTCAAAAATATCGTAGGATGGGTTTTTGAAAAATTTCTGGAAATTTTGATTTTTGAATGAATAGTGAAAAAACTGATTTTTTATTGAAAACTGTCTTTTTGTTTTAGGAATTTACAAATTAAATTTTTTTAAATTTTTTTTGAAATTAAAATTATTTCATTTATATTATAAATAAACCAATTAAATTCATTGTAATATAATTTGGTATAAAAACATTTCTATACTTAAAAAGACATACTTTTAATAAACTGTTTTCATCACATTTTGCAGGATAAATTTTTAATTAGCTTATACATATTTTTTGAGTTGAATTTTATAAAATTAATTACATATTTTGAATCATAATAATTAATATTTATTAACAATTTTAACTAAATTTTTGTCATAATTAATAGTAAAAACAAAAAAATATGTTATCGTGGTTAATGTTAAAACAGATTTAATAGAGGTTAAAATAAAGTGATAATGTTTAAAATGAACTATAAAATTCTCTAAATTTTATTTTATAGACATAATATTACCCTATATAAACCCATATTTTTAAATGGTGAATTTTTATCCATTTATCTTGAGTAATACATTAATATATTTTAATCTTTTTAAAAATTTCAATTGTGTTTTATCCCCCACTTATAAAAGGATATCGCTATCCTCTACTCTCCACAACTCAAATAATTTTTTTTTTCATCGAAAACATACCTGAATATCTTAAGAAAATCAATACCCATTTCCTATAGTCCCTTTTTCTATCATAATACCAACCTAGGAAGACATTAGGTATAAACTTAAAGAGGTTGTCCAAAAAAAGAGGTATAATTCTTAACTGGGAATTTTTCTTTTATTTCATATTCTATCACCATCAAATAAACTTAAAACATGACTAAATAATAATATAACTATATTCCATATACTAATATATTTTTTTTTGATGGAATAACTCATATCCATCTTCTTCTTCCTTAAACTAGAAAATGAAACCATCATTCGTGCATGCGGAAGACTAGCACCTCGCGAACCGGTGTAATTTGTTTTCCATCACCACATCTCAAAAATGGTTATAGTGATGTATTTAATTTTTATATATGATATCAATAACATATTATTTACTCTTTAAATATAATATATTATCTATTTTTACCATTCCATCCATGGAAAAATGATAACATCGTCCGTGTGTAGGTGCGAATTACCACTTCCATGAAGCGATGCGATTGTTTTTCATTTCCAAATCACATGGATGATACCATAAGTTTATTTAAAGATATAATATTATATTTATTATATTATAATCATTATATAAATATAAAATTATACTTACCTTATTTTCCTCTATCGCTTTGAAAAATGGAAATGTTACTCATGCGTATGTACAACCTACAATCTCCCTAATTGTTAAGTAATTCATTTTACATAATAATGTTTCATAGTTGGTTTTAAAAGAATGGTTTATGTATAAAAATGAAAAACATTTTATGATTATTATTCTATATATGATAGAATAATGACCTATTTGTACATATCCAACCTACCAATGTCATTTAGGAGCTATGAGTCGAATATCATCAAAACACCTGATGTGGAATTAACCAATTAAGTTATTGTATATGTAATTAAAATAAATTAAATAAGTTGATTAATGGTAAGGTATTAAACTTTAAAAGTTTATTCATAAATTAAATAATTGATAAAAAAATTATATGGAAGACAAATGACGTATGTGGAAAATAGGACTCAAGGTAATTGAAACTTTACCTTAAAAACATCATTTTAATTGTTTAAAATTTTTATTTTCTGAATTTTCTATCCATGTCTATATTATAAAAATTATTTTATGTATTTATTTATATAGAAATAAATGAATTATTACGAAAATTTTATGTGACTTTTTTTCTTTATATAAATGGTTTTTAAAGGGAGTCTTTTTACAAATTTTATATGGAATGTTTCGGAAAAAGGAAAGACAAATGTTATATTTTATCCTATACAACATCAATGATTTTTTCCTATAATCATAACTATTATTATACATTTGGATTACATTATATTATTTCATATTTTATTCAAATAAAAAACCTCCATACCATTGTTTTTGTAATTTTCAATAATGTTTTTAAATAGAATGTATAATTCAAAATCCAAAAAAACATATGGGAACAAAGAATATTTTTTATAGTAATAATGGTTTAATTGAAATATTTCATATATTATGAATATGTTATGGATATTTTTAATTTTTTATAATGATGGGTGAGCATGAATAACCTTTTTATGATAGGTGTTTCCAATTTTAATAATTATGATCTTTCCATATATTACATTAGATTAATATATAGTTTTTTAAAGTTAGGTGCTGAGAGGGATTGAGATTCCAAGGCCTGGTGTGGCTGAACTTAGTTTTTAAAATATATTAAACATATTAATATCATCAATGTGTAGTTTACCTAAAAAAGTGTAATATGTACCAAATGTGACATCAGATTATAAATCCAAGGGCACTGTTGAGTTCAGAATATGAGTTTTACCCTAGGTCGGACATAACCATTTCCTTCTTTGGGAGTTTGTGAAAACATTTTAGTGGGAGTGTAATTAATAAAATAAATTTATTTGTTTATTTATTTTATTTTATTTGATGTAGTGAGCTCCATACTCTATTTAATTTTGGTTATGACTCAAACCTAGGTTTAGTCACATAACCTTGGGATTGAGAGGGGCTTTTAAAGAGGAGTCGTTGGAGGATCATTGGAAGATGAAATCAGATCAGGGATCATGTGCAAATGGATTTTCTGGATACCACCAATAATTGAAACATAAGACCATTCTTAATTAGTAATTAATCAAAAATCTGTGTAGGATGTTTGTTATGTGTGATTTTATCGCATTCCCGCTCCCATTTTGAATTTAGATCAATTACACACAAGAAAACTGATTTGAGGATAGACATTTGATGTATTTACAGTTGATTAAATCATTCATTGATTATTTCCTCCCCATTAATCTAAAACTGTGACAAAATATTGAGGATAAATGAACAAAGTCCATGGTTCATACCACACATATTCTGGTTTCTGGATTTCGCCCCCATTTCTTCACACATTCATCAGTGGTATTTATTTTGGCCAATGGTTTGAAGAATACCTAGTATATGATCATTTAGTGATCATTCTTCCATGAATCAGATCTAAAATATGGATTTGGTTTATGATTGAGCGTGAAATTGAGGTGTGACAATGACATAGGATTATTGGTGGTAGATCAGAATATATTTTTGACTTTTGTTCTTCTGAAATCTAATGTTGTGGTGGAAAATGATGCATGTGGGTGTTCTTGAGAAAATTTTGAGTCATGAATTAACATCTCCAATGACAAGAATGTAATACGACCATAGATCCATGATTTCTAGTGATTACCTAAGTAGAGGAAATATAGAGGATGATGTGGAAGAGGAACCAGTGGGATCTGGAAATCCCATGTTACAAGACATGTAATCTAGAATTACACATCATGTGGGACCCCATTTGTAGTATTATGGCTTCCAAAGATAGAGAAATATCACATTACATGTGACCCTATCACATTCCTTATGACTCATTATATGTGGATCAGTGTGTAACATGAAGGTTATACCAGAAAATACAAGACTAAGTAGGACCCAACCATATCACAACTACACGATCCAGTGTACATGGTAATGGTCTGGCGACACTAGTAGAGTGTCGGATGATATCTACATGTCATGTACTATTCCTACATATTGTGAATATAGATATTTTAATGATGAGTGAGGAAGTACCATATGGGCAGACTAGGGGTTGGATGGACATGTTTTATACCCCCAGTACACATTGTGAACCCTTTTTAAGGGTGTTTTAATCCCTTAGTTCCTCCATTTCGAATAATTATCGATTGATCATGTTACGTTGGTCCACCCCCTCAATGTTAAAGTTCATAATTATATCAAAATATCTTGATTTTGATCCCTATGTAGGATGAGTCATAGATAGAGTTGGGGGCGCCTCTCTGGGAGAATGGAGTGTGGTCCACTATCATGTATTCATATACCCTATGTGGGGTTAGTGAAATCAGTGTGACCTTCATTCATGGTGAATTGATCCTTCAACTAGTAGGTTGTATTGGTAGGCTTTGTGGTTTCATTGTCATACAATCCCCTACATAACGATTTGATTCAGATTAGGTTTGTGGTGTCCTGTAGTGGTCTTCGGTGTGACCCCTTTCATATTATTGAGGCCATTAGATACCAATGATATTTATTGGGTACGGAACAATGATCATGACCTCTTGAATGAGTGTCACCAGTGATGAAATGTCTTTTGGAGTGGGTTCTATCGAAATTAGAATTTCTTCAAGTAGAATCTTGTGGCAAGAAGTTTGGTTGTGACTGCCGAGATGCATTGTTTCCTTCGTAGTATATATGGGTGTTTCTTATTCCTTTTGTGGATATATCATTGTTAGGATATTAATATTCTTTATTATTTTGTTAGTGTTTTCAGGGTGTCCTATTGGGTATTTTTATACTCACACTTGTATGGGATCTTCCTACACATGTCATGTATTATGCAGACAATGACCCATTTGATGGTGTCTATGGAGGACAAGGAGCCAGTGGATCATATATTTATCTAGAAAAACCATGGTGTTTTCTAGGTGGTAACATTTTATCATATCCCTCACCTTCTATGTAGGTTGGACTCTCTACAGTTTTTGGGTTGGATTTTATTTATCCCCTTTCACACTTTTATTACCATACAGTCATACTCTGATTGTGGGATCATAGATGTATGCATGCATTGGTTTTAGTTGTTTTATATTTTATCATTTTATGGTCTTGAAGATATATGTATGTGTACAAGTAGTTTAGGATAATTCCTCCCATGTGTGTGGTATGCTTACTCGGTGTCAATCGCCAGCCCTTGACCCATTGGAGTCCGGCTTGGGGTAGTCTTGGTTAGGGCCTCATTGGTTTGGGTCACGATAGAGTGGTATCAAAGGAGTCAACTATACCTTATTAATAGAGTGTGTGAGATAGTTTTTGGTTTTAAGGAAACAATTTTAAGTGTTTCAGTCTATATTTCAAGCCAGGGACTCCAATGTTGGTGTGGTGGCCGTTTTATCCAAATATCAGGACTCTGATCACCTAGCTTTCGACTCGATGCATATAGACATTCGTTTTAGGGAAAATAGTGGTATATGAGTCATATCATAATGTTTTGTGGTTTCCATGTCCTTCTAAGGATAGCTCTATATATATACTCCTTTATGGGCTTACATCTTGTTTACTTCAAGATCCCCCCATGAAGACATCTAGAATGTATTACACTGCATGATCATTCGGATTTCTCATCAAGTGATTATAGAACAGGGTAATCTACCAGAGAAAGTACCTCTGGGTGGTTTACAAACAATACCATTGCCTATTGAGCAGTAGCTAATACTGTAAATTTCAGAAGAGTATATGTGCAGGTTTAGTGCAGTGCATGAGTTATAGAGGTATCGACATCCTAGGATTTAGGGTGAACCAGACCCCCAAGTGGATGGATATTGGTTAGATATAATAACTCAAGTTTCTTTCTTTGTGGTGATGCTTATAGATTAGACGGTGTTCCTCATAGAAAGTTTTCTTCAAGGATCAACCGGGTGATGGTGTATTTTAGTCACAAGGTCACATGACTAGAAAAATCTCTCTTATGTAGATTTTGATCATCTATTCAGGGTAGGATTTTACCAAAAAATGTTTCAATTAGTGTTTATCTAAGATCTTATTCATATAAAGTAAGGAACTATGACTATGAATGAGTATTCATGAAGGTTTAAAAGATCTCTTGTGATACTCCATGGATATGGCGCATGATCTATTCATCGTATCTCAAATATTTGAGTAGGGATTACATTGGGATATCATGGATACAGTGATATATCTCTCTGTAACCACCTATTGTAGGGATATTTAGAAGGACTTAGTTGTGGAGAGCAACCTGGAAGAGTAGGTGCTGACATTGAATGCGGGTAATGGACACCCAAGTGCTAAGACCTCAACAGCAGGTAGCTAATAATAGTCATAGTGACCAGGTATTTTCATATTCTTCAGGAGATGATATGTGGATAAAGGATTAGTGTTCAAAGGCTCTTAGGATGCCTTTAGTTAGTCGAGGGAGGTAGATTTTTACTCCATTGATGGTAGGGGACATTAGTTATGGGATTGTCTAGCCCATCATACAGTCAATCCAGAGATAATCGAGGGACTATTGAGACAGAAATAGA
The DNA here is from genome assembly GCA_963277665.1 of Viscum album. NCBI lineage: Eukaryota > Viridiplantae > Streptophyta > Magnoliopsida > Santalales > Viscaceae > Viscum > Viscum album. The sequence continues at coordinate 677,894,826 of OY728128.1, read as the reverse complement.
GGTATCATCAAGTTAGTTCGTAGGGAGTCATACATGGTTGAGGGGATAGTATATTAGCCGGAGGTGGTTGGAGGTTTGACCCATTACCGCTCCCCCCCCCAAGTGGTCCATTCTTGGATCAACGAGCTGGTGGTTAGAGGTGAGGGCAGCTACATGATATGGAGGCCTATAGCACCGAGGATCTAGGGATTATATGAGGTATGATCTATGTCTTTTATATCTTAGCTATAGTAATTATAGGCACAGGTGTGAGTCATTCCTTCATTTCCACTACTCTGGTTCAGAACATAGATATTTTGGTTGAGCCTTTGGCTCGACCTTTGGGCTTGGGGACTCAGACAAGAGGTGACTTAGTAATTTAATACTTCTACTAATTGTGTGATCTAACACTTGGTGGTGAGAGATTTATATCGGAATTATTTATATCAAAAATGAAACCTTATGATTTCATCATAGGTAATTAATGACCATCCACAGTCCATGCTCAGATCGACTATTTTAGGTAGAGGATGTGGTGTTTCCATAATGATCGGATGATGTTTTCCTTTATGGGTGAAGATAAAACCTTGGTAGAGTACGGTGATCTCAAGCATAGGATAGTGTATATGATTACTCCCCAATTGGATATCATGACTCTTCTAATGGTGGGTGATATGGGATTCTAATTCCAAGTGATAGTGGTGGATTATGTGGACATCATTCCCGAGGTTGTGCTTGGCTTACCTGTCTACCGGGGGATTGAATTCTTCATGGACTTACTCCCGGGGATGGACCTGATATCTACACCAGCATTTCGAATAGATCTTGTATAGCCTTGTGTTCCAAGGGTACATTTAGATAACTTTGATAAAAAGGGATTTTTAAGACTCGGTGTTTCACCTGGGGAATCCCTAGTGTTTTTTACAAAGAAGTTGGATTGGAACGTGAGATTATGTGTTGGTTACCAACACTTGAACTGGGTGACTATAGTGAATAAGTATCCACTACTAAGGATTGATGACCTCTTGGATCAGTTGATAGGGGAATGATGGTTCTCAAAGATTTACCATAGATCAAGATATCAGCATATATGATTATAGAATTAGGATATATTTATTATGACATTTAGATATTTCTATAGTCACTATGAGTACTTAGTGATACCCTTTGGTGTGATAAATTAACAAGATGTATTCATGGGACTCGTGAATCATATATTTTAGCCTTTCTTAGACTGGGTTTTGGTGGTCTTCAACCAACATATCCTAGTGTACTCATCGTCAAAGGGGGACCACCTGTGACACTTTAGGATGGTCCAGGAAACAATCCATGTGAAAAATCTTTGGGGCAATCTATCAAATTGTTATTTTTGGATTATAGAGGTAAAATTACCATGACAAAAAATCTCATAGGTAGGAGTGGTAATAGATTGGGTGAAGGTTGAGGTTTATACACAATTTATCATAGTGGAATCACCCTTGAATGGGAAAGAATTTCTTATGGATAAAAAGTTTCAAGTAGTGTTTTTTGGATTTGAGGAAGAGGTTGATGATCGCCCCCATCTTGAGATTTTTGCAGGAATGTATTGAGTAAGTAGTGTTCTATGATTCCTCAAGGACCGGCCTTGGTTGTGTTTTAATGTAGAGGTAGGAAGTGATTATATATGGGTCGAAGAAGTTGATATTAAATTAGTAAAACTATAGGACCCAAGATCTTGAACTGGAATTAGTAGTCTTCACCCTGATGATGTGGAGAAACAACCTTATAGGCAAGCATTTTATCATCTACACTAACCACAATAGTCTCAAGGATATCTTTCCTTAGAAGTATCTTAACTTGAGATAGAGGACACAACTTTTGTACCACCAGGACTATGACTTTGATACAATATATAATCCTTGGAAGGGGAATTTGGGGGTGTACGCTCTCAGTTGGAGATATCACTCTTAGTTTTGGGTCAAGGAATCAAAGTAATTGGACCCATTGTAGTTGTGATTAGTGGACAAGGATGGTGATTCATATCTTCAGTCAATGGTTGTTACCCCCCATCACTTTTACAATGTGTTAGGGAAGCTCAGCATAGAGATACTGACTATGAGACCTTAGATATACAGATATCCATTAGATGTGGTCTATATAGATATTATGAAGGGGGGATAATGTTATCCTTTTTATCGGATGGATGATAGTGCCATTGACTATTAAAAGGAGGTGATGGAGGATTTCTATACATCCCCTTTAGTGGTACATCTAGGTGTGAAAAAAAAATATTTCCTAACTGTTATTTTTTGGATGAGCCCATAAGGGGCTCCTCATACCTAGGTTTTATCCTTATTTCCACATTCTCCTTCTCCATCTTAGATCGGCGGCATACCCTCTCGACACTTTTGTTTGGAATGATCATGGTGTACGGGCCCTCTTTCAGCGGCTGCGTCATGCGGCTTCGTGGGCTCATCCACTCAGTGATGATCATCGTTGATGGATCATCTTCTTTCCCTATCTTTTGATCTGGCTATGGTTTCCATTGGTGATGTGGTGAAGTTCCAGTGGTCGAGTACCAGCTACTGTGGTCTTAGGGCTGCAACCTTGTTTTTCCGTCAGCTATGGGTGTTTTTGGAGGTTTGCGGTGGTCTTAAAGTGTGGTCTTGAAGTCTGTGATGAGATTGTAGATCTATCTTGCAGCGCTGTCATTCTTCTTTGGGTGGGTGCCAATTCGTGATAGTGGTGATGGAGGTCAGCTGATTGGATCAAGACATCGACATCAATAGTGGGTAACGGTGATGCATTTGGCATTGAGTTTTTGATTTTGAAAGTTTGAATTTTTAAATTGGGTATATGGGGTCGCTTCATGTAATCGGTTTTTGGGTTTTCTATTCTGTGTGGAAGGCATGTGGGTTCCCACTTCCCCCCTTGAAATAGGTTTATTCTGAAAATACCAAAAAAATCAGATTGAAGTTGAATAGTTGTGTTACGTAGCTTTTCTCCCAACGCTACACTTTTCAGCAAGTGAAGGTAGACAACCAAGTTCCAGTGGGTATATTTCAACCCTTTGACATTCCAGAGTGGAAGTGGGATGTGATATACATCGAATTTGTAACATATTTACCACATATGTCCCAGATACATGATTCCATTTGGTTGACCATAGACTGACTCACCAAGTTGGTCCACCTTCTAGTGATTTGAGAGTAGAGTTCAGTAGATAGATTGGGACATGTGTACATATAGGACATATTTCGGATCCATGTGGTTCCTTAAATGATTGTTTCAGACTTTGATGCCTACTTCACATAATGATTATGGAGGGGATTGCAGTATTCTTTTATCACTCAGTTTTGTAGATGACACTGTAGGTCACCACTTTTTTTGGAATAACCCAGGAGAGTCAGCACTCATTGGTCTAAAGTAAGTTCAAGTTGCAATATATAAGGTTTAGATCATCCAGGAGTTGATGAGGACTACATAGATACTTCCTAAGTCCTATGAAGACAAATTAAGTATGCTTGTGGAGTTTGAGGAGGGAGATTATGGGTTTCGGAGGGTCCCCATTGACATGGATTCAATATATTGTACTAGTGTGGAAAACTATCTCCAAGATTTATTGTCCCTTTCTTAATACTACGTAGAGTTTGTGATGAGGAATACCAGTAGAACTACCATCGTAATTGGACCAAGTACATGACTTCTTCCAAGGGTCAAAACTAATGAGCTACGTGCATGACCCATCGCATGTTATCAACTGGGGTGATCTATATATCAAGGATGGAGATACCTTGGATGGGTATATAGTGGAGGTTGAGGGTTAGTAGAAGAAGGTATTTAATGGGTGATAGATTCCCCAAATGTGTGTATGGTGGTAACCAATGCATAATCAGAATAGGACATGGGAGAAGGAGACCCAGATGTGAGCCTAGTACTCACATTTTTTATTAGGTTTTTCTCTTTTTGGGGAAAAAATACCTAATGTGGGGAGAATGTAACAACTCGTATTTTTCTATGTTTTACATTATAATATTAAATTTAAAATATATGGTCTTAGGTGGTGAGACAGTTTGATATTTTTATGATCAGTGTGCCCAGAATTAATTTTTGAAATATATTAAATATGTCAATTTCATAAAGATGCATTTTTCCTAAAAATATTAAAACTCCCAAATGGGGTCCCAAATAAAAAATATAAGGGAATAGTTGAGTTTAGAATATGATTTTTACCATATCTATGATATAACCATTGTCGATATTGGGAATTTGGTAAAAACCAATCACAATAGAGGAATTAATAAAATAAATTAATTAATTGACTTATTTTATTTTATTTTACAATGTGACCTACTACCCCTATTTAAACATGGTTATGCATCAACCATAAGGCGAACCACAAAACCTAGGTGTTGAGTAGATCCATTGGAGGATCATTGGAAGACAACGTTGGATGAAGTATCTTGTACCTATGAATTTTTTGTATCTCTCCAATGATAGAAACACAAGACCATTCCTCATCAGTGATTGATACAATTACCAAGTAAGTTGTTTCTTATGTGTGATTTCATCCAGTTCCTTATCTGGTGTAGAGCATGGATAAATTCCACAAACAATAACTAATTCATATATCTAAATTCTAGTTATTTATGGTTGATTAAATTGTTTGTTGAACATTTCCTCTTTATTTATCAAATCAATAACAATGGATTGAAGTCGAATAAACACAGACAGAGGTTTGTTCCTCACATATTGTGTTTTATAGATTTATCCATAATTTCTTTTCATGTTTATCATTAGTATTTTCGTTGGCCAAAGGTTTGATGAATACTCAGTATTTTAAAGTTGTGTGACTATTCTTTGGAAGAACATATCAATAACATAGGTGTTGTTTGTGATCGAGTTTTGATGCTGATGGAAGACTATCTAAGGAGGATCATAATGAATTGGTGAATTATGTTAATCAAAAATTAAATTGTGCAAATGAAAATGCAATGTGTGGGAATTTCTCTATAGGATTATAAGCCTCTAATATTGATATCTACTAACAGGAATGTTGGCCAAAACAAATCCTTGATTTCTAGTAAGGATTGTAGAGGTGGAAATTTGTATGATGAAATAGAGGAGGAACCATCAGGATCTAGAAATCTCGGGTTTCATGATGTGTAATTAAGAATTACTTGTCGTGTGAGACCCCCCTTGTGCAGCCCTAGAGTTTCAACTGAGAGAAATATATTACATGACCTATTACCCTATCACAGTTTTTGTTCCTTGTTCTAAGAGAATCAATTTGTAACTCAGAGGTTACACAAGCACGGGAATTCCAAAATTCATGAACACAACCATAGTACACAGACATGATCTAATATTCATGGTCAAAACCAGGATGCATGGGAAGAGTCCCAACCAACCTCTACATGTTTTGTAACATTCCTGCATGCTATTTATATGGATATTTTCATGTCATGTGAGGAAGTACAACATGGGAAGACTGGGGTTTTTTGGCATGTTGTGTACCCCTACTATACACTGTGTAACAGCATTAAGGGTGTTTTCTACCCTTCGTTTCTTTAGTTTACACCAGTATCACTTGAGTGTGTTCCCTTTCTCTATCATCTTGACGGTACAATATGAAATTATATACATATATATATATATATACTTTGATCCCCTCGGGTGGACGAGTCTTAGATAGATTTCTTGGTGTACCTCAATGAGACCTAAGTGTGATCCTCTATCATTTCATCTTATACCCAAGATGGGGTTCATGGAATCAAAAGGACCTCAATACAAGGGGTTTTGATCATCCGTCTAGTTCAACATATTAGTAGTTTTCATAGTAATATTTTTATAAGATCCCCAATGTAGCGGGTTGATCCAGATTGGATTTATGGTGTCCCCCAACATTACTGGGTTTAACCCCTTATCTGAGTATTGATATCTTCATAGACTAGTGAGATTTCTTAGCCAAAACCTATTGATTAAGAACTATTTAATGATTTTCTCTAGGTACTACATGTATCATGGTGTGGGTTCTATATGAATGAGAATTACTTAGATAAAAAATTATATGGTAGTTTGGTTGTGACTGCTTGGAGGCATGTTGTCCTTCCTGAGTATATCTAGTTTTTTGTGATTTATTTGGTTTCTATATCAATATTATGGTATGAATATTCTTGATGATTCATGTTTCGTATTTTTTGGGTGTCCAAAGGGGTATTATTATACTCATCCATTCATGAGATCTGCTCACATGTGTCATGTCTTATACAAACAACGACCCAATTGATGGTTTTCTGGGAAGATAAGGAGATGGTAAAGAATAGATTGAAATACACATATTGAGATGTTTTCTTGGTGGTTTCATTTGATAGTTTTCCTCCCCTTCTGGGTAGGTTGGACACTCTATAGTTTTTTTATGAGTTTATTTTTCCCCTTTATCACTTTAAGTAGATTACTATCACTATATAATTATGAGATCATATATGTATACATGTGTTATTTTAAGATATTATACATTTTATCATTTTATTATCTTAGTGATGTGTTCAGGTGTACATGTATTTTAGGCTAATTCCTCCCATGTGTGTTATATAACTACTCGGCACTGATCATTAGCCTCTGGCCTGTTGGAGTAGGGATTGAGGTAGTCGTGGTTCATTTCCAACTGGTATGGGTCTTAACAATGATATAGATCATGATGATCTGTGAGCCCGATATACCTCTTCAATGCATTGGGTGAAGTGAGGGAGTTAACCACTTTGGCTTCCCCTAAGAGATTATTGGAATTTAGATGGTAGGTAATATCATATGTATGATTTATTTTAAGAGTGATATGGAATTAAGGTCCTAGATTACCTATATGATTTATCTATCCCTACTCTGGTTTTTTATGAAAATATTATAATTTCAAATCTAATATAATTAGATCATGTTTAAATAAAATTTTATTCTACTTCTTAAGGATTAAATTTATAACTTTGTGAAAATTCCTTAATGAGTTTTTCATGAAATAAAATAAAACTTTATGAGTTTTATTTTCCCTTTAATATTTCTTATAATAATTTTTACAAAAAAATTTTACCAAAAAATTTGATTTCATAGGTAATAAAATTTTTATTTTGAGCTAAAAGTTTATTTTCAAAAAGGATAATTATTATGCATATTCTGGGACTAACAAGTTTTGTTATTTCTTTTTATATGTCACTTACTGAGATTTTTTATGATCATCCAATGTTTTATAATATTTTTCATTATATTTTAAGGATTTTTTGGCATAAGGATGAGTTCAAGATGAAAATTGTGAAGATATATCTTGAAAATAAAACATTTTATATCTTAAAATTTTTTTCTTGTGGGAGATATGGATATTGAGTAAAAGTGTCCACTTTTTTGGTAATATTTATTTATATAAGGGTGATGACCTAATTATCTAAAAATATGAACCAAGAACATATTGGGGAAAGTAATGAAATTAATTATTTCCTAATTAATCAATTATATGTGTTTTATATATTCAAGCCCTTATTACCAGATGTATGTTACTCAACTAGTAGAAGAATAACCTACCATGATTTATGAGTATGGTTATTTAACATATATTGAGATTATTACTAAAGATAAAGACAATAAAGATCAAACTAATAATTAAAATTATAAATACATAAGAAAATAAATGTAAAATGAAGTAGTTAATAAAGGATAGAAAAATAACGCACCACCTCATTCATTCTCACAAACAATGATGTAAAGTTTTATGTTTAATTTTTTAAATTCAGGGAGATATTAATGAAGCTTAACATAAATATTACTTTTGGTAGAAACCATCATGCACATTCCATACTATGATAAATTTATTAAAGATATTATATCCAAAATAAGAAAACATGATATTGTGGTAACTATCATAATGCAGGATTAATGTTCAGTTGTCCTACCCAGATCTATACCTCCTAAACTAAATAACCCTAGATGGTTCATTATACTGTGTAATGTTGGGGGATGTAAATTTGGGAGTGATATATGTGATATCAAATAAAAAATTATTCTTATACCATGTAGAGATCTTGAAGAAACTATGGATCATATAATGAAATCCAACTCGGGTTACATTGAAAATGGAAGACCATTAAGTAAAGAATGATTGAGAAATATTAGAGTACATGCCCGTTAAGGTTGAAATTTTACTTCCACGTTGGAATAAATGTCCTTAATATGGAATAAGATAAGTTTTGATCATTCATTATTGGGAGACCCTTATTATATAAATGTAGTGATCATTTTAATGTATAAGAGTGAAAAATTATTATTATCGTCAGGGAAGAAAATGTAACATATGAAATTCTAAAATCTATGAAAAACCCTTTAGTGGATGATTGTAATTTCATGGATACATTTAAATAATGGTATTTATGGGAAAAATAAGCATTTAAACGGAGTATTTTAATAATTAAAAGTAGGATTTAACTAAATAAATAGAAGAATTGGAATTTTATAGAAATATATTAGAGTTATGGGATAGATATAAATTCAAATTATTGTATATATAACTTGAAAACCCTCAAACATTTGATCTTAAACCTCTTCTAATAAAAAAAATATGAAAATATTCAGGAGATTCAAACATATCACCATTCTTTATAAATATAAATCATTAATGTAAATAAGAAGGTAATTTTATCAATGTCATATTATAGAGGAAGCCAGAGATAGGATGGATAATAACTAATTTAAAAGGTATAAGCCCTAATATATGTACTAATATAATACATATATAAGATAATTACAAAAAAATAGAAAACTATAGATATTATTAACCCCTCCTATGAAATAATTTTCTATAAGAAGTTATTAAACTTCTTAGTCTTGGATTGAAATTTCGTATCCCAGGTGGCCACTGGGTCAATTCCTTGAAATTGGTTCATAAAAACTCAGAGAATATAGTGGATAAAATTGAAAAAAAATAATTCATACCATGTATTATAATGACTATATGGATATTTTGTATATACTATAGTAAATTTAATAAATCTAAAAGAAAGGATCACTTCCCATTACCCTTCATTGATCAAATCATTAAGGTACAGGAAAGTATATATTACTATTTTTTCTTGAAGTATACACATTTAAAAAAATAATAATTTCCAAACTAGAATATAAATATAAATACATATTCACCTATCTATATAGTATATTCACTTAATAGTGAATTATTTCTTAAATATGCAATGCACCATCCATGTTTCAACAACGTATGATGGTAATATTTCATGACGTGATTGAGTATTTCTTGAAGATATTCATGGATAAAATATTTACATAGGAATTATCTTAATTTCATGATTGTTGGGTATTCTCCCTATCTAACACCCAAGTAATGATAACCTAACTCCACCTCCAACTATATTATCTCATCCCAGAATATTCCCTGATGTCATTTTGTAATACCCCAACCAGGATTTCCCAAATAGAACTAGTCTAGTTCTTGTTACATGACTGCAGACATGAATCCCCATATAATAGAGGTTAACAATTTTTAGAAATGTCCTACAATGTTTTTGGGGATACTATTCCCTATAAAACAAGTCATGAGGTTCATTCTTGACTATACCAAAAATTTGGAATAACACATCCATATATCAAACATCCAAAAAACTTATAGACATAAAATAGCGAGCCAAATCAAGCCCTCAGAGTCTGTAATAGAAATTAGTAAATTATACCTATAAAACATTAAAATAAAATAGAGTAATAGCATATAAACATGGAATTATGTGAATCATATATAATAAATGGATCACAATCAAGTACATGATGAACAATAACTAACAAAAAAATACATTGGCCTCTAGCCTAACTCACATAATCATCATTTCATGTCCACAACCTCCATAACCTGCTGATTGAACCATGTTTCCATATTTAAGAAATATTCAAATATTCAGAGAAAATAGGAAGGTCTACCCACATACATTGAAGCTCATGTTTTTTATTTAGGTAGGGGTTAATTCCAACGGCCCTGAAAGAATACCCAAGGCCTAAATGATACAGATTGTTGTTATGGTCATGTTTAGGTGCATTAAATACATATATAGGTAGTTAAGTCATGTATTTACTACACAACCACATGAAAACATAACACAAAATCCATATATAACATACAAGTCATGTCCTCATGCGTTAACCAAGCCACCACGACACCTAACCCACTTTATTCAGATCCATACCATAATGAAGTGAGTCACCTCATACCATAGTAACAACCCAAACACAAATATTCTAGGTAGGTTTAAATCTATTTTTAATATCATACTGAGTGTTTGACCATCCCTTCTAACTTAAGGGAGGCTACATCCCCATCCAGGGGCTCAACCATATCACTCATAGTCGACCAATTTATACCTCCACAAGCCCATAAATCTCACATACAGTTAAACCAATAATCATATTTTGGTGCAACCATATCACTCATGGATTCCAAAGTTTGAAATATATCACTCATAGTTGTCAATATTACATCTGGACCAATGATATCACTGATGGATTCCTAGGGCTGAACAATATTACTCATGGTTGTTGATATTATTTTAGGGATAACCATAACACTCAGGAAAACCCAAGGCCAAACCATATAACTCTTGGATACCTATATTATGCTACGAATAACCATATCACTCATTGATTCTAAATGATGAACCATATCACTCCGGGATACCTATGTTATGTTAGGGCTTACTATACCACCCAATGATTCCCAAGGGTAACCCATATCACTCATTGATGCCTAACGATCTCACTACACTCCTCATATTTTCCCTCTATCTTATCACTAAATAATGGGTTCCCACTATCGATCATAATATACAATAAATTGATAACAACAATCAATAAAAAACACCGAACAAAATAACCAAACAACACATCTTGAGTATAATATTCTTGGGACATCTCATGGAATATCTCCACTCAACTCCTTAGGGTTTCCCACATAAAACCCATTCAAGTGTCAAATTACTTTCTCATCTATGGAACCCATAACTAAAATCCAATATCTCAATCTAGTACTAAATTTACCACCAAATAGATTTCATATATCTACTTATAAATACCCCTCACATTGATACCAAATAGAATATCATCAATAAGAAATATAATAAAAAACAGGACATAATGAAAGAAAAACCTAGGGAACACAACAGTTACAAAAGCATTGAAATCCATGAATTCACCACATGAGGTTAAATATACTAAAAAACCTTATAAAACAAGTCCCCCCCAAACATTCATTTAAAAACTAATCCAACACCCTTTCACAAACCATTTTATCAGACCACCACTTTTCCCTTAAAATCTCATTTAAAACAAAAACCAATTTTTAATACTAGATTTCTAAATGAAAATAAATTTTATTACCAAAATCCATTACATGCATCCAAACAATCCATATATAGGGCCACCCATATTCATTTGACCATGGTACCACCATAAAACAATTTAGCAAGCTATGTAGTCCATGTTGACTACTACGCCAAAGAGAGACCATCCCAATCTATGTGTACAACTATAAAAGTCATTAAATATAAATACCATAATAATAATAGAGTCACAAAACATAAAATCACCAAAATACTAAGAGAATAAATAATTTAAAGGTCTCCTACATCAGTCGATGATCTATAATTTGATCACATTCTCGTACCAACCTTCTATGAGTCTAAAGTATTTAACTTGTCAATAAAAACCATCAAATTATTATACAAAACAATTAAAACCAAAATCCAAATAAGGAATAATTAGTTTAAAACTCACTAAGTAGTTTATGACACAAAATCTATGACCAATGAGGTGTGGTCTAGCACGACATGTAACTAGACCTATGCTACACAAAATCCCTAAATTATAATCCCAAATATAAAGTCAATTTCATCAAAAATCATTGGAAAACCTAAATAAATACACTCACAAAATAAAACTGATACAAAATGATGAATGATATCTTGAATACATCCACATGGGACATCTTATATAAGGAACACAAGAAAGCCTCATAAAGTGTGATGATTTGTCCATGACGTAATAAAATCTTCACTCTAAATCCCAATTCGGTCGAACTAAAATAAATGAAGAGTAAAGATTAGAAAAACTATGAAGCTAAATATGGATCTTACCTAGAATTGTTGTGATGAAACACTCTTGGACCATCTATATTAGTGGGTAATCAAATTTTATAAGAGTATATCCAAAGTGGTATCACCCTCTTTATTCAGTTGAAAAAAAATGAGGGATCATAAGGTGATTTCCTATAATTGACCACCTTTTAAATTACTATAAATCCCTTCAAAAAGTGTTTTAAGCATTGTTTCAAGCTATGATAATTGGTGTCATTTCATAAAACCTCCTCCATACAGAGGGAATCCCCTATACCTAAAAAAAATCATGGTGTGTTCAATAGATCACTCTATTAATTTTCCTATGTTATAAGGCCCTCTCCTCACTACCCAATTCATGGCCTAAAAGGCCCTTATAAAGGTCATTAATGTCATAAAAACCAACTATAATGTTGTGAATGGAATTTTCTTACACGTCTTAGTAGCCTAACCATAGATTTGATGTCCTCCTAAAACCTAAGACACTTATCATGCCTCAAGACACATCCAAAACACTCTTTAATGATTTCCAGACACTTGGAATCCCAATATGAGTCTCGATTCTCAAAATGAACCCCTTGGAGAAATTTTATTTCAAATTACCTATGGAATTCACAAATCATAAAAACCTTGGTTATTATAAGAGTGTTTTAGATAAATTTCTCTCTAGGGTTGAGAGAATTATCTTGATAGTATTGTTTGGGAATAATAATATATCATACCATATAAATGCTATAATTAGGTTTATACAACTAGGTTAGGAAATTGGTTATTACACATAGTCTCTTTTCCAATTTATTAATCATTACTAAGCCTCACGTCTAATAATAGTAATAATTATATTATTATTATTCTCTTGATGTGCAAAAAATTCATGAATAATTTTAATATCATTACATAAATAAATAAATTATTATTTATTTAAATTATATTAAATATATCATTCTCATAAATCCTATAAATATTTATTAAATATTCAACTCACATATATAATCTCTTGATTAATTGTTGACTGAATATATGTGTTCCATATAGCCTGAAATATATTCTTTATACCCTTAGAATAATATTTATTCTAATATCAGATTCAAATAAAATTTAACTAAGGTTATAGATACACTTATTGTGTGACCCTCTGGGCCCCTTTCTCAGTGGCATTAGGCTAACTGTCCTAATGTACAAGATCATCTTCTAGAAACACATCAAGGAACCCATGGGTAAAAAATCTAATGTTGTAATGATAAAAAACCACATATGAATGTTCACAATGTAAAAGAATACCTTTTTATTAATATATCACCAAGAAGGTTTCATACTTGTGTCATCAACCTATACACTAGAATATCTTTCTTTGAATTTCTTGAAATGAAGTCACCAATAAAAATATTATAGCCATGGAATTAATCAGATAATTCCATTTCAATAAATTTTTTTAGGATATCTACTTCCATTAACTCTAATTTGAAAATTCATTTCTTGACTTATTCATGAATTTCATATCACTCTTGACACAACCAATGTATCATACATCTCCACTATAAATTTTTGTTTAGTAATACATCTAAATACATGACTTGTGATATATATTAATAATATTCTGACCTCTAAGGACCAATACACATATCCACATACAAGGATATTCAATGACACATAAAACATATGGAATTCATATGGGTAGGTCTATTCTCACAACTGCCTCTCTTGTAGATTACCAGTTGAGATGTCAAATAGAAGAAGTATTAAGGCCTTATAAGTCACCAACATTAGATATCATGCATAATATATGTCCCATCATATAAATATCACCTAGCCATAAAACATATATATAAGAATGCTTTAATATCACTTCAAGGTTCTCATCAATGCGGGAAACTTTGGTGACATTTTAATGTAATAGATACACTAAGTACATTATCATATAATGTTATACTGAAGAATACTCATCAAGTGGTAAGATCATTTTAATATTCAAGACTCTGAATATATAGGTAATTGAAATTAAAAAGTTGTTGGTTCAAGGTCACTAACTACAACATGTTACCACATCAGTTTTTATCCAATTATAATGAAATATTTTATTTCATTCATGGAATCTATTACCTCAAATATAATTATTCATTATCAACATTATTATCTAGTGGATTTAAGAGTGTCTCTTTGATTAATTCAAATGGGGTAATGAAATTTTGTTATTTATATATGTTATATGGGGTGGAATGGTATTTTTTAGAACCTCCATCCATATATCGTAAAAAAATCTATGTTTGTGATATTTCATTCCATTCCATGAGTAGATTTTAGCCCTATGATTTAATAAAAAAATAATGGGCATTTATTGCAACATATAATGTGTATTTTGGAGTATATACGTGTTATGTGTTCAATTTAATGAACTTAACTACTATTATGTTCTATTATTTTTTTACTTAACTAATAATTTAATTGAAGGTTCCCTAATTAATATAATATTTCTACTATAAGTGGTAAAAAACTAACAGATAATGCATGGATAAAATTTTTCACTTTCTTTAATCATACATTATTATATTTTTGTATAATATATTTTTAGTATATTTTAATGTAAAAGGATTTAAACCTGACTATTCTAAAGGTAATTTTATGTTCATTTATAGTGGTTGAAACATGAGCACTGTGATGTAATTAATAAATCAAATTTTCATATATAATTATTTTTATTATTGTTTTATAGGTTTTTAATTTGTTGGATAATATCTTATTGATATTGTAAAAAATATATGTGTATATGGGGAAGTTAATTTTGGGTTCTCTATGATGTAAAACACATATCTTATTGTATAATATATTTTTATTGATTTTATTATTTAATTTCACACCCGAAAATAAAAAAACATTATCACTTTGAAGTTATTTTGTTGATTTTAGAAATAAAAAAGTCAATTATCAGCTAAAAATCAGATTGTAAAAATTATAGTGAGTATATTATGTGGTGTTAAATAACCATTTCAAAATAAAATAAATTAATAAGGGTTTTTATTTCTTGTTTGAAAGAGAAAATAAATTTGATATCATGGTAAAAAATATTTTGCCATTATTCAAGGGAATTCATTATGTGTTGTTAAAATTGATATGTTGTACATATTAAATTTGAAAACACCGGTGTTTCATAAAATTATTACTTATAGAAAAATGTACAATTTTTTATTAATCCATATTTTTAAAAATCCTTTATAATGTTTGTTTTCCAAAAAATATTATTTCATGTTTTTATTCATTAAATAAAAAAATTACACTTATTGAAACTATAATTATTGTAGAAAATTTTTGATAAAGAGGATGGATAGAAACTATAAAGAAGATACCAATAGTTTGCAGATATGGGAGGGATTTTAGTTGGTGTTTCTTTAAATAATTTGATTCTTCATGAAAATTTTGATGACTTTTTTAGTAAAACGAAATTGATGTGATATTTTCTTAATTGGGGATAATAATGTTGATGGTTTTTAATGGTTATTTTTGTATTATTGGAGATGAAAGAAGAGGGAGTATTATTGAAATGTGGTCTACATTTAAGAATGAATCATATGTTGGCATGTATTTTTTTCATTTATGTGTTATATACTCTAACCATCTTATTAGTGAATGTTTATTTCACTATTTTTTCTCTACTATTCTGTGATTTCAACATTGTGAGAATAGAGATCAAAAAAACAAATTGGAATAATATGTTTAATAATATTACTCATAATACATTTCTTCTAATGTAATTCTATAATTATTTAATATAATAAATCAATTCAAACTTACATTCCATTCCATATTATTGGATAATATTTTTTCGATATTTATTCATTTAATATAATTATATATTTTTATATCATTGTATATTAATTATTTAGAGTTTATAAATGTATAAAATTGTGCACATTTACTTACTATATATAATTTTTGAAATGAGTTTTTATAGTTTAAGTTCCAATAATTTATGTATAGATTTTTTTTTATTTCTAATCATTTTATATTTATATCTATCTGTAAAATATTGTGAACATAAATGGTGAAATGATAGAATAATATGTTTTCAACTTCATAATTATCACCTTTTTAATGTGTGGTGAGATGGTTTTTAATTTTTTGGAGAAGAAAATAAAATGTTGTAAACTAGCAACACAATTGTGTCCCTACATCAAAACCACATTGAAAAATTTTATTTTTTTTCCAAAATTCTTTTCTTCTGTCATAAAGATATATTATTTTTTATAAGTCAAATTTTTTAATATATTTTTTTATTATAATAAAATTATTTTTTCATGGGAATAAAATATTGGGAGACTAGTTATAATATAAATAATAACAAAAGATTTAACACTAGTAAAAGAAAATTTAATGTTTGATAACTATTTTTAAAAATTATCAACCATTTAATTCTGAAAAAATATATATAATTTTATTTGTAAAAATTAAAAATAAAATTAAAAAATTTGTTGGTATATATCAAGGTTTGGATTTGAAAATCATAAAAATTAATAAATAATGAACAAAAAAATCAATAAACTAAAAAATTACTCTCTCAAAAGTAGATATTTTATTAAATAGAAAATAAATATGCACATGAACCTATTAAAAATATCATGGGGTTTTGATGTGGTGGATCCTAATAGAATCCCATTTTGTAAATTAAATAAAAATGAGGGGTGGATAACCAATACATGGGTAAATAATAATGTTATCATCCTCCCCTCCTTTCGATGCAAGCATGTTGACCGCTACGTTTCCCTTGGACCAAGTGTTGAGGATCACCACATATTAATTAATTAAAAATATACATACTCAAATATGTTGGATGATGGAAAAGTGGATGGTTTGTATTTATATAGAGTAATTTGGATAACAAATCAACCTTAGTTTCCATAGCTGACAATGTAGTGTCCTAAAGTATGCAAAGAGTAATCCTTCTAAGCATTGCTTTAGCTTCTTCTTTAAGAGAATACCCTTTATTATAATGAGAATTAAAATTCATCATTACCAATACCCTATCATAATGAATGATACCTCATAGCCTCATTTTTTATGAGTAAATGATCTATAATGCTACACCCTAGGCCACTCAATAGTGCATGGGTCGAGGATGCCACTTGACCTCGAATGCACATCGCCATATTCCAAAGGCTGGTTACTATTGGTGAGGGAAGAATCTATGAAATTTGGAGACTATAATCTCAAATTAGAGTCCCACAAATAAAAAAAATTAACCAATCAACAAAAAAATTATAGTACATAAGATATATAAACACATCCTAATAACATACATGGTGTTATCATACAAAACATAAATAAGATCTCCCACTAATATATTCCAAAATAAAAAATAAAATAAAAATAAAATTCATGCACATTGGACCTACTACCATACCCCCCATCCCGGTCTCCAAATACTCTTGATCTGTCCCAATCCCATCCACTAAATATCATGTTCTTTGACATGAAATATAGACATAAGGTATGCATTCACATAGAGATGGTCGTGCATGGTATGAGTATATAACTCAGTAGGGTCTCACCAATCACCCTTAATATATGCCTTTATATGTGTGTTTAATAAAATGGAAAATAAATTACATAAATAAACATGTAAGATAAGTTTTCATATGCTACTGAGTCCCACATAACACTCGATGAGGTATGCATTCATGTCCGACTAATTGGTGTAAACCAGACCATCCCGACTCCTAACCATGCTTTCTTTATTAACATGATAGAAACCACTCATCACCTAATGCCACCATAATTGAGGCTTATCCCATACCATAAGTCTCAAGTTAGTGTGGTTTCTAAAACCATGACCTGATAATCAAAAACACTAGGCACTTTTATATATCAAGAAGCCTTATCCCATTGTCGATCACTCCATGAAGGGTCCATCTATCTCAAAAAGTCACTAAAAACCCCCACCCTCAAGGAATTACTTGACCCAAGACTAAAAAAGGGAAGGGAAAATTAATCCATTATCCGAATACTCATCTGTAAATTTCTCTAATATAATACTTGAAGCATAAAGGCACGATCATCACATTAACCTATCCCCGCAGACTCTAGGTAGGTCACATCACACTGACCCATCCTTGAAAAATCTAGTCTGGTCACAAGAATTATAAACCATCCCCTTATACTTTGGGGAGTTCCAATAGTCACATGTAAAACAAGTAGGTCAATCAGTCTATCACACACCTCAGTGACTAATCCCTTGGATACAATTTCTCGAGACTTAGCCCCTTATCACGACATGTTCTAACCCACTGTTAGGGAACCCATTGGGTCCTCTAGGCCCATCATGGTCTCTTCACATTTTAATCAGATAAATCACATCACCCTATGGTGATATCATTAATTGAAGGCTCCATTGACCCAAACCCCATGGTTGAGTCCAAACTTTCCAAGCCCCTAGTCACTCTTGGTCCCACTACTGAGGGACCACCCTGATACATCATATTCTACTTAATCTTAGACACATCATGTTAAATCAGGAAACCTACCAAAACCACCTAGCAATCTATATTCCATGTCCCATATTATTCCTCTCACTACAGGAGTGCATTGAGACTCTACTTTGACCTCAAGAGGGATTTCATCAATGCTCATGACACATACATTTGTCTCACCCATCATCACTCATCCCCCAAGCCTCTCATGCCTGCCCACCAGCTATGGGATACTATAATAGTGTAACGCCCCGACCCCAGTTACCCAGAGTCAGTGCATTATTTTAATAAATTGTCATGATTACAAGGAATCAAGTCCCAGGGGACCGATTGGTTTAGAAGTCTTGGAAAATAGATTACATACATTAACATTACATTAAGATTTCAAACCTAAAACACAGCGTAAATAGTTCTTTGAGAATGCCATTATTCACTTTAGATTATCCCTACGTATCAATCATAATACACATCTTGGAACCCTGGGAAAATGAAACATAAGAAATGGGTGAGCTCAAACACTCAGTAAGGGTAAGTAATACAGCACAAAATGACATAAATATTAAGCATGGAGAATAATTGAAACCATATGTTTTTACCAATAATAAACATGAATACTTTTATGGTTAGAATATGAGATGAGTAAATAATGCCATAATAAAACATAATAATGGGTATTCTACTAGTCGAATGACCACATGAACAATCAATATTATTTCCATAATGAGGGAATATATAATGCCGTACATTCGGAAACATGTTTTGTCAATGCCTCGGCCAAGACGTCTAAAAATGATTAAGTCCTCAGGCAAAACCATATATCAAATTGGGAAAGGGCCTCGGCCAGTTCCACGTCTCTTTGTCTCATGAGACCTATTGATGCATCGAGGAGATATAGTGGGCTCCACCTGTTACTTACTATGTCCAATACATTCCTCATATGAAAAGATTGAAACATAACATAGACATTCATATTAGAACTAGAATAAAAAATGTCAATAATTTAACCATAAACCATGAATGGTATAAAAATAGAACATCCATAGTCAAACATATCATAACTCAATCAATACAATACAAAAAATTATATTATAATAAATCAACCTCAATCAAAAATAATATCCTCTAAAGGATGCTGACATAGTTGAAAATGCTGAGTAAAACTTTTTGAGAGAAAAATCCTTTTTTAAAATCATTTAAAAGTAACACATTAATAAAGGAAGTAATTTATAAGATATTTTTGAATCAAAGTGTCCCATACCACTTTTAAACTTTTGAAAATAATTATTATTTAAAAACATTCATGTCCATATAAATAAATCCTTAAAATCATTTTGAAAACATGGACATTAATTAAAATGATTTAGAAAGATAAATCTTTAAAACATTTAAGATTTTGATCTTGATAAAGAGTACCTTTCACAAATATTTAAAATATTCATTTTGAAATCATTTTTATGAAAAATGTACATGGATGATAAAAATGTACCAGTAAATACTTACACATAAACAATCTCGGATAATAATGAGATTGAAGAATTAACCCCTTCCAATTTGGTAACTTAAAAAACATACACCCCATGAAAGAAGTATCATATAATGAATATTTAAATACAGATAAATTAAAGTGTATTAAAAAAATAATACAATTATGGGCAGTACATATACCACACAAAAGGTAATAGTGGCAATATGGCATGAATCTCACGGGAATAAGGAGTGAGATGAAAACCCCTTACCTTGCACTTTCCTTTAGTCGAGGGTACTTTAAACTCATGTATTAAGACTATAGTATATTATTAAACTATAACATATCCATATTAATATTTATGATATCATACATTATTCATTTATGACTTTATACAACCCATTTAATAATAATTTCTATGTTATATTAATATTTCGGGTAATAATCACTTTCTTTATTGTACGTGTTTTAACTTGTTACTCTTGATTGTATCACTTAGATCATAAATTAAATACTTCCATAATATATAACACAATTTATATATCATCCATATTTAGAATATAAATATGTATAATAGACATATATATGAAATGTAAAACACCATTTATGGAGACGGTAGTCCGTACGTAAGCAAAAACGTTGTTTCTGTTTTCATATAGTATCGAACAGAAGTAAGTGAATATGATATATGTAAGTACATAAATACTTATATATATAAATATATATATCTTAAGTAGAATCATTATTTCATATATTACATACTTATTAGTAATATATATTTTTTTATAATCATCGATGAATGGTGAACTTGGAAATGAATCTCATCATGTCGTGGAGATGGTAATCCGTACGTATGCACGAGCGACAATATCATTCTTTTGATATTAAAATAATTTATAATTGGATTTCTTATCATATATACAGAATAATTATTATGTTATATTTATTTTTTAAATGAATTTCACTTTATTATCATACCCATCCAAATAATAATGTTTTGAATAACAACTACACCATGACGTGGAGACGTTAAGTCGTACGTACGCATGTCTGGGGACATGTCATTCAAAGGATGGATAAAATACTGAATATAGTTGTACCATATTTATAATAGCATCACAGTATATTTAAGATACTGGAGTTATTATTTTATAATGGAAATAACAAATAAATAAGAAGTTGAAGAAGAAAGGAACTTGAAAGTGGGTGGTGAAAACATTCCCTCTTCTTCGGGTTCTTGATTTTGATTTGATCAAAAGGGATCCATAGGTAGAATTTCTGATCAAAATAATGCCTCTAGGTTGAAGTGAGGATAGTCGAGAGAATATTTGGGCAGGGTTTGGATGAACCAAAAGGACTTGAAGGTAATAAGAATTGGTTAGAAGTGGTGTCCTTTTATAAGGGGGAGGAGGAGCTCTTAAGGAAAAACTTAAAGTATTAATTTATAATAAATTAATATTCGGTTTCTAATGGCTCAAAAGTAGATTATTAAAAGTATAAGGTGGGTATGGGTCTAAATCCACTCAACCAATAGGTTTTATACAGGTTTGGGTCACTTTATTAAACTTATCTTTTAGTTTTAACCCTTAGTTAAATAGTTTGACATTTACCATGTCTCTTTGTATTTCTATATTATATGGTTAATAAAATTACTATAAACTTCCAAGAGACCCCCAAGTGGTCCATTAATGATACACCTATCATGATATAAGTACTTTGGCTGAACCTTAAATTTTTGGGAATATAATATCAATTAATCATATAATATTGTTTTTAAATATTAATTAATTTCAATTTTGACACTATTTGGTATTTTGTTTTTTTGAAAGTCATCACAACTTGATTCCTTAGAAAAAAATACATTTTATCATCCCTAACATGTCATAGTAACCTAGAAAATTCGTTTATGTCATAAAAACTTTGAAATTATATTTATTTTAATATTTATAATACCATTTATTTGATTGTTTCATTAATAAGGTAATTACTGCATCATCATTGTGTCATAAATAAATTTAATTATTTAATGTTTAAAAGTTATAAATAAAATACCATGATGTAGAAAATATTTTTATCTTCTAAATGGATATTTATAGTCGAATTTATCTTATGTATAACCCTATATTAAAAATGGTTTTGTTAATAAACTTTGAATTTAACACTATAAACTCTTCTTTAAATTAAATAATAATAAATGTCCTAATCTAATCCAAGTGGACCTAAAGGGTCATATTTTATTTCTAAGGTTGTTTTTGGTCTAATTACACTTATCCAATAGAATTAGTACATGTGTTAGGGTAATAATAATATCATTTTTACCCTTAATTACCCTATTTACATTTAACCATGGTAAATAAAATAAAAAGCTAATATTCACCAAAAAAATAATCTTATTGAACCAAATTTTACTCCTTGATATTAACCGTGTCTCTCGGATTTTACAATTTCTCCAAGGAGGTGGGTAAAAGACGGTGAAAAGTTCAATAAAATTTTTATATATCTAAATTTATTATAAATTGAATCCAATGAATTAAATTGAAATTATATAGGTATTATGTATCTATTTTGAGCTAAAATAAATTTAAATGAAATAAATAATTATTTAAATAAAAATTTGGTTTTAAACTATAACTCAGTGTTTTTCACTATTCATCAAAAATTAAAAGTTTTTAGAAAAATACCAAAAATTCACCCTAAGCTAATTTTGATATTCTGAATTCAATAATGAAGTCTATTTTACCAAATTCAAAACATAAAAGTTGCATTTATAAATTTAAAATTAATTCCCGCTGTCAAAACCAAAAGGCGTATTGTTAAGAAATAATAACTATCAAAAATTTGACACTTGTTTATGTCCAATTTCAAAGTGAAATTACTTACAATGACCATAATTGGATTAAAGGTTAAAAATATAATCTATTTATTCTTCAAACAATTAAAATTTATAATTTATCACTATAAATTATTTTGATTAAAAAAGTTGTTTTCAATTAAAATATAGTATTTTTCACTATTCACCCAAATATGAAAGTTATCAAAAAAACACCAAAACTTTATTGAAACTAAATTAGTATGTTCCGATTCTAAAGAAGAAGTTTATTTTGTCAAATTGAATATATAAAAGTTTCAAATATTGGATTTAAAAGGGCTTCTCCATTAAAAGGTGGTAAAATTGCATTTTTTTAAAAATACTTATTTTATCTGAAAAAAAATGTACTTGTTCTTACATTATGTCAAAGAAACTCATTGTATGGATTCTAAAGTAAAAAAGGATTATATAAAGTACAAAATTCAGTTAATACTATTCATAAATGCTTTTTAACAGCTAGTTTGGTAAGTCATGGTGCGCTAGAACTCGGTGTTGCATGTAGTGAAAGTTATTGAATTACTTTGTAGAAATAACGTACTATGAAATCTTGGGGTGTTACACATATGCTATTACACATCTCATATCATTCCCCAATAACTATCATAGTTCTCTTACAATATCAACCAAATATGTCTCCCCTTAGAGGCACACACTTCAGGGGTCTACAAGTTAACCTAAGTGCTTAAAAAACTTAATTCAATCATAGGACGCCTAATTTCATACAACAAATTCCACCTAGGGAACTCTTAATCCCTAAACCCACAACCCTAAGCTCCATAAAGTATGCAGGCATGAATACTCATGGATAAAAAACATATGGTTTTTTATTAAAGGGGGGCCTGCTTAGAACAATGAGTTAACCCCTCTCTAAGCTCTGTAGAGATTCTCCCACGAAAACCAATCGTTATCCATTCTCCTGGAAACCATTATCAAGGGAAATGACATAAAAAATTAATTATAATTAAGTATAATTAATTATTACATTCCATTTCAATAGGTATGAATACCTAAAAACACACCTAGAGTATTTTTATTTCTAAAACCTCAAGTAATGGGGTGTGTTCCACTCCGACGATGTTCCATGAAATAAGAAATATGAAAGGACCAAATTAGATACCCATTATAATGACAAATTTCTCTAATTTTAATAGAAACCAATGTAAAATAATTAGGTGATATATTGACTCACACCTGTCGTAGGGAGTGGAAAAAGCAATTTAATTTTCCTAGTGCAGCATAGAAGCTGACCAGGGTCGTCTCACTTGAGGAGCTTTATCAATCATTTACTTACTTAATATAATTCACCTAAACTACTTCTTTTTGGTGATATTAATTTAATCATTTAATGTAATTCAATTAACTTTAAATAAAATATAAAACTAACATGCAATGACATAATGAAATTAATTCAGAAAGAACTTGGCCTTTCTGGGTTGGTTTGTGGGTTTCATCATTCTCCTTGTTGGTATTTAAATTAAGTTTGATAATTAAATTATGAGATCTCATTCATGAATTACTATTATTTTATTTATTGGTGTGAAATCTTGAATTCATTTTACAATCTTAACTTCACCTCCTCTTATAATCAAGGTTGATGGCACACCTCGATCGAGAGTGTGTCATCTTCCAAGACCTGGCTCCATCGTATTCCATTTCAACCACTGAATGGCTAAACTCCATCGTATGAAGAACTTGTATCCAGTATAAGTGAGGGAAATTATTTAATAAAAGAATAAAAATGAGTTTGAGATCAGTGTCGTGGTGTACGATCACCACACCTGTGCACATCACTCTTACTCATGACAAACTTAATAAAACATAGAAATTTAAGAACAAAATAATTGAAATTTTCACATACCACCCCTGAGGAAAGTCTCGGGTTAACCCCTCATATTTGAGGGTAAGAGGTCATGGTGGAGAATATGAGAAGAATAAAACAAGAAAAGGAGAAAAGATGAAGAATAAAACAGGGTGGATGGGTGGACACAGAAATAAAAATAATGCATGAATTTTATTAGAAATCTAAATTAAAAATGAAAACTAAAACAAAAATAAAGAAAATAAATAAATAAATAAAAAGTGAAATGGGAAGATATTTTTTTGGCCTCCCTCGGTGGAGATCTCCTCCTTGGTTCCTTGAATGAATGGATGGAGAATGGGATGCTTTGGGAAGGAGGTGAGGGCCTCCTTTTATAGGAAGAATTTGACCCCCAAAATTTTTCTCGTTTTAGACCCAATTAATGACATCTTCACGCGTTCAACCCTTATGGAATATTGTTAATAAATATATTGGCCATCTCTTCTCCAAATTTCAGATAATTTGGAAAAACTATGAAGGCGTTATGATTTTTTCATTCTCGTTTTCTGTTTCTGGACGAAGCTTCCAAGAAGGTTCCTCCAAAGGTATGTCGTTAAATTGCCTCCTTAATGACCTCCAACATCTCCAAAATTTATTTTCGAGACGTCCCTATCTTTCCTAGTGGTATACCAGGTGGAAACACATCATTTGGATATGTTTATGCCGAATTTGATATCCGTTACGTTGGGTGGGTCCACGCTGTCCGCCCGAAAACATTCCCAACTTCAATAAATTTTTAGACAATTTGGATGGCCGAATCAGCTCCTGGTCCAGAACACAAATTGAAGGAAATAAAATAATTTTTATAAAAAAATTTGAATCAGAAAATTTGGATATATAATTTTACGGAAATGACCAAAATACCCTTGACGTAAAAATCTGTCCAAAATCCGGAATTTGGCATTTTTTACATTTGGCCTCAAAATAACACTAAAACCTAAAAGCATGACGATTACCCATCCAATAACACTTTTGTGGGATTATAAAAAATGATTTACAATATAAAATATATGAAAATGTGAGCATAATCATATATCTTTTCAGAAATAGATTCCAACAACATGTAGATATTGTATTGAAACATCATCAATAAAATTAGAGAGAATCCCCATCATCCTCAATCGATTTCACCTTGATCTGGCAGAAACAACCCCAAAATACTATAAAAATTAGATAGAAATTAGTTAATGTTCATGAAAACCAAAAAAAATGTTGTTAAGTGGAGACTTAACAAAAATCACTCCCAAAAGAAACTAAAATACATCCCCCTTCAAGGAGGATCAAAGGGATGGGAGATCCTGTTTATGGCCCACCAGCCTTCACACCTTTATCAAGAAAAAAGGGGGTGGGCCCCCTTTTTAAAAAATAGAATGGAAAACCTTCATGAAATGAATATATGGGTCATTTCTTTAACCAAATTTTAATGTTTTTCCCTACCTAGAAACATTTACATCATAAATACCTAATTTTTGTCATGTATCCCTGCTTCACAGTGTGAATAGCCTTCAACATCTACCTCATAGAATCCCAACCAGGTGTCATTCCTCTGATTATCTCCTGAAAATAATAGCTTACCTATAAACCTTAAACAACTTCCAAAAACACCTTTTTGGGTATTCAATCCATTGGGTTCCCAACTTGAGTCTGGGTTCTCAAAACAAAGCACACTCTAGCTCAAAAGTTCAAATTCTGTCAAACATTTCCAACCCATAATGACATGGGTATTTGAAACGCACGGTCGATTGTCGCCTATCGACCGGTCAAAGTTCCGGTGCTCTGCTAATGTGTATAGTAGCACTCGGGTCGAATCCTCGGCGATGATACTTTGTAGTAGTTGTTTGTTTTTAGTTGATTGTATTTTGATTAGGGGGTTTTGTTGCAGAGCTTAATTGAAATGATTGATTGACTATAATTGATTTAACAAATTGATATATATTGGGGTGAGTTCATTATTAGGGAGTTAATCTTGTGATATCCTTGAGTTTTTCTTTATATTTCATTTAAATTAACACCCACTTCACATGTTGACGTCGATTAGAATTCCTATGTGTTAAAGCTTTAATCCAAGCCTTAACTTAACTAGGATTCTAAAATCAATTAGTACTTGTTTATGGTAGTGTATTTATGGTTCCAATAATCCATGTAAACCACATTCTAAACAAAATATGTCCTTAATCCATGACATATTAAGTCCAACATACACAGTGTTAAATTAACGAATACTCATCGAGCAAATACTCTCAATCACTTAACATCCCTAAATTTTGACTCACCCCAATGAGATATTTACTCATACATTTGGGTGTTTAATATTCTGGTTATAATACTTATGATGATAAATTAATAATAGAAGAAAAATAAAGGGATTAGAAAAGAGGGGTACGTTGAACACACACACACGAACAATGATGATAATTAAAAACAGATTTTCGATTGAATGAGGAAGAAAAAGAAGGGAAGGGGATTCAACTGAATTTAAACTATTTTAATAAAATTAATATTAAAATACAGAATGTGGAGGATAATAAGATATATTGAAGAAGAAACTTGCATTAAAACAGAATTACAAAAGAAAGGACTTACAAAATTACAAAAATGAAAAACACAAAAGTAAGTGAAAACAAAGAGAGGAGGAAAGGTCTATCAAGTGAAAACATGAGTATGGAAGGTCCTCCCAAGCCTTTGGAAAATCTTTGGTCGTGCCAATATGATCTCATCTCTTCTGAAATGCCAACCCCTCTCAAGTAGAGAAGGGGAGAGTATTTATAGCCCAAGGAGTGGACTGTTTGCATTACTAATATGTTCCTCCAATTGCATCGCCAATTGGGCTATTCAGACAGCCGAATCTCCAAATATCTCCTTCTTCAAAGTTGTCGATAATAAAATTTTCCAACTACCGTCAAAATATGGAGGCAATTGGAAAAGTGGAGCCAAAGTTATGGCGGTTTTATTAAACAAAGGTAAACTGTCCATTTCTATCCATGCTTTTTCGATGGCCAAAATAAAAATGGCTTTTTGAACAGTAATATGCCTTCAAATCTGAATGACTTCTTCAACAAAGTCGGCCACCTATATCTCCTCTTTCCCACTGCAAAATCCCAGCTCGATTTGATGCTTACATCATGCGATATGTCATGAATAGTATACTGATTTTAATTCTCGGACAGAATGGTGGGCTGGACTTAAAAGCTTCATTTGGGCCCCTTGTACTTGGATTTGGACCATGAAATTTTTATCCAAGATGACATGTAGTGTCCCCCGAATTATGGTGGAGAGTTAATGTTTTTGGACTTCTGTATTGAGCCCAGTAAATCAATCTTAAAGGCTGGTCCAGTTTGTTCACAGATTCTTTGGTCTTGTTTGTGAGGACCATATGACCCTTCAAATGGCAGAATTGGATCATGGTTCCTTCTAATGAAATGTTGTATATTGAAAGTAGAATCCTAAAAAACAAGAACCACACAATTTTTATTATTGTAGTGACAGTTATAATTAAAACATTAAACTGACTCAATTGGACTACTTCTAAAAATGCTCAAATATTATACTTAATATTAAAACATTAATATTTCACACAAATTATGCACATTTCATATAAAATAAGTAAAGGGGGAATATAATAAGTCATGAAAATATTAATAACATCAACTCCCCCACACTTAGATTTGCGCGTGTCCTCATGTGCAACAAATATAAAAACATGACAAAATCATTTTCACTCACCAACAAATATTAAAATTTTGTTTTCTCCAATCAGGGGAGGTTTAGACTATTTCACTCATCCATATTGAATTCCATCACAAATTTGGTTCACAATAATGCATCAGAAACAATTCATTTTTTCATGTTCATGGTTTGAATTGGAAAATGTAGGCACTCAAAACTTACTCCTCTCAAGATGATAAAAATGTATTTCAGGAGGTTCACCCATTCACCAACAAAAAGTGAAAATCAAGAGTTTGTAAGAGCTCTCAGCTTCCATTCCCAAATCTAATGTGTACAAGAATCAAGAGGTCTTTTAAGGGGGTTTTCAGTGGCTATGGGACGGTAGGTATATAATGTCCAAAGGAAAAGAGGGGTTAAAAACACCAACATGGAAAAATCAATGCACATTTTTTTTGAAATTTGATTTGAAAGGAAATAGAAACACATATTTACAAGGGCATGAATGTGTGATGAATGAAAAGTGAGGGAGATAGAAAATGGAATAGGGTGATATGATGGAATATGTACAACATGGAATACTTCCAATAATGACACAATACAAGATGATTCAAGTTCTTTTTTTCTCTTTTTTATCTTTTTTTCGAAAGTTGTGCTTGAAACAAGTCTCACAGTCATCTCCCAACCCATATTTGATCTTCTCATGGAACTAATTTTAGTAGTTATAACACGATCAATGGTTGATGATGAATGATTTTTGACCCACCCAAGACACAACCCATTCCTTTTTTTCATTTTTTTTAATATATTTTTTTTTCATTTTTTTGAACACTTTTAAATGACTTTTTTACAAATGAAAATTACACATATACACCCCAAAGCTCACAGAATTACAACCTCTCCCCCACACTTGAATGGATGCTTTCCCTCAATCATATGATGACACATTGGAAATCAATGAAAGTACTCCCAACAATGAAGTCCATTCCCCCCACACTTAAATTTCAATAAATTGTACAATGACAATCAATGAAGATGTTGGGTGGGACAAGGTATTAGGCTTTTAATGTGGCTATCAAAATAAATGTTTTCATAGGCTCAAAGGGGATTTCAAAAGTAGGATCAATGTAAGGGTAACGGGAGGCTATTTGGCTATTCTGATTCTCATGTGGCTTAGAAAATGCCTCTATCATATTAATGCACACAAAAGATGGAAATTCAGCTGAAGGTCCACAAACTCAACACTCACAATCAGTGGTGAAGACACACAATGAAAAAGATGGCCATAGATGACCTTGGCATGAAGGCTAATGTTATTCCTCACGGTAGGGGAAAAGCATTTTCCAAATCAAAAATTGAGCATTCAAAATGTGTTGGTTTTGACACAAAATTCTTTATCCAAAGTCATGATGAAAATACAAAATTTTTGAGATGAAAATATTTCTGTTAACTCCCCAAAATGGTTGGACAAACTTTCAAAACTCGATGGTGAGTAAGCATGACTCTTTTTTTGTAATTTTTTAAGTAATTGTGTTTTTTGGTTTTTTTTAGTTTTTAAGGTTTTTTTAAAAATACACACCCACAAAAGAAAGATAAAAAGAAAGTGTTTGATGAATAAAGTGGTAAAAAAATGAAAGAGAGAGGAAGAAGAAGAAGAAAGAGGTAGAGAGAGGAAGAGATAGAGAGAGAGTTAAAGGGAAAGAGGTGCCCCCTGGTTTGGATTTGGTGGGTCTCTATCCAGTGGTGGTTCTATTGAAGTGGATGGGGTTTCGATGGAAGTCGATGTGGTTCCTGGATTGTGAGACCTCTCATGGTGATGCTTTAACCGGTGTCCATTTACCGTGAATGTTCTTTTTGAAGAAGGGTCTTGGACATGCACTGCACCAAATGGTTAAACATTAGTAATAATAAATGGTCCATCCCAACGAGAATTGAGCTTACCTGGGTGAAGTCGAAATTGAGAATTGAAGAGAATTACCTTTTCACCTTCATGAAATACCTTTCGAAGAATGTTCTTATCATGGAGTGACTTTGCCTTTTCTTTGTAGAGAACGGAGTTCTCATACGAATCGAGTCGAAGCTCCTCCAATTCAGTCAACTGCAACAATCTTTCTTCACCAGATTTTTCACAATCAAAATTACAATTTTTGACAGCCCAAAATGACTTATGTTGGATTTCAACTGGTAAATGACAGGCTTTACAGAAAACTAGCCGAAATGGAGACATCCCAATGGGTGTCTTATAGGCTGTTCGATAGGCCCAAAGTGCTTCACCAAGTCTATCGGGCCAGTCTTTTCTTGTGGGCTTAACAATTCTTTCAAGAACTCTTTTCACTTCTCTGTTAGAAAGTTCAGCCATTCCATTTGTTTGAGGGTGATATGCAGTGGATGTTTTATGTAAAACCCCATTCTTTTTCAAAAGTGACGCCATGGTTCTATTACAGAAATGAGTTCCTAAGTCACTTATCAAAGCACGTGGTGCTCTGAATCGATGGAAGATATGGGTTTTGAGGAACTCACTCATAGTTTGAGCATCATCTTTCCTAGTGGGTTTGTCCTCGACCCACCTAGAAACATAGTCAACAGCAAGGAGAATGTAGGATAATCCATTGGAAGGGGTAAAAGGTCCCATGAAATCGATTCCCCAAACATCGAAAAGCTCACAGAAGATTAATGGCTTTTGAGGCATTTTGTTTCTTTTGGAAATTGTTCCAAACATTTGGAAAGTGGGACATGATTGACAGAACTCGTGTGAGTCCTTGAAGAGTGAAGGAAAAAAGAATCTAGAATCTAGGACCTTTCGAGAAGTCCTTTGTGGTCCAAAGTGGCCACCTCCAGGCATTGAGTGGAAGAATTCCAAGATGGAGGATTGTTCAGTTTCATCAACACATCTCCTAATTACCATGTCGGCCCCAGTTTTCCAAATTTTATTATCTTCCCAAAAATAATTCTTTGAATCACTTTTTATCTTTTCTTTTTGTTCTTTTGAAAAATATTCAGGGAAAACACCAGAAACCAAGTAATTGACAATTGGGGCATGCCATGGTAACTTTGGAGTGAGAGATGAGAGGTGTTCAGTTGGAAATTCAGGATCAATTATTTCAGAATGAGAAGACTTAGAAATTCTACTCAGGTGGTCATCCACAGGGTTTTCTTTTCCAGGTTTATCATTTATCACAAGGTCAAACTCTTGGAGCATTAGAATCCATCTTATTAGCCTTGGTTTGGAATCACTTTTCTTGAGTAAGAACTTAATAGTAGAATGGTCTATGAAGATGATGATTTTGGCACCTAAGAGATAGGACCGGAATTTATCTAAGGAAAAAAACACTGCTAGAAGTTCCTTTTCAGTCACAGTGTAGTGAGATTGAGTTTCATCCAATGTTTTTGAGGCATAAAAGATGACATGAGGAATGTTTTCTCTTCTTTGACCAAGAACAGCCCCAATGGCCCTATTAGAAGCATCACACATCAATTCAAATGGTAAGGACCAATCTGGGGGTTGGATTATTGGAGCAGATGTGAGAGAAATTTTGATTTCAATGAAGGATATCTTGAAAGCCTCATCAAAATTGAATGTGACATCATTTTGAAGTAAACGAGTGAGTGGGAGGGAAATCTTGCTGAAGTTCTGAATGAATCGCCGATAGAAACCGGCATGACCAAGGAAGGACCGAATGTCTCGAACTGATTTGGGTTCAGGAAGTGATTGGATCACCTCAATTTTGGCTGGATCAAATTGGATACCCTCTTGAGAAATTATGTACCCTATAACAATCCCATTTGAAACCATGAAGTGACATTTTTCAAAATTCAGCACAAGGTTGCACTTGACACACTTTTGAAGGACCAAAGAGAGTGAATGTAAGCAAGATTCAAATGAATCACCATAAATGGTAAAGTCATCCATGAAGACCTCCATGCAATTCTCAATGAATTCAGAAAAGATACTCATCATACACTGCTAGAATGTTGCAGGAGCATTACAAAGGCCAAAAGAAATTCACCTATAGGCATAGGTTCCAAAGGGGCAAGTGAATGAGGTCTTTTCTTGGTCTTGAGGTGCGATTGGAATTTGGAAGTAGCCGGTGTAACCATCAAGAAAGCAATAGTGTGACTTTAGGGCCAATCTCTCAAGCATTTGGTCAAGGAAAGGAAGTGGGTAGTGATATTTTCGTGTTTCAACATTCAATTTGTGATAATCGATGCACACACGCCATTTGTTTTTCACTCGAGTTGTGACCACTTCTCCATGTTACTTTGTGACAACTGTTATCCCGCCCTTCTTAGGAACGACTTGAATTGGACTAACCCATTCACTATCAGAAATTGGGTAGATAATACCAGCTTGAAGAAGCTTGGTAATCTCTTCCCTAACTACCTCATGTATGAGTGGATTGAGTCTTCTTTGAGGTTCCCTAATTGGTTTGGATGATTCCTCTACATGGATGTGATGCATGTAAAGGGAAGGGTTGATTCCTGGAATATCCTCTAGCGTCCAACCTAAGGCATTTTTGTTTTCCTCTAACACTTGAACAAGTTGGGACTCCTCAGTTTCAGAAAGTGAAGCAGAGATAATGACAGGGTAGGAGGGATCATGGAAAAGGAATGCATACTTGAGGTGTGAAGGAAGTGGTTTTAGATCCGTTTCAGCCTTGATTTGAGAGCTAGACAACTTAGGAGCAGGAGAAGGGATTACATATGGGTTTGGATCATTTTCCTCAACACTGTCCAAGGTGGAGCAGTAGAGATCAGAGTTGATGTGGGATTCAAGAGAGTTTTCAAGTTCCTCTAGATTGATGGAGTCTATGAATGAGAGGTCCACATCAACTTCACCATTTATGAAATTGTTAATCATGGTGCAAATTTCACAAGATCCTTTATCATTAGAACATGAAGAACATGGTGGATTGGGGTTTGATTGAATCTTAGAAGTGTCCTCAAAAGCATGGATTGAGAATGCAGAGTGATCCTCAGATGGGTATCACATGGCTTGAAAATGTTGAACTTGACCAGTTGGTCACCGAATTCCATGGATAAGATGCTTGAATGGAAATCAATCTTGGTTCTCGTAGTCATGAGTAATGGTCATCCTAGAATTAGGGGAGATCGAGAAGAGTTCGTCTCACCTTCCATGTCAAGGACATAGAAATCAGCTGGGAAGATAAGATCATTGACCCGAACAAGAACATCCTCAATTATCCCCTCAGGACTAGCAGTGCTTCGATTGGCTAATTGAATGACAACACCCATTGGGTGCAAGGGACCTAGACCAAGGTTGGAGAAATTTGATTTGGGCATGACATTTATTGAGGATCCAAGGTCTATGAGTGCATCATCAAAGTTGGAACTCCCTGTTTGACATGGAACCGTGAAGGTCCCTGGATCTTTGCACTTCATGGGGATGGACTGTTGGGTTGAAACATTTTCAATGTTCCTAAGTTGCCTCTTATGGGTGCACAATTCCTTAAGAACCTTGGCATACTTATGGATTTGTTTGATGGCATCTAAGAGGGGGATGTTCACTTCAACACGTCTAAACATGTCAAGCATTTCATGATCAGGTTCAAAGGACTTCTTAGGCTTGGAGATGGCTTGAGGAAAAGGAATTGGGTTACATAGAGGAATGGAAGGAGGTGAAGGAGTGGAGTCAAGTTCCTTTTCCAGCTTTTTGTTCTTTTCATTTTCTAGATCAACATCGAAAGGGGAGGTAGAGCCATCAGCATGGGGAATAGCAATTTGCTTTCCTGATCTAAGTACAATTGCACTTACATTACCCTTAGGGTTGGGTAATGGTTGAGCTGGGAGTTGGGATGAATTGGATGGTTGTTACTAGCTAAGGTGGGATGCAAGTTGACCTATTTGGGTTTCAATGTTCTTTAGGCTAGAACGGGTGAAGGAAGCAAGATCCTCTACGGAACTTTCCCATGGTTGTTTAGAAGAAGAGGCTTGTCCCAAATTGGGTTGGCCTTTATTTAGGTTCTTGGGAAAGCGATTGTATTGGGTGGGGAATTGGGAAGGCTTGTTAGGATAGGGGAATCCAGGAGGAGGATTGTTCCTTTGGGGTTGAGGAACAAAAGGATAAGGTTGATGGATGTTACCACCACTTTGACCATATTGAAACTGGTTTGGATTTTGATGAGGGAACTGAGGAGGATGAGAAATGGGATTACCATACCTCAAAGGTGGGTTAAAGGTAGAAGAGAAGGGCTCAGAGTGGGGTTGGTTGAAGTTTCTAACAAACTGACCTGATTGTTGAGGGTTGAAGTTTCGCTGAGCATATGCCGCATTGAGCTCCATTGGACTAGATGAATCAGATGGATCATCTTGAAGTTGTGGACATGTGTCAGTCGGATGAGATGGAGAGTTGCAGATTCCACAATTCTTTATAGGTCCAGGGAATAGTGATTGTGGAGAAGATGAGGTTGGGGCTTTGGTAGCCACCGCTAGTTGACGCACAAGACGTGTAAGTTCACTCATCCACTCAGTCATCTTGTTGGGCTCTATGGATTGATTCTCTTGGGTTTGTTTCACTTGAGCATGTTCTCGAGTATGGAATTGCTGCGTGTTTGCAGCCATGTTACTTATGAGATCTCTTG
This sequence comes from Viscum album, assembly GCA_963277665.1. NCBI lineage: Eukaryota > Viridiplantae > Streptophyta > Magnoliopsida > Santalales > Viscaceae > Viscum > Viscum album. The sequence continues at coordinate 677,859,810 of OY728128.1, read as the reverse complement.
CAACTGCAGGAGTTTTATCAATAAGAGCACCGCCACTTGCGGCATCAATGAGAGTTCTCTCCATAGCCAATAACCCCTCATAGAAGTATTGGATCAGGAGTTGGTCAGGGATTTGATGGTGTGGACAAGTTTCGACAAGCTTTTTGAACCTCTCCCAATACTCATGGAGTGATTCATTAGGGGATTGACGGATGTCACTTATTTCCTTTCAGATAGAAGCTGTTCGGGAAGCGGGAAAGAACTTCTCAAGGAAAAGTCACTTCATGTCAACCCATGAGTTTATGGAACCAGGTGGGAGGTAGTAGAGCCAAGACTTGGCAGAATCCACTAGGGAAAATGGGAAAGCTCTAAGATTGATTTGTTCTTCAAAAACCCCTTGAGGCTTCATGGTAGAGCATACTACTTGGAACTCTTTAAGGTGAAGATGTGGATCCTCACCGGCTAGCCCGTGAAAATGAGGGAGAAGATGAATCAAACCTGATTTGAGTTCAAAGTCAACTTCAATGTTTGGATATTGAATACCAAGAGGTTTGTAATTCATATCAGGGGAAGCAAGTTCTTTCAATGTTTGTTCCCTTGGATTGGCTATATCTAATTCAATTGGTAGGGCAATGATTGGTTCTTGGGTGATTTGGTTATCCCTAATGGTCCTCCTAAGTCGACGAAAAGTTCTATCAATTTTAGGGTCAAACAAATCCGAGGGATTGTTTGGGAGGCTACGGGGAATTCAGAGAGATTTAGAAAGGATGAGGAAGGCAGGTTTTTCTTTGTATTTTTTTCAGTTTATTATTTTTAAGAGGAAGATGGGTTTTTCTTTGTGTTTTTTTTTCAATTTTTTTTTTTAATTTTGTTTTTTTTTTGTTTTCTTGACAATAACCAGAAACTAATGACTACTTAAAGCACCATCCCCGGAAACGGAACCATTTGAAATGCACTTCCGATTGTCGCCTATCGACCAGTCAAAGTTCCGATGCTCTACTAATGTGTATAGTAGCACTCTGGTCGAATCCTCAGCGATGATACTTTGTAGTAGTTGTTTGTTTTTAGTTGATTGTATTTTGATTAGGGGGGGTTTGTTGCAGAGCTTAATTAAAATGATTGATTGACTATAATTGATTTAACAAATTGATAAATATTGAGGTGAGTTCATTATTAGGGAGTTAATCTTGTGATATCCTTGAGTTTTGCTTTATATTGCATTTAAATTAACACCCACTTCACAAGTTGACGTCGATTAGAATTCCTAAGTTTTAAAGCTTTAATCCAAGACTTAACTTAACTAGGATTCTAAAATCAATCAGTACTTGTTTATGGTAGTGTATTTATGGTTCCAATAATCCATGGAAACCACATTCTAAACAAAATATGTCATTAATCCATGACATATTAAGTCTAACATACACGATGTTAAATTAACGAATACTCATCGAGCAAATAGTCTCAATCACTTAACATCCCTAAATTTTGACTCACCCCAATGAGATATTTACTCAGACATTTGGGTGTTTAATTTTCTGGTTATAATACTTATGATGATAAATTAATAATAGAAGAAAAACAAAGGGATTAGAAAATAGGGGTACGTTGAACACACACTCACGAACAATGATGATAATTAAAAACAGATTTTCGATTGAATGAGGAAGCAAAAGAAGGGAAGAGGATTCAACTGAATTTAAACTATTTTAATAACATTAATATTAAAATACATAATGTGGAGGATAATAAGATATATTGAAGAAGAAACTTGCATTAAAACAGAATTACACAAGAAAGGACTTACAAAATTACAAAAATGAAAAACACAAAAGTAAGTGAAAACAAAGAGAGGAGGAATGGTCTCTCAAGTAAAAACATGAGTATGGAAGGTCCTCCCAAGCCTTTGGAAAATCTTTGGTCGTGCCAGTATGATCTCCTCTCTTCTGAAATGCCAACCCCTCTCAAGGAGAGAAGGGGAGAGTATTTATAGCCCAAGGAGTGGACTGTTTGAATTCCTAATCTGTCCCTCCACTTGCATCGCCAATTTGGATATTCAGACAGCCGAATCTCCAAATATATCCTCCTTCAAAGTTGTGGATAATAAAGTTTTCCAACTACTGTAAAAATATGGAGGCATTTTGACAAGTCGATCCAATGTTATGGCGGTTTTATTAAACAAAGGTAAACTGTCCATTTCTATCCATGCTTTTTCGATGGCCAAAATGTGAATGGATTTTTGAATAGGAAGATGCCTTAAAACCCGAATTACTTCTTCAACAACATCGGCCGACTATATCTACTATTTACCAATGCAAAATCTCAGATCGATTTGATGCTTACATCATGAGATATGTCATGAATAGTATACTGATTTTAATTCTCGGACAGAATGGTGGGCTGGACATAAAAGCTTCATTTGGGCCCCTTGTACTTGGATTTGGGACATGAAATTTTTATCCAAGTTGACATGTAGTGTCCCCCGAATTATGGTGGAGAGTAAATGTTTTTGGGCTTCTGTATTGAGCCCAGTAAATCAATCTTCAAGGCTGGTCCAGTTTGTTCACAGATTCTTTGGTCTTGTTTGTGAGGACCATATGACCCTTCAAATGGCATAATTGGATCATGGTTCCTTCTAATGAAATGTTGTATATTGAAAGGAGAATCCTAAAAAACAAAAAACACACAATTTGGATTAGCATAGTGACATTTATAATTAAAACATTAAACTGACTCAATTGGACTACTTCTAAAAATGCTCAAATATTATACTTAATATTAAAACATTAATATTTCACACAAATTATGCACATTTCATATAAAATAATTAAAGGGGGAATATAATAAGTCATGAAAATATTAATAACATCAGTCATTAAAACTCCCCACCATAATGCTTCTTATCCTAGATAAGTCATGGTAGTACTCAAACAATATATCCCAACCTATCATGATCATCAATTCACTAATAACTTATCATTTTCTGGTTATAAATTCTAAACTTTATTCTTTTGCGCAGCTCTACTAACCAACGCACCATTCATAAAAATCCAAGCTACCTCCACACTACAAATATTAACATTGAGACAACACTTTCCACACCTATCTACATTGATACACCATGGTTTCTTCATATAATTTTCCAAGAGTATTATCATGCTCCACACCATAATAATCATCTTTTTAGGGAAATTCTAAACCATGATGCTCCCCACCAAAGGAATCACATTCCCAACATGAACTTTTTGTGTTCCACCAAATCATAAACCTTGTTCTAAAACCAAATTTCTAGTTTGGCTTCCACTTTGATGCATCTAAACTCATAGAAAAACTATTTGGACCACATCCAATCAAATTTTATCAAAAACCAAGTCACTTCTTCCAAAACACCCTCAAAATAAACACCTACCACCAACTCATTATTTCCACTAAAGAACCTCACAGGCAGGGTCCCATTCATGCCCTAGGTCACAACACCCTAAATTCTTGATTTCTTATTATTTTACATATAAATAGATTCCATCTTGATATTTCATTACATGCCCCCCCAAACATACAACAAAATGGTCTCACCCCCTAAACCACATGATGAAATAGGTTCATCCCCTAAGACAAGTGATGAAACTGGTTCACCCCCTAAAACATATCATGAATTGATGTTTCAACACCTAAACCATGCCATGAACCATAGTTTAACCCCTGAAACATGTGATGAATCATAGAATACCCCACAAATCTACCTCAGATCACACTAAAACCACTTCAAGACCAATGCCAATGCACCGAATCCACCCAAAACTCAATCGAAAAATTAAATCTAGTGTTACATAAGGATCCATATATTAGAATAAGTTATCACACACTGGTACCCCGGTGTCACCACAATTTTCCAACAACTAGTATTTCCATATCCATAACCCTTTTGGCTTGAAGTTCATTAACCCGCAACTGATATGATGCTCTCCACAATAGGTGTATCATTATCATCACCTAAAAAACCAAAACATTGAACCTCTATACCCTACACTTCATTAATTAAAAAATCACTAACCATACATAGTCATCTCGATCATACCCCCAGTGCCCACACAAAACACAAATGATGGCCCCTTATCAGTTCACCAGGAAAGACATTCTTCATTTTCCAATGGTGTGATCCCCATCATATGGCATTCCTCATATCTCCTCAAGTTCTGACTTCAATATGTACCAACACCACAAACATATCACTCCTCGTAATCCATTATTTCCCATATCAGCCTCTGACACCATGCCTCCCTAGCAATTAATTTTGAGTCATCCAATTGGATTGACCATACCATGGTTCCCCAATCCATGATCAATTTCACATCACATTTTCAGGGGATATCTCCCATCACACGAGCTCTAGGATACCTCATCTACTATCATCTCACAACCACACTATCCCTACTTCATCACTCGAGTTCATCCACTACCTAAACATTTCTCAATAGACCCACACATGGCATGTCCACTAACTCATAACCCAATAGGTTACCACACATATCCTTCATATAATTTCCCTTATGCACCAATACTTTCCCCAAAAATTCACACTAATGATCACTCTCCTCCTCCAAGGTAAATTGATCCACCAAGAATATGATCATAGGTGTTTTATCATTATCTAGATTAGTATCACCTGAACCTAATGGTTTCATGATCCCATGAAACCTGATCGCACACTCCAACTTAATCTCTAATGAGTTTCATCTTGATAAATCTTAGCTCACATGCCTAAAACATCAACCATTCCCTACATTAATATCTGTTGTTCTCATTTACCCAAGGCATATCACTCATTACAAGGTCAAACACATGACCACCCACCACACATGAATCATTACCAAAGATATGAGCATCTCCCACATTCACACCATGCTACATAAAGCTACATCTAAAACCTATTTATCTCACTACCCAACCAACCCTTCCCTTGAAAGAATCTTCAATAATAAAAACTCTTTAATCTCTTCACATATCAAAATCCCTAGGCATTTCCAATCCCTTTTTCTACAATCCCTTAGGGTTTCATAAAAACACATGGTCTAGTTAAGTAGTGTTCCACTAAGAAGATATATGGTAAAAAATCATAGAGGTTGTTATTAACACATTAAATAACCAAATTAAATCATAAAATAATATATAACTCTCAAGTAAAATCATTCCCTTACTTGAATAAATCCTCATGAAATCATCTTTTCATTGAGCCTCTACCAAGTCATCAAATTCCTACACCAACCCAAAATGGGTCTTCATGAATCCCTTGAAAAAGGGAGTGTATTAACATCATTAGAGAACCTACCACAAAAATATCTACATGGATTCCCATTGAAATGAATTACATCATGTCATATATGATTAAAATTCCACAAAAACATTATGTGGGGTAATTATTCAAACTTTAAATTGTTGGAAATCTCGACAATAAACAATCACAAGAAAGAACATATATGTCATGTGTATCCTACATGACTACCATGATACATTAACATGGAAAAATGCTAACTATAAAAATTCTAAAATCCATAATAAATCACAAATCTAAAAAATATAGCTGTATCACATGATGTGAAATCACATAACTATAACATCAAAAACCAAACACAAAAATCATATTTTCTAGTAACCAAGAATTAATACTGAGAAATATATTCACAATACCCTGGTATGATATCCATAATAGGCTCTAACACATTTATTTACATTCAATCTATAATTTTTCCAAATCAAAAAACAAACAAATTTCTGATTCCACTTTATAACACCATTCCACAGGACACTCGGTCGTGCCTAGGACTAGGATGCCACATGACCTCAGGCATGGATCCCTATGCACTAGAGGTTCCTGACCAGTGGAAATGGAATAATACATATAATATGGAGACTCTTCCAATGAATCAGATTCATGAAAAAAATATAAAATAATTTATCATCATACACATCAAGGAACACAATATAAATAAACACATTAGATAACATACATGATTTTTTATGAAAAAGATACATATGATCACCCCCAAAGTTTAACCTAAATACAAACTAAACTAAAAATACTACATGAAAAAGTTATACCTACTAATATCTACTAGCCTCGTCCCAGTCTATAAGTACCATTGATCTTTCATATCCTGATACACTGCACATCTCGTTCTTTGACCTAAAATGTAGACATAAGTTATGAAAATGAACTGAGATGCTTATATAGGGTGTGATCATGTAACTCAATAGGGTCTCATAAATAACCCAAAATATATAACATAATATTAATGTGTATGTGTGAGTAAAATTAATAAAATAAATAATTATTCTAGTCAAGTTGATGTATGTTGACCAGGTCTCTATTGCACTCGAAAAGGTACACACGCTTGTCAGCCTATCGAGTGCTAACCAAGCCACTATAACTCCTACCTATATCTGCTTTAGAAATATTATATAATCCAATAATTACCCAATTCTACTATAACTTATTCATTTCTCATACCCAAATATTTAGGGTATGGTGGAATCTGAACCCTCGATCTAATACCCGCATGAACCAAGCATGAAAATACAAGCAGAAGCCTTGACTCACTATCGATAACTCCTGACAGACTCAATCAATCTCATCACATCACACCACTATCAATACCCCAAGGTGTTACTTGATCCAAGCCTACATATTTAAATGTATAATTCAAGAACCCTTATTTAATCCATATATTGCAAGTTCCTCAACTCAATACCTGAAAGAACAGGGCATAGTCGTCACATAAACCCATCCCCGCAAACTCTGGCAAGGTCACATCACACTAACTCATACCCACAAACTCTAGAGGGGTTAGAAGCATGCCGTACCAACCCCACAGAATCTAGGGAGGTCTAAAAGGTACATGAATCACACAAAAGTCACATGGTCCATCACATATATCATAGGATGATCCTAGAGTGCTAGTAACTCGAGACCTAGTTCCTCATCACTACATGTCCCAACCTAACCTTCATGGATCAAACAGGGTCCTATATACCTTTAGTAGTATCTTCTCATTTACACCAGATCAATACCATCACCTGATGGTGATATCACTACCCAAAGGTTCTATCAACCTAGACCCAAAGGTCTAGTCCAAACCTGCCATGTCCTTTTTCATGACTGGTCTCGCTACCCAAGGTGTATCCCAAACAATCACATTCAACCAGATCCTGGACTCAATAGGGTGGGTCCAATACATGAGAAAATTAAACCTTAAAAATCCGATGAAAATTCCAAATGGTTGCTTCTTTCTATAAGAACACATCACGACCTTCCTTAGACCTCATGAGGGAGTTCCTTTACCCCTATGATAGATATGTCTCTCTCGCTCATCATTACTCATCTCATAAGAATCTCATCCCCTCCCACCGACTCTAGGAACCCATCCTAGGATATATAACATATGGTCTTGCCTAAAAATACCTCCCATAGTTCTATAATAATATCATCCAAACCCCACTCCCCTGGGTTACATAGTATTCAAGAAATCAAAAGTTTGACAATGTGTTTAATAACACTTAATTCGAACTAGGAGGTTTACCACCATCCAATATCTTCTAACTAGGGACCTATTGGTCTCTAAACCCTATACCCAAACCCCATTAAGTATGAAATTATGAACTCTCATGCATAAAAAACATATGGTTTTGTATTAAATGGGGCATCTGTTAGAAACATAGGGTTAACCCCTTATCGAGATTTTACAAGCCAAACAGGACTTGTTCACACATGAAAAACCTATCCCATAGAGAAAAACATCCTCAATCAATTATAACAATTTATAATCAATTATTCTAGTTAATTTAAAAAATAATAAATTCATAAAAACTCATCAGGTGTCTTTATCTATAAAAACCATGATAAATAGGGTGTGATCCAGTCCTAGTACTCACCTAGACCTAAGAAACACAAAATACCAAGATTAAATATTTTTTATGATGAACTATTTATCCAATTTTGTGGGAAACTATAGAAAAAATCACAATAAAATATAAATTCACAAAAACAGCTTCCAACATCATGTAGATTCTGGCTTGGGATGAGCTCCACACAAGTTGAGAAAAATACCCAAATCCTCTGTCAATTTTGTCATGATCAAATAATGTTGACCCCAAACCCCTATGAAATTTGTACCGAAATTAGTGTGAGAGAATGGAAACCAAAACAATGGAACACATAATATGATACTTGCATTAAATTTCCACCAAAATCCACTAACCCCCCCCCCCCCCACCCCACCCCATCCCACGAGGGGATCAAAGGTAGGTGACATCTGGTCGTTTAACCCTCCCACATGTGTGCCACCGCCAGGAACCAAGGGGGATAAGACAACTTTTTAAAAAAGATTCCTAACACCTTTCATGGATTGATCCCTTGGTTCACATTATAAACCACTTATAATGGGTGGTTCTTCCTTTCCCTTGACCTTTCACACTGTGAATCCCTACTTCACGATATGAATGGCCTTCAATTATTACCTCACAACATCTCAAACACCTTTACGTATTCAAAATATCAATCAAACACCCTATATTTCGAAAAAATCATAAACCACATCAATATACACCTTTTTGTGTATTTCAAAACCTTAGGTTCCCAAACCATGTTCAAGTTCTCAACAAAAAAACTCCCACTACCTCAAAAGTTCAAATTCCCTTGGTAAGTTCCATCCTATAATTACATAGGTCATTACACAATACATATGTGCTATTTTTGATACCAAACATAGGATCCTTTCAACATACCCTTCACCCCTAGGTAGAATTCCCACCAAGAGTCATTCTTTGATTTCATTGAGGTATAATTTTCCTAAAGGTAAGAGAAACGTATCATCATTTACTCAAATAACTAAGGTTGGAGATAAGATAACACACATTCACTTTTAAATATTGGATGGATCTTATCATATAATTTATCTTAACTTCATTCCAATAGATATTCTAACACTATGTTGCAAAGATCATACATTAGATATGTGTTTCTATAGTAGTATCTCTTCTATTATGAAATCAAGTTGTCATGAAGTTGTTTATATAATTTTTCTAAACCACAAATCACATTCTAGATATGAGGATACTATAACTATACTATGCCCAATCCAATTATAATAAATGGAAAAAATAATTTTCCTCCTAAGATTTATCATAGCAAGAACATTTAGAGTCTAATTAGATCCCCAGTGGTCATAGTGAGTATCTCAAGGGGGGTGCGTTGAGTACCCAATAAAAATTAATATTTAAAATGGATTATTTTTAAATCCCCCAAATGTCTAAATATATCTGAGTCTATAAAAATAAGTAGTATAATATATATCATAACCATTATAAATATTTTTCTATAGATTTATTAGGTCTCTGAAGAATAATATACAATATTATTATATCCTTTGAAAACAATTTTCTTGATAAAAATACTATATGAACACAAATTGAGGTAAACTAACAAATTATATATTTTTTTAGAGTAAAAACAATTTTCTGTTTTAAAAAGGAAATAAATTAAAAAAAAATAAAGTACACAACTTAAAGATTGAATACAAGAGGTTCAATCTCAAGTCAAGAATCAGTATTCTCCACATTATGATCACCTATCACAGAGAAGTTTATATAAATAAAAAAGTTGATCCACAAATTGAATTGGGTTTTACAATAAATTACAACTATACAGGTCACACATGACCTCTCCATAGTTATTTTAGGGATTAAAAATGAATAGGCTAGACAAGGACCTCTACCACTATTATGTGTGGGAGTATAGGTGTTAGAAAATATGAGAGGATATCTAGGTATCTTCCATTTTAGAATAGAAGTTTGTGTTCATGTTATAAAACAAATTATGCACACACACTGCTCGAAATGTAGTAAATATAAATAGAATAGATAAATCTAGAAGTTTAGAGTTTATAAAATTTCAGTCTCTTGCATTGCATGTTTTGAATTTTGATTTGATTTTGCGGTGAAGCATGTGTCGGGTTCTCCTGAAAACATCAAAAGAATAGAGTGTCACAGACTCTTGTTCTTTACTAGAGAAAATCAGTGTATGCGATGATATAGTTTGGGTTTTTACTCAAGAGTTTTTAGTAGGTGATATATTCTTGACTTCAATCAAGTTTAGATCTATATGTTTTCAGTAAGTTAGAGCTCTTGGATTATTATCAGTATAATTTATTCCCCTATTTCATCACTCTTACACATGAGTAAATGTACATCAATTTTTATCAATAGCAGCAAGAATATTTAGATCCTCTCTACAACCTCATACTACACACCTGAGACCTATATCAGTACATTCTATCGAACATTTAAGAGAAAATCATTAAAATAATAAATGGAATTAAATTTGATAATGTAGCCTTCAAAATAAATTTATTCAAAAATAAGTATGGGGATATAGTGTTGGTGGATTAGTATAGCAGTGAATTGAATTTTAAAGGTATGTTGTTCTAGCGGCATGACTCTAGAGAGGTCTTAGACTTATCCAAAATTTCACTTCGCTAGTGGTGTCTAAACTAGCAGTGTCTGGTCTAGTGGTGTATTATTCTTGGCCAAAATTCTATGTTGACAGTATGAAACTAGAGGTTCCTTGTCTGGCAGTATCACATAATTATCCAAACTCATGTTCTTGTGGAATGACATCCTGATGGTGTCTCATACTTTAACAATTCTTCACTCTAGTAGTATGTCATCTGACAGCGTCAGAGACATAGAAATATTTTCTTACTGACGATTTCTTAATATGGTGGTGTCATAGACTTTTTCAAAAATATGACCTGGTAGTGACTTAGCCTCAGTAGTGTCTTAACCTCATAGGTGACTCATACTAAGGAAATTTCATTACCTATCTCAAATTTATGGACTACTTAAAGAAAACATGAAATTCATTAATATCAATAGAATCATGATATTGTGATCATTAAATCAAGGGGCTCAACAATCTCCCCCTTTTTATGATAAAAAATCATGGCATCAATGAATATTATAAATATAAAAATAGGTCATCAAAGTTAGTAAAAATCAGTCCGTAGCACTCATAGTAAGTGCAGATATTATTAAAGAAAAAATAGAAAATAGTAAGTATCAGTAAGTATCATGTATCAAAGATATAAATGTTAAAAAACAAATATTATCAAAGATAACATAGAAACTAACTATAATAAATCATAAATTCCATAAACCATGAATTTCTCTAAAATAAACCAAAAATATATTCCATAAGAATTCTCCCCCTTTTGGGATTATAGAAAATTTATATATTAGGTAAATTAAAAGACAGGAAATGTAGTAAGAATAAATAGACTAAGTGTTGGGAAAGGCAGTGAAAATTATTATAAAAAGGGTATTACAAATCAATTCCCATCAAATATATATAGTCTATTTAAACAAAAAGAAATGTTCAAGATATTGTAGAGGGGTATGTTGGTTGTTTGCCTTTATCCTTATCTTTCTCTTGTTTATAGGTAGTAGAACCAGTCTGAGGTATACTAGATGGAACAACATATGATAATATAGATATATCTAGAAGATGAAATTCCATAACAAAAACTTTCCACATATGTCTCAAATATTTAACAAGATAAATTGGAAAGTTATAGAATCTGCCAGACAGACATGCTAGAGGATCTATGGATAATTTTGGTCTTAGAGACAACTAAGGAGTAATAGAAACAACTTCCTGAGAAATAATTACTTTTCCATAAACATGAATAAAAGGATTCATCAGATTTATAAAATCTAGGATGATCTAGCCACCTATTTCCATAACACTAAATAAATAAAACACCTCCTCCATAAATATTTTCAACGTAGGAGCCATATACTTTATCTAACTTACATTCTCTTTAAAGGCCTGAGTCCCATGGGGTATCAAAAAAATTTATGCTAAGTATTTGAAACTTTCATCCATTGGATTCTTGGAATAAATCCTTGATAGATAATATCTAATATCCTTAGTGATTGTTTCCCTATCATCTTTCGTGTCATGGTCGTAGTTTGTAATCAACTTGATAACATTGTTAGATTTATATATATTTCTTCTTAAGGTCTCTTGAGTTTGATTAGTGACACTACTAGAAGCACAGGATGAGGAATCTCTTAGTTATTCTATGATAACATATTGGATCACTTCAGCATCAAACACTGGAGGAGGGGGAGCACTTGAGCAAGAGGCCAAAGAGGTATGATTTTCTATCCTTTTAAGGAGAGCATCCATGTTTTCTACAAAACCAGATTTCATACCTTCTATAATATCCTTCAAAGATTCCAGTTAACTAATGATATTCTTATTTTAAATTCCTATCTCAAGAATGTCATGCATCACTTTTTTGTATGTGTAAAACCACCAACTCAAATGGATAACATGAATCATTTTCAGTTAATTTGATCAGGATAGGAGATTGATTCCCCGAACACTTACAAAAACCAGAAATCATCTTTTCACCAAAAACATTCATGTCCCTCTTTGTTATTACATCATCTTAAAGACAAGAAGGAGATAGAGTGATAAGCTCAAGTGAAGGAAGTCTCAGTAAAGAAAAATCTTCTAAAAAACATCCAAATTCTATTTGATCAATCATATATACCTTGGGAAATTTCTCATTTTGAACCTCAGGTTCACCATCCTCTGGTGCACTCCTTACATCACTGAATTTACTCCATTACTTCATCGTGGGATCAACCCGTATATATGAAGGATCATCAATATAAACAACAATAGAAGATTGTACAAAAACTATAGAAACAGTATGAGGAGGTTCCACAATAGAAGTATGTAAAATGGCAGTAGAGGTAGCAACAACTGTCTCAAAACCCCGAGCATTAGTAGACTGACCTATAACTGGAACTTCTTCCTTCTGGACATCATGATTCTGAAAACTGGAGTTATGTACATTATCTTTCTTGCCCAAAATACAATCAACCTATATATGACTATCAGCTGGAGGCTCAACAGCAGCCAACATGTCAAACTGAATATCACTTCCATGCTCAAAAGAAGGCATATCAATTTTATCATACTTAGCCACATGTTGTTCCATAGCATATATCACACTAATCTATTTAATCATGGTAGAATCATAAACTATCAGGCCATCACTATCTAAACTCATTATAGTTCCGTCAGCATCCTTATCTTTTTGAAGAAATTTCAAGGATGGGTATTTCTCCCCCTTAACAATTGAAACATGTTCTTTAAGATTTGGGTCCACTTTTTAGACAGATCTGGTTTCTCAGTATATTTACTAGGTTAGGGAGGAAACTCTAGAGAAATATCACCAACTTTATTTCTAATTCTTCCTAGTGAACCAACCAGTTTAGAATCATCATCATCATCATCATCATCATCAATTCCATGGCTTTTCTTATCATCTCAATTTTCATTTTCATCTTCTTGTTCCTCATCTTCATCCTCATACGATTATTTATCATTATATTTACAATAACTTTTAAATTGATCCTTTCTTGAGACTTTAATCTCTTCTTCATCACTTTTATCGAGCTTCTCTCTTTTTGATAGTCTCTTAGGTGGACTAGGAGTTTCATATGTAATCATAGAGAATTGAGGTGACAACTCTGGATCACTACCTTCATCAATAGAGTTTTCCTTTACTTATTCTTCTGTAAAAAATTCTTCTTATTCATCATCATTAAAGTATTCAACTATTTCATTAGGCTCAAGACATGGATCAACAACATCCCATGTCTAAGTAGGACAATCAAATAGGTTAAACTTATCATATTTCTTATCATTATATCCAAATCACTGTATCTTATAGGGGTTCCAGCTAATCTTCATCCTTGAACAAGTAGCTCTTGAAATTCAGAAACCACCACAGTCTAGAAAATAATCTCCATCCTTAGCTACTAGGCCCTTGGCCTTTAACATCAGAGAAATGAACATGGGTTAGATCGAGGAATTGGATCTAGAAGACAGATTGATCATCTCACATATTTGCACCATGAAATATCTACATAAATTTATCATATTACCCTCATTCATATGATATAGGAGGAAAACATCTTGGTAGCTTAGATTTGAAAAATCACACTTTCCTAGGTGTAGCATGTCCTAAAAAACATTAATACTAGAATACATACCCCATCAATCTCTAAGGTTACAAATCTTTTTGTTATTCTATTTCCTGTTAGTTTTGACAAAGCCTTTTCATAAAAAAATAGCTCACTATCTTCAAGAATGGTGCTTCGGTAATCCTCATATATATTTATTCATGGGTTATATCCAAACATTTTCCCCATTTCTTCAATGAAAAACCTATTAAGTGACCTTTGATGTAACTTCTTACCCAATTAGTACCATCCAGATCAAAGGAAAACTTCTCATGCAGAAAAAATTCATAAACTAGATTAGGGTATAAAGCTCTCTCTTTTTTGAGAACTTTTAGTGCTAGAGAATATCTGTACAACAACCACTTTTATTAAACATCCCTTTCACCCAATAAAACGTTTTTTGAAAGCTCAGGATTAACTGGTGCAACAAGAGATGGAATGATTGGTTCTTTCTTCTGCTTCTCAACTGATCTCAACTCACCTGGAGAAGAATAGGAAGTGCAGATCATTATTAGCATGAATACAAGTTTGGTTTGATTGGTTGAAGGATAAAAGAAATGTTTCAGGTTTTAAGTTTGGGAGAAAAGAGGTTGCTTGGGGCTCGAGAGTATCACATTAGGATCAAGTTGTGTTGGAAATATATATGGATTCTTTTATGTATCATTTAGGATTTAGTTATAAGAAAAATAAAATTATTTTTTTAAAATAGAAATTTTAATCTCAGAAAACATACACAACAAGTTATGAAAATAAATCATAAAAATTAAAATTGGTAGTTCAAGAAAAAATAGAATAAAAATACATAATGTCATGAGATAACTAATTATATGTAAATCACAATGGTGTTTCAATCAAAATTGTGAGACAACCCAATGTTGATACAACTACAACAATGATAAAAAAATGATAGTGTGTCGACCAATGGTGTGTCACCCAATGCTGTCACCAAGAAAAAATTAAACATAACCAAAATAAATCATTCCTAATTCATGTTTCATATATTTCATTATCTTAAAATTAAAATTCTTAGTAAATATATCTTATAACTAATGCTCTATTCCCATAAACTCAAGAGTCATATAACATTTTTTAAAATGATACATCAGAAAGTGATGTCTTATATCAATGATCTCTATCCTAGAATGAGATACTGGATACTTATAAATGTTTATAGCACTATCATTGTCACGATTTATGGGGACATTTTGTAATTGATATCAATATTCTAGTAGAGTGTGTTTTATCCACAAAATTTTGCACAGAAACTACCAATGGATAAGTGTATTTCAAAAAAATTAAACCTTAGGGCAAAAATATGATCCTTTTTTATTCACATGGATTAGATTATGATATTTGTTATATTTTATTTAAAGAAGTGTTAAAAGTGTTAAATTCAAATTTTATTAACTAAATAATTTTTAATATAAAGTTATACATAAGATAAATTTGACTATAAATATTCATTATGAAGAAAAAAATATTTCCTACATCATGGTATTTTATCTATAATTTTTAGACATAAAATAATTAAATTTATTTATGACACAATAATGATGTAGTAATTACCTAAATAATGAAATATTAAAATACTTTATGTTATAAATGTTAAAATAAATGTAAATTGAGTATTTTGATGCCATAAGAGAATTTTATAGGTGGATATTACATGTTATGGTCGATTCAATGTATTTTTTTAAGCAATAAAGTTGTTATGACTTTCACAAAAACCAAATTCTAAAGTGTCAAAATTGACATAGACGTTATTTTAAAACAAATAACATTTTATTAAATGATATAATAATACTAAAAATATAATATTAGGAAAAAGGACTTAGATAATGTTAGATATGTAATTAATGAACCACTTGAGGTTCTCTTTTCATTTTATTGTAACTTTACTAACCATGTAGTATTAAAAATACAAGAAGACATGGTAAAAGTTAAACTATTTTACTAAGAGATAAATCTAAAAGATAAGGTTAATATGGTGAGCTAAAATTGTCTAAAACATATTGGTTGAGAGGATTTCAACCCATAACTACCTTAGACTCTAAATAAATCCATTTGTATCTATCATAAACCGAAAATAATTTTATAATAAAATAGCATTTCAATCTTTTCTTAAAGTGTCCCTCACCTCTCTTATAAAATGGAACCTCTTATTCTCATAAATTCACACCTCCAAAGCCTTTTGACTCTGACAAACCCTCCTCAAATATCCTACCAACTAACCTAACTTAAACCTAGAGGCCTTAATTTGATCATAAATCAAAAATAAGGAGCCCTTTTCTTCAAATCAAAAGGAAGCACCTGAAGAAGATGTAATTATTTTATCACCTCTTTCGAAGTTCATTTCTTCTTCTAATTCATCTTTATTTTTTGTTTCCATACTAAAATAATAAATCCAGTAACATATACATACTAATATGTTATTATAAATATGGTACAACAATATTCATTATTCTATCAATCCTATGAATGACAAAGTCACCACACATGTGTATCTACGGCTTACCATCTCCATGTCATGGTGTAGTTTTTTATTCAACACTTCATTATTTGGATGGGTATAAAAATGAGTATAATTGATGTAAATAAAAAATATAACATGTTAATTATTCTTTATATATAATATACAAGATAATTACACTTGCTTTCACCATCAATAAAATGACATTGTCGCTCGTGCGTACATACATTTTACCGTCTCCATAATGCGATGAGATTTCATTCCCCATCATAACCATTCAAGAATAATTTTCATTTAATGTTTAAAAGAAATTAAGAACATAATATTATTCTAGATATGAATCAAATACAACCTATCCATAACAAAAATGATGTGCGTAACAAAACATATAAAGGAAAATTAGTTAACACCTGAAACAAGGATACTATTGAAATATTATTAACAAAGCAATATTATAGGATCATATATGATATCATATTTATGTATGTGGTTCTTTTATAATTTAATAATTATTATTTAACTATTATACAGGAGTTTGACATACCCTCGACTAAGAAAAGTACAAGGTAATGGTTAATTTTACAATCTCTTTATTATCTGAGGTTGTTTATACTTAAGTATATCCTGGGAATTATTTATCATCCACATATATTTTTATTAAAAAGTTATTTCAAAACATTTTTACTATTTACTAGTCTATGGTTTGAAATTATTTGAACCCTTGTTTGACTTTTTATAAAAAAAATTAAATGAATTCTTCCATCATTTTCCAAACAAGGTACTTTATGACCTTTTCAACAAATTAAAGAAGGAATTATTTTTAACTTATACAGTGGGTGAAGCTATTTTCCTCCATTAAAACAAATTTGAAGCTTCCTTACAAGATTATATGAATATTTTCATAATAAATATTTTCATTAATAATTATGAAACTTTTAAATGATTTCAGAGTAGAAATAGATATTTCTCTCAAATATTTTTTATTGATTTCATGTATGTCAGCATCTATTGTTGGATTTTATGTTTAATTGAAGTTGATTTATTATGATAAAATATTCCATATTGTATTGATAGTTTCATGATATTTTTTAAAATGAATTTGTTATTTTTTTGTCATTAACAGTTTACGATTAAAGTATTAACATTTCGTATATTAGTATAATATGAATGTTTATGTTATGTTTCACCCTTTTCCTATAATGAATTCATTGGATGTAGTAAGTGTTGGGAGGGTCCAACTACAGCCTCTCAATGCATCTGTAGTTCTCATTAGACAAACTAGTGTTTTGGCACATGGCCTTGAAAATATTTTTATTTATATTATTGGTATGAGGCCTTGACTATGTGGTTATGATGTCTGACATTATGCATTATATCATTATGAGATTAGATATTGATATTACATGTGATTATTCGACTAGTAGAATATCCATGAAAATAAGTAAATGGTATTATTTAATTAATCATTTCCATATTATGCTGAAGATTATGTTTAAAAGTCTTATGTTTTAGTCTTATATATTGTGTTAAATGTTTATGCTTGTTTATGATAACTTCTTCAAGACTATTATCTTTACTGAGCATCTATCTCACCCCATTCTTATGTTTAATTTTTCTAGGGATGCGAAGAATTATATTATGTTGTCCTATAGGGATAGTCTAAGGGATATGAGTGTGTTCAAAGTAGACAAAATGTTTCCTTTTTATTTCATAATGTAATTTAAAACTTATATATGTATATAGTACTTCCAAGGACACTAAACCAATCAGTCATTCAGGACTTGATCTCTTTTGATCATTCCAATGTTATGTTATAATACACCGAATCAGGGTAACTAGGGTTGGGGAATTACAATTGGTATCATAGGAAGTTTGGTACAGACCATGGAAATAAGATTTAGAAAAACTTTGATTTGAGAACATTACCCTAAGATAGACTTTGAGGATTAGTATTGAAGAACATCCAAAAATTTTGGTAATGTAGATATTATATTGGTTTTCAAAATAATAAATTCATGTTTGGATAATACAAGTGGATGTGGTCCTAGCACAAATTTACCTAGAAGTGAAAACTCTGACATGGTGTTTCGAGCTTGACCTAGGGTATCATGGTACATAAAATCGGCCTACTGCACACCTGGTTTGATACTCCTAGTGGATATTCTTAGGATAATTCACATTTTCTTTACAAACCATTGTGATGGATTTATGAGTAAATACATCCAAAAAGAAAAAATTTATATGATTATGGATTATATGCAAAAACTGTTTAATTTATGTTAATAATTTTACAAGTTTGGAATCATACATTACGATTCATAAACTAATCTAGTGTATGTTATTATTTAGAAATGGATCCTTGTGGAAGGATAAGAAACTGTATCAACAAACATAATACATTTAGGGATTTCCCTCCAATTCAATATAATTATTGTGGAGCTGGTGATGTAACTGGTACTGAACAGCTTATAACCATACTGGGACAACACACTCAGGTTATGAATAATAATCTTACCCATATGGAGCATCCTGATCCACAATGCGAAGGATCAGACCAATTCATGAGGAAACAACCACCAACATTAAATGGGACTAAAAAACTATTTGTAGCTGAGTAATGGTTAAGTTCCATGGAGAAAATATTTAATCCTTTGGGGAGTAGCGAAAGGGAAAATTTTGTTATAGTAGTTTATCACCTCTAAGGAGATGCAAATAAATGGTTGTCATTAATTCAAAACAAAGAAGGATGAAGATGTATCAAATATAGAATGGAGGGAGTTTAAAGAGCTTTTCATATAAAAATACTATCCTCATGAACATCTATCAGATATAAAAAGTCAATTTCTGAGTCTGAGGAAAATAGAGGATGAGAATGTCACAAAGTAAGAGGTTAACTTTACATGGTTATCAAGGCATGTTGTAGATTATATACATAACCAAAGAAGTAAGACTGATCGATTTTTTTATGGGTTAAAACCATTTCTCCCCTGAGAAATAGTCTCACAATCCTTCCCATCATACGAAGATATAATATCATGTGATATCAAGACATAAAAGGAATTATATATGTCTTATGAATTTAAATAAAATCAATAGAAGAAGAGATCTGTTAAACACTCTAGAAAAGGAAATAAGGGGAAAAGGGGAAAAGTTGAAATTTTATCATGCAGTAAATGTAGGAAGAAACACCCTGGTACTTACCTGAAAGGAATGGGAGTTTGTTATAAGGGTGGAGAAAAAGGCCACCAAGCTCATGATTGCAAGGAGAAGAAAGAGGATATCTATTTTCAATGGTACAATTGTAAAGAAATGGGGAACTGTGAAAATGAATGTCCTAAGCATCAAGGAAATTTCCACAGAAAAGGCCATGGGAGCAAGGCCAAGCTTATGCGATCACAACTGCTAATGTTGAGGTTCCGAATGTTGTGGTGGCAGGTACGTTAATAGTTTCCTCAAAATTAGACAATGCTTTATTTGATTTTGGATCATCACATTCTTTCATATCTTCCCAAATTTCCAAGAAAATTAGATATTTCCAATTCGACTTATTAAGGGAGTTTTCAGTCAAAACTCCTAAGGGATATATAATTGCAACAATGTTTTGTCAATTAGTTGCCATTATATCATATAAACATGCTTTATCTGCTGATCTTATAGTCATACCCATGATTGAATTTGATATAATCCTCAATATGGATTTGATTTCAGACCATGATGTGAAAATTTATTATAAGAAGAAGGAGGTTACAATTTTTGATAATGATAAGGAACACCTTATCTTTAGAGAAGAAACATCATCATATGATTCTCATCTAGATCCACCCCTAGTATCGCTACTAAATTCAATTACTGGGGAGGAAGAGAGTGAAATAACAATGGGTGAGGAAAGGAATGTTGAAGTAGAGGATGCACCTATTGTTCAAGAATATGTTGATGCATATCTATAGGATTTACCTAGACATACTCCATAAAGATAAATTGAGTTATCAATTGACTTAATTCCCGATTCAAGGCCCATATCAAAGACCCCTTATAGAATGTCCACTGTTGAATTAGTGGAACTAAATAAACAACTAGAGGAACTGAGTAATAAAGGATTTATTCTCCCTATAGTTTCTCCATAGGGATCCACTATTCCTTATTATAAGATGAAAGATGGATCTATGAGGTTGGGCATTGACTATAGGGAGATCAACGCTATAAAAATAAAGAACAAGTATCCCCTACCTCACTTTGATAATTTATTTGATCAACTTCATGGACCTCAATTCTTTTCAAAGACTTACCTTCGATCTGGATACCATCAGTTGTGCATGAAGAAGGAAGACATTTCAAAGAAATCATTTCAACCCACGTATGGGCATTACAAGGTTACAGAAATTCCTTTTGGACAGACTAATGCACCCTCTCTTTTTATGGATCTAATGAATAGAGTTTTCAAAGAATATCTTGATTACTTTTCAGTGGTATTTATTTATTATATCTTGGTATACTCAAAATGATATGAAGACCATGAAAATCACTTGTGCACTATTCTGAAAACTCTTAGTTTAAATTAATTATATGGGAAGTTTAGAAAATGGGAATTCTGGATTTGGGAAATTTCATTTCATGGCCATATTATCTCTAAAGATAGAATTTCTATTGATACTTCAAGGACAAGGGAAATCCAAGAATGGACAGCACCAATGAGTATAACTGATGTATGTATTTTTATTGGTTTAGCAGGTTACAATCAGTGTTTTGTTCAGAATTTTGCCCAATCAGCTAACCCATTAACCAAGCTCACATGAAAAGGGGTTAAATTTTTTTGGAAAAAAGTGTGTGAAAAATGTTTTGAATAATTGAAGAGAAGATTACTCATTGATCCAATCTTGAAACTACCATCATTTAATGATGGGTTTTTTTATTTATAGTGATGTTTCAAATAAAGGACTTGGTTATGTCCTAATGCATAATGATAGAGTTATTGTTTATGCATTATGGCAGCTTATTATTCATGAACAAAACTATCCAAATCATGATCTTGAGTTAGTAGATGTAATATTTGATTTGAAGATATAGAGATACTATCTCTATGGTGAAAACGCGAGATATATACTAAACACTTGAGTTTGATGTATATTTTCTCCCAGAAAGAACTCAACAAGAGGAAACTGTGTTGGCTTGAACTACTCAAGGATTACGATTGAACAATACACTACCACATGGGGAAGGAAAATAAGGTGGCAGATGATTCGAGCAGAAAGTACAATGGAGTTATGAACAATATGAGAGTTGAAAGGGATACTATGTTAATGGATATAGTAAATATAGATATGGGAATAATCATGGAAGGTTAAACATCAATACTTTTCAAATTATTAACAACCCATTTTTATGTAAAAGGATAAAATGTTCTCAGAAAAATGATGAGGATTTTCAAAAGAAAATTAAAGTTGTGAATGATGGGATATTGATTGAATTTGCATATCAAGATGGAATTTTGAAATTTAGGAAGAGTCTTTGTGTTCCTGACATACCTGATCTAAAAAGGGAACTATTGGATTATGTACATAGCTCCAATTTTTCTATACACCCTACAATATTTAAGATGTATAGATATTTGAAGGATCATTTTTTGTGAGACAACATGAAGATGGGGATTGCTGATTATGTTTCAAGATGTATGGTTTGTCAATAGGTGAACGTTGGAAGAAAACATCGTGGAGGATTCATGAAACCTCTTCCCATACCTGAGTGTAAATTGTATGACATTACAATGGACTTTGTAATGGGGCTACCAAAGACTCTAAGAAACAATTATTCAATATGGGTCATTATTGATCATCTTACCAAGTCAACACATTTTCTTGATATAAGAGAAGATTTAACACTTTAACGTTTATCAATACTATATATTAATGAAGTTTTAAGAATATATGGTGTACCCCTTATTAATTGTTTCAAATCATGATCCCCATTTTACATCAAGATTTAGGAAAAGTCTTTAGAAAGCCCCTGATACTGAACTTCGTTTGAGCACTGCCTACCACCCTCAAATTGATGGACAATCGGAATGAACTATTCAAACCTCAGAAGACATGTTGAGATCTTGTTCAATTTACTGTCAAGGTATGTGGGATCAGTATTTACCTCTGGTAGAATTTTCCTATAATAATAGATTCCATTCAAGTATTCAAATGGAACCATATAAAGCATTATATGGAAAGAGATGTCGCACACCAACTTGTTGGGATGATGTTGGTGAAAGAAAACTCAAAGGCCTAAAACCTGTTGAGGAAACAATGGAAAAGGTGAATATTATCTAAACCCACATCAAAGTAGTTCAAAGTAGACAAAAGAGTTATGACGATAATCGAAGGAAGGATTTGTAATTTCAAGTGGGTCATCATGTTTTCTTGAAGGCATCTCCATGGAAGGGTGTTATATGGTTTGGTATGAAAGGTAAATTAAGTTCAAGGTACATCAGACCTTTCTAAACTCTACAATGAATCAGAGTTGTAGATTACTATTTGGAAACGCCTCCAAGTCTCTCCAAAGTTCATGATGTGTTCCACATATCACTGTTGAGAAAATACATGCCTGACCCAAATCATGTGCTCACCTATGAAGAAATAGAACTGGAACTAGATCGGTCTTATTGTGAAGATCATATCACAATTATTTCTACCATAAAACAAGTTTTGAGAAACTGGATGGCTCATCTAGTAAATTTTATTTGGAGAAACCATAAAATGGAAGATGCAGTGTGGGAACCTAAAGAACCTATGATGAAGAACCTCCCAAATCTTTTTTGCAGCAATATTATTGAAATTTCAAGGAAAAAATTATTAAAATGAGGGAAGAATGTTACACCCTAAGATTCCATGGTACACTTATCTTTGAATAATAAAATAGCAAGCGTTGTACGTAGTTCTGAGTTCTAGCACATTCTGACCAATCAAACTTGCCGTTTAAAAAGTAGTTATGAATAGTAATACCCACATTTTAAAATTTCAAAAATTTTATTTTTCAAAATTGTCTTCTTTTTTGATTCACAATATCAAAATTATCTTAGAGTGAATTTTTGGTATTTTTCTGAAAACTTTCAATTTTTGATGAATGGTGAAAAACACTGCATTATTGGTTAAAAACGACTTTTTATTTAAATAATTATTTTTTAATTGAAATTTATTTTAAAGTAAAAATATATACATAATACATATATTATTCCAATGTAATTCATTGGAGTCATTTTATAATAATATTAGATATATAAAATTTTATTGAACTTTTTAACATCTTTGTCCCACCTTTTAGGCACATTTGCAAATTTGCATAAAACCTAATTTTACCACATCTGTGAATTGAATTTCAAAAATCCAACAGACACATATGTAATCAGTAAATAAAATTTGGTTTAATAAGATGAAAATAATTTTTGGTGAATAGTATTTTTTGAATTTTATTTACCACGGTTAAAAGTAAGTAGGGTAATTAAAGGTAAAAAAATATTATAATAATATCAAATTACCCCCAAACAATTTCCTAATTTTATTGGATAACATTATTTTGACCAAAATCAACCTTAGGAAAAAAATATGATCCTTTTTTATCAAATTGGATTAGATTAGAATATTTATTATATTTTATTTAAAGAAGTGTTAAAAGTGTTAAATTCAAATTTTATTATCTAAACCATTTTTAATATAGAGTTATAAATAATTTAAATTAGACTATAAAAATTCATTAGAAATATAAAAATATTTCCTACATCATGGTATTTTATTTATAATTTTTAGACATTAAATAATTAAATTTATTTATGACACAATAATTATGTAGTAATTACATTAATAATGAAATATTAAAATAATTTATGTTATAAATTTTAAAATAAATGTAAATTCAAACTTTTAATTCCATACACGAATATTCTAAATGAATATGACATTTTAGGGTTGATTAAATGTATTTTTTTAAGTAATCAAGTTTTTATGACTGACAAAAACCAAATACTAAATTGTGTCAAAATTGACATAAATTAGTTTTTAAAACAAATACTATTTTATTAAATGATATAATATTCTTAGAAATATAATATTCGGAAAAATTACTTAGATAATGTTATATATTCTAAGTATTTTGATGGCGACACAGGGGAGAGTTTGGGGTGATACTGGGGGTCTTTCTCGGGGATCTCTTGAGGACCCCTCATCTAAGGTTCCGGATCTGGGGAATTCTCTCGATTGCATAGGACACAAGTATCTTTTCTCTCGTTGTGCCCTGCATGCTGCAGCGGAGCCCTCAGGCTCGAAGAAATCCTTTGTGGATGTTGTCAATTCTGCTGCGAATCCAAACTTCACGGACTTCGTCTCCCCCTCTCCGGGTAGGGTGATCAAGAAGGGTAGGGTTGCCCATGTCTCCGCCAATCAGGAGGCGATTGAAGAAAGAGTAAGCCTTTCTAAATTCTCAATCATTGTGTGCATCATCACCCCGAAAGGTGAACGAATGTTGCCGTTTGATGAGCTGATTCGAAAAATTGCCACTGCTTGGGGCTTTGAGGATTGGAAAATGACTGCTATGGGGAGAGGCTTCTTTCATGTTGTGTTTCCAAATGATGAGTGCAAAAGAAAGGCGTGGAGTTTTGGTTCTATCTCCCTCAAGCCTGGCATCCTACACATTCAGGAATGGGATCGGAATTTTGATCCCTTTAATGTTACCAACACACATGTGCAGGTGTGGATCCGCATCTACAAGCTCAGCTGGTTATACTGGCATCCCCGAATTCTCTGGGATATTGCATCGGTTGTGGGTAATCCAATTCACATGGATCGGAAAACTGACAACCCAAGATTTGGGCATTTTGCCCGTGTACTGGTTGAGGTTGACATGGAAGGCACACTGGTTGAGGAAGTCATTCTGAACACCAGGGATGATAGCTTCTCTTTGGCTATTTTCTATGAAAGGAAGCTGAAGTTTTGTAAGGGCTGCAACTTCTTTGGCCATCTTCCTGAGTAGTGCAGGAGGGAGAGCACTTGCACTTTCTGTCTGGGGAAGGGCCATGATGAGGGTACCTGTAAGAAGGCTGCTGAGAAGAGGCGTGCACAGGAACCCATCTCCAATCAGAGACATGCGGATGATGATTTTGTGCCACTTCATCCTGACATCTTATTTCTTGCTGGAATTGTAGACATTGAGAATGCCTTTTTTGACCTCCTCTCACAGGTTGATGTTGAGAATCCACTGGAGGTGTCTGGGGCTTTGTACATCACTCGACATGTGGATCAGCATCCATTTCCTGGTTCACAGACTGATGCCCAGCCTGCTCCGAACGCGATGATGTCTTCTTCTTCTGCCGAGGTGTTGGATGCCCAGCCTCCTGTTTTTCATAATGCCGCATCACAGAATGCTGCCGGTGTTTCTCATCCAGAACCTCCTATGGTGCCTTTGAAGACCCTGGTTCCCGTGGAGGATCCTGCTGCTGTTCTGTGTGATTTGGCTCCTCTTCAACCACCCATTTTTGATGAGTCTTTAATTTCACAGTCCTTGAGTATCACGTTTATGAATGAGCCGGCTGTGACCCCTTCCCAGGGTGTCTCTTCAGAGTTGGCACATGGCCAGGAGCTTGCAGGGGATCTGACTCTTTTCACTCCTGTCCCACCTGGCAGAGCTGCAAGGTTGAAACCGGAGGGGACTTCGGGTGGGGGCATCCCCCTTTCCTCCAATAAATTTACCCCTTTATCTGGGGTGCTGTGGTCGGATGATGCTGGGAACGGACAGTCCGGTGACGATGAGCCAACGGAACCTGTGCCAGAAGGACCAGCTAAAAGGGTTAATACCCCCACTAACAAGGGGAAGATGATCAGGGATAAGATAGACACCTCTCGGGCAGAGGGGGCCCAAAAAAGGGCCATGACAGCCCTCAATAAATGAAGATATTATTCTGGAACTGTCAGGGGCTTGGGAATGCTCCCACGGTCAAGGACCTTAGAAATATTATACTGACCAACAAGCCTCTCATTATTGGTCTAGCTGAACCAAGAATGAACTTTGCTAGCTGGAAGGCATTCAAGTGGAGCTCTCTTGGTTACTCGTTTGTTGATCACAACCAAAATGAAGACAATGCGGAGAGCCTATGGGTTCTAAAGCATGAATCTGTCAATATATTTTCTCACTCCAAGGATGGACAAATGGTCTCTGTTGTTGCTGGAATACAGAGTGCTACCTTTTGTGTCTCTTGCATTTATTCTTCAAACTCCTACGTGAAAAGGAGGGAGCTATGGAATGAGCTGACGTTTTTCTCCACTCAAGCACCTCACAACTGGATTCTTTTGGGTGACTTCAATACGGTTATTAGGCCTGAGGAAAAAACCGGTGCCAGCTTCAACCGGACTGCTGCTAGTGACTTCTCCAGCTGCATTGATCGTTGTAATCTGGTTGAGGTTACAATGGTTGGTGCAGACTTCACTTGGGGTAGGTACACCTCGAATGGTAGGCAAGCAAGCAGGCTTGATAGGTGTTTATTCCAGATTTATGACAGGAATGACAGCTTCTCAGCCTCGGGTTTTGTGCTCCCAAGAATGCACTCTGATCACAACCCTTTAGTGGTTGACATCTCCCTTAATGGCGGCCGTCTGGCCCCTATTCCCTTCAAGTTCAACAATGCTTGGCTGGTCATCCCAGGGTGTCGGGAGGCTGTGATCGCCGCCTGGAATTCTACGGCCCTGGGGTCTGCTTTCCAAATTGTTTCCTCAAAGCTGAAAAATGTTAAGATGAAATTGAAGGAATGGAGCAAGCACTCGTTCTCTAAGCTGGATGAGGACATCAAGGATGCTGAAAATCACCTTTTGGTCTGACAAAATATTAATCATTTGAACTCCATGCCCTCGACTGATGAGATTCAGGCCCTATCAAAGCTTGATGGGTTGCTGAACACCAAAGAAAATCTGGCCAGGTCTCTGTATGATGTAAAATGGTTAAAAGATGGGGATAGGAACTCTTGTTTTTTTCACCGTCTTCATAAAGAAAGGAAGATCGGGAGGGGAGTCACTACCCTCAAGATTGATGGGACGCTGCTTACCGCTGATAATGAGATTTCTGATGCGGTAATTGTCTATTTTTCTGATCTCTACTCTGATAATGGGGCTAATAGAACACACATGATTGTCAACAACATCACCCCATCCATTGATGACAGTATCAACGCCTCTTTGGTTGACCCACCTGGGGGAAAGGAAGTCAAGTTGGCTCTTTTTTCTCTTAATATTGACAGTGCAGCTGGACCTGATGGGTTCACCAACAAGTTTTTTATGTTCAATTGGAAAATTATTCATGATCAGGTCACCAATGCAGTGAGAGACTTCTTCCTCACTGCTTTTATGCCCTATGGTGCTAATTCCAACTTTATTTCCCTTATTCCCAAGAAGGAAAATGTTGTTGATATTAAGGACTTCAGGCCAGTTGCAATAGGGAACACTATACCCAAGATTATCAGTAAAATCATTGCCACGAGATTGGGTAATGTGGTAAAAGGAATCATCACCCCTAATCAGTTTGGTTTCGTCCCAGGTAGGAGCATCCAAACCTGCATTCTCACTGCCTCAGAATGCATCAATGTCATGAAAAGGAAGGTGAAAAATGGGAATCATGCAGTGAAGATTGACATCTCTAAAGCCTTTGACACCATGAAATGGAGTTTTCTGCTGTCTATCCTTAGTATGCACGGCTTCTCATCTAAATTCATCAGCTTGGTCCTTGCCATACTTCAGAGTGCTAGGCTTTCTATCTTGGTCAACGGCTCCCCCATAGGCTTCTTCCAGTGCTCCAGAGGCTTTCGGCAAGGAGACCCCCTATCTGGGCTTCTGTTTGCCATTACTGAGGATTACATAAGCCTTTGTCTGAATAGCCTTGTGCAGGCTGGTCTTTATAGTCAGATTAAAGCCGGGAGGGACCTCTTCGCTCCTTCCCACCTTCTCTACGCTGATGATATTCTCCTTTTTGGTCAGGCAAACTCACGGACTGTGTCATCAATAAAGGCCATTTTCAGGCACTACGAGGATGTGGCTGGGCAGGCTATTAGTTGGCAGAAATCTTTTGTGGTCTTTGGAGAGGGAGTGACAGCCAGGAAGAAAAACAAGGTTACTAGGCTGGTGGGGGTGAAGAAGGGCTCGCTGCCCTTTAATTATCTTGGAGTTCCCCTCTTCTAGGGCAGAGTGAAGAGATGCCATCTTCAGTCCATATCCTCTCGTATAATTGCGCAAATGGCATCTTGGAAAGGAAAATCCATGTCTCAGGCTGGAAGAATTTGCCTCGTTAATTCGGTGACTACCTCTATGTTTGTGTATGGATTATCTATCTACAAATGGCCAAAGGCTTTGCTCAAAGACCTTCAAAGGCTCATCAGGAATTTTATATGGACTGGTTCC
This sequence comes from Viscum album, assembly GCA_963277665.1. Classification (NCBI taxonomy): domain Eukaryota; kingdom Viridiplantae; phylum Streptophyta; class Magnoliopsida; order Santalales; family Viscaceae; genus Viscum; species Viscum album. The sequence continues at coordinate 677,830,860 of OY728128.1, read as the reverse complement.
GTCAATGAAAGGAAGCTGATTGTTGTGGCTTGGAGGGAATGCATTAAACCAGTTGATATGGGGGGTTAGGCATTAAGGATTTGGGTCTTTTCAATGAGGCTTTGATCAGCAAGTTTTCATGGAACTTATTCACCCACAATGATAATTCAATGGAGTTTATCTTAGCCAGGCTCATCCCTAAGCTTCTGAATAGATACTCTTACCATCATTCCTCCTCTGTTTGGACTGCTTTGAAATCAACCTTCAATAAGTGTATTCTCTCCGCCAGATGGCTTGTTTGTAGGGACTCCCTCCTGAATGCATGGAGGACTCCCTGGCTAAATAAGCCAATTCAAGAAGATGTGGATATCCCACCTCATCTGAGACACATCACCATTGCTGATTTTCAGGGAACCTCAATGGATACTTACGATTTCCTTCCCGCTCAGATTCAGGCTGACATCCAGTGCTACAATTTTATTGACAGAGACACCCTCATTTGGAAGCCGGGTATCACAGGTTCCCTCACCACTCGTGCCCTCTATCTTTCCATGTGTGATGGGCAGGTTACCATCCCACGGTGGCTTTTGGCCTTCCGAAATCATTTCATTCCCCCAGCTGATTTTCTGCTGCTCTGGAAAGCTTGGAAAGGTCGAGTTCCTGTACAAATTCTGCTCAAGAAGGCTGGAATCAGCCTTGCTTCGGCCTGCCCTCTCTGTCTTGCAGCTGAGGAATCGATCGACCATATTTTCTTGTTTTGTGACTTTTCAGGTAGTCTTTGGAGATACATTCAAGACATCACAGGCTACCGAGTGCAGCTAAATAATTTGGCGGGTTGTCTGGCCTCGGTTGCTGCTGCTCGGTGCAGCGCGCAGGTCGGTAGCCTTCTTCTGGTGGCAGCAGCGGCTGCTTGCGGTTTCATCTGGAAGGCACGAAATGCCTTTGTTTTTTAGGATGTGAATCCATCCTTTCAGGCTGGGGTGAGGCATATTCATAGGGCAGCGTGCAGTGCATCCAACCTGTAGACTAGATGCATGAACAACATCACCGAGGACCTTATTATCTTACGGAACTTTGGTGTTTCAGGCAGGGTGAAAAAACCACTGGTTCTGAAATCAGTGCGATGGATACCTCCCATCCCATCTTGGGTGAAAGTGAATGTTGATGGGGCGGCTTCTGGCGCACCTGGGCCTTCGGGCTGTGGTGGTGTCTTCCGCACCTATCGTGGCTTCGTCAAGGGCTGTTTTTATCACTTCATTGGACAGGGCAATTCCATCGAAGCGGAGTTATGGGCGATGATCAAGGCAGTCAAGTATGCGGTCCAGCATGGTTGGCACTTTCTTTGGTTGGAATCAGATTCAACGGTGGCTGTTGATCTCCTCAGGCAGCGGTCAAGGGATGTTCCATGGGTGCTGCTACCTTCTTGGATTGAGTGCTTACAGCTTCTTGCTGGTTTATCTATTGATGTGACGCTTGTTTACAGGGAGGCGAATCAGGTTGTTGATGCTCTGTCAAAGAAAGCTATTTTGGATTCTTCTTCGGAATGGTCCTTTCATGCTCCGGTTTGTTGCACGCACCTTGTGGAGGCTGATGCGTGTGGCATGATTTTTACCAGATATTGTAAACCTCCCTTGTACTGCTGACCTCCTCTTCCCCCCCCCCTTCTTTTTTTTTAATAAATTTTGGTAGGAGTGAGCTTTCGCTCCTAGGCCTTTCGATTATATTCCATTAATTAACCACTTGAGTTTCTCTTGGAATTTTATAGTAACTATATTAACCATGTAGTATAAAAATACAAGAAGACATGGTAAAAGTTAAAAAATTTAACTAAGATTTAAATCTAAAAGATAAGGTTAATATGGTGACCTAAGCTTGTCTAATTTTTTTTTGAGAGGATTCAGACCCATACCCACATTATCCTAGAAATAAATCCATTTGGAGCTATTATAAACCAAAAATAATTTTATAATAAAATAATATTTCAAGCTTTTCCTAAAGTTCCCCTCACCTCTCTTATAAAAGCGTACATCCCCTTCTCTTATATTCACACCTCCAAAGCCTTTTATCTCAGCCAAACCCTGCTCAAATCTCCCCCCAACTACCCTCAATTAAACCTATAGGCCTTTCTTGGATCATAAATCCAACCTAATGGGCTCTTTTTTTCAAATCAAAAGGAACCACCTGAATAAGAGGTAATTATTTAATCACCTATTTCAAAGTTCTTTTCTTCTTCTTCTTCCTCTTTGATTATTATCTACATACTAAGATAATAACTTTAGTAACTTCTACATACTAAGATGTTATTATAAATATGTAATAACCATATTCATTATTCTATCCATCCAATTAATTACAAAGTCACCATACGTGCGTACGTACAACTTACTGTCACCATATCGTGGTGTAGTTTGTTATTTAACACTTTATTTTTTGGATGGTTATTATAATGAGTATAATTGATGTAAATAATAAATAAAACAGGTTAATTATTCTTTATATATAATATACCATCAAATTACAAATGATTTCACCATCAATATAATGATATTGTTGCTCGTGTGTACGTACGGCATACCGTCTCCACGACATAATGAGATCTCATTCCCCAATGTAACCATTCAAAATTTATTTTTATTCAATGATTGAAAAAATGTTTAAGAACTTGATATCATTATTGATATAAATCAAATAAATTTTATCCATAAAAACATGACTTGCATAATAAAACATATAAAGGAAAACGAATCAGTTAACACCTGAAACAATGATACTACTGAAATATTATTAACAAAGTAATATTAGAGGATCATATATGATATCATATTTATGTATGTGGTTATTTTATAATTTAATAACCATTATTTAACTATTATATATGAGGTTAATGTACCATCGACTAAGGAAAAGTACAAGGTAAGGGTTAATTTTACAATCTCTTTATTATCTAAGGTTGTTTATACGTAAGCATCTGTTTGGACTTCTTTATCATCCACATCTGTGTTTCTTAAAAATGTATCTCAAAAAAAATTTACTGTTTACTAGACTATGTTTTAAAGTCATTTATACCCTTTTTTGACTTTTTATAAAAAAATGAAAAGAAACTTTCCGACATTTTCCAAACGAGGTACTTTATGGCCTTTTCAAAAAAAATTAAGGAATGAATGTTTTTTAACATATACAGAGTGTGTGGATATTATCCTCCATTATAACACCTTTGAAGCTTCTATTCCAAGATTATATGAATATTTTCAAAATTAATGTTTTCTTTTATAATTATGAAACTTTTAAAATATTTCAAAGTACAAATAGATATTTCTCTCAAATAGTTTTTGTGTTGATTTCATCTATGTCAAAATCGATTGTTTAATTATATGTTTAACTGAAGCTAATTTATTATGATACAATATTCCATATTGTATTGATAGTTTCATGATATGTTTGTCTATGTATGTGCTATTTTTATGTCATCCACGGTTTATGGTTAAAGTATTAACATTTCGTATGGTAGTTTAATATGAATGTTTATGTTATGTTTCAGCTTTTATCATATGAGGAATGAATTGTACGTAGTAAGTGGGGGCCCAGTATAGCGCCTCTATGTATCGGTAGGTCTCATGAGACAAACTAGTGTCTTGGCACAAGGCCTTGAAAATATTTTTATTTAGAGTCTTGGCACGAGGCCTTGACTATGTGGTTATAATGTATGACATTATGCATTCCATCATTATGAGATTAGCTATTGATATTACATGTGATTATTCGACTTCTATAATATCCATTTGATTTAGTAAATAGAATTATTTGATTAATAATTTTCATATTATACTGAAGTTTATGTTTAAAAGTCTTTTGTTCTAGCCTTATACATTGCCTTAAATGTGTATGCTTATTTATGATAACTTCCACAATTTTTTTATCCTTACTAAGAATATAATCTCACCCCTTTATTTTGTTTAATTTTTCATAGGACGCGAAGAAGTATATTATGACTTGCCTACAAAGATAGGATAATGGATATGAGTGTGTTCAAAGGTGACACAGTGTTTCTTTTTCATTTCATAATGTAATTAAAAACTTATATATGTATCTCGTACTTCCAAGGCTACTAAAATGATTGGTCTTTGAATAATTGATCTCTTTTAATCATGTCAATGTTATGTAATAATTCACCAAATCTGGGTAACTGGGGTCAAGGAATTATAGTTGGTATTAGAGTAATTTTATTACGAAACTAGATTTAGAAAAACATTGATTAGAGAACATAACCCTTAGATAGACTTTGAGGATTAGTATAGAAGAACATCCAAAAAAATTGGTAATGTAGATATTATGTGGCTTTTCCAATAAATACACCCTTTTATGGATACTACAAGTGGACATGGTTCTGGCACAGATGTACTTAGGATTGAAAACTCCAACAAGGAGTTTCGGGCTTGACTACGGGTATCCTGGTACATGACAACATGCCTTACTCAGAACCGGGTTTGACACTAATGGGGGATATAATTATGATAAATTACATTTTAAATACAAACCATTATGATGGATTTTTGAGTAAATACGTCCCCAAATAAAACATTTTTATGACTAGGGATTATATGCATAAACTATTCAATTTATGTTAAGTATTTTACCAGTTTGGAATTATGCATTGCGATTCATAAACTAATCTAGTGTATGACATTGTTTAGAAATAGAACATAGGGGAAGGAATGGAAATAGTATCAATGAACACAATCTATTTAATTATTTCCCTCATATTTATGATAATTATTCTGGAGCTGGTGATACAACTGGTACTGAACAGCTTATAACCATACTGGGACAACTCACTCAGTTTATGAATAATAACCTAACCCATATGAGGCACCCTGATCCACAATGCGGAGGATTAATGCCAGCCCTCTTCATGAGGAAATAACCACCAACATTCAATGGGAATAAAAATCCATTTTTAGCTGAGCAATGGATATGTTCCTTAGAGAAAATATTTCTTGATTTGGGCTAGCGAAAAGGAAAAAGTTGTTTTTGTAGTTTATTGCCTCTCAAAAGATGCAAATAAATTGTGGTCATTAATTCAAAATAAATAAGGATAAAAAAATATAATATATGGAATAGATTGAGTTTAAAGAGCCTTTTGTAGAAAAATACTTTCCTAATGAACATCGAGCGGATATGGAGAGGAAATATCTGAGTTTGAGGAAAAAGGAGGATGAGAATCTCGCAATGTATGACGCTAACTTTATAGGGTTATCAAGTCATGTTATGGATTATATACATAACCAAAGAGGTAATATTGATCAATTATTTTTTGGGTTAAAATCATTTCCTCGTTGAGAATTAGTCTCACAATCCTTCTCATCATACGAAGATATAGTATGATGTACTATCAAAAGAGAAAAGTAATTCTCTAAGTCTTATGACTTTAAATAAAATAACGAGAAGAAGATATCTTCTAAACACTCTGGAAAAGTAAATAAAGGTAAGAAGTGAAAAGTTTAATTTCTATCCTGTAGTAAATCTGGGAAGAAACACCTCAGTAATTTCCTGAAGGGAATGGTAGTCTGTTACATGTGTGGAGAAAAAGGCCACTAAGCTCGTGATTGCAAGGGGAAAAAAGAGAATTTCTATGATCAATGATACAATTGTAAAGAAATGGGGAATTATGAAAATGAATATCCTAAGCATCAAGAAAACTTACCTCAGAAAAGGACATGGGAGAAACACAAAGCTTATGTGATCACACCTGCTAAGGTTGAAGTTCTGAATGATGTGGTGGTAGGTACTTTAAAAGTTTCCTCAAAATTAGCCAATTATTTATTTGATTTTGGATCATCACATTCTTTCGTATCTTCTCAATTTTCCATGAAAATGAGGTATTTCCAATTTGACTTATACAAGAGTGGTCAGTCAAAACTCATATGAGAAGTGTCATTGCAACCGAATTTTGTCAATTAGTTACCATTATGTCATATAAACGTGCTTTATCTTCTGATATTATTATCATACCCATGATTTAATTTGATATAATCATCGGTATGGATTGGATTTCAGACCATGGTATGAAAATGTATTGTAAGAATAAGGCGGTTACAATTTTTGATGATGATAAGGACTCCCTTATCATTAGAGCAGAAACATAGATCCACCCCTAGTAGCTCTACTAAATTAAATTATTGGGGATGAAGGATGTGAAATAACTATGGGAGAGGAAAGGAATGTTCAAATAGAGGATGTACCTATTGTTTAAGAATATGATGATGTGTTTCTAGATTATTTACCTTGATATTCTCCAGAATGAGAAATTGAGTTTCCATTGACTTAATTCCTAGTTCAAGGCCCATATTGAAGACCCCTTATAGAATGGGCACTGTGGAATTAGTGGAACTAATTAAACAACTATAGGAATTGAGTAATAAAGGATTTATTCTCCCTAGTGTTTCTCAATGGGGAGCCCCTATTCTTTTTGTTAATAGGAAAGATGGATCTATGAGGTTGTGCATTGACTACATTGAGATCAATTCTATAACAATAATGAACAAGTATCTCCGACCTTTCATTGATAATTTATTTTATCAACTTCATAGAACTCAATATTTTTCAAATATTGACCTTCGATCTGGATACCATCATTTGTGTGTTAAGAAGGAAGACGTTCTAAATACATCATTTTGAACCAGATATGGGAATTATGATTTTATAGTAATTCCTTTTGTACTCACTAATGCACCCTCTGTTTTCATGGATCTGATGAATATAGTTTTCAAGGAATATCTTGATGAATCTATAGTGGAATTTATTTACTATATCTTGGTATACTCCAAAAGCTAAGAAGATCATGAAAATCACCTGCGCACTATTCTGAAAACTCATTGACAAAATGAATTATATGGTAAGTTTAGCAATTGTTAATTATACCTTCGGAAAATTTCTTTTCATGACCATATTGTCTCTAAATATGGAATCTCTATTGATAATTCAAAGACAAGGTCAATCCGAGAATGGCCCGCACCGATGAGTATAACCGAGGTATGTATTTTTATTGGTTTAGCAGGTTACTATCGGTGTTTCGTTCAGAATTTTTCCCCATTGGCTAACCCATTAACCAGGCTCGCGTGTAAAGGGGTTAAATTTGTTTGGAAAAAAGTGAGAATAATGTTTTGAGGAATTGAATAGAAGATTATTCAAAGATCCTATCTTAAATCTGTTATTGGGGAATGATGGGTTTTCCATTTATAGTGATGCTTCTAATAAATGACTTAGTTTTTTCCTTATGTAAAATTATAGAATTATTGCCTATGCATCATGGCAGCTAAAAATATATGAACAAAACTATCCTACCCATAATCATGAGTTAGTAGCTAGAATATTTTCATTGAAGATATAGAGACACTATCACTTTGGTGAAAAATGTGATATATGTACTGAACATAAGAGTTTTAAGTATATTTTCTCATAGGAAGAACTCAACATGAGGAAAAGGTTATGTCTTGAACTACTCAAGTATTATGATTGCACAATACACTACCACCCAGCAAAGCAAAATAAGGTGGAATATTCTTTGAGAAGAAAGGATCATGGAGTTCTAAACAAGATGATATTTGAAAGGGATCCTATGTTCATACATCTAGTAAATATGGATATGGGAATAATCATGGTAGGTGAAACATCAATACTTTTTCAAATAATCGCCAACCCATGTAGAAATAGAACTCTAACCAGATATGTCTTATTGTAAAGTGCCGATCATAATTCTTGATACCAGATAACAAGTTTTGAGAAACCAGATGACTCGTTTGGAAAAATTTCTTTAGAAAAACCATAAAATGGTAGAGGCAACATGGGAACCTAAGGAACTTATGATGAAGAATACAATAGAAATCCTCAAGTGATTTTCAAAATGGACTTCATTAGAAAAGGTATTCTCTTCGAATAACACAAAATTGATATAAATGAGCTTATGGTGATGAATTTATAGTCGAATTTTAAATAAAATACCATTATTTAGGAAAATATATTCTCTTTGAATAATACAATAGCTTGCATTGTACGCAACTCCAAGTTCTAGCACATCCTGACCAATCAAACTAACTATTTTAAAAATAGTTATGAATAGTAATATCCACTTTTTGATATTTTAAAAATTTTATTTTTCAAAATGGAATTCATTTTTGGATTCGTAATATCAAAACTAGATTATTGTGAATTTTTGGTATTTCTCTAAAAACTTTACATTTTTAATGAATAGTGAAAAACATTGCATTATTGTTTAAAACCAAATTTTTATTTAAATGATTATTTTTCAATTTAAATTTTTTTACAGTAAAAATAGATATGTATTACTTATATTAGTCTAATTTAATTCATTGGAGTCATTCTATAATAATACTAGATATATAAAATTTTATTGAAATTTTTAACATCTTTAACGAACCTTCTAGGCACATTTACAAATTTGTATAAAACGTAATTCTACCGCTTCAACGAATTTAACTTCAAAAATTCTATGGACATGGATTTAAAGATTAATTAAAATGTGTTTTAATAGTATGAAAATATTTTTTGGTGAATAATAACTTTTAAATTTTATTTACCACGGTTAAAAGTAAATAGGGTAATTAATGGTAAAAATAATATTATAATAATATCAAATTACCCCAAAAATGTCTCATTTCTATTTGATAAGTGTATATAGACCAAAATAAACCTTAGGAAAAATAAATATGATCCTTTTGTATCCACTTGGATTATATTTGGACATTTATTATATTTTATTTTAAAAAGTGTTAAAAGTTTTAAAATCAAATTTTATTAACAAAACCATTTTTAATAAAGATTAAAAGATAATTTAAATTAGACTATAAATATTCATTATAAAGGTAAAAATATTTCATAAATCATGGTATTTTATTTATAATTTTTAGATATTAAATAGTTAAATTTATTACTGACATTATAATGATGTTGTAATTACCTTAATAATGAAAGATTAAAATAATTTATGTTATAAATATTAAAATAAATGTAAAATTTTTCTTCTGATGCCATCCAATAATATTATAGGTTAATATGACATGTTATGGTTGATTCAATCTATTTTTTTCGATGTAATCCAGTTTTTATGACTTTTACAGAACCCAAATACTTAATAGTGTCAAAATTGACATAAATGAGTTTTTGAAAAAAATACTATTTTATTAAATGATATAATATTCCAAAAAATCTAAGATTTGTCCAAAGGACATTTATAATGCTATATATTTCATTAATTAACCACTTTTGGTTCTCTTTAAATTTTATTCTAACTATATTAATGATGTTGTATAAAAATACAAGAAGACATGGTAAAAGTTAAACTAATTAACTAAGAGTTAAATCTAAAAGATAAGGTTAATATGGTGACATGAATATGTATAAACATATTGGTTGAGAGTATTTAGACCCATAACCACCTTATCCTCGAAATAAATCCTTTTTGAGCTATTAAAAACCGAAAATAATTTTATAATAAAATAATATTTCAAGATTTTCCTAAAGTTTCCCTCACCTCACTTATAAAAGGATACATCCCCTTCTATTAAATTAACACCTACAAATATTTTTGTCTTAGCCAAACCCTACTCAAATATCCTCCCAACAACTCTCACTTCAACCTATATGTCTTACTTTGATCATAAATCCAACTTAAGGATCCCTTCTGTTCAAATCAATATGAACCACCTGAAGAAGATGTGATTATTTCATCACCTATTTCAAAGTTCTTTTCTTATTCTAATTCATATTTATTTGTTGTTTCCATACTAAAATAATAACTCCAACTCCCTCTACATACTGATATGTTATTATAAATTTTTTAAAACCATATTCATTATTTTATCCATCATATGAATGACAAAGTCACCATACCTACATATATACGGCTTATAATCTCCACGTCGTGGTGTAGTTTGTTATTCAACACTTCATTAATTTAATGGGTATAATAAAGAGTATAATTTATGTAAATATAAAATATAAAATATTTATTATTATTTATATATAATATCCCATCCATTTATACACGATTTTACCATCAATAGAATGATTCTTTCGCTAATATGTACGTACGGCTTACCGTCTCCATAATACGATGAGATTTCATTCCCCGTAGTAATCATTCATGAATAATTTTAATTTGATGATAAAAAAAATGTTTAATAACATAATATAATTCTGGATATGAATCAAATACATCCTATCCATAACAAAAATTACTTATATAACAAAACATATAAAGAAAAGTGAATCAGTTAACACCCGAAACAATGATACTACAGAAAAATTATTAACAAAGAAATATTATAAGATCATATATGATATAATATTTATGTATGTGGTTCTTGTATAATTTAATAAAAATGATTTTCCTATTATTTGAGGTTAATGTACCCTCAAATAAGGAAATTTTTAAGGTAAGGGTTAATTTTACCATCTCTTTATCATCTAAGGTTGTTTATATGTAAGTATCTACTAGGAACTCTTTATCATTAACATTCATGTTTCCTATAAATGTATTTCAAAACATTTTTACTATTTAATATACTATGGGTTAATGTAATTTATACCGTTTTTTTACTTTTTATAAAAAAAATTAAAAAAAAATCTTTCATTTTACAAACAAGGTACATTATAAGCTTTTTGAAAAAATTAAGGAGAGAATTTTGTTTTTAACTTATATGGTGGGTGTAGCTATTTTCCGCCATTATAACACATTTGAAGCTTCCTTTACAAGATTATATGAATATTTTCAAAATAAATGTTTTCTTTTATAATTATGAAAATTTTTAATGATTTCAAATTAGAAAGATATATTTCTCTCAAATAGTTTTTATTCATTTCATCTATATCAACATCTATTTTTGGATTTTATATTTAATTGAACTTGATTTTTTATGATGAAATATTCCATATTGTATTGATAGTTTTATGATATGTTTGACTGTGGATGTACTATTTTTGTGTCATTTGCGGTTTATTGTTAATGTATTAACATTTATTATGTTAGTTTAATATAATTGTTTATGTTATGTTTCACACTTTTTCATATGAGAAATGCATTTGACATAGTAATTGACAAGTGGGGCCCGTAATATTCCCTAGATTAATTATTATGTCTCATGAGACAAACTAGTGTCTTAGAACATGGCCTTGACAATATTTTTATTTATAGTCTTGGAATGAGGCCTTGACTATGTGATAATGATGTATGGAATTATGTATTCCATAATTATGAGACAAGCTATTGTTATTACATGTGATTATTCGACTAGTAGAATATCCAAGTGAATAATTAAATGGAATTATTTGATTAATAATTTCCTTATTAGGAGGATGTTTATCTTTAAAAGGCTTGTGTTTTAGTCTTATAAATTGCCTTAAATATTTATGCTTATTTATGATATCTTTCTCTATATTGTTATCCTTACTGATCATCTGAGCTCACCCCTTTCTTATGTTTAATTTTTTTCGAGATGCGAAGAAGTATATTCTTACTGACATGTAGGGATAGTCTAAGAGATATTAGTGCATTCAAATGAGTCACAATATTGTTTTTTCATTTCATAATATATTTTAAAACTTATTTATGTATCTAGTACATCCAAGGATACTAATCTAATCTCCCTTTCAGGACTTGATCTCCTGTGATCATGCCAATGTTATGTAATAAAGCACCGACTCTGGGTAACTGGGTTCGTGGTGTTACATTATTATTATAAGATAACTTTTTTTTATTATCTCAATTAAGTAAATAAGTATGAGGTATAACATATTCATCTCCTATAGCATACAAAATAACAAAACCCATACTTTCTATAAGAAATTTAATTTCAATATTCCATTGAGAATAATTTATACCATTGAAAAATGGAGGTATCGTAGTAGTAGAACCTTTATGATGATTATCCATTTTAAAGAACTAAAATTACAAAAGACAGACACTTACAATATTTAAATATTAACTAAGATAATAATTAAAATGATTTTAAAATTTAAATACCAAATAAATTATCTCTTTTGATGCCAAATGTTGGTTAGAGTGAGTATCTCAAGAGAGAGTTGAATTGAGTAGCCAATAAAATTTTTAATTTTAAATGGATTATTTTGAAATCCCTTAAATGTTTAATAGATCCCAGTCTATCAAAATATGTAGTATTCTAGAGATATTAATCTTTCTAAATATTTATCTAAAGATTTATTAGGTCTCATATGAATTATATATAATATTATTAGATCCTTTTAAATCAATTTACTTGATCAAAATACTATATGAAAAAAAAAATTAGATAAACTATCAAAGTGTATATTTTATTTACTATAAAAACAAATTTTTGTTTTAAAGAAAAAAATAAAGTAAAAAAATTAAAGCATGCAGCAGAAAGGTAGAATATAAGAGGTTTAATCTACAGTCAAAACATAGTCATGTCCACTTGTTGATCGCATTCCACAAAGTCTTTTATATAAATAAACAAGTTTTTCAACAAATTGTATCATATTTTACAATATTTTACAAATTTCCAGGTCACACATGACCTCTTCCACAATTATATGTGGGAGTATAAATTAATAGGACACATAAGGACCACTACCACTGTTATTAATGGGATTACTATTGTAATAAAATATGATAAGATATCTAGGTATCTTCCAGTTTAGTACTGGATTCATTATTCATGTGATAAAATAGTGTATTCACACACACTACTCAAAATGTAATAAAGATAAACAATAAAGAGAAATCTAAAATTTTATAGTTCATAAATTCTAGGTCAATTGCAATGCAACTTGTGACTCTTTATTTTTATTTTAAATTGAATCTTTGGTGGAGTTCTCTTGAAAACATCAAAAGAAAAGAGTGTCACGGACTCTTGTTCTTGACTAGGGGAAAGCACTGAATTTGATTAAGTAGTTTATCTTTTCAATCGAGTGTTTGAAATAGGTGATCTATTCTTTTTTTCAATCAAGTTTAGCCCTATATTTTTTAGTAAGTTTGATATCATGGCTTTCTATAAGTATACTTCATGACACTATTGCATCATTCTTGCACAAAAGTGAGTCTAATTCTCTTTTTTTAAGAAAAAGTAGGAATATTTGTATCCTCTATGCTTCCTCTTACTTCACATTTGAAACTTACGTCAATGCATTTTGTCAAACATTTAAGAGGTAATCATCAAAAAATAAATGGCATAAAATTCGATAATATAGACATCATAAAAACTTTATTCAAAAATAAGTATATGGAAATAGTGGTGGGGGCTTAGTCTGGTGGTTTCTCAAATTCTAGTGGTATGATTTTCTACTATTAGTGTCTTAGACTTAGCCATTATTTTGACATCATAATCGGTGTCTCAACTAGTGGTTTCTGGTTCAGCGGTCTCTTAAACTTGACCAAAATTTTGTGTTAGTGGTATGAAACTTTTGGTGCAAAATATGGTGGTATCTTATACTTATCCAAATTTAAGTTCTGGAGACCTGACATCCTTGTGGTGTTTCATACATTACAAATTTTTTACTTTGGTGGTATATCATCTAACAAAATATCTGACTTAGCAATATTTCCATGGTGACGATGTCGTAACATGACGGTGTCTAATACTTTGTAAAAAAATTGACTTAGTGGTAAATTAGCCTTAGTGGTGTCTTTACCTCAACGGTGACTCATACTTAGTAAATTTCATCACTTATCTCAAATTTAATAGACTACTTGCATAATACGTGAAATGTTTTAATATCTATAGAATCAAGATTTTGTGATCATTGAAACAAAGAGGTCAATAATTTTGTTCCTTAAAACTTCTTGATTTTTTGGAATGGTACAATTATGAATGTAAAAAAATGGAAATGAATTTCTTTTCTGATGCATCCTTACACTGAAAAATATTTTCCCAATCATTAGTATTCTATTGAATAATAATAATATTATGAAATACATCCACACAAAAGTTGCCTAAAGTAATCAATGTGAAAACACGTCAGTCATTTTTCTCCAACTTCTGAATATTGAGAACATATATTTTGATATATTTTCATGAAAAAAGATGATTACCCTAATATATTTATTGGATATATGAAAAGATATATCTATAATAGGGAACACTTGAATACTAAAAAGGTGAACTGAACAATCTTCTAACTATAAGTTGATGTCACCCCAACCCACAATCCACCTAGAGTGATTTTTTAAGAGTTGGATGAAATTTTTAATACTTTTTCATGGAGAGGACACCTATCCATTTTTATTGAACAATGATTGGTTTTTATTTCCATACGTTCCTTTTATGAAATTTCCCTATAGATATTCTTATTCCAGCACATCACAAGAAAGTTTATCCTATATACAAACCATGGTTTCTTTGAGGTTTTTTAAGTTGATATTACCTTCCTTAATCAGTCTAGTCCTCTTTGAATATCTATCTTAGAGTAATTTTTTTATAAATGTGAGTACTAAATGAAACCATTGAAGATAAATTCAATACCCCATATTAATTCCTTAGGGAGAGAATACAACACTTTGTTAATGAGAGTTATACTACCTTTAAAGGATATAAACCTACTCCTATAGTTATTTATACAAGAAATGATGTTGTTAAAAATCCCCTCAAAATGATGTATGCAGATTCCACCTAAATATATAAGATCTCCAAAGTGTTCTATTGGAAATTTTCTACTCTCAATTCCCTTAAAATAAATAATAAACTTTGAGTTCATGGTATAATGGGATTTGGATATATACACACTCCAATTTATAGGATAAATTCACTTCCCAATCCATTTTCCAAACTCTTCCATAATCATTTCGAAACTTGAAATTGATTTCTTCCAACCATTAATGAAAAATAACTTGTTTTCCACACACACACAAAAGATATAAAACCCCATTGAAACCATGTTTATCTCTAAAAGAAGACATCTTCCCATAGTGATTCCTTGATTTACATTTCTACAAATAACACATTAGGGCCATAAAGAACAAACTGAATGACAGTGAGTCTCCTTGGAAATGGATTCTCACCATATTAAAGAGGCCAAGATTATTTACCATGTGTGAAACAAAAAAATAGGGTAAAGAAAAACTACATAAATAATATACAATTTATATAATATCTAACCTGGCCTGACCCAACAAAGACCCGATCGGGCTAGTAGGAATCTATGAGTGCCAACCCATGCCTACTTCTAATAGGTCGGTAGCTGGTGAAAAGCACTGAGTATTCATAAATCATGATATGTGAGGCTTTATCCAATATCAACCTACAATAAATACATTTATTTTATGCAAAAATAAATAAAATAACTATAAAACTGTATATAAAATCAATTGTACTATATATAACACATGAATGAGAAATTAGATACAAATACATCACTACAAAAATAAAAAATGAATTTTATATTTTATAAACCTCTAAATAAGGATAATAAATGACATTTGAACGCTCATTCTCATGGAGTATACTCCTAAAATGATCTCCAACCACAATGGACATAGCCACTACCAAGAAACACCTTGTGTCACTAAGCATAAATAGGAATCATCTCTAAGAAATCCACACCAACTCCACATTTACCAAAACTATCCCTAAACCAATGTGTCATCTTTACATGCACAACATGTGCAGTCATAAGTCTGTATAGTAGTGATTTTGAAAATAATTAGTAGTATTCCCCAAAAACTATAGAGAAAATCTAAAACAACACATCGAATCAAATATCCAAATAATAGAGAGTGTCTAGGGGGAAATACAAATAATAATATAGATATGATCCATAACTAAAAGTTATAAGGATTCACGGAAGTCCCAATTATCAAATCCATAATTCTTTAAATTCATACCATATGAGAAATTAGAGAAGCTTGGAACACTGAAGAATCCACAAAGCCTGAAGTCATTATCCAACTAAAAACCATATCTCAAAGTCGTCCATTAGGGTTCTAAGGGATCAAAACTCCCAATTAAGTATATACTTATCAAATTTTCCAACTACTAAATAGTTTTTAGAATCTAATAATGTGATCTTGCTTATCAATGCGGCATGTGCTTTAGTCGAGGGGACACAAAACCCTTGAGTCCATTAGCCTTGTACTGCCAATAAAATATATGAACTACCAATTCCATGAAATCCATGTAACCTATTTATAGAATTTCTTTATAATTTAATGCCCTGGATCGATGGGGGAATACAGAATCCAGTGAAGGATCTCTTCATGGACTGGGATCTTCAGTGCGTGGAGTATTTACTCCCCAAATATAGTATCTTGGGGTATAAATAGTCTTATCTAACTATGGTGTGGAAAAAAATAGTCTAATACAATTACTCATTTGGGGTCGGTTGAATACCCCAAGAACAATCTGATAATCATTCTTGAAACCCCATCACTAGTCCACCAATGATAAATAATAAATCTACCTATCTCACCCCAAAAACAGACTCATATTTCTAAACATACCACACAATAATTATTTACACAAAAAAATATACAGGAAAGGCTTTTTTACTTTTCCAAAAGAGACACTTAGAGTAAAAGTTATAAAAATTCCATGAAGTTAAAGTCCCAAATACATGGAAAAACCTTAATAATGCCATGTGGTGTATATTAGTGAGGTGTGTGTCCCCACATACTATGTGTTGGGTTGGTTTGGTCATACCCCACTTGAATAACTCACCTATCTAGGATGGCGGTTTTCCCTACTCATGCACACCACTGATCATGACGTTGACTATCCTTTTATTCCTATCATCGCCTGGTATTGCCATCACCACACTTTCCCTATCGATTCCTATAGCACCAAGCCATAAAATTTATCACCAATACTATACTCTATTGACCAACATAATGATAGGAAGCCAACATTCCCATGTGAGGGGATAAAGAGATTATAATATAGAGAAGAGAGAAAACTGAAAGAGATATAAGAGATGAATAATCTAACTGCATCTTTATCTATCTCTCATACCACATAGAAAAAATTTGGGGTTGGGAGATAAAACTAATAAAATAATTAAGATAATGCTTCATTAAGTAAAACATGAAGAATAATGATTAATATCACAGATGTAATGAATAATTCAAGAAGAATGAAGAATTGTTTTTGATAAATTATTTCGTAAAAAACCATGATGTAGGAAATATGTTTAGTATAAATTACCCTAATAGGTAATCCATAAAAATGGAGCATAAAATAAATCACACATCCCTAACTTTTCAACAATTCAGTTGTTATAGAGTAATGTGTCTACATTGGCGTCATTGGACATCCCTCATCGAGCTTGTTCTTTAATCTCCCAGATTTTCCTTAATTCCCACACCTCACAAACTCTCCCAATAATGGAAATCTCAAATTACAGGATTTGTGTGGATAATATTTGGATTTTGAGAATGATAAGTTAAAATAGGGCATTACTAAGTTAATTGGATTAATTAACCAGTAAAATAATTATTTAATTGATTAAACCAATTTTCTACCCAAGAAAGTGAACATCAGGGGTCCCGATATGATTGAAAGTTAAACCACTCCTAGGGTAAAAATCATATTTCTAAACACAAATCTTGTCTCCTACTTTTAAAATGAGACTTCATCTAAAAGGAAAAAATTAAAATTCCTGAGATAGAACATCGGAGACTAAAAATAATGTGTTTATAGTTAATATATTTTTATCTAAGCTCTATCATATAAAAAAATCCATTCCAGGTCAACCCATGGTTAAACACCACACCCCAAAAACAATGTGACCATCATATAATATTTTGGGCTTGTATAATTGGTTCAAATTAATATTTTACCCCTAGGGGTCTTGGGACTCCAAAACTCAAAATTGATCCAAGCCCTACTTGGGAAAAACTCAGGTCATTTCATCCACTCCACCCTAAGACCTACTCATTCCAAAAAATTAAATATCTAGGGTTACTCAAAATAAATATCAAAAAAACTCTTTATATAATACAACCCATTTTCACATGATCCTTCTTTATCTTTGGAGGTTTGAGCTCTATGAGAACTCATTATAACACCACTCGAGGAGGGAACATCCTTTATTATCATTGAATTCAATAGATCAGGATAATATTAAATAAAAAACTCATTGGTAACATTTATCTTCTTCTTGTGAGTATTTATTAGATTCTACACCTAAATCTCTTTTTATTAGACAGTTATCCCACTACATGGTATGAATCAAGACCGTGAATAAATTAATTTTTCTACAAAATGGTATATTACCAAATCAATTTATAGTTGGAGTGATATACTCTCTATGTCACGACCCGTCCCTCGGGGCCCATGCAATGACAACCCCAAACCCACCTTCCCAAGGCCAGGGGCTGGCGACTAGCACTGAAAGGCATAATCCCTAAAACTGGGAAGGCATTTCTTTTATAAATATTAATCATAGGAAACCAAGCACACAACAAGATATGAACTCAAGTAAACTGAATAGTAAACATAGTGAGTACAGTAAGTAAAAGGGGCCAAAATACAATCCCAACTAGAAAGTACAAGAAAATGAAAGTACAAGTAAACTAGAGAAAAAAGGAAGACCATTGTTGGGTCTTCCTTAGAGGTTCCTACCTGAAGGGTAGGTATAGATCTCCTCCTTAGCACTCCATGTACCTCTGTCTCCTATTTGTACCAACTCATTGTAAGGTCCTCCTCTGGGCACCGTCCAGTCCTGGTACCCTAAGTCTCGATCAAGGTTATTTGTCATCTACAACAAACACAACATGGTGTGGGCATAGCTCGTGCATGGGTGAGTATAATGATACTCAATAGGGACAAAGAGACCCTCAAGGTCTCACAAAATCCACAAAGGATAAACCTCAAAGCATGAATTCAGTTGTCAACCCTACTTAGGTATATTCCCAAAAATATACCTAAGTTATCAAGTAAACTCATCTCAATAATGATGAAACACAGGGTCTAACCCAAAATCCCGAAGCTCAAATTTTCCACAAAGAAAAAAAAATACAAAGGCAAGCACCTAACAGGTACGCCACAGAGAAGAATACCACCAAGATATTACCCTAAATGAAATTAATACACATGTATATACTCAGCTTATTCCATGTATAACTTAGGTACCATAGTAGAGATGATTAGTTATAGCTACTAAATAATTATACTCTGTTAAGAGGCTCTACTGCTGACCCACAAAGAATATCTAGGAGCTAACCCACATAGGGTCGCTAGAAGACGACCCACACAGGATCGCTAGGAGTTGACCCACACAGGATCGCAACGAGCTGACCCACACAAGATTTCTAGGAGCTGACCCACACAGGATCGCTAGGAGCTGACCCACGTAGGATTTCTAGGAGCTGACCATCACAAGATCTCTATGAGCTGACCCACATAGGATATCTAGGAGATGATCCACATAGGACCTCTAGAAGATGACCCACACAGGGTCGCTGGTCAGTCTTCTCGTCACAGCCAGCTACTGGGTTCCCGTACTAGGCTTGCTCATCACCAAGAGGATCCGCTCCCCAAGCCACTGTTCGACACTCCAATTTCCACAAAGTCACATGAATAAGTATCTGAAAGGACCTCCACATCATAGGGGTCCCAACGCAATATATGGTGCGTCAATCAGACGCTCGGTCTGTGAGTTATTAGCCTTTTAGTCCCGAGGGCCCAGTTGGATTCGTGATTTCTAAAATCCAACCTTACCCTATCCTTATCCAAATTTATAGTGGGGTATACTCAAAGGGACCATCTCACTCCAAGGTTCCCATCCCAATTGACGGTTCATCAAACGGACGTCTGGTGCCAAAGTTATGGCCCAAGTAAAGTATAGGTTCGTATCAGGTCCGAGTCAGGTCCGACCCAGTCGGACCGACCCGACCTGACCTGGCCAGGGTCGACCCTATTCGGTTCCACCTAGCCCATGGTGTAGGTCGGCCCGTTGGGCATACCCGCAGGCCACGAGGGCCGCGAGGGGAGGCGGAGTCCGCGGGTGCCGCGGAGAGACGGAGGTCGCGGGTCGTCTTGATCGTGGGGGTGTCGTGTGGTCACGGGGCGGCTCGGCCCATCCCAGGGTGGCTCAGCCACGAGGCCAGAGGCCGTAGGGTGGCTTGGCTAGGGGGTGTCATGAGGGCACGGGGTGGATCGGCCCAACCCCGGGTGGCTCGACCGGGAGGGCGGAGGCCACGAGGCGGCCTTCCTGGGGGTTCCCGCGAGCAGCAGCCCGGCCGCAGGTGGTGACTTGACTGGGGAGGGTGGAAGCTCAGCCATGGGGTAGCGGTGGTCGCGGGGCGGTGATGGCCGCCAATCTATAGTGACCGCGGGGCAGCGGTGTTGTGTCGTTTTCTTCGTCGTGGTCAGTAGTGGTGTCAGCCTCTATTCTCGTGCCCCAACGTGGTTCGTAGACGTTCCTCCATCGTGATCAACAATTAATCAGAATGTTTGCAGAGAGGACGGGCCATGTCTATTTGGTCTGCACTCTCCGTGTTAGAATATTAGAAAGAGGCTATAATTCATTCTTGAATTATGAATAATTATCATGAACAAAAAGAGAGGAGAATTTCAAACAACCACCCTACAACTTCCCACAAATAATCATACACAAATGAACCCCTACCTTGTATTGTTAATTGACATTTTCACGAGAAGGAAGTCAAAGAAGGAGAAGAGGGTGCCAATGATCGCCGCTTCCGAAACCACGCTTCGATGTTAGGCTCGCTCATCATCCACTTCCTTGATTTCTGAAGAATGTTCTTCGATGGAATTCTTCATTGGAGAAGTGAAATCCTCACAATATTTCTCCTCTCCCCAATTCCACCAAATTGAAAAGTAGCCAAAATGATATGTTTCTCCAATTTAATTGTTGGCACAATTTCAAATTGGGTTAATTAATTACATAGGTCGGCATAATAAATTAAAGGGGGTGGCACCATTTAAATGGGGGAAGTTTAAGAGGCTTCCCTACACATATGAGGGAGTTCAATGGGTTTTAAGCCTCGGGTAGTCCCCACCACCATAACCTCTCATGGGAGGATTAGGCTCGGTGGTCCCCACCTCCATAACCTCTCATGGGTGGTTTTAGTTCTGGTGGTCCCCACCTGTGAAATATTCACATTGGTGTTTTCAAAATAAAATAAAAATAAAATGTTACTCCATTTTATATTATTTTATTCCTTAACAAAATACCCAAAATCTATTTTTCACTATCCACCCACAACGGTCGAGGTGAAGGCCTCTTTAAGAAAATATCGGCACTGTGAGTTCTGCGGTGTCCTTTGATTTCAATTCCGAGCAACGGTTCAAAAGTTATAAAAAATTGCTCGCACGTTTACTGAACGTACCTGAACAAAAGTTTATAAATTCATTCCGAGCACTCAGGGCCTCGGAATAACGCGCTGTAAATTTTTATGGACTCGTAAAATTTCCATATATTTAAAAACAATTACATGGAAATTATGGGTCTTTACATTCTCCCCACCTCAGGGCTTTACATCCCAGTAAGCCACAACTCAAAACTAAGAAAACAAGTGGGGGTACTGAGCACAAATATAAGCATCCCGCTCCCATGTGCTCACCTAGAGGCTCCCATGCTGCCAATGGAAATGCACTAGAGGTATTTACCACCCATGAAAGACATGCTCTTGTCGATCCTCCATCTATATTAGAACCTCCATAAAAGTCACCACATCGTCGAGGTCCAGCTCTCCGTGATCGATGACGTGGAAAGGGTCATGCTCGTATCTCCTCAACTGGGATACATGGAAGATGTCATGAACCCGGTTCAACTGAGGTGGAAGAGCTAAGCAGTAAGCCACCTTGCCAACTCTGCTAAGTATCTGAAAGGGTCTGATGAACCTCAAAGATAACTTGTTGCCTCGGCCAAATATCCTCAAACCCCGTCAAGGCGAGACCCATAGAAAGATGTGGTCTCCATCCTTAAACTCCATAGGTCTCTGTCTCATGTCAGCATAAGACTTCTGCTTTCTCTATGCAGTCTTCATCTACTCCTAGATGATCTGCACCATTTTTGTGGTAGCATGTACCATCTCTGGTCCCACTAGTGCTGACTCCCATGGGTCATTCCAGCACAAAGGTGATCTGCAAGGTCGCCTATACAGTGCCTCAAAAGGTGCCATTCCAATGGTGGACTGATAGTTTTTATTGTATGCAAACTCCACCAAAGGAAAGTGATCCTCCCATCTACGACCAAAGTTGAGGACGGAAGCATGTAGCATGTCCTTGAGGGTCTGAATAGTCTGCTCAGTCCGACCATCCGTCTGAGGATGGAAGGTGGTGCTCAAAAGAAGTTGTGTTCTGAAAGCTTCCTACAACCCCTTCCATAGCTGGGAAGTAAAACATGTATCATGATCGAAGAAAATTTTTGGGGGTACTCCATGTAGCCACACAATCTCTTGTACAAAGAGGCGTCCCAAGATCTCTACTGAACTCTGCTCTCTGATCTGTAGGAAGTGGTCTGACTTGGTGTGTTGGTTGACGATCACCCAAATCGAGTCATGACCCCTGGATGTACGTTGAAGTCATGTCATGAATTTCATGGATATACCATCCCACTTTCACTTTGGGACCTCTAAAAGCTGAACCAAGCCGGCTGGTACCTGATGCTCCACCTTCACTTGCTAATAAGTGAGGCACCGAGAGAAAAACTCTACAACTGCTTTCTTTATTCCTGGCCTCCAGTTTTTTCATCGGAGATCCTGGTACATCTTCGCCACTCTTGGATGTACTACTAGAGGGGATGTGTGGAACTCCCTCAACACCTCCTCCCAAAGTGGCACTAGTGCCATGGTACATCCTCTGAAGAGGATAATGTTCTCCTCACCTTCAGAAAATCCATCAAGTGCATGTCCTGTGGATATCTGAGCTCGTCAAGCCTCGCAGTTAGTGTCCCCACCTTGCACCTCCTTGACTCGCTAAAGAAGTGGGTGTGTGACTATAAGATACTTAAGTAAAACTGCTCCATCACATTCCACGAAGGATATCATCAAATCGGATAACTACTCGGTCGCCTTACCTAACAAATGTATACAAAATATCTGGCTCAGTTCATCTGCTACAACATTCCCCTTCTCAAGAGTATAGACTATCTCGAAGTCTTAGTCCTGGGGGAACTCAAGCCAAAGTCATTTTCTCAGGTTCAGGTCCTTCTGAGAGAAGATATACTTGAGACTCTTGTGATCTGAGTAGTCTATAAAACGTTCACCCGTCAGATAGTGTCACCACAACTTCAAGGCGAATACCACTGATGCTAACTCCAGGTCATGAGTAGAATAGTTCTTCTCATGTTGTCTCAGCTATTGAGAACCATATGCGATCACTGCTCTCTCCTATATCCGGGAACATTCGATTCAGGTTCCTGATGTGTCATAGTAAACTACATACCTTACACCCTCCTCTGAAAGCCATAAGATGTGGGCACTATTCAGCCTCTGCCTTAGCTCCTGGAAACTCCACAGACATCTCTCCAACCACACAAAGGGTTTCCCCTTCTTTTTCAATGTTGATAGAGGTGCTGCAAATCTGGAAAAATCTGGTACAAATCTCTGATAGTATCCAACCAGACCCTGGAAACTCCATACCTCTGTCACAGGCTGGTTCCCAAGCTAGTACGACCTCAATCTTCATTGGATCCACTGCAACTCCAGCCTCCGATATGACATGTCCCAAAAAGTGAACCTCTCAGATCCATAACTGGCACTTTGAGAGGTTACCATAAAGACGGTTCTCTAAGAGTGCGTCCAGTACTACCTTCAAATGATAGGAATTCTCCCCCTCAGTAGCCGAGTAGATCAGATTTTGTCGATTTAGACTACTAAAAAGCGATCAAGTTGTGGCTGAAAGATCATGTTCATGAGTCCCATTAATACTGCTGGAGCATTAGTTACACCAAATGGCATAACCAAGAACTTTTAATGGTCGTACTGACATCTGAAATTCATCTTCTGCACATCTTTGTCTTGTACTTTGAGTTGGTGATTGCCTGATCTAAGGTCTATCTTTGAGAACCACCAAGCTCCATTCAACTGATAAAAGAGGTCTTCAATCCTTGGGAGTGGGTACTTGTTCTTCACGATCACTTGGTTCACATGTCGATAGTCGACTTAAAGTATCAAGCTCTCATCCACCTTGTTGGAGAAAAAAATCAGGGCTACCCAAGGAGAAACACAGGGACGAATGAATCCCTTCCCCTAGAAGTCCTCTAGCTATACTTGTAGCTCACGAAGCTCAGCGGGAGACATACGATACGCTGGTGTAAATATCAGCACCATCCCAGGGTACAAGTCAATGTAAAATTCCACCTCTCTGTGAAGAGATAGACCTGAAACATCATCAGGGAAGAAATCTGCAAACTAGTCCACCACTACAGGATAACTTGAACTCTCCACATCAACTGCTATGAGGGTAAGGATAGCCAACTGATGCATGATCGGCTGCACTCTCCTTTGGGTAAGTCCATCATGTGCTGCAAAGGCTCCCTTCTCGCCATTGATGGTAAAACTGTTCCCATCCGTGTGGTCAGACCGCAATTTGTGCCTAATACATTCAATCTGAGCATGGACTGTAGAAAACTAGTCCATACCCATGATGATGTCGTAAGGCCTCGACACTGCTACTAGAAGATCCTAGATGAAGCTCTTGCCTCCTAGAGTATGCTTGCACTACTGGAACCAGTGTGTAATCATTGAATTTTCTCTCATAGGAACCTCTAGCCATAAGGATCAAGCCAACAGCTCTGTTAGAATCTCTGAACTCTGAACGAGGGAAATGGAAACAAAATAATGACTGGAACCTATGTTTATAAGTACTGTAGCTAAGTTGGAGTAGACACAGATCGTACCTCGTATCATCTCCGGAATGTTGTGATCGTAGGCCTCAGCTGTCAGAAGCTAGTCTCTCCCCTGTCCACCTGCTCCCTGCAGTCGAGGTGGACCTCCTGGTGGTGGTGGTGGTAACATCTCGAATCGTCGCCCACCACCAGCTGCATGACCAACTCTAAATGCCACATTCTCCTTCTCTCTGCGGACCTCCTTGATCGAATCTATGTCTCTGTCTAGGCTATACTTTGACCATCTGCTCAACATCTATATGGCAGGTCGGATAGTCACGAGCCATGTGACCCTACCCGCCGCATGTGTAACACTGCCTGCTCCAGGAATTACTGGCTCCATATAGCATCCCGCCATTTTATAACATAAACTTTCATTACATTACACAAAACTGAGGATCGTTAAGGTTTAGTGTCTTGGAAACAAGGATCATAATACAAAGAAAAAACATAAAAACATTCTTCTTAAACACTTGAAAGGCTTCTCCTTTAGTTCATCCTATGTTCATTATGCATCTCATAACCTGGGGACATAAATCAAAAGAAAGGGTGAGCAGAAGGCCCAGTAAGGGAAACAAGAGGAACATTTTACATGTGAACTTGAGATACTTCAATAAGGACATGAAAAGAACTTTAAGGCATGAGAAAGAAATCATGAGGCATTTCATAATAAAAATAACATTTTTCATAACTTGAAGATGTGGCTACATCATTTAACATAGACAATCATGAACATATCACCAAGGTCCATCCCCAAGGTGTCATTTGAAAATTACCAAGGTTATTCACCAAGGTATCATGAAAATTGTAATCTCTAGTGGTTACATCATTACCCAATGCATTGGAGCGCTATCAGGGCGCACCCTTAAATTTGCCTTTATTATCATGTGAGCCACATATATCATCATCAAAAATTTCATAAATAACCCACATAGCATAAAATAAATGGGTTTCATTTCATAATCATAACGTTTTAAAAACTGCTTTAAAGACATGATCTTTACGTCACTTTAAACCCACGGAAAGGGAAAGCGGGTCTCATGTATGTAAATCCCAGAATTTAAAATGGAAAATTTTGATATATATGTGAATACCCTTGTAGAAATAAGATCTTTGAGTATTCACTTTATAACATAAAATAATTTTTGAGAAAAGAGAGAGGCATTTTGAGGGGAAAATTCTGCAGCATAACGGCTACGTTTCGGGGTTTTAGAAAACATTGAAATGAGAGGGGACATGGGTCACCCACTCATAAATGATCCATAAAACAGTAGGGTGAAAGAATAAGAAGGACATATGGACATGGTAATGAAATTTTAGGGACATACCATTTGAAATGAAAAACATGGAAGGAAAAAGATTAGATTTCTCTTATGAAAATTCGACAGCCTTACGGCGTCACTTAACTTCAAAAGAAAATGATTTGACGAGATCAAAAAAAAGGGTCCCTCATCATATGATCAAAAGAGATCAGTATGATTGATATAGAGATCATACCCCAACATAATAAAAAGGAACTTGAAAGACTTGACATGAAAATCGAACTTGAAAAATGAGAAGGGTGAAAGAATCCCTTAAAAATTCGGCAGCCTAACGGCGTCACTTAAACTTCCATAAAACGAAATGATGAGAGTAAGAGGGGATCTCTCATCATATAAACATGAAAGGGAAGTAAGAGGAATATAAAAGAACATCCTCTCACATAAAAACATGGAGCATAATAGGAATGACATAAAAGGGATTACATGAAAAGAAAGAGAGGGGTCATATCCCTTACCTTAAAACGTGACTCTTGAAACTCAAAGGATTGGACCTTGAGGGCTTGGGGGCACCTTGGGAGGACTCCTTGGAAGGTAAGAAGACCAGAACTTCGTTGGGGGAGAGTTGGGAGTGAAAACTAAAGGAGGAAAGGGTGGGTATTTATAGGGAAAGTGAGGGGACAAAGCATTAAAGGCCAAGGGACACCTCACTAGTGGTTTTGGCAAAACCATGGGCTTGCCCATGGTATTTGCCCATGGTATTGGCCACTTGGGACACCTCACACCTTATCTTACTATTCATAATTCTACCATATTGAATATATACTTAATACATCATTTAATGATGTCATTAAACACCCGTAACTTAAAAACTATACTTTCACTATTCACCGAAAATTAAACTTTCTCAGAATAATCCCAAAATTTCACCTTAACCAAATATCAATGCTATGATTTCAAAAATGAACTCCATTTTAAAAAAATATTTTTCTAAATATTTTTAATTTTATTTTTAAATAAATACACTATTCACCGAAAATTTATTTTTTTAGAAAAATCCCCAAAAATTACCATAACATAATATCGATGCTCTGAGTTCAAAAATAAAGTCATTTTTATAAAAATAATTTTCTAATTATTTTTAATTAAATTTTTAATTAAAAAACACTATTCATCCGAAAAAACTAATACTTGAATAATAATTTATGAAACCGTTATTTACCCATTTTATTGAATCACATTACTTAATCAAGGTGTCTAGATTATATTAAAACATTCTTTGAGTGAAAATTACTAATCCATTTGGTCACATTACTAATCCTAAGCGTAAAATCACTATTCATAATTTACTATTCATCAAAAATTAAGTTGATCTTATTAGACTCCAAATTCCTTACTGAACACTTTTGTAGAAGACCATTTTTTGAAAATCATTACACATAATTAGTTATTTAGGGTTTACATAAATATTTCAAAATATCCCATTTTCAAAATTCATCAATAAAATACATTCTAAAATTATCTAGACATTTGAAATTTCACAAACATCACTAAAGGAAGAAATCTCAATTTATTCACCCGAAAGGATTACACAAGGAAACTAGGGTCTCATCACATAGCCCCTTATAACACTGGCATAAGACCTAAGTGTAAGGTGTGCTATGGTGAGAGAATCTGAGGGAGTCTCAGATAACATTGCCCTAGTAGCAATCTACACTAACTTGAACTTCTCCTGCAAGCGTTTTTGTTCAAGCTGGACACGCTGGAGCTCGGCATGGGCTTGGTCCAAAGCGAAGCCCACAGATGCTACCTCCTTCCCAAGCTCTGATAAGTGGGCTTCGTAAGGGTTGAGTCTACTGGATGAAGCCATCAACTCCTCTTTCTGCATTAACCATTAACATCTTAATAAATCAATAAGAGTAAGTTAATATACTACTCAAAAAGATTGGGTCGTTACATTCTTCCCCCCTTAAGAAATTTCGTCCCCGAAATTTATACTTGAGGCCTAGTTGAAAAGGTGAGGGTACTTTTGCTTCATCGTTTCCTCAGGCTCCCAAGTCTCTTCTTCATATTTATGATTCCTCCACAACACTTTCACAAGGTGGGTAGTCTTGTTTCGTAGGACCTTGTCTCTACGGTCCAAGATCTCCACTGGCTGCTCCTCATAAGAGAGGTCATGTTCGAGTTGTACCACCTCTGGGTTCAGTACATGCGAAGGGTCGGGTATGTACTTCCTCAAGAGAGATACATGGAAGACATCATGAACTTGAGCTAGGTTCGGTGGAAGTGCTAGACGATAGGCCACTGCTCCTATGCGATCAAGGATTTCATAGGGGCCGATGTACCTAGGGCTGAGCTTCCCTTTCTTCCCAAACCGCATGACTCTCTTCCATGGAGAAATTCGAAGGAAGACTTTCTCACCAACACCAAACTCCAAGTCCCTTCGACGATTGTCAGCATAGCTCTTCTGCCGACTCTGAGCAGCCTTTATGTGTTGTTGGATGGCATGAACCTGTTCTGTCATCTCTTGCACAAGATCAGGCCCAAGAAGCTTCCTCTCACCAGTTTCATCCCAACAAGTAGGAGTTCTACACCGCTTTCCATACAGAGCTTCATAGGGTGCCATCTGAATACTCGCATGGAAGCTGTTGTTATAGGAGAACTCCACTAATGGGAGGTGTTGATCCCATCCACCCTTAAATTCCATTGAGCATAATCTCAACATGTATTAGAGTGTCTGAATAGTCCTTTCAGATTGGCCATCATTTTGAGGATGATAGGCCATACTAAAATTCAATTCAGTATTCAGAGCATGCTGAAGACTTATCCAGAATTTTGATGTGAATCTTGGGTCACGATCAGATACGATGGATAGTGGTACCCCAAGCAGCCTTACCACTTCCTTCACGTATATCTTGGCAAGCTGATCTAGAGAGAAATCTTCCCGAATAGGGATAAAATGGGCTGTCTTGGTGAGACGGTCCACAATAACCCATATCGCATTGTTCCCTTTGGATGTTTTCGGGAGACCAGTTACAAAGTCCATAGTGATATTATCCCACTTCCATACTGGTATGGGTAGCGGTTGTAATACCCCCTTAGGAAGTTGTCTTTCTGCCTTTACTTGCTGACACACCAGGCACCTTGTAGTGTAATCGGCAATCTCCCTCTTCATGTTATCCCACCAATAATGATCACGAAGGTCTCTATACATCTTAGTGCTTCCCGGATGTATAGAGAAAGTAGAGCTATGAGCTTCATCCATCAGTTCTTTCTTTATCTCCGGAATAGATGGAACACATAGTCTTGTATGAAATTTCAATACACCTTCTTGATCAATATTGAAATCAGGGAACATCCCATCCTTTACAGCCTCGAACTTCTCCTGCAGCAAAGGATCTTCTTTTTGAGCCTTCTTGATCTTCTCTAGTAATGAAGGTTGAGAAATCATTTGGGATAGGGTTGATGATGTCCCTTTCCTTATAATTCCCATGTCCAGTTTTACTAGATCTTTAATCAAGGGATCTCCCAGGATCCTCATTGTTGCCAGAACAACAGGATCTTTCCTGCTTAACGCATCCGCGACTTTGTTTGCTCTACCAGGGTGATAATGAATTGAACAATCATAGTCTTTAATAAGCTCCAACCATCTCCTTTGTCTCATGTTCAATTCTTTCTGAGTGAAAATATACTTTAGACTTTGGTGGTCAGTGTATATATCACATTTCTCCCCATAAAGATAGTGCCTCCATATCTTTAGAGCAAAAACAACTGCCGCCAGCTCTAGATCATGCGTAGGATAATTCTGCTCATGAATCTTCAACTGTCGAGATGCATAAGCAATTACTTTGTAATTTTGCATGAGGACGCACCCAAGCCCTTTCAGAGATGCATCGCTAAAAATAACGAATCCTTTTCCGATAGAGGGTAGTGTTAACACAGGTGCAGTAACCAATCTCTTCTTCAGCTCTTGGAAAATTTCCTCGCATTCCTTTGTCCAGATGAACTTAACCCCTTTTCGAGTCAACTTGGTTAGTGGATTAGAAAGCCGTGAAAAGTTTTTCACAAACCTCCTATAATATCCCGCTAAACCAAGGAAACTACGAATCTCAGTTACTGTTGTGGGTTGAGGCCACTCCTCCACAACCATTGTCTTTGCAGGGTCAACCGAGATTCCTTCATTGGTTACGATGTGCCCCAAGAAAGCCACTTGTTGTAACCAAAACTCACACTTGCTGAACTTCCCAAAGAGCCTCTCCTTCCGTAGAGTTTTCAAAATAACCCTCAGATGATCTTCATGCTCCTCACGACTTTTTGAATATATCAAAATATCATCAATAAAAACTACCACAAAGTTATCAAGGTAGTCCTTAAAGACTCTATTCATCAAATCCATGAAAATAGCAGGAGCATTATTCAAGCCGAAGGGCATAACAGTAAACTCATAATGCCCATATCTTGATCGGAAGGCAGTCTTTGGAATATCTTCCTTCTTCACCCTCAGTTGATGATAACCAGATCGAAGATCAATCTTAGAGAAGAATTGAGCCCCACGAAGTTGGTCAAATAAATCATCAATTCTTGGAAGAGGGTATCTGTTCTTCACTGTGATCCCGTTCAGTTCTCTATAATCAATGCATAGCCGCATTGATCCATCCTTCTTCTTCACAAAGAGAACTGGTGCTCCCCAAGGAGACACACTCGGTCGGATAAACCCCTTCTCCAACAAGTCTTGGAGTTGTTTCTTTAGCTCCTCTAGCTCCACATTCGCCATTCTATACGGAGTCTTTGATATCGGTTGAGACCCAGGTACGAGTTCAATGGAGAACTCTACCTCTCTTTCTGGGGGAGGTCCAGGTAACTCCTCAGGAAATACATCCATGTATTCCTGAATAATCGGAACATCTTCAATTTGTATGCTCCCCTTCCCTTCTTCCTCATCACCGATTAACTCCATAAAGAAAGCTATAGGAGGTGCTTCTAGATAGGGATCAGTTCGGGATATCTCTCCTCGGAAGATAACTATAGGTCGTTCATTCAAGACTACTGATATTTCCTTACTTCTGCATTTGATCTTAGCATTATACTTTGAGAGCCAGTCCATCCCTAGTATAACGTCGAATTCCATCATGGGGATGACTACTAGATTTGCGATAAGATTGTGCTCACCAAAGTAAACACTAGAGTCTCTAAACACTGTTGATGCATGGATAATCCCACTTGGAGTCTTGACTGACAACTCTACCTCAAGCAATTCGGGGATTGATTCTATATTCTTTGCAAACTTGGAAGAAATAAAGGAATGCGTAGAACCAGAATCAAATAAAGCACTTGCTAGTTTTGAGAGGACAACAAGAGTACCTGCTACCACATCGTTCGGAACTTCAACTTCAGTTGTTGTGATAGCGAAAGCACGACCTTGCTCCCTTGGCCTCTGCTGAGGTTGATGGTGATTCCCCTCCACCGCCCTCGGATTTGGACATTGATTAGCAAAGTTCCCAAGTTTTCCACACTTGAAGCATGTGACTTCGGGTAGGGCCAGAACCATCTTTCCTCTGTCGTTAGTGTTGGGAAGTTGAGGCTTCACATCACCACGACAATTCCGAGAAATATGTCCTTCTTTTCCACACCTATAGCACTTGCCACTTCCGATCAAGCAGTTCCCCGGATGCTTCTTCCCACATTTATTGCATGTGGCATGTTGCATATGCTTTCCACCTCTTTCCTGATCAAAACTTCTTCCCAGGCTCGGTTCTAGAGTTCTCTTCTTCTCATTAGATTTGTGAGACCACTGTGTCTCCCCAAACTCTAGTTCAACTTTCATGGCACTTCGAACTATTTCTTCATAGCTATCATAGTCCCTGTTGGCTAGATTCTTCCGCAGATGAGGTCTTAGTCCACCAAAGAATCTATCAACCTTCCCATTAGGGTCCATGACAAAACTTGAGGTATAACGGGAAAGCCTTGTGAAGTTCATCTCATAGCTTCCGACAGATTCGTTCTCCTTCTGCTTCAGCTCGAGAAACTCTTTCTCCATTTTCGTTCTCATTGAACGAGGGAAATACTTGTTAAATAAAATCCCCCGAAATTCTTCCCACTCCATAGCTTCCATCTCTCCTCGTGGATTCGTGTTTTTGATCAGTGACCACCACTGATCAGCTTCTCCCTCTAGGCGGTAAACAGCAAGGGTGACTTTTTCTTGTTCCGAACAATGAAGTACAGAAAAGATCTTTTCAATGGAGCTTATCCATTGTTCCGCAACCAATGGGTCAGTAGATCCACTGAATTTTGGCGGTCGTTGACGCATGAAGGACTCAACAGAAAGTTGTTCCCTTCGTGGTGAGGTCGGCCTCTCAGCTTGATTCAAGTTATTACTCATAACTTGAGTCAGTTGGTTCATCATTCGCATGAATGTTTCCATTCCGGCTTCCATCGGAGGGCCGTCATCACATGGTGCATTGCGGTCACCATCGGCACGGTTTCTCCTATTTCCCGCCATTTTCTAAAAGAATAAAACCTTAGTGAGAAACTTATTTCATTTATGAATCTTTTAACTAAGACTTCATGATTATACAATTACACTTTTCTATAATTCCTTCATAATGATTCATAAAAAGCTCGTGATTAACCAAACATATCCCCCGGGAGTGTCGTAACCAAGAGTGCAGCAAGGCCCGTTATCGTTCACCAGTTCCCGTTCGAGTCTAGCTCAAAGCGGTGTTTTCGGGTTTTACCCCTATGTACATCTGTGCCAGAGCCGCCTCTACCTTCTCGTATCCAGACAGGGATGTATTTGTTTGATAGACCACTTACTCAATACTTACCAAAATACAAGGAAGTTTTCCTATATTTAAACATTTCTATAGGGTTCTTCCTAAAGTTTTTATATCCTAATTTCCACAAATAACTAAACCATCCTTTGATACCAACTATAGCATCCCGCCATTTTATAACATAAACTTTCATTACATTACACAAAACTGAGGATCGTTAAGGTTTAGTGTCTGGGAAACAAGGATCATAATACAAAAAAAACATAAAAACATTATTCTTAAACACTTGAAAGGCTTCTCCTTTAGTTCATCCTATGTTCATTATGCATCTCATAACCTGGGGACATACATCAAAAGAAAGGGTGAGCAGAAGGCCCAGTAAGGGAAACAAGAGGAACATTTTACATGTGAACTTGAGATACTTCAATAAGGACATGAAAAGAACTTTAAGGCATGAGAAAGAAATCATGAGGCATTTCATAATAAAAATAACATTTTTCATAACTTGAAGATGTGGCTACATCATTTAACATAGACAATCATGAACATATCACCAAGGTCCATCCCCAAGGTGTCATTTGAAAATTACCAAGGTTATTCACCAAGGTATCATGAAAATTGTAATCTCTAGTGGTTACATCATTACCCAATGCATTGGAGCGCTATCAGGGCGCACCCTTAAATTTGCCTTTATTATCATGTGAGCCACATATATCATCATCAAAAATTTCATAAATAACCCACATAGAATAAAATAAATGGGTTTCATTTCATAATCATAACGTTTTAAAAACTGCTTTAAAGACATGATCTTTACGTCACTTTAAACCCACGGAAAGGGAAAGCGGGTCTCATGTATGTAAATCCCAGAATTTAAAATGGAAAATTTTGATATATATGTGAATACCCTTGTAGAAATAAGATCTTTGAGTATTCACTTTATAACATAAAATAATTTTTGAGAAAAGAGAGAGGCATTTTGAGGGGAAAATTCTGCAGCATAACGGCTAAGTTTTGGGGTTTTAGAAAACATTGAAATGAGAGGGGACATGGGTCAACCACTCATAAATGATCCATAAAACAGTAGGGTGAAAGAATAAGAAGGACATATGGACATGGTAATGAAATTTTAGGGACATACCATTTGAAATGAAAAACATGGAAGGAAAAAGATTAGATTTCTCTTATGAAAATTCGGCAGCCTTACGGCGTCACTTAACTTCAAAAGAAAATGATTTGACGAGATCAAAAAAAAGGGTCCCTCATCATATGATCAAAAGAGATCAGTATGATTGATATAGAGATCATACCCCAACATAATAAAAAGGAACTTGAAAGACTTGACATGAAAATCGAACTTGAAAAATGAGAAGGGTGAAAGAATCCCTTAAAAATTCGGCAGCCTAACGGCGTCACTTAAACTTTCATAAAACGAAATGATGAGAGTAAGAGGGGATCTCTCATCATATAAACATGAAAGGTCAGTAAGAGGAATATAAAATAACATCCTCTCACATAAAAACATGGAGCATAATAGGAATGACATAAAAGGGATTACATGAAAAGAAAGAGAGGGGTCGGATCCCTTACCTTAAAACGTGACTCTTGAAACTCAAAGGATTGGACCTTGAGGGCTTGGGGGCACCTTGGGAGGACTCCTTGGAAGGTAAGAAGACCAGAACTTCGTTGGGGGAGAGTTGGGAGTGAAAACTAAAGGAGGAAAGGGTGGGTATTTATAGGGAAAGTGAGGGGACAAAGCATTAAAGGCCAAGGGACACCTCACTAGTGGTTTTGGCAAAACCATGGGCTTGCCCATGGTATTTGCCCATGGTATTGGCCACTTGGGACACCTCAAACCTTATCTTACTATTCATAATTCGACCATATTGAATATATACTTAATACATCATTTAATGATGTCATTAAACACCCGTAACTTAAAAACTATACTTTCACTATTCACCGAAAATTCAACTTTCTCAGAATAATCCCAAAATTTCACCTTAACCAAATATCAATGCTATGATTTCAAAAATGAACTCCATTTTATAAAAATAATTTTCTAAATATTTTTAATTTTATTTTTAAATAAATACACTATTCACCGAAAATTTATTTTTTTAGAAAAATCCCCAAAAATTACCATAACATAATATCGATGCTCTGAGTTCAAAAATAAAGTCATTTTTATAAAAATAATTTTCTAATTATTTTTAATTAAATTTTTAATTAAAAAACACTATTCATCCGAAAAAACTAATACTTGAATAATAATTTATGAAACCGTTATTTACCCATTTTATTGAATCACATTACTTAATCAAGGTGTCTAGATTATATTAAAACATTCTTTGAGTGAAAATTACTAATCCATTTGGTCACATTACTAATCCTAAGCGTAAAATCACTATTCATAATTTACTATTCATCAAAAATTAAGTTGATCTTATTAGACTCCAAATTCCTTACTGAACACTTTTGTAGAAGACCATTTTTTGAAAATCATTACACATCATTAGTTATTTAGGGTTTACATAAATATTTCAAAATATCCCATTTTCAAAATTCATCAATAAAATACATTCTAAAATTATCTAGACATTTGAAATTTCACAAACATCACTAAAGGAAGAAATCTCAATTTATTCACCCGAAAGGATTACACAAGGAAACTAGGGTCTCATCACATAGCCCCTTATAACACTGGCATAAGACCTAAGTGTAAGGTGTGCTATGGTGAGAGAATCTGAGGGAGTCTCAGATAACATTGCCCTAGTAGCAATCTCCACTAACTTGAACTTCTCCTGCAAGCGTTTTCGTTCAAGCTTGACACGCTGGAGCTCGGCTTGGGCTTGGTCCAAAGCGAAGCCCACAGATGCTACCTCCTTCCCAAGCTCTGATAAGTGGGATTCGTAAGGGTTGAGTCTACTGGATGAAGCCATCAACTCCTCTTTCTGCATTAACAATTAACATCTTAATAAATCAATAAGAGTAAGTTAATATACTACTCAAAAAGATTGGGTCGTTACACTCCACCTCAGGTGCCCCGCACAACTGATCCTGAGTCATGCAGTCATACACCTGTAGGTCTAGTACTCTTGGACCTCTATGACATATGTCTTCTTCCAGTTGTAGAAGACTCCCCTAATTGATGACTGGAGGTGGGTCTCACTGCGGGTGACTGCGCAACAAGGAAACTCTCCACTAAGAAGGCTCTCTCTAACACTCCCACATGCATCGGGATGCTAAGTCAGATCATCGAATACTTGATCTCCCGCATGATCCCCAGCTCAAAATTCCGGTCCCTGAAGAATGGGTCTCATACCATATCTGTGGGTAACGTGAGAGGTCAATAAACCTCAATGAATACTGAGCTACAGTCACGTTGCCCTGCTTCAGACAAAGAATCTCATGAATGCGCACTACACAAAGTTTTGCTAGAACAAACTCTACCCGAAACAGGCTCTCGAAGTCTGCCCAGAGAAGTATTGCCTCATCATGAACCTAGAGCATCAAGCTCCACCATTTTCATACTACTGCCTGTAGAAGGATGGTGGAAAGGATCACCATGAGATCATCTGGTGTCCCTACCAGTCTAAAGACTCTCACTATAGCCTCCAACCAATCCTCAGCTGCCTGTGGGTCCGTCTCTCCCCAGAACCTGGGTGGCCTCTGGCACTGGAAATCATTCAATGCGCTCAAGTAGAGTGCACCCTCTGCTACTGGGGATGGTGGCATCGGTGGCCCAATGGGTAATGGTACCTCGGGTGCCTCCATTGGTGTCTCTACTGGAAGAGGTCCCTACACCTAGGCCTCGTTTCTTGGTGGGTTATCAGTGTGTATAACTCTCAGAACCCCAGCTGGATGTCTGCGTGGAGGCATCCTAAAAAGATACAGGTGCACCACAGTCAATAAGTTATACCTGGTGAGATGACTCAAAAGATTACAAAGAAAACTTTTAAAATCACACATGCAATTGGTGTTTTAGTGCATAGAGTCGGAAATCAGAAGTCAGGGTCCTGGTGTATGGATACGTCGGTCGCCGCACCAACACTGGATTCCCTAAACTGATAACCACACTCACTACACTTAACACTAATTTCATTAAAAGAAAGATCAGAGTCCTATGTTCTGTAGTAGAACCTCCCTCTGATACTAATTTATCATGACCCATCCCCTGGGGCCTGTGTCGTGACTACCCCAAGCCCACCATCCATAGGCCAGGGGCTGGTGATTAGCACTTAAAGGCATAATCCATAAAACTGGGAAGGCAATGCCTTTATAACATGTAAGAACAATCAACTAAGCACACAGAAAGTTACAAACTCTAGTAAACTAAATAGTAAACAGAGTGAGTACAGTAAGTAAAAGGGGCCAAAATACAAGCCCAACTAAAAATTACAAGAAATTGAAAGTACAAGTAAACTAGAGAAAAAAGGAAGACAGTTGTTGGGTCATCCTCTGAGGTTCATACCAGAAGGGTAGGAACAGATCGCCTCCTCATCACTCCATGTTAATCCATCTCCTTTGTGTACCGACTCGTCGTAAGGTCCTCCTCTGGGCACTGTCCAGTCCTGGTACCCTCAGTCTCGATTAATGTTGTTTGTCTTCTGCACCAAACACAACAAGGTGCGGGCATATCCCGTGAAGGGGTGAGTATAAAAATACTCAGTAGGGACCCCGAGACCCTCAAGGTCTTACAAAATCCACTAAGGATAAACCTAAAAGCATAAAGTCAACTATCAACCCTACTTGGGTATATGCCCATACATATACCTAAGTTATTCAGTAAACCCATCTCAATCATTAGGAATCACAGGGTCCAACCCAAAATTCCAAAGCTCAACTCTTTGACAAAGAAAGAAAAAAAACAAAGGCAAGTACCACATAGGTATGCCACATAGAAGAATAGAACCAAGGTATAACCACAATGGAATGTACCACACAAGTACGAACTCAACTCATTCCAGTTATAACTTAGGTACGGTAGTAGAGATGATTAATTACAACTACTAAATAATCTTACTCCATTAGGAGACTCTACTACTGACCCACACAGAATCTCTAAGAGATAACCCACACAGGATCTCTAGGAGCTGACCCACACAGGATCACTAGGATTCGATCCACACAGGATCTCTAGGAGCCAATCCACATATGATCGCTAAGAGCTGACACACATAGGATCACTAGGAGCTTACCCACACAGGATCGCTAAGAGATGAACCACACATGATCGCTAGGAGATGACCTACATAAGATCCCTAGTATCAGACCCACACTTGATCACTAGGAGCTAACCCACACAGGATTGCTAGGAGCTGACACACACAGGGTCGCTAGTTTGTCCTCTCGTCTCAGCCAGCTACTGGGTCCCCACACTGGGCTTGTTCGTTACTGGGAGGGTTAGCTTCCCAAGCCACTGTATGATACTCCAATTTCCATGAAGTCCCATGAAGAATTATCTCAAATTAACACTACATCATAAGTGTCTCAATGCAATAGACGGTGCGTCAATCAGACGTCTGGTCTGGGAGTTATTAGCCTTTTAGTCCCGACGGCCTAGTTGGATTAGTGCTCAATCAAACCAGATCATACCCCATCCTTATAAAAATTTCCAATGGGGTATACTCAAAGGGACCACCTCACTCCAAGGTTCCCAGTGCTGCTGACGGTTCATCAAACGGACATTCGGAACCAAAGTTATGGCCCAAGTAAAGTATAGGTTCGTATCAGGTCTGGTTCCAGTCTGACCCGGTCGGACCGACCTGACCCAGACCATGGTGAGGCTCGACCCGCTAGGCGGCCCGGAAATCCGCGAGGGGAACGAGGGGCCATAGAGGCTGCGGGTGTTGCGGGTCGTCTGGACCGCGGATGGCGGCCCGGCCGCGAGGGTGCCGCGTGGGAGCGGGGCGGCTCTGCCCAGCCCGGGGCGGCTCGGTCGAGAGGGTGGAGCACCAACCACCATGCCACTAATATGCTACTAAGATATAATTATCCATGATATCATCAGGTTCAAAAATACCATTGTAAACCCATGAATCCAGGTCCCATAATATTATTTCTTACTGCATAATTTTCAGTCTCACGATAAGATAAGGGAAATTTCATCAAACACCCAATAGGCTCCTCCACGAGTTGATTCATGGAGTTCTGGTCCAAATGCCTATAAGACCCATAGGGGTGATCATCATTATATTCAATAACACATTACTTCTATCACTATAATTCAATTAAATTCATGTGTAGATTATCAATAGTGGTAAGACCATGAATGTCCCTTAAAAATCATTCATCCATTCCTCCACATTCACTAAAATTGAATTCCTCATCCATGCACATAGTGAATATAAAAATCCATAACATATGACTGGCATAAAAAATCATTTATAAAAGCTTTGGACCAATTCACCACACCCATAAGTAGTGAATTGCCCCCAAAAAACTATGAATCCCACTTATCATTAAAGAACACATAGGCATCAATGATCTGATTATGTTTGATATTTAAGTCTTAACCAAATTGTGACTTGATAATCCCGTACTTGGGCATGATGATCTCACTTCACCAGAAGTGGTGAGTAGAAGATGGTCACCATAAGTGGAAATATATAACTATAAAAATATTTGGCTAGGGGTTCCACCAGAATATCAAACTCTAGGTAATGTATAAAGAACAACTAGTGCATACACTATCAAGCACAAGGTCCATTAAAAATAGGACACAAATGAAGTTATGATTTACACATGAAATTTCTGAACCAAATACATACATTGGGTGATTGTTCCCAAAAAGTTGTTACTTATAGTACCCTTCTTATATATATCCTACCTAAAAACATTCTTCATAACCTGGGGAAAATGAAAACATATGAAAGGGTGAGATCAGATTCTCGATAAGTGTAAACATAGGATATATCAACAGATTACCATATTAAAGAATAATATAATCATAAGGGTATGGGAAATGGCTAATGAATTTCAGACCCAATCAGTCATATATTATAAATTTGGATTCATGAAATAAATATATATTATTTCAAAATATATGATTCATAATAGTGAGGAATCTTCATTAGTCGATCATGATCCATGAGAGTCTATCCCAAACCTAAGAACATGTTATAATAATCTTGGTACAATCATAAGCATATAAAATCATTTCATTTTTCAAGGTTTACTTCCAAATATATCATAGTAAAAAAATTATTATAGTGGATTGGGTTCACTCCCTATTTAATCATTTCCAAAGTCATGGTTCACTCCAAACACTACCCTAGTGAAAATTTCCTGTTGATTAACTAGGTTCACTCCCCATTCCATACCATATTATCACATGAGATATTAATCAATAAAAAATTAATTAGAGGGATTAAAAATAACCATAATTCGCATAATGAAAAATGTACATATGTGTTCCATAAGATCATAAAAACATCCCCCTTTCCATCATAGCATAACTTGTAAAAAAGATATGGGTTTCATAAAGTTTGTTTTCATCACATAGTCATAATAAATCAATAGAAAAAAAAATTATGGAATAATTATATCATATCCCCATGGAATTATAATAAATTAAAAATTATTCTAAAATAGGTCAAAAATATAGTTAAATTTTCATTTGAACATTTCTTTGAAAACTAAGGAAATACCCTTTCCTCTCAATATCCTTAAAAACTTAAATTTTCAAAATACTAAAAAAATAATTTTACTTTAAAATAAACATGGAAAATTTTAAATTCATTTTCAAATAAAATAATTTTCATGATAGTAATAAAATTCATTCATGCGATAAATTAAAAAACAATTCATTTTACACTTTTGGAAAAAAGTGTAAAAGTACCTTGTTTGGAAATTGATAACAAGATACCTTTTAATACATTAAAAATAAAGTCAAATATGATAGAAAATGAGATTAAATAATCATTTAATCTTATAAAATAACATTCTGGAAAACATTTTACATAACATGAACATGGAATAAAAATTTCACCAACCAAATAGGATATAAGGTCTACTTTTCTTAAAAACATTTTATAAATCATTTTAATTACCAAAGAGACAGGAATGAAATTAAAACTTAAAATACAAGAAAATAACCAAAGGAGAAGAAACATAGATGTGATTCAATAGATAAATAGGAAATAATTTCCCCAAATTATATTCAAGAATAAAAAATCCTGATCAAAAAATAGATTGCAACATGAAATCTTACCTCAAGTCCTGACAATCTTTGTATGTGCTCTTCAGTTCCTCTTGTTTGGGAAACCTCTATTAGATTATACCTTAATCATTAAAAGGATGGTCTTTTGGACATACCAAAATCATTAATAAATGTAAAGGTAACTTAGAAAGGTTTTTTTCTAGGTTTTTATTGAGCTATACGGATCAAAATGTGTGAAACCTTAGAGGGAGAGGGCCTCCTTTTATACGTGAGGTGGGTTGAAAACTTATAAATACATAAAAAATTAAAATATAATAAAGTAATATTCAAGTGAAATTGGAACTAAATGTACATAGGTTTAAATATAAAAAAAATAAGGTTGAAATATCTTCAACTAATCAAATCTATAAATTTTTAAGAGGTATTTTAAAAATTATCTTTTAGTATAACTGC
Source organism: Viscum album (assembly GCA_963277665.1). NCBI lineage: Eukaryota > Viridiplantae > Streptophyta > Magnoliopsida > Santalales > Viscaceae > Viscum > Viscum album. The sequence continues at coordinate 677,789,392 of OY728128.1, read as the reverse complement.
CTTGTTATCCCATTTTATCCTTAACAAAGGCAATAAATTTTTACCATAGTTAATATTAATTATAACCAAAAATAAAATTGAACTTATTAAAAAATTTGGAATTATAATTAAAAATTTATAATCCATTTTATCAAATTTAATTTTTATAACTGAGAATGATTAGTTTCAAAATAAGTATGAAAAACTAAATTAAAATAGTTTTTTGATAAATGTATTTTTAAGTGTAAAACCAAATTCAATCCAATTAATTTCTAATTAAAAACTACTAAATTAATATTAAATTATTCTATTTAATATTTTATCTTTCCATTTAAAAAAATAATCCATCAATAGTGATTAATTAATTTTATTAACATAAAAACCCATTATGTACATAAAATTAGTTTTTTCATAATTTCATATCTTTTACATTAAAATGGTTTTATTTTCATTTCAAACCAATTGATAACCAATGAATTAATTTTCAATATGTGTAAACAATACTTTTTCATAAGTTAAGACTCTAAATTGATTTTTTAAATACAACATATATGATAAAAATAATGCTCATAAATAGAATACTTCAAAACGATTCTTTAGGATCACTTGTATTTCCTAAATAAATTAGAAGTCATTTACAACAAATATATACCATATAATGATATTCATTTTATAATGTATAATAATTATTCACATAATTTTAGGGATTTTTATTCACAATACAACTAAATAATTTATTTTTCAAAGATAAATATATTCTAAAATATTAGGGTATTATGCTGATTGTACTCAAAGAACTATCTTCATCCCCAATGGGCACCTCCACTGTCAAGAACCACCATGATCCATCATATATCACCATACATCACTAGGAATTGGCTACATGTGATCCACACTAGCTCTAAGTATTCCAAAACCATTCTTTAAAATATACATCAACTACACAAACTCAACATGTGTGGGTTAAAGCCCATATATGTGTGTGTATAAATATATTATGTAGGACAGCCCAAAACCAAAGAGAAATTACAAAACAACCCATAATCACAAATCTCTATGTACTAGAGAGTGTCTATGGATAGAAAAGAAAGAATATACATATAATCAAAAATTATGAGTATAAAGGATGAACAGGGTACCCCAATCATCTTAGCAAAAATCATTAAAAGTCATATCATACGAGAAAATAGAGGAATTAAAAACATCAAGGAAACTATAGAGCCTAAATTCATTATCTACCTAGAAATTACATCTCAAAGGAAACCCTCAGGGTGTTGAGGGATCCCAATTCCTAAATAATTTTTCACTAATAATTCTCTTAAACTATTAGACCACTTCAAAAATGAGTGGGTCTTTTTATCATCAAATAATCATTGGTAGTGGAAAACGGTACTAAAACTATTTTATTTATCTTAAAGAATTCAAACACACAATATTATGAAAAAACAAAGGTAAATAGATTACCTAAAAAATGGTCAATCCATAAGCTTCCATTTTCTATTCACAAAGAGAATTGTTGATAAATAACACTGAAGAAGTAAACAATTACTTTCTATATCTGAGGAACTACACTTCCTAATGGATCCATGAATGTTTTACTAGGAATACCAACATTTTCGGGATTCCATCACCTTTTCTAAATGAAAAATAGTATTTTAGGAAAAAGATAATATCAACTATGTCTAGGTAGTACCTCACCACCAATAGAAGTGGATAATATCCTCTTGCATATCCACCATCGATGCTCTCTATGAAATGAAGAGCATCAACCACATCATAACGACCTGGGAATCATCACATAGAACCTAAGTGTTACACCTATTGGAGTCTCCTTTCATTGAACACCTCAATGAATAAGTATCACATTCCATAAATGAATAGAACATTTGGTTTATGACTAATTAAAATCCATGTGGGAGTGGAATTTTCATCCATTGAATTGCATGAAACACATCAAATATGCATCACAGGCATTTTTAATATAATATAAACATATATATATAAATATATCATACATTATACATGAAACACAAGCATGTATAAAATGTATAATATTTATATATAATATAATATTATGTATATATGTATCTATTTCTACATACTGAATGTGTACATGCATTTTATGAAGGTACATTTTAGTTCACATATAACAATATCCCATTTTCTCTAAAATCGTATACGGAATTAATGAAAAATTTCACAACTATTTATGAATACATACAAACTCTTTTGGATATAGTTTTATAAAAACATCTTAATTTTTAATAATAACTTTTTCCAAAATTATATCCTTATAAAAGGGATAAATTATTTTACCTAATAGGCCTTATTAGTAATAAAATTAAATATAAAATACCCATTTCATATATATAAGAAAATATAGGCCTCTAAAAAAAGAAATAGTGTTGCGCAATCTACTAAGGGATTTGGGGTGAACTTCATCAAACATACTCATATCTCTATAAGAACATGTCCAACATAAGATGTACCATGTATATCATATTTATACCAATATAATATCTTTTTACATGACATAAAGTGACTAATAGACATGGAATATTTAAATCTAGTATAAACAAGTCCTCTTTTCTTGATTATTCAAAAAAGACTGACCTAGTTGATGAATACATCACATGTCATTCATCAATATGATAAGAAAATCACATATCACTCATCAAAGTAGTTGATCACATCATATGTGACACAAAAAAACATTTTCATGAATTTAGTCAATCTAATTCAATCAAGGGTTATATGTATTTACTTGTCATAAAAGTGGACAAATCCCATCTTGGATGTGATCCAACCAATGACATGATCAACAACATATCCAACCACCCTTTCATTAAAGAACTTATTTTCAAACTTGTGTCAATAGGTTATCAACATATGAATGTTATAATTCTAGTTATCACCCCAACCTTAGGTAATAAATATTAATAATAAGTATGTGCCACTAAGTATATCAATTCCTTTGTGAAATTCTATGTGATATACTTTGGTACATCAATTTAATAAATAAGTCGATACTAATTACCTCATAAATCTATTCTTCATGTCACATATACTAATCATTATAACCGATATAAGATTACATTCATTAAAAACTTATCATATCATTACAACTCATAATATTCCATAATGATAATCAGTTAGGGATAATTAAAAGTCTTACATTGAGTGGATATTATCATTCAACCACTCAAGTAAAATAAATTACACCACACATTAATGAATGATAATTAGATATTTACTTTATTATAATAACATTATAAATTTAATACCATTACAACCAATGAATAATGTCTCTTATACCCATATATTCTACATTAACCCCATGTTATTTCTACGATAATGGTTTCATCAACAGATCTACTAAATACTTCTCTGTATCCACCCTATTGATATGAACATTTCTCCTATCAATGATATCTTATAATAGATGGTATTTATGAAAGATATGTTTGGTCTTTCAGTGAGGTGGGTTTTCCTCAGTCTGGGAGACATCCCTATTATTTTCACAAAATAGCTCAATTTCTCTTTCGATTCTAGGAATAACTCTTAGTTTTGAAATGAAATTCTTTATTAAGATTGCTTATTTCATTGTTTCAGATGCATCAATATACTCTTACTCTATTTTCAAGTTCACCATGATGGCTCTCTTGGAACTCTTTCAACTAATAACTCCATTATTTAGTAAAAAAGCAAGATTGATATCTATAATCATATTTATAGGATTGTAAACTAAAAAATGTGTAACCCTTTACACAAAGTTCATTCTCTCCTCTAAATACCAAAAACATATCCTTAGTTCATATCATGTATTTAAAAATGTTCTTTATAGAAATCCAATGACTGTTATTATGATTGTATTTTTAATTAATATTTATACAAAAAAGAATAAGATAGATTGGGTTGATTACATGATAAGGAATATATGATATATCTTATGGCAAATGCATAAAGAATCATATCCATCCTTTCAAACTATTTAGAAGGATACTGAATCTTACTAATATTTAAGGCATGTATCACTAGTAATGTCCCAATTTTGGGGGTCTCTAATCTAATCCACTTTATAACTTTGATTGTAACATCCTGATGATCATTTTTAGGTAATTACATTCTTTTTTTAACCATCATTTTTTTGGATATTTTCATGCATTATTTTGGGTAATTTTTTATGTTTTTTGAAGGTTTTTGGGAATAATCATGGTCGACGCATGGTTAGAGTAAATAGAAATGCTCAACCCAGGAAATCATGCACCTTGTGTTTGATTCATTGATGGGGTGCACGGTTAGTACTAACTATATGGAATACCCCTCAAACTATACATCTTGAGACAGTGGATTCATATACAGTTGGGACATTAGTTTTGAATCCAAAAAACCAAATTATAGAGCTCATCCCAAAAGACTGGAAGGTGGTACTTGGTTTGAAAAACCATATGACATGAATTAATTACTCTAAATTTTAATTTTAAGATATGATACTCATGTTAATTGTATCATTGATCTCCTAGTGGAATAGTATATTGACCAAGGAGAATCCTCTTAGATATTTTTGAAAATAATTGCCCCTGGTGATTGTTCTCAATAAATATAAGGGTCTTGGATCTATCTATTCAACGGTAAGATCATATTTCTTTTCCCTCCTTTTTTCTTATAGATAAACCGTTAAATTATTGAATGGAATATTATATATGGGATCTTGATGTTTGATCTAGGGTTTATGGCTTGATAAAATTGTGTTTATTATATATTCAACATGGTTTTTGGATTCAGTGTTTGGATCTCCGTTGGTTGTTGTGTAGATTTAGAGAATCATTTAGGTATGTGTTTTCAATATTTACCACTATTCTAATTATAAAAAATTGGAAATTTCTATTTGATATTATTTGTTTCTATGATTCTTCCTTGATCATCTCTATCCCTATAAATGATCATTTTAGGATGGTTTTTTAGTGTTATTCGATATCATGTTTGAGGTAGTTGGTTCCATAATTTAATTATTATCAATTGAAACTGTTATTACTAGATTGATTTTGAATTCATATCTAAATGATTTTAGAAACATGAGTTGGAATACTCAATAGATGTTTTCATGATGGCATGGGTGTTTCTAACCTCTTCATTTTATAGATTCTAAAATAAAGTGATGATTTTTGGGAAATGGATTTGAAATGAATGAATGATTTTATAAAATATTACGTGATGATTTAATAGGAAAATATAGCATGAAATGATTTATGTTTTGAAATGAAATGAATTATTTGAAAGGTATGAGTTTTCATAAAAAAAATTTAAATAAAAATGATTGTTTTAAATCATAAACATGAGGATGATTTAAAATTATTAGTTGAAATTATTTTATATTTATTAAAATTAAATATAAACTATTGTATGTTTTATTTCCATGAAAAAATGGGAACTTGGGAAGTTAGGTGGAATGAACAAACACTATGCATGTATTAACTTTATCTGAAAAAGGATTGATGATGACGATGGTAACTAAACAATGATGAGGGTGGGGATTTCATTTTTTGGGTGTTCTCTTATTCCTCCTTGGCCTGATATCTAGAAGTGTGTTCACACATGTAGATGTACTTCACTGAGATATGTGAGAGTCCATGTATTAACCTATCATCATGTCTCTTAACCACGGTTCTTTGATTATAAATTATTTACACATTCTATTATTTTGTAAAAATTATTATTCATGCCTATTTTGATAGAACTAATTATTCATGCTTGATTTTAGGTAAATTCACTTTTATACCAATTTTTTACACGCCTTTGAAAATATTTGAAAAGCATGATTTGTGTTGAATTTTGAAAATTTTATAATATCATGTTTTATTTTAAATTGAGAATACCGGGTTTTTTGGATATGTAATTCTTATGGAATTTCTACTAAGATTATATTAGGATTTTTTTTCTCACACCATACATTTTTCTTTGGGAATTTGTATATTTTTTTATTCTAGGTACAGGGAATGGAAAACCTTTTCTTGGAGGTAGTGGGTTTTCTTTGATAGTTGGACCCTTTGAGTTGGTGGTAACATGAATAATATGAGTTTCACCTGTTGGGATGAAATCTTGTGATGCTATTTTCATTGTTTTGGAGATATTGGTTGGATGTTTTCTACCTAATACTCTTTTCTCATATGGAGTTTTACGTATACTGACTATTTACATGTTATTTCTACTTTTTTTCTACTTTTAGTATATTTACTCCATCTTGATTGTCTTTGTATGACTAGGTGTTGGTCATCAGCTTATGAGGATCGAGAATATACATCAAGACTTTTCAGGATTCATTTGGGTACCTTTATTTGGGTTATCTGGGTTGGATCCTTAAAAATTGGTAACAAAAGAGTTTGAGTCACTTTTTGAATTTAAGTATGATGTTTAGGATGTCTAGATATATAGGAGAATGTATTGTTAGGACTTAAGGGGTATGTTATGAGTGAGAGTCTGAAAATTTATCATCATAAAAATCCTTTAGTTACCATGGTATTTGGGTAAAAAGTGTCTTTGAGGAGTTGTTTGATCTAATTATATTTTTTTCAATATTTGATCTATGATTTGTGTTACCCGGTTGAATTATAATTAATAGGGTTGGTGATCATGTGTCTCTTGACTGATGTTTTCTTATTTATTACTGATGTTGTGTAGTAGCATTCCACCAATAATATGTTTTAATAGACATTATGAGGGATATGATAATGAACTACAATAAGAAAACCCCCCAGTTGACTAAAACCTTATAGAGGTTGTAATGTGTGCGGAACAAGCTCTGGGTCAAGGGGTTACACCTACCTCCACTCAGGAAATTGAGGTTCTACCATAGAGGTATGTTATTATAGATCGTTCCTCAGAGTTTCTTCTTTATAAATCATTATCTTTCAAGGGATTAGATGATCCTTGAGAGGTGTAGGATTGTTTTGGGAAAGATTGATTGACTCTTTTAGTTTTTTGAGACTTAAAATTCCATTAAGGTGAAATGTGTTGTCTTCAAACAATAAGTTCCTAGTACAAGGTGGTTGGATATGATAATTCCAGAAAAGAATAATGAGGGCCTGAAGTATAAAGATTTAAAAGAGAATTTTACATAAAAATACTATATAGAGTCAATGTTTTTGGTGGGTTCTATAAAATTTTATCACCTGCATCAAGGTGATAAGATTTTGACTCAGTATTCAAACTATTTTGTTGAACACGCCTAGTTCATGCCTATGGTATTGTCGATTGGGAAGCTCAAGGTTCAGTTTTAAAATGTATATTTGACCAGATTTCCAAACTTAGGTCTTTATGTTCTATCTTTTTACTAATGTTGATGTTATGTAAAGGGATATGATATCTAAAATTGACATGTATGTTATGTGAAGGTTGACATGAGTTCCACATACTCCTGCAAGTAACTTCAATTGCCCCATTAAAGGGAATAAGAATTATATTAATTCTCATAGTGGGAAACTAATTGGAGGTCACCAATAATATACTTTCTCTAAATAATTTGTGGTAATTGTTAAAGGATCACTAACTTTTTTTTAATGTGGAAAATTAGGCACATGAAGCATTCTTTTCACAAAGGCACCAAATATTCGTAACTCTTGTGGATATTCAAATCACTTGCATAATTTTTTTCATGATTTTACCACATTATGTAGTGGTATGGGATCGTCAGTACCGATAGGATCTTCTGTGAATTTAGATTCCTTAAGAACAGTGGGGTTCCAGCCATAGGCATCGAGAATGAAGATTCTTCACATAATAGATGAGTCTCCAATGGAGGCTAATGCATGTATCAATTTATTCATATCTACCCACACTATGGAATTGTTAAATCTCTAAATAAATGTCCTCCTATATGTGAGTGAAATTTCTATTCCTATAGGGGTGAATGGAGAGTGGAGTCTATGTTTCCCTTATTGCATTTTATCTTTATTATAAATCGATCTCATTTGGGAATTTTTGGTTCTTGATATGAAATCTGGGGATTTCATTCTCAAGATGGACTGATTGATTGCGAATAAATCCTAAATTGAATATAATTTTATGTGGGTTAACTTTACCATCACTGAAAGATATTATCATGTCCTTCATAGAGAATGGGACTCAAGGACTAGCTAATCTAGACCTCATCTTCCAGCACTGGGTAGGATGATATCCATGTATACTTGTGAATTAGAGTATGAATATTAAAATAATGATATTCATCTAGTGCCTAGAGAGTTTCTGGATGTTTTCTATAAAACTCTTACATCCTACCACTAGAGAGGGAGGTAAATTTTTCTATCATCTTGGATACAGATACTTAGTCAATATATATTTATTTTTACCATATGGAACTAGCTGAATTGAAGGACTAAAAGGATCAGTGGGATATCTTTATTTCCAATGGAATCGTTTAACCTAATGGATAACCAAGATAGAACTAGTTCTTTTCACCAAGAAGGTAAATGAAACCCTTCACTTGTGTGTTGATTACTAAAGGCTCAATCAATTTAATATCAAATACAAGTATTTATTACCCTAGAATGATGTTTTTTTATCTATAAAAATGGGAAAAGTTGTTCTCTAAAATTAATCTATAGTATTGTTATCAACAACTTTGGATTAAGGAGCCTAATATCCCTAAGACCACTTTCAATAGAATGTATATCTATTACTTGTTCCTTCCTATGCCTTTTAGTTTGGCCACTCCTGATACTACTTTTAGAGAATTTATGAATTGGATTTCCACCAATATCTTGATTCTTTAATTATGGTATTCATGGATAAAGTTTTGGTTTACTCAAAAATTGAGGAGGATAATGTGCTACATTTGAGAGAAATTATAGAAATATTGAGGAATCACCAACTTTATAAAAATACATAAAATTCCTATTCGGGATTCAGGAGTTGAAGTTCTCAGGGAACAAAATCTCAGAACTTGTTATCTCAATTTCTCCAAAAAAATAAATTTTTGATTTCTTTGGAAGCACCACAAAAAAACTTTTATATTTGGATCTTCTTATGTTTGAAATGTTATTACCACCAGTACATGAAATATTTCTCTAAGTTGGTTTCTCCATTGAATTCTCTCACTTAGAAAGGACTGAAGTTCATTTGGGATCTTAAATTTCAAACTTCCTTAAATATATGGAAGTATTATTTGTCCTCTTCTCTATTGATGACTCTTCTAGAGGATGGGTAGAGAAATGTGGTCATTTTTTATATATAAAGTTCTATTTTTAGCTGCATTATCATGTGGGATGATATTATAGTAGCTTCTGGTTCTCATAGGCTAAGCCTCATGAGAAGAAATATCCCACACATAATCTCAAACTCAAATCTATGATGATTTCTCTTAAGAGTTATCAATAATAAATTTTCATTGAAATTTTTAATTTTTACTTATATCACAAAACCATGAGTTATATCTTCTTTCGAGAATATTTGAATCTTTTTTAGAGGAGATTGGTGGAATACCTGTGATCATTTGACTTTGAAATTTCATACACTCGTAGAAAGGGGAATGTTTTTTTTTGATTCTATGATTAGTAAACTACCATCCCATCCATAATTAATCATTAGAAGTGTGTAATCTCATGTATCTATTTTCATGCATTTAGTTGGGATTCTGGGATAATCAGCCTGAGTTTCTTTTGTTAAGTGTTCAATTAACATCCTCTAATATTGAGTTCATTCTCTATGTACATTAGATTTATGATGAGTTCCAAGGAATTTGTTTTTTATATAGTGTAGATATCATCGATGAATAGTCTCTAATTTTGGAGGTTATAATTTTCTTCTGGTACAATTTTTTCATCCCTTCCCCTATGAGGAATACTATGGTGGGGGATTTTCATCATTTCTGATGAGAGGTACACTCAAGAATAATTAATATGTTTTATGATATGAGGTATTGATTATGGTTTCTTGGTATGAAACAAGACGTTACTATTTTTTTCTTGTTGTTAAACCTATCAAAAAATCAAGGTTAGGCATAAAAAGTTATCAGGTTTACTTCAACCCATTACATTATCTACTAGTAAGTGGGATGAGATATCGGTGGATTTTTTTTGGGTTACCACATAATCCTCATGGAAAAAATGTGATTTTGGTGGTCATTAACCAATTTACCAATTCATCTCACTTTATTCACATTCACGATATGATCAAAGTTGAGGACTTTATAAATGTATATTTATTGAAGATCATCATATTACATGGTGGTTTTTCTGCTATTTTTCTAACATGGATCCCTGATTCACTTCTCATTATTGGAGAGGCCCCCAAGAAGTGATGGGATCCAATTTTAAGTTGACCACAATGTACTATCCTCAAATACATGGTCATGTGGAATGGGATATATAAATTTCAGAGTACATTCTTCATGGTTTTTTCCATGACTTTATAGGATCTTGATATTTATTTGTGTGGGTGATCAAGTTTTTATACAACAATAGTTACTAGTCATAAATTAAGATGAAACCCTTTAAGGATTTTAATACCTGTCAATGTAATTCTATCCTCTATTGGTTAGAGATTAGTGAATCTTATCATGGGGAGGGGCTATTTTGGTCTAAGAGAAAAAATAATAAATCCAATTTATTCAACAAATATTTGTTCTAATAAAGATTTTATATAAGTTTTATGCATATAGTTTCCAATTTACTTTGGAATTCATAGTTTTAGACCATTTTTGTTTATATTTTCTCCCCACTTGGGTCATTGATGTCCTAGAAAAAAAGGGAATTTATCATTGATTTTCCTGGGAATTCTTGAGATTGTTTATAAGATTAGAAATGGGTATTAGCATTTGGATTTCTCACCTTATATAACCTTTATCCATGAGGTGTTTTATATTTCATGTATCATAAAATATCCTTTGGAACCCTATAATTTCTTGAATTGGAAGCAGGTTTATGTGGAACCAGATATGACTATGATCGAGAAGTCGGTATAGGTTATTGATTTTAAAGTGAAGGTTTATCATGGTAAGTCTATCTCTTTGGTTTCAGTGATATGGTTGCATGGTTATGATTCTCATGAGACATGGGAGTGTGTGGAGATGATGAGATAGTAGTGGAATTAGCTCTTTATGGACTAGTATTCTTCATAGTATTTCTAGAACAGAAATAATTTATTGTGGTGATAATTATAACATCTTTTGCCTGCTTTCAGGACCTTACATACTTCTGTTTTGACCATATTTTTTGGATATTTTAATAGGTTGTTTTGGGTAACCTTTGGAATATTTTAAATTTTTATGGTCCTAAGAAGGGTTGTCACACTATTTGATTAAGCTATAAAGGAGAGCCTATGAAACCATGTACCTTGTGTTTGAGTCCTATAGGGGGTTCTGGGTTAGTACTAACCATCCATTCTACCCCTTAAACCACACAACATGATATAGTGCATTTATTCATGGTTGGTGCATAGTTTTTAAAAACCATATGGAAAAAAATTTCTACAAGAATTAATTACCCTGAATTTTAATTTTAAGACCTGATACTCACTTATATTTTCTTGTTCTTCACTTAGTAGAATTGGATCTCGACTAAGGAGACACCACTTGGATATTTTTGAAAAAAAATTCTTCCAAATGATCATTCTATATAGATCTAAGGGTGTTGGATCTAGATTTTTTATAATTAACCAAACTTTAATAAATCAAATTCCCTTTCTAAATGAATAAAAACCTTATTAATAATATAGTAATATAAAACACACAAACTAATTTGGTTATTTTGGACCAATTATAAAACATAGCCATTCATATTTAAAATATCACTAATCATCATAATTTTCTATAATATATCCATTATATAGTGATTATTATGATTATTATATAATAAGTGTTATGATAAATTCTAATTAATATAGATAGAATAAGTGATGACCTTGACCAGTAGGATCGTGCACTATAAATCCCATTAATAATAATTTATGGGGGAGATGGCCTCACTAGGATTTTCCCTTGACCAAGCTCAAGACAAGATTCAACAACTAAAGTTCATGAAAAATTATTTATGGGACAATTTCAAGCTTTTCGAGATCATGACCCAAACAATGTTCGTCGAACCACCCCAAGAAATCCCCATCATTACACACCTTACCCTTAGGGTGTATTCTAGTATAAAAAGGTTTTTTGGATCCATGAACTAGTAATATGAATTTTTATATTTTATTTTTTAATGAAAAAATGATTATATTTATCCCTTTTATTATTAATTTATCAAAAATTATATAATTAGTTTGATATAAATTAGATTTTGACATGAAGAAATCACAATTGTATTTTTGGGAAATATATAGTTTCAATTAAGACACTATTTCGATAAATTAAATAGTTTTTGAAATAAATGATATTTTAAAAAAAAATATTATTATTAGATAATAATTATTTAAATATAAATGATAATATAATTTAATGAACTCCATTGTAATTTTTATAAGGGTTATAAAATTTTTAATATCCTAAAATTTTGTATTCTCTTGTAAATAATAATTCTTATTTAAAACGGATATTTCCTATATTTAGAAAATTATTTTTCTAAAATATATATTACTTTTGAAATCAGAATGTTAAAAATATCCAATGTTTAATTTTTAATAATTTTCTGAGATAGTCAAATTTTGGGTAGAAAATAAATATAGTGTAACTATACAGTATATATTATGACATCATATAATCCAAAAAGTGATGTAATAAATGATATAAAAAGAATAAATTTATAAATATAGATTTAACCATTAAAATAATTAGTTTTTAATGTTATTTAATTGATTTTATATTCCATTAATGAATCCTTCAAAACCTATATTATCTTTTGAGTCTTCAAAAGCAATTATTTATAAACATGACTCACTTTCACAACACCAAGGGTATTATTTTAATATGTTTGTTTCATGAACTTATAAAATATTAAAAACCACTACTAATTAGTAGAACCCATTGTAAAAAAAACATGGTAAGTTTTGTGGTTTTGATTATTTTATTATATAGATTCCAAAACCTATGTTGATAAATTTATAAAGAGTACTCTAATACCCTTTCATTCTTTTCTTATCATTTTTAATAAAAAAAAACTCACTACGAAAGTGGTTGGGTTTATCATGGACTACCTTTTGTGCGGTTTTTGTAACCTAATCCAAGTTGTGGATATTTTTATTAATATCAAAAAATGTGATTTGTGATAGATTACTTTCACGTGGAGAGTATTATATTTTAGTATGGAACTGAACCTATTAATTTTCAAATTCAACTTTTTAATTTAATTTTTTACTTTCACAACTTATTTTAATTTCGATAGAAAGTTTTTTTTACATTTTTTTTCTTACTAGGAGTTTAAAAACATGCATTTTAAAATAAAAACATGAATAATTATAATTTATAATTTATATATACATATATTATTATGATAAGCATAATTTCAAAAGCTAAATTAATTTCATTTATTTTAACTAGTTAGTGATTGTTCCTCAAAGAAACTAAGTATCAAAATATATATATATACAATATTTTTTAGTTGGAATATGTTTTAAATTGAGAGAATTTTAAATGATAAATTTTTAAAATAGAAATATTTTTAATTAGAATGTCAACCCCCCCCCCTCTTGAGCATTCTACTAGAACCAAAAAAATTTATAATTAATTAGATAATTTTTAAATTCATTATAAATTAATTATTCCCAAAATACCTTTAAATATGATTTATAAATATTTTATAAACAATTAAAATAATTATAATTTTATAAAATTTTGTTTAAAATATAACTTCTTACCCTTATGTAGAATCCAAATTTTTCTTGAGGGTAACCACCAACTACCCTTATGTAGATAATCAATGTAACCATATATTTTCATGACCCTTTTGTTGTTCAAAAAAAATAAGGGTACTAAAACATTTTTCCATTACATGAACCTTTCATGTAAAGGTAAATATTGGATTACCCTTATATGAGAACCCTCAAATAAATGTAATTTATGGGTTACCTTTAATTAAACCCCATCATGTAATAGTAATCCCCAGGATACCTTTACATGGGCCTTCACATAAAAGTAATCATCATATTGCATTTATGTGAGTTGGGAAAGATACTGTATCTTTATAAAGGTACTAGAAATCTACCTTTACACAAAAATATTTTATGGAGTCACATGTGTATAATTATAATATGACCATCACACAACCCCAACTTCTTAAAGGTAACATGTGATCACCTTTATGTAAGCTATGTAAAGGTAACCAATTATATATAGCATTTTATGATATGATGTTCTTCATTTTATAGATCCCATATTCATTAAAATAATTCTATAAAGAACATTTAAATCTTTAAGAAATAATCTATTATACCATTGATGGTTTTTGTTTGATCATCAAATGATCATTGGAAGTGGAAAACAACCCAAAAACAGTTCGATCTATCTTTAAGAATTCAAACAAGAAATATAATAAAAAATTTGGTATAGAAAGTAACTAAAAATGTCCAATGAAACTTCTTCTATTTTATATTCACAAATATAATTCTTAATAAACATTACTAAATTAGAAATCAAATACATTCTTCCTCCGAGTAAGTACACCAATCGATGGATCCATGAATGTTTCATGAGGATTTATAAATGATGAAGGGGTGGTAGTGCCTTCAATCTATGATAAATAGTGTTTTTGGAAGGAGATAGAAATGAAAATTGCTCTATAATATCTCACCACTAACATAAGGGATCATGTCCTCTTATATATCCATCATCAATGCCCTTCATGAAATTAAGAGCATCAACCATATCAAAATAGCTTGAATTCAATTGTATAGAACCTGAGAATCACAACTATTAGAGTGTTCATTAATTAAACACTTTAATGAATTAGTATCAGATTATATAAATGAATCAACCCTTATTTTTAGAACTAATGAAAACCTATATGTAAGTGGTGGTTCCATCTGTTATATTGCATGAAACACATCGAATATGAAACATATGCATATTAATATATATATATATATATATTATCATGAATTATATAATCATCACATGCATATATTAAATGTAAAACATATATTTATATATATCATGTACTATTCATTTGTAAATGAATATTATTATTTTACATTTTATTGCACATCTTACACAAAATCCATGGAAGAGGGCTTACACATCATCGAAGCATGGAAATAATTTGAGAGAACATTGTATCCTCAAGTAAATAAATATTGTACTACTGATAAAATATATGAACCATTAATTCCATGAAAACCATGTAACTTTATTGGAATTGATGTGGAGGATAATGTAACCAGGGTAGTTTGGTGGAATACTAATTTATATAAAGGATTCAGACCCCTACTGAGCTCTTATATGAGGGAAATACTAACTCTGTAGATTGAGGATCCCAAACATGATCATGTGGGGGAAATTACCAACCCTGTCTGATCTATATAAATAGGATCATGGCCCTATGTATATGTGGGAATAACTAATCCTATCTGAAGATGGTGGGGAAACCCTCACCTTGATACAACTATGTCGCCAGGGTGGGTTGATAAACCCAAGAACACTCTAATTGTTTTACCTAAAATCCAATCATCAGTCCACAAGGGATAAATAATAAATATTTTGATATCGCCTATAAGTGGAATCAAATGGATGAACAGACCATGCCATAATGATATATGTGGAAAAATACTTATGATAGTCTATTTATTTTCCCAAAATGGTAAAATTAGTGTAAAAATCGAAAAAAAAGATCATGAATGTAGAGTCTTAGCCATGTGGTGGCCCCTAGATATGGAATAGTGAGGTGCGTGCACCCACACACTATGCATTGGGATGGGTTGGGAGGAACCCACCTATACACCTCACTAGACAGCTTTCCATGTTGGGTAGCCTCATCTCGTGGGATGGGCTGAATAGTTGGCCCCACATAGTTTGTACTCGGTGATTTGGCTCTCTAGACTAGCCTAGAAGGTTAGCCTAAGGGAACCACCCTATTTGGAGGCCAACATGGGTCAAACCAAGGTGGTGGGACCCAATCCCATCAATAGGCACACACCATAGTTCCATTTAAGGCATTTTCTCACCCAATCGTAGTAACCCGAGCAGGCCACCACCCCGCATGCAATGCTAGCTGAAATGCAGTCAGAATCCCTTATTCATGCCTCACTATTCATGACAACAATTAGCCTTACTTACACACACCATTAGTCACAACAATGGTCGTTCCCATTTTCCAATCATCACATAGGCTCATCATCATCTTACTATCCCTATTGAGCCCCACTACACCATGCCACCACCTACCTCATCGACCCTCTACACCATCATCTAACATGAGGTCTGGATGCCAATGTCCATATATGAGTTGAAATATAGATAACAATATAGAGTGGAGATAAGAATTATAGAGAGAAAATTGAAGAATAATTTTTCCACTACCTCATTGATATCATCTACCATATAAAATAATTTTATAGTTGTGAGAAAAAATTAACACAATGAGTAATATAACGTTTCACCAAGAAAAAAATAAGAAAAATGATTAATATCATATAATAAGTGAATAATTCCTGAATAAAAAAAATAAAGTTTCAAAAAATTATTTCATAAAAACCCAAGTGGGAATAAATCTGATTAATATAACTTATCTAAATGGGTAATCCATAAAAAATCTGAGTATAATAGAAATCATATATCCCAAACTCACCAGTGATTCGATCACTCTAAATGAATATGTATTTATTGGTGTAATTAGTGATCTCTTTCCATGCTTGTTCATCAATCACCCTAATATTTCTTGATTCCCACTCCTCAAAACCTCTCTCAATGATGAAACTCTCAAATCATTAGGTTTTTATGTCTAGCCCTAGGATTTTTAGAATTATAGGTTTAAATACAGGATTACTAGTTCAAATTAATTAATTAATTAATTAATTAATTGAATCAATTTTCAACCAAAGACACCGAACTCCTGAGGGACTCGATGCAAATAAAACTTACACCATCTCTTGGGTAAAATCCGTGTTAAGGATGCAACTGTGGTGTGTAATTCCTACAATTCCACATCGACTCAGCCCTAAGTAAATCATCACCTCTTGGAAACAATAGGATCATCATATATATTTTCTATGGTTATCTACTTAGATAAATTAGTTATTTTATCCTTGAGGAGGTCTCGAGACACTAAAACTCAAAATTGAGTTATGTAACACTCATTAAAAAATCAAGTCACTACAATATCCTTAATATTACATGAAAATGTAATGAAAATACATATAAATAATTCTTTATATTAAAAAATAATTGTATAATACAAAATAATTTCTTAGTTCATTATTTTTTTAAAATAACATATATCTTATTTTAACAAATTAATAAATAATATATAACCATTATTTTTTTATTATTTTCATATTAAAATAAAAATAAAATAATTTTATTATTTTTTAAAAATAGTAACAAAAACATGACACATGAAATTTTTATCTGATTTCTATTAAAATAAATAATAAAATGAAAAATACCAAGTAAAAATGAACATGTAGATATTAAAAAATAATGTTTTAATACAAAAAACATTTAAAACAGACAACATAATTTAAAACTAGTGAAAAAAATAAATAATAAATAATATTTATTAAAAAACTTTATAATCATTTTAATTTCAAAAATTTCTTAATATGATTCAAAAATTAAAAAACATAGTCCACACCATAAAACTTAGAATACAAGTTTCATTAATAAAGATTTTTAAAAAATAATAGTGCAAAACATTAAAAGTATATTTTAATAACGATAAAGAAATTTTTTTATCATTTATTTTAAAAAAATATTAATAAATTTTTCCTTTATCAAAAAAATGTGGGCTGATAAATATTCTATTTATCATTATTTTTTAAAAAATGGTAAAAGTTGACTTTTATCAGTTTTTTTAGCGCTAATAAAGGATACCTTGCATAATATATATTTCTGAATATGATATGAATATTATATATATATATATATAATACCATATATATATATATATGATTTTCCATTTATATTTATTTATAATTATATATATAATTATAATTACATATATATCTATGTGTGTATATGTGATTTAAAATATAGTAATATGAGTATGTAACTAAATATATAAATAAATTAAATAATATAATACGAACTATATAAATATATAAAATATAATTCACTATTAAATTTATATATTTATTTCATATTATATAATATATAATATACATATATATTTAAAATTATGCATGTGTGTTTATATATATATATATATTCATATTTTATAAAATCTATAAACATGTAGTGTATATAAATTAATATATTAATTTATTAATTTATTTTTATATAATGTACAGATTAGAAAATATAAATAATATTAGAATAAAAATTTGTTATCAATGTTATTTTTTAAATTTATATAAAAATTATTATTAAATTCATTTTAAGTGATAAAAATATTCAAAAAATCATTTAAATTATTTAGAAAATTGTATATGTTAATATAATATATTAAAATTTTATTTAAAAAATCATATATATATATATATATATTATAAATATATATAACGTTTATATAAAAATGTGTGTGCATTCATGCCATTATATAACAAGAAAAATCATTTAGGTTATCGGTAAGTGTGTTTTACGACAAAGTGATGTGCAAGATTTGAATATCACATTTCTCAAAATATTTTGGAAATTAATTAATTGTGTGGGGTAGTGGTGGTTCTTTCCACCTATTTTTAGAGTGTAGTGAACACAAAAAAAACTTTTGGATTTTTTAGCACTGAAAAAATCATTTTTAGCACTTTTAAAAGTATAATTCGTAGTAGTGTTTTATATCCTTAATTTTATATTTAAATAATTATAATTTGATAATTTTCCATCTTTAGATAAGCATGGAAATTGGTGACATGGTACATTAACATGACATTGGAAATCTAATACACTATTAAATAATACTATCTCAAACCAGGCCCAAATTGCATGAAAACGGCCTCCAATGTACATCATCCCCCACACCATTTTAGTGTTTTTCTTCAGATTAATTCCAAATTTGGTGTTGCATTGTAGAAACACCAGTTTAATTTTTTTTTATAATTTTTTAAATTACGTTAATAATTAAAACCACAATTTTATATATTGCTTTATTTATTTACTCGTTGTATTTTTTAATTGATTCAACCTTCTCATCCTTTCCTTTATATTTTTTCCAAAGTTTGATGATGTTGTGGGAGAGTTTGGTGGTGATCTAGAGGTTTGATGTGGGTTTTTAACCATTATGGGGGCACCATAGGTTGTTAAATTTATTGGAGAGATGTTTTGGATTTTTTCTTCGCATGGGTGTACTCCTATGTAAAACATGTTGTATGATTATGCATTAAGGAAGGGATAGTTTTTAGGTTTTGGGTGTAGTGGAAGCGTCAGACAGGGAATGCCCAAATTAGATTTTTATTTTGATCGATAATGAATCCAAAATTTACACAATGATAAATTTTTTGATCAATAGAATTAAATCAAATAATATAGATAATCAAAAAATTCTATAACTGAAGTGAAGACTCATAAATATTATTTATAAAAAATTTAAGAAACTAAACAATTACCTTGATATCCAATATCATTTTTCCCTAAAATGATTTCATCTATCCATAGAACATATATTTAAAAATAATATCATGTCACTTCTAGGTTCTCATAATATCAGGGAACTACTATGACATTTCAGTGTGATAGTTACTCTTAAAACATTATCACATACTAAGATACACCGAAGAAAAATCATGATGGGATAATAAGTTTATTAATATTAAAAAATGAATATAGGTTATCATAAAGTATAAAAAAAATTGTTATAGATCAAAAACTACAATATTTATCCACTTTCACTAGATTTAACTACTAACAACTTTCAGTCTGCTAGCTATCACATGATATTCATTCTTCTTATAAGATAGACATTTAGTTAAGGGGTCTCCCATGTTTTCTTCTGTGGGAACTCTCCTTACTACAACTTCACCCATTTGAGAAAAATCCCTCAGTAGGTGATACTTCTGTATTATATGCTTTTATGTTGGTAGGACCTTGGACCTATTGTAACTGCCACCATTTTAGTATTGTCTGTAATGACCCGAATCTGGAGCCCCTCCACTGGTGCCCCGTACCTGGCTCACCACGTGACCTCAAGCGCATTTCCCCAAACACCAGAGGCTGCCAACTAGTAGTGAGGCCTTGGTAAGTTATTGGGGAAACTATTCCCTCATTTGGTAAGGTATACAAAGAAAAGAAATTAATAGTAAATAGCAGAAGCAGTAAACAATACGCAACAATGGAAACCAAACAGCGGAAGCAATAGATATATAGTAATGATGATAATGATGAAACAGGTACAAGTTTCTAAGGAAAGCAGCAAAAACAACAACGTGCTGAAATACAAGTAAAAACAAAGTACTAAAATAACAGCAACTCCTGCAGCATCGCAAGACTAAGCTCGGTCCCTTGCTCTCCAGCTCCAAGCAATCAAGTACCGGAAGTCAAAGGGCACTTTCCCTTATCTATTCCTACAAAAACAATGTCGTCTTGGGCCCAAAAGCATAGCCCAAACAGGGTGTGAGATACAATCCCAGTAGGAAATCACCCAAAGATCTGTGCCTAATAGTCAATGAATATAAGGCAAGTAAAAGTGTAGGAAACAGTAAACAAAAAACACACAGTAGCTACAATCCACAATTCTAGCATATAAAGTACACAAGTAAACAACCAACAACAAGTAGAAAACAGGTAACCCTCTAGGAAGCTCTCACAGCCTAACCCCTATGGTTCAACCTACAAGTACTAGAAACCCTCTAGGCGGCACACACAGTCTCACCCCTCTGGTTCAGCTAAGAGTTGACTTTCCTGAGGAAGCACTCATCGTCATTTCCCCTTATAGTCTCGTATCGTACTAAAGGATCTTTTGGGAAGCACTCAACATCTCATTCCCCCGGTGGCCCACGTCGAGGAACTACAGACTCTCTGAGGAATCACTCATTGTCAATTCCCCCTATGGTCTCGCATCGTATTAGAAGACACTCTGGAAAAGCCCTTATGTCCATTCTCCCTATGGTCTATCACACTAGGTTCTCACAGTCCTGTGTGAAATAAATATGTTCAGCGCGCGTGAAACATCCAAGTAAACCTCAAGAACTACTTGGATACCATTCTAAGTCCCAAAAGCATAACAAAGCAACATTTCCATTATCCTAAAACTAGGCATGGAAACTAGGAAATGCCAAAAAAGCAAAACAAGCACGATAAGCATCCAGAGTACAAAAAAAACTACTCTATTCATAAAGGTAAACTTCTACTATAGAAATCAATCAAGCCGGCAATCAATCAAAAGAAAAATAGGAAATCGCACAATTCCCATTCAAGGTAATTGGAACAATTGCACAAAATACTCAAAGACTTTCTACAGAAAGGCACAAACCACCTACCTCAATCCTAGGAGATCGATATACGTGAACAACGATAACAGATTCTCCTTATAACATCGTAGATATGAGAAAACGTCTGAAATACATAAACCATGATATCTTGAAAAGGAGGAGGAAATGAAAACAAGGATCAAGAAGAAGGAAGAACTCACTGCTGTGATTCCAACGCAATCGACGGCAGTTAGAACGGAGATCGAACGGAGGCACGGGGGCTCGGGAAAGATTTTCGGTCGTACGGGTTGCTCTATAACGAAGATCCTGAAGAAGAAGCAAGTTCTGTCCCTCAGCCACGACCCCGGTGTGTTTAGTGAAAAAAAGAAAAGTACACAACATGTACTTTTAGAGTACATGGCGTGTACTAGGTTTTTTCGTACTCCGCCAAAATTGGCCTCCACGTCACCCCTACACACCGTGTGTGTGGCCCAGACACAGCCAGCGCAGGGCTTCGTGTGGGAAAAGAGTACACGGTGAAAGATTACCCTGTCTCTGAATCCTCTTGTGTCCCAACCTTGGTGCGACACGCAGGAAAACCTGATCCCCGACCTTGAAATCCAAAGCTCGTCTCCGCTGATCAGTATAAGACTTCTTCCAAGACTGTTCTGTATCCATCCTCTTCTAAATCAACTCTATCTGCTCTGAGGTTTCCTGAACAAGACGAGATCCTAGCAAAGCTTCCACTCCTGCCTCCACCAGCATAAGGGTGATCAGCATGGCCTACCGTACAAAGCTTCGTAAGGTGCCATCTGAATAGTTTCCGGAAAACTGTTGTTGTAGGTGAACTCCACCAGATGGATATGCTTCTCCCAAGAACCGCCAAAGGCTAGAATGCAGGATTTGAACATATCCTCTAGCACCTAGATCATACGCTCGGAATGGCCATTTGTCTGGGGATGGTATGTTGTACTCAAAAGTACCTGTGTACCCAACGCCTTCTGAAGTTCCTTCCAGAACCGAGAGATGAAACGTGCATCCCTGTCTGAAACAATGGAGTGTGGAACCCCATGAAGACATACAATCTCTCTGAGGTAAAGTCATCCCAGATCATCGACACTGAAGGTCTCCTTGATCGGTAATAATTGAGAAACCTTCGTGGGCCTATCAATGAAAATCCAAATAGCATCATTCCCCCAAGGCGACCTTGGAAACCCGGTCATTATGTCCATCGCAACATCGTTCCACTTCCACTCCGGAATGGGTAACTGTTGTAAAAGGCCTACTGGTTGTTGATGCTCCGCCTTCACCTACTGACAAGTAGATCATCTCAGGACAAAGCCAGCAACATCTTTCTTCATACCTGGCCACCAGTACTGGCGATGAAGATCTCGATACATCTTGGTGATTCCAGGATGAAATGCCCAAACTGAGGAATGAAAATCCCGCATCATCTCCTCATGTATGTCTGCTAGCACCCATACGTGTCCCTGGAAACGCAAGATCTTATCCTCGCCCACTGTCCATCTAGGAAGAGGGTCCTCTCCTGACACACCCTCCCGCAGGACCAAACCTTCTGAGTCTGATAGCAGCCTCATTTGTACCTGATCAAAAAGCGTATAGGTAACAGCTACAGAAGATATGTAAGTTTTTCCCCGTCTGTTGTGCACCTCCAGATGTATCTCAGAGAATAGATCCATTATCTTCCACTCACTGTTGGCCTCCTGAACATCCTGAATCTGAGTTCTTTTGCACAACGCATCTGCCACTATGTTTCCCTTTCCCGGTATATAGGCAAGCTCGAAATCAAAATACTGAAGATACTCAATCCACCTATGCTTCCTCAGATTCAGATCACACTGAGTGAAGATATACTTGAGACTCTTGTGGTCGGTGAAGACCAAAAAGTTCTCTCCCAGAAGCTAGTATCTTCAACAGTGTAAGGCATGAACAACAGCTGCCACCTCCAGATCGTGCGTAGGGTAGTTCCTCTCATGTGGCCTCAACTGCCGAGACCCGTATGCAACGACTCCATCTCCCTTCATAAGCACATCGCCTATTCCGATACCCGAAGAATCACAATAAACAGTGTATCTCTTGCCTAGCTCTGTCAAGAATAATATTAGTGTTGACGTCAATCTTCCCTTCAGCTCCTGAAAGGCGGAATCACAAGAATCTGACCATAAGAACTTAGCCCCCTTCTTGGTCAGTCCTGTCAAAGGAGTTGTTAGGCGTGAGAAGTCCTGAATGAAATGTCTGTATTAACCAGCCAACCCTAGGAAAATCTGTACCTCAAAAACACTCTTCGGCTGCTCCCAAGAAACTACAGATCTCACTTTCTCTAGGTCCACAGATACTCCTGCCTCTGAGATTATGTGACCCAAAAAGTAAATTTGATCCATCCAGAAGTGGCACTTCGTGTAACGACCCAATCTTTTTGAGTAGTATATTAACTTACTCTTAATGATTTATTAATATGTTAATGGTTAATGCAGAAAGAGGAGTTGATGGCTTCATCCAGTAGACTCAACCCTTACGAAGCCCACTTATCAGAGCTTGGGAAGGAGGTAGCATCTGTGGGATTTGCTTTGGACCAAGCCCAAGCCGAGCTCCAGCGTGTCAAGCTTGAACGAAAACGCTTGCAGGAGAAGTTCAAGTTAGTAGAGATTGCTACTAGGGCAATGTTATCTGAGACTCCCTCAGATTCTCTCACCATAGCACACCTTACACTTAGGTCTTATGCCAGTGTTATAAGGGGATATGTGATGAGACCCTAGTTTCCTTGTGTAATCCTTTCGGGTGAATAAATTGAGATTTCTTCCTTTAGTGATGTTTGTGAAATTTCAAATGTCTAGATAATTTTAGAATGTAATTTATTGATGAATTTTGAAAAAGGGATATTTTGAAATATTTATGTAAACCCTAAATAACTAATGATGTGTAATGATTTTCAAAAAATGGTCTTCTACAAAAGTGTTCAGTAAGGAATTTGGAGTCTAATAAGATCAACTTAATTTTTGATGAATAGTAAATTATGAATAGTGATTTTACGCTTAGGATTAGTAATGTGACCAAATGGATTAGTAATTTCACTCAAAGAAAGTTTTAATATAATTTAGACACCTAGATTAAGTAATGTGATTCAATAAAATGGTTAAATAACGGTTTCATAAATTATTTTTCAAGTATTAGTTTTTTCGGATGAATAGTGTTTTTTAATTAAAAATTTAATTAAAAATTATTAGAAAATTATTTTTATAAAAAGGACTTTATTTTTGAACTCAGAGCATCGATATTATGTTAAGGTAATTTTTGGGGATTTTTCTGAAAAAAGTGAATTTTCGATGAATAGTGTTTTTATTTAAAAATTAAATTAATAATATTTAGAAAATTATTTTTATAAAATGGATTTCATTTTTGAAATCAGAGCATTGATATTTGGTTAAGGTGAAATTTTGGGGTTATTCTGAGAAAGTTGAATTTTCAGTGAATAGTAAAAATACAGTTTTAGGGTTTCGGTATGTTTAATGACATCATAATGGTGTCATGATGATTTCATGAGATCTTTTGAGGGTTGGCCGGCCAAGGGGGTTGAATTATTGTTTTGGGGGCCCCATGTGGCCTAACTTCATGATAAATGCCAAGGGAGAGCACATGGGTTTGAGAAAAGCACATGTGAGGTGTCCCTTGGCCATTAATGCTTTGTCCCCTCACTTTCCCTACAAATACCCACCCTTTCCTCCCTTATTTTTCACTCCCAACTCTCCCCCAACGAATTTCTGGTCTTCTTACCTTCCAAAGAGTCCTCCCAAGGTGCCCCCAAGCCCTCAAGGTCCAATCCTTTGAGTTTCAAGAGTCACATTTTAAGGTAAGGGATCCGACCCCTCTCTTTCTTTTCAAGTAATCTCTTTTATGTCATTTCTTTTATACTCCATGTTCTTATGTTGGAGGATGTTCTTTTATATTCATCCTACTTCCTATTTCATGTTCATATGATGAGAGACCCCCCTTGCTCTCATCAATTCGTTTTAAGAATGTTTAAGTGACGCCGTTAGGCTGCCGAATTTTTAAGGGATTCTTTCACCCTTCTCATTTTTCAAGTTCGATTTTCATGTCAAGTCTTTCAAGTTCCTTTTTATTATGTTGGGGTATGATCTCTATATCAATAATACTGATCTCTTATGATCATATGATGAGGGACCCTTTTTTGATCTTGTCAAATCATTTTCTTTTGAAGTTAAGTGACGCCGTAAGGCTGCCGAATTTTCATAAGAGAAATCTAATCTTTTTCCTTCCATGTTTTTCATTTCAAATGGTATGTCCCTAAAATTTCATTACCATGTCCATATGTCCTTCTTATTCTTTCACCCTACTGTTTTATGGATCATTTATGGGTGGGTGACCCATGTCCCCTCTCATTTCAATGTTTTCTAAAACCCCGAAACTTAGCCGTTATGCTGCAGAATTTTCCCCTCAAAATGCCTCTCTCTTTTCTCAAAAATTATTTTA
This sequence comes from Viscum album, assembly GCA_963277665.1. Lineage (NCBI taxonomy): Eukaryota > Viridiplantae > Streptophyta > Magnoliopsida > Santalales > Viscaceae > Viscum > Viscum album. The sequence goes on along the minus strand of OY728128.1, from coordinate 677,763,490 downwards.
TGTTATAAAGTGAATTCTCAAAGCTCTTATTTCTACAAGGGTATTCACATATATATCAAAATGTTCCATTTTAAATTCTGGGATTTACATACATGAGACCCTCTTTCCCTTTCCGTGGGTTTAAAGTGACGTAAAGATCATGTCTTTAAAGCAGTTTTTAAAAAGTTATGATTATGAAATGAAACCCATTTCCTTTATGCTATATGAGTTATTTATGAAATGTTTGATGATGATATATGTGGCTCACATGATAATAAAGGCAAATTTAAGGGTGCGCCCTGATAGCGCTCCAATGCATTGGGTAATGATGTAACCACTAGAGATTACAATTTTCACGATACCTTGGTGAATAACTTTGGTAATTTTCAAATGACACCTTGGGGATGGACCTTGGTGATATGTTCATGATTGTCTATGTTATATGATGTAGCCACATATTCAAGTTATGGAAAATGTTATTTTTATTATTAAATGTATCATGATTTCTTTCTCATGCCTTAAAGTTCTTTTCATGTCCTTATTGAAGTATCTCGAGTTCACATGTAAAATGTTCCTCTTGTTTCCCTTACTGGGCCTTCTGCTCACCCTTTCTTTTGATGTATGTCCCCAGGTTATGAGATGCAGTAATGAACCTAGAATGAACTTAAGGAGACTCCTTTCAAGTGTTTAAGAAGAATGTTTTATGTTGTTTTCATGTATTATGTTCCTGGTTTCCAAGACACTAGACCTTAAAGATCCTCAGTTTTGTGTAATGTAATGAAAGTTTATGTTATAAAAAGACGGGATGCTATAGTTGGTATCAAAGGATGGTTTAGTTATTTGTGGAAATTAGGATATAAAAACTTTAGGAAGAACCCTATATAAAAGTTTAAATATAGGAAAACTTCCTGGTATTTTGGTAAGTATTGAGTAAGTGGTCTATCAAACAAATACATCCCTGTCTGGATACGAGCAGGTAGAGGCGGCTCTGGCACAGATGTACATAGGGGTAAAACCCGAAAACACCGATTTGAGCTAGACTCGAACGGGAACTGGTGCACGATAACGGGCCTTGCTGCACTCTTGGTTACGACACTCCCGGGGGATATGTTTGGTCAATCACATGCTTTTTATGAATCATTATGAAGGAATTATAGAGAACTATATTTGTCTAAGCACGAGGTCTTAGTTAAAAGATTCATAAATGAAATAAGTTTCTCACTAAGGTTTTATTCTTTTAGAAAATGGCGGGCAATAGGAGAAACTGTGCCGATGGTGACCGCAATGCACCATGTGCTGACGGCCCTCCGATGGAAGCCGGAATGGAAACATTCATGCGAATGATGAACCAACTGACTCAAGTTATGAGTAATAACTTGAATCAAGCTGAGAGGCCGACCTCACCACGAAGGGAACAACTTTCTGTTGATTCCTTCATGCGTCAACGACCGCCAACATTCAGTGGATCTACTGACCCATTGGTTGCGGAACAATGGATAAGCTCCATTGAAAAGATCTTTTCTGTACTTCATTGTTCGGAACAAGAAAAAGTCACCCTTGTTGTTTACCGCCTAGAGGGAGAAGCTGATCAGTGGTGGTCACTGATCAAAAACACGAAGCCACGAGGAGAGATGGAAGCTATGGAGTGGGAAGAATTTCGGGGGATTTTCTTTAACAAGTATTTCCCTCGTTCCATGAGAACGAAAATGGAGAAAGAGTTTCTCGAGCTGAAGCAGAAGGAGAACGAATCTGTCGGAAGCTATGAGATGAACTTCACAAGGCTTTCCCGTTATACCTCAAGCTTTGTCATGGACCCTAATGGGAAGGTTGATAGATTCTTTGGCGGACTACGACCACATCTGCGGAAGAATCTAGCCAACAGGGACTACGATATCTATGAAGAAATAGTTCGAAGTGCTATGAAAGTGGAACTAGAGTTTGGGGAGACACAATGGTCTCACAAATCTAATGAGAAGAAGAGAACTCTAGAACCGAGCCTGGGAAGAAGTTTTGATCAGGAAAGAGGTGGAAAGCATATGCAACATGCCACATGCAATAAATGTTGGAAGAAGAATCCGGGGAACTGCTTGATCGGAAGTGGCAAGTGCTATAGGTGTGGAAAAGAAGGTCATATTTCTCGGAATTGTCGTGGTGATGTGAAGCCTCAACTTCCCAACACTAATGACAGAGGAAAGATGGTTCTGGCCCTACCCAAAGTCACATTCTTCAAGTGTGGACAGCTTGGGCACTTTGCTAATCAATGTCCAAATCCGAGGGCGGTGGAGGGGAATCACCATCAACATCAGCAGAGGCCAAGGGAGCAAGGTCGTGCTTTCTCTATCACAACAACTAAATTTGAAGTTCCGAACGATGTGGTAGCAGGTACTCTTGTTGTCCTCTCAAAACTAGCAAGTGCTTTATTTGATTCTGGTTCTACGCATTCCTTTATTTCTTCCAAGTTTGCAAAGAATATAGAATCAATCCCCGAATTGCTTGAGGTAGAGTTGTCAGTCAAGACTCCAAGTGGGATTATCCATGAATCAACTGTGTTTAGAGATTCTAGTGTTTACTTTGGTGAGCACAATCTTATCGCAAATCTAGTAGTCATTCCCATGATGGAATTCGACGTTATACTAGGGATGGACTGGCTCTCAAAGTATAATGCTAAGATCAAATGCAGAAGTAAGGAAATCTCAGTAGTCTTGAATGAACGACCTACAGTTATCTTCCGAGGAGAGATATCCCGAACTGATCCCTATCTAGAAGCACCTCCTATAGCTTTATTTATGGAGTTAATCGGTGATGAGGAAGAAGGGAAAGGGAGCATACAAATTGAATATGTTCCAATTATTCAGGAATACATGGATGTATTTCCTGAGGAGTTACCTAGACCTCCCCCAGAAAGAGAGGTAGAGTTCTCCATTAAACTCGTACCTCGGTCTCAACCGATATCAAAGACTCCGTATAGAATGGCAAATGTGGAGCTAGAGGAGCTAAAGAAACAACTCCAAGACTTGTTGGAGAAGGGGTTTATCCGAACGAGTGTGTCTCCTTGGGGAGCACCAGTTCTCTTTGTGAAGAAGAAGGATGGATCAATGCGGCTATGCATTGATTATAGAGAACTGAATGGGATCACAGTGAAGAACAGATACCCTCTTCCAAGAATTGATGATTTATTTGACCAACTTCGTGGGGCTCAATTCTTCTCTAAGATTGACCTTCGATCTGGTTATCATCAACTGAGGGTGAAGAAGGAAGATATTCCAAAGACTGCCTTCCGATCAAGATATGGGCATTATGAGTTTACTGTTATGCCCTTCGGCTTGACTAATGCTCCTGCTATTTTCATGGATTTGATGAATAGAGTCTTTAAGGACTACCTTGATAACTTTGTGGTAGTTTTTATTGATGATATTTTGATATATTCAAAAAGTCATGAGGAGCATGAAAATCATCTGAGGGTTATTTTGAAAACTCTACGGAAGGAGAGGCTCTTTGGGAAGTTCAGCAAGTGTGAGTTTTGGTTACAACAAGTGGCTTTCCTGGGGCACATCGTAACCAATGAAGGAATCTCGGTTGACCCTGCAAAGACAATGGTTGTGGAGGAGTGGCCTCAACCCACAACAGTAACTGAGATTCGTAGTTTCATTGGTTTAGCGGGATATTATAGGAGGTTTGTGAAAAACGTTTCACGACTTTCTAATCCACTAACCAAGTTGACTCGAAAAGGGGTTAAGTTCATCTGGACAAAGGAATGCGAGGAAAGTTTCCAAGAGCTGAAGAAGAGATTGGTTACTGCACCTGTGTTAACACTACCCTCTATCGGAGAAGGATTCGTTATTTTTAGCGATGCATCTCTGAAAGGGCTTGGGTGCGTCCTCATGCAAAATGACAAAGTAATTGCTTATGCATCTCGACAGTTGAAGATTTATGAGCAGAATTATCCTACGCATGATCTAGAGCTGGCGGCAGTTGTTTTTGCTCTAAATATATGGAGGCACTATCTTTATGGGGAGAAATGTGATATATACACTGACCACCAAAGTCTAAAGTATATTTTCACTCAGAAAGAATTGAACATGAGACAAAGGAGATGGTTGGAGCTTATTAAAGACTATGATTATTCAATTAATTATCACCCTGGTAGAGCAAACAAAGTCGCGGATGCGTTAAGCAGGAAAGATCCTGTTGTTCTGGCAACAATGAGGATCCTGGGAGATCCATTGATTAAAGATCTAGTAAAACTGGACATGGGAATTATAAGGAAAGGGACATCATCAACCCTATCCCAAATGATTTCTCAACCTTCATTACTAGAGAAGATCAAGAAGGCTCAAAAAGAAGATCCTTTGCTGCAGGAGAAGTTCGAGGCTGTAAAGGATGGGAAGTCCCCTGATTTCAATATTGATCAAGAAGGTGTATTGAAATTTCGTACAAGACTATGTGTTCCATCTATTCCGGAGATAAAGAAAGAACTGATGGATGAAGCTCATAGCTCTACTTTCTCTATACATCCGGGAAGCACTAAGATGTATAGAGACCTTCGTGATCATTATTGGTGGGATAACATGAAGAGAGAGATTGCCGATTACACTACAAGGTGCCTGGTGTGTCAGCAAGTAAAGGTAGAAAGACAACTTCCTAAGGGGGTATTACAACCGCTACCCATACCAGTATGGAAGTGGGATAATATCACCATGGACTTTGTAACTGGTCTCCCAAAAACATCCAAAGGAAACAATGCGATATGGGTTATTGTGGACCGTCTCACCAAGACAGTCCATTTTATCTCTATTCGGGAAGATTTCTCTCTGGATCAACTTTCCAAGATATACGTGAAGGAAGTGGTAAGGCTGCATGGGGTACCACTATCCATCGTATCTGATCGTGACCCAAGATTCACATCAAAATTCTGGAGAAGTCTTCAGCATGCTCTGAATACTGAATTGAATTTTAGTACGGCCTATCATCCTCAAACTGATGGCCAATCTGAAAGGACTATTCAGACACTCGAAGACATGTTGAGATTATGCTCAATGGAATTTAAAGGTGGATGGGATCAACACCTCCCATTAGTGGAGTTCTCCTATAACAACAGCTTCCATGCGAGTATTCAGATGGCACCCTATGAAGCTCTGTATGGAAAGCAATGTAGAACTCCTACTTGTTGGGATGAAACTGGTGAGAGGAAGCTTCTTGGGCCTGATCTCGTGCAAGAGATGACAGAATAGGTTCATGCCATCCAACAACACATAAAGGCCGCTCAGAGTCGGCAGAAGAGCTATGCTGACAATCGTCGAAGGGACTTGGAGTTTGGTGTTGGTGACAAAGTCTTCCTTCGAATTTCTCCATGGAAGAGAGTCATGCGGTTTGGGAAGAAAGGGAAGCTCAGCCCTAGGTACATTGGCCCCTATGAAATCCTTGATCGCATAGGAGCAGTGGCCTATCGTCTAGCACTTCCACCGAACCTAGCTCAAGTTCATGATGTCTTCCATGTATCTCTCTTGAGGAAGTACATACCCGACCCTTCGCATGTACTGAACCCAGAGGTGGTACAACTTGAACATGACCTCTCTTATGAGGAGCAGCCAGTGGAGATCTTGGACCGTAGAGACAAGGTTCTACGAAACAAGACTACCCACCTTGTGAAAGTGTTGTGGAGGAATCATAAGTATGAAGAAGCGACTTGGGAGCCTGAGGAAACGATGAAGCAAAAGTACCCTCACCTTTTCGACTAGGCCTCAAGTATAAATTTCGGGGACGAAATTTCTTAAGGGGGGAAGAATGTAACGACCCAATCTTTTTTAGTAGTATATTAACTTACTCTTAATGATTTATTAAGATGTTAATGGTTAATGCAGAAAGAGGAGTTGATGGCTTCATCCAGTAGACTCAACCCTTACGAAGCCCACTTATCAGAGCTTGGGAAGGAGGTAGCATCTGTGGGATTCGCTTTGGACCAAGCCCAAGCCGAGCTCCAGCGTGTCAAGCTTGAACGAAAACGCTTGCAGGAGAAGTTCAAGTTAGTGTAGATTGCTACTAGGGCAATGTTATCTGAGACTCCCTCAGATTCTCTCACCATAGCACACCTTACACTTAGGTCTTATGCCAGTGTTATAAGGGGCTATGTGATGAGACCCTAGTTTCCTTGTGTAATCCTTTCGGGTGAATAAATTGAGATTTCTTACTTTAGTGATGTTTGTGAAATTTCAAATGTCTAGATAATTTTAGAATGTAATTTATTGATGAATTTTGAAAAAGGGATATTTTGAAATATTTATGTAAACCCTAAATAACTAATGATGTGTAATGATTTTCAAAAAATGGTCTTCTACAAAAGTGTTCAGTAAGGAATTTGGAGTCTAATAAGATCAACTTAATTTTTGATGAATAGTAAATTATGAATAGTGATTTTACGCTTAGGATTAGTAATGTGACCAAATGGATTAGTAATTTCACTCAAAGAAAGTTTTAATATAATTTAGACACCTAGATTAAGTAATGTGATTCAATAAAATGGTTAAATAACGGTTTCATAAATTATTTTTCAAGTATTAGTTTTTTCGGATGAATAGTGTTTTTTAATTAAAAATTTAATTAAAAATAATTAGAAAATTATTTTTATAAAAAGGACTTTATTTTTGAACTCAGAGCATCGATATTATGTTAAGGTAATTTTTGGGGATTTTTCTGAAAAAAGTGAATTTTTGATGAATAGTGTTTTTATTTAAAAATTAAATTAATAATATTTAGAAAATTATTTTTATAACATGGATTTCATTTTTGAAATCAGAGCATTGATATTTGGTTAAGGTGAAATTTTGGGGTTATTCTGAGAAAGTTGAATTTTCAGTGAATAGTAAAAATACAGTTTTAGGGTTTCGGTATGTTTAATGACATCATAATGGTGTCATGATGATTTCATGAGATCTTTTGAGGGTTGTCCGGCCAAGGGGGTTGAATTATTGTTTTGGGGGCCCCATGTGGCCTAACTCCATGATAAATGCCAAGGGATAGCACATGGGTTTGAGAAAAGCACATGTGAGGTGTCCCTTGGCCATTAATGCTTTGTCCCCTCATTTTCCCTATAAATACCCACCCTTTCCTCCCTTAGTTTTCACTCCCAACTCTCCCCCAACTAATTTCTGGTCTTCTTACCTTCCAAAGAGTCCTCCCAAGGTGCCCCCAAGCCCTCAAGGTCCAATCCTTTGAGTTTCAAGAGTCACATTTTAAGGTAAGGGATCCGACCCCTCTCTTTCTTTTCAAGTAATCTCTTTTATGTCATTTCTTTTATACTCCATGTTCTTATGTTGGAGGATGTTCTTTTATATTCATCCTACTGCCTATTTAATGTTCATATGATGAGAGACCCCCCTTGCTCTCATCAATTCGTTTTAAGAATGTTTAAGTGACGCTGTTAGGCTGCCGAATTTTTAAGGGATTCTTTCACCCTTCTCATTTTTCAAGTTCGATTTTCATGTCAAGTCTTTCAAGTTCCTTTTTATTATGTTGGGGTATGATCTCTATATCAATCATACTGATCTATTATGATCATATGATGAGGGACCCTTTTTTGATCTTGTCAAATCATTTTCTTTTGAAGTTAAGTGACGTCGTAAGGCTGCCGAATTTTCATAAGAGAAATCTAATCTTTTTCCTTCCATGTTTTTCATTTCAAATGGTATGTCCCTAAAATTTCATTACCATGTCCATATGTCCTTCTTATTATTTCACCCTTCTGTTTTATGGATCATTTATGGGTGGGTGACCCATGTCCCCTCTCATTTCAATGTTTTCTAAAACCCCGAAACTTAGCCGTTATGCTGCAGAATTTTCCCCTCAAAATGCCTCTCTCTTTTCTCAAAAATTATTTTATGTTATAAAGTGAATAATAAAAGCTCTTATTTCTACAAGGGTATTCACATATATATCAAAATGTTCCATTTTAAATTCTGGGATTTACATACATGAGACCCTCTTTCCCTTTCCGTGGGTTTAAAGTGACGTAAAGATCATGTCTTTAAAGCAGTTTTTAAAAAGTTATGATTATGAAATGAAACCCATTTCCTTTATGCTATATGGGTTATTTATGAAATGTTTGATGATGATATATGTTTCTCACATGATAATAAAGTCAAATTTAAGGGTGCGCCCTGATAGCGCTCCAATGCATTGGGTAATGATGTAACCACTAGAGATTACAATTTTCACGATACCTTGGTGAATAACCTTGGTAATTTTCAAATGACACCTTGGGGATGGACCTTGGTGATATGTTCATGATTGTCTATGTTATATGATGTAGCCACATCTTCAAGTTATGGAAAATTTTATTTTTATTATTAAATGTATCATGATTTCTTTCTCATTCCTTAAAGTTCTTTTCATGTCCTTATTGAAGTATCTCGAGTTCACATGTAAAATGTTCCTCTTGTTTCCCTTACTGGGCCTTCTGCTCACCCTTTCTTTTGATGTATGTCCCCAGGTTATGAGATGCAGTAATGAACCTAGAATGAACTTAAGTAGACGCCTTTCAAGTGTTTAAGAAGAATGTTTTATGTTGTTTTCATGTATTATGTTCCTGGTTTCCAAGACACTAGACCTTAAAGATCCTCAGTTTTGTGTAATGTAATGAAATTTTATGTTATAAAATGGCGGGATGCTATACTTCGAGAGTTTAGCATAAAGTCGATGCTCTCTCAGTGTACTCAAAAGGATCTCAAGATGTGTAGCATGTTTGTGTCGAGTGTGAGAGTACACCAAGATATCGTCCATGAAGACCACAATGAAGGAGTCCAAGTAAGGATGGAACACTCGGTTCATCAGTGCCATGAAAACTATAGGCACGTTCGTGAGACTGAACAGAATGATTGTATACTCTTATAGACCATACCTTCTCCTGAAGGTTGTCAGAGGTATATCTGATGGTATAATGCACAACTGATGATAACCGGACCTCAAGTCAATCTTCGAGAACACCCGAGCTCTTCGAAGCTGATCAAATAGGTCATCGATCCTAGGCAAGGGATATCGGTTTTTGAACGTCAACTGGTTCAGCTTCTGATAATCCACACAAATCTGAAGGGTACCGTCTTCCTTCTTCGCAAATAAGACAGGCGAACCCCAAGGAGAATTACTAGGTTGGATGAAACCCCTTTCCTGCAACTCCTCCAACTACTTCTTGAGCTCCTACAACTCAGGTGTAGTCATCCTATAAGGAGGAATGGAAACCGGTGCTGCTCCTGGCACGATCTCAATAAAAAATTCTACCTCACGCTCCAAAGGCAAACCTGAAAAGTCCTCTAGAAATATGTCCCTGAAACGATCCACCACTGGAGGAAGGTCCAACTGTGAAGTCCCTGATCATCCAGATAAAGACAAGCAATCTGGGTTGTCACCCTTCTTAGCCCACGATGCTCGAGTCCTTGAATGGAACCAACCAGTCCATCCCAAGGATGACATCATAGCCTGTCATCTCTAGGACAAAGAGATCACATATGAAACGATACCCTGAAACCTCGAGAGGGCACTCTCTACACTGGAGTACACTATATGTCCTTGTCCCCAAAGGTGTGTCTAGTGTAAACAAGTCGGCAGAAGAAAAGATGCAGAGCCCAAGGCTCTCCAAGACAGCAACAGAGACAAAGCTATGTGTATCACCAGTATCGAAAAGAGATAAAGATAAAAATAATGCTACTAAAATCATACCTCAAACTGTAGAAGGGTCGGGATCCTGCTCTTGATAGGTCTGCTCCATGGAAAAAGACTGGCCTGCACTGCGGCCATGCGCCACTGGCTGACCACTCTGAGCTGATCCACCTTGCTGGTGCTAAGGGACTAGTGGCTAACTGCCACAGCCTCGACCTCCACCTCAGCCCGAATGGCCAAAAGAACTCCATTTCCCTAACTGGTGAGAAACTGGTGGTGCTGCTCTAGACCGAGGAGTCATGGAAGAACCCCGGTCACCAGCTTCTTGAGAGAAAACCTGGCAGAAATGATGAAGGTGACCCATCTTGCCACAATATCAGCACTCCATGGGGTCTCTCTGGCACTGCGGCCTCGTGTGCCCTGACCGGACACACTGGTATCATATCACCTGGCTGCCTGATGATGCATCCCGCTTCCTCGGATCACCGCGCGTAGACCCCCAACGGTGCTTCTTGCTGTCATCTGGAGTAAAACTAGCTCCGGAAGCAGAACCGCCCTGGCTCGTAGCTCCAGATTCTATCAGATTGTGTTCTTCAATCAGTTACCGGTTGACGATGGAAGTGATGGAAGTCAACTGGAAGATATTCAACTGCGATCGGATCTCCCGCCTGAGTCGATCCTCAAAATTCCTTGCTAAAAACACCCCACTTCCATCCCAGAGGGGTGTGAAATGTTGTAGATCAGTGAAACAAGAGGAATACTGCATGATAGAAAGAGTACCCTACTCTAATCTCATGAACTCCCGGGCTCGGTCGGCCCTCAGGGTCTCCGGGTAGAATTAGTTGTAAAACATGCACTGGAATTCCTCCCAAGCCATAACCTGCTGATGAACCACTTGTGAGATCACGTCCCACCACCTCTTGGCGGGGTCTCAGAGCATGTAGTTATCGAGCTTGACCCAGCTCTCTGGAGGTGTCTCTAGATGCTCGAAGATAGTCAACATGGCTTCCAGCCATGACTCTGCAGCCTGAGGTCCTCCTTCCCTCAAGAAAGTGGGAGGATGCTACTACTGAAAAACCCGTGTCAAGTCTAACATAGTCGAGTCAGGAGGTGGTTCTCCCGAAAAGGTCTGCATCATCCTCATAAAACCTTCCCTAAACTGCACATCAGCACCTGCAACTGGTATGACAGATGGTGCCAAGGCTGGCCCGACTGGAGGGTCGGCAGGAAGTCCCTGAGCAGCCATATCTGGAGTTTGATCACTGCCTGACGATAGACGTACAACCGGAGGACATCTCGGAGGCATATCTCTGAAATATCAAAATCACACCTTAAATTAGAAAAATAGGGATAGGAAACACAAGATTACAAAATCGGAACAGGGGAAAGAGAACACACAAGTTTACAAAACACGACTACACGGCGTGTATAAAAACTACATGGTGTGTCTTCTTAATCCACTGACATGGGCGTGTACCCCGACCCTATAGGTCGTGTAACACCTCAAACTACACGGTGTGTTGACCCAATACAAAGCATGTACTTGAAAACTATTCCCCTACCCGAGTCTCTTTACACAGCTAACCCACACGGTCTTACTTAACCTGAGACTACACGGCGTGTTTTGAACAAACATAGCGTGTACTAAACAAGGCTTTGGTGGCCCGTGTTATTAATTACACGGCTGTCTACATGGATGGACCTTACAGGGCGTGTTCCGAATAAACACGACGTGTATAGGTGAAGGTGACACCTTCCCGTGTTGTTTGTGACATGGCCGGGTACTTGAACAAGACTACACAGTGTGTTCCGAAAACAACATGGTGTGTCTAAGAGAAGGTGACGCTGACTCATGTTGTTCATGACACGGTTGGGTACCTGGACGGGACTACACGGCGTGTTCCTTTACAACATGGCGTGTTCTACTCGAGCTTCCCCGACCCGTGTTGTTAGTGACATGGCCGGGTACACGGCTCCGAACTACATGGTGTGTACCAACCGTACACGGCGTGTTCTTGATGTTACTTCCAAAACGGTGTGTCCCTGATCACACGGTCAGTGACACGGCCTAAAAACTACACGATGTATAGAAAAAAAGCACACGTCATGTATTCTGTGTTTTTCTAGAAAGTATATCAGAAACTACATAGAAGCCTAGAAAACACAGAAAACAAGGCAAAGAGGTGCCAAATTCCGATTCGTAAGGGCTCATACTCCCCTCGAATCAAAGCTCGGCATCTCCTACATTCGTAAACAAGAGAAAACGGGACCATAATCCACCAATTTCCGATTCAAGAGGGCCCATAACACCTAAAGAATCAAAATTTGGCATTCATTTAAGAAAATAAGAATACAAGCAATCCTCTAACAATCCTGCAGAGATTCTATCAAGCATCTATCACAATAGCATACATAATATACACAAAGTCTATTACAATAGCATGAAATCGCTAATGTACCCTAGATGGCGTGGCAAGAATGCATGGAATATGATTTCTATAAGTGACTATATGATGCATGAAATGGAATACCCTCATCTCATCAGGTTACGATAGAAATAGAACCGCAATAGTTAAGACAAATACAACACAAAGCATGTGAATCACTCTAGGTGAAATCATATCGACCGTAAAATCTCAAGACCATCAAAATGTAATTAACGAGGTAGTATGGCTTTTCCCTGTACACGGGTTAGCTAATCTCGAACACAGATTAAAAACAAGTACCAAATCTATCCTACCCCTGGCTAAAGGCTCCAAACAGTAAATCAAGAGAAATGAAACTCCTCTGATACAACTTTGTAATGACCCGAATCTGAAGCCCCTCCACTGGTGCCCCATACCTGGCTCTCCAGATGACCTCAAGCGCATTTCCCCAAATGCCAGAGGCTACCGACTTGCAGCGAGGGACATGGTATGTTATTGGGGAAACTATTCCCTCATATGGTAAGGTATACAAAGAAAAGAAATTAATAGTAAATAGAAGAAGAAGTAAACAATACTCAACAATGGAAACCAAACAGCAGAGGCAATGGATATAGAGTAATGATGATAATAATGCAACAGGTACAAGTTTCTAAGGAAAGCAGCAAACACAACAATGTGCATAAATAGAAGTAAAAACAATGTACTAAAATAACAGCAACTCTGGCATCATCGCAAGCCTATGCTCGGTCCCTTGCTCTCCATCTCCAAGAAATCAAGTACCAAAAGTCAAAGGGTGCTTTACCTTATCTATTCCTAGGACAAAAAAAGTCTGCTTGGGCCCAAAAGCATGGCCCAAACAGGGTGTGAGACACAATCCTAGTAGCCAATCACCCAAAGATCTATGCCTAATAGTCAATGAATACAAGGCAAGTAAAAGTGAAGGAAATAGTAAACAGAAAAACACACAGTAGCTACAATCCACAATTCTAGCATATAAAGTACAAAAGTAAACAACCAACAACAAGTAGAAAATAGGTAACCCTCTAGGTAGCTCTCACAGCCTAACCAATATGGTTCAACCTACAAGTACTATCAACCCTCTAGGAGGAACACACAGTCTCACCCCTCTGGGTCAGCTAAGAGTAGACTTTCTGAGGAAGAACTCACCATCAATTTCCCCTATAGTCTCGTATCATACTAAAGGCTCTCTGAGGAAGCACTCAACGTCTCATTCCCCATGTGGCCCACGTTGAGGAACAACAGACTCTATGAGGAAGAACTCATCATCAATTCCCCCTATGGTCTCAAATCATATTAAAAGAAACTTTGGAGAATCTCTTACGTTCATTCTCCCTATTGTCTATCACACTAGGTTCTCAAAGTCCTGTGTGAAATAAAAATGATCAGCGCGCGTGCAACGTCCAATTAAACCTCAAGAACTGCTTGGTTAACATTCTAAGGCCCAATAGCATAACAAAGCAACAGTTCCACTATCCTACAACTAGGCATGGAAACTGGAAAACGCCAAACAAGAAAAACAAGCATGGTAATTATCTAGAGTACAATAAAAACTACTCTATTCCCAAAGGTAAACCTCTACTATATCAATCAAGCAAGTAGGCAATAAATCAAGGGAAAAAAAGAAAACACACAATTCTCGTTCAAGGAAATTGGCACAATTGCACACAATAATCAAAGACCTTCTATATAAAGGCACAAACCACCTACCTCGATCCTAGGAGATCGATATATGTGAATAGCGATGACAGATTCTCCTTAGAATGTCGTAGATCTGAGAAAATGTCTGAAACACATAAACCATGATAACTTGAAAAGGAGGAGGAAATGGAAAACAAGGCTCAAGAAGAAGGAAGAACTCACCGCTGCGATTCTAACGCAATCGACGGCAGTTGGAACATAGATCGGACGGAGGCATGGGGGCTTAGGGAAGATTTTCGGTCGTACGGGTCACTCTCTGACGAATATCCTGAAGAATAAGCAAGTTCTGTCCGTCAGTCATGACCCCGGTGCGTTTAGTGAAAAGAAAAAAGAAAAGTACACGACATGCACTTTTAGAGTACACGGCGTGTACTAGGTTTTTCCATACTCCGTCAAAATTGGCCTCCACATCACCCCTACACATCGTGTGTGTGGACCAGACACGGTGAGCACACGACTTCGTGCGGGAAAAGAGTACACGGCATGTACTCAGAAAGTACACTGCGTGTACTTCAAAATTTTCCAGAAACTCCATTTTTCATAAAAATAACAGAAAAATGAAAGGTGTACCTGAAACAAAGATTCTGGTTATTACATTATCACAATAAAATATAATAGAGTGTTTACAACTAGGAACCACATCATGGTCATTGAAAAAGTTTCATATCCAAATAGCTTCCTTAGCTGCATCAGAAGCTGCTATACACTAAAATTATGATCTAGAATCCGCATCAACAAGGTTCTTTGAAATATTCCAACTCATAGCTCCTCCATTGAGGTATAAAACCTATATTTAATGTAATTTAAAATCATTTTGATTTTTTAAAAAACTTACATCAGTATAACCCCGGATGACTAGTTTCCCATCTCATCCATAAACAAAGAACATGTCTTTAGTTCTTTTCAGATACTTAAGGATATCCTTAACATTATACTAGTGATGTTTTCTTAGATCAGCTTTATATCTTATTACCATGATCAATTCATAGGCATCATCAAGTCTAGCACAAAATATGGAATACATGATTTATCCTATCACTGAATCATATGATATCTTACTTGTTCTCCATTTCTTCTATTATTTATAAAGATACATTTTATTATAAATATGTATACCATGTGAGACCAAATCCAATCCATAATTAGATTATTCCATATTAAATCACTTTAGTATCTGCTCAATGTATATACATTGACTTATTCCAAGATGCCTCTTGGATATATCTCAAATGATCTAGTTCCCTGGAATATAGGATGCTTCACCTAATTCGTTCATGGAGAAGCACTTTTTTAACCAGTTCTTAATAGACTGTAAGAATGATATTTCATTTTCAATAATTAATATGTCATCAATACATACTACCAGGATAATGAACTCATTCCCATTAAACCTTTTTTAAACACATGGCTCACATTTTTTCGTAGTGAAAACAAATTATTTTTTAGATTCATTGAATTGAATATTCCATGACCTAGATTCTTGATTTAATATTTAAATTTATCTTTGTAACTTGAATATCCTTTTGGAATCACATGGAATCACAATACCTTTTGGTTGTGTTATGTAGGCATTTTGTTGAAGGTTTCTATTATAGAAGGTTGTGTTAATATCCATCTGCCAAATTTCATAGTCATGGTAAGCTATTATATCACATATAATTTTGATGTATTTAAACATGGAAACTGGTGAAAAGGTTTCATCATAGTCAATTATTTTATGTTGATTAAACCCTTTATCAACTAGCCTTGATTTATATGTATTTACTTTACATTCTATTCCTATTTTTCTCTTGAATAATAATTTATATCTTATGCGATTAACATCAACTAGAGCATCAACCAGAACCCAAAATTTGTTCTAATACGTGGAATCCATTTTAGAATTCCACGATTCTTTCCATCTTTCATCTTTTGATGCCTCTAATGATTCTTTGTAAGATAGTACTTCATCATTTTAAACCAATAATTAGTCCCCATATTCAATGACAAGAAAACCATATATCTCTAATTCTATTATCTATATATTTATTTTATGAAATACTTGTATTTTAGGAACAACTTCTTCCATGGGGACCTATGGAATATGTTCATCTACCAACTCCTTTGTATATTGAGCATCAACTTCATCAAAGTCAATCTTGATCTCATTACCCTTTTTGAGGATGTACTCCCTCTCAAGGAAGACAACTTTTCTGGCTATAATCACTTTCTTATTTGATGGGTTGTATAGGTAGTGTCCCTTTTTTCCTTAGGATACCTTATAAAGATATACTTTGTGCCCTGGGTGCTAGTCTTTTTCCTGGGAAGGCCTTAACAAGGGCCTCACAACACCATACATGTGTATGCAATTAAAAAAATTATTTCCACTCTATAAATATAATAGAATTATGTTTTCCACTTTATTTAGTAATCAATTCAGTGTATATGCCATAGTTTTTAATTCATATCCCTAAAAGGATAATGTAATGTCCACAAAACTCCTCATCGACCTTACCATGTCTAATAGGGTACGATTCCCCCTTTCACTAACACCATTCCACTGTGGTGTGTAAGGTAGAGTGATTTGAGATAGAATCTCAAAATCCCATAGAAAGTTGATAAACTCTTGGTTAATATATTCACCACATAAATATGATTAAATATTATTTATCTTATTTCCAAGTTGATTCTATACATAATTCTTGAGTTATTTGAATTTTTAAAAAGACTCGGACTTATACCTCATCAATTAGACATAACTATATCGACTCAAGTCATCAGTAAAAGTTATGAAGTAAGAATACCCGCCTCTAACTTCCACTGAAAATGGTCCACACACATCAGTGTGTAACAATAATAGAAACACTTTTTCCCTTTCATCGTGTCCACAAAATGGTGGTTTAGTCATTTTTTATTGTAAAATAAGTCTAACACATTTTAAGTGGTTTCAACTCAAAAGGGTCTAAATAACCATTATGATATAGCATTATCGAACACTTATTGTTTACATGATGAAGACGGTGATTCCATATTTGGGTGTTATATGAGTCATGTTAACATGATTTTTTATCTACTTCAAATAATTGGTTTTCATAATTTAATACACAGAGACTATTATTAAAATTTTCATTACCATAACATATCTTGTCTATATAAAAGAAAAAAAATTATTTCAAAATTTTAAAATGAAGCCATCTGTATCTAGGAAGGATATTGAAATTATATTCTTTGTAACAATTGATACATAAGAACAAACTCTTAAAACCAATATCATTTATGTTGGAAATGAAATGTGTTAGTCTCTAATGGATAGATAAACTAACCTCACACCATTTTCATCCCAAAAATCCACCTCCCCTCTAAAAATCTTTCAGAATCAACTTGGTTTGTGCATTTGGATACATATATGAGAACCATAAGCTGTATCAGATACCCAATGTGTAGATATTGAAATATTACACTCGATAATAAACTCACCTTTAGCTTCTCCTTTATTCTGGGTGTAGTTACTCCTCCAGTATCTTTTCTTTCCATGAGAAAAACATACTGATTCATTTTTATTTCCCTGTCTCTAGATCTTCTTATACCTTAAAGGAAAGTGCTCGTGTTCTTTAGACATTTTATGATTATTGGGGCCCTTCACATTCAACTTCATTGTCTTATTCACTATAAGGATCTTGGGTTTGTTACACCCCAGGTCCTATTCCACTTATAAAATCAGTGAAATAATTTTCTAAGGAATATTCTAATTAATGATCATGTTATAATTAACAATTATACTAGTTAAAGACTTGGGTAGTGAGTAAATTATAAGATCTATGAACAACTCAACTGGGAATTTAATCCTGAAAATGTCTGGGTGTTCAATGTATCCAATAATCCAGACTACATGAGGCCTAGTTCTCACTGAATCTCTAATATTAGTTGTAAACAGAGCATTGGATGTCTCATATATCTCTTGTTTTTCATTATATTGATAAAGATACAAAAGTTGATATATTACGATATATGTATCCATGTACTCATGTTTCTTTTGAATCTTATTGGCCATGGATGATAGCATTAAACACTAAAAATTTATGGAATCATTCAAATCATTCTCATATAGTTATAAATCTTCCTCACTAGCCTCATTACCAAGTGATTTCGGAATTGTCTCCTCCAGAACATATAATTTTATTTCATGGAATAGTATGACACATACGCACTTTTTCCACTCTTATTAGTTTTTTCAAGTGATAAGGTTATCTTTCTAAAGTATAGATCACAGTGATATGTTTGAAGTCATTTTTTTCAACAAACAAGACTATAATAGTTTTAGTACTTTATCTGATAAAATTTAGATTAAAACAATAAATATTATATTTATTAATATCTCTCTATTTTATCGAAACTGAATAGACCTCACCATTGGATTAATAATATCTCATTTCTTGGATATTCTGGTATCAAGGACCCATTATTCCCCTTCTCATCACCCAGAATTTTTTCAGTCAAGCAATTTGAAGAGTGCTAGTCAGAGTGAGTATCTTGATAGGGGTGAATTTAGTACCCAATAATAATTTCTCTCAAAAATAGGCTTAAATAAAATCCCCCAGTTAATTTAAAACATCCTCGTTAATATAAATATCTTATTTTTATAAGTTATGATATTTTAAAAGATTTATCAAACATTTAATAAGTCTCAGTTAATAAAATATACAATATTACTTTAACTTTTTAAATCAATTTACTTGATGAAACCCTTATATAAACACTAATAAAGAATAAGTATCAATGTATTGGTTTTCTTTTTAAGATTAAAATAGATTTAGTTTGAAGTATAAAAATAATTCAAACAAAAACAAAACACATAGTGGAATAATATACAAGAGGTTTAATCTCAAGATGAAACCTAATCATCTCCACTTGGAAGTCTCTCACTGGTAATAATATTATATAAAATTAATCTATGATCCACAACATGGATTGGTTATACAACAACAAATTTTTCTTGTCCATGCAGGACCTATTCCACAAAACACATGGGAATAAAACAAAGTCAGTCCACACAAGTACCTCCTCTACAACATGTGGGAAAACAAGGATAAAGAGTGTTAAGAAGATTTCATGTATCTTCTAGTTAAAGTACATGAGTCTGTGTGGGATAAATAAAATATAGTAAGCCACACTGCTTGTAATGTAAATTGAATAATTAGACTGAGAAAATAAAATATGTAAATAAGTTATGTTTCTCAATTTGATATTCTCTAAAGCTTATGAATCCTTGAGTATATCTTGAGTGGTATCTCAAGTAGAGTTTCTGAAAAACACATCAAAAAAATATTGTCATAATATATTTTGTTTTTAGACTATATGAAGGAACTCAATATTTTATAAGCTCCACTATTCCTTGGTCATGTGTAAAAAATATACAACATGAAACTCTTTCATGTATACATGTATCTCTATGTGTTCTACCTTCAGTTCTCACTTAGTCCCTTTTTTTCACACATATAATTATCATTGTATATGAATGAGGGAGTATACTACTTCATTTAATAGTATCGTGAAGGTGTTTCCATGTGGAGAAAAATCATCTAGATATCCTACATCCTCGTACATAAGGATAACATATTCTTTAATAAATATCTGTAAAAAAATTAAGAACAATCATTAGTATGAATTTGGGTATTAAATTCAATAATATAACTATTAGACATATTTAAATTAAAATTAACAGAATAGTGGCAGTGAGTCTTCTTGAATTGGGAGACAATCTCTAGTGGTGATTCATTCTAATAGTGACTTAATCTGGTGGCGAGTCAGGATGGTGGTGAGTCAGGTAGTTGGAAGGTCATTCCAACACTTTATCAAATTTATATTCTAATGTAAGGTCATCTTCAACGGTGACTCAAATCTGAAATTAGGTGTTTCCAACACTTATCCATATTTTAAGTAAAATAGTGACTCTTCTTCTAAAAGTATGTGTTTCTCAAACTTTATCAAAACTCCGTTCTAGCAGTGAGACATAGCTGACAGTAGGTGTTTCCAGTAATTAGCCAAATTTTCACCAATCTTCCTTATAATTTAAAATGCTACCAAAAATACAAAACACATTTATATCCTAAAAAATATGATTTAGTGATCATTAAACAAGGATGAAAATAATATCTTTCTTTTTTATGATCACAAATCATGTAATTTTATAAAAAAGGTATCAAAGATAATGAAAAGACACATGGCATAAAAGGTAAATAGTAACATTTAGCATTAAAGATAAAGAAGATACACAGGGTACCAAAGGAAATTTTCGAAGGATATTAGTCAATAAATAGAATCAAAGAAAATATTATGTCAAATTAAGGAAATTAGTTATGACTATGAGTATGGTATCAATTTAATACGACTATATAAAATAAAATAAATAAATTCAATAAATCCTTCTCTCTATATAAAATAAATAATTGAAAAGAATAAATTCGGTTGATACTCCACCCCTATAAAATAAATAAATTACATAGATACTTATACCCCTTTTGGGATTATCAAAAATTAAAAATAAAATAAAAAATTCATAGAAAGGTAACATAATATGAATAACAAGAATAAGAATAATTAGAGAATTTACATTAAGAAAATAATTTTAAGTGCAGCCAAAAAGTTCCAACAAAAAGTTATGAAAGACATCCCCATAAAATACACTAACTAGTAAATTATTATTAAGAAGTGTGGAAGGAATAAAAGGTAATTTCACTTTCCCTTTTTCTGAAGTATAAGTCTCAACATTATATCCTGAAGGAACTAGAGGGGTATCAGTAGGGACAATCATAAGGACATCAGTCAAAGCTGAAGGAACTTGATGTTATCTGATGACGATTGGTTTAAGGTGTCGACCTAATTCCCAAAGAGATAAATTAAGAGGATAAAAACATGATTTCAAGGGTGAATTGGGATCTCTAGTTAAACCAGGATTGAAGATCTCTGAAGTAACATCTCGTGGGGTTAGATGCGTTGTAACTGGTATGCATTCTGAGCCACTAGTGTATTACCAGAAACATGAATAAATAGTTTCATAAAATTTATAAAGTCTAAAATTATTTTTCCACAAATATTATTTGCACTAAATAATTGTTTCTTCTCATCCATAAAAATATTTAACACTTGATTCATCACTTTTAACTAATCTGCCTTCTCTTTAAATGATTTAGTTACAAGAGGTATTCTCAAATTTTTCGGTACGTACTTGAAATGGACATTCAACTCATTCTTATAATATATCCTGGAAATATAATACTTGATAGCTTTAGTGATAGTATCTCTATAATTCTTTTTTTATTTAATTTACTCTCTAATCATCATGTGGTTATGGTCATTGTTATGTGATAAGTTTCTCAAACTTTTTAGAGGTATAGAAGATTCACCACTTGAAGTAGCTATGTGTTCTTCACCTAGAAATGTTCGAAGCATCTCAAAATCAAAATAAAGAGGAGGATCACAAGACCTAGAATCTATAGAAGTAATATTTTCTATCCTCTATAATAAGGAATCCATGGATTCAACAATAGAAGATATCATCTCCTCCATAGTATATTTCAAAACTACTATCTCACTTCGTATCCTTCTACTTTCCTTCTCCACTTCCATAATATGGAGGATCATATTTGTTTTAATGGGATAAATCCAAAGCAATAGAAAATTATTTTCATCCTTCTCACTGAGATTAGTAACCAAATAAGGTTTACTCTTCAACATCACACCAAAATTGGATAGAATCTTTTCTATGAATTAAAATAAGTCACTTTTAGTGACAACATTAATTGGAACACATGGAATGAAAAGTGAAGTAAATATCTCATAAGTATAAAACCTCTAAAACTCACTAAAATAATAAATCATGTTAAATAAATATCCCTCAATATCCCTTAATTCAAAAATATTTGGTCCACCATTCTTTGGTGAACTGTTAGAAAACTTATCTCATTCTTACAACATTAGACCCATCAAACATACAAAAGACTTAAAAAGACATATAACACTTGGATAACTAACAACTATTGACACACATATATAAGGTAAAACAAAATAGGTCTCAATATAACTATATAAATCTCTTGTATTCTCAAAAACATCAGGATCAACTTCCATCTAGTCAGCAGCTAACTAGTCAATAACATCAACAACCTTCATCAACTCAACCAATGACTGCTCAAAAAAATTATTCCCATCAACATATACAAGCACACTAAAAACACCATTAGTATTATCAATTGTATGATGTTATATAATTGTGGGTTCCTCCCCACCCCCCAAATAATGCTTCCTTTTCTTCTCTAGTTTTTTTGGTCCACTGAACCAAAATGTATTGGTCTTTCTTCTAATCTTGAAATGGAAACTCTTTGCGAGGGGACAAGTGCCTATGACATCTTAGTATCCTCATCTCTAATTCATCCATCAAAACCATAAGATTATCCATCGCTTTCATATTCATATATATCACCATTTTCTTCTATATCTTCTTTATCTTCACCATTTCCATTTTTTAGATGATTTGGAAGAACACTTGAACAATTCCTCACCAAAAACCTCAGTTTCCTTTTCCTCACTGCTATATTTTAAGAGTTTATCTCTAACAATGAGTGTCCTATGAGGAGTAGGAGAACCATATTATATAGAAGGATATGTTTTGGATAGTTCAGGATTACTTCCTTCATCCATAGGAAACTCATTTTCCTTATCTCTTGAGGCATCAGCCTCCTCATCAGAATATTCAACAATTTCATCTGGCTCTAATCTAGGTTCCACAAGATCTTTTGGCCTTAAAGGATGGTCAACCTTATTGAAAGTATCATAAAACCTCTCATTATAATTATCCCACTACATCTTCTAGGGGTTCCACTAATATTCATCCTTTTATAAATCACCCTATTGATACTGAAGCCTCCAGGGTCTAATACTGATTCTTCACCTTCATCAACTAGATTTTGGATTCTAGTATATCTGAGATAAAATTATGGTAGATTAAGGAATTAAAAATTGAATTTGGCTTGGTTATTTCCAACATGTGAATCATTATATATCTAAAAAGATTCATATTTTATTCTATTTTCATCAAACACAGCAAATACACATCTTAAAATAACATTGTAGTAAATTCACACATCCTTGGACAAATAATTTTCTAAATTAACCTAGAAAGAAACCACCATTCCCCATCAAGATCTATAGCTATTGTCCTACTCAAAATATCCATCTCCTATTAACTCATCCAAATAATATTCATAAAGAAAACTCTTAAAAGACTCTAGAATGTTATCTTCATAATCATTGCTAATTCCTTCATGGTTAACTCTCAAACAACTAGCCAACTACCTTGAAGAGAAAACTACATTACAGTCGTTAATTCTAGTTCTTAACGGGTCTTCAATTTTATCAAAATATAACTCAATGTACTGATAAAAATAATATACCAACCTAGGATAGAAAGACCACTAATTATTAGAGAACCATTCCACCGATCCTTGGTCCTACAGAACTTTGAACACCATTAACTTTCACAAAAGAAACCACTCTGCTTGAACTTATTTTTCAAGAACAACTACTCTCTTTGCAAGATCAGGGTTCAGAGACTCAAAAACAATTAAGAATCTCAATTCAAGATTCATCTTATTAGAAGGATCAACTTCTCTGGAAATAATTAGAAGATCATTTCATTCTAACCATGTATATTATCTCGATTTGTTCGACTAAAGAGTGAAATAAGGTCGACTATTAGGAGAGAAAAGGTAAAAATATGTCTTGAGAGAAACAACGTGAGGGAAGTGAAGTGTTGAAATTATAAAAACTTCTAACTTTATAACATTTATTGATTTAGAAATTTTAAAAAAATATGGAATAAAATTTTAATCAAAATAAAAAAGTAAAATTAGAAACGACAACAGAAACGCAAACAACTACAAATTCAAAAAGACATGATATTTTAATTGATGGGTAAAACCAATGGTGAGTAAAAACACAGCAGTGAGTAATTTCAATGGTGAGTAATTCCAACAATAATTAATTCCTATGGTGGGTAAAACATAAGGGTGATAAAAATTCAACAGTGGGTAAAACTCAACGATGAGTCCCTAAAAATTAATCTTAACCAAAATCAATCATGACTAATTCATGTTAGATGTATTTAATTCTCTCATAATTCAAAAGATTGGTGAAAATATCATCTAGATTATGTTGAGTACCAATGTATTCAAGAGCGGTATCACCCTTTTTAAAATGGTCTCTCAAAAAATTATGTCTAACATCAATATGATTTATTCTATAGTGAGATATAGGGTTCTTAGAAACATTTATAGAACTTTTATTGTCAAAATTTATAGGTATATGTCTGAATTTATATCCATATTCTAGTAAATTTGTTTTTATCCACAAAATGTGTTCACAAAAACTGCCCACATCTATGTATTCATCCTTATCAATATATAGTACAATAGAATTTGGTTTCTTACTACACCAAGAAACAACAAACTTCAACAAAAATAACATGTTCTAGAGGTTCTTTTTATATCTAACTAATAACCACTGAAATCAAAATCAGAATAACAAATTCAAATGTGTGTTCTCTTGGGTAAAATAGAAATTAATTGGTAGTATACTTGAGGTATTTGAAATTAATTTTAACATCAACTAAGTTTGAATCTTTTGAATTTTCTAGAAAACGAGCTCACATACGCACACTGAACATTATGTTTGGTTGGATAGTACTTAAGTAGATAAAACATCCAATCATACCTCTATAACTAGTTTAGTCCACTGATTTTCCACCTTTTTCAAGTTCTAATTTATATGTGTTACTCATAGTATTATCACTATTCTTAGTGTTTTCAAAATTAAAACATTTTAAAAGTTGTTTCGTATATTTAATTTTTTTTAAAATAATTCCTTATTTATTTTCAAAAATCTAAAATCCAAGAAAGAATTTTAGTTCATCCATTAAACTCATTTCAAACTCATTTCAAACTCATTTTTCATCATTTTTGAAAAACCATACATAAATATTTTTTAGAATATCCAAAAAAATATCATCTAAAAAAATTTGAAAAATTAAAACAGCTTCTTAAATTATTTTTATAAAAAGGGTAGAATCATCTATTCCTTTTGAAAATATATTTAAAATAATAAAAGAGATAATGATATCATACCAAGATCTATGATCTTGTTTTAAACTATATAAATCTTTTGATAACTTGAAAATGTTATTTGGGAAATGAGGATTTTAAAAACTGGGGGGGCTATTCAATGAAAACATCATCAACTATATACCCATTCAAGAATTAACTTTTAATATACATTTGATATAGTTTTAAATATATATGTGCTGGATAGGTTAGTAGTATTTTAATGGATTAAAGTATGGATACAAGTGAAATGGTCTCTTCATATTTTATACCCTCTTCTTGACAATACCCTTGTGCAACTAGCCTTTCCTTATTCCTTACTATTGTTCCATATTCATGAACCTTGTTTCTAAAACCCCCATTTAGTTACTAAAGTAAAGGTTTATTTAGTTATATTAGAAATTTCCCATTATTTATTTCATTTAAATTAATTAATTTCTTATTGTATATCCATTACCCATAACTCATCACTAATTTCATCATTGATGTTCTTTGGTTCAACCTATGATAAGAATTCTTTTTGTTCAACCTGGTTTCTTAGAGAGGCTATAGTTTGTGTACCTATATATAAGTCTCTAATAACATAATATAAAGGGTGGTATTTAATAGTCTTAACATCTTTATATAAATAATGGTTGTTCACTTTAGGATTCTCTATAGGTTCATGTTCATGTTGTCAAAGGTCCTTAAAACTAGACAATTTTTATGATTGTTTAATAGAAGAATCAGAAGGTTTGGAATTTAATTTTAGGGTCGATGAATCTTCCACAATGTTTTTTGATGAATTATTGGGCTCATGTGGATCTGTATCATCAAATTTCGTATAAATATATTGTTCCACAATCTCAGTTCTTTTGTTAAAAATTTTAATATTTACTAGAAGTTGAATAACCTAGGAAAATTCCGTCATCGCTTTTGGAGGAAAACTTGTTAAGATTATCCTTGGTATTAAGAATAAAAACTTTACAATAAAACTATAAAGTAATTAACCTTAATATTTCTATTATTACAAAGTTCCTAAGGATTTTTCTTTAAGATAGGTCTAATCAACACTCTGTTAGTGATATTGCAGGTAGTGTTCACAGCCTCTTCCCAAAAGTAGATAGGTAATCCAGAATCATTAATCATAGTATAGTAAGTCTCTTGAAGTATTCTATATCTTGTTTCTATAACTCCATTCTATTGAAGGGTCCTAGGAGCAGATAAGTTATTATTATAGCCATTTTTTGGGTAATCAGATTCAATGTATTGAATTTCAAACTCACAGCCATGGTAACTTATTGAGATTTTAATTCTAAGACCATATAGTTTTTCTAAATATTTAACATACCTAGAAAAATAAGAACAAGCTTAAATTTCGTGAGCTAAAAATAATACCAAGGTATACCTAAAAAATTCATCTACAAGTACATAAAAATAGTTCTTACCATTTAATCTAGAAACTTTTCATGGTCAGAACAAGTCTATGTGAACCAACACAAGAGGTTGAGAAGTTGAAACTTCATGCTTTAATTTAAAATTAATATTGTGTTGTTTCAATTTTTGACAGGGGTTATAGAATTTTTCATTTGAGTATTCAAGTTTGGGTTGATCACTGACTAATCCTTAACTAGTAGGCTTTCTAATTGATTGAATATCTCATTTTTACAAGAGTATGAATATCACATTTCTACAATCTTTTGGATTTTTTAGCACTGAAAAAAGTCATTTTTAGCGCTTTTAAAAGTATAATTTGTAGAAGATTTTTTGATCCTTAATTTTATATTTAAATAATTATAATTTTATTATTTTTCTTATTTAGATAGGGGTGAATATTGGTGACATGATACGTGAACATGACACTGGAAAACCAAACACACTATTAAATAATACCATCTCTAACCTAGGAAAACATTTCTTGAAAACGGTCTCTAATGTACATCATCCCCAACACCATTTTACTATTTTTCTATAGTTTAATTCAAAATTTTGTGTTGCGTTGTAGCAACACCAGTTTAATTTTTTATTATTTTAATTTTTAAAATTATTCTAATAATTAAAAATATAATTTTATATATTACTTTGTTTACTTAATCATTATATTTTTTAATGGCTTCAACCTTCTCATCCTTTCCTTTATATTTTTTCTAAGGTTTGGTTATGTTGTGGGAGATTTTGGTGGTGAACTACAGGTTTGAGGTGGTGTTTTGACTGTTCTAGGGGCCCCATGGGTTGTAAAATGGATTGGAGAGCCCTTTTGGATTTTGTTTTGGCATGGGTGAGCTTCTATGTAAAATAAGTTGTATGACTACACATTAAGTAAGGGATAGTTTTTATGTTTTGGGAATAGGGGAAGCATAAGATGGGGAATACCCCAATTAGATTTTTTTTGTAATCAATGATTAATCCAAAATTTACTCAAGGATAAATTTTGTGATTAGTGAAATTAAATCAAATAATATAGATAATCAAAAAATACTAGAACTAAAGTGTAGGCTCATAAAATAATATTTATAATTAATTTAAGAAATCAAATAATTACATTGTGAGGAATTCTTTCTTAATTGATTAATATGCCAACATCTCTAAGTTATATTTTCATTATATTGTAGGAATCAAGAGTAGATTCCCTTTAGCAGTGATACAAACATTTCCACAAACCTCTTAACATATCTATAGAAATTGCAGGGTTCTATCATGATATATCCTAATGCTTGCATTATTTTTCTTTGATCACCCTAAGAATCACTTCAATGAATGATTCTCTTAGTTCTCTCTAGAATTTTGAGTTGTGGTGGAGGAGGATCACCCTCCATTATTGAGATCATTCTTGTATATAAGGTTATATGGATTTGAGAGGATTCTCTCAGGATCAAAGTGTTTACAATAAAAGAATTTTCTCTTTTAAGAACATAATATAATTGATTTTATATACCACTAGGGTTAGAAAATAATAATTTC
This sequence comes from Viscum album, assembly GCA_963277665.1. Classification (NCBI taxonomy): domain Eukaryota; kingdom Viridiplantae; phylum Streptophyta; class Magnoliopsida; order Santalales; family Viscaceae; genus Viscum; species Viscum album. The sequence continues at coordinate 677,735,646 of OY728128.1, read as the reverse complement.
ACATATTCCATTATTATTTCTGTAATCCCTACAGAACACCATGTATATAATAATAATAATAATATTATTATTATTATAGACATGAGCTAAACTTCTGAATTTAATTAAATATTATTTACTCAAATAATATTCAATATATACAATTTATCACTGGACCATTAACCTCGGTCTTCCATTCCTCCACAATATTTATCGAAACATGAATAATGACTATTTATTTAACAAATAAATATCACTTAATTATTCTCTAATAAATAAATAAATATTATATTTACTAAATAGAAAATATATATTTTTTAAATATTCTGCTCACATAATATCGTCTTGAATTAATGGTGATGGAATATATGTGATTAATTAAACATGAAAAGTTATTAAATCACATACAGGATTTTTATTTATTCAACTTATTAAATAATAAACAATATTATATTATTTAACTCAGATTCTGGATACACTTAGTGTGTCACACTCTTGGCCTCTTTCTAAATGGAATTAGGAAAAACAGACCAATTTCTAAGGTTAACATCTATAAAACATACCAATGAACTAATACAGAAATAAGTTAATGTTGTGATGACAAAAAACCTCATACAAATTCTTTTTGTGTAATATAATCCCTTTATTGTGGTGTCTCTAATCAGGTAGGTTGCTGGATGTGCTCTATGTATCTTTATTTGAATTTCTCGAAATAAAAAATGCCTATATAAAACCATGTCCATAGATTTATTAAGGTGATATCATTTCCATAAAAGGGTTTATGATATCAACTACATTTAAAAAACATTAGGTAAATATTTTTTCTCATATTATTAAGCAATAAAATATAACTCGTGATGCACCCAACATATCCTACATCGCTGCGAACATATGTTATCATGGTTTTCATCAATAGAGAAAAGTACATTAATTATAATTCTCATCAATAATAATATTAAATTATAAGGATCTATACATTTGTACTTTGATAGAAACATACAATGAAACATAAAAATGTGGATTTCATACTAGCACGTCTCATTCTCATAATATCTTACACTATATTACCAAGGGAATACACCATGAAGAGGTTCCTCAAAGTCCTATAATTTTACACCCTTTGTAGAATATATCATTTTTTCCCTCAAATCATTTAATCTAGCCATATAACATATTTTTAATAATAATATCATGTCACTTCTAGGTTCTCATCATATTAGGGAACTGCTATGACATTTCAGTGTGATAGCTACTCTTAAAACATTATCACACACTATGTCACACTGAATAAAAATCATGACGTGATAATAAGTTTATTAATATTAACAAATGAATATAGGTTATCATAAAGTATAAAAAATATGGTTATAGCTCACCAACTCCAATAGAATTCTACTTTCACTAGATTCAGCTGCTACAATATCTTCAGTCTGCTAGCTCTCACATGATACTCATTAAACTTAGAAGATAGACCATTAGTCTAGGGGCCTACCATGTTTTCTTATGTGGGAACTCTACTTACTGCTACTTCACCCATCTGAGAAAAATCCCTCAATAGGTGATACTTATGGATTATATGCTTTGTATTTTGGTATTCCCTTAGCTCTTTGAAAAGATCCACCAGTTTAGTATTATCACAATACAATGTGATAGGGTATTTATGACTAGGAACCACCTCAAGATCATTGAAAAAGTTTCATATCCAAATATCTTCCTTAGCTATATCATAAGCTTCTAAACACGAAGATTATACTCTAGAATCAGCAGCAACTAGGTTCTTTGAAATATTAAAACTCATAGCTCCCCTACTGATATAGAAAACATATATTCATTGTGATTTCATATCATTATAATTTGTTTATAAACTAGCATCATTATAACCCTAGATGACTAGCTTCTCATATCATCTATAAACGCAGAAAATGTCCTCAGTTCTTCTCAGATACATAAGTATATCCTTAAAATTATACCGATGATGTTCTCTTGGATCGGCTTTATATATTTTAACCATTCTCAATTTATAGGCACATCAAGTCTAGTAAAAAATATGGAATACATGATTTATCCTATCACTAAATCGAATGAGATCTTACTTGTTCTCCCTTTCTCTTATTATGTCTAAAGATTCATTTAATTAGAAATATTTATACCATGTGACACCAAAGCCAATCCCTTATTGGATTATTCTATATGAAATCACTTTAGTATCTGGTCAATGTATGTACTTTGACTTATTCCAAGATGCCTCTTGGATCTATCACGAATGATCTAGTTCCCTGGAATATAGGATATTTCACCTAAGTCCTTCATGGAGAAACACTTTTTTAACCAGTTCGTAGGAGACTGTAAGAATGGAATGTCATTTTCAACAATTAATATGTCATCAACATATACTACTAGGATAATGAACTCATTCCCATTAAACCCTTTTTAAACACATTTCTCACAATGTTTCTTAGTGAAACCAAAATATTTTATAGATTCATTGAATTGAATCTTCCGTGACCTAGATTCTTTATTTAATCTTTAAATGGATATTTTTAACTTCTATTTCCTTTTGGAATCACATGGAATCACAAACCCTTTTGGTTTTTTCATGTAGGAACTTTCTTAAAGGTTTCAATTGTGAAAGGTGGTTTTGATATCCATCTGTCAAATTTTATAGTCATGGTAAGCTATTATATCATGTATAATTTTGATTTATTTAAACATGGAAACTGGTGAAATGGTTTCATCATAGTAAATTTATTTATGTTGATTAAACCCTTTATACACTAGCCTTTATTTATAGGTATTTACTTTACCTTAAATCCCTAGTTTTTCTCTTGAATACTCATTTACATACTACAGGATTTACATCAACTGGAGCATCGACCAGAACCCAAAAATTTGTTCTAATACATGGAATCCATTTTAGAATTCTTGGATTATTTACATCTTAAGTATTCTGATACCTCTAATTCTTCTTTGTGGGATAGTGGTTCATCATTTTAAACCAATAATTAGCCACCATATTCTAGGAATATAAAACCATATATCTATAATTCTCTTACATCTATATTTAATTTATGTAATACTTGTGTCTTAGGAACTAATTCTATAAGGCCCCATCCTTAATCCTTACATAATGTTGAGTTATTACAAGATTACACATTGAGGATCTTTTCAGGTTTAGAGTTTTAGAGAATTATATCATAAAACTTGAATTACATTCCACATTTAAACAAAGTGGTAACATAAAAAAAATTTATTCATTTTTTCCCATCAACGGAAACATATTTAAAAATAAAGCATGGATTCTTTCTTGACACTTCCTTGAAACTATCATCATATCATGTACCTTTCCCTTGACCTGTGAAAAACATTTCAAAAAAACTTGGGATGAGCATAAAAAGATCAGTAAGGGTTATAAAAATATGGAAAGGAAACATGAGTTCATATATACATAAGAATGAAATCATACATTACCCATAAAACATAGGCACTTTAACATACCTCATTAAATCATGAATAAATCATAGAAATCATAAGACATAAAGGTAACTTGAGGCATTCATAACATTCATACGTAGGGAGTAACACTCTTGGTTACGTTTGGAATACCCATCACAATATAGTCCCTAAATCTCTTTGGAGAAACCTTAACGTTTAACCCCTTCACGTTACCTAATGCATTGGAGAGCTATATCAGGCTCACCCGCCCTTAGTTTATCACGAAACCACCCGTTTTCATAACAATGCCCAAGAACCATAACATAAACGTATCACATAAAACATTCATAAAGGAAACATAACATTTCCACATTTCAATCACAATATACCATTTTAGGATATTGAAATAATGAATCCATTGAAAAAGAAACCATTTCCAAAAGCATTTAAAACATTTAATAAAGATATTTTTGAACCAAAGTGTCTCATACCACCTTGAAGCTTTTAAAATTTTAAACCATTAATATCCATATAAATTAATCCTTAAAAACATTTTGAAAACATGGATATTAATAAGAACAAATCATTAAAACATTTAACGCGATATTTTGGTTAAAGGGGTTTTACCAAAATTAGAGACACTTGAATACAATAATTGAGGAATAACATTTAGTCAGAACTTTATAATATCATGAGAATAAATGGATTCATGATATTATATTCCAAAGGACAGTATATACACCATATAAGAGTGAATTGGTGCATAACAACAATGAAGTCTCAATAGAAATGTCAAATGTGATGAAATCCCTTATAAAGAAGGTATCCTTAAATTAAGGATAAATAAATCTCATAATTATGTGTGAAAAATATAAATACACCCAATATAAGTGGATATTAAGTGTAAAACAATAAAAGTTCATTCACACATATTAAAAGTATGACATATTCAATAACTACATGTTGAACCCAAAGAAATCGAAATGGGGTTAAAAAGTTCCCTTGGTAAAATTCGACAGCCTAACGACATCACTTCAAAATTCAGAAAATGAGTTGATGAGAGATAAAAAGGGCATCTCATCACTTGGAAATAAAATTTACATCAATAAGGATATAAAAGAACATATCCCAACAAAATAGTATGTGAATTAAAAGACATAACGAAACAAGTCTTTTAAAAAGAGGAGGGTGAAAGGTCCCCTTACTGAGTTGGGTAACTTTCGAAACGTACACCCCTTGGAAGAAGGGTCACACAATGAAGATGTGAATACCCATAAATGAAATTATACTACACAAAGTGTATAATAATGGGAATTACATACACCAATCAAAGGAAATAGTGGCAAACGTAGCATAAATGTCATGAGAATAAAAGTGAGATGAAAAATCCCTTACGAAAACTCGGCAGCCTAACGGTGCCACTTAAATCTTCCAAAAATGGATTGATGAGATCAAATAGGGTCTCTCATAATATGAAAAAAAATTATAGTATGATGAATATAAAATAACATCCCGAACATAAGAATGATGAGCTTATAAGAAATGACATAAAAGAGATTACTTAAAAAGAACGAGAGAGGTTAGATCCCTTACAAAAATTCGGCAGCCTAACGGCGCCAATCAAAACTTCCAAAATGGATTGATGAGAGAGAATAGGGTCTCTCATAATATGAACATAAAAATTACAGTAAGAGTAATATAAAGTAACATCCCAATCACAAGAAAGGTGAGCTTAAAAGGTATGACATAAAAGAGTGTACTTAAAAAGAAAGAGAGGAGTTGGATCCCTTACCTCAGGTCCGACATGACTCGATCGTTCTTTAATCTCATGAATAATAAACTTGAGTTAATTTCTACTTCCTTAAGAACCTTTTTCAAGTTAATTATTCCTTTTTTATGACTTATTACCATGTCATGAACACTATGTTATTATTTAAGTTAATAACGGCCGTTTTAACGATCATTGGTACTTGAGTTAAAAATACTCTTTATAATTACAAGTTGTTCATGTGGTAAAATATCCATTATATCATGATTTAGATATCATATATATCATATATATCTAGTATATTCATGCATTTATATTATTACATAACATTTAGAGTTAAGAAATGAAATGCACCGTTCATGGAGACGGTAAGTCATACGTACGCATGAACGCTACTTCCATTTCTATTTCATATTTAATGGAATCAAAACATAATTATACATAATAGTATTTTAATTCCAGAATGTTATCATATATAATATCATTAAATATATCCTTTATACAAACCACATATGGTATTAACGAATCAAATCACTTTGAGGGGGCGGTAGTCCGCACTTCCTAAAATGAAGATATCGTGTATACCCATAATGGAAGCCATAAAGGTATGACACAAATGAAAAATACAGAAGCTTAAGGAAAACATAAACATATTATATATCATATATAAATTTAGTGACATCATAATGGCCACCATGAAAGGTGTTAAGAGAAGATTGAACAATCATCGTTTCGTGAGGCAGTAATTCGCCATCCACAGAAATAGTATGTTCTTTAACCATTAGACGAAGGTGTGTCTAAGTGTAGCTCGAATCCTTAACATAAAAATATACTAGTATATTTAAGATACTGGTTTTGTTACAAAAGAAAGGAATAAAAAGAGTTTATGGGGGTGGAGAATCAAAATAAAACAAAAGGACTCAAGTGAAGACATTACCTTAAAATCGGGTAACTCCCTTTAGTTTGAGCTCAAAGGCTTCCTTGGGAAGACTTCTGACCAAAGTGAGGCATCTAAGTGTTAGATAGGTATGTGGAGAGACAAAATGGGCTGGGGTTGGCCGAGCCAACGGCTTTGGAAGTGTGGGTAAGGAGGTAGAGGTGGGGGCCTTTTATAAGAGGAGAGGAGGGGCACTCTTGGAAAGTAAAGAAATGTTACTTTATTTTAGAATTATTTTCGGATTTTAATGGTCCCACATTGATGTGTTTCTACGATAAGGTATAAGGGTTCGAAATCCACAAATCCAATAGGTTTTGGACATGTTTAGGTCTTATATTTTACATTATCTTCCCATTTTATTTAAATCGTTAAATAATGAGGTCATCGCTGCATCATCATGATGTCATAAATAATTTAATTTATTTAATGGATAAAAATTAAAAAAACACTATGATGTAGGAAATCCTTTTATCTTTCCAATGACTATTTATAGTCAAAAATCTGACTTTTATAACCTCATTTAAAAATTGTTTTAGTAAAACAACTCATGTTTGTGTCATTTTAATTTTAACATTAAATAAAAAGGTATTTATGTCATTTTCCAACCAAAGTGGCTCCATGGGGTCCCCAAGTTGACAAATGGATTTTCCTGGTCATCCATGACTCATATAATGAGGGTAGGACATGTTTCTAGGTCATTTCATATTATTAAAACATTATTTTTACCTTAAACTACACTAATTACCTCTAATCACGATTAAAACTTAATAAGTTACTATTCACCAAAAAATATATTTTAATCCCATTGAACCACATTTTACTTCTTAATGACAACCATGTATGTCGGATTTTTGAAATTCAAAACGCAAAGGAAGCAAAATTTCATTTAAACGGAAAATCAGTTTTTATAAGTACAACTTAGTGTTTTCACTATTCCTCAAAAATTAAAGTTTTTCATAAAATTACCAAAAATTCACCCTAATCTATATTTGATATTCCAAATTCAAAAATGATGTATATTTTACAAACTTGATAACATATAATTTTCATTAATTAATTTAATAATTAATTCCTGCTGTCAGAGCAAATAGCGTGTTTTTATGAAACAATATATATCAAAAGATTGACACTAGTTTAAGCCAAATTTCAAAGTGAAATTAATTCCAATGAACACTATTTGATTAAATGGTAAAAATATATTCTAATTTCACTTTAAAACCAATTAAAAAGATAATCTAATCATATAAATAAATTATATTAAAAAGAGGTTTTGAATTAAAATACAACATTTGTCACTATTCATTAAAAATTGAACTTTTTCAGAAATATACCAAAAATTTACACAAAGTAAATTTTGATGTCCCGATTCTAAAGAAGAATTTTATTTTGTCAAATATAACACATAAAATTGTCAAAAAGTGGATTTAAAAGAGCTTCGCCTTCAAAAGGCAATTGATTGACCTTTTAAAGAATATTAGAATGTTTACGCTTAAAATTGGATTCATTCGCATTTTTAATCCTCTAACATTTATTGTAAAAAGTAAAAATATTTGACAAACATATATAATCATTTTGTAGTTAGTTCTATTCATTCCTGCCATCACAACAGTTAGGTGTTAACTACCATTTAAAATAATATTATTTTATTATTAGAGTGCAACGTAAGATTCCCAAGAAACTCGTTGTTGTGTGTTGGGTACGCCATCGAGAATAGTGTCCCCTTTAAAGTTATATTAATATTTTATTCACAAATATGGATAAATGTGAAAATGTCATACTCTTTATTTACCTGGGGTGTTACATCCTTCCCCCCTTTTGGGAATTGCGTCGTCACAATTTTAAAATTGGGCTTGGAAACTTCATTGAAAATCCCACATCGGAACAAGAGTCAGTAAAACAATCACTTTAAAATAAAGAAAGATAAGTACAAAGGTCACACGAGTTAACCCATACTAGGATTCCAAGTATGAAAATATGGACATAGAGGAAAAAACAAAGGGTTATGTTTTGATGGAGAGTGATAGTAAACATGTCTAGGAGAAAGTTAACCATAAGAGAATCACAAACTTGTGATGGGTTAAATGGTATTCGATTCCCCAGTAGGAAAAGTTAACAGACAACATTTTTGTTTTAAGTTACTTTTCATTGAGGAATTTATTTTTGAGCCTAACTAAATCATAATTAAACATACTTACTTGTCATGTAGACTTTCAACTTTTACTAGATTCCTTAATCAAACTCATATTTCTCCAAAAGACGAGTATTTAGGAAGACTTGTAAGCATTAAGAGTACTATAATCAATTTCTTGAGAATCACCTAATCCACAAAAGAGAACTATATACTTCCCATGTCTTTAGACTCTAACCAAAACCAAAACTAAAAAGGTTAGTACAAGATCAGATAATCCAGAAAAGGATAACCCTTTATAAAAAGAAAATCTATTCTTAATCTCCAAAATTTGTCCAACAAAACCCAAAGTTCAATGAGGACCATTCGATAAACAATTTGTCCATAAAATTCTTTAAATAATCCAAACTACGATTGAAACCCAAATATTTGAAGGATTTAGTCACATAGTCTTCCAAGTTAAATCGTAACATTTATCTCCAAACAACATCAGTTACTCCTAAAGTCTCGTATTGAAAAGTAATTTACCTAATAACATATCCTCCATGATAGGTTAATCATTTTCATAAATAACCCAAAATAAACTTACTCTTAATTCATAATGTCACCTAACTAAAAAAAATAAGTCATACTAACCAGGGACTTCACGTAGTCCAGTGGTAGGCGATAAATTCCAGTTTCACTTTGGTTGTGGGTTCGATTTCCACAGCTTTTTCCGACACGATGGGTTGTCACATGGTCTGCGTGTTGTCCTTTTTCCAAAATATATAATTCTAAAATCATTCCCCAAAAAGAGATAAAATCATCAAAAATAACCCTAACATAATTTAACCTCAATTTTATCTCATGCCTTTCACTTCCATCATAACATATAGTAACCCATAATTACCTCAAAAGTAAGGATCATATAAACCCAAATGGTTCTTTATAACTATGTCCAAAAAAGAACAGATAACTATTCCTTGAATAAAATTTTCATATATTAAACATCAGGGTTACACATACTATAAAATGTCTTCTAATGTAACCCCATCATCAAAAGAGACATAATACTCTTAAGAATTTCACCATAACTCATGAAGCCCTTAAATGTTGACTTCTTACTCATTCAACATTCTTCATGATCCATTAACCATTCTTTTCCAACTTATTCTGAAATACTTCTTTCCTACAAACAAAATCATGAATCATATCCTAAGATTCCAAGATAGGAAAACAAAAGTTATGAAATAATTCATACCTTTGATTGGTCATTGTCAGATTCTTCATCCTCAATCGGAATGGCATTAGGTATTGGTAAACGAATATTTGTACGATCTTGGTGATCCCATTAACGGATCTTCTTCATAGGACATGTGTTTCCATAATTACCATGCACACCACATTTAAAACATTCAATTGATCCCTCAGAAAGAACTTATTTCCCTTTCCTTGAGTCAACTGGATGCTTCCTTTTTTCATGGCCGGTTCTTGCTTTATGACCTTCATTTCCACATCTATAGTATATTTCTGTCCCTTTGAAACATTTTCCTAGGTGTTTCTTTACACATCTTTGACACGTAGATTTTTTAACACACTTACCTTTATGATTGTTACCTATAGTTTCGTAGGGATTTGTTTCTCGCATATATGATGCCTTAGAGAAATCACCAAGGTTTAGGTGGTCAATCATGACTCCAGATATTTGGTTGAGGATAAACACAAGAGTTCTCATTGTAGCTCCCTTATCATTTAGTTGCTCGCTCAAAAGACTGTCACAGTTTCCTTCACATCCACTGTTACTTTGGTGCCTACTAGATCCTGCCATTTACTAAAACCAAAAAGGTCAGTGTGATTATATCAACAAAACCATCATGTACTAATGAGGAAGATAAACACTAAGATATACTTACTCATTCACTTTATCTAAAACTAGGACTCTTTCTGAAATCCTAACCATTATGGTAATGTCACTTATTCTTAAAGAATACCCTAATCTCTAAAGTTATCTAAACCGACCTCTAATACCAACTATATGGCCCCATCCTTAATCCTTACTTAATCTTGAGTTATTACAAGATTACACATTGAGGATCTTTTCAGGTTTAGAGTTTTAGAGAATTAGATCATAAAACTTTCATTACATTCCACATTTAAACAAAGTGGTAACATAAAAAAATTGTATTCATTTTGTCCCATCAACGGAAACATATTTAAAAATAAAGCATGGATTCTTTCTTGACACTTCCTTGACACTATCATCATATCATGTACATTTCCCTTGACCTGTGAAAAACATATCAAAAAAACATGGGATGAGCATAAAAATCTCAGTAATGGTTATAAAAATATGGAAAGGAAACATGAGTTCATATATACATAATAATGAAATCATACTTTACCCATAAAACATAGGCACCTTAACATACCTCATCAAATCATTAATAAATCATAGAAATCATAAGACATAAAGGTAACTTGAGGCATTCATAACATTATTACATAGGGAGTAACCCTCTTGGTTATGTTTGGAATACCCATCACAGTATACTCCCTAAATCTCTTCGGAGAAACCTTAACGTTTAACCCTTTCGCATTACCCAATGCATTGGAGAGCTATATCGGGCTCACCCGCCCTTAGTTTATCACGGAACCACCCGTTTTCATAACAATGCCCAAGAACCATAACATAAATGTATCACATAAAACATGCATAAAGGAACCATAACATTTCCTCATTTCAATCAAAGTATAACAGTTTAGGATATTGAAATAATGAATCCATTCAAAAAGAAACCATTTACAAAACCATTTAAAACATTTAATAAAGAGATTTTTGAACCAAAGTGTCCCATACCACCTTGAAGATTTTAAAATTTTAAACCATTAATATCCATATAAATAAATCCTTAAAACCATTGTGAAAACATGGATATTAATAAGAACAAATCATTAAAACATTTAACGCAATATTTTGGTTAAAGGGGATTTACCAAAATTAGAGACACTTGAATACAATAATTGAGGAATAACATTTAGTCAGAACTTTATAATATCATGATAATAAATGGATTCATGATATAATATTCCAAAGGACATTATATACACCATATAAGAGTGAATTGGTGCATAACAACAATGAAGTCTCAATAGAAATTTCAAATGTGATGAAATCTCATATAAAGAAGGTATATTTAAATTAAGGATAAATAAATCTCAAAATTATGTGTGAAAAATATAAATACACCCAATATAAGTGGATATTAAGTGTAAAACAATAAAAGGTCATTCACACATATTAAAGGGATGACATATTCAATAACTACACGTTGAACCCAAAGAAATCAAAATTGGGTTAAAAAGTTCCCTTGGTAAAATTCGACAGCCTAACGGCATCACTTCAAAATTCAGAAAATGAGTTGATGAGAGATAAAAAGGGCATATCATCACTTGGACATAAAAATTACATCAATAAGGATATAAAATAACATATCCCAACATAATATTATGTGAATTAAAAGACATAACAAAAGAAGTCTTTTAAAAAGAGGAGGGTGAAAGGTCCCCTTATCGAGTTGGGTAACTTTCGAAACGTACACCCCATGGAAGAAGGGTCATACAATGAAGATGTGAATATCCAAAAATGAAATTATACTACACAAATTGTATAATAATGGGTAGTTCATACTCCACTCAAAGGAAATAGTGTCAAACGTAGCATAAATGTCATGAGAATAAAAGTGAGATGAAAAATCCCTTACGAAAAATCGACAGCCTAACGGTGCCACTTAAATCTTCCAAAAATGGATTGCTGAGATCAAATAGTGTCTCTAATAATATGAAAAAAAATTACAGTATGATGAATATAAAAGAACATCCCAAACATAAGAATTATGAGCTTATAAGAAATTACATAAAAGAGATTACTTAAAAAGAACGAGAGAGGTTGGATCCCTTACGAAAATTCGGCAGCCTAACGGCGCCACTCAAAACATCCAAAATGGATTGATGAGAGATAATAGGGTCTCTCATCATATGAACATAAAAATTATAGTTAGAGTAATATAAAATAACATCCCAATCACAAGAAAGGTGAGCTTAAAAGGCATGATATAAAAGAGTGTACTTAAAAAGAAAGAGAGGAGTAGGATCCCTTACCTCGGGTCTGACTTGACTCGATCGTTCTTTAATCTCCTGAATAATAAAATTGAGTTAATTTCTACTTCCTTCAGATCCTTTTTCAAGTTCATTATTTATTTTAAATCACTTATTACCATGTCATGAAAACTATGTTATTATTTAAGTTAATAACGGTCGTGTTAACGATCATTGGTACTTGAGTTAAAAATACTCTTTATAATTACAAGTTGTTCATGTGGTAAAGTATACATTATATCAAGAATTGTATTCATGATGTAGATATCATATATATCCTATATATCCGGTATATTAATGCATTTATACTATTACATAACATTTAGAGTTAAGAAATGAAATGCACCGTTCATGGAGACCGTAAGCCGTACGTACGCATGAACGCTACTTCCATTTCTATTTCATATTTAATGGAATTAAAACATAATTATACATAATATTATTCTAATTATAGTGTGTTATCATATATAATATAATTGAATATATCCTTTATACATACCACATATGGTATTAACGAATCAAATCACTTTGAGGGGGCGGTAGTCCGCACTTCCTAAAATGAAGATATTGCGTATAACCATAATGGAAGCCATAAAGGTATGCCATAAATGAAAAATACATAATTTTAAGGAAAACATAAACATATTATATATCATATATAAATGTATTGACATCATAATGTCCACCATGAAAGGTGTTAAGAGAAGATTGAACAATCATCGTTTCGTGAGGCAGTAATTCGCCATCCACAGAAACAGTATGTTCTTTAACCATTAGATGAAGGTGTGTGTAAGTGTAGCTCGAATACTTAACATAAAAACATCCTAGTATATTGAAGATACTGTTTTTGTTACAAAATAAAGGAATAAAAATAGTTTAGGGGGTGGAGAAGCAAAATAAAACAAAAGGACTCAAGTGAAGACATTACCTTAAAATCGGGTAACTCCCTTTGGATTGAGCTCAAAGTCTTCTTTGGGAAGACTTCTGACCAAAGGGAGTAATCTAAGAGTTAGATAAGGATGTGAAGAGACAAAATGGGCAGGGTTTGGCCAAGCCAAAGGCTTTGGAAGTGTGGGTAAGGAGGTAGAGGTGGGGGCCTTTTTTAAGAGGAGAGGAGGGGCACTCTTGGAAAGCAAAGAAATGTTACTTTATTTTAGAATGAGTTTCGGATTTTAATGGTCCCACATTGATTTTTTTCGAGGATAATGTGATAAGGGTTCGAAATTAACCCATACAATAGGTTTTTTACATGTGTAGGTCTTATATTTTACATTATCTTCCCATTTTATTTAAATCGTTAAATAATGAGGTCATCGCTGCATCATCATGATGTCATAAATAATTTAATTTATTTAATTCCTAAAAATTAAGAAAAACACTATGATGTAGGAAATATTTTTAGCTTTCTAATGACTATTTATAGTCAAAAATATGACTTGTATAACCCCATTTAAAAATTGTTTTAGTAAAACAACTCATGTTTGTGTCATTTTAATTTTAACATTAAATAAAAAGGTATTTATGTCATTTTCCAACCAAAGTGGCTCCATGGGGTCCCCAAGTTGACACATGGATTTTCTTGGTCGGCCATGACTCATCCAATGAGGGTAGTACATGTGTCTAGGTCATTTCATATTATTAAAATATTATTTTTACCTTAAACTACACTAATTACCTCTAATCGCGTTTAAAACTTAATAAGTTACTATTCACCAAATAATATATTTTAATCTCATTGAACCACATTTTACTTCTTAATGACAACCATTTATGTTGTATTTTTGAAATTCAAAACACAAAGGTGGAAAATTTTCATTTAAATGGAAAATCAGTTTTTATAAGTACCACTTAGTGGTTTCACTATTCCTCAAAAATTAAAGTTTTTCAGAAAATTACCAAAAATTTACCCTAAGCTATATTTGATATTCCGAATTCAAAAATGATGCCTATTTTAAAAAATTCATAACATATAAGTTTCATTAATTAATTTAATAATTAATTCCCGCTGTCAGAGTAAATAGCGTGTTTTTATGAAACAATATATATCAAAAGATTGACACTAGGTTAAGTCAAATTTCAAAGTGAAATTAATTCCAATGACTACTATTTGATTAAATGGTAAAAATATATTCTAATTTCACTTTAAAACCAATTCAAAAGATAATCTAATCATATAAATAAATTAGATTAAAAAGAGGTTTTGAATTAAAATACAACATTTGTCACTATTCATTAAAAATTGAACTTTTTTGGAAATATACCACAAATTTACACAAAGTAAATTTTGATGTCCCGATTCTAAAGAAGAATTTTATTTTTTCAAAAATAACACATAAAATTGTCAAAAAGTGGATTTAAAATAGCTTCTCCATCAAAAGGCGATTAATCGACCTTTTAAAGAATATTAGAATGTTTACGCTTAAAATTGGATTCATTCGCATTTTTAATCCTCTAACATTTATTGTAAAAAGTAAAAATATTTGACAAACATATATAATCATTTTGTAGTTAGTTCAATTCATTCCTGCCATCAAAACAGCTAGGTGTTAACTACCATTGAAAATAATATTATTTTATTATTAGAGTGCAACGTAAGATTCCCAAGAAACTCGTTGTTGTGTGTTGGGTAAGCCATCGAGCATAGCGTGCCCTTTAAAGTTATATTAATTTTTTATTCAAAAATATGGATAAATGTGAAAATTCCATACTCTTTATTTACCTGAGGTGTTACATCCTTCCCCCCTTTTGGGAATTGCGTCCTCACAATTTTAAAATTGGGCTTGGAAACTTCATTGAAAATCCCACATCAGAACAAGAGTCAGTAAAACAATCACTTTAAAATAAAGAAAGATAAGTACAAAGGTCACCTGAGTTAACCCATACTAGGATTACAAGTATGAAAATATGGACATGGAGGAAAAAACAAAGGGTTATGTTCTAATGGAGAGTGATAGTAAACATGTCTAGGAGAAAGTTAACCATAAGAGAATCACAAACTTGTGATGGGTTAAACGGTATTCGATTCCCCAGTAGGAAAAGTTTACAGACAACATTTTTGTTTTAAGTTAGTTTTCATGGAGGAATTTATTTTTGAGCTTAACTAAATCATAATGAAACATACTTACTTGTCATGTGGACTTTCAACTTTTACTAGATTTCTTAATCAAACTCATATTTCTCCAAAAGACGAGTATTTAGGAAGACTTGTTCGTATTAAGAGTACTATAATCAATTTCTAGAGAATCACCTAATCCACAAAAGAGAACTATATACTTCCCATGTCTTTAGACTCTAACTAAAACCAAAACCAAAAAGGTTAGTACAAGATCAGATAATCCAGAAAAGGATAACCCTTTATAAAAAGAAAATCTATTCTTAATCTCCAAAATTTGTCCAACAAAACCCAAAGTTCAATGAGGACCATTCGATAAACAATTTGTCCATAAAATTCTTTAAATAATCCAAACTAAGATTGAAACCCAAATATTTTAAGGATTTAGTCACATAGTCTTCCAAGTTAAATCGTAACATTTATCTCCAAACAACATCAGTTACTCATAAAGTTTCGTATTGAAAAGTAATTAACCTAATAACATATCCTCCATGATAGGTTAATCATTTTCATAAATAACCCAAAATAAACTTACTCTTAATTCATAATGTCACCTAACTAAAAAAAATAAGTCATACTAACCAGGGACTTCACGTAGTCCAGTGGTAGGTGATAAATTCCAATTTCACTTTGGTTGTGGGTTCGATTTCCGCAGCTTTTTCCGACACGATGGGTTGTCACATGGTCTGCGTGTTTTCCTTTTTCCAAAATATATAATTCTCAAATCATTCCCCAAAAAGAGATAAAATCATCAAAAATAACCCTAACATAATTTAACCTCAATTTTATCTCATGCCTTTCACTTCCATCATAACATATAGTAACCCATAATTACCTCAAAAGTAAGGATCATATAAACCCAAATGGTTCTTTATAACTATGTCCACAAAAGAACAGATAACTATTCCTTGAATAAAATTTTCATATATTAAACATCAGGGTTACACATACTATAAAATGTCTTCTAATGTAACCCCATCATCAAAAGAGACTTAATACTCTTAAGAATTTCACCATAACTCGTGAAGCCCTTAAATGTTGACTTCTTACTCATTCAACATTATTCATGATCCATTAACCATTCTTTTCCAACTTATTCTGAAATACTTCTTTCCTACAAACAAAATCATGAATCATATCCTAAGATTCCAAGATAGGAAAACAAAAGTTATGAAATAATTCATACCTTTGATTGGTCATTGTCAGATTCTTCATCCTCAATCAGAATGGAATTAGGTATTGGTAAACGAATATTTGTACGATCTTGGTGATCCCATTAACGGAACTTCTTCATAGGACATGTGTTTCCATAATGACCATGCACACCACATTTAAAACATTCAATTGATCCCTCAGAAAGAACTTCTTTCCCTTTCCTTGAGTCAACTGGATGCTTCCTTTTTTCATGGCAGGTTCTTGCTTTATGACCTTCATTTCCACATCTATAGCATAATTCTGTCCCTTTGAAACATTTTCCTAGGTGTTTCTTTACACATCTTTGACACGTAGATTTTTGAACACACTTACCTTTATGATTGTTACCTGTAGTTTCGTAGGGATTTGTTTCTCGCATATATGATGCCTTAGAGAAATCACCAAGGTTTAGGTGGTCAATAATGACTCCAGATATTTGGTTGAGGATAAACACAAGAGTTCTCATTGTAGCTCCCTTATCATTTAGTTGCTCGCTCAAAAGACTGTCACAGTTTCCTTCACATCCACTGTTACTTTGGTGCCTACTAGATCCTGCCATTTACTAAAACCAAAAAGGTCAGTGTGATTATATCAACAAAACCATCATGTACTAATGAGGAAGATAAACACTAAGATATACTTACTCATTCACTTTATCTAAAACTAGGACTCTTTCTGAAATCCTAACCATTATGGTAATGTCACTTATGCTTAAAGAATACCCTAACCTCTAAAGTTATCTAAACAGACCTCTGATACCAACTATATGGCCCCATCCTTAATCCTTACTTAATCTTGAGTTATTACAAGATTACACATTGAGGATATTTTCTGGTTTAGAGTTTTAGAGAATTAGATCATAAAACTTGCATTACATTCCACATTTAAACAAAGTGGTAACATAAAAAAATTGTATTCATTTTTTCCCATCAACGGAAACATATTTAAAAATAAAGCATGGATTCTTTCTTAACACTTCCTTGACACCATCATCATATCATGTACATTTCCCTTGACCTGTGAAAAACATTTCAAAAAAAACATGGGATGAGCATAAAAATCTCAGTAAGGGTTATACAAATATGGAAAGGAAACATGAGTTCATATATACATAATAATGAAATCATACTTTACCCATAAAACATAGGCACCTTAACATACCTCATCAAATCATTAATAAATCATAGAAATCATAAGACATAAAGGTAACATGAGGCATTCATAACATTATTACATAGGGAGTAACCCTCTTGGTTATGTTTGGAATACCCATCACAGTATACTCCCTAAATCTCTTCGGAGAAACCTTAACGTTTAACCCTTTCGCATTACCCAATGCATGGGAGAGCTATATCGGGCTCACCCGCCCTTAGTTTATCACGGAACCACCCGTTTTCATAACAATGCCCAAGAACCATAACATAAATGTATCACATAAAACATGCATAAAGGAACCATAACATTTCCACATTTTAATCACAGTATAACAGTTTAGGATATTGAAATAATGAATCCATTAAAAAAGAAACCATTTACAAAACCATTCAAAACATTTAATAAAGATATTTTTGAACCAAAGTGTCCCATACCACCTTGAAGCTTTTAAAATTTTAAACCATTAATATCCATATAAATAAATCCTTAAAACCATTGTGAAAACATGGATATTAATAAGAACAAATCATTAAAACATTTAACGCAATATTTTGGTTAAAGGGGATTTACCAAAATTAGAGACACTTGAATACAATAATTGAGGAATAACATTTATTCAGAACTTTATAATATCCTGATAATAAATGGATTCATGATATAATATTCCAAAGGACATTATATACACCATATAAGAGTGAATTGCTTCATAACAACAATGAAGTCTCAATAGAAATGTCAAATGTGATGAAATCTCATATAAAGAAAGTATATTTAAATTAAGGATAAATCAATCTCAAAATTATGTGTGAAAAATATAAATACACCCAATATAAGTGGATATTAAGTGTAAAACAATAAAAGTTCATTCACACATATTAAAGGGATGACATATTCAATAACTACACGTTGAACCCAAAGAAATCAAAATTGGGTTAAAAAGTTCCCTTGGTAAAATTCGACAGCCTAACGGCATCACTTCAAAATTCAGAAAATGAGTTGATGAGAGATAAAAAGGGAATCTCATCACTTGGACATAAAATTTACATCAATAAGGATATAAAATAACATATCCCAACATAATATTATGTGAATTAAAAGACATAACAAAAGAAGTCTTTTAAAAAGAGGAGGGTGAAAGGTCCCCTTACCGAGTTGGGTAACTTTCGAAACGTACACCCCATGGAAGAAGGGTCATACAATGAAGATGTGAATACCCAAAAATGAAATTATACTACAAAAATTGTATAATAATGGACAGTACATACTCCACTCAAAGGAAATAGTGTCAAACGTAGCATAAATGTCATGAGAATAAAAGTGAGATGAAAAATCCCTTACGAAAAATCGACAGCCTAACGGTGCCACTTAAATCTTCCAAAAATGGATTGCTGAGATCAAATAGTGTCTCTCATAATATGAAAAAAAAATTACAGTATGATGAATATAAAAGAACATCCCAAACATAAGAATGATGAGCTTATAAGAAATGACATAAAAGAGATTACTTAAAAAGAACGAGAGAGGTTGGATCCCTTATGAAAATTCGGCAGCCAAACGGCGCCACTCAAAACATCCCAAATGGATTGATGAGAGATAATAGGGTCTCTCATCATATGAACATAAAATTTATAGTTAGAGTAATATAAAATAACATCCCAATCACAAGAAAGGTGAGCTTAAAAGGCATGATATAAAAGAGTGTACTTAAAAAGAAAGAGAGGAGTAGGATCCCTTACCTCGGGTCTGACTTGACTCGATCGTTCTTTAATCTCCTGAATAATAAAATTGAGTTAATTTCTACTTCCTTCAGAACCTTTTTCAAGTTCATTATTTATTTTAAATCACTTATTACCATGTCATGAAAACTATGTTATTATTTAAGTTAATAACGGTCGTGTTAACGATCATTGGTACTTGAGTTAAAAATACTCTTTATAATTACAAGTTGTTCATGTGGTAAAGTATACATTATATCAAGAATTGTATTCATGATTTAGATATCATATATATCATATATATCCGGTATATTAATGCATTTATACTATTACATAACATTTAGAGTTAAGAAATGAAATGCACCGTTCATGGAGACCGTAAGCCGTACGTACGCATGAACGCTACTTCCATTTCTATTTCATATTTAATGGAATTAAAACATAATTATACATAATATTATTCTAATTATAGTGTGTTATCATATATAATATAATTGAATATATCCTTTATACATAACACATATGGTATTAACGAATCAAATCACTTTGAGGGGGCGGTTGTCCGCACTTCCTAAAATGAAGATATCGCGTATACCCATAATGGAAGCCATAAAGGTATGACATAAATGAAAAATACAGAATTTTAAGGAAAACATAAACATATTATATATCATATATAAATGTATTGACATCATAATGTCCACCATGAAAGGTGTTAAGAGAAGATTGAACAATCATCGTTTCCTGAGGCAGTAATTCACCATCCACAGAAACAGTATGTTCTTTAACCATTAGATGAAGGTGTGTGTAAGTGTATCTCGAATCATTAACATAAAAACATCCTAGTATATTGAAGATACTGTTTTTTTTTCAAAAGAAAGGAATAAAAATAGTTTAGGGGGTGGAGAAGCAAAATAAAACAAAAGGACTCAAGTGAAGACATTACCTTAAAATCGGGTAACTCCCTTTGGATTGAGCTCAAAGTCTTCTTTGGGAAGACTTCTGACCAAAGGGAGTAATCTAAGAGTTAGATAAGGATGTGAAGAGACAAAATGGGCAGGGGTTGGCCAAGCCAAAGGCTTTGGAAGTGTGGGTAAGGAGGTAGAGGTGGGGGCCTTTTATAAGAGGAGAGGAGGGGCACTCTTGGAAAGCAAAGAAATGTTACTTTATTTTAGAATGAGTTTCGGATTTTAATGGTCCCACATTGATTTGTTTCGAGGATAATGTGATAAGGGTTCTAAATTAACCCATACAATAGGTTTTTTACATGTGTAGGTCTTATATTTTACATTATCTTCCCATTTTATTTAAATCGTTAAATAATGAGGTCATCGCTGCATCATCATGATGTCATAAATAATTTAATTTATTTAATACCTAAAAATTAAAAAAACACTATGATGTAGGAAATATTTTTATCTTTCTAATGACTATTTATAGTCAAAAATATGACTTGTATAACCCCATTTAAAAATTGTTTTAGTAAAACAACTCATGTTTGTGTCATTTTAATTTTAACATTAAATAAAAAGGTATTTATGTCATTTTCCAACCAAAGTGGCTCCATGGGGTCCCCAAGTTGACCCATGGATTTTCTTGGTCGGCCATGACTCATCCAATGAGGATAGTACATGTGTCTAGGTCATTTCATATTATTAAAATATTATTTTTACCTTAAACTACACTAATTACCTCTAATCACGATTAAAACTTAATAAGTTACTATTCACCAAATAATATATTTTAATCTCATTGAACAACATTTTACTTCTTAATGACAACCATTTATGTTGTATTTTTGAAATTCAAAACACAAAGGTGGAAAATTTTCATTTAAATGGAAAATCAGTTTTTATAAGTACCACTTAGTGGTTTCACTATTCCTCAAAAATTAAAGTTTTTCAGAAAATTACCAAAAATTTACCCTAAGCTATATTTGATATTCCGAATTCAAAAATGATGCCTATTTTAAAAAATTCATAACATATAAGTTTCATTAATTAATTTAATAATTAATTCCCGCTGTCAGAGTAAATAGCGTGTTTTTATGAAACAATATATATCAAAAGATTGACACTAGGTTAAGTCAAATTTCAAAGTGAAATTAATTCCAATGACCACTATTTGATTAAATGGTAAAAATATATTCTAATTTCACTTTAAAACCAATTCAAAAGATAATCTAATCATATAAATAAATTATATTAAAAAGAGGTTTTGAATTAAAATACAACATTTGTCACTATTCATTAAAAATTGAACTTTTTTGGAAATATACCACAAATTTACACAAAGTAAATTTTGATGTCCCGATTCTAAAGAAGAATTTTATTTTGTCAAAAATAACACATAAAATTGTCAAAAAGTGGATTTAAAATAGCTTCTCCATCAAAAGGCGATTAATCGACCTTTTAAAGAATATTAGAATGTTTACGCTTAAAATTGGATTCATTCGCATTTTTAATCCTCTAACATTTATTGTAAAAAGTAAAAATATTTGACAAACATATATAATCATTTTGTAGTTAGTTCTATTCATTCCTGCCATCAAAACAGCTAGGTGTTAACTACCATTGAAAATAATATTATTTTATTATTAGAGTGCAACATAAGATTCCCAAGAAACTCGTTGTTGTGTGTTGGGTAAGCCATCGAGCATAGCGTGCCCTTTAAAGTTATATTAATTTTATATTCAAAAATATGGATAAATGTGAAAATGCCATACTCTTTATTTACCTGAGGTGTTACATCCTTCCCCCCTTTTGGGAATTGCGTCCTCACAATTTTAAAATTGGGCTTGGAAACTTCATTGAAAATCTCACATCGGAACAAGAGTCAGTAAAACAATCACTTTAAAATAAAGAAAGATAAGTACAAAGGTCACCTGAGTTAACCCATACTAGGATTACAAGTATGAAAATATGGACATGGAGGAAAAAAAAGGGTTATGTTCTAATGGAGAGTGATAGTAAACATGTCTAGGAGAAAGTTAACCATAAGAGAATCACAAACTTGTGATGGGTTAAACGGTATTCAATTCCCCAGTAGGAAAAGTTAACAGACAACATTTTTGTTTTAAGTTACTTTTCATTGAGGAATTTATTTTTGAGCTTAACTAAATCATAATGAAACATACTTACTTGTCATGTGGACTTTCAACTTTTACTAGATTTCTTAATCAAACTCATATTTCTCCAAAAGACGAGTATTTAGGAAGACTTGTTCGCATTAAGAGTACTATAATCAATTTCTAGAGAATAACCTAATCCACAAAAGAGAACTATATACTTCCCATGTCTTTAGACTCTAACCAAAACCAAAACCAAAAAGGTTAGTACAAGATCAGATAATCCAGAAAAGGATAACCCTTTATAAAAAGAAAATCTATTCTTAATCTCCAAAATTTGTCCAACAAAACCCAAAGTTCAACGAGGACCATTCGATAAAAAATTTGTCTATAAAATTCTTCAAATTAAACCAAACTAAGATTGAAACCCAAATATTTGAAGGATTTAGTCACATAGTCTTCCAAGTTAAATCGTAACATTTATCTCCAAACAACATCAGTTGCTCCTAAAGTCTCGTATTGAAATGTAACTAACCTAATCACATATCCTCCATGATAGGTTAATCATTTTCATAAATAACCCAAAATCAACTTACTCTTAATTCATAAAGTCACCTAACTAAAAAAAATAAGTCATACTAACCAGGGACTTCACGTAGTCTAGTGGTAGGCGATAAATACTAGTTGCACTTTGGTTGTGGGTTCGATTTCCGAAGATTTGTCCGACACGCCGGGTTGTCACATGGTCTGCGAGTTGTCCTTTTTCCAAGCTATATAATTCTCAAATAATTCCCCAAAAAGAGATAAATTCATCAAAAATAACCCTAACATAATTTAACCTCGATTTTATCTCATGCCTTTCACTTCCATCATAACATATAGTAACCCATAATTACCTCAAAAGTAAGGATCATATAAACCCAAATGGTTCTTTATAACTATGTCCACAAAAGAACAGATAACTATTCCTTGAATAAAATTTTCATATATTAAACATCAGGGTTACACATACTATAAAATGTATTCTAATGTAACCCCATCATCAAAAGAGACTTAATACTCTTAAGAATTTCACTATAACTCTTGAAGCCCTTAAATGTTGACTTCTTACTCATTAAACATTCTTCATGATCCATTAACCATTCATTTCCAACTTATTCTGAAATACTTCTTTCCTACAAACAAAATCATGAATCATATCCTAAGATTCCAAAATAGCAAAACAAAAGTTATGAAATAATCCATACCTTTGATTGGTCATTGCTAGTTTCTTCATCCTCAATCAGAATGGAATTAGGTATTGGTAAATGAATATTTGTACGATCTTGGTGATCCCATTCACGAAACTTCTTCATAGGCCATGTGTTTGCATAATGACTATGCACACCACTTTTAAAACATTCAATTGATCCCTCATAAAGAACTTCTTTCCCTTTCCTCGAGTCAACTGGATGCTTCCTTTTTCCATGGCAGGTTCTTGCTTTAAGAACTTCATTTCCACATCTATAGAATATTTATGTCCCATTGAAACATTTTCCTAGGTGTTTCTTTCCACATCTTTGACACATAGGTTTTTGAACACACTTACCTTTATAATTGTTACTGTAGTTCCGTAGTGATTTGTTTCTCACATATATGATGACTTAGAGAAATAACCAAGGTTTAGGTGGTCAATCATGACTCCAGATAGTTGGTTGAGGATAAACACAAGAGTTCTCATTGCAGTTCCCATATCATTCAGTTGCTCGCTCAAAAGACTGTCACAGTTTCCTTCACATCCACTGTTACTTTGGTGCCTGCTAGATCCAGCCATTTACTAAAACCAAAAAGGTCAGTGTGAGTATATCAACAAAACCATCATGTACTAATGAGGAAGATAAACACTAAGATATACTTACTCATTCACTTTATCTAAAACTAGGACTCTTTCTGAAATCCTAACCATTATGGTAATGTGACTTATGCTTAAAGAATACCCTAACCTCTAATGTTATCTAAACCGACCTCTGATACCAACAATAAGGCCCCAGCCTTAATCCTTACTTAATCTTGAGTTATTACAAGATTACACATTGAGGATCTTTTCAGATTTAGAGTTTTAGATAATTAGATGAAAAAACATGCATTACATTCCACATTTAAACAAAGTGGTAACATAAAAAAAATTTATTCATTTTTTCTCAACAACGGAAACATATTTAAAAATAAAGCATGGATTCTTTCTTGACACTTCCTTGACACTATCATTATATCATGTACCTTTCCCTTGACCTGTGAAAAACATTTCAAAAAAAACTTGGGATGAGCATAAAAAGCTCAGTAAGGGTTATAAAAATATGGAAAGTAAACATGAGTTCATATATACAAAAGAATGAAATCACACTTTACCCATAAAACATAGGCACCTTAACATACCTCATCAAATCGTGAATAAATCATAGAAATCATAAGACATAAAGGTAACTTGAGGCATTCATAACATTCTTACGTAGGGAGTAACCCTCTTGGTTACGTTTGGAATACCCATCACAGTATACTCCCTAAATCTCTTCGGAGAAACCTTAACGTTTAACCCCTTCGCGTTACCCAATGCATTGGAGAGCTATATCGGGCTCACCCGCCCTTAGTTTATCACAGAACCACCCATTTTCATAATAATTCCCAAGAACCATAACATAAATGTATCACATAAAACATGCATAAAGGAAACATAACATTTCCATATTTCAATCACAATATAACATTTTAGGATATTAAAATAATTAATCCATTCAAAAAGAAACCATTTCCAAAACCATTTAAAACATTTAATAAAGAGATTTTTGAACCAAAGTGTCCCATACCACCTTGAATCTTTCAAAATTTTAAACCGTTAATATCCATATAAATAAATCCTTAAAACCATTTTTAAAACATGGATGTTAATAAGAACAAATCATTAAAACATTTAATGCAATATTTTGGTTAAAGGGGTTTTACCAAAATTAGAGACACTTGAATACAATAATTGAGGAATAACATTTAGTCAGAACTTTATAATATCATGAGAATAAATGGATTCATGATATAATATTCCAAAGGACAGTATATACACCATATAAGAGTGAATTGGTGCATAATAACAATGAAGTATCAATAGAAATGTCAAATGTGATGAAATCCCTTATAAGGAAGGTATCCTTAAATTAAGGATAAATCAATCTCAAAATTATGTGTGACAGATATAAATACACCCAATATAAGTGGATATTAAGTGTAAAACAATAAAAGGTAATTCACACATATTCAAAGGATGACATATTCAATAACTACATGTTGAACCCAAAGAAATCGAAATTGGGTTAAAAAGTTCCCTTGGTAAAATTCGACAGCCTAACGACATCACTTCAAAATTCAGAAAATGAGTTGATGAGAGATAAAAAGGTAATCTCATCACTTGGACATAAAATTTACATCAATAAGGATATAAAAGAACATATCCCAACATAATAGTATGTGAATTAAAAGACATAACAAAAGAAGTCTTTTAAAAAGAGGAGGGTGAAAGGTCCCCTTACCGAATTGGGTAACTTTCGAAACGTGCACCCCATGGAAGAAGGGTCATACAATGAAGATGTGAATACCCAAAAATGATATTATACTACAAAAAGTGTATACTAATGGGCAGTACATACACCACTCAAAGGAAATAGTGGCAAACGTAGCATAAATGTCACGATAATAAAAGTGAGATGAAAAATCCATTACGAAAACTCGGCACCCTAACAGTGCCACTTAAATCTTCCAAAAATGGATTGATGAGATCAAATAGGGTCTCTCATAATATGAAAAAAAAATTACAGTATTATGAATATAAAATAACATCCCAAACATAATAATGATGAGCTTATAAGAAATGATATAAAAGAGATTACTTAAAAAGAACGAGAGAGGTTGGATCCCTTACGAAAATTCGGCAGCGTAACGGCGCCACTCAAAACTTACAAAATGGATTGATGAGAGAGAATAGGGTCTCTCATCATATGAACATAAAAATTACAGTAATATTAATATAAAATAACATCCCAGTCACAAGAAAGGTGAGCTTAAAAGTCATGACATAAAAGAGTGTACTTAAAAAGAAAGAGAGGAGTAGGATCCCTTACCTCGGGTCCGACTTGACTAGATCGTTATTTAATCTCCTGAATAATAAACTTCAGTTAATTTCTACTTCCTTAAGAACCTTTTTCAAGTTCATTATTCCTTTTATATCACTTATTACCATGTCATGAACACTATTTTATTATTTAGGTTAATAACCGTCGTTTTAACGATCATTGGTACTTGAGTTAAAAATACTCTTTATAATTACAAGTTGTTCATGTGGTAAAATATCCATTATATCCAGAATTGTATTCATGATGTAGATATCATATATCATATATATCCAGTATATTCATTCATTTATACTATTACATAACATTTAGAAATAATAAATGAAATGCACCGTTCATGGGGACGGTAAGTCGTACGTACGCATGAACGCTATATCCATTTCTATTTCATATTTAATGGAATTAAAACATAATTATACATAATAGTATTTTAATTCCAGTCTGGTATCATATATAATATCATTAAATATATCCTTTATACATACCACATATGGTATTAATGAATCAAATCACTTTGAGGGGGCGGTAGTCCGCACTTCCTAAAATGAAGATATCACGTATAACCATAATGGAAGCCATAAAGGTATGCCATAAACAAAAAATAAATAAGATTAAGGAAAACATAAACATATTATATATCATATATAAATGTAGTGACATCATAACGGCCACCATGAAAGGTGTTAAGAGAAGATTGAACAATCATCGTTTCGTGAGGCAGTAATTCGCCATCCACAGAAACAGTATGTTTTTTAACCATTAGACAAAGGTGTGTGTAAGTGTAGCTCGAATCCTTAACATAACAACATCCTATTATATTTAATATACTGGTTTTGTTACATATAAAAGAATAAAAAGAGTTTAGGGGGGTGGATAAGCAAAATAAAACAAAAGGACTCAAGTGAAGACATTACCTTAAAATCGGGTAACTCCCATTGGTTTGAGCTCAAAGGCTTCCTTGGGAAGACTTCTGACCAAATTGAGGAATCTAAGAGTTATAAAGGGATGTGGAGAGACAAAATGGGCAGGTTTTGGCCAAGTAAAAGGCTTTGGAAGTGTGGGTAAGGAGGTAGAGGTGGGGGCCTTTTATAAGAGGAGAGGAGGGGCACTCTTGGAAAGTAAAGAAATGTTACTTTATTTTAGAATGAGTTTCGGATTTTAATGGTCCCACATTGATTTGTTTCGAGGATAAGGTGATAAGGGTTAAAAAACCACCCATCCAATAGGTTTTCGACATGTTTAGGTCTTATATTTTACATTATCTTCCCATTTTATTTAAATCGTTAAATAATGAGGTCATCACTGCATCATCATGATGTCCTAAATAATTTAATTTATTTAATGTCTAAAAATTAAAAACAAATACTATGATGTAGGAAAACTTTTTATCTTTCCAATGACTATTTATAGTCAAAACTCTTACTTTTATAACCCCATTTAAAAATTGTTTTAGTGAAACAACTCATGTTTGTGTCATTTTAATTTTTACATTAAATAAAAAGGTATTTATGTCATTTTCCAACCAAAGTGGCTCCATGGGGTCCCCAAGTTGACCCATGGATTTTCTTGGTCGTCCATGACTCATACAATGAGGGTAGGACATGTTTTTAGGTCATTTATTATTATTAAAACATTATTTTTACCTTAAACTACACTAATTACCTCTAATCGAGATTAAAACTTAATAAGTTACTATTCACCAAAAAATATATTTTAATCTCATTGAACCACATTTTACTTCTTAATGACAACCATTTACGTTGTATTTTTGAAATTCAAAACACAAAGGTGGAAAATTTTCATTTAAATGGAAAATCAGTTTTTATAAGTACCACTTAGTGGTTTCACTATTCCTCAAAAATTAAAGTTTTTCATAAAATTACCAAAAATTCACCCTAAGCTATATTTGATATTCCAAATTCAAAAATGATGTCTATTTTATAAAATTCATAACATATAAGTTTCATTAATTAATTTAATAATTAATTCCCCCTGTCAGAGCAAATAGCGTGTTTTTATGAAACAATATATATCAAAAGATTGACACTAGTTTAAGTCAAATTTCAAAGTGAAATTAATTCCAATGACCACTATTTGATTAAATGTTACAAATATATTCAAATTTCACTTTAAAACCAATTCAAAAGATAATCTAATCATATAAATAAATTAGATTAAAAAGAGGTTTTGAATTAAAATACAACATTTGTCACTATTCATTAAAAATTGAACTTTTTCGGAAATATACCAAAAATTTACACAAAGTAAATTTTGATGTCCCGATTCTAAAGAATAATTTTATTTTGTCAAATATAACACATAAAATTGTCAAAAATGGATTTAAAAGAGCATCGCCATCAAAAGGCGGTTAATCGACCTTTTAAAGAATATTAGAATGTTTACGCTTAAAATTGGATTCATTCGCATTTTTAATCCTCTAACATTAATTGTAAAAAGTAAAAATATTTGACAAATATATATAATAATTTTGTAGTTAGTTCTATTCATTCCCGCCAACACAACAGCTAGGTGTTAACTACCCTTTAAAATAATATTATTTTATTATTAGAGTGCAACGTAAGATTCCCAAGAAACTCGTTGTTGCGTGTTGGGTAAGCCATCAAGCATAGCGTCCCCTTTAAAGTTATATTAATATTTTATTCACAAATATGGATAAATGTGAAAATGTCATACTCTTTATTTACCTGGGGTGTTACAAATTCTTCCATAGAGACTTATGGAATATGTTCATGTACCAGTTCATGGGTATATTGAGCATCAACTTCATCAATGTCAATATTGATCTCATAATCCTTTTTGAGGATGTACTCCCTCTCAAGGAAGACATCTTATCTGGTGATAATCACTTTCTTATTTGATGGGTTGTATATATAGTATCCATTTTTTTCCTTAGGATGCCTTATAAAGATATAATTTGTGCCTTGGGGTTCTATTTTGTTGCTTGGGAAGGCCTTAACAAAGGCCTCACAACACCATACATGTGTATGCAATAAAAAATTCTTTCCACTCTATAAATCGAAGGGAATTTTATTTTCCACTTTATTTAGTACTTAGTTTAGTGTATATGCCATAGTTTTTAATTCACATCCCCAAAAGGATAATTTAATATATCAAAAACTCCTCATCGACCTTACCATGTCTAATATGGTACGATTCCACCTTTTCATGGTCCAAAAAAGTCTATGTGAACCAACATAAGAGCTTGAGAAGTTGAAACTTCATTATTAAATTTAAAATAAATATTGTATTGTTTTAATTTTTGATATGGGTTACAGACTTTTTCATTTGGGTATTCAACTTTGGGTTGATCACTGACTAACCCTTTACTAGTAGGCTTTCTAATTGATTGAATATTACAATGTTCTAATCCCCTATTCCAAATATAATATTCTCTATGAAATCACTCAAGTAGAAAAAAGTTTTATAATTCAATGAATCAATATTAACAGCATAAACATTCTAGTTTCTTAAATGAGTAAATGAAAAATCATTTTTATAATTAAAAACCTTACAAGAACTGTTTCGAACTTCAAATGAAAACAATCATCACATAATTTTTAGATCATAAGAAAGTTATATTTTAAAGCATCAAAAAATAATACTTTAGAAATTAAAACTAAATTGGTGTCACCGATTTGGCCAAGGCTGATGATATTTCCTTTAGAATTTTCACCAAAGGTGACATGACCACCATAAAAATTTATTAGGTTCTTGATACTGGAGTGGTCTCGTATCATATTATTAGAAAATACACTATCTAAGAACCATTGATAAATATTATATCCCTTCAAGCATCTATCAAACAAAAAAATATTTATAAAATAATTGATTTTGGTACCCAAATTTTCTTGGGTCCAGTAATGTTATTAATTGGGGCCTAATAAACCCTTAATTCATTTATACGTTTCCTATAATAAGTTTACAAACTTTTTTAAATAAACTCTTTTTTAACTACATTTCAAAAATAACAAGCAGTAGAATTTCTAGATTTGGACGTAGGAACAAATGTGATCTTAATTACTCTTCTCTTCCTATGTTAATAACCTAAACCATTAATGTATTTATGATTTATTATTTTCCTAGAATTTTAGTAAGTGTTTCTATTCCATTTATTAATATTTATAAGAGTTTATTAAGTTTCTCATTTGAAATTTTTAGTTCAGTATTTTCCTTTAACAATTGATCATTCTTCCCTTTTCTACTTTTAAATAGAATTTAATATTAGCAGATAAAACATGTTATTTCATCAAAAATTTATATTTATCTTTGAGTTAACTAAAATTATCCCCAATAATCTTGTAGTAATCAAAAATTTATTATTTTTACATGTCATCATCATTCACATTTTTAGAGTGATCAAAATTAAGTACTGGAGATATAGTAGGTACAACAAAACATTTTTCATGAAGTACATGTTGGCTCTCTCTGGCTTCTCTTCACGAGTTGATTCAGAGTCACTGGAGATGTCCTCAAAGCATTCCCATGTAGAATTCATATATTTTTTATATTTTAAATATTTTTCCTTGTAATTTTTTATGTATTTTAACTTAGTACAGCTTTACTTAACTTGTCATTTTTTATTTCACTCATAGCAGGTAATGTTATTTGAGTTGTTATCTCTTTTCCAATCCTTTTTTTTGAGTTCCTCTATTTTCAAAGTTTCATTTGTAGTTTGGTTTCTTGAATAATTTATTCTTCTCATAGAAATATTTAAATATTATTGAAAAATGGTCAATTTTAACATCAATGTCTGGGGATGATTCTTCATCAGTGTAACTTTCAACTTGAACATTTTCTTTCTCTTTTTATTAGGATGCAGTGGTCTTGAAGGATACTAATTTTATCTTGGGTTCATAATCCCATTCATGATTAAACATAAATTCTTTCTTGCACATCATCAAATTCTCAATAAATTCCATAACAAGTAGTTTGTTGTTGTCACATAATTCTCTTATTGACATAGGCATCCCTCCCCATCTCTATGGATGGCATCTTAGCAGTCTCATGATTTGGTCCTTATGAGACACTGGATTTCCCAGAAATCTAATTATATTGAATATCTCATTGAACCTTATATAAATATCATAAATTAACTCATCAGGTTTTATATAGAAAGTATTATATTTAATTGTATAACTGTTCAATATCATTTATTTAACATTTTTTGTTCCTTCAAGTGATACATCTAAAGTATCCCAAATTTTAAAAGTTGTTTTACTAGAAAATATTATATTAAACTTTTTGTATAATATATAAAATTAATGGGAATTCATAGCATTACAATTATCATTGTAATAAATCATAGAATCATTATACCAAGTATTTCTAGCAGTCTTAAGTAACTCATATTTATCCTATGTGGCATACTAAATCTCAAAACTCATACTTTCTATATGAATTTTCATCTTAATATTCTAGTAAGAATAATTATTTCCATTAAAATAAGAAGGTATGTTGATAGAAAAACCTTCATGTCTATTATCCATTTAAATAATTAAATTTAGAACTAATATAAATTTAAAACCTTTAAAACACAACTAAAGTAACATTTGAAATTATTTTTAAATTTTTTTATAACAAATATAGGTCAAAGTGAGTATCCCAAGATGGGGTTAATTGAGTACACAATAAAAAATTCTATCAAAAATAAGTTTAAATAAAATCCCCCAATTAATTTAAAACAGCCCAGTTAATCTAAATAGCATATCGATATACGTTATGGTCTTTTAAAAGATTTCTCAAATGTTTATTAAGTCTCAAATAAATAATATACAATATTACTTTAACTTTTGAAATCAATTTACTTGATCAATACCTTACATAAAAACTAATGAACACTAACTGTAAAAGTAGTGATTTTTTAGTTTAAAATATATTCAGTTTTAAGTATAAAAATAAAGCAAAAAAACAAAAGATACAGTGGAATAAAATACAAGAAGTTTTGTCTCAATCTGATACCTAATAATCTCCACTTAGAAATCACCTCCTGATAAGAATATTATATAAAATAATCAATGATCCATTACTTGGTTTGGGTATACAATATAAAATTTATCTAGGCCATGTAGGACCTCTTCCAAAAAAACCATGTGGGAATAAAAAAATTATAGGACACCTGAGTACCTCTTCCAAAAAAATGGGGAAACAAGGATAAAGAGTGTCAAGAAGATATCATGTATCTTACAATTTAAGTACAGGAGTCGGTGTGGGATGAATAAAATAGAGTATGAAATACTACTCATAATGTAAATAGAATAAACTAACTGAGAAAATAAAATATATAAAGAATGTAAGTTACTCTGTCTGATAAGCTCTTAAGCTTGTGACTCCTTGAGTGTAGTTTTAATAGTAGCTTGAGTCTAGTTTTTGATAAATGTAGGAAAAAAATAGTGTCATAAACTCTTTTTTTCTGACTATGAAAAGGAACTAAATTTTCTGCAAGCATCACTCTTCCTTTGTCATGTGTAGCCAAGATTTAAATTATAAACTCTTTCACATGTATGTGTATCTCTATGTTTTCTGCATGTTGTACGCAATTCATCTTTTTTGTTTTTCTTATCACTTAGTATTATCATTTTATATGCATGAGGAAGTATTATAATTCATTTAATTAGAGCATGAAAAAGTTTTCATATGGATAAAAATCATTCGGATATCCTACATTCTTATAATCATGGATGACATATTCTTTAATGAATCTCTACAAAACTATTAAGAACAATCATTAAAATATCTTTGGGAATTAAATTCAATAATATATTCATTAAACATATTTAATTTAAAATAAATATAATATTGGTTGTGAGTCTTCTTGAAAATTGAGACAATCTCTGGAAGTGATCCATCCTAGTGGTGACTTAAGCTCGTGGTGAGTCAGGCTAGTTGTGAGTTAGGCCGACGGTAGGTCATTCCAACACTTTTAAAATTTTCATTCTGATGGAAGGATATATTCAACAGTGACTTGGATATGGTGGTAGGTGTTTACAATACTTAACCAAATTTCATTTTCAATGGTGATTCATCTTCTGGTTGTAGGAGTTCCTCATAATTTACCAAAAACAAATTCTGGCAGTGAGACATATCTAATGTTAGGTGTTTCCAATACTTAGAAAAAATTTCGACAATCAACCTTATAATGTAAAAATCTACCATAAAACATAGAACTCATTAATATCATAATACACATTATTTTGTTATCATTAAATTATTGGTTCAAACAAAGGGCTTCATGTAGGAATTCCAAATTCAAAATACATTAACTCATGGTTCACTGATCTGCTGAGTGGACTTTCCAATCCTAAAATTCTTAAATTGGATTTCCTCATACTTTGCATCTCAGTTGTACTAATTCTTTCTATAGAAATATATCCTTAATGTGAAATAAGTTAAGACAACCCAAAATTTAATGATATAATTCTTCGATAATTAAAAGAACCCCAAATTTGGTTGGTCAAGTAATTTGAACTATGGTTCTATTTTAACTGAAGTAGTGTAAGTCTATACCAAGTTAATATATATAATTGAGTTATTTTATCAATTATGTTTACATTTATAATTATTATCTTTATTACATGAGTTTTAATATTAAGTGTATTTATTTAAGTGATTAACCATATGTTAGATAATGTTTATGTATAATTCAATTAATTTTAGTTATTTCATGTATTCTTGTTAATTCATTAATCCATGTGTTTGAAAAAATATATATCTAATGAAATAACCATGAAACTTTATAAAAATAAAATAATAAATTGATATGATCATGATATTTTACTAATGGTTAGTTTAGCTAGAAGATGATAAACTAACCATCAACCTAGGGGAAAACACCTTGAACAATTTATGGTTCATGTTGTATCATTGCACCTATCCACCTATATATCAATATTGGATTGGTTTTGCCTCAGATCCAAACTTAAACCCCCTCCACTATATTTTGATCTTCATCCATTATATATGCTTTTACTCACATGTGGGTGATTGGAACTAAAGGATCAGTTTATGGGTTTAAAAAAAGTAACCATGGGCACACATGGGATTACAAAATGAGAGGAGGGATGACACACATTCCAAAAATGTAATTTAATAATAAATTAAAAGAAACCAATCACATTCAAAGGGCTGGTCTAGACTCATGATCATCCACATGCATGAAATGAATTATACATTTAATAAAATTAGTATTCAATTCTAATCATTCCTATTTAAGAGAAATCATGCTCAGATTAATTAATTATCTTCTTTAATTAAGCAATTATTTTATCTTAATTTTCATCTGAATTATATTCTAATTCTAATAAATCATAATTTTAAACAAAATAAATTTATTTATTTAAAATTAACTATGTAAAAAAATTTAAATCAGAAGAAACAAAGTGGGTACATAACTAAAATATCCAATGTGTATTATACTCATATATTGTTTACTTTTTCAACATGTAAAATACATGACATTTCATGTAATTTCATGTAATGTACTATAAAAATAATGATCACATGAAACACATGGTATTTACAGAGAATGTTATGATTCAATGTGTGTAGACTAATAACTATAATATGACTTATACATGATAAGCAGATCTGAACATTATACAGAAATTAATTAGAAATTTATATATATAACCCATAACATGGAGTGTACTATTAAATTAATGTCCCCAAGAAACACATGTTCATAGGGTATTGACAACATAATAAATTATTTTTTAATTTTTTAAATTTTTTAAAATCATTCAACATGAAAATTAGATCTACACGTCATGTATTATTATCATTATTTATCATTGGAACATTCCTAGGGACTCAGTGTGTAACTATTCCATTAAATATATTGGACTGTATGGCGTGAACAAGGGATATATGGTGTGTGGTGTCTAAGTTAACTGGTCACCATTCATATAGGCCTGGTAAGAAGATATATTGACTTTATTTGACTAAAGGACTACATGTCGTGTATGGAAGTTACATGACGTGTACTCCAGATGACCATGTGCTAGGATACACCGATCAATATGTGGTGTATAATTAAATTCACTACATATAATAAATACATATAGAGTAAATTTAATTTAAATTAATTCAAGGTGCATTACACACTATTACATGGTGTGTACCTCCAGTTTACATAGCATGTACTCTTATGTTATCTGGACGGACTCCTCGACACCTCCGAATGATATCTTAGAATTTATTTCATTCATAAAATTAATTTATTTGATTATATTGGTAATCAATAAAGATGAGTAAAATAGATCTAGAAATTAATATTAAATAATGATTAAAATAGAATTGAAAACTAATGAAAAATGTGTAAATTAGTCAATGATATCTAAGTACTTATAAATAATTACGAGACCCCCTATGATACCACTTATAGGTTCTAGGCACAATATAAACATCAAATAGGGCATAGCCAACTAAAAAAATCAATGTCGATGATTGATATGATATTTACACTGATAAATTTCGTGATCGATGGAATTTAATCAAATAATATAGACAATATAAAAACACGAGAACCAAAGCATTGGATCGTCACATATTATTTGTAATTATTTTAAATAAATAAAGAATTATCTTGTGATGAATTATTTTTTCATTGATGGGTTTCCCAATGACACTACATCATACTATCATTACATTATAAGAATCAATAGTATTTTCCCTCCAAGAGTTATCCACACATGTTCCATGAACCTATTAATATCATTGTAGGAATCATTGGGTGATATCATGGAAGGTCCCAATTCTTTTTTCATTCACCAGTGATTACACTAAGAATCACCTAAATGAAGGTTTATCTTTGATCACCACATACTTGAGAGTGGTAGTGGAGGATCATTCCCCATTTTTGAAAGCATTTTTAGAGAGGGAGATCTCTATGGTTTTGAGAGGATTCTCTCTTGATCTATTTATTCATAAAAAATGAATTTACTCTTTTAGAAAAATTATAAAATTAAGTTTATATACCACCAACGTTTGAAAATAATAATTTAATATGCTCCCTTATTATTTCTATAATCCTCGTGGAACCCCAGGGCTATAATAATGACATTATTATTTTTCTTGACCTGTACTAAAATTGTTAATTCAATTAAATACTATTCATTAAAATAATATTCAATATTTATTATTTCTCACCATACCATTAAACTTGGTCTCCCATTACTCTATAATATTTTTTGGGGCTTTAATAATAACTTTTTATTTAATAAATAAATATCACTGCATTACTCACTAATAAATAAATAAATATTATATACATTAAATATAAAATAAATATTTATTAAATCCTATTATCAAATAATATTCTTTTTAATAAATAGTGATAGAATATATGTGATCAATAAAACAATAATAATTATTAAACTGCATATGGGAATAATATTTATTCAACTTGTAAAATAAAAAAATATTATTAAAATGAGATTCTTGATACACTTAGTGTGGGATCCTCTAGGCCTCTTTCTCCATGGAATTAAGTAAAGCAGTCTAATGTTCAAGATTATCATCAAGAAACACACCAAGGAGTGTATATAGAAATAATTCAATGTCACAATGACATAATACCCCATATAGACTCTTCTATGTAATATAATCCATTTATCTCAATATCTCTAATCATGTATTTTTCATGCTAGTGCCATCAACCTATGTGATTGATGTCTCTTTCTTTGAATTTTTGGAAATCTAACCTTCCTACAGAACACCATGGACATTGATTTATTTAGGTTATATCATTTCTATCAAATGTTCTGAGATATCAACTTCAATTAAAGAATATATGGGGAAAATCCTTTCTCCCATTATTAATCAATGAAATATTACTCATGATGCACCTAATATATCCTACATCACAGCGAACATATATAATAGTGGCTTTCATCAATACAAAAAAAAATTACATGACTTATGATACTCATTAATAATAATATTAAAGTATAAGGATCAATACACACATATATAGATAGAAACATCCAATGACACGTATTAATGTGGATATTATATTGGTGGTTCTTATTCTCATAATATCCTATATTAGATATTACCAAGGGAGTACACCATGAGAATGTGCCTCAAAGTCTTATAAGTCTCCAACCTTGATGGATTATATAATTTGTTTCCCACAAAGTATTTCATCTAGATATATTATATATATTTATTAATAATTTCATGGCACTTATAGGTTCTCAACATAGTACGGAACTGTTATGAACTTTCAGTGTGATAGCTACTCTTAGAACATAATCACAGAATATGTTTCATAGAAGAACAATCATGATGTAAAAATGAATTTATTAATATTAAAAACAATTAATATAGGATATCTTGAAGTACATTGAAGTTGGATTTTGGGAACCAACTCAAATATAGTGTTTGGAATGTTGTCCTGGTAGTCTTCCCATGCACCCCTAGAAGCTCTGAGACACCCATGAGGATGTGGCATGAGGTATGTGGTCTTGGGGACATCGCAATGAGAAAAAATTAGAAGATTCTCACCACATCGTGTCTTTGGGAATGGTGACGGAAAAATGGGTATGAAATGGGTGTAAGGGTGTACAGTTTGGTCATGGAAGAAGATGGCAGAACCACCATGACTTAGACAAAGTCATGGTCCAGACCATGGAGTGGGTCAAATCTCATTTTTAAAATCGATCAGAAAGGTAGGATCTCACATCAAGGGTTTGGATCATGAATTTACTAGATCCACCATGAATATTTTGGTCGTACACCATTAAATGGTGGAGTCCAGTGGGATTTTCTTATAAATATGAGGCTTATCCTTCTTTTTTTTGATTCACTTATTCTTCCTTCAATCTCGGGGTGATTTATAGACCTCTTTAACCATTTCTACACATTACTTTGTGAATCTTAAACCCTTGGATCACTAGAGAAAGTCTTGTGGATCAAGTTATGATTCACCCTCTTCTCTTTCCCCATTCACCCTTTCTTCTCCTTCTCCTCTATTTGGGAGTTTGTAGTTCTAGGATTTCTCCTCCGTTTTCGGTGTTTTTTATGGAATATTGTTGTGCATAGATATATAATAATGATTCTTTCATGATTGATGGTGGTTAATCCTTTGGTTTTGTTTGTTTCTTACATGAAACTTTGTTGAGGTAGGGGTCATTCACCTTTACTAATTTAGATATACATGTGCGGATATCATTATTTTTACTTTATTTTTTGTATATATTATGCACTATCTTAGTGAAGATAATTAATTGGTTTAATTGATTTGGAAGGGGAAGTGAATAAATTGTTTGACATTTAATTATTATTATGATTTTTTCTATATGTTTGAGTACCATTCCATTATTTTAGAATTTGAATTATGTGGAGTTTTGTTATGTTATTGTGGATATTGGAAATTTTTTAAACCTAGTTGTGCATGTTGATTTAACTCACCACACAAGAAAATGGATAAGAACTTATTTCTGGTGAATGAGTTGGTTTCCCCAATAATCTAATATTTGAGTGAGAATACCCTTGAAAATATTGAAATAAATATGATAAAATCCCTTTGTTAAAACTGAAATGTGATGTGTGTTGGTTGTTATGTGTGGT
The DNA here is from genome assembly GCA_963277665.1 of Viscum album. NCBI lineage: Eukaryota > Viridiplantae > Streptophyta > Magnoliopsida > Santalales > Viscaceae > Viscum > Viscum album. The sequence goes on along the minus strand of OY728128.1, from coordinate 677,696,283 downwards.
GGTTATGATGTGTTATGGTTGTGGTGTGTCGTGGTCACAATGTGGGGCTTGTTGATATACAGAAGGTGGATTTTTTGTGTTGCGTTGTTTTACGCTAGTTTCCCAATATTGTTGAAATGAAATGCTAAGGACAAATATATAACAACCGGAGATTTCACTATATTTTATCCTTAAATATATATTTTATAATAGTGTGTTTCACATCCTAAACCAAACTAAAGCACAAAAAAATACCCTTGATATATTTTAAATAAAATATATGGATATTAAAACTAATAATAGACAGTATAAATTGAAGTAACTATATCACAAAACCAATAAATGAAATAAGGAGAGATAGAATCCTAATAGAGAAGTATTTCATATAAATCTTATTTACCTAAATTGGAAGGGATGTAGCTTTGTTAGGTTTTTCCCTTGACCATGCCTAAGTTGAACATGAGAAATTACAGTTTTATAAAAACTTTATTTGGGAGAAGTTCAAGATTGTGGAGATTTACACATGATATATTCTAGCTGAACTACAACCTGAAACTGCAACCAGAGCTTACCTGATGCTCAGATATTACACAGAGATAAAAAGGGATTATATAAGTAAAAAGTTATGATTATATCAAAATTGAAAAAAAATATTAATATGGGTATATCAAGAATTTATATACTCTCCAAAAATTATTTTTGTTAAACTCAATTTATGTTTAATAATTTATTTTTCAGAAAAAGGAATTTTATTTCATAAAACTAAGTTTATTGTGATTTAATAATAATAAGTTATGCTAACACTAGAATAATTAGTAATAGATAATATATTAAAATTTATTTTTTCTATAAAAACATTTTTTCACTATATTATATGTTAAAAATAAAATTTATAGATGTGAGGTTATGAATTTTAAAAAAATAAAAAAAATGGATTTATCATGTCCATATTAGAATATGATGTATTTTTTATATTTTTCTAAAATAATTGATTTATAGGTGAATTGTAAAAAATATTGATTTAAATAATGTCATCACTTTTAGGAAATTATTTTATTATATGAATTCATTGAATTTTTTTTAAACATTTTACAATAAATATTATATATTATTAGTTATAATATATCATCTTAAAATACAATCTTAAATTTATAATCTCAATCGCTACATTTGGAAAATTTAAGCAGTGTTTTAATGAAAACATTTTTTCATCTATTTTGTTTAATTAATTATAAAAATTAAAAATTAATAAATACCTTTTTAATGATAATAATTATTTTAAATTCATTGAAATCAACATCATCAAAATCATATCTTATTGATAAATCTTTTTCTTAAAAATACACTTTTCTAAAAAATGGGTTTTTAGGCGTTACAGGCACTATCGTTAAAATTAATTTCCCTTCAAATATAAAGTTGATTATATAAAATAATTATTATAATTAAGATAGAAATATTAATTTTATTTTATATGTATAATTTCATTTTTATTTATAGAATTTATATTATTTGGATTAATCCTAATTACCATGATAATTGTGAAATTGTAATGTTTTAAATTATTTTTTTTATTAATAGCAAGGAATTTCTATCAAATAAATTAAATGTAAATTATTTAAATAACTAACCTAAAATGATTTATAAACACATAATTAAATATATTAAATATCATTTAATTTTATAATCAATACTTAATATGATTAAGAAACCATAATGGTCAAAATGACATTTTTTTTCTTAAATAGTTTTTGTATACATTATCTTTTTTGATTTAAAAGTTTATTTTATAATATTTTTATTTTTAATTGGATTAAATATATTATAAATTTAGTCCAATAAAACTTAATTTTCACTATAAAGGTTATCTTCTATGTTTAGTAAAAATTTAATTACAAAAGTAAAAAAATAGTTGCTAAGGTAAAAACAAAATGGTGGAATGTTATAAAACATTATAGAAAGGAATTAAAACACTCAATATTATATAAAAATTAATTTTCGGAAGTATAATAAACCCAAAACCCTTTTCCACTTTACTTTTTATAACTTTTTTAACCTTTTACCAGAGAATCTTAAAATCATATAATTGAAATGTAATGGGTGTTTTCAAAACTAAACTTCTATCCCGTTATAAAAGGATGCCACATCCACCCTTAAAATATAAAAGTAAACTTATAAATAATCCTTGATACTCTGAAATTTTTTTCACCCTATAACCCTATACCATAAAAATATTCCCCTATTAACACATATTTAGCTTAATTCCTTCAATTTCAAGGGAATATTCAAGGGAAAAATCAAGTATCCAATGTAAGTAGTGTCTCATTCTTATGATTTTCTTCTCAATCTTACTCTTCCTAATATATTATCACCACAACAATATGATTAATTAATTATAATTATCATATGTATATTTTTTTATATTAATGTTACAAACCATATTTATTCATTTCAATTCATTTAGAGAAAACAAAATAACATTATTACTATATTGCGCGGACCACCCCCTCCATGAAGTGATGTCGTCTGTTTTTAGTAACCAAATTTCATGGATTGGATTAATGATGATAATGATGAATATATATGATATACATAATATAATAATTATTCTTAAATATTAATTTAATATCCACTATCACCCCCCACTCGTGCAATGACAAACTGGCATGCTCATCGGGCATACGTGCGAATTACTGCCTCCACGATGAAATGTTTCCCATTTTTCATCTAATTTTCATAAATTATGTAAACATATTCAAATATGGTTAACCATAATTATAAAATAAAAATATTAAAATTATTATTAGTTTATAATTATATCATGTCAAAATAAATATCACAATATCTATACCTGCCAATCGAGTTAAAGTGTGTTCAAGTTTGGGTCAGTTTAAACAACTATGTGAAAATGTTTTAAAATATGATTATGATTGACTATGGTAACTTGAATACTAATATTATTATGATATATTAATAAAATAAATATAATTATATTTATTTTTAAATTTTATATTAAGTATTTAACTTATTATTAAGGTAACTTTTTCATTTTCTAAAACTATAAAAATAAACTGTTATCAAATCGGTTTTCACATAACATAACCCAAACGTGTATGGAATAGAATAGAAACAAATTAAATCAATATAAGTTATATATTATAGAATAATAAATGATATATCAACAATTAAATTTTCCTCAACTGATGCAAAATGAAATCTAAATTATTAAACATGCATGAAAAATTCAAAGTTATTAACACATGATGGTCATAATATGCTATAATGAATTAATGTAATCATGATAAATAATTATAATTATCATTATAAAAGGGTAATATTTATGATTAATGTTATTAAATAGGATATTAAGTTAGCTATATTTTCTTATAGGATTTTGAAAATTACACCAACTAATAAAGGAAACAAGGTAAGGGTTTTCATCTCAATTTCCTTGCATTGTGATGTGTTTATGATATACACTGTGTTCACATTTGTATGGTTTAATTTATAACCCATTGTAATTTTTATATCAATATTATCTTATATTTCATGATATAAAATATTAAATTTAATTTTATATTTCTCATGGGGTTTCATTTCAAAAATATTTTAAAAATTATAACGGTTTATTGTCTCAACTTCAGTTTCATTGACACGTGATTTAATGTTTTCCATTTATTGCACTATAATGTAATTTATATACATCCCTAGTGCATTTGTGTAAGATAAATATCATTCCTTAAATTATATTTTTTGTTTCATTTTATAGTATCCCCCTCTTGTACATTTTATTTTTACGATACCATTACCCTAAGTGTTTCTTTGTCTCGAATTCAAATAACTTGAGGCATGTTTAAGTTATACACCATGTTTAATTTTAAATGGTGTGAAAATTTCCCTATAGATATTTTTTATCATGATCCTTTCATATTTTATGATATTAAATGTTCTATTTTAAGTTATAACACTCATGGGATTTTGATTCAAAAATTACAAACACAACTAAAAATCTGGGCTACAACCACAGTTCCAAATCGTGGTTATAAGCCCAAAAACTCTGGCTATTTGTTATAGACACCATTCATTAAACTATGGATGGTATTGTGGTGGATATAGGTTAAATCCTATAAAAATGATTTTTCCCATGGCAACAGCACTGTAGCCACAGTTTTCAAACCATGGTAGAAGCTAAAGTCACGCAAGGCCAATAGCCATGGTTCCAATCTGTAGATATAGGTCTATATCCATGGTTTGGAATTATGGGTATAGGCCTTCTCATTCCAAAAAATGGCCCCTTTCACCCAGTGATAGACCCTTGGACCCCCCCCCCCCATGCACTCCCACTACACCCCCCCCCCTCAAACCCCACCGCCCTTACCCCCTGCACACCCTCTACCCATCCCCCTCCCCACTCCATACACCCAGGCCCCCTCCCCTTCACTCCCCCACTGCCCCCACCAGTACCCACACCCCCCCCCCACACCCCCCCCCCCACCCCCCACCACCCACCATGTACCCTCCCACAATAACCCCACCTACAACCTCTCCTTGAACCTTGAACCCCTCCCCCTAACCCCTCCCCTTGTACACCCCACCTTACCCCTGCTCACCGCAATTCCCCTCCCCCTCAACACCCCATACACCCTTCCCTCTTCCCCCTCCCATTCATACCCCCCTTACCCTCCACCTTCACCCCCCCCCCCCCCTTCACCCCACCTGCACCCTCCCCCTACAACATGCACCCACCTGGCCCCTCCACCCTACACACCCCACTTGCACACCCCCCTCCCCATCACCATACCCCCTACACACCTCCTACCCCACCCCCACCCCCATGCACACCCTTTTCCCCTCCCCTACACCCTCCATGCCCCCCACCTATACCCTCACCCTTTCACCCACCTACAGACCCCCTTCCCCCACCCTTGCACACCCCCTTCCCCCCACCTACACACCCCCTCCCCCCCCCCCCACCCCCTCCACCTATACCCTCCCCCTTGCACCCCACTTACACTCTCCCACTGCACCTTTCACCCCTCCCCCTACCCCCTCATCATGCACACCCCACTTTCACCCCACTTTCCGCCTCACCCTGCACACTGCACACCCCCATGACCCACCCCCAACACACCCCTTCCCCCCTCCTCTACACACCTCCTTCCCACCACCTCCACCCACCCCCTTGCACCCCGCATGCACCCTCCCCCTGCATATTTCACTACCCCCTCCCTCATCTGTCCTACACAACCCACTTGCACCCCCCCCCCCACCATCCCCCATGTAGACCTCCCTACCCCTCCCCCTGAACATCCCCTACCCCCTCCCCTACACACCCCCTACCCCCTTCCCTATCCCCAGAACACCCCTGACACCCTCAAGGAAGAATTGATTTTCACCTCAAGAAGGAATAGAAATATGTGTTACTTTTATGGGATGCATGGGAAAATTTTCTATTTTTGTTGAGGCTAGGTAATATATAAATTGTTATGAAGTTGGTAGAAAACATGAAAGACTAATTTATGAAGTGTAATGATGGATATATGGGTTTTATCCTAATAATAATAATCATTCTGACCATATCTCATGTGAAAGTTATAAGAGGAGTTTAGTTGGAATGAAAAGAGTAAAATATCTTGTACTAAAGGAAATAAATGTCCCTCTAAATAATGGATTTTAAGGTCTGGATAAATAATACTTCCATGATGAAATTATCTCATGAATATGATCTAAATCTATTGTAAAAATAATAACCTCTTTAAAATAAATAAGTTTGAACTTGAGTCAAAAAAAATTATTTAGTAAAGGAAGTGGAAAAGACTACCCCAATTAAGATAAAATAAAAGAATAAAACAAAGAAAGATATATCCAAAATTGATTTTATGGAAATTAAGGAAGAATAGTTCCAAAGTGGTCCTTTAAAAATATTTAATGGCTCTAGTACAATCAATTCATCCTTGGAAACAATACTCGATAGAAAGTCATTTTTAGGTTTATATAGACCATTAACTCCTGAAGAATATTCTTTGTCAATGGGCAGCATCGATGGACCAACCATGTTTGCAGAAAAAGATCTTTGGTTAATATTTTAAATTTCTCTACAAGAATAGTAGATTAAATAATGATACAAAAGCCTTTTTAAGAATAACTAAAGAATTAGAGTTACAAATATAAGTTTCCTAGACAAGCTGAGTAAAACTAAAATTAGTGAATTGTGAGATACAAATTAATGAAGGCTTAATGGAAATAAAGTAAACATTGCGATAAGATTATATCATAAATTCAGGATATACAACTAGAAGTGGTTTTTCGTTATCTAAAAACGAGCATTTTTTTCTTAATAAATTGGTTTTAATACCTATGATATATTGAAACTTCCATTATTCCCCAAAATGGGGGACACATTACGTACTTTAAGAACAAAAATATAAAAAAAATGGTTGTTGAAGTGTTTATAAAGGATGATATAAAGTTAAATGGAATACTTTGTGCTATTATTAGTATCAGAGATGAATCATTGCAACAACACTGAGTGAATATATAGAGTGATCAATAGATAATTGATAATTTTTAAAATAAACATAAAAGGGATATGAACTAATACGATGGAGATATTTCTTAGAGGAGTTGATACATAATCAACCTAGGGTTACATTTAAGATTAACCAAAAGTTGGATTCCTGGTACTATCGTCACTTTTGCGATTGTTGGGAAATTGGGATAGTTTCTTACAATTTCTTACTCCCTTAAAATAGTTGAAGACGTACTGTGTTTCATGTGTCCCAATTGAGGGAAACTATTCAGAAACATTTCATGGAAGAATATTTACATGAAAATTTGTTGAATAAAAATACTTTCCAACATATTCATTGATGAATATTATATAGGGAAGAACTCAAATGTGGCTAGTCATTTGTAATAGAAGAACAACAATTGAAAAAACTTGGGATGATGCGGAGGTGAAAATAAATTCACTGATTTACACCATTAGGGAAAGGTATATTATCAAGAGAGGATGATGATGGTAATATATATGCAAAGGATGATGACTATGAGGCCAGTGAGGAAGAATCCCTTAGCAGTCCACTCGTTAGTCGATCAAGGCCTCCCGTATTCTTCACATATACAAGGACTGGGATATGGAATGGTAATAATATTGATATTTAAGTGTCTTATTTTTCATATATAAGGGTTCAGATGATATCTACGGGTTTTCTATTGATGCATAAGTGTGTTTCTGATAACACTCTAGGTGGATATGTAAGGTTGTTGTTAGACATGGAGTATAAGTATGAGTTTTTTTGGGATAGAGAGAATTTGACTATTTCTTTTTTGGAAGGTAAGGCTTTATTTGGACTTGAGGCAAGGATTATTACTTTGAGTGGTGACAATCAATCTCTAGAAAATTCATTCTGAAGTAGAAATATAAATCCTGAATATAAACTTCTCCCATGCGCTTGGAATTTCTATTAAATTGTAGCCAATGAATGTCCTCAGAAAGGCTAAGTGAAATTGAACTAAACGAGTGAATCCAAAAGGAAAGGATGGTTCAATAGTTGTATTTGGGAATGACTCATCTATATGTTATACATCTACACTAAAGGAAAATAAAACAAAAGAAACACTTTATAAATTCAAACAAAAATGAATCACACAAATTAATATCTCCACTACCCCGATCTCCCTCCCCTATAAAGAAAATTGTGTAGCCACCTCCAGTTCCCTTCCGGCCCCCTTTGTAGAACATAACTACCCCCATCCATAGAATGTGGTAAAATGCTTAAGTTTCCAATGAAATAAAGAAAAAAACTAAACTACAACCTACCTATTTCATATGATGAATTTTATCTCTAGCCTATTTCATTTTTATATAGAAACTAATTGCTCTTGTGGAAACCCAGTTTGATAGCTGCAAGTCTGGAAAAATATTGACAATAATTCATACATTTCATATTAAAAAAGAATAAATAGAGGATAATCAGACGTTTTTCAATGATTTTTTGTATTCAAGATGATGTTATGAGAAGTCTATCCTCTTTCATTTTGAAAACACAAAGACCATCTGTTGCGATTGTAATCATTGTGGTCAAAGGAGTGATAAATTATTTTCTAATTCAATTATGTATGTTTAAAATAAAAATAAATAATAAATCCTATAATGGTGGAATAAGAAAAAAAGTCTACCTTGAGAAGATATCAAATGTATAAATATTAAAGTACTAGACATAAGAATAAGCATATGCGTATATGTGAGAAAATCATAACAAAATGCATGTGTGAGAAAATTTATACACAAAATACAATTGGAAGGGGATCTTGAACAAATATAAATCACAAATATTGATTATATAATAATTCATGGGGATATTGAATAAATATTAATCATAAATAACTGTTATATAATAATAGAATAAAATTTTAGAAATCATTTGTATATCATAAATAAATATGCATTGAAATGGAAACCTATATAAGCCCTAGAAACCCAATACCCAACGGTTAAACCACCTAAAAAATAAAAAACAACCCTAGAACCCTCAAGGTTCATGGGAGAGGAAGAAACCAATGGATAAAGGGATATGGGGAAGAATTTAATGAAAATAATGAAGAAAGACGGTCTTGCTATGAGAAATCTATAAGGAATTGGGATAAAGATGTTTAAAACCAAGAAAAAAGGTTGGAGAGACACACTTGGATAAACCCAATCCCTAATTGAATGAGGAGAAGGATAAATGGGGTTCGAACCCTTTAAAATCCTTAAGGGTATAAATGAAAAATCATGTTTTACCAAAATAGGGCATGTTGATACCCTCCTGCAACTGCACCCCCCCCCCCCAACTGCACCACCCCCAACCCCCCAGCACCAGTCCCCCCCAGCCCCCTGCACCAACACCCCTTCATATATCCCACCCCCCCCCCCCCACTACACAAACCCCCTCACCCCTACACCCCCACCACACTCCACAGACCGCCTACACCCCACCCCCCACATACACACATCCCCCTGCATATCCTCCCTCCCTGTGTAGCCCCTTTCCTACACAACACAAAACCCCCTCAACCCCTACACCACCCCCCCCCCCCCCACCCACCAAAACATACCCCTCAAACAAACTACACAGCCCCCTCAACCCCCTACCCTACCCCCCCCCCCCCACTTCATAGCCCCCCTCACCCACTACAGCCCCCACCCCACTACACCCCCCCCCCCCACCCCACCCAAACTGTCCCCACCCCATTTCACCTCCACCCCTGCACCCACTCTCCCCCTTGTACCCCTACTTCACCCCACTACCCCCCCCACCCCACCCCTACTATCCCCACCCCACTGCACCCCAACCATTACACCCACTCTATCCCTTTACCCCTCCTTCACCCACATTGCCCCCTCCCCCACCACTACTTTCCCCACCCCACTACACCCCCACCTGAATGCACCTCGTAACCTACTATCCCCACCCCACTACACCCCCACCCCTACACCTACCTTCCCCCAACAGCCCTCCTTCACCTCAAATTCAATCCCCCCACCCTATTATCCCCACCCCAACACCCCACACCATCCCCCACCCCACCCCATTACACCCCCACCCTTGCAATTGATCTATCCAATCACGTGGAAACTCCACTAAAAATTTACAAAAAAATAATCTCCTTTTAAAAATATCCTAGAACAGTTTCATAAAAAATATACCTTAATCCATTAACACCATATTATAATGATCCAACCCAAATCTATAGGTCTGATCCAAAGTGCCACATAACTTCATGTGATTATCCTCATATAAAATAGATTCCCTACTAGTGGTGAGGCTCTAATTTAATTTTCGGAGAGTACACATTTGGAAATAATTTTAATTAATGGATAATAAAAAATAACCAAAATCAGAATAAGTATCACAGTAGAAGAATTATACTAATAAATTTCATTATATATTTCTTTCCATGTCAAACATAAGAAATTCTTTATAAACCATTTGAAAGTGTCATTTTCCCAGGAAAACTCCATAAAACATCTCAAATAGAAGCAAAGAACATGAAAGTATTAAAATAATTAAAAACAAGGGACAAACCCCAAATTTTTATAAATTAATCTTTTAAACCACCAAAATAATCCCCTTTAAAAATATAATAGTTGTCAAAAACCATTTTAAAATACTTAAACTCCTTTGAAAAATTCACTCAGGAATTTTCACAAACATTGTGCAATAACTCCATGCCAAGTATAAAAACCATTTGAAAAAATTTAAAATCCTTCATGGGTATTACCTATACTTATATTTGGTAAAGAATAACATTTTAAAACAATCAAGATTCCCATGGAATGAAATATAAAGAAACTGAATGGAAACACCTTCATGAATCCAAGAGGAAACAAGTCCCAACACATCGCATTCAAGAGAGGAAGTAAACCCAAGAAAGTAACCCAAAATTATATTCAATGTGGATATATGATAGTGTAGTGTTTTTATTCCTAAAATAGAGCCTAAAATGTTGGAAATAATTCTCAAAAGAGCATAATATTAGGAAAAAAACTAGATAGAATGTAATTCATAACATAATAATAAGGTTTATATGGTATTACTTGTTTTATAACAGGTTTAATAATAATGAATTTTAATGTTGGAGCGATATATATCTTGTTGAAATTTGGGTAAATCCATCATTGAGAGGTAGTAATCCAAAGATAAATTAAAAACTATTGGTGAAAGGGATTAATTTGTTTTCTCCCGAAATAATTGAAAAACTTAAAAATATTTATGGTATATGAAATAGTAGTGGTATCATATGTGATAAATGTTCATCTAAGTATTTATAAAAAGAAAATGAAGATAAAAGATAATATAGGGTAATAAAGATGGGTGATCTAGCCTTTGACAACAAATAAAACAATGACGAGTTTCAATACAAGTCTATGAAGTTCATGAGAAGTGATACATTAAAAAACTAATGTGAAAAAAAACACCCTAAAAATTATTATTGAGACTATAAATAAGATGCCAATATACCCTTTGATTTTTTAATAATCTGGCATGCTAGATTAGAAAATGTAAGAATGATTCAAGAATAACAATTGAAAGAAAATATTAAAGAAAGAAAGATATTCCACAAAAAGACAGAAAATCTACACATCATAATGGATTATCAAAAGTTAATAGCACAATAAGTCATGAAATTTTTTATGGGAAGTGCAATTTGGCTAGTCACAACTCAAAGGTTTCTTGAAAATTACACCTTCCTTAGATGGAATCTTGAAAATAATGATAAAATTACAAAAGGATGCATATTCTTTGATAGAACATGTTAAAAATATGATCTCACACAAATAAAGAAGAAAATAATCCATTCTAACTAAGACTTCTATGAAATCTAGAAAATTCAATATGAATAATTTATATAAAATTAGAGTAGGAAAAGAAAAAATTCTGTGGTTGATAAGAAATTATCATTTTCTTGTCCCTCTAAAGAGCTAAAATAGGTTCTACCATATTCATTTAAATTTTTTATTTTATATTTTTTCTTACCATGAAGGGATTTAATGGGGATTCTTGTTCTCAAATTAAGAAAAAATGAATAAAATTAAGCTGGAGTAACCATTCTAGATCTGAAAAAAGTAACAATCTTGGTAGGATTTATAAAATTTCAATCTAAATTATATTCAAAAAAAATATCTACCTTGATAAATTTAAAGAGATTGTCATCCATTGATGGGGAGTTTCTTTAGAAACAACCCGAGGTAATAATTCATTAAAATGTGAATTTTGGAAGGTGTTTGTAGAAGTTTCATTGAAAATGTAGGCCTTGATTATCTCTCATCCTTGGATTCTCAAAAATCAATCTAGATATTAAGGGTGATAATTTATTTTCATCAATGAAAAGAAAATATAAAAAATTAGAGAAGATATCTAGACCGATATCTAATACCTGATACATATACTCGAATGTCTTTAACTAGTGTGTTGAGATAAGCACGTGATCATAGGTTATTCTTATAAGAAAACTAAATTGGTAGTATTTTTTTCAACTTATGGAAACATGAACAAACCTTTATTGGGTAAGGGTAATTTTTCTCAATTGATATCATTATATATTAATCAATAGACAACTTTATTATCTAAATTCACAACCTAAATCTTCCAGTACAGAGCTTGGATCTTTTATACATTAAGTGGGAGGAATGATATCATATTTCTTAACTTTTAAGTGACACAATTCACTTTTATATACTTTTTATTTATTATCAATATGGGAGAGAATAAAATGAGAGAATTCAATGAGAATGAGGGGCAAGAAGGAATAATGAATGAATGAAGAAGAAGAATTGGTTGACATAATGACATGCCATTTTCAAGCATGGGTATTTACAAAAAATAAAAATGGAGTGATTGTTAAACCCACTTTGTGTTTGTGTTGTACTTATCATGAATATGAAAGAAAAGATGATTCATGTCAATATAGTTTTGAAGATGTTCTTAGAAATTGTTTGAATCTATTAAGCATGTTAAGAAAGATGTTCCTAAGAATGTTGAAATAAAGAATGAAGTTGTAAAGAATTTTTTTTCAATTTTATTTCTTGATATCTATTCACTTATGTAAATATTGGTCAAATTGAAAAAGATTTTATACCATCCTTGTGTTTAATAATCTTAATAAATAAAAAATATTTTATGAAAATATACTTGTATTAATTGATAAAGTTCAAGTTGAAGGAATTACTGAAGTTTTTATGGGTTCTATATTACTCATACTACTATTTAGAAAAGGGAAATTTATGTGCTTAAAAAAATTAAGGTCTCTAAATAAAAACATTAATCGAGTAGCTAGTATAATCGATACATCAAACAAGTTAAAATCCAAGATGAAATATGATACTAGCATATGTAAATAGGTAGAGAACCTACATGGAATGATGGAGATATGAGATTCTAGATTGGTGAAGGTTACTTAGTATCCAAATCCTTGGGTTAATATGGTGGCCACGTGAGAGAAATTGATCACCTCAGACTTTATCAAACAACTAAGGGTGTACATTTTCTTATAAAGGACATATATATTGATGTAAAATTAATTGTGGTATAGCCTTGGTGTGGCAGTGTTTACCTATTAAAACATGAACACACGTGAAATTTTTAAACGAAATAGAACCCATTTATATCTTATTCAACCTCAAGTTCTGGGAGAATATTGTCCTACAAACATTGATACCACACTTAAATAGATGATTAATTCACTACATGAGGTATTTTTTATTATAAATAAGGGGATAGACAATGTTCATGATTTGATTATTTTAGTAAAGTAAAAATACTGATTCAGAGGACATTTTCACACTAGGATATCCAAACGAAACACCGTAAAGAAAGAGATTATTACTCAAAACGTTTCATTAACATGTAATTTTTAATAAATGAGTAATATAATGTCATAAACCAATCATATATGATATCATAAATATTATTATGATTCTGTTACAAGTTAATAACATGTTCAAAACATTTATATAGGTGTTTCAGACACATATGGAGAGTATCAGACTTAAGGTAAGGATTAAATTCACAATATCATTATTATTTGAGGTTGTGGATATGTAAGTATCTACTAGGACATTATTATCATACAATTCCATGTTTGTAAAAAATTTCATAAAAAGTTTTACTATTATCCAATGGATGTTTAAATTCCTTTTTTCCCATGTTTGTCTTTTTCTAAAATGTTTTGAAAGGAATATTTTGGTCATTTTCCAAATGTGGTACACTATGACCTTTTTGAAAAATTAAGGAAATATTGTTTTTTTAACTTTATGGCATAAACGGCTATTTTATGTGTTATGATGCCTTTCCATTTTGAAGCTTCCCTTATAATATTATAAGGTTATTTTTAAAATAAATGTTTTATAGCACAACTTTTAAATGATTTAATGTTAAAAATTAGATATTTCCCTCAAATATTTTTAATGAATTTATTAAATTATTTTCATCTTTGTGAACATACTTTTTTAGATTTTATGCTTGCTTGAGGTTGATTTATTATGATACAATATTCCATATTTTATTAATGGTTTTTTGATATGTTTGAATGTGGATATTCTATTTTTGTACCATTCAGCTTTTATGGTTAAAGTATTAAAATTTTGTATACTAGTTTTAAATACAAATATTTATGATTTTTTTCAACTTTTTTATATGAGGAATGCATTGAACTTTGTAAGTGATAGGCGGGGCCTACTATAGACCCTTGATTCATCATTAGATCTCATGAGAAGAATAATTGTCTTTCCATGAGGCCTTGACAGAATATTTTTGTATGGTCTTGGCATGAGTACTTCACATAGTTGTTATGATTTTCGGATTTATGCATTTCCTCATTTTAGGATTACTTATTGATTTTACATGGGATTATTCTACAAGTAGAATATTCATGTAAATGTTTAAATGGAAATATTTGATTTATTATTTCCATATTATGTTGAATATAATGTTTTAAAAGGTATATGTTTTAGTTTTGTATCTTGTACTAAATTTTTATTATTATTTGTGATAGATTCCACTATATTGTTTATCCTTATTGTGTATCTGATCTCACCCCTTTCTTATGTTTTATTTTCCCAGGATGATAAGAAGTATTTTATGATTAACATAAAGGGTTGAGCTAGGGTAATAATGGTGTTCTCAATAGATTATCTTTATTGTGTTTTATGTTAGCAATTAAAATGTAAAGTTCAAGTATGTAATCTATTTTCCAAGACTGTTAAGTTTATTGGTCCTTTAGGACTTGATTCCTTATAATCATGCCAATTTATTAAAATAAATCAATTGATCTGGGATTATGGGGTCGGGGTATTGCATTTGGTATCAAAGAAAGTTTAGAAACAACCTTGGAAATAGATTTTGAAAACTTAAATTAGGGATCAAAACCCTAAGATATACATTGAGTATAAGTATAAAAGAACCCCCTAGAATTTTGGTAACAATAATGGATAACCTTGGATTAAACCGAAGATGTTATATATTAAAAGTTCCTTCCCTTGATTATGTGGTTTTCTTCAATGAGATGTGTTTTTCACCCTATGATTTCTTGTCTTAGTTAATGGAGGAAACCATAAAGAATTGTATTAGCATTGAGTTTGATGGAAAATCTAGTGATTTTGAGCAAAAAAATTGGATACTGACTAGAGAGAAAGATATTGTGATTGTGTTCAATTAGTTATCATGATATATGGTTAACAATGTGATATTTGACGACTTTTACAACACATTTCATAAGAGGAAGTTGAAAGTTTAAAAATGTTAAAATTTTAAGAAGAATAGAGGAAAAAAGATTCATCTTCCTACTTGTCAAGAGTAAGCGAAGAAGAACCTTTAAGAATACCTAAAATGGATGGTAATATGTTATCTCTTCAAGAAAAAGGGTCGTATAGTGACCAATTATTATATAGTTCAATGTCTCATCTATGGAAATCATGGGAATTACCCAACTCAATGCCCAGACATAACTTCTAAACCAAGGAAGGACTTTTTCCATGCCAACCATTAATTTGAAAGGATTGAAGTATTTATGTATTTGGATCCTAGAATTATGAATATTGAATTATATAAGGAGTATTAAGTTTATGTTTTTCACAAAGTATTTTCAAGAATATGTTGACTAGTTATAATGGATAAGAAAATTGATTTAAGGGAAAGATTATATTTGGAGAAAATATGATTAAGGTAAAGGTAAACTTTAATAAAGTCTTTATTATAAGATAATGATGTTTAGATAAAGATATATTGTATTTGAATAATTAAATTGGATGATGCTAGTTTCTTGATAACTAATTATGGATTTGTCAATAATATAGTTATGCTACCATGGATGAAGTATACAGATTTTTGGAAATTAATGAATAATGCACTATGTTTTGGAATAAGGAAATATGCATGTTTTCAATAAGGATATCTGATAATTTAGGTTGTTACCATGACTCAAGAGAATACATGATGAAGGTGTTCACATGTTTGTAATATGACACCCAAGAACTACCCTATGATATATGGGAGATAAATTCTATGCATATTTGGTTCACCACTTTCTAAAGATATAGATTTTCAATTTTTGGAAGGATTTTAAGGTTATCCATTTATGGATAGTATAATTTATACACTGGTTTAAGTTTTCAAGATTAATGTCTTATCTTTCAATAGGTACAATTATGAAAATGTGATAACTTCTGTTAAATTTTTTTTAAGATAGATGGAATTCCCTATCATTCTATTTATGGATCACATGATCTTCCAACACTTTGTGAATAAAAAAATCAATTTTATTTCATTGAATAAGAGATGAAATGGAAATTTTTCAAGGCATGACCAAAAATGAGATTCTACTGAAATCAAGTAAGTATTTACTCTCAATATCTTAAAATTTAGGTAAAGGATATTGAAAGAACAAAAATTATATTAGTACCTTCTTATCTGATGAATCAGACGGTCCCTTAAATTATTTTAGATTTATAGCTTTCTGGTTGTTAACTTTCTCCAAAATCTTGTTATCTGTCACTATCCATCAGAACATGATGGTTGGATTTTTGTTCCATATCCATATTTTTACTTCACACCTATTTTCTCGTATTTGGAAACCCAATTATGAGTTAACTTGGGTAAACTTTATGTTTCTAACTTTCCTTTTTAAAATGAAGTTTTAGTATTCCTTTTTACGATGTGGATAAAAGAAACTTTCAAGTATTAAACCTTTTATAACTCCAAAAAAATTTGAGGTTGAAATTCATTTTAAGGTGGTAAAATGCAACACCCTGAGATTTTATGAGATAGATTCTTTTTAATTTATTTAATGTCTTTGGTTGTATGTTACACCAAGATTATCTTGAGTATAAACAACACATTATTAGATTATAGTATACTCAATACAATTATTGGATTTTGTTACACAAAATTTCAATTTATTTTGATATAATTAATTCATGCAAGACTGAGTATAAGTGATAACTAAATATTATAACCTAATCATTATAATAGCGAGTATGAATATTATTAACTTCCTTCTAAAAAATATTTAAATGAAAATAAGTGAGTGTATAAAATAAAAAAATCACTCTTTATGGATTTTATTAGTGAAATATATATTTAATATATTCTATGTAATTTTTTAAACTCATATTATATGTTTTATATATATTATATAAGAACAAATTCTATTTTCAGATAAAAGAAGTATTTTTCAAACATATACAGTTTTACCGTATTTTGATGGAGAAACCTTTTTCAATATAGTTTTTGAAAATTTTATAAGTTCTATTTAACATAATAAAATTATTATTTAGATTTGTGACATTAAAATTTACCATGGTTTAAATTTTGGTATTTTTCTGATTAAATTCATATTTTAATGAATAGTGAAAATACTACATTTTAAATCAAAACTGCTTTTTCATCTAAATTATTTATATAGTTAGAATATATTTTTAATTGTTTATAAAGTGTAATTATATTATTATTTTTATCAATAAATATAATTTATATAATTATAAGCAATTTTAAATTTAAATTGGACAAAAACACAAGTCAATCTTTTGATAGTTTTTACTTCTAAACAACCCGCTTTCAGGTTTTGACAACGAAAATTAATTTTAAATTAATTACTAAAAATTATATGTTTTGAATTTAGAAAAATAGATTCAAGATTTTTAATCATGAGTTCAAAATTGTGTAAATATGTAGCTTTTATTTTTGGACATTATGAATAACAACTTCTGTAATTATTTTATTTACCACGGTTAAAGGGTAAATTAGGTAAATAATGGTAAAAATAATATTATAATAATATAAAACTACCCTAAAACTTGTCATAATATTATTTTATGAGTTAATAGCTACCAAAATAATCCTTATGCCTAAATTATGTCATTTGGGAGCCAATTGGGTGTGAAAATGACCTGTTATAATAATTAATTTAAAGAGAAATGTAACAAAAACATGTATCTTTTTAATAAAACAATTTTAAGGTGGAGTTATATAATTTATATCTAGGACTATAAATAGTCATTAGAAATCTAAAAATATTTCCTAAATCGTGGTATTTTATATATAATTTTTAGACCTCAAATAAATAAATTTATTTACAACATAATGCTGATGCAGTGATTACCTCCTTGATGAATTATTGAAATAAATGATATGATAATTATTAAAATAAATGTAACATGAGTTTTTTTATGCCATAAAAAAATGGATAAAATTTAAATGTTATGTATGAGATAATTCTTTTTTTTGAATTAATCAAGTTTTTATGACTTTAACAAAAATCAATTACTAAATAGTGTCAAAATTGACACAAATGAATTTTTTTTAAAAAAAACTATTTTATTAAATGATATAATAGTCATAAAAATATAAGATTCATCCAACCAACTATTATAGTGTTAATAATTTCATTAATGATGCACTTTATATTCTCCTATAATTTTATAGTGACTATATTAACAATATAGTATAAAAATAGAAGAAGACATGGTAAGAGTTAACTTATTTAACTAAGGGTTAAAGCCAAAAGATAAGTTTAAATTCATGACCTAAACTTGTCTAAAATAGATTATTTGAGATTATTTAGACCCATAGTCATCTTATACTCCAAATAATTTACATTGGAGCCATTAAAAACGAAAATAAATTTATAATAAATTAAAATTTCAAGACTTTCCTAAATTGCCCATCACCACTCCTATAAAAGGGCACTACTCCTTCTCTTTTAGTCACACCTCGAAAGACCATTTTCCCAGACAAAACCTTCCAAAATATCCTCCAAAATTACCTAAATTCATCCTAGAGGCCACCCTTTTTTCATAAAACCAACATAAGGAGTCATTTTCTGCAAATCAATACAAGAAACCTGAAGAAGAGGTAATCGTTTTGTCCCTTCTTTCAAAGTTCTTTTCTTCTTCTACTTCATATTCCTTAGTTGTTACCATACAAAAACAATAAATACATCATCTAATATATAATAATATGTTGTTATGATTATGGTACAATAATATTCTTCCTTTTACCCATTCTATGAAAAACAATATCACCATGTGTGTGTACGTACGACTTACCATCTCCACATCGTGGGGAAAACTATTTTTCATCTATACATTATTTCAAAAGGTATAATGATGAATAAAAATGACTTAAATAACAAAACTAATGTGATATTATTTCTATAAAATTCATATTCTATTCAATTATATACAATTTAACCATAAAGGAAATGATATCTTCACTCATTCATATGTACGACTTACCGACTCCACAATGCGATGAGATTGATCTTCCACGTTCACCGCCCAAGAATAATTATAAAAATATTTATTTAGAATAATTATGAAATATATAACATAATAATTATACTGGAATAATTTCTTTATATATATATATATTTATGTATATGTATGTATTTATGTACATATATGTCATTCACTTACTTCCACTCAATATGATAAGAAAATGGAAATAGCATTCATGCATATGTATGGCCTATCGTCTCCATGAATAGTGTATTCCATTTTATATATATATATCTATTATATATTTTTATATTATCAATATATATGATATATAAATCATGTTATAATGATCTATGTTCTATGATCAAGAATAAAAAGTCAAAACACATGCGATAAATAAAGCGATTATTACCCAAAACGTTGCATTCACATGGAATTGTTAATAAACAATTAGTATAAAGTCATAAACCAATCATATATAAAATAATAAATATTATTATGATTCTGTAACAAGTTAATAACATGTTAAAAACTTTTATACAGGTGTCTTGGACACATACAGAGAGTATCATACTTAAGTTAAGGGTTAATTTCACAATTATATTATTATTCAAGGTTATTGATGCATAAGTATCTACTGGGACATCTTTATCATCCAATTTCATGTTTCTAAAAATGATTTCTTAAAATGTTTTAATATTATAATTTGGATGTTTAAAGTCATTTTTACCCATGTTTTACTTTTTATAAAATGTTTTGAAAGAAATATTTCATTCGTTTTTTAAATGAGGTACTTTATGACCTTTTCGACAAATTAAGGAAAGAATGATTTTTTAACTTATACGGCACGATCGGCTATTTTGCAAATTTATGTTTCCTTAGAATTTTGAAGATTACCTTACAATATTACAAGGTTATTTTCTAAATAAATTTTTTACTACACAACTTTTAAATGATTTAAAGTAAAAAATCGATACTTACCTCAAAGTGTTTTAATGAATTTATTAAATTATTTTCATCTATGTCAACATCCTTTGTTTGATTTTATAATTGTTTGAGGTTGATTTATTAGGATAAAATCTTCCATATTTTATTGAAGGTTGTGTGATATATTTGATTATGGGTGTGCTGTTTTTATACCATTAAAGGTTTATGGTTAAATTATTAACATTTTGTATGTTAGTTTTAAATATGAATATTTATGTAATGTTTCAACTTTTTCATATGAGGAATGCATTGGACTTAGTAAGTGACGGGCATGGACCCCTATATCCCCATGATTTATCGATAGGTCTCATGAGACAAACTAGTGTCTTAGAGCTAGGACTAGATAGAATATTTGTGTATGGTCGTGGTATAAGGCCTTGACATATTGGTTATGATGTCCAGCATTATGCATTCCCTTGTTATGAGATTAGTTATTGATTTTACATGTGATTATTTTACTATTATAATATCCATGTGAATGTTTAAATGGAATTATTCTATTTGTTATTCCCATATTATGATTAAGATAATGTTTTAAAAGTATTTTGTTCTATATTTTCTCTTTGCCTTAATTTATTTTTCTTATTTGTGATAGCTTCAACTATATTTTTTATCCTTAGTGAGCATCTGAGCTCACTCCTTTATTATGTTATATTTTCCCAAGATTCCAAGAAGTGTTTTATGATTGATATTAAAGTTTAATCTAGTGGAATAATGGCATTATCAAAGGATTGTCTATGATTTTTTTTATGTTAGAAATTTTAATGTAAAGTTCTTGTATGTAATATATTTTCTAATACTGATAAATTGATCAATACTTTGGGAATTTATTCCTAAAAATCATTCCCATATATAAAAATAATGAATTGGCTCTGGCCTTCTAGGCTTGGGGTGTTAAATGAAGCAGTGGGAGGTTATCTGTGATAGTTTTAAACAAAGGTGAGAGATAAGATGGAGAGGTCACATGCTGATGTATTGGAGATGAATACTATATTAACGTCCAAGATGGGTCTAAATGTGGATCTCAATGAGCCTTATAAAGAGGTAGATAATTCTTCATTAACTTAATTATTTGACCTCAACTTTCTGCTGACACTGCCAAGTTGAGGAACTATATGAGGTGATATATAGATGTTTGTGGTGTAGTTATAATAAAAAATGTTGAATCACATTTCTTTCCTTAAATAAATTTATGATAATTTGTTACTATAGGTTTTAACTATGAACTCAAACAAAAATAAAATATGTCTTAACTCAAAATTAAGAGAGGTATTCAAATCAAATGGTTAGGAAGAAACACAAATTTTGGGATTATGATTATTATAAATAAATAGACATGATTGATACCTCATTAGAAAATTATATCTCAAGTCACCTTTCAAATATCTTTAGCTAAACTTTGTTATTAAGTAATAATTCAAATTGTAAGGGTGAAATTTATTTAAAGGGGGCGAATGTAACAACCAAATATTTCACTATATAATATCCTTAAATAAATATTTTGTTAATAGTTTGTTTCACACACAAAATCAAAAAAATAAAAAATATTAATAACCATGACATATTTTAAATAATAGATACAACCATTTAAAATTTAATCAGACAATATAAATTAAAGTAACTATATAATAAAACAAATAAAGGATGTAAGAAGTGATGGAATCCAGAAGAAGGATTCATTTTTATGAAGCTCATTTATCTAAATGTGGAAGGGAGGTTTCTTTATTATGGTTTTCCCTAGACCCAGATCAAGAAAAACTCAAACAATTATGGTTTGAGAAAAAGAATATATAGTAGATGTTCAATTTCATTGACATTTCCATAAGATTCATGTTAGCTGAACCACGACCTAAAACAACAACAAGATCTTACATGATTCTTAGGTCTTACGCAATGATCATAAGGGGTTATTTAAGTAAAAATAAGGATAATATTGAAGTGTGAAAAAAATATTAATATAGATATATCAAGAATTTATACTCTTTGAAAATTAATTTTGATAAACTCACTTTATGTTTAAAAATGTATTTTCCAAAAAATTGTTTTTATTTCAAGAAAATAATTTTACTTTGATTTATTAATAACAAGACATGTTAACACTATAATAGTTAGTAATAGACAATATAAAAATTCATTTTTTATAAAAATATTTTTTCTCTATATTTTATATGTAAAATAAAATTAAAAAATTTAAGGTGGCGAATTATAAAAAATTAAAATCATTTTTGGACTTATAATGGTCATATTAGTTAAGATGGATGTTTTATTTTTTTTCTAAAATAATAGATTTTTAGGTGAATAGTAAAAAAATATCAATTTTAAAAATATCATCTCTTTTATGAAATTATTTTATTATATAAATATATTGAATGTCTTCAAACCTTTTCCTATAAATATTATACGTTAAAAATTTTAATAAATTGTTTTAAAATACTATGTTAAATTTATAAATTCATTCTCAACATTTTAAAATTTTATGAAGTATTTTAATGAAACAGTTTTCAACTGTTTTTTTTAATTAATTATATCATAATGAAAAGGAGTTTTTGATTTATTTTATTGTTATATAAATAAAATTTGAATGATAATAAATATTTTAAACCCATTGGAATCAATATCATTGAAATTATATCCTATTCATAAATCTTTTTTCTAAAAAATACACTTTTCTAAAAAAATAGGTTTTTATGTGTTACATGCACTGTCATAAAGATTAATTCCCTAAAACATAAAAAGTTAATTTGATAAAATGATTCTTATATTTAAGATAATAATTTACATTTTATTTTATGTTTACAATTTAATTTTTAGGTATAAAATTTAGATTATTAGGATTAATGTTAATTACCACGATAATGGTGAAATAAATATTTTTAAAATTATTTGTTTTTTTAATATCAAGGAATTTAGATCAAATAAATTAAATGTAATTACTCTAAATGATTAATCCAAAATGATGTGCAAATATATGTATGTATATATATATATATATATTAACACTAGTTTTATTGGTAATCAATACTAAATAAGATTTAGAATCCATAATGGTCAAAATATCATTTTTCTACTAAAATAGTTTTTGTATACATTATATGTTTTAGTTTAAAAGTAAATTTTATAATATTAATAAATTGAATTGAATTACATTTATGTTAAATTTAGTTTCATCAAACCAAAATTTGGTTATAAATTTCATCTTATATGTTATGTGAGAATTTAATTACTAAAGTAAAAGAAAGAGTTACTACGGTAAAAACTAAAAAGGAAAAGTTTATAAAACTATAGATAAAGGAATTAAACTACTAAATATTGTCTCCAAATTAATTTTGTGGATAATATTATACCTAAATCCCCTTACTAATACAAATTTTAAAAAAATACCTTTTAACCTTGAATAATGAAAGGATGTGATCGAAATGTGAATTGTGTTTCCCAAATTACCCTTTTCTCCCATTATAAAAGTATATGACTTCCACCATTTAAAGATACATTTAACCTTTGAATTACTCTTTAAAAATATGTAATTTATTTTTATATATGACCCTATCAAACAAACCTAATCCCCTATTCATTAATAGTTATCCTATTCCCTTCAATTTCAAGGGAACATATAGGGGAAAATCAAGCCTCTTATGTAAGTATTATATTCTTCATAAGATTTTATTATTAATCTTAATCTTCCAAATACCATTAAACCATAAAAATATGATGAATTAGGTATCATTATAATATTTATATATTTTTATATTAATTTTATAACCCTAATTTATTCATTTTTATTCACATAGAAAAAAAAATAACATAGTTCGTGTGTTGTGCGAACTACCACCTCCACAAAGCGAAGTTGTTTATTTATCATTGACACCTTTCATGGATGGTCTTAACAGTGGTAATTATGAATATATATTATATATATTATATAAATATTACACTTAAATATCAATTTAATCTCCATATTAAACCCCTATCACATGTTGAGAAATGGGAATGCTAATTGTGCATGCGTATGGATTACCACCTCCATAATGAAACATTTTTCATTTTTCATCTAGATTTTAATAAATTATACAAATATATTAAAATATATTTGAAAATATTAATAAAATAAAAATAATATCATTATTATTCATTTATAATTATATTATTTCAAAAGAAACACCTCTTTAACCATACCCGCCAATCTAGTTAAAGCATGTTCAAGTTGGGATCAATTTAAACACCTACACGAACAATGATTTAAAATATTATTATGAATTTACCACCCCAAGCTTCCATGGTATGCATATCTTTGAATAATACAGTAGTGTGTGTTGTACGTAACTTCGAGTTCTGACACACCACAACCAATCAATCTAGCCGTTATGAATAGTAATAACCACTTTTTAAAATTTTATATATTATATATTTTTAAATGGACTTAATTTTTGGATTCAGAATATTGAAATTAGCCTAGGGTGAATTTTTGGTATTTTTCTGAAAACTTTCAATTTTTGATGAATAGTGAAAAACACTGAGTCATAGTTTAAAATAGAATTTTTATTTAATTAATTATTTATTTTATTTAAATTTATTTTGGGTCAAAATATATTTATAATACTAATATAAGTTCAATTTAATTAATTGGATTCAGTTTATAATAATTTTAGATATATAAAAAATTTATTGAACTTTTCACCGTTTTTTACCCACCTCCGAGGATAATTTGCAAATTCACATAAAACTTAATGTTACCGCTTCTATGAGTGGAATTTTGAAAGCCTGAGAGAAATGGTTAATATAAAAGAGTAAAATTTGGTTCAATAAGATAAAAAAATTTTGGTGAATAGTAACTTTTACTTTTATTTACCACGATTAAAAGTAAATAGGGTGATTAAGGGTAAAAATGATATTATTACTACCCTAACACTTGTCCTAATTCAATTGGATAAGTATAGTTTGACCAAAAACAACCTTATTAATAAAATATGAACCTCTTTGGTCCACTTGGATTAGATTATGACATTTATTATTATTTAATTCAAAGAAGAGTTAAAAGAGTTAAAATCAATGTTTAATAACTAAAACATTTTTAATATAGGGTTAAAAATAAGATAAATTTGACTATAAATATTAATTAAAAATATAAAAATATTTCCTACATAATAGTATTTTATTTATAATTTTTAGAAGTTAAATAATTTAATTTATTTATGACACAATGGTGATGCAGTAATTACCTTATTAATGAAATATTAAAATAATTGATATTTTAAATACCCAAATAAATTTAATTTGAGACTTTTTATGAATTAAACTAATTTTATAGGTTAATATGACATATTAGGGTGAGTTAGATGAATTTTTTTTGAGGTAATAATGATGTTATGAATTTAGCAAAAACAAAATACCAAATAGTGTCAAAATTGACATAAAACAGTTTTTAAAACAAATATTATATTATTAATTGATATTTTATTCCTAAAAACCTAAGGTTCATCCAAAGGACTTATATAATGATTTTTGTATCATTAATGAACTACTTGTGGTTTTCTTAGAAGTATATAATAATTTTATTAACCATATAATATAAAAATACAAAGAGACATGGTAAATGTCAAACTATTTACCTAAGAGTTAAATCTAAAAGTTAAGGTTAATATAGTGACAAAAACCTATCTAAAGCCTATTTTTGAGTATTTTTCCACCCATCCCAACCTTATATTTTAATTAATCCATTTTGGGTCAATTATAAACCGAAAATGATTTTATTATAAAATAATATTTCTAGCTTTTCCTAAGGTGCCCCTCACCCCTCTTATAAAAGGACACTCCCCCTTCTCTCTAATTGACACCTTAAAACCATTTTGGCTCGGCCAAAACCTGCCCAAATATCCACTAAAATTCCCTCACTTAATCCTAGAGGCCTTCCTTTAGTCATACATCCTACTTAAGGAGCCATTTTGATCAAATCAAAAGTAAGAACCCGAAGAAGAGGTAATAATTTCACCACCCTCTTTCAAGTTCTTTTCTTCTTTCACTTCTTATTTAATTGTTATCTCCATTCTAAAATAATAACTCTAGTATCTTATATATACTGGGATGTTATTATAAATATTTTACAGTGATATTCATTATTCTATCCATCCTTTTAATGACATGTCATCATACGTGCGTACGTACGACTTACTACCTCCACGTCGTGGTGTAATTATTATTCAATACATTATTACATGGATGGGTATAATAATGAAGTGTAATTGATGTAAATAATGAATATAACATGATAATGATTCTGTATATATGATATACCATCCAATTATATATTATTTTAATATCCCAATAGTGATATTTTCGCTCGTGCGTACGTACGGATTACAGTCTCCATGAACGCGATTAGATTCATTCCCCATCGTAACCATTCAAGATTAATTTTCATTTGATGATTAAAAATAATGTTTAAAGACTTGATATAATTCTGAATATGAATAATATACATCCTGTCCATAATAAATATGTCTCACATAACAAAGAATATAAAGGAAAATGAATCTGTTAACACCAGAAACGACAATAATACTAAGATAGTATTAACAAAGCAATGTTAAAAGATAATATATGATATCATATTAATGTATATGATTCTTGAATAATTTAATAACAATTATTTCACCATTATATAGGAGGTTAACCTGCCCTCGACCAAGTAAAATTATAAGGTAAGGGTTAATTCTACAATCTCTTCATTATCTGAGGTTGTTTATACGTAAGTATCTACTGGAACCTCTTTATCATCCACGTCCATGTTTCTTAAAAATATATTTCAAAATATTTTTACTATTTACTATAAAATGGTTTAAAGTAATTTATGCCCTTATGTGTTTTTAAAGGAATCGTCCCGTCATTTTCTAAACAAGGTACTTTTTTACCTTTTCGACAAATTGTATGTAAGAATTTTTTTTTAACTTATACGGTGGGTGAGGATATTTTCCACCGTTATAACATCATAAAACTTCCCTTTCAAGATTATAAGAATATTTTAAAAATAAATTTTTTCATTATAATTATGTGACTCTTAAATGATTTCAAAATATAAAGAGATATTTCTCTAAAATGGGTTTTGATTTCATCTATGTCAACATCCTTTGATAGATTTTAAGTTTATTTGAAGTTGATTTATTATGATAAAAAACTTCTATATTGTATTAAAGGTTTTGTGATATGTTTGACTACGGATGTGATATTTTTATATCATTCATGGTTTGTGGTTAAAGTATTCACATTTCGTATGCTAGTTTTAATATGATTGTTTATGATATGTCTGAACCTTTTCATATGTGGAATGTATTGGACTTACTAAGTGACGGGTGGAGCCCGCTATAGCTCCGCAAAGCATCAGTAGGTCTAATGAGACAACTAGATGTGGAATTTGACGAAGCCTTTCCCAATTTTAATATATGGTTTTGGTCGAGGCCTTAATCATTTTTAGAATTCTTGGTCGAGGCCTTGACAAAATGTTTTAGAATGTTTGGAATTATACATTCCCTCATTATGAAAATAATATTGATGGTTCATGTGGTCATTTGACTAGTAGAATACCCATGATTATGTTTAATTATGGCATTATTTACTCAGATCATATTCTTTCCATAAAATTATTCATTTTTATTATTGCTAAAGGCATGTGGTTTCAATTATTCACCATGCTTAATATTTATGTTATTTTCCACTGTATTTCTTACCCTTACTGAGCATTTGAACTCACCCCTTTCTTATGTTTTATTTTCCCAGGATATGAAGAAGTTATTTATGAGTGAAATTAAGGCATAATCTAGGAGGCTTGGATGTTTTTAATGAAATATATTCGTGTTGTATTTCTCTTCAAGCTGTAAAGTTGAACTTATGTATGAATCTTGTTTCCAATAATAATAAATTGATCGGTCTTTCGAGACCAGATTTCCTTGTGATCATGCCAATATTATGTAATAATGCACCGACTTTGGGTAACTAGGGTCGGGGCGTTACAATGAATGACTATGGGAACATTAAAATTATTATTATTGTGATATAGTAATAAAATAATGATTATTATGTGGTTATATAAATATTATATTAATTATTTAAATTATTATTAAAGTAACATTTTCATTTACTAAAATTATTGAAATAAATTGTTATCAATTCAGTTTTCATATAATGTAACCAAAAAACATATGGAATTCAATAAAAATATTTTAAATAAATATAAGTCATATATTAAATAATATAAAATGATATGTCAATAATTACCTTTCTATCAAATTATGGGTAATGAAATAAAAATTATTAAACATACACAAAATGGTCAAAGTTATTAAAACTTGATTATCATAATATGATATAAATCATTAATATAATCATGATAAATAATTATAATAAGGATTATCAATGGGAAAAATTTATGAGTAATGTTATTAAAAATGATATTAAATTAGCTTTATTTTTTTACAGGATTTCATAATGTCATCAACTAAGAAAGGAAACAAGGTAAGGGTTTTCATCTCAATTTTCTATTATTGAGACGTGTTTATGTTTTTCACCATGTTAAAATATGTATGGTGTAATTTATACCCCTTCATAATTATTATATCATTATTATATTATATTTCATGATATTTGATATTGAATTTCATGTTATCTTTCCCATGCGGGTTTTAATCAAATGTTTCAAAAGTTTTAAAGGTTTGTTGTCTCAAGTTCACCTTCATTGAGACATGATTTCATGTTTTTCACATAGATATTTTTAATGTGATTTATGAACTAAAAAATTAATTTCATATATGATAAATATCATTCCTAAAATTATATTTTATTTTCTATTTCAGGGTATCCCTCTCTTTTACATTTTATTTTTACAATACCATTACCGTAAGTGTTTCTATCTCTCAAATTTGAATCCCTAAAAGCATGATTAACCTATAAATAATGTTTCATTTTAAATGGTTTGAATACTCCCCTATTTCCATTTTTTATTATGATCCTATTATATTTCATGTGATTCAATGTTCTATTTTAATTTATACCTCTCAGGGTGTTATGATTCAAAATTTACAAAGGTTGTAAGGAGTTCTTGTGACTCAATTCTCTTGTTTAGATCATAGTCACTCACATTTTTCAATTTTATTTAATTTTTGTTCTAATATAACACCATGAAATTTTAAAATAATATCATTATGTTTGATATCATCTTCAGCATGCAACATTTAGCTTAAACAATCTGAAAATTATATAACTATTATAACTTAGCCATCAAATTGGTGGGTATGAAACTTATTAACAACTTTCTGAAATATATATATATATATACTACTAAATATAAAGTACTGATAAATTATTAGTAAATAATCAATCAATTTTTATAAAAGTATCTTTATTCTTCAAAATTATGTTTTCTTCGAAAATGATTTTTATTGCTTTTGGTGAGAAAATATTATAATTAATTTTTAGAAAATTTAGAAAATTTATTTTATAAAATTAAATTATTTTATAAAACCACAATATAAAAACTAAAATAGGTTTAAAGTTTTGGATATTTTGGAAAATATTTATTTTTCAGTGAGTGGGGAAAAATACCAATTTTTGTAAAACATTAAATTATTTTAAATCAATTAAGTAATTTAAAAGTCCCATTATGTTTTTAATATGATTTAAAGTAACATAAGTACTATCTAGTTTTCTTTAATTCACTTAATTACATTTTAATCAAATTTATATTTCATTTTAGTATAAGTTTTTTTTTTAGTTTAAAAATGAGATTTTTCTTAAAAAAAATTTAAAGTGCATAATGTGACTCCTATTAATTTATTTAAATAATATGTCATGAGGAAAGTTTTAAATAAAATATATAGATTATATATCAGTAAATATGAATTTATATTCATATTATAAATATTATTAGTCATAGATTTAATATAAAATCATTTATTCTTGAAAAATACACTTCTTAAAAATCCACTTTTTTGTTGTGTGTGCGGGTGAAATTTTAAATTAAATTTTTCCAATTATGTGAAGAAAATTTTATAAAAAAGATTAAATTTTTTCATTAGAATAATTTATATTTTAAAATAATTTAAACTTAATTTTTTTCCATAATGAATAGTGAAAATAGTAAAAACAATCCCATGGGTAAGATGAAAAAACGGGTTTACTAAGGGTTAAACTAAAAAGATAATGGTAAAAATGATGTAAAAATTTTCAAAAAACCGTTTTATGGCCATATTGTTACTTTATAATGTATTATTTTCTATAATGTTCCATTTTAAATACTTTTATAATGTTAAAAATGTTGGTACACCTTTTTCTTTTCAAAATTTAGAAGTGTGCCACTCAGCTCACTTATAAAAGGTCACCCCCTCTCCTATCTACTTCACACCATAAAAGAACATTTTCTAATAAAAGACCAAAAAATAATTCCTTAATTCCTTACCCACATCCTATATCCCTAATTTTGATCATAAATCTATCCCAAGAAGGCTTTTGGTGCTTTCTTATGGAGGTTGTCTCAAGAAGAGGTATGACGCTTAACCGAGAATTTTTATTTTATTTCTTTTTCCACATACTTAAAATCTTATTAATTTATAATGATATAATAAAAAAATATCCCATATATTTAGATTTTATTATGTTAATTTCATACCCTAAATCCATCTCTTCTTCCATCAAATGGGATACAAATTTATCATTTGTGTGTACGATGCATTACCGCATCATGAACCGATGGCATTCCTTTTTCGTCATCACCTCTCACGAATTGTTATAATGATTTATTTAAAGTATTTATATTATATTTTTAACATATTTATACTTATGGCTTTATTATATCACATGTACTTTCTTACTTTCCATTCCGTGGGGGGTATGATTGTAACACCCCACGTAAATAAAGAATATGACATCTTTATATTTATCCATATTTGTGAATAAAATATTAATATTAATTTAAAGGGGATTCTATGCTCGATGGCGTACCCAACACGCAACAACGAGTTTCTTGGGAATCTTACGTTGCACTCTAATAATAAAATAATATTATTTTAAATGGTAGTTAACGCCTAGCCGTTGTAATGGCGGGAATGAACAGAACTAACTACAAAATAATTATATATGTTTGTCAAGTATTTGTACTCTTTACAATAAATTTTAGAGGATTAAAAATGCAAATGAATCCAGTTTTTAAGCGAAAACATTCTAATATTCTTTAAAAGGTCGATTAACCGCCTTTTGATGGCGAACCCCTTTTAAATCCACTTTTTGAAAATTTTATAATCTCTATTTTTCAAAATAAACATATTATTTATTATTGGGACATTGAAATATAACTTGGGTTAATTTTTGGTATTTTTCTGACAGTGTTCATTTTTCAATGAATAGTGAAAAATACTGCATTTTACATCAAAACTGCTTTTTCATATAATTTAATTATATTGATATATTATCTTTTTAATTTGTTTTAAAGTTTAATTATAATATATTTTTACCATTTAATTCAATTATGGTCATTGGTATTAATTTCACTTTGGAATTAGGCATAAACAAGTGTCAAACTCTTCATAAATATTGTTTCTAAAAAAACCCGCTATTTGTTTTGACAACGGGAAGTTTTTTTTTAAATTAATTTTTTCAATTTATGTGTTTGGAATTTGGTAAAATTTATTAAATATTTGGAATCAGAAGGTCCAAATTATGTAATTAATACACTTTTATTTTTTGGACGTTATGAATAGTAACGACGGTAATTATCTTTAATTATCTTGATTAATGAGTAATCAGGTAGTTAAAGATAATAAGATAATATCATAATAATAACAAATGACCACAAAATGTTTCCTAAGGCTACTGGTTGTCTCATGGCCGACCATGGGCTGTCTTGTGCCAAACTTGGGGACCCCATGGAATCACTTTTGTGAGAAAGTGACTTTTTATCTATCTATTTTAAAAAATGTTAAATGTAACAAAGAATGTATCACCTAAGTAAAATATTTTTAGTTTTATATAAATAAATGATATTTTGGACTATAAATATTCATTGGAAAGCTAAAAATATTTTATATATCATAGTATTTTTTTTATAATTTTTAGACATTAAATAAATTAAATTATTTATGACATCATAATGATGCAGCGATAACCTCATTATTTAACGATTTAAATAAAATTGGAAGATAATGTAAAATCTAAGACCTACACATTTACAAGACCTATTGTATTGGTGTATTTAGAAACCTTATCACCTTATCCTCAAAACACATCAATGTGGGACTATTAAAATCCTAAACTCATTCTAAAATAAAGTAACATTTATTTACTTTCCAAGAGAGCCCCTCCCCTCCTCTTATAAAAGGCCCCCACCTCTACCTCCTTACCCACACATCCAAAGCCTTTGTCTCGGCCAAACCCTACCCATTTTGTCTCTCCACATCCCTCTCTAACTCCTTGAAGCCTCACTTTTGGCATAATCCTTTCCAAGGAAGCCTTTGAGCTCAAATCAAAGGATGTTACCCGATTTTAAGGTAACATCTTCACTTGAGTCCTTTTGTTTTATTTTACTTCTCCAACCCCCTAAACTCTTTTTATTATTTTATTTTGTAACAACTCCAGTATCTTCAATATACTAGGATGCTGTTATAAGAAGGATTCGAGCTACACTTACACACACCTACATCTAATGGTTAAAGAACATACTGTTTTCGTGGATGGGGAATTTCTGCCTCCCGAAACGATGATTGTTCAACATTCTTCTAACACATTCAAAGGTGGCCATTAAGATGAAACTATATTTATATATGATATCTAATATGTTTATGTTTTACTTAATCTTCTGTATTTTTCATTTATGGCATAACTTTATGGTTTCCATTATGGGTAAACGTGATATCTTCATTTAAGGAAGTGTGGACTACCGCCACCTCAAAGTGATTTGATTCGTTAATACCATATGTGGTACATATGAAGGATATATTTAATGATATTATATATGATACCATACTGGAATTAAAATACTATTATGTATCATTATGTTTTAATTCCATTAAATATGAAATAGAAATGGAAGTAGCGTTCATGCGTACGTACGGCTTACCGTCTCCATGAACGGTGCATTTCATTTCTTAACTCTAAATGTTATTTAATATTATAAATGAATGAATATACTGGATATATATGATATATATGATATATAAATCATGAATAAAATTCTGTATATAATGAACATTTGGCCACATGAACAACATGTAATTGTAAGAAGTCCACTTTCGACTTAAGAACCAAATATCGTCAAAACAAATATTATTAACTTAAATGATTACATAATGTTTATGACATTGTAATAAGTGATATAAAAGGAATAATGAACTTTAAAAAGGTTATTAAGGAAGTATAAATTAAGTCAAGTTTATTATTCAGGAGATTAAAGAACGATCGAGTCAAGTCGGACCCGAGGTAAGGGATCCTGCTCCTCTCTTTCTTTTTAAGTACACTCTTTTATGTCATTCCTTTTAAGCTCATATTTCTTGTGATTGGGATGTTATTTTATATTACTCTTACTGTAATTTTTATGTTCATATGATGAGAGACCCTATTTCCTCTCATCAATCCATTTTGGAAGTTTTAAGTGGCATCGTTAGGCTGCCGAGTTTTCGTAAGGGGTTTTTCATCTCACTTTTATTCCCGTGAGATTTATGCTACATTTGCCACAATTTCCTTTGAGTGGTGTGTGTACTGACCATTATTATAAACTTTGTGTAGTATAATTTCATTTATGGTTATTCTCATCTTCATTGTATGACCCTTCTTCCATGGGTGTACGTTTCGAAAGTTTCCCAACTCGGTAAGGGGACCTTTCACCCTCCTCTTTTTAAAAGACTTCTTTTGTTATGTCTTTTAATTCACATAATATTATGTTGGGATATGTTATTTTATATCCTTATGGATGTAAATTTTATTTCCAATTGATGAGATTCCTTTTTTATCTCTCATCAACTCATTTTCTGAATTTTGAAGTGATGCCGTTAGGCTGTCGAATATTACCAAGGGAACTTTTTAACCCAATTTCGATTTCTTTGGGTTCAACATGTAGTTATTGAATATGTCATCTTTTTAATATGTGTGAATGGACTTTTATTGTTTTACACTTAATATACACTTATATTGGGTGTATTTATGTTTGTCACGCATAATTTTGAGATTGAATTATCTTTAATTTAAGGATACCTTCTTTATAAGGGAATTCATCACATTTGACATTTCTATTGAGACATCGTTATTTTTATGCACCAATTCACTCTTATATGGTGTATATACTATCCTTTGGAATATTATATCATGAATCCATTTATTCTCATGATATTATAAAGTTCTGATTAAATGTTATTCCTCAATTATTGTATTCAAGTGTCTCTCATCTTGTTAAAAACACTTTAAATAAAATATCATTTTAAATGTTTTAATGATTTATTCTTATAAATGGTTCCCATTAATATCCATGTTTTCAAAATGGTTTTAAGGATTTATTTATATGGATATTAATGGTTTAAAATGTAAAAAGCTTCAAGGTGGTATGGGACACTTTGATTCAAAAATCTCTTTATTAAATGTTTTAAATGGTTTTGGAAATGGTTCCTTTTTGAATGGATTCATTATTTCAATATACTAAAATGTTATATTGTGATTGGAATGTTGAAATGTTATGTTTACTTTATGCATGTTTTATGTGATAAGTTTATGTTATGGTTCTTGGGCATTGTTATGAAAATGGGTGGTTCCGTGATAAACTAAGGGCGGGTGAGCCCGATATAGCTCTCCAATGCATTGGGTAATGCGAAGGAGTGAAACGTTAAGGTTTCTCCGAAGAGATTTAGGGAATATACTTTGGTGGGTATTCCAAATGTAACCAAGAGGGTTACTCTTTACGTAAGAATGTTATGAATGCCTCAAGTTACCTATTATGTCTTATGATTTCTATGATTTATTCATGATTTGATGAGGTATGTTAAAGTGCCTATGTTTTATGGGTAAAGTATGATTTCATTCTTATGTATATATGAACTCATGTTTCCTTTCCATATTTTTATAACCCTTACTGAGCTTTTTATGTGCATCCCATGTTTTTTTGAAATGTTTTTCACAGGTCAAGGGAAAGGTACATGAAATGATGATAGTGTCAAGGAAGTGTCAAGAAAGAATCCATGTTTTATTTTAAATATGTTTCCGTTGAGGGGAAAAATTAATACTATCTTTTATGTAACCACTTTGTTTAAATGTGGAATGTAATGCAAGTTTTATGATCTAATTCTCTAAAACTCTAAACCTGAAAAGATCCTCAATGTGTAATCTTGTAATAACTCAAGATTAAGTAAGGTTTAAGGCTGGGGCCTTATAGTTGGTATCAAAGGTTGGTTTAGATAACTTTAGAGGTTAGGGTATTCTCTAAGCATAAGTGACAATACCATAATGGATAGAATTTCAGAAAGAGTCCTAGTTATAGATAAAGTGAATGAGTAAGTATATCTTGGTGTTTGTCTTCCTCATTAGTATATGATGTTTTTGTTGATATACTCACACTGACCTTTTTGGTTTTAGTAAATGGATGGATCTAGTAGGCACCAAAGTGACAATAGTTTTGAAGGAAACTGTGGTGGTTCTCTGATTAAGAGACTGGATGAAATGGGGGATTTAATGAGGAAACTCGTGGTTGTTCTAAACCAACTAGCAAGGAGTCATGATCAACCACTTGAACCTTGGTATGATCTGTAATGCATCATGTACGAGATGACCAATCGATGTGGAAGTTCAGGTAATAATTATAAAGGTAACCATTAGAGTTCATATGATCCTTACTTTTGAGGTAATTATGGGTTATTATATGTTATAGTGGAAAATGAAAGTCATGAGATAAACTTGAGGTTAAAATATGTTATGATCATTTTTGAAGATTTTATCTCGTTTTGGGGAATGTTTTAATAATTATATAGTTTTGGAAAAAGGACAACACGCAGACCGTGTGACAACCCGTCGCGTCGGACAAAGCTGCAGGAATCGAACCCACAACCAAAGTGTGACTGGTATTTATCGCCTACCACTGGACTACGTGAAGTCCCTGGTTAGTTTGACTGATTCCTTTTAGTTAGATGATTTTATGAATTAAGAGTAATTTTATTTTGGGTTTTTTATGGAAATATATTAACCTATCATGGAGGATATGTGATTAGGTTAATTACTTTTCAATACGAGACTTTAAGAGCAACTGATGTTGTTTGGAGAAAAATGTTACGATTTAACTTGGAGGACTATGTGACTAAATCCTTCAAATATTTGAGTTTCAATCTTAGTTTGGTTTACTTTTAAGAATTTTATGGACAAATTTTTTATCGAATGGTCCTCGTTGAACTTTGGGTTTTTTTGGACAAATTTTGGAGATTAAGAATAGATTTTCTTTTTATAAAGGGTTATCCTTTTCTGGATTATCTGATCTTATACTAACCTTTTGGTTTTGGTTTTGGTTAAGGTATAAATATATGGGATGCATATTGTTCTCTTTTGTGGATTAGTGGATTATCTATAAGTTGATTATAGTACTCTTAATGTGAACAAGTCTTCCTAAATACTCATCTTTTGGGGAAAGTATGAGTTTGTGTAATAAATCTAATAAAAGTTGAAAGTCAACATGATAAGTAATTATGTTTCCTTATGAATAAATTCCTCAATAAAAAGTAACTTAAAACAAAAATGTTGTCTATTAAGTTTTCCTACTGGGGAATCGAATACCGTTTAACCCATCACATGTTTGTGATTTTCTTGTGGTTAACTTTCTCCTAAACATGTTTTTTATCACTCTCCATCAGAACATGACCCTATGTTTTCTCCTCCATGTCCATGTTTTCCTACATGGAATCCTACTATGGGTTAACTCGGGTGACCTCTATACTTCTCTTTCTTTATTTTAAAGTGATTGTTTTACCGACTCTTGTTCCAATGTGGGATTTTC
Organism: Viscum album; assembly: GCA_963277665.1. Classification (NCBI taxonomy): domain Eukaryota; kingdom Viridiplantae; phylum Streptophyta; class Magnoliopsida; order Santalales; family Viscaceae; genus Viscum; species Viscum album. Next base: position 677,659,066 of record OY728128.1, on the reverse strand, counting down.
AAGGATGTTTCCAAGCCCAATTTTAAAATTGCGAGGACGCAATTCCCAAAAGGGGGGAAGGATGTAACACCCCAGGTAAATAAAGAATAGGACATCTTTATATTTATCAATATTTGTGAATAAAATATTAATATTACTTTAAAGGGGATGCTATGCTCGATGGCATACCCAACACGCAACAACGATTTTCTTGGGAATCTTACATTGCACTCTAATAATAAAATAATATTATTTTAAATTGTAGTTAACGCCTAGCCGTTGTAATGGCGGGAATGAACATAACTAACTAAAAAATAATTATATATGTTTGTCAAAAAAATTTACTCTTTACAATAAATTTTAGAGGATTAAAAATGCAAATGAATCCAGTTTTTAAGCGAAAACATTCTAATATTCTTTAAAAGGTCGATTAACCGCCTTTTGATGGAGAACCCCTTTTAAATCCACTTTTTGAAAATTTTATAAGCTCTATTTTTCAAAATAAACATATTATTTATGATTGGGACATTGAAATTTAACTTGGGTTAATTTTTGGTATTTTTCTGACAATGTTCATTTTTCAATGAATAGTGAAAAATACTGCATTTTACATCAAAACTGCTTTTTCATATAATTTAATTATATGGTTATATTATCTTTTTAATTTGTTTTAAAGTGTAATTATAATATATTTTTACCATGTAATTCAATTATGGTCATTGGGATTAATTTCACTTTGGAATTAGGCATAAACAAGTGCCAAACTTTTCATAAATATTGTTTCTCAAAAACCCGCTATTTGTTTTGACAACGGGAGGTTTTTTTTAAATTAATTATTTCAAATTTATGTGTTTGGAATTTGGTAAAATGGATTACATATTTTTAATCATAAGGTCGAAATTATTTAATTAATACTCTTTTGTTTTTGGACATTATGAATAGTAACGACGGTAATTATCTTTAATTATCTTGATTAATGAGTAATCGGGTAGTTAAAGATAATAAGATAATATCATAATAATACAAAATGACCACAACATGTGTCTGAATGCTACTGGTTGTCTAATGTCCGACCATGGGATGCCTTGTGCCAAACTTGGGGGCCCCATGGAATCACTTTTCTGAGAAAGTGACTTCTTATCTATTTATTTTTAAATAATGTTAAATGTAACAAAGAATGTATCACCTAAGTAAAATATTTTTAATTTTGTCTAAATAAATGATATTTTGGGAAATAAATAGTCATTGGAAAGCTAAAAGTATTTTCTACATCATAGTATTTTTTTTATAATTTTTAGACATTAAATAAATTAAATTATTTATGACATCATAATGATGCAGCGATGACCTCATTATTTAATGATTTAAATAAAATGGAAAGATAATGTAAAATCTAAGACATACACATGTCCAAAACCTATTGGATGGGTGGATTTCGAACCCTTATCACCTTATCCTTGAAACACATCAACATGCGACCATTAAAATCCGAAACGCATTCTAAAATAAAGTAACATTTATTTACTTTCCAAGAGTGCTCCTCCCCTCCTCTTATAAAAGGCCCCCACCTCTACCTCCTTACCCACACTTCCAAAGTCTTTGGCTCGGCCAACCCCTACCCATTTTGTCTCTCCACATACCTCTATAACTCCTTGAAGCCTCACTTTGGGCATAATCCTTTCCAAGGAAGCCTTTGAGCTCAAATCAAAGGAAGTTGCCCAATTTAAGGTAATGTCTTCACTTGAGTCCTTTTGTTTTATTTTACTTCTCCAACCCCCTAAACTCTTTTTATTATTTTCTTTCGTAACAACTACAGTATATTAAATATAATAGTATGTTGTTATAATAAGGATTTGAGCTACACTTACACACACCTATATCTAATGGTTAAAGAACATACTGTTTCCGTGGATGGCGAATTTCTGCCTCCCAAAACGATGATTGTTCAACATTCTTCTAACACCTTCAAAGGTGGCCATTAAGATGACACTATATTTATATATGATATCTAATATGTTTATTTTTTACTTAAGATTCTTTATTTTTCATTTATGGCATACCTTTATGGTTTCCATTATTGGTAAACGCGATATCTTCATTTAAGGAAGTGCGGACTACCGCCCCCTCAAAGTGATTTGATTCGTTAATACCATATGTGGTACGTATAAAGGATATATTTAATGATATTATATATGATACCATACTGGAATTAAAATAATATTATGTATCATTATGTTTTAATTCCATTAAATACGAAATAGAAATGGAAGTAGCGTTCATGTGTACATACGGCTTACCGTCTCCATGAACGGTGTATTTCATTTCTTAACTCTAAATGTTATGTAATATTATAAATGCATGAATATACTGGATATATATGATATATATGATATCTAAATCATTAATACAATTCTGGATATAATGAACATTTGGCCACACGAACAACATGTAATTGTAAGAAGTCCACTTTCGACTTAAGAACCAAATATCAGCAAAACAAATATTATTAACTTAAATGATTAAATAATTTTTATGACATGGTAATAAGTTATATAAAAGGAATAATTAACTTGAAAAGGTTCTTAAGGAAGTATAAATTAACTCAAGTTTATTATTCATGAGATTAAATAACGATCGAGTCAAGTCGGACCCGAGGTAAGGGATCCTGCTCCTCTCTTTCTTTTTAAGTACACTCTTTTATGTCATTCCTTTTAAGCTCATATTTCTTGTGATTGGGATGTTCTTTTATATTAATCTTACTGTAATATTTATTTTCATATGATTAGAGACCCTATTTACTCTCATCAATCCATTTTGTAAGTTTTAAGTGGCGTCGTTAGGCTGCCAAGTTTTCATAAGGGGTTTTTCATCTCACTTTTATTCCTGTGAGATTTATGCTACATTTGCCACAATTTCCTTTGAGTGGTGAATGTACTGTCCATTATTATACACTTTGTGTAGTATAATTTAATTTATGGGTATTCAAATATTCATTTTATGACCCTTCTTCCATGGGTGTACGTTTCGAAAGTTACCCAACTCGGTAAGGGGACCTTTCACCCTCCTCTTTTTAAAAGACTTCTTTTGTTATGTCTTTTAATTCACATACTATTATGTTGGGATATGTTCTTTTATATCCTTATGGATGTAAATTTTTTGTCCAAGTGATGAGATGCCTTTTTTATCTCTCATCAACTCATTTTCTGAATTTTGAAGTGATGATGTTAGGCTGTCGAATTTTACGAAGGGAACTTTTTAACCCAATTTCGATTTCTTTGGGTTCAACATGTAGTTATTGAATATGTCATCTTTTGTATATGTGTGAATGACATTTTATTGTTTTACACTTAATATCCACTTATATTGGGTGTATTTATGTTGGTCACACATAATTTTGAGATTGGATTATCATTAATTTAAGGATACCTTCTTTATAAGGGAATTAATCACATTTGACATTTCTATTGAGACTTCATTGTTGTTATGCACCAATTCACTCTTATATGGTGTATATACTATCCTTTGGAATATTATATCATGAATCCATTTCTTCTCATGATATTATAAATTTATTATTAAATGTTATTCCTCAATTATTGTATTCAAGTGTCTCTCATCTTGTTAAAAACACTTTAAATAAAATATCGTTTTAAATGTTTTAATGATTTATTCTTATAAATGGTTCCCATTAATATCCATGTTTTCAAAATGGTTTTAAGGATTTATTTATATGGATATTAATGGTTTAAAATGTAAAAAGCTTCAAGGTGGTATGGGACACTTTGATTCAAAAATCTCTTTATTAAATGTTTTAAATGGTTTTGGAAATGGTTCCTTTTTGAATGGATTCATTATTTCAATATACTAAAATGTTATATTGTGATTGGAATGTGGAAATGTTATGTTTCCTTTATGAATGTTTTATGTGATAAGTTTATGTTATGGTTCTTGGGCATTGTTATGAAAACGGGTGGTTCCGTGATAAACTAAGGGCGGGTGAGCCCGATATAGCTCTCCAATGCATTGGGTAACGCGAAGGAGTGATACGTTAAGGTTTCTCCGAATAGATTTAGGGAATATACTTTGGTGGGTATTCCAAACGTAACCAAGAGGGTTAATCCCTACGTAAGAATGTTATGAATGCCTCAAGTTACCTATTATGTCTTATGATTTCTATGATTTATTCATGATTTGATGAGGTATGTTAAAGTGCCTATGTTTTATGGGTAAAGTATGATTTTATTCTTATGTATATATGAACTCATGTTTCCTTTCCATATTTTTATAACCCTTACTGAGCTTTTTATGTTCATCCCAAGTTTTTTTGAAATGTTTTTCACAGGTCAAGGGAAAGGTACATGAAATGATGATAGTGTCAAGGAAGTGTCAAGAAAGAATCCATGTTTTATTTTAAATATGTTTCCATTGAGGGGAAAAATGAGTACTATCTTTTATGTAACCACTTTGTTTAAATGTGGAATGTAATGCAAGTTTTATGATCTAATTCTCTAAAACTATAAACCTGAAAATATCCTCAATGTGTAATCTTGTAATAACTCAATATTAAGTAAGGTTTAAGGCTGGGGCCTTATAATGATAACATCGCTCTTGTGTACGACGGACTACCGCGTCACGAAGCGATGTGAATCGTTTTTCACTAAAAATTTACCTAGAAGTTAATAAGGATATAGATAATGAATATATGTGATATAAATTATAATTATTATATTCAATACATATTTATATTCCTGAAAATATTATATATCATTTTATTTTTTACACTGAAAAATGCTAACGGCGTTCATGGGTACGTGTGGACTACCACCTCCACGAAGCGATGTGATTATTTTTTGTTCCCCAAAACATATGGATGAAATATATAAGTGTATTTAATGAAATAATATGGTATTTATGATAGTATTATCATTTTTTAGAGATAAAATATTACTTAACTTCTTTATATAATGCTCGCGGTGAAATGGAAACATTACTTATGCGTACGTACATATTATCATCTCCATGATAGTAATGTGGTTTATTTTTCATAACCATAATTAATTATTGGTTTTAAAATTATAATTTATAAATAAATATTCTAATTATTTCATGATTATTATTTTTAATATGTTTAAATAAAGACCTATTTGACCACAGTCAACACACTAAATCTATCATGAAATAATGAAATAAATGTCCTCAATGCACCAGATGTGGACATAACCGATCATATATTTAACAATATCATTAAAAATAAATAAAATAAAATGTTTAAGTAAAATAATTAATATATTTTTACTATACAGTAGGTTTGAACATGTACAAAGAAATTTGGGCTAGAGGTAAGGTTTTCTTAACTCAATTTCCTTTCATTGGGTTATAACACTTCTTCATTTACATTGTTATGTTATGATTATGTGTGAATTGATATATAAATTGAGTTATTATATATTTACACTTGCTTTTGGTGGATATAAATTTATTACACATAGTCCTTCCATTGATTAATTCTCAATTAAATTATATGATCATTGTATGGGTTTCTCATCTCACTTGTATTTTTGTGAGACATTTTCCACATTCACCACTTATTTTTATTTTGTGTTTTATACACAACTCATGAATGTATTTTATGATTATTTTCATTTAAATTATTTATATTTAAAAATACATATAAGGTTATCTCATTCATGAGGTTTGATCCAGATATTACCAAACTTGCAAGGAACATCATCTCAATATCCTTTCATTGATACATATTTTAATGTTATGAACATGCATTATTTTATGAGGTGTATATAAAGAGCATTTGACATTTAATATCATGAATATATATATTTTCATGATATTTAAAGTTTTTTTTAATTTTATTATTTCATCGTGATTGTGATTCAAATGTTTCCAAAGTGGAAAAAGACTTTTCTTTTAAAACATCATGTTTTAAAGTTTTATTTCAAACACTATTCGTCATCTATGCTCATGATTTTAGAATTATTTTATTAATTTAATTACATGGACATAATATTTTAACAAAATAAATTGTTTTCTTTCTTTCACATTTTTTCAAAAAAATTAATCTTGGTACGAAATGTTTCGGAGTGTCAATCCAAGGCTATTGTAGTTGCTATCATAGGAGGTTTCTGATAAATTTGGGTATTCTGATGTTTTCATATGTGTTTATATTAAGAGTTATGGATACCATAATGGGTATATAATATTAAGGTTGATCATAAGTTCTATTGTTCCTTGGTAGGATCAAGGCCACTAAGAAGGGGTGAAATAGTTGTTCCTTTTTCTTTTATAAGAAAATTTTTACTTAACTGATTTAGTAAAATTTATTAAACTTTGAAACTTGTTAAATTTATTCTCCAAACAAGTATAACTTCTCAATATCACCTTTTGTATGAAAAAAATACAAATAGAATGAAAGGCATGATATTTCAAGTTTCGGTACAAAGACCCATTCCTTTCCAGGTTGGATAGTTCAACCAATATGGATTATTCCACTAAATTATTTTCAGAATAAAAATGGAAAAGTAGTGAAAAATTCTACAATACTTATAGTAACATTCCTTATATAGTTGGTTATATAACCCACCTATCATTTTTTAGTATCCAATTTCCTATAGCTGGTTATACATCCTTATCAAGATAAGACATTTCAACAACTAGTAAGCATCGACAATTATAAGCTTCACTTTTATTCTCCTTTTCTGATCCAATTCATAAATTATTCACTTCCTCCATAGGTAATCCGAACTTTACCTATATACACTATTCAATAATTAAACAATTTTCTAAGGAAATTGTTGGTTTTGAAACTTCTTATACAATCTCATTGTGGAATCCTTACCAGTAAAATTTATTCCAATATTCTCAGTCTGATGGGATCTATCTTATTAGCCTCGATCCAATTCTCATTTTTCTCTTCCTTTTTCAATTGAGTAGAAACTCAATTGACAGGTCTCAATTCCTCTTTCTGATGGAACTCGGTCTGATGAACCTTGATCCAATGGATGTCACATTGATGGGATTACTCTGATGGAACATCATCATGTAACTCACTATATTGATCAGATTAAACCTCATTCTGATAGACTTATTTTGATGTAACTTTCTCAACTTCAGCCTGAAAAAAAAATTGGTTGGAAACTCAATTCCTAAAAAAACAAATGTGAGAGCTCTCATCATACCATAACAATTCAATTTTTTCACACATTACAAATGTATTGAGATCTCCATCTATAGTAACACTAGAATAGAAAAAGTAAGAAAACCGATTTCACTTCCCACTTAGAGAAATTCATAATCCTGAATTTTGTGTGCATTTAAGTCTTCAACTTTGACTTCTCCAACTCTTCTCAATACTTCTGAGAAATTTTACAATCTTCAGACTACTTTGAGTTTACAAACATTTCTTTAGTCTGATTATTCAATATGATTCACCATTCCAATTCTTAATTATGATGAATTCATACAAAAGATTATTTATTACGTTTTTTCATACCAAATTATCAGATATTAAAACCATATGACTTCTCATTATGATGAAAACACATGTAATACTAAACATGGACCATTACGATGACCTCTTACAAACACTGAAATTCTTCTCATATAGATTCTCTCTATCAACTCTTAAATGTAAGAAATTTAAAACCATTCTAATATATCTTCAAAGTATTTATCCTTTTATCTAACTCCTAACACTAAATATCCCATATCTAATGAAGTTAAGAATAGTATAGATTTATTAGTGTTAGTATGTGTTTGATGGTTAGGTATCTCCTTCACTCTAATGAATGTTATCTATGTTAGTCTGATGAGTCTTTACCTCTTCTTGGGAAATAGTCAATACTTTTTTTCTTTTTCTCATGACCCAATTGTAAGATAACAATGTATGAATTCTTGTTTTATTACCCAATTGAAATAAAAATCAATCTTTATCAATTTTTCCACAAATAGAACTATGTATCCAATGTCTTAAAGATACCAAAAAATTATAAACTAAATTGGTGTCAGAATCCATTATGATGGATCGGTGCCATACCCATCCAATAGACTGGTTCTCGTAGCTTTGACTTCTGAAGCTTATTTCCTTCTCATATTACGATCCTCGTCAACTTCTTCTCTCACAACCCTCCACTTATATCATGACTTCCTCATGAAATTTAATACGTTTAATACTGGATTCAACATCATCTGACTTATATTGGTAAGTATTTTAACTTCCCTAGATTTCCAAAAACATATTTATATTCAAATCTAACCTCAAAATGATTGGCATCACCATCTCTCCCCCTTTCCATAATAACTCTAGTATCAACAGTTTTTAAGGTAACTTATGATATATGAAATATAAAATAGAAAATAATCATTAGGTTTTCATTTGAGTCATTAATATTCAGAAATACTTTCTCAATATGATCACCAATTTCATTCTAGACTCAATAAAATTTCTAGTAGATTATAAATTTTTATCAACATCCCAATCTGATGGATTTTATTGACTCATGTCAATGTAGTGGATATAATAGTCTGGATCCAATTTTTATGTCAATAGTTCTGGATCAGATTGAAAATTTTAATCTTTATTTCCATAACCTTCTTCAATATTCCTTCTTTCTTCAACATAGTAAACATATTTTTCTATTGATGAAAAAAACAACCAAAACTCAATTAGGGTCCAACAAGTTCAAATTCTGAGACACCCCTTTTGAGTTATTAATTGATGATATCTTAAAGTGATTAATGACACTTTAGGATATGTTTTATTGGGTTGAAGTATATGTAAACCATCATTTTAATTTGAATTATTCCTTTACATTTTGAAAAAATAAATTTTAAGGTATTGATAACATTTTGGTTTTATATCATCATCCTATAGATTTATTCAAACAAAGAATGTGCAAAACACAAGAGGGATAGGCCCCGAGTGCCTAAAGAGAAAAATTGTGGCCTAAGGGGGTCGAAAATAGTGGAGGCCGAGGGCATCCCCTCGAACCAAGTTGACTCCCTCCGCCTTCATGGTGGTAGTAGTGTTAAAACAACAATGGGCCAAACCGGGGACGTCGATGGAGGCAAGGTAGTCCGCAACCTTATTCCCCTCATGCCAAGTGTGAACAATGCTCATATTGTTATTGATCATGTCCCTGCATTTCCTGGTGATTTAGTGGATGGACCATGGGATACTGGATCCATGGATGGCATTGTCGAGGATTAGGGAATCAGTTTCCACCTCTGATAAGGTGATCCCCTCTTGATGGCATAAGGAGAGCCCCATCAGCATTTCCTTGGCCTCGGCCTGGAGAGAAGAACCTTGCCCTAGGGATGAAGAGAAGGCCATAATGACCGACCCAGAAGAGTCCCAAACCACCCCTCCTCCTCGGATCGACCCCATACTGCATGATCCGTCGGAGTTGAGTTTGATCCCTCTGTTTGGCAGTAACCAGCGAACCCAGTTGCCTCTCATATTATTTCTACCTAAGATATCGGTATCAATACGTGTATGGAGACATTTAAGAGTGGGAGCCTCCTTCCATTTATATAGTCTTAACTTGGGGTATTACTGTTGAATTTTGGAAATTAATGTATTATTACAAGATATGAATGGTTATTCATTTTGGGAATTATTTTACCATATTCTAACCATTTTGGTTTTGGTTAATGCCTAAAGATAGGTGGAATAGCTTTATTATCCATTTTATAGTTATCAAGTCCTTTAAAATTTTATTTTAATTCTTCGAGCATGAAAAATTCATCTTGAATACTCGTTATTTAGAGAAATATATGAGATTTTGATGGATAATTGATAAAAAACAGATTTCAACGCATCAAGTAATTTAATTTACTTATTTAATTACTCAATATTCAAATAAATTCCTCAATCAAAGGAAAGGATATTTTAAACATTATTGATTACCATCATTTCTAATGGTATCAATGAATTTTTTCATACATACTTGGTTTATGGTTTTCTGGTTTATAGACTTTCTCATGATCATTCACTTTCTTTTGATCAATAATTCCTATCACTCTCCCTAATTATTTTGACATTACACTTTTATTGATGTAAAAATCTTCACTTCTCATCTATGTTCTCCTATTTGGAAACCTTCCATGAGTTATTCTAGAAGACCTTCATACTTCATTCTGTCCCTTATCAATTGGATGTTTTGTTAACCCTTTATACGACGTGGTATTTCAAAAATATTATTTCAAAATAGAAAAACTTTGATTACTTGGTTAAAATTCATATTGAAAGGATGAAATTTATTAAATTGGGGGTATGTAACACCCCAAGATTTTAAAAGTAGAAAATTATTTTTTTATATAATCTTTAACATGCAACATAGATCATAGAAAACCCATTAATTATATAACCATTATAACCTAGCAGTCAATTTGATGGGTATGAATAGTATTAATCACATTATGAAACATATATATATTGTAAGAACCCGGATCTTCATTTTAGGTATAGATATTTAATTTTCTTGTTTTTTAGGAAAAGGTAAGAATTTTGGAAAATCCTAAGTACATGCCATGTACTCAGTTATATTGGGTAGCCGTGTACTGGCCATGTAACGACTAGTACATGGCCATGTGTGGGGACCTGGAGACTACCTAAAGTGGGGTCTAGTTAAGGCATGTACATGGCGTGTACATTAAATGAATACGCCGTGTAATTTTCTTTTTTTTTTGTTTAATCAGAATGGGGTTGCGTCTAATCCACAAAAGCATCTTCTTCTAACCTCGTCTCATCCATAAGTGACTTAGGGTGACAATTCATCTCCAAGCCATAGACCCTTCATCCATTCTCAGAATCAAACATCGTCAATTACGTTGTAATCACCTCAGTGAGTTCTTCCTTCTTCTAGATTATCTCCTCTTGTTTTCTCCTCTTTCATGAGTTATTCGAGGTTGAGTGTTTTTCATGTTTTTGTAGATCTATGAAATTCTAGGTAGATTCAAAGTCTGAGGTTCAACTATATCTATCGTACTACATTGAGGTATGTGTTTTGTGCCATTCTGTAGTTTTCTTTGGATTATATGTACAAAAATTTATGAATACCCTAGTTTAGGTTATTTTGTGTTTTGGAAAATTAAACATATTTGATGCCTGCTATGGGTTTCTTTCTTGAGAAATGATTTTGGTTATGAATTAGGTTTATTACCTTATTTATGGATGTGTTTTCCCATGTTTTTTTGATATTGGTCGTTGGGTCTAGAATTGCCTGTTAGGCTGTTTTTCTGTCCATACCTAGTGATGTTAGGATAGAGTTGATATTATATGAAATGCATGTGTTTTTATTTGTAGCTACTTAGCCTTGTAGTAGTTGACATTACTTTGGATGATGGATATCGTTTGTGCATTATTTTAATACACATGGCAATGAGAACCTGGTGCAGTTAGACAATAGGGGGAGTTGACATTGAGGGCTTCCCCAGAGTGTTTGTTATATTTTTCACATTGCGAGACCATAGGGGGGATGGACATTGAGTTCTCCCTCAGAGTGACTATAGTATACTATTACGAGACCATTTGGGGAATGGATGTTGAATACTTCCTCATAGGGTCAATAGTATGCCATTAAAATATCACAGGAGGAATTGACGGTGAGTTTTTCCTCAGAGAGTCTTTGTCTTCGTGAAACCAGAGGGGTTAGACTATGAGAAATTTCCTAGAGGGTTGCTTGTGAATGATTGATTGATTAATTAATAAATGTAAATGAATGTTATTTGAATTGTAGGATTGTTAACTTTTTAGTAATTCCTTGTTTATTACTTCATTTTGTATATTACCTACTATATATATTCACTGACAGTTTGGAACATATATTTTGGTGGTTGCCTAATGGTTTTCGTCTCACACCCTATTTGGGTCATGCTTTTGGGACCAAACATATTATATGGTTGTAGGTATGGATAAGGTAAATTTCACGTTGTCATCGGGTACTTGACTGTGGTGGAGCTAGAGAGCTTGGGGCCAAGATGAGGCTTACGATGATGCTGGAGTTACTTGTTTTATTTTTTACATTGGTTTAGTACTATATTTCCAGCATTGTGACTTGTTTGGATCCTTTACTAGACATATGTGACATGAATCATTTATATATGTGCTCCAATTTTTTGTTTTCTTCAGTCTTCAGTTGTTTACTTATTGTATGGTATTACTGCTTCTATTGTTGTATATTATTATTATTCCACTATGTTACTCTACCAAAGAGGGAATTGTTTCCCTTCTATCACACACAAGTCCCTCGCTGCTAGTCATCAGCCTCTAGATTCTTGGGGAAATGGGCTTGAGGCCATGTGACCATCCGGGTACGGGGCACCTTTGGGTGGCACCCGTAACAAGGACGTTACAAAGTGGTTTAATAGGGGGTTATTTACTTCTTTTTATTACTGTTTGGAGCCTATAGACAGGGATAGAAATGATTAGGTAGTTGTTAGTAAGTTTTTCCTTGGAGAATCTAACCTGTGTAAAGGAAAAATCCAATTTACCTCGATTATTGCAATTTTCTGGTTTTTCAATTATTACAGTTGAATTGATTTCACTATTGGATGATTCACATTATTTGTGATGTTATCATTGATATTATTGAGGTTCTATTTCTATTAAAACCTGATGATATGAGGGTATTCTATCTCATGCATGATATAGGCACTTTTTTGGGATCACATGCCATTCATTATTGTCATCCCATTGAGGGAGAATTACTGATTTCCTATTGTTTTGATAAAAAAATTTCTAGATATGCATGTTGTTTTGATAGATTCTATGATATAATACCTACTATTTTATGGGGTATTTGAATATGAAATGTTTAAATTGAATGGGAGCCAAACATTGGTTCATGAGGTAGTATGGTCCCTCATGGATCGGAATTTGGTGGTCCACGTGTTTGATTGAACTATTATACCTTGGGATATACATGAAAATTATTCCAAGCCTTGATTCACAAGGAGTATGGTCTCCCAAGGATTTTAATTCGGTACTTTAATGCTTGGTTCAGTGTTTTTATGGGGTTCTAGAGTATTTTTTAAGGCTTACTGTCCAAAAACCCCTAGAATACATGGTGTGTGATGATGAATACACTCCAGGTATCCTTATGTTTGGGAAGAGAATGTTTTTCTGAAGTACACATTGGTTATTTTCTATAAACACGGTGTAGTATTTAACCGTGCGACTGAATGTGTGGGAAGAGGCACAAGGTTGAAAAAAATGTTGGTGGAACACACCGTGTATGAGGAGTACATTCCATGTTGTAAAGACCGCATATCAATCTGTGTGTCCAATGACACGGGTGGATGTAACTTAGGTTGTACACATCGTGTCCTGTTCTAGCACGTTGTGTAGAGTAGACCATGTATCTGGTCGTGTGACTAACGACATGGGTTGGTTAAATCCTTATAGTACATGCCATGTTAGGCATAAACAAGCCATGTAATTTAGTTCTAAGAAAACCATGTGTTTTAGTCGTGTAGAGGAACTCAGGAAAGGGGGAAAGATTCAACAACATGTCGTTTCAAAGGAGAAAACTCCATGTGTATGGGGTGTTACAAGACCAGAGTTGGCTGAAGGACATGCCCATGTATTGGATTAAGGGAACACACTATGTAGGGATCATACACGCCATGTATCTATGTTTTGAAAAACTTGAATGTTTTATTTCTCCTTTTCCTTTCTTTCACTTCTAATTTTCACTCCTTGATAATATTGAACTGAGGTGTGCGCTTGACCTTGCAGAGTCTTGCCACTGAGATGTCCACCGATTGTACGCCAAATATAGGGTAGCGATTAGAAACTAGACATGGTAGATCTAGGACTACCAACATATCCTCCCATCGTTCTTTTCTTGGAACCAACAGTCATTCCGGATACAAGTTCTGATGCATAGTTCTGAGAATGGTTCATGGTGTTTATGTTTTCCTTCCAAGGAGCACCCCATTCTACCCCATCTATGGAAAAGTTGATGCGAGTTTTTCAGCAGAATCCTCCTCCCACATTCTCAAGGGATGGAGGACCTTAGGCTATAGATTCATGGTTATAAACCATGTTTTCTATCTTCAAGCATGTCGAGACGCCTCTATAGAGGAGGGAGAAGCTCGTTACATACGTGCTTTGGGATTCCACCAAGATATGGTGGAATGCAATATCTTAGGTGGGATACCAATGAGTTATGTTTTGGGATGAGTTCTAGTTGACCATCTATGTCTACTTCTACTCGAATACTTTGAGGGTCGATAGAGCACGAGAGTTCATGAGTTTTGAGCAGGGTGCACTCTCAGTCATGGAGTATTCTTCTCACTTTATAGAGCTCCATCGCTTCACAACCATACTGGGGGTGATGATTTATTTCTAGAAAGAAAGTTTGAAGATGGTCTCAGGCATTAAATCTGATCTTAAGTGAACATCTTCATGTTGACTTCCATATCTTCTACAGTCAACAAGGCACTAATCACTGAGCATAACCTAAGGTATTTTGGAGCTAAGGTCCTAGGAGGTCCCGCATCTAGAGTTGGTACCCTTCTGACTGACAACCAGAAGCATCGCAGGGAGTCTACGCGTGGAGTTCTAAGTAGGCATGATACTCCTTCTAGTATTAAGGTGGTATGTTACCGATGTAGGAAGAGTGGGCATACGAGGCCACATTGCCCGAGAGACCCAGTTAAGTGATGATCTTGCAGAAAGACGGGACATCTTCAGTTTTTCTGTTAGTTTTTCTCACCATCAACTGGTGATAGGGGTTATGTTTGGACTCCTCATACTGGAGCAGGACCACTAGTCCCACGTCAGACTGGGGTTTAGAGTTCTTCAGTCTGTTCAGGCCGAGGTGGAGGTTGTGGTGGTAGTGTTCAGACATAGGGTTTTCGATAGCCATAGGGAGGATCAGCTCAATGATCTTAGAAAGCTTCACAAGGTATCGGTACAGGTCAGGCTTTTGCGCTGGAGCAGACCCAACAAGAGTAGGATCCCAGACCCTCTATGGTTAGAGGTTTGATTTTGGTTGCCTCATTTTTATCTTATTCTCTTTTTGATACTGGTTCTTCCTATAGCTTTATATTTTTGACTGTTGTGGAGATCTGTGAGCTCTGTATATTTACTTCTACTGATATCTTGATGTTGGACACTCCGTTCTGGACTAGAAAGGATAGTGTACATCAGTGCAAGGAGTTCCCTATTGAGGTTAGTGGGTTTCGTTTCTTATGGGACCTTTATGTATTATAGATGATGAGCTATGATTTCATTCTCGGAATGGACTAGTTAGTTCACTTCCCGGCTGTTGTCGATTTCTATAACTGCTGGGTGAGTTTCACATCACCATAGGGTGGATTGTTTCTACATAAGGGATAATGGTATATCCAGGTGAGCATAGCTGGACCATAGTATCATGAGTTGAGAGGTGTTACAGCCCAAATTTCTAACTTATATCTGGATGACTAAGGGACTTAACATATGGAATTTCCTCCAGTTGTGGATCGTTTTAGAGACGTATTTCCATATGAATTTTTAGGATTACCACTGAAGTGAGAGGTTGATTTCTCTATTGAGATTATTCCATGGGCGGAACTAGTGTCTATTCCTCTTTATAGGATTCCTACACTAGAGTTATAGGAGATCAAGAATTAGTTATAGGAGTTACAGGAAAAGGTTTTCATCCAACCCAGTACTTCTTTTTGGAGTTCACCTATCCTGTTTGAGAATAAGGCAGACAGTACCCTCAGAAATTTTTTGGATTATCAGGATCTGAACTAGTTTATGGTCAAGAAACAATATCCCTTACTGAGGATTGATGATCTCTTTGATCATATTTGAGGAGCCTGAGGGTTCTCGAAGAATTACCTGAGATCCGGTTATCATCAGTTGCATGTTAGACCATCATTTATACCTCTTACGGCCTTTAGGAGTAGGTATGGTCTATATGAGTATATGGTTATACTGTTTAGTGTCACGAACACAGCTGCAGTTTTTATGGAACTGATGAACTGAGTTTTCCATCCATACTTGGACTCCTTTGTGGTGGTTTTCATGGAAAATAACTTGGTGTAATCTCCCACTTGACACGACCATACTACCCATATTGATATCATTTTGAGTGCACTAATAGAGCATCATTTATATTCTAAGCTCTCAAAAATCTACTTTTGGATGGACTAGATTCACTTCTTGGGTCATGTTATCTCAGAGACAGGAGTATCAGCAGACCCATAGAATTTTAGAGTAGTAGTTTCATGGGAGAATCTGAAAAACGTCTTTTAGGTACAGAGTTTTCTAGGGTTGGCTGGTTACTACAATCATTTTATACAGGACTTTTCATGCTTAGCAGTGCCATTGATGGGCCTTACTAAGAAGGGTATGAAGTACTGGTGGAAAAATTTCTACGATTCAGCCTTCCATGAGCTAAAAGGGAGGTTAACTTCAGCACTAATACTAGTTTTCTCATAGTCGAGCAAGAGTTATACTATTTACTTTAATGCATAAGGTATCATTCTAGGATCAGTGCTTATGTAGGAGGAAGGCTTCATTGTGTACGGGTCTCGGTAGTTGAGGCCACCTGAGAAGAATTACCCAATGCATGATCTTGAGTTAGTTGTAGCTATTCATGCCTTGTGTTTTTGGAGACATTACCTTCTGGGAGATCATTTTGTGGTGTACACTGACCACAAAATTTTCATGTATATCTTTACATAGTGTGATCTGAATTTGAGACAGTGATGGTGGGTTGAGTACCTTCAGTCCTTTGACTTTGATCTTGCCTACATGCCTGGGAAAGGAAATGCAGTGGCTGATGCATTGAGTAGGAGGACTCAGATAAAGGTATTTGAAGAGGCCAGTAGTGAGTGGAAGCTTACGGATCTATTCTTAGAGATGCATTTGGAGGTGTACAACAGACAACAAAAGACTTTTCTTTCTTCTATAGTTGTTACTTGTACTCAACATGATCGAGTGCGAATAAGACAACTATCAAATTATGATGGCCTAGTTCTATAGGATAGTATGTCAGGGGAGGACCCTACTCTTGAATGGACTATAGGTGAGGTTGAGATATTGCGTTTTCATGGGCATGTATGGGTGTCTGCAGATATACGCAAGGATCTGTTACGAGATTTCCATTCCTTAGTTTGGGTAGTTCATCCTGGTGTAAACAAGATGTATCGAGATCTAAATTGTTAGTATTGGTGGATTGGTATGAAAAGAGATGTTGCTGGTTTTGTTATGATATGTTCCACCTGTCAGCAGGTAAAGTCAGAGTATCAGCAACCCACAGGGCTTTTACAGTAGTTACCAATTCCTGAGTGGAAGTGGAACAATGTCGTGATGGATTTCGTGAAAGGTTTACTGGGGTTGCCTCAAGGGAATGATATATTTTGGGTTTTCATTAACAGAATCAAGAAGGTTTCACACTTTTTACTGATCAAGGATACCTTTAGTGTTGATGACCATGGAAATTTGTGCATCTTAGTGATTGTATGGTTTCATGGGGTTCCACAGTCCATCATTTCAAACAGGGTTGCCAGTTTTATTTCTTGGGTCTGGAAGGGACTATAGAGGGATTTGGGTACACAGGTACTTTTGAGTACATCTTACCATCCCCATACAGATGGCTAGTCCAAGTGCACAATTTAGGTGCTGGAGGACATGTTTCGATCATTATTTCTAGATTTTGTAGGATCTTGGGAGAAGCTCATACCTCTAGTGGAGTTTTCCTACAATAATTGTTTTAAGGAAACTATTCAGATAGAACCTTATGATTCTTTGTATGATAGGTCATGCTGATCACCCCTATGTTGGCTGGAGGGAGGAGAGACAGTTATTCTGGGACCTCGCCTTGTCCATTAAACTGCAGAGCAGTTGGAGTTGATTCAAAATAGTAAGGCTACTATACAGTCACAGCAGAAGTCTTATGTTGATCGACTGAGATGACCTTAGGAGTTCAAGGTCAGAGATTATGTTTTTCTACATGTCACACCGAGGTTGGGACATAAGAGGATTATGAGAGAGTGAAATATTTCACCGAGATACATCAGGACATTTTATGTTTTGGAAAGAGTTGGGTTGGTTGTCTATCCATTGCAGTTACCTCAAAGGTATCGAGTTGTGCACAACATCTTCCACATTTCTCAGCTACGACATTACTTCTCAGACTCGTCTCATGTTTATAAACCCAAGGAGGTTGATTTGGAGGTGGATGCATTATTTGATGAGAATCTTATCCAGATTATTGATCGAAACACAAAGGTTATACATGGTTGGTATGTTCCTCTGATACTGGTGTTATGGCAGCATCGGTGAGTACAGGATGAGACTTGGGAGAGGGAGGCCGATGTGCGATCACAGTGGTCAGAGCTGTTCAAGGATTCTTCTTTGACAACTTTTTAGGGAAATTCCGGGATGAATTTATTTAAGGGGGTAAGTTTGTAAGAACCCAGATCTTCATTTCAGGTATGGATCTTGAATTCGGGTCTTTTTGAGGAAATATAGAGAATTTTGGAAAACTCACAATTACACGCCATCTACTAAGGAGTACATGTCATGTACCTGGTTGTCGCGGGTAGCCGTGTACTGGCCTTTACATGGCCAGTACATGGTCATGTGTAGTGACCTGAAGGCTAGCTAAACAGGGGGTGGTTAAGGCATGTACATGGTCTGTACATTAAATGAACACACAATGTACTTTTCTAGTTTTTTGTTTAATCGGACCAGGGTTGCATCTAATCCCCAGAATAGTCTTCTTCTAATCTCATCTCATCCAGGAGTGATTGAGGGTAATGATTCAACTCTGAGCCAGCGACCCATCATCCGTTCTCTGAATAAAACACTGCAAATTGCGTTGGAACCACCTAGGTCAGTTCTTCCTTATTTTAGGGCCTCTCCTCTAATTTTCTCCCCCTTCACGAGTTATTAAAGGTTGATAATTTTTTATATTTTTATTGATCTACAACATTCTAAGTCGATTCAATGGTTGACTTTCAACTATATCGATCATACTACATTGAGGTAGGAGGTTTGTGCCTTTCCATAGTTGTTTTTGGATTATATGTGTGAAAAGTGAAAAATACCCTAGTTTAGGATATTGCGTGTTTTGGAAATTTAACCATGTTTGATGGCTTTTATAGGTTTTTTTCATGATAAAGGGTTTTGATTATGAATTAGGTTTATTACATTGTTTATGGATGTGTTTTCCCATGATTATTTAATATTGGTCCTTGGGTCTAGAACTACATGTTAGGCCGTTTTGTTATCCATGCATAGTGTTGTTAGGATTGAGTTTATATTATATTAAATGCATGTTTGATGCATTGTAGCTGCTTAGACTTTTAGAGTTTGATACTAATTTGGAAGCTGGATATCATTTGTGCATGATTGTATTACATAGGGATGTGAGAACCTGGTGTAGTTAGACCATAGGGGGAATTGACGTTGAGGGCTAACCCAGAGTGTCTGTTATACTTTTCACATTCCGAGACCATAGAGGGGATAGACGTTGAGTGCTCCTTCAGAGTGTCTATAGTATACCATAACGATGCCACATGGAGAATGGACATTGAGTGCTTCCTCAGAGAGTCTATATTGTACCATTAAAACACTACATGAGGAATTGATGGTGAGTACATCCTCAAAGTGTCTTTGTCTTTGTGAAACCAGAGAGGTTAGACTATGAGAACTTTCCTAGAGGGTTACTTGTGAATGAATTACTGATTAATTAATAAATGTAAATGAATGTGATTTGAATTTTAGGATTGTTTACTTTTGAGTACTTCCTTATTTATTACTTAATTTTTCAAATTATCTACTACATATATTCACTAACAGTTAGGCATAGATCTTTGGCTGGTTGCCTACTGGGATTCATCTCACATCCTATTTGGGTTATGCTTTTGGGCCCAAACATATTATATGGTTGTAGGTGTGGATAAGGGAAATCTCCCTTCGTCATCAGGTACTTGATTTCTATGAAGCTAGAGATAATGGGACCAAGCTTAGGCTTATGATGATGCTAGAGTTACTTGTTTTCTTTGTACTTTGGTTTAGTACCATTTTTCCAACACTATGACTTGTTTGGCTAGTTTCTTAGACATCTGTGACATGCATCATTTATATATGTGCTCCAGCTATTTATTTATGCCATTATTCCATTGTTTAATTATTGTATTGTATTACTACTTTTTCTATTCTATATTATTGTTATTCCCCTGTGTTACTTTTCCAGTGAGGGCATAGTATCCCCACTATCACACCCAAGGTCGTCGCTGCTAGTCGACAGCCTCTGGCGTTCGGGGAAATGGGCTTGAGGCCATATAACCAACTGGGTATGGGCCACCTTTGGGAGGCACCTAAAACTGAGATGTTATATATATATCCCACTAAAATTAAATAATTAATAAATCCTTATTAGATAATTGGTCAATTTTTAGTAAAGTAACTTTATTTTTCAAAATTTTATTTTCTTCAAAAAATATTCTTATTACTCTCTCTGAGAAAATATTATAATTAATTTTTGGAACTTTTAGAAAATTTATTTGATTAAAGTAAATTAATTTTTGAAACAAAAATATCAAAATTAAAAAAGGGTAAATTTTTTGTATTTTTTAGGAAATATTTATTTTTTAATGAATAGTGAAAAATACCGATTTTTTTTAAAATATCATTTCTTTTAAATAAATTAAGTAATTTTCCCATTATGTTATGAATATGATTTAAAGTAAAATAAGTATTTTTTATTTATATTTAATAAAATTAATTACCTTTTAATCATATTTTTATTGTATTTCAGTATAAGTTTATATTTGGGTTTAAAAACATGATTTTTTCTAAAAACTATTTTAAAGTGTATAATGTTTCTCATTTTGAATTAATTAAAATAATACCTAATGAGGAATGTTTTAAATAAAATTTATAAATTATATATCAATAGATATTTATTTTATTCACTCAAAAATTATTATTAATCATATATTTAATATAAAATCATATTTTTCATGAAAAATACTCTTCTTAAAAACCCGCTTTTTCATCACGACGGTGGGTTTAATTTTAAATTATTTTTTTCCCTTATATGAATTGAATTTTTAAAAATGAATTATTTATTTGTATTCATCATAATTTTAATTATATATAAATTCCAATATATTATTTTCATAATGAATAGTGAAATAGTAAAAATAAATTATAATTGTTAAGGTAAAAACATGATTATTGGGGGTTATAATAAAATGATAAGGGTCAATAAGACCTAAAACATGTATAAAATCAATTTTATGAAAACATTTAGGCCTTATAATGTGTAATTATTGATAATGGTCTATTTTTATGCTTGTTTCATGTGAAAAATGTGGTTATGCCTTTTTCTTTTCAAAAATTACATGTGTACCACTCGCCTCGCTTATAAAAGGGTCATCTACTCACTTCACCTATTCAAACCATCAAAGCCATTTGGATAAAAAATACCAACTTAAATATATTATTTACTTCCCTACCCACATCCTAGATTCATTATTTTTTTCATAAATTCATCCTAAGAACGATTTTGGTTCTAACCTAAGGAGGTTGTCCAAAGAATAAGTGTCATGCTTAAATGAGTGTTTTTATTTTATTTATTCTTCCACATCCTTTAAATATTATTTAATTGTTATGATATAATATCAAAATTATATAACATATACTGATATAATTTTATTTTTATTTCATAACCTAAATACATATCCTCTTTCCTCAAATGGGATATGAAATCATCATCCATGTGTGTGGCGGACTACTACTTCACGAACCGATGTCATTCATTTTTCATCATCTTCTATTACGGATTGTTATAATGATGAATTAAAAGTATATATATGATATTATTAACATTTTTATAATTATTTATTTATAATATCACATATACCTTTTCAATTTCCATTTTATGCGGGATACGATAACATCGTTCATGTGTACAATAGACTTTGGACTCGCGAAGCGATGTGATTCATTTTTCACTGACAACTTACATGGAAGTTAATAAGGATAAAGTAAATTAATATATGTGATATTAGTGAAATAATTATTATATTAATGACATATTTATCATTCTTAAAATATAATATATCATTTTATTTCTTACACTAAAAAACAATAACGTCGTTCGTGCATACGGGTGGACTACGACCTCCACAAAGCGATGCGATTCTTTTTTTCACCACAAAACATGGATGATATACATAATTATATTGAATTAAATAATATTTTATAAATTATATGATTAAAATTTTTTGTAAATATAAAATATTACTAACCTTTTTTCTATAATGATCATTATAAAATGGAAATGTTAATCATGCGTACATACGTCCTACTGTCTTAGTGATCAAATCATAGTTCATTTTTCATAACCATCATTCTTGATTGATTTTAAAAGTATAATTTATGAATAAATATTAAAATTATTTCATTATTAATATTATTTATATGTTTAAATAATGACCTCTTCGACCATGGTTAGCACACCAAATCCTCTTTGAAACAATGAACTGAACATCATCAAAACACCCAGTGTGGACTTAACTGATTAAGTATTTAAATATATTATTACAAATAAATAAAATAAATGGTTTAAGTATAAGTAATCAAACCTATAAAATTTTATTAATAATAAATAATTAATATAAATTTATCATATAGAATATTCAAACATGTATAAAGAATGTCGGGCCGGAGGCGAGGGTTTTTTAACTCAATTTCCTTTTATTGGGTTATAAATCTTATTTATTGACTTTTTTATACTGTGATTAGGTGTGAATTGATCTATAAATTGTGTTATTATATATTTAAAAATATTTTTTGAATTAAATTTATTACACATAGAAACTCCATTGATTTATTTTCAATTAAATGGTATGATCGATGTAACGGTTTCTCGTATCACTTATATTTCATTGATACATATGTCATATTCACTAATTATTTTTATTGTGTGGTGTACATAATTCACATTAATTTATTTTATGATTGTTTCCTTGAAAATTATTTATATTTATAAATCCATATGATTTTCTCTCTTTTATGGGTTTTTGATCTAGATTTACCAAATCTCTAAGGGGATTTATCTCAATTTCCTTTCATTGAGGCATGTTTTGATGTTATCAACCTATATTATTTTGTGTGGTGTATATACAACCCTTTTGAAAAATTAAATCATGAATTTATCTATTCTCATGATATTTAATGTTTTTTAAATGTTATTCTTTCATGGGGATTACAATTCAAATGTTTCAAAAGTAGTAAGAGACTTTTCTTTAAAAAAAATTCCTTTTAATTTTTTCCTTCAAACTATATTTCTATTCCAAGTATATGATATTAAAATGATTTTATTTATATAATTATATTTATATGAGAGTTTTGTCCAGTATAATATTTCTTTCATATAAATTTTATCAAAAAAAGTAATCTCTGTACAAAATTTTTGACTTTATTTACAATTGACAAAAAGAATGTTCTATTTTAACATGTAGAGAGGAAAAAAATTTCCTATCATAATAAAAATTATTTTAATTTTGGATTCATTTAAAATATTTCATGTTTTATTAAAATAAAACCCATATTCCCCTTTTTCTGATAATTTTTCTGTTGAAATTTTTTTAAAATGAAATCATTATTTTGATATTCTAAAGAGTTTTTCATACGGAATTAAAAGGGTTTTTAAAGGGTTTTATGATGATAATGAAATATTTTAAGATTTATGATTATGTTAATGTTATTTCAAATTATTTAATTTTATGGGTGGTTTTCTTATAAACCTAGTATTGGTGGTTATATTATAAACCAACAATGGGTGGTTCTGTGATTAACAAGGGAATATAGTTCTATGATAAACTAATGACAGGTTTTTTAATGATAAACCAAGGATGGGTGGGGCCATGATATCCCACAAATGCATTGGTTACTCCATAGGTAGAAGTTTACCATAATATTATTTCCATTTGTAAAAGTGATATAAATATAAGGTCTCAAGATGCCAATACATTTTCTTTATACTAGATATGGGTTTTTAGAATTTACTTTGATTAATATTGACATCACATGGCTAATGATTTACTAAATTTAAGGAATCCTTCCACTGTTAAATCTTTATTCCATGCAATATATTTTTTATCCACATGTTTATGGCTATGAATATTCTTATTCTATGATCATGTACTTTGATTATCTCATCATACCCTTATGCTCATCTAATTATCACAGATGACATTTAATTTTTAATGAATCTATTTACCCATACTAGTCATTTGAGCTCACCCTTCTTATTTTTCATTTTCCCTAGGTTATAAATAATGATTTTAAATGAATTATTTATATAAGGGTTTCACATGGATGATTTTTATGACCTAATATTAAATATGTAAAGATGGGTTAAGTGGGAGAAATTTTCATCTAAATATGTGGGTAATTTTTATGAAAGAGTTTTTCCTAATTATCTAGAAATATAAACCAAAAAGGTCTATGAAAATATAAGTGATGCAATTTTTCCTCTTGATGTTGTATGTTTTGGATGGTGAATATTGGATCACCTTTATTGGTATCAAATAAAGAAATGTAAAATTTATTTTTTTAGAACTAGATCTGGGTGAGAGACTATGGGTTGTTATATCTATTTTAACCCACATGGTTTTATAATGTTTTACACATTATTTTATGGTGAAATAATGTTTCACACAATAGACATATTCCTCAATGATTTTAATGTCTTGTTAAAATTCAATTTTTTCAAGAATAAATCCCATTTCTTATGAGGTATTTTTTCTTCCAAGTCCATGTTTTTACTTCCCATGAATTTTTCCCTTTACCTAGTGAAAAATAAAGTTGTTTTTATCTCCAATTATCACTTTATTCCCCTTGTTTAATTTTTAAGAAATTTTTTCTTTATCATTTCAATGATGTGGGTTTTCCAAAAAGTTATTTTAAATTGTTTAAATAGATTTTCTAACTTTTAAAAAAAGGTTTTATCATCCACTCCACATTTTTTTAATAAAATTTAGGCCTTTTAAAGTTTCATTTATAAAATATTCTTTTATAATTAAATTTTTCAAATAAATTTCACTTCCCCTTTTTAGAAACTTTAAATATTTCTAGGTCTTCATTATTAAATATTATTTTAAAAAGTAAAAGTTTTAAAAGTATTTTCACTTATACCATTTTAAACTATTATGAATTTTTGAATATATTTTCTTTGAAAAAATTTATAATAAGGTTTTGTAAAGTATTCTCTTCCCATTATAAATTTTTTTTTAATTAATTGCCACTTCATCTTTTATAATGTTGTTTAAAAAGGTTTTGGGAAAACTTGTGTATTTTTTCTTTAATTTTCCCTCTTAGGTTTATCTTTAATGAAGTGATGTTTTTATCATCCTCTATATATTATTATGTTATATATCATTTTATATTTTGATATATTATAGTTTCTTAAGTTAAATTTTTGTGACTACTTTAAAAAAACTCTTTACTTTTTTCTTGGGTTATTTAAGAGATGATAATGATTGATTTTAAGTGTCTTACATATATATGAATGATAATGGGTGAGGTCTTATATAACCCTCCATTGGGCTGTTTTAAATTATATCTCATGAGATAGTTAGGCATATAAATAATTATTTTGTTCTCATAGGCATTATAATTATGGGTTTTCTCACATTTCCATATGTAGAAATAATGAGTTTGTTCACATATGAGTGGAGATTATGTAACATCTCAAGATATTTAAGTAGTAATTTTATTTTAATAATTAAAAATAATAAAAACTTTTAGAAATTTAATATATTTTCTTCAAATTATAATATATGTATTACATTTTATGTGATTTTCTAGAATAATTATATATTTATTATGGTAAATAATAAAACAAAAAAGTTCATTATGAGCAAAAACCACCCAAAATAATCCAAACAATTATCACTAACATCTTACCTAACGATTCATCCTCACCCAAAATAAAAAAATGAATAAAATGATCATTTAACATTCTTTATGTTCATTAATAACTTATAACTTCAATTATTTATTTCTATTTCCATTTTATATGAACTTTTATAATCTTATAAATGCGAACCGAACATGAAAACTAAGAAAAGGAGCACTCCTGAATGATGAAATTGAACACTATAACTCATAAAAAATGCCATAAATGAACTTAATAAAATTATAATAAATAAATTAAATTTATCAATGGTTATTTAATTATTAATTAACTAATATAATTTTATTATTTAGGACATTAAGATCAAGTGAAAAAATATTTCCGACATAAGGTAAGGGATTCTACCTGAACCATCATTTTTCCTTAGAGTTTCTATTTCTCTCTATTTACTAAAATTTATTGGTAATTTATTTTTATATAAATCATATAAATTAGGTTTATATGTTCCAAGTTAAACTATCCATATTATATCATCCCTCTTTGATGGGGTAATACATGTTTTAGAAAGGTTACCTTTTCAATTCTTAATGATAAGAAACCCTGATTCAAGGGAACTTCCCAATTTCATACCCATTTTCAAGTGCACTCCATAATCTTTTTTATGCCACCATTATTTTTATAATATCAATAATTTTATCATGAAATACTATCTTGGTTCAATTCTTGTTTTATACAAAATATTATTACTTTTCCTCTTTAAATACTCTTTAATATTTTCCTTAAACCACACTAAAATGTTTTATTTTAAAAGTTTCTTAAACACTATAATTACATGTTTTAACTCTAGTTTGACATCATTTATGATTATATATGACTATTTACCTTATAAATGTCCATTTATTATTTAAATAAATTTTTCATGGACACAAATATGATATTCCCTTTTGTTATCCCTTTTGACATGGTTATGATACCCAATTATTTCCATGGATATCTCTTATGTTTTTACTAGATTACTTATGTATGATTCTTCATGTGGAACACATATTCATTATAGCTTTCTAACATGGATTCTTCTAAACTAGTTCTCTTTGAGTCAGTGGGTCACAAGGCCCCAAGCGCGCATCCTTGAATGCCAGAGGTTGTTGGCTAGCAGTGAGGGCCTAGGAGGTGATATTAGGGACACCATTCCCTCATATCAGAGTAAAAAATAGAATAAATAACTAATTATCATACATATAAGAAAGTAAATAGAGTTAATAAGCAGTAAACAACTGAAAAAGAACATGTTTCAATAATAAATTAAATGTTGTAATATCTCAAACAGTTATTCCATACAATACAACACTAGTCACCCATTGGGATGACCATACAGATATAGGATTACAAAGAAACTAAAAGTAAAAGTATAAGGCTCTACTAATAACTTTGAGCCAAACCACGTACCTGGTCTCAGACACTGTCGAACTGCACCAACCCAATCAAAGAACCACATGAGCATCTCTACTCGATCATGGAACTCTAGACCTCATCCCTATCCATCATGCAACTCATGATCAACCTAAAAAGCAGACATAATGTCTACACATACACTGAGGGACATATGAAGGGGTGAAAGGGAATCCCAGTAGGCCACCCCAATAAGAAACTTGTAATTGTACTACTAAAAGTGTATGTAAAATAAATGCGCTCACCCTAGCAAAAACACATCCAAAAGGGTGGGCAAAACAAACGTGAGCCCATAGTCAAACCTGGGGTCTCTAATCCCTATCAATTGGGTAGGTTCCACCTTGGATGTCCATAACTATATAAGTATAAATTTATAGTCCCATACCTATACTTATATACATAGATATTAATGTTCATTAGTATGTGAATCAATAACAATAAACTACATCAACAGTCGAAACTCGGGTCTAAAATCCAGATGAATTGTACATCCTATGCAAGGGAATTGAGCTAGATGACATGCCACTCAATCCATGTTTCACCAAGTCAATATCTGGGTTTGTAATCCCAATCGACAAAAACATGCTTCAAACAACACTGAAATATCTCTGAGCAAGCAATGTCACCATAAGGGAATACTCGTCCTACACCTCGATTCACACGTACTCACCTCCAATCACCAACAAGGATATTGTATACCGATGGTCACTCTTGTAAAGAAATATATCATATAACAGTGATCAATCCTATAAATATCACTATAACCCACTTCGACCTACATCGAGTAAACAAGTGTCAAACCCCGAAGGTCCGGATCCAAGGTACTCATCCAAGGAATCCTCGTAAAAAGTGTAGACTATGAAGGTCTGGGTACAAGAAACATGTCCAAGGAATCCCCATAATAAGTCTATAACTTGAAGGGTCATATCCAAGGAACTTTTCCAAGGAATCCACATCTATTCCCATGGGCGTCCTAGTGGAAACTCGATCTAGGTACTACTTGGGGTCCTAGGAGCATGACAACAACACATATCATATGTGATCCCTAGCAAGCTGAATCCATGGGGCAGCAAGGCCTGAGACATCCCACGGGATCAAGACCCAATGGGCATACTCAACACAAGGTGACCACTACCGCATTCCAAATCCATGGAGAGAATTCCATGGAATCTATCAAACCATTCAAGCATCACACTTGAGTATACCTAATCGTGAAAAATATTTTATCAAAATACATGGGTATACCCACCCATTCATCACAAGATAAAGAGAGAATAATCATACCAACCACATATCCCAGCCAAAGAGTCTACTAAGTAATTTCTCTGGGTACCAGCAAAACTTTAAAGAAGAATGGCTCAAAAACAAGATCCCAGGAAATTATTTCTAGGCATCCCGACAAGAAAGAAAAACTCCTCATTTCTGGCTCAACAACCACCAACCAAGAAGCACCTCTAGTAAAAACTGTTACATCATAAAAACCAAGTTAGGTATAAAAAACGAGTGAGGGTGGCCCAAATTACTAACCCAACACTCCATCTATAACCCTATGGGCGTATTAGTTCAGAAAAGGTTATAGGGGGCACCCAAACACCATTTCTACCCAAACCTGATATAATAGTTCAGGGTCGGTAAAATAACAGGTACCCTCTAGGTCCCCCAATCCAAACACTGAAAGGAATCCTCCTTTAGATCCTTCATGTAAACACAAGTGAAGGCATCCTACTCGAAATCCTTAGTTGTAACAATAAGGGAGTAATCCAACTCAGGATCCTCAATAAGAAACTAAGGCATCCTCTAATGGGTATCCTCTAATGGTAATAAATAAATGTATCCTATAATGGGGATCCTCTAAACTATCAACAGACTAATGCATCCTACAATGGGAATCCTCAAAACTATAAACAACTGAGTCATCCTACAATGGGAATCCTTGTATCAAAACACAAGTATAGGGAACCTACAAGGAACTACCTATATTAACGTATAATCAAATGCATCCCTCAGGGAACCCTTAGAAGCATTTGGCCTTATGGCCCCATAGGCCCAAAGGGCACATCACACAAGGAAATGTCCTAAAAAGAATAGGTCATGGGAAATAGAACATAGATAATCTCGTATCAAGATCTCAACTAGGTTGGTTCGAACACAAAACCTATCATCCATGAAAAGTCTCACTCTCAGGAGAAAATTGAACTCAAAAGTTGGACGAGAAACCTCTCTATTTAGACAGAAGCCTCAAAACACCTATTTTGAGTCCTAGGAATGCTATAAGGGTTTCACCACCATAGTCTAAATTGAAAACCATTCATAATGGACTAAACTTATGTATAATTCTGATATCTAGGAAATAAAAAATTAAAAATACCCTCAAAGGGAACCAAGGGAGTATTATACTGCGTGTAGAGACTACACAGGACATATACCCTTAGATCACTATATGGGAGTGTACTTATGTCGGCCTGGGTGTGTAAACCCCATAGGTACATGGTGTGTAAGGTGTAACATGATGTGTACCCTACATGAGGTATATGCTTGTGTCCCTCATCTAGGATGGCTGGATACTAGGCCAGTCCATGTACATTTACATGTTGTTCTACCCACATGGGGCCTTGTCGTGTACTGTACATGGCCATGTACCCCTACATGGATAGACATGCTCAGGTACAAGGCCAAATGACCAAGTACTAGTAAACTACATGTATACCCAATACACATAATGTTCTCTTTTAAATTTTATCTTCCCATAACAGGAAGAACACATGGCGTGTGACTTTATACTACAAACTGTGTTATCGGGTTTTCCTAAATAGAAAACCCTTCAGATTGCTCGAAACCCTCGTTTAAACCCTGAAATCAACAGATCATGCCACTAGGGTACATATACAAGAATAATAA
The DNA here is from genome assembly GCA_963277665.1 of Viscum album. NCBI lineage: Eukaryota > Viridiplantae > Streptophyta > Magnoliopsida > Santalales > Viscaceae > Viscum > Viscum album. Next base: position 677,628,848 of record OY728128.1, on the reverse strand, counting down.
GGCTTTAAAAACTTAAAATAATGGATATAAATGGTTTTTTGTTAAATCTTAAAAATGGCCTACCTTTGGCCGGAAACCATCGAAGCTTCGTTCGAATTGACGATCCACGGCTGGCACATGTCGATCCATCTCATCGAGAGCTTCATGGTGGAACCTATCTTCCCTTACCCCTCTATCTCTTTATCCCTCTCCCTTTTCTCCCATAGTCGATTGGTCTTGGAGGATCAGCATAGGAGTAATGTGCAAGAATGAGGAGGAAAGAAAAGAAAAGAGAAAAGGAGAAGAAAAAAAAAGAATAAAATGGGGCCCCGGCCGTCCTCGATGCCCGACTCAAGTTTATGCCTCTCCTAGGATAAAATCCTCATTCCAAACTTTGTGATAGAGATGGAATCTCATTCCGACACTCTTTTCAAATGTTACAACTAAACAAACCTATGTAAATAATTTAATATTTAATTTGATAAATATTAATTATTAATTATTCCTATGAAATTTAAATGGAATGGATTTATACCAAACTCTTGTCATGTGGTAAGCACCAAATCATGGGACCAATAGAGTAGTCATAAAAAATATCTAAGATCATCTTCTAGGGTTAAAATAACATTTTACACCTTTTAAGAATCAAACATCAAAAATTCAAATTTCTGCACAAAGATGTAGTCTGGAAAAACACGAGTTCTTAAAACCATCCCACCATAAACCTTATAGTCCCAGAGAATCTTGGTAAAATGATGAGTAGACATGCTCTTAACCTGAGAGTCTGAACAACCAAGATAAATGGACTATCCAAAAACTATCCTCATAGCATTAACAATCATTTCCAAAATAGAAGATGTCCAGTTACGACCGATCTAGTACTCCAAGCCATAGGAATACCCTTATTTTCATCTCCAAAACAAACTCCATGATCAATATACCATAGAAAAAAGATGAAGTTAAACCAGAAATGAAGGTAATCACCCTCAAACATCCAATGGTGCACTCCCCACCATATGGTTTACCTTACACCTTTCCTTATGCTTAACCTCAACATGTTTCCTCTTCCTAAATAGGGAAGAACATTTAGAAAGAAAATGAGATCATTGTAGGGATGGAACTCTCTCAACATACTAAAGATAAATCAAGATAGATCATGATCATCTCTAAAAAGAGTACACTAATATTCCACCAAGTGAATGTATAGCTCCCTCTAAGCCACACTCAACATCCTATCAAAACCTAAAAAGGATTCAGTAATGGGTCAACCATCTTGTGGTACCCAATTCATTTCACTGTGTCCCCTCTACCATAAAGGGACATTCTATCACAACTTTTGAGATCCAAGACCATGAAAAGTATTGGAACATCAGTCCTTGTCTCACACCCAGCCACTCACCAATTTAGATTCAAATTATACCAAATGCAACCCGCAAGTATCTTTATCACCCGACTCGTACTCCAGTGAGTCCTCCAACAAAAAGGATAAGCTGACCATGCTATATGGAACGTTATTTTCCTTAAGCTTGAATCCCACATGGAACTCTGTTTCAAAATAAATCACCTCAACTATGTTGTGATTTATCCCACAATATCCCATCACACAACATCATTATAGCCACAAGAATCTACCCACGCTCTAACTACCTTATAGATAGCAGAAACACTGGTCGAATAGGCCAGGAACCCGAATAGTCATGTATGTTAAAGACATTATCAAAAAACAAGTACCCAAGGTGGTTCATTGAAATCTAAAGGCATTAACATTCCTACAATACAAACTTGAGCACCTAATAAGGCCATTGCACCTCTTATGAATGAGGACTGAGTCATCTGACTCACAACAAAACGCCTTGATCTGGATCCACATAAACTACCATCAGAGTGAAATATATGTGTAAGTAGGCCCAAAAGGGCTCAGTCGTTAGTAAAATATTACACTAGTAGGCCTATATGATGTGAATCCTATGTTCCAAATATGATGCATGTGAGGCCTCTTACCTTTTCTAGCTAAGAGTCAAAATCCATAAATGGCCTCTTACCAATGACCAAGAGCTAGATATCTATAGTAAATCATAACATCACAACATGTGTGTCACTCAATGAAAAATCATATACAATTATAACATCACAAATCAGAATAATAATCCCATACCCTGGAAACCAAAACTTCCCAAAGCAACAAGTGTTCTCGACATACCAATCTGATATCCATCACAAGTCCCAACACATTCCTAATACTCATGTCTACCATATCCCAATTAGTAAATACAAGGAAAAGAATGCCTCAAATACCAATTTGTAACATCTTGACTCAGATGCCACTAAACCGGTGCTCTCCGAGCCGGTGGGTCACAAGGGCTCAAGTGTGCCTCCCCATATGCCTAAGGATGTCAACTAGTATTGAGGTCCCAGGAAGTGATAGTGGGGAGACTATGACCTTATATCAGAGTAAACAAATAGTGGAAATAACTAAGTATCATACAGAGTAGAAAGTAAATAGTGTGCAGAAGCAATAAAAAACTGAAAAATAACATGTTATTATAATAAATGAATTTTTTTAAAATCCTGAACCTCTATGACATAAAATGAAACATTGATCACCCATTAGGATGATCATATAGATATAGGAGTACAAAGAAACTGAAAGTAAATGTATAGGTATCTACTACTAACTCTAAGCCAGACCATGTACCTAGTCTCCAGAAACTGTCAAATTGCACCATCTCGATCAAAGAACCACATCAGTAGCTCTGATCGATCATACGACTCTAGGCCTTGTCCCTATCCACCATGAAACTAATATTAAACCTGAAAATTAGACATAAGTCTAACATGTACATCGACGTGAGAATTCATGGGTGATAAATAATCTTAGTAGGAAACCCCAACAAGAAACCTCTAACTGTGTAGCTAAAATTTTATGCAAAAGCAGCGTGCCCAGACTAGCTGAAAGACAGTCAAAAAGGTAGGCAAAACCAATGTGAGCCCACAATCAAACCCAGGGTCCATAATCCATCTCAAATAATAAAGTGTAACCATGGGTGCTCATAACTAAATATATATATACATGTATTGTCTCATACCTATAAGTGTATACATGTATATATAAATATTTATTGGCATGTGAATAAATAACATGAAACCACATCAATAGTCGAACCTTGGGTCCAAAATAACACTCAATTGGACATCATGTGCAAGGGAATTAAGATAGAAATTCTTCTACTCAAGTCATGTATGACCAATTTGATCTCTCAGTCTGTAATCCCAATCAACAAAAACCAACTTCAGCCAATTATTGAATATCTCTGACGAAGCTACGTCACCACAGGGGAGATACTCATCATACACCGAGATTCACACGTACTCACCTCCAATCACCAACAAGGATCCTGTATACCAATTTTCACTCATGTAATGAAGGATATTTTATATCGACGGTCAATCATATAAAGATCATTATAACCCACTTCAGACTATGCTGAGTAAACAAGTGTCAAACCCTGAAGGTCCGCATCCAAGGAAATCATCCAACGCATCGTTGTAAAAAGTGTAGACCACGAAGGGTTGGATCTAAAGAACTCGTCCAAATAATCCATATAAAATGTGTAGACCATGAAGGGATGAATCCAAGGAACTCGTCTAAGGCATCCACATCGAGTCCCGTGGATGTCTAAGTAGAAACTCGGTCTAGGTACTGGTTTGGGTATTAAGAGCTTGTCAACATCACATGTCAATGTGATCCCAAGAAAGCTAGATCCATTGGGTAGCAAGGATCGAGGAATCCCACAAAATCAAGACCCAAGGGGCTTACTCAACCCAAGGTGTCCACTACTATGTTCTAGATTCATAGAGATCAGTCCATGGCATCTATCAAACCATTCAAGCATCACACATGAGTATACCCACTCATGTAAAAAATTTCATTATAAGACATGGGTATACCCACCTAGTCATCATATGCCAAGGAGAGTATAATCATCCCACCACATATCCCAGCCAAAGAGTTCATCCAATTCATTTATCTAGGTATGAGTAAACATTAGAAAATCATGGATCATAAGCTGGGTCCTAGGAAAGCACGTTCAAGAATCCCAAAAAGTAAGAAAAATGCCTCACGTCAGGAAAAATATCCACAAACTGAGAAGCACCTTTGGTAAACACTGATGCATCATCAAAACCAATTCAGGTATAAACAAATGAGTGAGGGTGGCCCGAATGCCCAACCTAATACTCCAGTCACATCCCTATGAGCGTATTAGTTAGGAACGGGTTCTAGGTGACACCCTAACACCATCTATACCCAAACCCAATGTAATAGTTCAAGGTCAAAAAAAACAATAGGTAGATGTTAGGTCCCTTAAGGAAACCACTGAAATGCATCCTACTTGGGATCCTTCAGGTAAACTCAAGATAAGGAATCCTACTCAAGATCCTTAACTGTAACGGTAAGGGAGGAATCCAACTCAGGATCCACTAATGGTAAGCAACTGAGGAATCTTGCAGTGGAGATCCTCTAATAGTAAGAAACAGAGGCATCCCATGATGGGGATCCTCTAAAAGATAAGTAGACTAAGCCATCCAACCATGGGAATACTCAAAATGATAAACAACATAGGCATCCTATAATGGGGATCCTCAAAACGATACACAAGTATAGGGATCCTACAAGGAATTCCCTAGATCAATGTACAATCAAATCTATTCCTAATAAGATCCTTAGAAGCACCGAGTCTCACAACCTCATAGGACAGAAGGGAACATCTCACAAGGTAAACATTCTCAAAATAATAGGTCATGGGAGATAACTCATAGCTCAACTCAGATCAAGATATCAACTAGGTTGGTTCGAACAGCCAACCAATCATCCACACCATGTCTCACTCTTAGGAGATAACTGAACTCAAAATATAGAGGAAGAACCTCCCTGTTTTAATAGAATTCTCAAAACATCAATTATGAGTCCTTAGAATGCACCATGGGTTTCACCATCATGATCAAAGTGGAAACTCGCTCAGAATGGACAACTCTTGGGTCTAATTCCAACATCGGGGCAAGAAACATGAAAAAGTCCCTCAAAGGGCACCAATGGAGGAGTACATGATGAGTACCCTCATATTTCCACATGGATGTGTATTCCTGCTGTCTTGGGCATGTAAATACCCTATGTACATGGAATATATGGTGACCACATAGTGTGTAACCTACATGGGTTCCATTCCCATTTCCCTCATTCGTCCTGGCTCGATACTTGGCCAGGTAGAGTACTTTTACATAGCGTGCAACCCACATGAGTTCTGGCGGTGTACTCTACACAGCCATCTAACCCTTCATGGGTAGACATGCCTGGGTACTCAGCCACACGGCCAAGTACTAGTACACGGCATGTACACCACATGAATAGCATTTACTCCTTTAGAATTCATCTTCACCAAATGGTAAGAACACATGGAATGTCACCCTACATGTCATGTTATTGGGTTTTCCTGAACATAAAACCCTCTGAATCACCCAAAACCCCCATTCAAACCCCCAAAACAACAGATCAAGCCACTAGGGGACACATAAAATAATAATAAAGATTTAAAAACATTAAAAATGATCTAAAGGGTTTTTCGATAGATATTAATAAAATTCCTACCTTTGGGTGGAAACCGCTGAAGTATCATTCGATTTTATGGTCCATGATTGTCGCACATAAATCCAACTCATTGAGAGCTTTGCAGTGGTGCCTCTCTTACCTCCCCCCTCTCTCCCTTTCAATATATAACTTTTCTACCTCATTAAAGTAGAGTAGGAGGAGTAGCACAGGAGGCATTCATGATAAGGAGTAGGCAAGAAAAGAAAATAGAAAATAAGGAAAAGAAAAAAAGAAAAAGAAGAAAAGGGGTTCTGGGCCGACCCTGGTTCCCCACTTAAGTTTATGACTCACTTAGGATAAAATCACCATTTATAACTCAATGACAGATACAGAATATCAATCTGACACTCTTTTCAAAAGTTATTACTGAAATAACCAGTGTAAATAACTTAATATTTAATTTAATAAATATAAAACATTAATTATTCAAACAAAATTTGAACCGCATGGATTTCTACCAAACTCCTATTATAGGTTAATCACCATATTTTTGTGCTAAGGGAGTGGTAAGAAAAAATACTTAAGATCATATTCTAGGGGGTATACCATTTAACCCCTTTTTAAGCATCAAACAGTAAAAATTCAAATTTCTTCTCAAAATTGTTGTCCGAAAAAACATGAGTTCTTACATTCATGAACATGTTATGATGGGTGTGACCATATAGTTCTCTAATGAATTAGGTAATTTTTAATCTCATGATAGTTCATGTTGGGGGACGTAGTGAACTTAATTCCTTTATGGGAATTTTTCAGCCATATGATATAGTTCTGGTGGTTATCTTTGGCCCTATTTATGTCATGTTATAAGTTTTTTCTGAATTCCTATGATGTCATGATTATATTTTCCCAAGTTATAAATGTTATTATTCCTTATGTATATTCATGTTACATGCCTTTTATTCCTTCATTTTTTCCCTTCCAACCCAAGTGATATGTTTTATTCCTATGCTTATTTCTTTACTATGATTTTTAGCTCACCCATATTTTCCATGTATTCCCCAGGTTATCTTATGTAGTTATAGTATTTCAATAGATGTTAAGAGCATATTATGGAGATTAAATAAAATATATTTTCATGATGTTTAATTATGTACCTAATTTTACAAATACACTAGTCTTTAAGATACTTTTTTGTAATTTTATGTTTATTAATGCTTAAAATCTTGTAATGAAATGTGTACAATGATAGGTTCACTATCGTTTGTATTAGACAAATGGTCTTGATAACTTTGATTATTATATGTGGTATAAGCGGTAAATTATACAAGTTTATTAGTTATAATTATTATTAATTCTAAAGAAATAAATTTAGAATTTTCTAGAGTCCAATGAAAAATTATGAGCATTAAATTCTTTCAACGGGATAGAATGTATCGTCCCAAACTATTTATGCAATAATTTTATTTTAATATTTAAAAGTAATAAAAAATTATGAAACTAAGACATTTTATTCAAATTATAATATTTTTATTTAATATTATGGAATTTTATGGAATCATTATATACACATGATAATAAATAATACAACAAAAAATTTCATTGTGAGCGAAAACAGCCCAAAATAATCCAAACGGTTATTACTAACATTTTATCTAATGATCCATTCTCACCCAAAATAAACCAATGACTTATATGATCATTTAAAAATCTGGATATTTATTAATAAATTATAAATTAAATTTTTTATTTATATTTTCATTTTACTTGAACTTCCATACTCATATACATGCGAACTGGTCATGAAAACAAAGAAAATGAACACTCCTGAATGATGAAATTGAACATTATAACTCATCAAAAATACCATAAATGAACTAAATAAAATTATAAAAAATAAATTAAATTTAGAAAAATTTTAGGAATAATTAATTAATGAATCTAATTTTATTATTTAAAAAATTAAGATCAATTATAGAACTATTTCGGACAGAAGGTGAGGGATTCTACCTGAACCTCTATTTTTTCCTTCAGGTTTCTATTACGCTCTCTTTACTGAAATGTAATGATTATTTATTTGTATATAATTCTTTTAAAATCTATGTATATGTTCCAAAATCAAGTATCCTGATCATATCATCCCACTTTTACAATTTAATACATGTTTTAGAAAGGTTCTCTTTTCAATTCTTCTCGATAAGCAAGCCTGGTTCAAGGGAACTTCCTGATTTCATACCCATTTTCAAGTTCTCTCCATAATCCATTTTAATCCACCATTATTTTTATAAAATCTCTAATTTTATAATGAAAAACTATTTTGGTTCAATTCTGGTTTTATATAAAAGATTATTCTTTTTAATATTTAAATACTCTTTAATATTTTCCTTAAATTTCACTAAAATGTTATATTTCAAAAGTTTCTTAAACACTCTTTTTACATGTTTTCACTCTATTTAGACATCACTTATCATGATTTATGATAAGTTCCCTTATAATGTCCATTTATGATTTAAATTCATTATTTTGTGGACATAATTATGATATTTCGTTTTGTTATCCCTTTTAGCATGGTTATGATGCCCCATTCGTTCTGTGGGTATATCTTATGTTTTTGTTTGATTCCTTATGTATGATTATTCTTATAGAACACATATTTGTGAATATGTTATGATGGGTGAACCCATATAGAGGTCCAATTTTTTGGGTAATGTTTAGTCTCATGATATGTCATGTTTGGATAGGGAGTGAACTTGATTCCTTCCTGGGACTTTTTCCACCATGTGATATAGTCTTGGTGGTTAGCTTGGACTCATGTTTATGTCATGTTATATATTGTTTCCAAATTCTTATGATTCCATGATTATATGTTTCCATGTTATAAATGTTATTATTATTTATGTATATTCATGTTCCATGCCTTATATGCCTTTATGTTTTTCCTTCTATCCCATGTGCTATGTTTTATTCCTATGCTTATTTCCATACTAGGATTTTTAGATCATCTATTTTGTTCCTGAATTCACTAGGCTATCCTATGTAGTTATAGGAGATAAATAGAATTTATAATCTCATTATATTGATTAAAAAAGTATGCTTTCATGATGTTTAATTATGTACCTAATATTCCAAAGACACTAGACTTTAAGATCCTTAGCGTGTAATTTGAAGTTTATTTATGCTTAAAATCATGTAATAATATGTGTAAAAGGATATGATCACTATAGATTATGAGTTTTATCACATAAGTTTTCTTATAGTTTTGGTTGTGACAGAATTTCAATATGTATATCAAGTTATAACACATTTCCAAATTTTCTTCATGTTATGTTATATTTTCAAGATGCATTTCATTTCCCTAAAATTCCATGTTTTCAATATTATGATTTAATTTTAATTTTTTCTTTATTGTTATGACATGTTATCATGTTACATCATAATTGAGATATTTTTTGAGATAATTCATTTCTTTTATGACTCCATGATGATATATTTTAGTATTTTATATTACTCTAACATGATTCATGATTTTCATTTATGGTCTTATAATCATGTGTTGTGTTATTTATGTATTCCACGTGTTTTTCCTTCATGTTATGATATGTTTTCCCTTAATGAGTGTTTGAGCACACCCCTTTATTATGTTTTTTATATCTAGGTTATTAAGATGATTATATCTTGATAGATATTTTTGGATGAGTATAAAGGATCATGTTTACGGAGAAATGTTTGAAAGTGTAGTAAAATAAGATGTTTATGTAGCTAATCTCCAAGAAACTAAAAATTTTGGTCTTTCAGTGATGTGATAGCTTATGAGACGTATTATTTAAATCATGAGATTATTATACTATTTATATTATTTTAATCTTGGGTATCTTCAAAAATTGAAATGGAATGTGTTGTAATTTCTAATGAAAACTTAAGTTGAAATGTGAATTGTGGTTAATTTTGTTATTATTAAACATGAAATGAATGGGATTGATAAAAAAATATGGTTCATAATTTTTAAAATCTTGAAATTTATTATCTTGAAAATAAATGAGGTATTTGGCTTGTGGTTGTGGCTTTCTTGTGTGGTTTAATTCATTTATAGGTGGCAAGAAAAGTGGTGGAGGATGTGAGGAATTTTAGTGATTCTATGAGTTTTGATAGTGATCTTATTATAAACCCATGGGATGATCTTGTATGTGTAACTAATATATATTTTATTTTCATTGTGATTTATATGCACATCCCACCCATGTTGAGCACTATGTGTTGACACCCAAAGGTTTTGGTTGGGTGTTTTTATCAATATCCAAGATTGTGAGGATGAATGACTGGCTATCACCCCCCACCCTCCCTACTTTCTCTTCCATGTGAGGTTATTAAACATGGGTTATGATGGCTTATGGATATAATGCAAATATGGTTGGTATAATTAGATTGATGAGGTTTTTCATAGTGGGGTCATGAATGGTAGGATTAGGGAATTATATTGTTGTCCTTTATGTTCACGATACCTTACTATACAGGATATATAGAAGTGGTTATGAGAGGATGAGGATGTGAGGACTAGTCTCACATAGTTTTCATGGTATGATGTGGTTTCCCAAGTGTCTTTGGGAGGGATTTGATGATCAGTTGCATGTTGGGTTCTTTTTACAATGTAACTACCTAGGTGTCTTCAAGAGGGATTCTACGAAAGATATGGGAGCATCGGAACATACAAAGTTGGGGCATGAGAGTGGAAAATTAGTGATAAAGTGGTGTAGGGTAGCTTTTATTGATATTCTTCATATTATGTAACTATACTTGGATGTGTTATTTAGTGAGAATGCCATGGTGATAATGTAATAGTTTTGTTAACCTTTTTATGTCTTATTGGTTCTGTTGTTTATCCATCGGTGCATTAGCATGTTCGTTTCACATGTGCACAAAATATATTGGGTATGATCCTAATGAGAATACAAGTTTTACTCACCCCTTGTATATAAAAACTATTTTTATAGGTATCTAGGAGTACTAGATGGACCATGTCAGAAATTACTAGCCTTAACTTTGGATTTATTGTTGATTCTTTACCTTAGGTTTTATTTTTGTTTTTGTTTTTGAGACTCTTTCTATTTATTTAATATATAAACACGTTGAGATATAGTTTTCATTTTACACTCTTTATTTATTTCATGGATATTTTTTGTGATTTATAACCTGTATATCAATCCTAATTTATCTTAAAGGGAAATGCCTTCCATATGCCATAATTTGTATACCCTTGGTTCTAGTCACCAACCCAGGGCCTATGAAGGCTGAACTCAGGGGTAATTATCTCTCTTCATTCATTTTCATCCTAGGAGGGGAACTGTTGGAAAGAGGGGTTGTGACCGATTGGTATCAGAGGTAGGTTGAGAGTGGGATGGATTTTGGTATAGTGAATAATGAGGATTGCATGGGTTGTTAGGTAAATGCTTCTAGTTAATCTTGGTGCATGGAATAGGCCAGGTAGTATGGCTATGAAACAATATTTTAAGGCTCCCCATGATCCAATGTAAGGAATCTAAGTATATCGAATGACCAAGTGAGGTATCTATGGTTTTGAGAGGATTATATATGGATCTCATTATGCATCAAAAAAGAATTGAATCTTTTAAAAAATAATAAATTTAAGTTTATATACAACCAATGCTAGAAAATAATAATTTCATATGCTCCCTTATTATTTCTATAATCTCTGGGGAACCCCATGGCTATAATAAAAACATTTTTATTATTTCTTGCCTTGTACTAAAATCGTGAGTTAAATTAAATAAAATTTATTCAAATAATATTAAATATATATTATTTCTCACTATACCATTAAATTCGGTCTGCCATTACTCTATAATATTTATTAGTCCTTTAATAATGACTATTTATTTAATAAATAAATATCATCGCATTATTCACTAATAAATAAATATATGTTATTTTCACTAAATATAAAATAAATATTTATTAAACATTCTTCTCAAATAATATTCTTTTGAATAACTAGTGACAGAATATATGTGATTAAAAAACATGAAAAATTATTAAACCACATGTGGGAATAAAATTTATTCAACTTGTAAAATAGTAATATATTATTAAAATGAGATTCTCGATACACTTAGTGTGTGACCCTATACGCCTCTTTGTCTATGGAACTAGGTGAAGCAGCCCAATGTTTGAGATTAGCATCTTGAAAAACACCAAAGAACCTATAGAGAAAGAATTTAATGTCACAACGACATAATACCACATAAAGACTCTTCTATTTAATATAATCCATTTATCTTGATATCTCTACTCAAGCAGGCTTCATGCTAGTTCCATCAACCTAGGTGATTGATGTCTTTTTCTTTGAATTTCTGGAAATCAAATTTTCCTATAGAACACCACAGACATGGATTTATTTAGGCTATATCATTTCTATCAAAGGGCCTAAGATATCAACTTCCATTAAAAAATAGAAGGAAAAAAATCCTTTCTCACATTATTCCTCAATAAAATATTACTCATGATTCACCTATTGTATCCTACCGCACCGAGAACATATATAATCATGGATTTCATCAACACATAAAAGTATGTGATTTATAATACTCATTAATAATAATATTAATGTATAAGGATCAATACACATATCCATATACAGAGACATCTAATGACATGTATAAATTTGGATTTCTTATTGGTGGGTCTTGTTCTCATAATATCCTACATTGGATATTACCAAGGGATTACAGAATGAGAAGGCACCTAAAAGTCTTATGAGTCTCCAACCTTTATAGCCTATATCATTTTCATCCCTCAAATTATTTCATCTAGCTATATTATATATATTTATGAAGAAATTTATGGAACTTCTATGTTCTCAACATAGAAGGGAACTGTTATGAACTTTCTATGCAACAGCTACTCTTAGGACATTACCACATACTATCTTATATAGAAAAACAATCACAATGTGATAGAGAGTTTATTAATACTAAAAACAATGAATATAGGTTATCCTAAAGTACATAGAAGTTGGTTCCAGGGAATCAACTCAAACATAGTGTTAGGCGAGTTGTCCTCGTAGTCTTATCACGCACCACTAAAAGCTCTCAAACACCTATTGAGGGTGTGGCATGAGGTATGTTGTCTTGGGGAAACCGTTATGTGAAACAAGTTGAAGATTCTCACCATATAATAGCTTTGGACATGGTGATGAAAAAATGGGTATGCAGTGAGCTTAAGGGTGTGAAGTTTGGTCATGGAAGAAGATGGGAGAACCACCATAGATTAGACCACCTCATGGTCCATGCCATGGAGGGGGTCAAATCTCATTTTTAAATGTGATCAAAAAAGAGGATCTCACATCTAGGTTTTGGACCAGGCATTGACCAGATCCACCATGATTATATTGGTCGTCCACCATGACATGGTGGATTATAGTGGGATTTTATTATAAATATGGTACTCAGCCGTCTTTGTTTTGATTATCTTATTATTCCTTCAATATCCATGTGATTTACAGACCTCTCTAACCCTATCTAGTCATTCTTTTGTAAATATTAAACCCTTTTATCACTAGAGCAAGTCTTGTGGATCTAGTTATGATTACCTATATTCCCTTTCTTCATTCCCCCTTTATTCACTTTCCCTTCCATTTGGGAGTTTGTAGTGCTAGGAGTTCTCCATAATTTTGGGTGTTTTTTATGGCATCTTTTTGTGGTTAGAGATCTAATAGTTGTTATTTCAGGATTGATGGTGCTTGATCCTTTGGTTTTTTTTGTTTCTTTCATGTGACTTTGTTGATGTAGGGGGTCCTTCATCGTAACTCATTTAGATATACATGTGGGGATGTCATTATTTTTACTTTATTTGTGTAGATAGTATGAATTTTCTTAATAAAGATAATTAATTGTTTTAATTGAATTGGAATGGGAAGGGAATAAATTGTAAGACATTTAATTGTACTTATGAGTTTTTCTAAATGTTTGAGTATCTTTTTATTCTTTCATACTTTGACTTATGTGGAGGTTTATTATGTTATTATGGATATGGGAAATTTTTTAAACCTAGTTGTGTATGTTAATTTAACTCATAACATGAAAATGGATAAGAACCTATATCTAGTGAATTAATTGGTTTCACCTAGAATCTCTTATTTCTGTGAGAATACCCTTAAAATATTCAAATAAATAAAATGAAATTCCTTTGTGAAAACTGAAATGTGCTGTGCGATGGTTGTTATGTGTGGTGGTTGTGATCTATAACGGTTGTAGTGTGTTGTAGTCAGGATGTGGGGACTGTTTACATGGACAAGATGGATTTTTTGTGATGTGTTGTCTTGTGATAGTTTCTCAGTATTGATGAAATGAAATGCTAAGGACAAAGAAATAACAACCTAAGATTTCACTATATATTATCTTTAAATATATATTTTTTAATAGTTTTTTTAATATGTTAAACCAAACTAAATCACACAAAAAATATCCTTGATATATTTTAAATAAATGATGTGGATGTTAAAATGGAAATTAGATTGTATATATTGAAGTAACTGTTTCACAAAACCAATAAATGAAGTAAGGAGAGATAGAATCTAGATGCAAAATTATTTTATATAAATACAAATTATCTAAACTTGAGGGGATGTAGCTTCATGATGGTTTTCCCTTGACCATATCAAAGAAAAACTCGAGCAATTACAGTTTGATAAAAACCATATTCAATAGAAGTTCAAGCTTGCGAGGATTTCTACAAAATATATGATAGCTGAACCGTAGCCTAAAACTACAACCAAAGCTTACCTGATTCTAGGTATTTTATAGGGTTAAAAAGGGGTTGTATAAGTAAAAATTAGGATTATATAAAATTCGAATAAAATATTTATATGGATATATCAATAATTTATATACTCTTTAAAATTTATTTTTGATAAACTCACTTTATGTTGAATAATTTACTTTTTAGAAAAAATAATTTTATTTCATAAAACTAAGTTTAATTTGATTTAATAATAACAATATATGCTAACACTAGAATAATTAATAATAGATAATATACTAAAAGTTATATTTTCTATAAAAACATTTTTTAACTATATTTTATGTTTAAAAAGTTATAAATTTGAGGTTATGAATTTTAAGAAAGTAGCATTATTTTTTGATTTATCATGTACATATAATATTATGATGTATTTTTTATATTTTTCTAAACTAATTGATTTATCGGAAAATAGTAAAAAATACTGATTTAAATAATGTTATCACTTTTAGAAAATTATTTTATTATATGAATTCAATGAAAGTTTTTTAAAAAAATTATGATAAATAATATATATTATTAATTATAATATATCATCTTAAAATACTATGTTAAATTTATAATCTCATTCACAAAATTTTGAAAATTTAAGCATTGTTTTAATGAAAACTGTTTTTCAAATATTTTTGAAAATTAATTATAACAAAAAAATGAATAAATACCTTTTTAAAGAAGATAATTATTTTAAATTCATGGGAATCAATATCATCAAAATCATATCCTATTCATAAATATTTTTTCTTAAATACACACTTTTCTAAAAAATGGGTTTTTACACTTTACATGAACTATCGTTAAAATTAATTTCCCTACACATATAAAGTTAATTATATAAATTGAGTATTATAATTAAGATAAAAATTTTAATTTTATTTTATGTGGATAATTTCATTTTTATCTATAAAATTTAGATAATTAGGATTAATCCAAATTACCATGATAATGGTGTATCATTTATTTTTAAAATTATTTGTTTTCTTAATATCAAAGAATTTCTATCAAATAAAGTAAATATAAATTAGTTAAATAATAAAACTAACATGATTTATAATGACAAAAATAAATATATTAAAACTCATTTATTTTTTCAATCAATACTAAAAAAGATTAAGAAACCATAATGGTCAAAATATCATTTTTATTTCTTAAATAGTTTTTGTATACATTGCCTTTTTGAATAAAAAGTTTATTTTATAAAATTTTAAATTTGAATTGGATTAAATATATTCTAAATTTATTCCCATAAAACCTAATTTAGGGGATAAATTTTATCTTCAAGGTTTAGTAAAAATTTAATTACAAAAGTAAAAAAATAGTTTCTAAGGTAAAAACTAAAAAGGGGAAGATTATAAAACATTATATAAAGGACTTAAAACACTCAATATTATATAAAAATCAATTTTTTTAAGGATAATATACCCAAAACCCTTTCCCACTTTAATTTTTATAACTTTTTTAACCTTTTACAATTTAATATTTAAAGGATATAATTGAAATGTAAAGCTTGTTTTGAAAACTACACTTCTCTCCCCTTATAAAAGGATGCCACTTCCACCCTTCAAATATACACTTAAACTTATAAATATTCCTTGATACTCTGAAATGTTTATCACCCTATAACCCTATACCATAAAAACCATCCCCTATTCACTCATATTTAGCTTAATCCCTTTAATTCTTAGGGAACTTTCAAGGGAAAAATCAAGTCTCCAATGAAAATGTATCTCCTTATTAAGATTTTATTCTTAATATTACTCTTCCTAATATCTTATCACCATAATAATATTATTAATTAATTATAATTATTATATTTATATTTTTTATATTAAAGTTAAAAACCATATTTTTTCAATTCAATCCACTTAGAAAAAACAAAATAATATTGTTACTGCACTGCACGGATAACCACCTCCACAAAGTGATGTCGTCTATTTTCAGTAAACACGTTTCATTGATGGTATTAATGGTGATAATGATGAATATATATGATTTATATCATATAATTATGATTCATAAATATTAATTTAATATCTAACTTCACCCCCTCTCAGTCATTGAGAAATTTTAATGCTTATCATGCGTACATGCGAATTACCTTTTCCACGAGGATTGTTTTTCATTTTTCATTTAGATTTTCATAAATTGTGTAAAAATATTCAAATATGGTTAACCAAAATTATAAAATAAAAATAATATCATTATTATTATTTTATAATTATGTTATGTCAAAATAAATGTCAACATATCCATACCCGTCAATTGAGTTAAAGTGTGTTCAAGTTTGGGATAGTTTAAAAAACTAGGTGAATAATTCTTCAAGATATGATTATGATTGAATACGTTAACATGAAGAATAAAATTATTGTGATATATTAATAAAATAAATATTAATATATCTATTTTTAAATAATATATTATGTACTTAACTTATTATTAAAGTAACATTTTCATTTTCTAAAACTATAAAAATAAGTTGTTGTCAATTCGGTTTTCATATAACATATCCCAAACTTGTATGGAATGGAATAGGAACAAATTAAATAAATATATGTTATAAATTATAGAATAATGAATTATATATCAATAATTAACATGCTCTCAATTTATGAAAAATAAACTCTAAATTATTAAACAAAATTGAAAAAACCAATTTTTTAACACATGATGGTTATAATATGCTATAAATCATTAACGTACTCATGATAAATAATTATAATAAAAATTATAAAAGGGTTTAAGTTAGCAATATTTTTTTAAAGGAGTTTAAAGTTTCATCAATTAAGCAAGGAAACAAGGTATGGGTTTTCTTCTCAATTTCCTTTTATTGTGATATTTTAATGTTATACACCATGTTCACATTTTTATGGTGTACATTATAACCCATTGTAATTTTAATATAGATATTATATTATATTTCATGATATTAAATATTCAATTTTATTTTATATTTCTCATGGGGTTTTTTTCAAAAATAATTTAAAAATTGTTACTGTTTGTTTTCTCAAGTTCACTTTCATTGAGAAATGATTTCATGTTTTCAATTTATTAAACTTTGATGTGATTTATAAACTACCCTAGTGAATTTGTATAAGATAAATATCAATCATTAAATTATATTTTTTGTTTCATTTTATGGTATCCCTCTCCTTTACATTTTATTCTTATGATAACATTACCCTAAGTGTTTATTTGTATAAAATTTGAATAATTTGAGTCATGTTTAAGTTATATACCATGTTTCATTTTCAATAGTGTGAAAAATCCCCAATTGATATTTTGTATCATGATCCTTTTATATTTTATGATATTAAATGTTCTATTTTAATTTATACCTATCATGGGGGTTTCATTCAAAAATTACAAAGGTTGAAAGGAGTTCTCGTGTCCCAATTATCTTCCTTGGGTCATATTCACATGCATTGGTCTATTATCTTTCATGATTGATCTATTATAACCCATGATGATTATAGGATTTATTCTAACATATTTTATGGGTAAATCATGTTTCACACTAAATTAATATTCCTCAGTTATTTTAATTATTATTTAAAATGAATTTTTATTATTAATAATTCCAATTACATGTAATAGATTTGTTATTAAAAGTAAATATTTTTTATCCCCACCAATGTTATACTTTAACTATGTAAAATAAAGTTGTTTTATATCCGATGGTCCTTTTCTCACCTTTGTTTAATTTTAAATCAAATTTTTCTTTATCATTTTAATGATGTGGGTTTTCAACATGGTTATATAAAAATATTTAAAAGGTTTTTCGGTTTTTTGAAATAAAATGTTTTATCATCCACTTAAAATTTTCTTTTGAATTTTTTTATCTTTTTAAATTTTCATTTATTAATGATTGTTTTAAAAGTAACATTTATGAAATTATTTTCACTCCCTATTTTTGAATAATTTACATCTTTTTCATGCATCCATTATTAAGAATTCTTTTTAAAAGTAAACTTTTATAAATTATTTTCTCTTATCCTTTTTGAAAACATTATATATTTTCAAGGATATTATTTTAAGAACTTTTTATAATAAGTTTTTCAAAATTATTCTCTTTACCTTCTCAAAATTTTGTTTTTGAAATTAATTTATTCATCATCCTTTATAACAATGTTTTAAAATGTTTTGTAAAAACTTATGTAATTCGTATTCAATTTTTCTTTTAAGGTTTATTTTATATAATGTGATGTTTTGTTCATCCTAAATATGTTATTATGTTATCAATACTCTTGTTAAATGATATTTTTATATCCTATGGTTTTTTAAGTTCATGTTATGTGATAATTTTAAGAAAACGCATTATTTTTTCCATGGGTTGTTTAACATATGTTGATGATTGGTTTTAATTGGTACACATATGTATGGATGATGATGGGTGGGATCATATATCAGCCTTTAATGAATTTTTATAAGATTATATCTCATAAGATATTCATCCATAGAAATAATGAGTTTATTTACACATGTGTGAGCATTATGGATTTTCTCACATTTTTAGGCATGAAAATAATGATTTTATTCAAAGAGGAATGGGCCTAAGAGGTTTTATCACAAAGGTTTTATTATGATTATGGTTATGACACACTTTCATGTTTTTGTCAATTTATTAAATATTTATAGGTTTTTATCATGTTATGATAAATTTTCATGATTATTTTCATTTCTATGAAATGCCATGTTTTCAAGATTATGATTTAATTTTAATGTTTTCCACAATTTTATGTCATGATTTCATGTTATATGACTATTGAGTTGTGTTTTGAGATATGTAATATCATGTTTTATTCCTTAATTATATATTCTAATATATTATATTACTCTAAAATGATTTATGATTTTCTTTTATGGTCTTATGATCATGTATTGTGATATTTATGTCTCCCTCGTGTTTTCCCTTAATGTTATGACATGTTTTCCCTCACTGGTCATTTGAGCTCACTCATTTATTATGTTTTAAAACCCAAGGTTTTGAATATGATTATATCATGATAGATATATTTTAAATGGTCCAGAGTATAATAATTATTAAGAAATATTCTCAGTTATAGTAAAATAAGATGTTTATGTAGTTAATATCTAATACAATAAACCTTTTAGTATTTAGGTTATGTGAATTTTTGTGAGATATATTATTTAAATCATTGGATTATTATACTATTTAAGTAATTTTAGCTTGGGTAACATAATTTGGTTACATAGTACGGTTTACTTTTTCGGATAATATTTTAGTTATTTTTTTGTATTAGTTTAGTTATTTTGGAGATTAGTTTAGATAGCCTGAGTGAAATATCTAGAGGTGATTCTCAGTATAGGATGATATCATGAAATATTGGTAAATTATTGAGTATATGGTTTTCATATTAATACATACCTATTTAGATACTAAAAGTGGACGTCGTTTTTGAATAGTGCATCTAGGGATAATAACCCTAAAAAGAGATGGTCGAGTATATCTTGGATATCATTCGGGTGCATGGTGAGTGTGCCCTGACTATGCACCTGGTTTAAAAATCCTAGGTGATATTATTTGGTTGATCAAATTCTCTTTAAAAACCATTATAAAGAGTTTATTTCCAAGTTAAATTGAGTTAAAGGATAAGGAGTGTAAGATAACCCAACTTAAGGTAGCCTATATCAAACTAAGGTTGATATAGATTGAACTAAAAGAACTATGGGAAAACATAGAAATATAAATGAATAAGAAGTTTTAACATTGAATTTATTTTATGATTATTATAATACCCCTGTATTTTTAATTTTTTCACTCATGTAAAACCAGTTCGTTTTATTAATGGATGGAACTTAAAGGAACCATGGGTTTGTTGGACAATGAAAAGATTACCTCAAAAAACAACCCATTGGAATAGTGGTTGGGATAAGAAACCTTGTGAATATACCAAACCATCTATCATATAATATTATTAATAATCTATACATAGTAGAAGTACAAAACTTACCAAAGAAGATAAATATGAAGTCTCATGAAAAATCAACTAACGAAGATGATGAAGGAAAAAATGCTCAATTTATTATATTTAAGAAATTTGGATAAAAGTACCAAGGTAATTGCCTCAAGGTAACTAGAATATGATTTACTTATGGTAAAATAATACATATAGAATTATAATATCATAGGAAAAATGAAGAAGTTGATTATCATGGTGGGAATGGGAAACATGAATAAAAAAGAACCAAAAATGGTCTGATGCCTTAAGTGTGGAAGGCTTAGACATTTCCCAATCTAGTTTCATAAATCTAAGAAGGATACAAATGAATGGAATGAGCAACCACCGCTAATAAAGGAATAATGTAGATCAAGTTCAATGACTTCTGATGAGGTGGATAGTGGTAACTAAATTCTCTACTTTTGAATTGTGAATATGGGATCTTCATTCTAAATAGTCTATATTTCCTATTTTGTTATATAACTATATTACCCAAATGTCTATTTATTAAATAAAATATCTAGTTGCATGATGGTTTCTATTTAAAATCTAAGTTAATGAGAATATAAATATTATTAGGGGTCCTTTATAGGGATTTGATGAAATGGATTTACAATTTAAATATAGACTCCCAAATCAAAGATCATGGTAAGATTACCCACAATATTCTCCTTATTGGAAAAAAATATATGGTGTTAGAGGAAAAAACCAGAAGCTATTGTAGAGAGATCTTAATGTCACTGTAACAGTATACGACATAAATAGACAGTCTTCTTCGTCATCTATAAATGCACCAACGCATCACATAAGACCCAATATTTCAATAAATTTTGAAAGCACCATTACAATGGTAGATTTATAATATAACCCACTACTACCATAGATATTGAAATAGGCCACAGTAGTTAGATGAAAAAGGGGGAGGCCACCATTCCCCCACCAACCTTTAGGTGGGGGAATTTTATAGAGTAGGCAGTGAAATGATGGTTTAATAAATAGGTCAAGTATAACAACCTGAGATTTTATGAAATATATCCTTTTTAATGTCTTTGATGTCTTTTATTTTACGCTACACAAGTATTAGCTTGTGTTATACGCAACACTGTATTATCTTTTAGTATACGCAACGCTATTCTTGGTTTGTGTTACACACAATTTCAATTTATTTTTATGTAATTAATTTCATTCTAGACCAAGTATAATTCAAAACTGACTATTATAACCTAGTCATTATAATGGTGGGTATGAATAGTATTAACTTCCTTCTAAAAAACTATTTAAATGAAAATAAGTGAGTCTATAAAATAATAAAATCACTCTTTATGGATTATATTAGTGAAATATATATGTAATATATTCAATTTCATGTTTTAAATTCATCTTATATGTTTTATAGATATGATATAATAAAAAATTCAATTTTTTGGATAAAATAAGTATTTCTCAAAAAAATACAGTTTTACCACATTTTGATGGTGAACCCTTTTTAAATATAGTTATTGAAAATTTTATAAGTTATATTTGACATAATAAACTTATCTTTTTGAAGCGGGAAATTAAAATTTACCTTGGTTGAAATTTTGGAATTTTTTGACGAAATTCAAATTTTAATGAACAGTAAGATATATTGCATTTTAATTCAAAACTGATTTTTTAGCTAAATTATTTATATAGTTAGATTATATTTTTAATTGGTTTTAAAGTGTAATTGTTTTATGTTTTTATCATCTAATACAATTTTTATAATTGGAAGTAATTTCACATTTAAATTAGAAATAAACACATCTCAATCTTTTGATAGTTTTTACTTTTAAAAAACCCACTTTATTATTCTAAAAATGAGAATTAATTTTAAATTAATTACTCAAACTTCTGTGTTTTAATTAAGAAAAAAGGATTCCAGATTTGGAATAATAATTTCCAAATTTTTTAAATAGGTACCTTTTATTTTGGGATATTACAAATAGTAACTTCAGTAATTATTTTATTTATCACAGTTAAAGGGTAAAATAGGTAAATAAGGGGGAAAATAATATTTTAATAATATAAAACTATACTAAAACATGTCATAATTTTATTGGATTAGTCATGAGATACCATATTAATTATTATTCCAAACTTTTGGCATTTGGGAGTCACTTGGGTGTTAAAATGACAAGTTATAAAAATTAATTAAAAGTAAAGGGAAATATAACAAAAACATGTATCTTTTTACTAAAACAATTTTAAGATGGGGTTATATAATTTATCTCCTAGACTATAAATATTAATTATAAATATAAACTTATTTCCTACATCAGGGTATTTTATTTATAATTTTTAGACATTAAATAAATAAATTTATTTTTGACACAATGATGATGCAATGATTACCTCATAAATGAATGATTGAAATAGATGATATTATAATTATTAAAATAAATCTAACTTGAGATTTTTGATTCCATCCACAAATTTTTGGATAACATTTACATGATAGGTATTATTTAAGGATTTTTTCTAAGGAATCAAGTTGTTATGACTTTAACAAAAAATCAATTACTAAATAGTGTTAAAATTGACATAAATGAATTTTTAAAACAAATACTAATTTATTAAATGATATAACAGTCATAAAAATATAATATTCGTCTAACTGACATAGATAGTGTTAAAAAATTTATTAATGATCTACTTTAGTTTCTCTTGTCATTTTATAGTAACTATATTAACCATATAGTATAAATAATACAATAATACAAGGTAATTTTTAACTTATTTAACTAAGGGTTAAATCCAAGAGATAGGGTTAAATTCAAGACCTAAACTTGTATAAAACCTATTGTTTGAGGGTATTTAGACCCATAATCTTATTATCCTTGAAATAAATCACTTTTGAGCCATTAAAAATCTAAAATAAATTTATAATAAATTAATATTTCAAGACAATCCTAAACGGACCATCACCTCTCCTATAAAAGGGAACTTCTTCTTATCTTTTATTCACACCTCCAAACCCCTTTGACTTATCCAACCCCTGCCAAAACTCCTCCCAA
This sequence comes from Viscum album, assembly GCA_963277665.1. Classification (NCBI taxonomy): domain Eukaryota; kingdom Viridiplantae; phylum Streptophyta; class Magnoliopsida; order Santalales; family Viscaceae; genus Viscum; species Viscum album. The sequence continues at coordinate 677,605,485 of OY728128.1, read as the reverse complement.
CATACCTAAACTAATAATAGAACCCTTTGGGTAGAAAACCAACTTAAGGATCCCTTTTGTGCAAATTAAAAGGAGACACCTGATGAAGAGGTAATCGTTTTATCCCTTCTTTCAAAGTTCTTTTCTTCTTCTAATTTCTCTTCCTAAGTTGTTTATATACTAAAATAATAACTATGTTATATCATATATTCTGATATTTTGTTATGATAATGTTCAAATCATATTCCTCCTTTTACCCATCCTATGAAAAACAATATCATCATGCATGCGTACGTATGGCTTATTGTCTCCACGCTGAGGTGTAAACTTTTTTTCATCTATACTTTATTTCAACGAGTATAATGATGAATATAACTAACTTAAAAATAAATATAAGATTACATTATTTCCATCCAATTAATATTCCATCCAATTCCATACCATTTAACTATTAATGAAATGATATTGTTTCTTTTGTGTACGTACGACTTACTGTCTCCATAATGTGATGAGATTCATCCTCCACGTTCATTATCCAAGAATGATTATAAAAATATTTATTAAGAATAAGTATGAAATATATGAAATAATAAATTTACTTGAATTATATGTGTGTTTACATATATTTCATTCACTTACATCCACTCAATGTGATAAGAAAATGGACACTACGTTCAAGCATATGTACGGCCTACCATCTCCATGAATAGTGTATTCCATTTAATATATATATATCTATTATATATTTTTATATTATTTATATATATGATAAATAAATCATATTATAATGATCTAAGTAATACGATCAATAATAACAAGTCAAAACACATGCGATAAAGAAAGAAATTATTACCCAAAACGTTGTATTAACTTGCAATTGTTAATAAACAACTAATATAAATTCATAAAAAAATTATATATGATATCATAAATATTATTATGATTCTATTACAAATTAATAACATTTTCAAAACCCTTATACGGGGGTTTCAGACACATATATAGTGTATCGTACTTAAGGTAAGGGTTAATTTCACAATCTCATTATTATTCGAGGTTATTGATGTGTAAGAATCTACTAGGACATCTTTATCATCCAAGTCCATGTTACTAAAAATGTTTTCATAAAAAAATTTACAATTATCCTATGGATTTTTAAAGTCATTTTTACCCACGTTTTTCCTTTTATAAAATGTTTTTACAGGAATATTTCGGTTATTTTCCAATGGAGGTACTTTATGACTATTTTGAAAAATTAAGGGAAAATGTTTTTTTTAACTTATACGGCACGAGCAGATATTTTCTATTTTTATGTCACCTTACCATTTCAAAGCTTCAATTACAATATTACAAGGTTGTTTTCAATATAAATGTTTTATTTCATAGCTTTTAAATGATTTAAAGTAAAAAAATGGATATTTATCTCAAATAGTTTTAATGAATTTATTAAATTATATTCATCTATGTCAACATCCTTTGTTTTATTTTATGCTTGTTTGAGGTTAATTAATTATGATAAAATCTTCCATATTTTATTGAAGGATTTTTGATATGCTTGATTATGGATATTCTATTTTTATACCATTCATGGTTTATGGTTAAAGTATTAACATTTTATATGCTAGTTTTAAATATGAATGTTTATGTTATGTTTCAACCTTTTCATATAAAGAATTAATTTGACTTAGTAACTAATGGATGGGGCCTGCTATATAACCTCCATTCATTGGTAGGTATCATGATATAAACTATTTTCTTAGAACAAGGACTTTATAGAATATTTGTGTATTCTCTTGGTATGAGGCCTTAATGTAGTGGTTATGATGTCTAGCATTCTGCATTCCCTTGATATGAGATTACTTATTGATTTTACATGTTATTATTCAACTAGTATAATATCCATGTGTATGATTAAATTGAATTATTTGATTTATTATTTCCATATTATGATTAATATAATGTTTTAAAAGTCTTTTGTTTTAGTTTTTTACCCTACCTAAAAAGTTTATCCTTATTGGAGATAGCTTTTGCTATATTGTTTATCCTTACTGAGCATCTAAGCTCACCCCTTTTTATGATTGATATGTAAGGTTAAGCTATGTGAATAATGGAATTATTAAAGGATTATATATGTTTTGTTTTATGTTAGAAATTTTAATGTAAAGTTCATCTATGTAATCTATTTTCCAAGACTGAAAAACGGATCAGTCCTTCTGGACTTGATTCCTTATAATCCTGCCAATGTATTAAAATAATGCACTTGCTCTGGTCTTCTAGGGTCAGGGAATTATAGTTGGTATGAGTTTAAGTATAGAAACAAACCTTGTAAATAGATTTTGAAAGCTTATATTAGGGATAATAACCCTAAGATAAACATTTAGGATAAGTATAGAAGAACCCCCATGAATTTTGGTAACAATCATGGATAACCTAGGATTAAACCCAGGATGTTATTGATTTAATGTACCTTCCTTTGAGTATGTGGTCTTCTTCAATGATATTTGTTTCTCACCATGTGATTTATGGTCTTAGTTAATAGAGGAAACTATAATTAATTGGCTTAACATTGAGTTTGATGGAAAATCCGGTGATTTTGAGAAACAAAATTGGATACTGACTGAAGAGAAAGATATAGTGATTATGTTGAATCAGTTATCAAGATATATGATTAACAATGTGATATTTGATGAATTTACTAACACGTTTAATAAGGGGGAGATGGAGATTTATAAATGTTCAAATATTAATAAGCATAGAGGAAAGAATATTCATATCCATAAATGTCAAGAGGAAGGGAAGAAGAACCTTGAGGAACACCTCAACTGTAGGGGAAGATGTCTTCTCTATGGGAAAAAGGGTCATAGAGTGACCAATTGTTATGGAGTTAAATGTCTAATATGTGGAAATCATGGGAACTACCCAACTTAATGACCATACATAAGAATCTACTTTTAAACCAAGGAAGGATCTATTTTATGCCAACCATTAAATCGGAAGGATTGAAGTATTTATGTATTTGTATCTAAGAATTATGAATAGTGGATTATATAAGGAGTATTGAGTTTAAGTTTTTCACTAAGGATTTTAAATAATATGTTGAATAGTTATAATGGAAAAGAAAATTTATTTAAGGGTAATATTATATTTGGATAACATATGATTAAGGTAAAGATAACACTTAATATGTTTCTTATATAAAGATAATGAAGTTTAGATAAAGATATGTTGGATTTGAATAAGTAAATTGGATGATGAAAGTTTCTTGAGAACAAATTATGGATTTTTCCACAAGTGGGTTATGCTATCATGGATGAAGTATACAACTTTTTGGGACTTAAGTAATAATCCACTATGTTTTAGAATAAGGAAAAATGCATGTTTTAATAAGGATATCTGATAATTCAGGATGTTACCGTGACACAAGAGAATATATGATGAAGGTGTACACATGATTGGAATGTGACACCAAAGAACTTCCCTATGAGATATGGGAGATAAATTCTAAGCTAATTGGTTCACCTCTTTCTAAAGTTGTAGATTTTCAATTTTAGATGGATTATAAGTTTATCCATTTATGGATAGTAAAAATTATACTCAGTTTGAAGTTTGTTAATGTCTTATCTCGCTATAGGTAGACTTATGCATATGTGAAAACTTGTGCTAACATTTTTGTTGAGATAGATGGAATGATATATCATTCTATTTATGGATCTTATGATCTTCCAACACTTCAGGAATGAAAAATTCAACATCATTTCTTTGAAAAAGTGATGAAGTGGAAATTGTTCAAGGAATGGATAATGGAGATATTTTACTGAAATAAAGTAAGTATTTCTTCTCATGTTCTTCATCTTTAGGGAAAGGATATTGAAAACAAAAACTTTTGTATTAGTACATTTGTATCAGATGAATCAGATGGTCCCTAAAATCATTGTTGATTTGTGGATTTCTTATTTTTAACTTTCTCTAAAACCTCATCTCTATCACTATCTATCAGAACTTCATGGTTATATTTTTCTTCCATATCCATGTTTTCACTTTCCACCTATGTTCACCTATGTGGAAACCCAGTGATGAGTTACATTGGGTAATCGTTATGTTTTTAACATTCCTTTTTAAAATGAAGTTTTATTATTCCTTTTTACGATGTGGGTTTCTATGAAAGAAACATTCAAGTAGTAAACCTTTTATAACCCCAATAAATTTTGAGGGGGAAATTCATTTTAAGGGGGGTAAAATGTAACACCCTAAGATTTTATGAGATAGATTATTTTTAATTTCTTGGATGTCTTGTGTTGTATGCTACACCAAGATTAACTTATGTTATACACAACACTGTATTAGCTTGTAGTATAAACAACACTATTCAAGGATTGTGTTACACACAATTTATAGTTATTTTGATAGAATTAATTTCACTCAAGGCTGATTATAAGTGATAACTAAATATTATATCCTAGTCATTATAATGGTAGGTATGAATAGTATTAACTTCCTTCTAAAAAACTATTTAAATGAAAATAATTGAGTCTATAAAATAATAAAATCACTCATTAAGGATTTTATTTGTGAAATATTTATGTAATATATTCAATTTAAATTTTTAAATTCATCTTATATTCTTTCTAGGTATTATATAAGAAAAAATTCAATTTTTCGGTTGAGAGAAGTATTTTTAAAAAAAATAAAATTTTACCACCTTTTGATGGGGAACCATTTTTAAATATACTTTTTGAAAATTTTATAAGTTTTATTTGACATAAAAGACTTCTTATTTGGAATCGAGACATTAAAAACACATGTCAATCTTTGGATAGTTTTTACTTCTTAAAAACATGCTTTCTAGTTTTGACAATGGGAATTAATTTTAAATTAATTACTCAAACTTATATATTTTGAATTTGGAAAAATTGATTCAATATTTGGAATCATATGGTCCAAATTTTTAAATAGTTACCTGTTATTTTTTAACATTATAAATAGTAACATTAGTAATTATTTTATTTACCACGTTTAATGGGTAAATTACATAAATAAGGGTAAAAATAATATTATAATAATATTAAACTATGCTAACACATGTCCTAATATTATTTTATGAGCCATGAGTGACCAAAACAATCTTTATGCTAAAATTTTGGCATTTTTGAGCCACTTGGGTGTGAAAATGACATGTTATCATAATTAATTTAAACTAAAGGGAAATATAACATAAACATGTATCTTTTAAATAGAACAATTTTAAGGTTGGGTTATATAATTTATATATTTGACTCTAAATATTCATTATAAATTGAAAAATATCTCCTACATCATGGTATTTTATTTATAATTTTTATAAATTAAATAAATAAATTTATTTATGACATAATGATGATGCAGTAATTACCTCATTGATGAATGATTGCAATAAATGATATTATAATTATTAAAATAAATGCAATTTGAGATTTTTTATTCCATACACAAATTTTTCGATAAAATTTACAAGGTAGGTATGAGTTAATGTTTTTTTTTTAACGAATCAAGTTGTTATGACTTTTACAAAATACAATTACTAAATAGTTATAAAATTGACATAAATGGATTTTTAAAACAAACACTATTTTATTAAATTATATAGAAGTCATAATAATATAAGATTTGGTAAACTAACTTATATAGTATTAAAAATATAATTAATGATCCACTTGAGGTTCTCTTGGTATTTTATAGTAACTATATTAACCATATAATATAAAAATACAAGAAGACATGGTAAGAGTTGACTTATTTAACTAAGGGTTAAATCCAAAAGATAAGCTTAAATTCCTAACCTAAACATGTCTAAAACCTAATTTTTGTGAGGATTTATACCCATAATCATATTATCCTCAAAATAAATCACTTTTTAGCCATTAGAAATCGAAAATAAATTTATAATAAATTAATATTTTGAGACTTTCCCCTAAAGTGCCCACAACCTCTCCTGTAAAAGGGCACTTTTCCTTATCTTTTATGTATACCTCCTAAGACCTTTGACTCAGCCAAAACCTACCCAATATTTATCCCAAATTCCCTAAATTTATCCTAGAGTCCACCCTTTGGTCATAAAACCAACTTAAAGGGTCCGTTTGTGAAAATCAAAAGTAGACACCCGAAGAAGAGGTAATCGTTTTATCCCTTCTTTCAAAGTTCTTTTCTTCTACTACTTCATCTTTAAAAGTTGTTACCATAATAAAATAATAACTCTAGAGACTTGTATATTCTGCTATTTTTTTATTATTATGTAAAAACTATATTCCTCCTGTTACCCATCCTATAAAAAACAATATCATCATGCGTGTGTACGTATGGCTTACCATCTCCACGTCGTGGTGTAAACTGTTTTTCATCTATAATTTATTTCAAGGGGAATAACAATGAATATAAATCACCTAAATAATAAATATATCATGATATTATTTCTTTTCAATTCATATTCCATCCAATTCCATACCATTTAACTATTAAAAAAATGATATAGTTGCTCGTGCGTACGTACAGCTTACATTCACCATGACGCGATGAGATTCATCTTCCACGTTCACCATCCAAGAATGATTATAAAAATATTTATTTAGAAAAAGTATGAAATATATGACATAATAATTTTATTGTAATTATATATATATATATAAATAAATTTATGTATGTACATAAGTGTCATTCACTTACTTATACTCAATATGATAAGAAAATGGAAACAGCATTCATGCATATGTACGGTCTACTGTCTCCAGGAATAGTGTATTCCATTTCATATATCTATCTCTTATATATTTTTATAATCTGAATATATATGATATATAAATCATGTTATCATGCTCTAAGTAAAATTATCAATAATAACAAATCAAAATACATGCGATAACGAAAGAGATTATTACTTGAAACGTTGCATTAACTTGGAATTGTTAATAAATGAGTAATATAAAGTCATAAAAATCATATATGGTATCATAAATATTATTATGATTCTGTTACTAGTTAATAACATGTTCAAAACCCTTATACAGGAGTTTCGGACACATACGGAGAGTATCGGACCTAAGGTAAAGGTTAATTTCACAATCTCATTATTATTCGAGGTTGTTGATGCATACGTATCTACTGGAACATATTTATCATACAAGTCCATGTTTCTAAAAATGTTTTCAAAAAATGTTTTACTATTATCATATGGAATTTTAAATTCATTTTTACATATTTTTTATAATTTATAAAATGTTTTTAAAAGGAATCTTTCAGTCGTTTTCCAAATAAGGTACTTTATCACCTTTTCGACAAATTAAGAAAAAATGTTTTTTTAAAATTATACTGCATGAGATTCTATTTTCTGTCACTATGTTGACTTACTATATTGAATCTTCCCTAAATTACTAGGTTATTTTCAAAAGAAACTTTTTATTGCACATCTTTTAAATGATTTAAAGTAAAAAAGGGAAATTTCCTTCAAAGAGTTTTAATGAATTTATTAAATTATTTACATCTATGTCAACATTCTTTTTTTGATTTCATGCTTGTTTGAGGTTGATTTATTATAATTCATGCTTCCATATTTTATTCCAGGTTTTGTGATATACTTGAATTTGGATATGCTATTTTTATACCATTCATGGTTTATGGTTAAAGTAATAACATTTTGGATGTTAATTTTAAATACAAATGTTTATGTTATGTTTCAACCTTTTCATATGAGGAATTCATTGGCTTTAGTAAGTGATAGGTAGGGCCTGATATATCCCGTCGATGCATCGGTAGGTCTCATGAGACAAAATAGTTTCTTAGAACAAGGCATTGGCATAATATTTGTGTATGGTCTTGGTACGAGGTTTTGACGTAGTGGATATGATGTCCCGCATTCTGTATTCCCTTATTATGATACTACTTATTGATTTTACAAGTGATTATTCTACCAGTAGAATACCCATGTGTATGTTTAAATGTATTTATTTGATTTATTCTTTCCATATTATGTTGAAGATAATGTTTTAAAAGGATTCTGTTTTATTTTTGTACCTTAAATTAAAATTTTATGCTTACTTTTGATAGCTTCCGCAATATGTTTTATCCTTACTGAGCGTCTAAGCTCACCCATTTCTTATGTTTTATTTTCCCAGGATGATAATAAGTTTTTTATGATAGATATATAGGGTTAACCTAGGTGAATAATGTAATTCTAAAAGAATTATCTATACTGTTTTTATGTTATAAATTTTAATGTAAATTTCATGTATGTAATCTATTTTCAAAGACTACTAAACTGATCGGTTCTTTGGGAATTGATTCCTTGTAATCATGCCAACATATTAAAATAATTCACTAGCTCCTATCTTCTGGGTTCGATTCATTATAGTCAGTATCAGATGAAGTTTAGCCATAACCTTGGAAATATATTTAGAAAACCTAGATTAGGGATCATAACCCTAAAATAGAATTTGAGGATAAGTATAGAATAACCCCATATAATTTTGGTAAAAATCATGGATAACCTATGATTAAACCTAACATTTCATAGATTGAAATTACGTTACCTTGAGTATGTGGTTTTCTTCAATGAGATGTTTTTCTCGCCCTATGCTTTCTGGTATTAGTTAATGGAGGAAACTAGAAGGAATTGGATTAACATTGAGTTTGATGGAAAATCTAGTGATTTTGAGCAACAAAATTGGCTACTGATTGGAGAGAAATATATTATGATTATGTCGAATCAGTTATCACTATATATGATTAACAATGTGATCTTTGTTGACGTTCCTAACATATTTCATAAGAAGAAGATGAACATTCATAAATGTTCAAATTATAAGAATCATAGAGGAAAGAATATTTGCATTCCTAAATGTCAAGAGGAGGGAAGAAGAACCTTTAGGAATACCTCAAATGGAGGGAAGATGTTATCTATACTGGAAAAAGGGTTATAGAGTGACCAATTGTTATGGAGTTCATGTCTCATCTATAGAAATCATGGGAATTACCAAACAAAATGCATAGATATAAGAATCTACTTCTAAACCAAGTAAGTACATATTCCATTCCCACCATTAAATCAGAAGGATTGAAGTATTTATTTATTTGGATCCAAGAATTAATAATAGTGTATTATATAAGGAGTATTCAGTTTTTTTTGAAAATTATTTTCAAGAATATGTTGAATGGTTATAATGGATAAGAAAATTGATTTAAGGGTAAGATTATATTTTGAGAACATAGGATTAAGGTAAAGATAACCCTTAATATGTTCCTTATGTCAAGATAATAATGTTTTCATAAAGATATATTGGATTTAAATAAGAAAATTTAATGATGATATTATCTTGAGAACTAATTATGGATTTTTCGACAAGAGAATTATGATATCATGCATGAAGTATACAACTTTTTGGGACTTAAGGAATAATCCACTATGTTTTGGAACAAGGAAAAAAGAATGTTTTCAATAAGGATATCTAGTAATTCAGGTTGTTACTGTGACTCAAGAGAATACGTGATGAAGGTGTTCACATGTGTCGAATGTGACACCCAAGAACATCCCTATGAGATATGTGTGATAAATTCTAATCTGATTTGGTTCACCACTTTCTAAAGTAATTGATTTAATGTCTCTATAAGGATTGTAAGGTTATCCATTTATGGATATTATAAGTTATACTCTGGTGGATGTTTGTTTGATTAATGTCTTATCTCGTTATAGGTGGACTTATGAATATGTGATAACTTGTGCAAACATTTTTGTTGAGACTGATATAGTTACCTATAATTCTATTTATGGATTTCATGATCTTCCAACACTTCAAGAATGAAAATTTAAACTACATTTATTTGAATAATAGATAAATTGGAAATTGTTCAAGGCATAACCAACAGTGAGATTGTACTGAAATCAAGTAAGTATTTCTTTTCATGTACTTCAACTTTAGGGAAAGGATCTTGAAAACCAAAAATGTTATATTATTACCTTCTTATATGATTAATTATATGGTCCCATAAATCATTTTATATTTATGGATTTCTGGTTTTTTACCTTCTCCAAAATCTATTTCTCTATCATTATCCATCAAAACTTGATGGTTATATCTTTCTTCCATATCTATTTTTTCACTTTCCACCTATGTTATCCTCTGTGGAAACCCAGTGATGAGTTACTTTGGGTAACATTTATGTTTTTAACTTTACTTTTTAAAATTAATTTTTAGTATTCCTTTTTATGATGTGGGTTTTTATGAAGGAAGCTTTCAAGTAGTAAAACTTTTATAACCCCGGAAAATTTTGTGGGCGAAATTAATTTTAAGGGGGTATAATGTAACACCCTGAAATTTTATGAGATATACACTTTTTAATTTCATTGATGTCTTGTTTTCTATGATACACCAATATTATATTGCACTATACACAACACCATATTAGCTTGTAGTATACGAAACACTATTCTTGTCATGTGTTACACACAAATTCAGGTTCTTTTGATAGAATTCAATTCACACAACACTGAGTATAAGTGATAACTAAATATTATAACCTAGTCATTATAATGGTGGGTATGAATAGTATTAACTTCCTTTTAAAAAATATCTAAATGAGAATAATTGAGTCTATAAAATAATAAAATAAGTCTTTATTGATTTTATTAGTGAAATATATATGTAATATATTTAATTTAATGTCTTAAATTCATCTTATATGTCATGAAATAAATCTGGTCACCATCAAAACTGGAACCAAACCCAGCCCGCGACAAGTCCCGAAGAGCGTTCCAAATCCCCACAGGCTGGAACCAGTTCCCGGGTATCATAAAATGAACGTTTTGAATGATTTATCCATGTTTATAAACATACAACAATAAACAAATCTGATAAACCAAATCTGGATTTTTCAAACCAACCCATCTTTTACCAAATTTCAGAATTGAGTTACACAATTTAAAACAAGGTTAAAAGACCACTACAAAGGTAAAAAACCAAAAATTAAATCCCAAGAACCTCTTCATGGCAAGGGTCCCTTCCGTCAAGAAACCTCCACAACACTTCATCATGAAGGACACTAAAAACCTGAACCATTGGCACAAAAGTTGTAACCAAATATGAGACAACAAAATAACCAAGTCTACTTACACACAAAGGTGTAAGTAGGGTGTGATACAAATCCCATTAGGATAACACCACTAAGAGATTCTATTTTATAAACATTCAAAGATGAAAAGACTGAATGTTTTTATAAATATGAGATGCTATTAAGAATTTTAAAGAGTTTCAACTTCAAATAAAAACAGTTCTTAAGTGGGATACTTTAAAGAATCAACAATTTAAAAAGATTTCCAAAGATACTTTATTTTCCAGACAAACATATCATATGTTGATGGTAATCATAAATTTTCTAATGACCATAACCAATGGGAAAATAACCCCGAGGCCCTAGCTCGTTGTGGGACTCAGGTACCTCGTATCTCAGTGAAAGTAACCAAACAAATATATGTTCTTTTGCACATGATCCACTAGTAGGGATCATACCCATAACATAGTGGTCCCCCAACACCATTATCATCATAATAGTTTAGTTATTTTTGTCATATCCAAACTTTATACGTGAAACTGAGGCCAAACCCCATGGGATCACTAGCATACTAGTACACGTCAACCCACCTAGATACCTGGGTTTCCCTCTTGTTCTCAAACAAGTTCAACAGGCCATGAAAAATAATTTTCACTTGAAAATACCACTTCCACATCAAAAATTCACCAAAAATCCCATGTGTATATCACAAAAGTCACATAAACCTCCTTTCACAAGAAAAATTCATTTTTCACATCATACTCACACAAAACAACCCATAAACGTGTTTCGCACCTTTCTTGAAATTTGATAAAACATTTTAGCAACTTATAAAATAATCTAAAAAATGTTTGACACCGTAAATAAAAATTTTACCTTTCAAAAACTCATCTTAGGTGAACACACTCACCAAACCAGTACATGTACATCCTTTTCCCACTTTGTTTAACTCAACAAATCATTTACAATTTTCATAAAACAATACCAAGGGGTATAACCATGTTTTGCACATGAAACCCAATTCAAAACCCTATTTCTAGGAAAAAATCATTCCAATAGCAATACAAAACAAAATTTTCATCCCTAAAAACATTTATTGAACTAGTATCAAGTGTTATAAAATCACCTTGAATAATACCACAAAAGATACACAAGAAAACACACATTTTTGTAAAACACTTTCAAGAAGTATAACAACGTTTTAAACATAAAACCCATTAAAAACCCCCTATTTAGGCCCACATGACAATAAATCATTAACAAACCAGAATTGGAATCCCCTTTAAACAACTAATAAATCACATCCATATTTTATAAAACTACCACAAAAAATATCACAAGAGTTACAATTGAAAAGTACACAACTTCAAAAAAAATGTAACTTTAATACTGAATGCTTTTCTAATTCTACAAAAAATGGTTTTCGCACCACACACAACATATTATGAACATGATAAATTAATAAATCAAGAAAAATAACTCATCAATAATTTCTTACACATGGAATCACCTACTGAAAGTGTCGAAACCCTCAAATCTTGGTGTGAAACATCAACCGCACTATCATCGCACCATAAGGGAGTGAAATCAAACCTAAACCCCAGATATTTGACTGAATATTCACCAAATAAAACCCTAGTTATGAACCTTAACTTTTGGATATTTTTCAACATCATGAAAGAGGGAGGAAACCTGAGTAGAAAGAAGGAAATGAAGAGATAAACACTTACTTGAAGAAATCTTGAAGAAATCGGCCCAAATACACCAATATTTGAATCTTCAAGTAACCAAAACTGGTAGTGAGAATCTAAGGATTCATATTAGGTCAAGTGGGGACATAATTTGGGGAAAAAGAGTGAAAATTTAAGGAGTTATGAAAGACAAATTTTACCTCTTCAAATCTGGGATATTTGAGAATTATTAAGAAAGATCGCACTAATACACGGGGGAGATGAGCTCCAAAGAGGAGGACAGGTTGAGAGTTGGAATTATCGAAAAATAATAAAAATTGAATTATATATTAAATAATTAAAAATATATTTTAAATTAGGAAATGGGATTTTTGGGTTGGCCCAACACCTCAATAAAAACCAAAATCCATCATTATTATGGATTTCTATGGGGTCCAAATTGATATGGTGGTTTTAATATACCAGGGTATTCCAAGAGAGAAGTGTAATAGGTGAAAAATGTTGAAAAATTAATGAGTTATAAAATAAAAAAATATTTTTAAATTTGGAAATGGGCTCACGGTTTGGCCCAAATTTTGAAAACCCACTATTTCCCCCAAAATGAATGGGAAAACCCCAAAACAAAGCAAGAATGGAAATTAAATGAAAAATAACTTTAAAATAGGTCATGTATGTGACAATTCTCCCCACCATAAAACTTTCCGCCCTTGGAAAGCCATAGCAAGGCCAAAGGAAAAAAAATCAAACCCAACCAAAAGGCCAAAATAGACTAATTTTGCCAAGTTTCACCCACCCCCAAAAGACCAAAACACCTCCAATTGATCAATAAAGGAATGAATACTCTCACCAACAAAAACATACACCACTTCCTGAAATGATCAAGTATATTCAAACTATATCCCAAAAGAAAACTCCTAAAACACTATCCGAACAAGACTCATGAAGTTTACCCAAATGATCAACAACATAGAACAAGGTTACACAGACCATACTTTAGCTAAATCGTTGGGTGCTCTACAACCCCAAAATTTACCCAAGGAAGAAGTTAGTAGTTATAAATCTATGAATGAGACTACCTACTTCCAATCCAAGACCAATGAGAAAACTGAGTTACTGATATGGGGAGACACAAATGGGCTCCCACCATAAGAGACAACTTAAATTTTCCCGAGATAGAATTGGGACACTAATAGGGGGAGGCCCAAATAGACTCTCTGACATAAGAGGTATTATTTCATTAGATGTTTTCAAAAATAACTTACATGAGAGCCATAGTGGGGATCTCTACCATAATAAACAACCATCAAAACTTACTAGCATGGTCTGACATGAAAGGACTCCAATATTTAAAGAGTTGGCACAGTTGCACGATTAGTCTGTATGGTCTGGGAAACTATGTCTAACTATGTTGAGAATTCTGTCTAAAGGGGAAACTTTGCATGGTTATATGGGCCAAGAAGCATGACCATGTAGAGACCGTATGATAGCTACTGTCTCTTATTATAATTTCCTAGTTTCGAAAGCCACTCAGAGGCGCCCCGTACCCGGTTGGTCACATGGACTCAAGCGCATTTCCCCAAATGCCAGAGGATGCTGACTAGCCATGAGGGACTTGGGTGTGATGGTGGGGAAACTATGCCCTCATTGGCAGAGTACAAAGCTGAAGTAAACAACAAACAATAGCGGAAGTAGTAAATATCCAACAACAGTAAATAGTGGAAGACTGATAAAGAAACAACTGGAGAAAAATATAAGTAAATGATGCATGATACATATATGTCTAGGAAAATATCCAAACAATTCACAGTGTTGAATACAGTAATAAACTAAAGTACAAAGAAAAAAATATGAGCAAATCCGCGGCATCGCAAGCCTCGGCTTGGTCCCATGCTCTCCAGATCCAATGCAGTCAAGTACCTGAAGTCGAAGGGTTCTTTCCCATGTCTATACCTGCAGTAATATAATCAGTTTGGGCCCAAAAGCATGGCCCAAATAGGGTGTGAGACTAAATCACAATAGGCAACCACCTGAAGATCTGTGCCTAATAGTCATTGAGTATATGGAAGGTAAAAGTATAGATAGTAGTAAACAAGGAAGCACTAAGCAATAAAAAATACACAGTTTAAGCATTCAAAACACAACACAGCATGCAATAGCAAAACAGATAACACAAAAGGTAACCCTCTAGGGCGTATCCATAGCCTATCCACTCTGGTCCTACGTATCAAGTACAAGAAACCCTCTGGGAAGAAAACACAGTCTCACCCCTCTATTTCAGCTAAAAAATAGACTCTCTAGGGAAGAAATCACTATCAATTCCCCCTATAGTCTCGTATCGTACTAAAGGTTCTCTGGGGAAGCACTCAACGTCAATTCCCCCTGTGACCCACGTCGTGGAACTACAGACACTCTAGGGAATCACTCAACATCAATTCCCCATGTGGTCTCACATTGTAATTATAAAGACACTCTGGAGAATCCCGCAACATCAATTCTCCATATGGTCTATACACCAGGTTCTCACATCCCTGTGTAAGTCAAGTAAGTATAGTGCTCGTAACGGGCAATGTAAACCTTCAGAACTACTTTCCAAGAATTCTATGGCATAAAGCATATCATACCAATAGGCACACCATCCTATAATACTAGGCATGGATAGGAAACAGCATCCTAATAGGAAAACTAGACACAAAGGTCAAAAGAAGGAAAAACATACATGGGAAATACATCCAAAGCACAGCGAATGACTCTATTCACAAAAAATAACCTCTACTCAAGAATACAAGAAAAGTAGGAAAACAACAACGGCAAAACAGTAAACACACAATACCCCGTTAAAGGGTATTGGTGGAATTTGCGCATAATACTCAAAGGATTTCTATAGAAAGGCACAAACCACCTACCTCGGGGTTAGGAGATAAATATACTTGAACCTAGAAGCTTGAATCTCCTTAAAACATCGTAGATCTATGAAAACACACAAAATGTTCAACCCATGATAACTTAGAATAGAGGAGTAATTGGAAAATGATGCTCTAGAAGAAGAGAGAAATCACTGATTCGATTCCAACACAACCGAAGGAGTTCGATTAGGAGGATGTATGGAGGCTCAGCAATTTGTCGAAGATCCATGGTTCTACAGTTTCTCTTGGACGAACGGAACCTAAAAAAATATGGTTCGGCCCATCAGACAGGACCCTAGTGCTTTTAATGAAAAAAACAAAATACACGGCATGTAATTTTGGATTACACAGTGTGAACTTACTGTTTCTGTACTCTGCTTTAGGCGGAATCCATGTCACCCCACATGACTGTGTGTGTGGTCAGCACACGGCCAACACACGGCCTCCTCTAGAAATGAAGTACACGGCATGTACTTCAAAAATTTCCAAAAACTCCTCTTTTCTCAAAAACTCTAGAAAAAAGGAAAAAATACCTAAAAAGAAGGTTCATCTTTTCAAAAACTTCCCCCCTTAAATATATTCATCCCCAAATTTCCCTAGCGAGGCGTAGAAGAGGAAACCCTGAACCACTCCGGCCACTACGATCGTACATCGGCTTCCCTCCCCCAAGTCTCATACTATAATCACCTGTGCTGCCATAGCACCCATACCAGAGGAACAGACTGGACACATAGAACCTCCGTACTGTGATCGAAAATCCAGATAGGATGCTCCTCAAAAGATACATCCACCTCTAACTCAATTTCCTCAGGTTGGAAAGCATGAGACGAGTCTGAAAATTAATGTTGGAGCTGAGAGATGTGAAAAAAATTGTGCATAGCCCAGTACCTCTGAGGTAACTGCAACTGATAGGCAACCGGCCCAACTCTCTCCAACACCTCGAACAGCCCGATGTACCTCGGTGAAAGCTTACACTATCTCCTAATCCTTAGGTGCCCCAACCTCAGTGTGACACGTAGTAAAACTTGATCCCCGACCTCGAACTCCAGAGGTCATCTCCATTGATCAGCATAAGACTTCTGACGAGACTGTGCAGTATCCATCCTCTTCTGAATCAACTCTATCGGCTCTGTGGTATCCTGAAAAAGACGAGGTCTCAGAAAAGTTGCCTCTCCTGCCTTCAACCAACATAAAGTTGATCAAAATGGCCTATCGTACAAAGCCTCATAAGCTGCCATCTTAATAGTTTCTTGAAAACTATTGTTGTAGGAAAACTCCACAAGAGGTATATGTTTCTCCAAAGAACCTCCAAAATCCAAAATTCATGCTCGGAGCATATCCTCAAGCACCTGAATCATACACTCAGACTGTCCATCTATCTAGGGATGGTAAGCTGTACTCAAAAGTACATTATTCCCAAAGACTTCTGAAGCCCCTACCAAACCCAAGAAGTAAAACGGGCATCCTTATCTGAAACAATGGATTGTGGAACTCCATGTAGATGTACAATCTCTCAGATGTACAATTGTCCCAGCTCATCAACCCTGAAGGTCTCCTTGATCAGTAAGAATTGAGAAACCTTCTTGAGTATGTCAATGATTACCCAAACTGCGTCATTCCCTTGAGGCGATCTCGGTAAACCGGTCACAAAATCCATCGCGACATCATTCCACTTAAATTAGGGAATGGGTAACTATTGTAAAATCCATGTTGGTCGCTGATGTTATTCCCTCACCTACTGACAAGTGGAACACCTCATGAGGAAACCAGTAACGTCTCTCTTCATACCTGGACACCAATACTGACAGTGTAGATCACGAAACATCTTGGTGAATCCAGGATGAACTACCCAAATAGAGGAATTAAAGTCCCACATCAACTCCTTGCGTATATCTGCTGGCACCCATACGCGCCCATGGAAATGCAAGATCTCATCCTCAGCTATGGTCCATCCAGGAATAGGGTCCTCTCCTGACACACTCTCCCTTAGGACTAGGCCTTCTGAATCTGATAGCAACCTCATTCGTACCCGATCAAGAAGTGTAGAGGTAACAGCTACAGAATATAGAAAAGTTTACCCCTATCTATCGTACACATCCAAATGCATCTCAGAGAAAAGAGCCATAAGCTCCCACTCACGGCTTGCCTCCCGAACTACCTGCATCAGAGTCCTCCTGCTCAATACATCGGCCACTGCATTGCCTTTCCCCAGCATGTAGGCAAGCTCAAAGTCAAATGACTGAAGGTACTCAACCCACCTTCACTGTCTCAAATTCAGATCACACTGAGTGAGGATGTACTTGAGACTCTTGTGGTCAGTGAAAACCACAAAGTGCTCTCCCAGAAGGTAATTTCTCCAACAGCATAAGGCATGAACAACAGATTCCAAATCCAGATCATGTGTTGGGTAATTCCTCTCATGTGGCCTCAACTGCCGAGACCCATACACAATGAATCCATCTCCCTTCATAAGCACAGCTCCCAGCCCTATACCTAATGCATCACAGTAAACGGTATAGATCTTTCTTGGCTCTGGAAAGACTAGTATTGGTGCGGAAGTCAACCTCCCTTTCAGCTCATGAAAGGCTCACTCACATGAATTTTACCTTAATAACTTCACACCCTTCTTGGTCAGAACTGTCAATGGTGCTTCCAAGTGTGAAAAGTCCTGTATAAAATTTTTGTAGTCTCCATCCCATCCTAGAAAACTCTAAACCTCAAAGACATTCTTTAGCTTCTCCCAGGAAACTACTGCTTTCATTTTCTTCAGGCCTATTGATACTCCGGACTCTGAGATAACATGATCTAAGAAGTGAATCTGGTCCATCCAAAAGTGTCATTTTGAGAGCTTAGCATATAACTGATTCTCCCTCAGTGTACTCAAAATGATCTTAATATGGGTATCATGGTCTTGTCTAGTGTGAGAGTACACCATGATATCATCCATGAAAACAACCACGAAGGAATCCAAGTATGGATGGAACAATCGGTTCATCAGTTCCATGAAAACTACAGGCACGTTCGTGAGACCGAATGGCATAACCATATACTCGTATAAACCATCCTGCTCTAGAAGTATGTGATTAGTATATCAGATGGTCTGACATGCAACTGATGATAACCGGAACTCAAGTCAATCTTCGAGAAGACCCAGGCTCCTCGATGCTGATCAAAGAGGTCATCAATCCTAGGCAAGGGATATCGGTTATTGATCATCAACTAGTTCAACATCCAATAATCCACAAAAAGCCTAAGGGTATTTTTTTCCTACTTTGCAAACAGGACAGGCGAACCCCAAGGAAAAGTATTGGGTTAGATGAAAACCTTGACCTGTAACTCCTACAACTGTTTCTTGAGCTCCTAAAACTCTAGTGTAGCCATCCTATAAAGAGGAATGGACCCCAGTGCCACCCCTGGAACAATCTCAATAGAAAAATTCTACCTCATGCTCTGGATACAAACCTGAAAAGTCATCTGGAAAGATATCTCTGAAATGATCCACCACTGGAGGAAAGTCTAACTGTGAATTCCCCTGGTCATCTAGATAAACACTAACAATCTGGGTTGTAACTGCTCCCAACCCATGATGCTCTGGACCTGTTCTACTCTCCCGGACATCCCACTCTCCCTTATGAAGAAAATATCCACCCTCTGGTGATATAAAACTCACCCTATGGTGATAACAGTCGACGAATGCCTGGAAAGGAACAATCTAGTCCATTCCGAGAATGACATCATAGCCTGTCATCTCTAGAACATAAAGACCCCAAAGGAAGTGACACCCACAAACCTCATGAGGGAACTCCTTGCACTGACATACACTAGATGTTTTTGTCTCCAACGGAGTGTCTAGTGTAAATACATCAGTAGAAGAAAAGATACAGAGCCCAAGGATTTATACAATAGCAACAGATATAAAACTATGCGTAGCACCAGTATCGAAAAGAGATGAGGATAAAACCGAGGAAACTAGGATCATACCTCGAACTATATAGGGCTTAGGATCCTGATCCTGAAGGGTCTACTCCACTTCAAAATTCTGGCCAACTACATGGCCCTGTGATCCTACCTGACTACTCTGAGCTGATCCACCCTGCTGTCGCTGGTGGCCTGGTGACTGACCACCGTGATTGTGACCTCCACCTTGGCCTGAATGGCCGGAAGGACTCTTGTTCCCAGACTGGTAAGAAATGGTGGTGCTTCTCCTGTACGAGGAGTCATAGAAGAACCCATATCACCAGCTGCTGGTGAAAAGATATTACATAAACACTAAAGGTGTCCCAACTTGCTTCAAGATCGGCACTCCACTGGGTCTCTTTGGCATTGCGGCCTCGTATGCCCGTTTCTCCCGCACTGGTAGCACACCACCTGGCTACCAGAATATGTATCACGCCTACTCAAATCTCCTTGTTTAGTATCCTTGTGGTTCTTCTCGCTATCAGCTGGTGGAGCACTAACTCTATATGTCGAGCCACCCTGGCTCGCAACTTCGGATTCCCTCAGATTCTGCTCCATGATCAATTCCTGGTTGGTGATGGAAGCGATGGAAGTCAACCTAGAGATATTCACCTGAGATCGGATGTCCTATCTGAGGCCATCCTTGAACTTCCTTGCCAGAAAAAACCCATCTCCTCCTAGGAAGGGTGTGAAATGTTGTAGCTCAGTGAAACGATATGAGTAATCCATAACTGATAGGGTACCCTACTCAAGGCTCATAAACTCCCGGCCTTAGTCGGCCCTCAGGGTCTCCAGATAGAATTAGTCATAGAATATGCGCTGGAACTCCTACCAAGCCATAACCTACTAATAACCCACCTGTGAGATCACATCCCACCATCTATTGGTGGAATTCCATAGCATATAGGTAGCAACATTGACTCTCCTCTCTAGAGGTGTCTCTAGATGCTCAAAGATCGTTAGCATGGCTTCTAGCCATGACTCTACAGCCTGTGGTCCTCCTTCCCCTGATAAGTTGGGAGGATTCTACTGTTGGAAGACCCACGTCAAATCATCCATCAGTGGGGAAGGAGGTGGTGCTCCCTAAAAATTCTGAATTATCCTCATGAAGCCTTCTCTGAACTGTGCATCAGCACCAGTAATAGGTATAACTTCTAGTATCAAGACTGGCACAACAGAAGAATCTGCAGGTTGTCCCTGATCATCCATGTTCGGTGTATGATCACTGCCTAGAAACTGGCATACAACTGGAGGACATCTCAGTGGCATGACTCTGCAAGGCCAAGTGCACACCTTAGATCAGAATTATCAAGGACTAAAAACAAAAAGTGTAAGAAGAGAACAAGAGGAATAAAACATTCAAGTTTTAAAAAACATGACTGCATGAAGTTTATACTACTTACACGGTGTGTTCCCTGAAGTCATTCACATGGGCTTGTACGTTTCCCTAAACTAGTCATGTAACACCCCAAACACACGGTGTGTTCTCAAAACACATGTTGTGTACTTGAATCCTCTTCCCCTGCAAGGGTCCTTCTGCATGGTTAAGCCCCACGGATCTCCTAAAACAAGACTACAGGGCATGTTCTAGGTAGACACGGCGTGTATTGGACAAACTTCACCTAGCTCGTGTTGTTAGTGACATGGTCATACATATGGCTCAAACTACACGGCGTGTTCCTGACTGACACGACATGTACGTGAAAGCATAACACCGACCCATGTTGTTCGTGACATGGCCAGGTACTTGGGTTAGACTACACGGTGTGTTCAAGGTAGACACGGTGTGTATAAGAAGAGACTCCACCAACCCGTTTTGTTAGCTACATGTCCGGGTTCCTAGGATTATACTACACAGTGTGTTCAACACAGACACAGTGTGTTTCCACCAGACTTTTCCCATCCCATATCTCTGCCCACACGGCCTACGACATGTTCAGAGACTACATGGCGTGTAAATAAAGTACACGGCATGTACTTAAGAAAAATTGTTTCTTCCCAAACACAAGAACACATGCCATGTACTTAACATTACACGGTGTGTATTCAGGGTTTTCCTGGATAGTAAGCCTCAGAAACTACTCCGGAACCCAGAAAACACAGAAACAAGCATTGAAAGTGCCAAATTCTGATCCGTGAGGGCTCATACTCTCCATGAATCAAAGTTTGTCATCCTATACAAATTATAAACAAGAAAAAAGTGCAATGATCCACCAAATTCCGGTCCATGACAGCCCATGACACCTTAAGAACCAAAGTTTGGTGTTCATTCAAACAAACTTTACACACAATTCCCTATCAAACAGAAGGTATCTCTATCAAGGCATCTATCACAATAGCATGTATATTCTACACCACATCTATCACAACAACATGAAATTGCTAATGAATCCAAGATGGCATGGCAATAATGCATGGCATGTGATTTCTAACAAGTTTCTATATGATGCATGAGATGGCACACCCTCATCTTGTCAGGTTGCAATAGAAATAAAACCTCAATAACAAGAATGATAACAGCAAAAGACATGTGAATCACCCAACAGTGAAATCGAATCAACTATAAAATTGAAAAATAGTAAAATTGCAATAAACGAGGTAGTATAGCCTTTCCTTGTACACTGGTTAGCTACTTCTAGGCACAACTTATTACCAAGTACCTATTCCGTCCTATCCCTAGCTAGAGGCTCCAAACAGTAAGTCAAGAGAAACTAACTTCCCTCTGATACAACTTGGTAAAGTTCTGGTTCCAGAAGTGACCTAGAGGCACCCCATACCCGGTTGGTCAAATGGCCTCAAGCACATTTCCCCGAACACCAGAGGCTACCAAATAGCAGTGAGGCCCATAGGTGTGATGGTGGGAAAACTATGCCCTCATTGACAGAGTACACAGCGGAAGTAAACAACACACAATAGCAGAAGTATTAAATTTTCAACAACAGAAACAAAGGAAGACTGATAAAGAAACAACTGGAGAAAAATATATGTAAATGATTCATAATACATATATGTCTAGGAAAACAGCCAAACAAGTCACAATACTGAATTATGTACTAAACCAAAGTACATAGGAAAACAGATGAGCAATTGTTTAGCATTGCAAGCCTCGGATTGGTCCCATGCTCTCCAGATCCAATGAAATCAAGTACCTGAAGTCGAAGGGAACTTTCCCTTGCCAATATCTGCAGCAATATAATCTGTTTGGGCCCAAAAGCATGGCCCAAACAAGGTGTGACACTATATTTGAGTAGGAAACCACCCGAAGATCTGTGCCTAATAGTCGGTGGGTATATGGCAGGTAAAATTACTGATAGCAGAAAACAAGGAAGCACTAAGTAGTAAACAATCCATAGTTTAAGCATTCAAAACACCACACAGTATGCAATAGAAAAACAGATAACACAACAGGTAACCCTCTGGGAAGTACCCACAGCCTATCCCCTCTGGTTTTACCTATAAAGTACAAGAAACCCTCTGGGTAGCACACACAGTATCACCCCTATGGTTCAGCTAAAATATAGACTCTCTGGGGAAGCACTCACCATCAATTCCCCCCTATAGTCTCGTATCATACTAAAGTCACTCTAGGGAAGCAATCAATGTTAATTCCCATTGTGGACCACATTGTGGAACTACAGACACACTGGGGAAGCACTCAAATTAAATTCCCCCTGTGGACTCACATCGTAATTATAAAGACACTCTGGAAAATCCCTCAACGTCAATTCTCCATATGGTCTATACCCCAAGTTCTCACGGCCCTGTGTAAGTAAAGCAAGTATAGTGCATGTAACAGCTAAAGTAAACCTTAAGAACTACTTGGCTAGCATTATATGGCATAACAGGATATCAGAGCAACAGACACACCATCATATAATACCAGGCATGGATAGTAAATAGTAGCCTAATAGACAAACTAGACCCAAAGGTCAAAATTAGGCAAAACATTCATGGGCAATACATCCAAAGCACAGCGAATTACCCTATTCACAAACAATAACCTCAACTCAGGCATACAAGCAAAGAAAGAAAACAATAGGGGAAAAACAGTAAACACACAATACCCCATTCAAGGTTATTGGTGTAATTTTCACATAATACTCAAAGACTTTCTACAGAAAGGCACAAACCACCTACCTCAGGGTTAGGATATCAATATACTTGAACCTCTAAGCTTTAATCTCCATATAACATTGTAGATCTATGAAAATGAACAAAACTTTCAACCCATGATAACTTAGAAAAGAGGAGGAATTGTAAAACAATGCTCTAGAAGAAGAGATAACTCACCGATATGATTCCAATGCAACCTAAGGAGTTGGATTTAGAGGAGAGACAGAGGCTTGGGGGTTCATCGAAGATCCACAGAAGTACGGTTTCTCTCAGATGAATGGAACCTAAAAGAAGATGGTTCTATCCATTAGATGCAACCCCAGTGCGTTTAATGAAAAAAAATACACAGTGTGTCCTTTTGGAGTACATGGTGTGTACTTAATGTTTCCATACTCTGCTTTAGGCGGCCTCCACGTCACCCCACATGACCGTGTGTGTGTCCAGGACACGGCCAGCACATGGCCTCCTGTGGCAATGAAGCACAACTATAACAATATGATGATGTTGATTGTTTAAAATATTCCCATATTTCATACTAAGGATATAAATTAAACCAAATGTTTTAATGACCTAGGGATTTCCTTGACTACACGCCAGTTTAACTTCAGGACCTATGACTGGAGCTCAAGTGATAGAAGAATCTTCAGCCTCGCAATTACGCTTTTGAAAAACCCAAATAGAATTTATTATTTCGATGCCAAAACAGCTACATAGAGATCCCAGATGGGTTTAACAAGACATAACACACTCCAACCTCACTTTAACATTGCCCAACATTTCACTGAAACAAGTGTTTTGAAGGCGCACACACATCACCCTTTTTTTCTTTGGATAATAAATGGAAAGAGGAAAGGATTTATATGGAAACACCTTCCTCCAAACAAAGAATATTGAGATATCTAGAAAGGATACACACTTATAACAAAACCAAGACTCAAAAAAGATTGTACAACCTCACCTTTCAGTCAAACAAGAACATGACATAACAAGGCATCACCGAACATGACCATTGCGAATGATAAAAACTATACAAGGAGAAGGACATTATGGAACGTTCCCAAACATCACACAATTCTAGAAAGTTTCCATAACATACTCTCATGACCAGATTTCCTACACCGTTGGTTTTACATGAAACCCTTCTTGGAAGAGACAATAAAGGACCTAGAGTCCCTCTTAGACACTATATATACTTATAACCCCAGACTACTTTCACCTTCAACGAATCAAGTAACTTAAGAAACTAAGGTCTCTTTAAACCTTCCACGAGGACTCTTCCACTACAAGATGATCCAAAAAACCAACAAAGGAAATTTTGTAGACTCAATCCCCAAAGCTCGAGAAAAAGATTCCTTATATTGATCAACTGGAGGATCTTCCAGTGGTGAAACAATTTGGGCTTCAATTCAGTCGTGCATTAACTCTTAATGGGGGAATAATTTATCCAATGAGAGAACCCAAGGACCCAACCAAGATGTTCCATTTGTCAAAACATGCCACATCCTAGAACTGAACACATGATGGTAACAACAGTAAATTCTTCCCAAACTTTTCTCATAAGAGACCACTAACCAACCCTTCAACCCAACTTACCGACCAAACACAAACCCAAAACACCATTCAAACAAGAGGGGTTCTTAGAATCAAAACATCCCACAACAAAAACATTTCAAAAAACACATATGATACACCATCCCAAACAAGTCATCCAGATACCATGTTTCCCTTTAAAATCATCTCTTTGAAAATAAATAGTTCAGTGGTTAGTTTATCCACCAATGGTACCTCATGGGCCTCACGCATGCTTATTTCTGTCCCACACAGGGCACAATCCTCATATCCATATTGGAACTCATCCAATCATGACATTAACCATCCATCATCCCATATAACCCCATGCATATGGTTTCTCACAAAAATACCAATGGTCAAAACAAAAATTCTTTCCACTTTTCAAAACCAAAACAGTCAACCAGAACTTCCTTTTTCTCAAGACCGCTAACCACAAAATCAAAATCCCAATCATTCAAATGAAAACTCAATTTAAATTCATGTAAATTAATTTCAAAACATTTCATCCCATTTCAAAACACTTATAATTTCATGACAAACTCTATCTCATAAATCCATATTAAATTGGGAACTCAACTCTTCTCATTTTAAAACAAGATTCCAAAATTTCATAAAACATTTCTAATGATATCTAGTTAACAAGTTAAAATTTATCTTCAAAACCCACACATAACTTCCCAAAACACTTAATTTAACTCAAAACACTTGTTAATAATTTAGAAAAGTCTATTTGGAATATATTTTCAAAACTGATTCTAACATAATTCATTCTTTTAAAAGAGGTGTAAACACACCATTTACCATTTCAAAATAGTTCTGAAAATTCAGTTCCACCATTTCAAAAATTAAACCATTCCCTATTTATTATAAAATCATTTCATAAAAACTTTAAACTTCTTAAAACCATGTCCTTTTTGCTTCAAACCCAAACTTCCAATATTTCAAAACTAAAGAACACAAGATAATGAGAGTGGAAACTAGTTTTGATGGGTGACTTGGACATATGGTTAACGGCCATACACCAATCACTTCACCATCAAAGAGAGTTTTCTAGGGAAATATATCTGAATCCAAATGGCTTTTTAGGCTCTACAAGCTCATTGATTCCATTATACCAACTCTCTTTTCATTTCCCCAAATCATCACCAAATCAAGGAAACCAAAGGACTCATAAAAAACCTAACTTCCCCTGGAGACTTGAATCCTCTCATGAGGTGTGTTGGCCAAGAACACTACCAATAACTGGAATGTCAAGTCCCAAAAATCCAAGCTCTAGACTATCCCGACTCTTCCTCAAATAACATGACCCAAAGAGTTAACTTGAACCTCCCCTGATATCATTTTATCACAAAACGAATCGGGTCGCCATAAAAATTGGAAACAAAATCAGCCCGTGAAAAGGCTCGAAGGGTGTTCCCAATCCCCATGGGTTGTAAAAAGTTCTCAGGTATCATAAAATGAAATTTTCAAACAATTTACCTGAGTTTATAAACATACAATAATAAAAAAATCCAATAAACCAAATCTGTATTTTTCAAACCAAACCATCTTTTAAAAAAAACAGAATTGAGTTACAAAATTTATAAATATGCTCAAAGACCATTACAAAGGTACAAAACAAAAAATGATAGCCTAAGAACCTCATCAGGACAAGAGTCACCACCCTTAATCCACCTCCACAACACTTCATCAGGAAGGACCGCTAAAAACCCAAACCATTATACCAAAAGTAGTACCAAAACTTGCGACAAAAAAATAACAAAGTTTACTTACACACAAAGGTGTAAGTAGGGTGTGAACCAAAGTCCAGTAGAATATCACCACTAAGACATTATATGTGATAAACATTCAAAGATGAAAGGCTTGCAAGTTTTCATAAACATGAGATGCTATTAAGAATCTTAAAGAGATGCAGCTTTAAATAAAAACAGTTTTCAAGTGGGCTACTTTAAAGAATCAACAATTTAAAAAGAGTTCCAAAGATACAAAATTTTCCATAAAAACATATTTTATGTCAATAGTAAGCATAAATTATCTAATGAGCATAATAAATTGGAAAATAACCCTTAAGTACCAACCCACTGTGGGTCTCAGGTACCTCGTATCTCGGTGAAAGTAACCAAACAAATATCTATTATCGGGCACATGAGAAACTATTAGGGATCATATCTATAACCTAGTGGTCCCCCAACATCATTATCATCATCATAGTTTAATTACTATTGTCATAGTCAAACTTGAAATGTGAAACTAAGTCAAAACCCCCACAGGATCACTAGCATACTAGTACACATCCACGCACCTAGATATGTGGGTTTCCCTCTTGTGCTCAAACAAGTTCAACACGCCTTGAAAAATAATTTTCACATGAAAATACCACTTTCACATCACAAATTCACCAAAAAGACCACATATATATCACACAAGTCACATAGAACTCCTTTCACAAGCAAATTTCATTTTTCACATCATACTCACACAAAATAGTGAACAAACATGTTTCGCACCTTTCTTATAATTTGATAAAAAAATCAAAAACTTATAAAAACATTCTAAAAAAATGTTTGACATCTTAAATCACCACTTTACCTTTAAAAACCCCATATTAGGTGAACCCACTCACCAAAATAGTACATGTACATCCTTTTCCCACTTTTTTTAACTCAACAAATCATTTACAATTTTCATAAAACAATCCCAAGGGGTATAACCATGTTTTGCTCATGAAACCCAATTCAAAACCCTCTTTCTAGGCCAAAATCATTCCAATACCAATAAAAAACAAAATTTTCATCCCTAACGACATTTATTGAACTAGTATCAAGTGTTATAAAATCACCTTGAATAATACCACAAAATATACGCATGAAAACACACATTTTCATAAAACACTTTCAAGTAGTATAAAAACGTTTTAAACATAAAACCCATTAAAAAAACCCCTTTTTAGGCCCAAATGACACTAAATCATTACCAAATCAGAATTGGAAGCCCCTTTAAACAACTAATAAATCACATCCATATTTTATAAAACTACCACAAAAGATATCACAAGAGTTACAATTGAAAAGTACACAACTTCAAAAAAAATGTAACTTTAATACTGAATGCTTTTCTAATGCTACGAAAAATGGTTTTCGCACCACACACAACATATTATGAACATGATAAATTAATAAATCAAGAAAAATAACTCATCAATAATTTCATACACATGGAATCACCTACTGAAAGTGTCAAAACCCTCAAATATTGGTGTGAAACATCAACCGCACTATCATCGCACCATAAGGGAGTGAAATCCAACCTAAACCCCAGTTATTTGACTGAAAATTCACAAAATAAAACCCTAGTTATGAACCCTAACTTTTGGATATTTTGTAACTTCGTGAAAGAGGGAGGAAATTCAGAGTAGAAAGAAGGAAATGAAGAGAGAAACACTTTCTTGAAGAAATCTTGAAGAAATCGGCCCAAATACACCAGTAGTTGAATCTTCAAGTAACCAAAACTGGTAGTGAGAATCTAAGGATTCATATTAGGTCAAGTGGGGACATAATTTGGGGGAAAATAGTGAAAATTGAAGGAGTTATGAAAGACAAATTTTACCTCTTTAAATCTGGGATATTTGAGAATTATTAAGAAAGATCGCACTAATACAAGGGGGAGATGAGCTCCAAATAGAAGGAGGAGAGATTGAGAGTTGGAATTATCGAAAAATCATAAAAATTGAATTATATATTAAAGAATTAAAAATATATTTTAAAGTAGGAAATGGGATTTTGGGCTGGCCCAACACCTCAATAAAAACCCAAATCCATCATTATTATTGATTCCTGTGGGGTCCAAATTGATATGGTGGTTTTAATATACTAGGGTATTCTAATAGAGAAGTGTAATGGGTGTAAAATGTTGAAAAATGAAGGAGTTATAAAATAAAAAAAATATTTTTAAATTTGGAAATGGGCTCACAGTTTGGCTCAAATTTTGAAAACCCACTATTTCCACCAAAATGATTGGGAAAACCCCAAAACAAAGAAAGAATGGAAATTAAATGAAAAATAACTTTAAAATAGGTCATTTATGTGACAATTCTCCCCCACAATAAAACTTTCCTCCCTTGGAAAGCCATAGCAAGTCCAAACAAAAAAACCAAACCCAACCAAAAGGCCAAAATATACCACTTTTCCAAGTTTCACCCACCCCCAAAAGTCCAAAACACCTCCAATTAATAAATAAATTAATGAATACTCTCACCGAACAAAACATACACCACTTACTGATTTGATAAAGTGTATTCAAACTATATCCCAAAAGAAAACTCCTTAAACACTATCCGAACAAGACTAATGAAGTTTGCCCAAACGAACAACAACATAGAACAAGGTTACACGAACCATACTTTATCTAAATTGTTGGGTGCTCTACAATCCTAAAATTTACCCAAGGAAGAAGTTAGTAGTTATAAATCTCTAAATGAGACTACCTACCGCCAATCCAAGACCAAGGACAAAACTGAGTTACTAATATGGGGAGACACAAATGGGCTCCCACCATAAGAGACAAGTTAAATTTTCCCGAGATAGAATTGGGACACTAATAGGGGGAGGCCCAAATAGACTCTCTGACATAAGAGGTATAATTTCATTAGATTTTTTCAAAAATAACTTACATAAGAGCCATAGTGGGGCTCCCTACCATAATAAACAACCATCTAAACTGACTAGCATGGTATGACATGAAAAGACTCCAATATTTAATGAGTTGGCATGGTCGCACGATTAGTCCGTATGGTTTGGGAAACTGTGTTTAACTTTGTTGCACATTCTATCCAAAGGGGAAACTTTGCATGGTTATATGGTCCAAGATGCACGACCATGTAGAGACCGTGTGATAGCTACTATCTCTTATTATAATTTCCTAGTTTCGGAAGCCACTCAGAGGCGCCCCGTACCCAGTTGGTCACATGGACTCAAGCGCATTTCCCCAAATGTCAGAGGATGCCGACTAGCCGTGAGGGACTTTGGTGTGATGGTGGAAAAACTATACCTTCATTGGCAGAGTACACAGCTGAAGTAAACAACAAACAATATAGGAAGCAGTAAATATCCAACAACAGTAAATAGCGGAAGACTGATAAAGAAAAAACTGGAGAAAAATATAAGTAAATGATGCATGATACATATATGTCTAGGAAAATATCCAAACAAGTCACAGTGCTGAATACAGTAATAAACTAATGTAAAAAGGAAAATAGATGAGCAAGTCTGCAGCATCGTAACCCTCGGCTTGGTCCCATGCTCTCCAGATCCAATGCAATGAAGTACCTGAAGTTGATGTCTATACCTACAGCAATATAATCTGTTTGGGCCCAAAAGCATGGCCCAAACAGGGTGTGAGACTAAATCCCAATAGGCAACCACCCAAAGATATGTGCCTAATAGTCAGTGAGTATATGGCAGGTAAAAGTATAGATAGTAGTAAATAAGGAAGCACTAAGCAGTAAACAATCCACAGTTTAAGCATTAAAAACACCACACAACATGCAACAGCCAAACAGATAACACAAAAGGTAACCCTCTAGGATGTATCCATAGACTATCCCCTTTGGTCCTATGTATCAAGTACAAGAAACCCTCTGGTCAGCAAACACAGTCTCACCCCTCTAGTTCAACTAAAATATAGTCTCTTTGGGGAAGCACTCACTGTCAATTCCCCCTATAGTCTCATATCATACTAAAGGTTCTCTAGGTAAGTACTCAACGTCAATTCCCCATGTGGCCCATGTCGTGGAACTATAGACACTCTGGGGAAGCACTCAACGTCAACTCCCCCTATGGTCTCGCATTGTAATTATAAAGACACTATGGAGAAGCCCTCAACATCAATTATCTCTATGGTCTATACACCAGGTTCTTACATACCTGTGTAAGTCAAGTAATTATAGTGCTCATATCGGGAAAAGTAAACCTTCAGAACTACTTGGCTAGCATTCTATGGCATAACATCATATCAGAGCAATAGGCACACCATCGTATAATACTAAGCATGGATAGGGAACAACAGCCTAATATGAAAACTAGACACAAAGGTCAAAATCATGAAAAACATACATGGGTAATACATCCAAAGCATAGGGAATGACTCTATTCACAAACAATAACCTTTACTCAGGCATACCAGCAAAGTAGGCAAACAACAATAGCAAAATAGTAAACACACAATACCTCGTTCAAGGGTATTGGTGGAATTTGCACATAATACTCAAAGACATTCTATAGAAAGGCACAAACCACCTACATCGGGGTTAGGAGATCAATATACTTGAACCTCGAAGCTTGAATCTCCTTAAAACATCATAGATCTATGAAAAGACACAAAACTTTCAACCCATGATAACTTAGAATAGAGGAGGAATTGGAAAACGATGCTCTAGAAGAAGAGAGAACTCACTGATTCGATTCCAACACAACCGAAGGAGTTTGATTAGGAGGATTTATAGTGGCTCAGTAATTCATTGAATATCCATGGTTGTACAGTTTCTCTCGGCCAAACGGAACCTAAAAGAATACGGTTATGTCTGTCAGACGTGACCCCGGTGCTTTTAATGAAAAAAGCAAAATACACGGCATGTAATTTTGGATTACACGATATGTACTTACTGTTTTCATACTCTGCTTTATTCGGCCTCCACATCACCCCATATGAATGTGTGTGGCTAGGAAACGGCCAACACACAGCCTCCTCTGGAAACAAAGTACACGCCATGTACTCATAAAGTACACGGCGTGTACTTCAAAAATTTTCAGAAACTCCTCTTTTCTCAAAAACTATAGAAAAAGGAAAAACATACCTAAAAAGAAGGTTCATCTTTCTAAAAACTTCCCCCCTTAAATAAATTCATCCCCAAATTTCCCTAGCGAGGTGTAGAAATGGAAACCATGAAAAACTCTGGCTAGTGCGATCGCACATCAGTCTCCATCCCCCAAGTCTCATCCTATACTCACCCATGCTGCCATAGCACCCGTACCAGTGGAATAGACCGGTCACGGAGAACCTTCATATTGTGATCGACAATCCGGATAGAATGCTCCTCGAAATATGCATCCACCTCTAACTCGATTTCCTCAAGTTGGAAAGCATGATACGGGTCTGAAAAGTAACGTCGGAGCTGAGAGATGTGAAAAAAATCATGCATTGCCCAGTACCTCTGAGGTAACTACAACTGATAGGCAAGCGGATCAACTCTCTCCAACACCTCGAACAGCCCGATTTACCTCGGTGAATGATTACCCTATCTCCTAATCCTCAGGTTCCCCAACCTCAGTGTGACGCGTAGTAAAACCTGATCCTCGACCTCGAACTCCAGAGGTTATCTCCATTGATCAGCATAAGACTTCTGACGAGGCTGTGTAGTATCCATCCTCCTATGAATCAACTCTATCAGCTCTGTGGTCTCTTGAAAAAGATGAGGTCCCAGAAAAGCAGCCTCTCCTGCCACCATCCAACATAAAGGTGGTCAGAATGGCCTATTGTACAAAGCCTCATAAGCTTCCATCTTAATAGTTTCTTGAAAACTATTGTTGTAGGAAAACTCCAAAAGAGGTATATGTTTCTCCCAAGAACCTCCAAAATCCAAAATTCATGCTCAGATCATATCCTCAAGCATCTGAATCGTACGCTCGGACTGGACATCTGTCTAGGAATGGTAATCTGTACTCAAAAGTACATTGTTCCCAAAGCCTTCTAAAACCCCTGCCAAACCCGAGAAGTAAAATGGGCATCCCTGTCTGAAACAATGGAGTCTGGAACTCCAGGCAGATGTACAATCTCTCAGATGTACAATCGTCCCAGCTCATCAACACTAAAGGTCTCCTTAATCAGCAAGAATTGAGCAACATTCGTGAGTATGTCAATGACAAACCAAACTACATCATTCCCTCAAGGCGATCTCGGTAAACCGGTCACAAAATACATCACGACATCATTCCACTTAAATTATGGAATGGGTAACTTCTGTAAAATCCATGTTGGTTGCTAATGCTATTCCCTCACCTGCTGACAAGTGGAACACCTCATGAGCAAACCAGTAACATCTCTCTTCATACCTGGACACCAAAACTGATAGTGTAGATCACGAAACATCTTGGTGACTCCAGGATGAACTGCCCAAACAGAGGAATGAAAGTCTCAAATCAACTCCTTGTGTATATCTGCAGGCACCCATACGCGCCCCTGGAAACGCAAGATCTCATCCTCGACTATGGTCCATCCAGAAATAGGGTTCATCTCAGAGAACAGATCCATAAGCTGTCACTCACTACTTGCCTCCCAAACTGCCTGCATCTGAGTCCTCTTGCTCAATGCATCGGCCACTGCATTGCATTTCCCCGGCGTGTAGGCAATCTCAAAGTCAAATGACTGAAGGTACACAACCCACCTTCGTTGTCTCAAATTCAGATCACGTTGAGTGAAGATGTACTTGAGACACTTGTGGTCGGTGAAAACCAAAAAGTGCTCTCCCGAAAGATAATTTCTCCAATAGCATAAGGCATGAACAACAGCTGCCAACTCCAGATTAAGTGTGGGGTAATTCCTCTCATGTGGCCTCAACTGCCAAGACCCGTACATGATGAATCCATCTCCCTGCATAAGAATAGCTCCCAGCCCTATACCTGATGCATCTCTATAAATGTTATAGCTCTTTCTCGGCTCTGGAAAGACTAGTATCGGTGCTGAAGTCAACCTCCCTTTCAACTCTTGAAAGGCTGACTCGCAAGAATTTGACCTTAAGAACTTCACACCCTTCTTGGTCAGAACTGTCAATGGTGCTTCCAAGTGTGAAAATTCCTATATAAAATGTCTGTAGTATCCATCCTGTCCTAGAAAACTCTAAACCTCAAAGACGTTCTTTAGATGCTCCCAAGAAACTACTGCTTTCATTTTCTCTGGGTCTATTGACACTCCGGTCTCTGAGATAACATGACCCAAGAAGTGAATCTGGTCCATCCAAAAGTGGCATTTTGAGAGCTTAGCATATAACTGATTCTCCCTCAGTGTACTCAAAATGATATCAAGATGGGTATCATGGTCTTGTATAGTGTGAGAGTACACCATGATATCATCCACAAAAACAACCACGAAGGAATCCAAGTATTGATGGAACAATCGGTTCATCAGTGCCATGAAAACTACAGGCGCGTTCGTGAGACCGAATGGCATAAACATATACTCGTATAAACCATACCATCTCCAGAAGGCTATGAGAGGTATATCAGATGGTTCGATATGCAACTGATGATAACCGAAACTCAATTCAATCTTTGAGAAGACCCAAGCTCCTTGATGCTAATCAAAGAGGTCATCAATTCTAGGAAAGGGATATAGGTTCTTGATCGTCAACTGGTTCAACATCTAATAATCCACACAAAGCCTAAGGGTATTGTCTGCCTTCTTCACAAATAGGACAGGTGAACCCCAAGTAAAAGTACTGGGTCGGATGAAACCCTTGACCTGCAACTCCTCTAACGGTTTCCTGAGATCCTGCAACTCTGGTGTAGCCATCCTATAAAGAGGAATGGACACTAGTTCCACCCCTGGAACAATCTCGATAGAAAAATTCTACCTCATGCTCCGGAGAAAAACCTGAAAAGTCATCTAGAAAGATATCTCTGAAATGATCCACCACTAGAGGAAAGTCTAACTATGAAGTCACCTGGTCATCTAGATAAAGACTAACAATCTGGGTTGTAACTACTCCCAACCCATGATGCTCTGGACCCGCTCTGCTCTCCTAGACATCCCACTCGCCCTTATGAAGAAAATATTCACCCTCTGGTGATATGAAACTCACTCTATGGTGATAACAGTCGACGAATGCCTGGAAAGGAACTATCCAGTCCATTCTGAGAATGAAATCATAGCCTGTCATCTCTAGAACATAAAGTCCCCAAAGGAAGTGACACCCACCAACCTCAAGAGGGAACTCCTTGCACTGACATACACTAGATGTTTTTGTCTCCAATGGAGTGTTTAGTGTCAAAAAAACAGTAGAAGAAAAGATACAGAGCCCAAGGATTTCCACAATAGAAACAGATATAAAACTATATGTAACACCAGTATTGAAAAGAGATGAAGATAAAACTGAGGAAACTAGGATCGTACCTCGAACTATAGAGGGGTCAGGATCCTGCTTCTAATGGGTCTTCTCCACTGCAAAAGTCTGGCCAGCTTCATGGCCTTGTGATCCTACCTAACTGCTCTGAGCTGATCCACCCTACTGTCATTGGTGTCTTGGTGACTGACCACCGTGGTTGTGACCTCCACCTTGTCCTGAACGACTGGAAGGACTCTAGTTTCCAGACTGGTGAGAAAATGGTGGTGCTTCTCCTGTATGAGGATTCATAGATGAACCCATTTCACCAGCTGCTGGTGAAAAGATCTATCATAAACACTGAAGGTGTACCAACTTGTCGCAATATCGGCACTCCACTGGGTCTCTTTGGCACTGCGGCCTCATATGCCCGTTTCCCGCACTGGTAGCACACCACCTGGCTACCAGAAGATTTATCACTCCTACTCAGATCTCCCTATTTAGTATCCCTATGGTACTTCTCGCTATCAGCTAGTGGAGCACTAAATTTGGATGTCGAGCCTCCATAGCTCGCAACTTCAGATTCCCTCAAATTCCTCTCTGTGATCAATTCCTGGTTGATGATGGAAGCGATGGAAGTCAACCTGATGATATTCACCTGAGATCGGATGTCCTATCTAAGTCCATCCTTGAACGTCCTTGCCAGAAATAACCCATCTCCTCCCAGGAAGGTTGTGAAATGCTTAAGCTCGGTGAAACAATAGTAGTAATCCATAATCGATAGGGTACCCAACTCAAGGCTCATAAACTCCCGGGCTCGGTCGGCCCTCAGGGTCTCCGGATAGAAGTAGTCATAGAATATGCACTAGAACTCCTCCCAATCCATAACCTACTAATAACCCACCTGTGAGATCACATCCCACCATCTCTTGGTGGAATTCCATAGCATATAGGTAGCGACATTGACTCTCCTCTCTGGAGGCGTCTCTAGATGCTCAAAGATCGCCAGCATGGCTTCTAGCCATGACTCTACAGCCTGAGGTCGTCCTTCCCTTGATAAGTTGGGAGGATTATACTACTGGAAGACCCATGTCAAATCATCCATCAATGGGGTCTGCATTATCCTCATGAAACCTTCCCTGAACTGTGCATCAGCACCAGTAACAGGTATAACTTCTAGTATCAAGACTGGCACCAGAGAAGAATCTGCAGGTTGTCCCTGATCAGCCATGTCCAGTGTCTGATCACTGCCTGGAAACTAGCGTACAACTGGAGGACGCCTCGGTTTCATGACTCTGCAAGGACAAGTTCACACCTTAGATTCAAAATTATCAAGGACTAAAAACAAAAAGTGTAAGAAGAGAACAAGAGGAATAAAACATTCACGTTTTAAAAAACATGACTGCATGGCGTGTACACTACTTACACGGTGTGTTCCCTGAATTCATTCACATGGGCTTGTACTTTTCCCTAAACTAGTCATGTAACACCCCAAACACACAGTGTGTTCTCAAAACACACGTTGTGTACTTGAATCCTCTTCCCCTGCAAGTTTCCTTCGACATGGTTAAGCCACACAGATCTCCTAAAACAAGACTACACGGTGTGTTCTAGGTAGACATGGAATGTACTGGACAAACTTCACCTAGCCCGTGTTGTTAATGACACGGTCAGACATATGGCTCAAAATACATGGCGTTTTCCTGACTGACACGGCATATACGTGAAAGGATAACACCGACCCATGTTGTTCATGACACGGCCAGGTACTTGGGTCAGACTACACGATGTGTTCAAGGTGTACACAGCCTGTATAAGAAGAGACTCCACCAACCCTTGTTGTTAGCTACATGTCTAGGTTCCTAGGATTATACTACACGGCGTGTTCAACACAGACATGGTGTGTTTTCACCAGACTTTTCCCATCCCATGTCTCTACCCACACGGCCTACAACACGTTCAGAGACTACACGGCGTGTACATAAAGTAAATGGCATGTACTTAAGAAAAATTGTTTCTTCCCGAATATAAGAACACATGGCATGTACTTAACATTACACGGTGTGTATTCAGAGTTTTCCCGGATAGTAAGCCTCAGAAACTACTCTGGAACCCATAAAACATTGAAACAAGAATTTAAAGTGCCAAATCTGATCCGTGAGGGCTCATAATCCCCATGAATCAAAGTTTGGCATCCTATAAAAGTTATAAACAAGAAAAAAGTGCAATGATCCACCAAATTCTGGTCCATGACGGCCCATAACACCTTAAGAACCATAGTTTGGTGTTCATTCAAACAAACCTTACACACAATTCCCTATCAAACAGAAGGTATTTCTATCAAGGCATATATCACAACAGCATGTATATTCTACACCACATCTATCAAAACAACATGAAATTACTAATGCATCCAAGATGGCATGGAAAGAATTCATGACATGTGATTTCTAACAAGTGCCTATATAATGCATGAGATGGAACACCCCCATCTCATAAGGTTGCAATAGAAATAAAACCTCAATAACAAGAAAGGTAACAGCAAAAGACATGTGAATCACCCAACAGTGAAATCAAATCAACTGTAAAATTGAAAACCAGTAAAATTGAAATAAGCGAGGTAGTATAGCTTTTCCCTGTACACTGGTTAGCTCCTTCTAGGAAGAGCTTATTACCAAGTACCTATTCTATCCTATACCTAGCTAGAGGCTCCAAACAGTAAGTCAAGAGAAACTAACTTCCCTTTCATACCACTTGGTAAAGTCCCAGTTCCGGAAGTGACCTAGAGGTGCCCCGTACCCGGTTGGTCAAATGGCCTCAAGCACATTTCCCCAAACACCAGAGGCTGCCAACTAGCAGTGAGGCCCTTTGGTGTGATGGTGGGAAAACTATGCCCTCATTGACAGAGTACACAGCGGAAGTAAACAATACACAATAGCAGAAGTATTAAATATCAAACAACAGTAAACAAAGGAAGACTGATAAAGAAACAACTGGAGAAAAATATATGTAAACGATTCATGATATATATATTTCTAGGAAAATAGCCAAACAAGTCACAATACTGAATAAAGTACTAAACCAAAGTACAAAGGAAAACAGATGAGCAACTCCTTAGCATCGCAAGCCTCAGATTGATCCCATGCTCTCCAGATCCAATGCAATCAAGTACCTGAAGTCGAAGGGCGCTTTCCCTTGTCAATATATGCAGCAATATAATCTATTTGGGCCCAAAATCATCGCCCAAACAAGGTGTGAGACTATATCTAAGTAGGAAACCACTCGAAGATCTGTGCCTAACAGTCAGTGGGTATATGGCAGGTAAAAGTACAGATAGCAGTAAACAAGGAAGCACTAAGCAGTAAACAATCCATAGTTTAAGCATTCAAAACACCACACAGCATGCAACAGAAAAACAGATAACACAACAAGTAACCCTCTGGGAAGTACCCATAGCCTATCCCCTCTGGTCCTACCTATCAAGTACAAGAAACCCTCTGGGTAGCACACACAGTCTCACCCCTATGGTTCAGCTAAAATATAGACTCTCTGGGGAAGCACTCACCATCAATTCCGCCTATAGTCTCATGTCATACTAAAGGTTCTCTGGGGAAGCAATCAATGTTAATTCCCATTGTGGACCACATTGTGGAACTAAAGACACACTGGGGAAGCACTCAACGTCAATTCGCCTTGTGGTATCGCATCATAATTATAAGGACACTCTGGAGAATCCCTCGACGTCAATTCTCCCTATGGTCTATACCTTAGGTTCTCATGTCCCTGTGTAAGTAAAGAAAGTATAGTGCATGTAATAGCCAAAGTAAACCTTAAGAACTACTTGGCTAGCATTCTATGGAATAATAGCATATCAGAGCAACAGGCACAGCATCATATATTACTAGGCATGTATAGGAAATAGCAGCCTAATAGATAAACTAGACCCAAAGGTCAAAAGTAGGCAAAACAAACATGGGAAATACATCCAAAGCACAGAAAATTACCCTATTCACAAACAATAACCTCTAGTCAGGCATACAAGCAAAGCAAGAAAACAACAGGGGGAAAACAGTAAACACACAATACCCCGTTCAAGGGTATTGGTGTAATTTTCACATAATACTCAAAGTCTTTCTACAGAAAGGCACAAACCACCTACCTCAGGGTTAGGATATCAATATACTTGAACCTTGAAGCTTGAATCTCCATATAACATCATAGATCAATGAAAATGCACAAAAATTTCAACCCATGATAACTTAGAAAAGAGGAGCAATTGGAAAACAATGCTCTAGAAGAAGAGATAACTCACCGATATGATTCCAATGCAACCGAAGGAGTTCAATTTAGAGGAGAGACGGAGGCTCGGGGGTTCATCAAAGATCCACGGCCGTACGATTTCTCTCAGACGAACGGAACCTAAAAGAAGATGGTTCTATCCGTTAGACGCAACCCTAGTGCATTTAATGAAAAAAAACAAAATACACAGTGGTGTGCACTTAATGTTTCCATACTCCGCTTTAGGTGGCCTCCACGTCACCCCACACGACCATGTGTGTGTCCAGGAAACGGCAAGCACATGGCCTCCTATGGAAATGAAGCACACGGCGTGCACTCATAAAGTACATGGTGTGTGCTTCAAAAATTTCCAGAAAGTCCTCTTTTCTCAAAAAATATAGAAAAAGGAAAAACATACCTGAAAATAAGGTATGGGTTCATACACTTATTGCAAGGTTCCATAAGTTGGCACATAGTTACTACTAACCATGCACAAATAGTGTGTATTAATCTTCCAAGCCCAAATTTCAAAATTTTCTCCAAAAACTCAAAGGAAACCAAAGGGGGAAGTATGAACCCAGGCTAAAACAATGAAACGAGTCCCTCACACCTCCACCACCAAACAGGAACAACTATAACAATATGATGATGCTGATTGTTTAAACTATTCCCATATTTTATACTGAGGATATAAATTAAACCAAACGTTTTAATGACCTAGGGATTTCCTTGACAATGCACCAGCTTCACTTCAGGACCTATGACTGGAGCTGAAATGATTGAAGCATCTTCAAACTTGCAGTTAGGATTTTGAAAACCCCAAATAGAATTTATTATTTTGATGCCAAAAACAGCTACATCAAGATCCCAGATGCGTTTTACAAGACATAACACACTCCAACCTCACTTTAACATTTCCCAACATTTCACTGAAACAAGTGTTTTGAAGACGCACACACATCACCCTTTTTTTCTTCGGATAAGAAATGGAAAGAGGAAAGGATTTATAAGGAAAAACCTTCCTAAAAACAAAGGATATTGAGATATATATAAAGGATACACACTTATAACAAAACCAAGACTCACAAAAGATTGTACAACCTCACATTTATAGTCAAACAAGAACATGACATAACAAGGAATCACCGAACATGACCATTGAGAATGATAAAAACTATACATGGAGAAGGACCTTATGCAACATTCCCAAACATCACACAATTCTAGAAAGTTTCCGTAACAT
Organism: Viscum album; assembly: GCA_963277665.1. NCBI lineage: Eukaryota > Viridiplantae > Streptophyta > Magnoliopsida > Santalales > Viscaceae > Viscum > Viscum album. The sequence goes on along the minus strand of OY728128.1, from coordinate 677,564,589 downwards.
CCTCTCATGACCAGATTTCCTACACCGTTGGTTTTACATGAAACCCATCTTGGAAGAGACAATAAAGGACCTAGAGTCCCTCTTAGACACCATCCATACTAATAACCCCATACTACTTTCACCTTCAACGAATCAAGTAACTTAAGAAACTAAGGTCTCTTTAAACCTTCCACGAGGACTCTTCCACTACAAGATGATCCAAAAACCCAACAAATGAAATGTTGTAGAATCAATCCCCAAAGCTCAAGAAAAAGATTCCTTATATTGATCAACTGGAGGATCTTCCAATGGTGAAACAATCTGGGCTTCAATTTAGTCGTGTATTAACTCTTAATGGGGGCATAATTTATCCAACAAGAGAACCCAAGGACCCAACCAAGATGTTCCATTGGTCAAAACATGCCACAACCTAGAACTGAACACATGATGGTAACCACAGTAAATTATTCCCAAACTTTTCTCATAAGAGACCACTAACCAACCCTTCAACCCAAGTTACCGACCAAACACAAACCCAAAACACCATTCAAATAAGAGGGGTTATTAGAATCAAAACATCCCACAAAAAAAATTTCAAAAAACACATAAGATACACCATCCCAAACCATTCATTCAGACACCATGTTTCCCTTTAAAATCATCTCTTTTAAAATAAATAGTTCAGTGGTTAGCGTATCCACCAATGGTACCCCATGGGCCTCACGCATGCTTATTTCTGTCCCACACCGGGCACCATCCTCATATCTATATTGGAACTCATCCAATCATGACATTAACCATCAATCATCCCATATAACCCCATGCATGTGGTTTCTCACAAAAATACCAATGGTCAAAACAAAAATTCTTTCCACTTTTTAAAACCAAAACAGTCAACCAGTACTTCCTTTTTCTCAAGACCGCTAACCACAAAATCAAAATCCCAATCATTCAAATGAAAACTAAATTTAAATTCATGTAAATTAATTTCAAAACATTTCATCCCATTTCAAAACACTTATAATTTCAGGACAAAATCCATCTCATAAATCCATATTAAATGGGGAACTCAACTCTTCTCATTTTAAAACAAGATTACAAAATTTCATAAAACATTTCTAATGATAACTAGTTAACAAGTTAAAATTTATCTTCAAAACCCACACATAACTTCCCAAAACACTTCATTCAAATCAAAACACTTGTTAATAATTTATAAAAGTCTATTTGGAATATATTTTCAAAACTGTTTCTAACATAATTCATTATTTTAAAAGAGGTGTAAACACACCATTTACCACTTCAAAATAATTCTGAAAATTCAGTTCCACCATTTCAAAAATTAAACCATTCCATATTTATTATAAAATAATTTCATAAAAACATTAAACTTCTTAAAACCATGTCATTTTTGCTTCAAAACCAAACTTCCAAGATTTCGAAACTAAAGAACACAAGATAATGATAGTGGAAACTGGTTTCGATGGGTGACTTGGACATATGGTTAGCAGCCATATGCCAATCACTTCACCATCATAGAGAGTTTTATAGGGAAATATATCTGACTCCACATGGCTTTTTAGGCTCTACAATCTCATTTATACCATTATCCCAACTCTTTTTTCATTTCCCCAAATCATCACCAAATCAAGGAAACCAAAGGACATAGATAAAACCTAACTTCCCATGGAGACTTGAATCCTGTCATGAGGTGTGTTGGCCAAGCACACTACCAATAACTGGAATATCAAGTCCCAAAAATCCTAGCTCTATACTATCCCGACTCTTCCCCAAATAACATGACCCAAAGAGTTAACTTGAACCTCCCCTGATATCATTTTATCACAAACCAAATCTGGTCTCTATAAAAATTGGAAACAAACTCGGCCCGTAACAAGGCTCGAAGGGTGTTCCCAATACCCATGGGTTGTAAAAATTTCTCTGGTATCATAAAATGAAATTTTGGAACAATTTACCTGATTTTATAAACATAAAATAATAAAAAAATCCAATAAACCAAATCTGGATTTTTCAAACCAACCCATCTTTTAAAAAAATTCAGAATTGAGTTACAAAATTTATAAATATGTTCAAAGACCATTACAAAGGTACAAAACAAAAAATTATAGCCCAATAATCTCCTTAGGGAAAGAGGCACCACCCTCAATCCACCTCCACAACACTTCATCATGAAGGACCGCTAAAAACCCGAACCATTAGAACAAAAGTAGTACCCAAACCTGTGACAAAAAAAATAACAAAGTTTACTTACACACAAAGGTGTAAGCAGGGTGTGAACCAAATACCAGTAGGATATCACCACTAAGAAATTCTATGTGATAAACATTCAAAGATGAAAAGATTGAAAGTTTTCATAAACATGAGATGCTATTAAGAATCTTAAAGAGATGCAACTTTAAATAAAAATAGTTTTCAAGTGGGCTACTTTAAAGAATCAACAATTTATAAAGAGTTAGAAAGCTACATAATTTTCTAGAAAAACATATTTTATGTCAACAGTAAGCATAAATTATCTAATGAGCATAAGAAATGGGAAAATAACCCTTAAGTACCAACCCACTATGGGTCTCAGGTACCTCATATCTCGATGAAGGTAACCAAACAAATATCTATTATCGTGCACATGAGAAACTATTAGGGATCATATCTATAACCTAGTGGTCCCCCAACATCATTATCATCATCATAGTTTACTTACTATTGTCATCGTCAAACTTGCAACGTGAAACTAAGTCAAAACCCCACAGGATCACTAGAAAACTAGTACACGTCCACACACCTAGATATGTGGGTTTCCCTCTTGTGCTCAAACAAGTTCAACAAGCCTTGAAAAATAATTTTCACATGAAAATACCACTTTCACATCACACATTCACCAAACAGACCACACGTATATCACACAAGTCACATAGAACTCCTTTCACAATCAAAATTCATTTTTCACATCATACTCACACAAATTATTGAACAAACGTGTTTCTCACCTTTCTTTCAATTTGATAAAAAATCAGAAACTTACAAAAACATTCTAAAAAAATGTTTGACATCTTAAATAACCACTTTACCTTTAAAAACCCCATATTAGGTCAACCCACTCACAAAAACAGTACATGTACATCCTTTTCCCACTTTGTTTAACTCAACAAATCATTTACAATTTTCATAAAACAATCCCAATGGTTATAACCATGTTTTGAACATAAAACCCCTTTCAAAACCCTCTTTACAGGACAAAATCATTCCAATACCAATCCAAAACAGAATTTTAAGCCCTATAAACGTTTATTAAACCAATATCAAGTGTTATAAAATCACATCAAATAATACCACAAAAGATACACATGAAAACACATGTTTTCATAAAATAATTTCAAGAAGTATAACAAGGTTTTACGAATAAAACCCATTAAAACCCCACTTTTTAGGACTACATGACCCTAAATCATTACCAAACCATAATTTTCATCCCCTTTCAACAACTAATAAATCACTTCTATATTCTATAAAACTACCACAAAAGATATCACATCTATTACAATTGAAAAGTACACAACTTCAAACAAAAATGTAACTTTAATACTAAATGATTTTCTAATGCTAACAAAAATTATTTTTTCACCACACACAACATATTATGAACATTATTAATTAATAAATCAAGAAAAATAACTCATAAATAGTTTCTTACACATGGAATCACCTACTGAAAGTGTTGAAACCCTCAAATCTTGGTGTGAAACATCAACTGCACCAATGTCGCACCATAAGTGAGTGAAATCCAACCTAAAACTAAAATATTTGACGAAAAAGACACAAAATAAAACCCTATTTATGAACCCTAACTTCTATACATTTTATAACTTCAAGAAAAAGGGAGGATGCCCTAAGGAAAAGGAAGGAAATGAAGAGAGAAACACTTACTTAAAGCAATCTTGAATAAATCGGCCCAAATCAACCAATAGTAGAATCTTGAAGTAACAAAAACTTTTAGGGAGGATCTATGGAGTCATATTAGTTCAATTGGGTACTTAATTTGGGTTAAAAGAGTGAAAATTGAAAGATTTGTGAAAGAAACATTTTACCTCTTCAAATCTGGATGATTTGAGAATGATTAAGAAAGATCGCCCTAATCCGCGGAGGAGAAGATCTCCAAAAAGGGGTAGGACAGCATGGGAATGCGCCTTAGGTAAGTGGGTTCGGGTGAGAGTTGGAATCACTGAAACACCATAAAAATTTAATGATCTATTAAATAATTAAATAATATTTGAAAGATGGAAATGGGCTATCAGGCTGCCCAACACCTTAATAAAAAAACCCAAATCCATCATTATTATGGATTCCTATGGGGTCCAAATTGATATGATGGTTTTAATATACCAAGTTATTCTAAGTGGGAAGTGGAATGGGTGTAAAATATCGAGAAAAAATGAGTTATAAAAGAAACAAAATTTATTTTTAAATCTAGAAATGAGCTCATTTTTTGGACCAAATTCTGAAAACCCATTATTTCCACCAAAATGAATGGGAAACCACCAAAACAAATAAAGAATTTAAATTAAATTAAAAATAAATTTTAAATAATTCATGTATGTTACATTACACTTTTTTTAGATTTTTTATAAGAAAAAATTCAATTTTTAGATAAAAGAAGTATTTTTTAAAAAAATATAGTTTTACCACCTTGTGAACCCTTTTTAAATATAGTTTTTTACAATTTTATAAGTTTTATTTGACATAATAAAATTATTATTTGTAATAGTGATATTAAAATTTAACTTGGTTAAAATTTTGGTATTTTTCTGATGAAATTCATATTTTAATAAATAATGAAAAATTATGCATTTTAATTCAAAAATGTTTTTCATCTAAAATATTTATATAATTAGATTGTCTTTTTAATTGGTTTTAAAATGTAATTGAATTATGTTTTTATCATTGAATGCAATTTTTAAAATTTAAATTAATTTTATATTTAAATTAGACATAAACACTTGTCAATCTTTTGATAGTTTTTACTTCTTAAAAACCCGCTTTCGGGTTTTAACAACAGGAATTAATTTTAAATTCATTAATTCAACTTCTAAGTTTTGAATTTGAAAAAATGGATTCCATATTATGAATCAAAAGGTCCAAATTATGTAAATATGTACCTTTTATATTTGGACAATATGAACAGTAACATAGGTAATTATTTTATTTACCATAGTTGAAGGATAATTTAGGTAAATAAGGGTAAAAATAATATTATAATAATATAAAACTACCCTAAAACATGTCCTAATAAAATTTTATGAGTCATTATATACCAAAAAATTCCATAAGATGACCGTTTTTCATTTTTTAGTCACTTGTGTGTGAAAATGACATGTTATAACAATTAATTTAAAGTAAAGGGAAATATAACAAAAAATGTATCTTTTTACTAAAACATTTTTAAGGTGGGGTTATATAATTGATATCTTTGAATATAAGTATTAATTATAAATATAAATATATTTCCCACATCATGTTATTTTATTTATAATTTTTATACATTAAATAAATTTATTTATGACACAATGATGATGTAGTGATTACCTCATTGCTGGATGATTGAAATAAATGATATTATAATTATTAAAATAAATTTAATTTGAGATTTTTGATTCCATACAATAAATTTTGGATAACATTGAAATGTTAGGTATGATTTAATTCTTTTTTTAAGGAATCAAGTTGTTATTACTTTAAAAAAAATCAATTACTAAATAGTATCAAAATTGACATAAATGAATTTTTAAAACAAACAATATTTTATTAAATGATATAATAGTAAAAAAATATAATATTCTTCAAAATGACATAGATAGTGTTCAAAATTTAATTAATGATCCACTTGGGGTTCTCTTTTCATTTTATAGTAACTATATTAACCATATAGTATAAAAATAAAAGAATATGTGGTAAGAGTTAACTTATTTAACTAAGGGTTAAAGCCAAAACATAAGGATAAATTCATGACATAAACTTGTCTAAAACATATTGGTTGAGAGTATTTAGACCTGTACTCATCCTATCCTAGAAATAAATCAATTTTTAACCATTATAAATCGAAAATAAATTTATAATAAATTAATATTTCAACACTTTTCTAAAATTCCCCTCGTCTATCCAATAAAAGAGAACATGTCCTTATCTTTTATTAACACCTCTATATCCATTTGGCTTAGAAAAAACCCAAAATATTATTCTCCAAAATTACCTCAATTCTTCTTAGAGGCCAACCTTTGGGCATAAAACCAAATCAAGGACTTCTTTTGTGCAAATCAAAAGAATACACCTCAAGAAGAGGTAATCGTTTTATTCTTTCTTTCAAAGTTCTTTTCTTCTTCTACTTCTTCTTCCTAAGTGGTTACCATACTAAAATAATAAATCCAGAATATGATATATAATGAGATTTTTTTATGATTATGGTACAACCATATTCCTCCTTTTACCCATCCTATGAAAAACAATATCACCATTCATGCATGCGTATGACTTTCCATCTCCGCATCGTGGTGTAAACTGTTTTTCATCTATAATTTATTTCTATGGGTATAATAATGATTATAAATGACTTAAATAATAAATATATCATGATATTTTTTATTTAAAATTAATATTCCATCCAATTCTATACCATTTAACCATTAAGTAAATGATAGTGTCACTCCTGCGTACGTACGGCTTACCGTCTCCATGACGCGATGATATTCATCTTCCACGTTCACCATCCAAGAATGATTATAAAAATATATATTAAGAATAAGTATGAAATATATGACATGATAATTTTAATTCAATAGTATATATATATATATATATGTACATATATGTCATTTACTTACTTCAACTTAATATTATAAGAAAATGGAAACAACATTCATGCGTATGTACGGCCTACTGTCTCCATGAAGAGTGTATTACATTTCATATATCTATCAATTATATATTTTTATATTCTGAATATATGTGATATATATATTATGTTATAACGATATAATAAATATTATCAAGAATAACCAATCAAAACACATACAATAAAGAAATTGATTATTACTCAAAACGTTGTATTAACTTTGAATCATTAATAAATGAGTAATATAAAGTCATAAACCAATAATATATGATATCATAAATATTATTATGATTTTGGTACAAGATAATAACATGTTAAAAACTTTTATACAGGAGTTTCATATACATATGAATAGTATCAGACTTAAGGAAAGGGTTAATTTCAAAATCTCATTATTATTTGAGGTCATTGATGTGTAAGTTTCTATTGGGGAATCTTTATCATCCAAGTCCTGTTTCTAAAAATGCTTTCATAAAATGTTTTAATATTATCCTATGTATGTTCAAAGTCATTTTTACCCATGTTTAAATTTTTATAAAATGTTATGATTGGAATCTTTTGTTTGTTTTCCAAACAAGGTACTTTATGACCTTTTTGACCAATTAAGGAAAGAATATTTTTTAACTTATATGGCACAAGTGTCTATTTTATACCATTATTTCACCTTACCATTTTTAAGATTCCCTTACAACCTTACAAGGTTATTTCAAAAAAAAAATTCACAACTTTTAAATGATTTAAAATAAAAATGGATATTTCCCTCAAAGAGTTTTAATGAACTTATTAAATTATTTTCATTTATATCAACAAACTTTGTCAGATTTTATTCTTGTTTGAGGTTTATTTAATTTGATACAATCTTCTATATTATATTTAAGGTTTTGTTATATTTTTTACAATGGATATTCTATTTTTATAACATTCATGTTTTACGGTTAAATTATTAACTTTTCTTATGCTAGTTTTAAATACGAAGGTTTATGTTATGTTTCAACCTTTTCATATGAGGAATGCATTAGACTTTGTAATTAATGGGTGGCCCCTGCTATAGCCCATCGATGAATCGGTAGGTCTCATGAGACAAACTAGTTTCTTGGAATAAGGCCTTGATAGAATATTTTTGTATGGTCTTTGCACTAGGCCTTGACATAGTGGTTATGATATATGACATTATACATTCCCTTGTTATAAGATTACTTGTGGATTTTACATGTGATTATCTGACTAGTATAATATCCATGTGAATGTTTAAATGGTATTGTTTGATTTATTTTTTCCATATTATGATAAAGATATTGTTTTAAAAGGCTTGTGTTTTAGTTTTGTACCATGCCTTAAACATTTATGCCTATTTGTGATAGATTCCACTAAATTGTTTATCCTTACTGAGCATCTAGGCTCACCCCTTTCTTATGTTTTATTTTCCCAGGATGCTAAGAATTGTTTTATGACTGATATGTAAGGTTAATCTAGGGTAAAAATGGATTTCTCAAAGAATTATTTATGTTGTGTTTTATGTTATAAATTGTAATGTAAAGTTCATGTATGTAATCTATTTTAAAAGACTACTAAATTGACTGGTCCTTCTGGACATGATTCTTTATAATCTTTCCAATATATAAAAATAATGCACCGGCTTCGGACTTCTAGGGTCGGGGTGTTACATGAATCAAAGGGAGGTTATCTTTTGTAGTTGGAAATGTATGTGAGAGATAAGACGGAGAGGGCACATGCTGATGTATTAGAGATGACTACTCTATAAAGGGCCAAGATGGGTCAAAATGTGGATCACAATAAGCCTTATAAAGTGGTAGATAATTCTTCATTGACTTCATTGTTTGACCTCAACTTTCTGTTGGAACCACCAAGTTGAGGAACCATGTGAGATGATAGTTAAATGTGTGTCCTGTAGCTATTATAAAAAATATGGAATCACATTTCATTCCTTAAATAAATTTAGGATATTTTGTTGCTATAGGTATAAACTATAAACTCAAAGAAAAATAAAATTGGTCTTAAATCAAAACTAAGAGAGGTATTAAACTCAAATGGTTAGGAAGAAACCCAAATTTTGGGATTATGGTTATTATAAATAAATATACATGATAGATATCTTGTTAGAAAATTAAATCTCAATTCACCTTATAAATATCTTTAGCTAAACTTTTTTAGTAAGTAATAATTCAAACTATAGGGATGAAATTTACTTAAAGGGGGAGAATGTAATAGCCCAAGATTTTACTATATATTATCCTTAAATAAATATTTTATTAATACTGTGTTTCACAAACAAAATCAAAAAAAAGTAAAAAATAATAATGACCATGAAATATTTTGAATAATATATATAACTATTAAAAATTAAATTATCCAATATAAATTAAAGTAACTATATCATAAAACAAATAAAGTAAGAAGAGATGGAATCTGAAAGCAGAATTATTCCTTATGAAGCTCATTTATCCTAAATTGAAAGGGTTATTTCCTTGCTAGGGTTTTCCCTAGACCAGTATCAAGAAAAACTCGAACTATAATGGTTTGAGTAGAAGATTATACAAGGGAAGTTCAATATCATGATGATTTCCATTAGATCCATGCTAGCGGAACCACAACCCAAAACCACAACAAAATATTACCTGATTCTTAGGTCTTATTCAATGATCATAAGGGGTTATGTAATTAAAAAAAGGATAATATCAAAATTTGATAAAATAGTAATATAGATATATGAAGAATTTATACTCTTTGAAAATTAATTTTATTAAAGTCACTATATGTTTAAAAATATATTTTTCAAAAAATTATTTTTATTTCAAGAAAATAAATTTATTGTGATTGAATAATAATAAATATGTCAACACTAGAATGATAAGTAATAGATAACATACCAAAAGTCATTTTTCTATAAAAATAGTTTTTCTCCATATTTTATGTTAAAAATAAAATTTAAAAAAATTTAGGTAGTGAATTTTAAAAAATTAAAATCATTTTTGGATTTATAATGGTTATATTAGTTAAGAAGTATTTTTTAGTTTTTCTAAAATAATATATTTTTAGGTGAATAGTAAAAAATATCAATTTTATAAATATCGTCACTGTTATGAAATTATTTTATTATATGAAAATATTGAAAGTTTTTAAACCTTTTCCTATAAATATTATATGTTATAAATTATAATAAATAATTTTAAAATACTATGTTAAATTTATAAATACATACTCAACATTTTGAAAATTTATGTAGCATTTTAATGAAAATTGTTTTCAACTGTTTTGTTTAATTAATTATAACAAAATGAAAAGGAATTTTTGATTTATTTTATTGTTATATAAATAAAATATTAATGATAATAAATATTTAAATCCATTGGAATCAATATCATTGAAAATTCTATCATATTCATAAATATTTTGGCTCAAAAATACACTTTTCAAAAAAAATGGGTTTTTACGTGTTACATGTGCTATCATTAAGATTAATTCCCCCACAAATATAAAGTTAATTTGATAAAATTATTCTTATATTTAAGATGATAGTTTTCAATTTATTTTATATGTAAAATTTCATTTTTAGGTATAAAATTTAGATTATTAGTATTGATGTTAATTACCATGATAATGGTGAAATAATTATTTTTAAATTTATATGTTTTATTGATATAAATGAATTTATATAAAATAAATTAAATGGAACCACTTTAAATAATTAATACAAAATGATGTATATATATGTATATATTAACACTCATTTAATTGGTAATCAATACTAAATAAGATTAAGAATCCATAATGGTCTACTAAAATGGTTTTTGTATACAATATATGTTTTAGTTTAAAAGTCAATTTAATAATAATAAGAAAATAAATTTAATTAAATAGATGTTAAATTTAGTTTCACAAAACCTAAATTTGCTTATAAATTTTATCTTATATGTTTATTAATAATTCAATTACTAAAGTAAGAAAAATAGTTACTAAGTTAAAAACTAAAAAGGAAAAGGTTATAAAACTTTATATAAAGGCCTTAAACTACTCAATATTGTCTCCAAATTAATTTTGGGTAGTAAGTTATACCTAAAACCCCTTAAAAATCAAATTTTACCAAAAACATAACCTTTTAACCTTGAATAATGAAAGCACGTGATTGAAATGTAAAGTGTGTATCCAAAACTACCCTTCTCTCCCCTTATAAAAGGATTTGACTTCCACCCTTTAAAGATACATATCACCATTAAATTCATCCTTTAAAATATGTAATTTATATCTCTATATAACCCTATCCCACAAACCTAATCCCCTATTCATTCATAGTTATACTATTCCATTCAATTTCAAGGGAATATATAACGGGAATATCAAGCCTTCGATGTAAGTATTATATTCTTCTTAAGATTTTCTTCTTAATATTACTCTTCCAAATACCTTTCCAAAATAAAAAATATGATGACTCAAGTATCATTATTATATTATTATATTTTTATATTAATTTTATAACCATTTTTTATTCATTTTTATTCACTTATAAAAAACAAAAGAATATCATTTGTGCCTTGCGCAAACTACCACCTCCACAAAGAGAAATCGTTTATTTTTCAATGCCACCTTTCATGGATGGTCTTAATAGTGGTAATTATGAATATATATGATATATATAATATACTTTTTACTATTAAATACCAATTTAATATCCATATTAACCCCCTAAAAAATGTTCAGAAATGGGAGTGCTAATTGTGTGTACGTACGGATTGCCACCTCCATAATGAAACATATTTCATTTTTCATCAAGATTTTAATACATTATACAAAGATATTAAAATATGGTTCAAAATAGTAATAAATTAAAAATAATATCATTATTATTATTTTATAATTAAATTATGTCAAAATAAACACCTCCTTAACCATAACTACCAATCAAGTTAAATCATGTTCAAGTTGGGGTCCATTTAAACACCTACATGAACAACGATTTAAAATATGATTATGAATGACTATGGGAACATTAAAATTATTATTATTGTGATATAGTAATAAAATAATGATTATTATATGGTTATATAAATATTATATTAATTATTTAACTTATCATGAAAGTAACATTTTCATTTACTAAAATTACAGAAATAAATCGTTATCAATTCAATTTTCACATAATGTAACCAAAACACATATGGAATACACTAAAAATATTTTCAATAAATATAAGTCATATATTACATAATATAAAATAATATATCAATAATGAACTTGGTATCAAATTATGGGTAATGAAATCAAAATTATTAGACATGCGAAAAATGGTCAAAGTTATTAACACATGATTATCATAATATGCTATAACTCATTAATATAATCAAGATAAAGAATTATAATAAGGATTATAAATGGGTAATATTTATGAGTAATGTTATTAAATATTATATAAACTTAGATATAACTTTTTTACAGTAATTTAGAGTGTCATCAATAAAGAAAATAAATAAGGTAAGGGTTTTCATCTCAATTTTATTTCATTGAGACATGTTTATGTTTTACACCGTGTTCACATATGTATGGTCTAATTTATACCCCTTAATAATTTTTATATCATTATAATATTATTTTTAAATATATTTAATATTCAATTTCATGTTATCTTTACCATATGGTTTTTAATAAAATGTTTCAAAATTTGTAAGTGTTTGTTGTCTCAAGTTCACTTTTATTGAGACATGAAATCATGTTTTTTACATATTTATTTTAAAGTGATTTGGTAACGGACCTATTACTTTCATATATTCAAAATACCATTAACTAAATTATATATTATTTTCCATTTTATTTTATCCCTCTCTTTTCCATTTTATTTTTACAATACCATTATAGTAAGTGTTTCTTTGTCTCAAATTGGAATCCCTAGAGGCTTGTTTAATCATACATCATGATTCCTTTTAAATGGTTTGAATAATCCCCTATTTAAAATTTTTATGATGATACTATTATATTTCATGATATTAAATGTTCTATTTTAATTTATACCTCTCAGGGGGTACTGATTCAAAAGTTACAAAGGTTTTGAGGAGTTCTTGTGACTCAATTCTCTTGCATGGATCATAGTCACTCATATTATTATATTTTATTTCATGATTGATCTACTATAACACCATTAAATTTTAAAATAATATCATTATGTTTGATATAATCTTCAGTATGAAACATTGAGCTTAAAAGATCTAAATATTATATAACTGTTATAACATAGCCACTAAATTGGCGGGTATAAATATTATTAACTACTTTAAGAAATATATATATATATACATATATATGTATATATATATATATCCATACATATATTTATTTATATATAAATTTACAACTCAGTATAAATTATTTATAACTTCTTCATAAATAATCAATGAATTTTTGTAAAATTATCTTTATTCTTTAAAAATTATGTTTTCTTTGATAACGATTTTCACTGCTTTTGGTGAGAAAATATTATAATTAATTTTTAGAAAATTTAGAAAATTTATTTAATAAAATTAACTTCATTTTGAAAACCATCATATAAAAATTAACATAGGTTAAAAAATTTGTATATTTTGGAATATATTTATTTTTCAGTGAATAGTGAAAAATACCGATTTTTGTAAAACTTTAATTTATTTTAAATAAATTAAGTGATTAAAATTCCCATTGTGTTTTTAATATGATTTAAAGTAAAATAATTATTTTTTAGTTCTATTTAATCCAATTAATTATATTTTAATCATATTTATATTGTATTTTAGTATAAGTTTATTTTTGGATTTAAAACAGGATATTACTTAAAACTGTTTTAAAGTGCATAATGTTTCTCCTTTTAATTAATTAAAATAATACGTAATTAGAAATATTTTAAATGAAATATATAGATTATATATCAATAAATATAAATTTTTATTCATATAATAACTATTATTAGTCATAGAGTTAATATAAAATCATTTTTTTCTTTAAAAATAAACTTCTTAAAAACCCAATTTTTAGTTGTGTATGTGGGTTCAATTTTAAATAAAAATTTCCAATTATGTGAATTAAATTTGGTAAAATGGACACCATATTTTTAATCATAATAATTTATATTATAAAATAATCAAAACTTAATTTTTAACTTTAATGAACAGTGAAAACAGTAAAAAAATCTAACGGGTAAGGTGAAAACAGGTTTATCAGGGGTTAAATTAAAAAGATAATGGTAAAAATGAATTAAAAACTTGTAAAAAATAGATTGTATGGCCATATTTTTAGATTATAATGTATTATTCTTGATAATTTATGGCACACTACCACCTCATGAACCGATGGCATCCATTTTTCATCATCGCCAATCACAAATTGCTATAATGATTTATTTAAAGTATATATATGATATTTTTAACATATTTGTACTTATGGATTTATTATATCACATTTACCTTCTTACTTTCCATTCTATGGGGGGTACGATAACATCTCTTTTGTGTATAGTGGATTTCCTCCCCACGAAGCGATGTGATTCATTTTTCACTAAAACTTTACATAGAAGTTAATAAGGATAAAATAATCAATATATGTGATATAAATTATAATTATTATTTTCATGACATATTTATCATTCTGAAAATATAATATGTCATTTTATTTTTTACACTAACAAATGCTAGCGTCATTCATGCGTGCGTGTGGACTACCTCCTCCACCAATCAATGTGATTCTTCATTATTCACCACAACACATAGATGAAATATATAAGTATATTTAATGAAATAATTTGGTATTTATGATATGATTATAATTTTTTAGAGATAAAATATTACTTACCTTCTTTACATAATGCTCAATTTGAAATGAAAACATTACTCATGCCTACGTATAGCAAATCATCTCCATGATCATAATGTAGTTTATTTTTCATAACCATAATTAATTATTGGTTCCAAAGTATAACTTATAAATAAATATGGTAATAATTTCGTGATTATTATTTTTAAGATGTTTAAATAAATACCTATTTGACCACGGTCAACACACTAAATCTATTTTGAAATAATGAAACGAATGTCATCAAAACACCAGACATGGATATAACAGATTATGTATTTAAAAATATCATTAAAAAGAAATAAAATAAAAATTTTAAGTACAATAATTAATAAAGGTTTATTATACAGAAGGTTCAAACATGTACTTAGAAAGTTGGGCTAGAGTTAAGGGTTTCTTAACTCAATTTCCTTTCATTGCATTATAATACTTCTTCATTGATTTTGTTATGCTATGATTATGTGTGAATTGATATATAAATTGTTTTATTATATATTTATAGTTGTTTTTTGTGGACTTACATTTATTACACATAGTCACTCTGTTGATTAATTCACAATTCAATTATATGATCATTGTAAGGGTTTCTCATCTCACTTTTATTTTTGTGAGACATTTTCCATATTCACCACTTATTTTTTATTAAGTTATGTATATATTACTCATGAATGTATTTTATGATTATTTTTATTTAAATTGTTTAGATATACAAATACATATGAGGTTATCTTTTTAATGGGTTTCGATCCATAGATTACCAAAGTTGTCAGGAACTTCATCTCAATTTCCTTTCATTGGTACATATTTTGATGTTATGAACCTATATTATTTTATGAGATATATATAAAGACCCTTTGACATGTAATATCATGAATTTATCTATTTTCATGATATTTAAAGTTTTTTTAATTTTATTCTTTCATTGGGATTACGGATCAAATATTTCCAAAGTGGAAATAGACATTTCTTTTAAAAGATCATGTTTTAAAGTTTTATTTCAAACATTATTTATCTTTCAAGCCTGTGTTTTTAGAATTATTTTATGAATGTAATTATATGGAAATGAAGGTCTTATAAAATAATTGTTTTCTTTCTTTCAAAGTTTTCCAAAAAAATGAATCTTGTTGCGAAATGTTTGAATTTTATTAATAAATAAAAAAAAGAATGTTCTATTATAATTTTCACAGAGATAAAGACTTTCCTACCAACATAACCAATATTTTAAGTTTGTATTACTTTACAATATTTCATTTTTTATTCAAATAAAAACCCAATTTATCTTTTTATAAGTATTTTGGTATTGATTTTTTTAAAATAAATGGATATTTTGATATATAAAGGATATTTTCATGCATAATTAAAAGAGTTTTTAATGGTTTTATGATGAAAATGAAATTTTCCATGATTTATGATTCGGTTAAGATTATTGGGAATTGATTACGGTGATGGGTGGTTCTGTTATAAACCAAGAAAGTTTGGTTAGGTTATAAATTAATGATAGGTGGTTTTTTTATTAACCAAGGATGGGTGGTTCTATCATAAACTAAATATGGGTGGTTCTGTGATAAAACAAGGATGGGTGGGTTTGTGATAGCCCTAAAATTCATTGGGTACTCTTGAGAAAGAATATAACCATACTATTTATTACATTTTTAAGAGTGATATGAAGATACAATCCCAATATACCAACATGATTAATTTGTACTTATTATGGGTTTTAAACATTTACTTTGATTAATATTGGCATCACATGGATCGTTATTTATTGACTTACATGAATCTTTAATTTGTTAAAGATTTATTCATTTTTACATATTTATTTATCCAAGTATTTATGGGTATGAATATTATTATTTTATACTCATTCACTTTGATTATGTCATTATACCCTTATGTTTATCTTACTATCACTGATGACATTCAATTATTAACACTTATGTTTACCGTTACTACCCATTAGAGCTCACCCTTCTTCTGTTTCATTTTCCCCAGTTTTTCAAGAATAATGTTAAATGAATTATTTCTATAAGGTTTTCATATGGATTATTATAAAGACTTAATTTGAAATAATAAAATATGGTTTAAGTGAGAGAAATGCTCATTTAAAGACATGGGTATTGTTCATGTAAGAATTTTTCCAAATTTTATAAGACTCTAAACCTAAAAGTTCCTTGATAATGTAAGTAATACAATTTTTCCTTTTTATTTTCAAGTGTTGGATGTAAAAATTTGGGTCACCTTCATCAATATCAAATATGAAAATGTGAAGTTTGTGTTTTTTTGCACTAGATTTGGGAGTTCTGAGAGGAGGGTTTTGATAACATTGGAGATTCAGATGTTTTCACATGAGTTTATCTTAAGAGTTATGTATACCATAATGGTTATATAATATTAAGTTTGATCATAAGTTTTATAGTTCCTAGGTAGGATCAAGACCACTAATAGAGGGTGAATTAGTGGTTCCTTTTTCTTTTATAATAAATTTTTTCTTAACTATTTTAGTAAACTTTATTAACCTTTAAAAACTTGTTAAGATTATACTCCACTCAAGTATAACTTATCAATATCACTTTTTGTATGTAAAAAATAAAAAGAGAATGTAGCACATGATATTTAAAGTTTCGATACAAAGACACACTCCTTTCCATGTTGGATAGTTCAACCAACAGAGATTATTCCAAAAAATTCTTTTCGGAATACTAATGGAAAAGTAGTGAACAATTCTACATTCCGAGTATTAACATTCCTACTATATTTGGTTATACACACCCCCCCCCCCCAACTATTATTTTTAATATCCAATTTCCCACAGCTAGTTATATAACCCAACAAGATAATACTTTTCAAAAACTAGTAAGAATCCATAATTATAGGATTCAATTTTCTTCTCCATTTTCTGATCCACTTCAGAAAGTATTCACTTCCTCCACAAGTAAGATGAACTTCACATTTTTACACTATTCAATAACACAACAATTATCTAAGGAACTGGTTGGTTTTAAAACTTCTTCTAGAACCTCAATCTGGAATCCTTCTCAGAAAAAGTTAGTACAATCTTCCTTAGTTTGGTACCCTCAGTATGATGGGGTCTATCGGATTGGCCTAAGTATGACACTCCTTTTTCACTTCCTTCTTCAATTGAGTAGAAACTCAATCCTGAACTTAAAATTCCTATGTCCGATGGAACTTGTTCTGATGAACCATACTCTAATGGATGTCGCTCTGATGGGATTACTCTAATGTAACATCATCCTAGAACTCACTCCATTAATTGGATTGAACCTCACTCAGATAGACTCTTTCTAATTTAACTTCCTCAGCTTCAACCTAAAAACAAAATTTGGTTGGAAACTTGATTCATGTAAAAACAAATTTCAGAGATCTCAGCATCCATTAACAATTAAATTTTTTTCAAACATTACAAATGGACTGAGATCTCCATCTATAGACACACAAGAATGGTAAAAGTGAGAAAACCAATTTCACTTCCCACTTAGAGAAATTCATAATCCTGTATTTATTGTGCATTTATGTCTTCAACTTTTACTTCTTTAAATTTTATCAAAACTTCTGAGAGATTTTCCAGTCTTCAGACTTCTTTGAGTTTATAGACATTTCTTCATTATGATTATTCATTATGACTCACCATTCCAATTATTCATTATGATCAAGGCATACAATAGATTATTTATTATGTTTCCCTATACCTAATGATCATATATTAAAACCATATAACTTCTTATTATGATGAAAACACATGTAATATTGAAGTTAGACCATTACAATGACCTCTTATAAACACTAAATGTCTTCCCATACAAATGATCTATATCAACTCTTAAATATAAGAAATTGAAAACCATTCTGAAATATCTTGAAATTATTTCCACTTTTATTCAAATCCTCACACCAAAATCCCATATCCGATGAAGTTAATAATCTGATGTATTTATTGGTTTCAATATGTGTATGCTAGTTTAGTATATCCTTCACTCTAATTAATGTAATCTGTGTCGGTCCGATGAGTCTTTACCTCTTCTTGGGAAATAGTCAAAACTTTTTTTCTTTTTTTCTTGACCCAATTGTAAGATAAAAAAGTATGAATTCTTTTTTCTTTACCTAATAGAAATACAATTCAATATTTCTCAATTCTATCACTAATATAACTATATATACAATGTCTTAAAGATAACAAAAATTTATAAAATGAATTGGTGTTATAATCCATTATGATGGATCGATGGAATGCCTCATCCAAGAGACCAGTTCAAGTAGTTTTGACTTTATCAACTTATTTCTTTATTGGATTACAATCCTCATCAACTTCTTCTTTAAAACCCCTTATCTAGTATCATGAGTTACTCATGACTTTTAAAACGTTTAAGACTAGATTTCGCATCGTCTGACTTATATTGGGAAGTATTGTATCTTCCCCAGCTTTCCAGAAATTTATTTATTTTCAAATAAAACCTTAATATGATTGGCATCACCATATCTCCCCCTTTACTTTATAATTCGAGTACCAAAATTTTTCAAGATAACTTATGATATATGAAATATGAAATAGCAAAGAATCATTATTTTTTCATTGAATCCATTCATATTCTAAAATAATTCCTCATTATAATCACCAATATCATTCCAGACTCAATACGATTTCTAGTAGCTTCTAAATTTTTATCAACATCCCAATCTGATGGATCGTATTGACTCATGTCGATGTGCTAGATATGATAGTTTGGATTCAATTGATATGTCGATGGTTCTAGATCTGATTGAAAAATTTAATTGGTATTTCCATTACCTTATTCAATATTCCTTCTTTATTCAACATAATAAACATATTGTTCTATTGACAACAAATGAAACCAAACTAAATTAGGGTCCAACATGTTCAAATTCTTAGACACCCCTTTTGAGTTATTAATTGATGGTATCTTAAAGTGATTCGTGACACTTAAGAATATTTTTTATTAAGTTGAAGTATATGTAAATATTCAGTTTAACGTGATGTATTCCTTTACATTTTATAAAAATAAGTTTTAAGGTATCGATAAAATTTAGCTTTTATATGATCTTGGATATTGAGGAAATTTAGGGAACACATGTTTAATCATATAGATGACTATGAGATTGAAAATTTTTTTGGTTACAAAGTGATTAATGTTATTTCATAAGAAGGTCGCTATATTTTTGGGCTTGTAAAATGAAATGTATGATATAAAATTTGAGGTTAAAACACTCTTCAATGTTGATGTTGTTAAGCTAATTTGAGATATATGGTTATTTCAAAATGGAATTATGTAGTCTAAACTTTGGGTATTACTGTTGATTTTTGGAAATTAATGTATTATTTTATGATATGAATGTTTATTACTTTTGGGGATTATCTTACCATGTTCTAACCATTTTAGTTTTGGTAAATGTCTAAGTATAGTGGGAATAGCTTGATAATCCATTTTACAGTAATCTGGTCCTTTAAAATTTTGTTTTAATGCTTTGATCATGAAAATTTCATCTTTAATACTCATTATTTAGAGAAAAAGATAATACTTAGATGGAAAATTATTAAAGAAATTAATTTCAATGTATCAAGTAATTTTATTTACTTATTTACTTATTCTATATTCTAAAGAATTCCTCAACCCTAGGAAAATTATCTTGAAAAATTTATCTATTAGCATCATTTCTGATGATATCAATGACATTTTTCATACCTATTTGGTTTATGGTTTTTTGGTTGTTGACTTTCTCATGGTCATTCGCTTTCTTGTGATCAATGATTCCTATCACTTTCCCTAATTATTTAGACATTAAACTTTTATTGCATGTAAAAATCTTCACTTCCCACCTATGTTATCCAATTTGGAAACCTATATTGAGTTATTCTAGAAGACCTTCATACTTCCTTCCCTCCCTTATCAAGTGGATGATTTATTAACCATTTATACGATGTAGGTTTTCAAAAATAGTATTTGAAAATAGAAACCATTTTCTTACTGGGTTAAAGTAAAAATTTAAAGGATTATATTTATTAAATTGGTGGGATGTAACACCCCAAGATTTTATAAGAAGAACATTATTTTTTATAGCGGCTTCATCACACAACATCGAGCTTAGATGACCCTTGAATTATATAACCATTATAACCTATTAGTCAATTTAATGGGTATGAATAGTATTAATCATATTAAGAAATATATATATATATATATATATATATATATATCCCAATCAATTTAAATTATTTATAAATTATTAGTATATAATTGATCAATTTTAAGTAAATTAACTTTATTTTTCAAAAAAAATCTCCAAAAAATGTTCTTATTGTTTTTTCTGAGAAAATATGATAATTAATTTTTGGAACTTTTAGAAAATTTATCTTATTAAATTAAATTCATTTTTAAAACCAGAATATCAAAATTAAAATAAGGTGAAATTTTGAGATTTTGGAGGAAATATTGATTTTTTTTAGTGAATAGTGAAAAATACCAATTTTTATAAAAAATCATTTCCTTTCAATAAATTAAGTAATTTCAAAGTCCCATTAAGTTTAGAATATTATTTAAAGTAACATCTGATTGATTTAGTTATACTTAATATAATTAATTTCATTTTAATCATCATTATATTTTATTTTTGTATAAGTTTATATTTAGGTTTGAAAACGGTATTTTTCTAAAAACTATTTTAAATTGCATAGTGTTTAACATTTTGAATTAATTAAAATAATACCTAATGAGGAATGTTTAAATTAAAATTTATAAATTATATATAAATATATATTCATATATATTCATTAAAAAAATTATTATTAGTCATATATGTAATATAAATTCAACTTTTTCATAAAAAATACACTTCTTGAAAACCCACTTTTTCATCACATCAGCAGGTTTAATTTTAAATTAATTTTATCCAATTATATGAATTGAATTTTGTAAAATGTATTCTTTATTTTGAATCATCATAATTTATGTTATATAATAATTCAAACATATATTTTCCATAATGAATATTGAAAACAGTAAAGATAAATTATCATTGTTAAGGTGAAAACAGGTTTACTAGGGGTTAAACTAAAATGATAAGGGTTAAAAAGACCTAAAAACTTGACTAAAATCGATTTTATAGAAATATTTGGACATTATAATGTATAATTAACTATAATGGTTCATTTTTTATCCTTATTTCATGTGAAAAAAGTGGGTAAGCATTTTTCTTTTCAAAAATTACATGTGAGCCACTCGCCTCTCTTATAAAAGGGTTATCCACCCTCCTCTCCTCTCCAAACCTTCAAATCGACTTGGACTAGAAAATACCTACATAAATATATTACTTAATTCCCTACCCAAATCCTAGATTTATTATTTTTATCATTAATCCATCCTAAGAATGATTTTGGTTCTTACCTAAGTAGGTTGTCTAAATAAGAGGTATTGTGCTTAAACAAAAGTTTTTATTTTATTTATTCTTCCACCTCCTTCAAATATTATTTAATTTTTATGATATAATATCAAAATTATCTAACATATACTCATATTATATTATTTTTATTTCATAACCTAAATACATATCCTCTTCCCTCAAATGGTATATAAAATCATCATCCATGTGTATGGGGGACTACTGTTTCACGAACTGATGTCATTCGTTTTCCATTTCATGGTGGATACAATAACAGTGCTCATGTGTATGGTAGACTACCACCTTGCGAAGTGATGTGATTCATTTTTCACTAATGCTTTCAATGGAAGTTAATAAAGGTAAATTAAATTATTATATGTGATATAAATGAAATATTTATTATATTAATGAAATATTTATCACTCTTAAAATATAATATATCATTTTCTTTCTTACACTAAAAAATGATAATGTCGTTCGTGCGTACATGTGGTCTACCACCTCCATGAAGCGATGTGATTATTTTTTCAACCAAAAAACATGGATGACATATATAATTATATTGAATTAAATAATATTTTATTTATGATATGATTATAATTGAGTAAATATAAAATATTACTGACCTTTTTTCTATAATGATCGTTGTAAAATGGAAATTACACTCATGCGTACATACGGTCTGTCATCTCAATGATCATATCATAATTGATTTTACATAACCATAATTATTGATTGGTTTTAAAAGTATAATTTGTGAATAAATATTATAATTATTTCACTATTAATATTTTTTATATGTTGAAATAATGACCTCTTCGACCACAGTCAACACACCGAATCCTTTTTGAAAAAATGAATTGAACATCCTCAAAACACCTAGTGTGGACTTAACTGATTAGGTATTTAAATATATTATTAGAAAGAAATAAAATAAATGGTTTAAGTATAAGTAATTAAACCTATAAAATTTTCTTAATAAATTAAATAATTAATATAAGTTTATCATATAGGAGGTTCAAACATGTATAAAGAAAGTTTGACTAGAGGTGAGGGTTTCTTAACTCAAGTTCTTTTTGTTGGGTTATAAATATTATTCATTGACTTTGTTATGTTTTGTTAATTGATCTATAAATTGGGGTATTATATATTTAAATATTTTTTTGGATTTAAATTTATTACTCATAGTCACTCCATTTATTTATTGTCAATTAAATGGTATGATCACTGTAAGGGTTTCTCATATCACTTTTATTTCTATGATACATATTTCATATTCACTTATTATTTTTATTGTGTGGTGTACATGATTCTAATTAATTTATTTTATGATTATTTTCATGAAAAATATTAACATTTAAAAATCCATATATGTTTCTCTCTTTCATGTGGTTTCGATCCAGATATTACCAAATCCATAATGGAATTTATCTCAATTTCCTTTCATTGAGGAATGTTTTGATGTTATACACCTATATTATTTTATGAGGTGTATATACAGCCCATTTTTTCATGTTAAATTGTGAATTTATCTATTCTCATGATATTTAAAGTCTTTTTAAATGTTATTATTTCATGGGGATTACGATTCAAATGTTTCTGAAGTGGTAAGACGTAACACCCCAACCCCAGAAGCTCGGAGCTGGGGAATTATTTTAATACATTGGAATGATTACAAGGAATCATGTCCCAAAGGACCAATATATTTAGTAGTATTGAAAAATATATTACATGAATAAACGTTTCATTACAATTTCTAACATAAAATAAAACATTGATAATCATTTTATAATGTCATTATTCCCCTTACTTAACCCTGCATATCAATTATAAAACATTTCATTGTGGCATCCTAGGAAAATAAAACATAATAAAGGGGTAAGATCATATGATCAGTAAGGTTAAACAATATAGTTAAAGCTATCATAAATAACCATACACTTTAAGGAAAGTATAAAACTGAAGCACAAAACTTTTCAATATTAACTTGAACATAATATGGAAAGAATAAATAAAATAATTCCATTTAAACAATCACATGGATATTATAATAGTCTAATAATCACATGTAATATCAATAACTAAACTAATATGAGGGAATGCATAATGACGGACATCTGAAACATATCATCGAGGCCTCATCCAAGACATCTAAAATTAAATGGTTAAGGTCTCATCCAAATCCATATATAAAAATAAATGGGCAAGGCCCCAGCCAAATCCATATCTAATTTGTCTCATGAGACCTATCGATGCATCGAGGGGATATATTTGTCCTTTTTTATCACTTACTAAGTAAAATACATTCCTCATATGAAAAGGGTGAAACATAACATAAACACTCGTATTAAAACAAACATATGAAATGTTAATACTTTAACCATAAACCATGAATTTTATTAAAATATCACATCCATATATAAACATATCATAAACCCTTCAATAAAATATGTAAGATTTTATCATAATAAATCAATCTCAATTAATCATAAAATCCAACAAAGTATGTTGACATAGATGAAAATAATCTAATAAAATCATTATAACTATTTTAGAGAAATATCCCTTTTTACTTTGAAAACATTAAAATTCACACAATTTATAAATGAAGACATTTAGAAGACATTTTTGAATGAAAATTTCCCATTCCACTTTGAAACATTTTAAAGGAAATAACATTTTAAAACATTTATGTCCATATTAATAAATCGTTAAACTCATTTTGAGAATGTGGACATTAATAAGAAAGGTTTAGAAGTATAAATCTTCAAAACATTTATAATGATGTTTTGGTTAAATATTACCTTAAATAAAACCTTTAAAATATTAATTTTGAAAAAAAATTAAGAAACATGGACATGAATGATAAATATAACCCAATAAACACTTATGCATAAACAATATGGGATAGTAATGAGATTTAGAAATTAACCCTTACCTTAATTTTGATACTCTCTGTATGTGTCGAAAACACCTATATAATGTTTTTTAATATATTATTAACCTGTACCAAAATCATAATAATATTTATGATATCATATCTGATTGTTTTATGACTTTATATTACTAGTTTATTAACAATTCCATGTAAATGCAACATTTCGGTTAATAATCGCTTTCTTTATCGCATATGTTTTGACTTTTAATTCTTGATCGTATTACTTAGATCATGATACCATGATTTATATATAATATATATTCAGAATATAAAAATATATAATCTATAGATTTATTAAATGGAATACAATATTCATGGAGATGATAGGTCGCACGTACTCAAGAACGTTGTTTCCATTTTCTTATCATATTGAGTGGAAGAAAGTGAATGAAATATTTGTGTATATATATATATATATATATTATAGTAGAATTATTATGTAATATATTTCATACTTATTATTAATATATAGTTTTATAATCATTCTTGGATTGTGAATGTAGAAGATGAATCTCATCACATCGTGGAAACAGTAAGTCGTACGTACACACGAGCGACGGTATCATTTCCTTAATGGATAAATTGTATATAATTTTATGGAATATTAATTGTAGGGAAATAATATCATTTTATATTTATTATTTAATTCATTTATATTAATCATTATACCCATAAAAATAAAGTGTAGATGGAAAATAGTTTACATCACGGCGTAGAGATGGTAAGCCATGCGTACGAACGCATGGTGATATTGCTTTTCATTAGATAGTTAAAAGGAGTAATATGGTTGTCACAAAATCATAATAACATCTCAGAATATATTATATGAAGGAGTTATTATTTTATTATGGTATAAACTTATAAAGAGGAAGTAGAATAAGAAATGAACTTTGAAATAAGGGATAAAACAATTGCCTCATCTTCGGGTGTCTCCTTTTGATTTGAATTAAATGACTACTTAATTTGGTTTTATACCAAAAGGGTGGCCTCTAGAATTAATTTAGGGAAGTTGGAAGGATATTTGGTAAGGTTTTTCCTGAGTCAAAGGGCTTTGGAGGTGTGAATAAAAGATAAGGAGAAGTGTCCTTTTATAGGAGAGGTGAGAGACACTCTAGGAAAGTCAATAAATATTAATTTATTATAAATTAATTTTCAATTTATAATGGCTAAAAAAGTTATTTATTTTGAGGAAAAGATGAGGATGGGTCTAAATACTTTCAACCAATATGTTTTAGGCATGTTAGGTCATTAATTTAACTTATTTTTGGATTTAACCCTTAGTTAATAAGTTAACTCTTACCATGTCTTCTTGTATTTGTATACTATATGGTTAATATAGTTACTATAAAATTCCAAAATAACATAAAGTGGGTAATTAATAAAAAATTTAATACAATATAATTCGGTTTTTTTAATCTTATATTTTTATTTCTATTATATCATTTAATAAAATAGTGTTTGTTTTAAAAATTCATTTATGTCAATTTTGAAAATATTTAATAATTTTTTTTTAAGTCATAAAAACTTGATTCCTTAGAAAAAAGAATTAAATCAAAGATAATATGTCATAATAGTCCAGAAAAAATCATGTATGACATCAAAATTTTCAAATTACATGTATTTTAATATTTATAATATCATTTATTTGAATATTTCATTAATAAGGTAATCAGTGTATCATCATTGTGTCATAAATAAATTTATTTATTTAATATCTAAAAATTATAAATAAAATACCATGATTTATCAAATATTTTTAGGTTTATAATGACTATTTATAGTTTAAGAGATAATTTATATAAACCAAATCAAAAAAATTTGTTAGGAGATACATGTTGATGTTATATTTCCTTTTTCTTTAAATTAAATATTATAAAAGGTCATTGTCACACCGAAGTGGTTCCATGGGATCCTAAAGTCAGCCAAAGGATAATCATGATCATCCATATATCATCCAATAGTATTAGGACCAGTTTTAGGGTGGTTTTATATTATTATCATACAATTTTTTTACACTCATTTACATGATTTAACCTTTAACCATGGAAAATAAAAAAAATTACTGAAGTTACTAATCATAATGTCCAAAAATAAAAGGTACCTATTTATACAATTTTTAAATTATGGTTAAAAATAAGGAATCCATTTTTCTAAATTCAAAACAAATAATTCGTATAAATTAATTTAAAATTAATTCCCATTGTCAAAACCAGAAAATGGATTTTTAGGAAGTAAAAACTATCAAAATATTGACATGTGTTTATGTCTAATTTTAATATGAAATTACTTCCAATTATAAAAATTGGATTAAATGATAAAAACATAAAACAATTAAATTTTAAAACTAATTTAAAACATAATCTAACTATCTAAATAATTTAGATGAAAAAGATTTTTCGAATTAAAATGCAGTATTTTTCACTATTCATTAATATATGAAAGTTAACAGAAAAACACTGAAAATTTATCCAAAATAAATTTTTATGTACCAATTATAAAGATGAATTTTTTTTTCAAATTTAATATATAAAAGTGTTAAATTTTGTATTTAAAAAGGGTTCCCTATTAAAAGGTGGAAAAATGTATTTTTTGAAAAATACTTCTTTTATCTGAAAAATTGATTTTTTTTCTCATATTATCTCTAATAAACATGTAAGATAAATGTTAAAATTATATGGGATATATATAAAATTAAAATTTTGGTTAATACTATTCATAACCACATTTTAAATGTCTATTTTGATAGGTCATGGTGCGCTCGAACTCAGAGTTGCATGTAGTAAAAGCTATTGAATTATTAAGAAGAAGTGTATGTTTGAAGCTTGGGGTGTTACATAAGAGACTTTTATTAAAAAAATAAAATTTTAATGTTTTCTTTAAAACTATATTTATATTCCAATCCTATTTTTTTAAAATTATTTTATGAATATAATTATATTTATATGAGAGCTTTATAAACGATAATTTTTCTTTATTTCAAATTTTACAAAAAAAGTAATCTTTGTACAAAATGTTTGACTTTATTTACAAATGAAAAAAGGAATTTTCTATTTTAATATGTATGGTGGTAATGAATTTCTTATCATAAAAACCATTATTCAAATTTTAGATTCATTTAAAATATTTCATGTCTTCTTAAAAGAAAAACCCTCTTTCCCCTTTTCTGAGTATTTTGGTATTGAAATTATTTTTTAAATTAAATGAGTACTTTGATACTCTAGATATTTTTTCATACAGGGTTAAAAGATTTTTTATAGTGTTTTGTGATGAAATTGAAAGCTTTTATGATTTATGGTTAGGTTAATTTTCTTATGAATTATTTAAGATGAAGGGTGGATTTGTTATAAACCTAGTATGGGTGGTTATATTATAAACCAATTATTAGTGGTTCTATGATTAACCAAGGGAAGATAGTTCCATGATAAACCAATGATGGGTGTTTCTATGATTAAAAAAAGGACAGGTGGGTCCATGATATCCCTCCAATTAATTGGGTACTGCATAGATGAAAGTTGACCATACTAGTTATTCTATTTGTAAGAGTGATATAAAGATAATGTACCAAGATGCCAATAAATTTTATTTATACTTTCTATGGGTTTTTAACCTTTAATTTGATTAATATTGACATCACAAGCCTCATGATTTATTGAATTTAACGAATTTCCATTGTTAAATATTTATTCCCTTCCATATATTTTTGATCCACATGTTTATGGGTATAAATACTCTTATTATATGATGATGTAATTTGATTATCTCATCATACCATTATGCTCACATAATTATCACATATTACATTTAATTATTAATGCTTATGTTTACCATTACTGGTCATTTGAGATCACCCTTATTATTTTTCATTTTACCTAGGTTATCAAGAATGGTTTTAAATGAATTATTTATAGAAGGGTTTCACATGGAAGATTATGATGACCTAATGTGGAATAAGTAAACATGGGTTAAGCGGGAAAAATTATCATATAAATACATGGGTAATGTTTATGTAAGAATTTTTCCTAATTATATAAAAGATATAAACCCAAAAGGTCCTTGAAATTTTAATTGATGCTATTTTTCCCTTTGATGTTGTATGTTTTGGATGGTGAATATTGGATCACCTTCATCGGTATTAAATCCAGAAATATAAAATTTTGTTTTATTATAACGGAATCTCGGAGTGCGAGTATGGGATTGTTATATATATTCTAAACCAGATGATTTAAAGATGTTTCCACATTATTTTATATTGAAATTATGTTTCAAACTAAAGTATTCTTCCTCAATGATTTTAATTTCGTTTTAAAATTCATTTTTTTCAAGAATAAATCCCATCTCATTTAAGGGATTTTTTCTTCCAACTCCATGTTTTTACTTCCCATGAATTTTATCCTTTCCATAGTGAAAACTAAATTTGTTTTTATCACCAATGATCACTTTATTCCCCTTTTTAAATTTTCAATAAAATGTTTCTTTATCATTTTAATTATGTCGGTTTTCCAAAAATTATTTTAAAATGTTTAAATGGTTTTTCTATCTTTTTAAAATAAAATGATTTATCATCCACTCAAAAGTTTTTAAATAAAATTTATGTATTTTCAATTTTCCTTTATTTAATATTATTTCATCATTAAAATTTTTAAATAAATTTCACTTCCCCTTTTGGGAAACTCTAAATATTTTCCATGTATCCATTATTAAATAATATTTTAAAAAGTAAAAGTTTTAAAAGTATATTCACCTCTCCTTTTTGAAACCATTATCAATTTATGAAGAAATTTTATTTGTAACTATTTAAAATAAGGTTTTAAAAATTATTATCTTCCAATTATAATTTTTTTAAAGTAAGTTTCACTATATCTTTTATAATTTTGTTCAAAAAGGTTTTGAGAAAACTTTTGTATTTTTTCTTCATTTTTTTCTCCAAGGTTTATCTTTCATTAAGTGATGTTTTGATCATACTCTGTATGTTATTATGTTATATATCCTTCTATATTTTTATATCCTATGATTTATTAAGTTAAAGTTTTGTGTTGATTTTAAAAAAAACCACTATTTTTTTCATGGGTTATTTAAGTTATAATGATGATTGATTTTAAGTGTCACACATATTTATGAAAGATAATGGGTGAGGTCCTAAATCACCCTCCAGTGGGTTGGTTTAAATTATATATCATGAGATATTTAGGCATGGACATAATGATTTTATTCACATAGGAATTATCATGATGGGTTTTCTCACGTTTTCATACATGGAAACAATGAGTTTGTTCACATAGTAGTGGGTATTATGTAACATCTCAAGAAATTTAAGTAGTAATTTTATTTTAATAATTAAAAATAATAAAAACTTTTATAAAACTAAGAAATTTTGTTAAAATTATAATATATTGATTACATCTTATATAATTTTCTATAATCATTATATTTTCTTGACGGTAAATAATAAAACAAACAAGTTCATTGTGAGCAAAAAATGCCCAAAATAATCCAAACAATTATCACTAACATCTTATCCAATGATTCATCCTTGTCCAAAAAAACAAAATAAATTATATTATCATGTTACCTTATTTATGTTCCTTAATAACTTATAACTTCAATTATTTATTTCTATTTCCATTTTTCATGAACTTCCATACTTTTATACAAGTGAACCGATCATGAAAACTAAGAAAAGGAGCACTCCTGAACGATGAAATTGAACATTATAACTCATAAAAAAGTCCATAAATGAACTTCATAAAATAATAATAAATCAATTACGTGTAGAAAAAGTTGTTTAATTATTAATTAATTTATATAATTTGATTATTTGGGATATTAATATCAAGTTCAAAACCATTTCTGACATAAGTTAAGAGACTTTACCTGAACTCTCATTTTTTATTCATGTTCGTCTTTCTCTTTATTTACTACAATTTAATGATTTTTTTATTTTTATATACTTTTTATAAATTCTGAGTATATATTCCAAAATCAATTATCCATATTATATCATCCCTCTTTGATGGGTTAATATGTGTTTTAGAAAGGTTCCCTTTTCAATTCTTCCTAATAAGCAAGCTGGATTTAAGGGAACTTCCCAATTTTGTACCCATTTTCAAGTGCTCTCAATAATCTCTTTTAATCCACCATTATTTTTATAAAATCCATAATTTTATCATGAAAGACTGTCTTGGTTAAATTATTTTTTTATACAAAATATTATTACTTCTCCTCTTTAAATACTCTTTAATATTGTCCTTAAACCACACTAAAATGTTTTATTTTTAAAGTTTCTTAAACAATATAATTACATGTTTTCATTCTATTTTTACATAATTTATGATTATATGTGACTATTGACCTTATAAATGTACATGTATGATTTAAATACATTCTTTCATGGACACAATTATGATATTCCATTTTTTATCCCTTTTGACTTGGTTATGATACCCAATTATTTCCATTCGTATCTCTCATGTTTTTATTTGATTCCTTATGTATGATTATACATTTGGAACACATATTCCTTGTAACTTCCTAACTTGGATTCCACTAAATTAGTTCCCTCTGAGATAGTGGGTCTCAAGGCCCTAAGTGTGCATCCTCATATGCTAGAGGCTGCCAACTAATAGCAAGGACCTAGGAGGTGATAGTGAGGAGACTATGTCTTCATATTAGAGTAAACAAACTGCATAAATAACTAAGTATTATACATAGCATAAAGTAAACAGGGTGAAGAAGTAGTAAAAATTGAAAAAAAAATAACATGTTGTAATAATAAATGAAATGTTGTAAAAGCCTGAACAGTTATGCCATACAATACAACACTAGTCACCCACTGGGCTGACCATACAGATACAGGAGTACAAATTAACTAAAAGTAAAAGTATAGGGCTCTACTAATAACTCTGATCCAGGCCACATACCTGGTCTCTATACATTATCGAACTAATCTGTCCCATTCAAAGGACCACAGGAGCTGCTCCGCTCAATCATGGAACTCTGGGCCTCATCCCTATCCACCTTGAAACTCGCGCTCAACCTAAAAATCAGACATAATATCTACACATACACTAAGGTACATGTGTGGGGGTGAAAATAATCTCAATAGGAAACACCAAAAAGTAACCTACAATTGTACTGCTAAAAGTGCATGCATCCTAGTTGAAACACATCCAAAAGGGTAGGAAAAACTAGTGTGAGCCCACAGTCAAACCCAGGGTCTCTAATCCCTATAAATAAGGAATGTTTAACCATGGATGTATATAACTATATATGTATACATGTATAGTCCCATACCTATACATATATATATATAGATATGAATATTCATTGGTATGTGAATCAATAACAAGAAACCACATCATCAGTTGAACCTCAGGTCTAAAATCCTGATCAACTGGACATCTTGTGCAAGGGAATTTATTTGTACATCATTCCACTCAATCCATGTATCACCAAGTTGATCTTTGTTCCTTAATCCCAATCTACAAAAACATTCTTTGTCCAACACCGAAATATCTATGAGTAAGATATGTCGCCATAAGGGGATACTAGTCCTACACCTAGATTCGCACGTACTCACCTCCAATCACCAACAAGGATAATGTGTACTAGTAGTCACTCCTGTAAATAAGGATACTATATACTGTAATTAAATCCTATAATGATCATTATAACCCACTTCGACCTATACCGAGTAAACAAGTGTCAAACCCCAAAGGGATGGATCTAAGGAACTCATCCAAGGAATCCTCATAAAAAGTGTAGACCATGAAGGTCCAGATTTAAGTAACTCATCCAAGGAATCCACATAATAAGTCTAGAACATGAAGGTATGGATCCAAGGAACATGTCCAAGGCATCCACATTGATTCCGAGGGGCATCCAAAAGGAAATTCGATCTAAGCACTAGTTGGGTTCCTAGGAGCATGTCAACAGCACATGTCCTATGTGATCCAAATAAATCCGGATCCACAGGGTAGCAAGGCCCGTGGAATCCCAGGGAATCAAAAACCAAGGACCATAATCAACCCAAGGTGTCCACTACCGCATTATAGATCCATGGAAAATAGTCCATGGAATCTATCAAACCAATCAAGCATCACACATGAGTATACCCACTCATGTAAAATATTTTATCATAAGACATCGATATACCCACCCAGTCATCACAAGCTGAGAAGAGCATAATCATACCCACCACATATCCCAACCAAAGATTTCACCCAAGTCATTTCTTTAGGTACCAGTAAAACATCAAAAAATCATGTCTCAGAAACCAGATCCTAGGAAAGCACGTCTAGAATTCCCAAAAAGAAAGAAAAATGCCTCACATCAGGCTCAATAACCACCCACCCAGAAGCACCTATGGTAAACACTATTACATCAGAAAAACCAAGTCAGGTATAAAAAAATGAGTGAGGGTGGACAAATTCCCAACCTAACACTCCATCTACATCCCCAAGGGTGTATCAGATTGGCACGGGTTCTAGGTGTCACCAAACACCATCTCTACCAAAACCTGATGTAATATTTTAGGGTTGGTAAAACAATAGGTACCCTCTGGGTCTCTCAAGCCAACCACTAAAAATAAACCTTCTCTGGATCCTTCAATTAAACACAATATAAGGAATCATACTCGGTATCCTTAGTTATAACGGTAAGGGAGGAGTCCAAATCAGAATCCTCAAACAATAAGAAACTGAGGCATCCTGTAATGGGGATCCTCTAACAGTAAGAAATAAAGGCATCCTATAATGGGGATCCTCTAAATGATTAGCAGACTCAGGCATCCTACAATGAGAATCCTCCAACGATAAACAACTGATGTATCCTACAATGGGGATCCTCGAAATGATACACAAGTACATAGATCCTACAAGGAACTACCTATATCAGTGTATAAGAAAATTCATCCCTCAAGGGACACTTAGAAGCATCTGGTCTCATGGACACATAGGCTAGAATGGCATGTCTCACAAGGGAAATTTCCTAAAAATCAGAGGTTACAGGAGATATCTTATAGATGATATCATATCAAGATCTCAACTAGTTTGGTCTAAACACCCAAACAATCACTCTTGCTAAGTCACACTCTCAAGAGAAAACTAAACTCAAAATTTAGAGGAAGAACCTATTTGTTTGGACAGAAGCCTCAAAAATCTCATTAAGAGTCCTCAGAATGCTCAACGGGTTTCACGATCATGATCTACATATAAATCCACTCATAATAGACTACTCTTATGTCCAATTCCGACATTGGGTAATAAAAAATGAAAACCAAGGGAGCAGAACATAGTGTGTAGAGCCTCAACATGGTATGTACCCCCAGATCGCCACATGGGTGTGTACTCCTGCCGGCCTGGGCAGGTAAATACCCCAGGTACACAATGTGTAAATTGGGACCATCGCATGTATGCTACATGGGGTATATGCATGTATCCCTCATCTAGTTTGGCTGGATACTTCGCCAGGTCGTGTACATTTACACAGTGTTCTACCCACATGGGGTCTGGTCGTGTACTCTACATGACCATGTACCCCTACATGGGTAGACATGCTCAGGTACTCAGCGACATGACCAAGTAATAGTACATAGTGTGTATACCCTATACACGGAGTGTGATCCTTTAAACTTTATCTTCCCTGAATAGGAATAACACATAGCATGTCACCCTAGACGGCATGCCATATTATCGGGTTTCCCCAAACAGAAACCCTACGGATTACCCAAAACCCCCATTTAAACACCCAAATCAACAGATCGGGCCACTAGGGGATACATAGAAGCATAATAAGGCTTTAAAAACTTAAAACAATAGATATAAATGGTTTTCACTAAATCTTAAAAATGTCCTGCCTTTGGGCATAAACTGAAAAAGCTTCATTCGATTTGACGGTCCATCGATGACGCACGTCGATCCAACTCAACAAGAGCTTCGCAGTGGTTCCTATCTTCCCTTACCTCTCTCTCTCTTTATCCCTCTTCCTTTTCTCCCTTGGTCGAGTGGTGTAGGAGGAAAATCATAGGAGGAATGTGTGAGAATGAGGAGAAAAGAAAAGAAAGGAGAAAATAAGGAAAAGACAAAGAAACTAAAGAAAAAGGGGCACAGGCCGGCCCTAGTGCCCAACTCAAGTTTATGCCTCACCTGGGCTAAAATCCCAATTCTGGACTCAAAAATAGAGAAAAAATCTCAATATGAAACTCCATTCAAAATTTATGATTGAACAAACCTATTTGAATAATTTAGTATTTAATTTAATAAATATTAATTATTAATTATTCCTCCAAAATTTGAACAACATAGACTTATACCAAACTCATATCCTATGGTAAACACCCTATTCCGGGACCAACAGAGAGGTCATAAAAATATCTAAGATAATCTTATAGGGTAAAAAGGCCATTTTACCCCTTTTTAAGAATCATACAGTAAAAATTCAAATTTATACACAAAAATGCAGTCTAGAAAAATATGGGTTCTTACAGACTCCCCACTATAAACCTTCTATTCCCCGAGAAGCCTCATAAAATGATGACCATCCATGCTCTAAACCCACGAAGAATATGAAGAACCAAACTATTTGAACTATCCAATGACTATCCTCATAGCGTTAACATCCATTCCCCACATGGAATATTTTCATCTACGACCGATCTGGTACTCCCCACTATAGGAATACCATTATTGTCATCTCAAAACCAAACTCCAAGCTCAATATCCCATGGAAGACTGAAAAAGTCAAACCAGAAATGAAGTTCACCACCATCAAATGGCCAATGGTGTACTCCCAACCATATGTCTTACCTTACACTGCTCCTCGAGCATAACCTCAACATGTTTCATCTTCCTAACCAAGGAAGAAAATTTTGAATGAAAAGGAGATAGGTGCAGGGAGAACGCTCTCTCAACATACTCAAGACGAATCAAGATAGAGCATGATTGTATCTAACAGGAGTACACTACGATTCAACCAAGGGATTATACAGTTCCCTTCAAGACATGCTCATTTTCCTGTCAAAACCTGAGAAGGATTCAGCCACAGGTCAACCATCTTACAGTACCTGATTCATTTCACGATGTTACCTCTACCACAGAGGTAAATTCTAGCATAAATTTAGGGATCCAAGCCTATGAAATGTCATGAAACATCAATACTTGGCTCGCTCCCAACCACTCACCGATTTAGATTCAAACAATACCACATGAAACCAGCGTTTATCTTT
The DNA here is from genome assembly GCA_963277665.1 of Viscum album. Classification (NCBI taxonomy): domain Eukaryota; kingdom Viridiplantae; phylum Streptophyta; class Magnoliopsida; order Santalales; family Viscaceae; genus Viscum; species Viscum album. The sequence continues at coordinate 677,528,313 of OY728128.1, read as the reverse complement.
ATCACCCGACTCGTACTCCATTGAGTCCTCCAAACACAAGGCTAAGATGACAGTGATATACGGAATATCAGTTTCATTAAACCAGAATCCCCCCTTGGAACTCCTTTTCATAATCGAGCACCTCACCTATTCTATGATTTATCCCACAATAGATCGTCACATGGCGTCGTTCCAGTCACAAGAATCTACCCACTCTCTGAATACATTATCAACAATAGAAACACCAGTCAACTAGTTCAGGCACCCGAATAGTCATTTTCGTCAAAGACAGTCTAATAAAACAAGTACCTAAGGTTCTTTATCAAAATATGAAGGCATTGACATTACTATAATGAAAACTTGATCACCAACCATGCCTCTATCTAGAATCGAGTGTAAAACAAAGCTCACTAACCAAAAAGGAAACTAGAATAATAGAGGCCAACCTCTCACACTTAGGTCACCCTCAAACAAAACAAATGTCAACCTACAAAGGTTTGAGTCTAAACCAAGGTCCACTATGTCTCCCACCAAGACCTATGGAACAAGCCTCACTACTGGTTCACAAGGTCTAACCATGTAGCCCAAAAGATCAAAACCTCTCAAAAGTAGGTAAAGATTATAATGATAGGGTTTAAATAGAGAACACGGCCTACAAGGGATTGATCCTCTCTAAGCATCATAAAAAGGAACTTCTCCCTAGAGGCTACAAAACCAAAGAAGAAGAGAAATTGAACTAACACTCACCGAGCATCAGTATATGGAAATAACCCTTGGAGGTCCAGTTCACAAGACGTGTCCCAATATCTATCGGCATCGTACTCAGTGATCTGACTAGATAACCACAACCTAAGAAACAACACTCAAAAAGGGTCACATCAAAAGGGAGTCACATGACATATAAACCTACTAGGGTCACTGTACCTTTCAGGCATGAGGATTGATTCATCAGACTCACACCAAAATTCCTCAATGTAGATCCACAAAACCTACCATCAGAGTGAAATATATGTGTAAGTTGTCCCAAAAGGGCCTAGTTTTCAAAAAAATCTCACACTAGTAGACCTATATGATGTGATTCCTATGTTCCAAATATGATGCATGAGACGCCTCTTGCCTTTTCTAGCCAAGATTAAAAATCCATCTATTTTCTCTTTCCAATGTCCAAGATATATCAATCCATAGTAAATCATAACATCCCTAACACATGTGCTTCGCTCAAGCTGAAATCATATACAACTATAATATCACAAATCAGAACAACATTCCCATACCCTAGCGACCAGTACTTACCATCAGAATAAGTGTTCTTGACACACCAGTCTAATGTCCATCAAAGGTCCCAAAACATTCCTAATACTCTTGTCTACTATATCCCAATTAGTAAAGACCAGGAAAAGAACACCTCTAATACCACTTTGTAACATCCCGACTCGGATGCCACTAAACCGGTGCTCTCCAAGCCAATGGGTCACAAGGACTCAAGAACACTTCCCATAATCCAGAGGATACTGCCTAGCAACGAGGTCCTATAAAGTGATAGTGAGGAGAATATTCCCTCATATTAGAGTAAACAAATAGTGTAAATAACTAAGTATCATACACAGTAGAAAGTAAATAGTGTGTGGAAGCAATAAACAATAGAAAAATAGCATGCTATTATAATAAATGAAATGTTGTAAAATCCCAAACTGCTATTCCATACAATACAACACTTATCACCCATTGGGTCGATCAAACAAATATAGGAGTACAAAGAAACTAGAAGTAAAAGTATAGGTCTCTACTACTAACTTCGAGCTAGACCTCATACCCGATCACCATACACCATCCAACTGCACTAGCCCGATCAAATAACCACACGAGCATCTCCGCTCGATCATGAAACTCTAGGCCTCGTCCTTATCCACCATGAAACTTGTTCTCAACCAGAAAAAAGTAGATATAAGGTATACACATACACTGAGGTGTGTGTGCATGGGTGAGAAAGAATCTCAGTAATCCACCCCAACAAGAAACCTGTAACTGTGCTGCTAAAAGTGTATGCAAAAGAAATGTGTTAAGCCTAGATGAAATATATCCAAAAAGGTAGGAAAACCCAACGTAATCCCACAGTCAAACCTAGGGTTCGTAATCCCTATCAACTAGGTAAGTGTCACCGTGGATATCCATAACTATATACATATACATACATAGTCCCATACCTATAAATATATACATATATATGAATATTCATTGGGATGTGAATCAATACCATGAAATCAGATCCACTGTCAAACCTCAACTCCAAAATCTCACTCAATCGGAATTCATGTGCAAGTGCATTGAGTTGTACATTGTTATACTCAAGTTGTGTACCACCAAGTCAATATCTGGGTCTGTAATCCCAATCGAAAAAAACATGCTTCATCAAACACTGTAATATCTTTGAGGAAGCTACGTCACCACAGGGGGATACTTTTCCAACACCTGGATTCACATGTTCTCACCACCAATCACCATCAAGGGTAACATATATCGATGGTCACTCCTGTAATTAAGGATACCGTATACCAACGGTCAATCCAATAAAGATCATTGAAACCCACTTCACCCTATGCTAAGTAAACAAGTGTTAAACCCTGAAGGGCCATATCCATGGAACCCATCCAAGGTATCCTTGTAAAAATTGTAGCCCATAAAGGGCTAGATCCAAGGAATGTTTCCAATAAATACTTCTAAAAAGTGTAGACCAAGAAGGGATGAATCCAATGAACTCATCCAAGGAATCCACATCAAGTCCCATGGACGTCCCAATGGAAACTAAGTCCAGGAACTAGGTTAGGTCCTAAGATCATGTCAACAGCACATGTCCTACGTGAGACCAAGAAATCCAGATCCATGGGGTAGTAAGGCCCAAGGCATCTCATGGAATCAAGACCCAAGGGGCATACTCAACCCAAGGTTTCCACTACCTCATTCCAGATCCATGGAGAGTAGTCCATGGCATCTATAAAACCATTCAAGCATCACACGTGAGTATACCCACTCATGTAAAAATTTTCATCATAAGACATGGGTATACCCACTCAATCATCAAAGGCCTAGGAGAGCATAATCATCCCCACCACATATCCAGACCAAAGAGTCCATCCACGTAATTTCTCTTGGTACCATTAAAACATCAGAAAATCATGGATTAGAAGATAGATACTAGGAAAGAATGTTTGGGCATCCCAACATGTAAGAAAAACACCTCGTGTTAGGCTCAATAGCCACCAACCAGGAAGAACCTATGGTAAACACTGATACATCACCAAAACCAATTTAGGTATAAACAAACAAGTGAGGGTGGGCCGAACACCCAACTGAACACTCCAGCCACATCCCCATGGTCATATCAATTAGTCAAGGGTTCTAGGTGACACCTGAACACCATCTATTCCCAAACCCAACATAATAGTTCAGGGTTAGTAAAACAAAAGGTACCTGCTAGGTCCCTCAATCCAAGCATTGAAAGGTATCCTACTCAGGATCCTTCACATAAACACAAGCGAAGTCATCCTACTCAGGATCCTTATCTATAATGGTAAGGGATAAATCCAACTCAGGATCCTCTAATGGTAAGAAAATGAGGAATCCTATAATGGGGATCCTCTAACACTAAGAAATAGAGGCATCCTAGAATGTAGATCCTCTAAATGATTAGTAGATTGAGCCATATTATAATAAGATTCCTCAAAAGGATACACAAGTACAGGGATCCTACAAGGAAATCCCTAGATCAATGTATAGTAAAATTTATTCCTTAGGGGATCCTTAGAATCATCTATTCTAACGACCTCTTAGGCCAGAAGGGCATGTCCTACAAGGTAAATGTTCTCAAAATCATAGGTCATAGGAGATATCCCATAGATCATCTCAGATAAATATCTCAACTATGTTAGTATGAACACCCAACCAATCATACATGCCATGTCTCACTCTCAGAAGACAACTGAACTCAAAATCTAGAGGAAGAACCTCTCCGTTTAGATAGAAGCCTCAAAACATCCATTATGAGTAATTAGAATGCTACACAGGTTTCACCATCATCATCTAAGTGGAAAACCACTCATAATGGACTACTCTCAGGTCAAATTCCAACATTAGGGAAAGAAAAAATGAAAAATACCCTCAAAGGGAACCAAGAGAGGAGTACACAACATGTACCCTCAGATTTCCACATGGACGTGTACCCTCGCGGGGTTGGGAATGTAAATAACCCAATTACATGGAATGTAATGTGGGCATATGGAATTTAACCACTAGGGGGTGAATTCCTGTGTCCCTCATCTATCCTAGTTGAATACTTGTCCAGCCTATGTACTTTTACACGGCGTGCTACCCACACGGGGACTGGCGGTGTACTACACACGGCCATATACCCCTACATGGGTAGACATCCCTGGGTACTCAGCCACACAGCCAAGTACTAGTACATGGCGTGTACACCCCATACATAGTGTATACTCCTTTGAACTTTATCTTACTTAAATAGTAAGAACACATGGAATTTCACTTTGGACTACATGTCGTTTTATCGGGTTTTCCCAAACAAAAACCCTTTGGATCTCTTAAAACCCCCGTTTAAACCCCTAAAAACACAGATCAGGCCACTAGGGGCCACATACAATCATAATAAGGCTTTAAAAACTTAAAACAATGGATATAAAGGGGTTTTTTTATAAATCTTAAAAAATTTCAACCTTTGGGTGGAAACCACCGAAGCTTCATTCGATTTTATGATCCATGGATACCGCACGTCGATCCAGCTTGTCGAGAGTGTCACGGTGGTGCCTCTCCCCCCCCCCATATCTTTTTAACTCTCCCTTTTATCCCTTAGTAGAGTGGTGTAGGATGATCATCATAATAGGTGTGCATGAGAAGGAGGAGGAAGGAAAAGAAAAGAAAAAATAAGGAAAAGAAAAAAGAAAAATAAGAAAAAGGGGTATGGGCGAGCCCCAGCACCCCACTCAAGTTTATGCCTCACATAGGCTAAACTCCCCATTCCAGACCAATGGTAGATATGGAATCTAAATACGATTCTCTTTTAAAAAGTTATCATCGAACTAACCTGCTTGAATAATTTAATATTTAATTTAATAAATATTAAATATTAATTATTAATTATTCCACAAAAATTTGAATGACATGAGTTTCTACCAAACTCATGTCCTAGGGTAATAACCATATTCTAACACCAATGTAATGGTCAGAAAAAAATATCTAAGATCATATGCTAGGGTTAAAATACCATTTTACCCTTTTTAAGCATCAAACGGAAAAAAATTAAATTTCTGCTCAAAACTGATGTCTGGAAAAAAAACGGGGTTCTTAAATTCATAATAATGTTATGATGGAAGAGCCCAGATAGTGATCCAATTAATTGAGTAATTTTTATTCTCATGATAGGTCATGTTGAAATAGGTAGTGAACTTTAATACTTTATGGGAATTTTTGGACCATATGATATAGTCTTGGTGGTTAGCCTTAACTCATGTTTATGTTATGTTATATGTTGTTTCTATATTCCTATGATGTCATGATTATATGTTCCCAAGTTATAAATGTCATTCTTCCTTATGTATATTCATGTTCCATGGCTTTTATTTCTTCATTTTTTTCCTTCTAACCCATGTGTTATGTTTTATTCCTATACATATTTGTTTACTGGGATTTTTAGCTCACCCCTTTTGTTCATGTATTCATCAGGTTATCCTATGTAGTTATAGTAGCTCAATAGATATTAGGAGCGTATTATGAATATTAAATAAAATATATTTTCATGATGTTTAATTATGAACCTAATATTCTAAATACACTAGACTTTAATATCCATGGCTTTTAATTTATTATTTATTTATTCTTAAAATCATGTAATGAAATGTGAAAAAGGTTAGGTTCATTATTTTTGGTATTGGAGAAATGGTCTAGATAGCTTTGAAGAATAGATGTGGTATAAGAGGTAAAGTATTGAAGTTTAGTGGTTCTAATTTTTCTTAATTCTAAAGGGGTAAATTCAGAATTTTCTAGAGTCTGATGAACAAATTGTGAGGGTGAAATTCTTATAACAGGGTAGAATATATCATCCAAAAATATTTAAGTAATACTTTTATTTAAATATTTAAAAATAATAAAAAAATTTATAAAACTAAGATGTTTTTTTTAAATTATAATATATGAATTAAATCCTATGTAATATTATGGAATCATTATATACACATGACATTAAATAATAAAACAAACAGGTTTGTTAAGAGTGAAAACCATCCAAAATAATCCAAATGATTATTACTAACATCTTATCTAATGATTCATCCTCACCCAAAATAACAAAATGAATTATATGATCATTTATAATTCTTGATATTTATTAATAACTTATAACTTCAATTATAGATTTATATTTCCCTTTTATATGAACTTCCATACTCATATACAAGTGAACTAATCATGAAAACAAAGAAAATGACCACTTCTAGATGATGAAATTGAACATTATAACTCATCAAAAAGGCCATAAATGAACTTAATAAAATTATAATAAATAAATTAAATGTAGAAAAGGTTATATAATTATTAATTAATGAATCTAATTTTATTATTCAATAAATTAAGATCAATTGTAGAACTATTTCAGACATAAGGTGAGGGATTCTACACAAACATCCATTTTTCCTTCGGGTTTCTCTTTCTCTCTCTTTACTGAAATGTATCAATTCATTATTTTTATATAATTATTCTAAATTATATGTATATTTTTCAAAATAAAGTATCCTTATCAGATCATCCCTCTTTTATAGGGTAATATGTGTTTTAGAAAGGTTCCTTTTTTAATTCTTCCCGATAAGCAAGCCTATTTCAAGGGAACTTCCCAATTTTGTACCCATTTTCAGGTTCTCTCCATAATCTATTTTAAGCCACAATTATTTTTATTAAATCCATAATTTTATCATGAAAAACTATATTGGTTCCATTCTGTTTTTATATAAAATATTTTTCATTTTACTCTTTAAATACTTGAATATTTTCCTTAAACTGCACTAAAATGTTTTATTTTTAAAGTTTCGTAAACACTCTTTTTATTTGTTTTCACTCTATTTTGACATCACTTATCATGATATATGAATATTTACCTTATTAATGTACATGTATAATTTAAATTCATTTTTTCATGGACATAATTATGATATTCCCTTTTGTTATCCTATTTGGCACTCCTATGATACCCAATTCTTTCTATGGGTATATATTATGTTTTTGTTTGATTACTTATGTATGATTATTCATGTGGAAAACATATTCATTAACATGTTATGATGGGCGTTCCCATATAGAGCTCAAATTTATTGGGTAATGTTTAGTCTCATGAGATGTCATGTTGGGATAGGGAGTGAACTTGATTCCTTTATGGGACTTTATCCACCATGTAATATAATCTTGGTGCTTAGCTTTGACTCATGTTTATGTCATGTTATATGTTGTTTCCACATTCTTATTACTCCATGATAATATGTACCAATGTTATACATTTTATTTTTCTTTATGTATATTCATGTTCCATGCCTTTTATGCCTTCATGTTTGGCCGTCTAACCCTTGTGTTGTGTTTTATTCCTTTGCTTATTTCCTTACTAGAATTTTTAGATCATCCCTTTTGTTCATGTATTCCCCAGGTTATCCTATTCAGTTATTGGAGATCAATTTAAGTTAGTATCTCATCATCAAGATTAAATAAAATATTTTTTCATAATGTTTAATAATGTACCTAATCTTCCAAATACACGAGACTTTAAGATCCTTGGCTTGTAATTTGATGTTTATTTATGCTTAAAATCATGTAATAATATGTGTAAAAGGATAGGGTCCTTATATATTGTGAGTTTTCTCACATATGTTTTCTAATTATTATGTTTGTACCACACATTCAATATGTTTATCAGGTTATAACACATTTCCAAATTTTCATCTTGTTATATTAAATTTTAAAGATGAATTTTATTTCCCTAAAATTCCATGTTTTCAATATTATGATTTAATTTTAATTTTTTCTGCATTTTTATAACATGTTATCATGTTAGATGATAAATGAGATGTGTTTTGATCCAGGTCATATCTTTTATGCCTCCTTGATGATTAATTTTAAGATCTCATATAACTCTTACATGATTTATGATATTTATTTATGGTCTTATGATCATGTATTATGTTATTTATGTATTCCACATGTTTTTCTTTTATGTTAGGATATGTTTTTCCCTGACTGAACATTTTATCTCACCACTTTCTTATGATTTATATCCCTAGGTTATGAAGATGATTATATCTTGATAGATATCTAGGAATGAGTATAGAGGATCTTAATTATGGATAATTGTTCGCAAGTGTAGTAAAATAAGATGTTTATGTAGCTAATCTCCAATAAAATAAACCTTTTCATCTTTAAATTATGTGATATATTATGAGAAATATTATTTAAATCATTATATTGTTATACTATTTATATTATTTTTAGCTTGGGTCACTTCAAAAACTGAAATAGAATGGGTTGTATTGTCTAATGAACTCTTAAGATGAAATTTGAATTGCAGTAAATATGGTTATTATTAAACATGAAATTAATGGTATTGATAAAGAAATGTGGTAGGTAATTTGGAAATCTGGAAATTTATTAGCTTGAAAAGAAACTAGGTATTTGTATTGTGGTTGTGGATTTCTTGTGTGGTGTAATTAATTTATAGGTGGCAGTAAAAGTGACGGAGGTTGTGAGGAAATTTATTGATTCTATGTGTTGTGATAGTGATCTTATTATAAACCCATGGGATCATATTGTGTGTGTAAATATTATATATTTTATTTTCATTGTGATTTCTATACACACTCCACCCATGTAGAAAAGTATATTATGACACCACAATGTTTTGGTGGGGTGTTTTTCTCAATATTCAAGATGGTGACAACGAATGACTAGATATCCCCCATCCCTACTTTCTCTTCTATGTAAGTTTATTACACATGAGTTGTGATGGATTGTGGATATAATGAACTTATGGTTGGGATAATTATATTGATGAGGTTTTTCATAGTGGGGGTGATTCATGGTAGGAGGAGGGCATGAGATTTTTGTCCTTTAGATTCATGATACCTTACTATACTGGATATATGGAAGTGGTTATGAGTGGATGTGGATGTGATGACCAGTCTCACATAGGGTGAATGGTATGATGTGGTTTCCCAAGTATCTTTTGGTGGGATGTGATGATCTGTTGCACATGGGGTTCTTAATACAATGCAATTACATAGGTCTCTTCAAGATGGATTCTACAAAAGGGATTGAAGCACCGAAACATATGATGTTGGGGTGTGAGAGTGTAAAATTAGTGATAAAGTGTTGTGGGGTAGCCTTTATTGATATTCTTTATATTATGTAACTATACTTAGATGTGTTATTTAGTGAGCATTCCATGGTGAGGATGGGATTTTTTGGTGAACCTTTTTATGTCTTATTGGTTCTTCTGTTTATCCACCAGTGCATTAGTATGTTCATTTCACATATGCACAAAAGACCTTGGGTATGATCCTAATGTGTATACATGTTCTATTCGCCCCATGTATATATAAACAATTTTTATAGCTTCCTATTAGGACTGCAGGGACCATGTTATACATTACAAGCCTAAACTTTGGGGTTATTGTTGAGTTATTACCTTAGGTTTTCTTTTTGTTTTTAATTTTGAGACTCTTTGTATTTGCTTACTATATACATGCATTGAGAGATAGTTTTTGTTTTAAACTTTTTATTTATGTTATGGAGGTTTTTGGTGCTTGATAACCTATCTCTTGATCCTACTTTATATTAAAGGGTAATGCCTTCTAGATGTGATAATTTGTATACCCTCAGTGCTAGTCACCAACCTCGGGCCTAATGAAGGCATAACTCAGGGGTAATTATCCCTCTTCATTCATTTTGATCCCATGATGGGAACAGTTGGATGGAGGGGTTTTCACTGAGTGGTATTTGAGGGAGGTTGAGATATGGGACAAATTTTGGAATTGTGAACTATGAGGATTGCAAGGGTTGGTAGGGAAATGGTTCCAGTTAATCTTGGTGCATAGCATAGGCTAGGTAGAAAGACTAGGACACAATATTTTAAGGCTCCCCATGATACAATGTAAGGAATCTAATTCTATAGAATAACCAAGTGAGGTGGTGTCTTTTTTAGGTTAGAGACCTAGGAGAAGAAAATGCATCAATGTTTTTGTGTTCTTATCTAAATTTGGTGGTATTGGGAAGTTAAAATGAATAAATTTGACGAAACTTAATAAAATTTTATATTACTAGGATTATGGAGTCCTAGTTTTCCTTTCATTTATCACTCAAATATGTATTCTTTATTTGGTTCGGGTTAGTAAGGTTTAATAGGATGGCCTGGTTAACCGTCATAGGGTCGACCCAGTTAAGGAGGATGATCAATAGTAGAGGATGTTTCATGAATTTCAGGAGAAATATTTTGATAAATATGATGAAAACATATCTGATCTATATATATATAGTAGTTTATAGGATCTTTAGATTGTATTTAGTCTGATTTGGTCCCATTCTGAGTGATGAGTCCCATTGGAAGTCATTTATATGAGAGGTGCGGCACATTAATGGTGGAAATTGTATCTTAGGGAGCATAAAGAGGAGGATGTTTATTAGAAATAATTATAGAAAGAGTTCCAGGTAGAGTTTCTATCACTGACCATGAATGGAGTGAAATATAAGAATCTATTTTCCTTTCAGTAGGGGAGTATTTCAGTGAAAGGGATTGGGATCAAGTTCAAGGATCTTATATGCTTCACTCTGGATATTTTCCCTGATTAGGAGTCTCATGCACGATGTATTTAAGTGGCACCCTACCCTTTAATTCAATATCTTGTTACTCTATTTCAACTACTAATGTATTTACAGGTACAAAATAAGGTGGATTTAATCGACCATATGCACTCATTAGGAGGGTGACTCTAAAAGGGGAACCAACTAGGTTCTTTGAGTATAAAATTTGTTAATGGTGGGTCTCAGGTGTTAGGGCCATCAAGGTTTCATCCATCAAAGAGTCAACCTCAGTAGCTTCTTTTTCAACTTTACAAAGAAAATATCTTATGTTATTTTCTTGGGGACTTAGAGCTAATGTTATACATCTATGTGGGTCATGGTCATCTCCATTATTAGGGCCTAGTGGTTATTGAAAATAATTATAGTGTAGGTTTTCATGTTCAACAGCATCCACCGATGAGGGCGTTTCAATAGAAGGGGCAGTGGTCTAATGATCCTCCAAGAGGAGATGGAGTAGGAAAGGGATGACCTTAGGAATTTCCCTAACTTCAGGGGGCCAACCAGAGCATGGCCATGGATTTGGTTATTTGAATAAAGGTAGGGGACTCGGATGTAGATAGTTTCATGTTATAGAGGTTTCAACACCAAAGGGGCCATGAATTTTCATAGGTATAATTATCTTTTCATATATCCTTGTTTGTTCTATATTTGATTCAAGATCCTATCACTACTTTTTTAAACCCCACCTTTGTTCATTCTTTTGTACTATATGTGGACAGATTTATCATTACCCTAGTGTTAACAATGAAATTTGGATTCCAGAACATCTTGCTTGATGTGTGTTGGGGTTGTTGACTAGTTATGGGGTAGTATCGGTCATGTGGGGATCTATTCTTATTATAGATACAACCATAAAATTTTATCCTCATCATTGATTGGTAATATTATGTTCATTTGGTTATTGACTGCTTCTAGGGGAAGGTCACATTATAAAATATAGATAGTCAATATGTAGTTTTAATTGGTGAATGGGGTTTTTAGATGGGAGGGATAGATATGAATATACTTCTCTACTTAATGGTAGAGTTTTATCTAAATTTAGTGGCAGCTGTAATGACGGTGGATCCTAGAGTCATCGAGGAATTTCTGGGTGTTTTCCCCAAGGAGGTTGTGACACTACCCTCTCAACATGACATCGATTTTGGGATTGAGTTTCATATGGATGTCTCTATGATTTCAATGGATCGTTATTATATAGGACCCAATGAGTTTTGGGAGTTGAGTATTTAGATATATTATATTATTTAGAAGGGTTTCATCCCTCCTATTGTGTTTCCATGGGGTTCTTCAGTGTATTCTTCAAGAATGTGGATGGTAGTTCGGGTCTGTGTATAGATGATAGAATGTTGAATTAGGTAATAATAAAGAATCACTACCCTATTCCTAGGATTTAATATCTTTTTGAACAATTTATAGGATCTATTTTGTTTTCTAATATCAATATATAGTCTAGATATCATCAATTGAATGTGAAGGAGGAAGATATTCTGAAGACTAACTTCTGATGTAGGTATGGTCTCTTTGAGTTCATGTTTATGTCGTTCAATGTCATGAACACACAAGTTGTGTTCAGGGGACACATATACTCCATATTTTGAGAATTCTTTGACTAGATTATATTCATGTTCATAGATAAAATATTTATTTACTCAAAGTCATAGGAGGATCATGTCGATCATCTCAGAGCTGTCTTGCAAGTCCTTTGATGCCACCAGATTTGTGTAAAGTTTTATAAGTGTAAATTTTTTATATTGGAAGTGAATTTACTTGGGAATGTAGTGTATCAATAGGGTGTCATCTTAGACCTGTTCAATATAGAGGTATTATTTTCTTTGCAAACACCAAATAATGTTCCAAAGGTTCATAGTTTCCTTGGTATTGAAAACTATTATTAGATTTCCATGTTTGATTTACCACAGATTATAGCCCTATTGAAATCTCTTACTAGTAAATATTGGGATTTTATCTATAATGATATTTTTTAGGAAGCGTTCAACAATCTTAATGAGAGGTTTATCAAAGATTTGGTGCTTTAGTTTTCAGAAGAATGGGTGATGTTTGATGTTTTTTATGACACTTCTTATTTGGTATTGGGATTCATCTTGATGTAGCAGAAGGTGGTGATCTCTTATGGGTCTCGGAAGTTATGTCCCCAAGAGAATAACGATGATATCCATGATCTATATCTAGTGGTAGTTGTTTTTTCACTAAAATTTGGAAATATAACCCTGTTATAGAATTATTTATGGTTTCCACTGATCACAATGTATTGAGGTATATCTTTTATCAATGTGCCATGAATCTGTGAAAATGGTGGTAGATGGATTTTCTTCAAAACTATGACTTAGAGATACCATAAAACTCAATGAATAGAAATTTTTTGGCTCACAATGAGCAAGAAGTTGTGAAAGGATATTGTTCATGAGTTTTTGGATGTTTGGTGGGAAATAGAGGATTTGGAATCCATGCACTTAAATGCGAGGGTGGTTGATGAATGAGGTTTCTTATTCTAGATGAAAATTAAATATTATATGATATAGTTTGTAGAGTAGTCTAAGTGGGTAGACTCAAAGGTAAAGACGATGTGCATTTGTGTTTTCCAGGGTGATTCCTCGAAGGGATGGTCAGAATCAGATGTTGTTATAGGGGAAGTTGTTCGTCCTGAAGAAATTATGTGAGGGAGTAATTCATGAGTTTCACAAATTTACTTTAGTGTTGCACCCAGGAGTATCTAAGATTTATTATGGTTTGAGTATGCAGTTTTGGTGTCTCGATATAAAACGAGTTTAGGTAGAGTTTGTGCCTCAATGTCTGGTCACCAGTAGGAAAATGAATAACATCATGTTCCTAAAAAAAATTTATAGACCTTTGATGTTCCCAAGTGTAAGTGGATGACTTCATTTTGGAAATTATCATATTATTACCTTAAGATCATGGAATATATAATTTTATCTAGGTAATCATGGATCTAATAACAAATTAATCTCACTTCCTATCAATCGAGGAGTCATGTACTATGGATTTTTCGGAAAGGAGGTATGTGTATGAGGTTGTGAAGCTACATGGTGTTATTAAGTCCTTTATCTTAGTTTGGGATGATAATTTTACCTCATGATATTGGGGAGGATATTAATATATTTTTGGCCCACAGTTATGTATCATCACTGATTTTCACCCTTAGATAGATGGATAAATGTGGTGGACCATTCATACATTGGATAATATGTTGTGAACATGAATTTTAGAGTTTATTATATCTTGGTCAAATAAATTTAATTTGGTTTATTTCACTTATAAAAATATATACCCACTCATCCATCTCCATGTACCCATTTTATTCTTTATATTGGATGTCGTGTCATTCTTTGCTGTGTTGGTCTAAGGTCAGGGAGTCATCAATTCTCAGTCCTAATGTGGTGAAAATTATGATAGAGAAGGTTCGAGTTGTTCATGAGAGGATTAAGTATATGTAGGACTAACCTAAATCTTATGTCATCTATATAAATATTCCCTTGGAGTTCAAGGTTGGGGACCAAGTGTTTTGAATAGTTTCCCATTATTGGGGGAAGAGGAGGTTTGGCAGCGGTAAATCTTTCCCCCTAGTTTGTTGGGCCTTTTGAGATGTTGGAGCATATTAGGGAGGTGGATTATCAGTTGTCACTTCCTCTACATATGAAAAATATCCATGAAATCTCCCATGTGTATCAGTTCCATTGATATCTTCATGATAAATCCCATTTCATTTAATGGTGACGGTTGGATATTGAGAATGATTTGATGTTTATGGAGTGACCAGTAGATATTCAGGATCATCAGAAGAAGGTGTTTCATGGATGAACCATTCCTTTTTTTTGTTCTATGGAGGAATAGTGTCTTATAGGAGAGTCCTTAGGAGCATGAGATGTATATTCATGGCCATTAACCAAGGATATTTTGAGTTCTATCTTACTTTTTTTCTTTGATGATGTGATGATTGGATCTTGTTAATTTATGAAAAATGCCCATTTTACTTTCATAATGATGTGTGTTTTATGTTATGACATGTTTTAAAATCATGTGGTTGAGTTAGTGTCCCCCAAAGTAGAAAATATCTTGGTGTGGAAGGTGTTTTTCATTGATTTGTCTGCTTGGGTTCAAGTTGTGTTACAGTTGTTGTAGTCATTGTCTTGGGCTATGTGGAGGTTGAAATGGTTGTGTGGAAAACATTTGGCTAGAGTTTGTGTGAGATGGTGGCAGTGTTTTAGTTGTAACATGATCTCTAATAGGCATCTCACGGGACAGTTGTTCAGACCCTTCCTTTCCTTTTTCTGTTCTGGGTTCATTTTGATTCTAGAGGACCAAAATTATTTAAGGGGTATCTCATGTAATGGGCCTGACCTTCTCTACCATTCCTTTATTTTTTTTTCGAGTCTTAGAGATGTCGTGGGATATTTTGGTAGTGATTTAGAGTTTTGATATGTAGTTTTGACCTATTTGGGGGAACCATGGCTTATAGAACGGCTTGGCAAGCCATTTTGGAGGGTGGTTTTTTATGTTTGTTCTCTTATGTAAAATGGGTTGTACAACCACACTTTGAGGGTAATGACTCGATATTTTAGATCCTTTTAGATATATACAATATTCTATAACTTATGACACATGTTGCACCCAACATAAAAAACCACAACATATTAAGAATAAATTAGTAATAAAGCTGTAATAAATAGTAATATGATAAACCAGTAATATTTATTTCCTTTAGAAGTCAAATAATTATTATTAGTCAATATTGAAAAGGGTGTTTTCAATAAAATTTATTTTGTTTATATTATATATTTTATTTTAAAAATATAAATTTAGAAAATTTAGAATTTAAATTTATAAGGTAAAATTCATTTTTGAATTCCTTTCAAAAAAATATCTTAGGATGTATTTTTTATTTTTTTCTAAAATAATCAATTTTAGGTGAATAGTAAATAAAATACTGATTTTGCTGATACAATCACTTTTATATGACTTTGAATTTTTGGAAAAAAATTATATACAAAATATATATTTATAAAGTTAAATAAATATTTAATATGGGTTAATATTGAAAAATAGTATTTTCAATAAAAATAGTCTTATGTTTTTCATTTTTCCATTAAAATCTAAATTTGAAATTTTATAATTTAAATGAAATAAATTATAAATAATACTTTAATTCATTATATCAATATTTACTTATTATTAATTTATTAATATTTTCTAAAAAGGTTGTTTTTTATTCAAAAAATGCAGAATTTATAAAAATTATAATTTCCACTATTTGATAACTATGTATGCATAACTTAGAATATTTCAAAACCATTAAAGAAATAAACTATGAAATTAAATAATAAAATTATTCATATTTAAATATTTTTTATACATATAAAACCTATACCAAAAATTTTTAGAACTAAAGAAAAATGTCACTTCAATATAAAGAAAAAAATTGTTTTGTTCTTCTATTTAAATAAATTATTTTCAAGGTGAGTTTTGGTTTTGGTTTTCCTTGGAATCCTCATACATTTTTATTCAATTCATAATAAATAAATTTATGCCTCTAAAAAATAGTAACCATTATAACTTTTTCATATATATATTTAAAAGCTTAAAAATATTATTTTTCAAACAAAAAATATTTTATAGGTTTAAGTTTTTTTATTTAAAAAAATCATAATGGTAGAAAATTTATTTGATAAAATAAAATGGTAACACTTAAACCAATTTAAGAATAAAATATCTATCAAATTACTCATTTACACTATGCCATTTTACTCTACCTAGAACACTCTCCCGTGAACATAATCCCCCAGTCACTCATAGTTAGCCTCATCCCTTTAATTTCAAGGGGTCTTCTAAGGAAAGATCAAGTCTCCAATGTAAGTACCATCTCCTTATTATGTTTTTATTATTAATTTTTATCTTTAAAATATCTTATCACTACAATAATTTTATTAATTCAGTAAATATATTATACTTATATGTTTTTATATTAATGTTACAGCCCATGTTTATTCTTTTCCATCCCCTTAGAAAAACAAATGAACGTCAATTGTGCATGTGTGCGGACTACGACCTCCATGAAGAATTGTTTTTGTCATTTTCCTTATAGTTTTTCATTATTTATCAAAACATGTTAAAATAAGGTTCACCATCATAAAAATCAAATTAATATTATTATTATTATTCTATTATAATAATATTATTTCAAAATAACCATACTCACCAATTGAGTAAAAGCAAGTTCAAGTTTGGGTTAATTTAACCACCTACCTGAAAAATTATTTAAAATCCGATCATGGATGGATATGGTAAACTAAATACTGATATTATTATAGGTTTATAAGAAAATAATTATTTTTTTAGTTTTTTGTAAAATTTATATAAGGCTTATAATTTATTATTAATAAATTGTCTTTGATCACCAAAATTACCGAAATAAGTTGTTATCAGTTCAGTTTTTACATAACGTAACAAAAACACATATAGAATGAAATAATAAATATATATATATATATGTATTATATAATCTAAAATGATATGTTAGTAATTAACAATGTATCAATTTACAGGTAATGAAAATAACATTATAAAACGTGTGTAAATAATTAATATCTGATAGTTTAAAATAAGTTTCAACTAACCAATATACAAATAATAAATAATTGTAATTAAGGGATATAAAAGGTAACATATATGAATAGGGTTATGATTATTAAGTTTTATATTTTATTTATACGAATTTTGAGTACCATCTACTAAGAAAGGAAACATGGTAAGAGTTCTTCATCTCAATTTCTATTCATTGAAACATGTTTTAAATTTATGCACCAATTTCATATTTATATGGTTTATATACTGAAAAAGAATGAATATTTACATAAACCATGATTTAACTCATGGGATTTATAGTAACATGTTATTTTTAATCTTCAAATGACTTTTAGTTTAAAAATTACTAAAGTCATAAGGTGTTTTTGTGACTCAATTATCTTCATTGGGTTCTAATCACTATTATTTTTATATTATCAATCATGATTAATATATTATAACCTATAATTATTTTAGGGTATATTTCCACCTTCTTTTAAAAGGAAATCATATTTCACACCAAATTATTTTTCCTTTATGTTTCTAAAGTTTCATTAAAATACATTTTAGTTAAGAATAATTTCCATTTTCATTAAATTTATTTTCCTCCATATCCATATTTTTACTTCCAAAAATTGTTATAATTTATCTTGTTTAATATAAAAAAGTATTTATATCCAATTATCGTCCCCCCTAATTCATTTTAAAACAAATGTTTCATCAACTTTTTAATGATTTGGGTTTTCAATAAGGTTATTTAAAAATTCGCAAAAGGTTTTTCATCCTGTCAAAATAAAAAGTTTTATCATAAACTTCATGTTTTATTTTGATAAATATTATGTATTTTTCAATGTTCCATTATTAAATATTCTTTTGAAAAGTAAAAATTTTCAACGTATTTTCACTTACCCTTTTTTAAAATATTATGACCTTTTCAAGTCTCTGTTATGAAAGATTATTTTAAAAGTAAACATTTTCCAAGTATTTTCACTTCTCTTTTTTGAAACCTTTATGTATTTTCAAGGAAATTTTATTAGGAACTATTTATAATAATATTTTAAAAATTATTATCTATACCTTCAAAAAAAATTGAATGTGATATGTACCTCAATGTTTTAAAAGGTTTTGTGAAAACTTTTGTGAAAACCTTTGTATATTCACATCTATTTACCCTCCAAGGTTTATCTTTCATGAAGTAATGTTTTGATCACAATATATATGTTATTATGATATGATTAATTTTGGAAATTGAGATATTTTATATCTTTTTATTTCTTAATATCATGACATGTGATTTTTTTGAAGATTTAACAGACCAATTTTTCTTCGATGGCTTCATTACTATATATTTATGATTGACTTTAAGTGGCACACATATATATGGTTGATGAATGGTGGGGTAATATATCATCCTCCAATGAATTTTTTAAGGTTTCATATCACATGATAAGATGAAAATTTTCATTAATGAGATTCAGGAAGCTTTGTTCACAAGTTTGATGTGTGAATTTTTGGAACCAAGATTGTTCTTTGCTGGAAATAAAGTCTAGTTTGTGTTTTTGTCAATCCTCAACATATAAGATTGGGGAGTTTTCAAGGAAATAAATTTTACAATACAAGTTAACTATATTATTTAAGGTGGCATCATTTAATATTGTTTTCCATGTTTTAAGGGTAAAAAATATAGAGGAAGAGGCTAGCATCGTGAAAGGTAGTTTTTTTAGAATGAAACTTCATGAAAATGGTAAATTCATGGGTTTCACAAAGACTGTTATGACTTTTTTGAATATGGGGATCATCGCAATTGGTGATTATTTTCTCCATGATTATGAGAATTGGATCATCATGAGTTCATAATTTTTTGATTCAAAGCTTTGCTACAATAACAAATCTCAATAGAGCATTGCGAATGGAGGAGCTACATGATGGTGTTTTTGAAAGATTCAAAAATTACTCTAAGAGGGGTTAGAGAATTGTGAATGGACAAGCCCATAAATATGAGGCTACCCCACTTCATTACATAAAAATCTATTCAAGGAAAACCAATAATTTCTCTGATTTCTAAAATATAAGGGAGTTTGATGAATCTATATTTCTATGTGAGCTTGAGCATTGAAAAAAGAATACTTAAGTCTTGACTGATGCCAATGCTTTTAAGTAATGGGTGATTCATCATGCTGGGTTATTTTTCATTGGCTCGGTGAGCTTCATGAAGGTAGTTTGTTCTATGAAGTCATTTATATTCACGAAGGTTTTGATAATTGTGAAGTAGCTCTACGAACCGTAGTTTTGAATATCAGGTTTTAGTGAATAGTTATTTTAGAGTGCATAAACTCAGGTCTATAGTGCAAGAAGAGTCTCTTTCTTTTTAGGAATATAGACTTTAATTACAATCCATTTAATTTACCTTTAATTCGATAAACTGAGTTAGACTTCTCTCAAAGAAGTGAGCTAGGGTGATTCAATGGAAGTGTTTTATGTGATGTAGTGTGGTATCCCTGAAATCATATAAAGGAGGTGTTCTTGGCATAGAGTGATTGTGTCTAAAATTTTTTATTCCATATCTTGTGAAGATTAGTGGATTTATGTATGACTAATAAACTATCAAGGATTTTTTTTAAATGGGTTTTTTTTTAAAAATCATAGAAAAGGGATATGGTTACCAGTATTTTTAAAAATGGGTCTCAAGATGTGTGAACCTCATTCACACATATTTGGTGTGGAGAGATGCATGAGCGGGGTTCATGCATCCTTTGAAGATGGTATGAAGGATTCATGAAGCTCACATATATATTCCATAAAAGGGGTCTCCCCCCCCCAATATTCATTCTTTTCCTCTGGATTTTTTCACAAAGCCCTGCAAAAATTATATCTAAACAACTTTTTTCTAATTTTAAGAAGGAAAATTTTCAATTTATATTTTTAATTGTTTAATTGTGTTTATTTGTTTCATTTTTATGATTTATTTATTTGATTTTAGATATGTAGAAATTAGTGTTTGTGTATATGGTTTATTTATTTCATATGTATAGTGTCTTTTATATGATTGAATTTTTAAATGATGTGTATGTTGTGTGAATTTTTATTGAATTTTTAGGAAAATTAATTATTTTATGTCTAAGATGTTGTATGAATTCATATTGAATGTTTATGAAAATTAAATATGTTATAAAATATGTTATTTTGAAAGTAATATTAATTTTAATTATAATATTTTATACACTAGTTATATAATTTAAGAATAATATATTATTTATGTGTATCATATTTAAATTTATTAAAAAATATATAAAAAACTCTTTTTGTTAATGGTATAAAAACATTTTGGAATAAATAATAATTTTAAACTATATTAGTTATAATTAAATTTATTAAATATAAAATATATATAGATATTTAATGTGTATTTCATCTAGTAAAAGATATAGAGGTATACCCAAAAACATGGTAAGTTGTGTGATGACTGATCTTGAGATGACCGACCAATGCATAATTGAAATTGCATGTCTTATTTTGTGAATGTGGTTATTTAATTTGAAATAATTGAATTTATTTTTCTTTATTGAGGACCTGCGAGTCATCTCTGACTAAGTATGCAAGGACCAGCATGTCCACTTTAAAAAAAACTTATCTATTTCATTCCCCTGGACCCCCTCACATGCATGTGAGTAAATTTTTAATTAAAAGTCAATCAACAAGAGGCATCCCCAAAGAGGTGTCCCCAAAGAGGTTTCCCCAAAGAGGTGTTCGAGAACAATAGTTCAATAAGAGGTGTTTTTGTTTGAAAGGAGACTGAAAGTTCCTCAAATATTTGATAATAGAGACTCCAGGAGCCTACCAGTAGGTTTTGGTTAGTTTATCAAATAATGATAGACTAATTGTAAGTCTCAAGATCAATTCGTGATTATTTATTCATAAGTAATTAAAATATATAATGTTATATTAAATTTTATTTGGTAATAATACTATCACTATACCCCACTAGTGAAAAATCCATACATAAAAAAAGTTTCCAAATAAAGTCAATTATTCAAAACCAATTTAAATAATTTAAAATATTGATGTAGTATATAATATTTTATTAATTATTTTTTATAGGTAATAATGTCTGTGAAAATATATTTTAATGGTGATACCATTTATATAGAACAAGGATTTATCTATAGTGTTCCACCTATCCGAGTGGTAAATTTTCATGGTTGTATGACATTGGATGCAATTCGTAATAAGATTCATAATCAGTTTAAACTGAGTGTCAATCAATCTATTTCTTCAATAACATATCAAAATCTATAACATCCTGAATGTTTCTAGCACACTAAGTACCCTTTGGTCGATGATGATGATTGGATGGATGTATCTTCCTTATTTAGATAGTAGTGTGATAATGGTTTGATGGAATTGTATGTGGTGATTTTTGATATAGACATGGTGCAACCGACTACTACAGAACCATGTTTTATGAGCTCTATAGAATTTGGTCCTTCACATCAGTCTTTTTCATTGCCTCTTTCTCATATTAATCCATTAATAGAATAAAATTATGAATAATATGATCAAAATTTGGAAGGAAATGAAAATGGAATCCCTTTGTGTACTAATATAGTGAATGAAAGTAATCTGAGGAAGAATAATTTGGGGAGCCGTCAAGAGATGATGTGGGTGAGGGTGATGTGGGGAATGAACCATCTGAGGTTCCTTTGAGAGATATGGGTGAGGGTGATGTGGGGAATGAACCTTATGAGTTTCCTTTTAGAGACAAGCATCCATGAAAGCCACCAGTTAGTGGTAATCATCCTTTAGTATTGAGTTGGTAGAATGATTGTATCGTGAACAACATTTTGATTGGGATGTCATTACATTGGCTTCTTAATTTCCTGGCATTATAGGGAATAGGTCTACATAAAATGATAATTCCATCTATGTCGGGCAGGAGTTTGAAATTAAACTGGAGATTAAAAATTTGATAAAGCAATACCACATTGAGCGACATTTCACATTTGTGGTTGATGAGTCAGAGAAGACAAAATATCTCATTCGTTGTGAAAAATATGGGCTAGAATGTAAATTTCTATTAAGGGAAATATTTGATAAATTTTTTTCATGTTTGAGGATAACCAAATTAGAAGGGCCACACACTTGTGTGCATCCAAGCTTGTCGCAAGATCACTTTTCCATTAATTCATAGTTTATATCAAATTTTATTTATAAGATGATACGAACATGTCAGGATGTTCCGGTTTCCCTTTTTTAGGAAATAATTCAATAGTTGTATAACTATAAGATATCATACCCCAAATCCTGGAATGAAAAACGAACATGAAATTGTAAAAGTGTATGGTGATGGGGATGAATCTTTTGTTATGTTTCCACATATTATGGAATTGTTGTCTCTAAACAATTAGAATGTTTATCCGTTGTCCACTAATGATTATGTATCCCCCAATCACTGAGTTGATTGAACAAAGGTGAAGTTCAATAGGATTTTTTGGGCATTCATTCCATCCATTTCTGCCTTTACCTATTGTAAAAAATTTATTCAAGTTAATGTAACATTCTTGTATGAAAAGTATATAGGTGTTCTACTCATTTCTTCCACACAGGATGGCAATCGTTCTCCTCTGCCACTTGCATTTACTATTGTTGAAAAGGATAATTTTGAATGTTGGAGCTGGTTTTTGGCATGTGTACGTGTTCATGTCACACAAAACCATGGCATGTGTCTGATATCTGATCACCATCAAGCGATTATAGTTCTCATGGAAAGGGATGGGGTTTCATGGACTAAGTCGAATACTTATCATCATTATTTCATTAGACATATTGCAAGTAATGTGCAAAAGAGTTTCAGAGAAGAGGCCATAAAGAAGGTGATCCTCAAGTAGGGTATGTTTTTCTAAACTTACTTTTTTAAGAAAATTTAATCTCTATTTTAATACATTATTCTCTTATAGTTTCATCATATTATCCCCAACAAGAAAGGTTTGATCGACACTTTGAGGAGATTCAAACTACTAATGAATATTTTTATGAATATATGATGCATATTTTGAAGTAAAAATGATCATTAGCATATGATGGTGGTGGAAGATATGGCCATATGACCACTAATATAGTGGAGTGCATAAATGGGGTTCTCAAGGGTGTGTGAAAACTCCTAATCATAGGGTTAGTGCAAGAGACATTTTATAGATGTGTTCACTACTTTGTTAACCGGTACCAAAAGGCCTATGAGAGGATGGAAAACAGAATGCATTTTACTCAGCATTTCCATAGTGATATTGATCAGATACTGAATTTAGGCTTCAATATGGATTGTTCTAGCCATTTACAGGGAAAATATGAGCTTTCAGGTAAGACAATGTTATGACTAGGCTATATTCACAAGTGGTCGAGTGTTTGTGGGGATGTTAGATAATAGGTACTATGATTGTGGCACCTTTCAGGCATTTAGATATCCATGTGCACGTGTTACCATAGCTTGTGCTTTGGTAAATATATCATGGGAGACATATGTTGACCTAGTGTATCACATGAGAACTTTGGTTAACTGTTATAGTATAGCTCGGATTCCTGTTGGTGAATTTCATTCTATCTCATTGTCTACTGATCAGCCGACCATCGTTACTGATATTTTCAGGTTTCATAATTTCGTTATGTTTTCATTTATGATTTTTCAATGTATTCCATTTTTTAAATTATTGTCTTCATACTACTGGTTTGTGGCCTCGAGGAAGACCAAAGTCAACTCGAATCAGAAATGAAATGGATTGGCCCCAGCAATGAGGAGGGAGAATAAGATGTAGTATTTGTCACGCAGAAGGACATACTCGTAGGAGATATCCCTAAGAGGCAGGACAAAGCTCCACATCTCATCATCCATGATCGAGTCTATGTATTGTTTCATGAATATTTATATTTTTTTTGTATGTGGATGTTTCAGTATTGAATCATTTTATTTCTAACTTGCTCCATTTCTCACATGTTTCAATTTTGTTTTGTCTTGTTTTTTGATTCTATAATAAATAATTTTTTGATACTAAAACTTTTAAAAAAATAAACATAGTATGAAAATGAATATATCATGCTTCCACATGTAACAAAGACACTAATCCATACCAACAAATCAAGTATAAATCGAAAATATTAACATAATCATTTTTTATTTTCTTATTGTAGATTTTTTTAAATAAAAGTTTAATTTTTTTATTGAATTTTCTATAAAAAAATTACGATGATCTCATTTTTTTAGAAGGTATATTTTCCATTTCTCACATACCAGGATACTCATGTACCATATCTACTTTTATAGGGATGTCCTATGCCTCAGTTGAGTGTATACAGATCTCACCATTTATATCAAACTGAACCACCTCCCACTATCATCCCTCATCTTCGTCGCGTTGGATTCTATGGCATAGTGATGTGCGAATTCACCTTTATCGATCATCATCTCATTGCTACGCTTTTAGATAGATGGATTCCAGAGTCACGTACATTCCATTTTAGAGAGGGGGAGATGACTATTTCCCTGCAGGATGTGGCCATTATGTTGGTCCTCCCCATCGATGGTGCGGCTCTAACAGGATGAGTTGATCATATTTTCCAGAGTTTGTTCATAGACTACTGGGCATAGAGGTCCCTGATAATGGTAGGACCATATTCGATGGTAGATTATGCATGCCTTGGTTAGACTAGCACTTCACAAATTTAGTAGAGGATGCTGATTAGATCACCGTGTTGCGATTTGCACATGTATATATTTTGAGGATGATCGGTGGCATGATTTTTGTGGATCACTCCACTACATTTGTAAATATGATGTATTTACATTTTTGGAGGATTTAGACAATGTAGGTCAATATAGTTGGGGTTTTTATTTTCTAGAATATACATACAGGGCGTTATGCAATGCATGTTGTATCGATAAGATGCAGATCATGGGATGCAAGGTTCTTCTACAGAGGAGGTTCTAGATCTTGTTGAGCCTCATATATATGTACCATAGGGTGATGAGAATATTATGGATCTTATTGTTCCATAGGATTAGGTTGTTCAGCTTTATTAGTCACATTTTTTTGTTCCATAAAAGGAGGGTGTTTAGCTTGATCAGACATATGCTTCTCCAGCTTCTCAGTCTCAACCACAAGTAGATATAGATGTTGACTGGGTTGAGATGGATTCTTTATTACAGACATTTGCAGCACATTATCCATCTTCTTTCCATGTTGGTGAGAGTTCCAACCAACCTCTACTATCCTTAGATGCAGGATATGGTACAGATGGTGAGACTGTACGTCCGCTGTCTGTCACACAGAAGGATGAGGAGGTGGCTGCTGATGATGATGTGCAGTGTACGCCAGAGAACAGACATATATGGACATGACATGGAAGCATCCAGTATACACCTGGATATGGTAGAGAGGAGAATCCATGCTAGAGACATAGATTAGGTTGATTTTTTATTGACGATACATTTTTTATGTGCATTACTATGATCATTTATAGAGTTCTACGTTTTTTAATAAGTGTCTTACTATAATCAAATTATCTTCCAAAATTAATAAATTATATTTGATATTTATTAATAAATATTAATACTCTAGATGAAAATATTAGTGAACATCGAGAAATATTTAAAAATATTATTGATCTCAATGATTTATATCCAAAAATCATGGAACATGATTCTTTGTTTAAAAATTTAAATTGCATGAAGAAGAATTTCAATGAACAATGGATAATTGTGAAGAGTATATGATTATGATTAAATATCAGAAAAACCAAAATATGATATGAATGTAATTAGAATTTTATTTGGCCAATTTTGAAAAGATACATATTTAGACTTTATAAAAGGATACAGGTTCTACTAATACACAATCTTCACTGGATGATTTTACTGTTAAAATACTTGCATTATGTGATAAAATTATGGAAATTATGAAAAATATTGATTTAATATTCTTCCATAATAAGAAAAAATCCTTAATAAGGTTAATAATGTGTTATCATATCCAAGGATAAGTATTGAAAAAGATCATCCTTGGTGAAGTTATATAAGTTTTCAAAAATGATGTTTATGAGTGTTTCCCTTGAGAGGGAGGTAAATGAAGAAATATGAAATTACTTCCAGAATTAGTATATCAATTATAATAAAACATAATTACTATAGAATGTTTAGGAAGATCATGTTATTGAAAGATGAATGTTTTTCTAAATCTCTCTTCCATTGTTAACAAAAAAAATAAACTGAATAGAAATGGGTTGTAATTGAATTAATCAAATACATATGAAAAACTTTCCACTAGTAAATTGATGAATTTTTTATTTAACCTTTATGTAGGATTCATGAACAGGGTTCATGCATCCTTTAAAAACTTCATACAGGATGCGTGAACCCCATTCACGCATCTTAGCAAGGGAAGATGCATGAACGAGGTTCAAACGTATTTTATCACATCTGTGCAGGATGTGTGAACCTCGTTCACGCATCTCTCTATGCCAAAGATGCGTGAATGGGGTCCACGCATCTTGAGACCCATTTTTTAATATATTAGTAACCCTATCCCTTTTTTATAATTTTTTTAAAAAAACACCACTCATATTCTCCTTAGACTAGCCCTTAGTGGTGAACCAAGTAAAATTGTTGTGTTGTATCTTTGCCTAGGATTCTTTGTTTTCTACACTTTCTCATCAGACAGGTTTAACAAGCTCTTACTAAAATGGGTATAAGATCCTTCACTTTAGAAGAAAAGGTTGAAACCTCAATTTTCCTCTCCCCTCTTATGGTGTTCTGGGATCCTTCAAGTGGTATCAAAGGGTACAGTTTAGTCGAGTTAAATTTTTCCTCTTCAGTTGTCATGGAGAATTCAATTAAATTTATGGGAGTACCCCTCTTTGATGGAATCAATTTACAGATTTGGTAGAACAAGATGAGATATCATTTCAGATATCATGGAATAGAAGTTCTTTTTTTCCATTGTATAAGGGATATAGTTCACTGATGCAATAGGGTTTTATATGGTTGATACAAATAGTAAAATGATTTATTGAGATGCTAAAGCATATAATACTCTCACTGTAACTCTTTCTGATCAAATATCTCTAAAGGTGATGATTTATAATTCATAAAATTCTATGTAGGAAAAACAGTAGAATATATATGAAGGTGACAAAAAATTGAAGGAGGTGAAACTACAAGTCATGAAAAATATGTTTGATGATTTGAAAATGCATCCTAATAAAAATGAAGATGAATTTTTTAATCAAATTACTAAAGTTGTTGGAGCTATATGAGGAATTGGTGAAGAAATAAAAGACATTAACATTGTGAGGAAAATATTGATAAGGCTTCCACCTCTCAACAATCCAAAAGAGTCATCCCTTGAGTAAATGGATCTTTCTAAACTTTTATTGGATGATTTGCTAAAAAAATTAGTGGCTTATGAAATAAAATTCAAACTAGAATATGCAATGACTCGTGTAATCAAGGAAATGGAATTCGAACCCATTAAAAAACTTTAGATTTCATGAGATAGTGTTGATGAAGATAATGAGGAAGATGAACTTATTTCTCTTGTTTCCAAGAAATTAAATAAAGTAAAAGGTAGATTTGAATGAAAGATACCTCTAGATTGTTTTCATTGTGGTAGAGTTGGACACATTTCCTCTCGGTGCTCAGGGAAGTTAAATGATGAAGAAAGTGAATATGGAAACATAAAGAAGTCTTAGAAAAGGTTTTCTTAAATTGAGAATTGGAATTTTGAAATAAAATAAAGAGAAAGGGTTTTGTTTGTAAAGAAGAAGATTGTGATAATTAATTATTTGAGGAAGAAGAGATATAGTTTAAATTTGTAACTCAAGTGTCCGTAGTGGCTACTGTTGAAATGTCAAAACCATCAAAAGACAAAGATAGAGATAATCAGTTGACTATTGATGAATTTCTAAAGTTTAAACTTGAGGATGCTTTTAGTAATCTTGATAATCAAATAAATAGAAACAAAACGTGGAGAGTAGTTTTGGAAGAATCATCAGAATATATTGATTAGCTAGAAGATGAAATTAGTCAACTAAAATAAGTTGTAAAAGAACATTATATAACATTTGAAATCTCAGAAGATATATTTGAACTGAAGATCATAATTGAATAACAAGAAAAGTTCATCAATGACTTTACATCCAGACATGAGGAGAATTACAAGACTATTGAGGGACTTTAAGAATAAGTTATTACTCTTAGGAGTAAACTAGAAAGTGAATCAAACTCAAAGGAAACAAATAAGAAAATACATTTTGGAATATTCTCAAATAATGAGCTTCTGGAGAGGGATAAGAATTGTTTTTATGGAGTAGAAAATATTTTTAATGACCAACTATCCACATGAAAGGGAAATAGTGGAATCAATTGTGATACTAAAATATCAAATGATAGAAATAAAATGGCACAAAATAAAGGAAATATGAATATTGGACATGTTGCAAAGTCACCTGAAATCCTAAAAAATAAATCCTCAAATCAAACTGAAATAAGAACTAAAAACTATCCTCAAGTATCCAAAAATTAATGACAATCAACCAATTTTCATAAGGAATTAGACATGGAGAGGAATAGAAGTTATAAGACATTTTCTCTTATGAAATGCCAATTTTATGGCTATTTGGGCCATAACATGTCATATTCTGAAGAGGGAAGGAGCTATTTTAATAGGTAAGATCTAGGAATTCAACAAAGAAGAATGAATTCATATCCCACATATTATATAATAAATATTTTCTATGAATATTTTTTTCATTATATTAAATTTTTCTATAAATATTTCTATTAGAGGCATAGTAAAGGTAGGAACCATACATACAGAACTTAGAGGAAAGTTAATACTCATCAAAAAATAGTGTTTTTTCTAAAAAATGGTTTTATCCTTTGTAAAAAGACTATGAGTAAGATGAAACCATGAACATGGAAAAGGGATTTGAAATTCCATATTTATCCTTTACTTACTTTAATATTTCAAGGAAGGAAAATAATAAAATAGAGAAATCCAATTTTGCATAAGTCACTCTCAAAGCTACCAAGAATAGTAGAACCTATATTCTTGATAGTGGATTCTCAAAACATATGATGGTAAATACATATTTATTGAA
This sequence comes from Viscum album, assembly GCA_963277665.1. NCBI lineage: Eukaryota > Viridiplantae > Streptophyta > Magnoliopsida > Santalales > Viscaceae > Viscum > Viscum album. The sequence goes on along the minus strand of OY728128.1, from coordinate 677,498,694 downwards.
GAATGTAAAAAAAATGGTTGATGGAATGGTCAGGTTCAAAAATTATGGTTCTTTGAAGATCAAGGGTAGTGGGAGTATATAACTAGAAAGTAAAGTGCTTAAGAAAACTAAAGTTCTTTATGTGGATAGTTTGCATCATAATCTCCTAAGTGTGATTAAAATATATGACTCAAGGATTATAGTAAAATTAAATAAAAAATGGTTTACTATAAAAGGAAGGAAAGTGAATTATATCATGAAAGGATAAAGAATAAATAGAAACTTACATCAGGTTGATAGTAAGGAGAACATTTTCTAAATGAAAATTGAAGAAGAAAACAACTTGCGGAACCAGAGGTTGGGTTAGATTAATAAACAAGACATAGAAAAGATATATAACCTAAATATTTTCATGGATATCCCCAATATGAAGCATGAATGGGAAAAGACTTTTGATCCTTGCATATGGGGAAAGTTATCCTTTAGTTTATATTAGGAAAAATAGAAAAGGTCATCAAATATTTTTTGATCTTGTCCACACATATGTATGTGGTTTAATAAATTTGGATGAAAAATATGGAGAGAGGTTCTTCATTCTGTTTGTTGATTATTTTAGTATAATAGAATATGTTATGGTTATTCATAGGAAACAGAAAGTTCATTATTACAGGAAAAGTTATCGACATATGGCTTAGAATGATATAGGTCGTACAATAAAATTTTTATGATCAAAAAATGGAGGGGAATACACTTCTATAGAATTTAAAAATTACCTAGAGAAACATGGAATAAAACATGAGGTGGTTTATGTGAGAACACCACAGAAAAAAGGAGGTACTGATCATAGGAATCGACAGGTGAACAATATGGCCAGAACTATGTTGATTGAGAGTCATATCTCTCATCATTACTAAAAATAGGTTGTTCAAGAATCATTGTATGTTCAAAATCAGATAGGGATTTATATGGTAGAAACCAATATACCATATGATATGTGGCATGGAAGGAAACCCTCTTTGAATTATTTTTGTGTTTTCAAAAGTAAATGTTTCATCTGAAAAAAAGAAGGGAATCAAGGGAAGTATGGTGATGCTGCAAATGACGGAATATTTCTTGGATATTCAATAAAGATAAAATCCTAAAAAATTAATAATCACCTTGGAAAAATTGTGGAAATAATTGATGTAAATATCATTGAATATAAAACCAAAAATGCCTCAAGGAATTATTATACTGATATGGTAGAAGATGAGGAGGAATGTGGACGTGGAACATATGAAATTTTTTTTTGACAAATGGAACATATGAAAATATAGAAGTAGGGGAAGGAATGAAAAACATTCAGGGTTCAAAAAATAATGTTTATTTAGAATAATAAACATAAGAGAAAACCATGGCTAAATAAAATTCTTCTGAGCCTCATGGGAGAAGTCGAAGAGAAGAAATTGATAAATCCAATATAATTGGGGATTGAACAGCACCCACAAAGACAAGGAGAATGAAAAGTGAAGCACATTTTACCATACTATAAATTATAGAACCAACCACAATGGAAGAAGCTATAAAGGATGAATCATGGGTTAAGTTATGAATGAATAATTGGATCAAATTGACAATAACCAAATATGGGATCTAGTTAAGAGACTTGAATATCACAATGTGATTGGAAAAAAGTGGATCATTAAGAACAAATTCTATGAGAATGTAAATGTGATCATAAATAAGATGATCTTGGTGTATAAAAGATATTCATAGATTGAAGGTGTTTATTTCAAAGAAACATTTTCCCTGGTAGCTAGACTGGAGTAAATCAGGTTCTTTCTTGTCATGGAAATTTAAATGGATTTCAAAGTGTATCAAATAGATGTCAAAATAGTTTTCTTAAAACAAATTCTTAAATAATAAGTCTAGATTAAACAACCAATTTGTTTTCTTCGTGGTAATGAGGAAATGAAGGTTTTCAGATTAAAGAAGGTGTTCTATGGTCTGAAGTAGGCACCACGAGCACAATAATCTCAGCTAGATTATTATCTAAAGAAGATGAATTTTAAAAGAGGAGTAGTGGATCATAATATATATGTGAATAATTATCAAAAATTTCAGTTCATGGTATTAGTGTACATAAATGATATTATATTTGGTGGAATAAGATAGGGATCAGTGGAAGAATTTTCTAATCACATGAAATCAGAATTTAAAATGTCTATGATTGGTGAAATCACATACTTATAGGGGATTCAAGTGATTTATAGAAAGGAATACACTTTTATATCCCAAAAAAATATGAAACATATATATTAAATAAATTCAACATGCATGAATCCAAACCAATTTCGACTCTGATTTTGGTTGGGAAAAAACTTTAAAATCATGAGAATGGGACATCTGTGGATCTCACACTATATAGCAGAATCATTAGAAGCTTATTGTACTTGACGATGACATGACCGAATATTGTCTTTGTAACATGATTAGAGGAAAACTTTCAATGTAATCTGAAGGATGAATATATGGTGGCAGTTATAAGATTTATGAGGTACATTTAAGGTACTCATAATTATGGATTACACTTTTCGACGAGAAGAGATAATGAAATATCATCATTTTTATGCTCACTCAGATAAATATGTGGTAGATATAAATTCCAAAATTGGTGTATTGTTCTTTTTTAGAAAGAAATGTTTGGGATGGTTGAGTAAGAAATAGTAACGAACTTCTCTTAGTACTACAAAAGCAGAATATATTTCAACTAAAAATGATTTTACTCATCTATTTTTTATGAAGAAACAAATGACTGATATTGGTGATGTGGTGAAACAACCAATAGTGATTCACTTTGATAACAAGAGCATGATTGATCTTATTAAGAATCTTATTCTGTGTTATCATACGAAACATATTGAAATCAGATATCACTTCATCATATAAAGAGTTAAACAAGGAATGATTAAAATGGAACATATTGGAACTGATGACCAAGTGGCTAGCATTATGACCAAGCAATTGGCAGCACATGTGTTTGAGAAACATCAGATAAACCATGGTGTCTAGCCACGTCCCAGTTCATGAGGATCTTATGAGTAATCCTCTCTCCCTAGTTGTGTTAAATATTTTAATCTATTTGTGTAAGTGATGAAAGTTTATGGGGGAGATACGATCAAGGCGGAGTGTGTTTTTGAGATCTATAAGTAAAAAAACAGGTTTTTTGGGTTTATTTCCAAAGGGGGAATTGAGAAATAGAGAAATTCAATGTTACAAAGGGGGAGAATGAGTTGAAAAGGGGTAGAATGATAATAGAGAAAATATTTTGATGTAATGAGGAAATAGTCAGAGTTAAGCTTGGACATATTAAATCATTCCAAAACTTGAGAACCTAATTCATTCTTCCCTTATTTTTGTTTAAATCGAGCTTTGATTACGTAGACTTAGAGTGTTGGATGAGTTGTTTCTTGTATATCCAGTTTTGATGGTGGCTAGTGATTTAGTGAATTTACCTATAGATTGCGAACAAACCCAAAGGGGAGATTGTTGGAAAAAAGGTTTTTCTTTTCTGGAAATGGAATTTGGTTTGTTTCTGTTGTCAATCATCAACATGGAAGATCAGGGAGTTTTCAAATAAAGAGATCTTATAGAAAAATATTATTACATTATTTAAGGTGTCATCATTTCCAAGTGTTTTCCATATTTTATGGGTAAAAAATATGAAGGAAAAGGGTATCATCATGAAAGGTAGTTTTCTAGGAAAGAAACTTTATAAAAATGGTAAAGGCATGGGTTTTTTGAAGGATGGAATGATTTTTACAAAGATGAGGAGCATCATGATCGGTGATGGTGTTCTCTGCGATTATGAGAATTAGAGCATCATGAGTGTGTGATGGTTTGATGAAAAGATTCATTACAACATCAAATCTCAAAGGAGCATCATGAATGGAGAAGCTATTAAAATGTGTTTTTGAAAGATCTAGAAAATCTTCTAAGAGGCGATGGAGCATCGTGAATGGACAATCCTATAAATATGAGGCTACCCCCACTTTATTACATAAAAATTATTCAAGTAAAATTTTGAATCACACTGATTTCGTAAATCTAGGGGAGCTCTGTGAATATTCATTTCTATGCAAGATTAAGTATCATGAAAATACTACTAAAGTATTAAATGAGGATAATTTTTTTACGTAATGGTAACTTCATGATGATGGGATATTTTGCATTGGCTCGGTGAGATTTCCAATGTTAGTTTGTTCTACGAAGGCAGTTAGCTTCATGAAGATTATGAGCTTCATGTAGGAGCTCTATGAATAGCTGTTCTGAATATCAGGTTTTATTGAATAGTGATTTTAGAGTGCATCAAATCAGGTCTATAATGAAAGAAGAGTCTCATTCTAGACATGGATAAATAATTTAATTCCAATCCTTTGAGGTGACCTTCAAATAAATAAACTGAATTAGACTTCTCTCAAAGCAGTGATACAGGGGGAGTCGACAGAAATGTTTTGAGGGGTTCAGTGTCCAATCCCTAAAATCTTGTAAAGGTATTGTTTTAGGAATAGAGTGAATGTTTCTTAACTTCTTTATTCCACATCTAGTGAAGATTATTGGATTTATGTATGATAGACACACTTTCGGTGTGTGATCCTTAGACTAACCATTAGTGGTGAATGAAGTAAGATTGTTGTGTTGTCTCTTTGCATGAGATTATTTGTTTTCTGCACATTACCATCATATAGGTTTAACTGGTTCCTACCAACATGGTAACAAGATCCATATTTTTATAATAAAAATTTGACACCCTCACAATTTTTTGTGTGAATGAGATAAGAGAATATTTTCTCACAAGTTATTATGTGAGCGTGGTGCAGATAGATTTATTCACAAGATTTTCTATACTTATAGTTGTTAAAAATTTACAAGTTATTAATCAAGTAATGATATATTTTTAATATACATTTCATTTCCAATAAATTCTATGTTTTCAAGATTATTCCTCATTTATTTTCCTTTTTTTTAAAGTATTCTTCACTTTCATGTCATGCTCACAATATATATCACTATTGAGATGTATTTTGATCCATCTCATATCATTTATGCTTCTTTAACAGCCTTTTTAGGATCTTATGATGTTATAAAATGTTTTATTATTATCATCTATGGTCTTATGATTTTTTATTTTGATATTTATGTCACCCTCATGTTCTCCTTAATGTTATGATATTTTTTACCCTATAGAGCATTCGATCTCACCCCTTTATTATATTTCCAATCCGGAGGGTATGAAGAGGATTATATCATGTGATATATCTATAAAATGTTCTAGAGGATGAAAATTATTTATTAGTGTTTGAAATTTTTATAAAATAAGATGTTTATGTATCCAATCTTTAGGAAACTAAACCTGTCGTTATTTGGGTTATGCAGCAATTTGTGAGATGTAGTATTTAAATCATGATATTAATGTATCATTTAATTTATGTTTATATTCAATAACTTTATTTGGTATTGGAGTAGGGTTTAGTTATTTTAGATATTATTTTAGTTATTTTGGAAGCAAGTTTAGTTATTTTATAGAATAGTTTGGTTATTTTTTGAGATTAGTTTACTTACCATTGGTATTAGGGTTACAAAACCTTAGTAAAAAATCCTAGAGTTGATTCTATGTAACATTTTGATATTTTAAAAGAACACTATGTCTTATAGAATACAAAACATGAAACATCAAGTATAAACGAACCAAAATATACTATTAAAATATTATTATTTAATTATTTCCTAGCCATTGAATTGGATGATATGAATAGTATTAACTGAACTATGAAATATATAAAGTACTAAATCAATGAAGATGCATTTATTAATTATTATGAAAGAAGTACTCAATTTTTAGTAAGGTTATTTTATTCTTCAAAAATATATTTTCCTCAAAAATGATTTATATTGCTTTTTTTGATCAAATATTATAATAAATATATAGAACTTCTATAAATTATATTTTATAAAAAAATTATATATAATGAACCAAAGTTTATAAATGATATTTTTTTCCTAAAATTTTTTTGTTACATACTATATAATATTATACACATAAAAAATAAAGAGAAATCAATAAAATTTTATATCACTAAAGATCATTACATTAGTCAGCAATGAAACCAATTAAAATTCCAAACATTACAACTAGATAAAAATATAAAATAGAACAGCTAAAATGGGAAAGTATGGATCACCCCAATATATTATAATCATCTCCCCCGCTGAAAATGCTATAAATTGAAAACAAAATATTAGAAAACCAATCAACATCATAAGAAATGAAAATATAACGTTAGGGAGATTTCGTGGTGACTTTTGAGTGAAATAATGAAGAGGTATTTATAAGGTATAAAGGGAAATGTGACCATTGGGGTTAGAATATTATATGACCATTGGTCTATATGACCATTGGTCTATATGACCATTGGTCTATATGACCATTGGAAACTACTCCCTTGGTTTATAATTTTACTATTATAATTAGTATTCATAAGTAGTAATAAAAAGGCATAATTGATATAGAAAGGAGAATCGATGGACTTAACTAGTAGAGCCATGTCATTTAAAGCCTATTTGTCCAAACTTGGTAGGGAGGTATTATCACTGGGGTTTTCCCATGACTAATCCCAAGTTGAGCATCAACAAGTGAAGTTTGAGTGAAATAACTTGTGGTAGAAGTTCAAGTTTGCAGATATTACCACTCAGTCAATATTATCTAAGGTGCCTCATGAAACTACAACCATCACACACATTACTCATAAAGTATATGAGGGTGTAATAAGATGTTATGTGGTCCAAACCATAGTGTAAATTCCTTTGAATAAATAAAATTCTTATTCCATCAATTCCTCTTAAGAATATTTTTTCTTAATAAAATATATGTTTAATTGAGATTTATTTGATAATTTTGATTTTTGGACCCAAATAAAACATAACTGTATTTTTCTTGAAACTATATAAAATTTTTAAAACAAACCATGGTATTCTAAATAGTATTTTTTTTTAAAGAAATTATCATTTAAAAAACTTTTTTTAAAATAATAAATGATAAAATAACTTTATAATGGTCTATAAAATTTTTTATAAGTGTCATAAATTTGACTGTGACTTAAAAAATTCTATATTTAAAAGTTATAATTTTCATATTTAGATATTTTTTTGATAAAATAAACATAATTTCTAAAATCATAACATTGAATCTATGTTATTTTTAATTTATGAGAATTTTCTAAAATACTTTATTTTTCATGAAAAGTAAAAAATATAGTTTTAGGGTTTCGGTATATTTTATGAAATAATATTTACTTCATAATGATTTAATAATTAATTAAACATAATCAACAAGATAAAATATGTTATTTTATTAATATTAATAATTTTAGTAGTTTTTATTCAATTTCTAAAACAATAAGTAAATTTTCAAAGTTAAAAAGAAAATTTTGATTTTTAAAAACATTACTTAATAGAATATTTACTTTCTCATGCCAAAAGATGAATTAAATAATAGTTTTTGGTTCTTAAAGATAAAATTATCATAAAATTTGACCTTAATTTCCAAGACTGTGAGAAAACACCATGGTTAATCCAATGGTTTTTCATTTTCCACAATCTAGATTTATAATGCCTAAATTTATAAATTATTAAACAAATAATCCACCTCTATTATAAATACCCACCTATTTCTCCATTTCTATTCACTCCCAATCCATCATCAAAAAATTTATAGTTATTTTTACTCCTAATGAGTCCCTCAATGTTTCCTTAATCCTCCAAGGTTACATTCCATAATATCTAAGAGTAACTCTTCAAGGTAAGGGAAAATCTCCACTTCTGACTGAAAATTACTTTTTTATTACCAAAACACTTTTGAGGATGAAAGTGAGAAACCACAAAAAATAGGCTGAGCAATATCAAAATAGCAAAAGAAGATAAAGAAAGAAAAAAACAAAGCAAACACCCAGACCTACCCCACCCCAGAAATTGATTCATAATAGCAAGCCTTCACCAACACAGGACCCTTCGGCAATAAGTCCCATGCAAAGTGCACCGGCACGGTACCGTTGGCGTAGCCATAACCTCTCAAGCATCCCAATCCAAAAGGCCTCCATCGATGAAGACTTCACACTCTGATACCCATCTGGAACAGGTCCAAGTAAGATCTGGAAAAAAGCACCAAAATCCAAACAAAGACAACCAGCAGGAAAAACTAAAGGATTTCACATTTCTCACAACAATCCTCTCAAAGCAACTGGCCAAAACCACAAAATTGATCAGATTCTTTAAGAAGAAATTTAGTATTACTTGAGTCCCTCTCCCTAAAAAGTTTCTAGGATAAAGATGATACCTGTAAGCCAGTAACCTCCAATATCCTCTTCTCAAACTCATAATCAAGTTGATCCCATGTTTGAATGTACTCCTCAATGCTTATTACCCATCTATTGAAACCCCCTACCAAAATTGAGTCATGTATGTCAATCTATGAAAATTATTCCTCATTAAGGGACACCTCAAGTGACCTCCCCATCATCCTAGCTGCCTCATCCTTAGTTGCATTGAGCATCAAGAACTGCTCCATCACTTCTTCTTCAGAACTTAAAAGGATCACCAAGTCTCCATCACCCTATTCCCCTAGCCTCTGAAGGTGCCTAGACTCCTTTTCCATCTTCTTTTCCTTCATTTTCTTTGCAGATCGAGTCTCTAAAGGAGGAGGTAATGAATATTATCCCTTCATCCCCTTCCTCTTTTCAAAACCCCTATTACTCTTTGGGCTTGAATCCTCCTATGATGGTTGATCATGTTCACTCCCTTTGGAAGACTGTACTCTGGCCCCAACTCCCTCACCTAGGGTAGTGGATTCAGAGTTCACATTAGCCTCTGGAAGGCCTTCAAACCTATTGCACAACGAAACTAAGGTAGGATTCGGGTCTAGACCCCCTCCCACATTCACCATTTGAGCTTCCCTTCCAGTCATATCACCACTACCACCCAAATGAGTAATCTCCATACCCAAAATAGCCTCCCCATCCAGTGACATCTGGCCAATTGTATTGTATTTATTGGGCTATAAGAATACACACCCCATGAACTAAGGCTGCTTGAAAAAATCCTCTAAAACCACACCCTGTATAGCACAAATTGTTTGTACCATAGTTCACTCCTCATTGATTTCATATTGAGATTCATTTGAAAGTCTAGACTAATCACGTATGGCAACTACATGATGATTCGGCACTGTGACTAGCCTTCTCACACCACTGAGATCACCTATCAATCTCCTAAAAACTTCATGGTGTAAGAATCCGGTTCTTATTTTTGAGGTACGTTTTTCTTGTTTCCTCTTTTCCTTAAGTTTTTTTGAGAAAATAAGGAAATGGGGAAAATCAAAAAATTTGGGACTACACGCCATGTACTTTTTCACACACCGTGTACTTTTGGCCATGTGGGAAGAGTACACAGGGTGTGTAGCCATGTCAGTGATGAAGGGTGTAAAGACCGGCTACACGCCGTGTAGTGGTCCCTTATATGTCGTGTAGTCAGTCAGCAGGTGAATAGTAAGGCGGTGACCAGCTGTGTGACAGAACACGTCATGTACTCAAGTAGACATGCCGTGTAGTCATGTTGGAAGATGACCAGTTCCACGCCGGCGGGAAACCGCCAGAGGAATAGTTAAAAATGGGAAGTACACGTATTGTACATCGAAATACATGTCGTGTACTTTTGTTCGCTTAAAATGGGCAACATCCTCCCCTGTTAACAGAGAAGTCTTAGAACTGGAGGAAGGAGTGGGAGAGGGGGATGGAGCTTTTGAGATCCACCGAGCACACATTAGGAATCCATTTTCTGCACCGTCGATCTCCCTGGAACCGCACGGGTAAGATCTCCCTTCTCCTGGAGTAGTTCTTACCAATTATTCCTCTAAGGGAAGTTATTTGGGTTTGAATGAGTTTTCTTTCACCTCATATCTACCTCGTTCTAGGACAATTAGTGGAATGTCATTCGAGTATACTGATCAGGGGCGTTAAAGGTAGGTGTCTTGGTGTTTATTTTCCAACTGTCGTGCATTTTTGTGTGTTTTTGAGCTACGAACCCATGTTTGGGGTGTCGTGTGGATGAGTATGTGGCTATTTTAAATACTTAGAATTGTATAGGTAATTAAATTTGATATTAAAATGTTGTTTGGGATCGCTGCTTGGATCCAGGACCACCCCAGGGGTGCGTTCCTCTGTTTAGACGTTTGGCCAGGATACCCGAGGGTATGCCTTAATTATTTTGCGCATTACTTTTTCCTTGAGATGAATTGTATGTGAATTGCTTATTTACATGTTGATCATGGCCAGGTTACTTGTGCCTGAGGGCAGTGTTTTACTATAGCCTGAGGGCATGACTGTATTAGCCTAAGGGCAATGTTCTCTTTCGGCCAGAGGGAAACTTCTTCGTGCCTGTGGGCGATAGACTCTGTGCCTAAGGGTGACACTTTGTATGCCTAAGGGAAATATCTATTATGCCTGAGGGAAAGATTCTGATTACCTGAGGGTAAGGGTTTTTGTGTCTGAGGACACTGACGGTTTACATAGAAATCCACTGTGGTGTTTTCTTAAATAATAAATAATGAAATGAATGTTAAAATGGAAATAACCTGTAAAGTTAGTTACTTTTGAGTACTGCTTAGTTTATTGCATTTTACTACTACAGACAGTTGTTTCATGTTACACACAGTTGGTCACAAGCCTTTGGTGGGTGCTTACTGGGATTTATTTCTCATACCCTGTTTGGGTCATGCTTTTTGGCCCAAACAGATTACATTTCTGAAGGTGTAGATAAGGGAAAGGGTCCTTATACAGGTACTTGATTGCTACTGAGGAGTAGGGGAGCATGGGACCGGGCTTAGGCTCGTGATGCTACTGGTTACTTTTTTCCCTTTTGTTGTACTCTATATTGTATGGAACTGCTATGTAACATGTTCTGGTTGTTTTCTTAGAACTTGAGACATGTTGCATCATATATATATCTGGCTGGTTATCCTTTACTGCAGTTGTTATATTAAATGTGTATGGTTTATTGCTTACGTTGTTGGTGTATGCTTTATATTATATTCTGTTGCACTACACTTTGACAAATGAGGGCATAGTTTCCACACTATCAGACCTGGGCCCTCGCTGCTAGTCGGTGGAAATGCGCTTCAGGTCATGTGTCGAACCAGGTTCAGGGCACCCGTTGAGTGGCACCCGGAACCGGGACGTTACAAATTGGTATCAGAGGAGTTTCTTTTCTTTGAATTACTATTTGGAGCCTTATTCAGGGATAGGATGGAACAGTAGTTGGTAATAAGCTGTGGTCGGGCATAGCTAACCCGTGTACAGGGAAATCCAATTTACCTTGTATTGCAATTTTACCAATTTTGCAATTTTACAGTTGATTTGATTTCACCGTTGTGTGACGCACTTGTGATTGTGCTGTTTATATTTTATCTAGGGTTTCTATTTAGTTGCAACCCGATGAGATGAGGGTATGCCGTCTCATGCATCATTTAAGCACATACTAGAAATCACATGTCATGCATAGGTCCATGTCATGTAGGTGCATTAGAATTTGCATGTTGTTGTGATAGTTGTTGTGCTAGAATAGCATGTTGTTGTGATAGTTGCTTGACAAATACCTTCTATGTGATACGGTATTATTGTGTGATCATGTTTATAGATTGGACTCCAAACTTTGGTTTTTAGGGAGTATGGGCCCCCATTTACCGTAATTTGGTGGATCATTGACTGTTTATTTTGTTATAACACAGATAAGATGTCAAACTTTGATTCGTGGGGAGTATGGGCCCTCACGGATCATAATTTGACACTTAGGTGTTTTTTTTTTGCGGTATTTTCTGGGTTCTGGAGGAGTTTCTGAGGCATACTATCCAGAAACCCAGTATACACGCCGTGTAGTACTTTAGCCACGCAGTGTATGTTCTTCTGTTCGAGAATAAAAATAAACTTTTTGAGTACACGTCGTGTAGTCTCTTCCCTTGTCACAAACCATGTGGGCAGTGACACGGGGAAGGGAAAATTTTGTGGAACACATGTCGTGTACCAGATGTACACACCGTGTAGTGTTGACCCGGAGTCTGCCCGTGTAACTAACAACACGGACAGAAGAGACCTTAAGGCATACATGTCGTGTCCACTATGGAACACATCGTGTAGTCTGACCTGGGGACTCGGCCGTGTAACTAACAACACAGGTCGGTGTAATCCTTTTGTGTACACGCCGTGTGTGTATCGAACACGCCGTGTAGTGTGAGCCGTCTGTCCGGCCGTGTAACTAATAACACGGGTCAGGAAAGCTCGTCTAGTACACGCCGTGTACCTGTGGGACACACCGTACAGTCTTGTCCGAGGACAGACCATGTGGTCTTAGCTGTGTAGCTAGGAAACGGGTTTTTGTACACACCATGTGTGGTGTAACACATCGTGTAGTATCAAGCTGAGTAGTCGGTCGTGTCACAAATGACCCGGGCAGTTGAAAAATTACATCATACACACTGTGTAGTTTTTGTTCAATGGGATCCATGTGTCTAAGCCGTGTAGAAGGACCCAGGCAGGGAAGGGAATTCAAGTACATGTTGTGTAGTCAGTATACACACCATGTAGTCTTGTTTTTCAAATTTTGAATGCCTTCTTCCTCCTATTCGCTTTTAGGTTTCTTCATTTTCGGTCTTTAATGATCTTGATCTAAGGTGTGTGTTTGACCTTTTAGTTTCATGACGCCGAGATGTTCATGCGTTGTTCGCTAGGAGAGCGGCAATGATTTTACTCCAGAGATAGTAGGCCATGGGCTACCAGTGGATCCTCCAGCAGAGCCAGATGCGGCGCCAGCCATTATACCGGACACAGGCGCGAATGCACAATTCCGTGAAGGCTTTATGCGGTTCATGCAGACCTTTTAAGGAGCACCGCCGGCTACCATATCTATGGCCGAGCTGACACGTATCTTCCAGCAGCGGCATCTATCTATGTTTTTAGGGGATGGCGGACCATAGGCTTCGGAGTCTTAGCTGGGGTCGATGCAGACTATTTTCGAGCATCTTGAGATGCCTCCAGGGCTGAGGGTCAAGCTCGCAAAGTACATGTTGTGTGATTCCACCAAGAGGTGGTGGGATGTTACCACCCAGACAGAGCATCACAGAGACATGGTGTGGGAAGATTTTTAGGTAGTCTTCTACGACTTCTTATTTCTAGATATGCTAGGGGCAGATAGAGCATAAGAGTTCATGAATCTACAGCAGGGCGCTATGTCAGTGATGGATTATTCTTCTCGCTTTACCTAGCTTCAGCATTTTTCACCCGTTCTGGTGGGCGATGAGACGCTGAGAGCCAGACGCTTTGATGATGGTCTTCAATATGACATCCGAGAACTGGTGAATGTTTCCAGGTTGCCTTCAGTACATGCTATTGTGAATTAGGCGCTGATTACAGAGAGGAACCTATGGGAAGCTAGTGGTGTGGGCCAGGGCGGTTCAGTACCAGTTTCTGGTACTATTTCTACCGGTAAGAGGAAGAGAAAGATGGAATTCTCTTAGGGTGGTAGTACCAGCTAGAAGGATGTTTCATGTGGTTAGGTCAGGTACTACCAGTGTGGTAAGGAGGGGAACAAGATACCTCAGTGTCAACGAGACCCAGTGGAGTGCCGAGCTTGTGGAAAGATGGGTCATCTCCAGTGCTTTTGTAGGGTTTTTCTACCAGTGGCTAGTGAGAGGGGTTCTGTGTAGACTCCACGAGCAAGAGCAGGACCAGCAGCTTCTTACCAGTTAGGGAACTGGAATACATCAGGGCGTGCAGGCAGGGATGGTGGTCGTGGCCGTGGTAGCTAGACACCAGGATCTCATAGGCAACAAGGCAGGACAGCTCAGGGTATCCAGGCTGTGTCGTAGGGTCGCGGCACTAGGCAGGCATATGCAGTGCAAAAGACCCAGCAGGAGCAGGATCTCGGACCTTCTACTGTCAGAGAACTATTCTAGTAGCTTCTGTTTTATCTTCATTACTTTTTTATACGGGTGCTATACATATTTTCATATCTGTGCCTGTTGTGGAGTCTTGGGCTCTGTGTTTCTACTTCTCTTGATATCATGATGTTAGACACTCCGTTGGGGACTATAATGGTTGGTGTATGTCAGTTCAAGGAGTTCCCCCTTGAGGTTGGTGGGTGTCACTTTCTTTGGGACCTCTATGTCTTAGAGATGACAACTTATGACTTCATTCTCGGGATGGACTGGTTGGTTCCCTTTTGAGCCTTTATAGACTGCTATCGTAGCAGGGTGAGTTTCACATCACTAGAGGGCAGAGATTTTTTATACAAGGGCGAATGGTATGTTCAGGCGAGTTGAGCAGGACCAGATCATCATGGGCGAGGTGGAGTCACAGCCCAGACTGCGAGTTTATATCTCGATGATCAGGGGACTTGTCAGACGGATTTCCATCCAGTGGTTGATCGTTTCAGGGATGTCTTCCCGGATGACTTTTCAGGTCTTCCTCCAGAGCGTGAGGTGGATTTCTCTATTGATCTAGTGTCAGGAGCAGCACCGGTGTCCATTCCTCCTTGTAGGATAGCCACACCTAAGATGCAGGAGCTCAAGAGGTAGTTAGTGGAGTTACAGACAAAGGGTTTTATCTGAACCAGTACTTCTCCATGGGTTTCTTCGGTACTTTTTGCGAAGAAGGTGGACGGTACCCTTAAACTATGTGTGGATTATCAGAAGTTGAACCATTTGACGATTAAGAACCGATATCCCTTACTGAGGATTGATGATCTTTTTGATCAACTTCATGGGGAACGAGTGTTCTCGAAGATTGAATTGAGATCAGGATATTATCAGTTTTTTGTAAGACCATAGGATATACCACTTATGGCTTTTCGGAGAAGATATGGTCTGTACGAGTACTTGGTTTTGCCGTTCGGACTCATGAATGCGCCAGCAGTTTTCATGGATCTGATGAATCGTGTGTTCAGTCCTTATCTGAACTCATTTGTGGTAGTATTCATGGACGATATCTTGGTGTACTCTCACACTCGACACAACCATGCCACCCATCTTGAGATCGTATTGAGTACACTGAGAGAGAATCGGCTCTATGCTAAGCTCTCAAAGTTCCACTTTTGGATGGACCAGATACACTTCCTGGGTCATATCATCTCAGAGGTAGGAGTTGTCGTGGACCCAGAGAAGGTGAGAGCAGTAGTTTCTTGGGAACATCCTAAGAACGTGTTTGAGATACAGAGTTTCTTAGGGCTGGATGGTTACTATAGATGCTTCATACAAGACTTCTCCCACTTAGCAGCACCATTGACGGGTTTGACTAAGAAGGGTGCGAAGATCATTTGGTCAGAAGCTTTCGAGACAGTCTTTCAGGACCTGAAAGGAAGGTTGACATCAGCACCGATTCTGATACTCACAGAGCAGAGGATGAGCTATACAGTTTACTGTGATGCATCAGGTATTGGGCTGGGAGCAGTGTTGATGCAGGGCGATCGAGTAGTTGCATATGGGTCTCGGCAGTTGAGGCCACATGAGAGGAATTACCTGACGCATGATCTCAATTTGGCTGTAGTTTTTCATGTGTTGCGTTGTTTGATACATTATCTCTTGGTAGAGCATTTGGTGGTTTTCACCGACCACAAAAGTCTCAAGTATATCTTTACTCATCATGACTTGAATCTGAGACAGCGAAGGTGGGTTGAATACCTTCAATCCTTTGACTTCATTCTTGCCTATATACCAAGTAAAGGTAATGCGGTATCTGATTCACTGAGCAGGAAGACTCACTGTGCAGGAGGCCAGTGGTGAGTGGAAGATCATGGCTTTGTTCTCTGAGATGAATTTGGAGGTTCACGACAGTTAGGGGCAGACCTATCTTTCATCTTTAGCTGTGACCTCTACCCTCCTGGATAGAGTGAGGATGAGACAGTTATCTCATTCGGAAGGCCTAGTTCTACGGGAGTCGGTGGCAAGTGAGGAACCTCCTCCTGGTTGGATGGTAGGCGTTGATGAAATTCTGTGTTTCCATGGATGAGTGTGGGTTCTAGGAGATACACGTGAGGAGCTGATGTGAGAGTTTCATGCTTCAGCTTGGCCAGTTCATCCCAGGGTTACCAAAATGTACCGAGACTTGAGATGTCAGTACTGGTGGTCGGTTATGAAGAGTGATGTAGCTGGTTTTGTTACGAGGTGTTCCACCTCTTAGCAGGTGAAGGTGGAGCATTAGAGACCAGTTGGACTGTTACAACAGTTTCCCATCCTGAAGTGGAAATGGGATGATGTCGCGTTGGACTTCGTGACAAGGTTTCCGATGTCACCTATAGGTAATGATGTTGTGTGGGTTGTTGTGTACAGACTCATGAAGGTAGCTCACTTTTTGCCGATCAAGAAGACCTTCGGTGTTGATGAGATCGGGAAGTTGTATATCCGAGAGGTTGTACGTCTTCATGGGGTCCCTCGTTCTATCATTCAGATAGGGATACCCATTTTACATCTCGTTTCTGGCAGAGTTTTCAGAGGGCACTAGGTACACAGGTGATTTTGAGAACGTCTTACCACCCTCAGACCGATTGGACAGTCAGAGCGTATGATACAGGTGCTTGAGGACATGTTGCGTGCATGCGTCCTAGACTTTGGGGGCTCTTGGGAGAAGAATATACCCCTATTCGAGTTTGCCTATAATAATAGTTTTCAGGAAACTATTGATATGACACCATACGAGGCTTTATATGGTATTCCATGCCGATCACACATGTGCTGATTAGAGGTAGGTGAGGCGTCTTTACTGGGACCACGTCTCGTGCAGGAGACTTCTGAGTAGGTCCAGTTGATTTAGAAGTGGATGGCTACCACGCAGTCTCGTCAGAAGTCTTATGCTGATCGCCACAGACGACCTTTGGAGTTCATGGTCAGGGATCAGGTTTTCTTACATGTTTCACCGAGGTTGGGACACAGACGGATCAGGAGACAGGGTAAACTTTCACCGATGTATGTGGGGCCATTTGAGATTCTGGAGAGAGTTGTGATGGTTGCCTATCAGTTGCAGTTACCACAGAGGTACCGAGCCATGCACGACGTCTTCTATGTATCTCAATTGTGCCATTATCATTCAGACCCGTCTCACGTTTTTCAGCCTGAGGAATTTGAGCTTCAGGTAGATGCATTCTTTAAGGATCATTCGATTCATATCGTTGATAGGAGCATAAAGGTTCTCTGAGGCCGTTCAGTTCCTCTCGTACGAGTGCTACGGCAGCATGGCTGAGTGCAGGATGAAACCTAGGAGCAGGAGACCGACGTACGTGCTCAGTGGCCAGAGTTGTTCATTGTTATATCTTCACCACCCTTGGAAGGGAAATTCGGGGACGAATTGCTTTAAGGGGTGAAGTTTGTAAGAACCCGGTTCTTATTTTTGAGGTATGGGTTTCTTCTTTTCTCGTTTCCTTAAGTGTTTTTGAGAAAATGAGGAAATGCGGAAAATCCTAAATTTTGGGACTACATGCTGTGTACTTTTCCACATGCTGTGTACTTTTTTCCGTGCGGGAAGAGTACACAGGGTGTGTAGCCATGTCGGCAATGAACGGTGTAAAGACTGACTACACACCATGTAGTGGTCCCTTACACGCCGTGTAGTTAGTCGGCAGGCGAATAGTAAGGCGGTGGCCAGCTGTGCGACAGAACACACCGTGTACTCAAGAAGACACACCGTGTAGCCATGTCGGTAGATGAACAATGCCACACTAGAGGTAAACTGCCAGAGAAACAATTAAAAAATGGTAAGTACACACCGTGTACTTAGAAATACACGTTGTGTACTTTTTTTCACTTAAAATGGGAAGTAGCCTCCCCTGTTCATAGGGAAGTCTTATAACCGGAGAAAGGAGTGGGAGCGGGAGGTCGGAGCTTTGGAGATCCACCGAGCGCACATCAGGAATCCATTTTCTATACCGTCGATCTCCCTAGAACCACACGGGTAAGCTCTCCCTTCTCCTAGAGTAGTTCTTACCAATTCTTCCTCTAAGGGAAGTTATTTGGGTTTGAATGAGTTTTCTTTCACCACAGATCTACCTCATTCTAGTACAATTCATAGAATGTCGTTCGAGTATACATATCAGGGGAGTTAAAGGTAGGTGGCTTGGTGTTTATTTTCCAACTGTCGTGCGTTTTTGTATGTTTTTGAGCTACGAACCCATGTTTGGGGTGTCGTGTGGTTGAGGTCGTGGCTATTTTAAATACTTAGAATTGTATAGGTAATTAAATGTGATATTAAAATGTTGTTTGGGATCGCTGCTTGGATCCAGGACCACCCCAGGGGTGCATTCCTCTGTTTAGCCGTTTGGCCAGGATACTCGAGGGTATGCCTTAATTATTTTGCGCATTACTTTTGACTTGAGAGGAATTGTATGTGAAGTGCTTATTTACATGATGATCATGGCCCGGTTACTTGTGCCTGAGGGGAGTGTTTTACTATATCCTGAGGGCATGATTGTATTAGCCTGAGGGCAATGTTCTCTTTCGGCCTGAGGGAAACTTCTTCGTGCCTGTGGGTGATAGACTCTGTGCCCGAGGGTGACGCTTTGTACGCCTAAGGGAAATATCTATTATGCCTGAGGGAAAGATTCTGATTACCTGAGGGTAAGGGTTTGCGTGTCTGAGGACACTGACGGTTTACATAGAAATCCACTGTGGTGTTTTCTTAAATAATAAATAATGGAATGAATGATAAAATGTAAATAACTTGTAAAGTTAGTTACTTTTGAGTACTGCTTAGTTTATTGCATTTTACTACTGCAGACAGTTGTTTCATGTTACACACAGTTGGGAACAGGCCTTTGGTGGGTGCCTACTGGGATTTATTTCTCACACCCTGTTTGGGTCATGCTTTTCGGCCCAAACAGATTGCATTTATGAAGGTGTAGATAAGGGAAAGTGTCCTTATACAGGTACTTGATTGCTACTGAGGAGTAGGGGAGCATGGGACTGGGCTTAGGCACGCGATGCTACCGGTTACTTTGTTCCCTTTTGTTGTACTCTATATTGTATGGCACTGCTATGTAACATGTTCTGGTTGTTTTCTTAGAACTTGAGACATGTTGCATCATATATATATATCTGTCTGGTTATCCTTTACTGCAGTTGTTATATTAAATGTGTACGGTTTATTGCTTCCGCTATTGTTTTATGCTTTATATTATATTCCGCTGCGCTACACTTTGACAAATGAGGGCATAGTTTCCCCACTATCAGACCTGGGCCCTCACTGCTAGTCGACAGCCTCTGGAATTTGGGGAAATGAACTTGAGGTCATGTGGCGAACCGGGTTCGGGGCACCCATTTAGTGGCACCCGGAACCGGGACGTTACACATGGACTTTCAGATCAGGAGCCAAATCCATTAGCTGCTCCTTCCTCACCTTATTGGCGACACAAGAATTCAAAAGGCCCGAGCCAACTAATTTTCTGCTATCCCCCTTGTCCTCAAGGACTGGACAAGAATTGTGAGTTTTTAGGCTATCAAAAACTGATCTTTGTCCTACTAATTGATGTTTGGTGACCCCCAAAGTAGAGGAACTATGCTTTATAGTGATCTTGGGATCATTCACCAATCCCTTTGTCCAAAGCACAATTTACTTTCCATGTAAATTCCCACCTTCTACTTCAGTTTCCACAACCCGCGCTGCTACTATTTTACCCCTATCCCAGCTCCTCAATCTTACCTTGATCTGATCTGAGGCTCCCGACCCTGAGGGTTCAACACCCTACCTTTCCAAAGCCTGAAACTGCACCGTGCCAGCTGCTTCCTTCCTCGCCAGCTCTGCAATCTTCCCCTGGTTTCCACCCCGTCTGCATGTGTTGCTCGTAAGACCCAACCTCCTGCAAGAAGAGCATAAATCCACCCACTACTCATAGAAAACTAGTTGTTTACACCAAATATGGTCACCGGCTTCTATCCACACATATTCAATCAGTGCTCTCGACATATCGACCTCCAGAAACATCTGTGGATTTATCGGATGGAAAACTGCGGCGGTATGTGAATCGACACAATGAAATCATCCCACCACAATCCCTAACATGTGCATAATAGCGGGATTCTGAAATGGAAGAGGCATTTGAGGAAGACTTACCCAAATGGGAACCGTAGGAGAGTCGCGATTGAGATAGAAATCATAGCTCCACCGAGCCAGATGGAAACCCCAATCACCGCACTTTCTGGGAACACATGAAAGAACAAAAACAAGGTCCTCTTTCGAAGTGCACCGCACCATAAAGTTCCTCTTATCTAGCAGACTAACTACCGACCGATCTTGAAGCCCCCAAAAATCAAAGACGAACCTGTCAAAGTCATCCACAAAAGGTTGTTTTCTCTTAAACCTTGCAACCAGAGTTAGATTAAGGAAGATCTTTGCCTTTCTAAACTCCAATGCCGATAAAGGAATCACAAGCATGCCATCTCAAAAACCAGGGACCTTTGGATCTAGGTTTATCGAGGGGAACCTCAGAATAGAACCGGGTTTGGTGAAAGGCTTGAAGCCGCATTGTCATCATGCTACCAAATATACTTCTCAAATTTCTATTTTTTACATAAGAAATTCTCTTTTACTTTTTATTTGAATACCAAAACCACTTTTATTTTCAATTGGAATTCAAATATATTTTAAAATGAATTTTTATATTTTTTATTAACATATATGAAACCCACATTTTCTTTTGTGGGTTAAAAATGATGTATCGATCATGTTTTTTTAAGCTCTTTTGTATGCAATGATTTTGATAATAAACCCATTATTTATCATCCAAAGGTTATTAATGAAATTATTTTTTATGATATCTCTATATCACATGAAATTAATTCATATGAAGGGTTCACCCTAATAGTTCTCAGAAAGGTGTTTTCATGGGTTCTTTCAAAAGATGTGTAATTTTTTACTTCTTAGGTGCAGTAGAGTGGTTGACCATGGTCGTCTCTCAAAGGTTGAAGTAAATTTAACAACATATTGAAGGTACATTGTAAATTAAATAAAAGGTAAGAAACAAACTACTTAAAAGTATGGGGGTTTCCATTTATAAATCTATAATAAGTATGATGGGAGAATATTTTATTTTTTCTTTTTTTTTTGAAATGTGATTGAGAAAACGCAGCAAGAAGATGTTTTTTTAGAAAAAAAAATAAAAGGAGTAATCAATATAACACTACCACTCCAATTACTTATTAATCATTATCATTTAAGTTAATATCCACTTAATTATGATCCCAAAATTTTTTAACCCCCGAACCCTATGAGAATTAACTTTACCACCAAGATGAATTGAATTAAACCCTAGGCTAGCTTTAGAACATGAAATCGCAGAACTCTGCTTTGATTGATGGTATAAGGAAAGATTATGGTCAGTGGTAAATTAGGGCACATATAAAATCTATAGATGTGGATGAATTGGGTTTATGTATTATATTTTAACTCTAAAAATAGATCCCATGTGGTTTGGTTTCACCGATTAAGGTGATGAACTCACAATTCACACATTACTCAACCACGCATATTTCTTCATGAATTTTTAAATTTCTTACTTATTTTATTTTAATTTAGAAACTAAATTAATAGATCAGAATATGTAAATTAAATTATTTAAATTATTTAAAATAATTAACTGAATAATGTTATAGTTATATTGATTTCTAATAATAATTACTCTTCCATGGGCGGTGTAATCATCATAGAAACATTTTTCATTCACAAAGGTCATGAAAAACGTATAACCCAATCACATTTCTACTCTTGGTTTCCAGCACAAATAGGAAGATTAAAGAATAATTAAAAATAATTAAATATAACAAACTATAATAAAATAGAATAAATATAATAAAATAAAAGAAATAGAAAAGGAACTGAGAAGTTTATTACACAAACAAAAACATTACAACATGATATGGGGAGGAAGGATTTGATAAATGGATACTTGCTTTAACAGATATACCTATGAGTATAGAGAGTTCTAAAACCTCAAAGGTGATGATAGGAATCCTTTGTAACTCAAAAATTGAAGGATTTCACTCCTTGGTCGAACTCCAAAATGAGGTTCTCATGGTGTCCTTTTATAGCAAAAATGGGAAGTAGTTTTGGGGCACCAAAAATTTGAGATACCAATTGTTTCTTGGTTTTGGGTTAGTAAATGGAATTATCTCAAATTGGAAAAAAAAGTTTTTGGTCAGCATATTGAATACCACCATGTCATATTTGGCAGCCATTTGGCATCTAAAATGGGAGATATTGTTAAAATATTGAACCTAACTTTTGACTCCAAGTAGATTCAGTTCTCTGGAAAGATCTATTCGGATGGGCCAACATATGGACAAATTGGGATTGGGTTTCTTGATATTAGTTGTATCCCACTTATTGATGGATCATATCACAAACTTTCACACCATGTGTATGCACATATTTATTGGGACATGTAAAATAGAGGACATATTTCCCTGGGCTTCCATGTAGTTTGGCCAATTTTCCTTCTACATCATTGTCGACCCTCTAAATAACCTCCTCCTATAATGGAATCACCCAAAAAATTATAATTAACCTTTTTAACAGTGATAAACATTGAATAATTGAATCAAATTGAAAGTGAAATTTGTTATTATATATGTAATTTTCAATACAAAACCAATTTAAAACAATGATATAAGGTTGAAATAAAATAGTAAATCATGGTACAATCACACCCCCACACTTACCCTTTTTTACTCCTAGGAAAAACATCATACCATTTATTCCAGGAAATTGTGACAGTATATACAAGTTCATATTCCTCAATCCATAGTGGAAATATAGGCAAAGTAAGAATCCCATCAAGAGTTAATATAAATAAATTTTAAATTCATTGTCTCATAAATTATGTCAAAACCAAATCCAGTGAGCTTAATAACACTAATAATAGTGAAACAAGTCATGGGGCTAACATCACATTAATTATCCATGTTTGTGTGTGATAACCATTTCAAGTTCATATCTCCACCCTTTATTTAGTATATTCAGCTCAAGTAAAATAATTCTTCTTATCTGGTTTAATTCACCAAACATATTCCACATCCCTATGCAATAAAATTTCAAGACCCACTCACTTAAGAATTCCCAAAATTCAAACCATAAGATCCTGACCAAGATATCCCTAGGTTTTGTACATTTCATCACTCCTCTATTAATTGATTTTTTTTTTTTGATTTTTTTTTTGGATTTTCCTTTATTTTGAGGGTGTACAACTATCAGATATCAGGTACACATGCCTAGGTAAATTCAGTATAGTAATGAAATTTATCATAATAGAAAAAAATTTATGAAACATCCATTAATATAAGATGAATTTTTTTACCTAACTTGTCTATACCTTCAATTAAGTAAGAAATTTTTCACAATTCATGGTTGCGTGAAAAGTTGTGTGGAGAAATCAATGACACAATATACCATGAAAAAATATCCTAAATAATGGTTTCAAAATCTAAAAGGTTTTATAATGAAACAACCAATCATATCATAAATGACTTCTATTTTTATAAAAATCAACCATTGATGATGAAATCTTACTCATGCTTAGCATGCTAACAATAAATTTTGAAAACATGCATTTTGCATATGTTCTGCATGTAAATGAGAATGTTACATGATATGTTTTTTTATTTTTTTATTATATGTTTTTGTTTTTTTGTTTTTTTAAATAATTTACAGAATTTTTATTTTATTTTTTGAAAATTAACAAAAATAACACAGAAAACACCCAAATGAAATTCCTAAATAGCTACCCCAACATGTTGTCCCCTACCCCACACTTAAAATATTTCATTTTCCTCAATTTTAACCTATGAGATGATATGTGCACAGGAAATTTAGAATTTTAAATAGGAAAAATAATATAAAAGTGGAAGGGTTAGGAACAGCCTGATATTCTTAAGTGATGATGGGGTCATACAGTGTGATGAAATCAACTGCATCATTTGGAATTCCCTCAATATATTTCCTCAAACGTTTCCCATTAACTATAATGCTCCTTCATGTGTCATCCTATGTGATATCCACTTCACCATAAGGAAAAATGTTAGATACAGCATAAGGATCTAACCATTGGAATGTAACTTATTGGGCATCATCTTGAGTCATGAACTATGGAGTAGGACTTTTTATCCAATATGAAACTCCCATTTTTATCATTCTATCATGATATTATTTTGATCTTTCCTTGTAGATCCTTGATATCTCATATGATGACAAATGAATCTCCCCAAGATCTTGAATTTACAGCTTCCATTTAATTCCATCTTGGGCCAAATCCGTATTACATTTCTTAATAACCCAATATTCACAATGCTTTACCTAGATGGGGAGATGACGGGCTTTCCCAAAAATAATACACAATGGGTACATATTGATGGGAGTTTTTTATGTTGTCCTATAATCCCAAAGTGCATCATCCAAGTGCGTGCTCCAATCCTTCCTATTTGGGTACATAGTTTTCTCCAAAAAAATCAACACCTAGTTTGAAACCTCAGCTTAGCCATTTGTTTGGGGGTGGTATGGTATTGATATTTTGTGTTTCACCCTAAACTTTTGAAAGAGGGAATACAAATTATGATTGAAAAAGTGTGTCTTTTGGTCACTAATGATATACTTTGGTACTCCAAACCTGTAGAAATTTTGATCCTTGAAAAAATCCACTACAACATGAGAATCATCAATCATGGTGGCCTTACCCTCCACCCATTTTCCCACATAATCAATAGTAAAAAAATGTAAAAAATCTAATAAAATTGGAAAGGGACACATAAAATCAATTCCCTAAACATCAAAAATCTCATAAAATAATATTTTTTGTTGGGGAATCTCATGTCTCCTATAAATTTTCCAAGTGTGCTGGCAATGTGAGCATGACTTACAAAATACATGAACATCATGGAATAAGCTATTCCAATATAACCCAGAGTCTGAGACTTTCTTAGTTGTTTATTGGGGTCCAAAGTGTCCTCCACATGAAAGTGTATTTTAGAAATGTATAATATACTCAAAATCATGATCAAGAACACGCCTCCTAATAATGTGATCACTACAAATGCACCAAACGTAGGGATCATCCCACAAATAAAACCTAGACCCAGTATATAACTTTTAGACTTTATGTTTCTTTAAATTTGTAGTAATTTTATAAGAAAAAATGTAGTTAACTAAATAATTATACCAAGGATATGTACTTGAGAGTGCATAAATATTCTCATCAAGAAAATTGTCCCGAAGTGGTACCTGGTCCATGGTGTTAGCCACTAGTGTATGAGTAATCAAATTCATGTGGTCATCTTACAAGTTCTTTAATCCTTTATTTTCTTTTATATCAATATAAAATTCTTGAAGTAAGATAATCAATCCGATAAGCCTGGTCTTTGCATCTAGCTTCTTCAATAGGTACCTTAGAGCTGCATGGTCAGAAAAAAAAACTACTTTAGATCCCAATAAATATGAATGGATTTTATCTAAAGAAAATATGATAGAAAGAAACTTCTTTTCTGTGGTTGTGTAGTTTTATTGGTTTGAATCCAATGTAATCAAAGCATAGGCAATCACATTTGAATGTCCCTCCATCCTCTATGATAAGACATCTCCAACTACAAAGTTTTAAGCACCACACATAAGCTCAAATGGAATTTCCCACAGTGGGGGTTGTATAATTGGTGGAGTGGTTAGATTCTTCTTTATATCATCATATGATACCTTGCATGAATCATAAAAATTAAAATCAATGTATTTTTGAAGTAATTGTGATAAGGGTAAAGAAATCTTACTGAAATCTCAGATGAAACATTGATAAAATTATGAATTCTCTAGGAATGATCTAACATCACGCACACATGAAGGGTATGAAAAGGATGAAATTATATCTACCTTAGATCTATAAAATTTTATTCCATGTTTTGACACAATATACCCTAATAAAATTCCTTTATCTAACATAAAATGAAACTTTTCAAAGTTCAAAAATAGATTATTATCAATACAACGATTCAACACCTTTCCCAGACTAAAGATACATTCTTCAAATAAATATCGATACACTATAAAATCATACATAAATATCTCCATGAAAATCTCAATTAAATCTGAAAAAATACTCACCATGCATCTATGGAAGGTACCTAGGGCATTGTAAATTCCAAATGGAATCCTTCGGTAGGAAAATATACTAAATGGAAAAGTTAATGTTGTCTTGTTTTGATCCTACAGAGCTATAAAAACCTGAAAATATCGAGAAAATCCATCCAAGAAACAATAGTTTGTATTCACAGCTAGTATCTCAAGAATTTGATCAATAAATGGTAGGAGGAAATGGTCTTTTTGAGTGGATTGATTTAGTTTCCAATAATCAATTCACACATGCCAACTATTTTGCACCCTCATTAGAACTAATTCATCTCTCTCATTTATAACAATAGTAACACCACTTTTCTTAGGCACAACCTAAATAGGACTCACCCACTAGGAATCTAAATGGGATAAATTATACATTCCTTGATAAATTTTTCAAATTATTTTTCAACAAATTCTAGAAGAGTTGGATTTAGTATCCTTTGTGGATGCCTAAATAGTTTATACCCATCCTCAAAAGAAATCCTATGCATGAAAATGGAGGGTATAGTACCTGATATGTCATCCAAGGTCCACCTGATTTCCCTAATGTTCTCCCTCAAATTATTAAAAAATATTCCGTCATGTTTAAAAGGGATATTTTTAGAAATTATAATAGGTAATCTCTCACCACTCAACAAGTATGAGTATTTGAGATTTTGGTGGAAGTGGATTGAGTTCCAATGAAGGGGGTGTTGTATGGATGGAGACATTGAAATAACTGAAATATTTTCACAATGAACATCAGTATCAGAATATACATCATCGAAATTTGATAATAATGCATCAAATCCATCAGCATACTCAACACCCAAGTCGTAATCAGAGTAAACATGATCAAAATAAGAATATAAATCCATTTCAAGGTCAAATATTAGATAGGTTTGTGTATTATAAATAGGTGTGGAAGTGATCATGGACATCAAACTAGAACCAATTCTCATAATATATCTAATCATAGTGTAATAAAATTCCATGGGTTTTTTACTTGGTGGTTCAAAATGGGACATAACAAAAGAAGAATAGTCCTCTAAGAGGTTCTTCATAGAGTCCATAAGATTAAATGTCAAAACTTCATCTCCAAACTCCATGGAAAGTGTACCTACATGGACATTTATGATCATTTTTAAAGTTTTGAGGAAGGGTATGCCTAAGATAATGGGATCACGGGAATTTACCTAATCATCTTCTATGTTAATCATGTAGAAATGTGCTGGAAATATCATGTTTATTACCCAAACAAGTATATCCTCAATGAATCTTTCTTTATATGTTGTATCTCTATTCACTAACTACACCACCAATATTATTATATTCAACTCACCAACCTATAAATAAGAGAATATAGAGTTAGGAATCATGTTTATAGAAGATCCAAAATCACATAAAGCATTAGAAAATTGTAACTCCTTTATAGTTCATGGGATGGTGAATGTCACAGGATCCTTTCACTTTGTGTTCATTGCTTGAGTTGGTGTAATGAGTGTTGAACAATGCCTTCCAAGATTGATCTTTTCATTTCCCTTGAGACCTCTTTGATTGCTACAAAGTTCTTTTAAGAATTTTTCATACCTTGGTATTTCATTAATGGATTCAAGTAGAGGGATGTTGATATCAACATGCTTGAATGTATCTAAAACCTATTTTTTTCATTGCCTCTTCATCCATCTTCTTGGTTTGTATAAATCTATTTTGAAATGGAATGTTTTTAGCAAGAAAAAAAAATTAATACCTTTTTCTTTCTCTTTGGGGTGCTCATCAGTTGGTCTTAAATGGGGCTTCTCTAAAGTTGAGGTGAATCCTGGTGGAATGATAGGTGTATATGTATTAGTCATTTTCTTTACACTTCTCAATGTGATGGTATTGACATTCCCCTTGATATTTAGAGTTGGTTGGGAAGTAAAATTTCTGGATTTCTTACTTACTAGTTCATAGAGGGCAGTGGAAATCTGAATCATTTGTGTCTTAAACTCCCTTAAATCAAAACCTTGACTCTTCATCTCAATCTACTAATTAAGAAAAATTTGTTTCAAAATATCATCATTATTATAATATTCCATTTTTTTATAATTACCTTGTTTTTTTCTTGTAGATTATTGGGCTTCAAATCCCCTTTGGGGTTCTTGGAAACCCTATTGGTAAGGTGGAGGATGCGGGAAATTTTGTTGAAAAGAGGGATTTGTCATTTTCCAAAGCCATACCTCATGTATGATTGATCTTTCCATCCTTGGTTGTATGTTGGTGAAAAGTAATCATAATTATTCTGGGGATGTGGTTACTACTGAAGGAATTGTATCCCAGGGAATACTACCACACAATCTTTTGTCTCTTGAAATTTAGGGAAATAGTTAGTTGGGTGGTCTATTTCAGTGAAAATCCCACAAGTCCTTACTGGAGAGGGTTGTGATGTATTTTGAGAAAAATCAATCAGCCTCACCATATTGGTCAATTATTCTAACTTGATATAAATTGAATGATTTTTAAGAGAATATCTACTTACCCAATGTACTCCTCTAACATGTGGTGTACTTTGATTACCAAATAGTTGGGATTTGGTGCTATCTTATCAATAAATGCTTGTGAAGCTGCTGGGGTTTTGTCCACCAATGCTCCTCCAGCCGTGAGATCCACCATACTCCTTTCCATATGTGTAAGGCCTTTGTAGAAGTATTGGATGATGAGTTACTCACTGATTTGGTGATGTGGGGAGCTTGCACAAAACTTCCTTAATCTCTCTCAATACTCACACATTGACACACCTTATGCTTGTTTGATCCCTAGGATCTCTTTTGGAATGAAAATGGTCCTTGATGTTGGAAAAATCTCTACTAGAAAAGATTTTTCAAATCATTCAATCATGTTACGTCTTCAGGTTGTAAATAATACATCCAATCCATTGAAGTTTCATCATGTTAAAATGGTAATAATCTTAGTTTGATTTGATCATTAGAAACATTTCTTGGTTTTAGGGTTAATAAAACCATATTAAATTATTTTAAATGTTTGTTTGGACCCTCACTAGATAATCCATCAAATTTTTCAAGATGGTGAATTAACTCAAATTTTACTTCAAAGTCTGATTTGAGATTTGGGTATGAAATACAATTTGGTTGATAGTTAATATCTAGTGTATCCAATTCTCAAATGGTTCTATTAACATCATAGTTATTATTTTCATACATTGGTTCTTGTTTTAGGTTTGATACATAAGTGCTTCCAATTTTAGTGTCCCCAGAATAGATGAATTCTCTAACTGGTTGAATGTTAAAACTTTCTATAGACTGAGGCAGTCTGATTCAAGTCCTAAGGATATGTACAATCTTGGGGTCAAGATATAAGATATCCTCAGGTTTAGTTTGTGTCACAGATAAAATAAAAATTAAAATGATGAAATTTTTCCATAATAAAAAGTTAATAAGTTTAAGTTGATGGTCAAAAAAAGAAAAGAAAAAAAGAAAAATTCAGATTGGGTAAAGAAGGAAGAATGAATAGAAGAATAAAATAAAATGAAAAAAATAAAAAAAAGACCTGTAAATTTTTGAAATAATTACCTACCTCCCAGAAAATGGTGCCAATTTGAAATGTGTTTTCATGGGTTCTTTCAAATGATGTATAATTTTTTACTTCTTAGGAGTAGTAGAGTGTCTAACAAAGGTTGTCACTCAAAGGAGGAAAAACATTTAATAACATATTTAAGGAATTTTGTAAATAAAATAAAATTTAAGAACCACACTACTTAAAAGGATGGGGTTTTCTATTTATAAAGCTAGAATAAGTATGCTGGAAGAATATAGTATTTTTTTCCTTTTTCTTTTTGAAATGTGATTGAGAAAATGTAATGAGAATATGTTTTTTTTAGAAAAATATTTAAAAGGTGTAATCAATCTAACACTACCTATTCAATTACTTATTAATCATTTTCATTTAAATTAATATCTACATAATTATGAACCCCTAATTTTTTAACCCCCAAACCCTATGATAATTAACTTTACCATAAAGATGATTTAAATTAAACCCTATGCTATCTTTGGAACATTGAATTGAAGCACCCTGCTTTGATGAATGGTCTAAGGATATATTTTGGTTAGTGGTAAATTTTGGAACATATCCACTCTAGAAATGAATATTAATTGAGTTTATGGATTATATTTGAACTCTACAAATTGATCCTATATGGTTTTGTTTCACTTATTAAGGTCACGCTCTCATAATTCACACATTACTCAACCTTGAATTTTATTGCATGAATTGTTCAATTTCTTTCTTAGTTTCTTTTAATTTAAAAAAACAATTCCTAAATCATAATATGTGAATTATAGTATCTTATTGATTTAAAATAATTAAGTTAATATGGTTAAATTTATATTGATTACTAAGAAGAATTACTCTTCCATGGGTGGTGTAGTCATCATAGAAAGGTTTTTCATTCACAAAGGTAGTGGAAAATGTATAACCCAATAAAGTTTATACTCCTGGTTTCTAGACCAAATAATAAGATTAAATAAGAATAAAATATAATAAAACATAATAAAATAGAAGAAATATAAGGGCAACTAAGAAGTTTATTACATAAACACAAACATTACAACATGAGAAGGAGAGGAAGGCTTCGATGAAGGGATCCTTGATTCAAGAGATCTCCCTATGAGTATAAGGAGTTCTAGAACCTCCAAGATGATGATAGGACTCCTCTAGAACTCCAAAATTGTATCACTTCACTCATTGGTCTAACTCCCAAATGAGATTCCCATGGTGTCCTTTTATAGAAAATATGGGAAGTGTTTTTGGGCACCCAAAATTATAGATACCATTTTTTATTAATTTTGGGCTGGTAAATGGAATTATATTGACTTAGAAAAATAAAAAAGGTGTTGTTACGCATCTTTAATACCATCATGTTAAATTTGGTGGCCATTGGACATCTGTAATGGGATATATTTTCAAAATAATGAACCTAACTTTTGACACCATGAAAATTAAATTATCTAAACAGATAAGTTTGTTTAAGACACTAGATGGATGAAATGGGATTGGATTTCTTGAGATGAGCGGTATCCCACTTATTTATGGATCATATCACAAAATTTCATCCCATTTTGATGCATCTATTTCTAAAGAAATGTAAAATAGTGGATATATGTCCTTGGGATTCCATGCAGTTTGGCCCATTTTCCTTCTGCACTATCACAAACCCTCCAAATCACCTCCTCCTACAATGGAATCACCAAAAAAATTATAATTTGACTTTTTAATAGTGATAAAAATTGGATAATTGAATCAAAT
Source organism: Viscum album (assembly GCA_963277665.1). NCBI lineage: Eukaryota > Viridiplantae > Streptophyta > Magnoliopsida > Santalales > Viscaceae > Viscum > Viscum album. The sequence continues at coordinate 677,467,225 of OY728128.1, read as the reverse complement.
GGGAAGTTAAATTTGTTATTATATTTATCATTTTCAATACAAAATTAGTTTAAAATAGTGATGTAAGGGTGAAATAAAATAGTGAATCATGGTGTGATCATGATCCAATACATTGGATAAAGAATTTAATCTCAATATATGAAATGTTATGATATCTTAGTGAATAAACTTTTTAATTTTCATTTACGACACCTTAGATATTAACCTTGTTGATATGCATATGAGTGTCTAATTTAAATGTTGTAGCCAAATTTCCATGTTATTATTCATGTTCCTATTATTATGATATGACTCTTTCTCATGCCTTATCGTTATGCCTTCACTACTATATATAAGGCCATTAGCGACCGCCATTGGCGGTCGCTAAAGGGCTCTAGCGGCCGCGCAGCGACCGCCAATGGCGGTCGCTGTTGCCTCGTCGCTAGAGGCCTTTAGCGACCGCCTATGGCGGTCGCTATTCTAAAAAAAAAAAAATTTTAAAAAAAATTTTATTGAATTGAATATAAATAAATAAATATATATATATATATAATATATTTTAAATGTTTTAATATATATTTAATATATATATAATATCAAATCATTGTGCTATAATATATATATACTATTAAATACAATATTTTAAATACAAATCATTGTGCTATAAATATATATATATATATACTATTAAATACAATATTTTAAATATATATATATATACTATTAAATACAATATTTTAAATATATATATATATATATAATATATTTTAAATGTTTGAATATATATTTAATATATATTTAATATATATATAATATCAAATCATTGTGCTATAATAATTTAAAAACTTCGATTCAAGAAATAATCTCATTTCAGGTCGTTCGGAGCACGTTTGCTCCGAATCGGACCGCCGCACGCCGTTTTGGTGTTTAACGGCGCTGGAAATGCGTTTCCGGCCGCCGCGGTCACACGGAACCTCCGAATGAGGTTCCGTCTGGCCGACCATTTCACAATTGACGCCCCGGATGTTGTCGTACGGTTTCGTGGCATTCGGAGGTCGTTCGGGTGGTTTTGACCCCCCAACGCGCCATTTCAGCGCGCGCCGCGCTGCTGAAAACGACACAATCGGGCGTGCCGCGTGCACCGCACGTCCGATGGTCGTGCGGCCTCCTCCTGCATCTCAGGAATAATATTCCTATCGTTCCCGTGCGGTTTCAGGTCGTTCGGAGCACGTTTGCTCCGAATCGGACCGCCGCACGCCGTTTTGGTGTTTAACGGCGCCGGAAACGCGTTTCCGGCCGCCGCGGTCACACGGCACCTCCGAATGAGGTGCCGTCTGGCCGACCATTTCACAATTGACGCCCCGGATGTTGTCGTACGGTTTCGTGGCATTCGGAGGTCGTTCGGGTGGTTTTGACCCCCCAACGCGCCATTTCAGCGCGCGCCGCGCTGCTGAAAACGACACAATCGGACGTGCCGCGCGCACCGCACGTCCGATGGTCGTGCGGCCTCCTCCTGCATCTCAGGAATAATATTCCTATCGTTCCCGTGCGGTTTCAGGTCGTTCGGAGCACGTTTGCTCCGAATCGGACCGCCGCACGCCGTTTTGGTGTTTAACGGCGCCGGAAACTCGTTTCCGGCCGCCGCGGTCACACGGCACCTCCGAATGAGGTGCCGTCTGGCCGAGCATTTCACAATTGACGCCCCGGATGTTGTTGTACGGTTTCGTGGCATTCGAAGGTCGTTCGGGTGGTTTTGACCCCCCAACGCGCCATTTCAGCGCGCGTCGCGCTGCTGAAAACGACACAATCGGGCGTGCTGCGCGCACCGCACGTCCGATGGTCGTGCGGCCTCCTCCTGCATCTCAGAAATAATATTCCTATCGTTCCCGTGCGGTTTCAGGTCGTTCGGAGCACGTTTGCTCCGAATCGGACCGCCGCACGCCGTTTTGGTGTTTAACGGCGCCGGAAACGCATTTCCGGCCGCCGCGGTCACACGGAACCTCTGAATGAGGTGCCGTCTGTCCGAACATTTCACAATTGACGCCCTGGATGTTTTCGTACGGTTTCGTGGCATTCGGAGGTCGTTCGGGTGGTTTTGACCCCCCAACGCGCCATTTCAGCGCGCGCCGCGCTGCTGAAAACGACACAATCGGGCGTGCCGCGCGCACCGCACGTCCGATGGACGTGCGGCCTCCTCCTGCATCTCAGGAATAATATTCCTATCGTTCCCGTGCGGTTTCAGGTCGTTCGGAGCACGTTTGCTCCGAATCGGACCGCCGCACGCCGTTTTGGTGTTTAACGGCGCCGGAAACGCGTTTCCGGCCGCCGCGGTCACACGGCACCTCCGAATGAGGTGTCGTCTGGCCGACCATTTCACAATTGACGCCCCGGATGTTTTCGTACGGTTTCGTGGCATTCGGAGGTCGTTCGGGTGGTTTTGACCCCCCAACGCGCCATTTTAGCGCGCGCCGCGCTGCTGAAAACGACACAATCGGGCGTGCCGCGCGCACCGCACGTCCGATGGTCGTGCGGCCTCCTCCTGCATCTCAGGAATAATATTTCTATCGTTCCCGTGCGGTTTCAGGTCGTTCGGAGCACGTTTGCTCCGAATCGGACCGCCGCACGCCGTTTTGGTGTTTAACGGCGCCGGAAACGCGTTTCCGGCCGCCGCGGTCACACGGCACCTCCGAATGAGGTGCCGTCTGGCCGAACATTTCACAATTGACGCCCCGGATGTTGTCGTACGGTTTCGTGGCATTCGGAGGTCGTTCGGGTGGTTTTGACCCCCCAACGCGCCGTTTCAGCGCGCGCCGCGCTGCTGAAAACGACACAATCGGGCGTGCCGCGCGCACCGCACGTCCGATGGATGTGCGGCCTCCTCCTGCATCTCAGGAATAATATTCCTATCGTTCTCGTGCGGTTTCAGGTCGTTCGGAGCACGTTTGCTCCGAATCGGACCGCCGCACGCCGTTTTGGTGTTTAACGGCGCTGGAAACGCGTTTCCGGCCGCCGCGGTCACACGGAACCTCCGAATGAGGTGCCGTCTGGCCGACCATTTCACAATTGATGCCCCGGATGTTGTCGTACGGTTTCGTGGCATTCGGAGGTCGTTCGGGTGGTTTTGACCCCCCAACGCGCCATTTCAGCGCGCGTCGCGCTGCTGAAAACGACACAATCGGACGTGCCGCGCGCACCGCACGTCCGATGGACGTGCGGCCTCATCCTGCATCTCAGGAATAATATTCCTATCGTTCCCGTGCGGTTTCAGGTCGTTCGGAGCACGTTTGCTCCGAATCGGACCGCCGCACGCCGTTTTGGTGTTTAACGGCGCCGGAAACGCGTTTCCGGCCGCCGTGGTCACACGGCACCTCCGAATGAGGTACCGTCTGGCCGACCATTTCACAATTGACTCCCCGGATGTTGTCGTACGGTTTCGTGGCATTCGGAGGTCGTTCGGGTGGTTTTGACCCCCCAACGCGCCATTTCAGCGCGCGCCGCGCTGCTGAAAACGACACAATCGGGCGTGCCGCGCGCACCGCACGTCCGATGGTCGTGCGGCCTCCTCCTGCATCTCAGGAATAATATTCCTATCGTTCCCGTGCGGTTTCAGGTCGTTTGGAGCATGTTTGCTCCGAATCGGACCGCCGCACGCCGTTTTGGTGTTTAACGGCGCCGGAAACGCGTTTCCGGCCGCCGCGGTCACACGGCACCTCCGAATGAGGTGCCGTCTGGCCGACCATTTCACAATTGACGCCCCGGATGTTGTCGTACGGTTTCGTGGCATTTGGAGGTCGTTCGGGTGGTTTTGACCCCCCAACGCGCCATTTCAGCGCGCGCCGCGCTGCTAAAAACGACACAATCGGATGTGCCGCGCGCACCGCACGTCCGATGGACGTGCGGCCTCCTCCTGCATCTCAGGAATAATATTCCTATCGTTCCCGTGCGGTTTCAGGTCGTTCGGAGCACGTTTGCTCCGAATCGGACCGCCGCACGCCGTTTTGGTGTTTAACGGCGCCGGAAACGCGTTTCCGGCCGCCGCTGTCACACGGCACCTCCGAATGAGGTGCCTTCTGGCCGACCATTTCACAATTGACGCCCTGGATGTTGTTGTACGGTTTCGTGGCATTCGGAGGTCGTTCGGGTGGTTTTGACCCCCCAACGCGCCATTTCAGCGCGCGCCGCGCAGCTGAAAACGACACAATCGGGCGTGCCGCACGCACCGCACGTCCGATGGTCGTGCGGCCTCCTCCTGCATCTCAGGAATAATAATCCTATCGTTCCCGTGCGGTTTCAGGTCGTTCGGAGCACGTTTGCTCCGAATCGGACCGCCGCACGCCGTTTTGGTGTTTAACGGCGCCGGAAACGCGTTTCCGGCCGCCGCGGTCACACGGCACCTCCGAATGAGGTGCCGTCTGGCCGACCATTTCACAATTGACGCCCCGGATGTTGTCGTACGGTTTCGTGGCATTCGGAGGTCGTTCGAGTGGTTTTGACCCCCCAACGCGCCATTTCAGCGCGCGCCGCGCTGCTGAAAACGACACAATCGGGCGTGCCGCACACACCGCACGTCCGATGGTCGTGCGGCCTCCTCCTACATCTCAGGAATAATATTCCTATCGTTCCCGTGCGGTTTCAGGTCGTTTGGAGCACGTTTGCTCCGAATCGGACCGCCGCACGCCGTTTTGGTGTTTAACGGCGCCGGAAACGCGTTTCCGGCCGCCGCGGTCACACGGCACCTCCGAATGAGGTTCCGTCTAGCCTACCATTTCACAATTGACGCCCCGGATGTTGTCGTACGGTTTCGTGGCATTCGGAGGTCGTTCGCGTGGTTTTGACCCCCCAACAAGCCATTTCAGCGCGCGCCGCGCTGCTGAAAACGACACAATCGGGCGTGCCGCGCGCACCGCACGTCCGATGGACGTGCGGCCTCCTCCTGCATCTCAGGAATAATATTCCTATCGTTCCCGTGCGGTTTCAGGTCGTTCGGAGCACGTTTGCTCCGAATCGGACCGCCGCACGCCGTTTTGGTGTTTAACGGCGCCGGAAACGCGTTTCCGGCCGCCGCGGTCACACGGCACCTCCGAATGAGGTGCCGTCTGGCCGACCATTTCACAATTGACGCCCCGGATGTTGTCGTACGGTTTCGTGGCATTCGGAGGTCGTTCGGGTGGTTTTGACCCCCCAACGCGCCATTTCAGCGCGCGCCGCGCTGCTGAAAACGACACAATCAGGCGTGCCGTGCGCACCGTACGTCCGATGGTCGTGCGGCCTCCTCCTGCATCTCAGGAATAATATTCCTATCGTTCCCGTGCGGTTTCAGGTCGTTCGGAGCACGTTTGCTCCGAATCGGACCGCCGCACGCCGTTTTGGTGTTTAACGGCGCCGGAAACTCGTTTCCGGCCGCCGCGGTCACACGGCACCTCCGAATGAGGTTCCGTCTGACCGAGCATTTCACAATTGACGCCCCGGATGTTGTCGTACGGTTTCGTGGCATTCGGAGGTCGTTCGGGTGGTTTTGACCCCCCAACGCGCCATTTCAGCGCGCGCCGCGCTGCTGAAAACGACACAATCGGGCGTGCCGCGCGCACCGCACATCCGATTGTCGTGCGGCCTCCTCCTACATCTCAGGAATAATATTCCTATCGTTCTCGTGCGGTTTCAGGTCGTTCGGAGCACGTTTGCTCCGAATCGGACCGCCGCACGCCGTTTTGGTGTTTAACGGCGCCGGAAATGCGTTTCCGGCCGCCGCGGTCACACGGCACCTCCGAATGAGGTTCCGTCTGGCCGACCATTTCACAATTGACGCCCCGGATGTTGTCGTACGGTTTCGTGGAATTCGGAGGTCGTTCGGGTGGTTTTGACCCCCCAACGCGCCATTTCAGCGCGCGCCGCGCTGCTGAAAACGACACAATCGGGCGTGCCGCGCGCACCGCACGTCCGATGGACATGCGGCCTCCTCCTGCATCTCAAGAATAATATTCCTATCATTCCCGTGCGGTTTCAGGTCGTTCGGAGCACGTTTGCTCCGAATCGGACCGCCGCACGCCGTTTTGGTGTTTAACGGCGCCGGAAACGCGTTTCCGGCCGCCGCGGTCACACAGCACCTCCGAATGAGGTGCCGTCTGGCCGACCATTTCACAATTGACACCCCGGATGTTGTCGTACGGTTTCGTGGCATTCGGAGGTCGTTCGGGTGGTTTTGACCCCCCAACGCGCCATTTCAGCGCGCGCCGCGCTGCTGAAAACGACACAATCGGGCGTGCCGCGCGCACCGCACGTCCGATGGTCATGCGGCCTCCTCCTGCATCTCAGGAATAATATTCCTATCGTTCCCGTGCGGTTTCAGGTCGTTCGGAGCACGTTTGCTCCGAATCGGACCGCCGCACGCCGTTTTGGTGTTTAACGGCGCCGGAAACTCGTTTCCGGCCGCCGCGGTCACACGGCACCTCCGAATGAGGTGCCGTCTGGCCGAGAATTTCACAATTGACGCCCCGGATGTTTTCGTACGGTTTCGTGGCATTCGGAGGTCGTTCGGGTGGTTTTGACCCCCCAACGCGCCATTTCAGCGCAAGCCGCGCTGCTGAAAACGACACAATCGGACGTGCCGCGCGCACCGCACGTCCGATGGACGTGCGGCCTCCTCCTGCATCTCAGGAATAATATTCCTATCGTTCCCATGCGGTTTCAGGTCGTTCGGAGCACGTTTGCTCCGAATCGGACCGCCGCACGCCGTTTTGGTGTTTAACGGCGCCGGAAACGCGTTTCCGGCCGCCGCGGTCACACGGCACCTCCGAATGAGGTGCCGTCTGGCCGACCATTTCACAATTGACGCCCCGGATGTTGTCGTACGGTTTCGTGGCATTCGGAGGTCGTTCGGGTGGTTTTGACCCCCCAACGCGCCATTTCAGCGCGCGTCGCGCTGCTGAAAACGACACAATCGGGGGTGCGGGGGGCTGAACGGGGGTGCGGGGGGCTGAACGGGGGTGCGGGGGGTGCGGGGGGGGGGGGGTGCGGGGGGCTGTACGGGGTGGCGGGGGGCTGTACGGGGGTGGCGGGGGGCTGTACGGGGGTTCGGGGGGCTGTACGGGGGTGCGGGGGGGGGGGGGGGGGGGCTGTACAGGGGTGCGGGGGGCTGTACGGGGGTGGCGGGGGGCTGTACGGGGGTTCGGGGGGCTGTACGGGGGTGCGGGGGGCAGTACGGGGGTGCGGGGGGGTTGTACGGGGGTGCGGGGGGTTGTACGGGGGTGCGGGGGGTTGTACGGGGGTGCGGGGGGCTCTCCGGGGGTGCGGGGGGCTGTACGGGGGTGCGGAGGGGGGGGGGCTGTACGGGGGTGCGGGGGGGGGGGGGCTGTACGGGGGTTTGGGGGGCTGTACGGGGGTGCGGGGGGGGGGGGGGGGGGGGGCTGTACGGGGGTTCGGGGGGCTGTACGGGGGTGCGGGGGGGGGGGGGGGGGGGGGGCTGTACGGGGGGTGGCGGGGGGCTGTACGGGGGTGCGGGGGGCTGTACGGGGGTTCAGGGGGCTGTACGGGGGTTCGGGGGGCTGTACGGGGGTGCGGGGGGGGGGGGGGGGGGCTGTACGGGGGTGCGGGGGGCTGTACGGGGGTGGCGGGGGGCTGTACGGGGGTTCGGGGGGCTGTACGGGGGTGCGGGGGGGGGGGGGGCTGTATGGGGGTGCGGGGGGCTGTATGGGGGTGGCGGGGGCCTGTACGGGGGTGGCGGGGGCAGTACGGGGGTGCGGGGGGTTGTACGGGGGTGCGGGGGGCTGTACGGGGGTGCGGGGGGCTGTACGGGGGTGCGGGGGGGGGGGGGGGCTGTACGGGGGTGCGGGGGGCTGTACGGGGGTGCGGGGGGGGCTGTACGGGGGTGGCGGGGGCAGTACGGGGGTTCGGGGGGTTGTACGGGGGTGCGGGGGGCTGTACGGGGGTGCGGGGGGGCTGTACGGGGGTGTGGGGGGGCTGTACGGGGGTGCGGGGGGCTGTACGGGGGTGCGGGGGTGGCTGTACGGGGGTGCGGGGGGCTGTACGGCGGTGCGGGGGGCTCTCCGGGGGTGCAAAGGTCATCCCATTGATTACAAAAGTGAAAAATAAAAGTGATAACATCTAATTAATACATATTTCTTTTATCGATACCATACAAAAATTTATAAAAAATATATTGGATAATACATAATCTATAATATCAGATTTATTGATCTGTTGGAATTAGTTCGACTTTTTCAAATGTAGAATCATTCAAGATTATCTGATCAAAAACTCAATATGTGTATAAAATATTTAAAAGACCACCATGGATGGTAATAATGCATTACTTAAATGAATAAATACAGTACATCAATGTCAACCCTACCAGTAAAAACAAAAAACATATCTCGTGAATATATGGTGTGTCACCCGTTGCCATCACTGTTACCTCCTTCTGGTGGGCCAGGTGCCTACAACAAATAAACATTATAAATATTTTAATAACAAAAATAATTTAAATTAAATAAATAAATACAGTATATACCTACGTCGTATGATCCCCTGTACCATCAGCTCGACGCACATATTCCCGCAGTGCTCTAACCTCAGCTGTCAATTGCGTATTTGTCTCCTCGGAAGCGCGCAGCCGTGCCTCAAAATCTGACATCTGCTGTGTCATATGAGCAACAGCAGGACTGACAACCGCAGCGCGTGACACTACAGAACGAGGAATCCCTGCTCCATAGGTCAAACTATAGCCATGCCCGTCCCGACCAATAATGCGATGAAAGATCTCATCCCGTCGCATGGGAAGCTGTCGCTGGTCCTCTGGCAGATGTTCTAACTCAGCTTCAAATTGATCCTGTGAAATATTTAAATATATATAAATATATATATGTTAATATAAAGATTTATGTAATTATTGGTAAGTACAGACACTTACTATCAATGCTACAACCTCTGGATCATTGCGATCACGAGTCCTTATCCACACCGACATTTTATCAGTTGCTGCACCTTGCCCTCGCAACTGTATATTAAAAGAATATAAACACAAAACCATATTAATTAATAAATTAAAAAGTGAATAATATATACCTCATGTCGGATCTGAGACACGTGACGAGTCCCGAGCCTGTGAGCTGGTCCCTGCAACGCTCGATTCTCCGAATGGCGTGTTGACACCTCCTACATTCAATTCATTCAAATTTCAAACAAATCACATATTCTTGAAAATATATATACAGCAAAATAATTAATATACAAACCGCAACACCCTCAGTAGACCAATATGCAACCAAGTCACGCCACTGAGCCGGGAGGACACCTCTCGGGACTTTTTCCAAAATGTCAGGGGCACCCACATTTGGTACCCAGTGGTCCCTCTTCACTTTGCCTTTATAATCTTTCCACAGCTTACAGCATTTGCTCATACACACGGGCCGAAACTCTTCAGGGCATACTTTCAAATTTTTCTATAATGAAAATAATCAAACATATTAGTATTATTTATAAATAGAAAATAAAGTAAAATTATTTTCTTACCTGAACCTCCCTCCATAGACGATCTAATGTGTCCTGAGGGATAGAAGCCCAATCACGCGTGGTCAATGGAAATCGATGTGGGTCACGTATGATATGACCCAGATGACGAATAAATGTCGGGGCATTCGGTCCCACGGGATGAAATACCTCATCAAATGAAACATCTATCGTCGTGTCGGAATTCCATGCTAATATGCCACGACCAGGGCCTCTCCTGCGAGAGGAAGAAGCAGCCGAGTCTGATCCTGTTGAAAACAATTTTATATATAAATTGACAAATGTTATATATATATATATATGTTAATTACATAAATAATATAGATAATGACTGTCAAACATACCTCGACCGTGAGACGTAGATGCCTCAGATGGATGATGTGGATTTTCTGCCTCTTCCCCTAACATGTCTGCAATCATACAAAATATCAGTAATGAGTCCAAAGTGTTTAAAAGATAAATTGGATTGTTCTTAATAAATCAAACTTGTACAAATGTTAATCAAACAAAAAATGGATTGAATAATTAGTTGTGAATGAATTTTAAAAAATCAGAAAGTTAATCAACCTAAATATTTATGACTGAATTAACTTACAAAAGTGAGGATTAAAACTTATAAGGATTTATAAAATGATTAGATAATTTATGATATCCTAGGACATTCTACTGAATAGCGGGAAAACAATTATACCTTTCATTAAGCATGCAAATCGACCGTTTCTCCTTCAACAGCCGCTCTGACCCAATAAATATCTTCTTCACGTTGAACTACGGTATGTTGATCAAGTTGTTGGTAAACAAACGGAACAGTCTCGGGTTCATCTTCTTCAAATAAAAACACTCCTCGCCGAGACATTTTGACAACAACTTGCCAACTTGGATCCGAAGGCAAAGTAACGAAGAATACTTGTTCCGCTTGTGATGTCAAGATGAAAGGTTCATTCTCAACTCGTTCATTATTTCTGTATAACATGTAGTTAAAATTCACCAATGAAAACTGATATTGATCGACTTTACATCCACGCACTGGATCAACCCAATTACACTTTAACAATATGTACTTCAAACCGTGTGTGTATACAACTTCAATGATGTCTATCAATTGACCATAGCAATAACCAGAATCGACAAAGGGACAACCGATTCCACTGTTTTGTGTTGCTCGTTTGTCGTCAACATCTTTAATGCGAAATCGAAAACCATTAGCATCAATATCTTTATAACGACGAGCGGTTATAGATGGACCCTCAGCCAGTTGGATAAATACTTCAGGTAACGTGGGGTCCCCTAACTCCCTCAGCTTACGAACCTACATAATTTATAAAAATCAATACTGATATATGCAGAAAGAATTAGTTTAATACTTCACTCATAATGAAAATCAATTTATACATACATAATCCTTGAACCAATCATGAAATGCCGCATAATGAGATTGTTGAATTTGCAACTCAGTCGCACGATGCATCTCTTCTTTTATCTCATTAATGTGTTTCCTGCAAATGATTACGCGATGTTTAAAAGATCAACTTATGCAAAGAAAACATGTAAAAGTTATACAAGCACATTGATAAGATACTTACTGCATTAATGGTGCAACTGATGGAGTATTGAACAAGATATATCGATGTGCTTGTATCCACTCGATGTTGTCCATATCAAATGTGGTTCCTTCTCCAACTGGACCATCATGAATCCGAGAGGGCTTATCTAATTTTGTTTCAACATCCGTAAGATATTCTGCACAAAAGGTAGTACACTCGTCCATCAAATAACCATTGGCTATTGATGCCTCTGGACGAGCTCTGTTGCGTACAAATCTTTTCAATGTACTCAAATACCGTTCAATAGGATACATCCACCTGAATTGCACTGGACCAGCAGCCATTACTTCATCAGTTAGGTGCACTGTTAAGTGGACCATAACATCGAAAAATGAGGGGGGGGGGAAAGTTTCTCAATGTGACAAAGCGTAAGTACAATTCGGTCCTGCAAACTTTTTAAATCACTCATTCGTTGATTTCTTAAACAAAGCTGTCTAAAAAAATTACTCATCTCAATCAAGGGCTGAACAACATTGGGGGATAAACAATCACAAATTGCGATTGGAATCAACTGCTGAAGTAATATGTGATTGTCATGACTTTTCAACCCTTGCAATGTCTTGCTCGTCAGATTCACACACTTTGAAATATTAGAAGAGTAACCATCAGGCACCTTGACCATCTTCAAAATGGAAAGAAATGTCTCTTTCTCCTCTGTAGTCATCGAATACTGTGCAGCAGGCATATATGCCTTGTTTCCCTCAGCTAACTGTAAATGCAACTGTTTCCTTAAACCCATTTCTTCCAAATCACGGCGTGCATTAACATGGTCCTTTGACTTTCCACTGACACCTAAAATGGTCCACAATATGTTATCACAAACATTTTTTTCAATGTGCATGACATCCAAATTATGCCTCAACATGTTAGTTTTCCAATACGGAAGACTATAAAAAATACTTTTCTTTTTCCAATTGTGACTGCGCTGCCTACCCGCAGCACGAATATTACGTACTGGACGAGCCACCAAATCCTGAATTTCATATACCGTGCGGATGTTTTCTTCCTCAATCTGCGATAACATTTCGACTCCTGTCATGATCTTTGGTGCTGGGCTGAACTCTCTAGAACCATCAAATGCCACTCTGTCCTTTCTGAACCTGTGCTGGGGAGGGAGAAAACGCCTGTGACCCATGTATGCCCATTTTTTGGAATGTTTAAGCCATACAGATTTTTTACTTTTATTGCAACAAGGGCAAGCAAATTCCCCTTTCGTACTCCAGCCTGATAAATTTGCATAAGCTGGGAAGTCATTGATTGTCCACAATAAAGCTGCATGCAGTTTGAACATTTCATTCGTTTCGCAGTCATAAGTCATCACACCATCGCCCCAAAATTCATTCAACTCATCAATCAATGGCTGAAGGTAAACATCAATCTTATCCCCCGGACTTTTAGGTCCATCAATAAGAGTGGAAAGTAATATAAATTGTTGCTTCATACAAAGCCACGGAGGAAGATTATATGGAACCAACACCACGGGCCATGTGCTATGAGTTGCACCAACCATAGACTTGAATGGATTGAATCCATCTGCTGCCAATCCCAATCGGACATTACGAACATCTTTAGCAAAGTCGGGATGTCTCTTATCAAAATCCTTCCATGCATGAGAGTCTGCCGGGTGGGTTAACATGTCACTTTCATGAACTCTTTCTGCATGCCATCTCATTAAATTAGAAACTTTAGATGACATAAAAAATCTTTTCAACCTCGGTTTAAGGGGAAAGTAACGCATTTGCTTTACGGCAATCGGTTTCCCCTATATCGCAATCTGACTTTGATGAGTCTTATTTCCCCTGTTCTCTTTCCACCTGGAAGCGCCACAAACCGTACAGATATCCAAATGAGCAGTTTCATTTCTAAACAACATACAGTTGTTTGCACATGCATCTATAGTCTCATATGTAAAACCTAAGTTCTCTGTCAACTTACGAGCATAGTAATACGACTCAGGAATCTTAGCGTCGACAGGAAGAACTTTTTTCAATAAAACCAAAAGCATGTCGAATGATGTGTCTGACCAATTGTTCAAAGTCTTCAAATGCAACAACTCCACGATGAACGACAGTTTATTGTAAGAAGTACATCCAGGATATAATTCTGTTTTCGCATCATCAAGTACTTCATAAAACCTCCTCGAATCACGATCTGCACCAGAGCGAAGATTTATCTCACCGGTCTCAAGATTCTGGATGTCAATGCCTTCAGGATCAAACCCACGTACCATTTCAGTAAGCATTTCATGCATTGGATCAGTCATCCTTGCATCAACATCCATCTGAGCTGCATCTGTATTTTGACAATGAACATATTCTTCTCCATGACGATTCCAACTCTTATAATTTTTCAGAAATCCATTAAAGAAAAGGTGCTCCCTCACAGTATCTCGTGTGAATTGATATCTGTTAGCACATTTTCTACATGGACAACTAATATAGTCACTTTCAAATCCTCTCGTGAAGTCAATAAACTGCATAATTCCATTGAAATATTCTCTAGACGTTCGATTTGGAAGATCAATCCAACTCTTATCCATAATAATATCTGTATAACAAACATTTACACAATACTTATTACATTTACATTTTTCAAATCAACTATATTCAAAATAAATATTAACCATTTGTTTATGAACCATTGATAAAATAATAATGTAACTGAAAGCTCATGTTACCTGATTGAGCTACAAACCTGAAAGGGAGGGGAGCCGAAGGCGGTGCTGCGAGGGAGAGGAGGCAGCGAAGGGGAGCCGGAGCCAAAGGCGGTGCGGCAAGGGAGGGGACGGGCGGCGGCGGCGGCGGGGAGCTGGAGGAGAGGAGGCGGTGAGGGGACGGGGGACGGGCAGCGAGGGGGGGGTGTCCGGGGTCGGGGGGGCTGTCCAAGGTGCGGGGAGGGGTGTTCGGGGTGTCGGGGGCCAGTCAGGGGTGCGGGCAAGGGTGTTCGGGGTGCGGGGGTGTCCGGGGTGCGGGGGAGGGGGGGCTGTCTGGGGTGCAGGGGGGCTGTCGGGGGTGCGGGGTGGGGTGTCCGGGGTGCGGGGGGCCTGTCCGGGGTGCGGGGGGGCTGTCCGGGTTCGGAGGGGGGTGTCCGAGTGTAGGGGGGGCTGTCCGGGGTGCGGGGAGGTGTCCGGGGTGCGGGGGGCGGTCCGGAGTGCACGGGGGGGGGGGGGGGGGGCTGTCCGGGGTGCGGGGAGGCGTCCGGGGTGCGGGGGGCGGTCCGGAGTGCGCGGGGGGGTGCTGTCCGAGGTGCGGGGAGGCGTCCGGGGTGCGGGGGGCGGTCCGGAGTGCGCATCGGGGGCTGTCCGGGGTGCGGGTGCCGTCCGGGGTGGGGGGGGAGGGCCGAGAGGCCGGAGGGCGGCGGCCGGAGGCCGGAGGGCGGCGGCCGGAGGCCCGAGGGCGGAGGGCGGCGGCCGGAGGGCGGATGGCAGGCGGCGGGGGAGGCCGGGCGGCAGGGGAGGGCGGGCGGCGGGGGAGGGCGGGCGGCGGGGGAGGGCGGGGCGGCGGGGGAGGCCGGGCGGCGGGGGAGGGCGGGCGGCGGGGGAGGCCGGGCGGCGGGGGAGGCCGGGCGGCGGGGGAGGCCGGGCGGCGGGGGAGGCCGGGCGGCGGGGGAGGGGAGGGCGGCGCGAGGGAGGGCGGCGAGGGAAAGTTAGGGCGAGGGAGATCGAGGGAGAGGGCGCGGGGGGGGGGGGGGGGCGCAGAAACCCCCCGAAATTTTTTAGGCAGCTTAGCGACCGCCATTGGCGGTCGCTAATGGTGAGCAATAGCGACCGCCAATGGCGGTCGCCCGAGTCTGGGGGGCTCCAATGCCCCCTTTTCTAGTAGTGCTTGTGATATTATTATTATGTCTTAAGATCACATGTTATATGTCTCTCTTATTTATTCCCTTACTGGGTTTCATTCTCACCCCTTTCCTTTTATGTATGTCCATGGGTTATGAGATACAGTAATTATAACTTATGGTGAACCCATGAAGATGTATTTAAAGTGGATTTATAAGAATTTTTTATGTTTTCATATATTATGTACCCTTTTTCCAAGAAACTAAACTTGAAAAGATCCTCTATTTTGTACCATGTAATTAATAGTTATGTAAAAAAATTTGGATTCTATAGTTGGTATCAAAGGATGGTTTAGTTATCTGTGTAAATTAGGATTTGAAAATTCTAGGAAGAACCTTAGGGACAAGTCTAGATATTAGAAAACATCCTATTATTTTTGTGAAGTATTAAGTAAGTGCTTTTCGAGAAAATAAATCACTATTAGAATACGATAAACTGGATGTGTCTCTGGAATAAATGTATATAGGGGTAACACCCAAAAACACCTATTTGAGCTATACTTGAATGGGAACTGGTTCAAAATAATGGGCCTTGTTGCACTCATAGTTTTAAACTCTCAGGGGATATGTTTGGTAAATTAAAATCTTTTTATGTACCATTATGAAGGGTATATAAAAGAAATAATTATTAGTAGGGGAGATTAATAAAATATTTAAGCATGATGTTTTAAGACATAAAATACCTATAGAATTATAATATTTTTAAAAGTAACATGTTTCTCACTAAGATTTTCTACTTTTAGAAAAAAGGTAGTAAATAGGAGGAACCACATAAATGATGGGAGAAACAGATGATACACTGATAGTGTTCCAATGGAATCCAAAATGAAAAACTTCATAAGGATGATGAATCAACTTACTATTGTTATGAAAAACAAATTAAATCAAGTCTACATATCAGATTCACCTTGAAGGGAACAACATTCTGTTGAGTCCTTCATGCATCAATGACCACCTTCTTTCAAGGGATCTATCGATCCATTGATTATTGAACAATGGATAAGCTCTATAGAAAATATATTTTTTATACTCTATTTTTTGGATCAAGAGAAAGTAACCCTAGAATATTACTACTTAGAAGGAGAATCTTATCAGTGGTGGATACTAATTAAAAACATGAATCCAAGAAGGGAGGTCGATTATATAGAGTGGTAAGAGTTTAGGGGAATATTTTTCAATAAATATTTCACTCATTTGATGTAAACAAAAATGGAGAAGGAATTACTCTAACTGAAGAAAAGGTAAAATGAATTGATGTGAATCTAGGAGATGAACTTTACAAGACTTCCTTGATAAACCTCTATCTTTATTATGGATCCTAAGGGAAAGTTTGATAGATTCTTTAGTAGAATGAGACCCCATCTGTGGAGGAATATAGAAAATAAAGACTATGAAAGCTATAAGAATATAGTTTGTAGTGTTATAAAGATTTAATTGGATTTCATATAGATGTATTGGTAACATAGATCAAATTAAAATAAGAGATCCTTGAATCCAAACTCAAGGAGGGGCTTTGATCAAGGAAGAGTAGGAAAGAAAGTGAAACTTACTATGTGAAAAAAATATTGGAAGAATCATTTAGGAAACTGATTTCTTGGGAGTGGAAAGTGATACAAGTGTGGAAGAGATAGACATATAGCTCGAAACTATCATGGTGAGGTGAATCCTCAACATTTAAACACGAACGACAAAGGGAAGATGGTGCAGGCCTAGTTAAAAGTGCAATGCTTCAAGTGCGGACAGCTTGGGAACTTTTCCAATCAATGTTTGAATTAGAAGATAATGGAGGGGAACCAGCATCAACCTCAACCTAGACTGAGGGAGACAGTTTTGGAATTTTTTTTCATGATAGAAGAAGTGGAGGCACTGAATGATGTGGTGGAAGGTACACTCATTGTGATCTCAAATCTAGAAAGTACTTTTTTTATTATGGTTCTATGCATTCCTTTATTTCATATAAGTTTGAAATGAATATAGAATCAATCCCTGAACTTCTAGAAGTAGAATTATAATTCAAAGCTCATGGAGGAATTATACTAGCATAAAAAGTGTATAGAAACTATATTATTAAATTTGGAGTGTACAATCTCATTAAAAATCAATTAATCCTTCCCAAGGTGGAATTATACACTATACTAGTGATGGACTATCTCTCAATGTATAATGCTAGGATCAACTATAGAAGCAAGTAAATTTCAATAGTCTTGACCAGACAACCTAAAGTCATTTTCAAAGGATATATATCACATCTTGAGATTTTTTTAGAATCACCTCCTATAACCTTCTTTATGGAGTTGATCAGTGAAGATGGAGAATGAAAGGAAAGTAGAAATATAGATAATGTTGCTATCATTTAGGAATACATTGATATATTTCTTGAAAAGTTACCTGGACCTCCCCCAGAAAGATAGGTATAGTTCTCCATTGAAATCATATCTAGATACATGTAATGGATCGTCTTTTCTTATTTCTTTTCTTATTAAAAATATTGGTAAAATTATGAGACTAGGCACTGAGATGGCATGTGATTCTGAGGCCTGGTGTGCTCAGAGAAATCCGTTGAAAAATGTTATATTTTTAAATATCATGCATGATCGGTCTTCCTAAAAAAGTGGAATAACTCTTAAACAGGTGCCCAGATCAGATATATGAGGGCACCGTTGCACCCAGAACATCAAATTTACCTTATGCTGGGCCTAACCTTGACCGGCACAGATCAAGGGTGAAAATTGATTTTTAGACATGAACGTCATTAAAATATTTATTAAAATTATTTTAAATTGACGTAACATGGAGGTAGAGTGTCGGTTTCCTTTTAATTGATCCTTTTTAGGAAATATAGGGTTATCATCGTAACCATGGATCTTTCCTGAGGTAAGGGTCAAGGAGGAGAAAATTTCCCATTGGAAAATGATGAACTATGACAAATATCGAGGATCGACAAGACAACAGATCATGATGTCTCTAAATGGATCACCAATGACGATCGAACCACAATGTAGACCAATCCAAACTCTAGGTAGGGGTTGTTATTTAAATATTTTCTTTCCTCCTTATTGAATTTAAACAACAAACATGGATCAACCCACGAACAGGTTGACCAATATTTCGATTGTTCTTTCAGGAGGTTTTGACTAGCGGATTTTAATTTGGGGGAAATTGTTCTGCTTAAGTTAATTTCCTTGATCCTTCTAAGGGGAGCGGATCAAGAACACAAAAAACAATGGATGAGGTTCGTTCCTTAGTTTTATCTTTCATGTTTCTTTCCCCTAACCACGTTCTTTGCGTTCTTTGTGAAATAACAAGAAGATGATTATTGTGTGTACGTTTCTTGGAGTAATGATCCCAAACCAAAGATCCAGCCTCGTGACGACCTAGTGGAAGTGTGACAGTGACGAAGATGGATGGATCGAAGTGACATGTGAGATACTTCCATCCAATAATTTTTTGGACAAGTGGTTTTTAACGTGGATTTGAGCCCATGATAGTGGAGGAGGTGACCAAGGGATCCCATCAATTCTCTCGGATCGAAAAACGAACCACCAGAGCAAGTCCGCTGGCCTGTGGAAGAACCTGTCAGTAGGCCGGCAATGGCCGGTGGTGGCACGTGGTGGCGCGTGCTGTCAACGTGCCATAGCGGCAGAAGAAACCTGCAGAATCTTCCATAGGCGGTGATGAGGCGTCGCCGACAAACAGCCGCCTATGAGTCATGGAGAACGCGGCAGGTGGGCCGCATCACGCAACTGAAGGCTGCGGCACGCGGTTGGAGGCCGCGGTCCAACTGTACTACAGAGATAACCCGAGGCAACGACCTCAAGTGGGATGTAGTGCCTGCCACATCCCAGGTGGACCACACTAGCCTGATCCAGTAGGCCGGACTTGGCAGGCGGGATGGCCTTAGGCCGGGTTTGGAAGGTGGGTCTGTCTAGGTTCGGGCTTCACAGGTGGGTTGGCCTTAATCTAGGCTTCGCAGGTGGGCCGCCTCAGGCTAGGCTTGGCAGGTGGTCCGACCTCAGTCCGGGTTGGTGCCTCAAGCTGAGCCAGCACAGTAGGTCGGGTCGGCGGACCCTGATTTGAGTTGGGTCAATCCGACCGGGTCGGAATTGACTCAAACCCCACCAGCCCCTTTTCACTAAAATGACTATAACATTCAAACTTTAATTTGGTTTGATGGTCCATTTATGGAATTGAGACCCTCTCGACGAGGTGGTCCTTTTGAGATGGCTTAGTGGGGTTTTAGTTGGACCAGTGGGGTTTGGTTGCATTCTATATTTCTTTCCCATGAGGGATCGATGCAGGATCCTAATCCCATCATAAAGGGTCATTTTAGAGATTGATACCATACCCTATGGCTTCTCTATGAAGGTTCAACTTAGGATCCCACACCTATCATAGAGAATGAACCATGTTCCAAAGTGACTTGGCTCAGCCCGGTTTTCATACTGACTCTACCGGCTGGAGCATAGATAATACTAAGAGGCTTGCTCGGTCCTCACTTCCCTTCGTGGTACCTTAGATAGGGTTTGTGGAATGGGTGTGAACAATATTTACACAAGCAACCATCCCCTATCTAGGATGATAATTCCAATAGGGCTAGGATATCCCCCAATGTGAATAGTGTGTAGAACCCACTATCTTTGTATCGAGATCTGATTCTTTCCTTCATCGCTTAACTAGAATAGTGTACTTCTAGTAGTTTTTAGTGTGTTCTCTTTCTGTGGGGCCCAAATTAGTGGGACCTCTTTGTAAGGGTCTCTGATAACTTCATAGCTTGAGGAGTGAGTTCTCCTGGAATGAGGATGCCTCAAGCAGAATCCTGTGACTACAGGATTGGGTGTGATATCAAGACTCCTTGTCTTAGAGATATAGGACGTCTAATGGAAAATTTGTGACGTATTGAGACCATATGTTCTCTCATATACTTATGTTAGACTTGTTCTATGGGATTTCGTTCAGATAGGTTAAGGAGTGGGATCTTTAGAAATCAAGTGTGCTACGAGCAGAACCATATGGCTGGAAGTGGATGAGACATTTTCTATTAGAATCCTTTATGATTATATCTGGATGTTCTTGTTATATATTTTATTGAAATATACCTATGTTGAGTTGATTTTATCTTCTTAGTGGTGTTTCTTTTGTGTTTTTTTACTTTGTGTTTTGGGGTGCCTTGTTAAGTATTTTTTTACTCACCCCTGTATGGGATTTCCCCACACATGTTGTGTCTTGTGCAGATGACCATTGATTTGGTGAAGTTATAGGTGGTGTATAACTAGGACTAGGATCAGATGGTGCCTTGTGAGATCAGAAAAGTTGAGGGGTTTTCGGCATCTTTTTATAGAATCTTCAGTACCCTTGTTTGCAGTTGGACTTTATAGTTGTCTTTCTTTTAGCGGTCTTTTATTCCGGCCTAATTTTACTTTACTGCTTTACTTCTCATCACACTATGTTTTTTGGTTGTACTGGTATGCATTCATTTTCTTTACTTATTGTTTTCACTTTCTAGCCTCTATGGATTGGAGTCATGTGCTTTTGTATAGGTTCTTTGGAAAATTCATCCCATTTTTTGGATACTCAATGCTAGTCATTATCCCCTAGCCTGTTGGAGTCAAGCTTAGGGTAGTCACAGCATGGGCCCTGGGGGATGGGTCATGACAGAGTAGTATCATAGGTCGGGGTTTCGTTCCACATTGGGACTGGGATTCTATGAGTTTGGTTTGGGAAAACAGTTTTAATTGTTTCGAGTTTTTATTTTAGGCCAGAGACTCCAGTGTTGGTGTGGACACTAACGTATCCATAAACCAGGACTCTAGGAACCTACATTCTGACTCGGTACATGAAAACACTAGTTTCATGGAAAAATAAAGGTATAGGTATCATATAAGAATGGGTTTTGTTTTTCATGTCCTTCTTAAGTTAGCTCACCAGGTATACTCTTTTAAGTGTGATACATCATGTTTTCCTCAGGATGTGTTCATGATGCCATCCAACGAGGTTCCCAAAACAGGATCTATAGTTTGGCCCAATGATCGATGAGGCCTCCCTAATGGGAGCCAGTCACAGAGTAGTTTTTCTTTAGGATGGTCAGCAGGTGATATTTTCTCCTGACGATCAGTTAGTAGACCCAAATCCAATGGTTCAGGTGGATGCAGCTTTCTAAACTAAATCTTGGATGGATCATTGGCACTAGATGATGAGGCATTGGGTTCAAACATGTGTCACAGGATTCCAAGGTAGTGATCAAATGATATTTAGGGTTATAAGGACTTACTGATAGCAAGTGTGCAACATAATCCATAAATTCATAGGTTTTGTTATAAGTTCCATGGATGGGCTACTTCCCAGAAGGATAGGATTTTCTATGATTTTCATAAAAGTGGGGATCTCATGCAAGATTTTCCATCCATTCATGCTACAGTCAGATATGTGGTTGACGAACCACCAAGTAAGAGACAGCGGAAAGAGCAGACATATTCATTAGGCAGCGGACATAGTAGGAGATCTAGGGAATTAGTAGGAGGTGTCTAACTTTTTGATGTTTTACCACAACCACCTCTTGGTGGTCCATACCAGGCTCGGAGAGCTAGAGGATAGGGGAGTACACAGTTGAAATTTGTTGAGTCTTATGACCCCAGTACTCCATGAATGATTCAAGGTTTGATCTGTGTCTTTCTACCTTATCTTCAGTATTGATAGACACTTGTACTGGTGATTTCCTTTTATGCCACTTTTCTTATTTCATACCTAGATGTTCTTGTTAAAACTATTGACTTGATACTAAAGTTTAGAGATTCCTACTAGAGGAGACCCAATGAAAATGCACTGGTTCTGATAGTGTGACCTGACTCTGGGAGGCAAGAGTTTCGGTTGGGATATCTTGGTAGGGGAATCGAGGCCTTATGATGTTATTCTCGGTATGGACTAATCCAAAGTTTATGTTTATATTGATTATTTTTGGAAAAGGGTGTGGTTCTTCTACAGTGATAGAACCAAATTTCTCTCTATCAGCAAGGGGGGAGCCCCTATAGCTCTTGATGGACTCAAACAGAGCAGGGTGCAGCCAATTTTTATTCAGTTGGCTAGTCTAACCCTTGGAGCAGTGGATGTTATAAGTCCTCAAGTTTCTTAGTGGTGGCAGAGTATAAGGACATCTTCCTTGAAGATGTTCCAGGTTTACCTCTCTATCGATAGTTTTACTTCTGTGTTGGTCTACACCCCAGGGTGGCACCAATATTTATTTCCATATATCAGATGGCTCCCAAAGAGATTCATGATCTAGGGGTTAATATGGAGGACTTGTAGAGAAATCTTTTAGTAAGACCCAGTGTTTCACCCTGGTCAGCCCCAGGTGATCTTCTTTGATGACATCTTAGTGTACTTGTCATTTGAGGAGGATCATACAAGACACTTAAGAATGGTTCGGGAAACAATCTGAGAGCACCATATTTAAAAGAATCTCTTGAATTTTCAGTTTTTCTTTTATAAGGTCCCTTTTCCTAGGATAGTTCATCTCATAGACTGGAGTTTTAGTGAATACAGTGAAGTTTGAGACTGATTTTGACAAGCAGAACTATGCAACCCAAAATCTTGAGTTAGGAGTGGTGGTCTTCACATTGAATATGTGGAGATACTACCTAATTTGAGGGAGATTCATCATCTACTTCAATCATAAGATTCTCAAGTAAGTCTTCTCTAAAAATGACTGAGGCTTGAAATAGAGGTTATGTATATAGTTCCTTTAGGACTATGACTTAGAGTTTGTCTATACTCCTAAGAAGAGGAACATGGAAGCAGATTCTCTCAGTTGGAATCCAGTTAGTAGTTATTGAACAAGTCATCAGATCAGTTGGCCTCATTTCAATTATCTTTCATGGATGTGGATGTAGAAGCTTATCTAGAGCCATTGGTTGTTACCCATCCAATATTAAATGTTTTAGGGAGACACAACTTTGTGATACCAACTATGATTCTTCACGTGCTCAGTTGTCCATAGGGAATACCCCCGATGGACATTTGAAAGGTGGGGAGCATTTCATTCTTTTCAGGAGACGTGTAGTTGTAGTAGTGGATGCCTAGAGTGGTGAGATGCATCTGAATATGCATGTGGATTCAAGGCGGATGTCATGGATGACATGACCAGTTGAAGCTGGGCTCACCTATTGAGATGAAAAGTTTAAAGCTTGTTTGAATAAATCTCATGGGTTGTCAACTCACCGTGTCAAGCCCCTTCTCTTGGAAGGGGTTGCTCTTTCTCTTTCTTGGGGTACCAGGAAGGAAGTGGGAAGGGATATCAATGGACTTATTAATGGGTTTACCACGTACGTCCAAGAGATATTATACCATTGGGGTGATCATTGAACGACTCATCGAGGAAGACCACTTTCTAACAACCAAGGAACAGAGTTTAGTAGAGATCTTGGGATGCCTCTACAAGTAGGAGATATTTCAACTCCAAATAGTTTCATCGATGATTGTTTCAGAATGTGATGCTTGCTTTACATCCCAGTTATGGAAGGGATTGCAAGATGAATTTTCAAAGAATGTGTAGGTCATATAGAAGTGGATGAAAAATTAATAGGGATGACTGAATTTTTGTGCTGGCAAATAGTGGATACCTTTGGAGTTTGAGTAAAGAGACCATGTCTTCCTTTGGGTCTCACCTCGACGTGGGTTATGGAGATCTTTTTAGGGGAGGCAGGCTATTTATGAGGTTAATATTCTGTATTTCAGGTACTAAATTGAGTTGGTGAGGTAGTTTACTACTTGTATATACCCTATAGTGGGACAAGGTACATGATGTATTATATGTGTCACAACTGAGGAGATTCGTGCATAACACTTTGCACATCATAATCTAGGATGAGTCGGACATCGAAATTTGAGTGTATTGGGTTGAGGACCCAATAAAGATTGAGGATCCTTCATGGATGATCTTTTCCCTTACTTTATGTCTAGAGGCAGCACGGGGATCTTAAGAAGAGCGCATGGGAGTGGGAGGCTCAGATTCATTCTTGGTTCTCTCACCGTTTGTTCGAGTAAACCTTGTTTGGATTTTCGAGGGCGTAAAGCCTTGAGGTGGGGAGAATGTAAAGACATGGAATTTCTAGGTTCTTCTTTTAAAAAATTCTTTGAAAAATTATGAGACCATGCACTGAGATGGAATGTGATTCTGAGTCCTAGTGTGCCCGAAACAATCTGCCAAAAATGTAAAGGATTTAAATAGCACACATGAGCGATTTTCCTAAAAAAAAGTGGAATAACTTTTAAACAGGTGTCTGAATCATAAATATGAGGGAACTGTTGCATCTAGAACATCAAATTTACCTTTATAAGGGCCTAATATCAACCGGTGCAGGTCGAGGGTGAAAGTAAATTTTTGGATGTGAACATCATTAAAATATATATTAAAAATATTTTAAATAGATGTAACATGGAGATGCAGTGTCGGTTTCCTTTTAATTGAGGATTTTCACAAAATACATGGATATCATAATAACCCTTTATTCTCCTAATTCAAGGATGAAAAACCTTCCCATTGAAAAATGAAGAACGACGACGAAGATCGAGGATCGACGAGAAGACGGATCGTGAGGTCTCTCAACAGATTGACAACGACGATCAAACCCCAACACCGACCAATCCAAACTCTAGGTAAGGGTGGTTATTTAAATATTTTCTTTCCCAATTCTTGAATTTAAACAATGATCGTGGATCAACCCATGAAAAGGTTGACCCGCGATTCGATCGTTCTTGCAGGAGGGTTCAACTTACAGGTTTTAATTTGGGGGAAAATTTTCTGATTAAGTTCGTTTTCTTTATCCTTCTAATGGGAGTGGATAAAGGCCAAAACGATCAATGTCCTAGGTTCGTTACACTATTTTCTCTTTCATATTTATTCCCCACAATCACGTTCTTCATATTATTCATGAAATAACAATCCAATGATCATTGTACGCATGTTTCTTGGCACAACAATCCCAAATCAGAGATCCATCCTCATGAAGACCTAGCAGAGGTGTGATAGCGACGGTAATGGATGGATCAAAGTGACAAGGGAGATAAATCCATTCAATCATTTTTCAGCGAAGTGGTTTGTAATGTGGATTTGATCCGACAAAAATAGAGGCAGTGACCCAGGGATCACAGTAGTTATCCTGTATTTTAAAACAAACCACCAGAGCGAGTCTGGTGGCCTCCAGAAGAACTCGTCGCCTCATCGGCTGGCAGTGGAACAAGGAGGCGGCCACATGCGGGAGGTGGCACACGCTAATGGTTCACTATGATGGTAGAATAAACCCGCATCATCTACCATAGGTGGCGAGCCATAGTGGACGCAGCAGGTGGGCCACGTCACGCAGTTGGAGGTCGCGGTCCAGCTGAACCACAGACATGACCTACGGCAACAGTTGCGGGTGGGACATAGAGTTATCCACATCCTGGGTGGACCACACCGGCCCACTCTAGCAAGTTGGGAAAGCCTCGGGCTAGCCTTGGCAGGCAGGTCGGCGCAGCGGGCCAACCTTAGGCTGGGCCCAGTCAGGCCCACCGGGTTGAAGCCACCCGGTGAGTCGGGTCAGACCCCACGAGTCGGGTCAGACCCAGAAGGTCAGGTCAGCAGACCCTGGGCCAAGTTGAGTCGGGTCGATCTGACTGGATCGGGTCGGTCCGACTGGGTTAGACCGGATCCAGACCCTGTCAGCCCCTTTTCACTAAAACTCCCATAACTTTCAAAGTGTAAATCCATTTGACAAGATGTTTGTGGTGTTGGGAACCTCTAGACGAGGTGGTCCTTTTGATATTTATTAGTGGGGTTTTATTTATACCAAAATAGGATGGTAGTGTTCTCTTTATCTTCCCCATGAGGGATTGATGTAGGATCTTGAGATGACATATACCTTTACGAGTATACCTGTATGTTATTGTTATATGTGCTTTTGACATATTCCTTTTTTGAGATGATTGTATCTTCTTAGTGGTGTTTCCTTTGTGGTCTTTTACATTGTGTTTCAGGGTGACCTAATGAGTATTGTTTTTCTCACCCTTGCAGGGGCTTTTCCCACTCATGTCATTTCTTGTACAGATGACCGATGCTTTGGCAAAGTCCTAGGCAGAGCAGGACCAAAAACAGAACATGATGATGCCTTGTGAGATCAGACGAGCTGAGGTGTTTTTGGCAGCTTTCTACAGTATCTTCAATATCCTTGTTTGCAGGTTGGACTTTTCAGTTGTCTTTCTTTTAGTGGGCTTGTATTTTGGACCAGTTCTACTTAACTTGTTTACTTTCTATCATACTCTTTTGTTGGTTTGTAGTGGTATGCATGTGTTTTCTTTACTTAGTGTTTTCACTTTCCAGCCTCTATGGCTTGGAATCATGTGTGTGTGTGTGTGTGTGTAGGTTCTTTGCCAAATGCATCCCATTTTTTCTGATATGCCTACGTGATGCTATTCTTCAACCCTGGCCTATTAGGGGTGGGATTGGGGTTTTCACGGCACAGGCCCAGGGGGACGGGTCATGACAATCCAAGATGATATCAAAGACCGCATATATAATATAAAATATGAAGTTATAGGAATTAAAGAAACAACATAAAGATCTTCTAGAGAAGGGATTTATCAGACAAACTATGTCTCCTCAGGGAGAACCTATTATCTTTTTCAAGAAGGATGGACTAATGTGATTATGTATTGATTATAGAGAACTTAATGGGATCATAGTGAAGAACATGTACCCTCTCCCAAGGATTGATGATTTATTTGACCAGCTTCATGGGGATCGATTCTTCTACAAGATTGACTTTTGATCTAGGTATCATTAATTGAGGGAAAAGAAGAAGATATTCCAAATACTACCTTCTGAATAAGATATGAGCACTATGAGTATATTTTTATGTCCTTTGTCTTAACTAATGCTCCTGGTATATTTATAGATTTAGTGAATAGAGTATTTAAGGAGTATCTTGATAAATTTTTGGTATATTTTATTGATGATATTTTGATATATTTCAAAAGTCGTAAGGAGAATGAGGATCATCTAAGGGTTATATTGAAAACTATATGAAAGGAGAATATTTTTTGAAAATTTAAAAAATATGAATTTTGGTTACAACAAGTTGCATTATTGGGGAACATTATAACTAATGTAAGAATCTCAGTTGACCCTATGAAGAAAAAGGCTATAGAGGAGTGACCTCATCCTAAAATATTAACTGAGATTTATAGTTTCCTTGGTTTAGCTAGATTTCATAGGAGGTTTGGTAAAAAAATCATTACTTTATAATCCACTAACCAAATTAACTCAAAAGGGGATAAGTTCATATCAACAAAGAAGTGTGAAGAAAGTTTCCAAGAACTGAAGAAAAGATTTTTTACTACACCTCTGTTAACTCTATCCTTTATCAAATAAGGATTCGTTATTTATAGTGATTCATCTCGGAAAGGATTGGGTGAGTCCTCATGAAAAATAAGATGGTGATCTATTATGCATCTCGAAATTTAAAACCTCATGAGTGTAATTATCCTATACATGACCTAGAGATAATTGCAGTTATTTTTTATCTAAAAATATTGAGGTACTATCTCTATAGGGAGAAATGTGATATATACACAAACCACCAAAGTTTAAGTGTATTTTCACACAGAATGAATCGAACATGATAAAAAGGAGAAGGTTGTAACTTTTTAGATACTATGATTGTTCGAATCATTATCACCATGGAAGAGCAAACAAATTCTCTAATTCATTAAGTAGGAAAGATCTGGTTGTGCTGGAAATGATGAGGATTCAAGTAGATCCTTTGATCAAGGACCTAGTAAAATTTTACATGGGAATCATAAGGGAGGGGACATAATCAACCATATCCCAAATGATTTCTCAACTATATTTAATAGAGAAGATCAAGAAATATCAAAGATAAGATAATTTATTAAAAAGTAATATAGAGGATGAGAATAATGGAAATTTTCCTAAGTTCAATATTGATCAAGAAGGAGTATAGAAATTTCATACAAGGATATGTGCACCATCTATCATAGAGATAAAGAAGGAGTTGATGGATGAAGCTCGTAGATATACATTCTCTATGCATCCTGGAAGCACTAAAATGTATAGGGACCTTCATGATCATTATTGGTGGGATAATATAAAAAGGGAGATTATCGACTACACTGTATAGTTCTTGGTGTGTTAAAAAGTGAAGTAAAAGTGAAAACTTTTCAAAGGGGTATTGAAACCACTAACCATAACAACATGGAAGTGGGATAATATCATTATGTACTTCATCACTATTCTCCAAAGAGCATCCCATGGAAACGATGTGATATAGAATATAGTGGATCTTATCACAAATACTTCCTATTTTATCACAATTCAAGAAGATTTATCTCTTGACCAACTTTCCAAGTTATACGTAAAGGAATTTGTGAGGTCGCATGGGGTACCACAATATATTATTTTTGATCTTGTTTTAAGGTTCAATATAAATTCTAAAGAAGTATTCAACATTATCTGAATACTTAATTGAGTTTTAGTACGTCCTGTATCACCCAATCTGATGGTCAATCTGAAAGAACTATCCAGAAACTTGAGGATATGCTGAGAACATGATAAATTGAATTTAAAGGTGGATGGGATCAATACCTCTCATCAGTTGAGTAATCTTACAATAACATCTTCCACTCAAGTATTAAAATGGTACCATAGGAAGATCTATATGGAAATTGATGTAGAGCTTCTATTTGTTGGGATGAAGTTAGTGAGAGTAAATTGCTTAGGCCATATCTTGTATAAGAGATGATAGAAAAGGTTCATGTCATCCAACAAAACATAAAGGCTACTCAAAGTCATCATAAGAGATATGCTAAAAATCATTGATGTGACTTGGATTTTAATATTGGGGATAAATTTTTCCTTCAGATATCACCACGGAACAGAGTCGTGTGGTTTTTAAATAAATAGAAGATTTTCCCTAGGTACATTGGCCCCTATAAAATCCTTAATCGCATAGGAATAATGGCCTATAGGATATCACTTCCATCGAATCTATCTCAATTTCATGATGTATTCCATGTATCTCTCTTGAGTAAGTACATACCAGATCCCTCATGTGTACTGAATCTAGAGGTGATACAACTTGAACATAACCTCTTTTATGAGAAGCATCTGGTAGAGATCTTGGACCGTAGAGAGAAGGCTCTACACAAAAATACTACCCACCTCATCAAAGTGTTGTGGAGGAACCATAAATATGAATAAGTGACATGGTAACCATAGGATTCAATGAGACATAAGTACCCTCAAATTTTTGCAACTGATAAAATGAGTTGAAATTTCATGGACAAAATTTCTTAATGGGAGAAGAATGTAATGACCAATACTTTCTAAATGATATTTTTTTCTTGAATAAATGTTTGTTACATATTATATAATATTATACACATACAAAATAATGATAAACCAATAAAACTTTATATCATTAAAATAATTACATTAGTCATCAATGAAACTAATTAAAATTCAAAACATTACAACCAGACCAAAAATATTAAATATAACAGCTAAAATGGGAAATAAGGGATCGCTCCAATATAATAGAATCATCACCTGCACTGTAAATTATATATAAATGAAACAAAATATTATTAAACCTATCAACATCTTAAGAAATTAAAATATAACCTTAGGGAGATTTCATGGTGAATTTTGAGTGAAAGAATGAAGTGGTATTTATAGGGTATAAAGGTAAATTTTACCATTGGGATTAGACTGTTATATGACCATTGGTCTATATGACCATTTGAAAATATACCCTATTTTGATAATTTTACCATTATAATTAGTGTTTATAAGTATTAATGATAAATTATAATTGATACATAAAGGATAATCGATGGCCTCAACTAGTAGAGTCAAGTCATTTGAATCCCATTTATGCAAACTTGGGAGGGAGGTATCATCACTGGGGTTCTCCCTTGACCAAGCTCAAGAAGATATTTAACAAGTGAAGATTGAATGAAATCACCTACAGGATAAGTTCAAGTTAGTAGAGATTACCACTTGGTTGATTTTAGTTGAGGCACCCCACAAAACTACAACCATCGCACACCTTACTCTTAGAGAATATGTGGGTGCAATTAGAGGTTACGTGTCATGGCCATAGTGTAAATTATTTTATATAAATAAAATTTTTATTCTATAAATTCTTATTAAGAATAGTTTTTCTTAATAAAATATATGTTTAATTAAGATAAATTTGATAATTTTATTTTGGGATGGAAATAAAACATAACAGTATTTTTCTAGAAATAATATACAATCTTTATAATAAACCAAGGTATTATAAGTAGTATTTTATTTAATTAAATAGTATTTTAAAAAATTATAATAAATGATAAAATAATTTTATAATGGTCTAGGAAATTTTTTATAAGTGTTATAGATTTGATTGTGCCTTAAAAACTACTATTTTAAAATAAA
Source organism: Viscum album (assembly GCA_963277665.1). NCBI lineage: Eukaryota > Viridiplantae > Streptophyta > Magnoliopsida > Santalales > Viscaceae > Viscum > Viscum album. The sequence goes on along the minus strand of OY728128.1, from coordinate 677,436,832 downwards.
TATGGATTTTGATATTTAAAATAACAAATTATCATATTTATATAATTTTTATAATAAAATAAACATCATTTTTTAAATAATCAAATAAAAATTAGGCAAGGTTGAATTTATGAAAATTTTCTAAAATGCCTTATTTTTTTCAGGCATAGTAAAAAATACAGATTTAGGGTTTCAATATATTTTATGACAACATATTTATGCCATAATGATTTAATAGTTAATTAAACACGATCAAAGACATGGAATATTATATTTTATTAATATTAAATATTAAATAGTTTTTATTCAATTTTTAAAACTATAAGTAACTTTCCAAAGTCTAAAATGGAAAATTTGATTTTTAAAAACATTACTTTGTAGAATATTTAATTTTCCATGCCAAAAGATGTATAAATAAATTTGTTCGGTTATATAGGACTAAATTATCATAAAATCTTACCCAAATGTTCAAAACCATGATAAAAACCCATGGGTAAGACAATGGTCTTTCATTTTCCACAACCTAGATTTCTAAGGCCTATATTTGGAAATTATTAAACAAATCCTCCACTTCTCCTATAAATAACAACCCATTTCTCATTTTCAATTCACTCTTGATACATAATACTTGAATTTTAGGTTATATTCCCTCTGAAAGAATCCCCAAAGGTGTCCTCAATCCCCCAAGGTTCCATTATTCAAGATCTAGGAGTAACTCTTCAAGGTAAGGGAAAATCTCCACTTCTCTTTTCCATTCAAGAGTCCTTTTGTGGTATGTCTTCCAATTGACAAGAAAAATAATTTATGCCCACTTTATATTATCCCATTAATTTAATAATTTTATTTTAACAAAGGGATACCCTTTCCCCTCTCATTTCACTATTTTCTAAAACCATGTTTTATGTCATCATGTTGCTGATTTTACTTCTCAAATTTCCCTCTTTTTCATAATAAATTATCTTTTAATTTTTATTTTATTACCCAAACCACTTTTATTTTCAATTTTTATTTAACTATATCTTAAAATTAATTTTTGGATTGGATTATTTGCATATATGAAACCCACATTTTCTTTCATGGTATAAAAATGATGTAACAATCATGTGTTTTTTAAATTATTTTGTATGTTAAGATTTTTTATAAGAAACCCATTATTTATCCTCCATGGGTTATTAATGAGATAATTTTTTATGATATATGTGCCTCACATGAAATTTATACATATCAAGTGTGCTTCCTACTAGAACTACAATGCATTGGGTAAAGAATTTAATCTCTAGAGATGAAATGTTTTACACTACCCTGGTGAATAGCCTTGGTAATTTTCATTTAGGATACCTTAGAGATTAACCTTGGTGATATTATTATAAATATATAATTTAAATGACTTATCAAAATTTCAATGTTATGATTCATGTTCTTGTTTTAATGATATGTCTCTTTCTCAAGCCTTATTGTTATGCCTTATGATCACATTGTTATGTCTCAACATCACATGTTATATGTATCTCGTGGTTATTCCCTTGTTGGGCTTCATCATCACCCCTTTTATGTTATGTATTTCAATGGATTATTATATGTAGTGATTATAACTTGGGTTTAACCCATGAAGATTTATTTCAAATGGATTTAGAAAAATGTTTTATGTTTTCATGTATTATGTATGTTTTTTCCAAGAAACTAAACTTGAAAAGATTCTCTATTTTGTACCATGTAATGAAAAGTTATAAAAAAGGTAAGATTTAATAGTATCATTATTTAAATCAGAATATAAAAATTATTAGAGGGTGAAATGTTCATATTTTTCTGAAAATTTTTATTTTTCAGTAAACAGTAAAAAAATACCGATTTTTATTGAAAACTGTATTTTTGTTACAAGAATTTAAAAAGTTTCATTTTCTAAAAAAATTATTTTAAAATATAATTAATTATATTATATTATTAATAATTCAATTAAATTAATTTTATTCAATTTTATTATTGAATTTTTTATAAAAACTTTTTTATATGTAAAAATAATTTTTTCAAAAAAATGTTATTTTTTTAAAAAACAATTCCATCACATTTTGCATAATCAATTTAAAATTAATTTATTATACTTATAGTTATTGAATTAGATAAAATTAAATCCATATTTTGAATCATGAGATTCAAATTTAGTAAATAATTCCCTTTTTTTTCAATATGAATAGTTTTCATGATAAACTTTATCACCTCAGTAAAGCGTAAATCAGGTTAATCAAAGATAAAACTACGTGATATGGCCATAATTTTTCATCATAATTCTTATTGGATATATTAAATTCGACCCTTATCATATTATACTATAAATATAATTGTTTAATGGACATTTTCCCATGAAAAATACATATTTAATATTTAAAGCAAAGAAAGTTACAAAGTGTCACTCTCTTAGTTTTAAATATCTATTATAATTACACATAGTGAAAAAATAAAGTTATTAATTAATATTAATGTTTATTTTATGAATGGTGAAATTATATTCATGATTTAAATTTATTTATAATTTTTAATAATTATATAATTACCTTAAATTCTTATGCAATGTCGATGTAGTATTTATTCAGTTAACAGAAAATTAAAATTAATATATTTAAAAAAAATTAAAGTGATATGATTTGAATGAGTTAATGTGTCCCAAGAATTTTATATATATATATATATTAAATATTATGAAGGTTTTAAAAAATTTATAATTTAATTATTCCTTTTTCTAGATGTATTTAATGTCAAATTAAATTAATAGTATTAAAAACAACATTAATGATATTTTAAAATAAATAATATTTTATTAAATGATTTAAAATTCATAAAAATATTATATTTGGTAACATTATTTGGATATGGTTTTAAACATCATACATGGTCCATTTATGTGTCTTTTTTCATTTTATAGTAACAATATTAATAATTAATTGGTAGAAAACTTTAATATTACGATAATTTTCAAAAGGGTTAATAGGGGTAAAGCTAAAAGATAAGGGTGAGAACTTACACCAAAATTGTAAAAAAAATATTTTATGATATTATTTAGATTTATACTCATATTATATTCAAATTTCATCAAAATTAAACCATTTTTTAATTAAAAAATAATTAATATTAATTTAATACTTTAAGAAATTCCAATAATATCCCTCCCCTCAATTATAAAAGGACACCTTTACTTTCTCTTCCTTACTCCACTTAGAGTCTTCAAGATCAAAACTTCCCTACCAAAATCCCTTATAAACTTCCATATACACTTTATATAGGTTCTTTTTTTAGTAAAATACCAACCCTAGGATCCTTAATAGGAGATCCAAATGAGTTCTTCCAAACAAGAGGTAATCGCCTTAACCAATCCCTTTATTTTTACTTATTTTTTTACCTCCTATAAATCTATGTTATTTAACATAAAATAGTAAATTAAAAATATTAAATGTACTTAAATTCATCATGATTATTAAACCATGATCATCCACCCTCTTTACCATCAAATGGGAAGTGAAAGTATCGCTCGTGTGTACGTATGGCTTATTATCTCCACGTAGCAACACAATTCATTTTTCATTGACATATTTTATGAATGGGTATTATGATTGGTTTAATATTTATATATGATATTTATAACATAATTATACTTTTTAATTATAATTTCATAACTAAATTCTTACCTTCAAAATCATTGGTAAATGATAACATCACTCATGTGTACATGTGGACTACCACCTCTATATAGCGATGTGATTCATTTTTCATTTATATTTTACTTGGATGGTAATGATAATGAACTTTATAAATATATATTATTTAAATGATATAATAATTATTATTTAAATTTGAATAATTATATACCTTTATTTCATTCAATCCGTTAACAAAAGGAAACAATGTTCATGCATATGTACAGCTTACCGTCTTCATAAACGGTGCAGTTCATTTATATATATATAAATTTTATGGATTAATATAAATACATATATAATGAATATATATGATTTTTATATCATTATTAAATTTATTCACATGAGCCTTAGCCTGGTTGGTAAGGACTCTGAAAGTGCATCCAGGTGACCCGGAATCAAATCCAGGCGGAGGCATAATTTCCAGGGGTACTGTATCAGTACTGTAGCAGAACTGTGCAATACTGTAGCAGTACTGTAGCGGGAACTATGCAGTACTGTATCAGGTAATGTATCGAGAACTGTAGCATGTATTGTTTGGAACTGTAGAAGCTGGGAATATGCCCCTGTTTGGGCCTTTGGGCCACCGATTTGGTCCCTGAGTCCTTTAAGGCCTTCAGGCCACCCAGGCCTTTGGGTCAGTAAGGCCTTTGGGCCACCTCAAGGCCTTCAGGCCACTTTAAGTGCAGATGAAAACCAGATAACCAATAAGGAACCAGCTCTATAAGGAGGATGAGAAAAGGATATTTCACCACAGTAGAAGCTAAACAGATTGCAAGAATGGGAGGCCATAGAACCTACCATCGGTACAAGCCTGTGCATGCACGGGAATGCCTAGCCGAACAGCCATGTGAAGGTGGAGTGCTGATTTCATGAAGAAATGCTAGGGAGGAGCAGTTCCAAGTATTTAGTCTGGGTTGTATGTAATGTTTGAAGACTATGGGAAATGAATTCCTCTAAGGCCTATGGGCCATGTAATACTTACACCTACGGGCCTTGTAAGTTTTCCACCTCACCCCTTGAAAGCTGGATTATCAAAATCAATAAAAAAATGAAGACCTTCAGACCACTGGATGATATAATTATTAAATTTATTTATGTTATTTAATCTTTATCGTATTAAAAATACCAAAACTACTAAACTAAAACATACATGAAAAACAAAGCAATTATCACCTGAAACAAAGATTTTAACAAAGAATAGTTAATAAATATGTGATAAATGATTATAAGTGAATAATATATGGTATGATATTTATGATTATGGGTATTTAATATATTTATAATAAATATATATTTATTATATAGTATTTCCAAACATGTATAAATGAAGTAGAACCTAATGTGAAAGTTTCTCATCTAACTTTTACTTCTGTGAGACATATGTCAAATTCACCACTTATTTATTTTTTATGGTGTATATACTAATCCTTTGATATTTTATATCATGAATATATTTATATTAATGATATTTAAGATTTATTTTGAAGTTATTTCATAGATGGTGGATGTTATGATTCAAAATTTACCACAATGGTAAGGGTTTATTTCACAATACCATCATTTTTTGGGATTGTTTATATTTAAGACTCCCTTGGGGGAGTTTTTTAATATTTCTATCTTAAACCCAATAAATTTTCTTATCATATTTTTATTCATTATTTTTTCAAGTAATAGTATTATTTTCCTATCTTTGGTATGTAAAATTATTGAGGATTTTTTTTTAGGAAATCTAACTTCATTTCTCTCGGTCAAATATCCTTTTTCTTCCAGATCCATGTTTTCTAAAAAATATTTTCAAGAAATTTTTAAAAACTCTAAAAATGATTTATTAAATACATTTTTACTCATTTTTTACTTTTAAAAAAAATGTTTTAAAATGAATCTTCTTATCATTTTTTGAATGAGTTAATTTTTCCATTTTACCAAAAATGTGAAACAAAAACATTATTTTAACATATACGACATCAATAGAATTTTCCTCCATCATAACCATTACTTAATTTGAATAATACTCTAAAAAATTTCATTATTCTCTTTAGAGAAACTTTTTTCATAATATTCTATAAATTTATAGTTTTTAAAAGTGATTTTCAAAGTAAAAAGGGGAATTTTCTTAAAGAATGTTTTTAATGAAATTTTTATGGTATCTATATTATTTAATGAAAAAACCCTTATTTTACTTATGATCTACTAGGGATATGTTTTAATGATACCATAATTATTGTTTTTTCATAAGGATTATGATCAATTTGACTAGGGATGTAAAACTTTGATATCGTTCACCTTATAACTCTAGATGGTTTATGATTATGGGAAAATATTAATATTTTGTATGTTACTTATTCAATAAAAATTTTCATGTTGATTATGTTTCACCCATTTCATGTGAGGAATTTATTATACTTAGTAAGTGATAGGTAAGTCCCACTATATCCCCTTGATGCATCTGTATCTCCCATGAGACAAACTAGATTGGGTTTTTGGTCAAGGACTTACCCATTTATATAAGATGTCATAGAACGAGGCCTTAATGGTACAAATTTCTTAGAATAAGGCCTTGAAGGTATATATGTCTTGGAATGAGGCCTTAAAGGTATAGATGTCTTGGAATGGGGCCTCAAAAGTATGTTCACATGTCTATAATTATGCATTCCAACATTATAAAACCAGTTATTGATGTCCATGTGCTTATTTGAACTATTTTTTTATCCATGGATAAGTTTTGAGATCATGTGATTTTTTATATGCTATTATTTTATTATAATTTATTTCTTTCCATATTATTCATGTCTTATTTAGCTTATGATGTGTGTGTACACTTACTAATCATCTGATCTCACTCCTTTCTTATGTTTATTTTCCTCATGATACTAAGAAGTTTATTATGATTGATATAGGAAATAATGATTTTCTCAAAGAAAATACTATGTTGTAATTTATGTTTGCAAATGTAATGTGGGAATTAAAGTATGTATCTTGTTTACCAATACAACTAAACTATTCGATCATTTGGGATGCAATTTATTATATTTTTTACCAATGTAATAAAGTAACCACTAGATTTGGGAAACTAGGGTTGAGGTATTTACAATTAGTATCAAAGAAAGTTTAGTATAAACCTTGGGAACTAGATTTAGGAAAACATATATTAGTGGACTTAACCCAGTGAAGAACCATGAGAATATTCCTAAAGAAACCGATCTTATGATTTTGAGATGATATATATATAAATTTTCAATTTGTGTTAACTGTTTTACTAGTTTTGAAATTATACATGATGATTCATTATCTTATGATCTAATATAGTATATTACATTATTTAGAAATGTTTTCTATTATAAGGAATATAAACTGTATCAATTCATGTCATCCTTATAGGGATTTACCTCCTGGGAAAGATAGTGAAGCTTGATATGAATAAATTATAACTATTTTGGGTCAGTTGAATCGTGTTATGATAAATAACCTTGCTCGTATGGATCATCCTGTAGATCCATAGTGCAATTTAACAATGTTAGAATACTTAATGTGTCATAGACCTCCATAATTCAATGTAATTACAAATCCATTTACATCTAGATAATTTATAACTTCCTTATAGAAGATATTTCTCACCTTAGGAAGTAATGAAAGGGACAAGGTTATCATGGTATTATATCACCTATTAGGGGATGAGGATCAACTATGGTCATTGATTCAAAACACTAAGTATGAAGAGGAAATAGAAAGTATTAAACAGAAGTATTTTAAGGAAATTTTCTTGGAAAATATTGTCCTAGTGAACAATTAGAAAGTATAGAAAGGAAATTCTTGAGTTAGAGAAAAAAGGAAGATGAAAATATTCCTAAGTATAAAGCCATTTTTACAAGGTTAGAAAGGAATGTTGTAGACTGAAAATTTAATCTAAAGAGTAATATTGTTTGTTTATTTTATGAATTAAAACCAATCCTTCAAAGAGAACTAGTCTCCCAAAAATTCTCATCATATGAGGATATATTATCATGTTCTATCAAGATATAAAAATAATTCTATAATTATTATAACCTCAAAGGAAATAAAGAGAAGAAAAGGATGGCATAAAGAAAATGGATAATGGGAAGAAGTGAAAGAAGGGTTTTTTTCACATCTGATAATTGTGGAAAGAAACACCATGGTACCTGTTTGAAAAACAAATGGGAGTTTACTATAAGTTTGAAGAGAAAGGCCATCTAGCATGTGAAGGAAAGGATAAGAAATAAACCTCTAACATTTATTTTTTCAAATGTAAGGAAATTATCACTACATAAATTAATTCCCAAATCTTCAAGGGAATATACCTTATAAGAAACTAAGGGATCAAGGTCAAGCATATTCTATTACTACTACCTTAAGTGTGATGATTAAATTGATTGTGTATTATGTTGTATAGTTATTTTTCTCAATGATATTCTTGTTATAAGAATCATGAAACATATAATCATTATACTCTAGTAGTTTTCCATAAGTATTTAAAATAATATATCGAATGGTACCAATAACCAATAAAATTGATTTAGTGGTAAGTTGGTATTTTTTGGAGAATACATGAATAAAGAAAGAATAAACCTTAATGTGTTCTGATGTTGAGTTAATAATTTTTAGTTGGTATAAAAAGAATATTGAAATTGAAAAATTTAATGGTTTGTTATTGGTTATCTTGAAAATGGTTAGTGATTTGATGATAAAGTAATTTATTATGGATTTTACAATTTTTTTGTATTTATAAGATATGTGGAATAAGTATAAATTTAATAGTGATTCAGGTTATTAGTATTTGTGATAAAGGTATTAATATGTTTTGAATGTGACATTATGAACTGATTTATGTTATCTACGGATAAATATTTAATCAAATTGTTGGTATTTTAATATGATTATAAATATTTCGGAGGAGTATAATGGTTAACTACTTATGGAATAGATTAAGATGAACTTTGGGTGCTATTGTTTGAGGTTAAAGTATGATTTATCATTTTGGATAACATGTGATAAAAAATTTTTTTGGTAAATGTTTAGTGGATGAAGTAATGACTTATGGATACTAAGATTTTTTAAAAGTGCTTCATGAATGAAATAAATTCATCTCAAATATCCATTTCCTTGCATAAAAGATGAATTGGAAATTGATTGAAGCACAACTAAAGAATAATATTATGCTTATAACATGGCAATAAATCAAGTAATTTTATTTTCTAAATTTATTTATATAGATAATAAAATAATCCATTGAATTTAGGAAAAGTAACTTGAAACAAAAACATTATTTTTTTACTTTTCTTACAAAGAAATTAGTGTGCTTTTAAACCATCACATATTTATGATTTTGTGGCGGTTAACTTCCCTATGACCACTATATCTATCACTCTTTATCAATCCTTGGTTATTAGTTTTCTCTTCAATGTCTATATTTTCACTTCCCATTGATGTTCTTCTATTTGGAAACCAATTTTTGTGGTGACCTTCATACATCTCTTTCCCTCTTTTTAAGAGAAAGTTTTATTGTCCCTTTTTATGATGTGGGTATTCTATAAAGTAATTTTCAAATGAAATACCCTTGATTATCAAGTATAATTTCAAATTGTGAGGATGAAATTTATTGAAGGTGGATAATGTAACACCCTGCTATTTTAAAATAACACTATGTTCAATATCATACACAACACACAATATCAAGTCTAAACAAACAACAATATACTATTAAAATATTATTATATAATTATCTCCTAGCTATTGAATTGGCGGGTATGAATAGTATTAACCAAAATATTAAATATATAAATGAACAACTCAATATAAATTCATTGATTAGTTCTTATTAAATAAGTATTCAATTTTCATTAAGGTGATTTTATGCTTTAGAAATATGCTTTCTTCAAAAATGATTTATATTAGTTTTTGTGAGAAACTGTTATAATAAATTTATAGAACTTAAATAAATTTTATTTTATAAAAAAATTGTATCATTTTTAAATCATAACATAAAAATTATATTATGTTGACATTTTTTAATTTTTTTGAAAAGACTGATTTTTTAGTGAATAGTAAAAAAATACCGATTTTTATTGAAAATTGTATTTTTGTTGCAAGAATTTCAAAAGTTTAAATTTGTTTTAAAATGATTTAAAACTATAATTAGCTCTGTTATATTATTATTAATTTAAATAATTTCATTTTAATCAATTTTATGATTGAATTTGGTATAAAAAAAATTTTATGTGTAAAAGGCATTTTTTGGAGAGAACTGTATTTTTCTAAAAAGAACTTCCATCGCAATTTGCACACTTATTTTAAAATTAATTTCTAAAAAGTATAGTTTTTTAATTGGGTAAAATGGATTCTGTATTTAGAATTAGTTTGTTCAAATTTATTAAATATTTATTTTTTCAATATGAACAATAACCATGGTAAATTTTATCACCTCGGTAAAGGGTAAATCAGATAAATCTAGGTAAAAACTAAGTGATAAGGACATAATTTTTCATTATAATTATTATTTTATTAATTTAAGTATACCCTTATCATATTATTCTGGAAATATAATTGTTTAGTGGAATTTTTTCCATGAAAATTGCATATTTAATATTTAAAGTAAAGTTATAAAGTGTCACTCTCTTAGTTTTAAATATATATTATATTTTTACATATAGACAAAAGAAATTTATGAATGAATATTAAAGGTAATTTATTTAATAATGAAATTATATTCATGATGGATATTTATTTATAATTTTTAGTAGTTATATAATTACCTTAAATTCTTATGCAACGCCAACATAGTATTTATTCAATTAACAGAAAAATATAATAAATGGATTTAAAATTTTAAAAGTAATATAATTTGAATTATTTAATGTGTACCATTACTTTTATATATCTATATGACATATTATGAAGGTTTTAAAACATTATATTCGAATTTAACATTTGTATTAATGTATTAAAAGTCATTTAATTGAATAATGTTAAAAATGACATTGATGATATTTTATAATAAATAATATATTATTAAATGATTTAAAATTCATTAAAATGTTACATTTGGAAAAATTAATGGGATATGGTTTTAAACATCAAAAATGGTCCATTTATGGGTCTTTTTTTATTTTATAGTAACATTATTAACACTTAAAGGGTAAAAAAATTTAATATTACAAAAATTGTCAAAAGGTTTAACAGGGGTTAAAACTAAAAGATAAGGGTAAAAATATAGAAAAAACTATCCAAATTTTATTGTATGAGATGATTTAGAATTATAATAATATTATTTTTTAATTATATTAATTTGGATCAATTTTGGAATGAAAAACAATTTTTATTAATTTAATACTTTAATAAATTCAAAGAATTCCCCTACCCTCAATTATAAAAGGACACCTCTCCTTTATCTTACCTACACCTCTTTGAGTCTTATAGATATAAAATCCCCTAAAACATATATTATAAACTTCCACACATTATAGAGGTTCTTATCTCCCCAAAATATCAACCTTAGGATTCTTAAGAGGAGATCCAAATGAGTTCTTCCAAAGAAGAGGTAATCGCCATAACCGATCAATTTCTTTTTACTTCATCTTTTAACTCCTATAAATATATTTTATTATAATAAAATGGTAACATAATTATCATAAATATAATAAAATGTAATCATCATTATGAAACCACCATTATCAACCCTCTTTCTCATCAAATGAGATGTGAAATCATCGCTCGTGTGTACGTATGGCTTACCGTCTCCACGTAATGATACAAATCATTTTTCATTACCATATTTTATGGATGATAATTATGATGGGTTAAATTTTTATATATTATATTTAAAAAAATTATTATAATTCTATAATAATAATATCATATATACCTTCTTACCTTCCAAACCGTTGTGAAATGATAACATCGCTCATGCATACGTATTGACTACCACCCCCACGAAATGATGTGATTTGTTTTTCATTACTATTTTAATTGGATGGAAATGAGGATGGATTTTATGAATATATATTATTTAAATTATATAATAATTATTCTATAAAGTTTAATAGTTATCTACCTGTCTTTCCTTCCATCCATCAAAAAATGGAAACAGGTTTTATGTGTATATACGTCCTGCCGTCTCCATGAACAGTGTATATCATTTTTTTGTAACTAACTTTTAATGATTAATATAAATAAATATATAATGAATATATATATGATTTTTTATATCATTATTTTATTTTTTGATATTATATAACATTGATAAATTGACAAATATAAAAACTACCAAACTAAAATATACATGAAAATAAAAGTATATATTACTCGAAATAGTTATTTTAATAAATAATTACTAATAAACGGGTGATAAAATAATATAATTAAGTCATATATGGTGTGATAATTAAAGACCCATAAATTTCAAGGAATAATTTTTCTTAATTTATTTGGGATTTTACGGGTACGTAGTTTCTGACGGCACCTGATTCTGAGGCCCGGTGTGCCCAGAATCAATTTCCGAAGTTTATCTCAGGTATGTTTAGTGAACAAATGAGCGGGTTTTTCTATCTTTTGAACCGGTGCTCGGAATTGAAATCTGAGGGCACTGATGGAACCACAGTGCCGGTAATTTCTTAAGAGGACCTTTACTAAAGATTCATTTTCTCAGGAGGAGTTGATAAAAATGTGGATTAAATAAAAAGTAAAAATAAAATCGTGTTACAATTTTATTTCTTTTTCTAAGTGGTTAAATCCTAGGTGTTGGAGTTGGGGTGGGATCCACTAGTTACTAAATACCCATGAGAGGATTAAGGTGAGGTGGGGCCCACATGATCCCAACCCTTCACATTCCCTAACTCCCCCTTTATTAGAGTAACTCCTCTCTCTCACTCTTTAAGGCTTTCCAACTTAACACATAATTAATTAGACAACTCATGTTTAATTAATTAAGTTAATTGGTTTTGAATTTTGTAATTTGAAATGCATGCCATGTTTTAATAAAATAAGAGGAGTCTTATTTTATTTGGGGGTTGGCTCGTTGTGTTGAGGATTGGAGGAGAGAGCTCTAGTCCCTTTGAAGAACTTTATCCTTCCTCGAAGAATGACACCCTTCGATGAAGAACGTCGTCACCACAAGGAGAGACGATGTTCCATTCCTTCCTCTCTTCATAGCTAGTGTGAGATGTCGTCCCCTCCTTGGAGGCACGCCAACGCCATCTTCAAAACCTCGCCCCGTGACACCATCTTCTGCGTCTCTAGCAAACGACATCATTTATCGAGGTAGGGGTGTGTTTGGTTTGTTAATGTTTGTTTTTCCTTCCATGTTGTTGTTCCTCTTAAACCACTTGTTATCAGACTAATGTGGAAGGGACCGGATCAAACTAACATAGTCTGATTCCTCCGTCGTTCTGGTGAAATTGTGGAATTCTTCGGCCGTTCTTGAGTGGTGATTCAAGTTATGTTTTTGGAGCCAATCGGGGCCCGAAAACATCGTAAACGGACTCAGAGTGTAGGGGAGACCTAGAAGTGGAAGTTTCGTAGAAATCGGATCATCGGAACGAAGAACGGACACCTTGGGAGGCATGCTGGCTAGAGGCACCATTTTTTGGAAAATTCTAGAATACACGGCCTGTACTCCAGGAGCACAGGTCATGTAGTACAAGCGTATTGTGGCTTCCATTTCGGACGTTAGAAAAGTAACACACGGCGTGTGACTCTATACACATGGCATGTACTCTCCACACTGTTTATCAGAGGAGGCTTCACGAGGCTCAGCATGTAATCTGGAAGATACACGGACACAGGCAGAACCACATAGCCAAGGGCACGGCGTGTACTACCTCACCATGGAAGAAGCGGCTTTGTGAGGCTCAGCGTGTAATCTGGAAGATACACGGACACGGGCAGAACCACACGGCCAAGGGCACGTCGTGTACTACCTCACCATGGAAGAAGCGGCTTCGTGAGGCTCGACGTGTAATCTGGAAGATACACGGACACGGGCAGAACCACACGGTCAAGGGCACGGCGTGTACTACCTCACCATGGTAGAAGCGGCTTCATGATGACTCGGCGTGTATTCCGGGAATACACGGACACGGGGTGGAGTACACGGGCATGTACTCCATCACACAGCCAGGCATGGCCAGCTCACATGGAACCGAACTTAGAGGTTTGGACACGGCTTGTAACCATACCACACGTTGTGTAATTACTTAACTACATGACCAGCCCTGCGACACAGGTCGTTTCACATGGGCAGTACCCGGTGTCTGATGACACGGCATGTATCACTTACCTACACGGCGTGTACTTAAGGGAAATGGCTTGGTCGTCATGTTCTCCATGTATTAGGCACGTTTTGTTTGGTTTTTCCCCTATCACGTGGGACGGAACTATAGGATACATCAACTCTGTACTTCGTGTCATTTGATGTATCGCTTCCCTTGGCTCGTGGAGCGGACCCTCCCGGAATCGAGCGTGCTGTGTTCGGGGACCCTAGAGTTGGCTGCCACTGCGACAGCAATGACGACAGTACTTGGATCCTACATGGGTTCGGCAGCGAGGACGACTATACTTGGATCTTATGTGGGTTCGGCAGCGAGGATGACTGTACTTGGATCCTACGTGGGTTCGGCAGCGAGGAAGACTGTACTTGGATCCTACGTGGGTCGGCAATGATGGTTACTATACTAGGATCCTACGTGGGTTTGGCAGGGATGACTTCTGTACTTGGATCCTATGTGGGTTCGGCATGGGAGATGATTCAGAGGCTATATTTACCATCTCCACCCTTCTTCATGAATAGTATTCTTGTGTGAGCTGAGTCTTGACTTTAAATCATTATCATCGATATGATTGACTTTCTTTCCTATGTGGATTGGGTTGTGTTTTCCTGTGTGTACTAGGTTGTACTTGGGCTCGAGAGATGGAGCTGAACTGGAAATGATGACTTAGGTATATGTATGGGCATATACCTAAGTAGAGTTGGTTGATACTTTGTGTTTGTACCCTTCCTTTGTGGTTTATCCTTTGTGGATTCTGGGAGACCTTTGGGGGTATTGGGGTCCCTACTGAGTATTGTATACTCACCCCTGCACGGGCTATGCCCGCACTATGTTGTGTTGGTTGCAGATGACGGACAGCGCTGATCATGATTGAGGCTTGTGGAGCAGGACGGTATCCAGAGGTGGACTATCAGGCGGGACGTACACGGAGCGGACGACCTGACCCGAGGAGTTGAGGAGACCATATGTACCCACCCTTTAGGTGGGATAGCCGGAGGAAGACTCGGTGGTTGCTGATTTACTCTACTGTTGTTTTACTTTCTTTTCAGTTGTACTGTACTTTCAGTTGGGTTTCTACTCTGGCCCATTTACTTTTCATCACTTACTTTTTTACTCAATTTACTTAGTGTTTACTTCATCTTGCGTACTCTGTGGTGTTTGTTTTCTTATATAAAGTCAATTCCTTCCCTTTTATCAGGATTTACGCCTTTGGTGCTAGTCTCCAGCCCCTGGCCTATGGAAGGCGGTCTTGGGGTAATCACGACACGGGCCCCGAGGACGGGTCGTGAAAAATTAGTATCAGAGGAGTCAGTTCTACCGCAGAACTTAGGACTCTGATAATTTCTTCTATGTGAAGAAATAGTATTAAGGGTATTGAGTGTGGTTATCAGTCTAGGGAGTCCAATGTTGGTGCAGCGGCCGACGTATCCATACACCAGGACCCTGACTTCTGATTTCCAACTCAATGCATGAAAAAATTGATTGCATGTGTGTTTAAAAAGTTTTGTTTATGATTACTTTGTGTCAGCGCACCAGGTATACTGTATTAACCGTGGTGCACCTATTTCTTTACAGGATGGCCCCACGACGGCAACCATCTGGGGTTTTGTGCTTTATGCGAGATGGCAGCACACCAAGCGATGATGCCTCGGTGCAGGGCCCCATTACAGCAGAGGCATCAGCGGTACCTCTACCTACTGAGCCACTGATGCCACCATCCCCAGTAGCTGAGAGTGCACATCGCCTGAGTGCACTGCACGAGTTTCAGCGTTAGAGACCGCCCAGGTTCCGCGGGGAGATAGACCCTCAGGCAGCTGAGGATTGGCTGGAGGCTATTGTTCGAGTATTCAGATTAGTAGGGACACCAGCTGACCTCATGGTGATCCTTGCAGAGAGTCTGTTGCACACAGCAGTAGGTAGATGGTGGAGCCTTATGCTCCAGGTGCACGACGCGGCATATCTTCTTTGGACGTACTTCGAGAGCCTCTTCTGCTAAGAGTTAGTTCCAACCACCCTTTGTGCGGTGCACATCCAGGAGTTACTACAGCTGCGGCACAGCTGCATGATAGTAGCCCAGTACTCGGTGAGGTTTACCGACCTCTCATGCTACTCCATGGACATGGTACGAGACTCATTCTTCAGGTATCGGACCTTCGAGTAGGGACTAAGGCATGAGATCAGGGCTTTGATGATCTCCCTCAGCATTCTGACACAGGCAGGAGTACTGGAGTGAGCCCTACTTGTGGATAGCTTTCTTACAGAGCCTTCACCAGCAGTGAGGCCTATCGCAGGGCAGCACGTATTAGAGTCTTCTGTAGCCGGCAGTAGATACACATTTCAGAGGTCCAAGAAGACTAGACCATCAGTTGGACAACCTCAAGATACTGGTTCGGAGGTGTGGGCCACACGTAGCAGAGCCAGTCATTCAAGAGGAAGATAATGCTATGCATGCGGTGGGTAGGGCCACATGGCTCATGACTACCCAACCCGCCATGGAGAGGATCAGCAGAAGGTTGAGGGACCACCCAGGCAGAGGCAGAGGTTCGACCGTGGTGGTCCGCAGGGAGCAGGAAGATTAGGTAGAGGAGTAGGCCGAGCAGCAGGTGGTGGACGACACTTCGGGGCTCTACCACCACCACCACCACTAAGAGGTCCACCCCGACCACTGGGAGCTGGCGGGCAGAGGCAGGCTCAGCTTCAGGCAATGGAGTCCTACGACCACGCCGTACTTGAGATGACTCAAGGTATTATCTGTGTCTACTCCACCCTTCCTGCAGTTCTTATAGACACAGGAGTGAGTCATTCTTTCATTGTCGCTGCCCTTGTTCGGAGCTCAGAGATTCCGATGGAGCCATTGGCTCGATCCTTACAGCTAGAGACTCCTACGGGAGCAGACACGACGATTACGCACTGGTGATGGCAGTGTGAGCTTACTCTAGGAGATGAGAGCTTCAGCTGGGATCTTCTTGTAGTGGTGTCGAGGCCTTACGACATCATCTTGGACATAGATTGGTTGTCTACGGTCCATGATCAGATCGACTGTATTAGGCACAAAGTGCGGTGTGTCCGCACATATGGGAGTAGGTTCACCTTCACCGGTGAGAATGGGGCCTTTGCAGCATAGGATGGACTCACATAGAGGAGAGGATAGTCGATCACTCATCAGTTGGCTAGTCTCATCCTGGGAGCAGTTGATGTGAGGAGTTCGAGTTTTCCTGTTGCGGTGGATCAGTATGCGGACGTTTTTCCTGACGACGTTCCAGGACTACCTCCTCGTAGAGAGGTAGACTTTTATATTGACATGTACCCCGGGACAGCCCTCATATCTACTCCAGCATATCGGATGGCTCCCACTGAGCTTCGAGAGCTACGGGTGCAGCTAGAAGACTTGCAGGGCAAGGGATTCATTCAACCCAGTGTTTCACCCTGGGCTTCCCTGATTTTGTTCTCCAAGAAGGCGGATGGGAGTTTGCGACTGTGTGTCCACTACCATTGCCTGAACCAGGTGACTGTGAAGAACAATTATCCACTTCCGAGGATTGATGATCTATTCGATCATCTCAAAGGAGCATGATGGTTCTTGAAGATAGACCTCAGGTCAGGCTATCATCAGCTCAGAGTTCGAGACGAGGATGTGCAGAAGACGGCCTTCAGGTGTCGGTATGGACACTATAAGTTCTTGGTTATTCCTTTCGGTGTAACCAACACTCTAAAAGTTTTCATGAGTCTCATAAACAGGATCTTCTAGCCTTACCTCGATCGATTTGTCGTAGTCTTCATCGACGACATATTGATTTACTCAACTACTGAGGAGGAGCACGCCTACCACTTGCGGGTTGTACTGGATACACTCCGAGAGCACTAGCTTTATGGTAAGCTCTCGAAGTGTCAGTTCTGGATCCGAGAGATCCACTTCTTAGGGCACGTCATCTCTGAGGTGGTAGTTGCGGTGGATCCTGCGAAGATCGAGGCAATACTAGCTTGGGAGCCACCCAGGAGTGTGATGGAGGTGCGGAGTTTCTTAGGTATGGCTGGGTACTATCGGAGGTTTGTGCAAGAATTCTCCAGAGTTGCGACACCACTTTTAGCTTTGAAAAAGAAGGGGAAACCCTTCATGTGGTCGGATAGATGTCATCATAGCTTCCAGGAGCTGAGACACAGATTGACCAGTGCACCCATCTTGAGGCTACCGCAGGAGGGAGTAGGGTATGTAGTTCACTGCGATGCATCAAGGACTGGACTCGGGTGTGTCCTGGTGCAGGAGTGGGTAGTGATCACCTACGGTTCATGACAGTTGAGGCAGCATGAGCAGAACTACGCTACCCATGACCTAGAGTTAGAATCACTGGTCTTCACCTTAAAGATGTGGCGGCACTATCTGATGGGTGAGCGCTTTACAGTCTACTCTGACCACCAAAGTCTCAGGTACATCTTCTCACATAAGGAATTCAACCTGAGACAGCGGCGATGGCTCTAATTCCTCCAGGACTATTACTTTGAGATAGTCTATACTCCTGGGAATGGGAACGTAGTAGCTGATGCTCTCAGCAGGAGGTCAGGAATTCAGCTACTTGGAGAGCCGACGGAGGAGCTATCCACGTTGCAGATATCCTTCGTGGATAGAGATGGGGTAGCCTTTCTACTATCACTCACAGTCACTCCTCCACTACTTCAGCAGGTCAGAGAGGCACAACATGGGGACGTTGACTATGAGATGTGACGTGCACAGATATCCACAGGACAGGCACCTGATAGATTTTCTATAGGAGAGCACATCATCCTTCTCAGGGGATGTACCATGGTACCAGCTGCATTACGGGAGGAGGTGCTAAGGGAGTTTCACACTTCCCCTCTAGCAGTACATCCTGGAGTAGCAAAGATGTACCAGGACCTCAAACGACAGCACTGGTGGCCGGGTATGAAGAAGGTTGTGGCAGAGTTCGTTTCACGATGCCTCACCTGTCAGCAGGTGAAGGCGGAGCACCAGGTACCAGCAGGCTTGGTATAGCCCTAAGAGGTCCTGGAGTGGATGTGGGACGGGATATCTATGGATTTCGTGACTGGACTTCCATGTACTTCCAGAGGACATGACTCCATCTGGGTGATTGTCGACCGACTCACCAAGTCAGCCCACTTCTTACCCATCAGAGAGCAGGGCTCAGTAGAGATCTTGGGACGCCTCTACGTTCAGGAGATCGTATGGCTTCATGGTTTGCCACCATCCATTATCTCCAATCGAGATGCTCTCTTTACTTCCTGGATTTGGAAGGGGTTGCAGGAGGCATTTGGGACGCAGCTACGCCTGAGCACCGCCTTTCACCCTCAGATGTATGGTCAAACAGAGAGGACCATTCAGACTCTCGAGGACATGCTCCGGGCATGTGTCCTTGACTTTGGTTGCAGCTGGGAGGATCACCTACCCTTGGTGGATTTTGAGTATGACAACAGCTACCACTCCACCATCTGGATGGAACCATACGAGGCATTGTACGGCCGACCTTGCAGATCACCTCTATGTTGGACAGACCCTGGAGAGTCAGCACTTGTAGGACCAGAGATGGTCCAGACCATGACAGAGAAGGTGCAGATCATCCAGGACTGGATGAGGACTGCACAGAGCCAACAGAAGTCCTATGCTGATAGGAGGTGGATACCACTAGCGTTCGAGGATGGAGACCACGTTTTCTTACGGTTCTAACCTCGACGTGGGTTACGGAGATTTGGTCGGGGTGGCAAGTTATCTCCGCGTTTCATCGGACCATTCCAGGTTCTCAGAAAGATAGCTGAGGTGGCTTATCGTCTGGCTCTTCCACCTCAGTTGCACCGGGTGCACGAGGTCTTCAACGTATCTCAACTGAGGAGATACGTGCATGACCCGACGCATATCGTTGATCATGGGGAGTTGGACATCGATGATGGGGCGAATTTTGCAGAGGTTCCGGTGGAGATTGGGGATCGATAGGAGTCGGTCCTATGTGGATGGTTGATTCCTCTAGTGTGCATCAGGTGGCAGCACAGGAACCTCCAGGAGAGCACATGGGAGCGGGAGGCTTAGATGTGTACATAGTACCCTCATTTTTTTCCCTAGTTTATGATATAGCTTTACAGGGACGTAAATCCCTGAGGTGGGAGTAATGTAAAGACCCTTAAATTTCAAGGAAATTTTTTTCTTAATTTCTTTGGGATTTTACGAGTACGCAGTTTCTGAAGGCACTTGATTCCGAGCCCTGTTGTGCCCGAAATCAATTTCCAAAGTTTATCTCAGGTATGTTCAGTGAACGAACAAGCGGGTTTTTATACTTTTTGAACCAGTGCTTGGAATTGAAATATGAGGGCACCGATAGAACCGCAGCACCGGTAATTGCTTAAGAGGACCTTTACTGAAGATGTGTTTTCTCGGGAGGAGTTGATAAAAATGTGGATTAAATAAAAAGTAAAAATAAAATTGTGTTACAATTTTATTTCTTTTTCTAAGTGTTTAAATCCTATGTGTGGGAGTTGGGGCGGGATCCACTAGTTACTAACTACCCATGAGAGGATTAAGGTGAGGTGGGGCCCACATGATCCCAATCCTTCACATTCCCTAACTCCCCCTTTATTTGAGTAACTCCTCTCTCTCCCTCTTTAAGGATTTCCAACTTAACACATAATTAATTAGACAACACATGTTTAATTAATTAAGTGAATTGGTTTTGAATTTTGTAATTTTAAATGCATGTCATGTTTTAATAAAATAAGAGTATTCTTATTTTATTTGGGGGTTGGATCGTTGTGTTGAGGATTGGAGGAGAGAGCTCTAGTCCCTTTGAAGAACTTCATCCTTCTGCAAATAATGACACCCTTCGACGAAGAACGTTGTCACCACAAGGAGAGACGACGTGCCATTCCTTCCTCTCTTCGTAGCTAGTGTGAGACGTCATCCCTTCCTTAGAGGGACACCAACTCCATCTTTGAAACCTCACCCCGTGACACCATCTTCCGCATCGCCGGAAAATGACTTCATTTATCGAGGTAGGGGTGTGTTTGTTTTGTGTAATATTTGGTTTTCCTTCCATGTTTTTGTTCCTCTTAAACCACTTGTTATCAGACTAATGCAGAAGGGACTGGATCAAACTAACACAGTCTGGTTCCTCCGCTGTTCTTGTGAAATTTTGGAATTATTTGGCCGTTCTTGAGTGGTGAATCAAGCTATGTTTTCAGAGCCAATCGGGGCCCGAAAACATTGTAAATGGACTCAGAGCATAGTGGCGACCTAAAAGTAAAAGTTTCATAGAAATCGGATCATCAAAATTAAGAATGGATACCTTTGGAGGCGTGCTGTCCAGAGGCGTCGTTTTCTAGAAAATTCCAGAATACACAGCGTGTCCTCCAGGAGCACACGCCGTGTAGTACAAGCGTACTGTGGCTTCCGTTTCGGATGTTAGAAAAGTAACACACAGTGTGTGACTCTATACACACGGCGTGTACTCTCCACACTGTTTGTCAGAGGAGGATTCGCGAGGCTCAGCGTGTAATCTGGAAGATACATAGACACGGGAAGAACCACATAGCCAAGGGCACGGCGTGTACTACCTCACCATGGTAGGAGTGGCTTCGCAAGGCTCGGCGTGTAATCTGGAAGATACACTGACACGGGCAGAACCACACGGCCAAGGGCACGGCGTGTACTACCTCACCATGGCAGAAGCAGCTTCGTGAGGCTCGGCGTGTAATCTGGAAGATACACAGACATTGGAAGAACCACACAGCCAAGGGCACAGCGTGTACTACCTCACCATGGTAGAAGTGGCTTCGTGATGACTCAGAGTGTATTCCGGAAATACATGGACATGGGGTGGAGTACACGGGCATGTACTCCATCAAACGGCCAGGCATGGCCAGTGCACATGGAACTGACCTTAGAGGTTTGTACACGGTGTGTAACCATACCACATGTCGTGTACTTACTTAACTACACAACCAGCCCTATGAAATGGGTCGTTTCACAAGGGCAGTACCTGGTGTTTGATGACAGGGTGTGTATCGCTTACCTACACACCGTATACTTTAGGGAAATGGCTTGGTTGTCATGTTCTCTGTGTATTGGGCACGTTTTGTTTGGTTTTTCCCCTATGAAGTGGGACGGAACTACGGGATACATCAACTCTAGACTTCGTGTCAGTTGATGTATCAATTCCCTTGGCTCGTGGAGCGGACTCTCCTGGAATCGAGCATGCTGTGTGCGAGAACCCTAGAGCTGGATGCGACTACAATGATGATAATGACTGTACTAGGATCCTACGTGGGTTCAGCAGTGAGGACGACTGTACTTGTATCCTACATGGGTTCGGCAGTGAGGACGATTGTACTTGGATCCTACGTGGTTTCGGCAGCAACAACGATTGTACTTTGATCCTACGTGGGTCGGCAGCGATGGTTACTGTACTAGGATCCTACGTGGGTTCGGCAGCGACGACTTCTATACTTGGATCCTACGTGGGTTTGGCATGGGAGATGATTCAAAGGCTACATCTATCATCTCCACCCTTATTTGTGAATAGTATTCATGTGTGAGCTGAGTCTTGACTTTTAATCATTATCATCGATACGATTGACTTGCTTTTCTATGTGGATTGGGTTGTGTTTTCCTGTGTGGACTGGGTTGTACTTAGGCTCGAGAGTTGGAGCCGAACTGGAAATAATGACTTAGGTATATGTATGGGAATATACCTAAGTAGATTTGGTTGATACTTCGTGTTTGTACCCTTCCTTTGCGGTTTATCCTTTGTGGATTCTGGGAGACCTTTGGGGGTCTCGGGGTCCCTATTGAGTATCGTATACTCACCCCTGCAAGGGTTATGCCCGCACTACGTTGTGTTGGTTGCAGACGACGGACAGTGCTGATCGTGGTTGAGGCTTGTGAAGCGGGATGGTATCTGGAGGTGGACTATCAGGCGGGATGTACACGGAGCGAACGGCCAGACCCGAGGAGCTGAGGATACCATCTGTATCCACCCTTCAGGTGGGATAGCCGGAGGACAACTCGGTGGTTGCTGATTTACTTTACTGCTGTTGTACTTTCTTTTCAGTTGTACTGTACTTTCATTTGGGTTTGTATTCTAGCCCATTTACTTTTCAGCACTTACTTTTTTACTCAGTTTACTTAGTGTTTACTTCAGCTTGCATACTCTTTGGTGTCTATTTTCTTTTATAAAGGCAATGCCTTCCCTTTTATCAGGATTTACGCCTTTGGTGCTAGTCGCCAGCCCCTGGCCTATGGAAGGCGGGCTTGGGGTAGTCACGGCACGGGCCCCGAGGATGGGTCGTGACATGATATATTTTATAAAGGTTCTTTAATAGATTTACTATATATCTATATTTATTATACATGAATTCCATACACATATAAAGTAATTAGAACCTGAGGTAAGGGTTTCTCATCTCACTTTTACTTCCATAGGACATATGTCATATTCACCAATTATTTATTTTTTGTGGTGTATATACTAACCATTTGATAGGTTATATCATGAATATATTTATATCCATGGTATTTAAAGTTTTATTTAAAGTTATTTCATTCATAGAGAGGTTACGATTCAAAAGATACCACAATGCTAAGGGTTTATTTCACAATCTCATCATTATTTTAGATTTTTTATGTTTAAGTATCCCTTGGGAGAATTGTTTGATATTTATATATTAAACCCAATACTTTTACTTATAATATGTCCATTCATGAACTTTTCAATTAATTGAACCTTTTTTAACTCTTTTTTATGTAAAATTTTTGATATTTTTTTTAGAAAAGATTACTCCATTTCTTGCTTCGGTCGATGATCTTTTTTCTTATATATCTATTTTTTCTAAAAGTATTAAAAAGTATATTTTCAAAACTATAAAAATTATTTATTAGATAAATTTTTACCCATGTTTTAATTTTTACAAAAAAAATTAAAATGAATCTTCTAGTCATTTTCCAAATGAGGTACTTTTGTCATTTTATAGAAAATATTAAAAAATATTTATTTTAAAGTATATAGAATGAACATAATTTCCATACATCATGACCATTACTTACTTTGAAGATTCCTCTAAAAAAATTCATGATTATTTTTAATAAAAAAATCCCTAATATTCTATAAATTTATAGTTTTTAAAAGTAATTTTTAAAATAAAAAAGTGTATTTTTCTCAAGAATGTCTTCAATGAAATTTTTATGGTATTTTTATTAATTAATGAAAAAAACCTTACTTTACTTATGATCCAAATGGGATATGTTGGAATGATACCATATTTATTTTTTATTGATGTTTTGTGGTCAGTTTTATTGGGGATGTACTACTTTGATATCATTTTTCATATTACTCTGGATGGTTTATAATTATGGGAAAATATTAAGATTTTGTATGATAGTTTTTCATTTAAATGTTTACATTGATTATGTTTAACCCATTTCATATTAAGAATGAATTAGACTTAACAAGTGAAAGTAGGGGCATGTTATAGCCCATCAATGCATCTATAGGTCTCATCAGACAAACTATCTTGGGTATTTGGTTGAGATCTTACCCATTTATACTATGTTTTGTTTTATTTTTTTCAAATATAATGTAGGAATTATTTATGTATCTAGTTCACCAAGTCTAATAAACTATTAGACCCTTTAGGATGTAATTTATTGTATCTATTACCAATATAATAAAATAACCACCATCTCCATGCTAATAGGGTTGTGTTATTTACCATCTAAGTACAGTATTTTATCATGGAATATTGGTACAGTAGAGATTGTGTGGTTCCCAAATCAATTTTATACCTATCAGGAGACTATGAGTGGATGTAAGCTTTAACATAGTTATACTTAGGGGTAATAAACCTGAATAGGGAATATTGGTTAATAACTTGATCATCACCTAGTGCACAAAAAAGAGTTTTAACTACACACTTGGTTTGAAACTCCTGAGGGATATTCTTTGGTTGATCATATGCTATTCAAAAACCACTATGAAGGATTGATTTCCAAGTTACGCTGATATATTAGGTTGGTAAATATAAGATACCCAACTTAAAGTAGCATAGGATAAACTAAGATTGATATAGGATAAACCAAAGGAATTAAAATCTAATGTAATTATGAAAATGAGTAAAAGGTTTTAAGTTTGAATCCATTTTATGATATTGATTATGATAATCCTTCTATGATGTTACATGTTTCTCACTCATATTAACCCTTTTGGTTTTAGTGATGTTTGGAACCAGAAGGAACTAATTTAACCTTGGTTATGAGGGAATGTGTGATGATAACCTCAATGAATAGCCAATTATAAAGGGAGGTGGACTGATAAATATGGTGATTATTCCCAACCAACTATCACAAAACAAGATTAACAATGTGACCATAGTTGAAAACCTGATTTCAC
Organism: Viscum album; assembly: GCA_963277665.1. NCBI lineage: Eukaryota > Viridiplantae > Streptophyta > Magnoliopsida > Santalales > Viscaceae > Viscum > Viscum album. The sequence goes on along the minus strand of OY728128.1, from coordinate 677,411,485 downwards.
CAAAGAAGAAAAAGATAGATACTGAGGAAAGATCAAGTGATGAATATGATTAAGGAATAAAATTTTTATTTCCTATATTTCAAAGATTTGGAAAAAATAAACAAGGGAATTGAATCGAGGGGACTGTAAGATGATTTACTTATGGTAAAAGAGACTATCAAGCATCAAACTATCAAGGGAAAATGAATAGTTCAGTTAGAATGAGGAAAGAAGATGAAACATGTCCAAGGGAATCACTAATAATTCAATATCTTATCTGTGGAGAACTTAGGAACTATCCAATCCAATGACCTAATATAAAGATTTTTGAGGATGGTAGGAATCCACATCCTCTCATATTCAGTGATCAAGTAAGAACCTATGAAATGACTATCGATGAAGAGGATAGTGGTAATTAGGTTTTACTTACCCCGACCCTGAATTAGTAAATGTATTCTAGTTTTATAAACCATATTATATCTAGGATGTTTTCTAGGAACAAAAATTCACCACCCTTAATGATTTTTATTAAGTTTTACGATTGTTATGTTTGTGGAAATAAACTTTGTGTAAATCATGATATCCTCATTTAAAAAATCGACTCAGTTTTCAAAATATAATAACAATCTTTAATTTTAATCCAAATTGATTTCTAGAATAGACAAAAATGCATTCTAAATAAATTGTGGCCATATATTAGTACAATTATAACTATGAATTTTCTAAGAATAAAATTGAATCCTTTATATGGGCCTTAATGCGTAGCTATGATATACATTTCCTTGAAATGGTTAGGGAAAATAGGTGTTTTCTAGTCTTCCATAAGATATTGAGGATCATATATCCTTAGAGATAATATATTAAGGCATGTTAATATTTTTTCACCTTTATCTATTTCTACAAGTAAATGATAATTAAATTGTGAGGATGTAAATTATTTAAGGGGGTAGAATATAATGAACCAATATTTTAGATGCTTTAAAATACCTATTATGTTTTATAAATTGTGTCACATGCTAAATCCAATGTAAAAAAACCACAAAATATTAAAAATAAATTATTAATAAAGATATAATAAATACAAATATGTTAAACCATTAATATTTATTACCTTTAAAAGGTAAATAATTAATATGAGTTCATATTAAAAAGGTTATTTTCAATAAAACTTATTTTCTTTAAATTAGATATTTTCTTTTAAAAAGATAAATTTTAAAATTTTATAATTTAAATTTGATAAAGTAAAATTCATTTTTTAATTCCTCGTATAAAAACTGGCTTTGGATGGATATTTTATTTTTTTTCTAAAATAATCGATTTTAGGTGAATAGTAAAGAAAATATTGATTTTGCTAAAATCATCACTTTTATATGACTTTGAACTTTGTTAAACCATTTAGATATAAAATATATATATTTATAAATTAAAATAAATAATTTAAAAATACTATTTCGATTTATAAAACCCATGAATATCATTTTAGAAAATCAAGTAATAATTTATGAAGACTATTTTTCATCTATTTATATAATTAAATTTATACATGGGTAAATTAATTTTGGGATCTATTTTAATGTTCCATAAATATTATTTAAAAATTTATAATCTTTTTAATATCATTAAAATCAATAACATTGATATCTTTTTCTTATAAATAAACTTTATCTTCAAAAATACACTTTTCATAAAAATGGGTTTTTACGCATTAAATGTGCTAATGTTAATATTAATTTCACTACATATAAAAATTTAATTTTATGAAATAATTATTATATTTTAAATAATAATACACATATTATTTAACATTGATAATTTCATTTTTGGTTATAAATAGCTAATATGAGTTAATGTTGAAAATGATTATTTTCAATAAAAGTAATATTTTTTATATTTTTCATTATTCTATTAAAAGATAAATTTGATAATTTGATAATTTTAATTATAAAAAAAACATATTTTAATTCAAAATATAAAAAATCACTTATTTTGAATTTTTGAGCATTTTCTAAAGAGACTGATTTTTAGTTGAAAAATACGGGATTTACCAAAATTATAATTTTTATGATTTAATCAGTATATAAGCATAAACTAGAAGATTTAAAAATAATTATACCAATAAAATATGAAATTAAGTAATAAAATTATATATTTTCAAATATTCTTTATACATATAAAATTTCAAACATTTTTAGAACTAAAGCAAAATGTTACTTTAATATAAAGAAAAGAAAAAATTGTTTTGTTCTTCTCTTTAAATCAAGTATTTGGAAGGTGAGGGTCGGTATTAGATTTCATTGTAAGCCTCATAAATTTTATTAAATTCATAATAAATCAATTTCTGTATCTAAAATTAGTAACTATGATAACATTATCATATATAAATTTAAAATCATAATAATGTTATTTTTCAAAAAAAATAATTTTACGGTTTAAGTAATTTTATTTTTAAAAAACTTTTCATATGATTAGAAATTTTATTCGATAAAATGTTTTTAAAATTTTAATTAATAATATTAAAATTATTTAATAAGTTAAATTTTAATTTTTTTTCATTAAAATTTGTTACTAAGGTTAATGATTAGTTACCCTGGTAAAAAGTAAAAATGGTAAAAAATCTTTTACTAAGGTGTAAAAGAAAAAACATGTTTCCAAATGGATGTTTGAGGTTTGTATCAACAAAACAACCAACCCCCCATACCCCACCCCTTCCTCATTTTTAGTTTTTTTAATCCCTTTCCCTTTAATAGTGTAATTAAATTATTGAAATTCAATGGGTATTTCTAAAACTATGCTACTCTTATCTTATAAAAAAGGTGACACTTACACCACATAAATACTGAAATATAATTACAATTAATCCATTAAAATCTTCCATTTTACTCTACCTATAGCAATATCCCATTAAAATCGGATCTTATTCACTAATAGTTATCCTAATCCCTTCGATTTCAAGGGGACTTCTAATGAAATATCAAGTTTCCAATATAAGTTTTATCTCCTTTATAAGTTTGTCTTCTTAATATTACTCTTTCAAATATATTATAACCATAATCATGTGATTAATTAATTACCATTATCATAATCATATGTTTTTATATTAATTTTACAACCCTTATTTATTTATTTCCATCAACTTAGAAAAGAAAAGGAACATAAATCATGCATTTGTGCGGACTACTATATCCATGAAGAATTGTTTTTTTTAATTATAGTTTTTCATTTTTTATAAAAAAAATATTAAAATATGGTTCAAAATAGTAAAAAATAAATAAAAATATCATTATTATGTTGTTATAATTATATAATTTCAAAAGAAACACATCCTTAACCATACTCACCAATCAAGTTAAAGATTATGCAAGTTTGGGTCAGTTTAACCACCTATATGAACGATGATTTAAAATCCAATCATGGATGACTATGGGAAACTAAATACTAATATTATTATAGTATAATAATAAAATAATTATGATTTTATGATTTTTAAAAAATTATATAAGGTATATAATTTATTATTAATAAATCATCTTTGATCTCCAAATTTACCGAAATAAGTTGTTATCAATTCAGTTATCACATAACGTAAATAAAACACATATGGAATGAAATATGAACATGTTAAATCAATATAAGTTATATATTATAAAATATTAAATTCTATATCAATAATAAAAAATTTATCAAATGATGGGTAATAATACCAACATTATAGAATGTGTGCAAATGGTTAAAGTTATTGACACCCAATGGTTGAAAATCAGTTATAACTAACCAATATACCCATAATAAATAATTTTAAATATGGGATATAAAAGGTAAAATATATGAAAAGGGTTATGAAATATATGATTAAATTTTGTATTTTTTACAGGAAGTTATAGTGTCTTCAATTAATTAAGGAAACAAGGTAAGGGTTCTTCATCTCAACTTCTCTTAATTGAGACATGTTTTGAAATTATGCATCAATTTCTTATTTATATGTTGTATATACTAACCAATAATGTATTTTTACATAATCCATGATTTTATTCAAGTGATTTACAAAACTATATGATTTTCAAGCTTCCTATTACTTTTGATTCAATAATTACAAAAGTTGTAAGGGGTTTTCGTGACTCAATTATCTTCCTTGGGTCCTAACCAATATTATTTTTCTATTATTATTCACGGTTTAATTATTATAATCTATAATAATTTTAGGATTTATTTGAACCTTATTTTCTAGGTAAAACATGTTTCACATAAAATTATTCTTCTTTGATTCCTATAATGTTTTGTTAAAATTCATTTTTGTTAAGAATAATTTCCATTTATTTAAAAGGATTTTTCCTACGTATCCATTTTTTTTATTCCCACAAATGTTATCCTTTATATTTTGAAAAGTAAAATTTTTTTTATCACCAATTATCCATTTCCTACCTTTATTAGTTTAAAAAAGGTTTCACATTCCTTTTAATTATGTGAGTTTTCAATAAGGTTATTTCAAAATGTTCAAAAGGATTTTCCATACCTTCAAAATAAAAAATTTCTCCATACACTTGAAGTTTATTTTGACAAGTTATATTTATTTTTCAAGGCTCGATTATTAAAAATTATTTTATAAATTAAAAGTTTTCAAATTATTTTCACTTCCCTTTTTTGAAATCTTTATTTTTTTCTCAAGTCGCCATTATTAAATATTCTTTAAAAAATAAAAGTTTTTAAAGTATTTTCACTTATCCTTTTTGAAAACTTTATTTATTTTCAATGACCTTTTATTTTTAACTCTTTATAATACGTTTTTCAAAAGTCTTCTATTTCCCTTTACAAAAAAATGTTTTGAAATTAATTTGTACTTAAATGTTTTCAAAGGTTTTGTGAAAACTTTTATGTTTTCACATATATTTACCCTCTAATTTTTATCTTTCATGAAGTGGTATTTTGATCACACTATATATGTTATTATGATATGATTTCTTTTGTAAAATGGGATTTTTGATATCGTATTACTTATTAAGTTCATGATATGTGATGTTTTTTAAAGGTTTAATAAATCCATTATTTTTCCTTGGGTTTATTAAGATGTATTTATGATTGATTTTAAGTGGCACACATATGTATGGTTGATAATGGTTTGGGTCCTATATCATCCTTCAATGAATTAGTTAAGGTTTCATATCACAATATATGATTAAATGTAGTGTGAATGGGATTTGGGAAGAATTTTTCTCAAGTTTTATGTGTGAATGAGTTGTAGGAAGATTTGTTCACAAGTTTGTTGTATCAATGAGAAGTGGTAAGATTTGTTCATAGGTTATTGATTGAATGTGATCTGGATAGCTTTGTTCATAAGATTTTATATGCTTATAGTTTTCCTATATTTCCAAGTTGTTTATAAAATTATGATAAATTTTTAATATGCATTTTTTTCCATGAAATTTTATGTTTTCAATATTATTCCTTATTTTTAATGTATTCCACACTTTCATGTCATGCTCACAAGTTATATGACTATTAAGATGTTATTTGAACCATGTCATATCTATTATACTTATTTAATGACATTTTTATGATCTTATGATTCTATAACATGTTTTTTACTATAATCTATGGTCTTGTTATATTTTATTATGATATTTATTTCATATTGATGTTCTACTTCATGTTATGATATGTTTTTCCCTATAGATCATTTGAGCTCATACCTTTATTATGTTTTCAATCCCCAGGGTATGGATATAATTATATCATGTGAGATATCTAGAAATGTCTCGAGAGGAGAAAAATTATTGAGTATCATCTGCAAGTATTATAAAATAATATTTTTATTTAGCTAATCTCCAAGACACTAAACCTTTCAATCTTTTGGTTATGTGACTATTTGTGAGATTCATTATTTAAATCACAAGATTAATATATTATTTAAGTTAAGTTTATCTTGGGTCACATCACCAAGGAAGTCATGGTGTTGGGAGTTTTATATTTGTGTTCTTATTGTGTACCATAGGAAACTCTAAACAAACTAGGGAATGTGTGGAATGATGTGTGGTGACTTAGGGACACCATTATACCAAACGGGTAGGAGAGGATCCCGACATCAAATCATTGGGTGTGGTGAGGGTAAAATGGGTGGGTAATGGGTTTTAGGGTGTGACTCCTAGTCATGGTAAAATATGGGAGAACCACCATGGCTTAAAACAAGTCATGGTATCTAACAACTTGAACTTTAATAAATGAAATTACCTTTTTAAAATGAATAAATGCATTATTAACTATAGTTATAGAAAAAACATAACCTAATTTTTTTTATTTTGGAATTATATATCCTATCAGATACAAAATACCATTAATCCTTGTAAAGGTTGATAATATAACCATTGAACAGTGATCAAATTAGTATCATTTATTTCAATGGACACATATAAAATAAGTGATAGCCTCAACCAGTAAGATCATACACTATGAAGACCATTTATTAGATATTACAAGGGAGATAGCATCATTGGAATTTTTCCTTGATAAATTAAAAGACAATATTTAACAAATAAATCATGAATGAAACTATTTATAGTATAATTTCAATCTCATTAATATCATGTCCCAAACCAAGTACGTCGAACCACCCTAAGAAAATATCAACATCGCACACCTTACCTTTAGGGAATTCGCTGGTGTAATAAAGGGAAATGTATTTATACCCTAATAGTGTAAATTTTTATATTTTATTTTAATTAAACAATGATTATATTTATCTATTTTTAATATTACATTTTAAATGATTAAATAATTACTTTGATAAAAATTAGATTCTCATACAATGAAAAATAAGGTCTATTTTTTGGGAAATACATAGTCTTAATCGAGACACTCTTTTTGATGAATCAAATAATTTTTAAAATAAATTATATTTTAATAAATTGTTATTATTAAATAATATTAATTAAATATAAATTATAATATAATTTTCGGAAGCCAAATGTAATTATTATAATGGCCAGAAAACTATTATTGTCAAAAAAACCAATATTTTTCAATAAATGGGTATTTTAATTTAAAAGTGTAAATTAAAATATTTAGAGAACTATTTTGATAAAATAAATATTATTTTTTAAATCAACATGTATAATTATTTAACGGTTATTTTTTCATAATTTTCTGAGATGGTCAAATTTTCATGTAAAAATTAAATAAGGTATAAATATACAGTATGTATAATGACATCATAATAAACCAAAAGTGATGTAATATATGTCATAAAAGGTATATACGACCAAATACATATTTAAAATTTAAGATAATTTGTTTTTAGGTAATTTTAATAATTTTATAAACCCTTAATGAATCCTTCAAAACCTATATTATATTTTAAGGTTTTGAAATCAATTATTTGTAAACATGATTCATTTCCACGTCACCAAGGGTATTATTTTAATGATATCTGTTATTAAACTTGTAAAATAATAAAATACACTTCAATTAGGTAGAAACACTATAAAATCCATCATAATTTTTTTTGGTTTTGATTACTTTATCATATAGTGTCCAAAACTTAAGTTTAAAAATTAATAAAGAATTTTCCTCTCTTTTACTATATAAACCCACACAAACTATCATTTCTCTTCAATAAAAACCCTTGGATCGGGAAATTACTCTGAAATTACCTCTATATATTACTCCCAAGGTTTTCCTAATCTACAATAATCTCCTCCCGAGCTTTTAGAATCACCCTCTGAAGGTAAGGGATCGTATCCTTATCATCTTTATTCAAGTATGTTGTTTAAATTATGCCTTTTGTTTTCCAATTATTCATGTTGGGATGTTTTTTCACACATCCATATTACTTAAATTATTATTTACAAGTGATGATAAACCCCTTTCACTCTAACTTAATTCCTCCAGGAATCTTTATGTACCCCCATCCGGCTGTCGAAATCATCCTTCGGTTTTCCATGCCAAAGATTTTTATAATGAATACTCATTCCCATTTTCAATCCAAATTATTCACCTAAATCTACCTATACTCCATTTATTGAGGAATTACATGTTTCTGTCTCAATTTCCATAATCATGGGATTAAAATTTATGAAATACATCCTTATATTCTGTGATCAATGTGGCATACTTATGCATGTACATGATTTAAATTGATGGGTGGGCCTAGAATTATATATCTCTCTGATGTATTGGGTAATGTTTCAATCTCATCAGATGAAATGTATGGTGCAAAGAAGGTTATCCTAATTAAAATATACTATTTTTTATTTTCTTTTATCCTTGAATTATGTTTATGATGACATTTTTTAAGTTGTTGCTACATTCCCATGTTGCCTTTACATTATCATGATATATCATGCCCCATTGTTCAATATTATGATGCTCACCCCAATCATGTTACATTGATATTCCTCTTGGATCATATTCACTACTTTAACTTATGATACGATTTGTTTATTCCCTTACTGGTATTTATACCTTACCCTTTTCTTATGTACATCTTCAGGTTATCCTATATAGTTTTAAAAGAACGATGGAATTTTAAGATCATATTAAGGAATTTTTCAATAATTTCATTATATTATTGTTACAAGTTGTTATGTTATGTACCTAATTTTCAAAAGATACTCAGCTTCATGATCTTTTTGGATTATATTATGTGTACCTTTATTTAATAAATAATGAATTAAGGTGTATTAAAATATGGTTTTTCATAGTTAATATTAAAGAAAAGTGTAGTTATTTTAAGGATTACGATTAGAAAACTCTAGTAAAATCATTAGGGATAAGAATAAACATTGGAAACATCCATAAATTTTGTTAAACTATAGAGTAAGTGTTTTTCAAGAAAATAAAACAATGTTTGGATACTATGAGTGGATTTGGCTCTAGCACATATATACATAGGGGTAATAAACTTGAGAAGGGCGCGTTGAGCTGGACTCGATAGTGCATCAAAACTGGCCTTGTTACACACCTAGTTTGACACTCCCATGGTATATTATTTGTTAAATTCACAATCTCCTTATGAAACATTATTAAGGGAACAAAAGATGCCTATAATATTTTATGTTAGAAAATAGATCATGGATAACTTTGATTGAAACCTAGAAATTCATAGACTGAGGAATACATTTCATTTATGAGTTACCCATTTAATTTTCAGGATTTTCTATTTATGTGATTAATATTTTAAAAATACTCATCCTTAATTTTTTCCTTTATTTTTAGTCACTGGTTGGGAATAGGAGGAACTAATTCAACAACCAATGTGATAATAAATGTGATGAATTCCCAAATGATATGTCTAACATGATGGTATCTAAAGTAAGATATATCGTGATAATTCCAAACTATCTATCACGAATCACTATTAAAAACTAGAATATAGTTAAATTTATAAATACAAGAATAGAGATGAGGATAGAGTCTCTAGTTAGTTCATCTGATAAAGGTGTTAAAGGAAAGAAGATTCAATTTCCTAAGTTTCAAAAATACAGAAATAGTCACCAATGGAAATGTCAAAAAGGAACTCAAATATGTTTTAAATGTGAAAAATAGGGTATAAATTTTCTAATTTCCATGAAAAAATAAAGAGTTAAATTAACATAATGGATGGAAATAAATTTCAATCTACAATATGATTAACTATTATGTGTCAAAAATGTGTAGAATTTAGGCATTATGTAATCCAATTCTCTATTCTAATGGATGATAAGCATGATGAGTGCCAATAATTTATAAGTCTAGGGGAATAAGGAAAGTCATATGTTGAGATGTATCATGATGATTAAAGTACACATAACCTATATTCTAAAGTTGTTTATGTCTTGACATATTTCAATTCATACCATATTAGAATATCTTGTAAGTTTTCTAAGAACATATACTCACCACCCTAAATGATTTGATATAATAAGGGAAAACATATATGATTATTGTATCATAAGTTGAAGTTTGTAGGAATGATTTGGAAAATCTTATCATTATCCTCTTAGTATAATTTGATGTTATTCTAGGTATGGAATATATTTCCTTATATAGTGAAAACATAAATTTATGAGAGAAGTAAATCACCCTTTGTATTGCAAATCATCTTCTGATTCTATATAAGTGTAAGGAGGAGGATGAATCTCCTTTAGTATCATCATATCAAGCATGGATATTATTACCTTATGATAAAATATATCTTTCTAAAATGATTGATACTAAAGAAAAGATGATCCTTTATGACATTCCCATTGTAAGGGAATTCATTGATGTGTTTCCCAGAGAATTATATGGTCTTCCTCCTAAAAGAGTGGTTGAGTTCTCAATTGAATTTATACTTGGACCAAATAACATTATTAGGGTATATTGTCACCAACAAAGGGATATATGTATATCCTTAAAAAAATTAGGTAATTAAAATATGTTAAAGGAAAAAATATGTGATATAAATATGAAGTTTTATTAGATTGGAAGGGTATTATCATCAATTTGGGAGAAACATATCTTGATTTTCAAACTAATTAACCAAGATAACCCAGAAAGGAATCATGTTTTTACAGATTGATAAGTGTAAATAAATATATAATAGATAAATAAGAGGAAAATCACAATACCTATGCTGATATTACCCACTATCAAGGAAGGATTTTGGATCTACAGTGTTTCATCCAAAAAGGGATTCGGGTGTGTACTCATGAAAGATGAATAAGTGATAGGTTATGCCTCTTGAAAATTAAATATCCATGAGAAGAACTACCAAACACATAATCTATAATTATCTGTAATTATTTTTGCATTGAATATATGGTGACATTTCCTCTATTGAGAAAATTGTGACATATATACGGATCATAAAATCCTCAAGTATATATCCACACAAAATGAGCTTAATATGCACCAATGAAGGTGGTTAGAGCTGGTCAAGGATTATGATTGTTCAATACATTGTCATCTTGGTAAGGCAAACAAAGTGGCAGATGATCTAAGTATAAAGGATCCCATAACCCTATCCATGATTAAGATTTCAAGGGATATAATATTCATGGACATGCAAAGGATGGATATGGGAATAATAATAGTATCTTTATCATATCTTGATTAAATAACATCCCAACCATCCATTCTTGAGAGGATCAAAGAGGATTAGAAGTATTATGAGTTTCTACAGAAGAAGGTAGTGAATATTTTGGAGTTCAAATTTTCTAAAGATGGAGTTATAATGTTTGTAACCAAGATATGTGTCCCATCAAAACCAAAACTAAAGAAGGAACTTCTGGATGATTCACATAGATCATCCTTCACTATTCATCTATAAATCACTAATATGTATGTATATTTGAAGCAAAATTTATAGTATGATAACATTAAGAGGGGGATTGCATAGTTTGTATCTTGATGTTTGGTATTCCAACAATTCAAGGAATAATTATATAATTCTAATGGTATGATGAAAAAATTTCTCATACTAGTATAGAAAAGGGAAAACATAACCATGGATTTCGTCATAGAACTCCCTAGGACACCTAAAGGAAATAGCTCCATATAGGTAGTAGTTCATTACCTTACCAATTCATTGCATTTCATTATTATCAAGAACTATTTCTCTCTAATATAACTCTCCATGATATACATAAGGGGTGTTGTAATATTTCATGGAGTTCCACTCTCTATTGTATCTTATCTAGATTTGAGGTTTACCTTGAGGTTTTAGAGAATCCTTCAACAAGCGTTGGATATAGAATTGAGCTTTAGCACTGCTTATCACCCTTATAAATATGGTCATTATAAAATATCCATTAAAAATATAGAGGATATAATGAGATAATGTTCAATGGTTTTACAAGGATGTTGGGACTAGCACATTCTTCTAGTGGAGTTCTCATAGAACAGAAGTTTCCATTCTAGCATTAAAATGGCACCTTATGAGGTATTGTATGGAAAGAGGTGTCGAACTCCAACATGATAGTATGAATTTGGAGAGAAGAATCTAATGGTTCCTAATCTTATCTAATAGTTTATAGAGAAAGTTCAAACCATTCAGTTTCATATGAAATCTGCAAAAAGTTGATAGAAAAGCTATGTAGACAATCATCGATGAGACCTGGAGTTTGAGGTTAGAGATAAAGTGTTCCTTCATATATCAACATGGAAGAAATTCATGAGGTTTGTGAAGAAGGTAAAACATAGTCCTAGATATATCATCCCCTTTGAGATCTTTTATCTCATCGAATTGGTGGCTTATCAACTAATACTCCCACCTAACCCATCTCTAGTACATGATGTGTTCCATGTATCCCTCTAGAGGAAGTACATACAAAACCCATCACATGTAATGAAAACATAGGTGGTAACATTGGAGAATGATCTTTCATATGAGGATTAGATTGTGAAGATCTTAGATTGTAGAGACAAGGTTATACGAAACATGATAACTCACCTGGTCAAAGTGTTATGGAAGAACCATAAGTTTGAGGATGAGACATAGGAACCGAAAGAGGTGATGAAACAGAAGTAGACACATTTATTTTAGTGTATGAAATGAAAAATTTTGAGGATGAAGTTTATGAAGGGGGAATTAATTTAATGACTTAGACATTTATAAATTAAATTCCCTTTTTTAATGAATTAATGCATTATTAAGTAATGTAGTTATAAAAAATGAATGGACTACATTGGTTATTTTGGAACATTGTAACTTATCAGATTTAAAAGAATTTTAAGAATCATAATAATTGATAATATAGATTTTGAATATTGATCATATTAGTAGTATATATAAAGGGTTATGATTAAGCCTAATTGAAACAGACGGAAGAAGCGATGGCCTTAACCAGTAAGATTATACCCTATGAAGCTCATTTATAAGAGCTTTTGAGGGAGAAAAAATCACTGGGATTTTACCTTTATCAAGCTGAATCCAATATTAAAAAACTAAAGCATCAATGAAACCATTTATAGGATTAGTTCAAGATCAACTAGATCATGGCCCAAAATATGTACATCGAACCACCCAAAGAAAATATCATCATCGTACACCTTACCCTTAGGTCATTATCTGGTGTAATAAAGTGATATGTATCTAGACGCTAATAGTATGAATTTTTATATTTTATTTTAATTAAAATATTATTATGTTTATTCCATTTTAATATTACATTTTAAATTATTACATAATGAGTTTGATAAAAATCATATTCTGATGTGATGAAACACAGTGTACTTTTTAGGAAATATATATTTTCAATAAAGAAACTATTTTTATGACTTTAATAATTTTTTAAATAAATTATATCTTAATAAAATATTATTATTAAATAATATTTATTAAATATAAGTTATAATATAATTTTACAAATACAAATTCAATTGTTATAAGGGTCAGAAAACTATTATTTTCCAAAAATAGTATTTTTTGATAAAATGTTATTTTTATTTAAAAGTTTAAATTATCATATTTAGAGAATTATTTTTTATACAATAAATATTATTTTTGAAATCATCATGTCTAAATTATCCAATGGTTATTTTTTCATAATTTTATGAGATAACCGAAATTTCGAGTTAAAATTAAATACAGTATAAATACATGGTATGTATTATGGAATCATAATGACCCAAAAGCGATGTAATATATTCCATAAAATAAATACAAGAATAAATGCATATTTTCAATTAAAATAATGTATTTTTGCGGTTATTTTATTAATTTTATAAACCCTTAATGAATCCTCCAAAACCAATATTATATTTTAAGGTTTTAAAATCAATTATTTGTAAGAATGACTCACTACTACATAACCAAGGGTATTATTTTAATGATATGAGTTCTTAAAATTTTAAAATAATTAAATAAAATTCACATTGGAAGAAACCATGGTCAAAATCCATGGTAAGATTTGTGTTTTTGATTAATTTGTCATATATATTCACCTAAGTTTGGAAATTAACATAGAATTATCCTCTGTTTTTCTATATAAACCCACCAAAACTCACATTTATATTCACTAAAAACCCTTTTATCATGAAATTAATCCACCCTTGCCTATTTATATTCCTCCCATGTTTCCCCCAATCTCTCAAGAATCTCCTCATAATCTTTTATAATTACTCTCTCAAGGTAAGGGATCCTCTCCTTCTCTACTTTATTCAAGCACCTTCTTTAAATTATACCTTTTTTAAATTATTCATGTTGGGATATGTTTTAACACATACCTATTCTTGTACTTATTATTTTAAAGTGATTATATATCCCTTTCACTCTAATTTAACCCTTACATTGATCTTTATATACCCTCGTTATGATATCAAAATCATCATGTGATTTTTCATGACAAACATTTTTATAGTGAATACTCATTCCCATTTACACTCAAAGGTATTCACCTATATATACTTATCCTTAATTTATTTTAGAATTATATATATTTATCTCACACTACTTAATAATTGGATTAAAATTAATGAAAGGCATCCCTATGTTGTAGGATCTATGTGGCACACTTATGCATGCACATGATATGAAAGTGATGGGTGGGCCCAGAATTTTATAGATATCCAATGCATTGGGTAATGTTTTAATATCATGATAAGTCATGTATAGTGTGTAGGAGTTTATCCTAATAACACTATGTTAAGTTTTCTTGGAATTTATCCTTGAATTATGTTTATGATTCCTTTTTTAAAGTCGTTTCCACATTCCAATATTGCTATTATATTATCATGTTATATCATGCCTCATTGTTCAATATTATGATGCTCTCCCATCTTATGTTACCTTGATATTACTCTAGGATCACATGAACTAATTTACCTTATGTTATTATTTTTTTATTCTCTTACTGTTCTTTATAGCTCACCCATTACTTATGTATATCCCCAGGTTATGTCGTTCAGTTTTAGAAGAATGGTGTAATTTTAAGAGCATGTTAAGGGAGTTTTCAATATTATCAATGTATTATTATTTCCATTTTTTATTCTATGTACCTAATTTCCCAAATACACTAGGCACCATTATATTTTGGGATTACATTATGTGTATCTTTATGTAATAAATCATGAATTAATTTGTATTAAAATATGGGTTTTCATATTATTTAGGCCACGATGGTGGTCAAATATCATTTTTAAAGTGAGAGAAAAAATAGGATCCATCATGGGGTTTTTAGATCATAAGTTTATTAGATACACCATGGATGTTTTGGATATCAACCATGTTGTGGTAGATTCTACTAGTATTTTCTTAAAAATAGGTGGTTCAACCTCCTCTATTTCGATTCCCTTGTTCCCCCTTCAAGATCTAGGTGATTTATAGACATCCATATCCCTCTATAGTCATTCCATTGTAAATATTAACCCCATGGATCATTAGATAAAATCTTTTGGATCAAGGTTCAATTACCCCTCTTCTCTTTCCTCGTTCCCCATTTCTTCTCATTCTCTTACATCTGAGATTTTTACTATGGTGGTATTTCTTCTCTATTTTGGGTAGTATTCGATGGTGAATTACTATTCATAGGTATCTGGTGGTGATTCCTTTCGGATTTGTGGTGGTTGATCTTTTTATATCTCCCTTGAAGCTTCATTGAGGTAAGGGATCCTTCATCTTTCCTTATTTAGATATTCATGTGGGAATATCATGATTTTTCCTTCATTTGGGTACACAGCATGCACCATCTTAACAAAGATAATAAATTTGGTTTAATTGAATTGGAAGGGAAAGTGAATAAATCATATGAATTTTACTTATTATTTTGATGTTTCCTATATGTTTGATCATGCTTGTTATTCTTTCAGGATTTGAATTATGAATAGGTTTATTATGTTGTTGTGGATATTGAAAATTTTCTAAACCTAGTTGTGTTTATTGATTTTATTCGCCACATATAAAAATGTATAAGAATTTATATCCAGTTAATGAATTGGTTTCCCATAAAATCTCATATTTTTACAAGAATACCCATGAATATATTGTAATAAATATGTTAAAACTAAAATGTTATGTGTGGTAGTTTTAATGGGTGGTGATTGTGATGTGTGGTGGTTGTGATGTGAGGATTTTTTATATGAGGAAGGTGTATTGTTTGTGTTTTATTGTGTTGTGATAGTTTTACAGTAATGGTGGAATTAAATTCTAATGAAAAAATCGAAATGAAATAGGTTGGAATGGATAATGAACTCTTGAACTAAAATGGGAAGTCTGGTTAACATGGTTATTATTAAGAATTAAATTAATGATCTTGATAAGGGGGTGGATGATAATTATAAAATATGAAAATGTATTAACTTTAAAAGAATGGAGGGATGGGGCTTGTGGTTATGCCATTCTTGTGTGGTGTAATGAATTTATATGTGTAAGTGAAAGTGGTATATGTTGTGATGTCTATTGGTGATTTTGTGAGTTGTGATGGTTCTCTTATTATAAACCCATAGGATGGTATTTTGTGTGTAACTATTATATATTGTATTTTCATTGTGATTTATATATGAACCCCACCCTTGTTTTTCATTATGTGCCCACAAAAAAATATTTTGGGGTGTTTTTTCTAATATCTAAGATGGTGAGGATGAATGGCTCACTACCCCCTCTTCCCAAATCTCTCTTTTGTATTAGGTTCTTACACATGGGTTGTAACATCTTGTGGATATAGTTCACTTGTGGTTGGGTTAATGAGATTGGTGTGGTTGTTCATAATGGGGATTGTTCACGGTAGGTTGATGGCATGAGGTTTTTGTCCTTCATGTTCATGATACCTTACTATACTAGATATATGGTAGTGGTTGTTAGAGGATGTGTTTGTAATGAATAGTTTTACATGGTGTGTTTGGTATGATGTGGTTTCTCAGGTTTCCTTGTGTGGGATGTGATGGCTAGTATTGCATGGGGGGTTCTGGGTACGATGCAGTTTACAAAGTTTATTTGGGAAGGATTCTATAGAAGGGATGGGAGTTTTAGGATGTATGATGCTGGGGATTGAGAGTGTAAAATCAGTGGGAAAGTGGTGTGAGGTTCCATTTATCAATATGATTTATATTATGTTATTATACTTGGATGTTTTATTTGGTAAGTGTTCCATGGTGAGAATGAGATTGGTTAGTTAGCATATCTAGGTGTTGTTGGTTATGTCGTTTATCCATCGGTGTATTAGTATGCTCTTTTCACATGTACATGAGAGACCTTTGGTATTATCATATTTATTATACATTTTCTACTCACACCACATATATACAAACTATTTTTCAGGTTTCCAGGAGGACTATAGGAACTGTGCCAGGCATTAATAGCCCGTACTTTGGATTTTTTGCTAAGTCGCTGCCTTAGGTTTTCTTTTGGAATTTTTTTTAGAGACTCTTTGTATTTTGTTTACTTTACACATGTGTTTTGGAAAGTTTTTGGTTTTCCTCTTTTTATCTATGTCATGGAGTTGTTTGGTGGTTAATAAATTTACTCTAGATATTACTTTATCTTTAGAGAGTAATTTCTTCCAAATGTGAGATTTTTTATACCCTTGGTGTTAGTCACTAACCCAGGGCCTACTAAATACAGGACTCAATGGGTCATTGTCTCACTTCCTTCATTTTCATCCTAGGAGGGGTACCTTTGGAGGGAGGGATCATGTCATATTTAATCATATATTCAATAATGTTTATTTTAATATATAAAAAATATTAACTATTCATATTATTTTAAAAAATAATAATTAAATAAATAACTTGTATATTAATAATTTTTTATTAATTATTTTTAAATATATAAATAAATTTCAATAATAATAATCATATAATTAATTGAAAAAACAAATATCATAAATTTTTAAAATAATAATCATATAATAATTTGTAGTGATGCATGGTAGTAAAATAAAATAAAATAATATATTATATCAATGTTTTATAAAAATAAAGTATGAATTAAAATAGAACCTATAATTTTTTAATATATATATATATTAAAAAATTTAAAATAAATAAATTTTAGCAAAAAAATAATAAAATACACACAAATGTGATCACATGAAGAAGCACTAGTCATATATGATCAAAACATGTCATTAAAAAAATTAAATTCAATTGATTAAAAGGAGATAAAATAACAAAGAAAAAATATTGTATTAAACGACATAACATGAAGACATACAATAACTATAATTTAACACACAAAACACAATATAGAAAAAAAGTAAACATTATAACAAAAATACTTGGCTAACATACTAAAATTATAACACATACAACTAAAAAAAGTATTAATCTAAAAATTAGGTAAATTATCTCGGATTCCACCAATGCTATTAAAATATTCAAAAAAAAATGATGTTGAAGGGGTGTGTGAAGGAACTTTGTTTGGTAGATGAATTTTTCCTCCTCTTTATAAATAATTTTTTCTTGTTGGGTTGAATAAAATCACATACATTTAGATCACAAATTTTATTCGAATATCATGAAAAAAAATATTTCCCTATTTAACTCATTGAACACTGTCATCTTTCCTTTGATTTCTTTTTTTTCTTGAATTATCCTGTATTTATAAATTCTCTGATTTTATTCTTTCAAATATTTTATGATGGATTGATATTTCTCACCATTCTTCCTTTTTAAATTTTCTTTCTTTAATCTATTGGGTCATGCATAAGAGTATCCATAAACATAATCATCATTTGAGTTTAGTGAAAATTATGAAAACTAAGAGATTCGGGTTTATAAGACTCAGGAGTTGGATTTTATAACTCTAATGATACATAGTTCTACTTTCCATATATTTGTCTCATCAGGCCAACATTGACCTTGAATTTTTCAAATTTCTTTACTATTCTTCATACATGATCAAACTTGAAACCTTTCTAGTATGTGGGCTCTTTCATGAGTAAGATTTTTCCTTGATCTAAATGTAAATTATTTATCACATCAATTATAATTGTTTATATAAGTAAAAAAATCAAAAAACAATACTCATGATATCTTGTTCTGATGCACCATAAGGATTAATATTTTAAATCTATATAATGCATCCATTTAATTTTTGTATCAAATTTTCCATGGTATGTATTTGGAATTTCAACGATCATTTTTTTCAAAGA
Source organism: Viscum album (assembly GCA_963277665.1). NCBI lineage: Eukaryota > Viridiplantae > Streptophyta > Magnoliopsida > Santalales > Viscaceae > Viscum > Viscum album. The sequence goes on along the minus strand of OY728128.1, from coordinate 677,392,469 downwards.
TCCCAAGCCTTGATCTTTCCTTTGTTGTATGAATTTTTGATGTGATACCAAAAATAATCTAATATTTGGTATGCATCTATAATTGGTTCTTGGGAGACCTCCATATAAACTTATCATAGAAGTATATATTCACTAATGAAGTAAATCTGAGATTGAGAAGTCATTTTATTTTGAAAACATAATGATTATCAGAAAGATAATTGTGAAATAAAAGAAATTAATGTTTCCATTTTGAATGTAATATATGGTTATTTATAAATAAAATGGTAGATTATGTATATCTATAATAATAAAGATGGACTGTTGTATGGATTTCATCTTGATATTTACCATCTTATGGATTTCATCCTTATCTTAACCTTATCATGACTACATACGTATTTCAACTATTGGAAGTATTTCATCTTGATCTTAAATATTAGAGGGGTTTTATCCTTATCTCAATCCTTATCATAATTTTATTTTTTTCTCAACCATGTGATGGATTTCATTTTAATCATAGTCTTTATATGAATTTAAACATTATTCAAACCTTATCATGATTGAATTTTCATTCCATCCATTGGATGGATTCCATCTTTATATTTACCATTGGATGTATTTCATCCTTATCTCAACATTATCATGATTTCATCATCATTTCAACAATTTTATGGATTAAAACTCGATCTTAATTGTTATATGAATTTCATCTTTATCTCAATCATTATCATTATTTCCTTTTTACCACATCCAAAGGATGGAATTAATTTTAATCATTTTCTTTGGTTGAGTTTAAACCTCATCTAAACATTATTATGATTTCATCTGCATTCCAACCATTGGATGGATTGTATCTTGATATTTAGCATCAGATGGATTTCATCCTTATCATGGTTGCATCTGCATTCAAACCGTTGGATGGATTTTATCTTGATCTTAACTATCAAACAAATTTCATCCTTATCTCAATCATTATCATGACTTTTTTATCTTAAAAACATGATGGATTTCATTTTAATTATAGTTATTTTATGAGTTTAAATCTTATCCAAACCTTGTTATGATTAAATTTTCATTCCAACCATTTGGTGTATTTTATATTTATATTTTCCATTGGATGGATTTCACCCTTATCTTTACCTTACAATGATTTCATCCTTATTCCAAATGTTGAATGGATTTCATCTTGATCTTAATGATCAGATGGATTTTATACTTATCTGAATTATTATCTTTATTTTAAGTTTATCTCAACCGCTTGATGTATTTAATTTTAATTATAGTTTTTGGGTGAGTTTAAATCTAATAAAAACTTTATCATGATTGCATTTTCATTCCAACTGTTGGATGGATTTCGTCTTGATATTTTCCACCATAAAAATTTCATCCTTATCTCAAAATTATCATTACTACATATTCATTCCAACCATTGTATGGATTTCATATTTATCTTAACCATTGGATGGATTTCATTCTTATCTCAATCCTTATCATGATTTCCTTTTTATTTCAACCACTCGATGAATTTTATTTTTATTGTAGTTTTCATATGAGGTTAAGCATTATCCAAACCTTATCACGGCCAAATATAAATTCTAATTATTGTATGGATTTCATCTTGATATTATCCATTTAATGGATTTTATCCATATCTAAATCCTTATCATGATCACATCTCTATTCCATTGAATGGATTTCATAATCTATTAGTTCAAGTGTATTTATGTTTGAGGTAAGTTTCTCAACAAGAGTACCAAAATGAATTACAATATGGAAACCCCTTCCAATATTTATTTTTAAATTCTATCATAATCATCGATTTCATCTTCTTAATTATCTAAGTATATAGTAAAAACATCATTTTAAGAGATATAGGAAGTAGTAAATCATGCATTGTAGAGGAACAATATGATGATAGCATGTTATTATAGAGAACATAATGATCAACCTGATCATGGAAGATCTATCCTGTAAAACATATTTATCAAGTGTGATCATGAGGTTTCATATCATAATTTTTTTATGATTTTTTTATAGTAATTCACAATACAATAATACATTTTTTTCTAATGATATTGGATGTCTTTGATTCTATTACTTTGTGTTACTAATGTATTTAAAGCACATGATCACTACATTCAACAACAAAGAGATATTTTTAATAGGATTGGATTATCAACTCTATAGAAATTAATAGACATGTTTCATATATTGGCATATGGCCTCCCAACTAATGCTACTGAAGAATATATTAAAATCAATGAGCGTCATACCTATTTTTATTTTCATCCCTTATTCTAGTTCATCTTTTGGATCTTGGTTTTCCTCTTGAGTTCTAGGTGTTCCGGATTTAAATTTTTTGGTATTATTTTGTTTTTATTTAGTCTCACATTTACCCTTGGGTTTCTCAGTGAGATTTCAGTTAAAAGTGGATATTTTGGGCTTGATAGTAGGTAGTGCATGTTTGATGCATGATTAGCGGAAACTATGCTCCCTTACCTAGAAAATTGTACATCCAATTTCATTTTTGGTCAGTGGATACTGCACAATTATCACATGGTTTAGTAAACTATGTTGGATAATTGTGTGTCTTATTTCACTTGGACATTTAGGGATGCACAGTTACTGCACAGTTTGGAAAACCATGCAGGATATCCATGTGACCTATCCGGGTCATTAAAAATGTGAATTGTCTCTTCTACCCTCTCAGGATTTTAACCTCAAAATTCATCCTCTCTTCCCCCCTAGTTTGTACAGCCCAAAGGGAGCCCCTAACTTATTCTCCAAGCCTAATATCTTCTCCAATGGTGTGTATATAGGGTTTCTTCCAGTTTTGGGGGTGATTTCTCAAGGTAATCATATCTTCTCTTCTTCCTCTTCCTTCTCCTTCCATTTTCTCTTTAATTATTCTTCTCCTTTGGTCTTTTGGATATAGGTTTCATGTTTACCTTGGTTTATGTTGGGGTTTTTTTATTATTAGGGTTTCTCTTGGTTGTTCTTGCCTCTTGGAACCTCTGTATAGTTGTTTCGGGTCAGTTTTTTAGAAGCACAAGTGATTTGAGGTAGGTTTCCCTTTTCACTTATACTTTAAATTTAATAATAATTTCTTTCTTTCTTTTCACACCTTCCTTGGATATTAAATAGTGATGTATTATTTTTAGAATAATTTTTTTATGTTAAATGATGTAGTTTTCGTAATTTTTTTGGATTATATGGCCTTGTTTTATTAATTCATTCACACCAGGTGTTTGAAAAATTTCCCGATTGGATTTTTCAAGTGGATTGTGATTTTTAAAGCATAGTTTGTCTTTTAAAATGTATTTATAGAATTTGACATTATGTTTTGTGTTTCATAAATGGGTTTTTTCAACTAGTTTTATATTTAAAATAGGTGTGTGTTGGGTTTATGAAAATGGTTTGACATGTGAAGGAAATGTATTGATTTTACTTTTTGGAAATAGGTGATTTCTTAATGGTGTGTGGCCCATTTGGAATTTTTATGAAAGTGGATCTAGTTTGAAATGTAGTGTGAGTGCTTAAATTGAGTTTTCTAAATTATTTTTAAATTAAAAATGGTATGTTTTCACCTTTTTGTAAATGTATATTTGGTTCTTTGAAAAAGGTGGTTTCTTGAAGGATACTTGAGGCTTGTTTCATGATTTTTGAAAATGATGGTCTTGAAAACTCTCCTTAGATAATTCTATTTCCTTAGTTATGTTGATTGTTATGGGAGTCCCATTCTTATAGGATCCCTTCTATTCGAATGATTTAAATTCAAGATATTGTTCCTTGGGGTGACTCAAGGGTGACTTGTTGTGGGAATTTTGTGTGTGTGATTTATGTGCATGTGATTGGATGCTTGTTTGGCATTGTTGGATCACACACACATTAGTCTTGAAATGGGAACCTAGAATAACTAGAGGATTTTTAGTGAACATTTGTTGCACTATCTTAGGATTTCTCTCTGGCTAGTGGCCCATATAAGGGGATTTTTTTGTTATGGGATAGTGCCTCTTGGTCAAAATAGGTAAGGTGTGATCGATCATACGGGAGAGAATTGATGTCATTGGGTGATTAAAACCTTCAGGATGAGTCAATATGTATAGTATGTTCTATATTATATCACTAATATCTTAGTTTTTCCCATTTATTTTGGAACCTAGTTTTCTATGGAGGACGATTGAGATGCTTGTTGGTTGGTTACTCTTATGTGATATTAATCCATTTACCTTGAAATGTGATCATTTTTGTTGCTTCATTTTATGGTTCACTTCTTGGAAAAAATATTTGTGTTGGTTTTCAAGGGTTTTTGAAAAAAAAATTGGAATGTTTTGCTCTCCCTTTTCCCTTTTTTAAATGAAAACATCATATTGTTTCTCAAAAATGTTAATGTATGCTTCTTAGAAAATAATCTAGTTTTTAATGGAAAAAGTGTAATGGAATGTGTTTGGTTTTAAAAAGAAAGTGTGTGTGTTTGTGTGTGAAAATCATAGTCTTATATATTTTATTTCAAAATTTAGATTGATATATATTTTATTTAAAGGAAGTTCATTGGTAATAGATTTTTTCATGCATGCCTACTGAGTTTTAATACTCACACCTATAGTTATTTCTTGTTTTTATATTTTAGTACAGGTTTCATGTTGGTTTATATCATCATAATTGATGGTTTGTTTTGATATCGTAAAGTGTCCCTCGATGTTACATGGATATGTTGTGTTCATTAGGCTCAATTTGGGTTTTGTTGTTCAGCTTGTTTTATTTTCATTTCTAGTATAAATGATGCTCAGTTTGGTTATTTTATTTATTTATTTGGGTTGATCTATTTATTTTTTCTATTAAGTTTATATATTTATTTGTTTATATTGGGAGAAATCAATACCTTGGTTAATATATTTATTCCCTAGCACTAGTTGTCAGCTCAAGAGGATTGGGAATGCCTCTTGGGGCTTGTAGTAGATTGAATTGGGTGACCGATTCGAGGTTAACTAGGGTTAGTTCATGACAAAAAGTTATTAGAGCAGGTTGGTTCTTTAGAAAACTTTTCTTTCAGGGTTCCCTTTTTTATTTGTGATGTCAAGGTAAATGGAGTAAGATTTTTAGAGCTTGGGTGTAGGTTTTGGGGAGTGTTTGGACAACACTTTATGAACCGAACCTTGATTTTACATGGGAAGTCGGGTTTGGTTTAGTTTTTTTGGTTCTTATGGGATGTTTTATGCTTCGGAAATGGAAATAGAGTTGGGAAAAGGGTATCAATGAGATCATTAGGCCTAGAAATCTATGTGGGTCTAGGGACTTGGTACAAGAAGTCTCTCTGTGATAGTGACATGTTTGACATATGGCCACCAACCATATAGCCAAGTCACCCATCAACACTAATTTTCCCTTGTGAGTTGTTTTGGGACATCCTTGATTCAAAAAATTATTTTGAAAACCCTTGTTTAGAATTTTGAAAAATGATTTAAAAGTGGTAATGGTTTTTTTTGGAAGATGAAAAATGATTTTTCAAAACTTATTTTGAAGAAAGCCTAAGAAAATGTATTTTTATAAAAATATTTTTGGGTGAAACGGGTATGGGTTTGTTGATATTGGATTTCTATGATTAAAACATGGATTTTATCAAAATTATTTGTTTGGTAAACATAATTTTATTATAAATTGGGTTTTTTAAATTTGTTTAAAAATAGAAGAAAATTTTATAAAATGATTTTTTAATCAAATGATTTTTTATGGAATAAGATTTGTTGAGCGGATAAAAATGTTTTGAAAGGGATGAAGTGGATTTTTTATGGAATACATGAGATTTAATTTTGAGTAGGATGAAATGTATTAATGTGTGGTGTTTGAAAAATGGGTTTTAAATTTAGCAATTAGTGGTATTTTGAAAAGGTTTTGTGAAATTTTAAAAGGGAAGTGGGTTAAGAGTTTGAAAGTTGGGTTTAATATTTTTTTCAAGAAAGGAAATGTTTTGTTCTAAACGTTGGTATTCTCATGAGTTATCACAAGCATGGATGTGTTTGAGGAGGTGGATAGTTGATTTCATGGGTAGATGATTGCCTGGATTGGCATCAATTGATGAGTTACTAGGGTGGCACGAGAATGTGCATGTGTGAGGCCCCATAGAATATCATTGGTGAGTATGAAACCCACCAAGTTCCTTTTCTTTTCAAAAGTATTTTTAAGAGGAAAATTGTGATGTTTTGATAATCATAGGTTTTGGGGTGCGTTATCTTGTGATTTAGAAGTGTTGTTTATGTGGTGTTTTATGTTTGAAAATTATTGTTAGTGAATTGATTTTGAATTTATGTTTAGTGGGTTTTTAGAAAAAGAATATGGGAAGATTTTGATTTGGTTCCCCTTTTGTGTTTAGTGTTTATTTATGCTAAGTTTTGGTGAATTATTGGTTTTGATTGGGTTCTTAGTTTCCTTGTTGTTTAGTGTGCACCCCCATCAAGGATCCAATAGATACTCAAAGTGCATCCATGGGTGGTTCACCATTGTAAGACCCTCTAGTTGATCAACCCATAGACTTCCTTCTTGAATTTCAGAAGTTGAACCCTCCTATATTTTATGGTCAATCAAATCCTCTCAAAGTGTTAGATTGGATGTGGATAATTGAAAGGATCTTAATTTTCCTTGATTTTCCTGAATTGTTAAAGGTAAATTTTAGTACCTTTATGCTTGAAGTTCTGACCTGAAAGTGGTGGAATTCAGTCTCTTTAACCAAGCCTCGAGAAGACGTTTCTTGGTAATTCTTCAAGGATTTTTTCATCTAATAGTATTTCTCTGAGGTATTGAAGGAGAGGAAGGGATGGAAATGAGTTGCTACAGTAAAATTATGGATTGCTTTTGGAGTTATTTTTTCATTTTTTGAATCTATTTTATTACCTTTCAGAGTGGGATATAGATGATTCCTTGAAGGCTCAACATTTTAAGAATATGATTCATCATGAATTATAGTTGAAGGTGTCAAAGTTTAGTTTGACCAATATTTCCAATGTGGTGAGGCAAGATGTTTTGGTTGAAGTTGTGTTAGAAAGAGTTCTTAAGAAAAAAAACATTTCCCTGTCTCTAGGAGTAGTAAAGGGAATCCTAATAAGGAGATTGAAAATTGTCCTGAAGCTGGTGGTGTTGGTCATGGAATTAAAAGACATCTAGATCTTTCATCATCTTCCTCTAAGTGCAGGATCATGGTGTGTCATCAATGTGGCAATCCTAGCCATAAGAAGTTGTTGTGTCTGAGTGCTCCAAAAACCTTCCATACCTATATACACCTAGGTAACTTGCAACGGTTTTGTTGGGGTGTTTCTAGGAAGTGACGTGGATCCAGATCCACCCATTAAAAAGACACCCCAGTCTATTTGTAGGGGTAGGGTTCTATTTTAGGCTCAATTTAAAATAAATTTCTCTATAATGAATATTTTTTGTGGTGGTTGTGTTTGGTGGTGTTTTTAAATGTTATATATTCTTTAGATTGTAAAAGTGAATGTTATGGATATCTTGAGAACTTCTATTTTATTGGAAGTATGTTTTTATTTTGGAAATTCTAAATTTTTTTCATTTTAAACAAAGGTGTTTTATGTGGGTATCTTATTCCTTTTGTTATTCATTTTAAGTGAAAGAGGACGATGTGGGTGTATATATATATTTGGTGGAAGTGACTTGTTGGAGTGAAGTGAGTTCCATGGTGTTTCATGCTCCTATGGTTCTACCTGGGATGGTGTATGGCTTCATGTGGTTCCAAAAAAGTAAGAATTTTGATAAGGGATTATTAGCTCCTAACTATAAGGTAGTGGATGCTTCAATACATAAGGGTTCCAGCCACAGACCCCAGAGTGAAGCTTGAACATAGTCATGAATCGTAGGGGTGTGGAGAAATTTTTTCTATCTTTGTCTTCAGTGTAGGAATGTAGATAGTTTAAGTTTTGATGTTTTAGTTTCTTCATCTTAGAAGATCCTGTTTTGATATAAAAGGTGTAGAGGATTCATTCCTCATTATAGTTCTTATGTGGATATCCTTGTGAGTTGTTTTTTTGTTTTTTTTTTGTTCTCATTTGGAGTTGGTTGTGTCTTGTGAAGATGATGAATCATGGGTTAGATTATTATTTGGGTTGGGGTCTCATTCATCAGGACTACCCCTTGTGGTGGGAATGTTTGGCCTATGTGGGGAGTTCTTGGGTTGGTTTAACATGGTCAATTCATAATGTTGGGGAGACCCATCATGGATCTTGTTGTGGTTTTATTCTAGAAATTATTAGTGCTAGTTGGTATCTAATGGTGTGGAGTCCATTCCAGCCTTCTATGTTGATAATATGGTTTAGTTTATGATGTTAGCTTGGCAATGGGTAGTTTCCTTTGGAGTTTTATAATTTTGAGTTCCTTATGAACTAGGTAAATTTTGGGATTTTTAGGAGTATTCCCAATGGTCCTACTCAAATAAAGGTTGTAGAATTTGTATCTCAAGTCTCTCTGTCATTTATTGAAAATTGGTTTGGGTTTGTTGGTTAATTTCAGGTAAGAGCTATGAGTTACATTCTAGTGGTGGTTTAGGTTTCCTTGGTTTGAGAGGTTGGATCATGTGGTTGTGGGAATCCATTGTATTGATTGATCAGCTGGAATATTTTTTGGATTTTGGGGGGCAGAAAGTGTAATGGTGGGGAGAACTGTTACACCCAAATTTTTATTTTTGTCCCTTGTTTTAGTTCATCTTTTGGATCTTGGTTTTATTATCGAGTTCTGGGTGTTACAGATATAAATTTTTAGGTATTAATTTTTTTATTTGTTATCACATTTACCTTTGGTTTTCCCCATGATTTTTTCAGTAAAAATTAGAGATTTTGGGCTTAACAGCAAGTAGTGCACAGTTGGCACATAGTTAGAAGAAACTATGCACCCTTTCCCAGGAAACTGTAAGGTTGATTTCATTTTTGGATAGTGGAGACCACACTATTGTCGCACAATTTGGTAAACTATGTAGGATAACTATGTGGTTTTTTTCTCTTGGATGGTAAGGGACACACGATTACCGCATGGTTTGGAAAATCGTACGGTCAAACCATGCAACTTGTCCAGGTCATTAAAAATGTGAATTGTCTCTTCTACCCTATTGGTATTTTAACCCCAAAACACCTCCTCTCTTCCTCCCCTAGTTATTATGGCTCAAAGGGGTCCTCTGCTTTATTATCCAAGCCTCCTATCTTCTCCCATGGTGTGGATATAGGTTTTATTCAAGTTTTTTGGGTGATTTCTCAAGGTAATCCTCTTTTCTCATCTTCATCTTCCTTCTCCTTCCATTTTCCCTTGATTAATTCTTCTCCCTTGGTCTTTTGAATATAGGGTTCATGTTTTCCTTGTTTTATGTTGATGGCTTTTTCTTCTTTGGGTTTCTCTTGGTTGTTCTTGCCTCCTAGAACCTTTTCAGATTTGTTTTAGGTTATCTTTGTTAAAGAGCATGTGATTTGTGGTAGGTTTCCCTTTTCACTTGTCCTTTAAATTTAAGAATTGTTGGTTTATTGATTTTTACACCTTCTTTGGATATTAAATAGTGATGTATGATTTTTAGAATAATTTTTTGATTTGGAATGAGGTGGTTTTCATAATTTTTTTGGAGTATATGGCATTTTTTATTAAGTCATGCACACTAAGTGTTTGATATATTGTCCGGTTAGCTTTTGTAAGTGGATTTTTATTTTTAAATAATGGTTTGGATTTTTAAATGTATTTGTGGAATTTGAAATTATGGTTTGGGTTTCTTGAATGGGTTTTTCCGAGTGGTTTTGTATTTAAAATAGGTTTTTATTGGGATTATGAAAATTGTCTGATATGTGAAGGAATTGTTTTGATTTTCCTTTTTGGAAATGGGTGATTTCTTGATGGTGTGTGGCATGTTTGGAATTTTTATGAAAGTGGATCTGGTTTGAAAATGTGGTTTGAGTGATTAAATGGAATTTTTTAAATGATTTTGAAATGAAAAATAGTGTGTTTTCATCTTTTTAGAAAGTTGGATTTGGTTCTTTGAAAAATGGTGGTTTCTTGGAGGATGATTGAGGCCTGTTTGGTGATTTTGTGAAGATTATGGTCATGAAAACTCTCTTGGTAAAATTCTCTTTCCTTGGTAATGTTGATTTTTGTGGGAGTCCTGCGCTGAGAGGATCCCCTATATTCGAATGGTTGAAAGGTAAGATATTGTTCCTTGGGGTGACTCAGGGGTGACTTGTTGTGTCAATTTCTTGTGTGTGATATATGTGCATGTGATTGGATGATTGGTTGGCATTATTGGCTCACCCCCACTTTAGTCTTGACATGGGAACCAATCATAGCTAGTGGATTTTCAGTGAACAGTTGATACACTAGCTTAAGATTTCTCTCTAGATAATGGCACATAGAAGGGGATTTGTTTTGTTTTTTGTTGTTATGGGATAGTTCCCCTTTATTAGACCGAGTAGGGTCTGATTGAGCGTGTGGGTGAGAATCGATGTCGTCAGGTGAGGTATGCCTTTGGGATAAATCAAGGTGTATAGTATGTTCTAGATTATTCCATTGATATCCTAGGTTCTCCAATGTCTTTTGGCACTTATTTTTCTATAGTGTATGATTGAGATACTTTTTGTTTGGTTACACTTATGTGATATTCTTCCATTTCCCTTTTTATGTGATCATTGTTATTGCTTACGTTTATGGTTTAATTCTTGGATAAAAGATTTTTGTTGGTTTTCAACGGTTTCCAGAAAATGTTTTGGAAATATTTTTCTCTCTATTTCCACATTTTTAAATGAAAAAATCATCTTGTTTCTTGAAAATGTTAATGTCTACTTCTTGGAAAAGAATCTGGTTTTGAATGGAAAAGGGCCAATGGACTCTGTTTGGTTTTAAAGAGAAAATGTGTGTATGTGTCTATGTGAAAAGCCTAGTCTTATATACTATATTTAAAAATTGAAATTGATGTATCTTTTATTTAAAATAAGTTCATTGTGAATAGATTTGTTTGAGAATTCCTACTAAGTTTTAATACTCATGCCTATAGTTCTTTCTTGGTTTTTGATTTTTTTACAGGTTTCAGCTTGGTTTCAATCATCGTGGGAAATGGCTAGTTTTGGTATTGGAAAGTGGCCCTTAGGGTTACATAGAGATGTTGTGGTTGTTAGGATCATTTTGGGTTTTGTTGTTTGGTTTTTTGTATTTTCAGTTCTTTTATAAATGATGCTCAATTTGGTTATTTTATTTATTAATTTGTGGTGCTATGTTTATTGTACACTATTTATTTTATTTATTTATTTATTTATATTGGGAGAAATAATTCCCTTGGTTACTCCATTGATTCCCTAGAACTAGTTTCCAATCTATGAGGATTGATAACACCTCTTGGGGCTTATCGCAAATCGGATCGGGTGACCAGTTCGGGGTTAACCAGAGTTGGTTTGTGACAGTGTGTCTACGACAATTGAATCTTTAAAGAGATTTCATTATGTTATTGTCAATATCTTTTGAAAAATGATACCTTTAATCACATGATGATAATAAAATTTCAAGGTTACTTTATATTGGTCAAGAACATGGTTTTCCAAGAATGCTAGGCAGTTTGGATTGTATGCATTAGAAGTGGAAAAATTGTCCTACATCATGGGTTGGACAATATACAAGACATTTTGGATCCCCAAGTATCATTCTTGAATTTGTGTTTGATTATGATATTTGGATATGGAATGCATATTTTGGTATTCCAGGTACTAATAATGACATTAATGTGTTCATTTTATTTTATTTCTAATCTCACTCAAGGTATCGTTCCTCTTGCTCATTATGTCATTCAAGGAAAAGAATATGACATGAAATATTATTTAGGTGATAATATATATATATAAAGTGGTCTAATATTGTGAAAAGCATTCAAAATCAATTTAGTTTGAAGAATTATTTTGCAATGAAGCAAGATTCATATAGAAAATATGTGGAACATTCATTTAGAGTTTTACAATCATGACTTGAAATTGTTGCAAAATAAACACAGTTTTGGAGGAAACATGTATTACATGATATAATGACTACATGAATAATCATGTACAAAATCATAATTGAGGATGAACATAATATAAATGCACTACCATAGATTTGAAATTATCCAGCACTACCCTTTATCAATGCTAAAAAATACTGATAAAGGGGGTATTTTTATCAGTGCTAAAAAACACTAATAAAAGGTGCTTTTATCAACACTAAAAAAACACTGATAAAATTATGTCTTTTATCAGAGCTAAAATCATTATTTTTAGCACTCATAAAAGATATATTTCATAATATAGCATTAAAAATCATATATTAACATATAAATATATTTATATTGATATAAATATAATATATTTTATAAAATATGATTTATATAACACGAAATATGGAATCACACTTAATATATAAGTATTTAGTGAAAATGGTTTATTAAACAATTAAAAAATAATATTAATTAAAAAATTTCTTATTATGATTGAGTAATAGTCATCTAATAACAATTTAAAGATAGAAAAATTGAATAAATCAATAGACAGTCTAAAATAAGTTGAAAACATGTATCGAACTCCAAACACCCATAAATTTTGATTCTGGTGTCGGTTTGAGCTCTACCACAAATAAATTTGAAACTTTCAAAAATATCTATGCCATGGTGATCTAAGGGAACCCCAGTCATCATTTTTTTGGGGTAAAAAAGGGCCCAAAAGGCCTCTAAAATGATTTTTTTTGGGATACCCCCATTTTTTAACATTTGATGGAATTATAGCCTCATTTAAAGGGGTATTCTTATCTTTTTTTGGTGAATACTCAATTTATTCTCAAGGATTACAAACCTATAGACATCGTGATGTTAAAATTTTATCATTTTTCATATTTTACTATTATTTATAATTAAATATATAAATATGTATACATATTTGTATATATTTATGCATAAAAATTTAATTTTATAAATAAATATGTAAACATATTTTTATATAAAATATTTTCTAAATATATAAACCATATATAAATAAAAAATAAAATCCATTTTATTTAAAATAAAATTGTATGAATATTTATATGTCTATACAATGTATATATAGTGTTTGTGTGTGTGTGTGTGTGTCTATATATATATATATATATATATATATATATATATATATATTTGTGTGTGTATATTGACAAATAGATATATATTTATCTATATATTCAAATATATATATATATATAATATATTTAAATAAATATAAATATGTATAATTATATTTATAGATACACACACATAATATATATGTATGTATGTATATGTATGTATGTTTGTTGTATATATGTATGTATTTATTTATTTATAAACACACATAAACACCCATAATATTTTCTAAATGTATTTAGAAATTATCATATAAATATATATTAATATACAAATAAATATATGGATAAAAAATATAACTATATATATATCATAAAATAGATAAAAAATCAACATAAAGAAGTAATAAAGGTACAAACACATGTGGGTGAGGTCGCAGGTTCAAATCCATGGGGAGGCACGATACATGTAGGTGTTGTAGAGACTTAGTTTTTCTTTATAAGACTTTGAAATATTTCTATATATATATTCATATCTAGGTTCTAAGATGATGTGCAATTCTGAGACTCGGTATACTTGGAATTAATTTTATAAAAATATTAAATATATTTTATATTGTGCACACACCATTTCTTAAAGAAAATGGGATAACTCTTAAATGGGAGATCGGATCAGAAATATGAGACCATGGTTAATTCCAAAATTTGATGTTTAGTCTAATAGATACATAAAATTGGTTGATGTGATAATTTCAGATATAGAGACCATGGATAGGTGCATTAAATTAAAATAAATAAATTATTTTATTTATTTTATTAAATGAACTAGAACTACCCTTATCTATAAATATAATGTTATGGTGTATCTTTAGGTTCATCCACATAACCCTAGGACCATTGAGAGGATATTTCTTCCACCCTCCGTTGGAGAATCGATATCAGACGATAATGAACAATTGGATCAAGGTGAATTGAAGCGCAGTGAATGCAATGAATCTTCCTCCTTCATTAGAGATCATGTCCTTCATTAGTGAATGATACAATATTGTGGTATGAATTTTTCTTTTTGGATTTTATCACCATTTTGTTACGTTCTTCAGAAATTCCCCCATTGAGATACATAAATTTTGTAAAACTTCTCTTTGGATCTTTGTTGGGATAATTCGAATCGTTGAATTCTTTTATTCGTGATTGTGAAAATTGTATCATCAAATTAATCATCGGTCTCTCCTCTTCTCACCCCCCCACCACCCACCCTCCTATACACACACACACACACATGTATACATGTATAAATGTATATATATATTATAATTCAACATTTCTCCCATCGATTAAAGGAAGGTAGACTAATATATGCCCAATGATGTTTAGAGGGGTAGCAGATCATGATGGGTGGAAGGAATCTAGAATGATTGGTTTTCCAATTGGTGATGGAAAATAATGGAGGTGGGCGTGGTGGGAATCTCTCAATGGAGAAGAGTGTGGAATCTATCCAAGTGTAGTGGCCAGTTGCGAGCAGCAGAGTCGGTATGATGTGTGGGCATAAGAGGCAATGCGTTTTCTGAGTATCAGCATGCGAGGAGATATACGCATTTAGGATTTTATAAGGGAAGGTTTGGAAATAGGTTGAAGATGATATGAGAGAGAGTGTGTTTGTGTGTGTAATAAAAAATGAATAAAATAAAATATAGAAATAAAATGAAAAGAAAACAAATTATTGGGTGGGGTGATGCATGACCCGCATGGAGCAAAAGGGTAAGGGGTGAGAATTACCTCTATCTTCTTTATATAATTAAATAAAATATTATTATTATTATTATTATTATTATTATTATCAAAATGATTTTCCCATCAAAAATCCTTCGTACAGCATTGGATTGACACATGTTCTACGAAATCATGATCCAGACTTTAAGATGGTCATTTGAAGACCAATGTTAGATACTTAATTTAGTCTCATGTCTAGGTTACATGAAATTACTAAGAATAATAGTAATATTATTATTATTACTATTTTTTTGGAATATTGTATCTCATATATCTTTTTCATATGATGTCAAAAAGATGGACCATTTGTGGTGCCATGACCCTGATATTGAGGCAGGATTTTTTAGACCAATATTGAGTATTTAATTTGGACTCAAGGGTGGGTACCATGAAGTGCACGTTGTCCATTATATGGTGAAAAATGTCTTTCTCATTGAACATCCTATTTGTGAAAATAAATATCCTATTATGAGTGTTTTTCTGCATAGAATGTGATGGTGACCTTAGTTATGGATCTTGGGATATGGTGTGGAATATTCTAGGCATGGCGCTTGGTTAGGAAATGCTCAATGATGGTAGTGATCGCATAGGATCGCCAGAGGAATTTTGAGTGGTACCCTATAGTAAATATTGGTATTAGTTATTTGATGACTTCTGAGTGGTACACTCCAGTAGATCTGGGTAGTGGGTCCTCAATGAATTCTAGAGTGAAACTCTCATGCCAAGTAGGGAATGGGTCCTATATTGACTATTCAAAGTGGAACCCTCATGTTAGAGATTATGTACTCTTGACTATGAGGCACAATTATGAGGAATGGTTTGACTTGGATGGTTACTTTTGGTCGTACACATGATATGTTAGGCATCATTGATATACTTTTTCAATTTTCAGTGACTCTTCTTCCTAGGATGAGTAGTGAGACAGAAATGCCCTTTCTCTTTAATTTGGGTTTCTTTTGACCGATCATATATATATATATATATATATATATATATATATATATTCTTTTATATCCAAACCTTGTACTTGGTTACTCTCTTTCTATAAGATTTGAAGATGCATAGGGTATGCCACATGATTTTTGTGTTTAGATTATCATGGTTGGATGAGTTTACTCTCCTACTAGGTGTGGAAAAGACTCGACGTGTAGTTCATCTACTCACCATGTTTATCCCCTTGTTCTTGAATGAGGTTACTCTTTCTATTACTTTGGTTTGATCTTCATCATGTGTATTATTATATTATCTTTCTACTTCCTTTTGTATCTCTTAATGCTCCCCCTTTGGATTTTGGGGAGTCCTACTGGGTATATATATACTCGCCCCTGCATGGGATTTTCCCAACATGTCATGTCTTATGCAGACGTTGAATAGGTCAGGGTGACTTTAGAGGATCTTAAGGATACCTAGAACTTTAGACTACATACAGTGGTCACAGCTTAGAGATCAGGAGATGGGATCCCTTAGTAGTTTACTTTTCTATTTTTTTCATATTAGGTCATATTTTTGGTTGGGCGTGTATTTTACCAATTTAATTTTTAGTTTTCACTATGGTAATCTTGTACACCATAAAGGTTTTGCATTATTGGTTTACTTTTTATTTGTTATAACTTTTTATTATTATTTCTATGAACTTATATATCAGATGGTCGAGTGTGTGCGTGCTTTTATTTTAGAAAAGGCCTCCCGTTTAGGATATGTATTTCGACTCTTGTCACTACCCCTTTGACTATGGAGGTGGGCATGGGGTAGCTGCGACTTTAGTCCCAGCTTGGGTTAGGTCATGATAGATTTGTATCAGAGTAGTTCATTACTTGGGATGTTTTCTTTAGTATTTCCCTTTCAAGTATTTGTTTGGGATTATGGAAATATTTTTAGAGTGTCTTGAGTGCAACTCTCAAGCTGGGGAATCTAGTGATGGTTTAGGCGGCCAAAGTATCCATTCACCATAACCTTAACTAACTACTTGTCGACTCAGTATACCAAGACATTGGTTGTAGGGATCAATGGTACATGAATCATATAGGATTGATAATTTTACTATCCTTATTGAGTTAGCTATCCATTTTTGTTTATATATATATACTCATTTAACCATGGTACATCTTGATAACTTTCAGGATACCTCTATGACAACAGCCAATCAGGATACCAGTTCTCAATCATGATGGAAATCCAATGATCGATGAGACCTTAGTTTAGGTTCCATCCCTCAAGATTATTCCCCTAGGTGTGGGTAGTAGAACCACCACATGTCGTGAAGTAGATCATCCTAGAAAAGCGGACTAGGGATGTGTGCAGGATCATCATGATTCATGAGTTATAGAACCAAAGGCCATTGAGGTTCCACGGTGATCCAGATCTTGTAACATCATGTTACTATTTTTAGGTATTCCCAAACCACACTTTTTAGCATGCTTTTGTTGAGTTTCATTTAAGGGTTAATCGGGTGAAATTTTAAAAGTTTTGAAATTTTATGGGCTAGTGTGCGGTTGGTGCATGGTTTGCCCAAAAAGTACGCCCTCTCAAGAAAAATCATACAAACCCAGGTAGTGGGTTTTTGCATGATTGGTGTATAATTTGACAAAACATGTTCCCACTTAGAAAAAATAATGCATCTCATTTAAAATATGTGCATGAATAGGGTGCATGGTTTGGTCTAACTATGTGGCCCTGCCCAGAAAACCATGCGTACGATATTTTTAATCTAAAAATTAATTTTTAAAACACCTGAAACCCCTCTTTTATATCCTTGATGGTCATATATGACCCATAATAATTTTATCCTTCCATTATATCTCCCAATAGCAGTTTTTTCTCCTCTATACCCTCCTATAAATGGATCTAATCTTTTCAAACGGTGCTCAATCCTCTCCCAGTTAGTTTCATTTTCTTGTTCTCTATCTCTTTCTCTCTTTATTTTTTGTCCTTGGGGTTTTTTAGATCTTTTTATTTATTGGAAGATCTAATACTCTCTATTTTGGGATCTTAAACCTAGGTTTGATTACCAGTTTTCATTTTCATCATTCTCTGTTGGAAAATCCCAATTATAGTTTGGAGTTTCAAGATCTAGCGATTTCGAGGTAGGTGGTTCTATCATGATGCCCAAATTTTATTAACCCTAAACTGCTTGATTTAAATTCAATTGTTGATTAAAATTATATTGCTATTATAAATGAAATTTTTTTCAATTGATTAATTAAAAACCCAACTCCATTGAATTGGGGGTTTTGAAAATTTAATTTTTGCATGAAATTGGAAAACCCCTAATTATATTGAATTGGGGTGTGATTGTGAAATTTATGGAAATTTGTGGAGATTTAAATTGTTGAATTTAAATTATGAAATTGATGGAAATTGTTTCAATTAAATTATTGAATTTAATTTTGGCAACTTAATTATGGTAATTTAATTGTGAAATTGAATTGTGAATTGATTTTAAAATTTTATTTGTGAAAAATGGCTTTAAATGGTTTTGATAGAAACCTTTGGATTTTATCTTGAAAAAAAGGAATTTTTTTTATTAAAACCCCATTTTGGTTTTTAAATGAAAAATTGGAATATTTTAAATGGATAATGGGATTAATTTTATTTTAATCAGTCTTAATGTACATTTCTTATCGTTGATTTGTTATTAGAGTACATGAAAGTCTTAGGTAGTTAGTGAGTTATTAGACAACGCACTGCAATTTACAACATTCTAAAACATAAATTCAGTACATCACATCCTTGATAGGATGGTGATTAATTCACCTTTGGTCGTACCAAAGGGACATGTGTATATACATATTTTCATGTCACCTTGAGTGTGTGGATTCTATTAGCCAGGAACTATCATACTATTTAGGAATACGACCCTGTTGCTCACTTCTTTATATTTGAAATGAATATATTCCATTATTGTAGACTTTTTTACATGCCTTGTGAATTTAAATAAAATGTTTTATATAAAATGTTTTATTAATCCATTTATTTAGAAATATTCCATCATTTGAAAATTGAATCAATTTTTTAAAAGTATTTCCACCATTTGAAATGTAAAGCATGAATTGTTTTAATTATTCTTTTGAAATTCCAAACTTGTTTGTTTAAAAATTTAAATCTCTATTTGGTTAATTAAATATTGGCATCTATTATGGAATCCTTGATGAGACCCTATTGGGATTTTATGTTACACCCTACCTATGCCTTCAGGTGTTTGTAGATTATCTCATTCTAGGTTCAAGTAGGGGTAAAGAACCACTTAGAGGTGGTTCTAGCTATTGATCTGTAGACTTAGTGAGTTGCGTCTATTGGGACTTGGGTATATTTTCTTATTTTCTAGTACTTTTTTTAGTACTTTGGTTTGTTATACCTATTTTAATTTTGGTACATTTCTCTCTATGGTGTTTTTCTTGTATTCATAATGACTTGTTTGTCTTTACTTATGCAATGTTTGTAGAAAAATCATTCCCAATTTAATTTTGTATGATTCCAAGTGCTAGTCGCCAAACCAAGGGAATCAGGAACACCCTTTGGGCCATGTCGGGACTGTATTGGTTATCAGGTTATCAGGGTACCTGGTCTAGTTCATGAAAAATTGGTATTAGAGATCTAGGTTGAGCTTATTATCTTGAATTCAATATTCATTGTGTAATCTTGTTAGGAATTAGGATGTGGTTTTGATTGATTGTATGACCATATCTCATTGCAATGAACCTTAAGTCACCTGGGGTGGTTAGGGAAAGACTTATTGATGATTAGTTATAGTATTTTACCTATTTTTTATTTTTATATATTGAAATCCAAATCTTATTTTTCTATCTGTTGGGATTAATTTCCCTTAGTGCTCTGTTTGAATCTTAATATGATGCCTTCTTTATTTTATACTGATGTTGTGTACCATCATGCCTCTAAGAAGACATGTTAATCATATCCAAGAGGAATATGCTACTGAACCTCAATGAGAAAATCCTCTTGTAGACCTGAATCTAGTTGGTGTGATCATGTGTACTATCTAAGATCTTGGACATGCACCTACACCAGCTCCCGTTCAGGCTCCAATTGTGGGACCTAGAAGGTATGATCTTTGAAATCACTCTCAAGAATTAATTCACAAGAATCCAATAGTGTTCAAGGTCTCAAATGATCTTCAAGTGACTAAGGAATGGTTGAGTGGGATGGAGAATTTTTTTGGGTTCTTAGAGACACCTGATGAAAATAAGGTGAAGTGTTCCACCTTTGTGCTTGAAGGACTGAGAAGGAGATGGTGGGACATGATGTTGGTGGAGAAGAAGCATTAGGTATTAGAGTAGAAATACTTCAAAGTAATTTTCAACAACTAATTCTATTTAGAGTCAATTTTTTTGTCCAGCTCTATGGATTTTTTTAAAATTGATCAGTCTGATAGGACGATAACAGAGTATACAACCCGTTTTGCTAATATTTTGTAGTTTTTAATTGATAAAGTATCACTTGAGAATAAGAAGGCTCAAAAGTTAAAGTTAGTACTTAGATGTGATATTCAATATTAGGTTTTCTTACTGAAGCTTCCCTCTTATACTGATGTTCTATATAGAGTATTGATGGTAGAAATGGACCTGTCTATCAAGTCAGGTTTTTCGAGAGCTTCTTTCTCTCCCAATGGTAGTACAAGTTCCTTCAAAGAAAAATGAAAGCATTATGATTCTCATGTTGGTTCTCGATAGTATGGTTCTTCTAAATCTCCTAAAGTGCCTGGAATGGGTCCATTTATTTTTTACTAGTGTGTAAATTTGGGGAATTCAAATAGATCTTTCACAGAGGCACCCAAGATATGTGGCTCCCTCAGACACTCGGGTCACCTATAGAAGTTCTTCCATATCTATTTCACTCCTCATAATGGCACGGGATCATCATATCCTTCTAAAAATATGGGGAAATTATATGCCTCGTGTACAAAAGGGTTCTTGCCATTGGAATCTGGAATAAATCTTCTTCACATAGTGGAAGAGTCTCCAAGGGATGAGGATAAAGGTCCATTGACTACGAGAGGTACCATTACTATAGCTTCATCATTAGTGGCTACTTTATTTGATACCGGTTCATCTCATTTGTTTATTTCAACCCGTATTTTTAATCTTCTATATCCTCCTATAGAGATTTTTTCTTTTATAATGGATATTGATACACCCTTTGGTATGAGAAGGGAGTAGGGTATCCAAAGTCCTGCATGTGTTTTATCTCTATAGGATGTTGATATTTATTGGAGTTTTTTAGTTCTCAACATGAAACCACTTGAGGTCATTTTCGGGATGGATTGGCTCATTTCCAATAAGTCCTAGATTAGTTGTTATATTCAATGGGTATCATTTACTATACTAGATGGTGTGTGTCATGTCTTCCAAGAATAATGGGAGTTTTAAGAACTCGGTTCTTATCTTTGAGGTACGATCTTCTTCTTTTCTCTTTTCCTTAAGTGTTTTTAATAAAATATGGAAAATAGGAAAAAATCCTAAATTTTGGAAGTACACGTCGTGTACTTTTTCCACACGCCATGTACTTCTGGCCGTGTAGGGGTGAGTGCATGGGGCGTGTAGCCATGTTGGCGACAAAGGGTGTAGGAACCGACTACACACCATGTAGTGGTCCTGTACACGCCGTGTAGTCAGTTGGCAGGCCAAACAGTAAGGCGGTGGAGTAGCCGCCAGCTGGGCAACAGTACATGCCATGTACTCAAAAGTACATGTCGTGTACCCATGTCGACAGGTGAACAGTATGACGGTGCCGCCAGAGGAACAGTTAAATGAAGGGAGTACACGCCGTGTACTTGGAAGTACACGCCGTGTACTTTGTTTTTTTTTCTTAAATCGGGAAGTAGCCTCCCCTGTTCATAGGGAAGTATTAGAACAGTAGGAGAGCTCAGGAGAGGGCGGTCGAACCTTTGAAGATCCTCCGGGTGTTTGTCTTGAATACGATTCCGCCTCGGACGATCTTGTTGGAACCGCACGGGTAAGCCCTATCTTCTCCTAGCGTGTTTCTTAACAATTATTCTCCTAACATGAGTTATTTGATGTTAAGTGAGTTTTGTTCTTTGTTAGATCTACTCCATTCATAGGCGTTTCTGGAGTCGACGTTCGGGTATACCGCCCGTTGGAGTATAAGGTAGGTGGCTTGGTGTTTATTTTTCCAACTGTTGTGTGTTTTGTGCGTTTTTGTGCCACAAACCCACGTTGGGGTGTTGTGTGGCTGAGGTCATGGCTATTTTAAAAACCTAGAAGTGAATAGGTAATTAAATGTGATATTAAAATGCTGTTTGGGATCGTTGCTTGTATCCAGAGCCATCCCGAGGGGTGCGTTCCTCTGTTTAGCCATTTGGCCAGGATACCCAAGGGTATTCCATGTTTATTTATGCATTAATTTTTCCTTTATAGGAATTGTATTTAAATTGAATGTTTATATGTTGGGAATGGATCGGTTACTTATGCCTGAGGGCGGTGTTTACTATAGCCTGAGGGCGTGACTGTATTAGCCTGAGGGCGATGTTCTATTTCCACTTGAGGGAAACCTTTCGTGCCTGAGGGCTTGACTTATGTTCCTGAGGGTGACACTTCGTATGCCTGAGGGTGAGAATTCTGTTATGCCTGAGGGAAATACCTGAGGGCGAGATTCTGTATAGCCTGAGGGTGTGGTTCACTATATTAGCCTGAGGGCAAGATACTGGTTGGCCTGAGGGCTTGGTGCGGTTGAGCACAGAATGATACCAAATTAAATGGATTAAATAAATAATTAAATGGAAATATAACTGGTAAGTTAGTTACTTTTGAGTACTGTTTGGTTTATTTCATTTTATTATTACACACTGTTGTTTCATGCTTACACACAGTTGGGCACGGGCCTTTGGTGGGTGCCTACTGAGATATATTTCTCACACCCTGTTTGGGTCATGCTTTTCGGCCCAAACAGATTACGTTGCTGCAGGTGTTGATAGGGGAAAGAGTCCCTATACAGGTACATGATTGCTGGTGAGGAGTAGGAGGGCATGGGACCGAGCCTAGGCTCACGATGCCGCTGCCAGCTGTTTTGCTTTGTATTGTTGTACTCTACTTTTGTTGTACTGTATTGATATATTACATGTTATGGTTAATTTCTTAGAACTTGTGACATGTAGCAACATTATTTATATACTGTTGGTTATATCCACTGCTATTGTTTTTCCCCTTGTGTATGGTTTACTTCTTCCACTGTTGATGCATGTCTTATTCTGTATTCCATTGTGCTACACTTTGACAAATGAGGGCATAGTTTCCCCACTATCAGACCTGGGCCCTCGCTGCTAGTCGGCAGCCTCTGGTGTTTGGGGAAATGCGCTTGAGGTCACGTGGCGAACCGGGTTCGGGGCACCCGGAACTGGGACGTTACAAAGTGGTATCAGAGGCGTTTCTTTTCCCTTGACTTACTATTTGGAGCCTTAGTCAGGGATAGGACGAACGGTAGTTGGTAATAAGTTATGCACAGGCGTAGCTAACCCGCATACATGGAAAAGCCAGTCTACCTTGTATTTTTCAATTTTCTGATTTTGCAAACTTTACAGTTGATATGATTTCACCGTTGGGTGATGCACTTGTATTGTGTTGTTTATCTTTTATCTGTGGGTTCTATTTAGTTGCAACCCGATGACATGAGGGTATGCCGTCTCATGCATCATTTAGATACATGCTTGAAATCACATTCCATGCATAGTTCCATGCCATGTAGGTGAATTAGAAGTTTCATGCTGTTGTGATAGTTGTTGTGCTAGAAAATCATGCTGTTGTGATAGCTGCTTGATAAAATACCTGCTATTTGATAGGGAAATTTTTGTGTGAGCTGTTCATAGAATGGACGCCAAACTTTGGTTTTTGGGGAGTATGGGCCCCCATTGAACAGAATTTGGTGGATCATTGACTATTTATTATGTTATAACACAGATAAGATGTCAAACTTTGATTCGTGGGGAGTATGGGCCCTCACGGATCAGAATTTGGCACGTAGGTGTTTTTTTTTTCAGTGTTTTCTGGGATCCAGGGAAGTTTCTGAGGCATACTGTCTGGAAACCTAGTATACACGCCATGTAGTATTTTTACACACGTCGTGTATGGCCTTCTGTTCGGGAAGAAAAATGAACTTTTTAAGTACACGCCGTTTACTCTGAGTACACGCCGTGTAGTCTCTTCCCGTGTCACAAACCATGTGGGCGGTGACACGGGGTAGGAAAGTGCTTGGGAAAAACACGTCGTGTACCAGATTTACACACCGTGTAGTGTTGACCCAGAGTCCGGCCATGTAACTAACAACACAAGTCGGTGAACTCCTTTACAGAACATGTCGTGTCAATTATGAACACGCCGTGTAGTGTGACCTGGGGACTCGACCGTGTAACTCACAACATGGGTCGATGTCACCATGCCTTGAACACGCCGTTTGCCTTTGAGGACACACCGTGTAGTCTTGTCTGAGGACAGACCGTGTGGACTTAGCCATGTGGCTGGGAAACGAGGTGGTGTACACACCATGTACGGGTGTACCACGCCGTGTAGTTTCAAGCCGAGTAGTTGGCCGTGTCAAAAACGACACGGGCAGTTGGAAAATAACATCATACACACCATGTATATTATATACACGCCATTTAGTTTTTCTTAATGGGAGCCGTGTAGCTTAGCCGTGTCGAAGGACCCGGGTAGGGGAAGGGAAGTCAAGTACACGTCGTGTAGTCAGTAGACACGCAGTGTAGTCTTGTTTTGAAAAATTCTGAAATGCCTTCTTCCTCTTGTTCCCTTTGTGGTTTCTTCATTTCAGCATTAATAATCTTGAATCTAAGGTGTGCTTTTGACCTTGTAGTGTCATTACACCTAGACGACCACGCGTTGTTCTCCAGGATAGTGGAAACGAGAATACTCCATAGATGGTGGGCCATGGGCTACTAGTTGATCCTCTAGTAGAGCCAGATGCAGCACTGGATGCTATACCTGACACAGGCACGGAGGCTCAGTTCCATGAATACTTTATGCGGTTCATGCAGACCTTTCAGGGAGCACCGCAGGCTGCCACATCTATGGATGAACTGACACATATATTTCAGCAGTAGCATCCGCCTACGTTTTTAGGGGATGGCAGACCACAGGCTGCGGAGTCTTGGCTGGGGTCGATGTAGACTATTTTCGAGCATCTTGAGACACCTCCAGGGCGGAGGGTCAAGCTCGTGACATATATGCTGCGTGATTCCTCCAAGAAGTGGTGGGATGTTACCACCCAGATAGAGAATCACAGAGACATGGCGTCGGAGGATTTCCAGTAATTCTTCTATGACTTCTTATTCCCAGAGACACTGAGGTAAAATAGAGCTCGGGAGTTCATGAATCTGCAGCAGGGCGCTATGTCAGTGATGGACTATTCTGACCGTTTCACCAAGCTTCAGCGCTTTGCACCTGTGCTAGTGGGTGATGATACATTGAGAGCCAGATGTTTTGAGGATGGTCTTCGGTATGACATCCGAGCACTGGTGAATGTCTTCAGGTTGCCTATTATACACGCTATTGTGAACCAGCCGCTGATCACATAGAGGAACCTACGGGAATCTGGTGTTGTTGTCCAGGGCGGTTCATCACCAGTTACTGGTACTATTTCTACTAGAGAGAGGAAGAGATGGATGGACTTCTCTCAGGGTGGCAGTACCAGCCACGCAGTTTCTTCAAGTGGCCCAATCAGGTGCTACCAGTGTGGTAGAGAGGGGCATAAGAGACCTCAGTGTCCATGAGACCCAGTGGAGTGCCGAGCTTGTGGAAAGATGGGTCATCTGCAATGCTTCTGCAGGGCGTATCCAACAGTGGCTAGTGAGAGGGGTTCTGTGCAGACTCCGCGTGCGGGAGCAGGACCAGTGTCTTCTTACCAGTCAGGGAACTAGAATGCGTCAGGGCGTGCAGGTAGAGATGGTGGTCGTGGCCATGGTATCCAGACACCAGGATCTCAGAGGTAGCAGGGTGAGACAACTTAGGGTATTCAGGCTGTGTCGTAGGACTGCGGCACTAGACAGGCATATGCAGTGCAACAGACCCAACAGGAGCAGGATCCCAGACCTTCGACAGTTAGAGGTACTATTCTAATAGCTTCTATTCTATCTTTAGTACTTTTTGATATGGGTGCTGCACATACTTTTATATCTGTACCCATAGTAGAGAGCCTTGGGCTCTATGTTTCTACTTCTTCTGATATCATGACGCTAGACACACCGTTGGGGACTAGAACGGCTGGTGTGCGTCAGTACAAGGAGTGCCCCCTTGAGGTTGGTGGGTGTCACTTTCTTTGGGACCTCTATGTCTTAGAGATGACGAGCTATGATGTCATTATCAGGATGGACTGTTTGGTTCCCTTTTGAGCCTTTGTAGACTGCTATCTTCGCAGGGTGTGTTTCACATCACGAGAGGGTAGAGAGTTTCTATAAAAGGGTGAATGGGATGTTCAGGCGAGTCGAGCTGGACCAGAGCATTGTGGACGAGGTGGAGTCACAGCCTAGGTTGCGAGCTTATATATGGATGACCAGGGGACTTGTCAGACAGATTTCCCTATAGTGGTTGATCGTTTCAGGGATGTCTTCCCAGATGACTTTATAGGTCTACCTCTAGAGCGTGAGGTGGATTTCTCTATCGAGCTAGTACCAGGAGTAGCACCGGTGTCCATTCCTCCTTATAGGATGGCTAAACCTGAGTTGCAGGAGCTTAAGAGGCAGTTAGAGGAGTTACAGGAAAAGGGCTTTATCCAACCCAGTACTTCTCCTTGGGGTTCTCCAGTCCTTTTTGTGAAGAAGGCGGATGGTACCCTCAGACTTTTCATGGATTATCAGAATATGAACCAGTTGATGGTAAAGAACTGATATCCCTTACCGAGGATTGATGATCTTTTTGATCAACTTCGTGGAGTGCGATTTTTCTTGAAGATTGACTTGAGATCAGGATATCATCAGCTGCACATTAGACCATTTGATATACCTCTCACAGCTTTTAGGAGCAGGTATGGTCTATACGAGTATACGGTCATGTCGTTCGGACTCACGAACGTGCCAGCAGTTTTCATGGATCTGATGAATCATGTGTTCCATCCTTATCTGGACTCTTTTGTGGTAGTATTCGTGGATGAAATCTTGGTGTACTCTCGTACTCGACACGACTATGCCACCCATCTTGAGATCATATTGAGTACACTGAGAGAGCATCGGCTGTATGCTAAGCTCTTAAAGTGCCACTTTTGGATGGACCATATTCACTTCCTGGGTCACATCATCTCAGAGGTAGGAGTTTCAGTAGACCTAGAGAAGGTGAGAGCAGTAGTTTCCTGGGAGCAGCCTAAGAATGTGTTTGAGAATATGGAGTTTCTTAGGGCTTTCTGGTTACTACAGGCATTTTATAGAGGACTTCTCCCACTTAACAGCACCGTTGAAGGGTATGACTAAGAAGGGTGTGAAGTTTGTTTGGTCGGAAGCTTGCGAGGCAGCCTTTCAGGACCTGAAAGGAAGGTTGACATCAGCACCGATCCTGATACTCCCAGAGCAGGGGAAGATCTATACAGTTTACTGTGATGCATCAGGTATTGGGCTGGGATCAATGTTGATGCAGGGCGATCGAGTTGTTGCGTACGGGTCTCGGCAGTTGAGGCCACATGAGAGGAACTACCCGATGCATGATCTCGAGTTGGCAACAGTTGTTCATGTGTTTCACTATTGGAGACATTATCTGTTGGGGGAGAATTTTTTGGTTTTCACCGACCACAAAGTCTCAGGTACATCTTTACTCAGCGTGACTTGAATCTGAGGCAGCGAAGGTGGGTCAAATACCTTCAGTCCTTCGATTTTGAGCTTGCCTATACACCTGGTAGAGGTAATGCAGTAACTGATGCACTGAGCAGGAAGACTCAGATATAGGTAGTGCAAGAGGCCAGTGGCGAGTGGTAGCTCATGGATTTGTTCTCTGAAATGCATTTGTAGGTGCATGACAATCAGGGGCAGACTTATCTTTCATCTTTAGCTGTGACTTCTATCCTCCTGGATAGAGTGAGGATGAAACACCTATCTAATTCAAAAGGTCTAGTTCTACGGGAGTCGGTGGCAAGTGAGGACCCTCCTCCTGGTTGGACGATAGGCGATGATGAAGTTCTGCATTTCCATGGACGAGTATGGGTTCCAGGGGATATACGTGAGGAGCTGATGCGGGAGTTTCATGCTTCAGCTTGGTCAGTTCATCCCAGGGTTACCAAGATGTATCTTGACTTGAGATGTCAGTATTGGTGGCCGGGTATGAAGAGCGATGTAGTTGGTTTTGTTACAAGGTGTTCCACCTGTCAGAAGGTGAAGGAGGAGCATTAGAGACCAGCTGGACTGTTACAGTAGTTACCCATTCCGGAGTGGAAATGAGATGATGTCGTGATGGATTTTGTGACTGATTTGCCGAGGTCACCTCGTGGTAATGATGCCGTGTGGGTTGTTGTGGACAGACTCATGAAGGTTGCGCACTTCTTGCCGATCAAGGAGACCTTCAGTGTTGACGAGATCGGAAGGTTGTATATCCGAGAGATCGTACGTCTTCATGGGGTCCCTCGTTATATCGTTTCTGATAGGGATTCCTGCTTTACATCTCATTTATGGACGAATTTGCAGAGGGAACTGGGTACACAGGTGCTTCTGAGCATAGCTTACCACCCTCAGACCGATGGCCAGTCAGAGCGTACGATACAGGTGCTAGAGGACATGTTGCGTGCATTCGTCCTAGACTTTGGGGGATCTTGGGAGAAGCTTATACCCTTAGTTGAGTTTTCCTATAACAATAGATTACAGGAGACTATTGAGATGGTACCATATGAGGCTTTATATGGTAGGTTGTTCCGATCACCTTTGTGCTGGATAGAGGCAGGTGAGGCAGCTTTACTGGGACCACAGCTCGTGCAGGAGACATCTGAGCAGGTCTAGTTGATTCAGAAGCGGATGGCTACCACACAGTCTCGTCAAAAATATTATTTTGATCCCCACAGACGATCTTTGGAATTCGTGGTTGGGGATCAAGTTTTTCTACGTGTTTCACCAAGGCTGGGACACAAGTGGATCAGGAGACAGGGTAAACTTTCACCGCGGTATGTGGGGCCATTTGAGATTCTAGAGAGAGTCGGGCTGGTTGCTTATCGGTTACGGTTATCGTAGAGGTACCGAACCATGCATGACGTCTTCCACATATCTCAGTTGCGTCGCTATCATTCAGACCTGTCTCACGTCTTTCAGCTCAAGGAGGTTGAGCTGGAGGAAGATGCGTCCTTTGAGGAGCATTCGATTCGTATCGTTGACAGGAGCACGAAGGTTCTCCGAGGCCGGTCAGTTCCTCTCGTATGGGTGCTATGGCAGCATGGCCGAGTGCACAAAGAAACTTGGGAGCGGGAAACCGATGTACGTGCTCAGTGGCCAGAGTTGTTCACGGCTATATCTTCACCACCCTTGTAAGGGCAATTCGGGGATGAATTGCTATAAGGGGGGAGTTTGTAAGAACCTGGTTCTTATCTTTGAGGTACAGGCTTCTTCTTTTCTCTTTTCTTTTAGTGTTTTTAATAAAATATGGAAAATGGGGAAAAATCCTAAATTTTGGAAGTACACGCCGTGTACTTTTTCCACACGCCGTGTACTTATGGCCGTGTAGGGGTGAGTACACGGGGCGTGTAGCCATGTCGGTGACAAAGGGTGTAGGAACTGACTACACACCGTGTAGTGGTCCTGTACACGCCGTGTAGTTAGTTGGCAGGCTAAACAGTAAGGTGGTGGAGTAGCCGCCATCTGGGTGATAGTACACGCCGTGTACTCAAAAGTACATGTTGTGTACTCATGTCGATGGGTGAACAGTATGACGGTGCTTCCAGAGGAACAGTTAAATGAAGGGAGTACATGCCATGTACTTGGAAGTACACACCGTGTACTTTGTTTTTTTTTGTTTTTTTGCTTAAATCGTGCAATAGCCTCCCCTGTTCACAGGGAAGGCTTAGAACGGGAGGAGAGCTCGGGAGAGGATGGCTGAACCATCGAAGATCCACCGGGTGTTCGTTTGGAATCTGATTCCACCTCAGATGATCTCGTTGGAACCACACGGGTAATCCCTCTCTTCTCCTAGCGTGTTGCTTACCAATTCTTCTCCTAATGGGAGTTATTTGAGTTTAAGCGAGTTTTGTTCTTCGTCATATCTACGTCATTCGTAGGCATTTCTGGAGTCGACGTTCGGGTATACCGCCCGTTGGAGTATAAGGTAGGTGGCTTGGTGTTTAGTTTTCCAACTGTTGTGTGTTTTGTGCGTTTTTGTGCCACGAACCCACGTTGGGGTATTGTGTGGCTGAGGCCGTGGATATTTTAAAAACCTAGAAGTGAATAGGTAATTAAATTTGATATTAAAATGTTGTTTGGGATCGTTGCTTGGATCCAGGGCTATCCCGAGGGGTGTGTTCCTCTGTTTAGCCGTTTGGCTAGGATACCCGAGGGTATGCCATGTTTATTTATGCATTACTTTTGCCTTGAGAGGAATTGTATTTAAATTGCATGTTTATATGTTGGGCATGGCCTGGTTACTTATGCCTGAGGGCGGTGTTTACTATATCCTGAGGGCGTGACTGTATTATCCTGAGGGCGATGTTCTATTTCCTCCTGAGGGCAACCTTTCGTGCCTGAGGGCTTGACTTCTATGCCTGAGGGTGACACTTCGTATGCCTGAGGGTGATAATTCTGTTACGCCTGAGGGAAATGCCTGAGGGCGATATTCTGTATAGCCTGAGGGCGTGGTTCACTATATTAGCTTGAGGGCAAGATACTGGTTGGCCTGAGGGCTTGGTGCGGTTGAGCATATAATGATACCAAATTAAATGGATTAAATAAATAATTAAATGGAAATATAACTAGTAAGTTAGTTACTTTTGAGTACTGCTTGGTTTATTGCATTTTATTATTGTACATTGTTGTTGCATGCTTACACACAGTTGGGAACGGGCCTTTGGTGGGTGCCTACGGAGATATATTTCTCACACCCTATTTGGGTCATGATTTTCAGCCCAAACATATTACGTTGTTGCAGGTGTTGATAGGGGAAAGAGTCCCTATACAGGTACATGATTGCTGCTGAGGAGTAGGAGGGCATGGGACCAAGCCTAGGCTCGCGATGCCGCTGCCAGCTATTTTTCTTTGTATTATTGTACTCTGCTTTTGTTGTACTGTATTGATGTATAACATGTTCTGGTTTTTTTCTTAGAACTTGTGACATGTAGCAACATTATTTATATATTGTTGGTTATATCCACTTCTGTTGTTTTTTTCACTTGTGTATGGTTTACTGCTTCCGCTGTTGATGTATGTTTTATTCTATATTCCGCTTTGCTACACTTTGACAAATGAGGGCATAGTTTCCCCACTATCATACCTAGGCCCTCGCTGCTAGTCGGCAGCCTCTGGAATTTGGGGAAATGCGCTTGAGGTCACGTGGCGAACCGGGTTTGGGGCACCCATTGAGTGGCACCCAAAACCGGGACGTTACAGGAGCCAAGGTCATGTAGATTCGGACCTTCTTATTTGGAGTTGTGGAAAGTGATATCTTTGTTTTCTTTTGATCTAGAGCGGAAATCTTTGATTGGTGATCTCCCTCCAGTTTTCATCGATTTTCCCAATGTGTTCCCTTCTAACTTCTCTAGATTCCCACTAGTAAGAGAGGTGTATTTTTCTATAGAATTAGTGTCTAGTACTCAAACAATGTCTATTCCCTCTTACATCATAGAACTATATGAAATTAATGAGTTGAAGGATCAGTTGGATGATCTTCAAGAGAAATGATTTATATGCCTGTGTGTGTCACCTGAGGTAGTGTCGGTTCTCTTTTCTAAGAATACTGATGGTTTACTGGACTTTCTGTTGATTATCTAAAACTCAATCGAGTTAAAATAAAGAACAAGTATCCATTTCCATGGATTGATGATCTATTTGATTAGTATAATGTGGAAAAGTGCTTCTCAAATATTAATCTTTGATCCGGTTACCATTATTTGAGGATAAAAGAATATGACATTAATAAAATCACCTTCTAGAGTAGGTATGACCATTATGAGTACCTTATCATTCCCTTTGGTCTGACCAATTCTCTTTCATTTTTCATGGATTTAATGAATAGGATTTTCCATGATTATCTTTATACCTTTGTGGTAGTCTTTTTAGATTACATCATTGTTTACTCTAATGTTGAGGAGGATCATGTGCGTCATCTAAGAATAGTTTTGGAATTGTTGAGAAATCACTGACTTTATACCATGATTTTGAAATGTGATTTCTAGATTCATAAATTGAAGTTCTTCAGAAACATGTTGTAAAAACATGGAATATAAGTTGATCCTAAGAAGGTGAAGGTTTTTATGAGATGGGAAAAACTAAAAAATGTTTTCAAGATTTAGAGATTCTTGGGTCTAGCTGGGTATTATTGCTGGTCAATTAAGGACTTCTCAAATTTGGAATCCCCGATGACTTCTCTAACTTGAAAGGGAGTAAAGTTTCCTTGGGATGAAAAATGTCAGAATACTTATGTTGAGTTAAAATTTCTTTTGATGACTGCATCGGTGCTGACTCTTCCAGAGGTCGGGCGGGGCTATGTGGTCTTCTGTGATGCATTGGGTTTAGATTTGGGATGAGTTACTATGAAGCGTGATAATTTAATTACTTATGGATCTCATAATCTTAGGGAACATGAGAAGAATTATCGAACCCATGACATTGAACTTGTAGTTTTGATGCACGCACTTAAGAGTTAGCGGCATTACCTTTACAGAGAAAGGTTTACCATGTATTCAGACCATAACATCTTGAGTTCTATCTTTTCTCAAAAATATTTGAATCTCTACCAGAGGAATTGGGTGGAATACTTGAAATCTTTCGACTTCGACATCACATATACCCTAGGGAAAGTTAATGTCCTCCTAGAAGATTTGAGTAGGAAAATTCCAACTCAGGCTGTGAAAAAATCTTCAGAAGAGTGAAACTTGATGGCTCTATTTGCACACTTTCATATTGGATTCCAGGAATCATGGGATGAGGTTTCTTTGGAAAGTGTTTAGTTTACCTACACTCTTATCGAGATTATTCTTCTGGAACAGCATCTTGATGATGAGTTCCATATAATTAGAGACTATCTTTGTGGTGGTAATACCATGCATGATTAGTCATTCTCCATCGAGGGAATTCTATGCTATTGTAATTTATTTTTTGTTCTATTAGCGGTGAAGAAATATTTTATGGGGGATCTCTATAATTCCTAGTGGGTAGTGCACCCAGGAACAACAAAGATGTTATATGACATGCGGCATCAATTTTTGTGGCCAAGTATGATTCAAGGCATTGCTAAATTTGTCTCTCATTGTTATATGTTCCAACAGGTCAAGGTCGAGCACCAAAAGCCTTCCGGTTTACTTCAACCACTTCCAGTGCCTACTTGGAAGTTAGATGGGATCTCTATGTACTTTTTTCTTAGGTTACTATGTACCCAGATAAATAATAATGTGATATGGTTTGTGATGGATCAGATATCAAAATTTAATCATTTTATACACATTCATGATACAGGAAAGGTTGAGGAGTTGGGTAATATCTATGTGAAATAGATTATTCATTTGCAAGGATTTCCATCTAATATAGCCTCTCATAGGGATCCTTAGTTCACTTCTCATTTTTATAGAGGCCTTCAGGAGGAACTGGGATCTCAGGTCCTTTTGAGTTTGTCATACCATCCGTATTCGGATGTACAAACAGAAATAGCTATAAAAATTCTTGAGGATATTCTTAGTGCATGAGATATTGACTTTGGTGTATCTTAGGATGATCATTTGGAGAATTTTGAGTTTTCATATAACAATAATTACCATTCCACAATCATAATGGATTCTTTTGAGGCCTTATGTGTCCAAACTTGCAGATCTCCGTTGTGTTGGTCAAAGATTAGTGAAAAAATTTGGTTAGACCAAGCTTGGTTTGAGAGATTATAGCAAAGATTCAGATGATTTTCATAGAATTCTGATAGAATAGAGATGTGATAGGTCTTATGTTGATCGCCTCTATAGACCATTGGAATTTTCAATTGGTGACCAGGTGTTCTTGAAATTTTCACCCTGATTGGGTCATCGACAACTTGGGAGGTAATGGAAATTTTCTCCTCATTTTGTGGGACCTTTTGAGGTTGTTGAGAAGGTGGAGAAAGTTTCTTACCATTTATCACTTCCATTGTAGTTGATGTCGATACATAACTTTTTCCATGTATCACATCTATGAAAGTATCTATCTGATCCATCTCATGTTATGAGTTGGAGTGATCTTAAGGTTGAACCTGATTTATCTGTGACTGAATGGATAGTTAGGATAGTTGATTCAAAAACCAATGTAATTCATGGGAGGAAGATACCTTTAGTACATGTTCTATGGTGACATGGTTCTTATTTACATGAGGCATGGGAGAGGGAGGCACTAATGAGAGATTAGTGGCCTCATATTTTTGGCATAGAAGCTTCTAAGTATGCTTTCTAGAAACAAAAGGTTTCTATGGTGGGTAGGTTATAACATCCTATTACTATTTTCTAGTATTCCTAAACCCCTCTTTTTATCATGCTTGAGTTGGGTTTCATTTAAGGATGAATCATGTGAAGTTTTTAAAGTTTTTAAAGTTTATGGACTAGTTCATGGTTGGCACACGGTTTTCCCAAACTGTATTCCCTCTCAAGGAAAATCGCGCAAACCCAGGAAATGGGATTTTTCACAGTTGGCGCATGGTTTTAAAAATTGTATTCCCACTTGGGAGAAACTATGAAACCCATTTAAAATAGGCACACGGCCAGGGTTCATAGTTTGGTCTAACTATGCAGTCCTTCCTAAGAAACTATGAAACCCTTCTTAGGAAACCATGCGTATGGGGTTTTTAATCCGAAAATTAATTTTTAAAAGACTTGAAACCCCTCTTTTAGGTCCCTAATGGACCTGTATGACCCAGAATAATTTTCTCCTTCCAAGAGATCTCCCAATAGTGGTTTGTATCCCCTCTTCACCCTCCTAAAATTAGATCGAAGCTTGGTTAATGGTGGTTGATCCTCTCCCGATTAGTTTCCTATTCCCATTCAATTTCTTTTCCTATCTAGGGTTTTTTAGATCTTTTTATTGATTGGAGGATCAAATATCCTCTTTTTTGGGATCCTAAGCCTAGTAATGATTCCTAGTTTTCATTTTCATCATTCTCCATTGGAAAATACCAATTAGGGTTCGGAGTTTCGAGATCTAGAGATTCTGAGGTAGGTGGTTCCATCATGATGCCCAATTTTAATTAACCCTAAATTTCTTGATTTAAATTAAATTATTTATTTAAATTCAATTTCTAGTATAAATGAAATTGATTTCAATTGATTGATTAAAAACCTAACTCTATTGAATTGGGGTTTTTAGAAATTGAATTTTATCATGAAATTCGAAAACTCGCAATTTCATTGAATTGGGGTATGATTGTGAAATTGATGGAAATTGTGGAGATTTATATTTTTTAATTTAAATTATGAAACTGATGGAAATTTTTTCAATTAAATTTTTGAATTTAATTGTGGGAAATTAATTCTGGGAATTGAATTGTGAAATTGAATTGTGAATTGATTTCAGATTATTATTTGTGAAAATAGATTAAAAATGGATTAAAAATGGTTTTTATAGAAACCATTTTATTTTATCTTAGAAAAAAGGCATGTTTTTTAATAAAAACCCATTTTGGGTTTTAAATGGAAAATTGGCATATTTAAATTGAAGAATGGGATAAATTGTATTTTAAGCAGTCTGAAAGTAAATTGCTCATCGTTGATCTGTTATTATAGTACATTCAAGCCTTGGGTATTTAGTGAGTTATTGGATAGTAATCTATGATTTAAAATGTTCTAAAATATAAATACATCACATCACATCCCTGATAGGATTGTGATGAAGTCTCCTTTGACTATACTAAAGGTATGTGTGTATACACATATTTTCATGTCACCTTGAGTGTGTGGAGTCCCTTATCTTGGAACTATTATACCTTTTAGGCATATGAACATGCTTCTAGCTTGTTTGTATTTGAAATGAATATATTTCATTTTTGAAAACTATTTTACATGCCTTGGGAATTTATATAAATATTTGTATATAAAATGTTTTATTAAGCTATTTTTTTAGAAATGTTCCATCATTTGAAGAGTGCAACATTTGTTTAAAATTATTTCCAGAATTTGAAATATAAAGCATAAATTTCTTTAATTATTGAATTTCAAACTTGTTTGTTTAAAAATGTAAATCTCTATTTGGTTAATTAAATGTTGGAATCTATTATGGAATCCTTGGTGATACCCTACTAGGATTTTAGCTCACACCCTACCTATGACTTCGGGTGTTTGTAGATTATCTCCTTCCAGGTTCGAGTAAGGGTAAATCACCACTTGGAGGTGGTTCTAGCAATTGATATGTGGGATTGGTGAGTTGTGTCCATTGGTACTTGGATATTTTTTCATGTTTTTTGGTACTTTTTTATAGTACTTTGGGTTGTTATACCTGTTTGACTTCTGGTAAATTTCTCACTGTGGAGTTTTTCTTGTATGCATACTGACTTATTTTTATTTACTACCATAATGTTTGTAGAAAAATCATTACCACGTTCATTTTTTATAATGTTGGTTGCTAGTTGCCAACCCGTGGGGATCAGTAATTCCCTTCAGTCCATGTCAGGACCAGGTAAGTTATTGGGTTACCAGGGTGCCTTGGATGGTTCATGATAGATCCTCAGGCAGCAGTGGATTTTTTAGAGTCAGTGGTCTATGTTTTTAGGATTATCTAAACACTGACAGATCATATGGTTGTGCTGGCAGCCAGTCTTTTCCATAGATCAGTAGGTTAATAGTGGAGTCTAGTTACATAGATGCACGATGATTTCACACTCTTATGGGATGACTTCTAGCAATTGTTCTGTGAGTACTACCACTCTTACTTATGCTCAGTATAAATTTCAGATCTTATGGAGATTCATCAGGGAGGGATGATAGTGGTTGAGTATGTATTGAGGTTCAAAGACCTTACCCGATACTCCCTTGACATGATCTTTGATGGATACTTCCAAGCACGGAAGTTTGACCAGGGACTCTATAGAGAGATATGTGCCAACGTGGTTCCCTTATGCATCCGCACCTATGTCATGGTGATGGAGTGAGTGCTAGTGATAGATATATTTATGTTAGATGGATTATAGGCAGCTAGAGCTAGTATTGATTATCACAGAGCTGAGTTTTCTATAGTAGCTAGCAGATAGTTGGTGGGATCTCAGCACAGGAGGTCACTTCACAATCAAACTCGGGTATATGGTCATGTGGTACAGTGACAGCATAGGGCATTCGGGCAACCTAGAGGGGATCGGTTCTATTCTTGTGATGTGAGAGGTAACATAGCATGTGACTGACTGACCATACATGATGAGGAGTATAGGAAGGTAGCGGATGAACCACCATGGTAGAGGCAATGTCATGGTCAGGGATATCCCAGGTGAGGACACGGTGGTCCCCAGGGAGGAAGATCTAGAATATGAGAAGGAGGGGATATGGGTGGTGGATAAATCTATGATATCCTTCCTCCACCACCACTAGGTGACCCATAATAGTATTAGGGAGATGTTGGCTAGGACTAGGAACAGCATCAGGATTTGGAGGCTTATGGCCCCATAGTGCACGAGATGATTAGAGGCATGATCTATGTTTATTCTACTCATTCTTCAATATTAGTAGACACTGA
The DNA here is from genome assembly GCA_963277665.1 of Viscum album. Lineage (NCBI taxonomy): Eukaryota > Viridiplantae > Streptophyta > Magnoliopsida > Santalales > Viscaceae > Viscum > Viscum album. The sequence continues at coordinate 677,354,827 of OY728128.1, read as the reverse complement.
TTTCAATCATTCCTACATATCTATACTTTGGGTGTGAGAGATAGATCTCTTATTTGAGGTGTTATCCTAGCAACTTTTTCTTGAGGTTTCTACAGGGAACACTTCTTCTGTGTCATTAATCTACTAGTAGTGAGAGTTATCGCATGGTGGAGCGAGGTTCATGTGGGAACTTTTGGTCATCAGAATGAAACCAAATGATGTCATCTTGTGTATGGATTTTTTTTCCACGTTCTGATCCAAGATTTATTGTCACCACAGAAGATTTAGATGCCTACTAACTGATTATATTGGATTTACCTTTATGGTTGAAAGTGATCTCATGGAATGATGAGCGGGTTTTACAAGTAGGAGGTTGCATCCCATATCCTATCAGTTTGTGAGTATATCCCTTAGTTAATTAGGCTCTCTAAGAATCTGTATTCTTTCAATTATGCAGAATTATATGGACAAATTCCTCGAGACATTCTTGGACTACCTCTGAGGTGGTAGATGGAGTTTTACATCGACTTACATCTTGAGACAACTTTGATATCTTCTACAGAATATTTCATGGCCTCTACTGAGCTCTAGGAGCTGCCGTTACAGTTTTAAGACCTTCGAGTCTATTAAATTGTTTCCCTAGGTATCTCAAGTGTTTTTCATGAAAAAGGTGGATGATAACTTGTGATTTTTAGTGGATTATCATAGCCTAATCTAGGCCACAATAAAGAACAAGTACCCCTTTTTGAGGATTGACGACCTCTTTAACCAATTTTGAGACACGAGATGGTTCTCAAATATCGATCTCGGGTTTGACTACCACCAATTGAGGTTCATTAAGGATGATATTCCAAAATTGTCATTTTGATGTCGTTATAGAAACTATGAGTTCCTAGTGATTCCCTTTGGTGTAACGAATTCCCCCGCTGTGTTTATGGATTTGATTAATAGGATCTTCTAGTCATACTTGGACCAGTTTTTGAATGTCTTCATCTACAAAATACTCATCTACTCTACATCATAGGAGGAGCATGCAGAGAACTTGAAGATGGTTCTAGATTTTCATTTAGAACACCATTTTATGGGAATCTCTTTAAGCTTTAGTCATGGATTCATATGGTTTACTTTCTGGGGAATGTCATTTTTGAGCAGGGTATTGTCATGGACCCAGCTAAGATCGATGTAGTGCTTTCTTGGGAGCCACCCAAGAACCTTTCATAGGTATAGATATTTCTTGGCTTTGTAGGGTACTATAGGTAGTTTGTGCCATAATTCACTAGAATTTCAGCCACTTTGACTATACTGACATGGAAAGGAAAGTTGTTTACCTGGTAAAAATAGTGTCAGACGGCCTTTGAGAATTTGAGGATGAGGATAACGAGTGCTCCAGCATTGAGACTACTAGAGGAGGATGTGGAGTACATGGTGTATTGAAATGCCTCAAGAACTGGAATTGGATCGTGCTAATGTAGCGGCAGGCAGTTATCACATACGGGTCGAGCCAGTTGAGACCCCATGAGCAGAACTATGTGAATCATGACCTAGAGTGGGCAGTGGTAGTCTTTTCCTTGAGGATGTAGAGACACTAACTTCTAGGGGAGTGCTTTGTGGTTTAATTAGACCATCGGAGTCTCATGTACGTTTTCATGCAGAGAGACTCGAACCTTAGATAGTGGCACTGGTTGTAGTTCCTACAAGACTATAACTTTGAGATAGTTTATACTCTATGGAAGGGTGAAATCATAGTAGATTCCCTTAGTAGGAAGTCCCAGGATCACATGGTGTAGGAGGATTTGGAGTAGTTAGCCTCTCAGCAGCTGACCATAGTGGAGTAGGAGGGTACAACTTTTCTTTAGTCGGTGGTGTTGACTCCTCTACTTCTCGAGCATGTGAGAGAGTCCCAGTTGAGAGACATAGAATTTTAGGTCTTATGTAATCATATATCCATGGGGGATTCACCAAATGAATATTCTGAAGGAAGGAATCATGTCATATTTTTCTAGGGCTAGATGATGATTCCATTAACGATGTGGGAGGAGGTGATGCGAGAGTTCCACACTTCTCCCCTAGCTGTACATCCTGATGTGGGGAAGATGTATAGAGACCTTCATCAGTAGTTTGGTGGTTCAACATGAGACTGATCGTAGTTGAGTTCATCTCTTAGTTCCTCATATGTCAGTAGGTAAAGGTTGAGCACCAAGTTTCGGCAGGTTTGTTGTGGCCCTTTGAGATCCTGGAGTGGAAGTGGGATGGTATATTCATGGACTTTGTGATAGGGCTTTAGTGAATAGAGAAAGGTCATGATTCCATCTGGGTGATAGTTTACTGACTCACCAAGTCAATACACTTTCTTGCTATTAGGGAGTAGAGTATAGTGGAGAGTTTGTGGAAGTTGTACATATGGAATATTGTTTACCTTCATGGGGTTCCCTTGATGATTATCTTCAATCATGATGTGCAGTTTACATCACAATTGTGGAGAGACCTATAGGATGGTTTTGGGACCCAAATGAGGATGATTACACTCTTTCACCCCCAGACTAATGGGTAGTCTGAGTGCACTATTCAGGTGTTGGAGGTTATGCTAATAGATTGTGTGTTAGACTTTGGTCGAAGCCGAGAGGATCACTTGCCCTTGGTAGAGTTTGTTTACAGCAACATATACCACTCTACTATCGGCATGGCACCTTTTGATGGTCTGTACAGGAGACCCTAAAAGTCACCCTTGTTCTGGACATAGATCATAGAGACATCTCTTGTGGGTCCAGAGATGGTGCAGGTAAAGGTCCGGGCCATCCATGAGCAGATGAGGATAGCTCAGAGCAGGTAGAAATATTATGCAGATCATCTTCATATTCCCTTGGAGTTCGAGTAGGGAGACTACATTTTCCTGAGAGTCTCCCCACAAAGAGGATTGTAGAGGTTCGATTGGGGAAGAAAGTTATCCATGAGGTTCATCAAGTCATTTGAGATCGTGCAGACGGTTGGCGATGCTGCTTACCACCATTCCCTACCCCCAAAATTAGAGCAGGTGCACAATGTCTTCCACATGTCACAATTGAGGAGATATATAAATGATCCCACACACATCATCAACTAGGACGAGCTGGATATTGAAGATGGAGCCACCTTCACGGATCACCCGATGGTGATCGAGGATCGATAGAAGAGGACACTATGTGGATAGATCATCCCCTTGATTTGCATGTTATGGCAGTACAGGAACATGCAGGAGAGCTCCTGAGAGTGGGAGAGCCAGATGAGGGATCAGTATACTGAGTTGTTAGTTTAGTTTTTCTTTTCGGGGACGAAAAACTTGAAGGATGGTATGATGTAGAGACCCTCTTTTTTCCTTGTAAGACTTTGAAATATTTTTATATATTTTTTCAGAGCTAGGCACTGAGACGGTATTCAATTCTGGGGCCCAGTGTGTACATAATTAATTTTATAAAAATATTTTATATATTTTATATTGCACATGAACAGTTCCTTAAATAAAATGGGATAACTCTTAAACAGAAGATCGGATTAGAAATCAGAGACCAAGGTTGAGTCTCAAATGTAATTTTTACCCTAAGCATGACATAAAATTGGTCGTCACAGGATGTTCAGATATAGAAACCATTGGCAGGTGCATTAAATTAAAACAAATAAATAATTTTATTTATTTCATTAAATGACCTAGACTTAGCCTTCTCTATAAATATAATGTTATAGTGGATCGTCAGGGTCATCCACATAACCCTGGGACCATTGAGAGGAGATTTCTTCCACCCTCTGTTGATGAATCAAGATCATGTGACAATGAACAATTGGATCAAGGTAAATCGAAGTGTGGCGAACGCAAATGATCTTACTCCTTTGTTAGATATTGCATTATTCATCAGTGAATATTCCAATCTTAATGTAGGACTTTTGTTTTCGGATTTTATCCCCATTTTGTTTAGTTATTCAAAAATTCCCTAATTGAGATACATAAATTTGGTTAATACTTCTCTTTTGATCTTCGTTGGGATTATTCAAATCACTGACTTCTTTTCTTCGTGATTGTGCAAATTTTATCATCAAATTAATCATCAGTATCACCTCTTCTCACTGTTACCCCTCTCCCCTCTTATATATATATATATATATATATTGTAATACACCCTTTCTCCCGGTAAGCGAAGGACGGCCGGCCAAGCTATGCCCAACGATGTTTATGAGGGGCAGCAGATCGGGAATCATTCATCTAGGTGTAGTGTCCAGTTGCGATCAGCGGAGAAGGTGTGATGCACAGGCACAGGAGGCGGTGCATTTTCTGGGTAGCGGCGTGCAAGGAGTTGTACGCATTTAGGTTTTAATAGGGGAAAGCGTGGAAATAGGTTGAAGATGATATGAGAGAGAGTTAGAATAAATGAATAAAATAAAATAGATAAATAAAATGAAAAGAAAACAAATAATTGGGAGGAGTGGCGCGCGACGGATATTTTAGGAGGGTAGGGTTTTTTTTAGTTTTATGGGGTAGGGTTTTATAATATTAGGAAAATGGGTTTGTTCAGCACCACTTGAAGTGGCGCTTTGACCCCACTCCACCCCCAACCCCCATTTATATATATATATATATATATATATATATATATATTTATTTATTTATTTATTTATAAATATAAGAAATTTATTTATTTATAATAAATACATGAATAAATAAATTATAATAAATTATATTTTTTATAATAAATTTATTTATTTATATTTATTATAAATATAACACATACATTAATTATAATATATTTATTATAATTATATATTTATTCTATTTATAATTATAATTTTATTATAATTTTATATTTATTATATTTATAATTATGTAATTATTATAATTAAAATTATGGAATTATAATAAATTTATAATGATAAAAATAATAACTATAATAAATATATAATTATGATAAATATATAATAATAAATTATATAATTATAATAAAAAATATAATAATTATATAATTATAATAAATGTAATAAATATATATATTTATGATAAATGTAATAAATATAATAAATGTAATGTATATATATAATAAATTTATTTACTATCATAAATATAATTACTAAAATAAGTAAAATAAATATATAATTTAAATAAATCATAATTTTAAATAAATTTTAATTATTATAAATTATTTTAATTTTAAATTATTATAAAATAAATGTAGGTTTATTATAATAAATAAATGTATATTTATTATAATAAATAAACATTTATAATAAATGTATATAAAATTATAATAAGTATATAATTACAATAAGTATATAATTACAAATATAACAAATCCATAATTATAATTAATATATAATTATTATTAAATATCTAAATTTATTATATTTATAAATTATAAATATATAATTGTAAATAAATAAATTATTAATAAATTATATATCTTTTATAAATATATACATTTATTATATTTATAGATTATTAATATAGAACTGTAAATAAATAAATTATACATTATTAATATATAATTGTTAATAAATTATAATTATTATAAATTATTTTAATTTTAAATTATTATAATTGCAAATAAATTATAATTGTAAATAAATTATAAATGTAAATATATTTTACATATAATTGTAAATAAATTATAATTGTAAATATAATTTACATATAATTATATACTTATTGTAATTATATACTTATTATAATTTTATATACATTTATTATAAATGTTTATTTATTATAATAAATATACATTTATTTATTATAATAAACCTACATTTATTTTATAATAATTTAAAATTAAAATAATTTATAATAATTATAATTTATTTACAATTATGATTTATTTAAATTATATATTTATTGTACTTATTTTAGTAATTATATTTATGATAGTAAATAAATTTATTATATATATATATATATTACATTTATTATATTTATTACATTTATCATAAATATATATATTTATTACATTTATTATAATTATATAATTATTATATTTTTTATTTATTATATTAATATATTTATTATTATTATATATTTATCATAATTATATATTTATTATAATTATAAATTTATTATAACTATATAATTCTATTCATGATAATTATAATATTATAAGGAATATAAAATTATAAAAAATATATCATTATAATAAATGTATAATTATAAATATAATAAATATATAATTATAAATATTATTATATATTTATTATTTTTATTTTATTATACATTTATTATAATTAATATTTACTATAATCATATAATTATTATATTTTTGTATTTATTATATTTATATTTCTCTAATTATTATAATTGTACATTTATTATATTTATATATTTAGTACTATTATATATTTATCATAATTATATATTTATTATAGTTATTATTTTTATCATTATAAATTTATTATAATTCCATAATTTTAATTATAATAATTACATAATTATAAATATAATAAATATAGAATTATAATAAATGTATAATTATAAATAGAATAAATATATAATTATAATAAATATATTATAATTAATGTATGTGTTATATTTATAATAAATATAAATAAATAAATTTATTATAAAAAATATAATTTATTATAATTTATTTATTCATGTATTTATTATAAATAAATAAATTTCTTATATTTATAAATATATAATTATATATATATATAAGTAAATGGGGGTTGGGGTGGAGTGGGGTCAAAGCGCCACTTCAAGTGGCGTTTTGCCCCAAATTTGTTCAGCGCCACTTCAAGTGGCGCTGAACAAACCCATTTTCCTAATATTATAAAACCCTACCCCATAAAACTAAAAAAAAACCTACCCTCCTAAAATATTCGGCGCGCGACCCGCATGGAGCAAAAGGGGGATGGGTGAGCATGCCCTCTCTTGAGTATTTTTATCTGTTTTTTGAAAAAAAAAATGCATGTAGATTATAAATATTTTCAAACCTGCAGCTCAAAGGAGATTGGGCCCTTACCGCCTTTGGGTTTTTTCACTCGGGCCAAAGGCGGCAAGGGATTTACCGCCTTTGTACAAAAGAAAAAAAATCTTATTTTAAATATACATGTTTTCATATTTAAAATTTTTATTTTTCTTTTGTTTTGTTTTATTTATATATATATAACAAAAAATTTAAGCAAAATTGATTTATTATTTTATATCCAGCATTACTGTCATTAAATTAATCTAGAATTCTAACATAAACCGTCACTTAGGACTCTTTTATAAGAGGGTTTTCCCTGTAAATCATTCTAGATTTTTGATATGGGATTCAGGTTCTCCCTTTACTATGCATAATTAATAATATATTATTATTAATCATTTTTAATTAATTAATAATAATTATTAAGTACTAATAAATAATAATTAAATATTAATGGTTCCTACTAAATATTAATAATTAACTAATTTATATTAATAATATTTTAAATAATTTTAATTAATTCTATTAATTGATATTTAATAATATTATAAAATAACTAATTAATTTCTAAATAGTTAACAATAAATAATAGGTTTTAATTAAGTAGAAATTAAATAATATATAATGAATGAAAAAAAATATTAATAATATCTAAATAATAAATAATAATTATATAATGCATAATAATTATTATTAATTAGTAAGTAAAGAATAATTTTAAATATTTTAGAAATTAATATTGTTAAATAGTAAATATAATTATTTAATTAATATTATTTAGTAATTAATATTAATTACCAACAATTATTTAATTAAATAATAATAATTTAATAATTAATTAATTAATCATTACTATTTTAATAATTTAATATTAATTAATTAATGCCCACTGGGTCTTCGGACCAAAATATATATAATGTAATAAAACAGTTGGTTGGGTGGGTTATCCCTTGCAGGGGCTATGACCTACCTTTCTAGAATGTGTGTGTACAGTGTGTGTGTGTGTGTGTGTTTAATGTAATTGTACCCCCAATAACCTAATATAATAACTAATAATTATATTATTATTTTTACTAACTTAAATTATAATTTTAAATGTTTATTAGCAATGAATATTAAATAGTAATTAATATTTATTGGAGATTAATATTAGTAAATTGTAAATAATATTATTTAATTAATATTTATTAGTAGTTAATATTAATACTGTCAAAAAATATATATCGATTAGTAATTAATATTAATTATCAAAAATCAGTTAATTAATTAATACTAATGTAATAATAATAAATTAACAATTGGTAATTTAACAATTTAACAATTATTATTAATATTTAGTAACTAAATAATAATTTTAAATATTTATTAGTAATTTTTTAATAATAATTAATAATATTTAATAATTAATTAGTTAATTAGTAATTACTATTATTAATAAGTAATTAAATAATGCTTAATTACTAATTAATTAATAACTATTAACTATTAGAAATTTATTAGTAATTAATAGTATTAATTAATATTGTTTAAAATATTAATAATATAAATTATCTAATTATTAATATTTAATAGTTAATTATCATTTATTAGTAATTAATATTTATTATTAGTTGATTAAAAATGATTAATAATAATATATTATTACTTCTACATGGGAAAGAGGGAGTCTGGATCCCCCATCGGAAATTCAAAATGATTTTTAGGGCAAACCCTTTTATAAAAGGGGGTCATGGGTGATGGTTTATGTCGGAATTTTTGTAAGTTCCCATCTTTTTTTTCAGGCGTGCAACAGGAATAAGTGAATTATTGTGGAAGATTGTTTGAATTTAATTCACGGTTTAAATTAATTCGAAACCTCAAAAATTTACACCCCTATAAGTGGTTTTCACCGCATAAAGACGTGTCACAAAAGTAGATTACGCCCCCTGTAACTTTCTTTCACCATGTATCGACATATCATGAAATTGAATTACACCACAGGTGATTATATTACACCGTGTGTAACTAGATTACACCGCGTGTAATTAGATTACACCGCCTATAATTAGATTACACTGAGTGTAATTAGATTACACCGCCTGTAATTAGATTACACCGCCTGTAATTAGATTACACCGCCTGTAATTAGATTACACCACATGTAATTAGATTACACCACCTGTAATTAGATTACACCATGTGTAATCTTTATTAATTGTTTTTTAAAAGGTTTGATGGGATTTCACTCAAAAAAGGGGGAAATGAGTTATGATTCTTACACAACCTGCAATGGGAATTCACGTCATGTAATTTTGACACCTAGAAAATTAAAAATGTGTATCCAGCGTCACGTAAACCTTCGCACATGCCTTTATTTGTTAAAGATGCTCTGTGTACCATCATATTGGACCAAAACTTCTCTGTGCACCTTTACCTTGGACCAAAACTCCTCTGCGCATTGCAATCTTCGACTGAAGACCCTCTGCGCACCTGCCACCTTGATGTGGGTCTTCTGCAGTTGATTTACAGGATTCTGCTTCAGTCCAAATGTGATCTCACATCAGATCTTGGATATCCTGACCTAGATTTTTAAGGTATGTCTACTGGTTATTAATCTACTTCTAGATACGTTGCTAACAGGTTGTCTAGTTCTTATTAAGAAGAATCCAGAAGTTGATTGTTATCGCAGATGTAGGGGTTTTCTTCACCACTTACTCCACTTTCAAGGAGTCAGATCTAAATCCTATTCTTTGATGAGTTCTTGAATGATCACTCTCAATTTAGGGATATTTTTTTTAGAACGTTCTTCATCACCGATCTCGAGGTAGGTGGTCTAAAATTCAAATCTCATAATCTTAATTACAATTATGTGTATGTAATTGTAGGATTTCTATTAGATGTTTAACAATTGAATTCTTTATTAAATTAATTAATTTAGTGAATTAATTAATTAAAGTAAATGTGAAGGTGGGATATTTAGATTTTAGATCATGAATAATTAACTGTTAAATTAATTATGGAGTAATTGAGATTGTTGAACATGATTAATTAATTGTAGAATTAATTAATGGGTATGGTTGGGTCTATGAAATTGTTGTGTTTGAATAATTAATTATAGGATTAATTATTAGATATTGTTGTGATTAGGAAATTGTTGAAGGATTATTTAATTTTTGAATTAAATAATAGTATTTAATATGATTAATTAATTGTGGAATTAATTAATAGAACTTACAAAAACAATTAATTGGTGAAATAATTGAAAGGGGTTGAATATGATTAATTAATTGTGAATTAATTAATGAGAGTTGACATGGACAATTAATTGGAGAATTAATTAAAAGGGTTGAATATGATTAATTAGTTGTGAATTAATTAATGAGAGTTGACATGGATAATTAATTGGAAATTAATTGAAAGTGGTGAATACGATTAATTAATTGTGAATTAATTAATTGGAGTTTACATGTACGTGAGCAATTAATTGGTGAATTAATTGTAGGGAATGCATATGATTAATTAATAGGGGAATTAATTAATTCAATGGACATGCGAAATTAATGGGTGAATTAATTATAGGGAGTAAATATGATTAATTAATTGGGGAATTAACTAATGCAATGGTTGTGAATAATTAATTGGTGAATTAATTGAAGAGATTGAGTTAGATTAATTAATCAGGGGTTAATTAATGGAAATGATTTGGATTAATTAATTAGTGAATTTATTAAGGTATGTAATGTTATGATTTATGAGTTGTATTAATTAATTGGAGAATTAATTAATAGGTATTGTTGTGTTGAAGTAATTTAACGAGTTAGATTAATTAATTAGTGAATTAATTAATGGGGATTGTTGTGATGGTGAAATTGAATGAATTAGATTAATTAATTGGTAAATTAATTAATGTAGTTCATTGGGATATTGAATTTATAAGACTGGATAATTAAATGTTGAATTAATTATGGGACAATGAGATTTTTATATTGGATAATTAATTGTTGAATTAATTATGGGATATTGAGATTGATGTTTTGAGATAATTAATTGTATAGTTAATTATGAGTTATTGAGATTGTGAATGAGATAATTAATTGTAGAATTAATTATTGGATTTCAATTTGTGGATATTTATTAATTGATGGATGAGTTAATTAATGGGATTGACGTACTTAATTAATTGGGGAATTAATTAAGGGGATTTGTGAGGTATGCTAATTGTTGAATTAGTAATGAAATTAATGTGATTAATTGATTGTTAAATCAACTAGAGGAATTGACATGATTAATTAATTTTCAAATTAATTAATGTTATTTATGTTATTAGTTAATTTTTGAACTAACTAACAGATGGGAAATGATTATTTAATTCTTGAAATAGATCTGATTAATTAATTAGTGAATTAATTAATTAGAAAGATATGGTTAATTAATTGTTGAATTAATTAACTGGAATGGATGTTATTAATTAATTGTCAAATTAATTAATGTACTTTGATAAATTAATTTATTAATTAATTACTAGAAGTAGTGGTGACTAATTTTGATAAGAGGATTAATGTCCTTTAATCATGGTTGATGAATGGGGTGTTAGACATGATGATCTACACCCATGATAATTATATAAATTCATAGTGTAATTGAGTAAATAATTGTGGAATTAATTATGGGATATAGATGGTACAAATTGAGATAATTAATTGGGGAATTAATTATGGGATATTTATTTCATGAGATGAATAATTAATTAGTGAATTAATTATGAGATACTAAATTAGTGTGTTTGAATAATTAATTGGTAAATTAATTATTGGATGTTGAGTTTTTGAAAAGATTAATTAATTGCCGAATTAATTAATAGACTTGGATTAATTAATGTATGAATTAATTAATGGTTGATTAATGGGTTTCTAGACATGATGATCTAGGATTATGAGGATATACATGCATGGTTTTTAAATGGGGCTAGACATAATGATCTACGTCAGTGAAAGATCTATCTGTACGGTTGAGAAATGGGGTGGTAGACATGACGATCTACACCAATGAGATATGCGCATAATAGAAAATTGGGGTGCTGGACATGATGTTCTATGACCATGATGTATACACATGATTGAGAATTGGGGTGATAGACATGACGTTCTATTCTCATGTTATATATGCAGGATTAATAAATTAGGATCTTGATATAGTGTTCCATACTCAAAACAATGGCACTCAACTATGGTTCCAAGTAGTCATAATAATGATATTTAAATGAAATAGATAATGAAATACCATTAGTTTAATTGAATTATGAATTGAATATGTAACATAGTTTAGAATCGGTGCGGGATGAAACTGGTATTGAGGTTTGGGTGTCCTCGGGAACCCATGGGTTTATGTATTCAAATAAAGGATAATTGAATAAATGTAAATAGTTTTCTTTATTACTTTTATTTTAGTATTTATACAATTGTATACACTATTATTTACTGGATTTGTTTTAGATATCTTTGGTGGTGGACTACTGGGTTGTCCTCACACCCTACTCAGGCTACCTGATCAGTACCCGAAGAGACTTTGCATTTTATGGAAAAGTTAAGGGAAAAGACCTATGCTAGATGGCTGAGTTGAGATAGAGCATAGTGAGGGACCTAGACTTGGTGTCGGGACCCGGGTTTTTCATATTGAAAATTAACACATACTTAGCATGGCATATCTATTTTTTAGTTTTGACATTGTGCTTCATGCTTTGGTTATCATTAGATATTGGTATTGTTTATGATCATATGTTTCTACTATTGTTTATTTATTCCCACTGATGTATTACACTGAAAAAGGAAAAAAAGAGGGTATAGTCTCCTCATGATTGACTAATCAGACCCTCAATGCTATTCGGAAGCCTCTGGAATATGGGGAGGCATGCTTAAGGTAATGTGGTGGTACGGCTTGGGGAACTAGTTCATAGAACCTGGGCTGGGATGTTACAAATTGGTATCAAAGATCCATTTTTCTTTTCTTCTTCTTTTTGTCTTCCTATTTGGGAAAGGTAGACAAGAGACTAGGAAGATTAGGAGCTTGGTTATGAGCTTATGCATGGGAGTGGTTATCCCATGGATGGGGTAGAACCCAAGTACCCATGGTGGGATTTTTGTTATTGTTGTTTCTCTTACAGTTGAATATTATTTCACCTTGGGTGACACACTCATTGTGTGATGTGATTTTTTTTTTTTAGATTTCTTGAGATTGACTTGTGGTCCTGAATAAAATGAGATTTGAGTATGAATGCATTATTCTAGGCACTCAGGATTATTTTGTGACATGAAAAATTGAAGGCACACATGGGAAAATGGAATTTGGGTAAGTTTTTGAACTTGAGCTATTTTTCCTTACCTGTGAAATTGAAATGAAAGTGGTTCCTAACATGAAATTTTGAAAGATTGTAAAATTATGAAAGATTAGAATAAATGGGTGTCTAAATGAGAAACTTTAATAATAAGAATGTGTTTACCCTTGTTTACTAGTACCTAGGTGTAGGATGGTTAAGGGTAGTGATAGCACCTCGGTCTTGACCATGTGGTAGGAAAAAGGGGGAAAGACTTGTTATTATTTTGTGTAAATAACTCTTTTTAATTGTGCTAATGTTTTGAAGTAAGAATCCTTTGTTTTGTTTATTTTTCCCTTGATTATGTGGGTAAGTTTGGGTAGTGAGAAATCTATAGTTTGAGCACTTAGTTGTGGGTTGTGTGAGGGACCATCTGGTTTTGGATCAGTGTGGTGAGATGTTGGTGGGTAGGGAATCCCAATACACTTGATAAGTTAAGGTGTTTATATAGTTGTAGGAAACATTGGTAATCAAGTATTGGTGGTGGTATTCATCGACAACTTCTTAGTGTAACTTTTAATTAGTGATGATCATGTCCCCTACCTTGACATCATCGCAAGTACACTGAGAAAGATCTGTCTTTACGCTTAGCTAACTAAAGGTGTTTTGGTTAAAATAATATAAAAAATGTGTTTGGCCAATATATTTTTTACCATTAAAATAATGTGATTTTGGGTTTGTTTGATTTATTTTACAAAGCTTTAGTGGACCCTTCAAGGCTTATAAAACATTTTGTCTTTTTAAATTGTTTTTCTTGAGAGTGTGACTCACCTCCACATAAGAAACCCTATTATTTTAATAATTTCAGACATTGGACTTATAAAATATTGTTTTCCACTCCCCTTTGGAAACAACCATGGGTTGGTTTGTGGTTTTGATTAGTTTAATGTGAGGTGTCTCAAACCTAAATAATAAAGAATTCCCTCTCCTTTCCTGTATAAACTCACCCAAGCTCCCACTTCCTCTTCACTCAAAGCCTTCGGAGTTCGATCAACACCCTCCATACTCTCTCTTGAATCCTCCCAAGGTGACCCAAGATCTCAATAAGCCTCTCTCAAGCCTCTCCCAATCATTTGGGATCACACTTCCACGTAAGGGATTTCTTCCTTTCTCATTTTTGTCCAATTTTCTTTAAGTTGTTATGCCCTTTTTTTCAATTAAAAATGTTGGGGTATGATTTTTAACCTCCCCCATACTTCCCTCTTTATGTTTGGATTATTGGAGACCCCTTTATCTCTCATTAATGCCTCTCATGTACACTCGTTACCATGCCAAAATTCTGTGAGGGATTTCTCTCTCCTCTTTTACATCCAAGTAATTATTTTGTATTATGCTTCTAAATTCCATTACATTTGTTGTGACATGTATCTATATGACCCCCTTACTGTATATTTCATTTAAATATTATGAGACACCCATTTATCTCTCATCAACCATTTTCATGAATCCTTATGTCATGTCGTTATGTTGCCAAAATTGCACCACGTTTTTTCATGCCAAGATCATTGTGTAGTGAATACCATACCCATGTATCTATCAAGGGTATTCACCTTTATACACATATACATATTGAATGGTAATTTCATGTATTTATTCCACATTGCTTAATCGTGGAATAACTTTTGATGTTGATTGATTTCATGTTATGTGATCCATGTGGCACACTTATGCATGAAATAAAATGTTTAAGAAGGGTGTTCCTTGATGGCGCTCCAATGCATTGGGTAAATTATAGTATCATGATACGTCATGTGCAATGAGTACTAACTCATGCTAATTAAAGTGCAACTATGGTTTACTCGTGCTTCATGTGCAATGAGAGTTTACTCATGCTCCATGTGCAATGATCCTTGGCTCATGGTAAATTCCATGTTAAGTGTTGTTACCTCATTTCTATGTTATGATTATCATGCTTTATCATGCCTTTATGTTCATTTTTCTTTTGTGCTCCATTGATATGTCTATTGTCTAACATGTATTGTATTCCTCATGTTATTCCATGTTTATTCCCTTACTGGGCTTTATAGATCACTCTTTTCTTATGCATGTCCTTAGGTTATCCCATGCAATGTTAAGTATGAGGGAATATAGTGGTCATGTAAAGGAATTTTTAAATAAAGATGTTGCATTTCATGTTTTAAGTTGTTATGTAATGATCCTAATCCCCAAATACACTAGACCTCTCAATCTTCTATGTTGTATCAAGTGAATTTTATGTAATAAATAATGTTTAAGTGTGTAATAAAAGTGCAGGGTTGTTTTAGTTGGTATCAGAGGATAGGTTTAGTTATTTTTGGGATTAGGATTAGAAAACCCTAGTGAAGCCTTATAGACTAGAATAAGTATAAAAAACATCCCTACGTTTTGGTATGTATTGAGCAAGTGGTTTATCAAGAAAATAAATATCTCTCTGGATACAAGAAGGTAGAGGTGGCTCTGGCATAGATGTACCTAGGAGTGAAAACTCTGACAAGGAGTTTCGGGCTTGACCCAGGTATCCTGGTACATGACAATGGATCTTGCTGCACTCTTGGTTATGACACTCCCAGGGGATATTCTTTGGTAAATTAACAAGCTTAGTATGAACCCTTATTAAGGGAATTTAAAAAAAAATCCTCTAAGAATACATGTTAGAAAGTATATCATGGATAACATAGATTTAACCTTATAGATTCATAAGTTAAGGAAATAAAAATAATTTATAAGTTAGTCGTTTTTGTCTTTGGATTTCCCTTTATGTGTTTAATAGGTTAAGGTACTCATCCCGTGTGTATATCGAATAAGGTAGAACCAGAATCAAAAATTGAAAGGTAGGTTTATCTTCTATAGTTCTACGCATTCTTTTATATCCCAAAAGTTTAGTAGAACAATCCCAAAACCACCAAAAATCATGGAAGTAAAGATGTCGGTGAGTATGGAAAATGGGGAAATCATTGAATCCCATGAATATAACTCCTCCCCTATCATAATCAGTGGATTGAACTTCCTGTCGAACCTCATCATACTCCCTCTAGTGTAATTTGATGCAATTCTTGGTATGGATTGTCTTTCCCTATATAGAGAACACATAAATTTCCGTAAGAGGGAAATCACTCTCTATGTGGAGAATCGACCCCTGATTCTATACAAGTGCAAGGAGGAAGATGAATCTTATTTAACTCCATTATCTAAAGCATGGATATTACTACCCTATGAGCATGTGTATCTGGCTCAGATGATTGAGTCTAAGGAGGCAACCATCCTTGAATACATGCCTATTGTGAGGGAATTCACTGAATTTTTTCCCTAGGAATTGTTTGGTCTTCCTCCTAGAAGAGATTTTGAATTCTCAATTGATCTTATACCTAGGGCATTTCCAATATCCAAGACTCCGTATAGAATGGTTGTTGTGGAGCTTGAGGAGCTTAAGAAACAAATACAGGATAATCTGGATAAAGGGTTTATACGCCCAAGTGCTTCACCATGGGGTACACCAGTCCTTTTTGTCAAGAAGAAAGATGGTTCAATGCGCCTTTGCATCAATTATCGTGAGCTTAACAAAATCACGATAAAGAAAAATTATCCTCTCCCATGAATTGATGACATGTTCGATCAGCTACATGGAGAACAATACTTATCCAAGGTGGATTTGTGGTTGGGATATTATCATGTAAGGGTGAAGAAGGAAGATATCCCCAAGACTATTTTTCATACAAGATACAGGAACTATGAATTCATAGTAATGCCTTTCGGACTCACTAATTCTCCAGAAATCTTCATGGACTTAATGAATATATTATTTAGGGATTACCTTGACAAATTTGTGGTAGTATTCATGGATGATATTCTGATATACTCCAAAACCAAAGAGGATCATGAGGAGCATCTAAGAACTATACTAGAGACCTTGCGGACGGAGAAGCTCTATGCAAAGTATATCATGTGTGAGTTCTAGTTGAAGAAGGTCTCATTCTTGGGCCATATCATCACAAGAAACAAGATATCTGTGGATTCCTCCAAAATAGATGCAATTGAGGGATGGTTGATCCCAACATCAGTAATGGATATCCATAGATTCTCGGGGTTAGCTGTATATTATCGATGATTTGTGAGAAATTTCTCACAATTGTCTAACCCTCTTACCAAGCTAACTCATAAGGGAGTAAAGTTTTCTTGGAGTGATTAATGTGAATAAATTTTCAAGTAGTTAAAAATGAGGCTTATCACTACGCCCATGATCACTTTACCCACAAGTGGAGAACTTTTTGTGGTATTCAGTGATGCTTCAAAAAAGATCCTGGAATGTGTGTTGATGAAAAATGACAAAGTCATTGCCTATACTTCAAGGAAATTGAAATTTCATGAGCATAATTATCCAACACATGATCTAGAGTTGGCTGTGGTGATCTTCACTTTAAAAATTTGGTGTCACTATCTCTTTTGGGAGAAGTTTGAAATATATACAGACTACAAAATCTTCAAGTATATATTCACACAGAAAGAGTTGAACATGCGCCAATGAAGATGGTTAGAGCTGTTCAAAGACTATGAATTCTCAATCCATTTCCACCCTGGGAAAGCAAACAAGGTGGCGGATGCTCTAAGTATAAAGGACCCAGTAATTCTATCATTGATGAGAATTGAGAAGGATCCAATATTCTTAGACTTGATGAAGATGGACATGGTAATCATAAATAAGGTAACATCATCAATCCTTTCACAAATTATTGCTCAACCGTCTCTTTTGGAAAGGTTAAAGGATGCTCAAAAGGATGATGTGGGAATTTAGAAGAAATTGGAAGCTATCAAAAAAGGGAAACCCTCATATTTCAATGTTAATGAAGAATGAATTATGAGATTTGGGAAAAGACTAAGTGTTCCATAAATTTCAGAGCTGAAGAAGGAACTTTTGGATGATTCACATAGTTCAAATTTATCTATTCACCCAGGAAACACAAAGATGTATCGAGATCTTCGAGAGAATTATTGGTGGGATAATATGAAGAAGGAGATCGCTGAATTTACATCAAAGTGTATGGTATGTTAGCAAGTGAAGGCTGAGAGACAGAAGTATAAGGGGATGATGTAACCATTACCCATAATATCATGGAAATGGGAGAATATCACCATGGACTTTGTCACCAGACATTTGAAGACATCCAAAGGAAACAATGCAATCTGGGTTGTTATGGATCATCTTACAAAGTCTATACACTTTATTGCAATTCGGAAGGATTTCTCATTGGAACAACTGGCACAGATATATATCAGGGAAGTGGTAAGGCTTCATGGAGTACCACTATCTATTCATTCAATCGTGATCCAAGATTCACCTCTAAGTTTTGGAAGAGTCTTCAACATGCTCTGGATATTGAGCTAAACTTCAGCACAGCTTATCATCCTCAAACTTATAGACAATCTGAGCGGACTATCCAAACACTTGAGGATATGTTGAGAGCATGCTCAATGGACTTTAAAGGAGGATGGGATCAACATCTTCCTCTATTTGAATTCTCCTATAATAACAGTTTCCACTCGAACATCCAAATGGCACTATATGAAGACCTTTATGGGAAAAGGTGAAAAACACTAGTGTGTTGGGATGAATTCGGTGAGCGTAAGCTGCTAGGACCAGAAATGGTCGAATAAATGGTAGAGAAGGTGAAAACCATTCAACAGCATATCAAGGCAGGCCAGAGTCGACAGAAGATTTATAAAGATAACCTTCGATGAGACCTTGAGTTTAAAGTTGGATATAAGGTATTTCTATGAATATCCCCATGGAACAAGGTCATGAGGTTTGGAAATAAAGGGAAGTTAAGTCCTAGGTACATCAGCCCCTTAGAGATTCTTGATCGTGTTAGGCTTGTGACCTATCGACTAGAACTTCCACCTACCATGACCAAATTACATGATGTATTTCATGTATCCCTCTTAAGGAAGTACATACCAGACCCTTCACATGTACTCTCTTTAGAGGTAGTACAGCTAGAGGATGGTCTTTCTTACGAGGAGCAACCAGTGAAGACCTTAGATCGTAGAGAAAAAGTTCTACGAAATAAGACAATTCCCCTTGTCAAGGTGTTCTAGAAAAACCAAAAGTTTGAAGAAGAGACATGAGAATCAGAGGAAGTGATGAAGCAGAGTTACCCATATTTGTTTTAGAGAGGGAAAATGAAATTTTGAGGGCGAAATTTATTAAGGGGGGAAGATTGTAACGACCCAAACTTTCATTAATGTAAATTCCTCTTGATCTAATTAAATATCTTATTATAGTTATATAAAATGTAAACTTAATTGGTTTTATGTTTCTAGATTTTAAAATACCATTATGAATTGTGATCATTGCTAATATATTCGTTGAATAGTGATTACATGGTTAGTATAAATATAGGGCTTTAATAAATCCAATTTACTCAGACAAAGGAAGTGATGGTCTCATCCAGTAGACTTGCCCTGTACAAATCCCTTTTTTCGGAGCTTGAAAAGGAGGTGGTGTCATTGGGATTCACTATTGAACAATCCCAATATGATCTTGAACATGTTAAGCTTGAGAGGAACCAACTACGGGAGAAGTGGAAGTTAATAGAGATTACCACTCGAGCGATGTTATCCGATCCACCCCAAGAGTCGGTCACCATCGCACACCTTACCCTTCGGTCTTATGTGGGTGTTATAAGGGGTTATTTAACAAGACCTTAGCACTATAAATATGTGCATTATTTTTTTATATAATAATGAATATAAATTCATTTTATTATTGTTACTTTGTAAATAGTTTTTAAAGCGTAAATAGTATTTTTATTTAATATTCAACTAAGAAATCTATTTTGATAAATTAATGGATTTTTTAATTAAATAATAATTTAATAAAATATTATTATTATTATTAAATTACTTTTTGTTAAATATTAATGATCTTATAATTTTATGAATGTAATTGTAATTTTTATTAAGGTTTGAAAACTGACTTTGTCAAAACCCATGAATTTTCGATGAATACCAGCTTTTATTTTAAAAGTAAAAATTCACATATTTAGACAATTATTTTGATAAAATTAATATTATTTTTTGAATCAAGATGTCAAAATTATCCAACAGTGAATTTTTCATAATTTTCTGAGACTAGAATTTTTGGGTAAAAATTAAATACTGTTTAAATATATAATGTGTTTTATGACATCATAATGAACCAATAATGATTTAATAAAATAATATAAACATTATGTTTGGAAAATATATGTTTTACCATTAAAATAATGTGATTTTGTGTTTTTTTATTTACTTTAAAAAGCTTTAGTGGACCCTTCAAGGCTTATAAAACATTTTGTCTTTTTAAATTGTTTTCCTTGAGAGTGTGACTCACCTCCACATAAGCAACCCTGTTATTTTAAGAAGTTCTGCCATTGGACATATAAAATATTGTTTTCCACTCCCCTTTAGAAAAAACCATGGGCAAAAACTATGGGCTGGTTTTTGGTTTTTATTAGTTTAATGTGAGATGTCCCAAACCTAAATAATAAAAAATTCTCTCTCCTTTCCTATATAAACTCACCCAAGCTCCCACTTTCTCTTCACTAAAATCCTTTGGAGTTTGACCAATCTCCGCCCTCCTCTCTCTAGAATCCTCCCAAGGTTTCCCAGGCTCCCAAGAAGCCTCTCTCAAGCCTCTCCCAAGCCTTTGGGATCACACTTCCAAGTAAGGGATTTCTTCCTTTCTCATTTTTGTCCAATTTTCTTTAAGTTTTTATGCCCTTTTGTTTTCAATTAAAAATGTTGGGGTATAATTTTTCATCTCCCCCATACTGCCCTATTTATGTTTGGATGATGGGAGACCCTTTTATCTCTTATTAATTCCTCCCATGTACATCTGTTACCATGTCGAAATTCTGTGAGAGATTTCTCTCCTCTTTTACATCCAAGTAATTCTTTTGTATTATGCATCTAAATTCCATTACATTTGTTAGGACATGTATCTATATAACCCCATTAATGTCAATTTCATGTAAATATGATGATACACCCATTTCTCTCTCATCAACCATTTTCATGAATCCTTATGTCACGCTGTTATGCTGCCAAAATTGCACCATGTTTTTCCAAGCCAAGATCATTGTGTAGTGAAAACCATACCCATGTCTCTATCAAGGGTATTCACCTTTATGAACATATACATATTGAATGGTACTTTCATGTATTTATTCCATATTAATTAATCATGGAATAACTTTTGATGTTGATTGATTCCATGTTATATGATCCTTGCGGCACACTTATGCATGAAATAAAATGTTTAAGAAGGGTGCGCCCTGATAACGCTCCAATGCATTGGGTAAAGTATAGTATCATGATATGTCATGGGCAATGATTTTTGACTCATTATAATTCAAGTGCAATTAGGTTTTACTTGTGCTTCATGTGCAATGAGGGTTTACTCATGCTCCATGTGTAATGGGCCTTGGCTCATGATAAATTCTGTGTTAAGTGTTGTTGCCACATTTCATGTTATGATTATCATGCTTTATCATGCCTTTATGTTCATGTTTCTATTATGCTCCATTTATATTCCTATTATCTAACATGTATTTTATTCCTCATGTTATTCCATGTTTATTCCCTTACTGGGATTTATAGCTCACCCTTTTCTTATGCATGTCCTTAGGTTATCCCATGCAATGCTAAGTACGAGGGAATGTAGTGGTCATGTAAAGGAAGTTTTCAATAAAGATTTTTTATTTCATGTTTTAAGTTTTTATGTAATGATTCTAAGCCCCAAAGACACTATACCTCTCGAAATTTTATGTTGTATCAAGTGAAGTTTATGTAATAAATCATGTTTAAGTGTGTAATAAAAGGAAGGGTTTTTATAGGACAGATAGGCCTTAGAGGTGGTGGATGTACATCTTTTCTAGGTAGTTTTGACAGAAAGGTTAAGTGCCTATGTTGGATTTTGTTTTTTTAGTTTTTGGGAAAAATGATTTGGGAAATATGTCATATATGTTGTAAAAGTTGATCTTGAGACCGATGCATCCTTTGAGGAGCATTTGATACATTTTTTGGGTCGATGTGGGAAGGTGTTGTCGAAAAAGACTATGTTGTTATTTCTTGTATTGTGGCAAAAAAGACATGTGTAGAAAGAAACATGGGGGAGACAAATGGATTCGAGGGATAAGTGGCCCAATTTTTTTGACTCGGAATATTAGAGGTGCTTGGGAGTATAGCTTGAGGATGGTCTATTAAAAGTTGGAAAGATTTTAAGATCCCATATTTTTTAGGGGTGCAACAGGAATAAGTGAATTATTGTGGAAAAACTTTTTAATTTTATTCATGAATTAAATTAATTCACAACCTTGAAATTTTACACCCCCTATAAGTGGTTTTCACCATATAAGGACATGTCACAAAAGTAGATTACACCCCCTGTAACTATCTTTCACTATGTGTCAACATGTCACGAAATTGTATTACACCACATGTAATCTTTATTAATTTTTTTTTAAAGGTTTGATGGGATTTCAAACAGGAAAAGGGAAAATGAGTTATGATTCTTACACCGACATGAAATGGAATTTCATGTCATGTAATTTTGACGCCCATCAAATTAAAAACATGTATCCAGTGTCATGTGAACCTCCACACATGCCTCTATTTACTGCAGATGCTCCATGCACCACTGTATTAGATTGAAGCTTCTCTGCACACCTCTGCCTTGGACTGAAACTCCTCCATGCATTGCAATCTTTGACTGAAGACCCTATGCACACCTCCCTCCTTGTTGTGGGTATTCTTTAATTGATTTATGGGAGTCTTCTTTGGTCTGAAAGTGATCTCACATCGGATCTTGGATATTTAGACCTATATTTTTAAGGTATGCCTTCCAGTTAATAATCTTCTTCTAGATCCATTGCTAATGAATTGTCTGGTTCTTGTTGAGAGGAATCTAGAAGCTAATTGTTATCATAGATGTGGTTTTTTTGTTACCGCTTCCTCCGATTTCAAGGAGTCAGATATAAATCCTATTCTTCGATGAGTTCTTGATTGATTATGCTCAATTTGGGGATATTAATTGGTGGTCGTTCTTCATCACTAATCTTGAGGTAGTTGGTCTAAAATTCAAATCTCGTGGTCTTAATTATAATTATGTGTATGTAATTGTAGAATTGTTATTAGATGTTTATCAATTGTGTTCTTAATTAAATTAATTAATTAAAGGAAATGTGAAATTGGGATATTGAGATTTTAGATCATGAATATTTAAATGTTAAATTAATTATGGAGTAATTGAGATTGTTGAAATTGATTAATTAATTATAGAATTAATTAATGGGTATGGTTGGGTCTATGAAATTGTTGTGTTGGAATAATTAATTGTAGTATTAATTATTTGAGATTGTTGTGATTAGGAAATTTTTGAATGATTATTTAATTTTTGAATTAACTAATAGGATTGAATGTGATTAATTAATTAGGGAATTAATTAATGGAACTTATAAAAACAATCAATTGATGAAGTAATTTAAAGAGTTTAAATATGATTAATTAATTGTGAATTAATTAATGAGATTTGACATGGATAATTAATTGGAGAATTAATTGAAAGGGTTTAATATGATTAATTAATTATGAATTAATTAATGAGAGTTAACATGGTCAATTAATTAGATAATTAATTGAAAGGGGTGATTGTGATTAATTAATTTTGAATTAATTAATGAGAGTTGACATGGATGTGAGCAATTAATTGGTGAATTAATTGTAGGGGATGAATATTATTAATTAATATGGGAATTAATTAATTCAATGTACGTGAGAAATTAATTAGTGAATTAATTATAGGGAATGAATATGATTAATTAATTAGGGAATTAATTAATGCAATGGTTGTGAACAATTAATTAGTGAATTAATTGAAGGGATTGAGTTATATTAATTAATGGAAATGATTTGGATTAATTAATCGGTGAATTTATTAAGGGGTGTAATGTTATGATTTCTGAGTTTGATTAATTAATTAGAGAATTAATTGATGGAGATCGTTGTGTTGAAGCAATTGAATGAGATAGATTAATTAATTGGTGAATTAATTAATGGGGATTGTTGTGATTATGAAATTGAATGAAATATATTAATTAATTGGTAAATTAATTATTGTGGGTTGTTGGGATAATTAATTGTTGAATTAATTATGGGACAATGAGATTTGTATATTGGATAATTAATTATTTAATTAATTATGGGATATTGAGATAGATGTTTTGAGATAATTAATTGTATAATTAATTATGAGTTATTGAGATTTTGAATGAGATAATTAATTGTAGAATTAATTATGGGATTTCAAGTAGTGTATGTTGATTAATTAATGGATGAGTTAATTAATGGGATTGACATACTTAATTAATTGGGGAATTATTTAAGGGTTTTTGTGTGGTATGGTAATTATTGAATTAGTAATGACATTGATTTGATTATTTTATTGTTAAATAAACTAGAGGAATTGACGTGATTAATTAATTTTCAAATTAATTAATATTATTGATGTGATTAGTTAATTTTTTAATTAACTAACAGATAGAAAATGGTTAATTAATTTTTAAATTTATTAACTAAAGATATGTGATTAATTAATTGGTTAATTGATTAATTATAAATATATGGTTAATTAATTGTTGAATTAATTAATGAGAATGGATGTTATTAATTAATTATTTAATTAATTGATGGACTTGGATAAATTAATTTATGAATTAATTAGTGGAAGTAGTGATGGATAATTTTGATAAGAGGATTAATTTCGTTTAATCATGGTTGATGAATGTAGTGTTAGACATGATGATATACACCCATGATAATGATACAAATGCATGGTTGAGTTGAGTAATTAATTGTGGAATTAATTACGGGATATAGACAATACAAATTGAGATAATTAATTGGGGAATTAATTTTGGGATATTAATTCCTTGAGATTAATAATTAATTGGTGAATTAATTATGAGATGTTGAATTGTGTGTTTTCATAATTAATTGGTGAATTAATTATTGGATGTTGATTTTTTTAAAGATTAATTAATTGTCGAATTAATTAAAGGACTTGAATTAATTATTGTATGAATTAATTAATGGTTGATCAATGGGTTGCTAGACATGATTATCTAGGCCAATGAGGATATACATGCAAGGTTGTTAAATGGGGGCTAGACATGACAATCTACACCAGTGATAGATCTATCTATATGGTTGAGAAATGGGGTGGTAGGCATGACAATCTACACCAATGTGAT
Organism: Viscum album; assembly: GCA_963277665.1. Lineage (NCBI taxonomy): Eukaryota > Viridiplantae > Streptophyta > Magnoliopsida > Santalales > Viscaceae > Viscum > Viscum album. Next base: position 677,329,322 of record OY728128.1, on the reverse strand, counting down.
ATGTTCATAGTAGAAAATTGGGGTACTAGACATAATGTTCTATGACCATGATGTATATGCATGATTGAGAATTGGGGTTCTAGACATGAAGTTCTATTCCCATGGTATATATACAGGATTGATAAATGGGGAGCTAGACATGGCGTTCTATACCCAAAACATTGGAACTAGACTGTGGTTCCAAGTGGTCATAATAATGAGATTGAAGTGGAATGGATAATGAAAGCCCATTAGTTTAAATGAATTGTGAATTGAATATTCAACATGGTTCAAACCCGATTCAGGCTGAATCTGGTATTGAGGTTTGGGTATCCACAGGAACCTAGGGGTTTATGTGGTTAAATAAATGATAATTGAATAAATGTAAATAGTTTACTTTATTGCTTGTATTTTATTCATTATAGAACTACAGACACTATTATTGACTAGATTTTTTTAGACACTGTTGGTGGTGGCTCGCTGAGTTATACTCACACCCTACCCGGGCTGCCTGATCGGTACCCGAATAGACATTGCATTTTTTGGACATGTTAAGGTCAAAGGACCTATGCTAGATGGATGAGTTGGGATTGAGCATGGTGAGGGAACTGGACTTAGTGTTGGGACCCACTTGGAGGAGTTTTCAGTGTATTTATTTATTTTTGGTTTTTCATATTGTCAATTGTTACATACTTAGCATGGCATATCTATTGTTCAGTTTTGACATTGTACTTCATGATTTGGTTATCATGAGATATTGGTATTGTTTATGATCATATGTTTCTACTATTTTTTATTTATTTCCATTGATGTATTACTCTGAAAAGGAAAAAAAGAGGGTATAGTCTTTCCATGATTGACTTATAATACCCTCATCGCTAGTCAACAGCCTCTAGCATATAGGGAGGCGCACTTGAGGTCATGTGATGGTCCATCTCGGGGCACCTATGTGTGGCACCCGGGCCGAGACGTTACAATTTCAGACTTCTTTAATGACAGTAATTCTAGATATAAAATAACAGATAAATTCTCATTAAAATTTTTGTTATATATATAAATAAAATAAAATAATTTAAATATACAAACATGTATATTTAAAATGATTTTTTTTATTTTGTGAAAAGGAATCTCTTCCCTCTCTCTTCTTTATATAATTAAATAAAATAATATTATTATTATTATTATTATCAAAATGTTTTTCCCATCATAACACCTTCGTATGTCATTGGATTGACACGCGGTCTATGAAATCGTGATCCAGAATTTGAGACGATCATTTCAAGACCAATGTTTAATACTTAATTTAGGCTTGTGCCTCGGGTGCATGAAATTCCTAAGAATAATGATAACGATATTGCTATTACCATTATTATAGAATATTTTATCTGAAATTTCTTCTTTGTACAGCGTTAGAAAGACAAACCATCTGTGGTGTTGTGACCCTGATATTGAGGTGGGAGTTTTGAAACCAATATCGGGTATTTAATTTGGACCTTTGGGTGGGTCCCATGAAGTGCTTGTTGTGCGTTATGTAGTGAAATGTGCCTTTCTCACTGAATGTACAATTTGGGAAAGTAAATGGCCTATTTTGAGTGTTTTTTTGTGTAGAATTCGATGGTGATCTCAGTTGTGGATCTTAGGATACGATTTGGAATGTTCTGAGCATGATTCTTAGTTAGGTGATGCTTGATGACGGCAGTAATCGTGAAGGATCACTAAAGGTGTTCCAAGTGCGCTATTAGAATAAACGCCATTAATGACTGCCAAAAGTAGTTGTTAAAGTCCTTTAGTGGATGCTAAGCAATCGCATTTGGAAATCACAGTTGCTCTGTCGCGGAAGTACAATTGCGACCACCTATGGAGGCCCCTACAATTCCACTTAATCTGGGTGTTGCGGGATACATTGCACTATGTGGGGAGCATTGAGGGATGAAAGTGGGGCATTGGGGATGATGAGGAATCTTGGTCATCATCCATGGTCGACACATGGTGGTCAGAAGGAACCTAGGTATTCTATAGTTGATTGAAATGGGGTAGACACACATCGTCGTGGAAGCCGAAAGGCCGCCGGGGGGTTTTCAAGGGCCACCAATGGGCAGGGAGGTATCTTGATGGTGGTGGGGGTTAATCGAGGGTACCGGTGCCAGTTGAGGGTGATGTCAAGATGAGTTACTACAGCGGGGGGAGAGAGAGGTGGGAAAAATCCTGTGGAATTTTTTGTGGGTATTAGCGACCACCAATGACGGTCGCCTGATTTTCACAATGAAAAAACTAAAATTTCTAGTAGTGGTGGTACCCTACAGTAGATCTAGGTAGTGAGTCCTCGATGACTTTGGAGTGGTACCCTCTAATAGATTTGCGTAGTGGGTCTTCAACGACTTCTAGAGTGAAACTCTCTTACCGTGCAAGGCATGGGTCCTCCATCGACTATTCAGAGTGGAACCCTCTTGTTGTACCAAGACATGAGTCCTCTATTTAGAGATTGTGATCCCTTGACTATGCAACATAGTGATGAGAAATGATTTTACTTGAATGGTTGCTTCTAGGAAAATGTGTGAGATGCTGGAGATCATTGACGGACTTTTGGAACTGTTGATGACTCTTCTTCCCGTGATGAGTTGTGAGACCGATATTCCCTTTCTCTCTCCTTTGGGTTTATTTTGACTAAGAATATATATACTCTTTTGTATCCACACTTTAGATTTGTTTACTCTCTTTCAATGAGATGCGAATACGCATGGGGTATGTCACATGCTTTCTATGTTTAGCTTCTCATCATTGAATGAGTTTAATCTCTTGCTAGAGGTGGAAAAGACTCAACATGTAGTTCATCTACTCACCATGTTGATCCCTCTATACTTGGATGAGGTTACTATTTCTCTTGCTTTGGGCTAAGCTAAATCCTATGTAATATTCTACTATCTTTCTACTTCCTATTATATCTATTGTTACTCCCATTTCAGCTTTCAGGGCATCCTACTGGGTATGTATATACCCACCCATGCATGAGTTTTTCTTGCACGTGTCGTATCTTATGCAGAAAATGTACAGGTCGATGGTGGCTACAGAGAAGATTAGGGATACATGGTACTTTGGACCATGTACGGTGGTCGCATCTTGGAGATTAGGAGCTAGACTCTCTCAGTAGTTTACTTTTTCAGTTTTGTCAGGTTGGGACATATTTCTAGTTGGGTGTGTATTTTCCCCCTTTACTTTTCAGTTTGCACTATCGTACTCTTATACACCCTAGAGGTTTTGCATTCTTGGTTTACTTTATAGTTGTTCCATATTTTTATTATTATTTCTTTACAATTCTATATTAGGTGATCAGATGTCAGTACCACAAAAATGGGCAAGGGCAGCACCTCGTTTTATCAGCACTAAGCAAAAAGCGCTGATAAGGGGGGGGGGGGTTATCAGCGCTAGCTAAAAGTGCTGATAAATCTACCCTTTATCAGTGTTGATAAAGGTGTATCCTTTATTAGTGTTTTTCTAAGCACTGATAAAGGGTAGATTTATCAGCACTAGTTTTAGCGCTGATAAAAGTTTTTAATAAAAAATATTGTTAATTTATATAAAATTATTATATTTATATTAAAAATAATCATTATTTGTATACATTAAATAAAAATTGCATGTTTATAATTAATATTTTTTTAATAATTCAAATATCTATAATGTTTAAAAAAAGTATTTCTAAGATTATAATTATATATATATTTAAATAATTATAAAATTATAATAAATATATTTATTAGATTTATTAGATTTATTAGTTTTAGTATATTTATTAGATTTATTATATTTATATTTATTAGATTTATTATATTTATTATATTTATTATATTTATTATATTTATTATATTTATTATATTTATTATATTTATTATATTTATTATATTTATTATATTTATTATATTTATTATATTTATTATATTTGTTATATTTGTTATATTTATTATATATTTATTTTAGCAAAGAAGGTGCAGGACCAAGAAAGCTTGGCCCCCCAAAATTTAATAAAAAAAGTAAAGGCAAAGTAAAACAAAAAAAGTGACTGGGTCAAAATAACCCAAAGCCAAAAACTACATGTCAAATGGATCAACATCACCACCATATCCAAAATCTGAAGTTACTCTATCATCCATTATCTCCCATACAGACTCGAAGTCTTCTTTCTACTTGAAGAGCTCCAAATACTTGTCCATGGGTCTTTGTTCCTCCAAAGTATGTTGAGCTAGGGAAGAAAACTTGATAGACCGCCCTTTCTTTGTATCATTATCATTCTTTTTAGAGGCCTTATATGAGACCCTAGTAGCCATGGGCTTTGGCAAAGTGGAGTAGTACCTCCTTGACCTCCTCTTCAGGGGATCATAGGTGAAACCGTGAGACACATTCTCTTTTTCATATAACAATCCATCACTAACCATGCCCACAACCTCATTTTTGTTTCCACAATACTTGTTGTCATCATCAGCAACAACATCCGCCCAACTTCACTGCAGAATATTCACTTTTTGTCCTTCATTTTTGGGATCCCCATCACCTGGGGCACTGGGCTGCATAAAGCCACATCCCATGAACTGGGGTTGCACGTTGATGTCCTCCAGGGCTATATCCCTTAAAACCAGACATCACCATTATTTATACCCATAAATGGTATTCTAGCTGGTTTATTGTCCATCCTACCTAGTGTAGAGTATCATATGCAAATATTTCTCTTATGGTAGCTTCTACAGATGCTTGACAGCCTCATTAGGGATCATAGAAGTAAGAGTATCAGCAGGGACTCCATCAATCACCTCCACCTCAAGTTGTCTACTCTCACTCCCATGTCAAGAAGACCAGTCCACTTGACCATCATCAAGATTAGCATTGGAATACAGACTAGACTAAAAATCCTCATGCCCAACACAAGATGCCTGAGTCGGGGGCAGGACCTGCACCTCAGTCTGCTCAAGCCCATCACAATTCTGCACAAGCACCTACACCTCACTCTGCTCTTGTTCAACAGAATCACACTTCGTATGTCCAGTACACAAAATAGGAACATAACCATACAAGAGCATAGAATTTTCCAACATTAACTCAGCTCCACTAGTAGTCTAGTCTACTACCCTTTCACCATGCCCAGTAGTGATGGTCTGGTTTGAATTCATATCCTCATGCACATCACAAGAAGTCTGTATAAAGGGTAGATCATGCACCTCATCCTACACAAGACCACCACAAATAGTCAGAGGCATCACCTACGCCTCACCCTACACCTACCCTGCACACCTTGCATGCCCATCATCATTATTCAGATACATGTGATCAGCCTCCTCAGGCTCAAATCCTTAAAAGTGGTTTAAGGTGGAAACAAAATCCTACCTCTTCTTCAAACTATAATCAGAATGTCTTGACATCCCATCAGCAGCAACATCCACCCCCACCAGTGAGGGAGATCTCAGCCTTATAGAGTCCACATACCCATAGGTTCCACCAGCCTCCTCATCCATGATTCTCTCCATAGAACCCCTTGATGTCTCCCTACTTTGAGGAATATCTACACCCGAGTACTTCAAATCTCAAGCGATTGAAAATGTCACTCACCTTAGGCTCTGGTTGCAACCGAGCTGCAGCCTTCTGTAAATTGGATCCACCTACTGCAGTACCATCATCTCCCTAGACAACAGATTTTCCAACCTCCACATTCTCCAGATTTGGTGACCTAGGACTTTGATCAAATGCAGATTCCACCCCCATCAACTTAGGAGCGGCAACCCTCTGATCCATCCCCGCCACAACCCCCCTCATTCCAATGTTCTTGCATTCTTCCTTCACATGACCCAGAATCATGTAGGAATGAAAATAGATCACTCAAGATTCGAAAACCACTAGTTGCTTATACCGGAACTCCTCAACAATAGAGATTAAAACATAATCAATCTGCTTTCTTGAAACATCGACCTCAATACAAGACCTTGGGGAAACCGGATGAGATACAACTTGGTTTATCTTATCTAAACACATGAAGCAGTCAACAAGATTCCCAAGTATACACAATATAGAGGAATTTTTAAATGGTAGGGTAAGTTCTAGAAAACAAACCCATATAGCCGTGGTAGGGGAATCATGATTTATGTGTAGATCAAAGCTCCACCAGAATAAAAAGAACTTGAATCTCTTGAAGATGCAAGGTGTTGAAGACTAAGCATAGATCAAGTCTTCTTCCAAGGTGAACCGAATCATTATATGTCAACTATTCAAAAGCCCCATCGTCGATCGATCCTGAAGACCCCACGAACTGAAGATGAATCTATCAAAATCATCCACTGAGGGATAGTGATTCCTAAATCTCACAATCAACATCCATTGAAGTAGGGAAGGGGCTTCATTGAACTCTGATAAAGAAAGGGGAAGTTGCGGATGCCCCTTGAAAATCTTAGGAACCTTAGGGCTAGTAAGGATTCAAGGGAATGAGGGTAAGAGATTTGGGGATGAGAAGGGGATGAAAGGGGGAGGCTTCGCTGATGAAGAAGAAGGGCCACCCCTCCCCAGCAGCAGGGGAGGGGAAAAGACGGCGGCCATCACTACACCGCCTAGGGCAGAGGCACATCGAGCGTATAGGATTGCTGAGGAGAGCCATCGTCGCGCAGGAGGAGAGCCATCGCCACGCAGGAGGAGAGCTATCACCTTTTCTCTCACTAGAGATCTGTATACTTAATCTTATATATTTTATCTATTTTATTTATGATTAATATATATAAATACTTTTAAAATATGTATATTTATAATTAATTATTAAATAAATATATATGTTTTCAATGAATTTGTTCAATAAATATATTGATCATGCGTGAGTATAATTGATGTGCATATATATTATGTATCATAATGAATGTTCATTTATACATTACACCTTTCTTATTATTCATGTTGTCCATATGTGATGGATCATTGTTTATTATTATACTTTACTAGGTATGTGATTAATTCATGTTACCCATATGAACTAATATTTTCTCAAAAATACTTATAAAATTACATTAAATATATTTATTATATTTATAATTATGAAATTTTAATTATATATAAATACTTTTTAATTAATATATTTATTTGTAATTATAATTATAACTATATATATTTAAATAATTATAAAATTACAAAAAAATACATATATAATTTTATAAATATATTTATTTATAGTTATAATTATAACTATAAATATATATATATATGTAAATAATTATAAAATTATAATAAATATATTTATTATACTTATAAAGTTATAAATATATATAATAAAATAAATATATTAATAAACATATACAAATATTTATAAACAAATACAAATAGTTATAATTATAATTCCTAAATAAATATAAATATATTTAATTAATTAAAAAATATAATAAATATATTAATTATATATATTTATAAAATTATAAATATATCAGTTATAATTTTATAATTATTTTAATATATATATATTTATAATTACAACTATAAATAAATATTTATTTATTATAATTTTTAATTAAAAATAAATTTTATTTATTTATAGTTATAAATATAAATAAATAGACATTTATTTATAATTATAATTATAAATAAATATCTATTCATTTAAATAATTATAAAATTAGAAGAAATATAGTTATATATATCTATAATCTTATATATATATATATAATATTTATTATATATATTTCTAAGACTATAAATATAATAAGTATATTTATTATAATTTATAATTATTTAAATTATAATTTTATAAATATAAATAAATATTTATTTATTTATAGTTATATTTATAAATAATTAAATATATATTTAAAATATATATATAATTTTATAAATATATATAATAATATATATTTTTATCAGTGCTTTTTTAGCACTGATAAAGGTATGTTTTATCATAGATTTTTATTTTAGCACTGATAAAACATATGTTTATCAGCGTGTTTTAGCTAGCACTGAAAAAAGGTCTACCGGGTTTTATAAAGAAACCCTAATAGTCTCCTCCTTTCTCGCACCCCTCAAGCTCTGGTGAAAGCTGACCGATATACCACTAACCCCTCCTCTATCACGACCCCTCCTCCTTCGTGAACGCTCCTCTGTCACGACCCCTTCTCTGCCGCAAACACTTCTCCACTGTGAACCTTCCTCCACCGTGACCCCTCCTCTACCACGACCGCTCCTCCGCTGTGAACCCATTTCCACCACGAACCCCCCCCCCCCTCCAAGCTTTCTTGAAGCCCTTATACCTCAATCTTTGGGTGGTTTTGACTTCGATTCTTCAAGGAAACATCAAGTAAGTCTTGTTTCACTTGATTTATCCCTCTTTTTAGGGTTTATCTTCCCCCCTTCTTGAGTTCTTATTTTCCAATGGGTTTTTTGACATAATGTTGGTACGGTATTCTATTTTTTAGGGAAAATATTCATGTTTGAGTTTGGATATTGCCTTAATAGGGTCTTGTTGAGGTGCGGTTGTGGTTTCACACCGATTTTCGAAGGTTTCCAAGTGTTAGGTAGGTTATTCCATGGTTTTACATTATTATACAATTTTTATATGCCTTTTTGTTTTCTTATATGTGTTCCATGGATTATTCATGCGGTGAGAAACATGTTTTGGAAATGGTTTTACATGCATATGTGATGAAAGTTAGTTTTTAAAAATAAATTGGTTGTATTTATTATGTGCTTTATGGTGGTGTTCCTTGAGAATGTTTCATGCCTTTTGTGAAAGGTGAAAATTGTTTTTTTAAGAGATATAAAGGTAAAAATGTGTTAAAATGGATTTCCCCAAGGGAAATGGATTTTTAGTGTGTGTTGGATTCCTTGTTTTGTAACTTAAATGCATCTTTGAATTGCAGAAGTAATGTGAAGAATGTTATGAAATAGTTTTTATGTGAGCATTATTTTAAAAAATGGATTTTCCCATATGCTTGAATCATTGTTTAATATCCCAACATGAAGATAATAATTTGATTGCATCATTGAGGCATACTCTAAATTTTCTCTTGTTTGGATTTATTTTTAGGTAGTTGTAATGAATATGAAGTGACCCGCCACTAAGTGATAGCAGGTTCTAGATCAAAGGAATTTTTTCTTGCCTTTTTATTCAATCCACAACCATATTCTATGTAGACCATATTTTAAAGGTGGTGCCTCCTTTGGATATGTAGGAATCATACTCCTTGATCCCTCCCTCTACTACACATCCACCTTTAATGCTCAACATCATTGATGCATGTATTTATTATCTCTTGGACCCGGATTCTCTTGGACACACCTTTTAAAAAAAATTAATGCTTTCATCTCATGGTTTCCCATTCTACTGAACACCTCGCTTCTGAATAATTCAAAATCAATGTAACTTTTGAACTATCCAAGAGTAGGAAGGCCATTATCCCCTAAAGTCTAAATCCTCCACCATTTAATATCAATCCAAACCTTACCCATTTCAATAGAACCACCACTTTGTTATTAGTGCAATTCCAATAAATCTTAGAAAACCACTTCACTAGAGGAAACCCAGTAGTCTTAAAACCAAGACTTTATATCGAGTGTTGATAAAATAATAACCATATGTTATGTAACTAAGCTCTAATAGCACTTTTTGGTAATTTATAGTAGAATAAGAAAAAATATCTAATACCACTAGTTGGATTTGGTACAAATCAACAATACTAATGTTAAACCCCCAAAACTTGCACATAGAGGAAGAAATTTCAGAACATACCTGAATTAAAACAAATACCCAAACCTGATATACCATAATATAGAAGTAAATCTACTTCTAAGTCACTACATCAGATCTCTACCTTCTAGTTCCAGTAACCTCATTGTTTTGAAAATACCTCCCCCATAGGAAAATGATCAATAATTAATAAACACATGACATAAATAGAATAAGCACACCACATGAAAATTATGTTGTTTGGATGACAATCCTACTTCCTAGGGGAATACATTGATATTTTTATTAAGGGATAAATTGAGTTATAAAGGAAACATGTCTTTTGTTAGCCCTACCAATCCAAAGCTACATGAGACACTTTCTGGACACCCTATTCAAATAACCATAACAACACATGTAATGAATCCTTCCACCCACAAGCACTCTATGGTGAATCCCCTCAAAGTTAAAAATGATATAATTCAAGTGATTATCAAATCATATTTTCTTCTCAGTATAATTTTATATCTAAATATATAAATTATTATTTTAGTACAACTTGAAAAAATTATATGAATTAATTAATAACTATTAATATTAAATGTTATGAAGTGATTATGACATTTAGTTTGATGCATCCATCAAAGTTTCCTAACCTAGATTTTATTTATGAAATTTTCTTTAAAAGGTTCTAGACTATTTTGGGACTTGATGTTGTTAACTTCATGAATGAGTTTTGTAGAGGTAATAATTCTATTGAGACTTATAATGATGCTCTCATCACTTTGATTCTAGAGGTTACTGATATGAGTTTAGTTAAGGATTTTAGAATGACTAGTCTTTGTAATGTTATTTATAAAGTCTTTTCAAATATTTTAGAAAATATACTATAGAAAATCATACCATCTATTAGTTTAGTACCATAGTTCTTTTCCTGTTTTAAAGAGTTATATGATACTTTAGTATCTATGAAGTAGTATTCAAGCATGAAAAATATTTGGAATGTGAATCCTTACTTATTTTTTGATTAATTCAACCAAAAAGAGAGGCTACAGAAGATAGCCTCAATTTTTCTTATATAGGAAGTAGTTAGTGAAATATTCAATAGATGTGTTGATTTTGAAATATATTATTTTTATAAGTGGATGGTGTAATGGTAAGTAGTCCATAAGTTATGAATAAAAGTTGTGGTTTTTTAAATATGGGTTTTTTAATGGTGATATGTTAAGGTCTTATCCTCGTTGTATTGAGAAAATGTTTTTGGAATGTACTATTCATTCATTGAAAAGTAATAGTGACATTAATTATTCATCAAAAGTGAAAGATTTTAGCTAGACCTGATACAAGTGTTAGAAAGTCCACATGTTCAATGGGGATACCTCCATGAAATCTTAGAAGTTGGTGAAACTGGATGAACAGCTGATACTTACTATAAGCAAGTGGTAAAACATGCACAAGAAACATGTGATAAATTTGTTTTTGTAATACTCATTGAGAATAATAAGCATTGCAAAAGAATATTTGGAACATGAAATGAGAATTTTATTATGGTGATTTTTTTAGGGGTTCACTTTTATTACCAGAGGGTCAACTGGGATTCTTCCTGATTGGAAGCGCTAAGAAGGCCTTAACCAAGAATGTGGTATGGTTCCTTTTCTTAGATGTTCATGATATATCTTTCTAAGATATTAATGGTAGATTGATGAAAACATCAATCTTAACCATAAATGATTTGGGTAATGAGTATGGATTATATTTTGATGTATCAGGAGTCAGGATTTGAATAGTTCCAGTACATAATGGTCATGTGGTTGATTATGGGTATAGAAAGTTAAGAACACATAAGATAAATTTCCCAAATCCTTTCCTATATTTGGAAATAGTGGTTCTTTCCATGAGTTGTCATTATAATACACTAAAAAAAGTTTTTTGAAATATATTTAATCTCAAAGTGAAATGAACCATTGATAGCGGAGAAGGTATGAGAACCTATAGTCCTTTAAATTTGACTTAATGTATACCCTCAAGAAGGGGTGCATTTTTTCTAATTTATTGTATTGGAAGGATCAAGATTATGTAGTACATGGTTCAAGAATCAAGTGGAAGATGGTTTCCCACTTTGAAGTGATATGACTTTATGTTCAAACTTATCATGGCTAAGTGACACTTATGTCTTTATCCATCACTTATTCACTCCTCAATAGTATTATGGGAGTAAACTATAGGATTCATACTATTTATTCATGAGATGCATGATAAACCTTTTATAGCTTTATATTTTATAAAATGTTGGTTATTTTTTTCATGTATCCTTTGTAAAGTGCCTCTCTTGGGATTTATGTCTTTATGAAAATGCCTAAGTGTCTCTTTTAAAATGATTCAAGTGTTTTCAAATGTTTCTTAAAAAATTATATGTGTTTAACATACCTTTATTTGGTTTTAAATACCTTTAAAATGATTTAAACACTTGGCATGGACTTAGTTTTCATGTCAAGTGTTTGTCAACTCATTTGATTGGCTTTAATAAAGGTATGTGAATGTTTTTAAAGTGTATGTAATGCTGGTTTCATTTTAACAAGGGGTGTGTGAAGCTTTAAATGAAAATTTGTAAAATATAGAGGGTTTCCGCTCATTTTAAATGATTAATATTGTTGGTTAATGAATTTGCCTTGAATTATTTATAAAAAATGAATTGGGGTTTTAAGAAAGATTTTTTGAAGCTAATTGGTTTATTTTAAAAAGGGAATGTTATTTTAAAGAGGAATTTATGTAAATGGTTGGTTTTTATAATGGGATTTCAACTATGATTTTATAAATAATTTTCAAAGGAGAATTAAAGTCTATAAATTTTTTTATCGTTGGTTAATTTTTATATCAACATTTTGTGTATTTATTTTATTAAATATTAATATTACCGAATCAAATAGGATGGATATGAATAAATAATGGATAGATGTCAATCATTTGAAAAAAGAGTGTGAAGATGGAGTGAAATAGTTCATCAAGTTTGCAAAATATCATGCATATGACTCTTATGAAATCCTTTGTCTGTGTTTACACTGATGTTATTCAAGAAAATTTAGTCCATAGGAGTTGAAAGAACACTTGATATATCATGGAATAGATAAAAGTTATGAATGTTGGAATAAACATGGGGAAAAGATAATGTAGCTAGTGGATGGGATAGCACTGCGTTTTATGGATCATATAATATGATTATAAGTGTGGACAATGAAGAAGACCATATTGAGGATGTGATTATAGTTGTGAATTATGATGAATATCATATTGAGGAAATGAAAAGGACAGTTGAATATGAACTTTGTAATTTCAAAAAATTGTTTGATCAATTAAAGAGTTGTGAAAAGATGTTATTGTATGGTGGTTGCACTAAATATACAGCATTTTCATCCATACTGAAGCTATATAATTTGGAAGTAGGAAATGGATGGAGTGACATAATTTTTACATAATTACTTTCTCTCTTTAATGACATGATCCCAGAAGATAATGAGCTCCCGATCTGAACATACGATACTAAAAGAATGCTATGCTCAATGGGTATGATCTATGAAAGAATAAATGCATGCCCGAATGACTGTATATTGTTTCTCAAGGACCAAAAATCACTTAAAGAATTCCCAAAGTTTGGTGCTTCTCAATAAAAAAAATATGAATTTGTTCCTACGAAAGTTGTATAGTACTTTCCAATCATTCCAAGGTTTAGGCGCCTATATGGAGGCGAGGAGACTACAGGGCAATTAACATGGCATGCGGACAGAAGAAATAAATATGGAAAACTATGTCACCTAGAAGACTCTCCTTAGTAGAAGAGAATAAATCATGAGTATCCTGATTTTGGAAACAATCTAATAAACTTTCGTCTTGCATTATCTATAGATGGAGTGAATCATTTTGGTTTTCAAAGCATCACTCACAGTATATGGCTAGTTATGTTGGTAAATTATAACTTGCCATTGTGGTTATGCATGAAACAAAAACTCATCATTATATCTATGTTTATATCAGTACTGAAACAACCAGGTAATGATATTGATGTTTATTTGGCTCTATTGATTTAGGATTTGAAATTATTGTTGGATTATGGTGCTATCTTGTATGATGCTTACATAAATGAAGATGTCACATTGAGAGCCATGTTGAACAGGATGATAAATGAATTTCCTTCTTATAGAACTTTATTAGGATATATCATTAAAGGAACTCATAGATGTCACGTCTGCGAATAAGGTACACAGTAAATTATGTTGAAACATTCATCTAAAAGTATGTTTCTAGGAAATCACATATTTCTACCCCACCGGCATAAGTACCGATCTTGGATGACATCATTCGATGAAAGTTTAGAAGAAAATACAACACCATCTCCACTAATATGTGATCAATTGTTTGAGAAAGTAAAATATGTGGACACTGGTTTTGGTAAACCATTTTCGAAAAACCTTACGAAAACCAATTGGAAAAAAGAGATCAGTTTTTTTAATTACCATACTAGAATTGTCTATACGTCAAACATTTTCTTGATGTTATGCATGCTAAAAAAAATGTATGTGATAATTTCATCGGTATGTTTCTAAATGAACCTAGAAAAACAAAGGATGGAATTAAGGCTAGGTTTTACATGGTTGATATGGGAATAAGAGAAGAGTTGGTTCCAGTAAAGGGTGAAAAATGAAATTTTCTTCCTCCAGCTTCTTACACTCTTTCGAGGAAGAAGAGGTATCAGTTTTTCAACTTCTTGAATGACATAAAGGTTCCATAGGGGTATTCATCGAATATCAAGAACATCGTTTCAATGACTAATTTAAAGTTAAAGGGTCTAAAATCACATGACTGCTATGTTTTGATGCAAGATATAATGCCTATAGATTTACATTTTATTTTTTCTAAAGAATTTTCATCATACATTAACCAAACTATGTTTCTTATTCAAAGCTACATGCATCAAAGTTATAGACCTGGTGAAATTTCTAAGTATGGAAAGAGAAATTGTCATCATATTATGTGAATTCGAAATATTATTCCTGCCAACATTATTTGATATGATGGTTCATTTGATGGTTCACTTGGTGAGAGAGATTCAACTATTTGGTTCTATACACTATAGATAGATGTACCCCATTGAACATTATATAAAGATTTTGAAAGGGTATGTCAAAAATAAAAGTCGTCTAGAGGGTTGTATTGTGGAGAAATATATTATTGAGAAAGTCATTGAATTCTATACTGAATACGTGTTCGGTGTGGAAAACATTAGTCTACCAAAATTTCATCACACTGGGAGACTTGCAGGTAAAGGAATTTCTGGAAGATATGTTGTCACAATCAATATTACAGATTAAGAGTAGGACCTCCTTTATATTTTTCATAATAGTTTGGAGGTTTCCCCATATGTCAAAACCCATAAAGAAATTATTAGGCATTTGAATCCATTTAAGGGATGAAATATGGATATTAAATACACATAATCAATGGTTTATAGGATGGTTTCAGGAGTATATTTTAAATGAGTCATATGAAAATTTGGATTCAATTTCAGAATGACTTCGATGGATAGACGGAGGACCAAGTGTATATGTATTATCTTAAAATGGTTATGTAATTAATGGTTATACATTACATAAAAATGAGCATGATGAAGATAGTATCATGAAAAATAGTGGAGTTACACTCATGGATAAAGTGATGCATGTTTCTAGTACTAAGTATATAAATTCAATTTATGTGAATATGTCATACTTTGGCATCATCAAACAAATATGGGAGTTGGATTATACAACATTCTAAGTGATTATTTTTCAATGCAAGTGGGTTAATAACAGGAGTACCATTAAAATGGATGAATTGGTATTCATGAAAGTTGATTTCAGTAAGGAAGGGTACAAAGAAAAACCATTTATAATGGCATCACAAGCAGTACAAGTATTTTACATTACAGATCCCACAAACCAAAAGTGGTCAATTATTCTTTTATCGACCAAAACCACTAAATGGTTAAATGAAAATTAAACTAAGTATGACCCTTTCATTAGGACGTTGAAATCATTTCACAGTGGTCCCAATGTAGATGGTGTTTTGTATGTCCTAGGATACCATAATGAATGTATTTGGATCGTAGATAGAGGGGTCAAATACCTTCAGCCTTTAAAAAATAAAAAGAGAGTTCAATAATCAGGTTATATTTTTTGTAATATAAATCTTGTTACCACATGTTACTATTCATTTGCTCCTGCATTTATATACTCTAAATTAAATGTTAAAGCACTGATGTGGATAATGACTTCCAAACATATTGGTGCTACCGATCCTGAGGAACAATAGGTCTCTCAAATTGCTATTGTTCGCAGTGTTGAGGAATGACCTTCTACACATGCTGGTGCTCCCATTCCTAAGGAACAATAGGTTACTCAACCTGTTGTTGCTCTCAGTGCAGAGGTACAACAACCATCTACACTAAGAGTAGCAGCAGGTTTAGGGATAGACCAAGAGAAAAATAAACTAAAGAACAACCACCACATGTAGATCGCACCCCACCCCCACCAGCTATAGGGATAGTCATTCCCATCAAAGAGATATCTTAGCAGAGGTAATCAATGTTCTAATAAATGTTTCTGTGAAATATGAATCGGACAGACACTAATTCCTTTCCTATACTACTATTATATAGGTTGATAATGACTGTGATTTATATCTTGTAACACCCAACCATCGCCTTGTGGTGAGGGCTGTAGTGTTCAATATTCAAAGGGACATGCTACACAACATACCACTTCCAACAGGTCATGTGCAAGTGTCGATCACTATAGCCCATGATTCAAGTGTAGAACTACCTATTCCAATTCATGAGGATAATATTAATATTGTTGAAAAGGTTGTTGGAATATTCATCTCATTTCCATCACATTTTGTAAAAAATAATGGCGATAAGGAGGTATTCATTTCGAATTTACTTTTCAAGCTAAACCTTTAACAATTAATGAAAATGATTTGAACCGATGAATGTTATTACAGATAGACAAAGAGAAGGCGATGAAATGAAATACCATCTCAAAACCATCTATAGGATCGACCAAATGATCAAAAAGATCTATTGAAAGCACAATTACCCCACCCATTCTATATCCACATTTACTAGCATTCAAGGCTCATGTAGATACAAAGTTAAAATATAGTCGCAATTACATAGTTGATTTTGAAGAAAATATATACGGAGAGAGAGATAATGAATTCATTGGTGTTGAGAGTCCAACTGAAATCCTCGACTATGATTGGCTAGGCGACTTAGCTGTAAATGTATACATGAGGTATGTTCTCATGATTTCATTTTCCAAAAGCTGATATATTGTGCTAATTATGACTAAATGCATTTTATTTTTTTGGAAAATGTATATATGAAAAACAATTGAAGGTATTTTCCCATGAAAAAAAATCCAGACTCATTAGTCCTCACATCACCTCTATAGTATAAAAATAAATAGATACCAAAAAAAGGATGAAATAGTGGTAGGTCTGATAAAATCGTTTAAAAGAAAAATTTTAGATTAAAAAATATATTTAATACCAATGATGTATGGGTAAGACTCTAAAATTTAATCATATCAAATATTTTTTCATTTCTTTCATTGCATATTCTTTTTTTTTGTATTTAGGAAACATTGGATGCTCATTACGGTAAATTTGGATACTCCAAAGATTTATTTCTTGGATTCAATGCATGGGTATCCAACAAATCGTTCATACATGATGGTTTTTGTCAATTTTTAATACACTGCATCCAAAGTTTTAGAACTAAACATCAAGTTATATAATTTATATTATCTTTTAATGAGGATTCTGTTATGATAGGGCATTGCATCACTATCA
This sequence comes from Viscum album, assembly GCA_963277665.1. Lineage (NCBI taxonomy): Eukaryota > Viridiplantae > Streptophyta > Magnoliopsida > Santalales > Viscaceae > Viscum > Viscum album. Next base: position 677,311,786 of record OY728128.1, on the reverse strand, counting down.
TCTAAAAAAATAAATGAGGTTAGGGGCTAAGGACAAGGACGAAGACAAGTACTATGGATGGATTAGTATCAGGGTATATATAGTAAGATTTAACTATCCAAACACATATCAAAACAACTTACTTACTCTCCTCAACGTTTCTGCAGTGTCTGAAACAAACCAGTGGAAAATATTTCAGTTATTATGTTTGTAAATTTATGAAATAGATCGTATTCCATGAACAAACTAGCATCCCTGAAGATGTATTTTCGAAGATAATTACTATTTCATTTAAAATATTTACTAATCCTTTTTGTATTTATATTTTTCCAGTACTACCATGATTTTCAAAAAAAAATCATATTCACAAGATGATGTAGATATGCTCATAAATGAATGGGCAACATACCTAATGAAATAATGTAAACAAATAGCATGAAGATTTGACTTCCATATACAGGGTACGAATTTCTAATGTTAATATCACCTACTAAAATATTTATGTTCATGTTATACATATATGATCTTTGATATCTCCCTTGTTTATACTTATTTAACATCTATGATCACCCTTTATTATGTTTCATATCCTTAGGTTATGACTCAAAATGCATGCTTCCAGTTTGAAATGTCATTTTAGTAAAAAAACTGACATACTAAAAACTGATAAAACATATTAGGATTGTTTTTATACTATAGTAAAATGATATATAAGTCATTTGTGATGTGTAGGAATAATCTTCACCTCAATATGACGCACGGTGTGGCCGGTACAAATCAAAGTGTCTCTTTTTATTTAAAATTGACATTAATTTAAGTAAAAACAACAGGTGACATACTTAAAACTGAGAAAATAGATTCATATTGTTTTGATACTTTAGTAAAATGATCAATTATTTATTTTTGACATGTAGGAGTCAACTTCACCTCAATCTGACAAACAATGTGACCAGTATCACTCAAAGTGTCTCTTTTTATTTAAAATTGACATTAATTTAAGTAAAAACAACAAGTAACAAAATAAAAACTGAGACAACGCATTCATATTGTTTTAATATTTTAGAAAAATAATCTATTAGTCATTTTTAATGTGTAGGGATCAATCACACCTCAATTATCTCCCTCTACATGTGTGGGAAGCTCAAATTCGTGCATAGTACCCACATCTATTTAAGTAGCCTTTTGTTTTGGCTTTTCGGGACGTAAAGCCCCAAGGTGGGGAGAATTTAATGTCTTGTATTTTCTATGTATTGTTTTTAAATATTATATATAATTAATTTGAGACCATTATATATGATGGCGTGCGATTCCGAGGCCCAGAGTTCCCAGAATAAATGTTTGAAATAAATTAAACTTTTAAATAGCATATGCGGGCAGTTTTCCTGAAAAAGTGAAATAAATTTTAAATGAGGGCCTGGATCATAAATATGAGGGTGCCATTGAATTCATATTAGAAACTTTACCTTAGGTGAGGCCTAATATCGATCAGCGCGGCTCAGCAACAGAAGTTAGTTTTTTGACGTTTTAAAGGAAATAAAATAAATTAATAATTTATTTTATTTTAAATGTTTCCATGACACAGCAACACGTTAATTTATTTTAAATAACTATTATTCCAAGGTTAGGATCATAACCCTTGAAACTTTCCTTGGATGCTCTGGATCTTTGTAGAGGATCTGTCCTTGGAGAGATATCAATGAACGGCAACAGGAAATGACGTGTGGATCGTTGCGCAGTGAGATCAAATCTGAACCGACGACCGCTTTTTCTCTCTATTGACGATCAAGTTAGGGGTTTTTGTTTTGATTTATTTTTTATCCATTATTTAATTTAATGATGAACTTATATCAACCCATGAATAGGTTGACCCATGGATCATTTGTTCTTTTGGGAGGGTCTTTTATTGGGTTTTATTTTGGGAAATCAATTTGTGCTTATTCTGATTCTTATTTTGATTTTATCTATTTGATCCCTCTAATGAGAGTGTATCAAAACCATGAATAATGATGGTGGGGTTTTGTTCCTCGATTTTATATTTGAATTTATTCCCCCTTTTTGACCTCGCGTTCTTCGCGTTCTTTACGGGGTTATGAACAACGGATCGTTGCGCATCTATTTCGCAACGCAATGATCCCAAATTGGAGATTCGACGTCATGATGACCCAGCGAAGGTGTGATGATGATGGAGGATAATGAATCAGCATGGATCATAAGAAATTGTTCTACGACCATTCTTTATACGGATGATCGAAACACATTTTTGGTGCGGATAGGATGCCTGAAACTTTCCGAATCGGCGTTTCCATAATGGTAAGACCCAGGATCTTGAGTTTTGAGGAGATTGGATGAATTGATAGATGAATCAAAGATCACCGGAGGTGCACAGAGGAAGAACAACTATTCTATAAAATCATGAAGAACACAGCGTGTTCTCCAAATAACACGATGTGTGGCACCGGATCAGCGGCGGCTAGGGTTTCGCGATGTAAGAAGCGATGACACAGGGTGTGATAATCATCACATGGCATGTGGGTCCTTACATAGGACTTATCATGTATCTCAGATGATACATAGACATTGGGTGGAGTACATGGCATGTACTCCACCACATGGCCAGACCAGGCCGGTTACACAGGTTACCTTGTGTATTGGTACACGAGTTGGCATACACTAGCTGAATCCATGTATAGGCACAGAGCCAACGTACATGGAGCGATCCCTAGATACTAGAACATGGTGTTTTATGCTCTTACACGCCATCCATAGTGTCTTTTACATGACATTTCTTCTGACTCAATCCATTGCACATGGGCAATACTCAAAGTCAAGGGACACGGAGTGTGACCTTTCTACACACTGTGTACTCTCTTCTACATGGATTGATATCTTTTTCCACTATTAATTGGACAAGTTTTGTTTGGGTTAGTTACCCTTTTCTCGTTCCCCTAAAGGTCAGTAGTATTGTTTCTTATCCACAAGAGTACGACCCCCTTCAGCAGGACTTTCCTGGATAGAGCCAGAGTCCCTCCAAGAGGCCTGGAGAGAGATCCTCTATCCATTCTTGTTCCCTAAGTAGATTTAGGTTATCAGTGCGACCAATCCTATCAGACATCAATCCTCAACTTAGAATTTGAATCTGAATGAGTCGTGGTATCACCCCCATGGCCCTGATAGTGTTCCTCATCTATGTATCAATATCTTTCCCCATTTAGGAGTTAGTTCTCCCGGAATGAGTGCATATGTTCTATATTTATATATATTAGAGTATCTATCTCTCTCATGGATTTTCCTAATGAATAGTACTTCTCAGACAAATATCATTAGATATATTAGACTCATGGAGTGAGAAAAGAGTGCTTCATGGAATCATCAGACTGAAATCCCTAGCGTGGTTATGCGGTTGTTGTGACTTACCTCTAGACTACAGGTCTATTTTTTTGAGTATATATGGATATGTTTCTCTTTTTATGTGTTTTTTATACATATACTGTGTATAGATAAATATACCTTTACTTTTTGTATTGCTTTGTGGTTTTTTGGGGACCCCTGCTAAGAACTGTTATACTCACCCATGCACGGGCTTTGCTTGCATGTGTCATGTCTTGTGAAGACGAGTGGCCTTTTGATGGATTCTAGGGCAGACCAGGACCAGATCGACCTTTGTGAGTTTCCTTACAAGATGATATGTTCCTACAACTATATGCAGCAGTACTAGTACCTATTTTATTGCTTACAGGTTTGAATTTTTAGTTTTCAAACTCTTTCTTTTGATGGTATTATATTCTGGCCCAATTTACTTTCCACACTTTACTTTCCATTGTACTTTGTTGGTTGAGTTTAGTTGTATGCATGCATTTTGTTCCTTAGTGGTTTTTACATTTCAACATTTGTGGGCTTGGATATGTGTATTTGTGTATAGGTTACTTAGGCAATGTCTCCCATGTTAGTGATATGCCTACTCGATGTTAGTCACCAGGCCCTGGCCTATTGGGGGTAGGTTTGGGGAGTCGCAACATGGGCCTCAGTGGGATGGGTCATGATAGGGTGGTATCAGAGGTGGTTGGTTCTACCTTAGGACCAAGAGTCTGTGATATTGGTTTGGGGTAATAGTGTTAAGTGTTTTGAGTTTGGATTTCAGGCTAGGGACTCCAGTGTTGGTGCGGGCGGCCGACGTATCCATACACTAGGACTCTGATAACCTATTTTTTGACTTAGTACATGAGAAAACTAGTTGCAGGGAAACAAAAAAATGGTACATGCATCATATAGTAATGGGTTGTGTTTTCCATGTCATTTAGTGTCATCTATCCATATATACTCTTTGACCATGGTACATCTTGTTTCCTTATAAGATGACTTCATGACGCATACCAGCTAGGATTCAGTGGCTCGATCATGAGGATGACCCCCTTAGTGGAGAGGCTTTGATTCAGGGACCAGTTCCCCAGGCATTACCTCTAGTTGGTGCACTTGTTATACCACCACCAGTAGAGCATCACATTGTACCTACAGTACCATTAGACGAGGAGTGAAAGCTGAGTGTGCTGCATGAGTTTCAGAGACAAATACCCCTTAGATTCTGAGGTGAGTCCAAATATCAGGTGGCTAAGGACTGTCTTGAGGTGGTGACTAGAGTTTTCCTTCTAGTAAGTACACCAGCGGACCAGATAGTGATCCTAGGAGTGAGCCTTCTTCATGGTTCAGTAGGGCTATGGTGGATTTTGTCCATGAAAACTCACAATGAGGATACTCTTTCGTGGATGGATTTCGAACAACTCTTTAGAGAGGATTTATCTCCAGTTACACTAAGAGAAGTGTGTATCCGGGAGATCCTTTAGCACCATCAGAGTAGTTTAACGGTGGATGACTATTCATCAAGGTTCGCTAACCTTGCCAGGTACTCGATGGATATGTTCAGAGATCATTACTTTAGAGCTAGGACCTTTGAGAGAGGTCTACGATGGGACATCTAAGATAGTGTTGTGCCTCTATAAATTTCAACTTATGCAGGATTGATCGAGTGAGCTTTGGTGGTCAAGAGCTTCCTGGATGAGCAGAGACAACTAGTGGCAGTCAGCAGCAGGCAGATAGGTGCAGAGTCCTTGGCAGCATAGAGCTGACGTCAGGCATAGGGATCGAGGTGTGGGATACATCACAGGAGGACCCAGGACAGGGGACCTATGGTCCAGGGCTCTTAAGCTATATCCAGTCATCCTAGGTAGAGGCGATGCTACTCATGTGACGGTAGAAGACATCTCGCTAGAAAATGTCCAACGCATGGAGCTGCTGATAGGGACATGGTGGATGGACCACTGAGTCATAGGTAGAGATTGGAGCAGTTAGACCTGCCAGATGGAAGATGTGTAAGAGGAGAATGGGGAGATGTAGGAGTTGGTAGACTCTTTGACCTACTTCCACCACCACCCCCAGGAGGTCCGCACTAGGCTTAGGGAGCTGTGAGACAGGAGCGGGGTCAACTACATGCAGTCAAGGCGTACGACTCAGGGACTCGAGGGATGATTTGAGGTACGATATATGTCTTTTATACCTTAGTTTAAATACTTATAGACACAAGTTCCGATCATTATTTCCTCTCCACATGTATTGTGTGAAACCTTGAGATTCTGGTGGAGTCGTTGACTTGACCCTTACGCTTGGAGACACCTACAGGAGGAGACTCAATGATCACGCATCTTTACCGATAGCGTGATATTACCCTTGGAGGTGAGAGTTTCGGTTGGAACCTCTTGGTGGAAGCATCGAGGCCTTACAACGTCATTCTCAGTATGGATTGGTTATCTTCGGTCCATACCCAGATTGACAGCTTTAGGTGAAGAGTGCAGTGTGCCTGCAGAGATGAAATGAGGTTTTCTTTTATTGGTGAAAAGGAAACCCAAAAATCATAGAATGGGATCATGCATAGGAGGGTGCATCCAATCACTCTTGATTTATCTATCCTTACCCTTGGAGTAGAAAATGTTGTGAGCTTTTAGTTCCCAGTGGTAGTGGTGGAGTACGAGTACGACTTTCCAAAATATGTTCCAGGACTACCTCCCCATCGGGAGATGAAATTTTGAATAGAATTACACCCCAGGATGGCCCTGATATCCTCATCATAATATTGTATGGATCCTATAGAGTTTCAAGAGCTAAGGGTGCAGTTTGAGGATTTACAGTGGAAGGGATTCATAAGACCCAGTGTTTCACTCTAGGCATACCTAGTTTTATTATCCAAGAAGGTAGATGGGAGTTTGAGGTTGTGCATGGATTACCAGTGCCTGAACTAGGTAATGGTGAAAAACAAGTATCCACTGCCAATTATTGATGACCTCTTCAATAATCTGATAGGGTCATGGTGGTTCTTGAAGGTTGACCTTCGATCGAGTTACCACCAGTTACGAGTATGAGATGAGGATATACCGAAGATAGCTTTCAGATGCCGCTACATTCACTATGAATACTTTTTGATTCCCTTCATCATGATGAACGCACCTACAGTGTTCATGGGTCTTATAAACATGATCTTACAGCCGTGTTTAGATCGATTTGTAGTGGTATTTATCAACGAAATCCTTGTGTACTCGACGTTAGAGGAGGAGCACACGAGACACCAGAAGATGGTTCTAGACGTACTCTAAGAGCACCAGCTTTATGGGAAGCTCTCAAAGTTCCAATTCTGGATATAGGAGGTCCACTTCTTGGGGAATTTCATCTCAAAATATGGATTAGTAGTGGACCTAGCCAAGGTTGAGGAGGTGTTAGCATGGGAGTCACCTTGGAATGTGACAGAGGTGCGGAGCTTCCTTGGGTTGGCAGGATACTACCGGAGATTTATCCCAAATTTCTCCTGGATATCAGCACTGATGATAACCTTGATCCAGAAGGGGAAGCCCTTTGTATGGATGGAGAAGTGTTATCAGGATTTCCAGCAGCTGAGGCGGAGTTTGAAGAGCGCCCCGATCTTGATATTTCTGGAGGAGAGTGTCGAGTACAAAGTTTTCTATGAAGCATCAGGGACCGAACTTGGTTATGTCCTTATGTAGGAATAGGCGGTGATTGCTTATGGTTCATGCCAGCTAAGACTACATGAGAAAAACTACATGACCCATGATCTTGAGTTGGTAGTAGTAGTCTTCATGTTGAAGATGTGGCAGCACTACCTAATGGTTGAGTGGTTTATCGTCTACTCTGACTACAAGAGCCTCAAGTACATCTTCTCACATAAGGATCTGAATATGAGGCAGAGGTGATGGCTAGAGTTCCTCCAGGATTATGACTTCGAGATCATCTATAATCATGGGAAAGGGAATGTTGTGGTGTATGCTCTTAGTAGGAGATCGAGTTTGTAGCTGTTGAGCGAGGCATCGGAGCAGTTGACCTCGCTACAGTTATCCTTAATGGATAGAGATGATGCGGCTTATCTCTAGTCGATGGTTTTCACCCCTAAACTCTTATAGCGAGTTAGGGAGGCACAACTAGGGGATGTCAACTGTGAGAATTTATGTGCTCAGTTGTCCATAGGACATACTCCTGGTGGATATTCGCAAGGTGGGGAGCACGTCGTCATTTTTCAAAGGACGTACAATTGTACTAGTGGTGTTGTGGGAGGAGGTTATAAGTGAGTTTAATACATCCCCTTTGGTGGTACACCCTGGTGTGGAAAAAAATGTACTAGGACCTCCAGCATCAGTTCTGGTGGACAGGTATAAAGAAGGCAGTAGCAGAGTTCATTTATCGATGCCTTATATGCTAGCAGGTGAAGGTTGAGCACCATGTGCCAGTGGGGTTATCTCACCCCTTGGAAGTGCCAGAGTGGAAGTGGGATGGAAGATCGATGGAATTTGTGATAGTATTACCATGACTGTCTAGGGGACATGATTCCATCTGGGTGATCATTGACCAACTCACCAAGTTGGATCACTTCCTAGAAATTAGGGAGCAGAGTTTTGTAGAGATCTTGGGATGACTCTTCGTATAGGAGATAGTTCAGCTTCATGGAATCCCTTTGATGATAATATCATATCACGATACTTGTTTCACATCTCAGTTATGGAAGGGATTGTAGTAGGTGTTTGGGACTCAGCTACGCTTGAGCACAGCATTCCATCCCTAGACTGATGGTCATACGGATAAGACCATTCAGGTTATGGAATATATATTGTGGGCCTGTATCTTAGACTTTGGTCACATTTGGGAGGACCACCTACCACTGGTGGAGTTTGCGTACAACAATAGCTACCACTCCACCATCGATATGGCACTGTTTAAGGCTTTATATGGGCGACCCTACCGGTCACCGCTTTGCTGGACCGACCCGAGAGAGTCAGCACTCATGGGTCCAAATTCGGTATGAACTACCACTAAGAGGGTGCTGATCATCCAGGAGTGGATGAAGACTGCACAGAGCTGGCATAAGTCTTATGCTAACAGATGGCGGAGACCTCTAGAGTTCGAAGAGGGAGACCATGTCTTCCTTCGGGTCTCACCTCGATGAGGGTTGCGGAGATTTGGTTGGGGCAACAAGTTGTCTTTGAGGTCCATCGGCCCTTTTCAGATACTATGTAGAGTTAGCGAGGTGGCATGTTGCCTAGCTATACCATCGCAGTTTCACTGGGTACATGATATCTTTCACACATCACAACCGAGGAGGTACATGCACGATTCGTCACATGTCATCAACTGGGGTGATCCGGACATCGAGTATGGAGAGACCTTCATAGAGTACCCAGAGGAGATCTAGGATCAGCATAAAGGATCCTTCATGGGTGAGTGATTCCCCGGGTGCATGTCTGGTGGCATCACGGGAATCTTCAGGAGAGCACGTGAGAGCGGGAGGCTCAGATTCGTGCACAGTACCCACATCTTTTTGAGTAGCCTTTTTTTGGATTTTCGGGACGTAAATACCTAAGGTGGGTGGAATGTAATTTCCCAATTGTTTTGTGTATTGTTTTTAAATATTATATGGAATTAATTCAAGACCTGGTTTTGTGACAGCGTGCGATTCCAAGGCCCAGAGTGCCAAAATAAATGTTTGAAATAAATGAAACTTTTAAATAGCACGCACGAGGGTTTTTTTTTTAAAAAGTGAAATAACTTTTAAATGGGTTCCCATATCATAAATCTGAGGGCACTGTTGCATTCAATGCAGTGACTTTACCTTTGGTGAGGCCTAACATCGACCAGCGTGGGTCAGCAGCAGAAGTTAGTTTTTGGACGTTTTAAAGGAAATAAAATAAATTAATAATTTATTTTATTTTAAACATTTCCATGATGAAATGACACATTAATTGGTTTTAAATAACCAGGAGACCATTTTTAGGCTCATAACCATGGAAACTTTCCTTGGATGCTCAGGAATTTTAGAGAGGAGCCATCCTTGGAGAGATCTCGATGAACAACAATGGGAAACGACATGTGGATCGTTGTGCAGTGAGATTGAATATGAACCAACGAACCCTTTTCCTCTCCATAGACGACCGAGTTAGGGATTGTTTTTTTGATTTTTTTCCTTTTTCTTTGATTTAACGATGAACATGGATCAACCCACGAACAGGTTGACCCGCAGATCATTTGTTCTTACAGGAGAGTATTTTATTGGGTTTTATTTTGGGAAATCAATCCATGCTTATTCTGATTCATATTTTGATTTTCTCCATTTGATCCCACTAATAGGAGTGGATCAATGCCATAAAGAATGACAGTGGGGGTTCGTTCCTCGATTTTCTATTTGGATTTCTTCCCCCTTTTTGACCCTGTGTTCTTTGCGTTCTTCACGGGGTTATGAACAACAGATTTTTGAGCATCTGTTTCGCAACGCAACAATCCCAAATTGGAGATCTGACATCATGAAGACCCAATAGAGGTGCGAAGAAGATAGAGGATGAAGAATCGACACGGATCAAAAGAAATTATTATTTGACCATTCTTCACACTGATGATCGAAATGCATTTTTTGAGCTTATCAGACTCCCTAAACTTACCAAATCAGTGTTTCTATGATGGGATGACCCAATATCTTGATTTTTGAGGATATTGAATGGTCGGATCAATGGGTAGAAGATCACTGGAGGCGTGTGGAGGAAGAACAGCGATTTTGGAAAATCGTGAAAAACACGGCGTGTTCTCCGAAGAACATGATGTGTGGGGTCGGATCAACAGTTCCTATAGTTTCACGGTGTAGGAAGTGATGAAATGGCGTGTGACAACCATCAAATAGTATATGGGTCCTTACGTGGTACTTGGCATGTATCTCGGACGATACATGGACACGGGGTGGAGTACATGGCATGTACTCCACCACATGGCCAGACCAGGCCGGTTACACGGGTTACCCAATGTATCAGTACATGGGTTGGCATACACAGGTTGAAGCTGTGTATGGGCACATGGACAGTGTACACGAAGTGATCCCCAGATACCAGGACATGGTGTGTTATGCTCTTACACGCTGTGTATAGTGTCTTTTACATGACATGTATTCTAACTCGGTCTATTGCACACGGATAATACTCGAAGTCAAGGGACATGACTTGTGACCTTTAAGCACATCGTATACTCTCTTCTACATGGCTTGATATCCTTGTACACTATTCCTTGGACAAGTTTCGTTTGGTTTAGTGCCCCTTTTCTCATTCCCATAAAGGTCATCAATATTGTTTCCTATCCACAAGAGTATGACCCCCTTCAGCAGGACTTTCCTAGACAAAGTTGGAAACCCTCCAAGAGGCCTGGAGCGAGATCCTCTATCCATTATTGTATCCTAAGTAGATTCAAGTTATCGGCATAACCAATCCTACTGAACTTCAGTCCTCTACTTATCAGGTGAATCTGGATGAGTCGTGGTATCACCCCTATAGCCCTGGTGGTGTTCCTCATCTATGTATCAAGATCTTTCCCCACTCAGGAGTGAGTTCTCCCAGAATGAGTGCATTTGTTCTCTCTTCAGATCTATCAGCGTATCTATCTCTCTAATGGATTTTCCCGATGAACAGTACTTCTTAGATGGATGTCATCAGAGCTATTAGACTCGTGGAGTGAGTTCTCCTAGATGAGTGCTTTGTGGAATCTTCAGACTGAAATCTCTAACATGGGTATGCATTCATTGTGACTTACCTATAGACTATGGGTTTGGGTTTCTAGTATATCTGGATATGTTTCTCTCACTATATGTTCTGTAAACATATACTGTGTAGATATGACAATACCTTTACTTTGTGTATTTCTTTGTGGATTTTCAGGGTCCCCTACTGAGCATTGTTATACTCATCCCTACACAGGATTTTCCCTCACATGTCGTATCTTGTGCAGACGAGCAGCCTTTCGATGGAGTCTAGGGTGAACCAGGACCAGATTGAGCTTTGTGAGCTTCCTTACGGATCGAGGTGTTCCTACGACTATGAGCAGCAGTCCTAGTACCTATTTTCTTGCTTACAGGTTGGACTTTGTATTTTGAAGACTCTTTATTTTGACGGGATTGTATTCTGTACTAGGTTACTTTCCATACTTTACTTTTTGTTGTACTCTGTTGGTTGGGTTTAGTTGTATGCATACATTTTGTTCCTTAGTGGTTTTTACATTTTTAGAATTTGTGGGATTGGAGATGTGTGTGTGTATAAAGGTACTTAAGAAATGACACCCATGTCAGTTATATGCTTAATTGATGTAATTCCCCAGCACGTGGCCTATTGGGGGAGGGTTTGGGGAGTCTCAGCATAGGCCCCACTAGGACAGGTCGTGACAAAAACAATAAGTGACATACTTAAAACTGAGAAAACGCATTCAAATTGTTTTGATACTTTAGTAAAATTATTCATGAGTCATTTTTAACATGTAAGATTCAACTGTACTTCAATCTGACACACAGTGTAACCGGTATCACTCAAAGTGTCTCTTTTTATTTAAAATTAACATTAATTTAAGTAAAAACAACAAGTGTGTCACGACCCGACCCTACCCGGGCTCGAGCCGCAACTACCCCAAGCCCGCCTCCATAGGCCAGGGGCTGGCGACCAGCGCTGAAGGCACAACAACTCGGGGAGGCCTTTGCCTAAGCACCTGTACACACCCACACGCAGCACACTCAATGCGAAAGTGCAGGGTAAAAAGAAAAGTAAAGGGAAACTGCTATAAATAAACCACAAGAGTGCATCGACCTCTAAACAGTACAAGAAAATCTGAAAGTAAACTGAAAAGAAAAGGGGAAAAACATGCACCCAACCAAAAAGTACCACAACCCGGCAACAGGTGAACAAAAGAAAACAGCTGGAAGGGTCCCCCACCTGGAACCCGACTACGACCACCGCTCGTGGTCGAAACTCCCGAACTCCTATGCTCCACTGAATTCAAGATCCACCTGTCTATCGTCTACAAGGGCACGCCAAGTGCGGGCAAAGCCCAAGCAGGGGTGAGTATAAAAATACTCAGTAGGATGCCCCGAAGGCTCGAGGGAGAAACAAAGGAGGTACCGAAGGGTGAGCAGTAGAGCGAACAGGGAAAGTAGAGGAGTACAACTGAAAGTGTTGTAAAGAGTCCAGCTCAACCCAACAAAAGAAAGAAGGTAGACTCGTCCAGACACAAGGAGATGGAAACGGTGATAAGATGAACTTCTCGTCGATTCTTCTCTACCTATAGCAGGAGAGTAGACTCGTCCCACCATGAGAAGCTAGACACGGAAATCACATGGCATACCCCGCGCGTCTTCGCCTCTCCTAGAGGGAGAGTAACCAAGCCCAACAAGTGGGGACTGAAACAACGTATATACATATTCATATACTCTGCAAGAAGCCCGAACAAGCTCGTAAGGGGATCTCCATCCCATAGCTCAGCCCAAGAAAATGAGTCGCCAACAGTCCCAGAAGTAACACCATCATCGATGCCCAGCATCCCGCACGTCTGCCCTGAACCACAAGCCAAGGGGCTCAATCACCGCACCTTGACACTATCCGCTTTGGGTGGCACTGACTCACCCGCACGGTTTTAGATCACGTCACAAGAACGTGTCTCAGTGGGGAAAGTGCCCCTCGTACTTATGAGTTCTAGGGAAAGTCAAACCACACCTCGTCACTACCCTACAGTCGAGAGGTCTTCTCAAAGTCAAAGTTGTTCCATCACCGACCCGTACAACCAAGGGTCCCGCTCTGGTGGTCACGGAGGAAAGCCACAGACTAGCCTAGTAGAAAGGACTGAGCCTAGAATGTCAACAGGTGTCTCACTGCCTAGCCCTGCTGGAGGGTAATTCATAAACAGATATCGAGTGACCCACTACCCCGCCCTGCTGGAGGGTAAACCCTAATACATCATCAGGCGACCCACTGCCCAGCCCCGCTGAAGGGTAAACCATAATACATCATCAGGTGACCCACTGCCCATCCCCGCTGGAGGGTAGACCTGGAATAAGTCGATAGGTGACCCACTGCCCAGCCTTGCTGGATGGTAGACCTGGGACTAGACGATAGGCGACCCACTGCCCAGCCCTGCTGGAGGGTAGAACCTAAGAGGTCGTCGGGTGACCCACTGCCCAGACTCTGCTCGAGGGTAGACCCTAATAGCATCGGGTGACCCACTGCCCAGTCTCTACTGGAGGGTAGACCCTAATAGCATCGGGTGACCCACTGCCCAGTCTCTGCTGGAGGGTAGACCCTAAGTGCGTCGGGTGACCCACTGCCCAGTCTCTGCTGGAGGTTAGACCCTAGAAGTCGATGAGTAACCCACTGCCCAGCCCCGCTGGAGGGTCAAACTCAGAACTGCTCTGGCCATCTCCACTGGAGGGCACAACACTGGCCAACCGAACACGGATTGGGTATCGCGCAACCTCCCAACTCCAGAACAACTCACCCAAAAGAGGTGCAGCGTCTGCTCCAGCACTGGGTGTCACAAGCACCGCTACCGGCCAATCCACCGAGAACGAAACCAGGGGGAGACCACTCAACCCTGCTGGTCAAAAAAGGAGCACAAAGGGACCCTCTACGTCACGAGAGGTCAAAGTACGTATAGCAGAACACGACATGCACATGGGGCCCACACGACGTGTGGCCCCAAGTCAAACCCAACCAAGCGCACGAATTTCTCAGGTACAAACCACACGTACCTCCAAGCGCTCTCGTATACTCCCAGAGTATACCTCGTCCCAGCCCAAAGGCTATCGTGCACACGGCACCCAACGTCAACGCGAAGGCATGATGTAACAACTCCACCTCAAAGGCCCAGGCACGGCCAACCACATCTCTTGAAACATTTACATCACTCTCCCAAGAGTGCGCGATCACACGCCAAGGATCCGCTACAAACATGGTAGGGCGAACATCCACCAGGGCACCTTTCACATTTCCGCATTCCCAAGATCGCGCAAGAGGCTCCACACAACCAAGAAGATCACACCATTGTAATCCTCACGGAAAAACACGCGAGTTAGACTACTTACTCGCCTCTAACGGATATCCGACGGGAAAGTCACCAACACCACCTCACGCCCGAATGGCGTCCCGTGATCCCGAGTCTCGGCCCCGAAAACAGTCGGGCGCATCTCACCATTGCGATCCCCTTGGGAAAACACGTCAAAGGCACTACTCACTTGAGTGCAACGGATATCCGGTGAAAAAGATACGTTCCGGTGCACCGCACACGAGCGGTGCTTCGTGGGACCCGCACCCGGTCTCGAAACTCAATGAACGGATCACACCGTTGCGATCCTCTCAAAAAAGTACCCGAAATGGACTACTCACTTGTCCAAAATGGTCGCCCGGTGATAAAGATGGAAAATCGCCGTCGACGCCCAAACGGCCCTCGTGGGCCCCGCACCATCGTGCCGAATTAGAGCGGGCGGATTGCACCATTTCAATGCCCTCGAAAAAACACCCAGAATTGAATACTCAAACACCCCAAACAGATGTCGGGTGAAAAAGTGGCGTTTCGCCGTAAAACGTGTGAAGTAGGCCCCGTGGGGCCTGCACCTCGTGTCCAACCCAAATGCTTCTGAAATCTCCTCAAAAAGTCTGCACGAGGACTGGAATCACACTGCCGCTGACGGCGCGTCAATCAGACATCCCAAGCAGGAGCTAGGTCCGACACAACAACTAATTAATTAATTAATTAGTTAATTAATTAATTACTCAAATTTGGCGTTTCGTGCCACTGAGCAATGGAACCAACCTTCAGAGGCTTCGAACCAATTTTGGAAGGACTGTCTCAGCCCCGGGGCCACTGTGCCTCTGACGGCTCGTCAAACGGACGTCCGGCTCACGAGTCACGTCCGTCGCAACCATAATAATAATTTATTATTATTAAATTGAAGCTCCTCAGGTCGCTCATCTTCAGGCAAGGAATCCAAAAATCCTGAAACCCACCTTAAATAGAGCGCCTCGCCGATACAATCTCATCACCGCAGACGGCGCATCAAACGGACGCGCCGTTTGGAACCTACGGCCCCCCGAAATGCAAGGGGCCCAAAGGGGGGGTCGGTCCAGACCGGCCCGCCCGGTCCAGATCGCCGCGGCCCGCTGGCTGCGGCTCAATCCTATTGCACCGGACCCCTCGGGTTCGGCTCTTCCCAGCAGACCGGCCAAAAAGGCCGGTCTTCTTCTTCTCCCGCAGGACCCACAAACAGCGGGTCCTTGTCCGCTGGGTCCTCCCCCGAGGTCAGCGCCTCGGGGGCCTCCTCCTTCGACCCTGAGGGTTCTGCGGTCGCCCCCCGCCTGCACCCTTGCTCGACGCCATGAGTCCCGGCCACCTGCGTCCTACCGACGCCGCGAGCACCCGGCCGCCTTCCGTCCTGCCGACGCCGCGAGCCCCCGGCCGCCTTCCGTCCTACCGACGCCGCTCGACCAAACGCCTTCGCCGGCCTCCGCTCGCACTCGCCCGACCGACACCCGTGACCCCGCCGCTGAGCCGAACCCCCCGAGCTCCGCCGCGTTCCCGGGCGCGGCCGCCCCGATCCGCCGCGGGTTCGGTCTCCGGCCGCCGCCTCCTGCCGGAGCCAAGTCTTCCACCGGTCCCACCGACCATTCCGGTGATCGGAAAAATTATCTGACACCGGTTTCGGGATCCTTGGGACTAGATCTTCACAACGCCTTCCCCGGCTCATCGATCCGTCAGGGTTCGCGCGTGCCCGAAAATTTGATACGAAGAACATTCAAGAACGGATAATTGAACGGGGCTCAGGCGTTGGCCATGTTCGTTCGGCCAACGCCCCAAATTCTAAAAACTATAAATAAAAGAAATTCAAATACGAAAATGATGAAGAAATTGAGGAAATCGGCGAGGGCACAAAATTCAACAAGAATCCTACCTCGGATCACTCGTTCGTCGTTGGCGACGCGTCCACGACGCTCCCGCTCTGATCCTCCAAGGCTCCGGCGGAGATGGCTCCTCGATCTTCCGAAGAACGTGAGAGAGAGAGAGAGAAGGATGGGTCTTCCCCAACAGTGAATTTATAAAAATTCACTAAAACTCTCCCAACGGGTGCGGATTCCGAAACCCTCGTGCCTGCCTATTTTATCTCACGCCTAGGCAAAACATCCTATTCCGAACTCAACAGAAGTCTCAGATTTCCATTCCAAGATTTCTTTTAAAAGTTATTTGAAAATAACACCAGTGATAAAAAATCACTAAGTGGTCATTTCGAAAAGACCATTTTGCCCCTGGGTGACATCTCTCACAGAAGGCCCGCGCCTGCAACTTTTACACCCCGCCTAGGGTAAACGGAATGTTCCGGATTCAATGGTGCCCTCGGTTTTCCAATCCAATCCACCGTTTAAGAGATACCTGCATTTCAATATTAAACGAATTAATTAATTTATTTAATCCGTTTAACGTTCCAGAAGC
This sequence comes from Viscum album, assembly GCA_963277665.1. Lineage (NCBI taxonomy): Eukaryota > Viridiplantae > Streptophyta > Magnoliopsida > Santalales > Viscaceae > Viscum > Viscum album. Next base: position 677,294,989 of record OY728128.1, on the reverse strand, counting down.
GGGCGAGGGGTCCAAACATCCCGCGCCGACAAGTTTTATGTCGTTCCTAGGGTAAACACTCCATTCTAGACCCATCTGTATACTCGTATCTCTGATATGAAGCACCGTTTAGAAGTTATCGCATTTATTTAGCATTTCCAATGTGAACGCACTGAAAATTTAATTCCGGCCACTCCGGGGCTCAGAATCGCACGCCGTCCGAAGGCGCTACTCTGGAATATCATCAAGAATATTCCAAAGTATTTAGTAGAAAAAACCGGGTTCTTACATCATTCCATCCTTCAAGATTTTCGTCCCCGAAACGCAAAACTAGGGAGCAACACAGGGTACTAAGCCCACACCTGGCTTTCCCATACCCAGAAGAACCCACGCACAGCTCTGCGTCACCGCACACAGACCAAAGGATTGATCCATTCACGCGAGGTCGGCCCTTGCCGATGTCGTGCACCCACTCTAGACTTTGGGGTTAGGTCAAGGCGGTAGGGTACCTCGTCATCCCTTTGCACGGTCTCAAACGGCCCGAAGGCTCTCGGGGGTAGCTTACCTCCCCAAACGAACCTCTACGTCGCACGCCGCGACTGGAATCACCGCCCGCACTTGAAACAAGGCCCGGTGATTCCCTCCTTCAGAATATCCATATGGTAAAACACCCAAGGATATCTAGTCACACAAGGTTCCACAGTCGATGCTCTCTTACACGCTCAAAAGGCGAAGGAGTCAACACCATCGACTAAAGGAAAAGGTCTCACGCCTTTTTCCTTACCAACACAGGGTTACACCCGATGCCCTACGTCACCCTGGTAACACCTCAAACAAGGAGCAGGGAGGAAAGAATTCCACACGCAGAGTCTAACAATTCCACTGCAAAAAAGTATAAGAGTCGCAAGGGGTACCTCTCACCATCTCATGCTCTGCAGGATCGTAGACATCCAAAGATCGCGGTTGTCTGTGGTCCCAACCGTCAGCTCCCGGAGCCTGATGTGGACTGCCTAGTGGTGATGAGAAGACCTCGTAAATCCTTCCCCCACTACCAGATCCTCATGCTCCTCTTCTAGCACCACCTCTCTGGGTACTACTCTAATCATGGTGATGCCCCTGTCGTGGTGGTGCACCTGCTGCCTGAGGGTCTGGCTCACCACTGAACCTCAGCAGTCTCTGCCGCTGGAACTCACGGAGCATGATCAACCTGCACTAAAGCTCAGCATGCTCTGCTGAAAATTTCTAATTCTCAACAGGTGTGGGTGCTGCTACCGGCCCACCCTGAGAAAGGGGCTCGCATGATGGGTCCTGGACTGTGGCCTCGTAGCTCACAGGGTCGTCATCACGAACCAAAGCTGGTATCCTGGCTGGCTGTCTTCGTGGAGACATCCTGAATATTATCAAGGAGTTCCACGGTCATATGAGCATATATGTATATACCAATAGCAACTATGGGGAGCTGACTCAAGAAGGACAGTCAAATACTCAATCCTATTTGATGCACAAACCAATTTTTCCCTGCAACAAGTGTCTTAGCATGCCGAGTCGACAAGCGGGTTATCAAGGTCCCGGTGAATGGATACGTCGGCCGCCGCACCATCACTGGACTCCCTAGCCTGAGAGCCGCTCTCGAGACACGTTAACACTGTTGCCCTAAATCCCAACCAATTCCTCTTTTAGGGACGTCCGAACAGTGTCCCAAGGAACGAACCACCTTTGATACCACTTTGTCACGACCCAACCCTACCCGGGATCAAGCCGCAACTACCCCAAGCCCGCCTCCATAGGCCAGGGGCTGGCGACCAGCACCGAAGGCACAACAACTCGGGGAGGCCTTTTCCTAAGCACCTATACACACCCACACGCATCACACTCAATGAAAAAGTGCAGAGTAAAAAAGAAAAGTAAACGGCAACTACAATAAATAAGCCACAAGAGTGCATCGACCTCTAAACAGTACAAGCAAAGCTGAAAGTAAACTGAAAAGAAAAGGGGAAAAACACGCGCCCAACCAAAAAGTGCCACAACCCGGCAACAGGTGAACAAAAGAAAACAGTTGGAAGGGTCCCCCACCTGGAACCCGACTATGACCACCACTCGCGGTCCAAGCTCCCGAACTCCTATGCTTCACTGAAGTCACGCTCCACCTGTCTGTCGTCTGCAAGGGCACACCAAGTTCGAGAAAATACCAAGAAGAGGTGAGTATAAAAATACTCAGTAGGATACCCCAAAGTCTCAAGGGAGCAAAAAAGGAGGTACCTAAGGGTGAGCAGTAGAGCGAACAGGGAAAGTAGAGGAGTACAATTGAAAGTGTTGTAAAGAGTCCATCTCAACCCAACAAAAGAAAGAATGTAGACTCGACCAGACACAAGGAGCTGGAAACGGTGAGAAGATGAACTTCTCGTCGAGTCTTCGCTACCTATAGCAGGAGAGTAGACTCGTCCCACCACGAGAATCTATACACGGAAAGCACGTGGCATACCCCGCGCATCTTCGCCTCTCCTAGAGGGAGAGTAACCAAGCCCAAGAATTGGGGAATGAAACAAGGTATATACATATTCATATGCTCTGCAAGAAGCCCGAAAAAGCTCGTAAGGGGATCTCTGTCTCATAGATCAGCCCAATAAAATGAGTCGCCAACAGTTTCATAAGTAACACCATCATCGATGCCCAGCATCCCGCACGTCTGCCCCGAACCGCAAGCCAAGGGGCTCAATCACCGCACCTTGACACTATCTGCTTTGGGCGGCACTGACTCGCCCACACGGTTTTAGATCGCGTCACAAGAATGCGTCTCGGTGGGGAAAGTTCCCCTCGTACTTGTGAGTTCTAGGCAAAGTCAAACCACACCTCGTTACTGCCTTGCAGTCGAGAGGTCTTCTCAAAGTCAAAGTTGTTCCATCACCGACCCATACAACCAAGGGTCCCGCTCCGGTGGTCACGGAGAAAAGCCACAGACTAGCCTAATAGAAAGGACTGAGCCTAGAATGCCAACAGCTATCCCACTGCCCAGCCCTTCTAGAGGGTGATTCATAAACAGATATCGGGTGACCCACTTCCCGGCCCCGCTGGAGGGTAAACCCTAATACATCATCAGGCGACCCACTGCCCAGCCCCGTTGGAGGGTAAACCATAATACATCATCAAGCGACCCACTGCCCAGCCTTGCTGGAGGGTAGACCTGGGACGAGACGACGGGCGACCCACTGCCCAGCCCTGCTGGAGGGTAGACCCTAAGAGGTCGTCGGGTGACCCACTACTCAGACTCTGCTGGAGGGTAGACCCTAATAGCATCGGGTGACCCACTGCCCAGTCTCTGCTAGAGGGTAGACCCTAAGAGCATTAGGTGACCCACTACCCAGTCTCTCCTGGAGGGTAGACCCTAAGTGCGTCGGGTGACCCACTGCCTAGTCTCTGCTAGAGGGTAGACCCTAGAAGACAATGAGTAACCCACTGCCCAGCCTCGCTGGAGGGTCAAACTCAGAACTACTCTGGCCATCTCCACTGGAGGGCACAACACTAGCCAACCGAACACGGAGTGGGTATCGCACAACCTCCCAACTCCAGAACAACTCACCCAAAAGAGGTGCAGCGTCTGCTCCAGCACTGGGTGTCACTAGCACCGCTACCGGCCAATCCACCGAGAATGAAACCAGGGGGAGACCACTCAACCCTGCTGGTCAACAAACGAGCACAAAGGGACCCTCTATGTCGCGAGAGGTCAAAGTACGTATAGCAGAACACGACACGCACATGGGGCCCACACAACGTGTGGCCCCAAGTCAACCCCAACCAAGTGCACGAACATCTCAGGTACAAACCACACGTACCTCCAAGTGCTCTCGTATACTCCTAGAGTATACCTCGTCCCATCCCAAAGGCTATCATGCACACGGCACCCAACGTCAACGCAAAGGTGTGACGTAACAACTCCACCTCAAAGGCCCAGGCATGACCAACCACATCTCGTGAAACATTTACATCACTCTCCCAAGAGTGCGCGATCACATGCCAAGGTTCCGCTACAAACATGGTAGGGCGAACTGCCACCGGGGCACCTTTCACATTTCTGCATTCCCAAGATCACGCAAGAGGCTCCGCACAACCAAGTGGATCGCACCATTTTAATCCTCGCGGAAAAACACGCGAGTTAGACTACTTACTCGCCTCTAATGGATATCCGACGGGAAAGTCACCAACACTGCCTCACGCCCGAACGGCGTCCCGTGATCCCAAGCCTCGGTCCCGAAAATAGTCGGGCGCATCGCACCATTGCGATCCCCTCGGGAAAACACGTCAAAGGCACTACTCACTTGAGTGCAACGGATATCCGGAGAAAAAGATACGTTCTGGTGCACCGCACACGAGTGGTGCTTCGTGGGACCCGCATCCCGGTCCCGAAACTCAACGAACAGATCACACCCTTGCAATCCTCTCGAAAAAGTACACGAAATGGACTACTCACTTGTCCAAAACGGTCGCCCGGTGATAAAGATGGAAAATCAACGTCGACGCCCAAACGGCCCTCATGGGCCCCGCACCATCGTGCCGAATTAGAGCGGGCGGATTGCACCATTTCAATGCCCTCGGAAAAACACCCAGAATCGAATACTCAAACACCCCGAACGGATGTCGGGTGAAAAAGTGGCGTTTCACCGTAAAACGTGTGAAGTAGGCCCAGTGGGGCCTGCACCTCGTGTCCAACCTGAATGCTTTGGAAAGCTCCTAAAAAAGTCCGCATGAGGACTGGAATCACGTTGCCGCTAACGGCGCGTCAATCGGACATCCCAAGCAGGAGTTAGGTTTGACACAACAACTAATTAATTAATTAATTAATTACTCACTTTTGGCATTTCGTGCCACCGAGCAATGGAACCAACCAACAGAGGCTCCGAACCAATTTTGGAAGGACTGTCTCAGCCCCGGGGCCACTACGCCTCTGACGGATCGTCAAATGGGCGTCCGGCTCACGAGCCACGTCCGTCGCAACCATAATAACAATTTATTATTATTAAATTGAAGCTCCTCAGGTCGCTCATCTTCGGGCACAGAATCAAAAAATCCCGAAACCCACCTTAAAGAGAGAGCCTCGCCGATATGATTTCATCGCCGCAGACGGCGCGTCAAACGGACGCGCCGTTTGGAACCTACGGCCCCCCGAAATGCAAGGGGCCCAAAGGGGGGGGCGGTCCGGACCGCCGCGGCTCACTCCTATTGCACCGGACCCCTCGGGTCCAGCTCTTCCCAGCAGACCGTCCAAAAAGGCCGGTCTTCTTCTTCTCCCGCAGGACCCTCAAACAGCGGGTCCTTGTCCGCTGGGTCCTCCCCCGAGGTCAGCGCCTCGAGGGCCTCCTCCTTCGACCCCGAGGGTGCCACGGTCGCCCCCCGCCTGCACCCTTGCTCGACGCCGCGAGCCCCGGCCACCTACGTCATGCCGACGCCGCGATCCCCTGGCCGCCTTCCGTCCTGCCGACGCCGCGAGCCCCCAGCCGCCTTCCGTCCTGCCGACACCGCTCGACCGAATGCCTCCGCCGGCCTCCACTCGTACTCGCCCGACCGACACCCGCGACCCCGCGGCTGAGCTGAACCCCCCGAGCTCCGCCGCGTTCCCGGGCGCGGCCGCCCCGATCCGTCGTCGGTTTGGTCTCCAGCCGCCGCCTCTCGCCAGAGCAAAGCCTTCGACCAGTCCCCCCGGCCTTTCTGGTGATCGGAAAAATTATCCGACACTGGTTTCGGGATCCCTGGGACCAGATCTTCACAACGCCTTCCCCGGCTCATTGATCCGTCAGGGTTCGCGCGTGCCCGAAAATTTGATACGAAGAACATTCATGAACGGATAATTGAACGGGGCTCGGGCATTGGTCATGTTCGTTCGGCCAACGCCCCAAATTCTAAAAACTATAAATAAAAGAAATTCAAATACGAAAATGATGAAGAAATTGAGGAAATCGACGATGGCACAAAATTCAACAAGAATCCTACCTCGGATCGCTCATTCGTCGTTGGCGACGCGTCCACGATGCTCACGCTCCGATCCTCCAAGGCTCCGGTGGAGATTTCTCCTCGATCCGCCGAAGAACGTGAGAGAGAGAGAGGGGGGGGAGGATGGGTCTTCCCCAATAGTGAATTTATAAAAATTCACTAAAACTCTCCCAACGGGCGCGGATTCCGAAACCCTCGCGCCTGCCTATTTTATCTAACGCCTAGGAAAAACATCATATTCCGAGCTCAACAGAAGTCTCAGATTTCCATTCCGAGATTTTGTTTAAAAGTTATTTGAAAAGAACGCCAGTGATAAAAAAATCACTAAGTGGTCATTTCAAAAAGACTATTTTTCCCCTGGGTGACATCTCTCACAGAAGGCCCGTGCCCGCAACTTTTACACCCCGCCTAGGGTAAACGGCATGCTCCGGACTCAACGATGCCCTCGGTTTTCCAATCCGAGCCACCATTTAAGAGATACCTGCATTTAAACATTAAACTAATTAATTAATTTATTTAATCCATTTAACGTTCCAGAAGCGGGCGAGGGGTCCAAACGTCCCGCGCCGACAAGTTTTATGCCGTTCCTAGGGTAAACACCCCATTCTGGACTCATCTGTACACTTGGATCTCTGATATGAAGCACCATTTAGAAGTTATCACATTTATTTAGTGTTTCCAGTGTGAACGCACTAAAAATTTAATTCCGGCCACTCCGGGTTCGGAATCGCATGTCGTCCGAAGGCGCTGCTCTGGAATATCATCAAGAATATTCCAAATTCTTTCGTAGCAAAAACCGGGTTCTTACAAAGTGACATACTGAAAACTGAGCAAACACATTCAGATTGTTTTGATATTTTAGCACAATGTTTTATTAGTCAATTATAACATGTAGGGATCAGTCATACCTCAATACGACACACTTTATTTCTAGTACAACTCAAAGTGTCTCTTTTTATTTAAAATTGGCATTAATTCAAGTAAAAACAACAAGTGGCATACTGAAAACCCATAAAACGCATTAATAATTTTTTGATACTTTATAAAATTTATACATGAGTCATTTTTTATGTGTATGAATCAACCACACCTCAATCCGACACATGGTGTGCCCAGTATCACTCAAAGTGTCTCTTTTTATTTAAAATTGATATTAATTTAATTAAAAATAACAAGTGACATACTGAAAACTAAGAAAACGCATTCAAATTATTTTGATATCTTAGGAAAATGATATATTTGTCATTTTTGACATTTAGGGATCAGCTGCACCTCAATATGATGCACGTTTTGTCCGATACAACTCAATGTGTCTCTTTTTATTTAAAATTGGCATCAATTCAAGTAAAAACAACAAGTGACATACTGAAAACTGAGAAAACACATTTGGATTGTTTTTATACTTTATAACAATGATAAATTAGTCATTCATGATGTGTAGGAATCAGCTTCACCTCAATGTGACACATAGTGTGCCCGATATCACTCAAAGTGTCCCTTTTTATTTAAAATTGGCATTAATTTTAGTAAAAACAACAAGTGTCATACTGAAAACAAAGAAAACACATTAGGATTATTTTTATATTTTATTAAAATGATATATTAGTCATTTTTGATGTTTAGGGATCATCTGAACCTCAATATGATGCACGTTGTGGCTGGTACAACTCAAAGTGTCTCTTTTTGTTTAAAATTTACATTAATTTAAGTAAAAACAACAAGTGACATACTGAAAACTGAGAAAACGCATTTGGATTATTTTGATACTTTAGAAAAATGATACATGAATAATTTTTACTGTGTATGGATCATTTGTACCTCAATACGATGCATGGTGTGGCCGGTATGACTAAAAGTGTCTGTTATCAGTTTAAAATTGACATTTTACTTCAAAACATGTCACTCGCTGAAAACCAAGAAAATGTGCTCTGATTATCTTTATAATTTAAGACAATGATTCATAATTCATTTATGATGTGTATGAAATAGTTTCACATCAAAACAACCCATGATGAAGCTGGTATGACTCAAAATCCATGTTTCCATTTTGAAATGAATTTTTAGTAAAAAAACACAACGGACATACTGAAAACCAAGCAAAAAAATTCGAATTGTTTTGATACTTTAAGAAAATGATCCATCAGTAATTTTTTATAGGTAGGAATCATCCACACCTCAATACGATGCACGGTGTGGCCGGTATAACTCCAAATGTGTCATTATTTAAAATTAATATTAATTTAATAAAAGAACAAGTGACATACTCAAAACTGAGCAAACGCATTTGGATTGTTTTGACATTTTAGGAAAAAGATCCATAACTTATTTATAACATGTAGGTTTCAACCCCGCCTCAATATGATGCATGGTGTGACCATTATATCTCCAAATGTGTCATTTTTATTAAATATTGAATTTTATTAATGTGTTCTTTCATATTAATGTTTATTTTATTTCTTTATAGTATTACTAACATAATATTTGTTTTATAATACATATGGAATCTTTTTATTAGGTTGAGATGATTTTTTCAACAACTGATACCATGGATAGTGATTTTTGAGAGGGGATCACGGATGTCAAAAGATGAAATATGGATGTTTTAGAATGTTTTTTGGACAATTGTAAATGTAATTATGTAAAACATTTTTATTTGAAATGTAAATAGTAGTGTTTATTTTTTTTATATACCATGGGTGGACAATTTTATATTTATGATGTCAATTAAATGTATATAGTAGGTTTTCTTTTGGGTGTGTTGTGTTTGGAGTGTAGGTTTGATTACAAGTTCTGCTAGATGTGTTGTTATATAAATAGCACACTTGCAAGCGAGTATCCCTTTATCAGTGCTAAAAACCATTGATAAAGGGGTTCCTTTATTCGCACTTTTTTAACGCGCGTAAAGGACCCCCTTTATCAGTGATTTTTTAGCACTGATAAAGAGGACCCCCTCTTTATTATCACTACGATTAATAGTGATTTTTTAGTGCTATTAAATTCCATTTTGTGCGCTGTTAAATACAATATGTGTAGTAGTGTGTGTGTATGTGTGTGTGCATGTATTTAGGCAAATACCTCCCATTTAGGACATGTCTTCCGGCACTTGTTGTCTCCCCCTAGCCTATGGAGGTGGGTTTGAGGTAGTTGCAACTCAAGCCATGGCTTGGGTCGGGTCATGACAAGTGTGGGGAGGGACCACCTAGTGGTAATAAATATCCAAATGATGGTCACATGAGCACTGATAAAAGAGGGTGTGAGAGTCGATCATTGATAAAAGTGGTGGTCTCTACCCTTTTTTACAAAAAAAATGACTTTTAACGGTGTTTTTTATTAGCGTTGTTAAGGGGTTCTTTTATCAGTGCTAAAAAATGCTATTAAAATGTGATTTTTATCATCATTTTTTTAACACTGATAAAAGGGATCATTTAACATCGCTTATAAAAAACCCCTTTTAAGGTATTATATTAACAGTGTTTTTTAGCATTGATAAAAGATATTTCTATCACTTTTAAAAGTGTTATGTCACGACTCGTCCCCTAAGGCTCGTGTCGTGACATCCCCCAAGCTCGCCTCCCGAAGGCTAGGGGTTGGTGACTAATGCTGAAGGCGTCAACCTGCAAGTGAGAGACATTTTCCTAAGTACCTGTATACACGCAGACACATCCACATCCCAAATATGGAAAGGTAAATATGCATGCCACTAAACAGCCACCGAGTAAAGGTACAAAATGTCGGTCAAATGGGCCAGAATACAAACACAACAAAATAAAAACTGAAAATAGGAAAGTACAAGGAAATTTGGAAATCCGTCTGCTGAAAACCCTGCCTGATGGGTAAGTGTAGAGTATCTACTTGAAGTCATAGAAGCACATCCTACCTGACTAATCTCACTGAGCACTGCCTGGTCCTGGGCCACCAAGTCCTTCACTAAGTCGTTGGTCTTCTACACCAGACACAACACGTATGGATGGAGCCCATGCAAGGGTGACTAACAAAATACTCAATAAGGACCCCAAACCAACAAGTAAAGACCACAAATCAATCCATAGTCAAACCAAATAATATGATCACCAAGCATGATCACGAAGCAAGACACCTCACACTAGATATAATCTAGATTAAGGGAAGTATGACTATCAGTCATATCATCGAACACCTTGGGTTGCTGGAGAACTCCTCCTATATGAGTATAGTGGGTCTGTCGGGTCATATAGAGCTGCTTCCCACTAACCTTGGGTTGTTGTGGTACTCATCCTTGATGAGTATCATGGGTATGTTGGGTCACATAGAGCTGCTCCCCACCGTGGGCATGTCGGGTCACAGAGAGTCGCTTCCCACCTTGGTCATACTGAGGTACTCTTCCCCATCGAGTATCGTGGGTCTATTGGGTCACATAGAGTCACTCCCTACCATGGGATTACCGGGTCACACAGAACCACTTCCCGCTAGGCCATTGTAGATGATCCACACAGGGTCGCTTATCAGCAGTCTTCAGGTCTCAGCCAACCATAGGGTTTCCGCACACAGTGCACTTGATTCTGGGAGAACCACTCCCCAAGCCATTCGTTATATTTCAACTTCCATGAAAGCCTCCTTAGAGTATTCCAAAATATCTTCCTCGTTGCGAGGGTTCCAATGCTACAAATGGCTCGTCAATCAAACGCCTGATTTGAAAGATATTGGCGTTTTTTTAAAAGGGGTCAGTTGGGTTTGGGTCTGGTCCGACCCGATCGGTCTGACCCGACCCGACCCAGATCCATCCCGGTCTAGGTCCAGCCCACCCGATGGGGCGGTTTTGGCCTGTTGGGGCGGGTCCAGCCCACTGGGGTTGGTCAGGCCTGTTGGGGTGGATCCGGCCTGCTGGGGCGGGTCAACTCTTACCTAGCCGGGATGCTACTAGAAGTCGCGTCTGCCTCCCCCTACCTCGCGGATCGTTCGTGAGGCCACCTCCTCCACTGCGGTCGATTGAACGTGGACTTTTTTTGTGCTATATGGCATGGTGTCGCGCCCATGGTGCACCAACGCGGTCGGGTGGCCGCGTTCGCCCGCCGCCAGCCATCGGCAGGGCATCCCGCGGCTCCTGTCGTAGTGCACCATTGTGGTGCGCAGCCATGGGCCATCGACAATGCTGGTGCGCTGGTGGGTTCTTCCACAAACCACCGGGTCTGCTCCGATGGTCCATTCTTTGTGTCGCTTGCACCTATGGCCTCTGAAGGATGCCATCTTCCCTATGATGGCCTCGAATCCTCCTTGCCGTCATTTCAAAGATACAGCCATGAAGAACGCACAAAACGCACAAGGTAGAGGGGCTCAGGCCTTGTTCGTGTCGGACCGCACCCTATGCGTTAGAGGTTTAGAAACATGGGATATAGAATTGAAGTCCTATCACAATTTAATCAATCCCGATACACAAATCCCAAGTAAAAGACACCCTCCCGCAAGAACGAGCGATCCGAAGATCAACCTATTCGTGCATTGATCCGCATTCATCATTTTAGAAAAGAAAAATGGGTCAATCAATTCAAAAGTAACTCCTACCTCGATTGAGTTCTTCGTTGAAGTGATCCACTTGCATGGATTTAAGTTCCGTTGGAATTCACCGCTTTCTGGTCCCGTTCTTAGAGATGTGTCGATGTCGTTAGTGATTCGCTGGTGTTCGTCATTCATCGTTGGAGAGGGTCTCTTGTCGTAGGTTCGTCAGAGAAATTCCACCGCTTGATCCTAATTTATCCAATGCATTAACCCATTAAAAGAAAATAAGTCGCAGTGTTTCTGTTACACTACATCATCGCATCGTTACGTTGTTTCATTTATGAAACAGCATATATGTTGTGCTTCATTTAATGTGTCATTATGTTGCATGTTTACGTGTCATTAATGAGATTCATTTAATGTGATTCTTCATCGCTTTGTCGTTGTACCACAACTCCATCGTGCCACCACCCAAAAAATAAAATAACTTTTTATGTTATTTTATTTTTTCTGAAATGTTCAAAAATTAACTTTTTTGGTCGACCCTTTACGGTCGAAGTTAAGTCCTTTCTAGGTGAATCCCAACATTCTGAGTTCAACGGTGCCCTTATATTTTTTATCCGAGTACTGGTTTAAAAGTTAGAAAAACTTTCTCTCATGTTTACTTAAATGAACTAAAAAAAGTTTAAAATATTATTCCTGGCTCACCAGGCCTCGGAATCAGGTGTCGTCAGAGCATATGGTCTCGAAATAATTCCATATAATTTAAAAAAAACACAAAATTTTAGGGAAATTACATTACTTATCCTTTTTTTTGCTTCACGTCCTCATAAGACAAAACAAAGATAAACAAACAAATGGGGGTACTCAGCACGAATCTGAGCCACTCACTCCCATGTTCTCTCCTAGATATATTTGTGATGCTACTGAATGTGTACTAGAGGAATCAACCATCCATGAAGAAATCACTTCTATCAATCCTCTATCTCCACTAGGAACTCCACAAACATCGTCTCATCATCAATGTTCAGCTTGCCCCAGTCAATGACGTGCGATGAATCATGCACGTACCTCCTTAGCTATGACACGTGAAAAACATTGTGCACCCGATGAATCTGTGGGGGAAGAGATAGGTGGTACACCACCTCGCTAACTCTGATAAGAATCTAGAAAGGTCTGATGAACCTCGGAGATAACTTGTTGCCCTGGCCAAAATCTCTACAAACCCCATCGGGTTGAAACCCAAAGGAACACATGGTCTCCCTTCTCAAAATCTAAGGTCCTCTATCTCCTGTCCGCATACGATTTATGCCTGCTCTGTACAGTCCTCATCTGCTCCTAGATGATCTAAAACTTCTCATTGGTATCTCATACCAACTCTGGACCCATAAGTGCTGACTCCCCCGGGTCTGTCCAGCATAGAGGTGATCTGCAAGGCCACTCGTACAATCCCTCAAATGGTGCCATGTCAATGGTGGAGTGATAGTTGTTGTTGTATGAAAACTCCACCAGTGGAATGTGGTCCTCCCAACTACGGCCAAAATCTAGAACGCAAGTACAAAGCATGTCATCCAAGGTCTATATGGTCCACTCCGTCTGACCATCCGTCTGTGGGTGAAAGGTTGTTCTCAAGCACAGCTGAGTCTCAAATGCCTCATGTAATCCCTTCCAAAACTGGGATGTAAAGCATGCATCACAGTCTAAGACGATTGTCGAAGGCACCCCATGAAGTTGCATTATCTCCTGGATGTAGAGGTGCCACAATCCATCTACTGATCCCTGCTCCCAGATGGGTAGGAAGTGAGCCGACTTAGTGAGTTAATCAACGATCACCTAGATAGAATCGTGCCCCCTGGACGTGCATGGTAACCCTATCACAAATTCCATCGAGATACCATCCCATTTTCACTTCGGTACCTCAAGTGGTTGGGTCAAGCCTACTGAAACCTGATCCTCAACCTTCACTTGCTGATAAGTGAGGCATCATGAAACGAACTATTCCACTGCTTTCTTCATCCCTGGACACCAGTACTGACGTTGGAGGTCTTGGTACATCTTCACCACACCATGATGTACCGCCAAAGTGGATGTATGGAACTCCCTCAACACCTCCCGCAACGTCACTAGTACTACAGTGCATCCTCTAAAAAGAATGACATGCTCCCCACCTATCGAAAATCCATCATGAGCCTATCCTGAGGATAATTAAAAACGTTGGGCCTCGTAGTCAATATCCACAAGTTTTGACTCCATAATTCATTGTAAAAGTCGTGGAGTGACAACCATTAACTGAAGGTAGGTTGGTCCATCATTATCCATAGAGGATATCTGTATCGTAGTTAACTGTTATATCACCTCACTCAGCAGCTGTAAACCAGAACTTCTGTTGAGAACGTCTGCCACCACATTCCCCTTCCCAGAAGTATAGACTATCTCAAAGTCATAGTCCTTGAGGAACTCCAGCCATCACCGTTGTCTCAAGTTTAGGTCCTTCTGTGAGAAGATATACCTAAGACTCTTGTGGTTAGAGTAGACGGTAAACTATTCACCCATCAAGTAGTGTCGTCACATCTTCAAAGTAAATACCAATGTTGCTAACTCTAGGTCACGAGTCACGTAGTTCTATTCATGCTGCCTCAACTGCAGTGATCCGTAGGTGATCATCGCTCGCTCCTGCATCAGGACACAACCTAGTCCGGTCCCTAATGCATTACAGAAAACTACATACCCAACGCCCTTCTCTGGTAGTCTCAAGATAGGGGCACTCATCAGTCTCCACCTCAGATCCTAGAAACTTTGTTGGTACTTCTCCGTCCACACAAAGGGTTGTCCCTTCTGTGACAAGGTTGATAAAGGTGTTGCTTCTCTAGAAAATTCAGGCACGAACCTCTGATAGTATCTAGCCAACCCCAAGAAACTCCTCACCTTAGTCACGCCCTTGGGTGGCTCCCAAGCCATCATTGCCTCTATCTTTTCCAGATCCACTACAACTCCAGCCTCTGAGATGACGTGTCCTAGAAAGTGGACCTCCCGAATCCAAAACTAGAACTTCAAGAACCACATCACTCCCTTCATCTGATCAAATAGGTCATCAATCCTTGGTAGTGGATACTTGTTTTTCACAGTCACCTAGTTCAGGCACTGAAAGTCCATGCATAGCCTCAAGCTCTTGTCTTCCGTCTTGGAAAACAACACTGGGGATGCCCATTGTGAAATGTTGGGTCTCACAAAGCCCTTATCCTACAAGTCCTCCAACTGTACCCTCAACTCACAAAGATCTGCAGGAGCCATTCGATATGCTGGTGTGGATATCAGTGTTGTCCTGGGGTATAGATTGATGCAGAAGTCTACCTCTCTATGGGGAGGTAGTCCCAGAACATCCTCAAAGAATACGTTCTCGTACTCATCCACCACTACAAGAAATCTTGGACTCCTCTCATCCACCACTCCAAGGGTGAGGCTAGCCAATTATTGAGTGGTCGACTGCACCCTCCTTCAAGAAAGTTTGTCATGTGCTGCAAAAGTTCCCTTCTCACTAGTGAAGAAAAACCTAGTACCATCCTTGCGGACACACCGCACTTTACGTCTAATATAGTCGATCTGAGCATGGACTGTAGATAACCAGTTCATACCCAAGATGACATTGTAAGGCCTCAGTGTCACTACCAGGAGATCTCAGCTGAAGCTCTCTCCTCCTAGAGTAATCTCACATTGTTAGCACCAATGTTTAATCATTGAATCTCCTCCCGTAGAAGTATCTAATCATAAGGATCGAGCCAACAGCTCCACCGGAATCTTCGAGACTCGAATGAGGTCTGTGGCAAGGAAATAGTGACTGAAACCTGTGTCTATAAGAACTAAAGCTAAGGTGAAGAAGACACAGATCATACCTCTAATCATCTCTGGAGCACCTTGGTTATAGGCCTCCATTGTTGAAGTTGAGCTCGCCCCTATCCACCTGCTCCCTAAGGCTGTGGTGGACCACCTAGGGTGGTGGAGGTTGTACCTCAAATCGTCGTCCACCACCTGCTGCTCGGTCTGCTCCCCTACCACATCTGCCACCATGTAGACCTTCTCATTTGAACCTTTGTCTCTGCCTCGGTGGTCCCTCGACTATCTGTTGATCGTCTGTGTGACGGTTCGAGCAGTCACGAGCCATGTGTCCCTACCTGCCGCACGTGAAGCACAGCCTGGATCCCTGATGACTCCCTCTGCTCTAGGAGCCCCGCACTACTGACCCTGAGTCATGAGGTCGTCCTCTGAAAGATATGACCCGCTTTAGTCCTCACGTATGTTGTCTGCTACTCACCACTGAAGACTCTACCACGTAGTGTCTACTGGTGGCTCCATCTGTCGACGCCTACTCTTCCAGGAAACTCTCTAAAAGAAGGGCTCGCTCTAGCATTTCAGCCTGAGTGGGGATGCTGAGGGAAACCATCGATGCCCTTATCTCCCGTCGGAGTCCCTGCTCAAAGGTCCAAGCCCTAAAGAAAGGGTCATGCAGCATGTCTATAGAGTAGCGGGAGAGGTCTATAAACCTCGCAGAGTACTCAGCCACTGACATGTTGCCCTGCTGTAGGTGAAGCAGCTCTTGTATACGCACTGAGCGCAAGGTCACAGGGAATAACTCCTTCCGAAAAAGTCACTCAAAGTCAGCCCAGGATAGGGTCACCTCATCATGAGTCTGAATCATCAAACTCTACCATCTCCCTATTGAGTCTTGAATAAGGCTCACAGATAAGATCGTCATATGGTCGAGTGGCGTCCTCACTAGGCAGAAGACCCACATCACCGTGTCCAGCCAATCCTCAGCGGACTGAGGATCTATCTCTACCCTGAACCTGGGAGGTCTCTGTCTCTGGAACTCATGCAAGGCACAGATCCTGTGTGCATCCTCTACTGGTAACGCCGGTAGTAAATGTTGATCAACGGGTGGTGGTAACACTAGTACACCACCCAGCAGGGCCATCTCTAGCACTAGTCCCTGAACCGACACCTTGTCGCTAGGTGGGTTATCCTCACAACCACGTATCGGAATCCTGGCTGGTCGTTCACGTGGAGGCATCCTGAAATGGATCAAGTTGGACCATGGTCAATATATTATACCTGGTGAGGTGACTCTTATTCAAGAAGAACATAAGGAAACACTCAATTTCTATATTATGATGCATGCAACCAGTGTTTTTTTATATATAGATCCAAAAAGTAGAATTCAAGGTCCTAGTGTATAGATACGTCAGTCGCTGTACCAATATTGGACTCCCCAAATATGAATGTCAAACTCGAAACATTTAACATTGTTGCCCAAACACAAAAAAACGGGCTCCTGGTCTTTGAGGTAGAACCGACCGCCTCTGATACCAATTTTTCACGACACGTCCCCCAGGGCCCGTGTCGTGACATCCTCCAAGTCTGCCTCCCAAAGTCAAGGGGTTGGCGACTAGTGTTGAGGGTGTCAATCTGCAAGTAGGAGGTGTTTTCCTGAGTACCTATACGCATGTACGCACAACCACGTCCCAAAGCTGAAAAGGTAAACATGCATTTCACTAAACAACCACTGAGTAAAAGTACAAATTTTAGGTCAAATTGTCCAGAATACAAACCCAACAAAAGACAAACTGAAAATAGAAAGGTACAAGGAAACCCTAAAAGTCGACTGCTGAAAACCCCACTTGATGGGTAAGTGTATAGTAGTTCCTGGAAGCCGTAGAAGCACATCATGCCTGCCTGATCTCACTAGGCACCACTTGGTCCTGGGCCACCAAGTCCTCTGTCAAGTTGTTGGTCATCTGCACCAGACACAACATGTGTGGACGAAGCTCGTGCAAGGGTGAGTAACAAAATACTCACTAGGGACCCCAAACCAACAAGGAAAGACTACAAAGTAATCCATAGGCAAACCACAAAGTATGATCACCAAGCATGATCACGAAGCAAGACAACCCACACCAGGTGTAATCTATAGTAAAGGAAGTATGACCATCAGTCGTATCATCGAACACCTTGGGTTGTTGGACAACTCCTCCTCTATGAGTATAGTGGGTCTGTCGGGTCACACAGAGCCACTTCCCACTAACCTTGGGTTCTTTTGGTACTCATCCTTGATGAGTATCGTGGGTATATTGGGTTACACGGAGCCGCTCCCCACCGTGGGTCTGCCGGGTCACACGGAGCTGCTTCCCACTAAGCTTGTGTTGTTGTGGTACTCATCCTTGATGAGTACCATGGGTATGTTGGGTCACACGGAGTCTCTCCCCACAGTGGGTCTTCCAGGTCACACAGGGCCGCTTCCCACCTTGGCTATACTGAGGTATACCTCCCCTTCAAGTATCATGCGTCTGTCGGGTCACACAGAGCCGCTCCCCACCATGGTTCTGCCGGTTCACACAGAGCTGCTTCCCATTAGTTCATCGTAGCAGATCCACGCATGGTCGCTTGTCGGCGGTCTCCATGTCTCAGCCAACCGCAGGGTTTCTGCATGTAGTGCGCTTGATTTTAGGAGAATCTCTCCCCAAGTCATTCGTCGTATTTCAACTTTCATTAAATCCTCCTTAGAGTATGTCAAAAGATCCTCCTCCTCGTGAGGGTTCCAATGCCGCAAAACAGTTCGTCAATCGGACGTTCGGTTTGAAAGATATTGGTGTTTTTCCGAAAAGGGGTCGGTTGGGTCTGGGTCCGGTCTGACCCGGATCCGGCCCGACTTGGGTCCAGCCCGATGGGGTGGGTCTAGCCCACTGGGGAAGGTCTGGCCCGCTGGGGCGGGCCGGCTCTTACATGGTCGAGACGCGGTTGGAAGTCGTGTCCGCCTCCTCCTGCCCCGCAGGTCGTATAACAACCCATCCTTTTCTTACTTTACTATTACATCATTTTAAAGATAAAAAACATAATAGCATTACACATAGAGGATCCAAAGGTTTAGTGTCTTGGTAAAACTAGGACCATACATAACAAATACAACATCAAGCATAAACATTTAATTAATTTCTTCATCTCTAACTTCTTATTGAAACTTGTCCTCTCCTTATTACATGTAGCCACCTGAGGATATACATCAAAAGGGGTGAGCTAGAAGCCCAGTAAGAGGTTAGATAAGAATAATATAGCATGGGGTGAGCATAATCATGACATAGGCAAAATATCATGAACATGAGAGGATCATAAATAAAAGACTTGAAATGTGGCAATGCATAAAAATGAAACATCATGTCTTAGTGGTTAACTACCACACATACTTGTGAACCAAGATAGCATATTGTTCACACATCATTTCAAATTTACTCATGAGATTCATCACTTTATCCAATTCATTGGAGCGCTATATAATTTCGGGCGCACCCGTCACATTTAAACATTCATATTGCGCTATATAATTCCAGGTGCACCCGTCACATCATAACATTATAATTTATCATGCATGCCACAATGAACATATAACATAAATGAACATAACTAAACCATGAAAAGGAATGGGGTTCATCTCATAATAACACATTCATAAACTTTGGGTTCCCAAAAGAAAGAGGGAACAACATACTTGATACAAGAACCATCAACCTTGAATGAGTTGCAAAAGTTGAGTACTTAAGAGAAGAGTTCTTTCGGAAAACATTTGGATTGCCATAAACCTCATTAGGAAACATGTATATCCCAGAAAAGGAAATAAAATGATGAAAAAATTATCTTTAATGAGTGACCATATCAAAAATGGAGTTAAATAGGTATAACCCGAAGGATGAAAGTTGGGTTCGAGAATTTCCCCTTACCTTGTACCCGAATGCTTCCTTCTTTTTAATGTCCTGTATAATGACATTATATTCATTAATTAGAAATAAAGAACCATATTTACATTAATAGGGTTCATTCTGGTTTCATTATGTCATATTATCTTCTTTTGGATGATATATAGAGTTTTAAAAAAACATTGTTCGGTGATGTTCGTTTTTATGGTTTTTCTTGGGTGGTTCACTTGTATTCTTAAATTGAAGTTCGGGTAGATCATGGGTAAACATCCAGAAATTATATTACATGTTATAAGTGATATTATAGGAGATTTAATGATTTTATAATGAATTATATTAGATCCATGTGGGTTAATCATTAGATAAGAATTAAATGATCATTATTTGGGTTAATTTGAGCGGTTTTTGGATCACAACAAACTTGTTTTAACTTTTCACTTAGTAATGTGGCCATAGGTTATTTCCAGAACTTAAAATAGAACATAATACATATAACATATTTTGTTTCAACCATAAAAATTGTTTCATGACCAGATCTGAAGGTATAAATGGAAGAAGAGAGCATGTCGTTTTTGAAGGTAATAAATTAACACCTCATGAACAACGTTCTCTTTAATAAAATAAAAGGAAGAGGGAAAGGGTGTGGGGTGATATAATATCCCATTAGAATCATAAAATTACAGAATATGTATAATACTGGAGTTACAAAACAATTTGGATGAAGATAGGTGGGTAGAGATCAAGAAATGAACTTGAACTTGAAAGGGAATTAAAGGAGAAGAGTGAGGGAAATTACCTCTTGAATCCTTCACTTGAGAACCTCCTTAAGGGCCTAATCTTGGTCTTTTGATGAGACCAAAAGATATTAGACGTGGGGGGCTAGGGGAGAAGATTGTTCAGATCTTAGACAATTCTTGAAGCTTGAGAGGTGTGGTTTGGAAAGAGGAGGGGGAGGGCTTATTTATACATGAGGAGGGAGGTGTTTTTGGTATAAAATATTAAATAAAATAATATATCAAGAGTTAGACTTGTAATAGTAGTTTTTTTACATCCTAAATCATATATTGATATAATATAATTCGTTTCATGCTTTAATCCTTCTTTATAATTCGAATTCATTAATTTATTAAAAGGAAGGTGAGAAAGAGAAAAAGACACTTTAAGAAATCACCTTTTGACTTTAGGATTTGGAAAGATCTTTTTAGGTTTGAGAATTGGATTTATTGTATTTTAAGGAACCATTTATGAAATTTAATATAATTTGGCTGAAACTAAAGTTCTAGAATTTTTATGTCATCATTACATCATTAATGATGCAATTTAGTATACACCGATTATGCGAAAAACTGTTTTTTTACTATTCACCTGAAAATTGAAGTATTTCATAATAAACCCAAAAAAATTACCCCTACCATTTTTCGATGTGTAGAATCCAAAAATGATGTCCATTTTTCAAAAATAATTTTCTAAATATTATTAATTTAATATTTAATTAAAATCATAATTTACTTAAAAACAATTTTTAAAAGTTAAAAATGATTTTATAGTGCTTTCAAAAATTACATAGGGTCTTATAAAATTATCTAAAAACTATAATACATTGATTCAATAATTGATTAATACATTTTAAGGAAATAAATATTCTTTTAAATTAATTAATTAATTATAATTATTTATTTATGACTTACCAAAATACCAAAACGTTTACTAAGGTCAAATTGTCACTTTCTAAGATGTCTAAATTTTATTTTATTATTCATAGGTAATGTTACTCTTATGTTGGATGATTTACTATTCATAAGGATCATATTAATATTCATAAGGGTAGGTCACTATTCACCTAAATTTATTTTGTTTCATTAGACTCCAAAAATCATCTTGAACACAACCGTGTATGTCAAATTTTCAAAATTCCTAACACAGAAGTGACCAACTTATATTTAATGGTCACTTATCACTTAGTAGTTCATTATGTTGTGATTTCATGTTAATTTATGAAATATTTATAAGAATAGAATTTCCATTGAAAAACTTTGGGTCGTTACATTCTTCCCCCCTTAAGAAATTTCACCCCTGAAATTTCACTTTACATAAAAAGGTGAGGGTACTTCTCCTTCATTGCCTCTTCTAGTTCCCAAGCTGCTTCCTCAAGCTTATGGTTCCTCCAAAAAACTTTGACAAGATGGTTGTCTTGTTGCGTAGAACCTTATCACTTCGGTCCAGAATCTTTATTGGCTGCTCCTCATAGGAAAGATCATCTTCCAGCTGCACCACCTCTGAGTTTAGTAGATGTGAGGGGTCTGGTATGTACTTCCTTAGTAGTGATACATGAAACACATCATGAACTTGAGCCATATTCGGTGGAAGTTCTAGATGATAGGCCACGACTCCTATATGGTCAAGGATCTCAAAGGGGCCAATATACCTAGGGCTTAGCTTCCCTTTCTTCCCAAATCACATGACTCTATTCTATGGAGATATTCGAAGGAAGATTTTATCTCCAACGTCGAACTCCAAGTCCCTTCGACGGTTGTCAGCATAGATCTTTTGCCGACTTTGAGCGGCTTTGATGTGTTTCTGGATAACTTGAACCTTCTCTGTCATCTCTTGAACAAGATCGGGCCCAAGTAGCTTTCTTTCTCCAAATTCATCCCAACAGGTTGGATTTCTACATCGCTTCCCATAAAGATCTTCATACGGAGCTATATGAATACTCGAGTGGAAGCTATTGTTGTATGAGAACTCAACCAATGAGAGATGTTGATCCCAACTACCTTTGAATTTAAGAGAGTAGGCTCTTAGCATAACTTCAAGCGTCTGAATAGTCCTTTCAGACTGGCCATCGGTTTGGGGGTGATAGGCTGTTCTGAAATTTAATTCAGTACTCAAAGCATGTTGAAGGCTCCTCCAGAACTTAGATTTGAACCTTGGATCACGGTCAGAGACAATTGAGATTGGAACACCGTGCAGTCTCACCACTTCCTTCACATATATCTTTGCAAGTTGATCAAGCGATAGGTCTTCCCAAATAGCAATAAAATGGGCAGTCTTGGTGAGTCGATCAACCACAACCCATATCGCATTATTTCCCTTTGACGTCTTCGGGAGACCCGTGACAAAGTCTATAGTAACATTTTCCCATTTCCACATGGGTATAGGTAATGGCTGCATCATACCTTTGGACTTTTTCCACTCAACTTTAACTTGCTAACATACCAACACCTTGATATATATTCCGCAATCTCCTTCTTCATGTTATCCCACCAGAAGTGTTCTCGAAGATCATTATACATCTTGGTACTCCCAGGATGGATAGAGAAAGTTGAGCTATGTGCATTATCCAATATCTCCTTCTTTATCTCGGGTGATGAAGGCACACAAAGCCGCATTCCAAACTGAATCACACCATCATCATCGATATGGAACTCTTGCAGCTTCCCTTCCTTTACTGCATTCACCCTCTTTTGTATCTCCACATCATCCCTTTGTGCTTCCTTAATCTTCTCTTGGATGGATGGTTGTGAAATCATTTGTGCAAGGTAGGATGTATCCTCTTCCCTTATGATTTCCAAATCCATTCTTTGCATATCCAAGAAGATAGGGTCTTTCTCAATCCGCAACATGGATAGAGTAGCAGGTTCTTTTCTTCTTAGAGCATCAACTACCTTGTTTGCCTTTCCATCTCTAGATCATGCGTCGGGTAGTTCTGCTCATGGATATTCAACTATCGTGAGGCATAGGCTATAACATTATCATTTTGCATGAGTACACAACCCAAGCCTTTCTTTGAAGCATCATTGTATATCACAAAACTTTCTCCACTTTTCGGTAGTGTGAGTACAGGTGCAGTGATCAGCCTTCTCTTTAGCTCCTTGAAGCTTCCCTCGCATTATTCCGTCCAGACATACTTTACCCCTTTCCTTGTTAACTTAGTTAGTGGGCTTGACAATCGTGAGAAGTTTCTCACAAAACGTCGGTAGTACCCAGCTAATCCAAGAAAAATATGGATTTCTGTGACACTAGAGGGCCTGGGCCATTCCTCAATCGCCTTTGTCTTTGAAGGATCCACAAAAATTCCCTCACTTGTAATCACATGTCCCAATAACGTGACTTGATTCATCCAAAAGTCACACTTGCTGAACTTGGCGTACAACTTATTCTTTCTTAATGTCGCCAACACAAGTCTTAGATGTTCTTCATGTTCCTCCTTGCTCTTGGAGTAGATGAGAATATCATCGATAAACACTACCACAAATTTTTCGAGGTAATGTCTAAAGACTCTATTCATCAAATCCATGAATATTTCAGGGGAATTAGTAAGTCTGAAGGGCATCACCAAAAACTCATATTTCCCATACCTTGTACGGAAGGCAGTCTTGTGAATATATTCCTTCTTCACCTTTACTTGATGATATCCAGAACGAAGATCCACCTTTGAGAAATATTGATCTCCATTTAACTGATCGAACAAGTCATCAATCCTAGGGTGAGGATACTTGTTCTTTATGGTGATCTTGTTGAGTTACTGATAATCGATACACAGCCACATTGTTCCATCCTTCTTATTCACAAAGAGCACCGGCGCACCCAAGGTGATGCACTAGGGCGTATGAATCCTTTGTCCAGATGCTCTTGCAGCTGCTTCTTTAACTCCTCCAGTTCGATAGGAGACATCCTATAGGGGAACTTCGAGATAGGAGTAGCTCCATGTATGAGTTCAATAGAGAACTCTACCTCACGATCCGGGGGAATTCCGGGTAACTCTTCGGGAAATACATCACTGTATTCCCTCACAATGGGCATTTTCTCAAGGTTGGAAATTTTCTTCGACTCAACCATTTGGGTGAGGTATGATTCTTCATAGGGAATCAACACCCACACCATTGAAGGATTTTTCAAAGGAGATTCATGATCTTCCTTGAATTTTTAGAGGATCATGGGATGGTTCGGAATATGAAAAGATATTTCCTTTTCCTGACAGTTGATATGTGCTCTATATAACGAGAGCCAGTCCATTCCCATTATAGCGTCGAATTCCACCAAGGGAAGTATTACGAGATTTGATGGAAGAATCTTCCCACATACGTCAACAGGAGAAGATTCAAACACTTGGGTTGCAATGATTTCACCACTTGGTGTTTTTACAAATATCTCTACTTCAAGGTTTTGGGGCTTCGATTCTATAGTTCTAGCAAACTTGCAAGATATAAAGGAATGCGTAGAACCAGAATCAAATAAGACTTTTTCCATTCTTGAGTGAATAGTAAGTGTACCTTGTACAACTTCATTATCATGCTCCACCTCCGAATTAGTGATGGCATAATCCTTCCCTTGTTCCTTTGGCTTTGGTGGCTGCTAACGCTGATTACCCTCAAGGGCTCGAGGTTTAGTGAACTGGTTTGCATGGTTCCCTAGCTCCCTACAGTTGTAGCATTGAACCATGGGTGGTTCTCTCCTTTCATCAGCTACATTATCCTTCCTTTTCATGTCTTTTCGACACTCTTGGGCATGGTGTCCTTCTTTCCCACACTTGAAGCATTTCCCCGTCCCTTTGAGGCAGTTCCCATGGTGCAACTTCCCACATTTTTGGCATGTGGGTCGTTGAGTTTTCTTCCCACCTTTATCATTAGATCCACTGGCTTGAAACTCAATCTTTTGTTTCTTATCGCCATAGCCATGGGACCATTCTCTAAACTCCATATCCACTTTGAGAGTACACCGAAAAACTTCTTCATAACTCCCAAAGTCTCAAATTGCAAGAGCCTTTCGAAGGTGTGGTTTTAATCCACTAAAGAATCTATCAATTTTGCTATCATTATTGATAAAAAAAACCCAAAGAGTACCTTGCAAGCCTTGTGAAATTCGCTTCATAGGTTGTGACAGATTCTTCTTCTTTTTTCTTGAGCTCTATGAATTCTCTCTCCATCTTCGTGTGAAGAGTTCATGGGAAGTACTTATTAAGAAACATTATCTTAAAGTCTCTCCATTCCATCTCTTCAATTTCCTCCCTTGGCTTGGTGTTCTTAATCAAATCCCACCATTGATCGGCTTCTCCATCTAGACGATAAAAGGATAGAGTCACCTTCTCCGTCTCAGAACAGTGAAGCACAGAAAAGATCTTCTCCATGGATTTGACCCACTGTTCCGCAACTAGTGGATCGGAAGATCCACAAAACGTTGGTGGTCGTTGCCACATAAAACATTCGATTGCCAGTTGCTCTCTCTTTGGTGAAGGAGGACGTTCCCCATTATTATGGTTATTGTTCATAACCTGAGATAATTGGGTAATCATTGCCATGAAGTTTTGAACTTCACCTCCCAAATCATTGGGGATGTTGTTCGGGCAATCGTTGCATTGGCCCTCACAAGAGTTGTTGGCCTGATTTCTCCTGGTTCCCACCATTTTCTAAAATAGAAAAGGTTAGAACAAAACATAAGTAAACAAGTCATGAATAAATTACTTATTTAAACAATTATAACAAAAACATAACATATGGGATCCCTAGGTAAACATTCTTGTGTCCATATTTGTACTTAATCTCATACTAGAAGTTTTCTCTATGGTTCACTAATCCTAATTCCCAAATTAACTAAACATTTCCTCTAATACCAACTATAAAGACCTAGCCTTTTCTTACTTTACTATTACATCATTTTAAAGATAAAAAACATAATAGCATTACACATAGAGGATCCAAAAGTTTAGTGTCTTGGGAAAACTAGGACCATACATAACAAATACAACATCAAGCATAAACATTTAATTAATTTCTTCATCTCTAACTTCTTATTGAAACTTGTCCTCTCCTTAGTACATGTAGCCACCTGAGGATATACATCAAAAGGGGTGAGCTAAAATCCCAGTAAGAGGTTAGATAAGAACAATATAGCATGGGGTGAGCATAATCATGACACAGGCAAAAGATCATGAACATGAGAGGAGCATAAATAAAAGACTTGAAATGTGGCAATGCATAAAAATAAAACATCATGTCTTAGTGGTTAACTACCACACATACTTGTGAACCAAGTTAGCATCTTTTTAACACATCATTTCACGTTTACTCACGAGATTCATCACTTTACCCAATGCATTGGAGTGCTATATAATTTTGGGCGCACCCGTCACATTTAAACATTCATACTGCGCTATATAATTCCGGGCGCACCCGTCACATCATAACATTATCATTTATCATGCATGCCACAATGAACATATAACATAAATTAACATAACTAACCCATGAAAAGGAATGGGTTTCATCTCATAATAACACATTCATAAACTTTGGGTTCCCAAAAGAAAGAGGGAACAACATACTTGGTACAAGAACCATCAACCATGAATGAGTGGAAAAGTTGAGTTCTTAAGAGAAGAGTTCTTTCGGAAAACATTTGGATTGCCATAAACTTCATTAGGAAACATGTATATCCCAGAAAATGAAATACAATGATTAACAAATGATCTTTAAGGGGTGACCATATCAAAAATGGAGTGAAAGAGGTAGAACCCGAAGGATGAAAGTTGGGTTCGAGAATTTCCCCTTACCTTGTACCCGAATGCTTCCTTCTTTTTAATGTCCTATATAATGACATTATATTCATTAATTAGAAATCCAGAACCATGTGTACATTAATAGGGTTCATTCTGGTTTCATTATGTCATATTATCTTCTTTTGGATGATATATAGAGTTTAAAAAAACATTTTTCGGTGATGTTCGTTTTTATGGTTTTTCTTGGGTGGTTCACTTGTATTCTTAAATTGAAGTTCGGGTAGATCATGGGTAAACATCCAGAAATGATATTACATGTTATAAGTGATATTACAGGAGCTTGAATGATTTTATAATGAATTATATCAGATCCATGTGGGTGAATCATTAGATAAGAATTAAATGATGATTATTTGGGTTAATTTGAGCGGTTTTTGGATCACAACAAACTTGTTTCAACTTTTCAATTAGTAATGTGGCCATAGGTTATTTACAGAACTTAAAATAGAACATAATACATATAACATATTCTGGTTCAACCATAAAAATGGTTTCATGACCAGATCTGAAGGTATAAATGAAAGAAGAGAGCATGTCGTTTTTGAAGGTGATAAATTAACACCTCATGAACAACGTTCTCTTTAATAAAATAAAAGGAAGAGGGAAAGGGTGTGGGGTGATATAATATCCCATTATAATCATAAAATTACAGTATATGTATAATACTGGAGTTATAAAACAATTTGGATGAAGATAGGTGGGGAGAGATCAAGAAATAAACTTGAACTTGAAAGGGAATTAAAGGAGAAGAGGGAGGGAAATTACCTCTTGAATCCTTCACTTGAGAACCTCCTTAAGGGCCTAAGCTTGGTCTTTTGATGAGACCAGAAGCTCTTAGACATGGGGGAGGGGCTAGGGGAGATGATTGGGCAGATCTTAAACAATTCTTGAAGCTTGATAGGTGTGGTTTGGCAAGAGGAGGGGGAGGACTTATTTATACATGAGGAGGGAGGTGTTTTTGGTATAAAATATTAAATAAAATAATATATCAAGAGTTAGACTTGTAATAGTTGTTTTTTGACATCCTAAATCATATATTGATATAATATAATTCGTTTTAGGCTTTAATCCTTCTTTATAATTCGAATTCATTAATTTATTAAAAGGAAGGTGAAAGAAATAGAAAAAGACACTTTAAGAAAACACCTTTTGACTTTAGGCTTTGGAAAGTTCTTTTTAGGTTTGAGAATTGGATTCATTGTATTTTAAGGAACCATTTATGAAATTTAATATAATTTGGCCGAAACTAAAGTTCTAGAATGTTTATGTCATCATTACATCATTAATGATGCAATTTAGTATACACCGATTATGCGAAAAACTGTATTTTTTTACTATTCACCTGAAAATTGAAGTATTCCAAAATAAAACCAAAAATTTACCCCTACCATTTTTCGATGTGTAGAATCCAAAAATGATGTCCATTTTTCAAAAATAATTTTCTAAATATTATTAATTTAATATTTAATTAAAATCATAATTTACTTAAAAACAGTTTTTAAAAGTAAAAGGATTTTATAGTGCTTTCAAAAATTACATAGGGTCTTATAAAATTATCTAAAAACTATAATACATTGATTCAATAATTGATGAATACATTTTAGTGAAATAAATATTCTTTTAAATTAATTAATTAATTATAATTAATTATTTATGACTTACCAAAATACCAAAACGTTTACTAAGGTCAGATTGTCACTTTGTAAGATGTCTAAATTTTATTTTATTATTCATAGGTAATGTTACTCTTATGTTGGATGATTTACTATTCATAAGGGTCATATTACTATTCATAAGGGTAGGTCACTATTCACCAAAATTTATTTTGTTTCATTAGACTCCAAAAATCATCTTGAACACAACCGTGTATGTTAAATTTTCAAAATTCCTAACACAAAAGTGACCAACTTATATTGAATGGTCACTTGTCACTTAGTAGTTCATTATGTTGTGATTTCATGTTAATTTATGACATATTTATAAGAAGATAATTTCCATTAAAAAACTTTGAGTCCTTACATTCTTCCCCCCTTAAGAAATTTCGCCCCCGAAATTTTACTTTACACAAAAAGGTGAGGGTACTTCTCCTTCATTGCCTCTTCTGGTTCTCAAGTTGCTTCCTCAAGCTTATGGTTCCTCCACAAAACTTTGACAAGATGGGTTGTCTTGTTGCGTAGAACCTTATCACTTTGGTCCAGAATCTTTATTGGCTGCTCCTCATAGGAGAGATCATCTTCCAGCTGCACCACCTATGAGTTTAGTATATGTGAGGGGTCTGGTATGTACTTCCTCAGTAGTGATACATGAAACACATCATGAACTTGAGCCATATTCGGTGGAAGATAGGTCACAAATCCTATATGGTCAAGGATCTCAAAGGGGCCAATATACCTAGGGTTTAACTTCCCTTTCTTTCCGAATCGCATGACTCTCTTCCATGGAGATATTCGAAGGAAGACTTTATCTTCAACGTCGAACTCCAAGTCCCTTCGACGGTTGTCAGCATAGCTCTTTTGCCGACTTTGAGCAGCTTTGATGTGTTTCTGGATGACTTAAACCTTCTCTGTCATCTCTTGAACAAGATCGGGTTCAAGTAGCTTTCTTTCTCCAACTTCATCCCAACAGGTTGGAGTTCTACATCGCTTCCCATAAAGAGCTTCATGCGGAGCCATATGAATACTCGAGTGAAAGCTATTGTTGTATGAGAACTCAACCAATGTGAGATGCTGATCCCAACCACCTTTGAATTCAAGAGAGCATACTCTTAGCATAACTTCAAGCGTCTGAATAGTCCTTTCAGACTGGCCATCGGTTTGGGGGTGATAGGTTGTGCTGAAATTTAATTCAGTATTCAAAGCATGTTGAAGGCTCCTCCAGAACTTAGATGTGAACCTTGGATCACGGTCAGAGACAATTGAGAGTGGAACACCGTGCAGTCTCACCACTTCCTTCACATGTATCTTTGCAAGTTGATCAAGCGAGAGGTCTTCCCGAATAGCGATAAAATGGTCAGTCTTGGTGAGTCGATCAACCACAACCCATATCGCATTATTTCCCTTTGACGTCTTCGGGAGACCCGTGACAAAGTCCATAGTAACATTTTCTCATTTCCACATTGGTATAGGTAATGACTGCATCATACCTTTGGACTTTTGTCGCTCAGCTTTAACTTGCTGACATACCAAGCACCTTGATATATATATTCCGCAATCTCCTTCTTCATGTTATCCCACCAGAAGTGTTCTCGGAGATCACGGTACATCTTGGTACTCCCAGGATGGATAGAGAAAGTTGAGTTATGTGCATTATCCAATAACTCCTTTATCCCGGGTGATGAAGGCACACAAAGCCGCGTTCCAAACCGAATCACACCATCATCATCGATTTGGAACTCTTGCAGCTTCCCTTCCTTTACTCCATTCACCCTCTTTTGTATCTCCACATCATCCCTTTGTGCTTCCTTAATCTTCTCTTGGATGGATGGTTGTGCAATCATTTGGGCAAGGTAGGATGTATCCCCTGCCCTTACGATTTCCAAATCCATTCTTTGCATATCCAAGAAGATAGAGTCTTTCTCAATCCGCAACATGGATAGAGTAGCAGGTTCTTTTCTGCTTAGAGCATCAGCTACCTTGTTTGTCTTTCCAGGATGATAGTGAATAGATCAATCATAATCCTTGATTAGCTCTAACTATCTCCTTTGATGCATGTTGAGCTCCTTTTGTGTGAATATATACTTTAGGCTCTCGTGGTCGGTGTATATGTCACACTTCTTGCCATAAAGGTAGTGCCGCCAGATTTTCAAGGCAAAAATCACGGCTGCCAGCTCTAGATCATGCGTTGGGTAGTTTTGCTCATGAATCTTCAACTGTCGTGAGGCGTAGGCTATCACATTATCATTTTGCATGAGTACACAACTCAAGCCTTTCTTTGAAGCATCACTGTATATCCCAAAACTTTATCCACTTTTCGGTAGTGTGAGTACAAGTGCAGTGATCAGGTTTCATCAAAGCGTCTGGTGTCGAAATAATTCCATATAATTTTAAAAAATATATATATACGAAATTTTCGGAACATTACATGTTATATGTAATAGTTATGCTTCGATTATAGATGCACTGGAAGCAGTGACACCAATTGAAATGGTGGTAGATGAAAATGTTTGATTTCAACTATTGTTCAGCCAACATATAAGAATAAAGGACAAATATGATTATATTACATCCACAGTGTATTAACTGATTATTTATAGCAGCAATATACTGATTTAGAAAATTAATTGTAATGATATTTTCTTTTTTATTTTTGTAGTTGCCATCAGCTATCTATTGTAATTTTATGAATTTTTAATTGAATTTCATTTTAAATAACAAATTTTGTTTTATTTTATTTAATTTTATATTATTAAATAATGAGATCACTTTTAATTTAATTTAATCGTTAATTATTTATGTAGTTAATTATGTTATTATATTAAATTCGTTTTTAACATATGAAAAGTAAATTTTATTTAACTAAATTTTCATATGTTTATTTAATCATTCAAATCATGTAATCATATTTATTTTCATTTATTAGTTATGAATATGTGTGTGATTTAATTTAATTATTAATATTACTAAATCACAAAATATATTGTATTTGTTGTTTTTATGGGAATCCAATTAATTTTAATTTAATATGTTAAATAAAAATAAATAAAATGTATAAAGGAGTATATTCAGAGAATATTCTTTTTGGTGTAAATATAGTGTAATACATTGGAGCATGCACCATTTTGGAGTAACCCTACTCCATAATGATGCAATGCATTAGAGATGCTCTTAGTGAGAGTTTCGGGTGATGATGTGATAAATGACACGGTTATTTAAATATATACATTTTTATACATTTTTTAATAGATAAAATTATTTATTTTTAAGTAAATTAGTATAACAAATACAGATGTTTTATGTTTTTTTTTTCTGTGAGATAAAAAATATTCGAAAATAAGTAAAAAATAAACATCTATTTTGCGTCATAACGCATATTATGTACATTATTTGTGCTTAATGATGCATCTTTAAAAAAAATCAAATAAAATATAGAACGGTTGTTAGCTATATGATTTTATTGAAAAAAATAACAAAAACAAATGAATATCATGCGCAAATTAACAGAAAAAAATACAATCAAATATTGTTATACAAAAAATATTTAAAAACATGCATCGGGATATCAAATTAACAGAAAAAAAAATCAAGATTTCAAAAAAAGAAACCCAAAACATATTTTGTGCTTCATTCTCAATTTCGTATAAAACTTGAAAAAAATATAAAACATGATTTATTGCATATTATTAATTAATAAAATTTCAATAAACCCGTTTTACCTTAATTTTTAGCTAATACAATACGATTCTAAAATTTGAAGGGGCAATGATGTCAAAT
Organism: Viscum album; assembly: GCA_963277665.1. Lineage (NCBI taxonomy): Eukaryota > Viridiplantae > Streptophyta > Magnoliopsida > Santalales > Viscaceae > Viscum > Viscum album. The sequence goes on along the minus strand of OY728128.1, from coordinate 677,262,833 downwards.
GAAAATATTGAAACACGTGGAATCGTTTTTTAAGTGAAAAAACAGACTAAAAATAAGCACGGGGCTCGAGATGGATTTATTCGTAATTTTTTAAAAAAATTAATAGTTTAAAAGATGGATTTTGGAAATTAGGACCATTGAACCCTGAACCAGTGGTTCAACCGGTTTAATTTCCGGCCCGACGTTTGAAATCCTACATCCGTCATAATTCATTATTTTATTTTATTTTTATTTTTTGAATTTTGAATGTAATAATTAATTTTAATTTATATGGTTTTTATATTATTGGGGGCACTCGATCTCAATTAAAGTTGAAGTTACTCCACGTTATGGGGCAGTCATCATTTTGTCTGGCGTTGCAAATCATATGATGATCGTGATCATCGGGAACAACAACCAAGGTCAACTATTTCAATTCAATAAAATAATCGTTGAACCGGTTCATTGGAACCGGTTTAATTATTTCAATTCTATAAAATAACCGTTTCATCTTTTTTCAATTTGAGAGACTCCATGCTTATATAGTAAAATCTTTCGATTGTTGTCTGTATTTGTACCCTTTTATTTTTGGGGTTTCCATCTAAGTTACTGTGTATATTATTTGTTCATTTCTTAAATTTAATATCACGATCCAACAAGTAGTATCAGAACCGATGTTTTGGTAAAATATTGTTCATCCATTCACGATAAAGATGAAAATTGAGATTAAGAAGTTCAATATGACTAATCTCATGTTGTAGAATATGGAAATGCATGTAATATTATAAAAGGATAATTGTTTTGTCAATTATGGATGGAAATCATGACATGAAAATATATTTTATTATTAATATACACTTGGTTTTATCATTCATATTCCTATTTAGCGTTGCAATTAAACATAAGTTGAAAGAATTTTGAGATACTCGGACCAAATTGTACATAACCAAGCCATTGCAGCAAAAAAAAAAATGCTTGAAAAGAAAATTATACTCTTTGGATGAAAGAATTGTCATCGGTGAGATATCACATCAATAACTTAATTACACTATTTATTAAACACACCTCGTTGGTTTATAAAATATGAGATATTGTGTCGAGACTCGGAAATTGGATGTTTCAGAGTTCGTGAAATTCTTAAGGTTATTTCAGTCATTTTACCATGAGGGGTAAAGTGGTAATTTTATAGGATTCATAATGAAATTTTGAGTACGTGGTTGGATTTGAGATGCAATTTTTACCATTGGGTTGAAATTCAATAATTTTTAGTGGTGGTTGCAATTTTCAATAAATGTTGGGTGTCAGTGAAATTTATTTATTTATCTATTTATTTACAACAATTAAATTCTAATGGTTTTTTTAAAAATAAATTATGCTGAATATGTTAAAAGACGGAGGTAAGATATTTTATTAGGATCGTGTCATTACTCATGGTCCAGTCAACATTTTTTTGAGTGCTTTTGAATGAGGAAGTCAATGATGGAATGTTTTATGGACATTTACATGGTTTTATGGGGGGGGGGGGAATAGGGGATTGCCCCACATTTTTTATCTATAATTTCACTAAAAGAATTTCTCCCATTTCCTCTCCATTCTCCCTAGAAACTTCATGAAACCCGTGTGATGCGACATAGTATAGAAAGAGACGGACAAAGAGCGGAATATAAATTAACGATTGTTGGAGGATTAAAGATTTGCAATCATCATAGAATTGCGCTAGGTGACATGAAATTCTCATCTTTTTAACAAATCCTTCTAAATTTATCATGCTTTTGTTCTCCTGTGATGGGTAGATAATTATTAATAATTCAAGATAAAAATTTTAGTGGTAAATTGAAATTAAATATGATGAATATTAGATTAATGGAATAAACATTCTATATGGATATTTGAATTGATTATGAAATATGATACAACATATTGTGGGTGGAAATTTATAAGTGGTAATAATGGAATGTGAATATTTATGAGTTAATTTATTCTTTGAAAATAAAATTGATTAGTTATGATTTTTGTGGATTATTGGTGATGCTGATAAGAAATTTTGAAAACATTGAAATGGGAATATTATGTTGATATGTCTGTTGTGATGATTTTGGTGATTAAGAATTATTTATGATAATATATAAATTATTTGAAAAGTCCCCACACTGAATCTTGAGTTCAAAATGTTGAAATATTATGGTAAATAATTGGTGTGAATGTCGATTTTAAGAACTTTGGCATGGGTCATACAAAATCAGCACGGAGGGTCATACCACTTACCAAAGATGTTTCCTTGAGTGTTAGTGATATCATGGGGATAAGTGGTAGTGAGTTACACGAGGGTTATTCACATGGTCATGCCACATCTTGGTGAAGAGGGAAATTTGGATAGCGAGACACATAAGGGTGGTGCAGTGGGGAAATTTTGATAGCGAGGCACATAAGGGTGGCACAATGTTTACACAGGTCATGCCACTTAGGCGTGGGGTCATGCCACTTAGGCATGGGGCCACACCACATAGACACAAGGCCATGTTATATCAGTACAGGGGCTATAAAACTATGCGAATCCTGAAGTCTCTCTTATGTGATGGGTAGTTGTTTATTTGGAAGGATGTAAGGATTAAAGAGACTGCGTGTAGTGGATGGCTAGTAATGGGGTTGTTAACGAGAGCAATGTGGAACCTTCAATTAGGAATCCTAGGCTGACTTTACAATTGTGACTTTACCTTGAGATTGTGAACTTGTTTATTCCAAGGATATGAGGAAGGTTAAAAATGTTGTGATTACTCCATAGGATCTAGTTTGTGTTAGATCTAGGTGAGAGTGTGGTATATTTAATTGATATGAATATATTCCCTATAACCTTTATATGTATGGCTTGTCAAAGCATGAGAAAAATAGATGGCAAAGGTTTGAATCCATTTTCATTGCTTAGTGACGTGGTTAATGTCATTAGTCTTGTTAACTTATTGATGGTAGGGGTGTGAATCCATTTATGAATTTTGATGCGGATGATGAAGATGATGATGACATGACTAGTTATGTGGTGGTTCCTTGATTCAAGTTGAGGTAGTTAGAATCCCTACAGGTGGACACACATAAACAATGAGAGTCTCAGTGGGTGGATGATGTGGTGGTTGTCGTGGGCCTCACAACAAACAAATTTGAACCCAAGTAAAATGTAGTAAAAAGAAGGACTTGGGTTGTCTCCGAAGTGGAGAGAGTTTTTAATGTGCTTTCCTTATGTTGAGTGGGTTCAGTGTGTGTTGAAAATAAGATTCAATTGTGTTTGATTATGGAATAAAATTGGAATTTGAATTCAGTTTTAAAAGTTGAGGTCTAACCTCAAACATTCCCCTTACTTAACTATTAAATCATAATTCAATTTATTTTTCGATTCTCTCTCTCTCTCTAATAAGATGAAACCTCAACTAATCACCCTCACCTGATAATTTTGACCTGAATAGAGAAGTGAAATAATCATTTCATTCCCTATTCTTTCCTACCCTAGTGATTAGATATCTCCAATCACTCATGAATCAACCCACTACCCTCCATCATATGAAAAGTGAAGAAGATCCATGTCACACCCCGACCCGAACCACCTAAATGGCACCTATATGGGGATGTGACTTGACCTCAGGCACACCTCCCCATCCATTAGAGGACGCCAACTAGTGGTGAGGGCCTAAGATAGTCTATGCCCTTTAATATAAAACCTGAGGGTCATGCCTGAATCTATTGAAATTTCAACATGACTTATCCTTATAACCGACATCCCAAAAACCTAAAGACATAAAATAGGGTGCCCCATGGGCCCCCATTGTCCAAAATAGAAATCAATAAATCTATCTATACGATGCATCAAAATATAACAGAGTTACAGTAGGAAAACATGGCATAACATACACCATATATAAATAGACAATGTCACACTCGCCAGTACATGCCAAACAATAACTAAAATAAAACTAGCCTTTGGACCAACTGATATGATCCAATTGGATGAATACTCAGCCTCCACAACTCATTAGACCTACATCTTGTTTCCAGCTCCAAGAAGAACCTATGTCCTGATAGAAAACACGAAGGCCTACCTACATATATCGAAACCCATGCTATGTACGCGAGTAGGGGGTGAGTCCAACAACCTAGCAGAAATCCTCAATACCACAACAAAACTGAGTGTTGCTGTGATCAAGTGGATGTGCATGCAATACATATATAAGGAGTGTAGTCATGCCCATGCAACCCACCCGCCCATTAGCACAACATGCAATAATATCAGACATACATGTTGGGTCATTAGGTGCCATCTAGACCACATTGAACCCCAACCATACCTGCTTTGTCCAATTCCATAGTGTGTCTGAGCATGTCATGAGATCATTCTAACCAATATCATGCGACATATCCAACCCCCAGGAGGTAATTTGTAAGGACCCAGTTTTTCATGAAGGTACAAATCGTTGTTTTTTGGATCAAATTCCTTACTTTGGCCCTTGTAATGGTACCTAATGGAGTCACGGAGGTCACGAGGATGTCTAGGGCTTGTTCAACGACCGGATCCCTGGAATGTTGGAAAACATAATGGGCCACACGATTAGTAGAAACCATACATCCCAGTCCAATGATTACTACTAACCATGCATGGCACTTTATAGGAAGTAGGAGGCCACATGGTTTTTCTGAAACCCCATGCGAGTTAGGGTGCATGACCATACAAAATGTATCAAACAAGATAGAGAGGCTTTTCAAATATGATGCACACGATTTGTCAAACCATGTGCCTAACCCGTGCGGGGGGGGGGGGGGGTCCTTTGCAGTGGAGACAACATGGTCGACACATGGTTTGACCAACCGCATGGACAAACTATGTGACCTAGAATTTATTGGGCAAAAAGACCATTTTTAGCTTAAGTGTATTAATACCCCACCCCTTATTTTTGTAGGTTCCAGGCGCAGCGGAAGCGCGTTGGTGGGTTTGCCCAACTTTAATTTTAACGTTAAGCAACGTTCAATCCGAGATCCGTCACGATTTAAAATGATGAATCTTCGGAATAGAATGAAGAACAAAAAACTTAAGAGGGAATCCCGAAACCATATAGATAGGATCATCATACGTTGGTTATAATTAATTTAATTAATTCACAAGAATTACCTTGGTGGAATTATTTCTTCATTGATGTCTCCGGTCACGATCCTGTGATCCGTCGTTGCATCGTAGAATCCAAGTGTAGGATTCCTCTAGCAGTGATCCACACGTGTTCCACGTATCTCTGGACGTCGCCGAAGGGATCTTCAGGTGCTAGAGCGGAAGAGACTTCGCTTGCGATGTCCGCCTTCAAACACCTTCGCTCTCGTAACTTGAGGGTGTTCTTGGTGGAAAGGGAATTATCTCTTAGCTTGAGAGTATTTCCAAATACGCTGTGCACAAAAAAATGGCCCAGGAAAAGTGTTGGGGTTGTGAGGATATTTATAATCGGGTTTGAGGTTAATAGAGTTATGAAAATAAATAAACGCGTTGCACATTTTATTTATTTCATTAACTCTTATTGAAACCCCATGTCGAATTATTAATTCCTTTACATGCACCCACACTGATTATAATTAATATCATTTAATAAAACAATATTATATCCTCAAAATCCCGACTGGAAAACTATACGGCGTGTAATAATTAATACACGACGTGTACTACACGGCTGTATATTTAATATACATGGCGTGTACTTTTATTTTCCATTTTTCTCCACCATATTTATTAGACCTTGAGTAATGACTATTTATTTCTTAAATAAATGTAACTGCATTACTCGCTAATAAATATATTATTTCGCCCACAATATATTCTCTCAAATAACTAGTGTCGAAATAAATGCGATCAGACATTCTTAAATAATCATTAAACCACAGTCGGGAATAATATTTATTTAAGTTGTTAAATTAATGTTTAATTGAGATACATGGACACACTTAATGTGTGACCCTTTAGGCCTCTTTCTCAGTGGCATTAGGCGGAGCCTGCCTAAAGTCCAAGATTAGCGTCTAGCAACACGCCAAGGCACCCATAGAGAAAGAAGTTAATGCCACAATGACGTGTCACCTCCTACGAACGCTTACCGTGTAATATAATCCCTTTGTCTCAATATCTCTAATCAAGCGGGTTGCATGCTAGTGCCATCAACCCATGTGCTTGATTATTCTTTCTTTGACTTCCCGGAATTGAACTCGCCCATACCTTATCATGGCCATGGATTTATTTAGGCTATATCAATTCCATCAAAGGGCCTGAGATATCTACTTCCATTATGGAACAGAAGGGACAAATCCTTTCTCGCATTATCTATTAATGCAGTATTACTCGTGACACACCCAACGTATCCTACCTCGTTGCGAACAGTGTGTCGTCACAGTTTTCATCAATACATATAAGTGCGCGAGTTGTAATACCCATTAATAATAATATTAAAGTCTAAGGACCAATACACATGTCCGTAGATAGGAACATGCAATGACACTATGAAATGTGGATTTCCTACTGGCAGGTTTCGTTCTCATAATATCCTCCTGGATATTACCAAGGGTGCACACCATGAGAAGGTGCCTCAAAGTTTTATGATTCCTCACCCCTAATGGCCTGTATTATTTGTGTCCCTCAAATAACATCATTCGGCCATAGAACATATATTCAAGAACAGTGTTATGACACTTCCAGGTTCTCATCATATCAGGGATCTGCTATGACCCTTTAATGCAACAGCTATCCTTAGGAAATTATCACATGCATTGTCACGCATAAGAACAAAGAAGATGTGATAAGTCTTTTATTAATGAATAAAGTACAAAGTAGTTGGTTCTAGGCCACCAACTCCAACAGATTCCCACTTGGACTAGAGCCAACTGCTAACAACCTTTAAACCGATAGCTCTCACATGATATTCATGCTTCTGATGAGATAGGCCTTTAGTCATGGGGTCCACCACGTTCTCTTTCGTGGACACTCTGCTCACTACAACTTCACCCCTTTGGTAGAAATCCCTCAAGAGGTGATACTTCCGGAGTATGTGCTTTGTCCGTTGATGTGACTTTGGTTCTTTTGCAAGAGCCACCGCTACAGTATTATCACAATACAGTGTAATGAGATCTTTACTTCTAGGCACCATATCAAGCTCCTGGAAAAAGTTCCGAATCCAGACGGATTCCTTGGCTGCATCAGAAGCCGCTATATATTCAGACTCCGCTGTAGAATCGGCGACAACTGGCTGCTTTGAACTCTTCCAGCTCACAACTCTTCCATTGAGATAGAAAACATATCCAGATTGCGAGTTCAGATCAGTTTGATCTGTTTGAAAACCAGCATCAGCATACCCTTTGATGACAAGCTCCTCGTCTCCTCCATACACTAGGAACATATCCTTAGTTCTTCTCAGATACATAAGGATAGTCTTAACAGCAGTCCAATGATGTTCTCCTGGATATTCTTGATATCTTCATACCATGCTCAGTGCATAGGCAACATCAAGCCCGATACATAACATGACATACATGATGGATCCTATAGCTGAGGCGTATGGGATCTTTCTCATCCTATCTTTCTCTTGTTGTGTCTGAGGACACATTTTCTTAGAAAGATGTAAGTCATGTGACACTAGAACCAATCCTCTCTTGGATTGTTCCATACTAAATATCTTTAGTATCTGGTCAATGCATGTACCCTGACTTAGTCCAAGCAGCCTCTTGGATCTATCACGAATGATCTTGATCCCTAGAATGTAGGCTGCTTCACCTAAATCTTTCACGGAGAAGCACTTGTTCAACCAGTCCTTAACTGACTGTAAGGATGGTACGTCGTTTCCAATAAGCAATATGTCATCAACATATACTACTAGTATAACAACCACATTCCCATTAAACTTCTTATAAACACATGAATAACATTCGTTCTTAATGAAACCAAATTTCTTTATGGCTTCATCAAACCGAATGTTCCATGACCTGGATGCTTGCTTCAATCCATAAATGGATTTCTACAACTTGCAAACCCGTTTGGATTTACCTGGTGTCACAAACCCTTTTGGTTGTGTCATATAGACATCTTCTTGAAGGTTCCCATTAAGGAATGTTATTTTGACATCCATATGCCAAATCTCATAGTCATGGTAAGCTACTATGGCAAGTATGATTCTTATGGATTTAAACATGGAAACTGGTGAGAAGGTTTCATCATAGTCAATTCCTTGAAGCTGTCTGAATCCTTTAGCCACTAGCCTTGCTTTGTAGGTGTTAACTTGACCTTCCATGTCCAGATTTCTCTTGAATACCCATTTGTATCCAACAGGCTTTACATCAACTGGCTCATCGACCAAAACCCAAACTTGGTTCTGATACATGGAATTCATCTCAGAATTCATAGTTTCTAGCCATCTTGCAGCTTCTGAGCTTTCTACTGCTTCCTTGTAGGATAGAGGTTCATCATTGTCTAACAATAATGATTCACCATCCTCGGTGACTAGGAAACCAAATCTCTATGGTTCCCTTACCTATCTTGAGCTCCTACGCAGTACTTGTGTTTCTGGAACCTCTTCCACGGGGTCCTGTGGAACTTGTTCCTGTAACAACTCTTGTGTATCTTGAGAATCAACTTTGTCGAAGTCAATCTTTCTCCTACTATCCTTCTTGAGGATGCACTCCCTCTCAAGAAAGAAGGCTTTTATGACGATAGTCACTTTCTTGTCTTGAGGGTTATATAGGTAATATCCTTTTATTTCCTTAGGATATCCTATAAAGATACACTTCATGCCCCGGGGTGCTAGTTTGTTGCCTGAGAAGGCCTTAACAAATGACTCGCATCCCCATACACGTGTATGCGGCAAAATGGGTTTCTTTCCACTCCATAACTCAGAGGGAATTCCATTTGATGCTTTAGTTGGTACTCGGTTTAATGTGTATGCTGCAGTTTGTAATCCATATCCCCAAAAGGATAATGGAAGACCCGCATGACTCATCATCGACCTCACCATGTCCAACAAGGTGCGGTTCCTCCTTTCACTAACACCATTCCACTGCGGTGTATAAGGAGGAGTGAGCTGAGATAGAATCCCAAAATCCCGCAGAAGATTGATGAACTCTTGGTTTAGATATTCTCCACCTCGATCCGATCGAAGCTTCTTTATCTTCTTACCAAGCTGATTCTACACTTCATTCTTGAATTCCTTAAATTTCTCTAAGGCTTCTGTCTTATACCTCATTAAGTAGACAAATCCGTATCTACTCAAATCATCAGTAAAAGTAATGAAGTAAGAATATCCACCTCTAGCTTCTACTGGAAATGGTCCACATACATCCGTGTGTACCAATCCTAGAAGCTCTGTGGCCCTTTCACCCTATCCACCAAAAGGAGGCTTGGTCATTTTACCTTGTAAACAAGCATGACATCTATCAAGTGGTTTTAGCTCAGTTGAGTCTAAATAGCCATCTTGACAGAGTTTTGTTAAGCGCTTCTCGTTTACATGACCAAGGAGGTGATGCGACAACTGGGTGATGTATGAGTCATGTGAGTTTGTTTCATTATCGATTTCCAACACTTGGTTTTCGTAATTTAATACATACAAACCATTATTCAAATGTTCCATACCATAACATACGTTGTTCTTATAAAAGAGACAACCCTTATTTCCAAACATGAAAACAAATCCATCCATATCCAAACAAGATACAGAAATTATGTTCTTGGTAACACTAGGAACAACATAACAGTTTTGTAAAACCAAAATCATGCCAGTTGGCAATGAGAAGTGATAGTCGCCAATAGCCAACGCAGCCAGCCTTGCACCATTGGCAGCTCGAAGATCCACCTCTCCTCTGGCGATCTTTCTAAATATACTTGGTTCTTGTATTTGAATACAGATGTGAGCCCCACAAGCTGTATCTAATACTCAATGTGTATAAATAGAAAGATTGCACTCGATAACAAACACACCTTTAGCATCCCCACACTTCTGGGTGCAGTTCCTATTCCAGTGGCCCTGCTTGCCACATGAAAAACACACTACCTCCCGTTCCTTGCCCTGCCTCTGGATATTCCCCTTCTTGGAGGGACGGTGCTCGGGGGCTTCAGACCGTTTATAAGTCTTTGGCCCCTTTTCCCTGTCCTTCCTTTTCTTGTTCACCATAAGGACCACAGGTTTGTCACGCCCCATGTCCTTATCTACCTAGAAAATCAAGGTCAGAATCTCTGATATACTCCTCTCATTTCCGCTCATATTATAGTTGACAATGAAGCTAGAGAAGGTCTTGGGCAGTGATGATAGGATGAGATCTGTACGCAACTCATCCGAGAATTTAATCCCTAAGATGTCCAGGCGTTCAATGTAGCCAATAAGCTTGACTACATGAGGCCCAGCTAGTGCAGTCTCTCCAAGCTTAGTTATAAACAAAGCATTGGAGATCTCATATCTCTCCTATCTCGCCTTCTCTTGGTAGATATCCTTAAGGTGATACATCATGCTATACGCGTCCATGTTTTCATGTTGCTTCAAGAGCTCATTGGACATGGACGATAGCATGAAACACTGGACATCTGTGGCATTATCCATGTGTTTCATATAGAGAGATAATTCCTCATCACTGGCCTCTTTCCCAGGCACAATTGGAATAGGCTCTTCTAGCACATACAATTTCCTTTTGTGGCGAAGGATGACGCGTAAACGCCTATGCTACTCTTGGAAATTGGTGCCGGTGAGAAGGTTTTCCTTCTTGAGTATGGTTCACAATGATATGTTTGAAGTCATTTTTTTATCGTTTCTACAATTTAAGATGAGCAAAGGTTTATTACTTTATTACAAAACTGAGACAAATAAATAAATTAATACTTATTAGTATCCCACTATTTTATCAAAATCCAATAGCCCTCACCATTGATTTCAGAATATTCTGTTTCCTGAATATTCTAGTAGAAAGGATCCATATTTCCCTTCGCATTACCCCAACTAGAGTTGGTCAAGCAACTTGAAGGGTTTTAGGTAGGCATTCTAAATGCCAACTGCATTAACTCGTAGCTCCTTGATCTGCTGAGTGGAATCCCCAATCCTAAAATCCTTTTATTTTAGATTTCCTCAACCTTTTCCTCTTGGTCACACCAAGTCCTGCTGTGGAAGTCAACCTTTGATGCGAACCAAGTCAAGTCAACCCAAAACCTTGAATTAGAATTCCCCGATAATTGAAAGCACCCCAACTAGGGTTGGTCAAGCACTTTGAACTATGGTTCGATTCTAACCAAGATTATGGAAGTCTATACCGACTTAATATTTCTTTTGAGGGATTTCATCCTTATACGTAAATTTCCATTTTATTATCTTTTATTACATGCTTGTTAATATTAAGTGGGATTTACTTAAGTGATTAACCATGTCAAAGATAATATTCACGTATAAGCCGGTTTTATTTTACTTCCATCTTGCATGCTCGTTTAATTCATTAATTGTGTGATCGTAACAACACACCCACAATAAATAAACCATGCAACTGACAGAAATAAAATAAATGGTATGATCATGAGCTTTTCTATTGGTTAGTTTATCTAGCGGTTGATAAACTAACCCAAGACCTAGGGGAGAAACACCTTGAACCTTTCAGGTTCGTGTTTATAGCTTTCCACCTGTCCACCTTTGTATCTCCTTAGATTGGTTTCACCTTGGATCCTGAATTAAGCCACATCCACTAGCTTGGGAGCTCCATCCATTACATATGCATTTATCTCACATGAAGGTGAGGGGTAAAAGGGGGTTTTACATAAAATAATCCTTGGGCGCGCAGACCCTACATATTAATGAGGAGATGGCTCGCAGGCCAAAAAATTTAATTTAAATAAATAAATTAAAAGAAACTATTCACATACAAAGGTCTCGTTCTAGCTCATGATCATCCATACATGCAATGATATTTATGCATAAATAAAACTATCATTCAATTCTTTAATCGTTCTTATTTAAGATAAATCACGCTCGAATCAATTAATTATCTTTAATTAATCAATCCTTTTATCTTAAATCCTTTTTCTAAATTTCCTTGAGATTCTCATCCATCATAATTTTAAACAAATAAATTTAAAATTATCCTTGTACATAACTTGTACCATGGAGGCAACCCGGTGAATTCCCATTTATTACGCAGATGTTAAATTAAACACATATATATAAAACACCTATCACGTGTTGTGCCTAATCTTTACGCTTGCACCATGGTACACGTCTCAAGGGTTTGTATAATATAATAATAAATTTTAATAAATCTGCGTAATTTGGGTGGGTACACGGCGTGTAGTTCCGACTACATAGCGTGTACGTTTTCTTCACCGTCCATCCGAAGTACACGCCCAGGGACATGGCGTGTTAATGTACTTTAGAAATTTTTGGAGTACACAACATGTACAGTGGGACACACGCCGTGTAGTTTCCGTGTTACACGATTTCCAGCCAGGCAAGCCATGTACGGGGTACACGGACCAACCCTAACCCGAAGGGACTACACACTGTGTTCATTGGACCACACGTTGTGTAATCTGGAAACCGTGTGCCACCTATTTTTGGTCAACACACTACGTCATAAATTCTTAGAAAGAATCCAATACACGACCTGATTTGGTGGATCAGTCAATGCATTGAACTTAGACTACACAACGTGTACTTCCAAATACACGCCGTGTATTCTGGTGTTGTATGGCCAGAAATGTTTGGCTCCTCCGGATGAGTTCCTCTATTTTATTTTAATCAAAATTAAAATAAAAATTTATTTCTGTGAGGTGAACGAGAAATGAGGGAGGAGGAACGGATCTCGATATTCAGATTTCCAGAATGATTAAACTTGAATTGAAATAACTAAATTATTAAATGCGTAAATCATCAACAAAAAAATAAAAAATTATAATAAACGATATGACCCGCTCTGATACCACTTATAGGTTCTAGGCGCAGCGAAAGCGCGTTGGTGGGTTTTCCCAACTTTAATTTTAAAGTTAAGCAACGTTCAATCCGAGATCCGTCACGATTTAAAACGCTGAATCTTTGAAATAGAACAAAGAATGAAAAAATTAAGAGGGAATCCCAGAACCATATAGATAGGATCATCATATGTTGGTTATAATTAATTTAATTAATTCACAAGAATTACCTTGGTGGAATTCTTTCTTCGTTGATGTCTCCAGTCACGATCCTGTGATCCGTCGTTTCATCGTAGAATCCAAGTGTAGGATTCCTCTAGCGGTGATCCACACGTGTTCCACGTATCTCTGGACATCGCCAAAGGGATATCCGGGTGCTAGCGCAGAAGATCCTTCGCTTGCGATGTCCGCCTTCAACCGCCTTGATCTGGTGGAGGATCTCGCTCTCGTAACTTGAGGGTGTTCTTGGTGGAAAGGGAATTCTCTCTCGGCTTGAGAGTATTTCTAAATCTATTGTGCACAAAAAAATGGCTCAGGAAAAGTGTTGGGGTTGTGAGGATATTTATAATCAGGTTTTAGGTTAATAGAGTTATGAAAATAAATAAACGTGTTACGCGTTTTATTTATTTCATTAACTCTTATTGAAACCCCATGTCGAATTATTAATTCCTTGACATGTGCCCATGCTGATTATAATTAATATCATTTAATAAAACAATATTATATCCTCAAAATCCCGACTGGAAAACTACACGGCGTGTAATAACTAATACACGGCGTGTACTATACGAAGTGTATATTTAATATACACGAAGTATACTTCTATTTTCCATTTTTCTCCACCATATTTATTAGACCTTGAGTAATGGCTATTTATTTCTTAAATAAATGTAACTGCATTACTCGCTAATAAATATATTATTTCTCCCACAATATATTCTCTCGAATAACTAGTGTCGAAATAAATGAGATCAGGCATCCTTAAATAATTATTAAACCACAGTCGGGAATAATATTTATTTAACTTGTTAAATTAATATTTAACTGAGATACATGGACACACTTAGTGTGTGACCCTCTAGGCCTCTTTCTCAGTGTCATTAGGTGGAGCCTACCTAAAGTCCAAGGTTAGCATCTAGCAACACACCAAGGTACCCATAGAGAAAGAAGTTAATGCCACAATGACGTGTCACCTCCTACGAACGCTTACCATGTAATATAATCCCTTTGACTCAATATATCTAATCAAGCGGGTTGCATTCTAGTGCCATCAACCCATGTGATCGATTATTCTTTCTTTGACTTCTCGGAATTGAACTCACCCATACCTTACCATGGACATGGATTTATTTAGGCTATATCAATTCCATCAAAGGGCCTAAGATATCTACTTACGTTATGGAAGAGAAAGGACAAATCCTTTCTCGCATTATATATTAATGCAGTATTACTCATGACGCACCCAACGTATCCTACCTCGCTGCGAACAGTGTGTCATCACAGTTTTTTTCAATACATCTAAGTGCGTGAGTTTAATACCCATTAATAATAATCTTAAAGTCTAAGGACCAATACACACGTCCGCAGATAGGAACATCCAATGACACTATGAAATGTGGATTTCCTACTGGCAGGTCTCGTTCTCATAATATCCTCCTGGATATTACCAAGGGTGCACACCATGAGAAGGTGCCTCAAAGTTTTATGAGTCCTCAACCCTAATGGAATATATTATTTGTGTCCCTCAAATAACATCATCCGGCCATAGAACATATATTAAAGAACAGTGTTATGGCACTTCCGGGTTCTCATTATAGCAGGGATCTGCTATGACCCTTTAATGCAACAGCTGTCCTTAGGACATTATCACATGCATTGTCACGCATAAGAACAAAAAAGATGTGATAAGGATTTTATTAATGAATAAAGTACAAAGTAGTTGGTTCTAGCCACCAACTCCAAAAATTTTCCCTTCTTCTCCAGTAGAAAAAACACCCAAATTCCTCCCACGTGAGCTCTCCCTACTCCTAAATTAGGGATCTTGGTTACTCCCTCATCCAGACTCCAAATCAATTACCGTTGGAAGCATTGGAAATCTATGGGTAAGGTCTCTAATCCTTTTTCTTCCTTCCATCATTCATCTTCTTGTATCTTGCACTATTTTGATGTGAGATAATTCTCCCTATTTTCAGGGAGTTGGTTCGTTCCTTTGATTTATTTCATTCTACTTCAAACCTAAAATTGATATTGGATGAGGAGTCATCTATGTCCCTATGGCAGATGGTATAGTTGTTTTCCCTAAAAGTTTAGGTGATTATACAACTTTCTCCATTGTGTGACATGCCAAACATTTCCACGCATTGCCTCAAAATGTGTTCTTCCTCTCTAAATAAATTCAGCATGTTGTTATACACATGTGGACCTTTTATAAGTGATTAGAGGACGTTGAACTTATTCATTGCCAACCCTTTGGGTGAGCTAAATTAATTACCCTCTTTTATATAATTTTTTAAAGGACTAAAAACATTCTAAGTGTTTGTCTTGGCCCTGAATTGGTCTTTTCCTTGCTTAATGAATTAAATGTATTAATTTAAATGAATGGAAATGGGTGGAAAGTCCATGCCACATGATTTACATGATAAATGTGAATTGTATGAATCTTGACACCCTTGTTTGTATTGGTCTTGATGATTGTAATGCTTAAGATGTAATCCCTTGTTATTATTATTATTATTATTATTAAACCATGGAGATTGGTCATTAGATGATGGACAAGGGACTTGTTGAGCATGATGTTTCATGCTCCCTTACATCGAGTGTCGAGCATGATGCCTTACACCATTATACTTTTATCTAGATGATGGGAATGACACTCCAGGTTCCCTTTCTCCGGGCATTGAACATGAAAAATCACCCCACAATCTTGAGTGTCGAGAATGATGTCTCACATTCATCATGAGATTCAGGGATTGTAACCTCTATAGATCATTATACCAATTATGAATACCTAAGTTATGCCTTGAGTCTAGCTAGCATTGAGTATCCATGTATATGCCTAATTATGTCCTCACGTTCTTAGTGCATATATGTGTATATAACTATATATATATATCATTACTTACATATATATATGGTATTTGGATCAGACATAATCCAACCTATGCCAAAGTAGATAAATCCAACTAGGTGTCCTATAATAACCCGAGTCGACTATTATTTATTATTTAGTTTTGATTATTATTCTTTTTTACCTGCATACTATTATTCTATGTACACTGACTGGATTATTTCTAGACACCATCGGTGGTGGACTACTGAGTTTATCTCACACCCTACTCAGTCCAAATTTGGTACTAGAGTAGACCTTATGTCTGTAGGTATGGGTAAGGGAAAACGCCCTACTATAGACATTTGATCTGTTTTACTTATAACATGGAGCTTGGGAGAAGAGGACCGAGTATATGATCATAATTATATTGGAGCAGTCTTTTGGCCTTTTTGTATTTCTATATAGCATGATGTATATGCCTGCCCCCTATTTTCCCATTTTGTATATCAGCATGACATGACATCATTATATATGACTCAACCTTTTATATTTTTATCATTATTATTGCTGTTGATTATTTAAAATTCCCCAGTTGTTTATTATTTCCTTTTTGGATTTTGACCTACCAACTTAGGGCCCCGGTAAGTGGATTCCAGGTCAGGACATTACAAAGTGGTATTAGAGCCTACTTTTTCCTTTTATCTTATTGTTTGGGTATTAGATAGGAGACCAGGATAAAATGGAATTTGGTAATGAGCTTGTTCCTGGGAGTAACTTACCCACGTACAGGGGAAACCCAAATTACCTAGGATGTGTTATTGCTATTATTGGATTACACCTATTATAGTTGATACGATTTAACTGTTAGATGATGCACATGCTTTGTGATATTATTATTGTTGATGTTATTGATACAGACTTCATTCCTTGGCCTGGTATGAAAATGAGTTAGAATATCATGCATTATTATAGGCACTTTATGACTAATATTCCATGCATTTTCCCATGCCATATCTAATTTTTGTGTTCATTTTCCTGCTATATATAGTTAGTGCTTGATTATTATATATTGAAATGTGATGAAATTTCTTGCAGGGAAAATATAACCAGGTTAATTTAATTTCTACATGAATCTAAACGATGTTTTCCCACATAGATTGGTGATGACACCATAATTAACCAATTATACCATAATGTGGGTTCTGGACCTATCGATTCTAGACTTTGATATATGTATTATATATACAAGATTAAAAACACAAATGAATTTAAAACTTTACAAGTGAAGTATTTACCGCTAAATGAGATTCCAATTGTAAAGTAAAGGGTTTTTTCCTCTATACCTTTCAATTTAAACTCCATATACTTGAACCTCTATTGTCTAATATGAGACCTAGAACCAAACCTAGCCTTAGTAGTGGGTGGTTAGGAGTGTCTCTTACGTCCTTATGGTATGTTATGGTATTTAATTTATCACATAGACCTCACTTTAGGAATGGGCAGAGAGGTGTGGAATTTTCTATAGAGAGGCTATGTACCTATCCTATTATCTATCTATAATTTCTTCCAACTATTAAATCCTATTATGAGGCATGCGTTTGACATTGTAGAATCTTTCCACTATGAAAACTGATTATCCAATAAAAACAAATATGTTAATTAAATTTTAATGGTATTAAATATTCATTTTTGATCTTATGGGCCTGAGTTATTGAATTTTAATTTTGAACATCCATTCTCATCATTTGTGCACTTCATGCCTAATGTACACTAATTTAGGCACAATAATTCATCTAATTTTAAGGAATTTAATTATCAATATTTTAATTTAATATTTTTGGAAATGGATATAAACTTCAATATGAACATTTTTAATTTAGGGATCAATGGATGATTCATAAAGGATAATGGGGATATTTGGCGATGAAAGGAAACAATTCCGGAGAAGGTAGATTGGACACCAGACCACTGATGAGAATGTGGGGCCCAAAATACATGCCCAATGAATCCCAAATTTCATGGTATGATAGAATTAATATATAGGAACAAATAATTACGCATAATCCATAGATAATTCGGACTCCATGGTGGTTATTAAGGTGGCCCAAATAGAATATCAAAATCTGGTCCAGAATCTATGGCCCAGAATGTTAGCCCACTAAATCGGCTATAACTCCTGATCCACAACTCCAAATGGGACCAAATTTTACATAAGTCTAGAAGACATATGGGAACAAAAAAAAACTATTATATGGACCACTGATATTTGGTTATATACTTTCCCATACAGGACAATATTTCCAGGGGAGACAAGGAGGATAAAAAGTCAAGGAGGGAATCAATTTCTCCACTACTTTCCACCACCCTAAGGCCTAAATTAATTTAATAATTGGGAATACAATGATTTAGGATCAACCTAAGGCTTCACAATTTCCTATTTAATTAAGTGGTGGTGAGGGGGAAGGAATATCTTGTTTTTTATGTAATGTTATTATGCTAAAGTTCATTTGTAATGTTTTCAATTTCCATGTAAGTCTCTTTTTTGTATTTATATGTTCTTAATAAACATATTTATCTTCTATAATTCAAATTTATTTAATTAAAACTATATAATCACAAAGAATAGTGATATATCCATGTTTTGGTGAATTATTTCACACATAGGTGTGAATTTCATTCACACACACGGAGGAGTGCTCGTTATTTCCGCAGTTTTAATTTCTTCAATACAATTCTTGTAAACCATATTCCACCCACCATTGAGAGTATACCATCAATGAAGGGCTAACCCTTTAATGTGTTGATTGTAATAATATTCAAAGGATGGATTGAATGTTATTTTATGAATGAATTGTTGTTAATTGGATAAATAATTTAAGACTTCCATTATTCAGTTATTTCCACTCTTCATCTTCATTGTGTTTGAAGAAGCTAAATCCAAGTACTAAAAAGACCATATACCTTGGAGAGATCATGAATTTGGTTTTTTAAGTGTGTAGGGGATTATTAATTGAGTTTAGTTAGCATAAAACCAGAAAATGATAAAGGTAGTGTTATTTTTAAGGATGGATTCATCAAGAATTAATAAAACCAAAATTGTCTAAAGTAAAATTTATTCAATCCACCCTGAGAATAATCCTAAAATCAACCCATTTTCATTGAATTGAATTCACTTAGGTTTATTAGTGTTCTTTAAAACCATATAAAATCAAAACCAAGTTGGCCACTTAATATACAAAAATCCATCTCATAGGTTGTGTATCTTAGGTATCTTCTTAGGTTTCAGTGTATTTGACAACCCAAGCTAGACTATAAGGACTGTTCTACCTTCACCTCTTGGGTAAATTTGAGTGTGAATCAAATTTTGGTGTCATTGTTGGGAAAAAAGTAAGTAACTTATACCCAAAACTTCTTTCCTCACTCCCATTATTATATTCTCACCCAAGATCTCTTATCTTTTCCCTTTCTCATTTTTTTCCTTTTGGCGCATGTCCGCCTACACCCACAATAATTCAAATAGACTAGTTAGGGTGGAAAGTCCTAGGATAGGGGAGTAAAGTGAACCTAGGGGATTTTTTCCATTAGATCCTAATCTTCTTGATACTACAGAATCAAAAATTGATTCAATTCTAATGAAGGGTCTTCCAAGAAATCAAATTGTAAATCCTGGGGGAAATCAAATGGGAAACCAAAATCAATAATCTCCAAACCTAGGGAATATAGTCGATAAAACCATGAATGACTAACTCACTCTAGCTTGGACTAATTCCCCCTCATGCATTAGACACAATTATATAAGAGATACCAATTACATATTTAAAACCCATTTCCTAAACCATCTTCCAACCTTTCATGAGATGAAGTCTGAGATGCCCTACCTTCATGTTAAGGAGTTCATTGACATTGTAGAAACCATGTGTCCCCCACATTAACTAGAATCAGCTAAGATGAGGCTCTTTACTTTTTCATTGAAGGATCAAGCTAAAAATTGGATAAACAACTTGATACCTGAATCAATCCACTCATGGGACTAATTGCAAAGAGAATTCTACAAAAAATACTTCCCTCATCACAAAAAAATTGCATTTAAAAAGTGCATTCAATTTTTTTTTGAAAAAGAGGGAGAGTCATTATATGAAACATGGGAGTGGTTAAAAGACACCCTAAACATGGTTCCACATAATGGTTTTTCTATACCTGAACAAGTGATAATTTTTTATGAAGGGTTGGGCCCGAAGAACAAAAATTTCATTTACATGATGTGTAATAGAACCTTTAAAAACAAAGCCCCAAATGATGATTACGAGTATCTAGAAAGCCTTTATGAACAAAACCAAACATAGGAAACTTCACCTTATTATGAAAATCCACAAATAAATATTGGAATTTATACACTTAGAGAAGAGAAAATTCTTAGGGCTAAACTCACAACACTTTCTAGGAAGGTTAAAGAGATATACCTTAGGAAAGTCTATGAAATCCAATATGTAGACTCTATTTGCACAATTTGTGAAAAAACATGAACATAAGATAGACAACTGCCCAACCATTCCATCCATCAAGGAGGTTCTTTTAGGAGGAACCCCAGCAGGAGTAAATTCTTTGAACTTTTAAAATCCTAAATAATAAAACACCTTCAACCCAAGGTATAATGACCACCCAGGCTTCCGCTGGAAAGATAACCAACAACCTAGCCAACCACAGGGACAAAATCCTTTCCCCCATCAGAACTACCAAACCCATAACCAGTTACAAACCCAACCTATCCAATACCAACAGCCACCAGTACATTTTCAACAAACCATCCCACCTCCAAAATATCCCCCTGGGATAAACCAATCTTCTCAAGCACCAATCCAAACTGTTCCACAAAGCCTACTAGAAAAACTGTGCAAACAAATGGACAAAATGAACTCAGAATTATCTTCCCTTAAACAAGAACTTCAAACCATCAAAACTGGAAAGTCACCCATGCCTACACAAGCCATTCCACAACAAACAGTAAGGGGAGAGTTAAGTTGCACTCAAACAACTCATGAACAACTAAAGGTTATGACTATTTTAAGAACTGGGAAATCAGTTGAGAAACCTGAACAACTAATTCAGAACCCATATGAAGATTCAAACTCAGATGAAAATTCAAATGAACCAAATGATCAAACTGAAAAACATGATAACATTTTCAAAGAAACAACTCTTCAACAAACAACCCCAAAACCTGCACCATTTCTTCAACGCATGAGGGGGAAAACCATGCCTGAATTGAGTGAAACATTGAGGGAAATATTATCAAAAGTCAAGTTGAACATTCCCCTTATCAATGAAATCCAAACCATACCTGCCTAATCAAAGTACCTTAAGGACTTGTTCACTTTTAAAAGAAAAATTTCACATGAAAACCAAGTACTTTTGGATTTTAATGTGAGTAACACCATTCAAGGGACCATTCCTCCTAAGTTGAAAGACCCGAGTTTCCCTTACATCAATGTTGAACTAGGAGAAAGCAAAGTTGTCAAGGCCTTGTGTACCTAGATGCTAGTGTAAATATCATCCCCTATACTGTGTACTTCTAGTTAGGCCTAGAAGAGCTCCAACCCACATCTGTCACACTTCAACTTGTTGATCATAGCATTAGGGTTCCAAAGGGGATTTTAAAGGAAGTTTTGGTAAAGGTTGAAAACTTCATCTACCTTGCTGACTTCATTGTCCTTTACAACCATCCAAACTTAGGAAATAAGGAATAAACCCAATCATCCTTGGTCGTCCTTTCCTTGCAACAATCTACTCTGTTATCCAAGTTTGAAATAGGAACATGACCATCACCTTTGGAAACATGAGTCTAGACTTGAACATCTATAATGAAATCTCACAAATAGGGGATGATGAGGAAATTCATGAATGAAACACGACATGAAACGTTGATAATGAATACATATAACATAAAGGGATATTTAATGGATGTTTAAGTTAGGATGATATTTATTTCCTTTGTTCACATGAAGTAAGTTTATCTCCTTGTCTTGAATAATTTTTAAATTTCTCTTATGATGAAGTCTCAGGTCCAACAATCAGTGAAACATTTCAGGAAACCACTTTCATGGAGACCAATCAAACTTCCTTCCCTAAATCTGATCAAAACAATCTTGTAGCTGAAACTTCTACACATGGGGATTCGATTATATCTAAAACTCTAGGAAATTTTTTTTATCTTGATCTAATGTCCCAATATTCTGCTGAAATTCTGAACCAAACTGATCTTGAATTGAATGAACTTCCCGTTACACTCAAGTATGCCTTCCTAAGGGACAATCAAACACATCATATTTTCATTTCTTCTTCTCTTGAAGCCAATTATGAGAGGATAATTCTAGATGTCCTTAGGAAATATAAGAAAGAAATTGGTTGTACCCTATCTGATATTCCTGGGATTAGACCACTAATCAGGACTCATAGGATTGTTTTAGAATCTGATTCAAATCCATGTCATCAACCTCAACAGAGACTCAATCCTAATCTCATGGAGGTAGTAAGGAAGGAACTTCTGAAATTGTTAAAAGTTGGTATCATCTATCCCATAGCTGAGAGTGAGTGGTTGAACCCAATCTAAGTGGTTCCCAAGAAGGCAGGAATCACAATTATAACCAATAATGATGGAGAGATTCTTCCAACTAGGGTGAGTAGTGGATTGAGGGTCTGCATCAACTATCGGAAGCTAAACTCATTCACTAAGAAGGACCATTTCCCATTACCATTCATTGACCAAGTCCTTGAGAGAGTGGCATGTCATGCCTTCTACTATTTCTTAGATGGGTACTTAGGGTACAATAAAATTGAGGTCTCCCTGGAGGATCAAGGGAAGACTACATTCACCTGTACATTTAGCACCTTTTCTTTCAAACGCATGCCGTTCGGGTTATGCAATGCCCCTGGAACCTTCTAGAAGTGCATGATGGGAATATTCTCAAACATGGTCGGGGATTTTCTTGAGGTCTTTATGGATTAATTATCTATCTTTGGGGATAAATTTTAGGTATGTCTTAGAAATGTGGAGAGAGTTTTGTTCAGATGTAAAGAAACGAATCTGGTCCTAAACTGGAAAAAATGCCATTTCATGGTTAAAAAGGGTTTAGTCATTGGCCATATAGTCTCAGGCAGGGGGATTGAAGTTGATAAAGAAAAGGTTGAAATCATTTATCACCTTCCATCACCCAGAACTGTTAAGTAAGTGAGGTATTTCTTAGGACATGACAGTTTCTATAGAAGATTCATCAAGGACTTTAGTTCAATATCACGTCCCCTTTGTGCTCTCCTAGTAAAGGATGCTCCATTTGTTTGGATAGAAAGTTGTGAGGGTTCATTCTCAACCCTCAAATCCTCTATCACCTCTCCTCCCATTATGAAATCTCCAAATTGGAACCTTCCTTTCTAACTTATGTGTGATTCCAGTGACTTTTCTATAGGATCTGTGTTAGGAAAATGTTGTGATAAAACTCCTTATGTCATTGTTTATGCAAGAAAATCCTTAAATGATACACAAATCAACTACACCACCACTTAAAAGGAGTTACTTTCTATTGTGTTTTCCTTAGAAAAGTTCAGGTCCTACCTCTTAGGATCCCCCATCACTGTGTTCACTGACCATTCTACACTGAAATACTTCTTCCAAAAACAAGATTCTAAGGCTAGAATGATTAGGTGGGTCCTTATCTTACAAGAATTTGACATCACAATCAAGGAAAAAAGGGTGTTGAAAATGTTGTAGTTGATCACCTCTCTAGGATATAATTCAATGACAAATTTTCTCACCTCTCTATGTCTGCTTGATTCCCAGATGAACACCTATACTCCATGAGTGACTGCCCTTGGTATACAGACATAGCCAAATTCTTAGTTACAGGGGTCATTCCAAAATTATTAGGGACTCAAGCTAGAAGGAAATTCCTTTCTGATGTCAAGAACTATGTGTTTGATGATCCATACCTATATAAGTTCTGTCCTGACCAAGTCATTAGGAGGTGTGTACCAGAATCTGAACAAAAATCTATCCTTAAAATCTATCATAGCGAGGCATGTGGGGTTTAGTTTTCCTCTAAGAAAACATCTGCTAAGATTCTCCAGTGTGGTCTCTTCTGGACCACCATCTCAAGGGACTCCTACACATTTTTTTAAATCTTTCCTAAGTGTCAACAAGTAGGGTCCATCACAAAAAGGAATCAAATTCCACTCATTCCCATCTTAGTGGTTGAAATATTTGACTATTGGGGAATTGATTTCATGGGTCCCTTCCCAAACTCTAGGGGATATCTTTACATTCTCTTAGCTATTTATTATGTCTCAAAATGGGTTGAGGCTATTCCCAAAAAATCCAATGATCATCATAGTGTGATTATATTCCTAAAATAAAACATCTTCTCTAGATTTGGAATTCCTAAGGCTATCATTAGTGATCATGGAACTCATTTTTGCAATCGTCCATTATCATCACTCATGGAAAAGTATGGAATTTATCACAAAGTGTCCACCGCTTACCACCCACAAAAAAATGCTCAAGATGATCTATCCAATCAAGAAATTAAACAAATTCTTGAGAAAAATGTTAATCCATCTAGGAAATATTGGTCAAAAAACTCTTATATTCCCTTTGGGCCTATTGAATTTCATTTAAAACCATCTTAGGAATGTCCTCATATAGGTTGGTTTATGGTAAAACATTCCATTTTCCAATGGATATTGAACATAAGGACTTTTGGGTAATTAAGAAAATGAATTATGATCTCTCATTGGATGAAGAAAAAAGGAAATTAGATCTAAATGAACTTGAAGAACTTATGATGGAGGCTTATGAAAATTCAAGGCTCAATAAAGAAAAAGTACAAGCCTAAAAATCTAGAAACCTTAAAACCAAACACATTGAATTGGGAAAAACTGTTCTTTTGTATAATTCTAAACTTCACTTACACCCAGAAAAATTGAGGTATAGATGGTCAGGTCCATACATAGTGCATATGGTGTACCACCATGGGGAAGTAGAAATTCAAGATCCCACCAATGGCCAAACATTTAAAGTTAATGGTCATAGAGTCAAACCATTCATAGAACCATTCCAAAAACATGAAGTTGATGAAGAATTGTGTGAAACTACCTTATATGATGAAAATAATTAATCAATTAGGGGTCTAAGTCGAGCTAATGATGTTAAATAAAGCATTTAATGGGAGGAAACCCATGATTTTCAAGTTTCCAATCATTTTGTTGTTTTAATCAACATTATATTTCAAATAAGATTAGTGGATCATTTTGATATAATTTTATTCTAACTCAAACTGTTGACCTATTATTCTCTTATGAGTATGTATGGGTATGAAAGGGGAGAAAATTATTCATCCGTGTCATGTGGTGTGATCCCCGAATACTACCTTACCCAGAAATTAAAAAGAAGATAATGTATCATCAGTTTGATTTAAAAAAAGGAAAACCATAAAAATGATGAGACTTGGTATTAAATAAATTGTTGTGTTTTTTGTTTTTTCTATTTTTTTCTTGTTTGTATGGTTCAAGGACTATTTTGGGTGATACATATTCAATCAAGGAGGTGCCTACATCTCCCATGAGAACCAAGAGTGATTTGGGAGCACCAAAATCATCATTATGAAGCCACTAGGTGAACTTGTTCCATGCCCTTTAAAACTCATTCCCCCCACCCGCTTTCTCCTCTCTTTTCTTTTTAAGAAACTATGGACATTTTCATTCTAATTTAGGGGGTGTGGAAACAAAATGTTTGTTAAAAAGAACAATGAAAAAAAGTAAAATTCATTTATCATTAATATAATAACATCTTTGATCACATTAAAACTACATAGAAAATAATTTTTATTTCCTTGACACTTAATTTAATTCATGATTAAGTTTACAAGAATTGATTTTGGAAGTTTGGTTTTCCAATGAGAATTTTCATCATTTTTATTTTCATTTATTAAATCAAAATGCCACAATGCACATCCTCTAGACTATGGGGTAATAATTTGAATTCTTGGGGTCACATAATAAATAGAATTGGATGGTTTTATTTTTATGAATAATATGAGAATTAAAAAAAATAAAAATAAAAATAAAAATAAAAATAAAAATAAAAATAAAAATTTGTGTGTAGAGAAATGGATTGATAAAATATGAGGATTTCGGTACTTGGGGATTGTGACTCTAGAGTTTTCTAGCCCTAAGTTTTTCACTCTATATCTATTTATGGAAATATGAGTTTGTTTTTGATTAAGTTAACTCAAGATGATTCCTGAGTATGTGGGCTTCACTTGGTGCCCTAAGGCCTTTGAGCCTGGGAGTCATCGACAAAGTCTTGATACATGGGTTAATTTGATTAACTGTAATCTCAATTCCTATGGAAACATTGAAAAAAATGAATACTCATATTAGGATTAAATGTGATTCCACTTAGCAATTCCATGATTTCCCCCTTGAATGAAAATGAACCACCATATCTATTGTGATTCACAACACATCATTTCACCTAATTGAGTTGGATGAAGTATGATGATGGATTTGATAAAAGGAATGTGATTGGGATTGGGATATAATTTTAAATTTATCTTGTTTTAAATTATTTTGATAGGTTATAAAGATATATTTGTGTGTAGTTTACATTGTGAGCACTGTTTGTTATAATGTGTTTGGAAAAAAGGATTCAAATATAATCTTCGAATTATTTGCTCAGGACCAGAAAATATCAAGTTGGGGGTGTGATTAGATAATAAAAACACATATGTTAATTACATTTTAATGGTATTAAATTTTCATTTTTGATCTTATGGGCTTGAGTTAGTGGATTTTAATTTTGAACATCTATTCTCATCATTTGTGCACTTCATGCCTAATGTACACCAATTTAGGCTCAATGATTCATATGATTTTAAGGAATGTAATTATTTATATTTTAATTTAATATTTTGGTAAATGTATCGACACTTCAATATGAAAATTTTTCATTTAGGGCTCAATGGATGATTTATAAAGGATGATGGGGATATTTAGCGACGAAAGGAAACAATTCTGGAGAAGGAAGATTGGATAACAACCCACTGATGAGAATGCGGGGCAAAAAATACAGGCCTAATGAATCCTAAATTTCGTGGTATGATAGAAGAAATATAT
This sequence comes from Viscum album, assembly GCA_963277665.1. NCBI lineage: Eukaryota > Viridiplantae > Streptophyta > Magnoliopsida > Santalales > Viscaceae > Viscum > Viscum album. The sequence continues at coordinate 677,235,714 of OY728128.1, read as the reverse complement.
AAAAACAAATAATTATTCAGGATCTAGTTCTAATTTGTCCTACATGGTGTTTATTAAGATGGCCCAAATAGAATATCAAAATCTGGGCCAGAATATGCGGCCCAGAATGTTATCCCACTAAATCGGCTATAACTCCCGATCCACAACTCCAAATAGGCCAAAATTTTACATAAGTCTAGAAGACATTTGGGGACACAAAATAATATTCTATGGACTATCAATATTCAGTGATATTCTTTCCCATATAGGATGATATTTCCAAGGGAGACAAGGAGAATAAAAAGTAAAGGAGGGAATCAATTTCGCCACTACTTTCTACCACCCTAAGGCCTAAATTAATTTAATAATTGGGCATAAATTGATTTAGGTTCATCCTAAGGCTTCCTAGTTGCCTATTTAAGGTATTGGTGGCGAGAGGGAAGGGATCTCTTGTTTTTATGTAATGTTATTATGCCAAAGTTCTTTTGTAATGTTTTCAATTTCCATGTAAGTTTCTTTTTTTGTATTTCTATGTTCTTAATCAACATCTTTCTATTATATTCTTCCCATTTATTTAATTAAAACTCTATAACCAAAAATCACAGTGATATCTCTGTGTTGTGGTGAATTATTTCACACATATGTGTGAATTTCATTCACACACACGGAGGAGTGCTCGTTATTTCTGCGGTTTTATTTTCTTTAATCCAATTCTTGTAAGCCATATTCCGCCCACCATTGAGAGTATACCATCAGTGGAGGGATAAAACTTTAATGGGTTGATCGTAGGAAGATTAAAAGGCTAGATTGAATGTTATTTTATAAATTAATTGTTGTTAATTGGCTAACTAATTTAAGACTTCCATTCTTTAGTTATTTACACTCTTCATCTTCATCGTGTTTGAAGAAGCTAAATACAAGTACTAAAATGACCATATACCTTGGAGAGATCATGATTTTGGTTCTCTAAGTGTGTAAGGGATTTGTAATTGAGTTTAGTTAGCATCAAACCAGAAAATGATAAAGGTAGTGTTATTTTGAAGGATGGATTCATCAAGAATTAATAAAACCAAAATTGTCTAAAGAAGTAAAATTCATTCAATCCACCCCGAGCATAATCCTAAGATCAAACCATTTTCATTGAATTAAATTCACTTAGGTTTCTTAGTGTTCTTTAAAACCATATAAAATCAAAACCAAGTTTTCCACTTCATAGATAAAAATACATCTCATAGGTTGTGTATCTTAGGTATATTCTTAGGTCTTAGTGGATTCGACAACCCAAGCTAGACTACAAGGACCGTTCTACCTTCATCTCTTAGTAAATTTGAGCACGAATCAACAAACTTGATTCGTATGCGAGTAAGGAGGTTACAACCATGAAATATAGGTGGTGGGCCATGATATTCTAGTGAAACCTTCTATAGTTCCACTTATGGAATCACATTCTATTTCTGATATGGGCACTGACGCCTGGTTCTGAGAGGGATTTTTTCATATAATGCAGTCTATAAAGGGTATTTCTAAACCTGCCCCAACTATGGTAGAGTTTACTCAAGAGTTATAGCAGTAGTATCCTCTCACCTTTTTAGAGGATGATGGGCCACATGCTGCTGAGTCATGATAGGAGGCCATGCTTTCTATTTTCATGCACATGGAGATGCCTCCAAAGTGGAGGGTCAATCTTGCTACCTATATGCTATGTGGTTCTTCCAAGCGATGGTGGGATGTAATTACCCAAGCATACTGATATTGAGATATTATCTGGACATACTTATAGATGATATTTTACTATTTATTCTTTCCACAAACTCTAAGGGATGACCAAGCTAGATAGTTTATAAACATACAATAAGGAGCCATGTCTTTCATGGAGTATTCTACTCATTTCATTGGGTTATATCATTTCACTTCGAATTTATCTAGAGTTGATCTTATGATTTCCATGAGATTCAAATATGGGATGGTATATTCCATTCTATGACAGGTCAATGTCTTTTGGCTAATGACTATTTCTGAGATATTCAACCAAGCCTTTATTACTGAGAGGAATTTGAGGGAAGCCGATAGTGTGAGCCAGGGTGGTTCAACACCTAGATCTATCAGTGTTTCTTCCAGTGGGAAAAAGTGACATTTCTAGGTCTCTCTTCGGGGTAGTAGCAGTCAGGAATCTCATGCTGACAGCTTCCTTATATGTCATTAGTTTAGGAATTTGGGACACACAAAACCCCAGTGTATGTGGGATCTAGTAGAATGTAGAGGCTGTGGTAGGATCGGGAATATCCAATTTTTCTATAGGAATTTTCTACCAGTTTATAGTGAGAATAGATCTACACCTACCCCACGTTTTGGAGTGGGTCCTATAGTATCTCTCTAGGTGGGTAGTTAAAATAACACCGACCTCTCAGGATGAGGAGGTGTTTGAGGCAGAGGTAATTAGACTTAGGATTTACAATGCTAGTAGAGCAGTCTTGCTTAGGGTAGTCAGGTTGTGACTCAGGTCCATAATATAGGCTAATTACATACAATGTGGCCTATTCTATAGGGTAAGATCACCGAACCTTCTATGGTTTGAGGTATAATTCTAGTAGACTCTACATTAGTGTCTAATTTATTTGATATAGGTTCATCATACTCTTTATATCAGAGTAAATTATAGAGAGTCTAGGCATCGAGATAGAATTTTTCTATGGTGTGATGAATCTCAATACCCTATTGGGTATCCAATCAGAGATATTTCACCATTGTAATGATTTCCCCCTTGAGATAGGTGGATATCTCTTTGTATGGAATCTCTTTGTCCTTGATATGGTAGGGTTTTATGTAATTATCGAAGATGAACTGGTTAGTTCCCTATCAAGACCACATTGACTACTATCGTCGAAGGGTGAAATTTAAATTACTATAGGGCAGTAGACATATCCACAAGGAATAATGGGATGTCCATGCATCTAAATATGGACCCAAACATCAAGGACTAAGAAGAGTGACAACCCATATTTCTAGTATTTTCTTGGATGATCTGGGGTTACGACCTACTATTTTCCCTCCTATGGTGGATTTTTTATGGTATTTCTTTCTTGATGATTTTTTTGGGAAAACTCCAGTGAGAGAGGTATAATTAACCATTAATCTAGTTCCATGAGCAGCACCAGTGACCATTCCTTCTTACAGGATGACACCTATAGAGATTTTGGGGCTCAAGAAATAGTTGGAAGACCTAGAGTATAAGGGTTTTATACACCCCAACATTTCTCATTGGGGTTAACCAATCCTTTTTTCTAAGTAGGTGGATGATAACCTCATGATCCATGTGGATTAACTCTAGTTGAACCAACTTATGGTAAAGAATTGGTATCCACTACCTCGAATGACGACCTCTTTTATCAACTCTGAGGAGCAAGGGTTTTTTCAAAGATTGATATGAGGTCGGGATATCATCAAGTGAATGTTGTCCATCATAAATAACTCTCACATATTTATAGAGTAGATTGGTCTTTATGAGTACCTGGTAATTTCGTTCGGTCTTACGAACATTCCAAAATACATTTTAACTTTGATGAATCGGGTTTTCCACCCGTTCATGGTAGTATTTTTGGACAACATATTAGTGTATTCTCAATCTTGAAAAAAACCATTCCAAACATCTTTAGATCATTTAGAATACACTTATATAGCACTATATTTACAAAAAACTCAGTAAATTCCACTTTTGGATTGACAAAGTCCACTTCCTGGGTTATATCATCTCAAAGTCAAGAGTATCAGTAGACCTATAGAAAGTGAGAGCTGAAGTTTCCTAGAGTCCCAAGAAAATATTTTATATAAAAAGTTTCTTAGGGATTGATGGGTATTAAAGATGATTTATCTAGGATTTATCATGCCTAATAACACCTCTTATAGGCTTGACTAAGAAGGGTGTGAAATTCATTTAGTCAGAAGATTATGAAGTAGCCTTTTAGGAGTTGAAGTGAAGATTGAATTCAATACCAATTCTAATTCTACCAGTCCCATGAAGAAGCTATAATATTTACTATGAAATATTAGGTATCAGGATTAGAGTAGTTTGATGTAGGAAAAGAAAGTCATATCATATGGGGCTCATCAATTGAGGTCTCACAAGCAGAATTACCCAACATATGACCTTAAAATATCAGAAGTTGTTCATGCTATACACTGTTGGATACATCATATACTTGGAGATCATTTTGTGGTATTCACTATCCAAAAATTCATTAATTACATATTTATATAGCATGCTATGAATCTTAGGCAGTTCAAATGGGTTGAGTAACTACAATCATTTAATTTCGAGCTTTCCTACATGCCTAGAAAAGGAAATTCTGTAGCCGATGCTCTGAACCAAAAGACTTAAACACAGGTGGTCTAGGAGGCTAGTGGTGAGTGGAAACTCATGGCCTTATTTTCAAAGATGCATGTTGAGGTTCAGGAGGATCATGTTAAGACCATAATATCAGTCTTAGCAATGACCTATACCCTTCTATAATAGGTAAGAATGAGAAAACTATCTGATCATGAGGGATTAGTCTAGAGGGAGAGTATCTCGGATGAGGATACATCTTTTGGATGGACTGTGGATGAGGATGAGACTTACACTTTCATGGTCGTGTTTGGGTCCAAGTAAAAATCTGAGAGGAGTTGATGTGGGAATTTCATGCCTCCGTTTGGGTAGTACATCTCGGTGTCACTAATATTTATCAAGACTTATGTCATCAGTATTGGTGGCCTTAAATGAAATTGGATATAGCCTGATCTATCACTCAGTGTTCCACCTATAAGCAGGTGACGACGGAACATCAGTGACTGGAAGGACTTTTACAGATGTTATCCATTCCCGAGTGGAAATGGGATGATGTATCCATGGACTTTGTGACTGGTTTTACAAGATCTCCTCATGGAAACAACATAGTATGGGTAGTTTTTGATCATTTGACAAAGGTCAAACACTTTCTGTTTGAGAGACCTTCTTGGTAGATAAGCTAGAGAGACTATACATTAGGTAGGTCGTACATCTTCATGAATCTCCATGTTCTATCATATCTAACATAGACTCTTGATTCAAATCTCAATTCTAGGAAGGGTTAAAAAAGGACTTTTGTACATAGGTGCTTATGAGTATGACCTATAACCCTCATATTGATGAAGAAAATAGAACGCATGATTCAAGTGTTAGAGGATATTCTCTATGCATGTGTCCTTGACTTTGGGGGTTCTTGGGAGAAACAAACTGTAAGGACCCGACCCCAGTTTCCCAAAGACGGTTCCTTATTTGATTACATTGGCATATAAACAAGGAATAATTATCCCAAAGGACTGAGTAGTTTATTATTATTGGAAACAAGATACATACATAAGTTCAACTTTACAACTTGAAATGAAAAACAACATAGAAACTCCTTAGGAAACTTCCATAAATCATAGGTTATTTCAACATGTCATTCATAATAAAATTCTTCATGTCCTGAGAAAAATGAAACATAAGAAAGGGGTGAGATAAAAAACTCAGTAAGAGTAAGCAATACAGTGAAAGATAACTTAAACATTATACATGGTGAATAATAAAAAACACATGCCTTTAAAAATAAACTTGAACATAATATGGAAAAAATATGAGTTGAGTAAATATTGCTATAATATAACATAATCATGGGTATTCTACTAGTAAAATAACCACATGAACCATAAATACTATATTCATAATGAGGGATTCATAATGTGGGACAACATAACCACACCGTCAAGGCCTCGTTCCAAGACCATAAATAATCATTTTGTCAAGGCCTTGTGCCATGACCGTAGTTTGTCTCACGAGACCTACCGATGCACCGAGGGGATATAAAGGGCACCACATAACACTTACTATGTCCAATACATTCCTCATATAAATTGGGATAAACATAAACAACATATATATTCATATTTAAATTAATATATGAAATGCAAATAACTTTCCCCGAACATTAAGCATAAACACTATCCATTCAGAGTAAATTGGTGAATGGTTTTAAGATAGAACATCCATAAAAAAATAAACATAAACCATTAAATTAAATATGGTATATGATAACATGTAATAATAATCCCAATAATACATAAGAATCAATAAGAGTGTTGAAATAGATGAAGATAATCTTATAAAATTTTTGAGTAAATCTTAAGATAAATACTCCTTTACTTGAAAAGAAGATTTCTTTTGGAAAAATATTTTTATAAAACCAGAAGTTAAGTAAGATAGTATTTTCATAACAAAATGAGTGATTTTATAAAGATAATGGTTTCCAAAAATAGATTATAGAGTGCCCTTGAAAATAGGTAAGAATTAGAGAAATTCCCTTGGATCAGGCTTGTATTTCGGAAACAATTTAGAAAGTTCCTTTTAAAACATGTAACCATACATAATATAAGGAAATATTCTGGTTTTTAACCATATATAACCCACATACATAATTTTTTAGGAGTATATAATAATAAACAAGAGTTTCATTGAGGTTATTAGACAATAAAAGTAACCCGAATGAAAATGGAAGTTCGGGTGAAAAAACCCTTACCTTAAATACGAACGTGTTCTGCTCTTGAACTTAAGCTCCTAGAATATGAAATTATACTTATTAATAACCTATTTCATAACCTATTAGACATTTATTTAGTTTATCATAATTCTTTTTAGTTCATTTATTCCATTGTTGATAAGTTATTATATTGAATTTCGTCATTCCACAGTGTTCATTTTCTTTATTTTCATTAATGGTTCACTTGTTCTTAAGTAACAGAGTTCATGTGGAATGGATGTAAATCTCCAGAATTGGTTATATGGTATGAGGATGAATTATTATATATAACTTTAATGATAACTATTTCGGTTAATTTGAGGGTTTTGATTACAACGAACTCATTTTTCTTTATAACTTAATACCATTTGTACAAAGGGATTACAGAACCTTACATAGGATATATTACATATATAATAATCTGGTTCAAACATAACAAGAATGTTTTCGTGACTATAATTGATAATTATAATAGAAATCTAAAGCCCATCGTCCTTGAATGTGGTAAATTGACACATCTCAGATGGTGTTCTTGCTACTAGTATAAAAGAAGGTAAAATGAAGAGATGATGATAAATTATTCCACTATCATGAAAACATTACAATACATGTAAGGTACTAGATTCATCACAAAATTTGGATAAGGAGAGGTAATAATATAAAAATAAAACAAATGAACTTGAAAGTAAAGACAAATAATTGAAAAGAGGAATTTACCTCTTGAACCAAACTTCCTTGAGAGCCTCCTTAAGGGAGAGGTTTTGGTCTTTTTATGAGACCAAGTCTTACTGGATGTGGGAGAGGAGTTTGGGAGGATATTTGGACAGAATTTGGATAAGGTACAAGGCTTTACAGGAGTGAAGGGAAGAGGGAGTGGGGGGGGGGGGGTTATAGTGGAGGAGAGGAGAGTTTTCATATTTTTTAATCATTAATTTATTAATTTTCCTCAAGACCAGAAATAGTGATGATTCCATGACCAATAATAGTAATAAATTCATGTGATTTATAACCAAGTGGGATTACATCACTTGTGATGTCATAAATAGTGTATTTAACTGATAATTTGTATATGCGGTATTTTATCGTATTTCACTATTCATCAAAAATTCGTGTTTTTCAGAAAAATACCAAAAATTCACCCTAACCATTTTTTAACATGTAGAATCCAAAAATGAAGTCCATTTTTCAAAAATAATTTTCTAAATATTATTAATTTAATATTTAATTAAAATCATAATTTATTCTAAAAACAATAGTTTTAAAACATTTATTTACTTATTCCAAAGCATAGATATATCTTACTTTCACTTGAATATTATTTATATACTATCATAGGTAAGGTTACTATTAATTAGGATATATCACTATTCATAAGGGCATGTTACTATTCATAAGGGTAGGTTACTATTCACCAAAAATTAAGTTTTTCTTGTCAGACTCCAAATAACTTACTGATCGCAACTGTGTATGTCAGATTTTCGAAATTCACATCACAGAACTGAAAAAATTATGTTTAAGGGTCACATAGAACTTAGTAGTTCATTATGTTGTGATTTCATGTGATTATGAAATATTTATAAGAAAGGAATTTCCATTGAAGAAATATTGGGTCGTTACATTCTCCCCTCCTTAGAAAAATTTCATCCTCGAAATTCACAAAATTGTTACCTAAAAATATTCAGGTATGTATTCAACATAAGATGCTCAGGCTCCCATGTTGCTTCCTCCATCTTATGGTTCTTCCAAAGAACCTTTACCATATGATTCGTCTGATTTCTCAATACTTGTTCTCTGGTATCAAGAATCTTGATAGGCTCTTCACAATAAGACAAATCAGGCTCAAGTTCTATTTCTTCATAGGTGAGTACATGTGTTGGGTCTGACATATATTTCCTTAACATTGATATGTAGAACACATTGTGAAATTTGGAGATACTTGGTGGCATTGCCAAATGGTAAGTTACAGCTCCAATTCGGTCTAGAATTTCAAAAGGTCCAATGTACCTGGGACATAATTTTCCCTTTTTACCAAATCGTATAATACCCTTCCATGGAGATACATTTAAGAAAACATGATCTCCTTCTTGAAATTTCAAATACTTCCTTAGGTTATCAGCATAGATCTTTTTCTTACTTTAATTTGGTTTGATATGGGTTTGGATAATATTCACCTTTTCCGTTGTTTCTTCAATAAGTTCTTGGCCTACGAGCTTTCTTTCACCAACATCATCCCAACAAGTTGGTGTACGACATCTCTTTCCATACAACGCTTCATATGGTTCCATCTGAATACTTGAATGGAATATGTTGTTATAGGAAACTTCTATGAGAGGTAAATACTGATCCCACATGCCTTGAAAGTCAAGTGAACAAGACCTCAACATGTCTTCCAAAGTTTTAATAGTCCGTTCTGATTTTCCATCAGTTTGTGGGTGGTAGGCAGTGCTCAAATGAAGATCAGTATCTAGGGTCTTCTAAAGACTTTTCTAGAATTGTGATGTAAAACAAGAATCATGATCAGAAACAATTGATAAGGGTACACCATGAAGGCTTAAAACTTCATTAATATATAGTCTTTCTAAACATTCAAGTGGTGAATCTTCTCTTATAGCAAGAAAATGTGCTGATTTTGTAAGATGATAAAAAATGACCCATATCGCATCATTCTTTCTTGGATTCCTTGGTAGCCCCATGACAAAGTCTATCATAATATCATCCCATTTCCACATTGTAATAGAACGGAGTTTCATGACTCCTCCAGGACATTGTCTTCCATCCTTCATCTGTTGACACACCAAACATCTTAACACATAATCAACAATCTCCCTCTTCATGCTTTCCCACCAAAAATGTTTCTTTAGATATATACACATATTTTTGCTACCAGTGTGTATAGAGAAATTAGAGCTATGAGCATCATCCAATAGTTCCCTCTTTAGATTAGGAATAGCGGGAACACAAAGCATCTTTCTGAATTTCAAAATGCCACCTTCATATATGAAGTCAGTTAACTTCCCATCATTTACAACTTTAATTTTCTTTTGAAACTTCTCATCATCAACCTAATTTTTTTTATGCTTTCCAGTAAATAATGTTTGGCAACCATTTGAAAAAGTATTTATGTGTTACCTTCCTTGATCATTCCCATATCCATATTTACTAGATCCATGAACATAAGATCTCTTTCAACTCTCATCTTGTTCATAATTCCATGGTCCTTTCTACTCAAAGCATCCGTCACCCTATTTTCCTTCCCTAGGTGGTAGTGTATAGTGAAATTATAATCCTTGAGTAGTTCAAGCCATCGTCTTTTCCTCATTTTGAGTTCTTTCTATGAGAAAATATACTTCAAACTCTTGTGATCAGTATATATCTCACATTTTTCACTATAGATATACTGCCTCAATATCTTCAAAGAAAATATTATAGATTCCAACTCAAGATCATGAGTTGGATAGTTTTGTTCATGAATTTTTAGCTACCTAGATTCATAGTCAATCACTTGATCATTCTGCATAAGGACACAACCAAGTCCTTTCTTTGATGCATCGTTATAGATAACAAACCCACCATTCCCTGATGGTAGGGTTAAGATCAGACCATTCACTAAAATCCTCTTAAATTCTTCAAAACATTATTCAAATTCCTTTATCCATACAAACTTAACCCCTTTTCATGTGATCTTGGTCATTTGGTTGGCTAAATGGGAAAATTTCTGAACAAAATGCTGATAATAACCTGTTAAACCAATAAAACTACGTACCTTAGTTATGTTCATTAGAGTAGGCCATTCTTGCATAGCCTTTGTCTTTAGAGGATCTACAGATATTTCATCCTTAGAGAAAATGTGTCCAATAAAGGAAATTGATTGGAGCCAAAAATCACACTTGCTAAACTTTCCATATAATTCATTTCTTCTAAAAGTATTCAGAATAGTGCGCAAGTGATTTTCATGATCTTCATAGCTTTTAGAGTATACCAGAATATCATCAATAAACACCACTAAAAATTCCTCAAGATATTACTTGAAAACTTTATTCATCAGATCCATGAAAACAGATAGTGCATTAGTTAGTCCAAAAGGCATTACTGTAAACTCGTAATGCCCGTACCTGGTTCAAAATGCTGTTTTTTGAATGTCTTACTTCCTCACAGGCAACTAATGATATCCAGATCGAAGATAAATCTTAGAAAAATATTGGGCTCCATGAATTTGATCAAATAAATCATCAATTCATGGTAGATTATACTTATTCTTTATTGTAATATCATTGATTTCCCTGTAATCAATGCATATCCTCATAGACCCATCTTTCTTCTTAACGAAAAGAACATGGGTTCCCCATGGATAAACACTAGGGAGAATAAATACTTTATCACTAAATTCCTTTAGTTGTTTCTTTAGCTACACTAAATCCATAGTGGTCATTCTATAAGGATTCTTTTATATGGGCCTTGAAACAGGAATTAAGTCAAGGGAAAACTCAATTTTTCCTAATCTAGAGGATGTACAGGTAAATCCCCTAGAAATACATCAATATATTCTTTCACTACATGCACATATTCAATTTGAAGATTTCTTTCGTCGCCCATAGATATTGGATTCTTTTCCTCCCCAATAATTTAATTTAGTAGAGCTACTGGGGGTGTATCTAGATGAGAAACATATGGTTATGTTTTTCCCCTAAAGATAAGGGATTCCACACCATTCTAAAATTTTTTAACTTTCTAATTATTTCAATAGATCTTTGCATCATAATTTGATAACCAATTCATACCAAGAATTATATCAAATTCAGTCATTGGTATGATGAAAAGGTCAGTAAATAAAGCATGTTTATGTGTAATGAGGGGGACTAATTTACATGCCTTTGTTGCAATGATACATCCAATATGGGTTTTAACAGATAACTCCTTTATTAAATAAAATTTGATACATCTAATTTTATTGGAAAACTGGGAATATATAAATTAATGCGATGATACAGAATCAAATAAAGCATTGGTTAAGTTTTATGAAACAATCAATATACCAGCCACCACTTCGTTAGGAACTTCAACCTCTACGGTTGTGACCGCATAAGCATAGACCTGCTCCCTTGGCCTTCTTGGGGGAAAATTTCCCTGACTCTTAGGACATTCCTATTTATAATGTCCCATTTCCCTAAAATTGTAGCACATAACATTGGTAGCTTCTTTCTTCCCCTTATAATCATGATCTTGGTGGTCTTTTTCTCCACACTTGTAACATACTCCCATTCCCTTTAGGCAAGTGCCATAGTTTTTCTTCCCACAATTACTATAGGATGGAAATTCAACTCTTCCCTTCTTCCCCATATATTTCCTTTTCTAGAGTTTTTAGTAGTCCTCTTATCTTTTTGTTTTTTTTAAAGTCATAAGACTTAAAAAATTCCTTTTCTGTCTTGATAGAACTTGAGACTACGTCTTCATATGATGAGAAACTTTGGGAGAATAGAGCCCTTCAGAGGAATGCTTTTAAACCATCAAAGAATCGATCAATTTTTCTCCTTGGATTACATATGTAGTCCACAACACATCTTTCCATCCTTGTAAAGTTGTCTTCATACTTGGCAACATTTTTATCCACCTTCTGCCTCAGATTCAAGAATTTCCTCTCCATATCTTCTCACTGTTCATGAGGGAAATATTTTTCTGGGAATATTTCCTTAAAATCCCTCTATTCCATCTCTTCTATTTCTTCTTCCTCCTTTGTGTTTTGGATTAATGACCACCACTAATCTGCATCTCCCAATGGACGATAAACTTCTATGACAACCTTCTCTCTTTCGTTACATCCCAAAGAGAGAAATATCTTCTCTAGGGGACATATCCACTGCTCTGCTACAAACGAGTTTGTAGTCCCATTTAATGATGGAGGCTATTTTCGTATAAAGAGATATAACATAACTCTTCCATGCGGTGGATCCGGATGCTTCATACGGGTAAGGTTATTATTCATAACCTGAGTAAGTTTTCCCAAAATAGTTATAAGTTTCTCAGCACTGGTCACACCACCAGATCCAACATCATTATCTTGCATTAGTGGGAAATACCTATAGGGGTCATGTGCATTTGTGCAGTTTCCATTCCTTCCACTAGGCGCCATTTCTAAATAATGGCATACACTAGATTAGGGTATGAATCATAATTTATAATCTCAATGTAGAAAAATACTTAGTATAAATCGAAATTATACGCATAACTAATCTATTAATCATAAACTTGGTATCTTTGAGAAAAAAATTACATTTAAATCCTTTATAATGTATTATAAAGAAAATGTGAATTATCCTAAGTATATCCCCCAAGAGTGTTATAACCAAGAGTGCAGTAAAGCCCATTTTCATGTAACGGGATACCCTGGATCAAGCCCAAAATTCCTTGTCGGAGCTTTCACTCCTAGGTACATCTGTGCTAGAGCTGCCTCTACCTACTCGTATCCAAACAGGGATATATTGCTTAAAAGATCCACATAATCTATTCCTTACCAAAATACCAGGACATTATTGTATTTTTATCCTAAAAGACTATATTAGGGACTCTTCCCTAATCTACGTTTTCTAAATCTAGTTTCTAAATTTTCTACTAAACTTCTTTTGATACCAACTATAAGGATCTGACCCCAGTTTCCCAGATCCGGTGCCTTATTTGATTACATTAGAACATAAAAAATAAATAAGTATCCCGAAGGATCGAGTAGTTTAATATTATTTTAAACAAGATACATACATAAGTTTAACTTTACGACTTAAAATGAAAAACAATATATAAAAACTACTGAGGAAACTTCCATAAATCCTATGTTATTTCAGAATGTCATTCATAAGAAAATTCTTCATGTACTGAGAAAAATGAAACATAAGAAAGGGGTGAGCTCAAATTCTTAGTAAGAGTAAGTAATATAGTGGAAGATAACTTAAATATTATACATGGTGAATAATTGAAAAAACATGCCTTTAAAAATAAACTTGAACATAATATGGAAAAAATATGAGATGAGTAAATATTTCCATAATATAACGTAATAATGGGTATTCTACTAGTAGAATAACCACATAAACCATCAATACTATATTCATAATGATGGAATTCATAATGCGGGACAACATAACTATACCATCAAGGCCTCGTGCCAAGATTATAAATAATCATTTTTTCAAGGCCTTGTGCCATGACCGTAGTTTGTATCATGAGACCTACCGATGCACCGAGGGGATATATAGGGACCCACATGACACTTAATATGTCCAATTAATTCTTCATATGACAGGTATAAACACAAACAATATATACATTCATATTGAAATTAATATATGAAGTGAAAATAACTTTCCCTGAACATTAAGCAAAAACACTAACCATTCAGAGTAAATTGTTGAATGGTTTTAAGATAGCACATCCACAGAAATAATAATCATAAACCATTAAATTAAATATAGTAGATGATAACATGGAATACTAATCCCAATAATACATAATAATCAACAAGAGTGTTGAAATAGATGAAGATACTCTTATAAAATCTTTGAGTAAATCTTGAGATAAATACTCTTTTACTTTGAAAAGAAGAATTATTTTGGAAAAATAATTGTATAAAACCAAAAGTGAAGTAAGATAGTATTTTCATAAAAAAATGAGTTATTTTATAAATATAATGGTTTCCAAAAATATATTATTGAGTGCCCTTGAAAATAGGTAAGAATTAAAGAAATTCCCTTGGACCAGGCTTGTATTTCGGAAACAATTTCGAAAGTTCCTTTTAAAATGTGTAACCATACATAATATAAGGAATGATTATGGTTGGTAAACATATATAACCCACACACATAATTTTTTAGGAGTTCATAATAATACACAAGATTTTCATTGAGGTAATTAAACAATAAAAGTAACCCGAATAAAAATGGAAGTTCGGGTGAAAAAACTCTTACCTTTAATCCGAACGTGTTCCGCTCTTGAACTTAAACTCATGGAATATGAAATTATACTTATTAATAACCTATTTCATAACCTATTATATATGTATTTATTTTATCATAATTCTATTTAGTTCATTTATTCCCTTGTTGATAAGTTAGTATATTGAATTTCGTCGTTCCGCAGTGTTCATTTTCTTTATTTTTATAAACGGTTCACTTGTTATTAAGTAATGGAGTTCATGTGGAATGGATGTAAATCTCCAGAATTGAAATCACATATTCTTTATTATCATCCATAGGTGTTATTGGTCATTTATATAACTTGTTTACATGGAATGAGGATAAATTATTATATAGAACTTTAATGATAACTGTTTCGCTTAATTTGTGGGTTTTGATTACAACGAACTCATTTTTCTTTATAAATTAATACCATTTGTACAAATGGATTACAAAACCTTAAATAGGGTATATTACATATATAATAATCTGGTTCAACTATAACAAGAATGGTTTTATGAACATAATTGAGAATGATAATAGAAATCGAAATCCCATCGTCCTTGAATGTGGTAAATTGACACATCTTGGATGATGTTCTTGCTACTAGTATAAAAGAAGGTAAAAGGATGAGATGATGATAAATTATTCCACTATCATAAAAAAATTCTAGTACATGTAAGGTACTTGATTTATCATAATATTTTGATAAGGAGAGGTAATAATATAAAAAGAAAACAAATGAACTTGAAAGGAAAGACAAAGAATTGAAAAGAGGAATTTACCTCTTGAACAAAACTTCCTTGAGAGCCTTCTTAAAGGAGAGGTTTTGGTCTTTTTATGAGAATAAGTCTTATTGAACGTGGGAGAGGATGTTTGGAGGATATTTGGATATAATTTAGAGAAGGCACAAGGCTTGAGAGGAGTGAAGGGAAGAGGGAGTGAGGGGGGGTTTTTATAGTGGAGGAGAGGAGATTTTTCATAATTTTTTAATCATTAGTTTATTAATTTCTCTCAAGACCAGAAATAGTGATGATTCCATGACCAAGAATAGTAATAAATGCATGTGAGTTTGAACCAAGTGGGATTACATCACTTGTAATGTAATGTCCCAGAAATTCTGTATAATTTTTTAATTATATGGAATTATTTTGAGACCATGAAATCTAACGGCGTGCGATTCTAAGGCATGGAGTGCTCGGAATGATCCGTTGAAATTTTGTTAAGATTTAATTAGTGCACATAATCAGTTTTCCTAAAAAATTAGAATAAATCTTAAATGTTTTCTCGGATCAGAAATCCTAGGGCTCTGTTTCACTCAGGATGACATGTTTACCCTAGGTGTGACTTAAGTTTAGTCGGTTTGGGCCTCCTGTGAGAAAAACCGAAAATGGAATAATCGTAAATAAAATAATTAAATAAAGTTATTTTATTTTTCAAATGCTTATAACTCACAAATGGTAACTCGGATTAAAAATCTGAGACCACCGATGAACTCATGAGGGTGTGATTTTTTTAGGAAGATACTAACATTGGCTGGTGCAAGACACCAGTGAAGGTTAGTTTTTGGCCATAAATAAAATAATTAATGATAATTATTTTATTGAAAAATCCATAACTTTTAAATGGTAACTCGGATTGGAAATATGAGAGTACCGTTGGGTTCATTAGGGTGTGTTTTACTTCGGCAAATCCTAACCTTGACCGGTGTGGGTCGAGGGTGACTGTTGTTAATTTTTTGAACTTTTTTTTGAGTATGTTCAATAAACGCGTGAGTGACATTTTTTAACTTTTGAACCGTTGCTTGGATTAAATATACGAGGGCACTATTGAATCTGCAACATTGAGATTTTATTAAGGGAGACTTCACTTCGATCGTAGTATGTCCGAAGAAAAAGTAAGTTTTTTGGAACTTTTTAATAGAATAAATAAAATAACTTTATTATTTTATTTTTATTATATTCCTCCAACGGACAAGCGGTAAGGTGGGACCGATGACGTGTCAAGCCAATAAATGGATTGACCCTCCAATATGAGTAACTACAACGTTAGGGGAAATTAAAAAGCTTCCTAATTAATGATCCTCATTAACTCCCAGCGTCGTTACTTACCCTCCCCCTCTTCTATAAATATGAAGCTAGGGAAGGGGTATCAGAGAGCTTCACCAAGTAGAGAATTGATGAAGGAACGCTGCGATGCCAGACCCTTATAAGACGAAGCCGACCCAACGGGAGGTAACAGAAGACACAGAACCACCAATGGGTGACGTGCGAGTGGCGTCTTTGGGAGCCAATCGTGGGAACTAAGAACACAGTCCACCGATAAGCACAGACGATTCTCTGATGTTTCAAGGTAGGGGGTTATTTTCATTGTGCCTTTTTGATTCCCTTTTTCCCGTTCTTGAAATTACACGAAGAATGCGGGTCAACCGACTAACGGGTTGACCCGCGATTCCTTTGTCTTTTTGGGAGGTTATTGTGGGGAGCCTTGTGGGGTTTATCTTGATGATTGTTTCATTTGTTATTAAACCCTTAACCACCTCGTGTTTATGAGCTAACACAGAGGGCGCGGGCCTAACGAACCTGGCCTGAACCCTCCGCTATCTTTCTATTCTTGCACCTCCATGGAAGACCGTAAGCGCGTCGACGCACGCCGCAAGAGGAGGGTCATGGCTCGTCAGCCGCGGCGAATGGAGGAGATGGCCGAAACGACGGCCGACCGTGGGAAGGGAGGTGGCGCGACCGCTACGCCGTCGGTGAATAGAACCCGCGGCTGAAGCCACGACAGAGGCCGAACCCACCTCCAGTGGGTTTTTCAACGACCGAATGATGCCATCGCGGCGCTTCTGCTTCGCCAACCGAATGGCCTCCAGTCCGTTCAGGAATCTGGGAGATCGGGGGGTTACACCCCCCTGTGTCAAACCGGACTGGGCCGCCGCCCTCCGCCGGGCTGCCACCCTCGGCCGGGCCGCCACCCTCGACCGGGCCGCCGCCCTCAGAGCGGGCGGCCGCCCTCGGACCTGGCCGCCACCCCAGCAGGCTGCCACCCCTAGACCGGTCTGCTGCCCCACGTGGTCCAGGCTTCCCCTTTGCGGGCTACCCTATTCTGGTCGGGCCACCCTCGCGGGCTGCCCTATTCTGGCCGGGCCACCCTATTCTGGCCGGGCCGCCCTTGCGAGCTGCTCCTCTTGCAGGCTGGGCCAGACCTCAGCCCTATGGGCCGAGTCTACCATGGCCTAGTGGGCCGAGTCTACCACAACCCAGTGGGACAAGTCTGTCGTGGCCCAGCCCAGACTGGGTCGGGTTGGGTCAATCTGATCGGGTCAAATCGGACCTAGGCCCAATCGGGCCCAGAATCACATAAAGGACCATATCTTGAGAACCAGATGTCCGTTTGACAAACTGTCTACATTATTGGGATCATTGGATCGAGACGGTCCTTTTGGTATACTCCTCTTGAGTTTTGGAGACAGTTGGAGTACAGTCGGGTTAGATCAAACCTGAATCCAACCAGGCCCCTGGAGTTAAAACGCTTATAACTCATAGACCAGACGTCTGATTGACACACCGTATATCACGTTGGAACCCTTACGACATGGTATTCCTTTGGGTTACTCCTTTTTGGAGCTTAGTTATGGTCGAGGTATGTACGATATCTCAAGGGAAGTTTCTACGGAACATGAGTGCACCGGGTGCTTGGAATCTAATGGCTGGAATTGAGGCGGAGGTTGGAGATAGATCATGCGAAGTTCAGTGCTCAGTGATCCTGTGTGGTTCAGCGCATACCGATCCTGTGTGTGTTAGATCCTATGTGGGTCATCGCTCAGTGATCCTGTGTGGGTCAGCGCATACCGATCCTATGTGGGTCAGATCCTATACGGGTCATTACGGGGGTTAGTACCGATCGACTCTGGGTGGGTCAGATCCTGTGTGGATCATTGAGGGGGTTAGTTACCTATCAATCCTGTGTGGTTTAGACTCTGTATGGTAAGAAGCAGTGCCTCTTAACAGAATAAGATGATCTAGCTTCACGATTAGTCATATGTACTTCTATACATCATTGAAAACCTGGTTTGAGCCGAGACTCTGTTTGAACTAAGTCTTTTACCTATGTGGTACTTTTACCTTAGTGGTACTATCTTCGTGGTGATACCTGTGTGGTAATTTTACCTTCATGGTACTATCTTTGCGGTGATACCTTTGTGGTACTTTTACCTTCATGGTACTATCTTCGTGGTGTTACCTATGTGGTACTTCTACCTTCGTGGTGTTACCTTTGTGGTATACTACACTCATGTATGAGATGAGTATATCTTAATAACTTAGGTATATGTATGGGAATATACCTAAGTAGAGTTGATGTCTTTATTTTTGTTTTTTACTTTGTGTAACTTTAGGAGACCTACGGGGTCTTGGGGCCCCTACTGAGTATCGTTATACTCACCCCTACACGGGCTTCGCCCGCACCTTGTTGTATCTTGTGCAGATGACGTACAACATTGATTGAGGCTGAGGGAGCCAGGGATGGATGGTGCTCGGAGGTGGAAATTCGATGTGATGTGACGTGGAGGAGACGGGCGGATGTGGAGTACTGTGGAGGCGATCTGTACCTACCCTTCAGGTAGGATATGCGGTTGACGATCCAGGAGCTGCTTTTCACCTTAAGCTATTTTTTAATTTTCAGTTATACTTTTACTTTTCCAATTGGTCTTGTATTTTGGAACCTTTACTTTTAGTACACTTTTACTACAGTAATTTACTTCACAATTGCTTCTTTTTGTGTTCTCAGACCGTGTGTTTGTACAGGTTAAAGGCAATGCCTTCCCATTTTAGGGAATACACCTTTCGCTGATAGTTGCCAGCCCCTGGCCTATGGAAGGCAGGATTGGGGTAGTTAATACATGGGCCCTGGGGGATGGGTCATGACATGTGATGTCATAAATAGTGTATTTAACTGATAATTTAAATATACGGTATTTTACCGTATTTCACTATTCATCAAAAATTCGAGTTTTTTAGAAAAATACAAAAAATTAACCCTAACCATTTTTTGACGTGTAGAATCCAAAAATGAATTCCATTTTTAAAAAATAATTTTCTAAATATTATTAATTTAATATTTAATTAAAATCATAATTTATTCTAAAAACAATAGTTTTAAAACATTTATTTACTTATTCCAAAGCATAGGTATATCGTACTTTCACTTGAATATTATTTATATACTACCATAGGTAAGGTTACTAATCATTAGGGTATATCATTGTTCATAAGAGTATGTTAATATTCATAAGGGTAGGTTACTATTCACCAAAAATTAAGTTTTTCTTATCGGACTCCAAATAACTTACTAATCGCAACTGTGTATGTAATATTTTTGAAATTCACATCACAGAAGTGAAAAACTTATGTTTAAGGTTCACATAGAACTTAGTAGTTCATTATGTTGTGATTTAATGTGATTATGAAATATTTATAAGAAAGGAATTTCCATTGAAGAAATATTGGGTCGTTACACACATAACCCTAGTTAAGTTCACTTCCAATAACAACTTTTAGGATACGATTTGGATGGATACTTATGAAGCATTATATGGTAGGAATTTCTGATTACCTATGTGCTGGTTAGAGGCGAGGGAGGTAGCTTTTCTTGGATCACGTATCATCTAGGAGACTTTATAGTAGGTCTAACTGATCAAAAAGTTCATGTTGATAGTTTAGTCCAAACAACAGTCATATTCCAATCGATGCTGACGACCTATTGGATTTGAGGTCGGGATCAAGTTTTCCTGTGTATTTCACCTAGGTTAGGCCATCGATGAATTCAGTGGTAGGTTAAGATTTCACCTTGATTCAATGTAATCTTTGAGATTTTAAAATGAATCGGACCGGTGGCTTACCAGATAACACTTCCTCAGAGATACCGGTCTATGCATGATATCTTTCATGTATCTCAGATTTGACAGTATTATCCAGAACCATTGCATGTTTTACAACCCGATGAGGTTGAGTTAGATATGGATGCTTCCTTTGAGGAGTATCTGGTGTGTATTGTAGATCAGAGTGTGAGGAAACTCTGAGGTAGGTCAGTTCTTTTAGTATGGGTGTTATAGAAGCATATGTGAGTACAAGATGAGACCCAAGAGCGGGAATCTTATGTATGAGATCAGTGTCTAGAGTTTTTCTTAGATAATAACTCTTTATCCTCAGAAGGCCAACTCAATTATGGGTTTCTTTAAGGTGGGGAGATTGTAAAAACCTAGTGTTTGGGGCTTGTTTAGAGACTAGAGCCCTAATTTTTTTGAAAAAGGACTAGGATACATGGTTAGTAAAAACCATATAGCCTAGTCCACATAGTTACTACTAACTGTGAGAGGAACTTTAGAGGTAGTAGGAGGATACACAGTTTGTCTGAAACCATGATAACTAGGTCACATGACCATGTGAAATATCTTATACATGTGACAGATTATTTTCAAATGGTTTGTGCATGGTTTTTCAAACCGTGCACCTAACCCATGTGAAGGGGGGTCCTTAGCAGTGGAGATAGTATGGTTGGTGCATGGTTTAGCCAATCATGTAGAAAAACCATGAAACCCAGACTTTCTTGGGTAAAATGACCATTTTACCTTAATTTTTTAATACCTCAACCTTTTATTTCCCTTCTTCTCCAGTGGAAAACATACTCAAATTCTTCTCCCGTGATCTTTCCCCCTCCTAACCTAGGAATCTTGTTTATTCCCTCATCTAAAATTAAAATTAAGAACCATTGGAATAATTGGAAAGCTATGATTAATATATCTAATACTCTTGATTACTTCCATCATTCATATTCATGTCCCTTCTACTATTTTGGTGTGAGTTCATTCACACTATGTTCAGGGCGTTGGTCCGTTTCTTAAATTTTTTCCCTTCTACTTCAAACCTAAAGTTTATATTGGATGAGGAGTCATTTATGAACCTATGGTAGGTGGTCTAATTATTTTACTGAAAAGTTTTTGTTATTATATAGATTTCACCATTATGCAGTATGCCATACATTTATATGCATTGCCTTAAAATTCATTCTTCCTATCTAAATAAATTCAGCATCTTGTTATACACCTATTGACCTTTTCTAAGTTATTAGAGGATGTTGAACTCATTCTTTTCCACCCCTTTGGTTGCACTAAAGTAATTTCCCTCTTTTATATAGCTGTTTAAAGGAACAAACACCTTATAAGTGTCTAGATTGACCTTGAATTGGTCTTTTCTATGATTAATGAATTAAATGGATTAATTTAAATGAATGGAAATGGGTGGTAAGGCCATGCCACGTGTTTTACATTATAAATGTGAATTGTATGAATTGTGGTGCCCTTGGTTATATTGGGCTTCATGACTGTAATGGTTAAGAGGTAATCCATCATCATTATTATTATTATTATTATTATTATTATTATTGGACCATGGAGATTGGTTGTTGGATAAGGGACTTGTTGAGCTTGATGCTTCACTCTCCCTTACATCGGGTGTCAAGCATGATGTTTCACACTGTTATACTTTTATCAAGGTGATGGGTATGATGCTCCACGTTCCCTTGCATCGGGTGTTGGGCATAATAACTCACCCACCATCTCGAGTGTTGATAATGATGTCTCACATTCATCATGAGATTCCGGGTTTATACCCTTACTTAAGCCTATAACTCATTAAACTACTTATGGACACTTGAGTTACACCTCAAGTCTAGATAACACCTAGTATACATGTATATGCCTACTTATGTCCCCACGTACTTAGTTCATATAAATGTATACAATATATAACTATATATATATTATTACTTATATATGTATATGGTATTTAGATCAGACATATTCTGACCTATACTAAAGTAGGTAGAGCCAGCCAGGTGTCCTATAGGAACATGAGGTGACTATTATTTATTATTTAATATTGATTATTATTCTTTTCACCTGCACACTGATATGCTATGTACACTGTCTGAATTATTTCTAAACATTGTTGGTGGTGGCCAAATGAGTCTATCTCACACCCTACTCGGGCCTCCTTTGGTACTCGAGTAAACCTTATGTCTGTAGGTATGGATAAGGAAAACACCCTGCTATATATGTTTGATCAGTTTTACTTATAGCATGGAGCATGGAAAAAATTATCGAGCATATTCTCGTGATGTTAGTGGAGCAGTATTTTGGCCTTTTTGTATTTTTGTATAGCATGATGTATATGCCTGTCCATTATTTTCCCTTTTTTAAATCACTATGACATGATGTCATTGTATATGACTTAGACTTTTGGATTTTTATCATTATTATTACTGTTGGTTATTTACGCTTCCGTAGTTGTTTATTATATCTATTCATACTGTTCCATTTGTTATATTATGCTTCTGTAATTGTTTGTTTATTTATTATATCTGTTGTGTCTCTCTAATATGAGGGTATATTCTACAAACTATACCAACTTAGACCCTCACTACTAGTCAACATCCTCTAGAATAAAGGGAGATTCACTTGAGGCCATGTGGCCCACTGGCTCAGGGCCCCGGTTAAGTGGATCCCAGGTTGGGATGTTGCATAATCCTGGGTAGTCCATATGTGACAACTTCAGTAATGTTAATAATAAATTAATATTATTATTTTTAAGTATTAATTTTATGTATTTATATTAATTATAGTTTTATAAATGACTTTATATAAATTTTCAAATGAAAAATGAATAGTTTTATTTAACTAAATTGTTTTTCCATGTATTACATGGTTTTATTTTAAAGTTAAATTTATTTATTTTAGAGTTTGAAATTGATAAAATGGATTTAATTTTTTGATTTATCACATAAAATTTATCTTAGGGTTAATTTTTTTAATTTTTTCTAAAAAGATTGATTTTTGGGTGAATAGTGAAAAATAATGTTTTTTTAATAAAATTGGCATTTATTTTCAAGTATTTTAAAAGAAAAATTCTATATTGGATTAGTTTTAAAGTTAAATTAGTTTTTTTTGAAAAAAAAACAATCCAATTAATTCCATAATAATCAAAATTATACTTGATTTTGGTATAAAATCATTTTTATGCTTTAAAATGACATTTTCCTAAAAACTATTTTCGTTGTGGTATGAGAATTTATATTAAAATTAATTTCTTCCAAATATACAAATTGAATATTGAAAATATAATTTAATATTTTTAATCATAAGGTTCAAATTTGGTAATGTGGTCAGTTTCATTTTTGGTCATTATGAATAGTAACCTTGGTAAAAATTAGTTACCACAGTAAAGGGTAAAACGAGTTAATTAAGGTAAGAAATATGCGATAAGGATGATTTTTTTATCTTAATTCTTATTGAATGATGTTTTTTACCCTTATCACCTTATCTTAAAAATTTTATAGTTTTAGAGCTACTTTATAATTATTAAGACTATATTTTTTTAAAAACTTTGAATAATTACAAGGGTGTCACCCCCACACTTATAAAAGGGCACATCCTCTCCCCACTTATTCATAAAAAATGAGCCTTTTAGATTAACTAATAACTACCAAAATTAATTCAAAAAATACCTAAACACATTCTATATGTATTTTTATCTCCAAAATACTAACCGAAGAAGGATTAAGGGGTAAGCCAAGGGAGGTTTTACAAAGAAGAGGTATAGTTCTTGACTTATCATTTCATTTTTATTTCTTATTCTACCTCCTTAAAATATTATTTAACCATGATGAAATAATAACATAATTATATTACATATACATAATGTTATTATGATTATGGTAAAACCCTTTTTAATTTCCCTTTCCATCCTATGGGAAATGAAAACATCGCTCATGCATACATGTGGACTACCACCTCCGCAAAGTGATGTGTTTCATTTTTCATCACCAGATTATATGGATGGTTAAAATGATAGATAAAATGATGGATAAAATGATGGATAAAATTATTATATAAGATATTTATGAAATTATTATGATTATTTAAATTTAATATATTATTTATCTTCTTACCCTTTCTATCTGTTAGAAATTGAAAACGTCACTCGTGAGTACTTTTGGAATACTACCTCCATAAAGCGGTGTGATTAATTTTTCATTTCCACCTTACAAGGTTAGTCATAAGGATGAAAATAATTAATAAATATGAAATTTATAACATATTTATGATTCATTAAATGTAAAATTTTAACTAATTTATTTATTTTCCACTGATTAGAAAAATGAAAATGTCATTCATACGTACATATAGACTACCATCTCCATGAAACGACATGATTCATTTTTCATGACCACCTTAAATGGTTGTTTTTAAAAGTTTATTTAATGCATAAATATGATAATTATAAATTTTTTAAGATCATTGAGGTATTGTAATAATAGCCCCTTTAACCTTGTTCAATGAACTAATGTTATTTTGAGATTATAAGCCAAACGACCCCAATACGTCCAACATGAATTTAACCATTTTAGTAACTAAATAAAACATGGTAATAAATGAAATAAAAGGACTAATAATGATGAAATAAACATGAAAATATTACTAATCAATTATAAACTAATATAATTTTATTATTCCATAGTTAGATAACTTACAAAGCTAGACGAGACTTAAGGTAATATATTTTCTTTTAAAACATTATTTTAAATGTTTTAAACTCTTTCTCCTCCATATACATGTTATTAAAAATGTTCCAATAGTGTTTATATATATATATATATATTTTTTAAAATTAAGTTTTAAATATTTTTTATTTTTTAAAAGTTTTAAAAATTAATCTCTTAAAAATTTACCATACATGATATTTTGAATTTTTTTTCCAAAGTGAAAAATAATGTTTTTTAATGCATACAACTCAATTTTTTTCCTATAATCATAGTTAATATTCACTATCAAGATTAATCTAAAAGTTAACATGGGTTTTAAAAGAATATCATATTCCCTCTCTTCTAGAAATTTTTCATTTTTAAGAGTTTCCAAATAAAAAGTATATTTCTTCTTATGATTATGTGAAATTAGAAAGTGTTTTACCTATGGATTTCGATGAGTTTTTCAAGGGTTTTATAATGAAAAAATGAAATATTTTTTTCATGATATCTCACTTGATAATTATATATAATAATGGGTGATATTGATATATATCATGATAGTGGATGATCCTGATATATATCTCTAATACATTGAGTAATGATGTTTTCTTTGAAGGAAAAAACAAGGGAGATAACCAGGTTGGTTACTCATATGGAATTATCTGGGATTTAGTTATTTTGAAATAGGTTAAACATGATTGAATATGAGTTATGAATATTATGCTCCAAGATACCTATATTATGATTATAAAAATATTTTTATGGAAATATTTTGATTTCATAAGGTAAATAAAGTTTATAAACTTTTAAAGTTGAAAGGTTTGTTATTCAAAGAAATATTTTAATGAGTCACCAGATGCCTCATGATTCCTTCTTTGTTTCCTTATTATTTATCATGGATTTCAAAGGTTTTATTTGAGAAAATATTGATTTTCACATGTGGAATTATTTTATTTATGTGGTCAAATATTTATTATAAAAAAAGTAAACATTTTCATGGGTATTCTTGTTTTTAATTGGACTAATGGGATTCATTTATTTTTATGTCCCTTACTAAGATTTGTTTTACTCACACAATGTATTAAAATTCTTTTCATTGGATCTAATAATGAGTATAAATTTTAGAAAGATCAATATTTTCACTATGGTGAATCATCTTAACCAAAGAAAAAGTGTCTTTAATGAAACATAGGTGTAAAATTAAGGTTCCATATTTATTTTTTGTGGAAAAAATGTACACTATGTGTAAGTGTAAGATTTTTTATATAATTTTTACCTAATTATCTAAAATTATAAACTGAAAAAATCCTCAAAATATTAGCAAGTGAAACCCTTGATATAAATCATCTAATTATGGATTGATTATATAACAAGTCATTATAAATGATATCATAGGAAAGGTTTAGATACCTTTAGAGGTTATAATAATGTTAAAATAAACTCTTAAGAATTTTTAATTTATGTTTATATTATCATAGGATAAATTTTTAATATTTCTATGTTGCTTCATCTAATCCATGTCTATTCTGAGCGGTTTTCCATAGAGGAAATAGCTCAACTGAAGGAGGAAGAAATCAAGGGGATAATAACCTTACAAATTAGAAACCTATAATGGTTAAAATAGATAAGTTTTTTCTAGTGCTAAATTAGTTGATTTAGGCCATTAATGGTGTCAACCATGAATGTGAGCAATCAAATTATGTATAGAGAAACATTTCTATAGTGTAAGATTTCATGAAATAACACCCTATGAATTTTGGAGGTTCGTCAGACTCGGTGAAAGATAAATTATGAATAAATGAATTAGAGAAGTATTTTACTAAAGTTATTCAATATATAATAGAAAGAGAATTTTTGGAATTAAAGAAAAAGGAATAATACTCAGTTTCTACTTATGAAGAAAATTCTACCAGACTAGACACGTATACACTAAATTTTATTATGGACTATAAGAGTAAAATTGATATATTTTATGTAGGTTTGAAACCAAATTTACAAATATCATTAGACTCTCATGAATTTAAAAGTTACAATGAGGTTGTTTGTTGTACTTATAAAGTTGTGATGGAGTTTTCTGACACTTATATACTTAATGACAAAAAGGGTAACAATCAATTAAGGTGGAAAGAAATAGAGAAGTGATAAACTAAGAAATATAGAGGTATGACCTCCATATGATCCAAATGTGGTAAAAGTAATTTTAAAAAATGTTTCATAAGACCAATGAAGTGTTACTGATGTGGTAAGCTCAATTATTTTTCTCATGAATGCAATGAAAAGAGTTCTGATCATAAAAGTAATTGGAAAATAAATAACTATCTAGTATTAAGATGTTTTATTTTCAATGAGTTTAGAAACTATACTAACGCATGTATGAAGTTAGTTACTCAAGGTGGGAATCATCAATATTGGAAACATAAAGGTGTGTCAAAGTATTTTTCTATTACTATGATAAATATAGGAAACTCAAATGATGAGGTGATGGGTACATTACTTATTTATTAATATTTTGAGAATGTATTGTTTGATTTAGTATCGACACATTCTTTTATTTTTAGGAAATTTTCAAGTAAAATGGAAATACCATCTTAAGAAATAAATTTATAACTCTTGGTAAAAACTTCTGGGGGTATTATAAAGCCGACAAGAATTTATAGAAATATTTCTATAATCATCTATGGAATGATTTTTCATGTGAACATTTTCATCTTAACCATTATAGATTTTGATGTTATTTTTGGTATGAAATGGATTTTAGTTTATCATGCTAAGATAAAGTTCATAGCTAAAGAAGTTAATTTTAGAATGAGGTTCATTTTTTACATAAAAATGGATTCATAACTTTGATAATATATCAAGAAGATGAGTAAATAAAATAAAATATGGAAGTGAAATTTATCTTGAACATATTTTTAAAATGAAAGGAACTATTCAAAATACTGATGTTCTAGTAGTTAATCAATATTTTGATGTATTTATTTATGTTTTTCCTAGATTTATTATTGAAAATAAGGTTGAATTTACTATTGAATTAGTGACCTATGATAATCCAATTACAAAACCCCCTTATCAAATTCCTCAATTAGAACTTGTTAATTAAAAAATAAATTATAAGAGTTACTTGATAATGGTTTCATCCACCCTATCACTTGACCTTGGGGTGATCCGGTTTTTTTGTTAAAAGAACAATGATTCCTTTGTAATTTTTATTTATTATAGAGAAATCAATAACATCACTATTAAGAAAAAGTATATTTTTCCTCATATCAATGACTTATTTGATCATATCCAGGGTGATTAGTATCTTTTAATGATTTATCTCAGGTCCCGATATCACCAGATGAAGTTTAAGGAGGAATAAATTTCAAGGATGATGTTCCATACTAGGTATGGAAATTATGAGTTTACATTTGTGACTTTTGGGATGATTAATTCACCTATTGTATTTATAGATATTATGAATAGATTTTTCCATGAGTATTTTTATAAATTTGTGGAAGATTTAATTTATGAAATTCTATTTTATTCTAAAAATTATTATGAACTTGAGAAACACATAATGATTGTTTTTTATACTTTAAAAAAAATAAGTTATATGAAAATTCATTAAATGTGAATTTTTATTATAATATATTTCATTACTTAGGTATATTATTTCTAAAGATGAAATAAATGTTGATCCAACTAAAACTAAAGTGGTAAAATAGTGAAAAATGCCTAAATATTTCATTGAGATCGAAGTTCTATTGGATTAATAGGTTACCACCAATGGTTTATTAATTTTTTTTTTAAGTTAATTCACCTAGACAAAGTAATGTGATGAATATTTTCAATAATTTAAAACAAAACTGGTTAATTCTATAGTGTATTCTTTCTAATAAGAAATGGTGTTTTTTTATTCATGGTGATACTTATTTGAATGGACTTGGTTGTTTCTTGATGCAAGATGAACATATAATTAAATATTCTTCACATAAATTAAAACTTTATGAGTAGAATTATACTACACATGATCTTTATCTTAAAGAGGCGGTTTTTTGCTTTTAAAATTTGATGGTATCTTTTATATTGGTTAAAATTTGAAATATATACTGACCATAAATTTTTAAAGTATATATTTACTCAAAAGGATTTTAAAATGAGGAAAATAATATGGTTGAGATTGATAAAGGATTATGATTGAACAATTCACTGTTATCCAGGTAAAGGAAACAAAGTAATCGATGCCTTAAGTCAAAAAGATAATGTATCATTAACCATTTTATTTTTGGGACATGATCCTTTAGTTAATGATTTGATGAATGCTGGACTAGAAATTTTGCATATAGGAAATCCCTCTCTTTTAGTTCAGGTGTTAGTATAGTGATCTGTGTCCTGTTGTATTTAGCCTTTAACTGCGTTACTAAAATGATATTACTTTGTATGGATAGTAAAATTGTTCAAGAAGGGTAAGTTTATAGAATTTAACATTGAAAAAGAATGATTTATGAAATTTGGGAAGAGGATGTGGGTGCCAAGTGATCCCTGGTTGAAGAAGGAATCGTTATTTTAAGATTAGAGTTCTCTATTTTTTTCGTCTCAACAATACTAAGATATACAAGACCTTCGGGATTATTATTGGTGGGGTGGAATAAAGAAATATATTATTGATATTACTATTAAATGTTTAACTTGTAAATAGTTTAAATCTAAGTGACAACTACTAAAATGGATTCTTTAGTCTTTTCCAGTGCCTAATTGGAAATAGTAGAATATTTCCATGGATTTCATGGTGGGATTACCAAATACACCATGAGGTAATAATGTATTTTTGATTATTGTTGATTGATTGGTTAATTCTAAAAAATTTCTTCCTATTTGAGACACTATGTATTTGAATAAACTTTCTAGACTTTATCTAAATAGATATTTAGATTGCATAGAGTCCCTCTCTCTATTGTATCTGATCATGATCCCAAATTTACCTTAAATTTTTGGAAAGGAATTCATAAGTTGTTAGAGAGTGAATTAAATTTCAGTACAACTTTTAATCCTTAATATGATAGATAACTAGAGTGAACAATTCATACTTTGGAAGATATTATTTGAAAATTTTCATTGAATTATCAAGAAAATTGGGATCATCATATTTATTTAGTGGATTTTTCTTATAATAATAGTTTTCATTCTAGTATATAGATGGAACCTTTTGAAGAATTATATGGAAATTAGTTTCACAATAAGTTATATTAGGATGAAGTCAGTGAAAGGAATTTACTGGGACTAGAATTGATAGAATAGATGGTTGAGAAGGTAAAGACGATTCAACACCATATAAGGGAAGCTCATAGTATAAAAAAGTGTCATACAAATAATAAGAGAAAATAACTTTCATTTGAGGTCAACTATCAGGCCTTTCTTAAAATATATCTTTTAGATAAGTGTTATGAATTTTGGTAAAAAGGTAAATTCATGTCCATAGTTCATTAGACCCTATCAAATTCAAGAGAAAGTGGGGTAATTTTCTTACCAAGTAGCCTTACTTACAATTTTATCTCAGGAACATGATGTGTTTCATTTTTATTTGCTAAAGAAGTATGTAATGCATCTCATGTTTTGAGCCTTGAAGTGGTACAGTTATAGGATAATATTATAAAGAAAAACCAATTCAAAATTTATATCAAAGAAAGAAGTTACTATGAAATAAGTAGATTCTCCAGGTAAAGGTATTATTGATAAATCCCATGATTGAGAAAGCAACATGAGAATCAAAAAATGATACAAGAAAAAAATATCCCCACTTGTTTAAGAAATGAATACAATTATGAGGATGCAATTTATAAAATGGGGGAATAATGTAACAGACTAGGTAATTTTAATAATAAATCAATGTTATGATTTATATATATTTATTTTTTGGATTTATATTCAACATAGTTTTATAAACAACTTTATATAAATTTTCAATTGAAAAAGGAGTAGTTTTATTGAACTAAATTGATTTTACATGAATTAGATAGTTTTTATTTAAAAGTTAAATTTAATTAATTTCGAGTTTGAAATTTATAAAATTTAATTCATTTTAAATCTATCATGTCTAATTTATCTTAGGGTGTATTTTTTGGTATTTTTAAAAGAAGATTTATTTTTGGGTGAATTGTAAAAAATACTGATTTTTAATAAAATTTTCATTTCTTTTCAAGTATTTAAAATTTATATTCTATATTGGATTAGTTTTAAATTTAAATTATTATCCTTTTCCCAAAAATAATTCAATTAATGTTATTGTAATCAGGATTATACTTGATTTTGGTATAAAATCTTTTTTATACTTAAAAAAGAATTTTCTAAAAATTATTTTCATTACAGTTTTCATATTTATTTTAAAATTAACATATTAAATGTCTAAAAATTTAATATTGAAAATTCTATTTCGTATTTGGAATCATAAGTTTCAAATTTGGTAATGTGGTCAATTTTATTTTTGGTCATTATGAATAGTAACCTTGGTAAATATTAGTTACCACAGTAAAGGGTAAAACTTGTTAATTAAGGTAGAAACAAAGTGATAATGCCAAAAAATATTATCTTAAATATCATTGGATGATTTTATTTCAAACATTATCACCTTAGATTCAAAATTTTATTATTTTAGAGACACTTTCCCATGATTAAGACGTTCCATTATTTTAAGACTTTGAATAATTACAAGTGTGCCACTACCCTCACTTATAAAAGGGAACCTACTCTTATTAATTATTTATATACTTTAAGATTTTTATATTGAAAAATACCTACCCAAACACCTTTAAAAAATATCTCCATAGATCATAGAGGCCCCGTTTCACTAAAATTCCAACCTAAGAAGGCTTGAGGTATTTTCCAAAGAAGAGGTATAATTATTAACCAAGTGTTTCATGATTATTTTTTCTTCTACCTATTTCAAATATTATTTGACCATGATGAAATAATAACATAATTATCTTACATATAATGAAATTTTATTATGATTATGGTATAACCCTTTTTATCCTTCTTTTCCATCCCATGATAAATGAAAACATCGCTCCTTCATACATGTGCACTACCACCTCCATGAAGCGATGTGTCATTTTTTATCACCATATTATATGGATGGTTAAAATGATGGATAAAATAAATATATATGATATTTATGAAATAATTATTATTATATAAAAATAATATATTACTTATCTTCTTACCCTTTTGGTCCATTGAAAATTGCTAACATCACTTATGCATATGTGTGGAATACCACCTCCATGAAGTGATGTGATCTATTTTTTATTTACAACTTATAAGTTTGGTCATAAGGATGTGAATAATGAATAAATATAGAATGTATAAATATATATGATTACTTAAAATTAAAATATTAACTAATTTATTTCTTTTCCACTCATTATAAAAATGAAAATGTCCTTCATGCGTACATATGGACTATCATCTCCATGAAATGACGTGATTAATTTTTCACAACTACCTTATATGATTGGTTTTAAAAATGAATTTAAATAAATATGATAATTATAACATGTTTAATATTCTATAGGTAATATAACTATAACCCCTTTGACCATAGTTAACACATCTATGTTGCTTTGAGGTTATAAACTGAACGACCCCAAAACATTCTATATGTACTTAACCATTTTAGTTACTAAATAAAACATGGAAATAAATGAAATAAAAGGAATAATAATAATTAAATAAACATGAAAATGGTTATTAGTTAAGTATAAAACTAATATAATTATATTAGTTAGGATTTAGAAAATGTACGAAGATAGATGAGACTTAAGGTATGCGATTTTCTTTTAAAATATTATTTTAAATGTTTTAAAATCTTTCTCTTCTATATCCATGTTCTTAAAAATGTATCAAGAATATTCTTATTTATATATAAATTATTTTTAAAATTAATTTTCAAATACTTTTTAATTTTTTAAAAGTTTTAAAAAGAATCCTTTTAAAAAATTACCATAAAAATAATTTTTTCTTTTTTTACCAAAGTGAAAAATAATATTTTTAACATATACAACTTGACCACATTTTCCTACCATCATAATTGTTATTAGTTATAAATATTACTCTACAAGTTAACATGGATTTTCAAGGAATATAATATTCCTACTCTTTAGATATTTTTTTTGATAAGAGTTTCCAAAAAATGATATTTCTCCTTATCAATACGTGAAAATGTAAAGTGTTTTACTTATGGATTAAAAAGAGTTTTTCAAGGATTTTATGATGAAAAAGTTAAATATTACAAATTTTATATTCATGATAAGGTACTTTAGAATTATATATGTTGATGGGTGAGCCAGATATAGCTCATGATGGGTGAACCTGATATAACTCTCCAATGAATTTGGCAATGATATTGTCTTCAAAGGTGAAAACAATAGAGATAACTGGGTTGGTTACTCCTATGGATTTAACTGGGATTTAGTTATTCTGATACAGGTTAAATACAATTGGACACGGGTTATGAATATGATTCTACAAAATACCTATATTAATCTTGAAAAATGGTTTTTTATTGAAATATTTTGATTTCATGAGGCAAGGAAAGTTTATAAAGTTTTAAAGGTGAAAGATTTGTTTTTTAAATATTTTTTTTCATGAGTCACCATATACCTCATGATTCCTTCATGGTTTCCTTATGAACATTAATGGAGTTAATTTTTTTTCTTTAAAAAAATATTATTTTCACACATGGAAATGTTTTATTTATGTACTTGAAGTTTTATTGTGAAAAAGGTAAAAATTTTCATGGGGCTTCATGTTGTTTCACTGGACTAATGAGATTTTTTAATTTTTTCCCCCTTAATAAGATTTGTTTTTATCATCCGATATTTTTTAATGTTTTTAAAAGGATATAAGGATTATTATAAATTTTATAATGGTTATGATATATGCTAGGATGTCTCGTCTTAAATGAAGAACATGCATCTTGAATGAAACATGGGTATAAACTCAAAGATCTATTTTTTTTTGGAAAAATGCACATTATATGAAAGTGTATACTTTTATTATGTAATGTTTTACCTAATTCTAGAAAATTAAAAATTTAAAAGATCCTAGAAATTTAATAAAGTGAAACCTTTTTTATAAATCATGTAATTATGGGTTGATTATGCCAAATATCGTTATACCAGAGTATCAGGCATACAACGAACCACTATGAAGTAATCCTAAGTGATATATAGTCATTTAGAATAAACATTGAACCCTAGGAGATAATCTTGGGAAATAAATAAGAATTAGGAATCATTTATGAGCATTAAGAGATAATCAGAGATGAATAATCCTCATGCATCAATATTGATTCCTATGGGGTGATCTTAGGCAATCATAGTCATCAGGATTCATTACCAACACCTAGGGGAAACTCCTGGTAGTCATAGTCATCAAGCATCATTTATGAAAGCTAGAGGTTGAACATAGGCAGTAATAGTCATAAGGATTCATTACTAAATCCTAGAGGTGACCCTAATAATTTATAATCAACAAATCAGGATCAAATGACTATATCCTTAAGGTAACCTAGGAATCTAAGGTAATAACACCATCATGATCATTACAGAATCCCAAACATCACTAGGTATCCTCAAATGTAATTAGGAATCTTATAAAATTCTAGGAATCACTAGGCATACTCAAATATAATACAACATTCTTCTAGATCTTAGGCATTACCAAGAATCCTCAAATATAATCAGGCATCCCAATAAATCCTAGGTATCACTAAGTATCCTCATAAACATCATCAGACTCAAAATATAGATCCCAGGTATCTTCCTAGGAATCATATTAAACCAGAATCAAAATCCAATCCCAATAATCATGGGAATTATAGTAGTATCAGGTGTAACCATTAGAACCTTGGAGCACACCTTAGGCATCCCTTATTCTCACTTAAGGTAAGTGCATCTCTCCTATAACATCATATAAAAATAATAATAATGACGATGATAATAATAATAGTGTTATCAATAAAGGTTTTCCATCCACCCAAATTCAACACACACATATGAGGCCAACCTCTTAGTGATTGACTTACTATCATCACCGCCATATCAAGCTCACATAGTCAATTGTGGTTCTAAGGTAACACCCATACTCACCACAACTCAAAACTCACACTAATCCTCTTAGGGGATAACATGATACTAAGGAACCTACTAGGGTCCCCAAGGTCAAACCACAAACTAGATACCCTACATGGGTTCCTCAAACACACTTCCATATCTCAGTCCCAACCCAAAACTCTAGGAATAACACTCTCAACATCTATTAGGGTCCTTCAGACCCATATCCCCCTATAAGGGGTCCATCACATCCCTCAGGACCGACCCACCATTTTGATACCAAAAGAAACCATAATTGGATAGCACAAAAAAATCACCATCGTGCAACTTGAATCATATAAGGAAATCACATCAAGGGGGAATATACAAATCTATTATTCTTTATAAAATAGGGCATCTCCATTACTAGGTCAAACAGAAAAAAACAATTTAACCAAGTCCTTCAGTATTTATTTTAAAAAATAAGTCAAATCCACCTTTAAAATAATTTCAAAAGGCATCACATGTCATCTTAATCACTACAAGGCCTCATCCAAATCCCATAAAATATTACATTAGAAAATTCCATTTCCATTTTGAAATTCCATTTTAAACCCTTTCTCAAATCACCATTTCCATTTCAAATACCCATTTAAATCTATCCGATTTTAAAAATTACATTTTAAAAATAAAACCCTATTTCTATTTGGAAACCAACACACACCACCATATAAAACATAAATAAGGTCACCAATACTCATTTAACCAAGTTTCCACCATCAAACTATTTAGCAAGTTATGTGGTCCATATTGAAAATTAGGTCGATACAAGTCTGTCCCAAACCATGGTGGAATTATAAAAGTCACGCAACATGAATAAAAGTTTAATAATGATAGAACACAAACATAAAATAACTAATTGAACAAGAGACTCAAATAATGACAAGGACACCTACCTCAATCAAATCTGTTTTCCTTTAATTCACAGCTCTTTCATCACTACCTAGGCTTTCCTAAGAATCACCCCAATTACTAAAAATTTATCTAGAATCATGAAATACAATAATTAATTGTAAATAATTATAAAAAATTATAAACAATTATTAAATTAATTAATAAAAATTTATAATTAATTTACAATTAAATAAAATTAATTTCATTAGGCATAACTAACTAAAATACCACTAAGTCATCTTGACACACCAAAACCATGACCAATGACATGCTAAATTTATGTGACATGCCCATGAAATATCCACACTTAGAATACCTAATAACTAAAATTAATTCACCCATTAATTTAAATTAATTTAGTTAACAACCATAAATAAGTCTGTAGTGCAACATACCATAAGGAAAATGACGATTAGTGACTTATTTATGACCTTATAAGACCTCCCCTACAAGCTTCACATGAAACCCACAATAAGTGGGATCATAAGCCAAAGAAAATGATATTAAAGGATAAAACAAGGGGGAGACCAAGGGGAAGAATAGAGGATAACACAACTCAAATCACTTAAGAATGAAACTAAAAACACCAAATTATAAAGGAGACTCAAAGTAGAAGAAAGTGGGAGATTCTCTCTAGGAACATGCTTATGAGGGATGTGGAGAGGGGGACTAAGGGTTAAAAGACCAGAGGAGAATTTTGTTCATTTACCATATTTTTAATGAAATTTGGCAAACTACATAGTTTGGCTGCATGATTTTTCAAACCCTATGAAATTCCTCCATAACTGAACTTTATATTTTTCATGTTTTTCCTACAACCATATACAAAACTTTCTCTATAATCTTTAAAAAAACCAAGTTGAATGATTTGGATGCATGTTTTTTCCTAACCGTACAACAACCATCCATAATAACCGAGTTCCCTTAAAATTTTCAATATTCAACCTAAAGCTCTTAAAACACGCCTAAGGACCTGAGACACCTCTCGGGCCTTGATCTATATCAAATAACATCAACATAGGATGAAAAAAAACTCAATATTCAAATACAAATATAAACTTTTAAACTGATACCTACTCTAAAATTTAAAAAATTTAAATTTATAATGAAATTTCATACCCAGAAAAGAGAGCATCATTACGAATTCCGCACTATAAAACTTCTCATCCCTATAAAAATTTTATGGTCACTCAATAAATAAAATTGACCTATCCCAGTTATCAATTAATGATTGATTCACCACGTTCTATCCCCAAATTCCAAACACGCTTCAACCACATAAATCCAAACACTAAGCCTATACATACAAAAATTTCATCCAAAAGCCTAGTATAATCCTCAAAACACCTCAAGAACATGCTAAAAAATGTTCTTGATGTAGTTTCCATATCCCCATATGTAATTCCATGAAAAATCATCAGTCTTTCTTCCTCTGATTAGATTTCCCAAAAACACTCATCCTCACCCGTTGA
Source organism: Viscum album (assembly GCA_963277665.1). Lineage (NCBI taxonomy): Eukaryota > Viridiplantae > Streptophyta > Magnoliopsida > Santalales > Viscaceae > Viscum > Viscum album. The sequence goes on along the minus strand of OY728128.1, from coordinate 677,198,146 downwards.
TGCATCACCACATCATCCGATCATGATGCCCTAACACCCAAAGACGTCACCAAACCATCTAAACACCCACACTTGAGTTAGAACCCAAATGCTAGTGTAATTTAATGGTTTGATCCTTAATTTTTCCATCCAACCATCATGATTTAACCATGAGCACCAACACGTCACTAATGTAACTCACCATTGGATTTCATTGAAATCATATTGATCATTATTCCAACACTCCAACCCCATATATCATCACAATCGAATTCCAAAATCTAGTCTAACTACTCAATAGAATCTCACTATCATTTCAACCATCAACCGGCCTATTTCACTATGCCCATAGCCCTTCTGAAACAAGGTTCATATATCCTCGACCGATAAGTTGCTCCCCACAATAGTATTATTCTTATATTTATTTTACTAAACTAAAATACCTGATCTATACCACCCATATCCTGTCTATTATAAAGTGTAACAACTAGGTATGATAAACCTGTTCATACCTAAGAGCTAACAAAAAACATTTTTCACTAAGTGTTAAGATAGTGCTCAATTATACTCATTGACCTCCAAACATAGAGTTATCAATAGCCAATTCATCTTGAGACTTATGGTGATTCCCATGATAGTAATAATCCATTAAAACACACCTCAAGTGTTCCAACCCATGAAACCATAAAAATTAACACCAAAGGGACCAATCCCTGAACCCACTAGTATACATATGGTTACTCAAGCCCAAAATCAATATTCATCAATGAGCCTACCATAAGCGGCACTTCTGAAGAATCCATGAAATACCTACCAAATAAATGAATAAATCATCCGAGTCACTCCTATACAACCACAAAAAATACAATAAACCTATCTACATATTCACTAGTTCCTCATTTGACTAAGACACCACCATTGAATTGTTTAGAAATCAATGTGGTCTAAGTTGACTTTTAGGCTGATGTGAGTCTGTCATAATCCTTGGAGGAATCACACAAGTCATGAAACATGAATAAAAATATAACAATGGTGGAACATTGTAATATTCCACATTTTTACCAAATATGTTTTCCTTTGAGTTATTACTTTTTTTATAGATTATAAATACTTGATGTGGAAAACAATATTTTATTGGTGAAAAAACTTAATAAATGTTTAAAGTCTTACATGATAAATAATGCCCAGTTAAGACATTGTAATATTTTTATTGGAATGATTATGGAGTTAGACATTGGATAGTATGAGATTCTGAGACCCGTAAAGCCTCGGCGATGGCGAAATAAAAATATTAATTATATTATAGTATGCACTGAAAAATTATTAAAAATAATTAAATAACTCTAAAACGGTTCATCGTATGAAAAATATGAGACCACTATTAGATCTAAAACGTGGTGTTTACCCTAGGTAGGTTATGACATATGTAGGCATCAGATGTTTGGATGTCTCACTCGCGAGTTAAAGTTATTAAATAATATTTAATATATTATTTTCTTAAAAATAATTAAATATATCTCAAATGGTGCATCCTATGAGAAATCCAAGACCAAAAATGGGTTTGGAATGAGGGTTTTACCTTAGAAAAGGAATAACATTTGTTTGCATCGAGCTTTTTGATGCCTCGCTCACATGAAATTACCCTTTTATTTTAATAAATTATTTATTTCATTTTTTTAAAGAATAAATCATTAATAACTCACAAACTGTGCATTCTATAGGAAATCCAAGACCACCTATGGGTTATAAATGGGGGGTTTACCCTAGTAAGAGTATAATTTTTATTCGCAACGAACTTATTATTAAATTAACAAATTAAAAATTGTTTTATTTAATTAAATAATTAAATTAATTAATTAATATGTTGTTCAGAATTCAATAACCTTCTCAATATGGAATTTTCCATTTTATGCACGTGGAAACTTTTGGGAACCTGATTGTGGTCCGTTTTCAACACAATAAATTTTAAAACGACTTCTAGAAGTGAAATAAATCACTCCGCCAACAAGAAATGGATCAAACAGACATCAAATGAAGAGTTTTAATTTAGGGTTTTTTTTGAATTCAAAAAATTCTAGATATCTTTTTAAAATGCCTATTTTGTTGAGTTGTGGGTTAGAGTGGTAATGTGTGAAATATTTTGGATGTTATTTTCATAATCGGCCTTCATCTTTTTCTTTTTGAAGACCCGGAGCATGACCTTCCCCTATGTGCCATTTCCCTTTGCATCTCAACCTGGTGCACACAACCAGGTTATTTGTTTTTTTCTTCTATTATTATTATTTTCTCACCCCTTTACAATAATTCTTTTTTTAAAAAATATATGGAAAATAAAAATAAAGGAGAGGATTGTTTTATAAATGATAGTTTTGTTTTTCAAATGGTGATTACATGGATTTTTTTAAAAGAAATTATCATTGTATGATTTTATGAAATAATCTTTCACCAATTATCATTTTTTTTCTTCGCATAATAATATAAAATATATTTATAAAGAAATAATATGTAATTATTACATGATAATTATATATGATATTGTTATAAGATATTTATTTGAGAATAACATGCGTTTTTTAGGGAGTTTGTCTGTTCTTCATTTCCACTTGAACCAGACTTCAATAATCAATATATTTTTCAATATTGATCATGTTGATATATCGTCAGTGGAATTGGATTTATCTTGATAAGAGGATGGTGCGTATCAAAATTGTTTTCATAGAAAATGAAGTATTTTGATCATATTTTTATTAAACTTGATATGCTTATTTATTTAATTTCTCCTTCGATAGTCATCAGAATAACATACTGTCAGTGATGTTAGATTCATATCATGTGTTCATAATATTTGAGGTAGGAGGTATAAATTTCAATCCCATAGTCTTGATTCATTTATCTGTATGCAATTGTAGAAATTTTATGATATAATTAACATCTGTTTTTTTCTATATTCAATTAATTAATTGGGTAAATTAATTAATTTGGGGGGATTGTGAAATTTGGAATACACTACTGGAAATATGACCTTTCCCAACGCTTATATACCAACAGTTTTTAAAAACCGTTGGTATAGGTCCTCTTTCCCAATGGTTTGGCCAAACCATTGGGAAAGCCCACTTTGAGGTCACTTTTCCAAACAGTTTGCCAAAACCATTGGGAAAGGGTATGGATTTCCCAATGGTTTGGACAAACCTTTGGGAAAAGTCTACTTTGTGGCCACTTTTCCCAACGGTTTGGACAAACCATTGGTAAAAGTATACTTTGAGGCCAAACCGTTGGGAAAGGGTGGGTACCTATCCCAAAAGTTTGGCCAAACCTTTGGTATAGGTCTTCCATATACCTACGTTTCTCCTAGAATCAAAGGACCTATACCAACGGTTTTCAAAACCGTTGGAATAGACCTATACCAACAGTTTTGACAATCGTTGGTATAGTTCCTTTGATATTTTATCAAATCTTCTTACCGAGAATATTATATAAATCAAAATTTAAAATAATTATGATAGTACATATATATATTTCTGAAATTATGTTCACAAAAGTCATGTTAGGTAAGTGGTTAGGTCGTTCAATGATAAACTAGAGGTCCTGGGATCTAATCCCAGCAAATGTTTTTTTTTGAAATACATATACCAACGGTTTTATGGAACCATTGATATAGATTTTCATATTACTTATACCAACGGTTTTCAAAACCGTTGGTATAGGTCTATACCAACGGTTTTCAAAAAACCATTGGTATAGACCTATCCCCATGAATTACTTACTAACGGTCCTCCAAACCGTTGGTATAGGCTATACCAACGGTTTGGAGGCCTATACCAATGGTTACAAATTGTTGGTATAGGTTAGTTTTCCAACAGTGATAGAATTGGTTGGTTTAAATAATTAATTGATAGATTAATTATGAGGATTTTGTGATGGTTGAATTGGTTAATTAATTTTTTAATTAATTAATGGTCATGATATGATTAATTAATTTGGTTGGTTTGAATAATTAATTGATGAATTAATTAATTGAAGCAACTTAATTATTTAATTGTTGAACTAAATAATGGAATTGACAGAAAAATTTAATTTATGGATTAATTGAAGGGGAGGTTGAATATTAATTAATTAATTGTGAATTAATTAAATGACATAGACAATTAATTGATGAATTAATTGAAAGGATTGAGTTAGATTAATTAATTGAGGAATTAGTTAATAAGAATAATTTGAATTAATTAATTGGTAAATTAATTAATGGATGTAATGTTATGATTTTTGTGTTACATTAATTAATTAGAGAATTAATTAACGGGAATTGTTGGGTTGATACAATTTAATGAGTTAGGTTAATTATTTGGAAAATTAATCAATGAGGATTATTATGTTATAATAATTGGATGAGTCAGATTAATTAATTAAAGAATTAGTTAATAGATATTATTGTTTTGAAACAATTAAATGAGTTAGATTAATTAATTGGTAAATTAATTAATGAGAATTTTTGTGAAGGCACAATTGAATGAATTAGGTTAATTAATTGATAAATTAATTAATGTGGATGGTTGAGATATTGAATTGAGAAGGTAGAATAATTAATGGTTGAATTAATTAAGAGGTAATGATATTTGTAAGTTTAATAATTAATTATTGAATTAATTATGTGATTTTGAAATAGATCATTCAAGATAATTAATTATAGATTTAATTATAGGATATTGATATTATGAATGAGATAATTAATTGTAGAATTAATTATGAGATTTTGAGTTGTAGATATTGATTAATTAATTGTTAAATTAATTAATGTGATGATATTATTAATTAACTATTGAAAGAATTAATGTGACGATGTGATTAATTAATTGTAAAATTAATTAATGGCAATATGTGATTAATTAATTATTGAATTAATTAATGTAATGATGTAATTAATTAATTGTTGAATTAATTAATGTGGTATTATGATTAATTAATTTCTTGAATTAATTAATGGGATTATGTAATTAATTAATTGTTCAATTAATTAATGTGATGTTATGATTAATTAGTTATTGAATTAATTATAGTAACATTGTGATACCTATGACATGTGATTTTGTGATAAAAGATTAATGTTGATTAATCTTGAATAATGTGATATATGTGATATATGTTCTTGATTGAGATATGGGTTGTGAGATAGGGACTGATGCTCCAATTACTCATGGGGTAATATACATTGCATTCTACACCCAACATGCATGAAAATATTATTTTATAGGACATTGACTGATGCTCCAAATACCCATTGGTTGTGAGACATGGACTGATGCTCCAAATACTCACGAGGGTGGTAGACATGGCATGCTACACCCATTAATTGACATTGGACTATGGTTCCAATTAGAAATAATATTAATTCAATTGAAATAGAAAATGAATGCACGTTGGTTTAAATGAAATATGAATTGATAATATAAAATGGTTCAGACTCCGAAATGGGCCAAAGTAGGTATTGAGATACGGGTTTCCATGGAAACCTGGAGGTTTATGCAGTTAACTAAGGGACAATTGAATAAATGTAAACAATTTAATTTATTACTTGTACTTTATTCTTTGTACAACCGCATACACTGCTTTTGATTGAATTTGTTTTAGACACTGTTGGTGGTGGCCTACTGATTTATACTCACACCCTACTCGGGATGCCTGAATGGTACCCGAATAGACTTTGTTGTTGCAGGACATGACAAGGGAATGAGCCCTGGTTTAGATTTCTATTTGGTGATGAAGCTTGTTTGAGGGAACCAGACATGGTTCAGGACCCACTTGGGAGTTTCTATCCTCTTACATATTTTTTTAACTCTTGATACATATATATAGACATTGCATGTTTACCTTTCAGTTGAGTATTGTATTTCCTGTCTTGGTTTATTCTTGTTACATTTGTACTATTTTGATTATATATGATTCCACTATTTCTTGTTTACTTCCGCTGAAATTTTACTCTGATAAAAAGGGTATAGTCTCCCCATGACTGACTTACCAGACCCTCACTACTAGTTGACATCCTCTATCATACGAGGAGGTGCGCTTGAGGTCATGTGACTAACCAGCTCAGGGAACTGTTGCGTGGCACCCAGGTCGGGATGTTATAGACATGAACATAAAATCACCAATCGGACAAGAGACTCAAATAAATCCAACACCTCTTACCATAATAAAATCCATTTTACTTTAATTCATTTCCCGATCATCACTACCTAGTCTTTTCTAAGAATCACCCCAACTCCCAAGAATCTATCACATACCATGATATCCAATAATTATTTATAAAAAACTATAATTAATTATTAAATTCAATTATAATAATTTATAATTAATTTAAAATTTAATCTAATTAATTTCATTATGAATAACCGCCTAAAATCTCACCGAGTCATCCCTATACACCAAAATCATAACCAACGACATGCTAACGTTCTCTGGTATGATCCCAACACATCCTTTCTTAAAATTCCTAAAAACTAGTATCAATTAAACCATAAATTTAAATTTATGTATGAAAAAACTCCTAATAAATATATGGTTAATCATACCTCAATGAAAAAATGATTGTTAACTTGTTTACATCGTTACAGGACCTCCACTACCAGGAATACATGAAACCCATATGAATATATATTATTTCAACCATTATAAGGTGGAAATAATCATAAGACCGAAATTAGAGAAAAAAATATCAAAGGAAAACATAGGGTTAAGAACAAGGGGGAATAAGAGAGGAGAACACATCTCAAATTAGTGAAGAACGACACCAAAAACACCTCATTCCAATGGGGAGTTGAAGGAGAATAGAGGGAGAGAGTTCCCCTGATCATTCATGCATAAAGGAGGAGGATAAAAGGGATGAGTGGTAAAATATAGAAGGGTAATTTTGGTTATTTATCACATTTTTAATGAAATTTGGTAGGTTTCATGGTTCCAACACATAGTTTTTCATGTTGTGTGCCAACTGTGAATATGGAGCTATCTGAGCAAACACACTTCACACATTTTTCCCACACAATTTCCAAACAGTATGCCAACCATGCAAAACAATTCTATAATAGAACTTTATATTTTTCATGGATTGTCTACAACGATGTGAAAAATGTGCACTATACCCCTAAAAAATACCAAGATATACAGTTTGTCCACATTATTTCTCCAAATTGTGCACCAATCATGCATGAGGCTGAATACCTTTAAAATTTACAAAATTCAACATGAAGCTCCCAAGCCTCAACTAAGCACCTGAGTCACATTTAGGACCTTGATCCCTATCCAAAAACATATAATTATGCTTATACAACCTTTATAATTAAAATATGAATCTAAAATTTCAAACTGATACATACCCTAGAATTTCAAAAAAGTAAATTTCCATTAAAATTCAAAACTCAAAAAAGATAAGGTTTTTACAACCTCCCCATTATAGCACTTATTATCCATGAGAAGCCTCTAGGGTCACTCAATTAATAAACCTAACCTATCCCAACTATCAATTCATGATCAATTTCTATGTTCCATCCCTAAATTCTAAATGATCTTCAACTACATAACTCTAAACACTAATCCCAGACACATTAGCATTTCCTATAAAATCCCAATACGATCCTCAAAAAACCTCAAGAATTTTATAAACAAAGTTCTCAATGTGGTTTCCATATCACCACATCTAATCCATAAAAATCACCAGTTGGTACTCATTTGGATGAATTTTCCAAAAACAGTATGCCTCACCTGGCGCTGTATCACTGCATAATTTTCTCACGATACCCTAACACCTAAAGGAATTATGGAACCATCTGAACACCCACATCAGAGTTTGAACCTGATTAGGGGTGTAATTACACAGTTTGATCCTTAATTGGTGCATCCAATCAACACTCTTTACCCATGATCACTAATGTGTCGTCAACCCTTTCAACATAAGTGTTATATATCCTCGATTGATAAGATGCTCCCCACCATAGGAGTATCCTTATCATCACTTCATTATATCGAAACATCTAATCTCTACCACCCATGTTCTATCTATTATCGAGTGTAATAACTAGGCATGATCACCCCACTAATACTTGATCATTAACATAATACACAATTCACCAAGTTCTAAGATAGTGCTCAACCACACTCATCGATCTCCAAACACCAAAGTTTCAATACATAATTTTTCCCAAGACTTATGGTGCTCACCACCATTGTAATTGTCTATTGAAAACAAACCTCAAGTGGTATAACCCATGAAATCATTGAAATTAATGTCAAAGGGTTCAATCCACAAACCCATCAGTATACATATGGTTACTTGATCCCAAAATCCATATCTATCCATGATCACACCAAAAGAATATTTTATAAAGAATCCATGATATACCTGCTGAGAACAAGAATAAACATCCTGAGTCACTCCCATCCAACCATTGAAAATCAAATAAACTGTCCTACACAGGCATCAATTTCTCTCTAAAAACCACATCACAAATTCAAGTCACATCACACTCATAAACCTCACTTGGAAGTTTCCAAATAAATATGATACACAAGCCAAGTAGAAAATTCAAGTATCCGAGTCACTCCTTACCAAAACACAAAATAAAAACAAACACAATTTACATGGTACTGGTTGCTTTCATTAAAAAGTCAATTAAAAAAATTTCACACATTCTAAAAACTACCTAAATTTTCAAATCACCCCTTGGAATCCAAGGGTTTTCACCAAAAACTAAAATCTCAATATCCATGGCCTAGCTGGTCCCTTCCTTGAAAAATGATTCTATATTAAAAAAACACTTTTCAATTCAATTTCAAAAACCATTTTCCTTACATTTTTCCACAAATGCTAAAAGTACCAACCATTTCAAAATTGGAGGCTCCCTAATCCATTTCAAGAAAAACCAAATTATAAAAACCATTTTCCCACACCTTGTGCCACCACACATGTTTTCTTTTCAAAACCATTTTTTTCACAAAAACCAACCATACAAAAAGTTTGTTTTCCTATGGCGGTCAAACAAGCACATCACAATTATAATAAATCAATTAACCACTTTGATTATATATTAATCAAATCACCCATTCTAATTTAATTGAGAAAATATAGATTATATTATAATTTATTCTATTAATAATTGATTCTGATGAGGCATCATGCCAAACAACATATCCTATAGGCACGTGTATCATGCTTTAAGAATTACACTACCATGATGCTTGAAAAAATCACTGGTTCCTAGACGATCCCTATGACTCCTCCCGAGTCTCACCCATAATACCTTGGGTTTCTTAGTCTAAACCAACACCTTATTCATCATAGAGTTACAAGTCTTGAAACTAGACATCCCTGGGAAACAAGGGTTTATATCAATGTAATGCTAGCCAGTTATATGATCATTCTACCTCCTAAGTCCCAAAAACGTAACTCCATTACTAACCAACACTATTCTATCCCAAAAAAATCTCTAATACCACTTTTTCATGCCCCATATTGTAATTACATAATGGTTCCCATGCGGGGATGCAACTTGAACTCAGATGCACCTTCACTACTACAAAATAGGCCTTTAATAGCACTAAAAATAGTCTTTATTAGTTCTAGAGAAGTGCTGACTATCATAGAAATATTAAAAGCCTTATAATTTTATCAGGACTAAAAAAGTGATGATAAAGGGGCATTTTATAGTGTGTTGTAATAACACAGTGCAAAAATAGTATAGTGTATAGTAACAAGGCACCGTAACACCATAAACACCACTAGATTTAAAAAAATCAAGTACCAATACAAAATTTAAATGAAATGAAATTTACAACATAGATACAAGAAAGAAACAATATATTATAGACATTTCAAACATTGGTTTATACAATTACATAAGTAAAAATTATTACATACAATAAAAAACATCAATGTTACTTTATCCTTTGATCCTAACCCCAACTCATTCTATTTACAAACAAAACACCCCTGATCGAGCAAAAGAACTCACCTTTATAAGAAAAAAATTCTTATATTAGTAATAATATAAAGAAATAATTAAAAAAGTGTTAATTTTAAACTAAATTTTGAGTCATATTAGGAACACTATATATCAGATTGAGTTGTGGTTGATTCTTGCACATCACACCATTTCTTTTTTGTCTTCAAGCATTATATCTATGAAAAACAATTAAATAATTATAAGATAAAAATTATAAGTAAATAAATAAATTAATAGTAGATATAATGATGATAAAATAATATAGGATCGTTTTCTCGGTTTTAGCGATGTGATGTGTGTTTTAAAATAAAATGAAACTTATATATTGAAAATATTGAGTCATAACGATCACACTGTGCATTGGATTTAGGTTAAGATGATTCCTAAACATCCCAAATGAATTATGCATCATTTTTCTAAAGTATCAAAACAATTCAAATGCATTTTCTCAGTTTTGAGCACACCACTTTTCTTTTTTACTAAAATGTAATTTTAAACTAGAAGCACACACTTTGACTCATACTGATCACATCATGTAATATTTTTATGTGAGACTAATTCCCACATGTCACAAATGACTTATGAATCATTTTCTTAAATTATTCAGATAATATGAGCGTGTTTTCTCTATTTTCAGTGAGTGAAACTTTTTGAACTAAAATGTCAATTTTAAACTAATAATAAACACTTTAAGTCATTGTATCAAATTGAGGTATATATGATTCTTACACAAAAAAATGACTTATGGATCATTTTCCTAAAGTATCAAACCAATTTGAACGTGTTTTCTCTGTTTTGAGTTGGCTAATTTTCTTTTTTAATAAAATTATGCCAATTTTAAATGAAAAGATAAACTTAGAGTTATACTAATCACACTATGCATTAGATTGAGATTTGGATGATTATTACATGTCTCAAATGAAATATGGATCATTTTAAGTATTAAAACAATCTGAATTCATTTTCTCAGTTTTGAGTATGTCACTTGTTTTTTTTACTAAAATGTAATTTAAACTAGAAACATAGAGCTTTAATCATACCAATCACATTGTTTATCGATTTGATGTGATAATAATTCCAACATGTCAAAAATTATTTATGAATTGTTTTTATAAATTACTAAGACAATACAAGAACATTTTCTTAGTTTCTAGTGAGTGACACTTTTTGAACTAAAATATCAATTTTAAATTGATAACAGACACTTTGAGTCATACCAAGAAAATAATTTATTATATTGATGTGTGGTTGATTCCTACACATCAAAAAATGATTTATAGATCATTTTACTAAAGTATAAAAACAATTCAAATGTATTTTCTTGGTTTTTATTAGGTTATTTGTCATTTTTACTATAATTGATGCCAATTTTATATAAAAAAAATACATTTGGAGTCATACTAGTCATAATGTGCATCAGATTGAGGTAAGGATGACTCCTAAATATATCAAATGACTTATGGATAATTTTATTAAAGTATAAAGACAATCCAAATTCGTTTTCTCACTTTTTGAGTACATCACTTGTCTTTTTCACTAAAAGGTCATTTTAAACTAGAAACCTGCACTTTGAATCATATTGGTCACATCATGTATTAATTTTAAGTGATACTAATTCCTACACATCACAAATAATTTTTGAATAATTTTAATAAATTATCAAGACAATATGAGTGTGTTTTCTTGGTTTTTAGTGAGTGACACTTTTTGAACTAAAATGTCATTTTAAACTAATAATGGACACTTTGAGTCATAACAGGAAAATCGTACATAATATTGAGGTGTGTATTATTCCTATATGTACAAAAGGACTTATGGATCATTTTAAAAAATAATAAAAAAACCTGAATGCATTTTCTTGGTTTTGAGTAAGTCAGTCTTTTTACTAAAATTGATGTCAATTTTAAATAAAAAGACACAATTTGAGTCATACCAGTCACACTGTGCATTAGATTAAGGTTTAGATGATTCCTACATGTCTTAAATGGTCCATGGATCATTTTAATTAAGTATCAAGACAATATGAATGTGTTTTATTGGTTTTGAGTACATTAATTTTCATTTTTACTAAAATGTCATTTTAAATTGAAAATATACACTTTGACTCATACCAGTCACATCATGTATTAGTTTGACATGAGAAATCTTCTTACACATCAAAACTGATTTATGAATCATTATAATAAATTATTAAGAAAATATGAGTGATTTTTCTTATTTTTTAATGAGTGACACATTTTAAACTAAAATGTCAATTTTATAATGATAAAGGACACTTTGAGTAATACCGGGCATATAATGCATTGGATTAGGGTTTTAATGATTTATACACATAAAACATGATTTATGGATAATTTTCCTAAAGTATCAAAACAATACTAATGTGTTTTCTTGGTTTTGAGTAGGTCACTTTGTCTTTTTTACTAAAATTGATGTCAATTTTAAATAAAAAGACACACTTGGAGTCATACTAGTCACACCGTGCATAAAATTAAGGTGATACAGATTCATATAAAATTACTTATGGAACATTTTAATAAAGTATAAAAACAATATGAATATGTTTTATTTTTTTAGTACATAACTTGTGTTTTTTACTAAAATGCAATTTTAAACTAGAAACATGAAATTTGAATCATACCGATTACATCATATATTGGTTTGATGTGTGACTGATTCCTATATGTGAAAAATGATTTCTATATCATTTTCCTAAATTATCAAGATAATACAGACACATTTTATTGGTTTTCAGTGAGTGACACTTTTTGAACTAAAATGTAAATTTTAAACTGATAATTGACACTTTGAGTCATACCGGTCACATCATGTTTCAGATTGAGGTGTGGTTAAAAAATAAAAGTCAAAAATTACTTATGTATCTTTGTCTTAAATTATAAAAACAATATGAATATGTTTTTGCAATTTTGAGTATGTTAGTTTTAATGAACCGACCCCAATTTTCTAGAGCCGATGCCTTATCTTATTAGATTGGAATATAAATAAGGAATACGCATTCTAAAGGACAAAATAGTTTAGTAGTTTTTAAATAAAGATACATAAATAAGTTCAACATTACAACTTGAAAGGAAAAATAACATAAAAACTTCTTTTTTATCACACATAATCTCCTAGATTATCCTTGCAAGTCATTCATAATATACTTATTCACAACCTAGGGAAAATAAAACTTGTGAAAGGGGTGAGTTCAGATGCTCAGTAAGGGTAAATAATATAGAGGAAGAAAATATAAACACTAGGAGTTATAAATAAGTAAAACTTCATTCCTTTAAAAATATAATTGAGCATAATATGGAAGGAATAAAAACTGATTAAATAATTCCATAAAACATAACCATGGATATTATAATATTTGAATAATCACATGGAATATCAATATATAGTCTCATAATGGGGGAATGGATAATTCCGGACATTCTGGAATATACCATCAAGGCCTCGGCTAAGACATCTAAAAATGATTAAGACCTCGTCCAAAACCATATCTAAAAATGGGCAAGGCCTCAGCCAAGTCCATATCTGTTTCGTCTCATGATACCTACCAATTCATCGAGGAGATATATAGGTCCCTAAATATTAATTTCTAAGTCCAATTCATTCCTCATATGAACGGGGATAAACTTAAACAATATATACATTAATATTGAAACTAACATATGAAATGTGAATGACTTTCCCCAAAATAAACACTAACAATTCAAAATAAAATGGTGAATGGTTTAAAGATAGAAAATCTATAGTCAAAATAATCATAAACCATTAAATACAATATGGTAGATGTTATTATAAAATATTAGTCCCAATTATACATAAGATTCAACAAGAGTGTTGAAATAGACAAAATTACTCTTAAAAAATCATTGAGTAATTCTTGAGATAAATACTCTTTTACATTGAAACAGAGTTATTTTGAAAAAATATTTTTATAAAACCAAAATTGAAATAATATAGTTTTCTAAAAAATAAAATTATTTATTTTATAAAAATAATGTTTACTAAAAAAATATTATAGAGTGCCCTTGAAAATAGGTAAGAATTCAAGAAATTTCCTTGAATCGGGCTTGTAGTTCGGGAAGAATTTTTGAATGATCCTTTTAAAACATGTATCTCTCCATAAAATAAAGAAGGATTATGGTTGGTACAAATATATAGAATATTAAAACAGAAATTATGATTAGTAAATATGAATAAATAAGAATTTATTTTGGATTAAGAAAGATAAAGAGTAACCTGAAAGAAAATTGAGATTCGGGTAGAAAACCCTTACCTTATGTCAGAATATGTTCTTATCTTGAAATTAATGTCCTGTAATATGAAATTATACTTATTAATAACTTAATTAAGAACATATTATACATTTATTTGATTTATTATAATTTTATTAAGTTCATTTATGGTTGTTTTTATGGGTTAAGAGATTCAATATCATTATTTGTGAGTGCTCGTTTCATTAGTTTTCATGATCGGTTCGCTTGTATGGAAGTTAATGTAAAATGATAAATAAATTAGAGAATTGATGTTATATTTTATTATTTTTCATACATAAGGTTAAATTATAATATAGGTCATTCAGTTACTTTGTGTGAGTATGAATCATTAGATGAAATTTTAATGATAAATGCTTGGATTAATTTGGTGGTTTTTCGGTCAGCACGAACTCATTTTTTATAAATTAAAAACATGTGTAAAAAATGATTAAAAAAAATTAAATAGGATATATTATATATATTATGATCTGTTTAAACTATAAAAATGGTTTCATGACCAAAATTGAAGATGGAAATACAAGTTGAAAACCCGTCGTCCTTGAATTAACACATCTCAGATGGCATTTTCATTTTTAGTATAAATGGCGGGGAAAGGAGAGACGATGAGAAATTATTCCATTATCATAACAAAATTCATTTACATGTATGTTATTGGAGTTATAATAACATTTTTAGGAAAGTATGTGGGTAAATAAAAATAAATAAGAAAATAAAAGAAATGAAAATCGAAATTTACCTCTTGAATTTATCTTCCTTGAGAGCCTATTTAGGGGAGATGATTTGGTATTTTGAAGGGAAAAAGGACTTATGGAAATGGGGAGGATCTTAGGATTATATTTTTGTAGAATTTAGATAAGGCACAAGGCTTGAGAGGAATTACGAGAAAAGGGAGCGAGGGGTGATTTTTATAGTGGAGGAGAGAAGGGGTTTTCCATCATTTTAATCATTATTTTATTATTTTTGTTCAAGACTATGAATAGTATTTATTTATGTGTAAGTACATGTGAGTTTGAACCAATGGTCATTTACATCATCCATGAATCAAGCATGATGGAGAAATTCATTTATTTTTCATATTTCATAAATTATCGAATTTCACTATTCACAAAAGTCAAGTATTTTGGAAAAATACCAAAAATTCACCCTAACCATTTTTAGATATGTATAATTCAAAAATGAACTCCATTGTATCGAAATAGTTTTCTAAATAATAAAAATTTAATTTTTAAATAAAATCATTATTTACTTGAAAAATACATATTTTAAATTTAAAACTGCTTTTATAATACTTTTAAAAATTAACTAAGGTCTCATAAAATTATACTAAAATAATAGGAAAAAAATATTTATTGAAGAACAAATTTTATGAAAATTAATTTTATTTTAAATAAATAAATAAATTTAAAATTGCAATTAAATATTTATTATTCACAAAAATATTAACATTTAATTATTAATTTTTAAAATATTCAATCTTATGTATATGGTGCTTAGATTTTATTTATACTCACATGGGAAAGGTTACTATTCAAAAGGGTACATTATTATTCATAAGGTTAAGTTACTATTCACAAGGGTAAGTTACTATTCATAAAAAATATAAGTTTTTCCTATCAGACTCAAAATATCTTACTGATGGCAACCGTTCATGTCAGTTTTTTCAAAATTCAAATCACAGAAGTGGAAAAATTATATCTAACGACCTGGTTATAACTATAACTTATAAATATCAAAGTGTTTGTTTCACATAGACTCAGTGTTGAATGCATATTTATTTGTAAAACCTTGAGGTGTTACATTATCCCTTCTAACAAAAATTTCATCCTCAAAATTTCCAGAATGTTAAGTCATAAAAAGATTTTAGTAGGTCTTCATCATAAGTTCCTTAGTCTACCACGTTACCTCTTCAATTTTTTGATTTTTACAAAGTACCTTTACCAGCCGAGTCGTCCCATTCTTCAATTCCTATTATTTAGTGTCCAAAATCCTAATGGTCTCTTCATAATAATATAAGTCGGGTTCCAACTCTATACCTTCAGAAGTGAGGACATGCGTTGGGTTTGGCTTGTAATTTCTCAATAACGAGACATAAAACACATTGTGTACCTTAGAAAGGCTTGAAGACATTTCCAAATGATGATCCACATCTCAAATTCTCTCCATAATTTCAAAAGGGCCTATGTACCTGGGGACCAATTTCCTTTTCTTTCCAAATCTTATAACACCCTTCCATAGAGGTACTTTCAAGAAAAAGTGATCTCCCTCTTGAAATTCCAAATCTCTCCTTCGATTATCAACATATCTATTTTTATTACTTTGAGATGCTTTGATATGGGTTTGAATAGTCTTTACCTTTGCTCTTGTTTCCTCCACAATTTCCAGGCCTACAAGCTTCCTTTCACCAACTTTATCACAATATGTTGGTACATGATATCTCTTTCTGTACAATGCTTCATATGGTTCCATTTGAATACTATAATGGAAACTATTATTATAAGAAAACCCCAAAAAAGGTAAATACTAGTCCCACATACCTTGAAATTCGAGCTATCATGATCTCAACATGTATTCTAAAGTTTGGATCATCCTTTCAGACTGCCTATCAGTTTGGGGGTGATAAACAATACTCAAATGAATCTTAGTTTCCAAATATTTCTGAAGGATTTTCTAGAATTTCAATGTAAACCATGGATAATGATCATACACTATTGATATAGGTGCTCCGTAAAGTCTCACAACTTCATTGATATCGAGTATAGAAAGGCTCTCTAGTGAAAAATCCTCCCCTATAGTGAGGAAATGTGCAGATTTTGTAATTCGATTAATAATTACCCATATTGCACCATTATTTCTTGGAGTTTTGGGTAATTCAATGAAAAAATCCATGGTGATGTCATCCCATTTTCATGTAATAATATGTATAGGTTTCATGACTCTTCTAGGATGTTGTCTTTCAGCCTTCACTATTTGATAGACTAAACATGTTGATACATAATCAACAATTTCCCTCTTCATGTTATCCTACTAGAAATGTTCCTTCAAATCTCAACACATATTAGTACTACCAGGATGTATAGAGAAATTCTAACTATGGGAATCATCCAATAATTCCCTTTTTAGATCGAGTATCACTTGAACACAAATCCTCTTCCCAAATTTCATAATTCCATCTTCATATATGAAGTCTTGAAACTTACCATCATTCAAAGAATTAATTTTCTTTTGAAGATTCTCATCATCATGCCGAGAAAATTTAATCCTTTCTAATAAATATGGTTGGAAAACCAATTGAAAAAGTAATGATATTTCACCTTGTTTGATAATCCCCCTGTCCATCCTTACTAGATCCATAATTATAGGATCTCTTTCAATCCTCATTTTGTTTAAAACTCTACGATCCTTCCTGCTCAATGCATTAACTACCTCATTTACCTTTCTCAGGAGGTAGTGTATGGAACAATAATAATCCTTGAGTAGTTTGAGACATCACCTTTGCCTCATGTTGAGTTATTTATGTGAGAAGACATATTTCAAGATCTTATGATCTGTATATATCTCACATCTTTCACTATAGAGATAATATCTCCATATCTTTAGAGAAAAAATTACAACTTCTAACTCAAGATCATGAGTATGATAGATTTTTCATGAATTTTTAACTTCCTTGATGTATAAGCAATAGCTCTATCATTCTGTATAAGGACACAACCAAGTCTTTTCTTTGATGCATCACTATAGATCACAAACCCATCATTACCTAGTGGTAAAGTTAGGATCAAATCATTCACTAATATCGTCTTTAATTTTTTGAAACATTCCTTACATTCTTTTGTCCATACAAACTTAACCCCTTTATGAGAAATCTTGGTTAATGAGTTTCCTAATTAGGTGAAGTTCTGAATGAAACAATAATAATAACCTTCTAATCCAATAAAACTATATACATCGGTTATGTTCATTGGTGTAGGAAATTCCTCAATAGCCATTGTCTTCGTAGGATCAATGAATTTTCCATCCTTAGATACAATATAGTCAAGAAAAGAAAATGATTGAATCCAAAATTCACTCTTTATAAACTTCCCATATAATTTATTTCTTCTAAGAGACTTCAAAATAATGCACAAGTAATTTTCAGGATCTTTGTAGCTTTTGGAGTATACCAAGATATCATCAATAAATAACACAACAAATTAATCAAGATATTCCTTGAAAATACTATTCATTAGATCCATGAAAACATAGAGTGCATTAGTCAATCCAAAAGGCATTATTATAAACACATAATGCCCATACCTAGTTCGAAATACTGTCTTTGAAATATCTTCCTTCCTCACATGCAACTGATGATATCCACATCAATGGTAAATTTTCGAAAAATATTGGGCTTTATGAAGTTGATCAAATAAATCATCAATTCAAGGTAGGGAATACTTGTTATTTATTGTAATAGAATTGATCTCTCTATATTCAACACATAACCACATAGATCCATCCTTCTTCTTGACAAAAAGAACAAGTGATCCCCATGGAGAAACACTAGGGTGGTAAAATCCTTTATCACTTAATTCCTCTAGTTGTTTCTTCAGGTCTAATAATTCCACAGTGGTCATTTTATAAGGATTCTTTGATATAGGTCTTGATATAGGAATTAAATAAATTGAGAACTCAACTTCCCACTCTAGAGGATGTCTAGGTAAATCCTCTAGAAACACATCAACATATTCGTGCCCAGTAGGTACGTCCTCTATTTGAACATTCCCTTCATCACCCATAGATATTGCATTCTATTCATTTATAATAATTGAATTTATTAGAACTACTAGGGGTAGATCAAGATGCGAATCCAATGGTGAGGTTTCTGCTCTAAAGATAAGGGATTGTACACCGTTCTAAAAAATTGTAACTTCCTTCTTCTAGCAATTTATTTTTGCATCATAATTTGAAATCCAATCCATACCAAGGATTATATCAAAGTCGATCATGGGTATGATGATAAGATTTGAAACTAAGGTATGTTTATGTGTCATAAGGGGGATTGATCAACACATCTTTGTTGTAATGATACTTTCCTTAGGAGTTTTTACTGACAACTCCTTTATTAAATCAAATTGGAAATATCTAATTTTATTGGTAAACTAGGAAGATATAAAGGAATGTGATGATCCAAAATCAAATAAAGCATTGGCTAAGTTTTAGGAAATGATTAAAGTACCCACCACTACATTATTAGGAACTTTAACCTCAGTATTTGTGACAACATAAGCTTATCAATGCTCCCTTGGCCTTTTCTAAGGCCCATTTACTTGAAGATTTGGACAATCATTAGCATAGTGCCCCATCTACATAAAATTATAGTATCTAACATTGATAGATTCTTTTTTTCTCTTAAAATCATGAGATTGGTGGCCCTTTTCTCAACACTTATAATGGAATAATTTTCCTTTTAATTAGGATTCAGGGTGCTTCCTTCCACAAGTATCACATGTTTGCAGACTCTTTTTTATTCTTCCCTTTATCCATTCTTTCCTCCACCACCCTCTTCTTCTCTTGTTTTCCCTTAAAGTAATAAGATTTAGAGAATTATTTCTCTATCTTGATATCATATGAGATGATATCTTTATACAATGAGAAACTTTGGGCGACTATTTCCCTTTAGATTAATGGTTTTAAACCATCAAATAATTGATCAATATTTCTCCTTAGATTACATATGTAGTTCGGGGCATACATTGATAACCTTGTGAAGTTAGATTCACAATTTTCAACATTAACATCCTATTTTTTCCTAATATTCAAAAACTGTCTTTCTGTATCAACCCTCTGTTCAGAAGGGTATTATTTTTATAATAAAATTTCTATGAAATCCCTCCATTTAGTTTCTTATATTTCTTCCTCCTCCTTTGTGTTTTGAATTAATGACCACCATTGATCTGAATCTCCTGATAGATGATAAACCCCCATGAAAAACTTCTTTATTTTGTTACATCCCAAAGTGAGAAATATATTCTCTAAATAACTTATCCACTACTCTACTATGAATGGGTTTGTAGTCCAATTGAATGATGGAGGCTGTTGTCGCATAAATGAGTCTAACATTTCTCCTTTACATTATGGATCCGAATACTCTATACGAGTAAGGTTATTATTCATAACATGAGTAAACTCTCTTAGTATAGTTATAAGTTGCTCAGAACCAGTCACGACACCATATTAAACATCATTATCTTAAATCAAATGGAAATACCTAAATGGGATACACACATTCATACGGTTTCCATTCCTTCCACTAGGCACCATTTCTAAATAATGTCATACACTAGACCAGGTTATGAATCATAACATATAATATCAACTTAGAAAAATAATTAAAATAAATTGAAATCCTATCCATATCTAATATCATAATCATGGTTTCTTTGAATAAAAATTTACATTTAATTCCTTCATAATGGTTTGTAAATAAAACATGAATTATCCTAAGCATATCCCCTGGATGTGTCAAAACAGGTGTGTAGTATGACCCATTGTCAAGTACCAGGATACCACGGGTCAAGCCTAAAACTCCTTGTCGGAGTTGTTACTCCTAAGTACATCTATGCCAGAACCACACCCACTTGTAGTATCTAGAGAGGGATGTATTTTCTAGAAAGATCCACATAATCTATTCCTGACCAAAATTACAAGATGTTCTTATATGTTTATCCACATATACTGTCTTAGGGTTTTGTTCCCTAATATATGTTTTCTAAATATAGTTTACAAGTTTTCTACTAAACTTCCTCTAATATCAACTGTAAGGAACTAACCCTAGAAGCCTAGAGCTGGTGCCTTATCTTATTACATTGGCATATAAATAAGGAATACGCATCCTGAAGGACCAAATATTTTAGCAGTTTTGGAAATATAGATACATAAATAAGTTTAACATTACAACTTGAAAGAAAAAACAACATAAAAACTTATTTTGTATCACACATAATCTCCTATATTATCCTTAAAATTCATTCATAATATATTTCTTCACAACCTGTGGAAAATAAAACATGTGAAAGGGGTGAGATAAGCCTATTATTATGGGTAAATAATACAACGGAAGAAAGTATAAACACTATTCATGATGAATAACAAAAAATTCAAGCCTTTAAAAATATACTTGAGCATAATATGGAAGGAAAAAAACTGATTAAATAATGCCATAAAACATAACCATGAATATTCTACTAGTCGATTAATCACATGGACTATCAATATATAGTTTCGTAATGAGGGAAATCATAATTATGGAAATTCTAGAATATACCATCAAGGCCTCGACCAAGACATCTGAAAATTATTAAGGCCATAGCCAAAACCATATCTGAAAATGGGAAAGGACTTGGCCAAGTCCATATCTGTTTCATCTCATGAGACCTACCAATGCATCGAGGGGATATATTAGGCCCCATCCATTACTTTAGAATTCCAATTTATTCCTCATATGAATGGTGGAAAACTTAAACTATATATAAATTCATATTGATACTAACATATGAAATGTAAATGACTTTCCCCAAACATAAACACTAACCATTTGGAATAAAATGGTGAACAGTTTCAAGATAGTACCTACATATTCAAACTAATAATTAAACATTAAATAAAATATGGTATTTGATATCATAAAATTTTATTCCCAATTATACATAAGATTCAACAAGTGTGTTGAAATAGACAAAGTTACTCTTATAAAATTATTGAGTAATTCTTGAGATAAATACTATTTTACTTTGAAAAGAAGAGTTATTTTGGAAAGATATTTATATAAAAATATAAGTGAAATAATATATTTTTCTTATAATAAAATGAGTTATTTTATAAAAAATTTGGTTGGTTAATATATATTATATAGTTTCCTTGAAAATAGGTAAGAATTCGAGAAATTCCCTTGAATCGGGCTTGTATTTCAGGAGGAATTTTTGAAAGAATATTTTGAAACATGTATCTCTCCATAAAATAAAGAAGGATTATATTTGGTACACATATATTTAAAATTTAAAAATAATTTATGATGAGTAAATAAGAATAAATAAAAATTTATTTCTGATTAAGAAAGACAAAGAGTAACCCGAAAGAAAATGGAGGTTTAGGTAGAAAACCCTTACCTTATATCCGAATATGTTCTGTTATTGAACTTAATGTCAAGGAATATGAAATTATAATTATTAATTACTTAATTAAGAACCTATTAGATATTTATTTGATTTATTATAATTTTATTAAGTTAATTTATGGTTGTTTTTATGGGTTAATAAATTCAATATCATCTTTTATGAGTGCTCGTTTCATTAGTTTTCATGATCAGTTCACTTGTATAGAAGTTAATGTAAAATGAGAATTGAATTCATTTTATATTATATTAATGTTAATACATAATTTTAAATGATCATATAAGTCATTTTGTTACTTTGGGTGAGGATGAATCATTAGATGAAATTTTAATGATAAACGCTTGGATTAATTAGGTTTTTTTTCGGTCACCACGAACACATTTTGTTCTATAAATTAATACCATCTGTACAAAATGATTCTAGAAAATTAAATAGGATATATTTGATATATTATGATCTGTTTAAACCATAAAAATGGTTTCATGACCAAAATTGAAGATGGTAATAGAAGTTGAAAACCCTTCGTCCTTGAATTAACACATCTGAGATGGTATCTTCATTTCTAGTATTAAAGGCGAGGAAAGGAGAGACGATGAAAAATTATTCCATTATCATAATAAAATTCAAGTAAATTTAAGTTATTGGAGTTATAAATTTTTTTTGAGGAAATTAGGTGGGGAAATAAAAATAAAGGAACTTGAAAGAAAATAAAAGAAATGAAAATCAGAATTTACCTCTTGAATTTATCTTCCTTGAGAGCCTATTTAGGGGAGTGGATTTGGTATTTTGAAGGGAAAAAGGACTGATGGAAATGGGGAGTATATTGGGAGTATATTTTAGTAGAATTTATACAAGTCACAAGTCTTGATAGGAGTGAAGAGAAAAGGGAGTGCGGGGTGATTTTTATAGTGGAGGAAAGAAGGGGTTTTCCATCATTTTAATAATTATTTTAATATTTTGGATAAAGACTTTGAATATTATTGATTCATGTGACTCAAAATAGTAATAAGTATATGTGAGTTTGAAACAATAGTCATTTACATCATCCATGAATCAAGCATGATGGATAAATTCATTTATTTTTCATATTTCATAAATTATCGAATTTCACTATTCACAAAAAATTCAAGCATTTGGGAAAAATACCCAAAATTCACCCTAACCATTTTTAGATATGTAGAATTCAAAAATGAACTCCATTGTATCAAAATATTATTCTAAATAATAGAAATTTAATTTTTAAATAAAATAATTATTTACTTGAAAAATATATATTTTAAATTTCAAACTGATTTTATAATACTTTAAAAAATTAACTGAGGTATCATAAAATTATACTAAAATCATAGGAAAAAAATATTTATTGAAGAAAAAATTTAATGAAAATTAATTTTATTTTAAATAAATAAATTAATTTAAAATTGAAATTAAATATTTATTACTCACAAAAAATATTAACATTTAATTATTAATTTTTAAAATATTCAATCTAATTTATATAGTGCCTAGATTTTATTTATACTCACATAGGAAAGATTACTATTCAAAAGGGTACATTATTATTCATAAGGGTAAGTTACTATTCAAAAAAAAAAAAATAAGTTAGCCCTATCAGACTCTAAATGTCTTACTGATCGCAACCGTGCATGTCAGTTTTTTCAAAATTCAAATCACAGAAGTGGAAAAATTATATCTAATGACCTAGTTATAACTATATCTTATAAATATCAAAGTGTTTGTTTCACATAGACTCATTTTTGAATGCATATTTATTTGTAAAACCTTGAGGTATTACATTATCTCCTCTTACAAAAATTTCATCCTCATAATTACTAGAATGTTAAGTCATAAAAAGATTTCAGTTGGTTTTCACCATAAGTTCCTTAGGCTCCCACATTACCTCTTTAATTTTTTTATTTTTACAAAGTACCTTTACCAGCCAAGTCGTCCGATTCCTCAATTCCTGTTATTTAGTGTATAGAATCCTGACAGGCTCTTCACAATAAGATAAGTCGAGTTCCAACTCTATACCTTCAGAAGTGAGGACATGCGTTGGTTTTGGCTTGTAATTTCTCAATAATGAGACATAAAACACATTGTGTACCTTATAAATGCTTGGAGGAATTTCCAAATGATAATCCACATCTCAAATTCTCTCCAGAATTTCAAAAGGGCCTATGTACCTGGGGCCTAGTTTCCTTTTCTTTCTTAATCTTATAACACCCTTCCATGGAGATACTTTCAAGAAAATGTGATCTCCCTCTTGAAATTCCAAATCCTTCTTTCAATTATCAACATATATCTTTTTCTTATTTTGATATGATTTGATATGGGTTTGAATAGTCTTTACCTTTGCTCTTGTTTCCTTCAAAAGTTTTGGTCCCACAAGCTTCCTTTCACCAACTTTATACCAATATGTTGGTGTATGATATCTCTTTCCGTGCAATACTTCATATGGTTCCATTTGAATATTGGAATGGAAACTATTATTATAAGAAAACTCCACCAAAGGTAAATACTAATCCCACATACCTTGAAAGTTGATCTAGGATGATCTCAACATATATTCTAAAGTTTGGATCATCCTTTCAGACTACCTATCAGTTTGGGGGTGATAAATAGTACTCAAATGAAGCTCAATGTCCAAATATTTCTGAAGACATTTCTATAATTTCAATGTAAACCATGGATAATGATCATACAATATTGATAGAGGTGATCCATGAAGTCTCACAACTTCATTGATATAGAGTAGAGAAAGAATTTCCAGTGAAAAATCCTCCATTATAGTGAGGAAATGTGCAGATTTCATAAGTCGATCAACAATTACCCATATTTCACCATTATTTCTTGGATTTTTGTGTAATTAAATGAAAAAATCCATGGTGATGTCATCCCATTTTCATGTAAGAATATGTAGAGGTTTCATGGCTCTTCTAGGATGTTGTCTTTTAGCCTTCACCTGTTGATAGACTAAACATGTTGATACATAGTCACCAATTTCCCTCTTCATGTTATCCCACCAGAAATATTCCTTCAAATCTCAATACATCTTAGTTCTACCAGGATGTATATAAAAATTCTAACTATGGAAATCATCTAATAGCTCCCTTTTTAGCTCAGGTATCACTTGAACCCAAATCATCTTCCCAAATTTCATTATTCCATCTTCATATATGAAGTCTTAAAACTTACCATCATTAACAACATTAATTTTCTTTTGAATATTCTTGTCATCAGGCTAAGAACATTTTATCCTTTCTAATAAAGATGGCTGGGAAACCGATTGAAAAAGTAATGATATTTCACCTTCTTTGATAATCCCCGTGTCCATCCTTAATATATCCATAATTATAGGATCTCTTTCAATCCTCATTTTGTTTAAAACTCCATGATCCTTCCTTCTCAATGCATCAAATACCTTATTTACCTTTCCTATGAGGTAGTGTACAAAAAAATAATAATCCTTGAGTAGTTTGAACCATCACCTTTTCCTCATGTTGAGTTTTTATGTGAGAATATATATTTGATGCTCTTATGATCTGTATATATCTCACTTATTTCACCATAGATATAATAAATCCATGTCTTTATAGAAAAAATTATAGATGCTAACTCAATATCATGAGTATGATATTTTTTTTCATGAATTTTTAACTGCCTTGATGTATAGGCAATAACTCTATCATTCTGTATAAGGACACAACCAAGTCTTTTCTTTGATTCATCACTATAGATCACAAACCCATAATTCCATGATGGCACTGTTAGGATCAGAGAATTCACTAATCTCCTCTTTAATTTTTTGAAACATTCCTCACAATCTTTTGTCCATACGAAATTAAATGGAAGTAGCGTTCGTGCGTACGTACGGACTACCGTCTCCACGAACGCGATGAGATTCATTCTCCATCGTATCCATTCAAGTATAATTATCATTTAATGATTTAAAAATGATGTTTAAGAACCCCTTTATGGGAAAGATTGGTTAACGGGTTTCCTAATCAGGTGAAGTTCTAAACGAAACACTAATAATAACCTGCTAATCAAATAAAACTACGTACCTCAGTTATGTTCATTGGTGTAGTACATTCCTGAATAACCATTGTATTCATAGGATCAATGAATTTTCCATCCTTAGATACAATATGGTCAAGAAAAGAAACTGATTGAATCCAAAATTCACACTTTCTAAACTTCCAATATAATTCATTTCTTCTATGAGAATTCAAAATAATGTGAAAGTAATTTTCATGATCTTTGTAGCTTTTGGAGTATACCAAGATATCATCAATAAATAACACAAAAAATTCATCAATATATTCCTTGAAAATACTATTTATTAGATCCATGAAAACATAGGGTGAATTAGTCAATCCAAAAGGCATTATTGTAAACACTAAATGCCCATAACTAGTTTGAAATACTGTCTTTGGAATATCTTCCTTCCTCACACACAACTGATGATATCCACATCGAGGGTCAATCTTCGAAAAATATTGGGCTCTATGTAGTTGTTCAAATAAATCATCAATTCAAGGTAAGAGATAACTTTTCTTTATTGTAATAGAATTGATCTCCCTATAGTGAACACATAGCCACGTAGATTCATCATTCTTCTTGACAAAAAGAACAGGTGATCCCCATGGATAAACACTAGGGTGGAAAAATCCTTTATCACTTAATTCCTTTATTTGTTTCTTCAGTTATAATAACTCCATAGTGGCCATTCTCTAAGGATTATTTGATATAGGTCTTGTTCTAGGAATTAATTAAATATAGAACTCAACTTCCCACTCTAGAGGATGTCCAGGTAAATCCTCTAGAAACACATCAACATATTCTTGCATAGTAGGTACGTCCTCTATTTGAAAATTCCCTTCATCACCCATAGATATTGCATTCTATTTATTTATAATAATTGAATTTCATAGATATACTGGGGGTGGATATAGATGAGAATCAGATTGTGAGGTTTCTTCTCTAAATATAAGGGATTCTACACCATTCTAAAAAATTGTAACTTTCTTCTTCTTGGAATTGATTTTTGCATCATAATTTGAAATCCAATACATACCAAGGATTATATCAAAGTCGATAATGGGTAAGATTATAAGATTTGAAACTAATGAATGTTAATGTGTCATAAGGGGTATTGATCAACACATCTTTGTTGCAATGATACTTTCCTTAGGAGTTTTGACTGACAACTCCTTTATTAAATCAAATTGGAAATATATAATTTTCTTGGTAAACTAGGAAGATATAAAAGAATGCGATGATCTGGAATCAGATAACACATTGGATAAGTTTTAGGAAATGATTAAAGTACCTACCACCACATTATTAGGAACTTTAACCTCAGTATTTGTGACATCATAAGATTAGCATTACTCCCTTGGCCTTTTCTATGGCCCGTTTCCTTGATGATTTGGACAATCATTAGCATAGTTCCCCATCTCCCTAAAATTATAGAATTTAATACTGATAGTTTCTTTTTTTCTCTTAAAATCATGAGATTGGTGTCCCTTTTCTCCACACTTATAATAGAATACTTTTCATTTTAAGCAGTCTTCAGGGTGATTCCTTCCAAAAGTATCACATGTTTGCAAACTCCTTTTTTTATTTTTCCCTTTATCCATTCTTTCCTTCACCACCCTCTTCTTCTCTTGTTTTCCCTTAAAGTAATAAGACTTAGAGAATTATTTCTCTATCTTGATATCACATGAGATGATATCTTCATACAATGAGAAACTTTGGGATACTATTTCCCTTTTTTAGGAATGGTTTTAAACCATCAAATAATCAATAAATATTTCTCCTTAGATTACATATGTAGTTCATGGCATACCTTTATAACCTTGTGAAGTTATATTCATACTTTGTAACATTCCCATCCTCTTTTTTCCTAAGATTAAAAAACTGTCTCTCTTTATCTACCCTCTGTTCATGTCACGAACCAGCCCGGGTACCCTGGTAACCCGATAACCGAGCCAGACCTGACATAGCCCGAAGGGAATTCCCGATCCCCACGGGTTAGCGACTAGCACCTGGCATCACAAAACATGCAAGTTGTTATGATTTTCCCACAAGAATGTTGAAGCAAAGGAAACAAGACAGTATGCACAACAAAAAGAAACTCCATTGATAGTAGTGTACCGGGATTCAAAGAGGCATAAAAATCCCAAAGTACTATAACCCAAGTACTAAAAATGGGAAACAACCCCAAGGTCCATAAGGACACAAATCACTAAGACTAAAGTTCAATAGCTGGATCCACCT
Source organism: Viscum album (assembly GCA_963277665.1). Lineage (NCBI taxonomy): Eukaryota > Viridiplantae > Streptophyta > Magnoliopsida > Santalales > Viscaceae > Viscum > Viscum album. The sequence continues at coordinate 677,169,460 of OY728128.1, read as the reverse complement.
CCAAGAGGTCCCTTCCCTTTGCTCGGTCCTGGAAGAAGAAAGTCTACAAACACCCGGAGGTAAAAGTAGGGTGTGAGACTAAGACCAGTAGGATAACACCAATGATTCCGTAACCGATGCTAAATATAGGTTATACAAAGAAAAGATTCCAATTTTCAAATAAACATGTTTGGAAACTCAAAATCATATTTTTAACAAAACATGGTATGCATTGTCAAGTGATGGAAAATTCAATTTAAGAAAAGGATTTACAATGATGGAATATTTCTAAAATAATGGATTAAGAAAAAAAATTATATAAAACAATTTATATAAATTTATCAGGAATTTAAGGCAGTTCAAAAGCATTGGCATACATTTATATCCCAAATATAAACAAACAAGCGAGCAACATGGTCATCTGCCAAAATGTACGATAGTATTAACCATTTATAGGATTCTGCACTCTCTATGTGAACTTAGAAAAATGTGTATACACATGTCCCTATGACACTAGACAAAGGAGACTCGTCACCAACCCATTGGGGATGTGACCCACCGCAAGTATGTTTTAGAATATTGTCGTAGCGTAGAGTGTATCCAAATAACTCACTAACTACCTATGGCTTGCATGTGCTCTTAAAAGATGGACAAACTATTTCAAGACTACTTAAAATATGATCAATCTCATTCTTCCATTTCAAAAATGTAAATTCCTTTCCATTTAAAACCAAAATAGGTTTTATTAAAAAAACATGCCTTTTCACAAGATAAAACCAATGGGTTTCTATCAAATCATTTTAATCCATTTTCATAAGTTTGAAATTCATTCAAAAACAATTCCATAATTACACATTTAATTTCCAAAATTAAATTCAACAATTTAATTGAAAAACATTTCCATCAAATCCACAATTTAAATCAAACAATTTAAATCGACCAATTTTCCATTAACACACCCAATTCAATGGAATTGGGGTTTTTCCAAATTTCTATGCCAAAACCATATCAAATATCTCAATTCAATGGAATCAAATTTTTATCAATTTAATTGAAATAAAATTTTAGAAATTGAATTTAAATCAATAATTGAAATAAATTAAGCAAATACATTGATAATAAATTTGGAAATTCAGGATGAAACCACCTACCTCGAAGGTTTTTGACCAAAACCACAACGGTTAAGAAAGCTCAAGAAAACCGGTTTCTTCTTCAAGAACACGCCTTAGATCTCTTCTCTTAGAAAGATCAAGACTGAATATCATCAAATTTGGAATCAAAACACTTAGATCTACCCATAACTGGCGTAGATATAAGAAATCGAGAGAAGAGGAGAAGCATATCTGAGTAGATCTAAGAAACCGAACAAGAACGATCACATACCTCAATAATCCGGCTTTGATTCACCAAGAGAGGCCTTCAGATCAACTTAGGAATGATGGGAGAACCTTCTATGACCTTAGGAGAAGACAAATCCTGAGTTAGGGCCACTTAAGAGGACAAACAAGGCACTTAGAAGCAAAAATGTGTGAGATCCACAATTTAAGGATCTCATTTAAGTGGCCGCACGGTTAGTTCGCACGGTTTGACAAACCGTGCAATAGCCTTGCGTGAACTACTACCTCGGACACCCTTCACGCACAGTTTGGCTGCATGGTTGGGAAAACCGTGTGCCGACCGTGAAGAAGCTACTGCCAAAACCTCCCTTCTCGCACAATTTGACAAACCGTTCACCGTTCGTGCACAACTCAAAGTCCCTTAGTTTTCCTTACAAGTTCACCCAAATGCACCCCAAGTCTTTTCTCCAAAACAGAGGTACTTAGAAACATCAAAAGTACCTGAAAAATTAATGTGATGTTACAGTTCACAAGGTAAGTATTTTTCTAGTAAAATTTCCTTGAAATCCCTCCATTTAATTTATTCTATTTCTTCCTCCTCCTTTGTGTTTTGAATTAATGACCACCGCTGATCCGAATCTCCCGATATATGATAAACCTCCATGAAAAACTTATTTATTTCATTACATCCCAAATTGAGAAATATATTCTCTAAATAACTTATCCATGACTCTACTATGAATGGGGTTGTAGTCCCATTGAATTATGGAGGATGTTGTGGCATAAATCAATCTAACATTGCTCCTCTACATTGTGGATCCAAATACTCTATACGAGTAAGGTTATTATTGATAACCTGAGTCAACTCTCTCAGTATAGTTATAAGTTTCTCAACACTAGTCACAACACCATATCCAACATCATTATCTTACATCAAATGGAAATCCCTAAATGGGATACACGCATTCATACAGTTTCCATTCCTTCCACTAGGCACCTTTTCTAAATAATGGCATACACTAGATCAGGTTATGAATCATAACATATAATATCAACTTAGAAAAATACTTACCATAAATTGAAATCCTATCCATATCTAATATGATAATCATGGTTTCTTTGAGGAAAAATTTACATTTAATTTCTTCATAATGGTTTGTAAAAAAACATGAATTATTCTAAGCATATCCCCTAGAAGTGTCAAAATAGGTGTGTAGTAAGACCCGTTGTCCAGTACCAGGATATCCTAGGTCAAGCCTAAAACTCCTTGTTAGAGTTGTTACTCCTAAGTACATCTATGCCAGAACCATAGCCACTTGTAGTATCTAGAGAGGGATGTATTTTCTAGAAAGATCCACATAATCTACTCCTCACCAAAATTACAAGATGTTTTTATATGTTTATCCACATATAATATCTTAGGGTTTTGTTCTCTAATATATATTTTCTAAATCTAGTTTACAATTTTTCTACTAAACTTCCTCTGATATCAATTGTAAGGACCCAACCCTAGTATCATAGAGATGGTGCCTTATCTTATTACATTGGTATATAAATAAGGAATATGCATCCTGAAGGAACAAATAGTTTAGGAGTTTTGGAAATCCAGATACATACATAAGTTCAACATTACAACTTGAAATTAAAAACAACATAACAACTTATTTTTTATCACACAAAATCTTTTATATTATCCTTGCAAGTAATTCATAATATAATTCTTCAGAACCTGGGGTAAATAAAACATGTGAAAGGGGTGAGATCAGATGCTCATTAAGGGTAAATAATATAATGGAAGAAAATATATACACTATTCATGATGAATAACTAAAAATTCAAGCCTTTAAAAATATACTTGAGCATAATATGGAAGGAAAAAAACTGATTAAATAATGCCATAAAACATAAACATGGATATTATACTAGTCTAATAATCACATGGAATATCAATATATAGTTTCATAATGAGGGAAAGCATAATTATGGACATTCTAGAATATACCATCAAGGCCTCGACCAAGACATCTGAAAATTAATAAGGCCATAGCCAAAACCATATCTGAAAATGGGAAAGGACTTGGCCAAGTCCATATCTGTTTCAACTCATGAGAACTACCGATGCATCAAGGGGATATATTAGGCCCCACCCATAACTTTCTAATTCCAATTTATTCCTCATATTAATGGTGAAAAACTTAAATAATATATACATTCATATTGAAACTAACATATGAAATGTAATTGACTTTCCCCAAACATAAACACTAACTATTTGGAATAAAATGGTGAACAATTTCAAGATAGCACGTACATATTCAAAATAATAAAAAAACATTCAATAAAATATGGTATATGATATCATAAAATATTATTCCCAATTATACACAATATTCACCAAGATTGTTAAAATAGACAAAGTTACTCTTATAAAATCATTGAGTAATTCTTGTGATAAATACTATTTTACTTTGAAAAGAAGAGTTATTTTGGAAAGATATTTATATAAAAATAGAAGTGAAATAATATATTTTTCTCATAATAAAATGAGTTATTTTATAAAAAATTTGTTTGCTAAAAAAATATTATATAGTTTCCTTTAAAATAGGTAGAATTTGATAAATTCCCTTGAATCAGGCATGTATTTCGGGAAGAATTTTTGAATGAATCTTTTAAAACATGTATCTATCCATAAAATAAAGAAGTATTATAGTTGGTACACATATATAGAACATTTAAAAATAATTTATGATTATTAAATATGAATAAATAAAAATTTATTTGTAATTAAGAAAGACAAAGAGTAACCCAAAAGAAAATGGAGGTTCAGGTAGAAAACCCTTACCATATATCCAAATATTTTACTTTCTTGAACTTAATGTCATGTAATATTAAATTATACTTATTAATTACTTAATTATTAACCTATTAAACATTTATTTGATTTATTATAATTTTATTAAGTTCATTTATGGTCGTTTTTATGGGTTAATAGATTCAATATCATCATTTGTGAGTGATCGTTTCATTAGTTTTCATGATCGGTTAAATTGTATGGAAGTTACGGTAAAATGAAAATTGAATTGATGTTATATTATATTAATGTTCATATATAATTTTAAATGATCCTATAATTAATTTTGTTACTTTGGGTGAGGATGACTCATTAGATGAAATTTTAATGATAAACGCTTGGATTAATTTCGTGTTTTTTCGGTCACCACGAACTCATTTTGTTCTATAAATTAATACCATCTGTAAAAAATGATTCCAGAACATTAAATAGGATATATTACATATATTATGATTTATTTAATCCATAAAAATGGTTTCATGACCAAAATTAAAGATGGTAATATAAGTTTAAAATCTATTTCCCTTGAATTAACACATCTCAGATGGTATTTTCATTTCTAGTATAAAAGGTGGGGAAAGAAGAGATGATGATAAATTATTCAATTATCATAAAAAAATTCAAGTACATGTAATTTATTGGAGTTATAATAAAATTTTTAGGAAATTAAGTAAGGAAATAAAAAGAAAGAAAGGAACTTGAAAGAAAATAAAAGAAATGAAAATCAGAATTTACCTCTTGAATTTATCTTCCTTGAGAGCCTATTTAGGGAAGAGGATTTGGTATTTTTAAGGGAAAAAGGACTGATGTAAATGAGGAGGATCTTGGGAGGATATTTTATTATAATTTAGACAAGGCACAAGTCTTGAGAGGAGTTAATAGAAAAGTGAGTGAGGGGTGTTTTTTATAGTGGAGGAGAGAAGGGGTTTTCCATAATTTTAATCATTATTTTATTATTTTGGCTCAAGAATATGAATAGTATTGATTAATGTGACTAAAAATAGTAATAATTACATGTGAGTTCTAACCAATGGTCATTTACATCATTCATGAATCAAACATGATGGGGAAATTCATTTATTTTTCATATTTCATAAATTATCGAATTTCATTATTCACAAAAAATTCAAGTATTTTGGAAAAATACCCAAAATTCACCTTAACCATTTTTAGATATGTAGAATTAAAAAATGATTTCCATTTTATCAAAATAGTTTTCTAAATAAAATAAATTTAATTTTTAAATAAAATCATTATTTACTTGAAAAATACATATTTTAAATTTAAAACTGATTTTATAATAATTTCAAAAATTAACCGAGGTCTCATAAAATTATCCTAAATTCATAGGAAAAAAATATTTATTAAAAAAATACATTTTATGAAAATGAATCTTATTTTAAATAAATTTATTTATTTAAAATTATAATTAAATATTTATTACTCACAAAAATATCAAAATTTAATTATTATTTTTTAAAATATTCACTCTCATTTATATGATGCCTAGATTTTATTTATACTCACATTGGTGAGGTTACAATTAAAAATGGTACATTACTATTTATAAGGGTAAGTTACTATTCTTAAGGGTAAGTTTCTATTCATTTAAAATGTAAGTTGGTCATATAAGACTCTAAATATCTTACTGATCACAACTGTGTATGTCAGTTTTTCAAAATTCAAATCACAGAAACGACAAAATTATATCTAACGACCATGTTATAACTGTCTTCTATAAATATAAAAGTGTTTGTTTGACATAGACTCAATGTTGAGTTCATTATATAAATTTATTTGTAAAACCTTGGGGTGTTTCATTAGTTGTCTTTTTTACAAAAAATGATATTAATTTTAAATAAAAAGAAGAACTTTGAGTCATACTGGTCAAATAGTGTGTTAGATTAAGGTGAGAATGATTCCTATACATCCCAAAGTCTAAAAAAAATACTAAATGCCAATGTTACCGTGTTTTCTATTGGATTTATTTTTCAAACTTCCAACACTTCATATTGACTCAATGTTCTTAGCTGAAAAACCTTTTTTTGTTAAGAAAATAGAATCAATATTCTGTGTTGTAGTTTGAAAAAGAAAGGCAATGGAAAGTGTAGTAACATTGGTATAATGGAACATTTTATCTCTTTTGTGGCTTGTTTCATATATTTTAAATCAAAATAAAACTTCCCAAAATATTTGTCAAAAGAATTAAATAAGTATTAGTTGAAAATGATAAGGAAATTAACTTATAAATAGTAGATAAAATGATGAAAAAATTAATTAAATAAGTATTAGGAATTCACCATTTCATGATATTTTTATAAATTCTTGATGAATTTCCTTGTTGTTATTATCTCAATTGTTGGCTCAAAGTCCAATATCTCACGAGCATGAGAAGCTTTAAAAAAACCACCCCAAATCGAACAAAAGAATCCACCTGTATAAGAAAAAAATTATTATATGAGTAATATTGAAAAGAAATAAATTAAACATAAATATGAAATAATATATTAATTCAATAGACAATGATTTCACTGTGAAAGAATCAATATTACCACTGTGATTGAGTAGTGTAGGGAACTTGAAGGAAGGTGATAAATGCCAACACTGATCGGGTGAAAAGGTTTTGAGGGAGAATAATTTTGTGGAAGTTTTAGTGCAAAAAGACATGAAAGATAGACATAAATCTTATAATATAAAGGAACTATGAAAATATTACTTCCCAAAATATCTAATAAAAAAACTAAACAAGTATTAGGTAAAAATGATAAGGAAATTAATTTACAAATAGTAGATAAAATGATAGAAAAATTAATTAAATAAATAGTAGGAATTCACCTTTTCATGATGGTTGTATACATTCTTGACCCATTTCACTATTTTCATTATCTTAGTTGTAGCATCAAAGTCCAATATCTCATGATTATGAGCAGCTCGAACAAACCAACCCAACTTGAACAAAAGAATCCAACTGTATAAGAAAGCAATTCTTATATGTGTAAATATAAAAAGAAATAAATTAAAAATAAATATGAAACAATACATTTATTATATGAAAAATTATTTTATGGTGAAAAAATCAATATTACCTCTATGGTTGAGAAGTGGAGGGAAAATAAAGGAAAGTGATAAATGTCAACATTATAGGGGTGAAAAGGTTTTGAGGCAGAAGAAGTCTGTGGATTTTTCTGTGAAAAAGGAATAAAATATGGATATAAATATTCTAAAATAAATGAACTCTATAAGAAATAATGAAAATTAAATCAACATTTCATTATGTATATTTTTGGTAAAATAGAGAAATTATATCATAACATTACCTTTATATCTTACCAAAGGGTTTCATTCATTATTGTTTGTTATTATATGGGATTGGTAACACCATCATATGTAGAAGACATTGTCTACATGAGTAGTCAAACATTTAATTTAGATTATGTTAATGTAGTAGATAACAAGAATATTATGAGGAAAAACATTGTATATTAAAAAACACTTTTACCTTATCATTGAACCCTATATTTTTTAAGGGTTTGAGTGATTTGGTTACTCTATCGAGAATCCAAATACCCTCTTGTGGTCCACTATTATGTACAATACACTGTCTACATTGTGACTGGAATGAACTGATTGTGATCTCCTAATAAAAGGGCCATCCTTGATTGAATTTTCATCTGACCCAATATTTATTTTAGTCTATAGCAGTACAATTAACCAATTCTTTTTTGTTGGATATAAGAAATAAAATACTTTCAATACTTGTGATTCCATTATGAATGACTCATATTTTACCCTTCCATACAAAAATCTACCTTCAAGAATCCCATTTCATCAACTTTAAATGCACTCATATTGTCAACCCATTCGCAATAGAAAATTGACACTTGAAATGTGTATAATACAACTCTTATATCTATTTTATAATTCCAAAATATGAAATATTTTCATATATTTTATTTCTATCATTGGAACCAAATATGTACATCACTTCTTTCATAAGTGTAACACCACTATTTTTTGTTGTACCATAGTAATTTTGTTCTTTTATATATATATAATATATTACCATTTATAACAAAACTAGTGTAATTCATTCCATTTTCATTTAGTCCTGTAGCTATGCATCAAAGTCTTTCAAAAATTAGATTCATATTTTCTGATATCTCCTTATAAATTTGATCTCAAAACCATACTATAAACTATTGATTATGTGTATTTGATATCCATCCTTCAGTATTTTATGGATTCAAATATCTAAGAATTTATTTATGGGATTCAATGTATGGATCAACATATTTAGTATTATGTTAAATGTAAAGGTTCACTTTCTCCTGCTCTATCAAGGTAATTGTAACAACATCTCTTTCGCAAGTCCCTTCACCCATAAGGTGTCCGCTGTGATGAGACTAATAAAACACATTTTTATTGAATATTTTATTTATAATAAATTAAATAATTTCCTCACATTGTGTTAAGTATGTTCAATTATAAAGTATTTGGGATTTGATCATTCATTTTAATATTTGATGAAAATTCCAGTTTTACCCTTTCAAAATCACTGTAGTATTTCAATCATACATATTTTTATTTGAATTATTTGAACTTAATATTTTTAAATATGTTACTTAATTCATGGGATACAAATTTTATGCAGGACACTAGATAAAAAGAATGCATTTGGATGGAGTAATTGGGCCATAAACTCAAAGGTGGGATGGACATGCCAGAATAGAGAAGCTTATATATTTCAGCCATAACTCCTTCATCTAGGACTGGATTAAGCCCAAAGTTTTAGAGGAGATAGAGGACCCATATAATCACATATTATCCTTCTGTAAGGATGGCCAATTCACGCGTTTTGGCGGTCAAATGGGCAGTGGAAGTTGGAATAAAATATTTGGCCGAATTTCCACATTCACACTTGAAACCACTTGTAACCTCTCCTCCCCTCCCCTCTATAAATTGGAGTTTTTATCATTTGGAGGGGTTGGGACGTGCATTAGTAAGTTTATGAAAGAGGAGAAGAGGTTCCACTCTAATTCTCCAAGCAATTCAATAAGGGTATCTCTTGAAGCAAGGATCCCTTTGTCGAAGCCCTATTCTTCTTCCTCATGTTGTAATGTTTGTGTTTTCTTAATAAAATTCTTTGTTCTTATTTTATTTATTATATTTTCTTCTATTTTGTTTAAATTTATTCTTCTATTAATCTTCCTTTTTGGGCTGTAATTCTTGAGTAGAACCGTTATTGGGTTATACCCATTATAAACCTTTGCACATGAAAAACGCTTCTACGATGATTACGCCACCCATGGAAGAGTAGTTCTTTATAGAAATTGATCGACCTATATCATTATTCATTCATTTATTTTGAATCAATGAGATACTATAATTCAATTAATATGATCCATGAATTGTGTTTTTAAATTGTAAGAAACTAAGCAAGCAATTGAACAACTAACACAAAAACACGCGAGGTCGAGATTTTGTGTAAATTGTGAGAGCACGATCTTAATCGGTAATACAAGACCATACGGGATAAATTTTTAGAGTTAAAATATAATCCCTAAAAACTATTCATCATCATTTCCAGAATGGATATGTGCCTTAATTTACCACTGACTATAATCTATCCTTATAACATCAATCAAAGCAGGGTGTTGCGATTGCATGTTCCGAAGTTATCCTAAGGTTAAATTCACTTCATCTTTGTGTTAAGGTAAATTCTTGTAGGGTTCAGGGGTTAAAAAATTAAGGGATCATAATTAAGTGAATATTAATTTAAATGATAATGATTAATAAATGATTGAAGAGGTAGAGTTAGATCGATTATGCCTTTTAAAATATTTTCTAAAAAAACATCTTCTTGTTGTGTCTTTTTAATCAAACTTCATTTTAAAACTAAAAAAAAAAATACAATATTCTTCCAGAAAACTTCTTCTAGATTCATAAAATATAACCAACCCCCATCCTTTCAAGTAGTGTTTTTATTATCTTTTATTCTATTTTTAGAATACCTTTAAAAAGTTGTTTTAAATATACTACCTCCTTTGAGAGACGACCTTGGTCAGCCACTCTGCTGCACCTAAGTACCCCAAAATCACATTAATCATTTGAGGGTGCCCACGACAGTGCTCTTTCAAATTAGCGCCATTACCGGGGAGAAAAGTAATTTATTCAACCATTTAGAGCCATTTATTTTATTTTTCATTTTATTATTTTCTTTACCTCTCTCTTTCATCTTTCCCCTTTCTCAAGTTTTCATTTTTTTTCATCATCTTCTTTTATTTTTAGACCATCAACTCAAACTTCTCATTTTTATTTTACTATGGTCCACTCAATTTATTTTCATTTTTATTTGATTTATGACATGAACTAATCCCGAAGATCTCTTAGATCTTGAACCTGAGATTGAACATAGCCTTAGGGCTCGAATCAAACATTCTCAGTCTACAGGAAGTTTCAATATTCAACCAGTTGGTGAATTACTCTCTTCTAGAAATATTTAAATTGGAAGCAATTCAATTTCAAATATAAAAGAGGAACCAATGGCTGGAAATAATGGAAATGAACTTAATAGAACCATTCGAGAATTGGCTGCACCTGATATTAACTATCAACCAAATTGTATTGCATACCCGAATCTCGAATCAGACTTTGAGTTAAAATCTGGGTTAATTCACCTTCTTCCAAAATTTCATGTCTTATCTTGTGAGGATCCAAACGAACACCTTAAATAATTTAATGTGGTTTGCTCAGCCCTTAAACCAAGAAATGTTTCTGAAGATAAAATCAAATTAAGAGCATTACCATTCTCACTTGATGGAGCTGCAAAAGATTGGATGTATTATTTGAAACCTGAATATGTAACATGTTGGAATGATTTGAAAAATATTTTCTTGTAAAGATTTTTTCCAGAATTAAGGACAACATCCATTCAAAAGAAGATATCAGGGATCAAACAATCCCAAGGGGAGTCAATGTATGAGTACTGGGAGCGATTCAAGAAGTTGTGTGCAAGATGACCACATCACCAAATCAGTGAGCAACTACTCATCCAGTACTTCTATGAAGGAATCACACCTATGGAGAGAAGCATGGTAGATGCTGTGGCTGGAGGAGCATTGGTGGAAAAGACACCAGTAGCTGCACGTGCATTGATCGACAAGATGACCCAAAACTCCCAACAATTTGGCGATCAAGGTACACCACAAGTCAGGGGAGTACATCAGGTAAGTTTTTCTTCTCTTGAAAGTCATTTGATTGATACCAAGTTGGAATAATTGACCACTATGGTGAGGTAGATTGAATTGGCTCAAAAGACATCCCAACGCCCTCCTTCAAGGACATGTGGCATTTGCATTGAGATAAGCCACCCAACTGACTGTTGCCCACAACTACAGGAGACAGAGGATTGTGCAACAGTATTCCCAGGGAGACCATTTCAGCAGCAACAACAACCATATCCCCAAAATAAGTTTGATTCATTTTCTCCAACATACAACCAAGGGTGGAAAGATCAACCAGACATGAGGTATGAATCTGGACGACAACAAAGGACACCCTTTCAAAAAAACTTCCAGCAGCCTCCGCTTTACCAACAGGGCTTCCAACAACCCCAAAGGAGATTTGAAGCCCACTCATCAACAAGTCAACAACAAAGGAATCCCCCACCAAAGGTAGATTCTAATACTGATGATCTTTTGAAGAAAATTGTTCTTAATCAAAAAAATGAGTTGAAGAGTCAAAGTTCGGAGTTGAGAGAGTTGAAGACTCAAATGAGCCAGATTGCCATCACCCTCCATGAACTTATAAGTAAGAATTCCGAAAATCTACCTTCCCAACCCACTCGAAATCCAAAGGGGAATGTTAGTGCCATTACATTGAGAAGTGAGAAGAAAATGAACGATACATCTGTACCTACCATTCCATCGGGATTCACCTCAACTCCAGAGAATATGCATTCCATACCAACTGATGAGCAATCTAAGGAGAAAGATAAAGGTAAGAAAAAGATTGATGATATTCCTCCTAAACCCCTTCCTTTTCCAAACAGGGTTGTTCAAACCCAGAAGATGGCTGAAGAAGCAATGCAAAAGGTGGTTTTGGACACATTCAAGCGTGTGGAGAACAACATTCCTCTACTTGAATCCATCAAACAAATCCCATGGTATGCCAAATTCTTAAAATAACTCTACAACAATCGAAGAGGGCTCAAGGGAAATGAGAGGATCAATCTTGGAAGGAATGTGTCATCACTCATTACACCAACTCTAGCAATGCCAACAAAGTGCAAGGATCCAGGGACATTCACCATCCCATGTACCATAGGGGATTTTCACTTCTATGATTCTCTTTGTGATTTAGGAGCTTCAATAAATGTGATGCCTCATTCTGTATTCTCTTCTTTACAGTTTTGTGAGTTGAAGCCGACGAGAGTAGTGGTGCAATTAGCGAATAGATCTATGGCATATCCAGCGGGAGTTCTGGAGGACATACTTGTCCGAGTAAGAGACATGATCTTTCCAGCAGATTTCTACATGCTTAACATGGAGGAGGATCAGGTAAGTTCTCATTACCCCATTATCTTAGGTAGGCCCTTCCTCAAAACTACAAAAACTATCATAAATGTCAATGAGGGTACACTCTCCATGGAGTTTGGAGATGAAGTTGTGATATTTAATGTTATGGATTCCATGAAGTACCCCTCAGAGGATCATTCTGCATTTGTTATCTCCCATTTTGAACCACCAAATAAAAACTCCATGGAATTTGATTGTCCTATGCTTAGGGAGATTATGAATATTGGTTCTAGTTTGATGTCTAAGAGCACTTCCACACATGTTGCTGATACACAATCCTCTCTTGGATTTGATTTTTATGTGGATTCATATTCTAATTTTGATCATGTTCACTCTGATTATGACATGGCTGTTGAGTATGCTGATGGATTTGATTCTTTATTCTCTGATTTTGATGATTTCTATTCTGATACTGATGCTATTTGTGCACATATTTCAGTTCCTTCAATGTCTCCATCCATACTACACCCTCCTTCATTAGAACTCAAGTTATTTCCACCAAATCTGAAATACTCATACTTGTTGAGTGGTGAGAGATTACCTGTTATCATTGCAAAAAATCTCCCTTTTGAACCTGAAGAAAAGCTTTTGAATATTTTGAGGGAGAACATCAGGGTGATTGGGTGGACCTTGGCTGATATATCAGGTATTAGCCCCTCCATTTTCATGCATAGGATTCTCTTGGAGGATGGGGCTAAACTGGTGAGACAGCCACAAAGGAGACTCAATCCCACCATCCTAGAAGTTGTTAAAAAAGAAGTTTAAAAATTTATCGAGGCAGGTATAATCTTTCCCATTTCAGATTCTTAGTGGGTAAGTCCTATTCAGGTTATGCCTAAGAAGAGTGGTGTTACTGTTGTTAAAAATGAGAAATATGAGTTAGTTATAATGAGGGTGAAAAACAGTTGGCGTGTGTGTATTGATTATAGGAAACTAAATCAGTCCACTCGCAAGGACCATTTCCTCCTCCCATTTATTGATCAAATGCTTTAGAGACTAGCTGGGAAAACACACTATTGTTTCTTGGATGGATTTTCTGGATATTTTTAGGTTCCTATAGCTCCAGAGGATCAGGAGAAGACTACATTCACCTGTCCCTTTGGAACATTTTCCTACCGGAGGATTCCATTTGGACTTTTCAATGCCCCAGGTACCTTCCAAATACGCATGGTGCGTATTTTTTATGATTTTATTGAGACATGCATGTAGGTATTTATGGATGATTTTATAGTGTATGGGTCTTTATTTGATGAATGTCAAATTATTTTGGGAAAGGTGTTGAATCGTTGTATTGAAAAGAATCTGGTCCTGAACTTTGAAAAGTGTCATTTCATGGTAGAGCATGGCATTGTCTTAGGGCATGTAGTGTCAAAACATGTGATATAGGTTGATATATCAAAGGTAGATATTATTTCATCCTTAACATATCCTTCATGTGTGTGTGATGTTAGATCTTTCCTAAGGCATGAAGGATTTTATCGGTGCTTCATCAAAGATTTTAGTAAGATTTCTCTTCCTATGTCAAGATTACTTCAAAAGGATTCTGATTTTGTGTTTGATGTTTCTTGTAGGAATTCATTTGATGAGCTAAAACAACATCTGTCCACTCCACCTATCATACATCCCCCACGGTGGGAGATTCCTTTTGATCTTATGTGTGACGCCTCCAACTTCGCGGTTGGAGCTGTCTTATCTCAGAGGGTGGAGGGACGTTCACATGTGATCGCCTATGAATCGAGGATACTTGATTCAGCCCAATCAAATTACACAACCACAGAAAAGGAGTTTCTTGATATCATATTTGCTTTAGATAAATTCCGTTCATATTTATTGGGCTCTAATGTAGTTGTTTTTTCTGACCATGCAGCTTTAAGGTACCTCCTGAAGAAGCCAGATACAAATCCACGACTTATCCGTTGGATGCTCCTTCTTCAAGAGTTTGACCTTGAGATAAAGGATAAGAAGGGGTAAGAGAATTTGGTGACAGACCACATGAGTAGGCTTAATCACACACTAGAGGATGACACCTTGGACCATGTACCACTTCAGGACACTTTTCCCGATGAGCATCTTTATTCCATCTCAAGTACGCATCCTTGGTATGGTGATTTAGTGAACTACCTTGTTGCCTCTGAAATCCCTGCAAATTTAAAGAAACATCAAGTCCAAAAATTAAAGAGTGAGTCAAGATTTTATTTTTGGGATGATCCATACCTCTGGGGCATGTGTAGTGACCAAGTCATTAGGAGGTGTGTTCCCGATCATGAGTTTGAGTCAATTTTGCATTTCTATCATAAAATTTCTTGTGGTGGACACTTTGGACCCCAACAGATAGCTATGAAAGTTGTAGACTCTGTATTATATTATCCTAGCTTATTCCATGATGCCCATGTGTTTTTTAAGTTATGATCTCGTTTCCAACACACTAGAAACATTTCTAGGAGACATGAGATTCCCCAACAACCCATACTATTCTGTGAGATTATTTATATATGGGGCATTGATTTTATGGGTCCTTTTCCTAGTTAATTTGGATTTTTTTTATATTTTTGTTTCTGTTGATTATGTGAGTAAATGGGTGGAATCTAAGGCCACCGGGACTAATGATTCTCATGTTGTTGTGGAATTTTTCAAGGCTGAAATTTTCTGCAGGTTTGGAGTACCAAAGGCTATCATCAGTGACCAAGGGACACATTTCTGCAATCATAATCTTGATTCCCTTCTTCGGAAGTATGGGGTGACACACAAAACATCAACACCATACCACCCCCAAACAAATGGCCAAGCTGAGGTTTCAAATCGTAAGTTGAAACAAATTTTGGAGAAAACTGTGCAGCCAAATAGGAAGGATTGGAGCAAGTGCTTGGATGATGCATTGTGGGCTTATAGGACAACATACAAGACACCCATTGGTATGTCCCCATTTCATATTGTTTTTGGGAAAGCATGTTATCTTTCCGTGTAAGTTGAGCATCGAGCTTATTGGGCTATAAAGAAATGAAACATGGATTTGGCCCAAGATGGAATTAAAAGGAAGTTGGAAATTCAAGAGCTTGAGGAGATTCGACTGTCATCACATGAGAACTCAAGGCTCTACAAGGAAAGATCAAAAGCATCTCATGATAGAATGATCCAACAAAAGGAGTCTCATGTTGGAGAGAAAGTCATTCTCTACAGTTTACGACTGAAGCTGATGCCTGGTAAGTTGCATTCCAGATGGTTAGGTCCTTATATTGTGTCTAATGTTTTTCCTTATGGTGTAGTGGAGATCACACAAGAGGACACTAGAAGGAGCTTTACAGTCAATGGGAAACGTTTGAAGAGATACATTGAAGGACTTCCTACTAATGCAGTGGATTTTATCACACTGCATGACCCCATCATCACTTGAAGAAATCAGGCTGTTCCCAACCCTTTCACTTTATATTATTTGTCCTATTTAAAAATTCTGCATTTCATGTGCATATATCATCTCATGTGTTCACATTAAGGACAATGAAATATTTTAAGTGTGGGGGAGGGAACCTTTTAGTTTAGTAATTTCAATTGTTTTCCTGTTAAAAAAAAACAAAATTTTTTTTGTGTGTTTTTCAAATTTTGTGTGTTTATTTTTCAATTTTCTTTGTGTTTTTGAAATTTTTTAGCTGAAATGATTCTCATCACAATTTTGAAATGCATATCAATGAGTGAAACAATTTATCCCATGAAACTGAGCTTAAATGAATGCTGAAAATGAATTTGTTTCAAGTTCAAATATTTAGTAATTTCATGAAAAGTACATTGAATTTTGAATCCCATGCCACATCTCACTGTCTTTATATTTGAAACCACTATCCTGTGAGGCTTATAAACCATTATTTTCATATTCTTTACATTCACCTCACTTCTTGAGAGAACCAAACCATGCTTGATTTAACCAGAATTTGATTTATTTCTGTCAAAACTTGAGGGTTTTAAGTACTTATGTTTAAATGATTGAGGAATTTGTTTGGTACTAAAGCCCCTATTTCAAAGAATCCTTTTTTTATAATGGCGTAAATTGAACATTTAATCCTTTTATCCCTTAGAATCCATGCATAACTTGTTAGGTTAGCCACATTACAAGCCAATTTTCCCTATCTAACCAACTCTTGAAGTGAAATTGCATAATCTAGTTGAGCTTAAGTGTGGGGGAATCTATCTTGTGTTGTGCTACCACATTTTGTGATACTTTGGGTGGAAAATTAAATTCTAAAGAGATGTGTTTGATGCTGAAGAAAGTAATTATATCGAGAGCTATTCCTTTTCTGGAGATTTCATGACAAGTGAAGCTGTGCCTTTTCTGGAGCTTCTAATTGAGGTAGAAAGCTGTGCCTATCTGGAGATTTCAAGAAAATCATGTTTGAGAAGATTGACATTTTTGTTACTGAATTGATGAATGGTGAAAACCTTTCATGAATTTTCATGATGATGGATATGAATTGATACTATGGGGATTAATGAGGAGACCATATTTAAGTGAAAATTAGATTAATGAAATTTTTCTTCAAAAAGAGTCAAGCCCTCCTTATTCAGCCTTAAATTTTTTCACATCTAAATCCTACCAACTGAAATCCACAGAACAAACCTGAAAAGTCCTCATTATAAACATATGTCCTTGACTCACATCTGGTGGAGATGTAGGTATTTATCAATCCTATAGTGACCCTTGTATGAGTTTGGATGAGAAAGACATTGCAAAAAAAATTGACATTTGTGTGATAAGAGAAAATTCAAGCGAGGTAAGTGTTTTGTGCATGGGAGGATAAATAAAGTGTAAATATTTTGAATTATATAAATGAAGAACTTGAAATAATTTTTTTTTATGAGGCATGATATATTTTTTTTCTTGGTGTGTAATTGTTTGATCTCAAGGATATGTGTTTTAAAATTTGTTTTGATTTGATATTGATGTTTACTTGATATGAGGTTTTGCCCAGGAGTGAAAAAGGGTAAGTGGGGGGGGGGAGTTGATAAAACAAATTTTTATTGAATATTTTATTTATAATAAATTATATAATTTCCTCACATTGTGTTAAGTATCTTCAATTATAAAGTATTTGGGATTAGATCATTCATTTGAATATTTGATGAAAATTCCAGTTTTACCCTTTCAAAATCACTGTAGTATTTCAATCATAAATATTTTTATTTGAATTATTTGAACGTAATATTTTTTAAATATGTTCCTTACTTCATGGGATATAACTTTTATTCAGGACACTAGATAAAAAGAATGCATTTGGATGGATTAATGGGGCCATAAAATCAAAGGTGGGATGGAAACGCCAGAATAGAGAATCTTCTGTATTTCATCCATAACTCCTTCATCGGGTCCTGGATTAAGCCAAAATTTTTAGAGGCAATAGAGGACCCATATCTTCACATAGGATAATTCTGGAAGGCCGCCCAATTCACTATTTTTGGTGGTAAAATGGGTGGTGAAATTTGAAATAAAATATTTGGCCGAATTTCCACATTCACACTTGAAACCACTTGTGACCTCTCCTCCCCTCCCCTCTATAAATTGGAGTTTTTCTCATTTGGAGGGATTGGGACGTTCATTAGGAATTTTAGGGTAGAGGATAATATTTTCCACTCCAATTATATAAGTAATTAAATAAGGGTATCTCTTGAAGTAAGTATCCCTTCGTCGAAGCCCTATTCTTCTTCATCATGTTGTAATGTTTGTGTTTTCTTAATAAACTTCTTTGTTATTATTTTATTTATTCTATTTTCTTCTGTTTTGTTTAAATTTCTTCTTCTCTTAATCTTCCTCTTTGGTCTGTAGTTCTTTAGTAGAAGATTTATTGGGTTATACCCATTATAAACCTTTGCACATGCAAAACGCTTCTAAGATGATTACGCCACCCATGAAAGCGTAGTTCTTTTTAGTAATCGATCGACCTCTATCCTTATTCATTCAATTATTTTTAATAAATCAGATAATATAATTAACTTAATATTATCCATGAATTGTGTTTTTAAATTGTAAGAAACTAAGCAAGTAATTGAACAATTAACACAAAAACACGCGAGGTCAGGATTTTGTGTAAATTGTGAGAGCACTATCTTAATCGGTAATACAAGACCATACAAGATAAATTTGTAGAGTTAAAATATAATCCCTAAACACTATTAATCCTCATTTATAGAATTGATATGTGCCTTAATTTACCACTGACCATAATCTATCCTTATAACATCAATCAAAGCAGGGTGTTGCGATTGCATGTTCCGAAGTTAGCCTAAGGTTAAATTCACTTCATCTTTGTGGTAAGACTAATTCTTGTAGGGTTAGTGGGTTAACAAATTAAGGGATCATAATTAAGTGAATATTAATTTAAATGATAATGATTAATAAATGATTTAATAGGTAGAGTTAGATCAATTACGCCTTTTAAAATATTTTCTAAAAAAACATATTCTTGTTGTGTCTTTTTAATCAAACTTCATTTTAAAACTAAAAAAAAAATACAATCTTCTTCCAGAAAACTTCTTCTAGATTCATAATCTATAACCAACCACCATCCTTTCAAGTAGTGTTTTTATTCTCTTTTATTTTATTTTTAGAATACCTTTAAAAAGTTGTTTTAAATCTACTACCTCTTTTGAGAGACAACCTTGGTCAGCCACTCTGCTGCACCTAAGTACCCCAAAATCACATTAATCATTTGAGGGAGCCCACGACAGCGCTCTTTCAGAGACTTTGGGAGAATTATGCTATTATCATTTGATAGGTAATTGATACATAATTTAATATCTTCTCCAAAAATATATCATTCTACAATACAACCTTTTGGTAGACTTAGATTCTTGACATACCCTTTCAAAATATTCATATACCATTCAGTGGGGTACATCCATCTATAATGGACATGGCCACATAGTTTAACCTCTATAACCAAGTGAACCAATAGGTAGGTCATTATATCATAAAATTATGGTAGGAAAACATATCTAATTCATATAATATGACTGAAATCACCTTATTCATGATTAGAAACTTCATCACGTCTATAAATTTACTTCATATGGATTTGAAAAAGAAATAAAGTCTGGTTAATGTATGCCATACATTTTGAGGTAGAATGAAATAAAAAGAGTCAAACATCAATTATTTCATCAAAAAATGATATTCGTGTGATTTTAGTCCTTGTAAATTAAAATTATTCATTGAAAAAACATTCTTGATATTTGATGAATACCCCTCTGGAACAATTCTAATACGATAATTCAAAGAAAACTGATATCTTCTTCCAACCTGATTTTGTAAGGTTTTTTGAAAATGGTTTACTAAAAATAATGTCAATATCTTTTACTTTTTCAAATAGTTGATCACCCATTACTGGAGATGGTGCTGTTCCTTGTTCAATATTCCCATCAAATGATGTCATCCATGATCAGTATTTATTTTTTTGAGGTAGAAATTTCCGATGTCCTAAAAACACTGTCTTTAAGGAATGTTTCAACTGAACTGAGTGTGTGTGTTCTTCACAAGTGGGACACCCCAAGATTCCTTTAATTCTATATCCTGATAAATTTATATAATTGGGTAATTCATTTATTTTCCTATACAACATAGACTTTAATGTGAATTCTCTACTTATATGAGCATCATACATTGTAACACCTATATACCACATAAATTTCAGATCTTTGATTAATGAATACAAGTTGAAATCAATATCATTACCATGTTTATTTGGTCCAAATATATGTATAGACAACATAATGTATTTTCACTTCATACATAACTATTGTGGGAATTTATAATTTACCAACATGACAGGCTATGTACTATGAGTACTACTCTATACACCAAAATGATTTATTACATCTATAGATAATGTAAGATGAAAGTTTCTCAGCTCATTTCAAAATTTAGGATTCTAATAATCAATTTTCTTCCATTGAGGAGAATATGTTGGATGATATAAGTTCCAATATTTAATTATTGAATCTTCATGCCATGCCAATTGTCCCACGGTTTCCTGACATGTATATAGTCTTACAAACCATGGAATTATAGGAATGTACCATACAAATTTTGAAGGACTTGATTAATTTTTCTTGTATCAATCTGCACCACACTTAGAGAATTTTATGAGTGATTCATAACCCATGAGAAATAATATGCAATGATTTGGACAAGAATGTATTTTTTAGAGATCATTCCCATTGGACATAACATTTGTTTAGAATCATATGTTCAACATGGTAGTTCATTTTTTTGGTAGCATATCATTCAATAGACCAATTAGTTCTATAAATATCATGTCACTCCATCTGTTGCTAGATTTCAAATTATATAACTTCAATACAGCTTAAAATGTTGTGTACTTAGTAAAAATGGTATACAATGGTCTCTTATCAAAACTATTTAATTTCTAAAAAACTTTTTACAATCACAAATTTAATATTAAATTTCTATTTTCATTTATTCCAGGTGATCTAAATCATCATTTACACCAGTATTCATATAAAATGATCCATAAACCATAGTATCATCCCAATCGGTGTGCACGTTCATTTTCCCCATGTTTATTACAACATTTATAGCTTTGATCTATTTCGTAATAAATCAAATGTTCTTCTGACTCTTTCAGACTAATTTTTCGTGAATAAAAACAACATAAACATAGAAAAAGGATTTGATAAGGGTTTTATGCATTCTATATTGAGAATTTGATGAACTCTTTAACTCCATATTCATACTGTTTTGTAAGTGGATTATCATGTATCTATTTTTAATTCATATCCATCTTATGGGGTTCATAAAATATTCATTTTTTTACAATAAATAAATAAATACACATAATATATTCATTATCAAAGGTGAAATTTATACATAATTATAATAAGGGAAACCCATGAATGGTCCAAAAACCTTCATTTTTTATTCATTTTTGTTAATCCCCCTTTTAAGGGTTGAAGGGGAAACCAAAATTTGACTGTTTCAAAGAATTTAAGCATGATTTAAATAAAACGAGTAATTGAAGAAAATAATTATTCAACTATGGTAGGTGTTATCCTCTAAATTCATCCAAAGTTGAAAGTTATAGACAACTGTCATCTTCATCAGCTCATCTCCCAAACAGTTAACATTTCATTTTGTTACTTGAAAATCATACTCCATATCTCATGGACATGAAACTATATTTCTTGAAATAATCTAAGAAATAGTCATCCACGAGATGACTAATACTCAGAGTAGTATGAAAAAGATAAAAGAGATGAGGGATGAGTCTCAAGTAATAAATTGTAATAATAAATGTTTGGGAGATGAAGCTAATGAGGATGAAAATTATACTCCATTGTGTTATCTAAAAGGGGTAATGCATTTAGAACTAAAATGATTAATACCTTGGAATAATTTATAATAATTATTCAAATATATATAGAATTTGATAACCTCCATTCTATTTTTTGGAACAAGTGATGTAATAACCAAGGGAATTATTACACTTAATATTAATGGTATATCAAATATTTGAAAACATATCAAAATTATAATTTAATTTCAATGAAATGATATATTTTCTATATTACATGTTATTTTTAAATTATTCCACACTTTTATGTCATTCTCACATGTTATAGTATTTTTAAATTGATTTTGAACCATGTTATAAATTATTTGCTTTAATAACAATCTGTTTACGGTATTATGTTAATCTAACATGTTTTATGATTATCATCTAAGGTATTTTGATTTTTTGTTAAGATATTTATATATTCATCATGTTCTCATTCATGTTTATTATTTGACATAAAATGATATATTTTTCCCTTACTGAGCATCTCAAAACAATTTCTTATGTTTCCATCCTTGAGGTTATGAAGATGATTATATCATGTGATATTTATAAAGGGATATAGAGGAGTGGGATTATTGAGTAGATTTTTCAAGTGTTGTAAAATAATTTGTTTACGAAGCTAATCTCCCAGGCATTAAAACTTTTGGTCCTTGTGTTATTCGACTATTTGTGAGATGCATTATCTAAGACATGAAATTATTTTATTATTTATGTTATGTTTATCTTGGTTCCCTTTATTTGTTGTGATTGTGGTTGTGGTAATAAGTTAGATAATTTTTTTAGGGTTCATGATAGTGGAAATAACAATTATCATCCCTACTATATATTTATATCCTAATTGTTTATATGAAGGCAGAGTTCCAATCGATCAAGCATTGAGTGATGAAAACCCTCATGACCAATTTTTGAGAGGACCAATCATTTTTTATTTTGGTATTGTTCATTCCAAAGAAGATTGGGAGTTCTGGGATACCAAAATGCGTTTTCCAGTTGTAATAAAATATTCACTACACAAATAATAGATTTTATTAACATAAAATACGTATTATTATTTTTTAATTTATTAATTCTTATTTACTATTTTTAAAAAATATATATATATTTATTTAATTACATAATAGTGTTTATTGGTTTTAAAGAAATTAAATTATGCTATTTAATAAATCAATATAATTATTGTCATAATAGTAAACAGACATTAATAAATTTGAAAATACTTATTTTATTTTCACAAAACATCTATTATTGGTTTGGAGGATTTTCAATAACAAATGAAAAAATGACATTTTGATTCATTCATACTGATAGCTAGAAATATTCCAATCCTCACTATAATGAATGTTCTTGAAATAAGAAATCATTGAATCAGTTAATGGTGGTTATGGGGGTGGTCATAACTTGATTCTTAATTACCTATAATGATACCTTTTGGTACATGGTCAGGATAAATGGAATGTAGCAGGTGTTGATAATTTTGAATGTCACTTTCATGACACTTGAAATAAATTTCGTCATTAGAGTCACAAATGCAACCACAATCACAACCAAAATAAATATGAAATAAGTCTATATTAGATTATGTCATTGTTGTAAAAGGTGAGCACCTCAGTGCGGCTTGGTGTGAGGCGAGGTAAGGTGCACTTGGTGTGCCTCACCACTAGTGAGGCGGTGCGACCTCACCGAGACACGCCAAAGGTGTGCGCCTCACACTCCAACTCAAGAGGTGCTGTAGCACTAGGTATGGTAAAGGCGCACCATTGGCTACCAAAATTGGGGGGAATAAAGTGGTGGAAATTATGGGTATAGGGGTGGAGGAAATCAAGGGGAACCAGATGAAAATCAGGGGTGGAGGTTGAAAGAATTATGATAAAAAACACAAATAGATATCACCAAATAAGAAATCAACAAGTGATAAGGAGGATAAAATAACATAACTTTGATTGACACTTTGAATCATCTAAGAGGAAGTATATATATCAAAAAAATTTTAAATTGTTTGAGCCTTGGATTCGTTCGGCCCTTGAATTATTCAAGCCATGGGTTCAAGCCTTGAAATTGTTTTCACCTTGATTAGAGACTAGATTCAAGCTTGTATTCGATGAGGAGGAGCACCGACATCAGGCGGCTTCCGCAGAATGCTTCAGATATCGCGAATGGTTCATGAATGGATTGGGTTCTTAAAATAGATCAGGATATTTTTATGAGTGCTTCCAAAAAAGCGTTGATAAAGATTCATTTTATCAGCACTTATTACTTAAGCATAGATAAAAGGTTTATAATTATAATTATAAATAATTTTTTTTTTAAATATATAACTATTTATTTATATATATATTTAATATACATATAAATATAAATATAGTAAATATAGTTAATAGTAAATATAATAATTATATATATATATTTAATAAATATAATTATATTAAATATATTCATTATTTAAATATATTAATTATTTAAATATATTTATTATAATGTTATAATTATTTGAATATATAGTAATTATATATATATATATATATTTAATAAATATATATAAAGATAAATATAGTAAATATATTCATTATTTAAATATATTTAATAGTAAAAGTAGTAATGTATTCATTATTTAAATATATTTATTATAATTTTATAATTATATAAATATATTTATTATAATATTATAATTATTTATTAAATATATATAAATATAAATGTAGTAAATACAGTATATATATATATATTATAATATTATAATTATTTAAATATATAAATATTTATTTATAATTATATAAATACTTTTAAAAAATAATATTTATATATTTATATCATTATATATATTTATATAATTATATATATTTATATATTTATATATATATATATAATAAATATATTCATTATTTAAATAATTTTTTTTATAAATTTATAATTATCTGATTATATTTAATTAATTATTTTTTATTATATAAATATTTTTTTTAAAAAATAATATTTATTTATTTGTAATTATAAATATATAAATGTATAAATACAGTAAATATACATTTATAAATATATTTATTTATAAATATTTATTTACAAATATATTTTTAACATTATTAATTAATATTTAATTTTAAGCGCATGCATGTTAAAAATGAGTGAAATTGAATAATTAAAAATGAGTTCACCTTAACAATATTTAAAAAATGGAAAGGTTTTATTAATTAAATATAAATTATTAAAAAAATATGTTTTTATATTAAAATTAATAAGAATACATATTGAAAATATTTAAACATAGTAAATAGATATATATAAATAAATAATACAAATTGATTAAATTCCCCAAAAAATATAAAATATAAAATATTAAAAATGAATTAATACCTAACTGTAATAAAATAAAAAATACATAAATAAAATTTACTAATTAAATACATGATATATTAAATGTATCATGTTATAATGAAATTCTAAAATGTATACTAAAATTTGAATAAATTACATAATGATTTCATTAATTACATAAATATTTGTGTGTGTATTTTATATAAAAATGAATTAATTATGTGTATATATATATATATGAAATCAATATAACACACATTTGATATATGATGAACTAAAAAAAATGACATTCAATTATGTTCATTACTCGATGCAATTAGTTAGTATTTTTTATTCATATTTATTTTTAATTATAAACCATTCTTCACTATATATATGACTATTTATTGTAAAGAATAGATATTTTGTATTATATAAATCATATTTATATACATTCATATATATATATATATTTAATATATACTATTTATTAATATTATTAATAATTATTTAATTAATAAAATGTTTAATATTTTTGTTAATTTACTTATTTTTAATTTTCATTTGTTTAATTTTTATTTTACATATATATTTATATTTAATATATACTATTTATTAGCATTTATAATTTATATATATTATAATCAATTTAATCATTTTTATCAATAATTCTTTACCAATAAATTTTCTAATAAACTCATTTTTATTTATTCAATTATTTCATTTTATTTAGGACCTTTATTATCGTTAAAAAAACACTGATAAAGGATATCTTCATTAGCGCTAAAAATAAAGTGCTAATAAAGGGTATCCTTTATCAATTCTAAAAATATAGAACTCATAAAAGGGTACCTTTTATCAGCACTAATTAAAAGTGATGATAAAGGTTACCCTTTATCAGTGCTAAAAAAAGCACTGATGAAGGGTACTTTTTATCAGCACTAAAAAAACTCACTAATAATGGACAATGCTATTAAAAGCCTATTTTTTAGTAGTGTGATTGTGTGCTAGAGGTTTTAGACTAGTGGTGAGGAAGTAAGATAGTCACAGGGAGACTATTCCCTCTAATATAAATCTTGAAGGTCATGCTTGAATCTATTGAAATTTTTAAATGACCCATCTATATAACAGACATCCCAAAACCTACAGACATAATGTAGAGATCCCCATGGGCCCCATACTTTAGAATAGAAATTATTAAATCTCTCTATATGATGTAGTAAAATATAACAGAGTATATATAGGGAAACATGGAATAATAGACACTATATATAAACAAATATTGGAACACTGGACAATACATGATGAATAATAGCTAAAATAAAATCAGACCCTATTCCAACTCACATGATCTAATATACTGAAAAATCAGCCTCCACAACCATCTATACCTGTATCCTATGTCCAACTCTAATCATAACTTGTTTTCTGTTAGAAAACATGAAGGCCTACCCATGTACATCGAAGCTCAATCCGTGTATGTGGGTAGGTGTGAGTCCAATGACCTAGTAGGAATCCCTAACTCAAAAAAAACGAGTGTTGCAATTATTAGGTGGATGTTCATGATATATATATATACATAAGGTGTAAATTTGTGATAGTGTAACACACAAAACAATAAAAATAACATAAAATACATATCAAATATATATATTAGGTCGTTAGGTGTTCACCAAACCACCTCTAACCCTAAGGATACCTGCTTTGGATAGTGCCAGAGTGTCTCTGATCAAGTCATGTGACTATTAAAACAAATATCAAGAAACATTTATAAACCCTAGGAGTTAAATCTTACATAGTCCACAATATCAGGTATAAGGATGACCCCTAGGTGGTAATCTTATGGGATCTATAATCGTCAGGTGTAACCACCGACCCCTTAGAGATAGTCCTAGGTGATCAATAAACATTAAGAATCACCACTAACCCTTAGGAGATAATCCTAGGTGAATAATAATCATCAATATTTAGAACTTACTCTTAATGGGTGACCCTAGGTCGTCATAGTCCTTAACCATCACCATAGACTATGGTGGGGTGGGGGGGGGGGTTAATCCTAGGTAGTCATTTCTGTCACACATCATCATCAATTTATAGTGGTTGACCCTTGGTAGTCATATACATCAAGAATCATCATTGACTCCTAGGGTTGACCCTAAGAACTCATATCCATCACATCAGGCCCAAAAATCCAATTCCTAGGGATAACATAAGAATATAATGTAATAAAATCATCAAGCTCATAGATAGATACTAGGAATCACTAGGAATCCTCAAATATAATCAGGTATACCTTAAGACCCTTAGAATCTCTAAGAATCCTCAAATATAATAAAAATCCTACCAGATCCAAGGAATCACTAGAAATAATAAAATATAATCAAGCATCCCAATGGATCCTAGATATCCTTAGGAA
Organism: Viscum album; assembly: GCA_963277665.1. Classification (NCBI taxonomy): domain Eukaryota; kingdom Viridiplantae; phylum Streptophyta; class Magnoliopsida; order Santalales; family Viscaceae; genus Viscum; species Viscum album. The sequence continues at coordinate 677,141,675 of OY728128.1, read as the reverse complement.
TCCTCATGAACATCAGCAGGCCTGGAAGTTATATCTCATGTATCATCCCAAGCATCCTATTGTACCAGACATAACAACTGATTCATGGGTGTCTTGGGTATTCTAGTAATACTAGGAACAACTTTAAGATCATAAGAGAACATACTAGGCATCCCATATAACAAATTGAGGGTAGAGTTTCCCTCCCCCAACATTATATAAAAATAATAATAATGATGATAATAGTAATGTCATTATCAATAAGGGTTAGCCTTCCACCCAGACCCATCACACACCTCTGAGGTCAGCCTCTTAGTGCATGACCAACCATCATCACTATCGTATTAGTATCACATTTTCAATCCAAGTTATAAGGTAATACTAATACTCACCATTTCTTTAAACTCACTACAACCCTCTTAAGGGATAACATGATACTAGGTCACCCACTAGGGTTCCCTAGGTTAATCTGCTACCAGGATGCCCTATATGGGTTCTTTAACCCCAGTTCCATCTCTTAATACGAACCCATCACTCTAGAAATAATGTCTATTAAAATCCTTCAGGTTCCTTCAGACCCCACCTTTAATGGGTTCATCACATCCCTTAGGATTAACCCACCACTTTGATTCCAAAAGCAACCATCATAGGGAAACATGCATAACATGCATCATCACAAAACAAGAAACACACACATAAATCACATAACGAGAGAAAATATAAGGCACTCATGCTATAAAAAACAAGGAATATCCCTCATGAGGTCAAATAGACCAAGAAATTCAAACATTCCCTTTAAAATTCCCTTTAGAAGCCTAGTCAAATCCCATGTAATGACATTAAATTCTAGACCATGTAAAACTGATGTTATGTTCGAAAATGTATGCTACACGCTACACCCAACATAAATGAACCACAAAATATTATAATAAAACTATTAATAAATATATAATAAACACTAATATGGTAAAATATTAAAATCTATTACCTTTAAAAGATAAATAATTGATATGAGTTAATATTGAAAAAATTATTTTCAACAAAATCTATTATTTATATCACGTATTTTATTTTAAAAACTAAATTTAAAAATTTTAGAATAAATTTTTGATAAAATAAAATTAATTTTTTAATTTCACATATCAAAATTTACTTAGTATTATTTTTTGAGTTTTTTTAGAAAAGAATGATTTTTAGTTGAAAAATACTGTTTTTTGAAAAAAATATTATTTTTATGATTTTATCATTATGTAATCCAATCATAGAATTTAAAAAAAAATTGTAATAAAATATTTATTCAAGGAATAAAATTATGAATCGTAATATAGTATTTGAGTTTATAAATCATATACCCAATATTTTTAGAACTAAATTAAAATTCCAATTTAATAAAAACCACTTTTGGTCTTTTCTTCAAATCATGTATTTTCAAGGTGATATTGCATTTTTTATTTCCATGAAATCCTCATAAAAGTTACTTGTTTTATAATAAAATAATTTATGGGAATTTTATACTTTAATAACCATATAATATACATAAATGTTATGCTTAAAAACACAATTTTACTAAAAAATATTTTTACATGTTATGTGTGATTATTTTAAAATTAAAATTTTAAACCCTTAAAAATTTTATTTTGAAATATGTTTTAAAAATTTTAAATCATAGTGTTAAAATGAGGTAAAATAAAAAATCTTAATTTTTTCCATTAATAATAATTTCTAAGGTTAAATATTATTTACCAAGGTAAAAGTAAATTATAGTAAAGTTAAAAAGTTATAAGAAAAAACCTAATAGCACTCTAGGTTGTCTAAAAAATTAGTGTATGAGTAGAATATATAACCAAACACATTTCACCTCCAATTTTTTACATTTTTATCCATTTAACTTTGAATATTAACATTACATTATTGAAAATGTAATTGTTACTTCCAAAACTACCCTTCTCTTCACTTATAAAAAGGTAACACTTACACCACTTCAAGACACACCTATAATTAAAATTTCTTTTTTAAAACCTTATAATGTTTCCTCATATAACCCTCTATCACTTAGATAATATTTTGGTCACATTTATTTTGATTAATTCTTTCATTTACAAGGAGTTTTTTGGGAGAAAACTCAAGTTTTCAACCTGAGTATTACACTATCATGGTCTTTACTTTTACTACGTTCATTTCTAAATCATATATTTCCTTATTTAAATAATTAAATAAGTATTATTACTGTAATTAAATTTCATTATATTAATTATAAAAAAATTATTCAATTATTTCCATCCATTAAGAAAACAAAATAACATCGATTGTGTGTACGTGCGAAGTACCACCCCCCAAAGTGATGTTGTTCTTTTTTCAACACTACCTATAAAGTCTGGTATAAATGATGGATTTGATGAATAAATATGTTTTATATCTAAAAAGTAAAATTACTAAAATATAATTTTTATATAACACCATTCTTTCCATTCATTGGGAAATGAGATCGTTAATCTTGCGTACGTGCGAACTATTGCCTTCATAAATGATGAATTTCATTTTCTATCACATCCTATCCTAGATTGTTCCTAGAATATATTTAATAAGGATATATGATTTTTATGAAATGTTTAATCTTTTTCATATTCCCCATTATCATTATCTAAATACAACTCTTTACTCATTAAATCATTATAACACATTACCATTTGGGTATATTTAACCGCCTATATAAATAATGTTATAATGATTTTGAAATAAATGATTATGGGATGTCATATAATGGTAATATAATTTAATAAAAATATATTTAATTTTTTTTAATTATTATATAAATGTTTTTTTAATATTTAAATTTTTTATTAATATATCACCTTTTGATCGTCAAAAATGCTGAAAACCAGTTCATCATGATTTCCATTTTGGCATGTTGTATTCATGTGTTTCACCTAATGAAAATGGGAATTAAGTAATCATTTAAAGAATGATTATTATATATCTAATGATATATTTATTTTGGAATGAAAACCACTTAGTTATAATTGACCCTGTCTTCATAAAGTTTTTATGAAATAAGTAATTAAAAGTTCTAACACCCGATAATGAAAATAAACTAAAATTTGTTAATATATTTGTAATATATAGTTATAAAATAATTATAAAATGGTAATATTTTTATATTATAGTTTTCTAGATAATTTATTAATATATTTAGGATCATATTACTAGAGTTTAGATCATGGTTGAGTAAGCAGGAATACAAGGTAAGGGTTTTCTTAGTCTCAATTTTGACTCTTTGAGATAAAATACATATTGTGCTGAATGTTTTATTTTTATGATGTAATTATTTCCTATGTATATATTTTTACCATATTTTTTTTATTTAATGGTATTTAAAATCCAAATAATTTTCCCTTATTCAAGTGTCTACCTATTCAATTATTTTCCCCAGTAGTAAGGTTTTTTGATTAATATAATTCCATTCATTGAGTTATGATTGTTATCTTGAAATTATTTCATATAAGTTGGGTAAATTATTCCATTTGATTGTATTATGTAGTTTATCTCATTTTTTTGTGATATAAATTCCTACCATGTAAACCCTTCGATAAATATTTCTCACTTCTTAGGATATTTTGCTCATAAGGGATATTGGTAACTCAAATCTAATTCTTTGAGTTATAAAATTTTATCTTGAACATTGTTCTTTATTCTTGGGTTCTACCAAACATATATTTTTATATGGTATTTTATAATTATATTTGGGAAAATAAAATTTTAATATAAATAAGGTTTTATTACTCTATTTATAATATGGGTTTTCAATAAAGGTATTTTAAAAATATTTAAAAGGTTCATTTTTTTCATTATAAAATGTTTTATATTTGGATAAAAATTTAATATAAAAAAATTTATTTAATTTTCAAGGATCGATTATTATATATTCTTTTTAAAATTAAAGGTTTTAAAAATCTTTCACTTCAAATTTTTAAAAGTTACTTTTTCAAGTGACATGTAAGTTTGTATTTTATATAAATGTTAAAAATGTTTTCTAAAAGATCTTTTAAGTTTTCACCCTCATTTTTATTTTAATATTCAAAAATATTTACACTCAAGGGAATTTATGTTACGTGATTAATTCTGTAATATATATATATAATTATTTATAATTTGTGGGATTTAACTCCTGGTATCAAACAATTCGATTCTTGATCCCTTATTTTGTGATATTATTCAGATCATTCTTTTGCAAGATTTTTTTTCATCCATGTCAACATCCTTAGGAGTTTGATTTATTACACTAGGGATATGTTATTTTGAAACCATCCACATTCTTTCTTTGGATGTATTTTGAAAATTAATTTATATTATAAGAATGATCCATCACTGACTTTGTGTTGTTTAACCATCCACCTTCTTTCTTCGAATGGGTTATGACCACGTTATCCATTTTATTAACATAGGGAAAAGCATTGGCGTTATGTATGTTGTTATTCCAATATGGATGATTATTGGAAAATTTGATTATGTATTTTTTACTCATTATCTTATATGATGAATTCATAGGACTTAAATAAGTGATGGGTGGTTCTAGAAATTATATATCCCCTTGATGCATCCGTAGGTCCCATAAGATAAAATAACTTAAGAATTTTGGTGTATTCCAACCTATAACATGGTATTTACTAGACGCACGACCTTGATGGTAAGATAATGATGTCTAATACCATGATATTTTGGTTTAGGGCATGGAATTAACTATCATATATTATGAATTTCTCAACTAAGGAACCAATTAATTTTTTCCATGTGATCTATTTATTTTCATTATTATCCATGGATATATTATTCTCTCAGTTTTAGTTTATTGTTGAATTATGATTAATACTTATTCCTTCCATAATATTTATACCAAGTTTATGTCATGATTTATTCATTTTATATTTTCCATTATTGAGCACTTGATCTCACTGATTTCTCATGTTTTTATTCCCCAGGATATGAAGAAAAGTAATACATGTGATATGTTTGAAAGGATAGAACACATGGAAGAATTTTTGAGAGATATTAAAGACTTTTTATGGATCAAGTGATTTTTTATATAGTGGAAAATATCCATTAGTTGATAAATACATGGGTTTTTTTAGTTTATGTCTTGTCTTAATTATCTAAATTTATAAACCTAAAAGGTCTTAGGAATATATATAATTCAATGTTTCCTTTAAGTCATGTAATTATGGGATATTTATGTTTGGTAATATATAATTGGCATTGAATCCATTTTCTAAAGTATGTTTTATTCACATCAGATCTAAGAGTATGGGTATAAGTCATCACATCCTCCTTTTAAACTTTTTCAAAAGGAATCACATTTTTTCCTCCTCATGTTGGGCCCATTTCCAAATCCTGCCAAATCCTTATTTTGAAAATTTATTTTCTATTTTGAAATACCATTCTAAAACCTATCTCAAATAATCACCTTCCCTTTGAAAATTCACAGTTAAATCCATATTATTTTTGAAATCTCATTTTAAAAAGAAATCACTCTTTATCTTTGATGAAAAAATTTCACACCACCAAGAAAACCATAAGTAGGTCCACCAATATTCATTTGACCAAGGCACTACCATCAAACCATTTATAAATCTATGCGATCCATGTTGAATATTAGGTTGGTTTGAGTCTATCCCAATCCATTTAGGAATAAAACATGTAATTAAACAAGTATATATATATATAATAATAATAATGATATAATACAAAAATAAAATCACCAATAGAACAAGAGACTAAAATAAAGTCAATGCCACCTACCTCAGTTGAAACTATTTTCCTTTAATTCATATCCTCACCATAACTTCCTAGGATTATTCAAATATCTTACCAACTCCTAGGAACCTATATCAAACCATGAAATCCAATAATTAATTATAAATAATTATAATTAATTATTATATTCATTTATAATAGTTTATAATTAATTTAATATTTAATCAAATTAATTTCATTAGGAATTTTCATCTAAAATATCACCATGTCATTTAGGCACATCAAAACCATGAAAAATGACATGAAAATGTTTAGTGGAATGATACTGACACATCATTTCTCAAAATACCTAACAAATGTCCTCAATTCACCCATCAATTTAAATTAATTAAGGAAAAAACCTTATTAAATACATAGTACAACATACCTCAAGGAAAGCGATGATTTTTGGCTTGTTTATATCCTTTTGAGACCTACCATACAAGACACAAATTAAAACCCAAAGAATTAGGATGATTTCCACCATAACCCCATATAAATCTTCATAAACCCTAATCCATAGACAACAAGTTTAGAGGAAAATACATGGGGAATACCAAGGAGGAAGAAAAAAGGAGAACAAACCTCAAGTATCTAAAGAATGGAACCAAAAAACCACATTCTAAAGGGGAGATGAAGTAGAATAGGGATAGAGGCCCCCGAACTATGAGATAATTAGGGAGGAGGATATAAGGGATAAGGGTCAAAATATAGGATTATTATTTTGTCCATTTCCCACATTTTTAATGAAATTTTATAGACCAGATAGTTTGAGTAGACAGTTTAACAAACCATATTTCAATTTCACAGATGACACTATCTGAGAAAATAACCTTCACATGGTTTGATAAACTAATATCCAACTATGTGAAATTCATCTGTAATGAAACTTAATATTTTATACTATTTTTGTGAAACCATGCAAAAAATGTGTGCTATACGACTAAAAAAACCCAATCCTCATGGTTTGGCCTTGAAGTTTCTTTTAACTATGAACCAACTATGAAAAAATCTAAATACCTTTAAAATTTGTAAAATTCACCCTGAAGCTCCCAAGACTCTCCCGAGCACCTAAGGAAATTATCAGGCCTCCATCCATATCTAAAACAATATACCCTAGATATTAAAACTCTCTAAATTCATGTCTAAATATAAATAATCTAACCAAGACCTACTCCAAAATTTCAAAAATTTAATATTGCATTGAAATTACCAGCCTAGAAAAGTGATGGAATTTACAATCTATGTGGCCTGTGTGTGAAAAACAATGAATAAAGGAAGAATAATTTAAATACAATGATCAATATAAACTTACTATTTACTAAGAAATAAAAAAATTCTAGAGAAACCAAATGATAGATAATTAATCAATTAAAATCATAATTCATTAATAGATGTGGGGAGAGTCTCCTTAGATTAACCACTAAGTGTTTTGTGTGCCATCATTGGATAGAGATTATAAAAGAAAATAAAATAAAAGAAAATATATCTAACCAAAAAAATATCTTCATCCCCTATTTTTTTAGTGTATAATTATCCTCATTGTAAATGTATAAGAGTGATCTAGGTCCCTTGTTCACTTTATTATTACCCATGTGATCAGCAAAATCTTCACTTTATTCATTTTTCGAGTCCAATTCCTTTAAAACCCCCTGTAATTTAGTGCCCATATCCCATTTCTTTTGGTTTCTTCCACATGTATTGGTTGAGGGATTTGATTCCACTATAAGTTTATTCTAAATGATTCTCAGCCTCAAATTTCCTTCCCATGATCTTATCCTCCAACCACTTGATGGATAATTACTATGTGGAACCTCAAGAGCATTCTTTCCTGAGTTGGGAAGACTAGGGAAATGTGAATTGATTTTATGTTGAAACTAATTTATATAAGGAATTTTAGATTTTAATCCAATGGTTTAAGAAGTGGAAAAGTCCCATGTCATACTTAATTGAGAAAGTTGTATGCATTGGATGAAAAGTATTACATGGGAGATGAAGTCATACACAGTATAAAGAAAGCTATATGAGATATAAAGTCATATGGGATCCATGAAAAGTATTATGTGGTCTCTGTAAAGTCATACATGATGATCATTTTTTAAATTTTATCCAAGTGAAAAGTCTGATGTGTTGGATAAAAGTTATAAAAAATTATTTGGTAACCATATGTTTGGGCTATAGTCTTATAAAAATAAGGGAAGTACTATGGTATTAATTAGAAAGTCTTACATGATAGTTCATCCAAAGTATTACAACCTACACAGAAATTCTTATGTAATGACTGCAACTCAAGCCTTTTATATATTTCAATAAACTAAAAATTCATACATGCAGAGAAACTTAAGTCATATTAGAGCTTGAGGAGTTTTAAAAAATGGAAATCAAGGTTTAAAATGCCGCCTCTTTGAAAAATTTCAGCAAAATACAAAGTCTTAAAAATTTCAAAATCTCTTTGAGAGGTATTAAAAAATAATGAGGCAAAGTATTATAGCTTGAATCAAAGTCTTATACATTCCATAGAGTCTTCCAAAATCCTATTCCATTTTTTTAGCCCTAGACCTACAATCATGAAAAATTCAGACACAATTTAGAATATTTCTAGTTTATTATATAATTGAATTAAAACAATGAAAATTAGAATGATAAACCTATTAAAAATTTAATTCTAGAATTCAAAAATAAATATATGGATTTTTATTTAATTAAAAAATGATTTAATCAATGAAAATTATGAATATAATATGGTTTTCAATATAATCCTAGATTTAACCCTATCAACATATTTAAACTATTTATTCTAAATTAATGGATAATAATAGTAAAAATACTATAAAATCATAAAACAAAATGTTATTTTTTTTGGCTTGATCACTCCCCCACATTTAAATTATAACTTTTTGTCAAGTTCATCAAGGTTAAACTTGTTATCAAGCAAAATTCCTAGTTCTAGGATTATTGATAGATTATATCTTAATGAAGTTAAGATTTTAACAAGTGGTGGCTTCCTAAATCCCTATCCCCTAAGCCCCATTTTCCAAAGTTAATTTTAAAACTTCTTCAATTCTTCCTATATGAAATTCAGACATATCATCTTCCCCTTCATCTAAGTTTAGAATTCCCTAGGTCTTTTTACCCCATTGTTACCCAGTACTTATTAAATTTTTCCTAGCTATGATTTCTAATAAGAAATTATTAGATGAGTGTAGATAAACTTGGAAATAAACTAGCACAAGAAAGTAGGAATCCCTCAAGACTAATTGTAATATCCAGGGTATAAATTCAATACTTGGAAAACCAACTCACAAGTTTATCTAACTCTTATTAGATGGTTAAATTACATACACATGTTCTTTTTTGACATATAGGGACTTCTAGATTAGTACCCATATTATCCTTTTACTCCATTTCATATGAGTTATCCAAATTTCTTTTATGGAGTCACCCTGAGGTGCTAATCAATAACAATGGGTAGGTCACCTAGGATATATCTCAAAAGTCAATCTTCTTCATGTTATAATTTTAATTCCATTTTGTTCTTTTCTATCATACTCCCTTCCATATTTCTAAATAAAAATGCTTCAATTGTTCCCACTGTAACTTTGTAGTATATTCATTTCATTCAGGTGGGGGGGGGGGTGAAAATTCAAAAATAGATTTTTATTTTTATTTAATTTTCCAACCCAAAAATTGGAGAGAAACATAATAAATTATTTAAAAAAACTAATTTTTATTCTACCCCAAAATCATCATAGACACACCTCTAATTAATTACATCATTAAATGGTAAAGGAATAACAACTTTTAAAAGTTAGTGTTTAAACTAGTGTATAGGAAGGAGACAACCAGATAGTACTTATTCATATTTAGTAGGGAGGAGTTTTGACTCCTTTATTGGTTTCTTCTAAAATAATTCATGAAAATATTTTAGCTATTATCCATTCACTTTAAAATATTGATGGGATTTGGTTCCTCAAATTTTAAATATATCAAATGAAAATGTGTTAGTCACTGTAAAGTGTACAATATATTTAGAATTAATCTTACCATATATGAGTTTTATCATAGAGGATAATAATAAAACTTTTTTAAAAATTTAACAATAGTTTTTCTAAATGAATCTGTCATGGATAGATCTGGTATTTTACTTATATAGTATAATGTTTTCATAATATTTCCTTCCCAACTATTATGATTCCATCATTTAGATGTTTCTTTTTTCTCTATTTTTTCCCAATTCTTGGTTTAATTTGTTCATAGCCTAGTAGGATTTATGTTGTATTTCAATAGGACAGTAAACACTTTTACCATACTATATTCAATAAGGGGACATACCCTGGGGTTTTAAGGATGATATATATGCCCACAATGTATCATATTACTTTTGGATATATTATTTTCGATTGGGATGAACTATCCTTTACAGAATTCTCCTTATATCTGTATTGGATGCCTAGACCTGACCATTTATTTTTAGGTGGTAGTGAGTAGCATTCTTATTTTTCACTGAATAATTTTTCATGAGTGATTTCAATCTTATTTTATATAAATGTGTGACCTGATCACTAATTAATTTTCAAGTTTTTCCAAACCTACAAAATATATGTGATCTTAGAAATTCAATAACTCTTGAATCATCAGTTCTAGTTTTTTATGATTTAATCCACTTAGAAACATTATCTACTATTAAAAAAAATATTTTTAAATCCATAAGAAATAAGAAATAGGCCCATGAAATCTATACCCTATACATTAACTATTTCATATAAAATAGAAGTTTGTTTGGGAATTTATCACATTTTAAAAATTCCTCAACTGAATTGGAAATTTTTACATTCTTTTAAAAAATTCACAGAATATTTAAATATTTATGAAAAAAAAACTTGCTTCCAACACTTTTATAGTTGTTCTCAGAGGTCAAGAACGCCCTTCACATGAAGGGGTATGAAGAAATGTAAGAAAAAAATTTACCACTTCCTCATGTTCATAACTCTTAATCACTTGATAATACACAATTAAGGATCCTCCCAAACATGGTATTTTGATTCAGATTTCATATGATGAAATTTATACTTATAATAAAAGGAATTTAACTTTGATGTGACAAAATAATTCACTATTTCAGCATACCCGTGTACCTTTGTGAGTTCATAATATTTATCACCAGGGAGGGAATCATTAATGGATACCTTTAATGGAATTTTATCTTAAGTAGTATGGGTAAATATACTCATATGGTCAACAACTAAGTTCTCATAACCCTTATTTTAATTAATCTCTAAGTTGAATAATTTTAGAAGTGGAATTCATCTCACCAATATTTATTTTTCATCACCTTTTTTATCAATTATTTGATATATTCATGATTAAATAAAATTTATACTTTTCTACCTCTAATGAAGTAAAAATATATACGAAATAATCTATTTTTATATAGTTTATTTTGGCTGTGTCTAGGGTATTTGAAGTATAATATGTCACATGGGAGTGTCCATTGGTCTTTTGGGACAATACTTCTCACGATTCTTGGTTGGAGTAATCTTAGATAACTTCAAAGGGATGATACAAATATGGTGGAATGATTACAAGGGTGGCGGTTTGTATATATTTTATTCTATTAAAAAAATTTCCACATAATTCACAAAGAAAAAACCACTATCCTTCTTTGGAAGGTTGGTAAAAGGAAAATAAAATTTTCTAAAGTCCCTAATAAACATCCTATAAAATCTAACGTGTTGAAAATGATATAGCATGTTTCATAGTAGTGAGATTTGGAGGTTTATAAATGATGTCAAACTTGTCCTTGTCCACTTAAATTCCTTCCTTAGAAATGATATAAACCAAGTAACTTTCTTTCTCCCCCCTTAAAAAATAGTTTTAAAGTTTAAGACCAATCACTTTTCAATTCCTCACTATAAAACCTTTTCTAGATTTTAAAGATAGATTTCAAAACATATCCATAAATTATAAAGTCATCAAGAAATACCTTAAGGAAAATTTTAATTAGTTTTGAAAATATTATTATTATTTAGTATTGAAAAGTACATAGATAATTTCATAATAAAAAAGACATCCTTCAATATGGAAATTGACCAAAGTGTTAGGCTAATATAGTCTTATTTTGGTCTTTTTGTGCTATGGGGACCAGAAAATAAATATAAAATCCATCAAGGAAGAAATAATATTCCTTACCAACTAGTCTTTATAACATTGTATCTATAAAAGGTATAAGGAAGTGGTATTTTAATTCACACGGTTCAATTTCATATAGTCAATGTAGACCCTCCAACCATTATAAATCCTAGATGGTATTAGTTCATTATTTTCATTTTGAATGATTGTGATTCTATTTTTTTAGGTACAATCTATATGGGATTGACCCATTGGGAGTATGAGATGGGTTATATTATTCCTACTCATAACAATATTTCAATTTCTATTTGTCAATTTTTTTTACTAAGGTTGGGTTTGGCCTTATTTTTGGGCTGTCTTATAGGTTTTAACTCATTTAATAGGAGGATCTGGGGAAGAAAATAATGATACTAGTACAATGGAAGTCTTATAATGACCAGATTATGGTCCTATTATAATATTTCAGAATTTTTAACAACTCGTTCTCTTGATTAAGATCATTTTTTGATATTATCATAGTTAGTGTCTCTTTTTCCTTAAGAAAACCATATTTCAAATTAGATGGTAGTATCTTGTGTTCTAGTTTAGGTGGGTGTTCTAGTGATGGTTTCAACTTAGTGTTTCCCATTCTTAGAGCCTATATATTTAAATCAGAAGCATCAATAACATATTTTATAAAATATTAAAATCATTATTCATCTAACTCTTTAAACTAACCACCACACCAATTTAATTATAAATTTAATTCATTTTTAAAAATAAAACCATCAGAATGATTTAGTGATTCTAAGGTGTCTCTTAGTTTTATTTTTTCATTTAACATTTCAATTTCTTCCATATAACAATAATGAATTTCATAATAAGTTAGTGTGAGAATACATTGTTCCTATTGAGGGTATTTTATTGAATCCAAGATACAAAAATTAGTAGTTTCTTCTCCAAAATCCATTGAAAGCATTCCTTAATAGACATTTATTATGGTCTTATAAGTTTTGAAAAATTGAATACCAAAAATGATAAGGGAATGAGAGATACCTATTTATTTATCCATATTCAGGATTTAAAAATATACAGGGAAAAAAAATAATTTCACTCTTACTAGAACATCCTCCAAAAATCCTAGTTGGTGGGTAGTGCCTTAGTTGGGAAATTTTAATATACTATGGTTAGATTGAGTTCTACTATCTATAATAAAGAATAAATTGAGTAATGAATAAAATTAATTGAATATATTATTCCACACAATATATTAGTAAAAGTAGACTCTCCTATGGTTTATGGGATAGTGAAATCACTATGGTCTTGAAAATTCCTAGTTAGTTGTGGGGTTAATAGGGTATAAATATTTCTACCAAAACTCACCTTTTTATCACATTATAGTATCATTTTATTGGTACACATCTTCTTGAGAAACTTTATATACCTTTCATTTTGGTTTATGTCATCCAACAAAGGAATTTTACTTCCACTTTCTCAAACATGTATAGTATTTATTGTTATAGAGATTCTTCACCAGTTCTCTTGGGTGGGGCCATTATTAAAGGGAAGGGAGGTTGGGGATAATGATGATCTTCTACCTTAGATCTTACCTTATCCTTGTTCAATGGTTTCATTTCCATAAGAAACGACAATTCTTATTTATTCTCATTTTGGTCTTATTTATTAAGCTATCCACTTATAGATTCATCTTACATTAGTTTTTATTAATTTATTTTCACCTTCTTGATACTTCTTAAAGTGACAGATCTTACATTTCCCTTAGGGTGAGGTATTCATTGGGTAAGGAGTTTACCTAAGACTTGATTTACCCTGTTTTTTAGTGTATAGATGATCTATTAAAAATGAACCTTTAGCTCCTTCATCTATAATCCATGTTGAGTCTATGTGTGAAGAGTGTTAGTTTTTGAAGAAGGATAAAGTGGACTTTTTCTAATGTGTGGGATTTTATTATCAATACATAAATCATATTCATAGGTAAATGTGATGATTGCTATTTTATTATTAAAGGAAATTAAGGAAATGTGTGGGTGGATGCAGAGACACTATCTATAACATCATAGATTATTTTTAAGGTGATTAAGGAGGGTTGGAGTTGGTTTGAGGAGGTTATGATTCAAAAAGAAGCAATTATATTATTTTTAGACCAAGACATACATAGTTGATTGAAGGTTTGTCATGTGATAATTCCACTAATCATGTCTTCACATGGATGACTGATTTTTACATGTGTTCGATCATCATGTTTATTCAAAAAACCAAAATAAATTGATTTTTACTTGTAGTTAATCTGTCACTTTGATAAAAATAAATAATTCCACTTCATAGTTAATATGTATAGTCAATGAGTTGTTCATTTTATTGATCCAAATTATGGTTGATCTAGAGTAAGGTATGTGGTTGATATAGACTACTTAATGTAGTCAATACACACATAAAATCTTGAATGTGTGGTCACTTAACATGTTTTATATGACTCATGGCTAGTTATATACTTAAGGATAATTTTTCAAGGATCTACTAGGTTAAAAAAATGAGTTCTTAGAATTAATATATTATGATAATATTAAAATCAAGTGATTCTGATGTGTTGTTTGTCATCATTTATACATCAAAATTTTATTGTGATTCAATCCTAATACTTTTCATCAAATTTAAGGTGATGATATGAAGGATGTTATATTTTAATCCATAAGCTTAAAACATACCTGGAAAAGATCTATGCTACCATGAATGTAGAGATATTTATGAAAGAATTAAAGCTGATTTTTTTGGAGATTATTTGGCCATGAATATTAAAATATCATGTGTTTTTTTAAATTCAGAGTCTTAAGGATATTTAAATTATGGCCTTGAATCATTTTCAAAATGTTAACTAAGCTTAAAAGTAGGATTTCTCACTACTTTCAATTATGGTGTTTCCCTAAAAATGAATGGAAATAATTTTCACAATATTATTCAATAGATATGTATATATATATAGGAGACATAAAATAGGTGGGAATTTTAATACTACCTAAACCTTATAAAATATTCATTTTGTATCAAAAAGGAAAGAAGAGAGAGAAGGAAGAAGAATAAAATTTTCTTCTTCACTACTGTGTAAGAGATTGAAGAAGGTGAAAAGAATACTTTCTCTAGTGTGAGTTGTGAAGAATGAAGCAACATTAAAACAACATACTCAAAGTATAAATCTTGGAGATAATTTATTATTATTGCAAAACCCCATGAATTTTTATTACTGTGTGGGATTCACTCACACCATCGAGAAACTATGGTGTATTTCAAGTTCATATTTATCCCTTGATTTATTAGATCTATAAGATTGTTTCTAGAGGACTATGTGATCTTGGTATTTTCAAGATCATGCCAAGGAATAAATACTCTTATCGATTAATGAACCTTGTAAAATATATTATTCTTTATCTGTGTTTTCTTGTGGTTTTATTTAACATTGAAGTTTTTAATGTTAACTGTCAATGAAGGTTTTTAAAAATGGGAAACACAAAATAAATTAATAATCACTGATTTAACCCCCTCTTAGTGATTTCAATGATCTCATGGGTGGTTTTTTAATCCATGAGTCATGAGAGTTTATTTTGGTTATTTTGGGACTCTACTATATTTATTATCATGTATTTCAATGAGTTTTATAGTTTTTGTCCTTGTTAGTAGTTTTTAGAGGGTTGGGAGTTGCTTATTTGGAATGATGGTGGTTGGTAAGACTATTGAAAAGTCCACTAGAAGTACAACTTTAGAGTTTATGGGTTTCTAGATACATACTGAATTGTTGAATACTCACTGTATCCTTAGTTACTTGTTTTCTTGGGGGAACTACCTCTAGTAAATGGAATTATAGCTCTCAATATGTTGTGGTTTTGGACAAGCATTAGTGAATTGATTTAGGGAATTAAAAATACAACTCACTCGATATGGTGTGGATGGTGATTCTTCATTAACCTTATTTACCTTTAAACATCTCACAAGATAATTTAGTTCTTTAAGTTTAGTTTCAAGTTAAGGAGAGTTGGAAATATTTACCTCATATACTTCTTTCGAAGTAAATATTGTACCAAATTTGTAACATCTAAAATAAAATCATTGGATCAGAGTTGGAATAACACATGAATTTAGGCATGCCTCCTTATATTCTAGAGGCTACTGACTAGGAGTGAGGGTCTTGAGTGGAACCATGGGGAGACTGTACCCTCCATCAGAGTACACAAAAATAAAAATAAAAATAAATAACCAAACATACAATAATATAAAATTAGTTTATGTGGAATAATAAACCAGACATCTATATAAATGAGATGAAATAGTATATAGACTCAACATTCAAACAATATACAACATCCTATCTCCCATCAGGATGATCACATATAAAAAAGGAAAATAAAGTAAAATTAAAATGAGGCTCTATAATCCCAAGCCTCACCTAATCATTGTATCTAGTCTCATAGAGAGATATTCCACTAAATGATCAATTTGGGCCTCATCCCAACCCATACCTGAAAAAAATGAGGGATTCTTGGGTACCCATGTTCCATGAACACTGGATCAAGGTTTTTGTATAAATAATTAGGGAATCACTAATGCAGTTCAATACACAACCGGTAATATTCTTTATATGTGCATGTAATAACCTCAGTATAAATTAAAGAGACAAAACACAACTTGACAATAATATCATACAATGACATAGAACACACATGAAATAACAAATATGAGATGAGTGATCATGCACTTACCAAGCCACCATGAACCCCGACTGTAAATTATTTATCTCTATTCTAGAAAAATATTCATAATAGGTATCAAGAGTAATCCATAGTAATGCACATGACTGGCCCACCAGGTGTTGAGACATCACCTCACTCGAAATCCTTAAGGAATCAAGGTAACATGTATCCTATTATCCTCTAGGAATTGAGTGAACATATTTCTTGTAATCACTAGACTTATAGAGTATATGATACTTATAAATTACTAGGTATAAAGCAAACCCTTTACTTGGAATTCAATTGGCATAAAGTGTACATGCTGCTCAGAATCCACTATTTATCAAGTAAACAAGCTACTCGATATCCATAAGGTCATCGTATCTCCCAAAGCCTGCTGTCACTTGTATGACCTCAAGGACATATTACACCTTCCTTATTATCAAGTCCATATTCACTATTTTAATCCATGAAAACTCCCCATCAAAGGGATAACCACATCATGAAAATACACCTATCTTTGAATACCAGAACAATACCTCCAAAGGAAATATGATATATTACACAATAGGGTAGAGAATACATATAAGTATAGCATAACATATAATCATGAGTGTTTAGTGGAAATATAAAAATTCACATGATTAATATAATACATGGTCCAACAGGCTATCTAGGCATACTCATGGCGTAAAGAATCTTAAAGGGTCTCACAAGCAACAGACACACCCATATACAATCACTATCAAACATGGTGGAAAAGTTATGACAATATAGGTATCACATCAAGGAAAACAAGAGTTCACATATAAATAGAGAATCACATGTCATCTTGAGTAATAACCGCTATACATGTGATCAATATCAAACATGGTTTAATACACTATCTAATCATACTCACAGAATAAACCAACATACAAGTTTCCAAGGGATCTAGGTATCATATAGAATAATTACACATAATAGGGTGTGTAATTAAATTAGTAAAGTTTCATTAAATTAATTAAGACTTAAGGATAATTAATTAATTAAGCACTAGGAATGTTTACTTTAATTATTTAAGAATTGAGAACCATTAACTAATTAAGTATTAGGTGTAATTCTTTGATTAATTAAGACTTGAGTTCCATTAACTAATTAAGAATTACACATTCATAACACAATTTTGAATTAATTTTTTTTCACCCATGGAGGAAAAAGTCTTATCACATGCTAATAAACCATGATTAAACCATAGGGAATAATACATGGGAACAAATTCCTTAAATAGAGTCAACTCTCAACCAAGGAAATCTTAGCATCCGTGTCTGAGTCGATCCAAGTCCATTCGACCTCCCTCGATCACCACAAGGTTATAAGAATACTGAAGAATTATAAATTAATTAATTATAACTAAATTATAATTAATTAAATGTTTACAGGAAAATTTAGAACCAAAATAGAAAGGAATACATGTCAAAATATTTTCTAGATACCACCACCTAATTAGAACCATGACTAACCACCCATGGAAGGTTTGTCTCATACTCATGAAATTATTTTGGAAAAAAATCCCTATCATGTGAAAATTCAACAATGACCAATTTAATATAATTAAATTTTATCCTTTAGAAGAAACAAACCAAGTAATGTACCTTATCTGCAATATTTTCGAATGGATTTTGACCACTCCTGGAACACTTACGATTCTATGAAAAGAAAAATTCCCAAATAAATTCCATGGTATTATGGACAATATATCTTAATTTGACCAAAAAACAAAGAAGTGGTTATCAAGGGACATCAATTCATCAAAAATCCCTTCAATAAAATGTGTTCATCATCATAGGACATCCATTAGCCATGCCGATACAAATCACTTTTGTTATCAGATAATTCCATTAAGATTTGATGGAATATTCACTAATTATCTAATAAACATCATGCCAATGATTAATCAGTGATCAATATGGTCAAAGGAAGGAGTATCCATTGATAATTGGGATATCAAATGATCATAAAGAAAAAAAACTCACTAAGAGGATCATCCATTATTTAAGAAACAATGATCCACCCCCATGAGGAAGAAAGAGGCCACGATTAATGAAGAATTGAAGTATTCACTTAGTTTCACCACTATATATTACCTAGATCCCCTAAATATCAAGGGGAAATCTATGAGGGAGGATAGGAAGGTACAATTTCTAAATTTATCTAAAACATTCTAACCAAAGGAGGTAAAAACAAGGGGGCCTTAGTAGATAAAAATTTGATAAGTCAACTCACTTAAATCCATCCAATATTACCCACTAAACACTCAATATGGGTGCACTGGATGGCTAATGAGACCTTATAGTTAGAAAGGTTTTTACCCAACTCATTGGAGAGTCAGTGCAGGCTCATTAACTAGTCAACTAGGCTTCTTCTTACTCCACCAGCTAGTCAATGTATGTTACTACTACCCTGGTAGTTCTAAGTCTCCTCTATTGAGAACTCAAAGCATGCGTTTCTTCCCGAGAATCCCTTCAATTATGAAAACATATCTTAAGGATGTTCAAATAGGCCTAACCTAAATTATACATTAGTTTATCTAAATGTTCCATCGACCAGATGAAAAGTTTAAATTCACTCTAAAATTTATGACCCATAATGATGTAGGTCATTATAATCTCCCCACCATATAACTTCTCATACTTGAGAAGTTATGGTTTCATACAAAAAACACTTCTCAATAAACCTAAATTATGATTTATAATAAGTTATTTATGTCCCATCCCAAAATTCCAACTCATAACCTCAAGTACATGATGATTCTTGAATGTTTATCATGACACTGTAACATGATTAAAAAAAAACATTAGTAGATGATTTATAAGTACACTGTCCTCTAAAATTGAGACCATGAGAAACTAAAATAGTTGAACTCAACATATCACAATGTCTTCAACTTATTACTTTCATAGCATCACAATTATCCCCATCATAAGAACTTCCATATGGAATAGGATTCTAGAATTTTAATGGCGTTCCCATTATTTTTTAATTCCATAACAATCAATCAAACATAAGACACATTTTAAAAGTCGACACCAATACCTCATACCTGGTTCCAAAATAAACCAGCGAGTCTCTTCTAACCAACAAAACCAGAAAAAACTGACCTTTCTATAATGAAAAAAATACAATTATTAAACATATTGGCTGTGCCTTATATGATGAGCTCGATTTGGTTCCAACCATTGAATTTAAGTTCATGCATAAACACTAGTTTGTACATTTCCTGTTGTCTACCTTCAAAAGTACACAAACTAAACAACCAATTCTCCATGAACCACCATTTATGATACCTCAATCCTCATAGGAATCATTAAATATACCTGAAAACATTATCAAATTTTGAACCAAATTTGAAGGAATTTTCCAAGTTGATTCATCAACCACTTTCACCAGCCATAAGGCTACAACTATGAGCCAAATAACCCAAAATATGACTCATTCTCATATTGCATCTATTTTACCTGATTCTAAAGGCCAAATTTTTTCAATATCAAATTCTATATCTAAATCAAACACGAGACATACATAAAAAAACCAAATAATATTGGGTCCACTATACATTTGTCTCCTCGACTCACCATAATCATTCAACGTTCAATCTTACACAAGACCAAAAACTTTCCCATAATATAGGTTCTTAACACATGGATATATCGATGATCCCACCATAGGAGTCACCTCACAGTTTTTTCATCAGTTTACCTAACCCTTGACTAGTCCATCACCAAATGCAATGACTAAATGCGATCATCCATTCATACCTAATTGCTAGGAAATCAATAAATACTATACACACCTGGATTTCTTATAACATATTCTAATGCATACAATGATTCATATCAACATGTATAATTTCATTCAAAATCCAAGGTTTAGGTTATGGATCCTGAATGAGATGGGTCTTTTCCCCACATGCAAGACACTACATTGAACCATTAAATCTCTATCAACGAACATCTTGGGTTGATCATAAAATAGTACCCTGATCTATTGTCAGTGTTATCATTTTCCAAGAAGGAACCTCAACAATTATCCACCTCTGGTTTCTAATATCAATGAGATTCATTCCAAACATGATAGATGCTAACTAAAAGGGTGATACTTTAACGACCCAAAATTTTATTAATAAAAATTACTTTTGATCTAATAAAATTTCTTATTATGTAAAATGGTTATATAAAATTTGGGATTCCTTGGTTTTATGTTTTTGGATTTCAAAATACCATTAATAATTGTTATCATTGTTAATATAACTATTGAATAGTGATAACATGATTAGTATAAATATAGGGCTTTAACAAATCCAATTTACTTAGAAAAAGGAAGTGATGGACTCATCCAATACAATTGCGCCATACAAAGCCCATTTGTCAGAGCTCACAAAGGAGGTAACGTCACTGGGCTTCACTCTTTACCAATCCCATGATAATCTTCAACACGTTAACCTTGAACGGAACCACCTATGGGATAAGTGGAAGTTGATAGAGATTACCACCCAAGTGATGTTATACGAGCGACCCCAAGGTCCTGTCACCATCACACACCTTACCCTTAGGTATTTTGTGGGTGTTATAAGGGGTTATGTAATAATACCCTAGCACTATTATTATGTTCTTTATTTTTTATAAAGAATATACATCTATTGCATTATTATTACTTTGTAAAAGGGTTTTAAAGCACAAATAGTATTTTTAGTCAATATTCAATTAAGAAATCTATTTTGATGAATTAATGGATTTTTGGAATTAAATAATATTTTAATAAAATATTATTATTACTAAATTACTTCTTATTAAATATAAATGATTGTATAATTTTTATGAATACAATTGTAATTTTTATTAAGGTTTGAAAACTATTTTTTTCAAAACCCATGAATTTTCAATAAATGTTAGTTTTTATTTTAAAAGTTAAAATTAAAATATTTAGAAAATTATTTAGATAAAATGAATATTATTTTTGGAATCAGGAAGTCAAAATTATCCAATGGTGAATTTTTCATAATTTTCTGAGACAGTTGAATATTTTGGTAAAAATTAAATACCGTTTAAATATTTAATGTGGTTATGACATTATAATGACCCAATAGTCATGTAATAAAATACTTTAAAATGGTTTTTAGGCTAATATATATTTTTCCTTTAAAATAATGTGATTTTTTTAACTTTTAAAATGATTTCCTTGAGAGTGTGACTCACCTCCACATAAGAAAGCCGAATATTTTAAGAAGTTAGACCATTGGACTTATAAAATAATTTTTTACACTCCCCTTTGAAAAAAACCATGGGAAAAAACCATGGTTTTGTTTGTGGTTTTGATTAGTTTAATGTGTGGTGTCC
Source organism: Viscum album (assembly GCA_963277665.1). Lineage (NCBI taxonomy): Eukaryota > Viridiplantae > Streptophyta > Magnoliopsida > Santalales > Viscaceae > Viscum > Viscum album. Next base: position 677,119,687 of record OY728128.1, on the reverse strand, counting down.
AAAACCTACATAACAAATAATTCCCTCTCTTTTCCTATATAAACCCACCCAAGCTCCAACTTCTCTTCACTAAAAACCCTTGAATCACTTCCATACCCTGCCCTCATCTCTCTAAAATCCTTACAAGGTGCTCCAATCTCCCAATAAGCCTCTCTCAAGCCCCTCTCAAGCCTTTGGGATCACACTTCCAAGTAAGTGATTTCTTCCTTTCTCATTTTTGTCCAAATTTATTTATGTTGTTATACCCTTTTATTTTAAATTAAAAATGTTGGGGTATGATTTATCACCTCAAAAATACTTCTATCCTTATTTTTTAATGATGAGAGACCCCTTTCTCTCTCATTAATTCCTCCCATGTACACCCGTTACCATAATGAAATTCTATAAGGAATTTCTCTCTTCTCATTTACATTCAAGCAATTATTTTGTATTATGAATATAAATTACATTACATATGTTGGGATATGTATCTATATGAACCCAATACTATCCATTTCATTTACATATGATGAGACATCCATTTATCTCTCATCAACTATTTTTTACGAATTCTTATGTAATGCCGTTATGCTGCCGAAATTGCACCATGATTTTCCATGCCAAAGTGATTGTGTAGTGAATACCATGCCCATTTCTCTATATTGGGTTTTCAACTTTATGGACATTTAATTATTTATTATGAAGTTTCATGTATGAATTCCACATTCATTTATCATGGAATAAATGATGATTTTTAATGAATCCATGTTATATGATCCACGTGGCACACTTATGTATGAAATTAAATGATTAAGAAGGGTGAACCCTAATAGGGCTCCAATGTATTGGGTAAAGATTAGTATCATGATACGTCAAGTGAAATAAGGGTTTAATCATTCTAATTTAAGTGTAATGAGAGTTTACTCATGCTCCATGTGCAATGAGCCTTGGATCATCCTAATATATTGCTACATGTTGATTCCACATTTCCATGTTATGATAATCATGATATATCATGCCTTTATGTTAATGTTTCTCTTATCCTCCATTGATATTCCTATTGACTAACATGTACTGTATTATTCCTGTTATGCCTTGTTTACTCCCTTACTGGGCTTTGTATCTCACCCTTTTCTTATGCATGTCCTCAGGTTATCCCATGAAATACTAAGTACCAAGGAATGTGTGTGGTCATGTAAAATAATTTTTCAATAAAGATGTGTATTTCATGGTTTAAGTTGTTATGTAATGTTACTAAGCCCCAAAGACACCATACCTCTCAATATTCTATTATTTATCAAGTGAATATTTTATGTAATAAATTATGTTTAAGTGTGAAATAAAGAGAAGGGTTGTTATAGTTGGTATCAAAGGGAGGTTTAGTTATTTTTGGGATTAGGATCAGAAAACCCTTGTGAAAGCCTTATGGATAAGAGTAAGTATAATAAAAACATCCATAAATTTTAGTGAGTATTGATTAAGTGGTTTATCAAGAAAATAAACCCCTGTCTGGATATAAGCAGGTAGAGACAGATTAGGCACAAATGTATCTAGGGGTAAAAATCAAAAACACCACTTTGAGCTAGACTCGAACGGGAACTGGTGCATGACACCAGGCCTTGATGCACTCTTGGTTATGACACTCCCAAGGGATATTTTTTTGGTAAATTCATAATCTTAGTATATACTATTATTAAGGGAATAAAAAAATTCTCCAAAGAATATATGTTGGGAATTATATCGTGGATAAAATAGATTGAAGCCTATATATTCATAAGTTAAGGAAATAAAAGTAATTTATAAGTAATATATTTTTTTATTTGGATTAGAATTTATGTGTTACCCCTAAATTTTATTTTATTCCAGCCAATGGTCAATAATAGGAGGACTCAGGCTAACAAACGATGTGAAGATCAATGTGACGACTATTCTAATGAGATTCCCAATCTGATGAGAGCGGGAATCGTGAAATTTGTTATGATACCCTCTTAGTTAACTCAAGTTTTGAATAGAAACATGGTTCTAGAGGAACATTCAACCCCCCTTAAGAAAGAAAAATTCAAAATCAAGAGCTTCATGAGACAAATGCCTCCTACTTTTAATGGATCATCCGATCCCTCAATCTCTGAACAATGGATCAAATCCATTGAGAATATTTTCTACATACTTCAATGTTATAAACAAGAAAATGTACTTATGAATGCTTATTGTATGCAGGGTGAAGCTGATAAATGGTGGAAATTGTTCAAAAATAAAAAACTAAGGAGGATATCGAGGCGTTGGAATAGAAGGAATTCTAGAAAATGTTTTTTGATAAATATTTTCCTCGCACCCTCTGACTTAAGATGGAAAGGGACTTCCTTTCCCTCATGAAAAAATACAAATAGTCCATCAGAGTGTACGAGTAAAACTTCATAAGGATTTCATGATATGCCTTCGGCTTTGTCTTTACCCCTGAAGGCAAGGTTGACTGATTCTTTGGTGGGCTAAAACCTAGCCCATAGAAATCCCTGGAGATTTGTGACTTTTAGAGCTATGAGAAAATTGTCTGATGTGCCCTCTAAGTTGAAATGGAGATTGGATAATCTTAGGGATATCATGGGGTTAATAATCCTATGATGGACTTCAAATTTGGTGGTTCGATGGATAAATCCAACGATGCTATGAAAATCCTGCACCCCACTTTCCAAAGGTGTAGAAAGAAGAACTGTAGAAATTTCCTAAAGGGGATGAGGAAATGATTTAGGTGTGGAAGAGAAGGTCACCTGACCATTAACTGCCGACAAGAAAAATCTGCGGCTACGAAAGAGGATAGGAACACTCTAGTAAACCCCAAACGTGTTGTTCATTGCTTCAAATGAAAAGAATTAGGGAAATTTGCAAACCAGTTCCCTAAGACAAGGGTTTTTAGTAGAAACCAACAACCTACAAGGAAGCAAGGGAGAGCTTTTTAAATCACAACCACCAAAGTGAAACCTGAAAAAGAAGTGGTCTTAGGTAAACTAGTTATTCATTCAAGAAAAACGAACATACTTTTTGATTCTGGTTCTACACATTCTTTTATATCCCAAAAGATTAGTAGAACAATCCCAGCACCACAAAAAATCATGGAGGTAAAGATGTCGGTGAGAAAGAAAAATGGAGAAATCATTTCATCCCATGAATATAACTTCTCCCCTATCATAATTTGTGGATTTAACTTCATAAAGAACCTCTTCATACTTACTCTAGTTTAATTTGATTAAATTATTGGCATGGATTGGATTTCCCTATATAGAGACAACATAAATTTTCGTGAGAGAGAAATCACTCTTTATATGGCGAATTAACCCCCTATTCTGTACAAGTGCAAGGAGGAGGATGAATATTCCTTAGAACCATAATCTCAAATGTGTATATTACTACCCTATGAGAATTCATATCTTTCTCAAATGATTGATTCTAAGGAAGCAACCATCCTTTAATAAATGCATATTGTGAGGGGATTAGCTGAAGTGTTTCTCGAGGAATTGCCTGGTCTTCCTCCTAGGAGAGATGTTTAATTATCAATTGATCTTATAACTGGGGCATTAATAATATCTAAGACTCCATATAGAATGGCCATTGTGGAGCTTGAGGATCTGAAGAAACAACTACAGGAAAATTTGTATAAAGGGTTTATAAACCCAAGTGCTTCACCATGGGGTGCACCAGTCCTATTTTTCAAGAAGAAGGATAGGTCAATGAACCTTTGCATTCATTATCGCGAGCTAAAAAAAATCACGATAAAGAACAAGTATCCTCTTCCACGAATTGATGACTTGTTTGATCATATATGTGGATCATAATATTTCTCCAAGGTAAATTTTCGGTTAGGATATTACCAATAAATGGGGAAGATGGGGGATATCCCCAAGACTGCTTTTCGTACAAGGTACAAGCACTATGCATTCATAATAATGCCTTTCAGACTCTCTAATGCTCTATAAATCTTCATGGAATTGCTGAATAGATTCTTTATAGATTACCTTGACAAATTTGTGGTAGTCTTTACAGAAAATATTCTAATATACTCCAAAACCAAGGAGGAGCAAGGCGAGCATCTAAGAACTACACTAGAGACCTTGTGAAAGGATAAGCTCTATGAAAAGTATAGAAAGTGTGAGTTTTGGTTGAAGGAGGTCTCATTATTGTTTCATATCATCATAAGAAATGGGATATCTATGGATACCTCTAAGACAGATGCAATTGAGGGATTTACGAGGCCAACATTAGTAACAAATATCCATAGCTTCTTGGGATTAGCTGGATATTATCGCGGATTTGTGAGAAATTTCTCATGATCGACCAAACCTCTTACCAAGATAAATTGGAAAGGAGTAAAGTTTTCTTGGAGTGATGAATGTAAAGATAGATTCAAGGAGTTGAAAAGGAGGATTATCACTGCGTTCGTGCTCACACTACCCACAAGTGGAGAAATTTTTGTGGTATTTAGTGATGCTTCGAAGAAGGGCCTAGGCTGTGTGTTGATGAAAAATGACAGTCATTACCTATAATTCAAGGCAATAGAAATTTCACGAGAAATACTATCTGACACATGATATGGAGTTGGTTGTAGTAATCTTCTCTTTCAAAATTTAGTGACATTACCTCTTTGGGGAGAAGTGTGAATTATACATGGATCACCAAAGCCTCAAGTATATATTCACACAGAAAGAGTTTAATATTCTCAAAAAAATATGGATAGATCTAATAAAACACTATAACTTCTCAATCCATTACCACCATGGGAAAGCGAACAAGGTGGTGGATTCTCTAAGTAGAAAAGACCCAACAATTATATCATTAATGAGAATTGAAAAGGATCCAATATTTTTATATTTGATGAAGATGGACATAGGAATCATAAAGAAGGGAACATCATCAATCCTTTCACAAATGATTGATAAACCGTATCTTTTGGAAAGGTTAAAGTATGATCAAAAGGATAATGTGGGAATTCATAATAAAGTGGAAACTATCATAAAAGGGAAATCCTCAGAGTTTAATGTTAATGAAGAGGGAATTTTGAGATTTGGGAGAAGACTATGTGTTCCATAAAATATAAATATAAAGAAATAACTTTTGGATGATGCCCATAGTTTGAATTTCTCCATTCACCCAGGAAACAGAAATATGCATCGAGATCTATGAGAGCTTTATTGGTGGGATAACATAAAGAAGGAGATCACTAAGTATAAATCAAAGTGCCTGGTATGTCAGCAAGTGAAGGCTGAGAGTAAGAAGTATAAGGGGATGATGCAACTATTACCCATACCAATATGGAAATGATAAAACATCACCATGGAATTTGTCACTGGACTTCCGAAGACATCCAAAGGAAACAATGCTATCTAGGTTGTTATGGATTGTCTTAAAAAGACTGCACAATTCATTTCAATTCAAGAGGATTTCTCATTGGATCAACTAACACATATATACATCAGAGATGTGGTAAGGCTTCATGGAGTACCACTATCTATTGTATCCAATTGAGATCGAAGATTTACCTCTAATTTCTGGGAGAGTCTTCAATATGCTCTGAATATTGAGTTGACCTTCAGTACGACTTATCAACCTCAAACTGATGGCCAATCTGAACAGACAATCGAAACACTTGAGGAAATATTGAGAGCATGATAAATGGAATTCAAAGGAGGATGGGATCGACATATTCCTCTGGTTGAGTTCTCTTATAATAACAGTTTCCACTCAAGTATCTAAATGGATCCTTATGAAGCCCTTTATGGGAAGAGGTGAAGAACACTGGCATGTTGGGATAAACTTGGGGAGCAAAAACTCCTAGGTATATAAATGGTTAAAGAAATGGTGGATAAGGTTAAGACCATCCATCAACACATTAAAGCTGCTCAGAGTCGAAGAAATAGATATGCTGATAATCATCAATGCGACCTAGAGTTTGATGTCAGAGACATGGTATTCCTCTGCATATCACCATGGAAGAGAGTTATAAGATTTAGGAATACGGGAAAGCTTAGTCCAAGGTACATCAGCCCTTTTGAGATCCTTGATCACATTAGAGAAGTGGCCTATCGACTAGCACTCACACTGAACCTATCTCAAGTACATGATGTATTCTATGTATCAATCTTGAGGAAGAACATACATGACCCATCACATGTACTCAATATAAATGTGGTACCATTAGAGAATGACCTCTGCTCTGAAGAGAAGTCAGTGAATATCTTAGATCGTACGGAAAAAGTTCTATAAAATAAGATAATGCCCCTTGTCAAGGTATTACGGAAAAACCAAAAGTTTGAAGAGGAAACGTGGGAATCAAAGGAAGTGATGAATCAAAGTTACCCACATCTATTTTAGTGTGGGAAAAGGAAATTTCAAGTGCGAAATTTCTTAAGGGGGAAGATTATAACGACCTAAAAATTTATTAATGAAAATTCCTTTGGATATAATTAAATGTATTATTATATAAAATGGTTATATAAAATATAAAATTACTTGGTTTTATGTTTTTGGATTGAAAAATACCATTAATAATTTTTGATGTTGCTAATATAGACGTTGAATAGTGATCACATGATTAGTATAAATTTAGGGATTTAACAAATCCAATTTACTCAGAAAAAGGAAGAGATAACCACATCCAGTAGAATTGATCCATAAAAGACAATTTTTTGGAGCTTAGAAAGGAGGTATCATCACTGGGATATGCTCTTGACCAATACTAAGCTGAGCTTCAACAGTTAAGCTTGAACGGATATGCCTACGAGAGAAGTGGAAGTTGACAGGGATTACCACCTGAGTGATGTTATCCGAGCAACCCCAATAGTCTGTCACCATCACAAACATTACTATTAGGTATTATGTGGGTGTTATAAGGGGTTTTGTAACAAGACCCTAGAACTATTATTATTTGCTTTATTTTTTGTATAAATAATATACATTAATTTCATTATTGTTACTTTGTAAATGGGTTTTAAAGCAGAAAAAGTATTTTTAGTTAATATTCAATTAAGAAATCTATTTTGATGAATTAATGGATTTTTGGAATTAACTAATATTTTAATAAAATATTATTATTACTAAATTAATTTTTATTAAATATAAATGATCATATAATTTTTATGAATACAATTGTAATTTTTATTAAGGTTTCAAAACTGTTTTTGTCAAAACCCATTAATTTTCAATAAATGTCAATTTTTTTTTAAAAGTAAAAATTCAAATTTTTAGAAAATTATTAAGATAAAATGAATATTATTTTTGGAATCAAGATATCGAAATTATCCAACAGTGAAGTTTTTATAATTTTCTGAGATGGTTGAATTTTTGGGTAAAAATTAAATACCGTTTAAATATATAATGTGTTTTATGGAATCATAATGACCCAATAGTGATGTAATAAAATAATATAAAATTTATTTTTGGAAAATATATGTTTTAACATTAAAATAATGTGATTTTATATTTATTTGATTAATTTTATGGTGCCTTAGTGGACCCTCCAAGAATTATAAAAAGTTTTTAACTTTTAAAATGATTTCCTTGAGAGCGTGACTCATATCCACATAATAAAGCCAAAATTTTTAAGAATTTAGGACATTGGAATCATAAAATATTTTTTTTCCAATCCCATTTGACAAAAAAGGAAAAAACCATGGGCTGGTTTGTGGTTTTGATTAGTTTAATGTGCGGTGTCCAAAACCTAACTAATAAAAAATTCCCTCTCTTTTCCTATATAAACCCAACCAATATCCCACTTATATTCACTAAAAACCATTGGATAACGTCCCTAACCATCCATAATCTCTATAAAATCCTCCCAATTCACCCTAAGATTCCAAGAAGCCTCTCTCAATCCCCTCCCAATCCTTTGGGGTCACACTTTTGAGTAAGGGATTTCTTCCTTTATCATTTTTGTCCAAATTTATTTATGTTGTTATTATATTTTATTTTCAATTAAAAATGTTGGGGTATGATTTATCACCTCCCCCATACTTCCCTACTTATGTTAAAATGATGATATACCCCTTTATCTCTCATTAATGCCTCCCATGTACACCCGTTACCATGCTGAAATTTCATAAGGAATTTCTCTCTTCTCATTTATATTCAAGAGATTATTTTGTATTATGAATATAAATTCCATTACATATGTTGGAACATGTATCTATATGAACAACTTACTATCAATTTCATTTAAATATGTTGATACACCCCTTTGTCTCTCACGCCAACGAGCTTGTACCCTAGTGGTACAAGCTCCTGCTTGGCATCTAAAAGACCCGGGATCAAATCCGGGCAGGGGTGAATTTCCAGCTTACTGAAGCAGTACTGTAGTAGGGAACTATAGTAGTACTATGTAGTCATAGATCTATAGCAGTGGTGACACTGTAGCGGCGGAGGGACTGTAGTGGTGGTGGTTACTGTAGCAGGCACTGTAACAGCGCAAGTACTGTAGCAGTACTGTTCACCGAGGGGTCCTTTGGGCAAAAAAATGGGCTTTCAAGCCATGTATTCAGGCCACTTGGCCTTGGGACTTCGGGCTATGTAATGGGTCACCCTCTACCCAGTCTAAAGAGGTCTTTGCTTTAAATAATAAATTGAGGCTTCGAACCCAACCTTTAAAAAAAATGCAGAAGGGATAAACTTTCCATTCCCTGTGAGGTCAACCCAACTATCCATAAAGGATAACAATGCAGATAAGGAAGAATCAATGATGTTGACGTGAAAGTATCTATAATAATGAACAAATTCTTTTCACCCATGAAACCATTTTTCATTTTCCCCAAACGCACACATGGGTCTCCTCAGGTCAAAACACACACATATCTATATTGAAGCCAACCATCATGCAGATAGGATTTTAAATAAAGGATTGTCTAATGAGGTTTGCATCTAGTTTGATAATATTCCTTTGTTTATGCTTCCAATATTGCATTGAAAAAAATGTAAAATACCATTCTTCAGACTCTAGTAACATTTCTCTTTATTTTATGTTAAGATCCATTAGACTCACTTTTCTAAAAAAACACACACCTAATATTTCTATAATTTATTCAAATTTTAGTATTCATTTTATAATTTCCTTATAATAAGTTAAAATTAATACTGTAATCAGTAAATTTTATTTATTTAGTTTTATTTTTTTTACATTTATGAACTAATTCATTTTTAAGATTTATTCAAGTTTTTGTGTGAATTAAATCTTTTTATATTATATATAAATATATAAATAAATATATATTTATTTACTTCCTATATTTTAATATTTTCAATAATTATACATATTTATTTCAATATATATAAATATTTTCTAAATAATGTATATTTAATTATACAAACTTATCCATTTTGTCAATATTTTGAAAGCATACTCATTTTTTATTATTCTATTTCACTAATTTTTAATTTTCATGCATTTAAGATTATATATTAATTAATAATGTTAAATGTGTATTTGTTAATATCTAAAAATAAATATATTTATAAAATTTTATTAACTATATTTATAAATAAATATATCTATAATTATAAATAAGTAAACATTATTTTTTAAATAATAAGTTATACAATTATAAATAAATAATTATATATAATTAAATAGTTATAAAATTAGAAAAATCTATTAAAATAGTTAATATATTTATTATATTTATATGTATAATAATATTTATATTTCTAATTATAATTATAATTATAATTATAATTATATTTATATATATTTAGTAAGTATAAATAAATAAATATATATCTATATAAATATATATTTATATAAAAATAAAATAATTATTATTAAAAAACTGTTTATACCATTATATATTAAAATAATTATTAATAGATAATAAATATATCTAAATAATGAATATATTTTCTCTATTAATTTTAATTTTAATTTTTATTTATTATAAAAATATATATAAATAAATATATATAATGATTTATATATATTTATAATCACATTATTATATTATAAATATTTAAATAATGAATATATTTTCTATGTTTATAATTATATATATTTATTGAAGATATATATATATATATATAATGATTTAAATATATTTATAATTATAAACAAATAATTATAAATTTTTAGAAAAAGTATCTATATAATCATATATAATAATTACATATTGGAATAATTATTAAATTATAATAAATAAATAAACAATTATATAAAAAAATTTTCAAAATTTTTTATTTTTAATTATAATTATAAATCATTTCTCAGTAAAAATGTTTTATCAATGAGGAAATTTCTTTTTATCAGTGCTTCTCCTATGCTGATAAAAGGAATATTTATTAGTACAAAAACTTTGGAAGTCATAAAGATGAATTTTATCAGTTCCTTTTTACTAGTGATAAATCTCAATCATTATCATGGAAAAAACAACGCTAATAAGGATTAATTTTATAAATACTTATTAAATTTTCACTAATAAAATGGATCTCTATCGACACTTTTTTAGAAGTGTTGATAAAAGTGTCCTTGATCTATTTAATAACCCCAACCGTGACTGAATCTGTCATGATTTATCAAGCTATTTATATAATCCACCTCCCATTATCGCACCTCCTTCACAAATCCAACCATGAGTCATGTCTTGAAAGATTCCAAGGGTCGAAGCCCAGGCTTGAATGATTCAAAGACCAAAGAATCCATGGCTCGAATAAAAACAAGTTTTCATGTGTGATATCACTATTTCTTTCTGATGAATGAATTCTTCAATCCATGGTATGTATATTTTTATCTTTCTCTTCACACAATTTTTCTGTTTAGAAATATATTCTTCATTTTTTTTCATTATCTCCTTATATTCATCATCTTTAGATTTTTTTAGGATTCAATATTTTTTCCTTCATGCCTTTTGACAATGAATGCTACCATTGAGAATAACAGATATATTTTTAATCGTTTCAATACTAATTGAGTTTAACATATTTGTGATCAATTTTTACTGATGTGTCTTCATCTATGAAATTTATCCCCAAAAAATATCCTTATACTATAACTTAGAATTCAAAAATTGTATAAGATATCAAATTCACTATGTTAGAATTTAGTATAGAAAATATAATGTCTGATAAACTAGGGATTATTACCTTGAACCACATGCTGTCTAGTTTTTCCAAAACTATAATCTTGAAATTTTGAAGTGATTCTATCAAGTGGTTGGGTTTCCTTTTGGAAGAAACTTCTTATACACTTTTTACTAGCCACCATGGATATAATGGATGGTCCATCATAAGTTTTCATCCCCCACTCAATCTATTATTTATTTTTTAAACATGTATTTCACATGAAAACAGTTATAGCATAATAATTATATTCAAAAATAGATTAACTATTCCATTTTTAATGTAGATATATCTGGATGATTAGATTGTATAAGTATTTTCATTCCCCGGATATAGTACTTTCCTTATAAGAATCCTTAATGGAATAATTTTCATCGTGATAATTATATTTTACTTTTTTCATATAAATTGAATATATTTATTCCATATTATATAATTTAATAGATACCTCAATTCATTTCATATTCAGAGTGATTTTCCCGTTATCTTCTATTCTTATTTTCACATCACAGTATATTCATAGATCTCTAATATTATTTTCATTAATTTCATTATATTCTATTGTAGATGATCAATATCTTTAATTCTTTTTCATTTAACCTCCAGTTGATAATCGTTGAAAACATTTACTTATTTTAATATTTTTTTCTCCTCAATCCCTTTCTTTTCATCTTTCATTTCCTGAATTGTGGTGAGAGAAGAAATTTTAAATCTGTTCATTACTATATGAATTCCAAAATCATCATTTATGTTTATACTACATGGTTGGAGAGATTAAAACATATTTATACCCTTTTCCATTAAAACCTTCTCCATTAATTTTTTTTCATCATCATAGTTAATGATATCCTCATAAAAATTTCTACGAATTCCAAAAATATTAGTGACTATTTCATTTGAAATGTTCATTAGGTTCATCATAAAATAAGTTTGAGAATCTTCATATTATTCAATGTAAATTTATTTATTTAAATTTACATTAAAAAATATAGTTTTAACATCCATTTATTTAACACAATAATGATTTATCGAATTTAAAAGGAAAATAATATTCTTTTTATCGAAATTTGAACTAAATGAGTGTATGTATAAACAATAAACCATACATTCCATTTTTTAAATCCATTAATTACTAATATAGATTTAAAACTTTAATATTATCATAGGATTCATAAATGCTTCTAAAAATATTTAAAATCAACATGGTTTGAATATATTAGAAAATTTGTAAAGATGCATGTATTATTTCTCATTATAGAATCTATTTTTTCATTAACAAATTCTTTCAAGAAAACAAAATATTTTTAATAAAAAACTTATTTATATAACATAATATCATATTTCATGGTTATCACCATCATATTTATTAGTAGAATATTTTTATTTTTTTCTCTGTCAATAAGAAAAATGGAGAATTTGAAATATATGAATTCATGAGATGAATTTTTCTGCTTTATAGGTCTCGTATTCTATTGAATTTCAACTTAAAAATCATATTTATTCCATGCCATTATATATTTAAAAGATAAAACAATTGATCTTTTGATTTTAGGGATAATTTTATTTTATTTATATTTATAAAATTTACCCATGAAAAGTATACAACTCTAGATTATAAAATGACATTAGATTTTATGTGCATTATTTTATATAACTTATTATTATTTTCTATAGTAAAAGATCTTATTTAACTGTTTTAGTTTCATATTTAGTTATTTTTAGAGTGTAAAATTTAAAGAATTTTAAAAACCCCACTAATTATGATAATAAAGGTCTTGTTTCATCCTTATAGCATCATATACCGAAACTTTATTATTCCAATATTTTTCCTAAGACTCATCCCCCATCTCTTATATGTTTTAGGAAAAAAATCTAATCTGCAGTCATCCAAAATGATCACCAATACTTGGTATTGGATAACCTTTGGTTATAATAGTTCAAGACACATCAGAGGATATAAAAAAGAGATGGGAGATGAGTTTGAAGCAAAAAATGTAATAATAGCGACTTTGGAGATGAATTTAATGAGGATGAAATTTTTCTATAAGTTTCGCCTTTGGATGAATTAAGAGGTTAAAACCTACCATTTTTTAGTAATTCTATTCTTAAATTCAATTACGAGTTTCCTTCAAAGTGTACATAAATTATTTGACACAATCAAATGATGGGTTTCCCTTAATAAAATTATATACTACTTTCACTTCTAATAATGAGCAAATTATCTGTATTTATTAATTTATTAAATAAAATTAATATTTAATGAATATTTAATGAATATAATAGGATGGATATGAATCAAAAATTGATTCCATCATATTATTTTCCAAAAGAGTATCGATTTGAAGTTAAAGAGATCATCATGTTTCCAATAAATCATACATACAACCCATATCAAACCCATTTTCCATGTTAATGTTGTTATTATTCAAGAAAAAATAGTTTAAATGAGTTGGAAGAACACTTGGTTTATCCCTGAATAGATCAAATAATTAAATAATGGACTAAAATGGTGAATAACTATATTTTCACACCGATTGGGATCCTATAGTGGTTTATAGATCATTTGATATGAATACTTGTTTAAATGATTATGATGATAACATTGAAGAAATGAAAATGGAAATTGGTGATGACCTTAGTGATTATAATTTTTTTTAAAAGTTAAATAGTTTTCTTTAGAGAATATTTTTTATGAGATATACAAAATACACATTATTTTTAAATGTACTGAAGTTATATAATATATAAGTTAGCAGTGTATGGAGTGACACCAACTTTACAGAACTGCTCAATCTCCTTAATAATTTGAATCCATATGAAAATAATATTCTGTGTAAAACATGTGATGTAAATGAATTATACATTTAATGCTAATGATCTCTAAAAAACACATTCTTGTCCAAATTATTTCATATTGATTTGCAAGAAACATGAATCACTCCTAAAATTACCTATATTTTATGCAAATATATATATGAAAAATGAATAAAGACATTAAAATGTTTTATGGTATATTCCTATCATTCCATAGTATAGAAGAGCATATGGATTTTATGAAGCCATAAGAAAATTGACATGACATGAAAATATAGGAATTAATAATAGAACCTAAATCATCCAATACATCATCCTTAGTGGAATTAATTTATTGAGAGTATCATGAATTTTGAAATTATATGAGAAACATTCTTCTATCATTATCTATATATGAAATAAATCCTTTTGGTGTCTAAAATAATACTCATATTAGATGGATCATCATATTGGTAATTAGAAAATTCCATTATGGTTATGCATTAAGTTGAAATATATTATGTTTCCTCGATATATATCAATACTAAATTTACCCAATAATGATATTGATGTCTATTTGGTTCTATTGTTTTAAGATATGAAATTGATGTGGTATACCAGTTTTACAATTCGTGACACTCATATAAGTGAATAATTCACATTAAGGTCCATGTTGTACAGGATGATAAATGGATTTACTTATTATTGAAATTTATCTTGCTACAACATTAAATTAATTTTGGGGTGCCCCATTTGTAAAAAATTCAAACACTCCGTTTAGTTGAATCGTTCATTGAAGATTGTGCCTTTAAGATATTATAAATTATTTCCATGAAAACCTAAATACTGATCCTAGATGACAAAATTCAATGGGAATATCAACAAGGTATGATACAATATCCACTAACACATAATCAATTATTAGATAAATTAAATGATATTGACTATTTTTGGTAAAACAATTTCCAAACACTTTAAGAGATCATGTTGGAAGAAGAGTTCAATTTTCATTGAATTACTATATTGGAAATGTTTTTTCATCATAAATTTTCTTGATGTCATGCATGTTAAAAAATATATTTGATAGTTTTATTGGCACATTAATAAATGTCTATGGAAAAATAAAATATGGAATCATGGCAATGTTGGACATGATTGACATTGGGATAAGGGGAAAGTTTTCACTAGTAAAGAGTAAAGGGTTACTTTACTTCCTTCAGTAGATTACACTCTATCTATAGAAAAAATCATATTCATTAATTGTGTAAAGGTTGAAGAGGTGTATTCATCATATATTAAAATTTTATTTTAAATTTCTAATTTGATGCAAGAGGTACTAAATGAACATGAATGTCATGTTCTAATAAAATATTTGACGCCAATTGGTTTCTATTTTATTCTTTTTAAAATATATGGAAAAAATTAACCAAAACCTAATTATTTTTCAATGATATATGAATTAAATTTATATACCTGATGAATTTTATAATCATGAATAAGGAGGTTGAAATCATATTATGCCATTTAGAGATATTCTTCCCACCATAATTCTTTGATATGTTGGTCCACTTGATGGTTCCCTTGGTTAGAGAGCTTCAACTGTGTGGTTTTTTCTATTACATATAGTTGTACCCCATTGAATGGTATATGAAAATTATGAAACGATATGTTAAGAATCTAAGTTTTCTAGAAGGTTGTATTATAAAATGATGTATTGATGAAGAATATGTTGAATTTTTTACCGATTATCTATCAGAAGATGAAAGGATCGGCCTCCCAAGGGAACATCACAACAGACTCCATATAGATGAATGGATTTTTGGAAGAGATGTTGTAATAATTACCTTCCCAATGAAGGATACAGTGCACCATTAAAATTATTATAGTAGAAAACATGTTGATCTATGCATTGAATCCGTCAACAAAAATTCATGAGATTTGAATCCATCATGGATGATGGATGAATATAAAATACAAAAAATCAATAATTTATAAAATGATTCTAAGATAATATTTATATGTAGTTTTTTTTAAAATACAAATTCAATTGTTGAGTGATTTTGATGGATATCCAGGGAACCAAATGAAAATGTTATATCATTCACCAGTTCTGTAATCAATAGTTGTACTTTCTATACAAAATAACATGATGAACACTATATGAGGAAAAGCTGTGGAATAAATTTGTGGCCGAAGTGGTCACAAATATAGTTCCAAGTATAAAAATCCAATTAATTTAAATATGTCAAATTTCAGGATTATCGAATATTAATATGAGTAATATTATAAAACATTTTAAGTGCCAGTTTTCTTCTAAAAATGGGCTGAAAATATAATTATAGTAAAAGTTGATGAAATAGTTTTCATGAAAGTGAATTTCAGTTTTAAAGGGGAAAAGGATTATCCTTTCTTAATGGTATCATAGTTTGTTCAAATATTTTATGTATTTAATCCAAAAAATAATAATTTTTTGATTGACCTAATGGGGTGAAAAATAACTACCGAGTCTAGTTAAATTTCAATCGAGGATACCCTTTCATTGGGATATCCAAATTAGTTAATTCCAATCCCAATGTAGAAAATTTCTTGTACATTATAGGGTATCATAAAGAGGGGATGTAGATTCTCAATAGGGGAACTAAATCCCTAAAATAATTAATAAATAAAATAGAGTTCAATTAGAATGTAATTGTTTTTTTAATATACTATGTTTTCCAAAATAATATTATTTTCTATCTACTAAAATAACATAATCTAAATTAAATGTTTGACTACTCATGAATACAATTCCTTCAACCCATGATAATACTACCAATCTTGGGAAAAAACATACTAAAATTAAGGAAACCCTTTTCGAATATTTAAATGTAATTTTGCAATATAAATTTAATATTTTATAAAAAAACATATAATGAAATGTTTACTTAATTTTCATTATTCATCACAGAGTTAGTTTATTAAACAATATTTATGTCTATTTTAATGAATTTCTACAAAAAAAATATCCACAAACATTTTCTAACATAGAACCTTTTCATCCCTATATTGTTTCAATTTATTGATTTCCTTTTTGTTCACTCCACTACCTTTGTTGGAAGGGAAGTGATCCTTACTATCCTCAATCAAAATGGTAATCTTATTATTTGAACATTAAAATAATTTCCCATAGTATTAATTTATTGTATCATATGTGTGTAATTTTTTTTATTATTTCATATAAAACCATGGTTTTCTTATACATTTGGATTCTTTTGTTCGACTTGGGGTGTCTTGATTGATCTTTATCATGTACATGAGAGATTGGACATTGAGGATAGAACTGAGATAATGACAACAAATATATGGGTCAATAATGTAAAAACCATCATGATATGGTCAAAGAAATCTACTTAATTAACTAATAATATCATCATTTTTTCTAAAATTTGTAATTTAATTTCCTTATCATTTTTATCTATTACTTTTTATTTTTTTACATATCTTTTTGGATGTCATGTTTTACATCCTTTTATCTAAAAACATTAAAAAAAGTTTTAAACTATTTCTTTCTTCCAAAATTACAATGACTTCTATTTTATTTCATTGTCTAATTATCAAGACTTTATATAGAGTTGATCTTCATAGAAAAAAAATTCTTTTTCATCTAAGAACAACAACTCGATAAGCTGTGTTAGAAGATAAGGAAATAATTTTAATAGATATAATGGAAAAATTGCAATTTTGGATTGATTTGATACTTTGTGACATTTAGAAATTTTCCACTCCTCAATTTGACATATGCTGTGAAGTTTATAACTCCAAATGTGTATTTTAATTTTAAATTTACACTAATTTTAGTAAAAATTATAATTTACATACTCAAAACTATGAAAAACATTCATATTGTCCATATAGTTTAGTAAAATGATCCTTATGTCATTTGTGATGTATATGTTTCAACCTTATCTCAATCCAATATATGAGGTGCTCAGAATGACTCAAAGTGTCTATTAGTAGTATAAAAAAAATTTAGTTTAAAAAAGTTTCACTTGCTAAAAATTAATCCAACATGCTCAGATTATCATGATATTTTTGAGAAATTATTAAAAATTATTTTTTGATGTGTATGAATTAGTCTCATGTCAAACTGACACACAATGAAACTAGTATGAATCTAAGTGCATGTTTCCTGTTTAAATTCACATTTTAGTAAAAAAGACTTATGATATACTCAAAATAATGAAAACAAATTTAGATTTCTTTGATACATTAGTAAAATTATAAATAGCCAATTTAGATGTTTAGAGATTATCTACACCTCATAATGATTCCCAGAGTGACTGTTATGACTCAATTTGTGTCTTTTTATTTAAAATTGACATTAATTTTATTAAAAAAGTAAACTGGCATACTATAAACTGAGAAAATGATTTATGATTGTTTTTATATGTTAGGCCAACAATCTATAAGATATTATTATGTAACACCCAAATAATTTAAAATCATTTTTAGTTGATAATAAAATTAATTTATTTAATAGATTTACATATACACAACATCGTGTTAAGATTATGCTACACAAAATAGTGAGTGAGATTGTGCTATAGGAAATAATGTGTTTTACCACATTAGTATATAGAACCTATTTTAAAAATAAATTTTCACAATTTTATAAATTTATTTTTTCAATACTAATTTTTTGAGTAAAGATTTTCCAAATCTGTTTAGAGTGAATTTTATGAATTTTTATAAGAAATTTCATTTTTCTGATGAATATTGAAAAATAATGCATTTTAATTGAAAATAACCTTTTAATTTTAAAAATTATTAATATAGAATTATATTTTAAATTTTATTTAAATTAAAAATAGATTAATAATAAATCAATTATTAAAATTCCGATCATTGGAATCATTTTTATAAATATGTTTTTTATAAAAACATAATAAACTTTTGAACATTTTTAATTTAAAACCCGACATTGTCACCACGTGTATGGGATTTGATTTAAATTTAACTGTTCCACTAAAATGAATTCAATTTTTAAAAATGGATATCAATAGTTGGAGTTAGTAAAATATTTATATTCTACTATAATGAATTTTTTTTACTAAAATAATATTGACAATAATTAAAATTAATTACAATGAATAAGGTAAAAATTATTTTTTATTGTGGCTGGACATTAATCTAATGGGGGGAAATGACCTAGACACTTGTACAAAATCCATTGGATGAACCTATTTTTACCATATCCCCTCTTAGATCTAATTTTATGAGTTATTTTGATAATATTCCTGGAAACTTATGTATATAATAAGTTGTGTAAGGAAAAACGGAAAAAAAAGGAATTTTCCTTATCTTTTAACATTATAAAGTATTGAGATATGGTAAAAAAATCACATTTTACACAAGACATATATTTTTAAAATATAAATGAGTTATTATTATCATAATAATTTTTCATTTATTTTTATAGATTAATAGGTTTCATAAAATTCTTAAGAAATGATGATACAATGATTATTTTGTTAACAATTAAATTAAATAAATGATAATAAAAATATTAAATTGAATAAAAATAGATGAATTATTATCCTACCATATTTTGGTAGATTAATAGTTCTTTTTCATAGATTGTAACATAATTTATTTGAATTAAATCAATTTATTGGTATATTAAAATTGAAATAAAAAAACATCAAAATTGACAAAAATGTTATTTTATAATAAATCATATTTTATTAAACAAATAATTAATAAAATCCAATCCTATGAAAATTTATTTTTAAATTTTAATAAATAGGAATTATTTTCTATTTATGGGCCAATTTATCTTTTATAATGAACATATTTACCCATAAATAATAAAAATATTGTGATCATGATTCCTGTTAATGTTAGGTTTTTCGACATTATATATTCTTGTTTTAAAATTAATTCGCAACACACATGGGATATTAATTTTTTAAATTATATATAATATTTATAATTCAATGGGACATTTTTTTCTGGTAAATCTCACTTTAATTTAGTCTTAATGGTCAAATTACATAGGTTAGAAAATAGGTTTCCATAATAAAAATTTGGTAAATATGGGGAAACATAGATGTTAGGGAATAAAATTACAAAAATTTAACTTTTTTTTAAAGTTTTATATAGGAAATTTTATTCTATTTTATAAAATATTATTATATTTTGGTTTCATATGAATTTAGTGTGAAGTCCCAATAGTGTTTACCTTTTTATATTTACATGAATATCACTCACCCTCTACTATAAAAATCATTCACTCCCCACCTAATCAAACCTCACATGACACCTTTTACATCTAAAATCTACCAAAATATTTACCCAAAATCACTCACCTCGACCTAGAAGCATCACATTGTATATAAGACAATCCGAGGATGTCATTTGGTGAAAGCCAAAAAGAGTCAACCGAAAAATATGTAACATTCTTCAAGTATCACTTTTGTTTTATTTCTTTCTCAAGAAATTCAATTATTATTATAACATTATAAATAAATAAAATAAGTATAAAAAAGTAATTTTTTAATGTTTTCTAACTACAAATCCTCACATTTTCACCAAATGGGTAATAAAATTACTGTTTGTGTGTGTGTGAAGGACTATCAACTCTCAAAATGATATCATTCATATGATATTTATGTTGTCTTAATTTTATGTTATTTTTATATATTACATAACATCATGCTTTCTATTTTTTTGGAAAACATGATAAATCGTTTTGGATGTGTGGATTATGGACTCATCTATGTGTTCTGATTCATTCACATTTTAAATGGAATGTATTAAGGATGGGTTTATCTTAAATAAGTGTTAAATATTAAATTAATATAATTAAATTATAATATAAAGATATATTACTTACTTCTCATTATTTTAATTCAACAATAAAAATGAAACGACGTTCATGAATACGTATGACGCACAATCTCCATGAGTGGTGTATTTCGTTTCCTATATCCAAACTATATGGATTACTATAAATACATATATATAGAATTTAAAACTAATATTTATATCATGTTCTCTATTTTAATTATTCTGAAATCATGATCTATGTAATAGGGTAAAAATAACAAATCTAGACACACTCAAAAAACAAACCAGTTAACACCCAAATCAATGAAAATAATTAAATAATATTTACAAATAGGTAATAATATCTTATAAGGGGATAGTATATGATATGATAAATAATAATATGGTTCTTTTATGAGTTAACAACAAGATAAAAATAATTATTCAATATTTTAATTAGTTTAATCAAAATAGAGCA
Source organism: Viscum album (assembly GCA_963277665.1). Lineage (NCBI taxonomy): Eukaryota > Viridiplantae > Streptophyta > Magnoliopsida > Santalales > Viscaceae > Viscum > Viscum album. The sequence goes on along the minus strand of OY728128.1, from coordinate 677,098,548 downwards.
CAAGTTAATGGTTTTCATCACACTTTTTTACATCTTTGATATAAACGTCGTATTTTCCACTTCGTTATTGAGGTGTATATACTACCTATTTTCTAAAATTATATCATAAATATTTTGTATTCAGAATATTTATGGTTTTAATTTTAATTATTTAATCAATGGGGGTTTTATCAGAAAATTACCTATAGGTAAAAGTTATTTTTAAATATCACTTTTTTTTGTGATTATTAATATTCTCTTGAAAAAATGACTTTATTGAAATAAAATTTCATTGGAAATTAAATTTCTATTAAATATTCATATTCTTGTTGGACAAATATGATTATTTTCCAAACTTCATCCAATTTTTACATATGGGTTTTACTTTGAATGTAAATTGATAAATAGGGAAAATATTGATAAATTGGGGATATATTAGCAAACAATTTATTTATTAAATACAAATATTTGATGATAAGGAACTAAATAAATTATTAAATATATGAGTAATTAATTGGAATGTTATGAAATGGTTGTGTACTAGTTATAGATAGCCCTCTGATTCCTCCATAGGTCCTCATAAAGTGAATTATTTAGCCAAATCAGAGTAGTTTAAACTATGATTTGAAGGGCTCTTGGATTACTTTCTTCCTCTTAGGGCTTGATACCTTTACAGTGGTGATAGATCCTTTCCCCTTTTCTATATTCTTTTTCCTTCTTCATTCTAGGTTTGTTCTCCTCTAGTTTAATGGAGTTGCCTTATTTTCATCCCTCCCTCCCTACTCTGCAAATCTAGTCTGAAACACTCCAATCCATAAAGGGTTGGTGTGTTTTATTTTTAGATGAGTTTGGGACTATGATGATGGGGATGGGGAATGGGGAAATCTCCTTTTTAATGTCTTCTTCTCTCAGATCTCTCGATCCTTTTTGGGTTCTTATTAGCATTCAATACTAGGTTCATTTAAGGGTTTCTGTCTCGTTTCCCCCTTCCCTTGTTCTATTTTCATGCATTTATGGTTTCCATCATTTTTTTTCTATTATTGGGATTTCATCCCCTTCTTTCCCATCCTTCATCCTAGATATGGTTTCTTTTAGGTATTCATCCATATTTTCTTTTTGGTATTCATACAATTTTATTTCTAATTCCATTTACGATTTTTCCCTCGTGTAGTTTTCCAACTATGTATTTATTCATTTATACAATTTGGGGTTATGATATGTTGTTTCTTCTGGCCATTTTACAATTATTTTCTTTGCTTAAGTGTTTTTGGTTCAATGTTTCATTTTTTATCAATGGTTTAAGGTTGAATACTGTGGTGACAGGTTCCATAGGTGTCTCATTAGTTTTGGTTAGTTCATGACCTTGATGGCGGGTTCTGATGGACATTTCAGACGTCACTGATGTTTTTTTGGATTGGTGATTTGGTGATTGGAACTTCAGTGCGTTTTTACCCTGGTGAATCCTAGTCCATGGTTCTGATTTCAAAATCATAGGTGTCTAAGAAAAATTGAAAAGTATGATGATGATGAGTTTCTTTTTTTTCTCCTTTGATGAAGACGACATCTCTAATGGTGAAGACGATTTCCGATAGTGTCACCCTATAGTGATATTGGTGTTATTAATGATGCGGATTATGGTTTCATGTGGTTTCATATGGTGATGAAGATGGGGATCACGGTGATGATTGGAGTTTGTGGTTGATGGATCTTGACAATGATCTTATAGATAAAATCCTCAATTTTATAATGTGTATCTCGAGGATTGGTGACTGATGTGTGATGATGGTCTGAATTTTTATTGAATTTTAAATTTTTAAATAGTTATTTTCATTTCATTTGTGGCATTGTGGGGTCCAGGACGATGATGATGATGTGACTATTAAAGGTGGATGGGTTCATTGTGAGAGATATAGGGGGCATGATACGTATTACATGTGGACCGAGTATCAGTATGTTATTTTTTGAAATAGGAAATTGATTTAAAAATTATTATTTTAAAGTATCTTGAGAATAGATCTTAAGGGTAAATGTATCATGTAACATGAGAATATATAGTCCAATGATCAATAATTTCCTTCATTTGTATTTAGTTATTATTTATCAATTATAATTTTTCTTTTCCAGTATATATGGATGCTTCTAATTTTCATTTTATAGATTAAATGGAAAGTGCGTAATGTAATTTATGTTTCTATATTGATTATAATTATTGATTAATGATTTCATTCGATGTATAATGGAACTTAACCAGAATTTGAGATAACAATTATTTTGATTCCATTACCTAAGATATTAAAATGAATTCATGGAATGAGTACCAATGATGTTGTTTATTTTTATTTTTTGTATTATAATTTATTTTATTTTCCCAATGTAAAATGGGTATCATGTATATAATATGGTTTTTCAAAATTTCTAAACTGATCGGTCCATCTAGATTTGATTCCTTGTAAACCATGCCAATGATATATAATAAGGCACTAGCTCTATGCTTCTGGGGTTTGTGGGATATAGTTGGTATCAATGAAATTTTATTAGAAACTTTGGAAACTATATTTAGGAAATTAATGATTAGTGAACATAACCTATATAATACATAGAGGATAAGTATAGAAGAACATCACCAAGAAATCATGTTTATTATTATGAGATTAGATACATATAAAAATTTTCATTTATGTTAATTATTTTTCTTTTTTTGGAATTATGAATTATCTTTCATTATGATATGATCCAATCTAGTGTATGTCATTATTTAGAAATGGTTCCAAGAAGAAGGAATATTATCCTCCTTAATGTACATGGTCCAAATAGTAATAATAGACATTTTTGTATAGACTTAAGATAATATTTTTTTATGGGAACAAGGCTCCCAATAATTATCATCATATGAGAAAAATTTATCATGTTTCAATGAGAAAAATAAATATTTATCTTAGTATTGTGGCTTTGGAGGGAATCCTTATAATAAGGGGATTGCTGGAAAAAAGTGAGATAAAGTGATGAAGGGAAAGAAATATTTTCGTACATGTAATAATTTCTAATATTTTCACCCTGGAACATGCTTAATAGGAATGGGATTTTTCTATAGGTGTGGAGATAAATTCCCCCATGTTTGTGACAGCGAGGGAATGAATGAAATTTCAAATTTGCAATTCTTCCACTATTTGGACGTTGTGTGAAGTACAAATGAATTTCCCAAACATCAAGGAAATTCAACTGAGATGAATATAAGAGATATTAATCAAGATAATTTTACTGATACAGCTAAAGTGGACTGATTAATTTTCACTACTATAAATTTAAGCTATATAAATAGTTTAAAACCGTTGGGGTCGACCGTAAAACTATTTGGACAGGGTATCAAAATGTTTTATTAAACAGTCAGTATGTTGGTTGTGGGGATAACCCTATACCAACTGTTCTCCATGAACTATTGGATTATGATGCATTCTATTTAATATACCAATAGTTCTTGTAAACCATTGGCAATGCAGGATTCTATTCCATTATACTCATGGTTAACATGAACCATTTGGAATGCGGGATGAATAGAAGCAGCACGACGCACTGTATTTAAAAACAGAAACACTTTTTTACAAATAGAAGCACCATCCCTACTACACCTTCATTTAAAAATAGTAGCACCATTGGTATCCAGATAGTCTCATACAGTTATAGGAAGAATGGGACACTGAAATTAAAATCAGCACAATCGTCTACTATTGAACAAAACAAACTGTACAGAAACTATGAAGACACACTTTATCATTCTATAACATTCTATAAAATATTTTTTCATAGATTCAAGGAAAATAACAAAAAATGTGAAGAGTACAACTGAGGATGTTGTGGGTGAAAATTGAATCCAAATGGATTGTGTATTTGGTTATCATGTACAAATAACACCCCACCCATGGCACCATTATTAGAGGAGACATATGAGAATTCGAACTCTAGGAAAATATTTGGATTCTCTGACTACCAAATACACCTGAAAAAACTCTCGATCTGAATCATTAAAATTGTATTACATTATTATTGTTTTGATAGAAACATTTCCATGAACCAAATACTACCGGACAAACAAATTTCCGTAAAATAGTCTTACATATTTCTACCAACACACCTGGTGCTTGTGCTATAGATATCAAAATAGTTAATCCCCATATTGGCTAGGAAATACACCAACACATTGGACTCATTTTCTAGAGATTCACCCTTTTATCCTTGTCTAGAAATGCCTGAAAAAGTCAGAAACACAGTCTTTGTGGTTAATTAGACCCCACTAGATGTCCATTCCATCATAATCAACATGAAATTTAACATTTAATTCCGGTGGGAGAATCCTGTTAGGTATTATGTCTCATATGGAGGGTTAAATAATGATTTTATTAATAAATGTTACCCAAACAAGACAAAACTCCAATTTGGGTCCATATCCATTACCAAATTCATCTTTTCATTCGGGCTTGATGTTTGGCTCCTTGTAGGTGACATCCCTCAGATCCATAAACCAATTTTTTGGAGCAGCCTCAGCTAGTTTTCCTACAATGCTCTAAGTAAAAACTCTATGTATGAACTAATTCACATCACATAGAATTGAATGGTATAACATATTATGGTCATAGACCATATATAATGCAATGATAAAAAATGTCACCATCAAGGACCATAGAAATTTTTTTAGTTACATGGTTTTCAATTTAATTAGTTTTAAAATGTTTGACTACAAAAATAATCCTTTAATTAATTCAATTCTCTCATCCACAAAACTATATCATGTAATGTTAATTAATTCATTAATTTTTTTTATACAGATAAATCCAAAATATTTTTAATAATTTAAAATAAAATACCTATTTAATATTAATACCTTTATTAAAAAACCAAAATAGAATGTAATATATGTTATGTCTTAGAAAAATACTAAATTAAAACAATCATTCCAGAATGAAAATGATTAAAAATTCAAGTACACATACTTATAATGTTGATCCCTAATATCTCTTATGACTAAGTAGTTCATGAATAAATTATCTTCAACTAATAATAAAAAAATCATAATAAAAAGTTGGGTATCGAATTATATAATTGGATAACTATATTACATAAAATCAAACACTATATTGAAATATTAAACTTTCAAAAATTAAGGTGTAATCTTCTGAAAGGTTAACCTTGAGAATGGAAAACAAGTGTGAAAAAAAAATTTATAAATCATTCCAAAATTTATAAAAAAACAGTTATTTGTGGATATAAAAATCCTACAACATAGAACTAGTCACCAAGTCATCATGACACATTATAGGAAGAAAATGAAATATCTTGAAACAAAACTTAATTTAAATGGTTTGATCTCCTCTATTTTAAATCTCATCCATTCTATATGGTCCATGACTGTAAAATGTTTTCTATATCATTATTTGATCTCTATTTTAAATATCATATATTATTTATGGTCCAAGAACAGAACTCTTCATACTCACTCATTTAACATATTTATTCTTTCTATGCATTCCAAACTACTCATTCACCAATCTCTTTCATTCCTTATTTCACGCCTTTTCCATTCCTATCTAAAAAACATTGTACGAAACACATCAGATAATAAATTCTATAAAGACGATAATTATCAAACCAAAAAAATCACACTATTAAATCCATGATACTATAATAAAAAATAAATATTTATTAATTAGAATAGGAAAAGACAAGAGTTCCAGATCTATCATTTAAGGGATGTATAATTCATTCGAATTTTAGGGAACTATGAATTATTTTTAATATGATTTTTAAAGAAGTCATATTGAAAAAATTTAATTTTTGATGATTTCTTTTTATTATTTTTATTCTCATGATTTTTAATGACATTCATGGTGTATGTATGGTTTTATATACACTGATATTTGAGTTTTAATTCCACTATAGATTCAACCAATTCCTTTATTTTCTAATTTATCTATCATAATCCGTTTAATTTCAATTTAATTCCATATTTATTTAAAAAACTCTTTTAGCATCACCCACATTTATTCCGAATTTTCAAAATTCAATTTCTTAATCAATTGTCCCATATTTTATTTCATCCCATGCTTATTTATTTTTAACTGATGTCATTCCCATTTTATTATTACCAATCATATTCCTTTTCCATGAGTAAACAAAAAAAACACCACCGCACAAAAACACATGTTGATTGTAATAACCACTAGTACATATCAACACTAAGCCATCACCATAGTATAACCATTACAAAATAAAAAGAATATTCCATTCACCACTAACCATAACTCGACATATACCATTCCAATCGAACCAAAACCTCGATAATTCAACATAATCTACATCATAAATGGTCATAACCATCACCATAATTTCACAAAAATATCCAAAAAATCACAATGTAATAATATAAGACACTCTAGAATGTATATAAATAGATTTTCACTACCATAATTACCATAATTTTAATTTAAAGTTGGATTTGAAAAGATTTCCACATCGCATGCTTGACTATTTTCCCAAAATTTTCAGATTCACACACAACTAGTTATTACTATGATTAACATTATAACTTTTTATTAATGATTAGTTAAAACAATCAATAATAGAAGGGGTTCATAATTCAAAGTGTCCAAAAGAAACCAAAAATACATTGTTCAAGTTAAAGGTCACATTGTAGTAGATCACGGATGGAAAAAACCCAAATAAATGGTGGAAAAAGATAAATCTTTTTTAGAACATACTGATTTGATGTAGATATGAAAAAATAACTTAAAAAGGTTAGATCACCACTAGGGAAGTCACATTATTAGCCCAATAAAAAAGGGGAACTTTGGTTAGAGGAAACTAAGTTCCCCGCTCATGGTATGATGACTTCATTCAACTGAGACCATCAGTTTATTGATAAAAAATAGGTTAATAATATTTTATTCATTTATACCAACTGATAAAACACAAAAAATAAATCAATTTATAAGAAATATCTCAGTGAAAAACTACCAAATTGATGTGGAATACAAAAAAAGGACTGAATTCAGGACGAGGATAGCTCAAGAGAGTAGGAACCATTGTCCGTATGAAGAAACACTGAAGAATGGTAACCGTTGGGAAGAAGGGAACTGAATGCATGGGGACGAATTGCTAGGAAGAATTGGAACCACTAGGAAAAAGGGAAAGCACATCTGTGGGAAGAATTATTCACTATAAATCTAGTTTTGGGTCTTTGCATGCTGATCGGGTCTAGATTCAGGAGGATTTGGATTTTTTTATACGAAAAATCTATCCAAACAAAACCATGACATTTTGTGTTTTTCTTGGTTTGGTGTTGGGGTTTTTTTGTGTATTTTTAAAAGCACTGCTTCATTTTTGGGTAATGTATGCCAATGGTCGTGAATAAGTATTGGCATATCATTACATTATACCAATGGGTTAACAAAACCATTGGTATATGGATGAAAGTCTCAATGTTTTATTTAAACCAGTATAAAATACTTAGATACATAGCCTATCTCGACGGGATTTCTAAACCATTGAAAAAAATACTCAAATACATATACTATCTCATCTATTTTTCCAAACCATTGGGATTATGGCATTGGGATAGAGTGGATTTCCAATAGTGTTTATATTGTATTTGAATCCTTGAGTAATGTTGTAAAACTAGTATTTCAATGATTTTATGTTTATAATAACTATAAAAAATATTTTAATATCTTAGTACAATACTATTTTATTGATGATTTGAGATCATATGTTGAATGGTACAAAGAAAAATAATTTAATAGAAATTTAAAATTATTATAAACAAATGTTTGATGGAAATATATCAGTTAACATGTTCTTGATATTGACAGAATGATGCTTGGATAAAGAAATGATCGATTTGGACAAAGTAAATTGGATAATACTAACATACTTGGAATTGATTATTATGTTTTGGATACTAATAATTGGAATGGTCATAATGAAAACCATTTAAAAAATTTCTTATTTTGAACATTGCATAGTGTTTTAGTGATTGACATATTACATCATCATATGATGAATATTCTGCTAACAGATTAAGTATACATTGTTCAACACACAACCAAAGGATTAGATTATTCTTATGAAATAGAAATGTATCATGTAATTATATTTCATTACAATCATATAGAGTGAAACAATTTCTCGACTATAGGAAAAGTGTCTTGAAGAAAAACTGATTTCATATTATAATCATTTTGATGATATCAATAACTATTATTCATACCTCTATTTTATGGCTTTTTAGTCACCAAATTTATCCATAACATGTTATATATCACCATCTATCACAAATTAATCGTTATATTTCTCTTCATGGTCTATGTTTTCAACAATGATCTCTTATTTGAAATGTAACAGCCCGACCCCTCTTGGTTGGAGCTGGTGCATTACTTGTGATATTGGCATGGTTAGAAAGAATGAAAATCCTGATGGAATGAATAGTTTAGTAGTCTTGAAGAAACTAGATACATAGATGCTACTCAAATTACATTGGAAAAGTTTACAAAATACAATACATACTGAAAACTAAAAACTGCATCCACAAGAACTCAATAAATGATATCCTATTTGTCACCTATTGAAAGTAAAAAATGAAAGGGGTGAGCTCAAATGCTTAGTATGGGTTACAGATAGTGGAAGAATGAATACAATAATAAGTGAATCATATTCAATCTGACATAATCAATATGGGATGGTGAATAAATAAAAAACTAATGCCATTAATAAACTGGGAATGAAACTGCATCCATAGATTTTTCATAGTGAAAAATTCATTGATAATAATAATAATTGATAATGAAGAAAGGGAATGATTAATAATTTGATGTCATGTATCTATAACATGAACCCATAATACCGTAAAAATAGTTTAGTTCTATGGGTAGAAACCCATATGATTTTTGGAGACAAACTCGAGGGGTTTGTCGCAAAATTATTTTCTCTTGAGACCTACCGATGCATAGAGGGGTTATAGAGGGCCCCACCTGCCACTAAATGTCCAAATAATTCTTTATACAATGATTCAATACAAGAGAAATATTATTTATTCAATATTCATATAGAGTCGAGTATACATATTCATCAATATTTCAATAGCTAAAATAACTTTCCAAAAAATCAGCGTATGAAAAATAGTATGCGATTTAGACAACAAAAATATCCATGACATTAGATTGTGGATATTTAATATAAATCAAATTTCAAATGAAAATTGATCTCAAATGGGTAGTAGTACACCACATAAGGATTATTAGGTGCACCATACAATGTTAGTCACACCAAAATATTTGTTGAGACAATGTGTCTGACCACAATGTAATCAGTTGAATCATATGACCAGAACTTAATAACCCTCCATTGAATCATTGAATAACATTAATATAAAAATAATCATGTTATTATATATCAAATGGCAGTACACATATACCACATACAAGAAATAAGTGGTGAACAATGAAAATCTCAATTAAATGAAAGTGAAATGAGAAACCCCTTGCAAACATTTCGGCATGGTAACGAGGGTTATTGCGATGGCTTAATGAAAGATAAATGGGTATTCCATTATTTATATGTCATAAGGGAAGTTTGGGGGAGGTTCGGAAACATAAACCATCATTAGGAATTAAAAAAAGGGCACAACATATGAGAGATTCTTGAACAAAAGTGAGAGAGATGATCCCTTACCTTATGCTCGAAGGTGTTCTTGATTGTTCTTAACAACCTGAATATTCAAATTTGTCTTCATTAATTAATAATTATTGAACCTAACCAACATATAATTGATATGTTATGACCTTATTAGGTTCACTAATGTTCTATTTGATTGTTTAAGAGATTTAATTTTATTTTTTGGTAGCATTTTCTTCTTTGGTTTCCAGGATCTGTTTACTTGTATTCATGAATTGATTTTTGTTTGAAATATGGTTAAACATCCAAAATTGTTAATATAAATTCATTGTAACATTATAGAGATATAAATTATCTTATATAAATTATGTTTATATACCATGAGTACGACTCATTTGATGTGTTAAAATAAACGCTTGGATTTAGCTTGACGATTTTCTGCATAATAAACTTGTTCTGTATTATTATTCCATATTATGAACATGTAAAGATTAAAAAAAATTAATCAAGATAAAATACATATATGATGATCTATTTCAACCATTTAAAAGGTTTAAAGACCAGTATTAAAGTTATTAATGCAAATTGAAAACCTGTCTTCCTTGAGTGTGATAAATTTACACATCTCGGATGATGTTTGCATTTATTGTATAAAAGGAGGGGAAAAGAGAGAGTATGATGAAATATTCCATTAGTACAATGAAAATACACTACATGTAAGGTACTATAATTACCATGTAATTTCTATGAGGGGAGGTGAGAAGGGAGATCAAAAGAATAGAACTTTGTAAATGAAATTGAATGAAAAGAGGAGGAAGGTTCACCTCTTGAGTACTCCTCCTTGAGAATCTCCTTAAAGCTTTTTTTGACCTTTTGGTGATACCATAAGGTCTTGGACGTGGGGATAGGGCTTTAGAAGAGTATTTGGAATAATTTAGGGATCTATTGAAGCTGGCGTGGTGTAGGAGGAAGAGGGGTGAGGGGTGGTTTATATAGTAGAGGGGAGAGTATTTTTCTTAATATTATAATCATTAATTTAATATTTCCTCTCAATAAAACCAATAGTGAGTATTCCATGACCATGAACAGAAATATATGCATGTAAATTCTAACTAATTAGGCTTACATCATAAGATCATCATCAATGACTCAATAAATTCCTTATTTAGCATTTATCGTAAATTATCACATTTAACTATTCATCAATAATTTAAGTATTTCAGAAAAATCCCAAAAATTTACCCTAACCATTTAGATTTTGTGTAGAATCCATAAATTAAGTCCATTTTTGAAAAATAATTTTATTTATATATGATTAATTAAATATTTAATTAAAATCATTATTTAATCAAAAAATATAAACACTTAAAATATTCATCTTTATTTTTAAAGTGCCTAAATTAATTTATACACTCAATGGTATGGATACCATTCATAAAATTCATATTAATATTCATAAAGGTATTTTACTATTCATAAGGATGAGTTACTATTCTAAAGGTAATCTTACTCTTCATAAGTGTAGGTTACTATTCACCAAAAATTGATTTTTCCTTATCAGAATCCAAATAACTTGCTGATCACTACCATGTATGTCAGATTTTCAAAACTCACATCATAGAAGTGACAAAATTAGGTTTACCTGGCTAGGTTATGGATATCTCCTATAAGTATCCATGTTTTGTTCCATAGAGGCTCAATGATTCATGAAATATGGCCTATAACTAGAATTTATTTAAGAGAAACATACCATGAAGTGTTTGGGGTGCAACATTGTTCCCTCATTTGGAAATTTCGTCCTCAAAATTTTATGTATGTATCTCACCAAAAAGTTATGGGTGATTCTTTGTCATAACATCCTCAGGTTCCCATATCACTTCCTCCAAATTTTGGGTTTTCCAGATAACCTTTGCTAGACTAGTTGTTTGATTTTTCAATACCTGATCCCTTGTATCAAGAATCCCAATAGTATTTTTACAGAATGAAAAATCAGGTTCCATTCCATTTATTCATATGTGAGTACATGCATTAGGTTTGACATGTATTTATTTAACAATGACATGTGGAATACATCATGAACTATGGAGTTATTTGGCGGCATTGCTAAACGGTATGCTACAACTCCGATTCTTTCCAAAATTTCAAATGGTCTGATGTTCCTGGGGCTTAATTTCCCTTTCTTACCAAACCATAAGACACCCTTTTATGGAGATACTTTCAGAAATACATGATCTCCAACTTGGAAGTCCAAATCCTTTCTTCGGTTGTCAGCATAACTCTTCTACTTATATTGGGCAGCATTAATATGGGATTGTATTTTCTTTAACTTTGTTATGGTCTCTTCAATAAGTTCTGGGCCTATAAGTTTCCTCTCACCAACTTCATTCCAACAAGTTGGAGTTTGACATCTCTTTCCATATAATACTTCATATGGAGCCATTTGAATACTATAATGGAAACTATTGCTCTATTAAAATTACACCAAAGGCAAGTATTGATCCGACACAACATTTAAGTAAAGAGAGCATGACCTCAACATGTATTCTAAATATTTAATAGACCTTTTAGACTATCCATTCATTTAGGGGTGATAAGCAGTACTCATACGAAGCTCAGTATTCAAGGTTTTTTCGAGAATTTTTTAGAATTTTGATTTAAACCGGGGATCTCGATCGGATACAATCGATAGAGGTTCACCATGAAGTCTTAAAAATTAATTAATATAATTTCTTGACAAGCGTTCAAGTGGAAAATCTTCTCTTCTAGGAAAGAAATGTGCTTATTTTGTGAGCCTTTCAACAATTACATATATTTCATGGTTCTTTCTTGGTGTCCTTGGTTGTCTGATGAAAAAATCCATTGTAATGTTATCCCACTTCCACAAAGGAATAAGTAGAGGTTTCATCACTCCATTGGGATGTTTTCTCTCTGGCTTTACTTGTTGACAATCTAGACATCATGACATGTAGTCCAAAATTTCCCACGTTATATTATGCCACAAAAAATATTCCTTCAGATCACTATACATCTTTGTGGTACATGGGTGAATAGTGAAATTTGATCTATGAGCATCATCTAATAATTCCCTTTTTATCTCAGGTACTGATGGAACACACAACCTCTTCCCCAATTTCAGAACTCCTTCTTCATACATGAAGTCAACCAATCTCCCATCCTTAACTGCATTAATTTTCTCATGAAGATTCTCATCATCATATTGTGATCTTTGTATCTTCTCTTGTAATGATGGTTTAACAATCATTTGAAAGAGGAGTGATGTTTCCCCATCCTTAAAAATTCCCATATCCATATTTATCAGATCCATGACTATATGATCTATTTCAATCCTCATTTGATTCAGATGGCCATGATCTTTCCTGCTTAATGCATCTACCACTTTATTCACCTTTCATGGGTTGTATTTTATTAAACAATCATAATCTTTTAGAAAGTCGAGACATCTTTTTTTCCTAATGTTGAGTTCTTTTTGTGTGAAAATGTATTTCAAACTCTTGTGGTCCGTATAAATTTCACATCTCTCTCCGTAGAGATAATGCCTCCATATTTTCAGAGCAAATATTATGGATGCTAACTCAAGATCATGAGTTGGATAATTTTTATCATGATTCTGCAACTATCTTGATGAATAAGCAATAAATTTATCATTCTGCAAAAGGATGCAACCTTGTCCATTATTTGATGCATCAATGTATATTACAAATCCATCACTTCCAGATTGAAGAGGCAAAATCAGATCATTGACCAATCATATTTTCAATTCGTCGATGCATTATTTACATTCTTTTTTTCCGCACAAACATAACTCCATTACGTTTGATCATGGTTTTCGGGTTAGGCAGTTGGGAAAAATTATGAACAAAACTCCAATAGTAACCTGGTATGAAAATAAAACTACGTACCTTAGTTATGTTTTTTGGCGTGGGTCAGTCTTGGTATGCCTTTTTCTTCACAGGATCAACAAGGATTCTATCCTTAGAGACTGTATGCCATAGAAATGAAACTGATTGAAGATATAATTCACACTTGCTAAACTTCCCATATAATTTATTTCTTCTAAGAGTTCTCAGAATACCCCGCAAGTGATTATCATTGTATTCATAGATTTTTGAGTATACAAGGATATCATCGATGAATATCACAACAATTTTATCAATATATTTCTTGAAAAGTCTATTCATTAAATCCATGAAAATAGAGGGTGCATTTTTTAGTCAAAGAGGAAACACTGTAAACTCATAATTCCCATACCTGGTCCGAAATGATGTCTTAGGAATATCTTCCTTCCTCACACGCAACTGATGATATCTAGATCAACGGTCAATCTTTGATAATTATTGAGCTCCATGAAGTTGATCAAATAAATCATCAATCTGGGGAAGAGGATACTTATTCATTATTGTAATAGCATTGATTTCCATGTAATCAATGCAAATCCTCATGGATCCATCGTACTTCTTGACAAATAGTACATGGGCTCCCCATAGAGAAACACTAGGTCGAATAAATCTTTTTTCACTCAAATCATCTAGTTGATTCTTTAACTATACTAATTTCACAGTGGACATTCTATATTGAGTCGTTGATATAGGTCTTGCACTAAGAATTAAATTAATAGAGAACTCAGATTCCCTCTATGGAGGATGTCCAACTAAATCCTCTTGAAATACATCAGTGTACTCTTTCACTATCTTCACATCTTCAATTTAATGATTTCATTCCTCGCCTATAGAAATTATTTTATCTTCCTCTCCAAGTATTGAATTCAGTAGAGAAACTGGGGTGGGTCTAGATAAGAATCAGATGGCAAGGTCTCTACTATAAAGATAAGATATTCTACTCCATTTTAAAAAATTTCAAACTTCCTTTTTCTTGCAATAAATCTTCGCATAATAATTTGAAAGCCAATCCCTACTGAGAAATATATTATATTTTGTCATTGCTATGGTGATAAGGTTAGTAAATAAATCACATTTGGTGTCTAGAGGGGGATTAGTCGACATACCTTTGTTGCAATGATATATTCCCTTGGAGTTTTGATTTACAACTCCTTTATTAAATCCAATTGGACATATCTATTTTTTTTGGAAAACTGGGAAGATATAAATGAATGCGATGATCCATAATCAAATAAAGTGTTGGCTATGTTTGAGGAAACAATTAAAGTACCTAACACTAAGTCATTAGGAACATAAACCTCTGCAGTTGTTATCCCATAGGCTCTGCATTTCTCTCTTGGCCTTTTCTGAGTCATCATTCCTTGGTTCTAAGGACACTCATTTTAATAGTTTCCCATCTCTCTGGAGTTGTAACATTGAATATAATTGAATTGTTTATTCCCTTTTCAATCATGAAATTGATGACACTTTTTTACTCACTTATAGTAGACTCCCAGACCTTTTAATAATTTCCTGAGATGATTCTTTCCATAGTTCAAACATAATGGGAATAAATTGGTTCCCTTTTTCTTATTTGGTGATTATCCTTTTCCTTTGTTATTGTAGTACTACTTCTTATCTTTATTTCCTTTGAAAATATTTTATCTAGAAAATTTCTTCTCTGTTTTTTATTGCACTTGATACAATTTCATCATATGATGAAAATGGTTGAGAATCTAGTGCTCGTCGAAGACTTGGCATAAGGCCTTTACAGAAATGATCAATCTTGTTTACCAAGTCACGTCCGTGATCTACGACATACCTGGCCAACGTTGTTAAATTAGCCTCATACTCTACAATATTGTCTTATTCCCTTTGTTTTAAGCTAACAAATTTACTCTTTATTTTAGTTTGTTACTCACGAGGGAAATATTTTTTGAAGAATATTTCCTTTAAATTCCTCTATTTCATATATTCTATTTCTTCTTCCTCCATGGTATTCTGAATCAAGGTCCACCATTGATCATCATCACCATTGAGACAATATATTACAAGTACTACCTTTTCATTTTCATTTCATCTTAATGACATGAATATTTTTCCAAGGGACTTGATCCATTTCTAAGAAACCATGGGGTTAGTAGTCCATATAAAATATAGGGTCTTCTACCGCATGAAATGGTCCAACATAGGTATAGAATGGTTATTTGTTACAACCTGAGGAAGTTGTCCTAATATGGTCATGATCTGATCTGCCCCAATGGTTACTTTGTTGACTGGCTTAGTAGGGAGATACGTACCTTGCCCACGAGTATTGATTCCCCTTCTTCCCTTAGATGGCATCTCAAAATAATGGGATACACTAGATTAGTTTATTAATCTCAAATAGAAAAGAACTCAACATAGATTGAAATTCTATTTAGAGCTAATCTTATAAACATGATTTCTCTGAGGAAAAATATACATTAAACTACTTCATAATGGCTCGTAATGAAAATGTAAATTATCCTAAGAATATACCCTAGGAGTGTTGTATCCAAGATTGCAGTAAGGCCCGTTTTCATTCACTAGTTCTCGTACGAGTCTTGCTCGAAGCAGTGTTTTCGTGTTTTACCTCTAGATACATCTGTGCCAGAGCCGCATCTACCTGCTCGTATCCAGATAGGGATGTATTGATTAAAATATCCACATAATCTATTCCTTACCAAAATACCAAGAAGTTCATGAATGTTTATCCACAAATACTACCTTAGGTCTTTGTTCCCTACTAAACATTTCCTACTCTAGTTTCCATTTTTTCTACTAAACTTCCTCTTATACCAACTGTAACAGCCTGAACCCTCTAGGCTGGAGCCTGTTAAGTACTTGTAATATTGGCATGGTTAGAAAGAATGAAAATCATGAAGGAATTATGAATTTATTAGTCTTGAAGAAACTAGATACATATATGCTATTAAATTACATTAGAAATGTTTACAAAATACAATACATAACAAAAACTAAAAATAGTATCCACAAGAACTCAATAAATGATCTTCTATTTGTCCATGTTGAAAGTAAAAAATGAAAGGGGTGAGATCAAATTATCTGTAAGGGTTACAAATAGTGAAGGAATTAACACAATAATAAGTGAATCATAGTCAATCTGACATAATCAATATGACATGGTGAATACATGAAAAACTAATGCCATTAATAAACTGAGAATGAAACTACATCCATAGATTTTATAATAGTGAAAACCTCATGGATAATAATAATAACTGATACTGAATAGAGATAATCCTTATTAATTGGAAGTCATGTATCTAGAACATGAAACCATAATATCGTAAAAACGGTTTAGATCTATGGGTAGAAACCAATCTGATTTTTGGGAACAAACTCGAAGGGTTTTTTCGCAAACTAATTTACCTCATGAGACCTACCAATGCATAAAGGGGCTATAGAGGGCCCCACCTACCAATTCATGTAGAAATCATTCTTTATAAATTGATTCAATATAAGAGAAATATTCCTTCTCAATATTTTTATAGATTTGAGTATACAAATTCATCCATATTTCTATAGGTAAAATAACTTTCCAAATAAACACCATGTGATAAATGGTATACGGTTTATAAAAAAAACATATCAATGATATAAGATTGTGGATATTTATAATAAATATAATTTCAAATGAAAAGTTATCTCAAAAAGGCAATAGGTACACCATATAAGGATAATTAGGTGCACCATATAAAGTTAGTCACAAAAAAATAGTAGTTGAGACAAAGTCTCTTACCAAAATTTAATTGGTAGAATCATATGAAAAAAACATAATAAAACTAAAATAAATCATTAAGTAACATTATTATAAATAGAATAATCTTATTATATATCAAATAGAAGTACACATATACCACATACAAGAAATAAGTGGCGAATAATGAAAATATTACAGAAATGAATGTGAGATGAGAAACCCCTTACAAACATTTCGACAAGGTAACGAGTGTTGTTACGAGGGCTTAATGAGAGGTAAAGGGGTATTAAATTATTTATATGTCACAAGAGAAGTATTGGGGAGGTAAAAGAACATACCCCATCATTAGGAATTAAAAATAAAAGGGCACAACATAGGGGAGATTCTTCAACAAAAGTGAGAGAGATGATCCCTTACCTAATGCTCAAAGGTGTTATTAATTGTTCATAACGACCTGAATAATCAAATTTAGCTTCATAAATTAATAAATACAGAGCCTCATAAAAACATAATTGATATTTTATGACCTTATTGGGTTCATTAATGTACTTTTTGATGGTTTATGTGAATAAATTATATTGTTTTGGTAGCATTTTTTCTTTGGTTTCCATGATCCGTTTACTTGTATTCATGAATGGGTGATTGTTTGAAATATGGTTAAACATCCAAAAGTGTTAATATAAATTATTAGTGAAATTAATGAGATATAAATTATATTATAGTGATTCGGATGATATACTATGACTATGAATCATTCGATGAGTTAAGGTAAACTCTTGGATTTGGCTTTACGGTTTTGTGCACAATAAACTTGTTTTGTATTATTATTCCATATTATTAAAGTGTAATGATTTCATAACATTAATCAAGATAAAATACATATATAATGACCTGGTTCAACCATTGAAAATGTTTCATGACTAGTATTGAAAATAGTAATGCAAATTGAAAACTAGTCTTCCTTGATTGTGATAAATTTACACATCTCAGGCGGTGTTTGCATTTATTATATAAAAGGCGGGGAAAAGGGAGAACACGATGAAATATTCTATTAGAACAACGAAAATAATGTACATGTAAGGTAGTGGAGTTATCAAGGATTTTGGATGAGGGTAGGTGATAAGGGAAAACAAAATAATGGAACTTTGGAAAAGAAATTGAAAGAAAATAGAAGGAATGTTCACCTATTGAGTACTCCTACTTGAGAATCTCCTTAAGGAATTTGTTTTTTGACTTTTGGTGAGGCCATAGGATCTTGGAAATGGGGAGAGGTCTTGGGAATATTATTTGGTAGAATTTAGGCAGGTCATGAAGCTTGGCTGGTGTGGGAGGAAGAGGGGGTGAGGGGCTGTTTATATAGTGGAGGGGAGATGAGTTTTTTTAATATTATAATCATTAATTTATTATTTTCTCTCTTAAAAATTAATAGTTAGAATTCCATGACCAAGAAAATTAATATATGAATGTGACTTCCATACAATTGGGATTAAAGCAGTATATCATCATCAATGACTCTACAAATTTCTTTATTTAGCATTTATCTTAAATTATCGCATTTTACTATTCATAAAAAATTTAAGTATTTTAGAAAAATCCCAAAAATTCACCCTAATCATTTTTTGACATGTAGAATCAAAAAAAAAGTCCATTTTTCAAAAATAATTTTCTAAATATGATTAATTTAATATTTAATTAAAATCATTATTTAATCGAAGAATATAAACACTTAAAATATTAATCTTCATTTTAAAGGTGCCTAAATTCATTTATACACTCAATGATATGGATACCATTCATAAGAGTCATATTACTATTCATAAGGGTAACTTACTATTAATACGTTTAGGTTACTATTCATACGGGTAGGTTACTCTTCAACAAAAATTTATTTTTCCTTATCAGACTCCAAATAAATTACTGATCGCAACCTTGTATGTCATATTTTTGAAATTCACATCATAAAAGTGACAAAATTAGGCTTACTTGTCTGGGTTATGGATATCTCTTATAAGTAACCATGTTTTGTTACATAGAGGATCAATAATTCATGAAATATAGGCTTTAACTAGAATGTATTTAAAAGAAACATACCCTGAAGTGTTTGGGGTGCTAAATGAAACTATAGTTTTTTGATGACCATCACATTTCCCTTTACTTCTTATTAAGAAGATGCTTTATTAACCCTATTTACAATGTGGGTTTTCTGAAAATATTATTCTAAAATATCAAAACCATGATTACCTAGATCAAATTTATATTGCAAGGACAAAATTTAATTATGGTGGGGGAGAATGTGACACCCCAATAATTTACTATATTTTCATTTTAGTATAAAATTAATTTTTTTTTCTAATTTTATTTATATGAAACACAAAGTTAAGATTATTATATACAAAATAATGAGTTGGATTGTGTTCTACGCAATACCACATTTTTTCACTATTTAATAGAGAACCTATTCAAAAACTCAAATTATATACTTTTATAAATTTTATTTTAAAAAATACTAATAATTTTATAAATTATAATGTAAAAATTATATATGGGTGAATTTGGTATTTTTTCTAAGAAATTTCATTTTTTATGAATTATGAAACATGTTTTTATTTTAGATGAAAGCTGTATTTTCGTTTATATAATAATTAACGATGAATTATATTTTAAATTGGTTTTAAAGTCTTTTTATATTAATTATACATATATTAATCAAATTTATTTAATTAGAATCATTTTATTTTTCAACTTAGATATATATTCATAATGAAATTTTGAGAATTTTCACTATAAAACCATTATTTCTCTCCACCTGTGTGGGATTACCATTACATTTAATTTTTTCACTTCTATGTATTGAATTTGGAGAAATGGATAAAATATGTTGGAATAAATTTAATATTAATTATCTTATAAGATCATCTTAGTTTTTGAACGAAAATATTAGTGAAATAAATTAAAATTAATTACATCTATAAAAATAAAATTTAGTTTACATAGTTGTTAAACATCAATTTTAAGAGAAAAATTGATCTTGAAACTTCTTAAAAATCCTTTGGATGACCATATTTCGACCATATACCATGTTATTTAAAATTTGATGAGTTAGTGGGTTATTATTCAGGGAAATTGTCTAATATAATAAATTAGTTAAGGATAATGAATAAAAGGTACCTTCCATACCATTAACATTTATAAAGCCTTGATATATGGAAAAAACATTAAATTTTGAGTTATAGATATAATTTTTAAATATAAATGAGTTATGTTTATCACGAAAATTTATCATTAAACTTTAGTTATTAATTAATTTCTTATCATTCTAAAGAAACACCAACGTAGTGATTATTTAGTTAATAATAAAATAAAATAAATGAGACTACAGATATTAAAAGTGAATAAAATAGGATGAATTATTGAGATGTATTGTTTGTTTAGATGAATATTTATTGATATATGGTTTTAAATATAGTGTATTTGAATTATATACATGTACTGATATTTTAAAATTTTAATTAAATAAATAATGTCTAAATTAACATTAAGGTTATTTTATAATAAACGTAATTTTACTAAACAAATTAAAATTAGTAAAATATTATATTCCTAAAATTTATATTAAAAGTAAATCGATATCAAGTATAGTCTATTAATGTACAAATTTAGATTTTACAATGAACATGTTAACCCCTAAATATTAAAAACATTGTTATCATGTTTTGGGTTAAAGTAGTGTGTTTGCATGTTATATGGGCATGTTTTGAAATTAATTTCCAAGACATGTTAATTTATTATTTTGTAAGTATGATATCATATTTACAATTCATTTTTTCTATATTTTCTATTCAATCCCTCCTTAATTCATTCTTAATGGTTAAATTACCTAGGTTAGGAAACTAGGTACCAAAATAAAAAACAACATAGTAAATGTGGGGAAACATAGATATTAAGGATAAATATATAAAAATGCACTTATTTTTATTTCATGGATGTTTTTCCTGACCATAATTTCACATTAATACACATTTTTTCAATTTTTATAGCACATTAGGTAAGGGACACCACCCAATTGTGTTTTCCATTTTAAATTTACTAGAATGAGACTCCACCTCCACTACAAAAATAAATTCACTCCCAACCATTAAAAAACCTTAAAATCCATTTGAACCTACCACACTATTCAAAGATAAGCACACAAAACACCTGCCCTAAACCTCGAAGCCTCAATGATTTCAGAAATTAATCTAAGGAAGTCCTTTGGTGAATACTGGAAAGTGTTACCTGAAAAAGAGGTAACAATTTTCAACAATCACTTTTATTTATTTATTTATCAAACATTTAAATTATAATTATTACATGTTTTAATAATTAAATTTTTATTTTAAATATTCTGGAATATTTCTATTTTATTTTTTCACCTAAAATTACTCACACTTCCTTCAAATGGGTAACAAAATTACCATTCGTGGGTACGACCTACTACTGCCTCACAAAACGATGTTGTATATTTTTCATTTTCACCTATAATGGATGGTAATTACGATGGAAACACTATTATTATATGATATATATAATATTTTTAAGAACTCAGTTCTTATTCTTGAGGTATGGGTTTCTTCCTTTATCTTTTCCTTAAGTGTTTTTGTGAAAATAATGAAAATAAGGAAAATTAAACTTTTTGTGGGTACATGTCATGTACTTTTCCACACGCCATGTACATTGGCCATGTGGGATGACTACATAGGGTGTGTAGCCATGCTGGCGATGAAAGGTGTAAAAACTGACTACACGCCGTGTAGTGGGTATGTACACGCTGTGTAGTCAGTCGGTAGGAAAATAGTATGGTGGTGAAGGTAGCTGCTAGCTGAGCGAAAGTACATGCCATGTACTCAGGTATTACATGCCGTGTACTCATGTCAACTGATGAACAGTGCTGCGGTGGAAAAAAGCTGCCGTAGGAACAATTAAAAATGTGAAGGACATGTCGTATACTCAATAGTACATGCCGTGTAGTCTTTTTTTTTTTCACTTAAAAGGGGTAGTAGCCTCCTCTGTTCATAGAGAAGGCTTAGTACCAGAGGAGAGAAAGGGAGGATGATCGGAGCTTTGGAGATCACCTGATCGATCATCGTGAATCCGATTCTGCCTCCGTCGATCTCGTTGGAACCATGTCGGTAAGCCCTCCTTTCTCTTTGAGCCATTCTTACCTATTCTTTCTAGAGTGGATGTTTTTTATATTTGAACATTAATTATTTTACCTCAGATCTACGTTGTTCTTGGATGGTTAGAGGAGCGTCGTCCATGTATACCAATCAGGGGCGACCGAGGTAGGAGGTTTGGTGTTTAAATTCCAACTGTTGTGTGTTTTGTGTACCATTATGCTACGAACCCATGTTTGAGGTGTCGTATTGCTGCGGCCATGGCTATTTAAATACCTGAAATTGCATAGGTAGTTTAATGTAACTGTAAAACTGTTGTTTGGGATCACTACTTGGATCCAGGACCACCCCGAGGGTGGGTTCATCTATTTAGCAGTTTGGCCAGGATACTCGAGGGTATGCCATTGTAATCATAATTATAGAATTTCCTTAATAGGAACTTTATATGAATTGCATGTTTATATATTGGGAATGGCCCGATTACTTGATTAGCATGACAATAATGTTGTTATTTTCATGAGGGCAGTGCTCTGTTCATCCTGAGGGCAACTTCTTTCGTGCCTGTGGGTAGTAGATTATGTGCCTGAGGGCGACACCTCATATGCTTGAGGGAAATATCTGATATGACTGAGGGAAGATACCTGAGGGTTTCAATTCTTTGTACCTAAGTGTAAGGTTTTTATTTCTGAGGACATTGACTATTTACTAAGAATATTCACTATGGTGGTATCTTAAATTCAAGGATTAAATGATTGTTAAAATGGATATATAACTGGTAGTTAGTTAATTTTTAGTTATTCTAAGTTTATTTTCATTTTACTAATGCACCCATTGTTGCACATTTACACTGATAGTTGGGAATGAGCCTTTGGTGGGTGCCTATTGGGATTTATTTCTCACACCCTGTTGGGTCTTGTCTTTGGAACAAATAGACTACGTTGCTGTAGGTGTGGATAAGGGAAAGGGTCCCTATACAGGTACATTATTGTTGTTGAGGAGTATGGGTGCATGGGACCGAGATTAGGCTCGTGATGCTTCTGGCTGTTCTGTTTTGTTCTGATGTACCTATACTTGAGCTGTATTGTATTGTACTGTATTATTGTGTAACACATTCTGGCTGTTTTCTTAGAACTAGAGGCATGTTGCATCATTGTCTATATAACTGTTGGTTATATTTTACTACAGTTGTTCATTTTAAATGTGTATGGTATATTGCTTCCGTTGTTGTTGTATGCTATTTATATTTTTTACTGCGCTACACTTCGACAAATGAGGGAATAGTTTCCCCACTATCGGACCTAGGCCCTCGCTGCTAGTCGGCAGCCTCTAGCATTTGGGGAAATGCGCTTGAGGTCGTATGACCAATCGGTTCCATGGCACCCATTGAGTAGCTTTTGGAATAGGGACATTACAAAGTGGTATCAAAGGTGTTTCTTTTCTTTGACTTACTGTTTGGATCCTTAGATAGGGATAAGACAAAAATGGTAGTTGGTAATAAGCTATTCCTGGGAGTAGCTAACCTGTGTACAGGGAAAAGCCAGTCTACCTTGTATTTTTGCAATTATTCTGATTTTCAAATTTTACAGTTGATTTGATTTTCACCGTTGGGTGATGCACTTGTGATTGTGCTATTTATATTTTATCCATGGGTTCTAATTAGTTGCAACCCGTGAGATGAAGTTATGCCATCTCATGTATCATTTAGGAACATGCTAGAAATCACATGCCATTCATAGTTCCATGCCATGTAGGCACATTAGAAATTGCATGTTGTTGTGATAGTTGTTGTGCTAGAAAATCATGCTATTGTGATAGCTTCTTTGATAAATACCTGCTTTGTGATAGTGTATTTTTGTGTTAGCCTGCTGATAGGATGGACACCAAACTTTGGTTTTTGTGGAGTATGGGACCTCAATGACTGGAATTTTGTGGACCATTGACTTTTTTACTTGTGTATAACATGTATAAGACTCCAAACATTGATTCGCGGAAAGTATGGGCCCTCATTGATCATAATCTGGCACTTTGATGTTGTTTTTCGGTATTTTCTGGGTCTCAGAGTAGTATCTGAGGCTTACTGTCCGGAAAACCCAGTATACACGACATGTAGTTTTAGGGACACACGCCGTGTGTTCTTTTGTTCTGGAAGAATTGAAAACCTTTTACGTACACGTTGTGTACCCTCAGTACATGCCGTGTAGTCTCTTCCCGTGTCATAGACCATGTGGGTGGGGACATGGGGTAAGGAAAGGCTTGGGGAAAACACACTCTGTACCGGATGTACATGCCATGTAGTGTTGACCCGGAGTCCGCCCGTGTGACTGAAAACATGGATAGAGGAGACATTAAGACATACATGCTGTGTCCACTGTGGAACATGCCATGTAGTCTGACCTGGGGACCCAGCCATGTAGCTGACAAACACGGGTCAATGTTACCTCTTCTTGAACATGCTGTGTACCTGAGGGACACGACATGTAGTCCTTTCCGGTGGGAGACCGTGTGGACTTAGCCGTGTGGCTGGGGAAATGGGGTGGTGTACACACTGTGTGCAGGTGTAACATGCTGTATAGTATTAGTCTAGTAGTCGGCCGTGTCACAAACGACACGGGAAGTTGTAAATTAAAACCATACATGCTGTGTAGATGACATACACGCTGTATAGTCTTGTTAAAAAGGATCCATGTGGCTAAGACGTGTAGAAGGACCTGGATAGGGTAATAAAAGTCAGGTACACACCATGTAGTTAATATACATGTCGTGTAGTATTGTTTTGCAAATCTTGAAATGCCTTCTTCCTCCTGTTTCCTTTTTGGTCCCCTCATTTTTAAATCCTTGATAAACATAAATCTAAGGCGTGTTTTTTACCTTGTAGAGTCATGCTGCTGAGACGACCGCGTGTTGTTCTCCAAGAGAGTGACAACGACTATACTCCAAAGATGTTATGTCGTAGGCTACTAGTGGATCCTCCAGTAGAGACAGATGTGGGACCAACATTTATACCGGACACAGGCGTAGATGCACAGTTCTGTGAAGGCTTTATGCGGTTCATCCAGACCTTTTAGAAAGCACAGCCAGCTGCCACATCTATGGCAGAGCTGACTCGTATCTTCCAGCAGAAGCATCCACCTATGTTTTTAGGGGATGGTGGACCACAGGCTATAGAGTCTTAGCTGGGGTCTATGCAGACTATCTTCGAGCATCTCAAGACACCTCCAGGGAAGAGGGTCAATCTCTCTACATACATTCTAGGTGATTATGGAAAGAGGTGGTGGGATGTTACCACTCAGTCAAAGTATCACATAGACATGGCGTGGGAAGATTTTCAGGAAGTCTTCTATGAATTATTATTTCCTGTGACTCTATGGGTAGATTGAGCTCGAGGGTTCATGAATCTGTAGCAGGGCGCTATGTCAGTGATGGATTATTCTCCTCACTTCACTGAGCTGTAGCATTTTGCACCCGTTCTGGTGGGTGATGACACGTTGAGGTCCAGACGCATTGAGAATGGTCTTTGATATTACATCCTATCATGGGTGAATGTTTTCAGGTTTCCTAATGTACATGCTGTTGTGAACCATGCGATGATTACAGAGAGGAACCTTCAGGAGGCTAGTGGTGTGGGCCAGGGTAGTTCGACACCAATTTCTGGTACTATTTCTACCGGTAAGAGGAAGAGACAGATGTATTTCTATCACGGTGGCAGTACCAGCCAAAATAATGTTTCAGGTAGTCAAGGGATGTGCTACCATTGTGGTAAGGAGGGTTACAAGAGACCACAGTGTCCACGTGACCCAGTGGAGTGCCGAGCTTGTGGAAAGATGGGTCATATGTAGCGCTTTTGTAGGGAGTTTCTACCAGTGGCTAATGAGAGGGGTTCTGTGTAGAGTCCATGAGCAGGAGCAGGACCAGAAGCTTCTTACCATTCAGGAAACTGGAATACGTCAGGGCGTGTAGACTGAGAAGGTGGTCATGGCCATGGTAGCCTGACACTAGGATCTCAGAGGTAGCAGGGCAACACTGCTCAGGGTAGCCAGGCTGTGTCGCAGGGACGCGACACTGGGTAGGAATATGTAGTGAAAAATACCCAACAAGAGCAGGATACCAGAGCTTCTACTATCATAGGTACTATTCTAGTAGATTCTATTTTATCTTCAGTACATTTTGATACGGGTGCTACACATAGATTTATATATGTACTCGTTGTGGATAGCCATGGGCACTGTGATTCCCCTTCTTCTGTTGTTATGACGCTAGACACTCCGTTGGGGACTTGAACGGCTGGTGTGCGTCAGTGCAGGGATTTCCTCCTAGATGATGGAGGGTGTCACTTTCATTAGGACCTCTATGTCTTGGAGATGAAGATCTATGATATCATTCGCGGGATAGAATGGTCAGTTCCCTTTTGAGCCTTTGTGGGCTGCTATCGTCACAGGGTGTGTTTCACGTCACCAGAGGGCGGAGAGTTTCTATACAAGGGAGAGTGAGATGTTCAGGCGAGTCGAGCTGGACCAGAGCATCGTGGGTGAGGTAGAGTCACAGCCCAGATTTCGAGTTTATATCTGGATAACCATGTATCTTGTTAGAAGGATTTCCCTCTAGTTTTTGATCCTTTTAGGGATGTCTTACTGGACGACTTTTAAGGTCTACCTCCAGAGTGAGCGGTTGATTTCTCTATTGTGCTTGTCCCAGGAGCGGCACCAGTGTCCATTCCTCCTTATAGGATGGATAAACCTGAGTTACAGGACCTCAATAGATAGTTAGAGGAGTTACAGTCAAAGGGTTTTATCTGACCCAATACTTCTCCTTAGGGTTCGCCGGTCCTTTTTGCAAAGAAGGCGGACAGTACCCTCAGACTCTATGTGGATTATCAGAAGCTGAACCAGTTGATGGGCAAGAACCGATATCCCTTTCCAAGCATTTATGATCTTTTTGATCATCTTTGAGGTGCACGAGTGTTCTCGAAGATTGAATTGAGATCGGGATATCATCAGTTACATGTTAGACCATCAGATATACCGCTTACAACTTTTTGGAGCAGATATGTTCTATACGAGTACATGGTTATGCCATTTGGACTCATGAATGCACCAGTAGTTTTCATTGCTCTGATGAATCGTGTGTTCCACCCTTATTTGTATTTTTTTGTGGTATTATTCTTGGACAACATCTTGGTGTAATCTCACACTCGAAAAGACCATGCTACCCATCTTGAGATTATTTTGAGTACACTGAGAGAGAATCATCTATATGCTAAGCTCTCAAAGTGCAACTTTTGGATGGTCCAGATACACTTCCTGGGTTATATCATCTCAGAGGCATGAGTTGCAGTAGACCCAGAGATGGTTGAGAGTAGTAGTTTCCTGGGATCAGCCTTAGAACATGTTTGAGATACGGAGTTTCTTGGGGCTGGCTGGTCACTACATGCATCTTATACATGACTTCTCCTGCTTAGCAGTGCCGTTGACGGGTTTGACTAAGAAGGGTGTGAAGTTAATTTGGACATAATCTTGTGAGATAGACTTCCATGAGTTGGTGAAAAAGTTGACATCAACACAAATCCTGATACTTTTAGAACATGGAAAGATCTATGTAGTTTACTGTGATGCATCAGGTATTGGGCTAGGAGCTGTATTGATGCAGGGCGAGCAAGTTGTTGCATAAAAGTCTCGGTAGTTGAGGCCACATGAGAGTAATTACCCGACACATGAACTCTATTTGGATGCAGTTATTCATGTGTTACATTGTTGGAGACATTATCTCTTGGGAGAACATTTTGTGGTGTTCACGGACCACACAAGTCTCAAGTATATATTTACTCAGTGTGACGTTAACCTGAGACATCAAAGGTGGGTTGAATACCTTCAGACCTTGGGTTTTGAGCTTACCTATACACCTGGTAAGGGAAATGATGTTGTGGATGCACTGAGCAGTAAAAATCAGATACAAGCAATTCATGAGGCCAGTGGTAAATGGAAGCTTAAGGCCATGTTCTCTTAGATGCATTTGGAGGTGCACGATAGTCAGGGACATACCTATCTTTCTTCTTTATATGTGACTTCTACCCTCCTGGATAGAGTGAGGATGTGACAACTATCTGATTCAGAAGGCCTAGTTCTACTAGAGTCGGTGGAAAGTGAGGACCCTTCTCCTGGTTGGATGATAGGTGATGATGAAGTACTACATTTCCATGGACAAGTATGGGTTCTAGGGGATATACGCGAGGAGCTGATGTGGGAGTTTTATGCTTCAGCTTGGGAAGTACATCCTGGAGTTACCAAAATGTACCATGACTTGAGACATCAGTATTGGTGGCCGAGTATAAAGAGGGAGATGACTAGTTTTGTTACAACGTGTTCCACCTGTTAGCAGGTGAAGGCAGAGCATCAGAGGGCAGCCATAATGTTACAGTAGTTACCTATACCAGAGTGGAAATGGGATGATGTCATGATGGACTTTGTGACTAGTTTTCTAAGGTCACCTCAAGGCAATGATTCCGTGTTGGTTGCGGACATAATCATAAAGGTATATCTCTTTTGGATGATCAAGGATACCTTCAGAGTTGAAGAGATAAGGAAGTTGTATATACCAGAGATCATACATCTTCATGGGGTCACTCGTTCTATCGTTTCAGATAGGGATTACTATTTTACATCTCATTTCTAGCAGAGTTTTTAGAGGGCACTGGGTACATAGGTACTTCTGAGCACAACTTACCACCCTCTGACTGATGGTCAATCAGAGCATATGATATAGGTGCTAGAGGACATGCTGCGTGCATGCTTCCTAGACTTTGGGGTCTTATGAGAGAATCATATACCCCTATTAGATTTTTCTTATAATAATAGTTTCTAGGAAACTATTGAGATGGAACCTTAAGAGGATTTATATAGTAGGCCATGCCGGTCACCTTTGTGCTAGTTTGAGGCAGGTGGGGTAGCTTTATTGAGACCACGTCTCATGTAGGAGACTTCTGAGTAGGTACATTTGATTCAGAAGCGGATGGCTACCACACAATCTCATTAGAAATCTTATGTTGATCGCCGCAGACAACCCATTGAGGTCGTAGTCGGTGATCAGGTTTTCATGCGTGTTTCACTGAGGTTGGGACACAGGCGGATCAGGAGACTGGTTAAACTTTCATAGAGCTATGTGGGGCTATTTGAGATTATAGAGAGAGTGAGTCCGGTTGCCTCTCGGTTGCAGTTACCACAGAGGTATTGGGCCATGAACGAAATCTTCCATATATCTCAGTTGTGCTGTTATCATTCAGACCCATCTCATGTCTTTCAGCTAGAGGAGGTTGAGCTTTAGATAGATGCATCCTTTGAGGAGAATCTGATTCATATCATGGATAGAAGCATGAAGTTTCTCTGAGGCTAGTCTGTTCCTCTCGTACGGGTGCTATGGTAGTATGGACGAGTGCAGGATAAAACATGGGAGCAGGAGACTGACATACATGCTCAGTGGACAGAGTAGTTCTGAGCTTTTTCTTCACCACCCTTGGAAGGACAATTCGGGGACAAATTTCTTCAAGGGGGGAAACTTTTAAGATCCTGGTTCACATTATTTAGGTACATGTTTATTCCTTTCTCATTTCCTTAAGTGTTTTTGAGAAAATAAGGAAAATGGGGAAAATAAAACTTTTTGTGGGTACACACCATGTACTTTTCCACACACCATGTACTTTGGCCATGTGGGATGAGTACACAGGGAGTGTATCCATGATGGTGGTGAAAGTTTTAAAAACCGACTACATGCTGTGTAGTGGGTATGTACATGTCGTGTAGTCTGTCGACAGGGAAATATTAAGGTGGCAAAGGTAGCCTCCAGCTGAGCAATAGTACATGCCGTGTAATCAGGTATTACACGACATGCACTCATGTCGACTGATGAACAGTGTCACGGTGGAATGAAACCTCCATAAGAACATTTAAAAATGGAAATTACATGTCGTGTACTCAATAGTACACGCCGTGTTGTCTATTTTTTCACTTAAAATGGGCAGTATCTTCCTCTATTCACAGAAAAGGAATAGAACCTTAGGAGACCTCGGGAGGAAGCCGAGAGATTTGTAGATCACCCGATCGAGCTTTAGGAATCCGATTCTACATCCGTTGATCTCGTTGGAACCGTACGGGTAATCCCTCTCCTCTCCTTGAGTCGTTCATACCAATTATTTCATGAGGGAAAGTTATTTACGTTTTAACGGGAATTATTTTACCTCAGATCTATGTTGTTCTTGGACGGTTTGAGGAGCGTCATTCACATATACCGATCAGGGGAAATTGAGGTATGTGGTCTGGTGTTTAAATTCCAACTGCTGTGTGTTTTGGGTACCTTTGTGCTAAGAACCCAAGTTCAGGGTGTCGTATGGCTGAGGACATGGTAGCTTATAAACCTAAAATTTCATAGGTAGTTTATTGTAATTGTAAAACTGCTATTTGGGATCACTTCTTGAATCCAGGACCACCCCAAGGGTGTGTTCCTCTGTTTAGCCGTTTGGCCAGGATACCTAAGGGTATGCCATTGTAATAATAATTTTTGAATTTCCTTGAGAGGAATTTTATATGAATTTTTTGTTTATATGTTGGGCATGGCCTGGTTACCTATTTAGCCTGAGGGAAGTGTTGTGATTTTTATGAGGGCAGTGCTATGTTCTGCCTGAGGGAAACTTCTTTCATGACTATGGGAAGTAGATTATGTTCTTGAGGGTGACACCTCATACACCTGAGGGAAATATCCGATATGCCCGAGGGTAGATACCTGAGGGTTTCAATTCATTGTACCTGAGGGTATGGTTGTCATGCCTGAGTACATTGAATGTTTACTTAGAATATTCACTGTGGTCGTATCCTAAATTGAAGGATTAAATGAATGTTAAAATGGAAATATAACTGGTAGTTAGATACTTTTGATTTCTGCTTAGTTTATTTTCATTTTACTACTACACACACTGTTACACATTTAAACTGATAGTTGGGCATGAGCCTTTGGTGGGTGCCTACTGGGATTTATTTCTCACACCCTGTTTGGGTCATGTTTTCGGCCCAAACATAAAATGTTGATGCAGGTGTGGACGAGGGCAAGGGTCCCTATACAGGTACTTGATTTTTTCTGAGGATTAAGGGATAATTGGATCAAGATTAAGCTCTCGATGCTACCAGCTATTCTATTTTGTTATGTTGTACCTGTACTTGAGGTGTATTATATTGTACTGTATTGTTGTGTAACATGTTCTGGCTGTTTTCTTAGAACTAGAGGCATGTTGCATCATTATCTATATAACTGTAGGTTATCTTTTACAGTAGTTGTTAATTCTAAATGTGTATGGTATATTGCTTCCACTATTGTTGTATGATATTTATCTTTTCCACTGCATTACACTTTAAAAAATCAGGGCATAGTTTCCCCACTATCAGACATGGGCCCTCACTGCTAGTCGGCAGCCTCTGGCATTTGGGGAAATACGCTTGAGGTCGTGTGACCAACCGGGTATGGGGAACCCGTTGGGTAGCTTTCAGAACCAGGAAATTACAATATTTATGTTATATTAATACTTTTATAATTTTTATATTACACATACCTTCATGATTTTAATTAAATATAAATAGATTACATCATTTTTTGATGTGTGGACTATCGTATCCCCTAGGCGATGTGATTCATTCATGTTTTAAATAAAATGTATTAATTATGGTTTTTATTAAACTATGTTATAAATTTGACATGAATATGAATATGTAATTATAATATACATATATATCTTTTATTTTTTATTCTTTTATTAATACAAGAAAATTTAAACAACATTCATGTGTACGTACAACATATCATCTCCAAGAGCGATGTATTTCATTTTATATATCCAAATTTATGGATAACTATAAATATATATATACTAAATATATATTATTTACATCATTATTTATATTTTGTATATGGTTAAATCATGATATATTTAATATGAAAAAAAATAAAAATCGAGACATACTCAGAAAACAAGGCAATTAGCTCTAGAAAATTGAAAATAATGAAAGACTAATAAGAAATGGAAAAAATATGTTATAATGAGAAAATATATATTATAATAAATAAAAAATTTGTTCTGGTATAAGTTACTAACATGGATAAACTATTATACTGGTGTTCAGTTGGTGTTAAATTAAAATAGAGCATATGGCATGGGTTTTTCATCTCACTTTTTACATATGTGAGATAAATGTCATTTTCCCCACTTAACTATTTTTTGGAGGGTATATACTATACCTTTTGATATATTATATCATTAATAATTTTATATTCAATTTACTTATGTTTTATGTTTGAATTACCATATCCATGGGGTTTTAATTTTAAAATTACCAAGCGGTAAACGTTATATTGATATCTCTCTTTCTGTTCTGTTTGTTAACTTTATCTTGAAATAATCACTTAATTGTAAAAAATTTTAATTGATAATTAAATTTATATTAAATATCCATTTTATTATGGATATAATGATTTACTAAATATTTTTTCATTTTTTCATACGATGCTTATTTTGAATTTTTTGGATTAACTAGTTAATTGTGGATAAATCCATATTATTTATTCAATAAATATGTATTTGATGATAGACCAAATTATTGTTTAATTAAATTTATTATTCAATTTTTTTGTAATTATTTGGATCGGAATCGCATGGTTGGTGTCCGGTTATAGATATTCCCTCGATGCATCCATAGGTTATCATGAGATGAATCTGTTAGCAAAATTTGAGCAGTTTAAACTATCTTGAGAATAGATCTTGACAGTAAATGTATCATATACCTTGGAAACATGTAATCCTATAATAAAAAATTTACTTCATTTAGATTCAATTATTATTTATCCATGATATTTTTTCTTTTACATTATCAATTGATCAAATATCATTCTAATTTCTTTAATTAAATTGAATGTGTATCAATTATTTAAATTTATTTATTGATTATTTCATATCCATATATATAAATAAAACATGTTTTCACTTATTTACCTTCCAAAATTTATTATACTTATTGATTTATGACTAATTCTACTATAACCATACCCTTATTGAGTGTTTAAGATCCCAATTATTTTTTTCTTTTTTCTAGGATAAGATGATAAATTATTGGAATGAGTTTCAAGGATGCTATTTTTTGGACTTCGTTATGTATTATGTTTTATTTTTTTTTCCAAAGGAAAAATTGGGCCGATTAATACAATTTGGTATTAAAAAATTGGTAAACTTATATGACTATTAGAATTTGATTCATTGTAATCATTCCAATGTAACAATGTAAGGAAACCACTTTGTGCTTCTATGGCTAGGGTGTTACTTTTGATGATTTAGAATTATTCACACCTCAATTCGATACACAATGTTCCCCATATACATCAAAGGGTATATCAGTAGTTTAAAATAATTTTTTATTTCAAAAAATGATAGTCATTGAATACAAATAAAATGTGATCATATTTTCATGATAATTTAGAAAAATGACAAATAATTAATATGTGATGTATAAGAATTAGTCTCACATTAAAACGAAACCTTATTTGACCGGTACGGCTCCATGATTGTTTATTTCAAGTTTAAAATGAGATTTTAGTAAATAAGAGATATGGAATACTAAAAACATGTAACATTAATTCATATTGTTTTGATACCTTTTTAGAATTATCTGTAAGTCATTTGGGATGTTTAACAATTATCCACCCCTTAATATGATGAATGGTGTGACCAGTAAGACTATATGTGTGTATTTTTGTTCAAAATCAACATTAATTTTAGTTTAAAATTAATCTAACATAATCAAAACTAAGAAAATTCATTTGGATTATTTTGATACATCAAGAAAACAATCCGTAATTAATTTATAACCTGTAGGAATCAACCTCACCTCAATATACCACATGATGTGCTTGGTATGAATCTGAGTATCTATTATGAGTTTAAAATTGACGTTTTTTTTCAAAAAAAGTCAATCACTAAAAAACAAGAAAACATTCTCAGATTATCTTGATAATTTTGTAAAATTATTAATTAGTCATTTATGATTTGTCCAAATCATTCTCACATAAATCTGACACATTATGTGACTGGTATGACACAAATATCATGTTTCCAGTTATAAAATGTGATTTTAGTAAAAAGGAAAGGTACACGGTCAAAACTAATAAAATACATTTTGATTGTTTTGATAATTTAGGGAGAAAAACAAATAATTCATTTGAGACATTTATGTATCAGCCACACCTCAACCCAATGCATGGTGTTACCAGTATGACTCCCTATGAATATTTTTATTTAAAATTATCATTAATTTTATAAAAAAAACTGTCATACTCAAAACTAAAAAAACATATTCAGAATGTTTTGATACTTTAGAAAAAAAATACATGACTAAATTTTTACGTGTAGGAATCATCAACACCTCAATATGATTCATTATGTGCTTGGTATGACTCAAATTGTTTGTTATCAGTTTAAAATGGAAATATTAGTTCAAAAAGTGTTACTAAGTGGAAACCAATAAAACAATCTCGGATTGACATGATAATATTGGACACCAATTCATAATTTATTTTTGTCATTTTAGAATCTATATCACATAAAACTGACACATAATGTGACCAGTATGAATCAAATTGTGTGTTTCGAGTTTAAAATATCTTTTTTTGTAAAAATACAAGTGACATACATAAAACCAGGGAAAAACCTTATAATTATTTATGATACTTTAGGAAAATAATTCATACATAAATTGAGAGATTTGGGAATCATCCTCCCTTAAATATGAAGCATTGTGTGATGGGTTAGATTCCAACTGAGACTTTTTATTTAATAAGTGTAATTTTAGTTTAAAACTTTTATTGCATCGCCAAAACAGAGAGAACAAGCCAATATTTTTGTCATCAATATAAATTCTATTAACAAATTAATTTCATCATCATTTTTGTTTTATAATTATTTAGTTATTTTTCATAAAGATAACGGTTGAAGTCAAACAAGAAAAGGTGTGACACTGAAAAATCATCCTTAACTCAAATGGAAACATAGATTTCATGGTATGACTTAAATTTTAGTATAAAATTAACACTTTACTTTTAATTTATTTCATTATTTTATTACAAACATAATATTGTTTTCTTATATTGGTTTTATCTTTTCCTTGAGTGCGGGCAGTTTGTTTGGTAATAGAATGAGTCTAGGTTAGGGGAAAAATTAAAAGGAACATTTTGGTTTTCCAATGTATTATATTATTTTTACATAATCATGAAATTGAGTAAAATAATAATTGAAATTTCAATAATATAGTGTTTAATTATTTTATGTGTGTTGAAAATTTCGTTTCATTTAAATTACATATTGGTACTCGATTTTGATTCTTTCTGATGTTACTTCTCATGCTGTAACATGATATTACAACACATTGAATTGGTGTTGTAGTGTGATACTACATGACACTATAATATTCCCCTATATCTTCAGTACTCAATGTATTGATAAAGGGGTCCTTTTTCTATGATTTTAAAAGCTCTACTAAAGGCTCCCTTTATCAGCGCTATTAAAGGGTTCCTTTATTTGTGATTCTAAAAGCATTGATAAAGGGTTCCTTTATCATCCCATTTACGAGAACTAATAAATTAATCCATTATCAGATATTTTAAAATAAATTATAAAGGATTAGATTATAATAAATTCTAAAATTGTTGATAAAATCTTAAGGATTTAAATCTCACTCCATTAGTCACTGATTCTATGGCACTAATAAATGACATTTTTAACACTGTTAAAGGCTTATTTTATTGTAGTTCATTTCTAATAGAGATTTAATGTCCCTTAATTTAAATTTTAGTTTATTTGATTATAATTTTATAATATCCAAAATAATTTTTTATGCAGTATATATTCATGAAGTGTTCTTATAATTTTTTAAATTTCCTCTCTTTTAAAATTTAAAAGATTGGGAAAATGATTTAAAAAAATGATACTTTATTTCACTCTTTATAAGAAAATATATTTTTCTTACATATAAATTTTTCCTAAAAATAATTCCAATATTGTTTTAATATAATTGTTTAAGTAAATTTTTACCAATATAGTTAATTTATAAAAAAAATTAAATGGAATCTAGTTTTCATTTTCTGAACAAGGTACTATATGAATTTCTTACAAAAATTTGAATGGTATATTTTTTTTAATATTTTTAGAATGAATGGAACTCTTATGATTTCATAAACACTCTTTATTATAAATATATCTATTTACTTTTCAATGGGTATTTAAAAAAACATTAATGTTTGGGAATGTTTTATATTTTAAATATGTGTTTCAGAAAGTAAAGGATATTTTCCTCTCGAAATGTTTAATGTGATATTTAAAAAAATTATTTTCCATATAAGGTTACATCTATATATTTTACTGAATGTGAAAATGTAATTTCCCACAAGAATTCTTTAAAAAATATTTTCATCCACGAAAACAACTATTATTGTCAGGGATTGTGTTTAAATTATGTATATAGGTCTTAGATATTTAATCTTCTATACATTGATGGGAAAATACCTATCATATGATAAATTTAATTATTCGTTCATTATGAAATTTCATTGGATTATTATATGAATAAATTTTATGCTACTATTTTAATTCCATGGGTAATTCAGATATTATTATTTATGATTGATTTTATTTATGTGGAACACATAGATCATGAACATGTTATGATGGATTCACATATATTGCACACAAATGCATTGGGTATTGTCATAATATCATTAGACATAATGTATTGGATTATAGAGAAAACATAATCTATTATGGAACTTTTTCTGTTGTGTGATACTATTTATGTTGTTAGGCTTGACTCATGTTAATTCCAAGTTACATATTATAGATTCATTTACTATGATTCCATGATCTTATGATACAATGTTCATTAATTTGTTATTCATTTTGATTAGTCTTGTTTATTATATTTTATGTTATCATGTTATAATATCTACACAAGTTTTTTTCCATGATTAGATTATTCAATTACTAGAATTTTTGTCTCAGTGATTTCTTTATGTATTCCCAAAGGCTATCCCATGCATTTTTTTGATATCACTGTGGATAATAAAATAAGGATTCAATGTTTAGGTTCCTTTTATGTAATAATAACCATGTAACCCTATTACATTATGGATTAACAATCTATGTGTCATATTAATAGTCTTTATATTTATTAAATAAGTATTAAAATGTGTAAAATTATTGGGTCCCAACAGTTGGTATGAGTGGGTAGTATTATTTAACATTTGAAGATAAGGATGAGAAAAAATAGTGAGGCCCTTAGTGTTATTTATAAGGATATTTTTAGAGATTTAACAATGTATAAATCAAAGGATGATTGAATGTATAATAAAGTGTCTTGGATTTTTTTGCAAAGGACTGAGTCAGTTTCTTCCTCATGATTATTAAAGGTTATAGGTAGTGGTTTCCATGTAATTACATCCCTATCTGGATACTACAAGTGGAGGTGACAATGGAGTAGAGGTACCTTGTGTTACTAGATCTAAAAAGGGAACATTAATCAAGACTCAATCACCACCTAATGCATGAAACTATTCCTTAATACAAACCTCAATTGAAACCCTTGGAGGATATGATTTATAAATTCATAAAGTCTTTACAATCCATCATGAAGGATTTGAATAATTACTATTAATAACCTAGTTCATGAAAATGTTTTTATAGAGTGAAAATAAGGGTTTATGATTTAGGCATCTTGTAAGGGCTTTTTCAGGAATATTTATTTTCCCATTATGAATATTGTTATTCATAGTATGATTAATTTTGTTTTAGTTAATGGAAGGATCTAAAGTGATCTAGATTATTACTGAATGTGATAGAAAATGTGTTGATGAGAACCCAAATGGGATGATGACAGGATGAATAGGTATTGTGATTTTTCCTAATCGTTTTTCAGGATATATTATGAACAACTCTCAACATAACCCACTATATGACTCACCAAATATGGGAAATATATAGTTTATTAAGATTTCATGTGGTGAAGAACATATAGTAAATAATATTTTGTTTTTAATATATCATTATTGTGGAAATAAACACTCAAAAGGATGTCTCCAAGGAACTAGAAGAAATTTTATGTGTGTATAAGAAGGATATAGTGTAATATATTACAGATGAAAAATGGAAATTTCATTGAGCACAATAGATGTGAATTGTCTCTTCCCTATGGCATCATCAATTGGTGAATGTTAAAAAATTTTTAACTATAGGAATTATGAAAATCAATGTCATAGAGGGAAATATCAATAAGTGTATCATCAAAGTGGTAAAATTTATAGATTTTTTTAATGACTAAGCTAATACAAATGATTTGTTCAAGGAGGTATTAACGAGCATGATAATGAATCCTATTTAATGATTTATGAATGAATTAGAATTATTAAAGTGTTAATGAATTATAATTTAGGAATTGTGAAATATATTTGGATTATTCAGTATAAGATTTCCTTAAGGATCCATAATAATGTTTTGAATGATTTTTATGACATTGAAATGTGGTTTAATGACATTGTATTGTTTTTCAAGAACACAAGATTAATGTAATATAAAACTTAACTCTTTCCTAATTCTGATATAATGATATTGGGATAAATAGATTGTTAATGTGGATATAATGAATTGGATAATATATATTTAGATTAAAAATTTAATTCCTTGATGAAAAAAGGGTTTATGTAATCCTTGATGATGTTTAAAACATTTTTTAATTTAATGTATATAATCAGTAATCAGTGTTTTTAATTGAGGAATTAAGAAGAATGTATGTATTCATTGAGATTTTATAGTAATTCTGGTTATTATAATGTTAAAAGAGAATATATAAAAAATTAATTTACACATTTTTTATATGACAATTAATACCAACATTGTTATATTTGGAGGATTATGTTATGATGAGATTTAGAGGCCTTATTTTTTAATTAGAGATTTTTGGATGGGTATTTTGCTTATCCAGTTATGGAATAGTTTATGTTGAACTAATAATGAGGTTTTAGAGATTACTGTATTATTTTTCCCTATGAATGTTTATGTATATTCAAAAACCTGTTCTAACTATTTTGATTCAAATGATAACCAGATATATAAGTTATTATTATTATTCTTTAATGGCTATTATGATATTTTACTACTTGAGAAATATAAAAATTCATCTTCACTTCATAGAAAGATACTTTAATTGGAAAATGATCTAATCCAAACCAAATTATGATATTGCAGATATGAAATGGAATTAAATAAAATAAGTAAATCTTCTCATTAGAATTTATCAAATTAAGAAAATGATCTTAAAATATAGTATTATATTATTAGCATAATATATGTTGACATAAATTATCATTTTTAAACATCTTTAGTTGGTGGTTTTTTGGTTTTTCATATTCACATGATAATTTACTTTCGTATGATCAATGACCTATGTAACATTCTATAAGTATTTGTATATTTATCTTTTATTCCATGTCACAATTTTCACTTCCCACTGATATTCACTTATCTGAAGACCTATTTTGTGTTATTCGAATTGAATATTTCCCATACATTTCTCTTAATTCATGAAAACATTTTATTAACAATTTTTAAAATAATGGTTTACCACAATGGTATTTTCAAATTTGAAACCATTTTTTACCAAATACATGTTTCAAATTTCAAGGTTGCAATTTATTTAGTGGTGGTAGAATGTTACACGACAATATTTTGTGAAATATTTTTTTCACATAAATTTAACCTTTTTTGAATTTTTCATTATACCCAAAACTATGTTTATATTTCATTAGATGAAAAAACTGATTTTATCTTGTATTACACGCAACACATGTTATAGCATCTGTTACACACAACACTGAGATTAAATGAAAAGTAACATTATATTAA
This sequence comes from Viscum album, assembly GCA_963277665.1. NCBI lineage: Eukaryota > Viridiplantae > Streptophyta > Magnoliopsida > Santalales > Viscaceae > Viscum > Viscum album. The sequence continues at coordinate 677,058,150 of OY728128.1, read as the reverse complement.
AATATTATTTCATAGTTATCAACTAAATGTTATAATAGTAGGTTTAAATAGAATTAATTTTTTTTTAAAAATATATATGGGTTTCAAATATATATAAAATGATTTTTTGGTGGAAAATTACTTAGAAATGAAAATAATAAACATTTGTTAAAAAAGAAATTTTTTTTCTAAAAAATATTTTTAGTCACTCAAAAGAGTTTTATATGAATAATTAATAATAATAATTAGAAAATAATTATTATGAAATTTTTATATTATATATTCAATATAATATTTAAAATTCATCTTATTTGTTTTCTAGGAATAATATATAATTAATCCAAGTTTACAATTGAAGACATTTTTGTCTTTTAAAAATCAGTTTATTTAAATTTTTCAGTATAATATTAGCTTTATTTTTTTAATCGTTCAGAAAAATTATTTGAAAAAATAATTTTTTTTGAAATAATCATGAAAAAATTATCATGGGGTGTTTTTTCTTTGTTAATTATTTAAAAATAGTATGTTTATGATTATCAGTAAAAACTATTGATTATTATTAAAAACACCATATTATTTTAATTTATTAACAAAGTTAAATTATATTTTAACTTGTTTTAATATAAAATTAGTTCAATTATATTAATATTGAACAAATTTTTATCATTTTAATAAATTTCATTTTGAATTATTATTTTAAAATAACATTAAATAATTTGAATAATTTTTGTTTGAAGAATTTTTTTTTCAGCACAATTGTGTGTTTAAATTTTTATTAAATTATGAAACTTTTGTGAGTATAATTTGGAAACACAGATTATATAATTTTAATTATAATAATATATATTATCTTATAATTTAAAAATAATGAATTACCATTAATAAATTTTAAAAAAAAATCATTATTTAAAGTGGTTGAGGAAAAAATTGTTTAACATGGGGTTAAAGTAAAAAGATAATTGATAAAAATGTCCCAACACTTGAATAATTAATAATGGATGGTAATATTTAAAACTTATCTCACATAAATTAAAAAAAGATTCCATTTTTATGCCTTTTTGTAAGAGAAATATGTTGGTGGAATTCATTGTTTTAAAAAATTCTACGTGTCTCCTCCAAAATTCTTATAAAAGTCCACCCTCTCCTCTACATGTCAAAGATAGAAAAATTGGTTTTTCCATAATCTAAAAAAATAACTTCCTCACTTATTTCAACACTTCTTATAATATTTTTTTATAATTATATGCTAAAAAGGCTTTTGGTGCAATCTATAAGTCATTCCTAGGAGAAGTGGAAACATCCTTCACCGAGTTTTTTTGTTATTCCCCCTCCATCAAATCTTATTAAAAATGATGATGTAATTAAAATAATATATTAAATATTCTATTTTTTTATTTAATTTTCATGACCGGCAACCACCTCCTTCTCCCTCAAACATGAAATGTAACAATTGATCACTTGTATGGTAGACAACCACCTCACAAACTGACATAATTCATTTTACATCAATGATTCCTATAGCTAGATATAATAATGTATATGTAATTTATATTTTATACATATGATTTAGGTTTACTTGCAGAATAATTATAACATATTTACTTTCTTAAACTACAATTGAAATAGAATGTTATAACATTGTTGGTGTGTACAATAGACTGCCACCTCTCAAAATGATGTGATTCATTTTTCACTAATTAATTATCTAGATGTTAAAATCAATAAATTTAATCAATATACATGATATATTTCAATTGTATACTGATTCAATAAAATTAATATTAAATCAACAATCTTACCCTCTTACATGTTATGGAAAATATAACATTGCCCATGCGTATGTATGGACAACTATCTCAATGAAGTGATGTTATTAATTCTCCTTGTTAAAAATTGGTAAATAATATAATGTCATATGATATTAAGATAAATGATATTTGTATACTTATTATCATTCTGGATATGATGGAACTATAACTTATTATTATGATCTGGTATATTCACATTGAAATATGTAGGAGAGAAAAAAGGAAATTAACACCCAAAATAATGTTTAAAATGAATGATTATTTATGAATGAGTAACAAGATGATATAAAATTATAATATATGATATTATAAATAATAATATGATTATATTATAAAATAATAAAATTTTATAAACCATTATGAAAGAGGTTAATGAGCGCTCGAGTAATGGGAAGCTTGTGGTAAGGGGTTTCTTAACTCAATTTATATACAATGAGTTACAGAATTACTACATTGATTATATTATTACAACATTATGTGAGAAATTACTACTGATTTATTTATTTTTTATTTCCATATTTTATAAGGATAATTGTTTTTCACATAATTTTCCACATAGATTAACTCTTACCTCAGTGATATGAACATTTTAATGGTGTCGTCTCAAACTTCCTTCACCGAGGAACAAGTTTTTTATGCATCTAATTTATTTTAAATGGTTTATATAATTCCCATTTAAATATTATATCATGAATACTAATTACAATATGATATTTTATGTTATAATTTATCTACTTCGTTAACGGAATGTTATGATTCGAAAGATAACAAAGCGGTAAAGGATTATCTATCCATCTCATTTTAATCGGAATTCCTTATGGTTGAATATACATTTAAAGAATTTATTTTATACTTGTATAATAAAAACCATAATTTTATAATAATATCATTATTTATAATTTTTTTCAAGTAATAGTTCAATTTTCTTCTCTTTAACACTTAAAATGATTTAGAAATTTATATTAAGAAATTTTTTCTTCATTTCTCTCTTCTTTCAAAATTACTTTTTCATCCAAATACATGTTTCATAAATTTTATTCCAAAAAATATTTCCAATGATTTTTTGAAATCATATTTACAGTTAATTTTATTTTTAAAAAGTATTTTAAGATTAATATTCTTGTTTTTTTCTACAAAAAGTTTATCATTAAATTTTTATAGAAAATTGGGAAATAAATATTTGTTTTTTAACCTTTGCGTAAAGGATTGATCTCTTCTACCATCGTGAAAGCTGAATGTTATAAATTATCCAATATATGTTTAAAATGTTATTTTTCTAAAAAAAGTTTATTTAAATTTTAATAATTTTTTTGATTTTAAATATTTTTTTTTCAAAATTTAATGGATATTTTCCTCAAGAAATGTTCAATGAGAACTTTCAAAATAATTTTCCATCTAATATAACTTTATTTTATGTAATTTACATAAAAATATTTATTCCAAATATATGACAGTAAATTTTAAGTGTTAAACTGGATTTTTCATCAAATTTTCAAATAAATGATCTTTGAAAAATATATTTTCCCCAAGAATATCTATAAAACTATTTCCATTAATGGAAATAATATTAAATATCCTGGATGAATTATAAATTATGTATATATTTATCTCACATATACACCTAGTTTATTCTCCCTTCATTTTTCGTAGTTATACATGTCTCATTATCATTTCTCTAATTCCTTCATTTTTAAATTTACATTAATTATTATATGAAGCAAGATTATGAAACTATTTTAATTCCATATTAAATTATTATTTTCTGACTTCTGATTACTTTTCTTTATAAGGAATACATATACTATCGGGATAACGAAACATCTCCATTCCATTTTTATATCCAAAAATATATATTTGGTCGAAATTTAATCTATGTATTTTTAAGAATAACTATGATATTTCATGGTTTCTTATTTTATGGATTATTTATCTCTATGAATATCAATACATTAATATCACCTTATACTGACTTCACATATGGATCCCTTTAGATTGATTTACCTTTAAAATGATCTTCACTGATTGATCCCATTACATTGATGCTAATATATGTTGATCACCTAATATATATATATATAACTATAAATTAATGTGTATATTCAGGTCCCCTTACATACAGTTTCAATCGTTTCACATCACTATAACAAACTTGTATGTTTTCACACCAACCTCATGTTGGACTGTATAAAATTTATGATGTTATGTACCAACCATATGATCATCATTTTATAAATATTATTAAGTTATTATTCATAGGATACCTATCTATGTAATATTTATCATTCACTATCAAAAAAATCTCATATAATAACCTTAATTTAAAAAAACCTTATAAAATTTTGATTTTTCAATATCTATATCCACAACATCACATTTATAGTAACTTTTTTTTATTGATTTGTGATTTTGTTCCATAAAATATTCTTGGATTCCAAAACTCGAGAGTCTTAAAATATTGCCATCCTAGAATATCTCTATCATAATATTATATCTCAGATGAGGGGTGAGATCCTCTAGATCCCATATTGTGAATTACTTAAACTTCTATACACAGAATGAGTTCAATATTTCATCATGTGATCCCTTATAATTAGTATGCACAAAATAAGAATATGATATAAATTACATCATATTTTTTTGGATCCCTACAAGGCCGTATATTTTTAAATGGATGAATATTTTTGTGTGTGTAGCATCCCACAATTTTTTACAATTATAGAAATTCTTCTTTATTAACATTCATATTGGCATATACATATGAAAAAACACATTAGTACCTTCCTATATTGGTCGGTATTCCATGATACCTTGTAGAGTAGTAACTTTACTAATTTCTCATACTCTTCCCCACATGTGGGTTTTTACTCCTCTATGTGGATCTTAGTTTCCACCCTTTAAAACACAACTTGACATTTGTCTATCTAATTTTGAGTTTATCCTTCCCTGAGAACCTTTCTAGAGTTCCCAGTTCCGGGGTTTGAAACTTGATGATTTTTGTAGAGAAATATCAAGGATGATGAGTAGTGCACAATTTTTCTAAACTATATGGTAACCATGCAAGGGGTTCTGCAGTTTATGAATATTCAATTTTGTATAGTAATTCAAACAATGTGAAATCCCATAGGAAATAGTGTATCTAAAATTGGGTGGATTATTCCACCTTCATTGTCTGTGCATCATTTTTTAACCGCGCTTCAAACCCATTCCGTCCTACCTAACTCATTAAATAAGTTTCATTTAATCTTTTACAATATTGATTTATTAATGTTTTTGGGATCATTACCCCCCCACATACACATATTAATACCATAACTAAGCCTTGGAGCTCCTCCCTCCTATTAATAGTGGATTTCATCTTAGAATATTCTTGTATTGGCTTGAGGCATGCAATTTATTATTATTTTTTTCATATTTTCCCCACCTCAAGTATTTTTCATCAAATTTTGTGTTAGTGTGGAATCCTATAACTTGTGATGGAAGAATATTGGGAATCTGATATGGGTTAAGGTATTGTTTCTTGTGCATTAGGAGTGTGAGATGTTGTTTCTATCCTAGGTGGACTTCATCGAGGGTGATGAGCTTCAGACTGAATCCATGGTAGTTTTTTCTATTTAAAAGATCTTTCCATGGAGTACCTTAAAATTTATTATCTTCTTTTTTATTTTTAATTACATTTAAATAATTTATTCTTGGTTTGTATACCATGTTTGGTGAATTTCAAGGACTGTATTGTCTATTTTGTGTTTAATGTGTGGTTTTTAATATTGAATTGGCTTTTTCCCACTATGTGTTTGATAAAATATCTCCAAGTTGATTTCTGATATTAAATGGATTTATAAAATTGTTTTCGAACTAGTTTGACCGTGTAAAGTGTGTTTGGTTAAAGTGGAATTGTTTTCTAATGAAATGGAATGTGTTGTAGTTCTATTGATATGGGAACTGTATTGTGATGTCCTGACATGGAGAAGTACATGGGTTATCTGAGTGTGTATTACATAATTTGTTCAGGGAATATGAGACACCCCATTTTTACAATGTATACTATGAACCTCTGGGTAAGGAGACCATGTGAGATTCCATGTTGTTTATTAATATACTGTGTAAGCTCTTGTAGTTGGACATGAGGAATAATTAGAGATATTCCATTACATATCTTACTAGAATACTTATTTAATCCCTCATTATAGGCTTAATGGTTAAATATTACCCTTCCAAATTGGTTTATATCATTTATGCATATGATTATTGAAATTTCTATGTAATGAGATATAATATTCCTATTGATTCATATTCCAATTTTATGGTTATATGATCATGATGAGAATTCTCACAATTGTTGTGCCTTATTGTTTATTTTGAGAATGTTGTGCCTTGTATACTTTTTTATTTATTTGAGAAATGTTAGGAAATTTTTTTTAATATAATATTTTCTATTATATTTTTATACAATGTGATTTTAAAGGTGTATTTGAAAATGGCATGTTTTCAATGTTGGCTGCTTTCATAAATATTATACTTTTTTATGGGTTTGAATTTATAAAATCCTCAAATAGATTAATGGTGGTATCCTATAGGGCTTCAAGGCTTACACCATTCGCATTTTATAATTTTAGTTTTTATGAAATATGTTACAGAAAGGGTACCATGTACCAAGGTAGATAATCTCGATTACCATTGTCTAGATCTTTTTGGAGGAGATTTGGTCTTATAGGGATGAACTCATGTGGAGTCATTATTTTGTAGTTTGTACCTATTGAGCTATACTTGGGAGCTTTTTTTAATTTTATTACCTTTCCTTTGTGTTTGGATTGTTTATATTGAGACACCACATATATATATGGCCAGTCATAGATCATTTCTATAAGGATGTATGTTTTGGGTGAATGGTTTCTTATTATCTTATGCTTTTTAATCTAATTCTATTGGTGTAATAATTATATTTTAGATGGCCCATTCCCATTTATGAGTGGTGAAACCATTCCAATGTGATAGTTTGTTATTCCTGGTCATCTCAACAAACTGTTGTGATTGGGAAACTGATTCGGGACATGTATTGGGACAACTTGACTGATGGGTAGTGGTCAACCATGGTTTCATCATTATAAATTAAGATCATAAAAGGTATTTTTTTTGGGATTTAGAAGCATTTTAGAGCTGGGACCATCTGGACTTTAATGGTAAGAACAACGGAGTTCCTTTCCAGCTCTTCTTCAGGAAAATCCTCAAGTCACAATCATTTGTTTAGGATTAAGATTATGTTTTGAACCCTGTTACGTGTTATTTTTATGATTTATTTACTCCTTGTTAGATTATGTTTCTAATGATTCCCATGCGGGGGGTATTTTGGTGCTTTTGTTGTTGTCTGATGTTGAATTGTGCTTGATGAAGACTATGTTTTGGGACTTTTAGAAATTTCCTCCAAGATAGACCTCATCCAGGATTAGATATGGTGTGTTAGAGAGTAAACAATAGGATAATCATCTCATTAAACCATAATTGGTTGAGTCTGTGATTTTTTTGTTCCAAATCATGGGTTTAATGGGATTTCATGAGAAAGAACCGACCATAGTCCATGAAATATAGTTTTCATGGAAGATTCAACCAGTGTTCCATTTCATAAAGGTAACCAAAGAGCTTCAGGAGTGGATGGATAATATTGATAAGATCTTCATGTTTTAAAATATATTTAAGACCTATAATGTGTGATTTTCCATGCATGTACTAGAATTACTTGGTAAAATTTGGTGGGAGTTGATGGTGATCTCACGGATGCATGAGGATCTCAACTAGATATATTTTAAGGCGGATTTTAATTGTTAGTTCAAAAATGAAACCATTATTTTGGTGAAGGCCCATGAGTTTCCAAAGTTAGAGAATTTTGATCGATCAGTGATGGAGTATTCATCTATATTTAATGTGTTATCTCTTGTTTCTTTAGATGTCCTTATGAATGAGTACCTCAAGGATTGATAGTTGGATATGGGCTTGATTCTAGATATTATATCTATGTATATTATTTTGTTTCTATGTTTGTATTCATATGTGGTTGAAATGGTATCTATGGAGGACATAATTTTGGGTAGAAAGACTAGTCTCGGTGGCATTATTTTAATGGGAGGTATCTGGTATACTTTAGGATAAAATATTAAATAGTATGAGTCATGAATATGTAGTGGATAGATTATCCAACATTATTTAGTATTTTCATTTGTGGCTACTATAGAGAATATACTAGTCATATGTTATAAGTGTGAGATGGTATGAAATAGTAGGCCAAATTTCTGAGAGACTCCAAAGATGTTCCACCAGTGTGGGTAGTTAGGGAATAACTACTGATGTCTTAGTTGGATTCATAAGGTAGTTGGGTAGGATCCATTTTCTAAAAGGCCTGTTAGGTGAATTCAGTGGCTTCCAAGGGTTGAGGATCATGCCCTCAGGGAAAATGGGATTATTACATGAGAAAGAAGACTCTTGGAGAGAGTGAGCCAGGGTGACTCCATGTAGGGAAGTTCATTCCAAAGGGAATATATTATGTTCCTGCCACCATTTAGGTTTGGTTTTATATATTTTTATATGGAATAAATTTTTTGGCACAGTTTTATCATATTCATTCATTTCACATTGGCTAGTTGATTTCTTAGGTATGTAGAGAAATTTGATGGTGTATGTTATGAAGACTTTGATTTCATTTTGTAGGGATAAATATAAAGGTTTCATGTTCTCTATGATTCATGTAGTTGTAGTCTATTTGGATTTCATTTGCGACATACTAATTTTAGACTTGGACATTTTCGACCTTATTATAAGCATTGATTATTTGATCATCATGATGCTGTTGGTCTACTTCTATCACCATAAGATTTAGTTACATACTTGAGAAGAAAGAACTAATATATTTTACAGGTTAATAGGATACATAATAAGGGAATGTAGTACCAATTACTTCAGAGTTGGGTTTGATATCAATCCATTTGACCCAGTTCTTTATTAAGATGTAGAGCTACATTCACTAGTGGAATATCAAGTATTCATGAGAAGGAACGCATACATGTTTCTAGATGATTTATAAGGATTTATTACCCAGTGAGAGGTCAATTTCCATATCGATATTCTCCCCATGATGAAGCTTATTTCCATTACATATTATCATATGGATCTGGTCAAGCTGAATATGATGAAATTGTAGTTTTAGGATATTGATATTAAGGGTTTTATTATCAATAACATTTTTATGTGTGATTATTCATATCCATTTTAATTGTAGGGAGATGTAATCCACTAAAATTTCATATACTATAGTTATGATAACTATATTAATGTAAGTAATAAATACCATTTTCCCATAATTGATGATATTTTCTAGTTGCTATGATGCAGGCATTGGTTTTTTGAGGACTTATATGAGATTTGGGCAGTACTCGTGGAGTGTTGGGTAATTTGATGTTTAAAAAATATCTTTTTGAAGTTGTAATAGAAATTTTTAGTATTTGGTTATGAATTTTCTCATACCCAGGTCCTTCATCACTTTTTTGGACCCATTTTTGACATTTTTTAGATGATATCCAGGAGTATTCCAAGATTGAAGAGTAGAATGAAAAATGTCTAGATGTATTTTTATAGTATTTAAGAGATACTAATTTGTATTCCATGTTTCCCATGTGTCATCTTTTTTATTATAAAGATGATTATTTATGGACAAAATAATTCTAAGGGAAGAGTTTCAGTCGGTCCAGAAAAGGTTCGAGTAATCATGTCTTATGAGCATCCAAAGAACATGTTAATGATTCATAGATTTCTAGTAGTATCATTGTATTATGAGATATTTTTGGGACTTATCAAGTGTGTATTCTACCTTTATTTCATTGATCATGAAATGTGTGATTTTTTAGTGGGATTATAAGTTCTATTGTTGTTTTGTGAAGATACATGCTCGTTTTACAGTCACAATTAATATTATTCTTATTTATCTAGGGATAGCATTTGAAATATAATATGATGAAGTTGTTGTGGGTTTAAGATGTGTTATGCTATAGGAATACCATGTGGAGATCTTTAGACAATGGAATCAATGCCCACATTAGAGTAATTATCCCTCCCATGACCTAATGTTTGTTGTGGGTATACATGCACTGAAGACATGGTGACATTAACTCATTGTAGATAATTTCGTATTGAATGAGGATTGTAAGATCCCGAATGAAATTATTAGTTCGAGCAAACAAAAAATCTAGAATAGGAAATGGTTCGAGCATGTTTATACATTTTATTTTGATATTTTGTACATACCTAGGAAGGGGGATTTGGCCATTGACGTACTGAGAATGAATCTTATAGTGCATGAATTTTGGAAATTAACATTTTTTTGGGTTCAAAATTTTTTAGTTTCTTATATGATAATATACAATTTTAAATATGGAGGGTACATATTCTTGATCATTATGTAGATGAAAACCTTTCCCATCAATCAGGTGAGGATTTAGTTGGTATCCAACCTAGAGTGCAAATTGATTAGTGTTCTCATTAATGATGACAAGACCATAAGAGATTGTTTTTACGTATTTTGGTGACTCCAATATCTGTCGAAAGTTTATGGTTGTTCCTTTCTGTGTGAGGTAGAAGGTGATGTAAGGGGCATATAATTTTTTAGGCCATTAACCCATATGTGAACATGAAGTTATATTCCTTGAGAGACCAGTATTGTTATTTAGGGATGTGATGTGTTATGGATGTCATTATTTCTAGATTCCTAGCCTACTAGAGGATCCGAGAAAAGTATCATCAACTATCTAGCATGATGTATCCACATATAGTTCTAGTGTTGAAGTCATATAAGATATTTTATGGACATCATGATTGGTCAACCTCATAATCTGATTGGAATGTATTCTATTGGGGTAATTGTTTATCATATGATGAAATTATCCCATTTTCTACCCATAATGGAGTCAAAATAGAACTATTAACACATACTCATATATGATATGATTTTTTTATCTTTATAGGGGTCCCTCAGTGATAATTTTAGATAGGGATTCTGGTTTTACAACTCACTTTTAGAAGGGACTCTAGGTGGATTCAAAAACACAGTTGATGTTTTGAACAATATATTAATTGTGGATAGATAACTAGTCTTAGAGAGCCATACAAACTCTCGAGGATATGTTGTGGGTGTGTGTGTGTGATTTTGGTTGTTTGACGGAAGGTAAAATTCTAATTGATTATATTTAATGTAATAATATTTATCAGGACTAGATAAACATGGCCCCACTTGAGGTGTTTTTGGGTGGCTATACCGATCCATGTCGGTCTGTGTCGAGGTGGAGATCATTATTTTTTTAGAATAAGCCTTGTATTATAGAAATATGATATAGTGTGGCTTATTTAGACATGGATATAAATTTATCGGAGTCTCCATAATTTATATTACGACCATTATCATTAATTTTTAGAGTTCAATGTTGGTGGCGAAGTATTTACCTAGGCATTTATTCATTTGGGGCATCATCGCCTGAGAAATTATTGGAAGTTAACATTATGTTATGTAAAGATGTTTTGTATTATTTAGTATGCTACAAAGGTAGCCTATATGTTGGGGAATCCACTATATATAAACTTGATCAATGATGTATTACATGTTTCCGAGCTATAATGATATCATCTAAACCCATTTAATGTACTCAAGTGGGAATAGTTTGGGTTTAAATTGTATACCACAATTTTGGGGGATCCAATACGCATATTAGATCATTAGAATATGGTTATATAATTTAAAGTGATCTCATAGGTTAGTGTGTTCTGGTATCATGGTAGAGTTAGCCTTACTAAATGGGATTGAGATGGTTGGGTTATAGATAAGTGTCATTACACGTTTTCTTCTATTGAATCCTGAGGACTTTCTCAAGGAAGAAAGTGGCATGGTGGGATTTTTGTGACACCTGTCGGGTCACATAAATGTGTAATTTTATGTTTTTGTTAACATTGAGCGTGTTATTAGGGTAAATTTATAGAAGGTGTAAAAACCAATGGTTTTTGGCATGATAGAACAAAACACATGGTAAATGCATGGTTTTTCTAAACCATGTGTTAACTAGGTGATCGGTTCTATAGTTTTTGACAATGTGATTTTTCACTGTTTGAGCATTTTTTTCCAATGATATAACATCCGAGAGGAAATTATGTGGTTTATTTTGGGCAAGAAGTGACACCCACATGGTTGAAACATGGTTTTTATAGACATGTATCTAAACCATGAGGCCCAATCTATCTCATTAAAAATTTCATGTTTACCCTTTTCCATAATTAATTTAAATGGGCTAGGAGTATATTTTTCATCCCCTTCACCTACATGCAATATTAATTATCCACATAACTCCTCCTTCTCATTTGTTGTGTATTTATTCTTGGAAACATTGTGTTTTTTAAAGAGGCAAGTTACACTCTTTAGAACAAATCTAATGTAGGTTTCTCTATTTATGTTTGGTTTCCATGGAATACCTCTAAATTTTTTATTTAGTTTTCATTTTCTTGGTTAAATTTCTATTTTCATAATTTTTTATGGTTGTGTATTCCATTTTTTGGGTATTTTATGGAATATATTAGATATTTAGACTTTATAGAGTGGTTTTAAAAATGGATTTGGCATATATTCCTACCAAGTGTTTGATAAAATTGATCAAAGACGTTTTTTTATTTTAAATGGATTTTGAAAATGGTTTTAAGAATGAATTGAAATTATATAATTTTTTCTATTAAAATGGGTGTATTTGATTTTGAAATGGCTTATGATATTTATTGATTGTTATGGGAAATTTTTCCCGACATTATGTCATAGATGATCACATGTGTAAACCTGGGTGTAAGCATTAGGTATGTTCGAGAGACTATTCTAGCCTTATTAGGGAGGAATGTGTGAGCCTCTATTTTTTCTCAAGGGACTGAGTGAGCCTTTCATACAATGACCATTTCAACATCATTGTTGGTTACCAAGTGACTATGAGAGGTCTTGGAGTTTGGATCATATAAGACCATGAAAGATTAAATTTCATAGAAAGATAGTATACTTGTTTAATCACTCATGACAGGCCTGATCGTTATATCCCTAGGTTCCCATTACCCATTAAAAATTGTTTTTTGATGTACACAACTAACTAGTTCAATTTTTTAATAATAAGATATTTGATTTCCATTTCCCAATTTCAAATTATATGTTTATATAATTTTTATGTATATGATCACTTTTATTTTACCTTCTTTTCTATGTTGAATGTGATGTTCCTTGTGGCCTTGTCTAATGATTTGATCCATGTTTAAAAAAAATAAGAAAATAAAGTTTTCTTGAAAAGTAAAACCAAATTGATTTTAATGGGTTATTTTAAACTGGTACATTTTAAAAGTTTTTTACTATTGAAATTTATTTCATCTTATTTATTGGTTTTCATGTATAAATCATTTTGACATATTAATGTTTTTATCCTTCTAGGATTCTTTCCTCAAAACCTTCTTGACCCCTTTTGGGAATTTGAAAATGTCATTTTGTGAGACATTGGTAAGTGAAAGGGAACTATGTATGAGAGTGGATCTTCTTGATTACCATTATATTATGTTTTGTGGAGGGGATTTCATCTTGCAAGGATTGACAAATGTGGAGTTTTTTTGGTATTTTGTAACTATTGGGTTTTACTTATGCCTTGTTTATAATTGTACCCCCTTTAATTTGTGTTTCGATTGTTTATTTTGAGATACAATGTATTTTTATATGTTCATTTATGGGAAGTTTTTCCTATGATTTCTATTTTGTTGTATATTATATTCTAATTTCAAATATAATGAAATAATTTTGGCCTTCCTATTTTATAGATGGGTCATTCTGATTTACTAGTGATGAAACCATTCCCAAGTTTAAGATGGTAATGTATGGTTCTTGTCACCATCATATGGAGATCTAGAACAAACATCAGGTTGTGTGATGGGATGAGTTTTGTGGGTGGGTGGATCAAACAATTTTGGTACATTATAATCCTACATTTTTTGGTTTTTTTGGTTTTTTATGATTCTTATGTTGTTTAGGTGGTTGATCTGGCTAAGGGTTATCCAATTGTTTTAATCCAAATGACCCCAATGAAATAATTTAGTGATCTCAAAAGGACTCATAAAATGTCTTCCAAAACTTATATGAACAATAAAATTTCCTCTTATCATAAATATTCTAATATGTGGAATATTTCAAATAAAATTTCAGAATTCTCATACATCCCACAATATTCATTTTAAAGGTACCATATTCTCTCTCAAATATGTTCAACCTTACGATTCTATAAGAATTTATAAATATAATTTTCTCCATTTCAGGATTTATAAACAGAATAAGAGAAAAACACATAGGTATATAATTTAGTATTAAAAAACATATATTTCCCCATGAAAGAACATTGATAAATTTTTATTTACAAAAGGACCATCTTTATGTAAATATAAATTATTAATGAATATTTAATTCCTATTTTCCATCGTATTAATTGGTATTTAACAATCCAATGGTTGTAATGATAATCAAATACATGCCTCAAGATAATTATTTAATCCAAAAATAAGATTCATATCCTAAATCCTTTTCTGGGGAACGCCAAAACACATATATGAAATTCTTTATTAACATATTAACATGATAAAAATCATTATTTAAAGAAAAAAACCAATTTAATCAAAGAGAAGTTTTAACAGTCCCTCATAGTATTTGTTTTAATACCAATTCTTCACAATCATATATAAGTATGTTAACCAAAATGTTTCTTTATTCTTTATCATTTCCTTTCTCAACCATTATTATTAAAACCTTCAATTTTATTCTCTCTCGCTTATTTTCAATAAACTAAAATGAAAAATGAATAGGATTGAATCAATTAATTATTAAAAAATGTGTCATAAATCATTCCACTCAATGTCTATGTGATATATTATTGGTGTACAAAACATGGGAATTTAATTTATACCTGAATGAAGTCTAGGTACCAACAGAATTTCATTGTAACTCGTATTTACTCATGAATATGATTCCCATTTATCACTCTAAGGTTATTTAATAGTAATTAGTTCAAATATAATTTATACAAATTGTTAAATTAATTTTTCATTTTAATTAAAAATGAAATTATTCAACCCAATTCAAGAAACATATCAGAATAATTAATGTATAAACTGAATGATTTGAATTTTAGAAATGAAGAATTAAATTTCATAAAATTTAGTTAGTTTAACTTCATTGATAAAATCAGAACTCCCCCATTAAATAAAATTTAATTTTTGAGAAAAAATTATGTGAGAATAACATAACATTAAACACCATATACAAGTGTTCAATAATAATATAGAAATTTTAATTTTTTATTACATAAATCTCTACCATATTCTCCTGAAACATCCGTTAAGGGATACTATAAACCTTCAATTTTTTAATGAAAGATTCCTTCATCCAATTTTTTTAAATCTTAAAATTTTATGTTTTTACCATGATTGAAACTATTTCTTTATACTACTTTGTTTTGATAACATCTATTTATTTTATTGTTATACCTGAGTGAAAAAATGATACGTTCAATTATATACTTGGTTATTAAACAAATAAAATTAAATTAAATGGGAGTATTGTGGTACCAATTTTTCTTCATAAGGTGAGAATCCATGTTGTGAACTTATTCTAAACCATGATTGTCTTTAATTTTTAGATTCACTTATGGGGTAAACATTATGTATCCAATTTTTGGATTATGTATATCATTGGAATATTTCATTTCTTATTCTTCCTATTAAAATTATTACGTGGGATCTTTATTTTTATATGATCCATCAATGTACATTTTTTACTCGATTCCATATTTATATTCCTTAGGATTTATTCTTTGGATGATGTAATTTTTCAACAATCCCTTGTGTTTTAGATATATTTGTTACACCTTCCACACAATAATGTACTAGATATTATGTTTTAACTCATTGCATACTTATTATAAAATTTGTGTTCCTATTTATGCGAAGTTTTCTCCATTATTTTTATAATTACATCTCTAATAACTCATATATATTCCTTACATTATCCATATTAACTGGTTAAATGTTTAAGCACTCCATGGATATGTGATCAACCAACTTTGTTATTCCACATATTGTATTAAGATAGCTAATCAATTGGTTGAACAATTTACTTATATTTTAGAAAAAAATAAACATTTCATTATATTTCCAACATTTATTATTATTTTTATGGATTAGTTGTACATAAGCATAGTGTATTTAGTTTTCCAATAAAATATGATATATATTCATTATGGTGTAGTGATTGTATTTTAAATTTTATGTCTTCATAAGGATATATTCATTTTATGTTAAGTCATTTCAAATGAAACAAAATTTTTTATTATCATATTCCGTGGAATTTTATTTTAATTTTTTTCACAAATTATAAGTTGAGTTATATTTTCATGTATCAATTAAATGATCACATTTATTGTAGTTCAAACATATGGTATCTCACTCATAAAATCTATTTTTGATTAACATGTAACTTTTATTCATTTTTTATATCTCCATCATTAAATATTTTATACCATTTAATATTTTCCTTTATTTTCATCAATGGTTAATAATTTATGCTAGTAGTCCATATTCATCTTATGAAACTTATTATAACTGTAATAAAATATAACAACTAATAATTTTATTTCATGACCTATATTAAATCTACATTTATTTAGGTGTTATTTTTTAACCTTCCATCCATTAAAGGGGAATATTTATGAAAATATCTCCACCTAAACCATCCTCCAACCACCTTAGATATAGTGGTGAACTCTTATATTTTTCTGTCAAACAATAATAATTATTATTTTAGTTTAATAATTAAATTTATATATAAATGAATTTATCAAAAATCTCATTTATAGATGTGGATGGAAAATTTTCTATTATAAATATTGAATATTCTTTGTTACATGTTAATTGGTTATTTGTTACACAATATTGAGATACATATGAATATAAAGCCACAATTGAACTATATACAGAAGAAATATTCCATGAATCCTATTTTGAAGACATTGGTGGGTATATTTTCAGATTTATAAATTTTACATCATGCTCCAACAATTTCAATTTGACTATGATTTTCTAATACACTAATATAATTAGTCTCTCATCACATCCATTTACTTACTAGTCATTAATTTATTCACCTTATTTGGTTTTTATTGTATTAAACTATTATGATAATTGATCATATTTGGATTATATTCTAAGAGAGAATATTTGAAATCAATGATTTATATTTTATATTCTTCAAATTAATTTTAATTTTCATATATCTTTTTGATGGACTATCTATTTTCTAGATTTTTTTAAAAAACACTTTCCATAATTTGGATTATTTATTTCTATTCACAATAATCCATATGCACATGGATTCTATATTTTTATTGAGGTTTTAACACATCATTGTTTTTCATGGAAGAACATATTCTTCCTCTTTGATAATTTATAATGATTTATTATCTCCTCCTATAATTTAATAAAAGATCCTAAAATAATTAAAACAACATATTTAGGTAAACCCTATTATATTTTAATCATATAGGTAAATGATTCATCAAGTGCCCTATTTTGAAATTGTTTTGATATAATATATTCTCACCTTGTACATAGTTAATAAGAACCAATATTGTAATGTGTAATTTTTTACCTTTCATTTTTTGTATGAGATTCGATGAACATGGGGAAGATAAGTTAACCATCTTCTCACCATGGTACATTTAATAAAAATCCTTCTATAAAGAAAAGAATGATCTAATCTTGATTATAAAATATATAAATTTATTTTTCTTCCTCTTTACACATGAAAAAAAATCTTCATCCTTTAAAAAATGCTTATACATCCATTCTATTTAGTCATGGATGAGGTAAAAATTTGACCAGTAGTTGATAAAATTGCACCATGATTTCCCTCCAAGTTATCATTTGAAGAGAAAAATATATTTTATTTTTTTTGGATTTTAGTGAATCTATTAAGTGGTGTGATAAGATTCTATTATACTAATTGTTTGGATCAAACATAGGATGTGTACAACACTTAGAGGGGGAGAGGGAAGAATTATTGTTGGTATATTTTTAATAAAAATTCTTATTTGTTTCCATTTTCAACAATTTAATTGTTTACAGATCAATCCTATATATATATATATATATTATATCCATTGCTTATAATTTATATAGGTATACCTAGGAAGTGAACCCAACATGGAAACCGTGATTTATTAATATCATGAACCAACATTTTAGGTTTACAACATCCTTAGGGATACTTGATTTTTATCCAACAAACACATATTAATTATTATTATACAAATAATAATGGTTTAGGTTATTTCCATGAATGTGTTATTTTGTTACCGTAAATATATCAATAAATAACTAACTTGGTTATCATTTTAATAAATGACAATATTCTTCCACAAAATAAATAAAATATCCTTTATGTTGGATTGAATACCTCTTAGATTGTGTGGATTGAACTTCTACCAATATGCAACAATCGAGTGAGTCAAATAATGTATACATGTACTTCTAAATCAAATGATTGTAATCTACAAATCTTATATTCTTGGATTGGAATAAAATTTATAAAAGCTTATCCAAACTTAATTTCTCTCATTCTTCTTATGAATTTGTGTATAGTAAGAAAGCAATGAATACAACTTTGGTTCAAATCGTCTTCAATTATTAGAGTCTTAAATTGAGTGTATTATTAGTTCATCCTTCTTTAATATACATATAGGGTATTGTTATTATTTTCTTATATCATTATTTGTAATGTTTTTATTTTTTTAACATCATATATTTTCAATACATATTCCTTGTATAACTTCTTCAATATAAATACTTTGAACTCCTATAAATTTCATAATTAAAAACCATAAAATATTAGGCCTTCCTATAATTTAACTTCTTCTTATAATATGGATGAAGAATCTACCTTCATTCCATTATCTAATCTAAATAAAATTCTTCACAGATGTAATCCATGTATACTCAATAATCAATAACAAATAGTCACTGTTAATCCTTATAATTTGGGGTGTTTATCTATTCATCATGAATGGTACTAAGGCCTTCAATTTTTTAATTAGTTTTTATAATCCCCCACTCAATAGTGAGGGGGAACACTTACATGGGCCGAAGTCTTAAGAGACAACTAAATTGCCTATAGGTCATAGGGGAATCGTCCAGAAAAGACAACTTGGAACTACCCCTTCCCATCAAATTTCATTATATCACCACTGCACCTTCGCAAGGAAGGATGACTAGATGTCATGTGCAGAGCTGTACAGGCCTGGTACCAATGGAATTTCCATACCGCCTCAATCTTCCAATTCTGGAAACCATTACTTTCGTGGATGTTCCTCCTCTGAATCCTCCACTCCAGCCCTATCCCTTGTAATCTGACCGGTTGCATCTTTATTTTTCATATGATATAAAGGCTATGGGGTTTCATAAAGGCCTTAAGGTGGCCTAAAGACCTTGAGTGACAACTGGCCCGAAGGCCTAGGGTGGCCCGAAGGCCTTGTAGGACCCGAGGACCAAACCGATGGAGCTAAGGCCTAGATGGATGGATTTTTTGGAAGTTATAGTACTGAAGAGTACCTGCTACATTTCATTCTACAGTAACCAGAAAATATGTCTCCACCCAGATTTGATCTTGGGTATGTTGGATGAACTTATTGATTCCTCACCAACAGGGATGAGGCTCTTTTGCATGTAGTTTTCACTTTTAATCTATTTAAATTTATATATTCTTAGACAACTCTTTATATGTTAACCAATTTATATCTATATCGAGACACAAAAATCCTTACATTTACGTTCCATTACTTTAATGTTTGTATGTGCTGATCTCCCGACATGTATATCCCCTTAAATTATTATCTATAGGAGTATAATCTTATGTATTATATTATTTCAACCTTACAAAGTCATTTTATAATCCTTTTGAGGTTTTACACAAAACTCAAGTAAATATGTAGAAACATTATAATGATATATACCAACATCACAATCTTTACTGGATGACAATTAAAATATTGTTATTCATATGTTTCTACTCACTGAAAACATTAATATTCACCATAAAGAGTATTTCATACAAAAAAATAGTATTAAGTAAAATCATGGAAGTTTGATCATTGAAGATCTATGTATGTGTTGTCACATTAATGAATGGAATCTTTCATAGATTCATAATATTTATTGATAGATATTTTTTGGATTCAAAAAAACTAATATCATTCAATGAAATAATTTAAAAGAATATAACAAAAGATACAATAACTCAAATGAGTAGTTATATCCTATTAATATGACATGGTGAATTACATCACTATTGTGTAAGTGGCATTACCTTAGTAGTGCATTTTGAGCTGCTTCAAAAATTAAAACCATCAATGATGAAGACGATTTAAATGGAATAATACTATTTTAATCCATGTCTGTATATAATTTTTAAAATAGATGAACACCAAAAAACATTTATCCATCCCACATTAAATTTATAATCAATAGACTAATTCCAGTAAACATCGATACCAGATCAAAAATCTGATCAGATCCCTTAAGTAAATCCCCATGACGGATGGTCTACTATGCCACCCCACATTGGAACATATTCTAAATGTTCTCCTTTAGCACACCAATATTGGCTCTAACTACTCTATGATGATCTTATATTACTCCCATATTTGACCTTGTTCTGGAGTATTAATGATTCCTAGAGAGCATAGGTTGTTAACCAGGATTATGGTTGACCAAAATTTTCTGCCTCATCCAAATGATGCACATAATGTAATTTGTTGATACCATAGGGGCTCATAAGATGGACTAAAATAATCAACTGAATCAGAAAAATTCATCCATCCCCTTATACATAGATAAATTTCCATGTTTCATCTCCAAACATATACATCTTCAAATTTTTATTGATTATATACCCAATGTTCTTTATTTATACATAAAAATATTTTCTCTCAATATTATCCATGATTTTTTTGATGTATTTCATATTTCCAAGACTTTTTAAATGAAAGAATATAATTAATCACATATACCATATTTAAAATTAAAATACCTCTATTTATTATTTTAAAAATCTTTCAATAATTCCATTTTATAAAGGATAGAGTTAATGTAAATATAAATATTGCCCGAAAAATAAACACTCTTTTCCAACCAAGTAAATAGATTGTTAGCAAACTAATTTTAGAAAAAAAATAACATATAATAATAAATAAAAATCATAAATAATTACATAAGACTCACATATTAAAACCATTACATAGTAGCTCCAAAACAATTTCAAGAAATTCCTCATCATTATATTAACTTTAGAAAACTATTCTCAAATAGACAAACAATACAACACAAACATAATGTTGATTCAATATAACGTATAATTATGATATTTTTCACATTGAACATGTAGTTAATGCATCAATTTTTTTTAAATTATAGGGTCTCTCAGATTATCTTAATATACCATAGAACACAACATATCACATACTCAATATCCACTTTACTTGAGATTCAATAGAAACTATACTACCTTTGAGGATCTTTCCTCATCATATGAATATTTCATCCTATAAATAAATAAAATATAGTTTTTAAATTCATATATTTGCCTCTAGATATTAGGTAAATAATTTTATAATATTTATTTTTGGATGTCCAATAAACTGCACTAATTTTCACATTGTTTGGTGCACTTAATTTTTTGAAGCATTTGAATTCTGAAAATAAATTACCTAGTGTAAAAAACAAGATAGTTGCTTTCACATCCATGTCCTTATTTTATTTTATTGTTTCCACTTCTATTATGGTCCTGACATCTCTCTTTAGGGCCCCCTTCAAACTCCATGAATTTGGAAGAAAATGGACATGTTTTGGGTTTCCATAATAGAGTATATGGTCTGGCCACACTTTTTACTAAAAAATGAATCCAAATTGTACACAGGTGTCTAGGTCATTAAAAATATTTTTGTAATTCTAATTTTTCCCTTCTAAACATATCCTATATCTCTCCTTTCTTCCTCCATTAATCCCTTGTAGCCATGGAAGGCTCCCAAGATCCATCATCTTCTCTTGGAACTCATTCTTGAAAGGGATTTTTGTGGGGGAATGTTCAGGATTTCTCAAGTAAGTGATCCCACCTTTGTTTTTATTCCTTTAACTTTGGGTTTATTGCACTTTACTTGATGTTACAAATTTGTAGAAGCAAGGGGTTCATCTATAGGGTTTTATTTTGTGTTTCTGGATCTAATTTTGTGGTTTAGGGTTCTTTTTCACTCTCTTGTGGTGCAACGATGGTGTGGTTAAGGTCTTGCACAAGGATATGGGGTTATTGACATATAAGGTAGGCGATTACATGTGTAGACATTCTTGTATGAATTTATATTTCTTTTTAAACGTATTTATCAAGTTTTGTATCCTTTTTGTGTGGTGTGAAAGTAATTTTGGTAGAGTTTATGGAGAGTTTAATTTTAAGGTTTCATTTTGAAAAGAAAATGGTTATTTTCAATGTTTATTAATTTTAGAATCATTTGGGGTTATTTTTTTCTCCATGAAATTGATTTATTAAATTTTATTTTTGATTCCCAATCAGTTTTTGTATGGTATTGGTGTTCATTTATCCTTGATAGATGGGTTTGAAATGGATTTTGTGTTCACAAACTTTTTTTACTACTTGAAGTTTTTTTATAAAATAATTTAATGGTTTATTGAGTAACAAAAAGGGTTTAAAGGTATGTTGGTTACTTTTGGGTGAGCTTATGTTACAAAAATGAAATTTTTTTGTGAAAATGGTGTACTTTAACATGTGTATCTTGTTTGAGATGAAAGATGAAATCATGAGTATCTTTGTGGGTGGACTAAGACTAGTATGCCAATGAACTAGAGTTGTGTCTTCCATGTTTCACATAAAAAGTTCAATTATGAAAACAATAACTACAATTTGATGATGTTGGGGACTACTAGGAAAATAGGTTTTACCATCCTCGTTGATCATTTACGAGATGGATAATGTTAAGTGATTATTTTCCTATGATATATGATGTACCTAAGGCTCCAGAACTTGTTAGTGCCTAGGGGTGTTCTTCTAACTAGTGCTCTTTGGATATATTTTACTTACCTTTAGCATATAGTGTGTTTTTTTCGATAAACCATAAGAATGTGTGTTTTATTTAGATGGGTTTATTCTTTAAATTAGCCTTGTTGAAAACTGTTTTCATTTATAGTTGAATGTCTTCAATAATATTACAAGAATTATTGTTTATAAAACATGCAAACATTCATTCTCATGAAATTTTTATCACTTGGAATATTTTTTGGTAGAGTCCTATTGGTTTTATGTTCACACCATAATTACACCTTTGGGTGAATGTAGACTTGGTTATGTTTGACACAAGTAAGGGAAAGGTCCTTGGAGATGGTGTTTCGGGTTGTTAGCATCCATCATTGTTTTGGTGTTGTGAATAAGTCTTGTGGATGATGTACCCTTGTTGTGTGGTCGTTCTAGAGTTTTATATTCTACTACATTTCAGTTGTGACCATATTAGGCTTTGTCTAAAACCATGTATTTTAGTTCTGAATTTTATTATTGGCTTGTTTGGTCTAAATTTTCAACTTCATTTTATTTATTATTTTGGGTTTCTTAATGATTATAAATTTGGGTAAATCATTTCAAAACCATTATTAATGAATCCCTTACACTTGTTCCATCCCGTAGGTATAAAGAACACACATTGGGCCTTTCGAAGGACTGGGCTAGTTTTTAGTTTTTATGGCAACCCGATTTTGTTTGTGACAACATTGTATTAGAGGAGGTTAAGTTATTTGGGTCATGTTATTTGGGATGAGCCAAGTTAGAAAAGAGTGAGGACAATCAAGTATCAGTGTTATAGTCATGATTAGGGTTCCTGTCAGTACCACTATTGATATTCCTCGAGTCTCCATGGATTGTAAGGATTGTTTTTTGACTTCTCTTCCAAGTGGGATGTGTGGGCTGTAAACTGCATGTGGACATTTGTTTGGGGTAAATTAGTTGTTTATTTAATTTTTTTGATGAGTTTGATTTATTTATATTTTATGTTTTTGTTGAACTTTTTCATTGATTTTTTACAAATTTTTTCTTTTCCGACCATTGCTTTATGATGTAACATGCCTCCCCAAAGACATCCCTTACACTCATGGGAGGAAGATGGAAACTGTTCTCCCACAACACTTGATCATAGGTTGGTATAAGACATGTTCAAAGATGTCCAAACACTAGGATTGGAAGTGTGTCCTAATCCTACTCGAGCTAGATAATATATTTCTGGTCTTATGAAGGATAAATCCCTTGAGTTCCTGAATAATAAACCCTCTTCATTATGAGGTAGCTCGAAACCTCAATAGGTAGAGGAATGGATCACGAAGATAGAACACATGTTTGAGTTCCAATACACATATGAGGAGTTCCTGTTTAAATATTCTCAATTTAGCTAAAGGGTCCCTGTCACTGGTGGTGGGAATCGTACCTTCAAACGGGTTAGAATAAGTAGATGTGATGGAAGGATTTGAAGACCCTCTTCAACAATCAATATATCCCCATTGTCCTATCCTACGCTAGATCCCCTGAGGTCATAGATCTTTAACATGTAGATCATTCTAGGACGGAATATAATAACTGTCTCACTGAGCTATTATGCTATGCAATTGATATTATTTTTAATGAGTCCCTGAATGCATAGAAGTTTGATAAGGGGTTCTGACTAGAAATTTACTCTTAGGTCTTCTTGTCCACGATGGGAACTTATTTTAAGGTGGTCAATCATGCTTGTGTGGTTTGTGCCAATAGTTTGACAGGAAAAGGAACAACCAAAATCCATTTAAATATCCTCTAAATCCTTGTTTTTAGTGTGAATATATGAGACACTTTCATCACTTTAACGATGTGGCACGTCCACTCCATTGGGGGTTTGGATATATGGATTCTAGGGGAGTTTTAGTTCATTCAGAGACAATGAGGATGGGGGGGTCTTGGTTTGGTGGCCATGGAGGCAAGGCTATGTAATCTTATAGTCAAATACAGTTTATGGAATATCCACAAGTGAGTGTTTTTTCTGAGGCAGACTCTAGGCATCTTCATGCAGTTGTTCAGGCACCAACAAGGTAGGATATAGGGCCTATGATATGTCAAGGTATAATTTTGATTGAATCTAATATATATACTATTATTTTTGATATTGGTGCTTATTTTTATTTTATCATTGCTTCTTTTTTAAAAATTATGAATTTTCCAACTGAGTTGTTATAATTTTATATGGAGTTGGTGGTGACGTTGGGTAAGAATAACGAACAAGGTCTAAGAATCCCATTGTGTGCACATTTCCTATTAGGGGATGATATGTTTTGGGACTTATAGTTATTGGATATATACCTTTGTGACATAATCATCATCAATTATTGGATGGATCATTTTGAGTACAAATAAATAGCTATAGGATGTGGGTGAGTTTCATAGAACATAATGGGAGTCATCTGGTTTTTCATAGGGAATGGCATCCTCGGTCAGGTCATGCAGGACCACCACTCCTACAATTGGGGAATATTATATTTTAGTTATCATCACTTGTGTGATAGGATTATTGTTATTCACTAATGGTTGGATTCCCTCATGCAGTGGATTAGTTACCAGAGTTATTCCCAGATGACTTTTCATGCATTCCCTAGGAGCGGGACATGCATTTCTCGAATGATTTGGTATCAGGAACATAGCTGACATCTCTTCCCTTATATAATATAGCCCACAACAATTTGAGGGATTTAAAGATATGTATGTATGGTTTATAATCCAATGTATTCATTATCTTGAGAATCTATCCTTGGGATGATCCAGTTCTTTTTTCGAAAAAGGCCGATGAATCCTCCAAGTTGTGCATCGACTACTGGAAGATAAATAAGGTAACCATCTAGAACAAGTATCATTTTCCCAGAATTGATGAATTTGTTGACTAACATATGGGGGAAATGTGGTTATCTATAATATAATTTCACTTGGGTTACCACCATGTCAAGGTGAGAGAGGCAGGTATCCCGAAGAGAGCTTTCTGAAGCAGGTACAACCACTTTGGGTACTTGGTCAGGCATTTCAGGTTGACCAATGCCCCAATGAAATTTATTGAACTCATGAATAGAGAGTTCCACCTATATATCAACTCCTTCATCATGGTATTCATTGAATACATTATGGTTTACTCTGGATCTGATGAATAGTATAAACTTCACTTGATGACCGTGTTGGTCACTCTATAGGATCATAACCTTTAGGGAATGTTTTCCAAGTTCATCTTTTCGATCACAGAAGTGAAGATCCAAAACAATGTGATCTCAAAGCATGGGGTTTTGTTGGATCCTGAGAAGATCAGTGTAGTAATTTCATTGGAGCATCCAAGGATTGTTTTTAAGATCAAGAGTTTCCTTGGACTGGTAGGTTACTACAAATAGTTTTTTTCTGGATTTATCTTTCCTTTCTTCACCCATAACCATGCTCACCTAGAAAAGGTGAAGCTTGAATGGGACCTAGAATTTCAGATATCCTTCGAGGAGTCAAAGAAGCAATTGAATACTTCCCTTGTGTTGATCTCACTAGAATATGGAAAGGGCTTTGTGGTGTATTGTGATGGTTCAGGTATGGGTCTTGGGTGTGTGCTTATGCAGGGTGATCATGTGGTGGTGTATGAATATTTCCAACTCCGACCACAAGAAACAAAATACCCAATTCATGAATTGGAGTTGTCATTGGTGATTCATGATTTGAAGACATTGAATCATGACCTCTTCGGGGAGTTTTTTTGTCTACTTGGATCATAAGAGTATAGCCAACATTTTCTCAAAGAGGGATCATAATATGAGGCAGTTCCATTGGATAGAATATCTATAGGTGTTATACATCAAAATCATTTATACCCATAGAAAGGGTAGTATGGAGGCTGATTCCTTGAGCATAAGAGTTCCATTGAAAGCATTGAGGAATTTTAGTGATGAGTGGACTCTGAAGGGGCTCTTTGCTCAGATGCATGGGGAGAACAAGGGGCACAATGGAGGTGAGTTCTTGTAAAACCATCAGTTTAACCCTGATCTTTTAGAGTTTATTAATAAAGAGTATCCCAGTGATGAGGAATGTCAATAGTCTATGTGGTTTCTTCAGGGTGGGGAGATTACTTCTTGTTGGTCTTCATCTTCTGAGGGCATGTTGTCCTTCAAGGGACGTTCAGTGGTACAATTGTCTCTGTGGGGGGTGGTGATTCCGGACAACCACCGGTCTTAATGGGTCATTAATGAAGGAGCAACCAAAATGTACTATGATGTAATTAAATATTTCTAGTGGCTATGTATGAGGTGGGATATAGATTATTTTGTGTTGAGATGTTGTACATGTAAACATGTGAAAGAAGAGCATTAAAGAACCTCTGGTTTGATTCATCTGTTACCTATTCCGACCTGGATGTGGGGTGAGGTAACCATGGACTTCATCATCGACTTACTACATACACCTAAGCGTAAGAATTACTTTTGGTTAGTGATTGATCATCTGACCAAATCATACAACGTTATTCTAAATTGAGATATATTCAATGTGGATGAGTTGGTCCGAATGTATATTTAAGAGGTGGTAAGGGTTCATGGTGCGCCCTTAGAAATTGTGTAAGATAGATACCCCCACTTCACCACTAAGTTTTGGGGAGGCCTTCATAAGGATTTGGGGCTACATATTAATATGGGAATGAAATATCATCCTTAGTTGGATGGCTAGATAGAGATGTAAAATCAGATTCCGGATGACCTGCTCCATTCCTGAGTGTTGGACTTCGACAATTTTTTTGATAACCATTTAGGATTATTTTCATTTTCTTATAATAATAGTTTACAATACACGAGTCAAATGTATCATTTTGAGGCGCTATATAGTCATCCTTGTTGGTCCCCCTGTGATGGGATAAGGTAGGTTAGACGTCACTGTTGGGATTGAGCCTTGGGAAACTAACGTCTGAGAAGGTCAAGTCAATCTGTTAGTAGTTATTGATATCTCAAAGTCACCAAAAATCTTATACTGGCTAGAGGCTTAATGATATATAGTGTTCTGTGGGTGATCTTGTATTCTTGTATGTGGCCCCTCATCCGGGTCCCTGTCACTTAGGAAAGTAGGGAAAGTTGAGACCAAGTTATTTCAGAACATTTGAGATCACTAAGGGCATTCGAAAGGTGGAATATAGATTAGAATTTCACTATCAGTTGTCATCTATTAAAAACTTACTAAATGTATCCCTTTTAAGATGTACATTCTAGACCTATCTCACGTGTTAAATTGAGAATTGTTAGAGATATAGCCAGATTTATCTGGGATTGAACTGATAGTATAAATAGTGGATTCTCAAGAAAAGGTTTTTAAGGTACGTCTATTCCACTGGTATGGTTCCATTGGAATCATGGTAATGATTTTCATGAGACTAGGGAGTTGAAGCCTTTGGTTGATCATGATTACCGATTCTTGTTTTTCGATCAATCTTCAGGATGAATTTCTAGGGCCGAAATTTTTCATGGTGGGGAGAATTTTCACATCCATATCCTTATTTTAAGGTATTGTTTCCTCTTATATTCTTGACATAAAATTTCAACCTTTTCTCCCTTTGACCCCCTTTAATTTAGAACAAAATGAAAACATTTTGGGGGTCTATAATAGTCCATACAATTTGGTCACATGGTTTACTAAACCATGCATCAAAACCATGCACGGGTGTCCAGGTCATTAAGAATATTTTTTAATTCCATTTTTCCCTTATGGGATTTATCCTATCTCACCCCTATTTTCCCCATTCGACCCTAGCAGCCATGGAAGGTCCCAAATAACCCCCAAATTCTCCTGGAACTCATTTTTGAAAGGGATTTTTTTGTTGAAACTTCAAGATTTCTCATGTAAGTGATATCTCCTTTGTTTTTAATCCTTTTCCTTAGGGTTTATTCCACTTTTAATGAATTTACTAATGTATTACCTCTAGGTCATAATACCTAGGGTTTTATTTTTGGTTTATTGGTCCAATGTTGAGGTTTAGGGTTTTTTCTCACTCCATTGTGTTACGGCGACACTGTGGTTGAAGTTTCACACAACGATATGGGGTTTTTTATATATAAGGAATGTGATTCCATGCGTTTACATTTTTGGATGAATTTATAATTGTTTTTTAAATAATTTGGTATTTATTTATCCTTTTTGTGTGGTGTGAACGTTATTCTTTGTAGTTTTAATTTATCATTTAATTTTATGGTTGCATTTTGACATTAAATTGGGTGTTTATATGTGAATTCATTATTATATCATCTGGGGTTATTTGGTGATCCCTAAAATTATTTTATTAAATTTTGTTTGGGCTGGAAAATATGGTTTGTTATGGTATTTGTTTACATTTTATCTTGAAATATTGGTTTTAAATGGACTTGGTGTGCAAAACATTGTTTTAATAATTAAAGTTTTTTACAAATTAAAGTTGTTTGATGAAAATTTTGAATGGTTCATTGAGTTAAAAAAAACTGTGAAAATGCATGTCAATTAAAAATTTATGTATTAATGTTATATAAATGGTTTTTTATGTGTAAATGGTATTCTTTAACATGTGGAACTTGTTTGATCACTATGATGGAAACCTGGGTATCTAGGTGGCCGGACTAGGACTATTATGCTAGTGATCGAAAGTGGTATTGTCCCTATTTCACATAGAATGTTTGATGATGAAAAAACTTTCTATATATTTATGATGTTTGGGACCACAAGTCTTTTGTGGTTTCCCTTCTTAGTGTCTTGGGCAAGGAAAGGATAATGATTATGGATGCTTTTCAACCAAGATATGATGTACATAGGTCCCCACAAGTAGCTAGTCCCTGCGGGTGTTCCCGCGACTAGTTCCCTTTATATATTCTACACATACCATCAGAATACAGTGTGTTTTGTTTGAGAAACCTTTATCATGTTTGTTTTTTTGGAAGGTTTCATTCTTTAATTTAGCCTTCTTGAAAACTATTTTCAATTAAAGTAGCATCTCTTTGAAACTGATACTTGCATTCTTGTTTAGAAAACATACATGTTTTCGTTATCTTTATATGTTTATCACCTAGGATATTTTTGAGTGGAATCATATTGGGAATAATATCACAACATACTTACACATTTGGGTGTAAGTATACTAGGGTATGTTTCACACGGGTATGTGCAAGGTCCTTGGAGATGATGATTCAGGTTGTTAGCTTACATCCCCAATGCAGTGTTGCAGAGAAGTCTTAGGGATGATGGACCATTGTTGTGTAGTGGTTATAGAGTTTTATTTAATATTAATTTTGAGTTTTGAAACTATTTGTATTTTTCTAAAAACATGTATTTCAGTTCTGAATTTTATTAGTTGATTTTGTGGACGAAATTTTGAGATTCCATTTATTTATTTTTTTGGTTGTATAATGTTTTTAAAATCAGGTAAAGCATTGCAAAACCATTATTCATGATACCCAAGAACTTTTCTATCATATGGGGATATGTAACACCCATATAGACAATACGTGGACCAGATCAGATGCCAATTTTTTATGGTGACCATATTTGGATCATGATAGCTGCACCAAGGATAATACAAATCTTTTTTGAGGATAAAGGTGATGGACTACATTAATTAAACATCCTGTGCATATTTTCAGAGTTGAATAGTATTCTGGGAAATTAATTCTTATATGTAAATTTCCTATGTTATTTACTCTATTATATTATTTTCATCACTCCTAAAATCCACTGAGCTAATCCATTGGGGATTATAACCCATGTTTTTCACCTTATCCACACCACATAGTGGTTCAAACCCACATACTCTATGCAACACCCATAAACTATCAACTCATTCTAGCACCAACCCATAGTATTTCTTTATCATTATAATGATCATCCATGGCAGTCAAAATCATAAAAACATTAAACAATTATAGTTCACTTATAAAGGGTAATATTGGTTATAATACCATAGAACTCAAACTCCTAGATCCATTACTTAAATCCATAACAATATATTCCAGGCCCTGACGTCGATAATTATGACCCAAAATTTTCTTCTAAACCATACAAAATAAAAAGGAAAGCTTGGATCACTTACATAAAATAAGATTTTTTAGGTTTATATTTTTAATGAATTTGGATGAACCACAACATAAAAAATTCAAATGACTTTAAAAGAGCATTTACCCAACATAATTGAGATTTTATTTTTCACATTAATACATCATCATCATCCAAATTACATACCTTATAGATATAAATCATTAAAAATAATTCATTAAAACCTATGAAAATGTAAAGATAAGAAGGGTGTACTCAAAAGATGAGTAAGGGTAAACATAAGCATTAAAAATTGAATGTAGTCAATGATAATAATAGTTCATATGGTTATGATGACATAATCAAAGTGCATGTGGGAGTAATAAAATAACATTACCCATAAAATATGAAAACATTGGAAATGATAGAGTAATTAGAATCAATAATTATGATTCATTTGATATCAATATCAATAATAGAAAATTTATAAACTCATAGAAATCATACATGGAGGTATCTTGGGACAAAATTATACTTTTCATTATTATAAATGGAATAATCAAGAAGTTGACTTCAATACATGTCACTATTTAATTTTTAATTTCCCGAGTACCTATTTATATACCTAATTCATTGAATAAATTTTAGGGACACACCCATCCTTGGTCTATCGTGGAAACACTCAACATTGGTTTATCATGTAACCACCCATAAAATTTCCAAATACAATTTCTAAATTATCACACAAAAAATATTTCATAAAATCATTGATGAAAACAATAAGACCATTAATAACTTGATTAACATGTGGAAAATAAATGGGTTTTATAAAAATTCCTCTAAAACATGATTAAACCATGGAATGTAAATTGGTTCCATAAAGATCTCATTGAAACATGATTAACCCGTGAAAGAAATGGTTTCAATAAAAATATCTCTGAAACATGATTATCCCAGGTAAAATAAATGGGTTTCATAAAAATCTCTTTAAAACACGAATAACACATAAAAAAGAAACTGCTTTCATAATAGTGTCTTTGAAAAATGATTAACCCATAGAAAGGAAATGGGTTCCATAAAAGTATCTTTAAAACATTAATAACCCATGTAAAAGAAATGGGATCAATTAAAGTCTCATTGAAACAATATTAACCCATAGAAAAGAAATGGGTTTCATAATAATTACTTTCAAACATGAATAACCCATGGAAAGGAAATAGGTTTAATAACAATCACTTTGACACATGATTAACCCATGGAAAGGAAATTGCTTCCAGAAAATACTCATTTAGATAATCTTAATCCATTCATAAAATATTGAGGATAGTATAAATACAAAATATTCCTAGAGGAAGATAATTAATAACAAGGTTTGTTGATGATGATTAATGTAAATACCATTAAAAGGTCATTAAAAAATTATTGAGGAAAATAACCTTTAAACATTATAAAGTGTCATATACCACTCTGAATCATATTAATCAGAGTCACGTGAAGGAATAAAGTTTACTAAAACTTAAAATATCTTGAGAATAGGTATATGCCTGATATAACCAGTCAAAATAGCAGTATATACACCATATGAAAATAATTATGTACATAAAACAAAAAGGGATCAATGGAATGGAAATTGAGATGAAACCACTTAAAATTGTGGTTACAGTTTGATAGAAAGTATTAAAAGCAATAATTACCAAATAAAAATTTAAATAATATGAATATTAATTAATTAATGATATATACTATAAATATGGGATTTATATACAACTCACAAAATAAATAAGTTTTGAATATGACATAAATCTTACATAAATAAAAGTGCGAAAAAAATCCCCCGTAAAAATATCATATAATTGGAGTGAGAATAAATAAATGAAGTTATTATGTGTGAAATAAATAAAATACAAATAATTAATGTGTATGTTTACTATAAATCAATTAGAGTTCATTGCACACATATTCTTGGTATAAAAAAACCAATGATATAGAAGTTTAACCCAATGAATGGAAATTGAGTTTTGAAACCCCATACCTTGTGTTTGATTTGTCATCATTGTCCACTATCATAATAAATCATAATTTTTTTAATTATTTACTTCCTTAATAACCTCTTGTTAGTTTATTATTACTTTTATTTCACATAATAAAATGTTATATACAATTACTTAATCAATAGTGTTTATGTGAGATGTTTTGACCATATTTAGATTATGTGATAGAACATACATTGATAGGTAAAATATAGTCAATAAAATAATTATTTAAACATATAATGTGTAATAAATTGAAATAATTATCATATTTTTACATAAATTACACTTTTTTAATATTATAGTAAATATGGTTATGAAATGTTAACCAACATTACGATCATGGAGACTATAGGTCGTATGTAAGCATGAGCAACATTATCATTTTTCAATCAGCATTATTGAAAGAAGGTAAGTATTTTTTATCACTAAATAATAAATAACATATTATTTAATTATATAAACTTATATATATCATTCTTTTGATGTGGTGAAGAAAAAGGTAGAATCACATTGTATTAAGGAGGCGGTAGTCCACACATCAATGAACGACATTATCACTTTTTCAATTTGTGGATTGGAAAGAATAAAATGATATTTCATATGAAAATATAAACAATTATTCCATTAATATAACAAATATATAATTTATATCATGTATTTTTATTAAATCCATTCTTTCATTATTTAATGTATAGTGTGAATGAATCACATCGCTTTAAGGAGGCGGTAGTCCACATGTCCACAAACAATGTAATTGTATTCCCACAAAATAGAATGTATGATGATATATGTTAAATAATAATTCAATTAGTATTAATTAAATATATATATTATATATATCTTATAAAAAATTATGTCCATAATTATTCTCAACCATAAGAGGTGGTAAAGAAAAAATAAAGGTCTATGTATCATGAGGCGACAATTTACTATCTACACGAAGGGTGATTTTCTTACACATCTTATGGAATCCCGTCTAGCTGTTGGTATGAAAAAAAAAAAAAAAATAAAAATACAAGATTCAGTATTATAATATTATTCTATATTCATGGAATAATAATAATTGAATGGGTGGATAATGAAATATCATAAAAGTTCTTATTAGACATTGTTGCCTCTTCTTTGGATAAATCTTTTTTGATATCACCAAAGGACTTCCTAGGTTTTATTTCTACCCAGAATGGGGCCTCTAGAATGATAGGATGGATTTGCGGAGATTTCTTGTTAGATTTTGGATGAGAAAAATGGCTTGAGGGGTGTTAATAAGTGGGGAGGGTGAGTGCCTTTTTATATTTGAGATGGAGTGGAATTCATGAAAATATAAAAAGGTAAACACTATTGGGAGATCTCTTATACATCATGCACACCCAATAATGAACCAAATTAGAGATAAGTGGTGTAATGCCTTGGCCCCAGAATCCCAAAGCCGGTGCATTATTTTAATACATTGGAATGATTACAAGGAATTAAGTCTCAAAGGACCGATCCGTGTAGTAGTCATGGAAAATAGATTACATACATGAACATTACATTAAACATTAAAAAATAAAACAAAAAATAAATAATCGGTTGATAAATCCATTATTCCACAAGATTAACCACTCATATCATACACAATACATTTCTTGGAATCATGGGAAAACAAAACATAAGAAAGGCATGAGCTCAGATGCTCAGTAACAGTAAATAATTTAGCGGAAGCTATAAACATTCAAGGAAATATGTTTAATAAAAACAAAATTATTTTAAATATAAAAATGAACATTATATGGAGAATATAAAGTATACATTACCAAATAAACATGCACATGGATATTCAACTAGTCGAATAATCACATGTAATAATTAATTTCATAATGAGGGAATGCCTAACACTAGAAATCATTACAACATAGTCAAGGCCTAGTTCCAAGACTACAATTTTTTTTCAAGGCATTATTCAAAAACACCTGTTTGTCTCATGATACCTACCGTTGCATCGAGGGGATATATCGGGCCCTACCCGTCACATACTATGTCCACTGCATTTCCCATATGAAAATGTTGAAACATAACCTAAACATTCATATTAAATCTAGCATACGAAATGTCAATAATTCAACCATAAACAAAGAAGGGTATACAAATAGCATATCCATAGTCAAACATATCATAACTCATTCGATAAAATACAGTGGATTATATTATAATAAATCAACCTTAATCAAGAATAATATACATTAATGAATGTTGACATAGTTGAAAATGATCAATAAAACCATCTGAGAGAAATATCCTTTTTTGTGAAAACATTTAAAAGTTACACATTTATAAATGATGTCATCTAAACAAGATTTTTTAATCTAAGGTTCCCATAAAACTATTAAACTTTTTAATTTAATTAATTTTTTTAAAACAATCATGTCCAAATAAATAAATCTTGAAAACCATTTTGAAAACATGGACATTAATGAGAAATATTTTGATGAATAAATATTTAAAACATTTAAAATTATATTGTAGTTAAATAGTACCTTAAGAGAATCATATCAAAATTCCTTTTATGAAACATGGACATGAATATTAAATATATCCTAAAAAATACTTACACATAAACAATCACGGATAATAATGAGATTGAAGAATTTACCCTTACCTTGCACTTTCCATTGGTCAAAGGTACACTTAACCTCCTGTAAAATGACCATAGTATGTTACTAAATTATAACAGAACCATAGTAAAATTTATTATATAATACATGATTCATTTATTACTTTATACTTCCCATTTAATAATGATTTCCATGCTAAATTAACATTTCGGGTAATAATCGCTTTCTTTATCGTACATGTTTTAACTTGATATTCTTCATCGTATCATTTAGATCATGATTTAAATAATTCCAAAATATAAAAAATTATTTATATATAATATATATTTAGAATATAAATATGTTTAATAGATAGATATATGAAATTTAAAACACCATTTATGGAGACAGTAGGCCGTACATACGGGTATATTCTGTTTCCATTTTCATATTGTTTTAAACGGAAGTAAGTGACTAAAATACGTGTAAGTACATACATACATACATAAATATATATATATATATCCAGTTGCATTATTATGTCATATTTTACATAATTATTAATAATATATATTTTTATATTCATATTTGAATGGTGAACCAGGAAATGAATCTCATCGCGTCGTGGAGACGGTAAGCCATACATACACACAAGCAACCAGATCATTTGCATAATGATTAAAAAGGCTAGGAATTGGAAGGTATATTAATTGTAAAGAAAAATTATCATGTTGTTTTCATTATTTATATACATATTACTCATCATTATATCCATCTAAATAACATAGTATTGAATAACAAATTACACCACGATGTGGAGATGATAAGCCGTACATAGGCACAATTGGTGACATTATCATTCATAGGATAGACAAAATAACGAGTAGGGTTATACCATATTTATAATAACATAAAAATATGTATAAGGTACTGGAGTTATTATTTTCAAATGGAAATAACAAATAAAGATAATGTGGAAGAAGAAACGAACTTTGAAAGAGGTGATAAAATAATTACCACTTTTTGGGTGTTTCCTTTTGATTTGAACCAAAAGGCTTCATAGGCTGGCTTTATGCTCATGGTAAGTCCTCTAGGATTAATTGACGGATGTTGGGAGATGATTAGGGAAGGTATTGTCAAACTAAATGGCTTTGGAGGTTTTATTTTGAGATAAGGGGAAGTACCCTTTTATAAGAGAGGAGAGAGTCACTTTAGGAAAAGTATGAATGATTTTTATATTATAAAATCATTATCAGTTTCCTATGGATCCAAATTTATTTTTTTGAAGATAAGGTAAGGATGTATTAAAATCCTCTAAACCAATAGGGTTTAGACAAGTTTAGGTCACCATATTAACCTATCTTATAGATTTAACTCTTATTAAAATAGTTTATCTTTTACCATGTCATCTTGTATTATTATAATAAATGGTTAAAAATATATAATAAAATGACAAGAGAACACCATGTGGTTTATTAATGACATATTTATCATTATATAAGTCCTTTAGACCAAGCATATAATTTTAGGAATATAATATGATTTAATAATATAGTATTTGTTTTAAAAACTCATTTATGTCAATTTTGACACTATTTAGTATTTGGTTTTTTTGAAAGTCATAAAATCACGATTAATTAGAAAAAAATTCAATTAATCAACCCTAACATGTGATATTAATCTATAAAATTCGTATATGACATCAAAATCCTCGATTTACATTTATTTTTTTATTTATAATATCAATTATTTTTATAATTCATTGATAAAGTAATTACTACATCATCTGTTTTTCATAAATAAATTTAATTAGATAATATCTAAAAATAATAAATAAAATAACATTATGTAGGAAATATTTTAACATTTCAAATGAATATTTATTATTGAATTTATCATATGTATAACCCTATATTAAAAATTGATTAGTTATTAAACATTGAATTTAACACTTTTAACTCTTTATTAAATAAAATAATAATAAATGTCCAAATCTAATAAAAGTGGAACCAAAGCATCATATGTTATGACTATGGTTGGTTTTGTTCGAAATAAATTTATCCAATAGAATTATGACTTGTGTTAGGGTAATTATTATACCATTTTTTCCTTTAATTTCCCTATTTAATTTTAACTATGGTAAATAAATGTCAAAAGATACTATTCACCAAAAATTATATTCATCTTATTGATCCAAATTTTACTTACTGATGTCAATCGTGTCTCTAGGATTTTAGTTATTCATTTCACAGAAGCAGTAATATTATGTTTTATGCAAATATTCATATGTTCCTAGAAGGTGGGTAAAAGACGTTAAAAAAGTTCAATAAAATTTTATACATCTACTTTTATAATAAAATGACTCCAATGAATTACCATGAACTTACATACGTATTATATATCTATTATTACATAAAAAAAATTAAATAAAATAAATAATTATTTAAATAAAAATTCAGTTTTAAACAATAACGCAGTGTTTTTCTCTATTCACTAAAAATTGGACGTTTTCAGAAAAATACCAAAAAATCACCCAAATATAATTTTGATATTCCTGGTTCAAATTTGAATTCTATTTTACTAAATTAAAAATGTATATGTTTCATTAGTTAATTTAAAATTAATTCCCGTTGAAAAACCAAAAAGTGGACTATTTAAAAACTAAAAACTATCAAAAGATTGACATATGTTTATGTCAAATTTAATGTGAAATTACTTATAATGACCTAAATTGTATTAAAGGATAAAAATATATTATAATTATACTTCCAAACCCTTAAAATTTAAAATTTTACACTATAAAATATTTTGATTAAAAATGTTATTTTTCAATTAAAATTTAGTATTTTTCACTATTCACCCAAATATGAAAGTTACTTGAAAAAAAATGTATCGAAACTAAATTTATTTTTCCCTATTTTAAAGAAGAAGATAATTTTTTCAAATTTAATATATAAAATTTTCCAATATTGGTTTTAAAAATGCTTCTCCATTAAAAGGCTATAAAATTGTACTTTCTGAAAAATGCATCCTTTATATGAAAAATTGATTTTTTCTTATATTATGTATAAGAAATAGTTAAAATGGATTTCAAAATTATATCAATTATATAAAATTCATAATTAGTTTCATACTATTCATAACTGCTTTTTGAACAGCTAGTTTGGTAAGTCATGGTGTGCTCGAACTCGGTATTGTCTGTAGTGCAATTTATTAAATTACATTGAAGATATAGTTTACCATGAAATATGTGGATGTTACATTATTGCCTCCTTCAATAAATTGTGTCCTTGAAATTTTAAATTGTTCTTCAAAAATAAATGGTTAAAAATAGGTAAATACCTTTGTCCAAAACCCACATCGAAAACTGGGTTAATGATATTTAGTCTTAATAAGAGGGAAAGAGAAATGAAAAAGTCACCACCAAATTATTATCTTGATTAGGAGAACATTGGTGGAAAATCTAGACACATAATTAGAGGAAAAACATAAATATTTATAGGGAGTTTTTGAGGTCATTAATCAGAATAAACTTTAAAATTGATGGCCTCAAATCCATCAATCTATGATAATTTAAAATATCATCGGTTCAACAAAACATAACACATTTTTGGTATTAATATCACTTACCTAATGTTTAAGAATTAATTTATTCATATAATAACTAGAAAAAAAATATACTTAACAAGTAGTATTTAATTCTTTAACTAATACCTACCACAAACTCATCTTTCACTCCAAAAGATAATAGAATCGAAAAATATTCTATTTATCCTAATCGTATATGCTTCCAAAAATAACAAATTAATATTTCATTTTTCAGTATATTTAAAATACTACCTTAT
The DNA here is from genome assembly GCA_963277665.1 of Viscum album. Taxonomy (NCBI): domain Eukaryota; kingdom Viridiplantae; phylum Streptophyta; class Magnoliopsida; order Santalales; family Viscaceae; genus Viscum; species Viscum album. Next base: position 677,018,718 of record OY728128.1, on the reverse strand, counting down.
ACAAACTAGGAAATTACATACGCCTGTGGTAGGTGATGCATCCTTTTCGCCCTTCAGTTGCAGGTTCAAGTCTCACAGCCTTGCTGGACGTGACGAGTTATCATCAGACCTCCAGGTTTTCTTTTTTATAAAAAACAAAAAATAATATTAAGAAATTATTTAACCTTAACAATAGTATCCGATGTCAATCTTTATCAATTAAAAAATTTAGACTTATCCAAAATACATCTTTTCAAAATCAAAGTCTTAAATATAAACAAAAGTTAAACACAATGATGATATTTTTTTCCACATAATAACATGTGAATAACTTCATCATTTATTATTTTAAACAATATAACACCGTAAATTATCATAAAAACATATTGATTAGAATATTTCTCCCATATTCCTTATATAGTACTTGATATAATCCTTATATCCAAAAATGTTGTAAACTCCAAAAATAATGTACTAAACAAACAATTAATTAGTTTCAAAGTAGTTAAGAATATCAAAAATAATTTATCCAAATAAATCATATCTTATTCCAAAATCACTACCTTAGTATCAGAACCAAATTAAGTTTCATCTTTCCTACAACCATGTATTTTCCAAAAAGTTTAATATGATATTGAGTCACTTTTCTTAGAACTAAATAATCTCAAATCTACAATGAAATAGCACTATAGTAAAATCCTTATTTATTTATATAATTCTTATAACCAGTGCATCAATTTTAAAACACTCAAATGAAATAATTCTTTAATAAAAACATTATAACACTAGTCATTTCTCTTCATCGGTGGTATTATCATAACTTGATTATTGTCCAATAGCATCATTTGGGGTATAGTCTGATGAATTATACATTGATTGTGTAGTGTCCCAAATCCATGCCGATGGAGCATTGTACATTTGAATCCATTTTCTTACCCTTGAAATCACTTACATTGTGTCCTTTTTCTCCATACTTATTAAAAAATCCCATTCCCTTCAATCATTTACCAAGGTTACTCTTTCTATAGGTATCGTATATGGAATAATCCTTCTTTCCCATCTTCCTTTTATCTATATTTCTCTCTACCACCCTTTTCTTATCTTTATTCCCTTAAAAGCCATAGGTCTATGAAAAATAATTACTTGTCTTATTAACACATGATGTGATTTCTTTTTATGATTAGAATATGTGGGAGACTATTTCCCTTCTAAATGTTGGCATAATACCATTATTTATTTGATCCTTCTTACTCTTTGAATCATGCGTATTGTTGGAGTTCTCATTCCTCCTACTGGGTGACATTTCTAAATAATGTCATACCCTAGATTTGTTTATAAATCACAATTCATAATTCCAAACATTTAATATACATAATGTAAATTAAAAAGTTTATGCAGATAATATATAATCATATTTTTTTTAATGAGGATGTATTTACTCTGAAATCATTAATAATGGATTGTAATGAAAATGTGAATTATCTTAAGTGTATCCCCTATGAGTGTCATAACAAAGAGTGCATCAAGGCCCATTGATGTGTACCAAGATACCTCGGGTCATTCCGGAAACTCCTTGTCGGATTTTCACTCCTAGGTACATCTGTGCCAGAGAAGCCTCTACCTTCTCATTTCCAGATAGAAGTGTATTGCATAGAAAATAAAAAAAATCTCTACATTACAAAAATTATAGGATGTTCTTCTATACTAATCCTCAAGGTCTATCTTAGGGTAATGTTCTCTAATCAGAGTTTTTCTATATCTAATGTCCAAGGTTTTTACTATAATTTTTTTGGTACCATCTGTAACACCCCGACCCCAGAAGCCCATAGTTGGTGAATTATTTTAATAAATTGGAATGATTAAAAGGAATCATGTCCCTAATGACCGATCAGTTTAGTAGTATTGGTAAATAGATTACAGACATGAACATTACATTACAAAATCAAACATAAAACACAACATAAATAATCCATATGGAAAACCATTATTCCTCTAGCTTAACCGTATATATCAAAAATAATACACTTCTTATAATCCTGTGAAAACAAAACATAAGAAATGAGTGAGCTCAGATTCTTTGTAAGGCTAAATAATTTAAGGGAAGCTATAAAATTTTAAGGAAGGATGTGTAATAAAAAAACGGCCTTTTAAACATAAAATTGAACATAATATGGGTAAAATAAATCAAACATTACCATATAAACATGAACATGGATATTATACAAGTCGAATAATCACATGTAATAATTAATTTCATAATGGGGAATGCCTAACACCGGAGATCATTACCACATAGTCATGGCCTCTTGCCAATATAAAAAAATTTGCAAGGCCTTATTCCAAGACACCAGTTTTTCTCATGATACCTACCAATGCATAGAGGGGCTATAGAGGGACCCACCCGTCACTTACTAAGTCCCTTACATTCTTTATATGAAAGTGTTGAAAAATAACATAAACATTTGAATTAAAACTAGAATACGAAATGTCAATACTTCAACCATAAAAAATGAAGGGTATATTAATATCACATCTACAGTCAAACATATAATAACTCATTTGATCTAATATGGATGAATTTATTATAGCAAATCATCCTTAATCAATAAGACTACCCAGTAATGAATGTTGAAAAAGATGAAAATGATCAGTAATACTTTTTGAGGGAAATATCCCTTTTTGTGAAATCATTTGAAAGTCACACATTTATAATGGAAGTAATTTTAAATTTATTTTTGAATAAGTGTGTCCCATACCACATTTTAACTTTTGAAATGAATTAACATTTTAAAACAATAATTTCCATATAAATAAATCCTTAAAACCCATTTGAAAACATGGACATTAAGGAGAATGATTTAGAAGAATAAATATTTAAAAATTTTAAAATGATGTTTTAATCAATGAGTACCTAAAAAATATTTTCAAAATGTGTTCTATGAAACATTGAAATGGTTGATATATATGTCCAATAAAATACATACACATAAACAATCTTGGATAATAATGAAATTAAGGAATTAACCCTTACCTTGCACTTTCCTTTGGTCAAGTATACATTTAACCTCTTGTATAATGACCATAGATTGTTATTATATTTTACAAGAACCATATTAATATTTATTATATCATAGAAGATGAATTTATGACTTTATACTACCCATTTAATAATGATTTCCTTGTTAAATTAACCTTTCAGTTAGTAATCGCTTTCTTTATCGTACGTGTTTTTACTTGTTATTCCTGATCATTTAATTTATATCATGATTTAAAACATCAAATATATAAAACATGATTTATATATAATATATATTTATAATATAAATATGCATAATCAATCGATATATGAAATGGAAAACACTGTTTATGTAGATGGTAGGCCGTACGTACGCATAAAGGTTGTTTCCGTTTCTGTATCGTATTGAACGGAAGTAAGAGAATAAGATATATGTAACAAAATACAAACATAAATACATAAATATATACAATATCATTATTATGTTAAATATTAAATAATTATTAATAATATATATTTTTATAATCATCGTTGAATGGTGAACCAGGAAATGAATCTCATCGCGTCGTGGAGACGGTAAGTCGTACGTACACACGTGTGACAATATCATTTCCTTAATGATTAAAAGATGTGGAAAATTATGGTATATTAATTATAAAAATAAATTTTCATGTTATTTTCATTATTTATATTCATTTTACTCATCATTTTATCCCTCAAAATAACATAGTGTTGAATATAAATTTAAACTATGACATGGAGACAGTAAGCCATACATACTCAAGCATGGTGACACTATCATTCATAAGACGGATAGAATAATGAGTTTGGTTGTACCATATTTATAATTACATTACAGTATGTATATGGTACCTGAGTTATTATTATCGTATGGAAATAACAAAGAAAGGGAATGCAGAAGAATAAAAGAACATTGAATGAGGTGATAAAATAATTACCTCTTCTTTGGGTGTTTTCATTGGATTTTAACAAAATGGCTCATTAGTATGGATTTATGTTCAAGGGAAGTCCTCTATGTTGAAGTGAGGGAAGTTGGGAGGAGATTTGTGCAGGGGTTGGCCGATCCAAATGCATTGGATGTGTGATTGGGATAGAAGGGGAAGTACCCTTTTATAAGAGAGTTGAGGGTCTCTATATGAAATGTTTGTAATAGTTTTTTATTATAAAACTATTTTTGATTTTTAATGGTTCCAAATAGATTAATTTTGAATCTAAGATGGTGTAGGGTAGAAATACTCCCAACCAATAGGTTTTGGACTTGTTTAGGTCACCATATAAACCATATCATTTACATTCAACTCTGAATTAAATAGTTTATATTTTACGATTTCATCTTGTATTATTATAATAAATGGTTAATAAACATACTATAAAAACCCAAACGAACCCCAAGTGGTTAATTAATGACCTATTTATCATTATATAAGTCCTTTTTCCAATTCTTTGATTTTTAGGAATATTATATCATTTAATAATATAGTATTTGTTTAAAAAACTCATTTATGTCAATTTTAACACTATTTAGTATTTGGTTTTTGTAAAAGTCATAACAAAATGATTACCTCGAACATAATTTATTTAATCAACCCTAATATGTCATATTAATCTATAAAATTCATGGATGGCATCAAAATCCCCAATTTAAATTTATTTTTATATTTATAAAATCAAATAATTTAAACTTTTATTGATAATTTAATTTCTCCATCATCATTGTGTCATAAATAAATTTAATTATTTAATCTCTAAAAATTATAAATAAAATAAAATTATATAGGAAGTAGTTTTAGATTTCTATTGAATATATATAGATGAATTGTTCTTATGTATAACCATATATGAAAAATGGTTTAGTTGTTAAACATTGCATTTAATACTTTTAACTCTTCTTTAAATAAAATAATAATAAATGTCCTAATCTAATGAAATTGGATCAAAAGGGTAATTTTTATTCCTATGGTTGGTTTTGGTCGAAATACAGATATCCAATAGAAATTGGACATGTTCTAGGGTAATTATAATATAATTTTTACCTTTAATTACCCAATTTACTTTTAACCATGGTAAATAAAAGTCAAAGAATACTATTCATAAAAAATTATTTTTATTTTATTGAACCACATTTTACATACTGATGTCAATAATGTCTCTCAGATTTTAGAAATTCAATTCATAGATGTAGTAAAATTACTTTCTATGCAAATTTTAAATTGTGCCTTGAAGGTGGGTAAATGAATTTAAAATCTTCAATAAAATTTTGTACCTCTAATTTTATTATAAAATGACTCTAATGAGTTACATTGAACATATATATGTATTATATATCTATTTGGTATTAAAAAAAATAAATAAATAAAAATATTAATTAAATAAAAAGTTGGTTTTAAACAATAATGCAGTGTTTTTCACTATTTATAAAAAATTTCAAGTTTTAAAAAATATACCAAAAATTCAACATAAGATAATTTTGATATTATGAATTAAAAAATGAATTCTATTTTAACAAATTAAAACTATATAAGTTGAAATAATTAATTTAAAATTAATTCCCATTGTCAAAACCAAAAAGGCGTGTTTTTTAAAAAGTTAAAACTATCAAAAGATTGAAATGTGTTTATGTCAAATTTAAATGTGAAATTACTTATAATGACCTAAATTGTATTAAATGATAAAAATACAATCTAATTATACTTCCAAACCAATCAAATTTATAATTTAACAATATAAATTATTTTGATTAAAAATGTTTTTTTCAATTAAAATTTAGTATTTTTCAATATTCACCAAAATATGAAAGGTATCAAAAAAACAATAAAAATTTATCAAAAATAAATTTTTATATCTTAGTTCTAAAGAATAAATTTATTTTTTCAAATTGAATATATAAAACCATCAATTATTTTAATTTATAAAGGGTTATCCATTCAAAAGTGGTAAAATAGATTTTTCTAAACAATATTTCGCTTATCTAAGAAATTGAATTTTTTCTAATATTATGTTTAAAAAACATAATATGGATTCCAAAATTATATGGATAATATAAAATACAAAATAAAGTTAGTATTATTCATAATTACTTTTTGAATGGCTATTTTTGGTATGTCAGGGTGCGTTCGAACTCTGTGTTGTGTGTAGCGCATGTTAGTAAATTACTTTGAAGTGATAACGTACTACAAAATATTGGCGTTTTACAAGTAGTTATATGGTAGAATAATGTCCATAAAATCGGGTTTTTACATGTTTCTTTATATTTTGACCACATAAGATTCTAGTGTACCCACTACGTAAACACATTTTTTTACCTCAATCATTGTACTTGATTTTAATTTCATTCACTTATATTTTTGGAAAACAAATAAGTTGACCATAATATTAATAATAAATCATTATTATTCCAAATAAGGAATCAATTTTTATATATTCTAGTCATATAACTAGAACAGATTAATTTAAAATTAATCCCACAGATGGTACGAAACATCAGTTTTTTAAAGATAAAAGTATAAGTGTTGTAAATTTTTTTATATCTCATTTCAATGAGAAATTAATTACGATTAAATAAATTAGTTAAAATGATATAAAATTGATTTAATTATTCTTGAATACCAATTAAAAATATTATTTAACTCTATATATTATTTGGTTAAAAAATAAATTTTCAATTAAGATTCGTTGTCATTCATTATTCATCACAATATGAATGTTCTCAGATAATACCAAAAATGAACCAAACGTAAAATTTGATAATAAAATTTCTAAAATGAAGTTATTTTTTTTTTCAAATAAAAAATATTAATTTGTAAAAATTTATTCTTTAAATAATACCTCCATTAAATTGCTATAAATGTGCCTTTAACAATATACAAATTTTCAGCTCAAAATTTGATTTATTATTATTCTAAACCTATAAAAGTTTTTGGATTAATTAAAGAATATTTTTTTCAATATATAACATACAATTTTAATTAGTATATGTTAATAATAGTTCTTAATTTATTTTATTCATATAAAACACCTTTCCGGTGATAAAAATTTATTTTTATATAACAAAACCTTTATATTAAATTTATTTTTATTTTTATTTCTATGTAATTATTCATCAAATAATTAATTATATAAACTAGTGTAAACCATATACTCATAATTTAGTTAATAATATTCCATTCCAATGAGTAGGTTATAATAAATTATAAATTATTAATATTTTATTGTTCTTTTTTAATAAAAGGTCATTCTTGTATCACTTGTTATCAAAGAGACTCATCATTACATGCTACACAAAATAAACTTACTATTTCATAGTGTATGATAAAACATCCATTGTGTGTAAAATTAGCTATTAAGGAATTTAATTTCTTTAAAAGAATATATTTATTAAAATCTCGAGAAGCTAAATCATACCCACCTAAAAATGAAACATTCATTCCAAACTTATCATAGATATCAATGGATTAAAATTATTAGAATTAAATTATTCATATATACATCAAAAAAATGGTTAATAAAAATCCTATTAAAAATTAAATTTTTGAAACCTAATGTTCAACAAAAGTTTCTCATAACTAGAATTCCGTATGGGGGAACATAGGTATGGGTGGAGGAAAAGTATAAATATATATAGTTATTGGTTGAGGTCATTTATCATAATAAAGTGAATGATCAATGTAAAGTTAAAGGCCAAAAAAACATTAATAGGTCATGATCAAACATGCCATAGATTCATCAGAATTTATGGTACTAGGATAATACATTTGTTTCAATATCATTTTCCTATAGTTATAAATTTCTCTTTCCATAATGAACTATATATAAAAAATAAATATTATTAATTTATGATTAAAATTTAATACTTTAGTCAATTTCAACTAAAAGTACATCATTTTCCACTAAATAAAGAGTACTTGAGAAAAATTCTTAACAACTAAATCAATGATATAAACTATTAAATATAACATAACCATAAAAGGGTAAATCTAGATATTCCAATTTCTTATAAACCTTAAATAAAACCCAAATGGTTAGAACAGAGTAAGATAATTTCCAAAATGAATAAACCTTCCTAAAAAATTAATATTCAAAATTCAATAGGAATACCCAGAGGAAAAAATAAATCCTTATATAAACCTATGTCCCAAATAACCTCAATAACCTCAAAATAAATTTGATTTTAACATCATCGTTTATCTCATAACTTCAATATATCAATCCAACATAAGATGACATTCATTTGAAGTAATATATGCCACTTAGTCACCAGATCACCGTTCAATCATGGGTTTATCTATAATATAATACATGAGTTTCCATAATTATATCAATATACAAGATCATATAAACAATAAAAATTATAATCACATTAGAATTTATTACTGAGAAAATTAATGAAATTAATAATAATAAATCAATATTTTACAAATACTTCAAACTAATAAAATGACTCATAAAATGTCACTAATATCATCAAAACTTTTTACTACTTAAAACCCATAAAATATGTGTTTTTGAATATGGACATATGATATTTCTTAATCATATAGACCTATTATGGTATCCATAACTATGGATTTAACCTCGCAATAAATCATCATAATCTAAAAAGTTAACTAAAATCATCTTTGATACCAACTATAATATAATCAAACATGCACTCAAAATTACTATGCTACAATCCATACATTTATATTCCTAAATTTTATACAGAGAAGTTAGACCCAAAATTTTTATCTAAACCATACAAAATCAAAATGAATACATGGATCTCATTCATACTAGACGAAATTTTAGGTTTATAGTTTTAGGGAATTATGAAAGACCCCTACATCAAACATTCACATGATTTTAAAAGAGAATTTCTCGCACATAACCCAATTTTTTTATTTTACACATCAAGACATCATCATAATAAATATAAAATCCTATATATACATAAATAATTAAATATAATTCTTTAAAACAAGAGTAAAATGAAACATATGATGGATGATATTAGATGCTCAGTAAAAGTGAACATAATTATTAAAAATTTAATGTCATCAATGTGAATAAGAGTGAATAAGGGCATGGTGACATAATCAGTGTTCATGAGAGAGTCATAAGAGTTCTCATACTCATCAAATATGAAAACATGGAAATGAAAAGAGTCATTAGATTCAATAATAATGAGTTATGTGATATCAATATCAATCATTAGAAATACTATAAAACCATAGAAATTAAACATAAAGTGATCATGGAGCATAATTATATTTTTCATTCTTATAAATTGAATAACCATCCAGTTGACTTCCATATTGGTATCTCTTACAAATGGTATATTCATACAGCCAAATTCCACATGCAATGCATTGGAGGGATATCACGGACCCACCCATCCTTAGTTAATCACAGAACTACCCGTCATTATTTTATCACGTAACCACCCATAAAATTTCCATGTACCATTGAAAAAACACACAAATAAAATCATGAATAAACTAATATGGGAAAACAATAACCCCTTCAATAACTTGATTAACCTATGGAAAATAAATAAGTTCTGCAACAATCTTTTTGAAACATTATTAACCAATTGAAAAGAAAATGGTTCTATATAAATCTCTTAGAAACAAGACTATCATATGGAAAAAAATGGGTTAAATAAAAATATCTTTGAAACATGATTACCCCATTGAAAATAAATGGGTTACAAAAAAATCTCTTTGAACAAAGATTAACCCATGGAAAAGAAATAAGCTCCATAAAATCATCTTTGAAAAAAGATTAACCAATGGAATGAAAATGGGATTCATAATAGTCAATCTAAAACATGAATAACCCATTGAAAATAAATGGTTTCAATACCAATATCTTTAAAATGTGATTAACCCATGGAATAAAAATGGGTTCCATAAAAATCTATTAGAATCAGGAATTCCCCTAGGAAATTAAGTCGGTTCAATGTCTATCTTTTGAAAATGATTAACCCATGGGAATGAAATGGGTTTTATAATAATATCTTTGAAACAATTTTAGTCCATTCATAAAAAAATGAGTATTGTATAAATAAAAAATATCCCTAGTGGAGTATAATTAACATCATGTTTTTGATGTTGTTTAATGGAAATGGGAAGTAGAAACACCCAAAAATATAAGTATGTTGTTCATATGATTTATGTCTCGCATAAAAAAATTGAGACTAGAAACCCCCTACAAAGATAGTATCATTAGATTTAGAATAAATAAATTAAGTAATTATGTGTGAAAAATATAAATCCACCAAATTTTTTAAAAATTAATGTAAAACAATAATAGTACATTTCACAAATATTCATGGCATAACATAACCAATGTATTAGGCGTTTATCTAAAGGAATTGAAATTGCATTAAGAAATCCCTTTCCTTGAGTCCAATTTGTCAGGCTTGTGATCTATATTCCTGAATAATAAAATTATGTTAATAATATACAAAATTTATTAAAATTTACAATATCATAATTACATTTATTTCACTATAAACATGTTATATAAAATTATATAATCAATAATGTTTATGTTAGATGTGTTGAACCTATTCAGCTTACGTGACAAAACTGAGTATTAGAGGCCGACTGTGGTAAATGAGTTCATTTTTTAAACATCTCAGTAAAAATTAGCATGAAATAATTATCACATTTTTCTATTAATTATATCTTTAATATCATACTTGAATGATTGTAATTAAAAATGAACCAATGTTATGATTATAGAGATGGTCCATTGTCCGTGCGTATGAGTAACATTATCAATTTTCAATGATCATTATGGGAAGAAGGTAAGTAATTTTTTTCTTTTAATAATGGAAATTATATAATAAATACCAAATTATTTAAATATATATACATGTATATATATTTATTTCTCTTTGGTGATGAAAAATAAATAATCACATCGCTTTGAGGAGGTGATAGTCCACACGTCCACATACAACTTTATCACTTTTTCTGTGTGTGAAATGGAAAAAAGAAAATGATTTATTATATTACTAGATATATAATTATGTCATTAATATAATTAATATTTCATTGATATCATTTTTTTAAAATCCATCCATAATACATTTCATGTAATCTGTGAAAGAAGAAGATCGCTTTGCGGATGTTGTAGTCCATATATCAACAAACGTTGTTATCATATTCTCATATAATCGAAAGAATTAATTTATATTTTATATAATAATTCCATAAGATTTAATAAATTTTAAAATTTACATATATCATATAAAAATATTTTGTACATCACAATTCCCTACCATAATAGGTGGTAAGGGAAAAACGAACGACATCGTTTTGTGAGGTGGTATTTCGATGTACACACAAACAGTGATTTTGTTACCAATTTGATTGAAGTGTGAACAGGTTTAGGTAAAAATGATAATGTAAAAAAATATGATTTTTTTAGTTTAATAATGTTTTTATATATTCATGTAATAATAGTAATTTAAGTGGCAAGAATTAAAGAGAAAAAGAGTTCTTGTTGAAGATTGTTACCACTTCTTCGGGTACCTCTTTTTAGTTTTCACCAAAGGACTTCTATGGTTTGAATTATGACCTACATTAGGATTATAGGATGATTTTATTTATTTGGAATCTTATTATTTATGGTGTTTGATGATTGAAATATATTTATAGGTGTGAATAAGTGGGAAGGGTGAGTTTCTTTTTAAAGTGGAGAAATGTTGACAATATTGTAAATATAAAAAGTTAAACACTATTGGGAGGTCTCCCCTAAGTCATGTGACTGAATTACTGAAATAATACGACAAAATAGTTGATATGATCGAATAATGGCTATAAAATGGGTATGAAAGATTTTCTAGGTCATTTTACCATTTAACATTATTGTTTAACCATTAATTAAACAAATTTGATTACATTAATTGCAGTAATTAATTTTAATTTATATCACTAATAATTTTTGTAAGAAAATATTTTTCCTTTATTAAAATGTTTAATGTATTCTGATTCTAATTACTTTTTCCACCTTCTAAATTCCAATCATATAAGGGTCAGAAATTAATCTAAAATTGATCTCATTTATGGGACGAGACAACAATTTTTTGAAAGAGAAATGTTCAAAAGTATGGAATGTTTTTATATTCAATTTAAATATAAAAATGATTAAAATGGATTATTTTTTTTAAACTGATATAAAATTAATCTAATTATATTTTAAACTTTCTTAAAAATATAATTTATGACTATACTTTATTTAGATAAAAAATTAGTGTTTAAATAAAAATCAGTGTTATTCACATTTCATCAAAACATGAATGTTCTAAAAAAAACAAAAAATTAACCCAAAGTGAAATTTAAAATTAAAATTAATAAAATTAGGTTTAATTTTAAAATAAATATTGAAAATTGTTAAAATTTATTTTTGAGAAAATTATTCCATTAAATGGAGGGAAAACTAGCTTTCAAAAATTTACAGCTTTTATTTATAAAATTCTATCTATTTTTATCATAATCCTATCAAAATTTTTGTTCAATTTAAAAAATTATATATATATATATATATTAATATATAAAATATAAATTTCATTAATATAATTAAATAATACTTACTAATTTAATTTTCTAATATAAAATTTCATTCTATTATAAAAATAGATTTTTATTAAACTTATACTTTAAATTCAATTTATTTTTATATTCAATTCTAATTAATTGGATACCAAATAATTAATTATATAAACATGATTAAAAAATATATTAATAATTTATTTAGTCATATTCAGTCACCCTATTCAAATGGCTATGAAATAAATAACAGAAAAATATTAATATTATATTGGTGTTATATAAATCTCGGTCCTGCGTGTAACACTTTTTTATCTAGGTGAGTCAATGTTAATTACATCCCATGGTAAACATGGCATTGTGTTCAATTCAAGATAAAAGTTAAATTTCTTATAGAACATGCTATCAAAAAATTTATATTAATTTTAAATAAGATATTTCATAAAATAATGGGATGAGACATGGGTTCCAAGAATATGTTGTTAATTTTACCTATCAAACAGACAAAACATTTCCCTTTAAAGATAAAAAAATATTCAAAATCTATTATATCTTATAATAACATAAACAAAAATCATTTAATTAATATTTTAGAATTAGTTAAAAAAATCCATCATTACATACACCTAAAAAATATTTAAATAAATTATTGATAAAAAATATAATAACATAAAAAATTCCAAACCACGGGTTCTTAAAAAATATCCACACCTTCTGATATATGAGGGGATCATTTTACATAGTAAAAGTTTATTGAAAAATAAACCAAAATATCCCCCAATTTTTTTGAGTCAATATGGATTCTTTCTAACTTTTCCATTCTTTTATGTTTTGAAAATCACAAACACATTTTCATAATGAATATTATCATACTCTAAGGAATATTTTCTTAAGAAAAATTTCTTTTCTCCAAGAAATGTTTTTCCCTTACCTTGATTTTCTATATATAATTAAATGTTTTCAAAAAAATATCGTCTAGTTTTTTTAATAATTCTAAAATTTTTATCCTTATATAAAACCTCAGAGTTTCGGATATTGATTCGTTATTCTTTTAAAAACTGAATACTCTGAAATTCAGACTCTAAATTATTTGAAATTCACACTCTGAATTATTTGAAATTAAGACTCAGAATTAACTAAAATTAATACTCTTAATTATATGAAATTTAGACTCCTAACTCTCTCAAATTCAGACTCCCAATTCTATGAAATTCAGACTCTGAATTCTATGAAATTCATACTCCAATTTCATTAAAATTAAGACAAAAAATTCCTCAGAATTCAGAATCTATATTCCTCATAATTAAGATTCCGAATGCCTCAAAATTAAGATTCCAAATTTATCAAAATTCATATTTAAAAATCTATACTATTTAGACTCCAAATTCATAAAAAAATACAAATTTCTATGTTTGTATAATATTATTGATTATAAATTTGGACTCCAAATTCTATTTTTCCTTGGACATTGATTATACATATTTGGTTAAGCTATTTCATTTTACATACACATAATTTTGTAATAGTGAAATTATTTCATGCAATTTGTTTCTAACCTACCATTGTTTGAGTGAAACATGTACAGGTCCCTCCAAAATTCTCGGAAAAATATGGCCGTTGGAGGAGGGAGATGACTATTGATGTCTAGATTGTAAATAGAAGCTCATTTTAATGATATCGATATCCATATATCAATTGATGATCATAGATATTTCATGTTGTGAAGTGATTTCAAGAGAAAGAATGAATCTCGTGCCTTGTGCATTTTAAAAACATTTTGTTTAACTGAGAAAATCTTGTTCATCCTGCTTTGTGTGACTCTGATTGTTGTTGTGTACAATCAAGGGATTCTGGGGATAAGAATACAGAGCTGTCGACTACCTTAATGTTTTAGGGCTTCTAGGTATTGTAAGACATACATTGATATTCTTATCGAGGGATTACCCTGGTGTGGGTAAGACAGAATTTCTTGGAAGTATAAATCAGGGGACCATTATCCAAGGTTGGTGAATACCCTACTCTTTGGGTTAAAAGATTTCATACTAGTTTACTTTATTATTGTTTCAAGTTTTATTTCCATAGTATTTTCTTAAGGAAAGAATGTATAATTTTATTATAGTTTATAATACATTTACTTACACTGGTAAATAAGATTATATAATCTTTAAGGTAGAATCTTCCCCTAAGATAAACCTTCTTAAGTTTCCTTTTGATTAACTTCTTTATGTTCGAGATTCTTATAATTAGTCCTGAGTCCTTCAAATTATTTCATTATTTAAGAACCAAAGAGGGATTGTAAATTTACCATGTTCAACTTTGATAAAGATAATTTTTATTATGGTTAAAAGATTTTGTTTTTAATCCTTCAATTCACCCCACTCTTGTAATTAATCCTCTAAATATGCAATTTTGATCATGCAATGGGTATCAGATAAACTATATAAAATTATTATATTTACATATAAAATTTTTTACTCAATTTCTCCTTATTCCAAATTTTCTTGGTTAACTTTTCCTATACAAGTTTTTCTATTAAATTTTTATCTTTGTTTATACAATTTTACTATTAACCTATTTTTGTGGAAGAATATTTTCTTAAAAAATGGAAGCTATAAATGTTAGTTCCATTGAAAACTTAAATCCTATCAGAAAACCAATTCATGGTTGTAATAATATTAGTACTAGAGAGATAGGATGACGACTATTATTATTAAAACTATAGTAGAATATTTTTTATTCTCACCGGATGTTACAAAATTACAAACAATGAAGTCATAACATTCACCACCCAATAGAAACTAGAATATTAATTAAACTATAAGGTATGAAATACGTTGTTGTCTTCTATGACCATAAATATATATTGTAAATTATATTCTTTGGAATCTTCTAACTATAATTTAGAGAAACTTGAAGTTACAAATTTTGAAACATCTAAATTAATTGAAACTAAATGATCTTCATTAAGAGATGAATATCTTGTATTCTAATTTACTTATGGAGATCCTATTTGAAAATTACAATAACTATTTATGACCATTTTCAATAGTCTTCAATCGATGGAAGAGAATGTCTTGATGATGATGTTCTTGTGGATAAAATAATTGAAATTAGGCCCAATTAGTGGGATTCTAAAATGA
Source organism: Viscum album (assembly GCA_963277665.1). Lineage (NCBI taxonomy): Eukaryota > Viridiplantae > Streptophyta > Magnoliopsida > Santalales > Viscaceae > Viscum > Viscum album. The sequence continues at coordinate 677,003,026 of OY728128.1, read as the reverse complement.
CATATATTGATAAGAGTAAAAAAGTTTCTAACATTACTCTTGACGAGTTATTTGGAACTCTTCTTCATAATAAAACAAGGATGAAGAGAGATTCTAATCTGAAACAAAATAAGAATGGTAATGGAAGTGTAGATTTCACTACTACATCTAATGTCTAGACTCTGTAAAGGTTAACTAGATCTAAATCTAATAAAGATATAATTATATACATATCTATTTTCAGTGATAATTCATAAAATGAATTAGCCCATATTTCATGAAGGATGAAGATTATTGGGGGAAAAAAATATTTTCAATATAGATTTTAGAATAACGATAGACAAGACAAGAAATACTCTAAAGTAACCTGTTATGAATGTAAAAAGGCTGGACATATCAGACCTAATTGTCTTATGTTCAAGAGAAAAGATAGGAAGGAAATGAATTATGAAATAATCAGAAGTAAGTCTTACAAATCTAATGCTAAGAATGTTCTTAATGAAAATGAAACCAAGAGTTCCATTGGGGGTGATTATTTTGAGAAATCCTCAGAATATGAGTCTTCTGTTCAGAAAGTTATTTGTCTTATAGACAAAGTAACTATTTAAAATCATTGTCTTTATGCTAATGTAAATAATGCTGAATCCATAACAAATATTTATTTAAATTCAAAATTTAAAAATAAATAATATAATGAATCATTAGATAATGAATCTTACTTTTGAAAATATAATACATTACCTTCATTTGAATAAGATTCTAGAATTTCTAAATTTCTGGAAAATGAAAATTGTATGATAAAAAATAATTTAGAGAAATAAATTTTAGAATTTCAATTTTACCTAAAAAAGTATCTGAGCTTTCTAATGATTTTGATTAGAAAACTTTTTTTTGAATGTGTTTCTAGAGATCATATGGAATTTAAGTCTGAGAAGGATACACATTCTAAGGATCTTGAAAATATTATTCCTATGAAAAATATTTTAGAAAATAATTGGACTTCTAAAAGAAGTGACTTTGAGGGTAAGAATTTAGATATTATATTGAAATGAGAAATTGTTTTCTTTAAGAAAAATTTAACAAATTTTAATTTAGGAAGGAATGAATTTTATAAAATATATTCATAAATTCATCCTATAATGAAGAGTTTAGGAATTTCTTATAGTCACTCAAGGCTAGTTTTTAGTAATAAGTATTTTATCCCCCAAAATTCTCCCTTTTTCACTAAGTGTCTATGTGGTGGACATTTTGATAAATAAATTTCTTTTAATAAAACACAATATTTTGGTTTTCATAAGGATTTATTTTCTATGAAAATTTAAATTCCTATGATTTTTCTTTCAGAAATTTCCAGATCTAAGAAAGTTTGGATTCTGAATGTGAAACATGTTTATTTTCTTGAAAATAATGAAATTAGAAATAAAAAGACATCGTACATAGATAATGGATGTTTCCAGAAGATTACTGGTAACAAAAACTTCTTTGAAATGATTATCAAAACGAAAGGAGGAAAAGTAAATTTGTGAAATAATGCTTATGGGGATATTTTGGGTATATGTAAAGTTGTTTTTATTGGAAAAATTTTAATTTCAAATGTTTTCTTTGTTAAAGGACTTCAAAAAAATCATAAGTCAATTATCTGATGAAGGTTACCCTGTGAATTTTAGGAATGATAAATTCTTAATGAAAAGTTCCAAGGAGGAGTTTCTTATTTTTTACCATTGGTATAATAATGTTTACACAATAAACTTAGAATACCATATGAGCCAAGACTTACCAATCCATAGTGTAATGAATGATTAATATTGGTGATGACATAGAAGACTATGACATTGTATTCTTAGGAACCTTTGAAAAATCTCAAGGTAATGAATTTTTAAGGATATACCGGTGATTATAATTGATACTTGAAAAGGTTGTAATACTTTTAAATATGGAAAGAAACATAAGCCATGATTTAAATCAATCAGATGTGTTTTAACTTCTGATGCATTACAGCTAGTGTATATGGATAATTTTTTCCAACAAAGCTAGAAATATTTGAGGCAAATGATGTGTATTTGTTTTTATTAAAGTTTATAATATATTCACATGGGTCTATTTTCAAGTAAATAAATATGTAGATTTTTATTATTTAAAAAATTTTAGAGCCCATGTTAAAAATGAAAAAAACCTTCCATTGATAACTATTTATAGTGATCATGGAGGAGAATGTAAAAAATTTATCTTTTGGAACCTTTAATAGTTTGACATGCATTACTCATAACTTTTCAACTCCAAGAACACCTGACAAAAATGGTTTCATTGAAAGATGAAATCGAATTTTTCAAGGGATAACTAGAACAATGTTGAGTGAATATTATGTTGATAAAAACTTTTGGGTTGAAGCTCTTAGTACTGCTTGTTATACTATAAGTCGAGTTTTAATTAGACCTTTTCTTAACAAAACACCGTATAAATTGTGGAATGGTAAAAAACATGTACTTTCCTTCTTAATATTATTTGGATGCAATGTATTTATCCTAAATACTAAAGATAATTTACAAAAATTAACACCCAAATCCAATGAAGGAATTTTCCTAGGCTAATCCACTACATCTATGGATTATATATTTTTTTAATAAAAATAATTGTGATGTTGAAGAAACAGTGCATGCTAACTTTGGTGAGACTGATACTTTTGTTTTTAAACAACATCAACCTATATCCTCATATGTGTTTTCAAAAACTAATTGACATCCTTTGATATACGAATCTACTTCTAAGGAATATTCTCATGAAAATGATTATGAAGTATTTACCACTGAATATTTTTTACCATATGTTGATGAATTGGTTTTACAAAACATAAATCAATTGTTTCTTAAGAATCATCGTAGTGATAGTATCATTTGTAATGTATATAAACATTTATAGAATATAAGTTATTTAAGAAATGAACTGGATCATATATAATTTCTTAACTAATTAGAACCAAAAATAATTGATGAAGCTTTAGGTGATAATGATTGGATTGATTACATGTAAGATGAGATAAATCAATTCCAAAGGAACAAAGTTTTGTCCTTGGTTTAAAGGCCTAGGGAAACTTCTATAATTGTAGTAAATGGGTCTTCAGAAATAAATAATATTAAAATGTAATCATATTAAGAAGTAAAGCTATATTAGTTGCCAAAGTCTAATAAAAAATGTGGAATAGACTATAAATAAACATATGCTCGAGTAGATAGACTTGAATCTATTTTTTTACATGCCTTTACAACATTCATTAATTTCAAACTTTTTCAAAGGGATATAAAGTGTGATTTCCTTAACTAATATGTTATAGAGGAAGTTTATGTGGAACAAACTCCTGGATTTGATGACACAAAACATCCTGAACATGTTTTCAAACATAACAAAGCATTATATGGACTTAAACAAGTCCCTATATCCTGGTATGATAGAATTACACAATTTTTGTTATAAAATAATTCTGTTAAGGGAACTGCTGATCGAAATTTCTCTAAAAATAAAGATAAGATAAATGTTTTGACTATTTAAATATATATTGATGAAATTATATTCAAATCAACTGAGAAATATTTAACTAATTCATTTGTGAATCTTATAAAATCTGAGTTTGGGATGAGTATGAAGGGTGAGTTAAAATTAACAAATCTTTTCAAATTTCTAAAAAACTAGAAGGAACTTATATATCTCAACTTAATTATATTAAATATATTCTTAAAAAACATGGATATGACAACAGTAAAAGTATAATTACTCTAATTTCTACCTCAAATTCTCTTGATCTCGAGGAAGCTGGGAAACCAATTGATCAAAAATATTTTAGAGGTATGATATGTCGTTTATTATACATAATGGATAGTCTTCCATAAATAATGTTTTTTGTATTCTTTTTTTCAAGATATAAATATAATCCAAAGCAATTTAATTTAAAATCAATTAAAATAATGTTTCGCTACATAAAGGGAACAATAGATTTAAGACTATTTTATTCTTAAGGAGATTATTTTCTTTTAAAATGTTTTATAGATGCTGATTTTGTTGGATATATAATTTAAATAAAAAGTACACCCAATAAATGTCATTCATTAGACGATTGATTATTTTCTTGGTCATGAGAAAAGAAACACTCAGTATCACTTTCCACAACTAAAGCCGAATTTTTAGCTGCTGGAAGTTGTTGTGATTAAGTTTTGTGCATGCAACACACACTCATAGACTACAACATGAGTTTTACCAAAACATAGATATTATTTGATAACAATAGTGACATTTCTATAATAAAAAACCCATCACATCACTCTCATGAAAAAATGATATTAGAAATTACTTTCTTAGGGATCAAACCCTGAAAGGAGATATCATTCTTTAATATATCAGAATAGAAGATCAACTTGGATATATTTTTACAAAATAAATACCCTCTAATAGATTTGAATGCCTTAAACAAAAGTTATGAATGATTACTATAAGGTAATATTAAATATTAACTTTTTTTCAAACCTATCTTATTACATTAAAAAACATCGTTTCACAGGGGAGTATATATATTGTTTAAAAATTATTTTTAATCTAATATTTTCCTTACCAAAATTTTTTCCTTAATCAAAATTTTTTTAACAAATTTTTTTAACCAATTTTTTTTCAAATTACCGGAATCCTATTTTTGTTTTGGAACCCTAATTTCTGGAACCCAAAATTTCATTATCCTTAATAAAATATTCCAAAATCTAATTTATTCAGGATGATCATCTTTTTCTTTACAGAAAATTTTATACGTAATCTAGAAGGATTTTTTCCATACATAGGTCATCATAATTATATATTTTTAATATGTTGGTAATTTTATCTTATTTTAAGAATAATTATATTGGATAAACATTCCTTAAATTTTATTTTTCCTTAAAACCTCAAAAGATCAGAACCTATCAAATACTTTATTGGAATTTATCTTAGTCGTTGGATGAAATAGTGACTATTTCCACCGTTGTATCAAATCAGGAATTCGAATCGTCACCTTGAAGACTATATAAATTCCATCCCAAATCTTTTTCCCACATTGGTTTTCCAGACTTTTTACGCTGAAGCACTTGTCCTCTACAAAAAGGTCATTCAGTTTTTCCATGTTTTCATGCACTCTGGATGTCTCTTTAAGCTTCCCTATAGAAACACATGTCTTCGAAAAAGTAAATCAAGGATTGAAAAATCTATAGAGAAATTTTGGTTGACCAAAAATTATTTTCTATGTATAATTAATTGATTATGAAAAATATCAAGATAAATGGTTGGGAGATTTTTTTTGTTTCTAAGCTGAAGAGTCAGGATCCGCTTTATCCAAACCTTCTCATAATGTTTTATGATACATTACATTTTTATGAAGAAGGGGGAAGATACAAGTTTTATTTAAAAATATATGGTAAAAATATTCTCTATCATTCAATATGGATGTATATATTCTTGGTCTTCCGTATGAAGGTGAGGAAATCGTTTTCATTTACAGGTTTCAAGATAGGTCAGGAAGATTTGATAAGGAAAAGTTAATGGATTTCCTTGGACTCAAAGAGGTGAAATCACCAAAGATAATCTATATTTAAATTATCTTATAAATTTTACCCTTTTGGGTACACAATTTTTTCTTCCCAATAAAAAGAGACAAGGAATCCCAAACAAAAAGTGATTTCTTTATATTGAACGTTTTTTTATCCAATTAAAGGTGAACCTGAGGAAGTAAATCCTTCTAGAAATTACCAAAATAAATAATGAAACTCTTAAATAAAAGATTATAATGTATTTGGTGATCTTCACAAATATCATTGTTCTTTCTATATAATCATTTAAAATACCCTATAGTTCAAAACTCTGAACATTCGAGATCATGTTACTGAGCGATGAAAAATTATGGAAGATTAAATTTTGTTTCAATACAAAATCATGAGAGTTTTATGATACTTCGTACAGTGAAGTTTAATAATTAGTCTAGAATGAAGATATAAGAGAAATTTCCAAGAAAACACAAAAGAATAGAAAGGAAAAAAGAACCAGCACCCATGGAGAATGAATCCATTCTGGAAACTCAGTCATCTCTTCCAAAGTTGAATAATAAAAAAACCTTCTCTGATGAAGTGGTAGAAAATTGGAGAGAATAGAAGATGATAAAGGATGAATATTCTTATTTCGGTATAGATCCTTCCGAGGAAATGGTATTGAAAATTTAGGTAGCATAAAAGTTTGAGAAACAAGCTAGAGAAAATAAGTCAAAGAAGAAATTTTCAGAAGCCAACATTGTCCAAGACTTACTCAAAGATACATAAATGGATTTTGAAAGGATTCATGTATCAAAATACTTCCTCCAAGAGACAATTACATTAGAGTCCTTGGGATATAAAATTACAATTTTGGGACATATTGTACAATAATAGATAATTTAGAAAGGTGATGAAGAAAAAGAACAAGATGAGGAAGAAGGTGAAAGTGATGATGTTAGTAAGAAAGTGGATGAATTCCATGATGAGGAAAGTCCTTGAGAAAATCTATCAATATGAACTTCCCTGGTTGAATCAAAAAAATTATTTCTCAGGGAAAAGATGATGATGGACAATATGAGTTTTAGAAACATACTGATTATGAGGGTAGAAACCATGATTTCACGCATCTACATGATGTTAAGCATGATATAAAAATAGAAGAGTTTGATGATGATAATATAGTTCAACTCTTTGATAGTGATCCTGAGTGTGAAATGGATTAAAAGTTTATTTCTAAAGTGGAAAAAAGAAAATAGGGTTTTTTTGATATGTCTTTCAATGTATGATTGTAAGTGCTAAGAAAGATGTTGGTGGATAATCCAAGAGAAAAGATGAAGTGTTAGAAAAAGTATCCTCTCATGAAAAAGAATCAAATTAAGAATCTTCATATTGGACGAGTTAGGATTTTATTGTTCAATATTTGAATAATTTAGTAAACACAATACCTTTTCTTCTGAGTATTGATTTGATATTTTAGTTTCATCCACATTATTTCAATTAGATGTCTTATTTGATAATAATTCTCATGGAAAAGTTTATCAAGCATGAGGCAGATTTCAAAACATTTCATATTGGCAATGAAGCTCATAGGAGACCATATAAGTAAATAACAAAAAGTTATAAAATAATCATTGAAGGCATGAGAATCATTGATGGATTCCAAGAGTCAATAAAATATTTTTTTGATAAGTCAGGTGATACAATTAAAAACATTTCATCATGATTTTTTTAAAAAGATGAATTTTGAGCATGGAGCCCAAAAACAAGAGGATAAAGAAGTGAATTGGGAGTTAAATTCCATTACATTAAATATATTCTGAGAAAGTGATCTCTAGGAATAGTTGGAAGTAAATTTCAATAATCAAGAAGTTATATTGAAGTCCTAGGAAGATATCCTGAATTCTCAAGATGAAGAAATAAATGATCTTGAAAAAAAATCTAGATTCGGAAATGATACTCAAGAGGTTTTAGGGTTATCACAAAGGGATAATGAAAATAAAGGCTACCCTGATAAAGATCGCGATGAAAGAAAATATGTATGAATGATTTTTTTTGTATATTCGATCTTTCGTCATACCCATTCAATTTAACAAATTTTTCCTATCATAAGGAAAATTTTGTTATCCTTCCATTGTTTTGTCATGTATATCACTAACCATTCAGATATTTTTCCCCTCCTTTCAATTTTTAAAATAGAAAATGGGGGGAAAATAATGATAAAAATAATACTAAGTATAGTGAAAAGAATTCCCTATGAAATGGGGAGATTAAGTATGGAGGTCTTCATAAAGAATATTTTTATAAGAACTAAAAATTTAATTATCTAAGGAGGACTAGAATATGATCCTTAGGGATTTCAAAACCTAAGGGAGAGTTATTTATATTCATCATTGTTCATAAGTAAATGTTGATAAATTTTTCTTTTATAGTTCAAAAAGGAAAATATTTATTCCTTATATTCTTTTTCGAATATCTTTTTGGGATTTCCAAAAAGGGGGGTATTGTTAAGTCAATAAGGTTTTCTTATAAATTTTCCAATCCTTGATTTTTTTAAAACTCACAATACCATTTTCCATAGGAAAATTATCATTCTCTATGGATTATTTTCTAATGAAAAATTTATTTTCTCTATGAAAAGTTTTACCCTTACCTTGGATTTCAATATCTTATTCAATGTCTTCTCAAAACAAAATAAAATTATTTTACTAATTCAAAAATTTTGATACTCATAAAAAACCTCAGAATAATGGAAGTTGGGTCTTTTGGTTTTTATACTCCAAATTCAGTGAAATTCAGACTCTGAATTCTCTAAATTTCAGACTTCTAATCCCCTTAATTTTGGACTATGAATTCTCTAAAATTAAGCCTCCAAATTCTAAGAAATTAAGACTCTGAATTCTTTGAAATTTAGACCTTAAATTTAATAAAATTTAGACTCTAAATTAATTAAAATTTAGACAATAAATTCTCTCAAAATCAGACTCTGAATTCATTGAAATTCAGACTCTGAATTCTCTAATATAAATACACAAAATTCTATAAAATTCAGAGCAAAAATTATCTGAAATTAAAACTCCAAATTATATGAAATTCATACTCAAAATTCCTCATAATTTAGACTCTGAATTCCATAGAATTCAAAATCCAAATTCCTTAGAATTCAGACTCTAAATTCATCAGAATTATAAATTGTAAATCTACAGAATTTTGAATCCAAATTCATAGAAAAAATAGAATTCCAAATTCCTTGTTTCTAGAATACAATTGTTTATATATTTAGACACTGAATTATATTTTTCCTTAGACTATGATTATCCAGATTTGGTTAAGTGGTTTTATTTTCCTTACACAAGCACTTTTACAAATAAAATGATGTGGTACAATTTTTTTCTAACCGACCATTTATTTAGTTACATATGTGTTGGTCCCTCCAAAATTCAAGGAAAAATATGATCGTTAGAGGAGGGAGTTTACCATTAATGTCTTTCATATAAATAGAAGCTCATTTAAATTATCTTGATATCAATCTATCCACTGGTGATCCTAGATATTACATGCTTTGAAGTAATTTCTAGAGATAGAATGAATTTTATGCCTTGTGAATTTTATGAACATCTTGTTCAATAGAGAACATCTTGATCTTCTAGCTTTGTGTGACTCTAATTTTTGCTGAGTACAATGAATGGATTCTAATGGTAAAAAGAATGAGGTGTTAACTACTTTAATGTTCAAGGGCTTGCGAGGATAGAAATATAGACTCTGATATTCTTATTGAGGGATTACCATAGTGCGGGTAAGATAGACTATCTTGAAAGTATCAATCAAGTGATATTTATCCAAGGTTTTTGGATACCCTACTCTTTGGGTTAAAAAATTTCTTAATTGTTTACTTGATTTTTGTTTCATGTTTTATTTGCATCATATTGTTTTAAAGAATGAAGGTATAAATTTTTAAGACTTTATTAAACATTTACTTACTCTAATAAATAGGATTCTATATGATTTAGGGTAGAATCTTCCTCTATGATAAACCTGCTTATGTTTTCTTAAGTTTAACTTGTTTAATTTTAGGTTTCTTATAATTGGACTTAGGACCTTAAAATTATTTCATTACATAATAACCAATGAGGGTTTTTGAATTTACCTTGTTTAACTTTGTTTGACATTGTTATTATTATTGTTAAAATAGAATGTTTTCAACCTACAATTCAGCCCCTCTTGTGATTGATCATGTACATATACTATTTTAATCCTACACAATTCCCTGTTAATAATACAATATATATGAGTTATCTTAAAAAATAATATGAATAATTCACCATATATTTTAAAAAAATGAGGTGTTATTATTACATATCATAAAAGTTTTTCCTACCAGAGTTAGAACATCATTTTCACAAACATAAACAAGCTATAGTCATCATCATCCACTGTAATCCTTCTTTAGCTTCAACAACTACTTTAGATTTACCTATACCAAGGACACACTAACAATTTATTATTTCAGATATTATTATTTATCATATATAGTCACTCCATTTAGAATTTTCATGATGGTAAAAAATATTAATTAGTACTTTAACCTTCCTGACCTCTATCAACTTCTAATATGTTATAAGTGTGTTTGGAATAGTATTATCTTATCCCCATATAACTCATATTCTATTAATTCACATCATGAGCCTACATTTTCCCTAAATGAATATTGAAATTAAATCATATGTGTGTTTAATAATGTTTTTGAACGCAGATATAGATATTAGTTTTTATAGTATAATTCCACCTATATCTCATATAATCACTATGCTATATTTTGTAAACCGATGTACCTTAAATCCATTATCAATTGATTTCATGATGAAAAAATAGTTATAATTTTATCATAGTTACAAATAATTAATATTGAACAACCGAGGGATGGGATAATAATGGTGTATCCATTGTATTCGAAAAAATATATTTAAAAGATAAATTTATAGAAGAATAATGTTTTATTTTTGTTAGTGATAGTTGTATATATCATATATTATAGGGTGTAAGCACTAACTATGAATCCTCACATGTGATATCATGTTTTATATCCTACTCAAATACTAAAAATGGCTCTCCAAATATAACATATGTTATCACATACATTTACAAGAAACACAAATAGTAAATCTGGATGAGGTCCATCCTTTAGTCTTTATATAAATTCATAACTTCTATAGAAGACTAAAATATTCCTAAAAGATATACTAGTAATGTGACATAAAAAACAATAAAATTAATATTATACATATTTAAATTTTATTATAAATAAAAAATGAATAGGGTTGGTGAAGTTAACTTCCCTATATGAGAAATGAAATTTTGTCCATATATATATTAGTGATTAGTTATTATAATTCCGTCTCATATGTTAGTTTTTTTTTAATTTTTGGGGGGAAAATAATAATATTGTAAAGAGAATAAAAATTGAATCATTATATATAGGTGCTTAATTTCAAGTCCATGTATCTCTAATAATGTTCCAAATTTTTATAAAAAACATCTCTATAATAATACTAGTACCATTTCTGGGAAGGATATTGATTGAAGCAATGGATTTAGAATCATTCCTCAAATGATAATTAATCTCTATTATATATTCATAATATTTTAAACTTCTATAACATATAAATACATAGAGGAAGGGCCCCAAGAATTTAACATATTTTTTGGTATAAAAAGTGTTATAATGGAGGAATAACTCCCATAGTTTAATATTTCTGGAAATACTTTTGATGGGAATCATAATCTACATAGTTTGATTCCAAATAAAGAAAAAGATCATACCCATTGAAGTTCATCTGACAAGGAAGGTCGATATTTTTTTTGGCTATATATAATGTACTATTTTGTATTAGTGTTTTATGTCGTATGATTTGGATGTCTGTGAAAAAATTATCTGGATATGGTTTATTGGGAGACTTACAAAAGAGTGAACAATATTGATTTGTCCTAATATATGATTATGTCATATTGATAAGGGACATACATAAGAATGGTGGGCTATGGATCATGAGAAATTTTAAAAACATAGTAAATTTGTGGAAATTTCAACACTACCATATCACATGATGGGGAATAATTAATGTCATGGAAGAACATAGATCCCTGTATTATGTATTTCATGAAACTATCTTCCTGGGGAATTTTTTTTATAAATTGTACTATTAAGGTTTGAGGCCCCACTTAAAGAAACAAAGGTGTTTGTCCAAATTAGGTGACCTAGGTGACAATTAATCATAATTTACATTGTTTTAATATTTTGGGAAATAAAAAAACTTACACTTAAGGTAAAACTACAGAAATTTTTTCCACATACGTTATAAAAGACACTGAGGTATAATTGAATATATTTATCTATTATGGTGGCCTTGGTGAGTGAAATTCCCCAGAAATGAATTTAAATTATTCCTTTCCATTATATATTTGTGAAACATGGGTACAATATTATTTCACACTCCATAGCTAGTGGGATTCCTCATTAATATACTTTTACCTAGTATATGTATAATTATTTGGAGAAAATATCATATAGTTTGGATATATGTAATAATTACTTAATGTAATCAAATAATCTTATCTTCAATAAAATTCAGATTTTTTTTATTTGAAAAATATTTATTGGAATATGTGTATTATTATTTTACTAAAACATTATGTTTCTATGTTATTCATCATGAGCACTCTATCCAATGGATCTTACTATTAAAATATGTTATTTTAGTTTCCTTTTATTGGAATCACATTATTGGGTTCCATGGAATGTGTCACAACTATATGTAAAATAAAGTTGTAAAAGTGAAATAATCTTATTTAATCCATCGAAAAATGATATTCAATTCCCAAGGAATTCATCACCACCAGACATCACACATAGTGGTACACCACACCTCCCACACTAATATCTTTCTATATTTGGTAGAAAGAATAACACATAAATCAATATGAAAAATTTGTCATAACAAGAAATAACACGTGTATACTAACTTCAAAATATAATTTTTTAATAAAGGATCTGGAAATGAAAAAAGATCAATGTTGAAAATATTGGTGTATCCTATTTGAATCTCATTTGAAAATGATAATAAAATTTAAGTTTAATGAATCAACAATAAAATATGTATTCAGAACATTTTCATGCTCTCCTTTAGAATCAATAATACCATTCATCTTATTCTTCTTATTCAAGGTCTATTATATCTCAAATTTTTTGGGGATCATGATTCCACATTCTCTAATTTTATAGCCAATTAAATGGTGTTTTAATGAGAGAACCAACAAATAATTCATCACCATAGAAGAATCTAATTCAACCACATTGATATTGATGTTGTTTGAAGTGAAATGATCTAATCTAGTAATAATTATATGATCATACTCTTGAGTACTGATTATCTCCCCATTGATGAGTGGGAGTTGTATGATTACTAATCCTCAATAGTAATAGATTATACCATCGTCATACATGATATTGTAGACACGTGATCCATACAAATTGAGTCCAATACCATGAAATAGAAACTTCTATTACCCAAAATCCCATTTATCTATCTTGTAACAGTCTTCCATGTTTTGGAAGAATGGGGGATCAATTTCAGTAAAGATATAAAAATCAAAGCCTCTTAATACATCAAACTGACTAAAGTATTCATATAAAAAAAATGGATTGGATTTCTTTTAGTGTTTTTATGGTTTGATATATTTCATTTATCCTAAGTCGCCCAACATCATATTATGAAAAAAATGAAATATCTCTATAAATATCATTCTATACATCATTGAATATTAATGCATGATTCTTTGAAGATATCCAAAGAATCAAAATGATCATTGTATCTTAATATATCCATGATATAAGTCAATATAAATCATTACAAATCTCTTTTAGTATGAAAATGAAATACTGATTCCATATTTTCAATCTCACAACATATAAATTTTGAGGTGAGATAAATACCATTACATTGAAATTAATAATCTCTTTAGAATAATTGGTTAAAAAGACCCAATAATAGAAATAGAAACTTATTTACGAGATTATTTCACCCTAAATTATTAACTAATTCATCTAAACTATATAGTTCATTAAACTTTTTGTGGTTGTTAAAAATAATGATGTTATCTGATGAAATGTGGGTTAATATATAGATTTCAGGACCATCAACCAATAGGATTTCATTATATAAAGACCAAAATTATTCATTTAAGAACACCTATATGAATGAGGTATAATCCGTGGCATTTTTAAGGATGTGGTATTGGATATAACAACCTTATAGGGAGAGGGGAGTTCCCAACCAACTGTTTTTTCATAATATAATTTCACCTCTACCTATAATCATATGATACCTTTCTATCATAATAAAGAATGTATCATATAAGATAAATTTTATTTGGGAGTTTCTATACTTCATTATAGAGAATTTTCAAATTTTAAATTCTCATAGAATGATTCTTAACTAACATAGATTTCATAGATTTCTTGTTTTTGTCAATACATCTGAGATTAATTCCCACATCTTCAATTAGTTTTTGTAGCCTTTTATATCTAAATCAATGGAGTTGGACATATTAATGTGAGTCCCATAGAGAATAATTGATGGTATAATGAATATTTTGTATCATAGTATTTGGGGCCATGTAAACTGATATCAAGATAATATTATTATGAGAATTAATTTTAGTCTTCATATGAATATGACCACCCAAAGAGAGAAATATACTATTCCAAATAAGAATACTTCCCATTATTTTTTTATAAATACATTCAAAATGATGTATATGTATCCATCCATTCATAATTTATTCTCCAAAATAATCCATTGGAATATTAATTTTAGTGATTACATGCTTCCCCTAAACTAGATTAATTCACTTATCCATTAATTTATTTGAGATATAAACACTTCTTTTCATGAAATTTTTGAGGTATTTAGAAAAACACTATTAAGTGTATGGATCTAATGAAATTTTTAATTCTAATTTATTCAAAAATTATTTAAGAAATGGATGTTATATAAGAAGAATATGTAGGATATTCTAGTTAAGTAGTACCAACCTTTAAAAAACCAATGCAATGAATTTGATATTCCAATGTTAATATTCCTTCTCTAAATATCCTGGACTAGATAATTAATAATAAGTGTTGGGTCATATCCATAGTGAAGCCCCAAAAATAAATTAAATAAAAAAATTCAATTTTCCATGATAGAAATCAAGCACCGTGGTGAGGAGAAACAAAAAAATAATATACCAAATTACTATTTGTTTATACATGAGCATTTATGAAAAAGAACCATTCCATCTTATCATAATCATTTACCATGTCGAAAATCACCATTATTCTAGATCTTATAACTTATATATCATGATGTATTATCATTTAATTATTTTAGGTATTTTTTTTGAATCCAGATACAATTTATAAATACATGTTTTAAATAAAATTTATATAAGTTTAGGGGATGAGAAATCCTTTTGTGAAAAATAAAAACAAAATTCATGCAATATTACACATAAAATGCGGTGAAACTGGTCAAATCAATTAAGGTAGATTATATAAGAATTATGATGATTTTAGTATCAATTGTAACTCCTGGGATATGACCTATTTTAATGTAATATTTAATTATTTCATGACTTATTTATTCATAAGATTCCACAAACCTGAGTAAAAGGACCCTAAAAAAATATATATACATGATTTACACAAATTATTGAATGTTTTTACAGCTTATTTAGTTTTACTATCATCTGGAATGGATTTTTATAATATTTTTTCTTGATCACTAATATTACATGAGATATTACTAAAGATAATTTCATTGGTATTTTCCAATGGGACCTCTCTCATATCTAATTGAGGACATTAACATAGTCTTGTGATATGAGGATATTATCAAGGTTTGTTAATGATAACATCTATAGTATAATCTCTATACATATTTTTTATATTTAACTTCCCATAAACTTTTTTCTCCCTTATGAAACTATGAATTTTTGTTTTGTATCTATCACCTTTCCTCATCCACTATAATCTGTATCTCTCATTATCTACTCTCTCTTACTCAAACAACTACTACTGTATATGAATTAACATAAGAGTAAGGATAATAAAGAATGAAATATTCCATTATTCCTGCAATTTTATTTCTAGAGGGATGTTCTCATCTTGGAGTAATTCTAAACTTATTTTTGGACATGGTC
Source organism: Viscum album (assembly GCA_963277665.1). NCBI lineage: Eukaryota > Viridiplantae > Streptophyta > Magnoliopsida > Santalales > Viscaceae > Viscum > Viscum album. The sequence continues at coordinate 676,987,277 of OY728128.1, read as the reverse complement.
GATTTTTTTTTTCAGTTATGAATTTCAACATTAAACATTTTGAGTTTATTATTAATCACAACCCCTTGATTCCATTCCATTTGTGATATATAGGATGTGTGAAAAATCACTTTTAAGATACTATATTTGATTCATAGATTTGAGTAAAATATTATTTCATTAGAAACCCTGGAGATTATGATTTGAAGTAGATGATAAGAATGGTAGAAATACAAAGCTAGTTGTTTGATAAAAGGTCATGAGAATTTACAGATAACACGTAAGTTTACTTATCATCAATCCAATACAAATCATATTTTATTGCTACTTCACTCATTGTTATCCTGTGTGAATTTTATACCAGTGAAACCAAGGTTTGATATGTTCTTAGGGGATAAATGTGGATAAACTGACTCATAACCCCACTCTAATAGAGAAAAAATCCATTATTTTTGGACTTATCAATGATACTGGTGAAATAAAACCCTTTAAACCATTAACTAGATCCATGACTGATGGAATATATTGATTTATGAATCTATAGTATTTTACTGACCATATATGTTTCATTATTGATATTTTTATAAAGAAAATGGGGTAATTTTAAACCATGATGATGTTATAAAACATGGAAACATCAATTAATTCTACATGAATCGAGTTCTTTAAGAAAATATAGATATGAGAATTTATTGGAAAAACATGCAAGAGGTTATCCACATGTAGTTTCTTTTAGAAAAATACTTGACAGATGGTGTCTACTATTTGGGTATGAAGGGAGATTGGTAGAAATTTTTTTTGTGGAGTAAACCCTTAACTAGATATATTAATTTGGACATGTGAACAATGACCTATTTTTATTTAACTAGATATACATGGATTATACCTGAGTGAGTTTTTATACATAAGTAACATTTGTTCATGTAATCTATTTTTAAACTCAACTGACGGTCCTCCCATGAACCATGTTTCATATTTAGTCATCTTGTCAAACTTAACTCTTATATTTGTGGTCCTCCATCCATTGTGAATAGTAACAACTAAACTCTTATAGATATCATAAATTTGACTAGATCTATCCAGAAGATTAATTAGATAACCATAACACTAATGTATAACCTCACTACATAATCCATATTCTGAAAAAATCAGTGGAACATACTCTTAATAAATCTACCACTATTAAAAGTCTCACATCAATAACCATTTTCTTATAAACTAATAATCCTCCTCTTAGTTAATTGAATAAACAAACTCAAAGTGGAATTACAGTAATAATATTGTCCCACATAAATACATCTTGAAGGATAATTGTGGAAAAATCAACACATACAAATATTTGAATTCCCATATTCTTTCTACATATATGAGTTCTCTCCAACACATTCTAGTCACACAAATCTCAATGAGACATACGGTTTCTCCATACACTATTAGATTAGAATGTTAGTGCACATGTCAGAGATATTTTACATTATATAAATATTAAATATAATAAACTATGCTTCCTTAAGAAAATTCAAAATAATATGGTATTTTATGTTCATACATTTAATATTGGAATAAATCATTATATTTTTGTCCATGTGAATCCCACACTGGCTCTCATAGCAATGAACACTCCCTTTTAGTTTCATCAAATGTTTCATAAAATATGGCTTCAACCAAACCACTTTTATTTTGTATATCCAATTATTATTAATTGGCCATAGAGAGAGAAATTACTAACTACAACCTGAACATAATTCAAATTTCTGTTAAAAAAACCTTAAATAGAAAGCCTCAAGTACTTTTTCAAGTTTTAAAATCTCAACTAAAATTAGAATTAAAATTTACTATCATTGTTTTACATAACCCAGATCATAAGGATATATCATTAATTATTTATTGATATTTGATGATCCATTTAATGAAATACTAGTTTTCTTTTCCAATATTTACCAAATATCAGTTGACAACTCCCAAAACAAATGAAATTTCTAGATATGTAAAAACAATAACACAAATTCAACATATGGGATCCAATGAAAATGGAATGTTTTCTATTTATATCACCTTATATTCAATTCATGGTGATTTAAAATTTAATAATTTAATAATTCTTACCAACAGAGTAGAAACCAATATTCTTCCATTGATAGAAAATTTTATGATGACCTTCTAGATAAACTATTTTGTAGACAATAATAAACGTCCTCAAGTTATATATCCATCAATACTTATACCGACAATTATATTTCTAAAATAAAGATCCTTAATTTAAAATTTAATTAAAACAGTTAATTTATTTCATAGCTCATTCAAATTAAGGGGCCCCTTAAAAGCATATAAATAAAAAATTGATGAAAAAACGAAATGTAATCATCCATGAATACATTTTGATCATAATAGAGACATGATATTCTTTGTATTAAACAACTTTAGAACATAGAATTATTTAATTTCAATTTACATTTTTGTGTAAATTATTTCAATCTATATATAATAGGTTTATGTTTACACAACATTTCATTATTGATATTATCCCCCAACCAGTTGGTCGTCTCATGTAAATTTCTTTTCCCATATCACATTAAAAGATTAAAATATTTACATCCATTTGATTATAAAAATAAATCATAAATATGAGTCAAACATAAGACCAAATTGATGGTAATGTGTTTTACAACTGGTGATGTTATATCAATGAAGTCAACTCCCTCTTTTTATTCAAATCATTTTAGCATTTTCCTAACTAGATACGTTTTCCCTCCAATAATATGTTCTATTAACTAGAAATACAACTTATTATCTATACCATTAATTCTTCATGGTAAATTTATTTTCTCATAGGTATAATTTGAATAAAATGAATCAATATCATATTTGATATCTGTTTTCTAATTAATAGAATCGCTGAGTGATTGAACACATCATGATCTATCAGGTTCTTTTTTTTTTCATAATTACATATTGTACATAATTCTGAAATCTGTTTGTATTCATCAGATTTTATAACACCTTCATAATTAAATATATTATTACCCTAGTTCTAGTGCTCTACGTTCTTGTGCTCAAACATAAAACATAAAAAAATTTTATAACTCTTCCTCATACCTCAATAGCCTTAGAGAACTCAAGTATATTGTCTATTTCCCTACATTTATAATAATTATTTCATCATCAAAATTAACTAAAACAAATATATTTATGGTTCCCCAACCATCTCAACAATAAACCTTCTTTTTGATTCATTTTTCTTAACTTTCTTCTCAAACATGTTGTTTTTCATTGTAAAATACGATCTCATTAAAGAAAACACTTGAATATCTTCTAATATTTTTAAAATTTCATCTCAAAGTTGATACAACATGTTTTCATATTTGAAAACAAAGATAATTAAATCCATGGAAAAATCATTGTTATTATCCCCTCTTTATTATCAATGTATATAAATTTTATTCTTATAAAAATTAATTAATGAATTTCTATTAGTATGTAGGACCACAACTTCTTAGGAATATCCTACCTCATTACTGCTGATCGAATTATAGTGAATTTTTATACAATTCATTAAAGTTATTCATTCAAAAATTTATTTCATACAAAAAACTAATCCACTTTATATATAAAATTTTTGCTGGTGATTTCTTGATGATTTCATCCACATAATTTTTATAATTTGTACTAAGATTGTTTTTATCATTTATGATTATTTTTATTCCGATGTACTCACTAGTAAAAAAATTGATTTGACATTGGTTTTAAAATGTAAATTAATAAATAATTTACCTTATAAATATTTTTAAAACTATTTACATATATAACATACATTAAAATTCTCCACTAGAAGATTTTTAACATTAGTTTTTCAAAAATTGAGGTTAATAATCATTCTCTTGGGGTTTTAATGTTTTTTATAAAATAGATGTTAACAAAATTTACATTTGGGGATTCATGCTAGTAAAACAATAGTCTATGTTAAAAAAATAAATTTTCAAATCATACAGAAGTTAAATTTTATTTTTTTCACAGTTTATGTTGCAATTTTATAATTGTTACTAAAATTTTGAAATACCACCTTAAATTTTTTGAATAATGATATATATGTTTTACCCATATTCCATTATTAATTTTAGATATAGTCCATTTATATCCATTATCATTTTATTTTTTATTTATTTAATAATTTAATTATATTATTATTAAATATTATCCCATAATTTAAATTTTTATTAATTTTTCATTAATCTATATACATAATTTTTATTCATTTATTATGATGAATATAACATTTTCAGATTAACATAAAATTGTTAATCCTCTTCATGAAATGTTAATGTTGGGGAATTTAATAACTTACATAGTTTATATTAGGATACCATATAGTTTTATCCTTGAAGGAAAATTAAAACAATGGATACTATAACAATCATGGATAATAATTTAAAGCATTATGTTTTTTTCCTTATACCATTATGTTTCATCAATTATATTCTATATAGATATTATATATTCTTTAAAAGAAGTAATACAATTTGAAGTATGTTATAAAGAATATTTGAACATCCAATGTTGGTTATATAAATATCCAACTTTAAATGTATTTAGTATTAATTATTTTAACATAGTTTTTAATAATCGATTATAAAATCAGATTTACTACATCATTGAAATTAAGATCACTAAAAAATAGAGGTTAAAGATAGAAAATAAACGAATTTAAAAACTATTTTTGTATTAGTAAGTAATTAAAGTCCCTTATGCTATATTAACCACTATTTTCATACCTATGGGATTTCATTATATTCATCTCTCTCTCTCAACAATGGATCTTCACTAAATGAAAATACCAAACTCATATGACATTTTCATAAAGAAATATACCAATTCCGTTATTTTCACATTATAAATGAAATAAATAATGTACAAGAAACCCATGAGAGGTCTTTTTGGGGATAGTTCCCATATATTTAAATTAGAAATTTCAGTCTTCAAACTATAAGGTTTTAATAAATTTTAAATAAACAAATAGTTCTATTATATCATTTGTATAAAACTATCAAAATTTTTGACATCTTCATGATCTAGATTTAGAAAACCATTTTTTGTTGCAATATTAATGCTATTATCACTATCACAGTAATGTTGATCATCCAATAATTTCAATTTTCTATAGTTTTATTTCCATCCATTGATTATACATTTGTTATTTTGGTCAGATATAATGTCCCATAAATCACTCCAACTTCCAAAACAATTTATACTTTGGTAATATCCTAAAAAACAGTAGAAAAGATTAACCCAAATACTTATTCATATCAATTTACCAAAAAAATATTTTCTTATAAATTCATAGTATATATCTCTCCATATATTAATAAACATTGTATTCTCCATATAAAAATTTTCAAAACCCTTTTTAGCATCTCTATGAGCCTCATCATTGAAAAATTGTACGTTGTTTGATCTCCTAGAACACTTATCATCTTTATGAGCCTCATCATCTTTATATAGAATTAATAAAAAATTATTCAACTAGAACACTTATACTAAACAATATAACATTGTTATCTTCCAATGAATTTATATAATTGGAACTATTATAGACTGTCTTTTTAGATTTTATTTTCTATTCTGAGTAATATTTGTCAAAATTACACCTCGAAACAGTCATCAATCAATTTGGTATATGTATAATTAATTTATCTCTAATACCATCTATTTATATCTTATTTTCCTTATGATTTATCATTTTCTATGGTGAAAATACTCATCCTTACACAAATAATGTATTTTATATGTGTTCCTCGATTTCATTTTGCATGAGATCAAAATTAACGATTATGTTAAGAATATCCAAAAATACTTATTCGATATTTATATTATAATTAATGATAGTATTTACCATAATCACCCAATTATTTAATAGAAATGGAAATATAATAAATTCCATGATATCAATAATGAATTTGACTTTCAATAAATCAAACACACTACAAATAATGTTAATGACATTAATCCTATCTAAAAATGGAATTTCTTCTCAAAATCCAAATATGATTGACTTATTGATAGTAAAAACAAATTTTCATGATTTCATCTTTTCATACATGTTTTCAGTGAAAATATTATTTCCATTTTTTACTTAAAAAGTGTTAACGGAACATGTAATAACTATTAGATTTGATAAATATCCATCTACATATTCTAAAAGAATAATACCATTATCCAAAATTAAAACCCTGGTCATTAAATTTTATATATAGACACCCTATCCCATTAAATATATTATTACATGATTTTACGTATAATAAAACAACAAATTACAAGCTAAGGATCATAAAGTATAACGTCTTGTATGACTAGGTACATAATCAAACATCATAAAAAATAAATTTTTCATTAATCTGCATAATGTGATCCTAACTTCAATTGATCTCATAAAACATCATAGGATAACCTAGGGATAACATGAATTAAGTGATGAGCTAAAATCCCATTACAATATTAAGAATACAAATAAAGCTTTAGAACATTGGTTTAGAAGCATCAAATTGTTATATAAAAAGATATAAAACCTAATATTAAATATGGAACTATGACATTTATAACTTGGGATCACATAAAAATAGAAACATAGTAATTTGGAAGAAACCTAAAACATTAATTTAGCGTAATTCAAGGATAATTGCACATATTGTAGCATATGTCTTTGTTAACAACTATGATTGTTTCACATTGTAGCACGAGTTAAGGCTAACCGCCAAGACCCATATATATAACGTGTCATGATAAAAAACATTACCCAATGAATTGGAGAAATATATTGGTTCACTCATCATAAAATGATCATGAATATGATTTCCACATAAAAAATCATACATAATCATTCCCACATAAACAAAAGGGATCAAATGGAATGAAATGGGTATCATAATCATGTCATAAAGAATAATGAATGGGTTCATCATACAGGTGTCCATGAAAAAAATTGGAATTAGATAAATCATGGAAATTAATTAATTATACTAGGAATATATCATAATAAGTGATTCCAAATTGATGTGATGATAGTTAAATGATTTTTTAACAAAAATTAAAAGTAAAACATTTTAGTGTGGTTTAATGAAAGTAAAAAAGAACATTTAAAACAGAATAGGAGATTATTTTTTATATAAAAACATAATTTAACAAAGAATGTTTTTATGATAAAATTTTTTGTTTTATAATTATAATGTGTCTTAAAGATAGATCATATAGTGTAATTGAAATCGGGTAAGAATTCAGGAAGTACTATTCAAAAGGGATTGCTTATTGGAAAGTATTGTGGAGGAAATCACATAAAATCATGTATATCCCTGAAAGAGATTGATTAATGGGTATTGATACATGATTTTGGAAACATAAATAGTAATTATATGATTTTCATAAATAGAATATGTGACTTCATTCGGGTAAAAATATAGAGTAAGAATAACCCAACAGAATAATGGAGTTTTAGGTGGAATCCCTAACCATAAGGTTGATGGTTTTATCCACAAGATATTATTAACCAGTATAATCAAATTTTTTTTATTGGTTAATACTTATATAACCTATTTAACATGTAATTGATTTATTATAACCTTTATATGTTAATTCATGGGCTTTTTTGTGGGTTAGGAGGTTTAATTTTCTTGTTTGGTTCTGTTTGTTTCTTGGTCGGTTTACTTATATATATGAATAGATAATCATGTAAAATGAGAATGGTTTTATATAATTGGAGTTATATCTTATTATTTACCATCTATATGCTTACATGGTTGTAAATTTCATTTGTTTACTAGTAGTGATGCTGAATCATTATATAAAACTTTAGTGAAAAACTGTTGGGTTTATTGGTGATTTTCTTATCACAACAAAAACATTTTCGTTTATAAATAAAAACCATGCATAAAAAATATTCAAGAACCATTGAAGATAAATTATACATATATTATAGTCTCGATCAATCATAATAATGGTTTCATGACAAAAATTGAATATAGTAATAGAAATCGAAAACCCATCATCCTTGAATGTGTTAAATTAACACGTCTTAGATGGTGTTTTTACTACTAGTATTAAAGAAGAGTAATTGAGATACGATAATCACATACTCAATCATCATAACAATATTATATTACATGCATGTTTCTAGTTTTTTCATAACATTTTGATGAGGATAGGTAACTATAGAAAAAAAAGACAAAGATACTTGAAAAAAAGTAAAAGAATTGAAAATATGAATTTACCTCTTAAATTAATATTCATTGATAACCTTTTAATGCGAGAGGATTTGGAATTTTAATATAACATTGGTTGTCATTCATGGGGTGGAAGAGTTTGGGGAGATATTTCTGTTTAATTTTAGAAAGGCATCTTACTTTAGAGGAGTGAATATAAGAGGAGAGTGTAGGAGGTTTTTTATAGTGGCAGGTAGGAGGGTTTTCTTAATATTTTAATCATTTGTTTATTATTTTCCCTAAGAAAATAAATCGTGATTATTACATGACCAAAAATTATAATAAGTGAATTTGAGTTCAAATCAATTTCCATTTAAATCATCCATGACTCAGGCATAGTGTATAAATTTTGGTTTTAGCACTTATCATAAATTATCATATTTTACTATTCATAAAAAATTCATGCATTTCCCAAAAATCACCAAATATTCACCATAACAATTTTTCCATGTGTATAGTCAAAAAATGAACTCCATTTTTGGAAAATAATTTTATAAATATGGGAAATTAAATTTTTAAATAAAATCATCATTTACTTGAAAAATATTAATTTTAAAATTATAACTGTTTTTATAATAATTTGAAAAATTATCTTTGGTCTCATAAAATTATCCTATAATCATATAAAATTGAAATAATAATTTATGAATACAATTTATGAAAATAATTTTTCTTTTATTATTATTAAATTATTCATAATTTTGTAATTAAAGATTTATGACAATAAATTATACCAACACTATCATATTTTCACTTATAAAATGGATAAATATTAGATCTACTTTTATTGGAAATATTACTATTTAATTGGATGATTTACTATTAATAAGGGTCAATTACTATTCACCAAAAATCATTTTTGTCTTATTAGAATCCAAACTCTTACTGATCACAACCATGTATGTAATATTTTCCAAATTCAAATCACAAAAGTGAATTTTTTTAAAATGTCACATAGTACTCAGTAGTTAATTGTTTTGTGATTTCATGTGATTATAGGACATGATTATAAGAAGGGAAATTCCATTTATAAAACATAGGGTCATTTCATTCTTCCCCCCTTATGAAATTCCTCCCTTGAAATTGTGTTTCACATTCTAAGCTATAAATAGGTGTAGGTACTTCTCCATCATTGCCTCCTCATGTTCCCATGTTTCATCTTCATACTTACGGTTCTACCATAGTACTTTTACTAGTGGAGTAGTATTATTATTTAGAACATTATCTCTATGATCCCAAATCATCACTGGATACTCCTAATAAGAAACATCATTCTCCAAAAGTTGCACCATTGAAGACAGTAAATGTTAAGGAACTACTGTGTACTTTCTATAGAGGGATACATGGATGACATCGTGTACTTTAGACATTGTAGGGGGGACTGCTAGTTGATAGTCCATAGCTCCAACACTATTAAGAACTGATAAGGGGTCGATTTACCTAGGACATAGATTTATTTTCTTACCAAATCTATTGACCTTTATCCATTGATATATGAGTAGGAATACCTTGTCTCAAACATTGAACTCAATGTCCCATAGATGATTGTTTGCATAACTATTCGGTCGACTTTTGGCTGCCATAATTTGCTGCTAAATGTTTTCCACCTTTTCCACCGTTTCATTGACCATCTCAAGCCATATCATCTTACGATCACCAAATTCATCCCAACAAGACGATGTTCTAAACCTTTTACCATAATGGGATTTATAGGGTTCTATTCAGATGCTTGAGTGGAAACTATTGTTGTAGGTGAATTTGACTAGTTGAAGATGTTGGTCCATTCAACCATTTAATTCCATTAAACATTCTATCAACATTTATTCCATGGTATGAATAGTTTTCTCAGATTGGATATCAATTTTATGATAATCAGCCATACAAAAGTTCACTTCATTTATTAGAGCATTTTGGAGACTTTTACAAAACATTGAGTTGAATATAAGATCTTTAACGGATAAAATAGATACTACTAATTCATGTGACATCACAACCTCTTTGATATATATCTATGGAAGTTAATCCAATGAGAAGTCCTCCCAAATTGTGATAACGTGAGTTGTCATTGTAAGATTATCCACATCAAACAATATAACATTGTTTTCTCTGGATGTCCTTGTGACAACTGGGTCCTGGTGACAACATAAACACCCCGCCTTAATAGGGTCATTGGATCATATCCTGCTAGGTACCACTCGTTTCCCCATAGACATGTGGTCCCCACCCTGTGGCTGACCCACATTCCCGAACGAGTCTTCGGACTAATGAAAGTCCCCACATGCCAACACATGTCCTTTCTAGTGTGTTTGGTCCTAACTCACACACAACTATGGAAAATTCCCAAAAGTTCACCCATCTGGATCACTACTCCCGGCCAAGTACACTTAACTATGGAGTTCAAATCAGGTAGGCTCCCAAAAAAGAAGGTTCACCTTATTGACATGAGTCATATAATTTAGTAATTTAACTCTTTATCATTCTGGGGTGTTACAATCACCCCTATAACTAATGATAGTACCCACAGGATAACACCTATCCTTTCCTGTGTGTTTTTTCCTCACTCACACTCACCTTGGAAAGCTTACCAGGAGGTCACACATCCTAATCACTACTCCATGCCAAGCACACTTAACTGTGGAGTTCTAATCATGTAGGATCCCAAAAAGGAAGGTTCACCTTGTTGAAATGAGTCATATCATTTAGTAATTTATCCCTTTATCATTCTGGGTTGTTGTAATCACCCCGCCTCCTTTAGAGAACAACGTCCTTGTTGTGGGACCTATATTTCAACCCAGACAGTGCACTGCACTTAAGGCTGGGTACCATCACTAATACCAAATGTGACAACTAGTTCTCGGTGACAGCACAGACACCCCACCATAACAGGGTCGTTGGGCCCTGACCAACCAGGTACCACCGGTTTCCCCACAAACACGTAGTCTCCACCCTAGGTCCCACCCACATGCCTAAACGGATCATCTAACTAAAGACAGTTCCCACATGCCAACTCATGTCATTCCCTGTGTGTTTTTTCCTCACTCACACACACCCTAGGAATCTTCCTAGAAGGTCACCCATCCTGATCACAACTCTAGGACAAGCATGCATAACTGTGGATTACTAATCTGGTAGGCTCCCGAAATGGAAGGTGCACCTTGTTGACATGAGTCATATCATTTAATCATTAAACACTTTTCCATTCTATAGTTTTACAGTCCCTAGATGTCTCGTGATAATTTCCATGGTGATGTTCTACTACATCCATGTTGGTATGGGTAGTGGTTTCATTATCTTCTTAGAACTTATCCTTTTATCCTTCACATGTTGACATATTAGGCACTTTAATGTATATTTTTTAATCTATTTCTTCATATTGTCCCACCAAAATTTATCTCAGAGATCCTGATACATCTTTGTACTCCCAGGGTGAATTGAGAAGGTAGATCTATGTGCATCACTAAAAATATCATTCTTTATCTATTTATCAGATGGTACAATTAACTGTGAACCAAATCTTACAACTCCTTACTCATCAATCATGAACTAAGAGGAATTCCTATTTCTAATGGCGACCACGCTTTTCTGAATTCCCACATCTTTTCTTTGAGCATCCACTATTTTATCCATGAGGGATGGTTAATCAATTATTTGATAAAGGATTGATGATGTTCTTTCCTTAATGATTCTCATGTCCATTCTCTACAAATATAAGAACATTAGATTCTTATCAATTTTTAACATTGATAAAGATGCATGATTCTTTCTACTTAGAGAAACATCAAACTTATTTTTTGTAACAGGATAGTAGTAGAATGAGAAGTCATAATCCTTGGTGGGATCTAACTGGATTCTATTACACATATTATGCACTTTATATGTGAAAATATATTTGAAACTCTTGCGATAAGTATCTATCTCATACTTATCCCCATATAGATAATGTTGCTATACTTTCAATGCAATGATCATAGCCGCTTACTCTATATCACATGTAGGATAGTTTTTCTCAAGGATTTTCAGCTTCCTTAAGGCATAGGATATCACTTTATCATTTTTCATTAGCACACATACTAATACCTTCTTTTAAGCATCAATATAAACCATAAAGAGTTATCCACTTTTTGGGAGTGTGTGTATTGGTGCATTGATAAGCCTCTTTTTCATCCCCTTAATGTAGTCTTCACATTCTTGACTCCAGATGAACTTCACTCCATTCCATTTCATATTTGTAATTGGGTTTGAGAGTTGTGAGAAGTTCACCAAAAATCCTCGGTAATACCCATCAAGACAAAGGAGGCTATAGGTCTCCATTATGTATGTTGGACGGATCCACTCTTTAATTGCCTTTGTCTTAGAATGGTTTATAGATATCCCTTTACTGGTGATTACATACTTCAGGAATGATACATCCTCCATCCAGAACACACATTTACTATAATTTTCATAATTTCTATCCCTTCGCAATGCCATCTACACAATATTCAAATTCTCCTCATGTTCCTCCTTACTCTTAGAGTATAACAGAATATCATCGATAAAGACTACCAAAAATTAGTCAAGGTAATCTATAAAGACAATATTCATTATGTCCATGAATTTTGTTGGAGCATTTGTGAGTTTGAAAGGCATCACTATGAACATATAGAGTCCATACCTCATTTGAAATGAAGAGTTGGGAATATCTTCCTTCCTCACCTTTAATTGGTGATATCTTTACCGAAGGTCCAACATAGAGAAATAACTGGACCCACAAAGCTGATCAAACAAGTCATCTATTTGAGGTTGGGGATACTTGTTAATTATGGTGATTTTATTGATATGATGATCATAAATGTAGAGGCTCATTGATCCATCATTCTTCTTGATGAAGAAGACTGGTCCCCCCATGGTGAAGCACACAGGTGCCTAAACCACATCTCTAAATTCTCATGTATCTGCTTCTTCAGCTCTTCCAGCACTATAGAGGCCATTATATAAGGTTTTTTTGAAATAGGTAGGGACATAGGACTAAGTTCAATTCAAAACTCAACCTCTCAATCATTAGAATGACTAGGAAAATATTCATAGAATACATCACTATAATCCCTAATGATGGGTATATCATCAATAAGTATCATCTCCTTTATCTCAATAATTTGAGCTAGAAATGCTTTCTCATAAGGTAGTAATATCAAAACATGATACTATGATTCGAAGTGAGATTAATCTTCCCCCTACACCTATAATGAATTGGAGGATTCTTTAGTACATGAAGAGTGATCTCCATATCGTGACAGTTGAAGTAGGATTTTTATAATGACAGAAAATCTATGTCTAATATTACCCGAACTCCACTAAAAGAAGTACAAAAAGATTTGGTGGGATGTCCAGTTGACAAATATTTACTGGGAAGGAGTTATAAACCTTGGAAGCAATAACTTCCCCCAGTATCTATTCTCATAGATAACTTATCCTCCAAATTTTTAGGTTGTGTTTGAATAGTTCTAAAAACATTCAAGTTATGAAATAATTCATATAACCCCAAAAATAGAAAGTTTTCTATTTGTGAATGAATAACTAGTGTAAATTTCATCACATAGTTGATTGGATCCACCTCAACAGTAGTGATAGAATACTCCTTTCCTTGTTTCCATGAATGTTGTTGTTGATTTCCTCTAATAACACTTGGATTAGAAAAACTATTCACATAATACCCCTTATCCTTGAAGTTTTAACACCTCACTACATATCGAGTGTTGATATGAACCTTTATTTCTTCTTTCACATTAGTGTAATTCTTCATATCTCTTCAGAAGTTCTTTTTAAGATGTCCCATCTTTCCACATATGATGAAATTCCTTGTTCCCTTTAGATAGCTCCTAGGATTATTCTTCCCAAAAATATGACATGTGGGATGTTTGATCTTATTTCCATCATGAGATTTATTTTTCAAACCACCCATATTCGACTCCATATTAAGCTTTTTTTACTAGTCCAGTGAGACCATTGGGAGTCTCTGATCTCTATTTCATCATTGTGGTCGCAATAGAAAATCTCCACATAACTATCAATGTCTCAAATTTCCAATAAATTTAATAGAATCAACTTTATTCCACTAATGAAGAGATCCACCATTCTTTTAGTTTTCATGGAAATGATAGAGGTGTGTCATGAAAGCCTTGTGATGTTTTACTCATACACCCTAATGGGATCATCTTCCATTTAATTGAGTATGAGTAACTCTCATTCCATATTGAGACATAGGGTACAAGGAAAATATTTTTTTAAAAATAAAATAGGTTATTGAATTCCTCCCAATCCATGGAATAAATTTCCTCTTGTGACATTATATTCTTGATTAGTGTCTACTATTGATCAGCTTCTCCAAAAAAATAATAGGCCGATAGTAGGAATTTCTTTTATTTTGAGAACTGGAAGAAAATGAATATATTTTTAATGGAGTTAATCGAAAATTTCATGAGGAATGGATCATAAGATCCACTAACATGGGAGTCCCTCTCCTTATTAAGTATTCAATTGAAACATTCTCTTTTGTTGTAGTATGAATTAGTTCCACATGATTCATGTTATTAGTCATAACTTGAGCTAGCTAAGAAAGTATTATCCGGATTTTTGAGAACCATTCCCATTATATTTGGTATATCATTTGGAAAATCATCACATTCCCTATCACAATGATTGTTGGCATGTATTCTTATGTTTCCCAAAATTTACTATAAGAAAAACTTACAATTAACGGTCTTGAATACTTAGTTATTAGGCATAATAATTAAACATTGAACATAAAGGGATAACATTGTAAAGGTGAATTATATCCTAAATTGTGATTCCATATGTTTAAATTTAGGTTATCCTTGATATATTTCTCAACTTATATTCTTATGGGATCTTTTTTTATTCCCTTAATAATGTTTTTTACGATTCTTATAAATTTACCAGAGCGTATCCCCCTGGAGTGTCAAACCAAGAGCGCCACAAGGGCCATTGTTGTGCACCAATTCTTGTTTGAGTCTAGCTCAAAGATGTATTTTTTGGTCTTTTTCCAAGATAAATCTATGCTAGATCCACCTCTACCTGTTTGTATCTAAACAGGGATTCATTTTCATGATAAACAACTTACTCCATAATTACCAAAATATAGGGATGTTTTCTCATATATAGTCTCATCCTTCAGGTTCTTACCAAATTTCTCTATTCATAATCTCTAAAAATAACTAGACTATCATTTGATACCAACTATACTAACCCTAACCTTTTACATATACAATTACATGATTTTAAGCATAATTAAACATCAAATTACAGGCCAAGGATCATAAATTCTAGTTTCTTAGAAGACTGTGTACATAATCAGACATCATAAAAGGAGATTTTAATTTAATCTCCATTATGAGCTCCTAACATCCATTATGCTCATAGATCCTCATAGTATAACATATGGATAACATAGAAAAATGGATGAGCTAAAATCCTAGTAATGTATTTTGTATAAGAATAAAGCTTTATCACATTGGTTAGGAATTAATACATAGTGATATAAATAAGCATAAAACATAATTGGATGTATTGAACCATAACATGTATAACATGGTATCATATTAATATGGAATAATATTAATTTTTAAGAAATATAAAACAAAAATTTATCATGATTCAATTCTCGTTGAACAATGAGTAGCACAAGTCAAGGTTAACCACCAAGACCATTGCATATGGTAGCCCGAGTCAAGGCTAACCGCCATGACCGTTGCACATAATGTCTCATGAGACTAAATTTTTCCAAATACATTAGAGAACTATCTGGGTACACCCATATTAAAATGTTCATGAATAAATTTTCTGCATAATAATCATACATAATCAATCATACATAAACATAAGGGTACCCATGGAAAGAAATTGGTATCATAATCATGTAATAAAGGATAATGAATGGTCATATAAAAAATGTGTCATGAAAAAAAGTATTTAAATAAATAATTTACATTAATATGGTATAATAGGAATATATCCTAAAAATTTATTCAAAAAAGAAGTGATAACATGTAAAATAGTATTTAATAAACATTAAAATTTAAAAATTGTAGTGCAGTTTAAGGAAAATACCAAATAAAATTTAAAACATAAAAGGGAATAATATTTTATATAAAATAATAACTGAACCAAGATGGTTATAATGATAAAAATATTGGTTTTATAAATATAATGGTTTCTTGAAAATAGATTTTATATTGTACATGAAAATGGTTAAAAATTTAGGATGTTCTATTCAAATAGTTTTGCTTATTGGAAAGTGTTTAGGAGGTAATAAATTAAAAGAATGTATATCCCTGAAAGAGAATGATTAATGGATATTGATACATTAGATTAGAAATATAAACATAAATTATATGATTTAAATAAAAATAATATAGAATTTCATTTCAGTAAAAAGAGAGTAAGAATAACCCGAAAGAATAATGGAGGTTCGGGTAAAATCCCTTCCCTTAAGTTCGATGGGTATCTCCACTTGATATTAGTGACTGGTATAATAAAAATTGGTTCATTAATTAATAATTAAAGAACCTATTTTATAGGTAGTTGATTTATTATAATCATTATAAGTTCGTTCATGGCCTTGTTGATGGGTTAAGAGGTAAAATTTCATTGTTTGGGTCCGTTTGTTTACTGATCAGTTTACTTATATACATGAATGGTTAATCATATTAAATAAGTATGGTTGTATATAATTGGAGTTTTATTTTATTATTGATAATATGTATGTTTAAATGGTTGTAAATTTCATTTGGTTACTTGGAGTGAAGTTGATTCATTATATTAAACACGTGTGATAACATTTTAGGTTAATTGGTGGTTTTTTAATCGCAATTAACAAATTTTGATTTGTTAATAAAACCATGGGTATAATAGATTCATGAACCATATATGAGACACTATACATATATTTTAGTCTGGTTAAACAATAATAATTGTTTCATGACCATAATTAAAGAAGGTAATAGAAATTGAAAACCCATCATCCTTGAATGTGGTAAAACAACACATCTCGGAAGGTGTTTTTACTACTACTATAAAAGAAGGGTAAAAGAGAGGAAATAATAACTTATTCCATTATCATAACAAAATTTTATTACATTAATGGTACAATATTTTTTATAATATTTGTATGAGGAGTGGTAAGAATAGAAAAGAAAACAATGGAACTTGAAAGATTATTAAGGAATTGAAATGATGAAATTACCTCTTAAATTAAGCATCATGGAGAGCCTCTTATGGGCGGTGTATTTTGTCTATGAAGATTCCATGGGATTCCACAAATTAGAGAGGAGTTTGAAGAGTTATTTGAGTAGAATTTAGGTAGGGAACAAGGCCTGAGAGGAGTGATCTGAAGAGGGGAGTGTGGGTGGTTTTTATAGTTGAGGGGAGGATGGTTTTCATAATATTTCAATCATTGGTTTGTTATTTACACAAAATAAAAGAAATAGTGATGATTTCATGGAAAAAATAGTAATAAGTTCATGTGAGTTTAAATAAATGGCCATTTTCATCCTCCTTGATTCAAGCATGATGCAAAAATTATCTTCTTTGCACTTATCATAAATTATCATATGTTATTATTCGTAAAAAAATCTTGTATTTTAGAATAATCCAAAAAATCACCAAACCCATTTTTCAATGTTTATAATCCAAAAATGAAATCCATTTTATGAAAATAATTTTATAAATATGGTAAATGTAATATTTATATAAAAACAACATTTACTTGATAAATACTTATTTTAAGTTTTAAAAGATTTTATAATACTTGGAAAAATTTACTAAGGTCTCATAAAATTATCATATTTTAGTAAGACATCAAAAAAATAATTTATGAATACAATTTATGAAAATAAAAATTCTTTTTTAATTAATAAATTATTCATAAATTTTTATTTAAATATTAATGACTTACAAAAATTTTACAATATAATATTATCACTAATAAGATGGATAAATATTATTTATAATTTCATTGGTAAGGTTACTATTTACATGGATGATTTACTATTCTTAAGGTTCCGTTGCTATTCACCAAAAATAATGTTGGACTTATCAGAATCAAAACATCTTAGTGATACCAACCGTGTGGGTGAGATTTTCAAAATTCATATCACATAAGTGAAACTGTTGTGTTTAACGGTCACATAGTACATAATTGTTCATTTTGTTGTTATTTCATGTGATTATATGAAATAATGATAAGAAGGAAATTTCCATTGATAAAAAATGGGTTCATTACAATATAATTCCCTTACATAGAAGAAATTACTCCCACTCAATCATATAAAATCAAGGATGAAACTAAATTAAGGAAATATTAATATGTTGTTTTCAATCACTAATCACGGTCATGATCTAATATAACATTTTTTGAGAAGATATGATAAAATTTGAAATCACTATATTCAAATAACTAAGAAAATAATTTTAAATCAATTGAATGTTTAGATCCATTGTACATCACACGTATCAGCACACCACTACTCCCTAGATATGATGTCCACAAAATGCAAGAATAACTGCATAATAAATCAACATGAATAACTTTTTTAAAAATCTACATTAAATTATATAAAAAATAAATGATAATTGAAAAATTAAAGGCACATTGGTTTTAAATGGTAAGGTTTTAATAATATATCCACATGAGAACACTGAAATATATTTCTTTATCTAAAAGTATAATTATTAAAACCGAGTGAAATCTAAACCATTTGGATTTTTAAAAAAAGTAACCTTGTTTTTAAACAATATATATGGAGCACCCACCTATAGTTTAGTTAATCATATCATTTGGTTTCACTGACCTCCTATATATTTGTTCCATAATCCGTTGTAAAATGAACCCTCTAATATCTAAATGTAATATATTATTCAATTGGATACATATAGTTGAATCAATACACTAGTATATCTCAGATTCATCACCTCACTACTTGACCTGTCATCCACTAAACTCATTGGAACATTACATAAATAAATCTATCCGTATTTGAAGTCTTATTATCATATCCTTATTTCAGGGAACTAAACCCCATCAATTTGATGAAATGTATCTATTATCATGAAGAGGCTTTAAAATAAATAAAATATCATTAGTGGGAAATTAGTTCAATATATTGAAGTGTTTGAGAACTATCATATGATGAAAATGAGGCAATGGATGAGTGATAAAAAACAGATTTATTTGGAAATAGGAGTGGGATTTGACATAAATAATGGTTATGATTTGTAAGACCATCTACATAGGATATCCCATAGAAAACACAAAAACCATATGAAAAACTCAATTAGAAACCCAAATGAATTTTTCTTAAAATGTAATTCATGATTTATTTATAAATCATTGAAAATTAAAATAAATGATTACAAAATTATTTTTCCATAGCATTCTATACTCATGTAAAAAAAGATATTTTACTATTAAAATATTTCTAGAAGGGATTCAAGATGAATATAATGATTTTTAGGATATTTTCCATCAATAATTGATAGATTCCATAACCTTCAATTTTTTAGAGGTTCTAATAATTGGTTCATAAAATTATATAATTTTTTGAAGAATCCAAACCTATTGGTGAATGGTTTGTTTAAATAGAAGTTCCACATTATCATGTCACAATATTTTTAAAAAAAATTGGTTTATCTATATCCTGATGAATAATTACTCATCATCCCATGGGAATTAAATTCATATATTTTTTATGTGGTATGGTACCCCATCATGTACATTTAATTAAATTGAGTATTATATTAATTTCATCATTAAAAAATTAATATAAAATTTTTGTGAGGTGACAAATTCATCAAATAAATTCGATTCATTTAAAATTAAATCAATATGATTATAATGTAGGATGCGGAGCATTGAAGAAATACATGATGTTCAATTAGGAAACTCAAGATAAATCATCTAGATGTAGCTTTCCAGGTTCAAAATCTTATATCTAGTATTTTCTACCCTATAGAGGATCTCAACAAAATGATTTTGGTACAAATAAAAGGGTCTTAACTAAAGAATTTATCTAGAAATAGGAATATCATTACATAATAGTTCTATTGCCGACAAAAGTATATTAACAAATTTATTTTCTGATCTAATAGGAAGACATCAACACATATAATTTTTGGAACTATGTATATGAGGATTTTGAAACATGGGATTTCATAACAAGATTAGGAGAACCATAAATAATTGTTATTTGTTAATGAATTGAGGATCAATGATCAGGAATATTGTTACCAAGAAGATAATCTTTAATTAAATTGAATTTTCTTCGTAATAATGAGAACAGATTTATGAGAGGGTCTAAGAGTGAGACGATGTTAATTTTTTTAATAATGATAATGATTATTGAATGTGTCATGCTAATTTCAATTTGATCAACTTATACAATTATAATAGGGATAAAATAAATTAATTCATAAAGATGTATATGATGAAGAAAATAAATTATTTTCATACATAATATGACCACCATTAGAAAAGGATAAACTGTCACAAAAAATTATGAAAATAGTTCATGAAACTAAGGGTATTGTATATTAGGACCATAAAAACTCACTGGTTGGTTTCTTAAAAACCCTATAAAATTATGATATTGACATTACTCATGGCTCTCAATTCAAATTAGTCAATGAATCAATTATCAGTAGATATAAAATCTGTAATCAATAATTATAATAGATATAAAATTCGATTATGGTGACAATACTTTACAAAAATTAAAATTACATGGTTGGTTACATAGATACCATGCCGAATTTATGTTTTTTTATTTAATCATGTGCTTATATTTTGATAAATAGATGACCCCTTATAGATATTGATGGTTTTGATTAATTATTTATTAGAAAACATTAATATGATGTGACTCAATGAATAAATATATATTCAACAAGGGTTAGATCACCATTAATATTTAACGACTATATATTGACTACATGTTTTTAGAAAACTAATATGATATGTAATGGACAAGGTAGATGGTCATCTAATATAAATTGTTTGAAAATATATTCAATGGGTTAAAATAACCATAAAAAGTTTATGATCATTTTCTAACATTATTTTTATATTTATTTATCATTTTTCAAGGAAAAATTATGTAGATACAGTGCCATTAGTTTTTCGTAGATAAGATATATATTCTAAATGATATTTATCTATTCATAATTTTCTATAAATTTATCATATTTTTTCTACATTTAAATGATTCATATACGATGAAATTAAATTTTTCTTAATTATATGTACATGGGTTTATTATGTTTTCAAGTTCTATGTCGTATTTTACACTTTAACAATTACTTAATCTATGAAACTATAATCGCCTAGTGAGTGACATAGTTGATTTTTTCATATTCTACCATTAGGGTATTTCAATCGAGAATGTATTTTATTTATTATATTTTTATTATAGGGTCATCAACGGTAGAATAATATTGGATATATTTTTTATTTTAATTTCCCATATATGTGATGTGGAGAGTGATTTATATGCATTTTATAATGAATAAATTGACATGAGGATATAATTTTATGTCGGTGCAATAAACATTGATTTTTTACAAAGAATATATGTCCTTAAATGTTATAGTCATAATTATTTGACAAATGGGGGTGTCAATAATAAGGTTATATAATATCTATCTAAATGGGGTTTTTTGAATAATATATTACCCTAAATTAATGACAAGTTAGTATCATATTGCTAGACTGGAAAGAAAAATCTAATGGTGATGAATAATTTTTTAGGCCATGTATAGGATATATAAATGTGATTGTGTTCCATCCCATCATAGGGATAGTAGAGAAAAAATGATTTGATACAGTTGTTTGAATAAATAGAATGGATTGAATATGTGATAAAACAGAGAAGAACTACTCATCTATATTAGGGATAATATATCTTCGCATCACTAGGGAAACTATGATAACATGAATCAATCCACTCATATTTATATAAGTACACTTTGATATAACATAAATTTATGAAATTTATAGGAAATAGATATTCCCAAGTGGTCAGTGGGGGGAATCCATGTGTATGATTATCAGAAGAAACCCTATATAATTTGGAATCATTAAAATAATTGGGTGGAATTACTGATTGAATGGGAGGGATGGTAAATTTTCTTGGGTATGTTATCCATGAATAACTATATATCCTGAGATAATAATAATCAATAAACACAATGTATTGTTGTTTTTGTTGAACATAATAAACCATGTATGAGTTAGAACATTACATGAAATTATAGAGTGTTGTGTAGGAATGTTTAGTGGAGTGAAATAATACCTTCTTCTTATAATTATATGATGGAACTAAGATGAATTGAAACTGAAAAAACACACGGGTGGATTTGGGGTTGAAATGGGGGATAATTTTGTGAGTGGTCTAGGATCAGATATCTAAGTATCACTATGTATCATATAGAATCAGTTGAAAATATACATATAATTCAATAAAGTTGATGTTTTAACCTCATTTATTGTCAATGGATATGAAACATGATGTGAACATACATTCATATGTATATGGAAAATATGATCGTGGAATAGATATTGACGAAACATCATTTTTGGGACCCTGATAGGAAATCCTGACAATGTTTTATATCTACTGGTTTTATGAATATGGAACTATAATATTTTAAAAAAATATATGTTTTATATACATCTAGTGTGATGATTCATAAAATCATTCATGAATTATAAAACCAGGAAATATAAAATATTACATAGATAAAGTACTCAAATATTAATTCATTCATATTTTGAGGTCACACAAAACATTCAATTTTTAGTATTTTTAGGTCATGTGAGAGGAAACGCTCAAATCAGTTTGTGGTCATTCATGATAAAACACTCGGATATTTTTATTTTAATGTTAGATATACCATGGGTTATACAATTTAATCTTATTTTATGTGGTATATAAAAGTTATTATTTTAGTTATTTTTTGAGGGACCATATTCCATACAACATGGGATCACATTATGAGAACATTGTGCCGTGATGTTTCATCTTGTTTGATAAGAAATTTATGAATCAAGTAGGAATTATCAGGAATAATACATTCATATTGGACTAAGGAAGGAATTCATAAACATTTCACGTGTCAGGATACTTCATTCACATTTTTTAAACCAATATTTACTAGAAATGTATTCTAGGACTTTATTGGGAAGATGTTCATGATTTGTGAAATAATTGGGAAACAATTTCAAGTTTTTTTCATAGACTTCTTGGTGAGTAGTATCTTAAAAATTGTTATGTAAAGTTGAATAGATGGAATGAGTGGATTCATTCTCAAAAAAAATGGAGTAGTTCATGTTAATTCTATCTTTTAGATATGAGTGGTAATTATACCTTAATATAATTTTATAATTTTTCTGATGGGGCTCCTTTGGAAAAACTATAAATTTTGGTTTAACTAATTCCATGAGCCATTTTTTCCACAATTTTTTTGTGTTAGTTTATAAATATGAATAAATCCTTAATTTTATATCTTAAATGATATTGATGTTTGAAATAAATAAAATCATCTTTACAGAATTCAAATCCTCAAGAGATCCAACACTTATGAGATCAATCTAATTATTATCTAATATAAATTTGTTGTATTTGACAACAATTAATAAAAA
Organism: Viscum album; assembly: GCA_963277665.1. Taxonomy (NCBI): domain Eukaryota; kingdom Viridiplantae; phylum Streptophyta; class Magnoliopsida; order Santalales; family Viscaceae; genus Viscum; species Viscum album. The sequence continues at coordinate 676,963,361 of OY728128.1, read as the reverse complement.
AATTAATATATCATATTTTTAGTACCATTTTTAAGATGAAATATTAATTTATTATGTACACCATACTTGATTAAATGCTGATTTAATGATGAGATCTATGTTATGGTTCTTTTTTCCAAATCAATTGATGTTTATATTTAGAATTCTTGATGATTATGGACTCAAATGGGGTTTCACTAGAAGGAGAACATCAACTGTCATAAGGAGTGCATGATTATCATATATGATTAAAACTATTTGGAATGATAGTTTTTATTGGTATAATGATTTAAAATTTCTTATATCCCTTGAGTATAGGGAATTTTTTACTAAAGAATAACTTTGTAGTATTAGATTGAAATTTCTCCACAAGGTTGTCATCCATGATGATCCACCGTGGATATGTTTAGTCCAATGTGTTGATATTTAATGGATATAAAAAACTCACTCAAGTGTACCTCATATGTCAAATGGATTAATAATTTAGTGGTAATTCAACCAGCAAATATGGGCTTCCTATAATGAATCAACACAACTTGAAATGAATTTATTATTATATCAAAATATTTTTTAGGAGTGCAATCATCTGAATTAGGAAATAATTACTTCGACCATTATGATAAACAAAAAATGGAAATAAACTATCCAATTTTATAATAATTTTCTTCAATTTTTCACTTATTTAATAATAAAAAATATTAAACATGGTGAACTAGTAATTCTCATCATAATAGGTTCTTAGTTGTTTGGTTGGTTACCATGCTACCATTGAGAGGGGAATTATGTTACAGATTGATTGGTCTAGTATATAAGCTCATCATTGATCCAATTTATCTTCTTTTATTCCCCAATGATTCCTATCTTGTTTCCATATAGGATGTGAAGTAGATAGTATTGTGGATCATGATTCATTATGAATTATGTTTGATATTATTTGAGTCAGTTGCATCCTTATACTTCTCATTTCATTATTCTCTAACATCTATCCTGACCAATTATCATGATTTTATGCGTTCTTTTTCGGTGACTCATTTAATTATTCTCACTCTATAACTTGGAAAAACCTATAAACATATTTTATATACATCAGGTCTATTTAGAAACATCTGATATTCAATATCAATATTTTATATCAAATCTATGATGTTGTTTATCATTTTTATTATGTTTTTCAAAATCCAATGAAAATGTTATTAATTCCATGTCCATTTAGAATTTATTTTTCATAATTCATGACATCTAGTAATGTGATCATGTATAATTCATGGTAATAATTTATGTACCGTAGATGATGTTAATTATTGAAGGTGTACATTTTTCTCATTTGTTTATCAATGTATCGATGAATTTTTTGTTCATAGTCTATACTATTACTACATTAAGACTACTAACTACTATATCTACTTATCTAGTCATACATTCCTAATATGGTGGAACCTATAAAACTCATATTATGTTTCATTGAATTTTTTTATCTAGGAAATTAATTTTATATAGATATTGTTTTAAATCCATCGATGTACTTTTATTTGATATGAATAGTTTAAATATAGTTTTTTTACTTTATCTATGAAAAAATATAGTATCTTATAATGGATAAAAATTATCATGGATGAAGTTTGTTTCCATAATAATTAGTTTTTTGGATTCTTGGGACCACTATAGGGGAATGAAGGAAACTTTACACTTGTAGATGGCCTCATTAAATTTTATGATGGGTTTTTTGTGTTTTGAGGTGTGATATTTTCTATTAGACTATGTCCATGTGGACTTGAGGGTGTCTCAAGGAATTGATAATAAAATATTTTGGAAATTATATTTTTTTTATCATTCTGAAACACATTGTCATTAATTTCATTTTACATTAAAATGGATTCTTGGATAAAAAATATATAGCAATGACTAATTTAGGGATATGGGTTTTACCATACTTGTTCAATATTTTAATAGTTCATTAAAGTTTTTGGGTTCAATTTCTCAATAGTGAAATAGAATAATTGAATGTATATAATTAATTCAATAAATTAAATTAAATTAAATATAGAATATTATGGAAAAATCTATAGGTAAGATTATAACTATATTATTATTTTATTTTTTTAGCTAGTTTTATCATTGGATTATACCTATTGGTAAGAACGTTAGAATTAAAAATATTGGGGAATCCTCTTTAAGAAGGCATAAATAGTTTTTAATGGATTGTTATTGGTTTGAAAATGATACATGGGATCTTGTCTCTGTTAATGGATTGATGTGATGATGATTCAACATCTAAATAGGGCATTATGAATTTTTTTTATTTCATCATCTTGGATGTTAGGATTGATTTTATAAATTTTTCTTTACCATTTATTCATGATTGAATCTGGTGGGAAATATATTGAATTAAACTATTAATTTTACTCTTGATCAAGTTATTTAAATCCATAGTTCCAGGAAATAATAATGTAGATGTATTTAATCTTAAATATTTTATTTTGTGACATTGATTTTTTTGATTGATCGTTTAAGAATCAGGAAATATTATCCCACCATATTCTTTAAATAAATACCTTATTAATTATTTCTCTCTAACTACCTATCTTTATTTCTTGTATAAAAATATATATTGGACTAAGACATGTATAGTTTTACAAATGGAATGTGGTGATGGTAAACATATAGTGGCTCAAGAGGTTATATTTGGTGGTACAATATAAGGGTAGTGCAGAAAGAAACATCCATGTGGAAGAAAAATTTTGGATTGGGAAAAGAGAATGTAACATATGGTTCTATGTCAGAGTTTTGAAGTTCATATACATCACATTCAATACTGTATATATTGTGGCTAGCTATGTGGGGAGTCTAGTCAAAATGGTGAGTGGTAGCACCGAGGCTGCTATTTCATGTGATGTATTAGAGGGGGGAACCTAGTACCCCAACCATCAAATCTACATGAGATCAAATAGTTTCCCGAATTCCATTTAGAATGTGAGTGGATAATACTATCTTGTATTTCATAGGTAGATTGAAAATTTAATGTCTATATTAAGTCACATATGTTTCTACCTATATATAAATCAGTCTATGAAGGGGGTGATGGGTTGGGTCTATATAACATGACCTGGGATGATGTGTCATGGTGCACGTATAGTGAAAACACAAATCAAAAAGAAATAAATGGGGAGAATATGTGGATTCAACCCTATTTCACCATAAAGAAGTATCATAGGATACTATAAAACAAAATTTTCAACATCATTCCCATCATTTAATGACATCATCACTATGTTTCCATATCAAGGAAATAATTTTATTTTCCTAAATAGTTTCCTATATAGATCATAATAAGGTGTTAGGTTTGGAAGTCATAATTTGTTGGAATGGTGAGTTATATCTATCTTGAGTTTTGTTCCATAAGGCTAATGAATGGTTTCTTCTATGCTAATGAAACTGTTCTTGGAGTGGAAAATCCTCCATAATACTGTAGTTTAGTTTCGGTGTGTCTTCCATCACCATACACAAATAAATTCTATATTCTCCAATATTTTTTTTCACATTATGGAATGATGTAATCTACCATAAAATATGATAAGGTTTTTATTCCACACACATACTAAAGGAAGGGGATACAAAATAAATAAAGTTAATATTTAATCAATCTAAAGTGATTAGATGGGGTGAAATATTGTCTATTTTAGTTTGTATTCACCCTACCTACCCGGTATGTGGGATCCCCCACTACTATTCTAAATAGGTGAAACATGTTGACTGTTTTGGGTTTTTATATTCATTAGACTATGATTTTATTTATCTTATAAGTGGAAAATATTGATAGAGACACTAATTTATCAATATTTTGTTTATATTATTCATGTGTGGTGATGATAGGAGGGGATAATACACCATTAATCATGATTCATTCTGAGAAAATTCATGTGTTTCCATATGGGATTGTATATTAGTGACACAGTAATGGTGGATAGTAAGGTGTGTTAATCCTTTAAATTATGAAATTACCACATTTTAGAGTGTTTCTCTATCATTGTCTCTTATGTTGAATTTTTTTGGAGATGTAGATAAGAACAATCACTTTCATATTCTTGTCTTCTTAGGTACAAATGAGTTTCTATTTATGTGAAATGTAAACATAAGCTACAAATATTATAATTATTTAATTTTTTAAATAAGATTATTCCTAGACATTCATAATATCAATATAATTATGGTTTGGAGAGAAAATGATATGTACTTATTTCTGTTCTAATGAATTTATTCTATATGATTTTTAATCTCTCTAGGAAACATTCTTAATAAAGAGCTGTAGTTTACTTCATTCTTGTATTTTAAAGTTTTATATATTGTTTTCAAAATATATATTATTATACTCCCCAACATATGGGATTTATTACCAAACCTATTAGGTAGCATATGAAAAATATATTTAGATATTGTCTTGTTGGGAATGGACCTAGAATTGCTTGTTCAGAATTTATGCTTGGTGATTCTTGGTAATTAATAGTGGTTAATTGTGGTTCAGGATGGTGGAGGTGACATTTTTGGCTATAAATTGATCTATGAATACATTCATTATAGAGGATATTTCTAAGGAAATGAGTATATCAATATAAATTATTTACTGAATGTACAATTCCTTTGGTATCTACCTATGTGGAATTGTACATGTATCTTGTTTTCACATTCATGTGTTGTATAAAGTTAATTTGGATAAATATAATTGCCTGGTTATTTTATGAAGTGAATAGATATATCCATTATAATATGTAATAGGCCAATTACTCCCATACTTGAATATTTACTGTAAGTTATTTTCACTAGAATCTGGCCTATTATAGGTGGCATTGAGGTTTCACAGTTATCTAACCAATATTCTAGGAGGTGCACAATGGTTCGATAATTTTTTGAGTGGAATCATAGTTTTTATATCATATAAATATATTTTAGAATTATCAATATTATGAGGAATGATTTGGGAATTTAAAATTATAATGTAAATGATGTCTTGTGATTTGTTATCAAAACAGCTAGACCAATGCATGTGTGGTGATTTTTGAATCAATTTTATTGGTCTTTTATTACTATACTCAGACCCCTATGGAATAATTTTTGGTGCAACACCATGTTGTTACATTCATAATATAGAGTTCAATTATGATATTCCCTATCATTCTAGTGTTATCTCTACAAGATATGTTCAAATTTTTATTTTTTCACCATATAATATGAATGGTTCTACATATTCATAGCTAGGGAATGTGTGGAGTTGGGGTGTTAGTTATATATAATTATGGTTTGGCCTATGACCAACTATTATTGACTATTAATTTATTCATTATAATACAAAAATGATATATATTTTTATATTTATATATATATATATTCCCTATGATCTGAGGTTCTTTCTCACATATTTTTACTTACAAAAGTAATTTTACATAAATAATATGGCAGTTTCTATTATATTGGATGATACAACCCAAATATTATAGATTATATATATATTATGATGAAATAGTTTTCATGGATTTGTGAATAGATTAAGAAATTTAAATTTAATAGGATTGGAAAGAGTTCAAGACTCATATTTCATCCTGATTTTGACATTAATTGAAAATTTCATGACTAGTGTGTACAAAATATTATATAAAAGAGTTGGTCATTTTAGGCCATCGTTTTCTCAAACTCAAAATAGTATTTTAATACTATTGTTAAAAATTGTTCCCTTGTTTATAATGTAGTTTCATCTATGGATGTTAGACCTTACATGGTGTACCAAAACCATGTATGAGGGCGTAATGAGGACCAAATACGTCTCTAGGAGTTCCTTGGGCATGTTTTTGGGTGGAAATATTTTAACATGGGTGTTTGGGTAGATAATATAATAGATTATTTAATGAGATATAGTTTATTATTTATTGTAATCCAAATATTATTGATCCCCACATGTGCCCCTTGAATGATTGGTGATTATGGGATATGAAAAACCCTTACTTTGGATAGATGATAGGTTTTATAATAATGAAATCTATAAATGTTTAATGGATTGAATTCCCCCTGAGCTATGGCATTGAGATAATATACCTCCTTGACGTAAGCTTGTTTCTCTATTGAGAATAAGTTTTGGAATAAATTGGGTGTTGGAAGGGAAGATATGGAATGATTATTCATTGGTCCACTCCAACAATCACAACCCTTGGATAGTTCCAATCAAGCATAGAGTTCTGATAGTCATGTCATAAAGAAGATTTACATGATGGATGGCTATGTTCTAGCATTAATGGATGCAATTCAATGTATTATTCACCTCTTCTTGTTTGGGATACTGAAACCAGGTGGCATAGATACAATTTATTATTAATCATTAGATTTATATAATAATAAAATTACAACTTCTAGAAAGACAATTATAGTCTATAGAGTTTCGACTAATGGTGACCATCATATACTCATCCCTTTATTTAAAGTGATTGTATGATCAATGGTGAAATATATCTTTCAAGAGATTACTTCATGGTAGAGAATAAATATAGTGATATCCTCCTCATTATAGATTGTTTATTTACACTATAACAATATTATGTCACATATATTGGTGAATTTTTCATGAAATACCCCACGTAATGAGTGGGAAACACTCAGGTGTGTCGGGAAAAGTGCTCCCTCAATATATAGAAATTAAATATCCACCATTTGGTATGAATGGATTGTTTAGATCTGTGAATTTATGAGAATTCACATTATTTTTATTTAGTGGGATGAAATAATGTTTCTAAAGAGTTACCCATGCTAGATCCTTGATGAGAGGCCTGTGTATGTATGGTATTTCATAATGAGTATGCAATTAAATTATAGAGGAGTGGAATTTTGAACAATATTTTTGGAGTTTATTGATAATTAGTGAAAATACAAACTTGTATCTATTCATTGAGGTTCTTTTTTCGTGTTTGAAGAATTTTTCTGTATATTAGGATGAGTGTACAAGTTGTGTTGAAAACTCTTATATTATTGTTTGAGGATTCTTAGTATAGAATTGTTCTTCGGGAAGTTGAATACCCTAGGGTTTATTTAATATTAGTGGTGTTATAGGGGTGTGGTTGAGGTTTCTAGTGGAGTAATTTACTTAAATGTGATGGGTGAGGTGAATGTCGAATGTGATTTTAAGAGGTTATTATCATAGAGATAAAAATTGAGTGCTTTTTCTCATAGTCAATCAACTATAATGGACTCATACTCTTCCCTTTTATGAGGGAGACTAGCAGTGGTGATGCTAACATAAATTTCCTATAGAAGATATACTATCATGTGATATACATGAATGTTTTTCCTGATGTTTGGGATAAAATCACCCACATTCCCATGTGGATAATGATACTCTCCTATAATTGTAATTTAATATCTGTATGGACGTCCTACGTAGAGACAACCCTGGTATAGTGTGAACTTATGCGCGATATGTTAAATGGATCCTTTTGGTCTACCTATCCCATTGAACATAATATTATGTGATCAAGGGGGAGGTTTTATCATGATTTTATGGATTTTAATTTCTTAAAGATGCATTTTATTCAGATATAGATTTGTAAATTTTTGGTAATATGAATTAATTTTATTGATCACAAAATATTATTGTATAGTGGGATGCCTAAGGATAAATTTTGTTTTTTAATAGCATGATGGGGTTTATATTATTCTTTATGCTCTTGTCGATAGCTTTAATGAATCGAAGACACCAAAAATTTAGTTTTTCTTAGAAATTAGGCATGAATATGTTATTTGTTAGTATACTGATGGATGATAACAACATATTATTGTAAAGAATTTGGGAAGGGTAGAGAATGTTTCTCCCATTACACGAGCTAGTGAAATTGGTACAAAGGACTTTGTTGATTAAATGGGATGAGAAAATCATGTGGATCCTAGAAATATTACATTCTAAAATCACTTTTTATATTATTTTGGAATCTTTTAAAACTATTAGTGATTCAAAATAGAATGTATATATTTTTATAATGAAGAAATCATGTATAACACTATTTAATAATTCAGAAATAGGTTCTAACACATGGGGAAACATTATAATTGAACTATTTTGAGATAGATGTTATAGGCTTCTAGTTTCTATTCATTCCATGAGGATGAAAAATAGTAGGATGATTATGGGTTTTGATATAAAGGATTAGAGAGACACACATCAAGTGAATGAGAATTCCCATTGGGGTATATATACAAGATGATATGAGGTTTATGACTACTATGATGAAATACATTAATCCATTCTAGGATGATGATATACTGAGATTTTCTAGAAACCATACCTTCAAATTAAAGTTATGTTTATTAGAAGGTTAGTTGTTATTCTCCTAAGGTTGATTTATGATATTCCTTTTTTAAAAACCTTAATTATTTCCACATTGAGGTAGAAATTTATTTTATATGGGGTGTCTATAAGGGCATATTTTTTCACTGATTATGATTAACTCAATTTCAAGATTTATGGTACCACAAGAACTCCCCTATGTTATAATGGAGAATATATCCTAGAAAATTCCCTTAGATTTTTTTTAGAAATGTTTCACTAGTTCAATGTGTTGTGTTTACTCTTAGGCTGAGCTGATGATTGATTTTTGGAACATCATTGCCTGAATATTAATATATTCAATATAAAAAATTAATTTTATCCCCACAAAAAATAATTATAGTTATATTTTTCCATTAAAATGTATCTTCAAATGAGAAATCCGAGGTTTCAGTTGCATCCAAGATAAGGATTTACACTTCATTTCTATAATTTATGTTCATATCAGAGTTTCCAATTTTTTTTTACTTGGGTGAAATTGAATAATATAACTTTTTCAATTAATGGAAATAAATATATAATTATAATTCTCTAGTGTTATCTTGAAAAATAATTGGATGATTATAAATACCACTATTTTGGCATATGCATTGGGATATATATTTCCTTTAATGGGGGAAACTGAGATTTTTAATAGAGAGAGTTAGGGGGATGTGATATTACCATTGAAAAAGCCACTATTATTTTAATAGATATGTATTATTTATATAGTGATGTGAGGTTACATGGATGAAACAAAAAAGAATGGTTCAAAAGTTATTTTCAATTGAGTTTATCCTTTTTGATTTCTTATTTCTCTATTATTTGAGGATTTTTTGATGAATTTATAAAATTTGTTTTTTTATCATTTTTAGGATCTATTCAAGTGGAATACATATTTAATTTTTTTCAATCTGTAATATCAATTAGGGTTATTTTAATCCATAGTTACATGGATATTTTAGTTCCAACCCTAACAATTTTTTATGATGATGTTTCTAATAGTGGATCATTGATAAATGTGATTATATCATCCTCTATTTTTATTTTTTCTCTCCACTTTCTCTCTATATATATTACTATACCTATATATATATATATATCCTATTACCTATTACCAATAGAAAAATGTGCAGGTAAACATAAATATGGATGATGGTAGCTATTAAATAATGTTGTGACTCCCACACAATGTACTGGGAGATTCAGTGTGATGGTACTTTATGTAAGTTGGTGGCACAATAATTGTAATGTGATGATAGTGTGAATGTGTGGGTAAAGAATTAGTAGAGTGGGGGAATAGTTAGAGAAATAGATTTTCAAATACATTGTGTCTTACAATATATATGTGGAGCTCAACCAGGTAGGGTGGTCGACATCGAGAGGGGAAAACAATTTTAGGGTCATTATGGTGCATAAAATGTGAGAGGATGGGGCATAATACATTCTATACCAATCTATTTGATTAATACTTGATTAAATGGATATTCATTATCCATGCAATAGGTGAGTGGGTTAGACTATCCTAGCCATGTAGGATCGAGAGACACTTATAGGCAAGTAAGGTAAAACTATTTTGAGGATGTTGTGATGTGTATCTCACAAGATCTAAAAAATGTCTTTTTTGGATTTCTGTACATGTGAGTTCCCCCACATATTGTGTTCTATGTGGCATGCCTAGAGGCTGCAGCATGTCCATCTTTCTTCTTACATGACATTTTTTTATTTCATCACTCGGGGTCTAATTCAAGAAAATAAATAAGATATATTATGTATGATTTCATGAATATTATATTGGTGTGGCATTTTTGGTCAAATGACTCAATTTGTAATGTTAGATAAGGAAAAAATGTATTTATCTTCAAATGGATGACAACTAGATTCGAGGGTGATTATTTTTTTGTTCTCTAGGTTGAAATCACCCTTGGTACCATGATTGAGTCATGAACCAAGTTCCTCGACTATCATTAGATAGGGATGGTAATCCATTCATTTACTATGAAATTATTTGGGTGTGGGATAATATACATATTGATTAGATAGTTTCTTTATCCCCATCACATATTCAGGTTTCTGAATTAAAAATATTAAAATAATGAAATCCCCTGATTTAAATATCATAGGTGGGTAGTAAAATCATTCACTAGAGTTAGAATCCACATACCTATTAGTGGTATAGGATTCTTTAGTACAGTTCATGAGAGGTGACTCATTATAATTTTTTTTATAAATATAAAATTCAGGGGATATCGGGTTGATATCTTCTATAGCATGAATATTTATAGAGAGACTCTCCAATATCCTAGGTTATCTCTATTATAGGATTAACATATGAATTTGATAGGAATGGACAATATCCCCATGATTGAGAACCTTTCGTGGACATGTAATAGGATCCCTTATAAGTTTATTTAATAGAGGCATGGAAATGATGTATTATAAGGCATTGTACTACCATGATGAATGTGTGGAGCTTATCCTAGAGAGAGTTCCCCTTTAAACAATCTAGTGTTGGGATGTATGTTGGAGAGGTTGATCATATCAAAAACATTAAGAAATTTGATTCCTCAAGCACTAATGGGATTCTTTTGACATATGACACACATATAGGCAATCAAATATAAACTTCATGGATTTTCATTACTGTTGTGATATCTATATTCTCATGAGATTCAGACCTTTATTGGTCCGATGTAAAATAATATAGACTTCAATATGTTACTAAAAATTATTATTGTAGATAAGATCTTCATATTTACCTATCTTTCTTTATTTGACCACCTTGTTTTATTTTTGTGGATGAAATGTTTCTTGTTTTAACATTTTCTCTTCAAAGAATATTATAGAATATGTTTATTCTCACTCCTACTTAGTCTTTGATCCCACACATACTGGTTTTTAATGAAAAAAATTATTAGATATGGTTATGGTGGATGTAAAGAAGTTGTGGCTAGTTTCTTATAGATGCATAGTGACACTTTATGATGTATGGTGTATCATGGTGGTTCAGGATAGTTATTGTGACCATTTAAAAAAATATCAATCAACGAGTAAGAAAAATATTGAAGATCTTTCTAGGGACTTTTATCTTTCATTTATATTTACCTTATCAAAAAATAGTTCCCTTGGTCTCTTCATAGGTTTAATTGTACAAGAATATTATATTCTCATTAATATTTTATGTAAAAATATGTGGTTTTTATATTATATTATTCATATATTATTCATTATAGATATTTATATATATTAGGCAGATGTAGGATAATTCCTCCCATATTGTGATATTCCAACTCGATGCTAGTGACCAGCCACTAGTATAATGGATGACGGCTATGGGTTTCAAATATTGTTAACTGTAATCATAGATAAGGCCCTAGTGGATCAACTATTTCATATCTACTATTGAGGGGGTTTTATTTCAATTGAATTGTATAAATTATTCCATCATGTAAAAAAATAAAAATTCACCAATAATCCAAGCATTTTCAATTGGAGTGTTCATTATTGATCACTTTCCATATGTTAAATATTAACTTATAATGTAATTTTTATTAATGATCTTAAAAAATTGATATGGAACTAGTGTATATGTTATTGAAAAAATGAACATGGGACCTTCTAGAGTCTACATGAGGCAACAATTTTTTTCTAACACCTTTGATTTTTGAGTCCCTATCATTAGACTGCATTATGAAAAAAATGAGTGAGGTATTTATCTAGATCCTCTAATCCATTTAATATCATGAATTTATCATTTTGATAATTGTTTTTTTGAGGATTCATATCCTCCCATTAACGATTATGATTTCTCACCGGTTTTATAGGAACACATTATCCTTTTATTGCTTTAGACAAAGTAGTAATGTCATCTAACATCTTTTTAATGGGTTATTGTATACTAAATAATTTTTTTTCACTATATCACATGTTTATGAATGTTCATGAATGTTCATGAAAACTTTATTGGTCTTGTAATATATAACCTTTTAGATTACATACAAAATGTTGTCCCAAAATAGGAAAATTCTTATTGTCAATTAGTTCTTTAATGAAACAGATTAATTGATGTGTACATAGATTAAATGATTTTTTCATAATATTATCAGTTGATAATTATCCTCCTACTGATAATGGTTAGTCGAAGGTGGTACTATATTAGATTAAATGAATTTATAATTTAGTATATTCCTATTAATTAACTCAAAATTAATCTTGTAATAATTCAATCCAAATCATATATTTGAAAATTAAATCTTCCTAATATAGGACATGATTACCTTCCGGAAGAAGGTTACATATATATATATACCTAAACCATTATAATTTTCATTAGAACAAGCAAACATAGTAATGAAATCTAGGATGGTTGGTGGGGATTAAAATTCATGGTATGTTCGTTTATTTCTCGTAAACATTATATATTTTGGTATCACCATGAATGTGAAAACCTCTATAGAATCCCTCTCATTGCCTATATCCTCAATGGAATCATTTTTCTCATATTTTAAAGGTATATAGTGAAAAATTTTATTGATGGAATTCCCTTATTAGGAATCAAGCCTTAAATTGCATTTGAAATATTAGGATCATCACCATCAATTGAATATTCACCAAATATATAATCATAATCATCCCTCCATGTTTTTCTACATAATTAATTTTATTATTTTTGAATAATAAAGAACATTTATTTTTCATTCTATTTTTATTTTTATGAAGTTGTAGGAAACTACTCAAGGATTTTTATTCTGAATGAACTACCTATAGACATAACAACCAAAAATAATACTGGTGGGGTAGTCTCATGAATCATTTTTAGGGATAATTATATGCTTAAAAAAATATAATTTAATGATGTAATTTTCAAACTCATAGATTAATATATCTAATTGATGTTTGATACCATGGATTATTGTGTGTGTAAATGTTTCCCCTCAACAACGAACAATTGATTAATTTAAAATATCAAAAAAACAGATTCTACAATTACATCCTATCACTATCATATTATGATGTGTAATATATATGGAATATCATTATATAGTATTTGATTAGGGGAATATGTAACATTTAATTGTTCGATCATTAGATATTTTAATAAACCTCAGTCCACACGTCATCAATATTCATGGATATGTATTTTATAGTATTGGGGTGGACCTCAATTACTAATATTGTTTAATGGAGTCTAGATATATTATGAAATAATTTAAAATATCAGAACGTTTGTGTTATATCTATCTCATTCGAAGAATAAGGATTACTTTTTTGGGTCATTACTAGACATCCGGAATATATTTAACACCTCCTTATGAATATGGTCTACAATTTTTCTTGAAAAAATATAATATTATGATGATTTTTATTTTGTAAAATACTATCAATTGGGAACTAAAAAATCTACTCATTTATATTGATTGGTTTCATTGTAAAGGATATCCATCTACATTATTGACATGGAATGAAAAGGTCATAATCCTCCTCAATTATTTCCTATTAAATTGGTGTTTTGCACTGATTATGATTACAATGATTTATGGGGCCCCTCTTTAGAGTCTCTTTGGATGTCCCATGGTTGAATGAGATTTCAATCCCTCCTAATCCTAGTTAGATAATCAATACATGGTTTCATTCTAGGGAGAAAGACCAAATAGTGGCATGATATTGAGATACATGTCATATTCCCCCTATTGGATTATTATCATGGAGCATAACTCTGTGGACTCTAAAACTCTAAATATTCATGATCTATTTTATGGAATGTTGATCCCTTCATAGAGGTATTCCCGCAAACTTTCATTTGGTATGTTATTTTATATTTTATGTGTAGGAAATAATCACTTTCATTAGACCGTAGATTTCATTTTCTCGGCAATGATATTGGTATAATGGGTTTTTTTATTATTTATTGGTTATTTATGGTAACATTATTCACCAGTTAATTTCCCTCAGGATAGTTTGGGAACATTTTCACTTGTTCTCCAATAGTGATGGATTTTGGTTTTATTAAATGGTAAAAACATACAAATAACCCTTCGGTGAATTATAACGTATAAATATTCTTGATGCATATATTTTTTTTAAATAGAAGGATTTAAAATTATTTTTAATTTTTTTATTAATATATAATTTTTAAATCATCCTATAGAAATGTATTCTCGAATTTTTTTGTTGGGAGGTTATCTCATCCCACAACGGAGGTTTTTTTCTTATATGGGATTGTATAAAATATTTACACATGTTCATTAAATCCTTAATAGTAACAAAACCCTAGAAAATTTATGTTAAACATAAGGAATTTAATCATTTATTTTTATGAAAATTTCAAAAGGGAATTATGTTGTCTAAATTTTGATGTATTATGAAAATTACTTTATTGATTTAATATATATAAGAAGGAACCATGGAATTGAATTTATTCTAAGGGAAGAAATTGTGATGATATAGGAACAATCCCACAAAAGATTCATAAAATATATCCCTATAAAGAGTATATAAACCTACATAGTTCAATTATATATAACGAGGATATTTTTATATTTTAATGTTACCAGTCATAGATATTTGACACAGAATTCATGGTTTTATATACAATACTGTTGTGAGATCATATTCAAATTCATATAATGTCACCCACTATATGACATGTTCATATAATTGGTTTTAGAACACCACGATCATTTTATATTTTTTAATTTTTTATTAATTTCAATTTGATATTGTTCTTATATTTGGGGTTTAAGTGTTGTGATATTATAAATTTTGTATATTTTTATAAATATATATGGTTCTTAAATGGTTATTAGAAATAATTTTGAATCTTTTTTCATGAATCTAAATATTGATAGTGAAATTCAAAACATTTTTCAAATATATTATCAATATATGTGTCCAAAATATGAAGGTGACCTAGGTTTCCCAGTGGAGGGTTCAAAATTTTCAATTTTTTTGAGAAAATCCATTTTCCATAATATGATATGCCTTGATTTTAATTTTTTTTTAATGTTTGAATAAAGGAAAACGTTTCCCATAAAAAATAAATAAAAATGTCAGCCTCACCTCTTCCCCTCTACCCATGTAACTCTAGACAGCTTCATAGAGGCATTACATATGGATCCCACTTCCTACATCTTTTTATTTGAGAATTCATCAAAATATATGTCATGTATTTCTCGAGGAATTTACTCATTATTCATCTCCTTCATTCGACTCTCATTTTTCCCTCATTTCACATACTTCACATCACATCGTTCAATCCCAAGGAATTTGTTTGATACTAATTCATTATAGATAATGATTCTAGGGAGAGAAAATATTTCTTTTGGCCTTCATCCACTTCACTCGTGGGTTTTTCATCATTTTTAAACTATAGATGTAGATATTTTCATGTATTATATCTTTTAACTATAGTCTATATTATTTATGGGTTTTTTAAATTATTATTCAAAATAATTTAATGCAATATGTGATCTATTGAATATAGAATAGTGTTTATCAAAGTAAATAGGAATTTAATATAGTTATTTATGCTTTGGATTAATATTAAAATAAAATTTATTGGTTTTATTTGAGGATTTCAACTGTACTAGAAATCTATTTATATTTTTCAAATAATTTTTTATTTTCAATTATTTTTTAATATCTATGGTATGTGTGTGTGATGATTTAATAATATTTTTACTTTTCAATTTTTTATATTTGAATGTTTTTCTTGTAAAATCATATGTTTCTGAAGAATTATTTTAATTTTATACCTTCATTCGATTCTTCAGAATTATTTAAGAATGATTATTTTTATGTATATTAATATGAAGTGTTAATTTCATTATGTATATGTATGTGTATATATATATTTTTTAATGTATACATATGTAAAACCTTTATATAAAGTATTATTAACTTTTGGGTACCTATAATTTTTTCATTGTTATCAAAAAGGTCGTCCTGAAATAAGATTCTATTTTAGTTTTAAATGTTACAGGATTTTAAAATGAATTTCCCTAGGGACCTTAAATGTGGAATTTATGTAAAATTTTTCTTAAGTGTATAGGATTAACAATTATTTTGTATTTAAATATTATATTGGTTTTTCGGTGTTAACAAATGGGAAACCTAGGTATGATTGTATGTTTGATAGTGAATATTTAGATTAGTTTTTGTTGTAAGGGTCATTTTTAGGGAGACGCAAAGGTCTAAAATGTTTGGATTATTTTTTTAGTTTCACATATCAATATAGTTTTCCATGACTGAGACCTAGTAAATTTGAATCGTAAATGTCATGTATATTCCTACTAAATCTATAAAATGATTTTTATGATCCATTTTCATTTTATTATACTCATATCCATTTTATTTGAAAAAATATATACATAATATCACTTCCTAATTAAGTTACATGTTTTTTTCTATTATGTTAATACTATTGGAAAGAAATGATTTTATTTTCTTTCATCGGTTTACTTACAATAAGTGAAATTATTTGGAAATGAAAAAGGGTTCTTGGTAATGAAAAATATAAGATGATCATTCAAAGTCATGATTTTTATAAATTACTTAATTGTTAGTTTTAAGGATTATTTAATTTTTTTCTCATGTTTCAAAATAGATTTTGAATATTATAAAATTTTTTATTCAAGGAATTAATAAAGAAATTAGTTTAAATTAATTTATTTCAAAATAGTGTTTCGTGACTAATTTTTAATTTCAAACACATAAATTTTTCGGTTCTTACCAACTGATATTTTATCTCACACCCAAATTAAATAAATCAATATCTATAGACTGGGTGTTATTTTAATTATTTAGATTCAATTCATTGATTCATGGGTTTTAGTGTTAAATCGTGGATAGTGTGTTTCCATGGGTCATATCGTATTTTTTGATCTTGTCTCTTAGTATTTCATTTATATTCTTTGCAGTTTCATGCAAATATTCATTTATTACATTTAGTTATGGTTTGGGGTGGTGAAAATGTATGTGGGTTTATAGAAGTAGACATGAATGGGTTAAATCTATGGTTAAATATGAAGGGTGACCAAAAGTATTATTTTTTATCTACTTGATCTTTTGTTTGTTTAAATTATTTATGTTTGTTTTAAATTTGAAATATTTTTTCCATAAACCTCCATATTATGGAGAATTTATATTTTTTTATTATTAATTATGTTATTTATACTTATTTTGCTGGAAAAAATCATCCTTAAATATTGATTTTTATTCCATTGATTCATATTTCATGCATGGGGGGTAGGGATTCACCTTAGGTTAGTGGAGAGCTTGGATGGGTTCTGATTTGTCTATAATAAAAGGATAGTTTATAAAAATAATTTTTATAACCATGGTATATAAGAAGACATAGGTTTTAGATAACTGTTTTCTAGTTTGGATCTACATGTACATAATAAATTTTATCAACTTATTTCAATAGGGTTTTAATTAAAGGGTTCTTAGTCACCACCTTATATAATGAAAATTTTGGTACCATGGGTTTTTGTTATTGGCATTATGAGTTTTAAATTTTGATTTGAATATCATATAAGACATTGATCCAAATCTGAATAGTTATTTTCGTAGGAGATCATTTATTGGATGTGTAATGGAAATATATGAATCATCGAAGGGGTGATGTTTTATTGCATGTCTTGAAAAAATAGTTTGAAACCAAATGCCTGATACAAGAGTTTTTTGGGAATTTTTACATGATTCTCTAATATCCCTTAAAAACATATTCCCAATATAAAAAACTTTTCATATTCAATTTTGGTTTTGTTATTTATACTCCATGAATCGTGATTCCTAGTAGTGGGAAATATATCTTGTCATAATTTTCAATGTTTTTATAATGTTGGATTAATTTCATTGATTAGAACCCAAGGGTTTCATTGCTTATGTGTGATTTTTTAAACTAATTTTTTAGGTGAAGAGGGTGTATGTTGTATGAAAATTTTCTAAAACCTTTTATTAAAAGTTTAAAATGGAATTTGTGTATCAAGAAATTTATATTAGTATTTTAAAATACTATTTTTCTTAAATTAATGAAATCATTTATAATGTCGTATATTTGTTATTCAAGAAAATATATTTATGTATTTGAAAATTTTTAAATTTGGATTTTGGGTGTCTTTTAATTAAAATAAAGTATATTTTCATATAATAATGGGATATTAAAATCATTTATATGGGGTTCAAAAATATTTTTTTGTATGATTGAAATTATCAATATACATTGGACGATTAGGTGTAGAGAGTGTTTTAATAGACAAATGTGACTAAAGAGGGATTTGGATTAGTTTTCCTAATGATATAAGCTGTTTTCGATTTTAGGTGTTTTTTAGAAATGTGGAAGAGATATTTCATTGATTTTGTGTAAAATTAATGTATTTAGTAGAGAAATATCACAATGTTATAAAAATAAGTAGAATTTAAATGCTTTAGTTTGTATATATTTTCATTTTATTTTATCACATGGTTTACATCATGGTCATTTGGTTTGAATAGGGAAGCATGAGTGGAGGGAATCTATATTTTTTGCTATTTTATCTATGCCTCCAAATAGTCACGATGAATGTAGAAGATTCAATCTATAAGAGAGATGTAGAGAGTGAAATCCACTATATTTTTTGTGTAAATCATTTTTTGAATGTTGGATGTGTAACAATTTTTGAGGGTGGTTTTTGTTTATTGGAGATTTTTGATAGTAGAGTATAAATTAGTCAATGATCATTATAAATATTTTAAGTTATTATGTTCCTAGGAATCTATATTGTTATTTTTATGAAATATTGTTTTTTTGATGATTCCCATGAATTATTAATGGTTATGACCATTGATTTTAGGGTAAATATATCCTTATTATTTACTTCAAATTTGATGAATTTTTCAAGGGAAGTCTTAGGTTAGATCTGGTTGACTTAGAGAAACATTACTCATAGATCAGTGTGTAATGGTTTTTGTTAATATCTTTTTTGGATTCATTATATCTCAGTTTTTTTAGGGTGAGTTCCTTGGTTACCATAATTATACCCAAAAATATATCCCATGTTATTAATTCATAGACATCCCTAACCATAGGGAATTTTCATTGATGTATTTAATCTATAACATAGTCAATCATTATTAATTTGGTAAATTTAGATCTTATGAGTTATTGTTTTCGATGTAGTGTTTATGTTTTTTTTTCTGAATTATTTATTTCATAGATTTACCCAGACTTATATTCATATATTAAGGTTTTTCATGTCTATCGGTGAATTTCCTTTTGTTCCTTTTATCCCTAATTGAGTCATTTCTTGAAAAATATAGATATATATATATTTGAAGAATTTTAATTATAGTAATATTATTCAATATTTAAGATAACACCATGAATGTTTTAACTTCTTTGGGATCTTTACCCACCCATTGAATTTATTGTCCCTAGTTTCACCTATCCATCCCTACCCTATGGATTTATTATAATCTATTGGCCCTATTTATATTTTAGTGGAATGATTAGGTGTTTGTAATAGTTTGTTCTATATAGTGAAGGATGGGTTCTCAATGTACACTCATTATTTTTATTCAATATAGCACAATGTTTACTTCTAGGTAGTGGGATTTTATGTCCTTGGGTTTAATTGTGGTTGAAATCTTGGTGTCCCATGGTTACTGTAATTTATTTTTAGAATAGGAGGTTTTACCTCATCCTTTTCATGAATATATATAATAATTGAGTTTTTAAGGGTGATAAATGCATTAGTGTGGGGAGAATTACCACACCTCAACCGTATATAGCTATTTTATTTTATATATTTGATATTATATACTATTTTTCTTATGTTTCTTGTTTAAATAATTTAGTATATTTAATTCTTGAGATTTTATCATGGACGAAAGTTTCAATAAAGTTAGCATAAAATATATGGAAATCATGTGCAAGTGTCTATAGAGTCGCATTGGTTTTTTTACATGGTCAGTCTATAGTTTCACATTCTTTGCAGCCAAACCATATTGGGTCCCCTATGTTCCTCGTAAAGGGTTCATGGATTTCACACTGTTTGGGTAATATGAATTAAACATTTCAATATTCTCATATTTTTTTGAAATTCATTTTCCCTTAATAACCCTACTCTCCGACCCCTCCTCTCACATCACACTAGAAAACACTAAGAAGGCCCTCTTTCCTGGATTAGCCTTCCTCCATCTTCATATTTGATCTATTCTCATTCAATTATGCATTTATTTATCAACATATAGGGGAAATTACACATCTACATTTCACTCCACCCCTTTTTTTCTCTTTACCTTCATTGTACACCACCTATGTGAAACCAAAGGTTTTTTTAGTATAATTCATTTTTTATTTTGATTTTATTGGTGGAGAAGGTTTCTATTGGATTCCTTCCTCTATATTTTAGCGTTTACCTTCATCTCTTTAGCATTAATGTACGTGTTTACATATTTTCCATCATTTCATAGAAGTTTATATTATGATTTAATTATCTAAATTCATGTTCATTGAAATTAAATGTTTTATGAATTTAGTTAATCGTCAATAATTATTTTCCAATAGAATTTGGTATTTAAGAATGGTGATTACTATTTTTATTACTTTTTTAATAAAAAATTGTGGGATTTATTTTGTAATTTCTACTGAAATATAATTATATTTTTGTTACAAAATTAATCTTATTTATTACAATATTTTTATATTATTGGAGAATGAGTGATGATTTAATAATATTGTGACATTTTTTTGTTTATATGGATTTTACTTATAAACTAATATGATACAGAATAATGAATTAAATTTATTCCCAACATTTAATCCTTGATAATTCATTATGAATATGTATATATAGGTCGTAATAAAATTTCCATATATATACATATGTGTAAATATATATGTGTGCGTATATATATATATATGTAAATTAAATATATTGTATTTTTAAAATATTGTTTCCAATAATTGATTCTTGGTTTGGAAAATTGGATTTCCAAAAATGGGATTCAAATTAATGTTAAAAACTACTTCATTTTCAAATGAATTTCCTAAAAAGATAGTAAATATAAATTTTGGTACCATGTTCCAAGACTATATTATCATAGAAATTCTTTTTGATAAAAAATTAGGATGTGTATTATTTTATTGGAACACTGGAGAGCTTAGGTATGACGATGAGTAGATGGGTGATACATTAAATTTTTTTGTGTAATTGATTAGTTTATTGTAAGTGGGTCTATGAGGGAACCTAGATTGGAAATTTTTTTCCAGGATTAGATAATTGGCTGTAGTTTCATGAGTGTATCCTAGTTCCTTTGTAAGCTTTGGTTAGAGATCGATCCATATTTTTAGTATTATTCTTCTTATAATTAATTTTCCATTATCCCCACATTCATTTTTTCTATACCATGGTATATTTTTAACCTACAAGAAAAATATTTTACATTTTAATTGCCTCTTATGTTAATAATATTGGAGTGAAATGATTTTATTTTACTTTCGTAGATTATTTAATAAATTTTTTTGTAAATATAATTGAATTTTGGTTAAGAAATTATTAAAAAATAATTTTTAATGTCATCATTTTATTGATATTCTTAAAGTGATTTTTTTTACTTCAGTAATTTTCATGTAACACCCTTATAAATGTTGGATTTAAAAGGATAAATCTTAAAAACCATGCTAATAAGGTGTACCTTTCATTTTGGGATCCTACCTAATGATAACCAAATAGATAATAAATCTTGACCTATAGAAGTATTAGGTTGGATGACCTCCTAAGAAGTTACCCAGGGTGTGTGTGAATGAGGATGAATAACTGTAGAAGAACATGTGTTGACATGTTAATATGGTCATTAGTTTCAAAAGTGATACAAGTGTGTAATAGCTCGTGGAAAATTGGAAAGGAAATAGAGGTATCGATAGAGACCCATGGAGTCATTTTACCATGTTCATGACCCTAACATTTCGAGTTCTTGTAATGTTTTCATATTCAATACCCATCCAGATGTATAGCAGTGTTGCTGGATTTGAGATCTATTGTCCATAATGAGGATGTTATGATTTAACTAGTGGGATATTTTTACATACATTGAAATTTTTATCTAAAAAAAAAATTTTACAACCCATTTAAATAATTTAAAATTTTATTTTTGGGAGTATAATAGATTATAAGTCCATATTTAAGTTGTTGGAGTTGGTGGTCTAGAACCAACTACTTTGTACTTTATTCATTTAAATAAAAGCCTTATCACATCTTGATTGTTCTTCTGCGTGACATGTCATGTGATAATGTCCTAAGGACAGCTGTTGCATTAAAGGGTCGTAGCGGATCCCTGCTACGATGAGAACCCTAAAGTTCCATAACACTATTCTTGAATGCATGTTCTATGGCCCGCTGATATTATTTGAGGGTCACAAATAATACAGGTCATTAGGGGTGAGGACTCATAAAACTTTGTGGCACCTTCTCATAGTGTGCGCCCTTGGTAATGTCCAGGAGGATAATATAAGAACGAGACCCGTCAGTAGGAAATACACATTTCATAGTGTCATTGGATGTTCCTATCTGTGGACGTATGTATTGGTCCTTAGACTTTAAGATTATTATTAATGGGTATTACAACTTGCAAACTTAGATGTATTGACGAAAATTGTGATGACACACTGTTCACAGTGAGGTAGGATACGTTGGGTGCATCACGAGTAATACCGCATTAATAGATAATTCGAGAAAGGATTTGTCCCTTCCGTTCCATAACAGAAGTAGATATCTCAGGCCCTTTGATGGAATTGATATAGCCTAAATAAATCCATGTCCACGGTAAGGTATGGGCAAGTTCAATTCCGGGATGTCAAAGAAAGAATAATCAAGCACATGGGTTGATGGAACTATCATGAAACCTGCTTGATTGGAGATATCGAGACAAAGAGATTATATTACACGGTAAGCGTTCATAGGAGGTGACACGTCATTGCGGCATTAACTTCTTTCTCTATGGGTGCCTTGGCGTGTTTCTAGACGCTAACATTGGACTTTAGTCAGAATCAGCCTAATACCACTGATAAAGAGGCCTAGAGGGTCACACACTAAGTGTGTCCATGTATCTCAGTTAAATATTAATTTAACAAGTTAAATAAATATTATTCCCTACTGTGGTATAATAATTATTTAAGGATGTCTGATCGCATTTATTTTGACACCCGTTATTCAAGAGAATATATTGTGGACGAAATAATATATTTATTAGAGAGTAATGCAGTTACATTTATTTAAGAAATAAATAGTCATTGCTCAAGGTCTAATAAATGTGGTGGAGAAAAATGGAAAATAAAAGTACACACCATGTATATTAAATATACACACCGTGTAGTTTTATGAAAAAACAAGTACACGCCATGTATTAATTATTACACGCCGTGTAGTTTTTCCAGTTGAGATTTTGAGGATTTAATATTATTTTATTAAATGATATTTATTATAATCAGTGTGGGTGCATGTCAAGGATTAATAATTCAACATGGGGGTTTTCAATAAGAGTTAATGAAATAAATAAAACGCGTAACACGTTTATTTATTGTCATAACTCTATTAACCTCAAACCCGATTATAAATATTCTCACAACCCCAACATTTTGAAGAGCCATTGTTGTGCACAATGGATTTGGAAGTACTATCAAGCCAAGAGATAATTCCCTTTCCACCAAGAATGCCCTCAAGTTACGAGAGCAAGATCCTCCACCGGATCAATGCGGTCGAAGGAAGACATCGAAAGCGAAGGTTCTTCCACACTAGAACCCGGAGATCCCTTCGGCGACATCCGGAGATACGTGACACATGTGTGGATCACTGCTAGGGGAATCCTACACTTGGATTCTATGACACAACGACGGTTCACCGAATCATGACCGAACACATCAAATAAGAAAGAATTCCAACGAGGTAATTCTTATGCATTAATTAAATTAATTATAATCAACATATGATGATCCTTCTCAAGGGTTCTGGGACTCTTCTTCTCTTTTCGTTCTTTGTTCTTTTCCGAAGATTCGGCATTTTATATCATGAAAGATCTCGGATTGAACGTTGTTTAACGTTAAAATTAAAGTTGGGAAAACCCACCAACGTGCTTCCGCTGCGCCTGGAACCTACAAGTCGTATCAGAGCGAGGTCATATCGTTGATTATAATTATTTAGTTTTTCGTTGGTAATTTACGCATTTAATAATTTAGTTATTTCAATTCAATTTTAATCATTATGGAAATATGAATATTGAGATCTATTCCTCCTTCCTCGTTTCTCGTTCACCTCACAGAAACAAATTTTTCTTTTAATTTTGATTAAAATAAAATAGAGGAACTCATCCAGAGGAGACAAACGTTTCTGGCTGTATAACACCAGAATACACAGCGTGTATTCGGAAGTACACGCCGCGTAGTATAGGTTCAATGCATTGACTGATCTTCCAAATCAGCCCATGTATTGGATTCTTTCTAAGAATTTAAGACACCGTGTGTTGACTAGAAACAGGTGGCACACGATTTCCGGAATACAGGCCATATGGTCCAATGAACATGGCGTGTAGTCCCTTCGGGTTAGGGTTGGGTCATGTACTCTGTACACAGCTTGCCCAGCTAGAAACCGTGTAACGCGAAAAGTACACGACGTGTGTCCCAATGTACACGCCGTGTACTCCAAAAATTTCCAAAGTACATTAACACACCCTATCCCCGGGCGTGTACTTCAGATGGACGGTAAAGAAAAGTACACGCCGTGTAGTCGGAACTACACGCCGTGTAATCACCCAAATTACGCAGATTTATTAAAATTTATTATTATATTATAAAAACCCTTGAGACATGTACCATCTTGCATGCGTAAAGCTGAGGCACAACACGTGATAGGCGTTATATATATATGTGTTTAATTTAACATCTGTGTAATAAATGGGAATTCACCGGGTTGCCTCCAAGGTATAAGTTATATACAAGGATAAGTTTAAATGAATTTATTTTTTTAAAATTATGATGGATGAGAATCTCAAGGAAATTTAGAAAAGGGATTTAAGATAAAAGGATTGATTAATTAAATAAAATTAATATATTCGAGCGTGATTTATCTTAAATAAGAACGATTAAAGAATTGAATGCTAGTTTTATTTATGCGTAAATATCGTTGCATGTATGGATGATCATGAGCTAGACCGAGACCTTTGTAGGTAAATGGTTTCTTTTAATTAATTTATTTAAATTAAATTTGTTGGCCTGTGAGCCATCTCCTCATTAATATGTAGGGCCTGCGTGTCCGAGGATTCTTTTATGTAAAAACCCCTTTTACACCTCACTTGCGTGTGAGATAAATGCACATGTAATGGATGGAGCTCCCAAGCTAGTGGAGGTGGCTCAATTCAAGAGCCAAGGTGAAACCAATCCAAGGAGATACAAAGGTGGAGAGGTGGAAAGCTGTAAACACGAACCCGAAAGGTTCAAGGTGTTTCTCCCCTAGGTCTTGGGTTAGTTTATCAACCGCTAGATAAACTAACCAATATAAAAGCTCATGATCATACCATTTATTTTATTTCTGTTAGTTTCATGGTTTATTTATTGTGGGTGTGTTGTCAAGATCACACAATTAATGAATTAAACGAGCATGCAAGATGGAACTAAAATAAAACCGGCTTATACATAAATATTATCTTAGACCTGATTAATCACTTAAGTATATCCCACTTAATATTAACAATCATGTAATCAAATATAATAAAATGGCAATTTACGTATAATGATAAAATCCCTCAAAATAAATATTAAGTCGTCATAGCCTTCCATAATCTTTGTTAATATCGAACCATAGTTCAAAGTGCTTGACCAACCCTAGTTGGGGTGCTTTCAATTATCGGGGAATTCTAATTCAAGGTTTTGGGTTGAGTTGACTTGGTTCGCATCAAGGGTTGATTGCCACAACAGGACTTGGTGTGACCAAGAGGCAAAGGTTGAGGAAATTCAAAAAGGATTTCAGGATTGGGGATTCCACTCAGCGGATCAAGGAGCTGCGAGTTAATGCAGTTGGCATTTGGAATGCATACCTAAAACCCTTCAAGTTTCTTCACCAACCCTAGTTGGGGTAATGCGAAGAGAAATATGGATCCCTACCACTAGAATATTCACATAACAGAATATTCCAAAGTCAATGGCGAGGGCTATTGGATTTAGATATAATAGTGGGAGACTAATAAGTATTAATTTATTTATTTGTCTCAAATTTTGTAATAATGTACTAAACCTTTGCTCATATTAATTTGTAGAAACGAAAAGAAAATGACTTCAAACACATCATTGTACACCATACTCGAAAAAGAAAACCTTCTCACCGGAACCAATTTCCAAGAGTGGCATAGGCATTTACGCGTCATCCTTCGTCACGAAAGGAAATTATATGTGCTAGAAGAGCCTATTCCAGTTGAACCTGGGAAAGAGGCTAGTGATTAGGAATTATCTCTCAACATGAAACACATGGATGATGCCACAGATGTCTAATGTTTCATGCTATCGTCCATGTCTAATGAGATCTTGAATCAACATGAAAACATGGACGCGTATAGCATGATGTCTCACCTTAAAGATCTCTACCAAGAGAAGGCGAGACAGGAGAGGTATGAGATCTCCAATGCTTTGTTTACCACAAAGATTGGAGAGTCTGCGCCAGTTGTGCCTCATGTAGTCATGCTTATTGGCTACATTGAATGCTTGGACATCTTAGGGATTAAATTCCTGGATGAGTTGCGTACAGATCTCATCCTATCATCACTGCCCAAGACCTTCTCTAGATTCATTGTAAACTATAACATGAGCGGCAATGAGAAGAGTCTATCGGAGCTTCTGACCTTGATTCTCCAGGTAGATAAGGACATGGGGTGTAACAAACCCATGGTCCTTATGGTGAACAAGAAAAGGAAGGACAAGGAAAACGTTCCAAAGACTTATAAACGGTCTGAAGCCCCGGAGCACTATCCCTCCAAGAAGGGGAAGATCCATAGGCAGGGAAAGGAACGGGAGGCAGTGTGTTTTTCATGTGGCAAGCAGGGCCACTGGAAGAGGAACTGCACCCAGAAGCGTGGGGATGCTAAAGGTGCATTTGTTATCGAGTGCAATCTTTCTATTTCTACACATTGGGTATTAGATACAGCTTGTGGGGCTCACATCTGTATTCAAATGCAAGAACCAAGTAGATTTAAAAATATCACCAGAGGATAGGTGGATCTTCGAGATGCCAATGGCATAAGGCTGGCTGCATTGGCTATTGGTGACAGCCACCTCTCATTGTCGACTAGGATGATTTTGGTTTTACATAACTGTTATTATGTTCCTAGTGTTACCAAGAACATAATTTCTGTATCTTGTTTGGATATGGATGGATTTGTTTTCAAATTTGGAAATAAGGGTTGTCTCTTTTATAAGAACAACGTATGTTTTGGTATGGAACATTTAAATAATGGTTTGTATGCATTGAATTATGAAAACCAAGTGTTGGCTATCGATAACGAAACAAACTCACATGACTCATACATCACCCAGTTATGGCATCACCGCCTTGGTCATGTGAACAAGAAGCATTTGAAAAAGCTCTTACAAGATGGCTATTTAGACTCTACTGAGCTAAAACCACTTGATAGATGTCAGTCTTGTTTATAAGGAAAAATGACCAAGCCGCCTTTTGGTGGACAAGGTGAAAGGGCCACAGAGCTTCGAGGATTGGTACACACAGATGTGTGTGGACCATTTCTAATAGATTCCAGAGGTGGATATTCTTACTTCATTACTTTTACTGATGATATGGGTAGATATGGCTATGTCTACTTAATGAGGTATAAGTCAGAGTCCTTAGAGAAATTTAAGGAATTCAAGAATGAAGTAGAGAATCAGCTTGGTAAGAAGATAAAGAAGCTTCGATCGGATCAAGGTGGAGAATATCTGAACCAAGAGTTCATCGATCTTTTACGGGAGTCTGGGATTCAATCTCAGCTCACTCCTCCTTATAAACCATAGTGGAATGGTGTTAGTGAAAGGAGGAACCACACCTTGTTGGACATAGTGAGGTAGATGATGAGTCATGTTGATCTTCCATTATCCTTTTGGGGATATGCATTACAAACTGCAACATACACATTAAACCAACTACCAACTAAGGCGGAAAATGTAATTCCATCCGAGTTATG
Source organism: Viscum album (assembly GCA_963277665.1). Lineage (NCBI taxonomy): Eukaryota > Viridiplantae > Streptophyta > Magnoliopsida > Santalales > Viscaceae > Viscum > Viscum album. The sequence continues at coordinate 676,934,848 of OY728128.1, read as the reverse complement.
GAATGGAAGGAAACCCAATTTGTCACACACACGCGTATGGGGATGCGAGGCATTTGTTAAGGCCTTCTCAGGAAACAAACTAGCACCTCGGGGCACGAAGTGTATCTTTATAGGATATCCCAAGGAAATGAAAGGATATTACCTATATAACCCTCAAGACAAGAAAGTGACTGTCGCTAGACAAGCTATCTTTCTTGAGAGGGATCACATCCTCAAGAAGGATAGTGGGAGCAAGATTGACTTCGACGAAGTTGATGCTCAAGATACACAGGAGTTGGTATAGGAAAAAGTTCCAGAGGTCCCCGTGGAAGAGGTTCCAGAAACACAAGTACTATGTAGGAGCTCAAGAGAGGTAAGGGAACCAGAGAGATTTGGTTTCCTAGTCACCGAGGGTGGTGAATCATTATTGTCGAACAATGATGAACCTCTCTCCTACAAGGAAGAAGTAGAAAGCTCAGAAGCTACAAGATGGCTAGAAGCTAGGAATTCTAAGATGTCTTCCATGTATCAGAACCAAGTTTGGGTTCTGTTCGATGAGCCAGTTGATGTAAAGCCTGTTGAATGCAAATGGGTATTCAAATAAAAGCTGGACATGGAAGGTCAAGTTAGAAACTATAAAGCAAGGATAGTGGCTAAAGGATTCAGACAGCATTAAGAAATTGACTATGATGAAACCTTCTCGCCAGTTTCCATGTTTAAATCCATAAGAATCATACTTTCCATAATAGCTTTCCATGACTATGAGATTCAGCAGATGGATGTCAAAACAACATTCCTTAACGGGAACCTTCAGGAAGATGTCCATATGACATAACCAGAAGGGTTTGTGACACCAGGTGAAGCCAAACATGTTTGCAAGTTGCAAAAATTCATTTATGGGTTGAAGAAAGCATCTAGGTCATGGAACATTCGATTTGATGAAGTCATAAAGGAATTTGGTTTCATTAAGAATGAATGTGAGCCATGCGTTTATAAGCGGTTTAATGGGAATGCGGTCATTATACTAGTGGTATATGTTGATGACATATTGCTTATTGGAAACGACGTACCAGCCTTACAGTCAGTTAAGGACTAGTTGAACAAGTGTTTCTCCATGAAGGACTTAGGAGAAGCAGCCTATATTCTAGGGATCAAGATAATTCGTGATAGATCCAAGAGGCTTCTTGGACTAAGTCAGGGTACATACATTGACCAGATACTAAAGAGATTTAGTACAGAAAAATCCAAGAGGGGATTGGTTCTAGTGTCACATGGCTTACATCTTTCTAAGAAAATGCGTCCCCAGACACAACAGGAGAAAGATAGGATGAGAAAGATCCCATAGGCTTTGGCTATAGGATCCATCATGTATGCCATGTTATGTACCAGGCTTGATTTTGCCTATGCACTGAGCATGGTAGGAAGATATCAAGAAGATCCAGGTGAAGAGAGTTGTACTGGTGTTAAGATATCCTTAATTATCTGAGAATAAATAAGGATATGTTCCTGGTGTTTGGAGGAGAAGAGGAGCTTGTCATCAGAGGGTATACTGATGCTGGTTTTCAAATAGATCAGAATGATCTGAAGTCGCAATCTGGATATGTTTTCTATCTCAATGGAGGATCTGCGAGCTGGACGAGTTCCAAGAAGCCAGTTGTTGCCGATTCTACAGCGTAGCCTGAGTATATAGCGGCTTCTGATGCAGCCAAGGAAGTAGTCTGGATTCGAAACTTTGTCCAAGATCTTAATGTGGTTCCTAGCAGTAATGATCCAATTACATTGTATTGTGATAATACTTCAGTGGTGGCTCCTGCAGAAGAACCAACCTCACATCAACAGACAAAGCACATACTTCGGAAGTATCACCTCTTGAGGGATTTCTATCAAAGGGGTGAAGTTGTAGTGAGCAGAGTGTCCACAGAAGAGAATGTGGCAGACCCCATGACTAAAGGCCCATCTCATCAGAAGCATGAATATCATGTGAGAGCTAGCGGGTTAAAGGCGGTTTACAGTTGGCTCTAGTCCAAGTGGGAGTCTGTTGGAGTTGGTGGTCTAGAACCAACTACTTTGTACTTTATTCATTTAAATAAAATCCTTATCACATCTTGATTGTTCTTCTGCGTGACATGTCATGTGATAATGTCCTAAGGACAACTGCTGCATTAATGGGTCGTAGCGGATCCCTGCTATGATGAGAACCCAGAAGTTCCATAACACTGTTCTTGAATGTATGTTCTATGGCCCGCTGATATTATTCGAGGGTCACAAATAATACAGGTCATTAGGGGTGAGGACTCATAAAACATTGAGGCACCTTCTCATGGTGTGCGCCCTTGGTAATGTCCAGGAGGATATTATAAGAACGAGACCCGTCAATAGGAAATCCACATTTCATAGTGTCATTGGATGTTCCTATATGTGGACGTATGTATTGGTCCTTAGACTTTAAGATTATTATTTATGGGTATTACAACTTGCGCACTTAGATGTATTGACGAAAAATGTGATGACACACTGTTCGCAATGAGGTAGGATACGTTGGGTGCGTCATGAGTAATACCGCATTAATAGATAATACGAGAAAGGATTTGTCCCTTCCGTTCCATAACTGAAGTAGATATCTCATGCCCTTTGATGGAATTGATATAGCCTAAATAAATCCATGGCCACGGTAAGGTATGGGAAAGTTTAATTCCAGGAAGTCAGAGAAAGAATAATCAAGCACATGGGTTGATGGAACTAGCATGCAACCCTCTTGATTGGAGACATCGAGACAGAGGGATTATATTACACGGTAAGCGTTCGTAGGAGGTGACACGTCATTGCGGCGTTAACTTCTTTCTCTATGGGTGCCTTGGCGTGTTGCTATAACCTAACCTTGGACTTTAGGTAGGCTCAGCCTAAGGGCACTGAGAAAGAGGCCTAGAGGGTCACACACTAAGTGTGTCCATGTATCTCAGTTAAATATTAATTTAACAAGTTAAATAAATATTATTCCCGACTATGGTTTAATAATTATTTAAGGATGTTTGATCGCATTTATTTTGTCACTAGTTATTCGAGAGAATATATTGTGGATGAAATAATATATTTATTAGTGAGTAATGTAGTTACATTTATTTAAGAAATAAATAGTCATTACTCAGGGTCTAATAAATGTGGTGGAGAAAAATGGAAAATAAAAGTACACGTCGTGTATATTAAAAATACACGCCGTGTAGTTTTATGGAAAAATAAGTACACGCCCTGTATTAATTATTACACACCGTGTAGTTTTTCCAGTTGGTATTTTGAGGATTTAATATTGTTTTATTAAATGATATTTATTATAATCAGTGTGGGCACATGTCAAGGTATTAATAATTCGACATGGAGGTTTTCAATAAGAGTTAATGAAATAAATAAAACACGTAACACATTTATTTATTGTCATAACTCTATTAACCTCAAACCCGATTATAAATATTATCACAACCCCAATATTTTGAAGAGCCATTTTTGTGCACAACGGATTTGAAAATACTCTCAAAGCAAGAGAGAATTCCCTTTCCACCAAGAATTCCCTCAAGTTACGAGAGCATGATCCTCCACCGGATCAAGGCGGTCGAAGGCGGACATCGCAAGCGAAGGTTCTTCCGTGCTAGCACCTGGAGATCCCTTCGGCGATGTCCTGAGATACGTGACACATGTGTGGATCACCGCTAGAGGAATCCTACACTTGGATTCTACGACGCAACGACGGTTCACTGAATCGTGACCAGACACATCAATGAAGAAAGAAATCCAACGAGGTAATTCTTATGCATTAATTAAATTAATTATAATCAACATATGATGATCCTTCTCAAGGGTCCCAGGACTCTTCTTTTATTTCTGTTCTTCATTCTATTCTGAAGATTCGGAGTTTTATATCGTGAGAGATCTCGGATTGAATGTTGTTTAACGTTAAAATTAATGTTGGGAAAACCCACCAACGTGCTTCCGCTGCGCCCGGAACCTACATAAGTCATCTGGGTATGAAACAATGTTGTTACTGGTAACCTGCTAAGATCATGCCTAGTGTGTGTGTGAGTGAGAAAATCATAATGAATTAAAATGTGTCGAAATTTGGGGATATTCACAAGTCCGAAAAGTTTCCCAAGTGGTTAATTATTTTTTGTGTGTTGAGAAGGAAAAAATTATATTATTGGAGACCCATGTGGCCCATTCACCCAGTTCATCACCTAAAGAGGCCATATCCTGAAATGTATTGAGTTTGAATATATTATTTGAGAACACTATTGAGTTATTTTCATGAAAATAATATAAAATATTATTTTAAATTATGTAATTTCATACTTCGATTTCTAGAGTGATTTATAAAATATGGCACATGCATTTTATGGTGCTTAACAACTAGGATTTTATCTTAATATCTTCAAACCCCAATATGTGTCAGTTGTCCCTATGGATTGTGACTGTGGATAAAACTGGGTTTTTCAACCATGTATACCATTATTTACATTAAATTATTTATTGTTTTCCTATAAACATTTCTCTCCTAATTTAAATTATGGTTATTGACCATTCCCTTGCATATGGTATTATGAATGTAGAGTTGAAGGGGTTGTATCATTATTGGGTGTTTGAGAGTGATCTAAGGAATTATTTTAATATTTAACTTACATTATCTATTTTTTTAAAATATATTTATTTTTAATTTCATATCATTTTTGGAATGGAAATATAAATTATAGACTGTTCATCAATGGATTTTTGTATATTCAAATATTCATTAAATATTATTTATCTGTAAAAACTAATACTTAGTGGGTTTTTATGGCTATAAAACTTATCCCCACCTCAGGTGGATCAATGAAACCCCTTGGTTTAGTGAAGAGTAGGGTCATGTTCGAGTTTTTGTAGAAACGTTAGAATTTTTATTATAGGATCCATTTGTAACAAAATCATGAGTGCCAATTTTCAGATTATCCAAATAGTTGAGTTAGAATATGGAATGTGGGAATTACACATAAATGTAGCCCCATAGATCATTATACATTGGATAGACTTGTGAAAGTGTTGGGGTTACATCATACTATTCTCTATCACGTGGAATGGTCAATGATATGGGACATGGTTGATTCCGTGGATAAAGTGGGGAGAACCTATATTCAAGGTGGAAATACTAGCATTATCGGATGAACAAAATCAAAGATAAACATCCATAAACCAAAATAGTAGATATTTCAAAATGTATAAGTGTCAATTTTAAAATTAAAACCCGAAATAATGACATACTGACCACTCTCTAAGAGGATCCTAACATCATGTCTTGTTACCTCACTGTTTTTCCATCAGGAATCTCATCTTATCCATCTAACAAAGGTCCCATCGCCCTATCTTGTCATGTAATCATAAATTTTATTTTGGTACTGATCAAGAAACCTGATTAGGGCGTGAGTAAAAATCAGTAATCCACCATCAATGGTGATTAAAAAAATATCAAAATATAACAATGTGTGAAGTTTTTTTAATAATAAAATAGAAATGATAAAGTAAACAGTTTTCCAATTTAAATTATTGTTTAATTAACCACATATCATTAGTATAACATTGAAAATAGAATATTCAATAAAAAAATCTTCTTGTGCCGTATTCTATACAGTCCAAAAAAGTATATCAGATTTTATTCAATAATTATTTTCCATTCAGCATTTAATTACCACATTCATAATCATGGAATGTGGGTCAATAGAATCCATCTAAAACCCAATTTGTGTTTAGAGCATCACCCCCTATACAACAAATCAGGGATCACATACAATACAAACATACATATATATTTATATAATATAGGCCTAGAGAGAATGTATAGAACCATTTTGGTATTTGGTGCACCATCCACTATCCCACATCTCAGTCACAATTATCCCATCTCATTGTCTCATATTCTAAACCCATCTACCACACATTCCATAATTCATTATTCAACCCATTATATAATTTTGTTTATCAATCACACATAATTAATAAATAATCATTTCAACTGTAATTTCACAACGCAGGGGTTGAAACCAATTTAATTATCCCAGGAATTGGTAAATTTCATTATCCCATCAATATCAATATTTCATAATTCCATTATCCCATAAATTTCAAAATAAAATATTCAACCAATTAATTAATTAAATTTAAAATAGGATTTCCAAACATCTCAATTGTAATTTCACAATCACATAAACCCAGTATTAAATCAATGTTATAGGAATTCATAATTCAAACACCCACCTCAAGGTCATTTATGATCGTTTTCCAAAATAAAGTTCCCCCATTTTATATGTAATGATCAATTGCACAATGATTGAGGAGATCTCGAACAAAAACTAGTGACCAAGAGACAATAAAATTGATCCTTCAAAACCTAGGTATGAAATATTTAAAATATAGAAAAACTCATCCCTCTTCACCGATAATGATTTATGGGATAGAGATATAACCAAACATGGATGAAATCACATACCAATGAGGAGATGATTCTTCAACTGGATCATCGATTCACAAAGAAAAAATGATTTTAGAGCCTCAGAATCCTCCCAAGGACCACCAAAATAGAAGAAGAACCTATTAGGTAAACCGATTTATAAATGGGGAAAACGTAGGGGATTGGGAAGTTTAAATAAAATTTTTGTTGATTAAAAACTCACACACATGGTTAGATTGGTAGAGAGGCATGGTTCTATGAACCGTGTACACTAACTATACGCCTCTAATTAGGGGGGGGGGCATAGTTTTGTCTATATGGTTCTAGGTTTCAAAAAAATATGATTTAATCATAATAATAACCTCTTTAGGGTGCAATGTTTATGGAGGGAGAATGTAAATTTTGTAAAAATAGTACACCAAACATGTTCGACCTCCTATGCCTCCAAAATTGGGCACACATTGTCCTAGGGATAACTACAAGGTTTTACCTAACTATATGGCGACTATGGACAACCGTATGGGATTCAAAATTTGATCAATTTTATAGGAAATATCCCTAAGTAAAAACCCAACCAATATATAACCAAATTTTTGGAAAATATTACATGAAAAATGTGAATGATGCATCTTTAGAATGTTAAATACCATAAAATATCCCCGGATTATAAAATCTCATCCTTGAGATGTACTCCCATGCATCTATTAGATTTTGAGGTAAAAATATTGGGTTAATAATCCTATATATCTAGTACCCTCTCTTATTTTTCCTCATAAACACTTCCATGATACCACAACACTCAAAGTATCATCATGTTCTTTTCCCTCAACACATTCTCAATGTGATCCATAACACATATCAATTTTTCCTCAAAGAATGCATCAGAGTCAAGTTCAACATCATAAACATTGATCACATTAGAAGAGTCAGGGTGATACTACCTAATTTTGGACACCTGAAAAATATCATGCATAACACTATATCTTTATGGATTATCCAATCATTATTCCACCAGTCAGATTCTCTCAACAATCTCAAACTGTCAAACAAAACTAGCCGCCAAATTGACCAGCCTATGAATCCAACAGTGACTTAATCTCAGATTCACAATAACGAATACATTATCACCCCATGAAACATCATTGGGTTATCAACGTACATCCACATATGAATTATGCCTACTTTGAGTAGTATCCACATGAATCTAAATCAACTGGACTTAGTCTAATGTCTTCTATAAGAGACTCAGTCCCAACATCTCTATCTCACCTTCCTCCATACAACATAGAGGTTATTTATATGGCTTACAATAATGTGACTTAAATGGTTAAATCTAAATATTATCTTGATATTTATTATTCTAGTCAAACTCAATCAGCGCTTTGTGCTTCTTCCAAGACCCAACGATGTACTTTTATAACATATCCTCCAAAACATGTATAGTATGTTTCGACAAACCATCTGACTGTGGGTGGAAATAAATACTCAAAAATACCTAGGAAAAAAATTAATTCTCTAATGCCTACCATAAGCATGATGTAAAGTGTGAATCGTGATCTAAAACTATACTTTGTGGTTCCACAAATAAATATTATATCTTCATAACATAAACTATCTGAAACTAATATTTTGTCAATGTATTCATAATAGGAATGAAATGATATAATTTTATTCGTAGTTAAAAAAACACCCAAATATAATCATTATTCCAAGGTTTCATCGAAAGACCTAACCGGAAGTCTATGGTAATGGTATCCCACTTTTATTCTGTAATGATTAAAAGTTTTAGTAAACCACCGGGTCATTTATATGTGACCATAAATTGTTGAAATGTGTAGAATTGTGGTCATGAACCATCCCCAGGGGCTCGTTCCATGACTACCCCAAGCCCGCCTTCAATAGGCCAGGGGATGGAGACTAACACCGAAGGCGTATTGCCTAAAACTAGGAAGGCATTGCCTTTATAACCTCTAACACACAAATCCAAGAACACAGCAAGATACGAACTCAAGTGAACTAAATTGTAAATAGAATGAGTACAATAAATAAAAAAGGACCAGAATACAAGCCTAACTGGAAAGTAAAACTACAACTTGAATAAAATACAACTGAAGAGAGAGAAAGATAGCTACTGGTTCATCCTTTGAGGTTCCAACCTGAAGGGTAGGTACAGATCACATTCTCACCACTCCACATCCACCCATCTCCTCTGTGTACCTACATGTCGTACGGTCCACCTCCGAGCATTGTCTGGTCCTAGTACTCTCCGCCTCGATTAGCATTTTATGTCGTCTGCACCAAACACAATGAGGTGCAAGCATATCTCATGTAAGGGTGAGTATAACAATACTCAGTAGGGACCACGAGACCCTCAAGGCCTTACAAATCCACAAAGGATAAACCACAACTATGAAATCAACTGTCAAACCCACTTAGGTATATGCCCATACATATACCTATGTTATCATGTAAACCCATCTCAATCATGACGTAATCAATGAGTCTAAATCCAAATCACCATGCTCAACTATTCCCCGAAGGACGGAATACCACATAGGGAAGTACCACACAGGAACACCACACCGAAGAATACCACCAACGTATTTCCACGAAGAAAAGTACCACACAAGTACGGACTCATGTCACACCAGGTATAACATAGGTACGATAGTAAAGATGATTAGATAACTACTGAATCATATTACTCAATTAAGAGGTTTTGGTGCTGACCCACACCGGATAGCTTGGTGCTGTCACACACCGGATTGGTCAGTGCTAACCCACAAAGGATCGCTCAGTGCTGACCCACACATGATTTGTATGTGCTAACCAACATAGGATCGCTCAGTGTTGACCCACACATGATTACTATGTGTTGACCCAGACATGATCTCTCTTTATTGTTCACATCACATTCAGCTACTGGGTTCCTGCACTAGGCTTTCTCATCTCCAGGAAGGTATGCTCCTCAAGTCACTGGTCGATACTACAACTACCATGAATTATCATGAAGAAGTATCTCAAAGGACCAACACATCACAAGGGGCTCAATGAAACATACGGTGCGTCAATCGGACGCCCGAAATATGTGTTATTAGCCTTTTAGTCTCAGGGAAAGGTTGGATTCACGTTCGATCATACTTAACCGTACCCAATCTTAAAATAAATCCCCAGTAGGGTATATTCGAAGGGATTTCCTTGTTCCAAGGTCACTTGTACCACTGAGGGTTCATCAAAACATCACCCGGTGCCAAAGTTTTCACCAAAAGAGAATTAATGGGTCGATGTGGGGTCCGGGTCTGGTTTGACCCAGTCGGATAGAGCCGGACTGACCAGTTCTAGGCTGAACAGGTCTATGTATACTCGGCCTAACCCGTTGGGTTTGGCCCTGCCTGAGGGGTGGCCCAGCCCGTTGGGTTTGGTCCGGCCCGCTGGGCGGCCCAATAGGCCGTAAGTGGGCACAGAGTGGTTCGACCACATATGACATGAGGCCTTGTGGCAGCTCGGCTGTGGTGATAGCATGAGGGCGTGGGGCAGCTTGGCCGCAGAGGGTGTCATGAGGGAAGATCGTCCATGGGGGTGCCACGAGGGTGAGGGGTGGCTCAGCTACGGTCGGTGCGAGGCCTCGTGGTGGCTCGGCCGTAAAGGGTTCCCCGAGGGTGGCTCGGCTGTGGGGGTGCCACAAGGGCATGGGGCGGCCTGGCCATGGGTGGTACGAGGTCGCAGGGTGGCATGTCCATGGGAAGCTTGTCCGTGGGCTGCACGAGGCCGTGAGGCAGGTCGAACGCGGAGGGAGCCGTGAAGGCGCGGGGCTTATCGGCCATGGGTGGGGTGAGGTCGCGGGTCGGCTCGCCCGCGGAGGTTGCCGTGATGGCTACTCGGTTGTGTGGGTGAATTGGCCATGGGGAGATGCAGAGAGTCACATAGCATCTCAGTGAGGCTGTGGGGCTACGCGGATAGACGCATTGTGGCACGTCGAGGCTGCGGGGCGGTGCGGTGAGGGTGCGGGTGGCGGGGGCTGCAGAGGCCTTGGGGAGGCGTCGGCTGCGGAGCAGCACTGGTGCACCCGCGCCTGTGTCTTGGCTGGCGGTTGTGTTGGTAGCCATTCTCGTGTCCCTTCATGGTTGGTTTTTGACCTCCTCCATCACAAAGAACACCTCAAATCAACACAAGAATTGTGGAGAGGATGGGCCATGTTTGTTTGGCCCACTTTCTCAGCATTTGTGTGGTATGAATCAGCTATAATCTCTCTTGAATTATGAAGAATATTCAAGAATGAAAAATATAAGAATTTCAAACAACCACCCCACCTTGTTCGTTTGTTGTCGTCGATGTGGAGGGAAAGACAATCGTCTATTGAAGAAGTCCCATATTAGAGGATGCTCTGGAGAAGAAGTAAAAGTCATGCATCAGTGTTATTCATTGGAGGAGAGTTCTTCTGGGAAGACGTTCTTCTTGGAAGAAGTTCTATGTTGAAGAAAGAAATCCTCCATGATCTCTCCCCTTTTCCAATAAATTCCCCCAAAATAAAAATAGCAAAATATTTTGTTTCCCCAATTTTAATTGTTGGAAAATTTTCAATTTGCCTTAATTAATTACATAGTGGATGGAATAATAAATTTAAGGGGGTGGAACCATTAATGTGGGGGGTTTATAAGAGGCTTCCCCACACATAAGATGGAGTTCAATGGGTTTTAGCCTTTTGTGGTCCCAAACACAATAACCTCTAATGGGATGTTAGTTTATGTGGTCCCCAACACCATAACCCCTCTTGAGAGGCTTATTTCAGGTGGTCCCCATTTATGAAACCTCCACAAGAAGTTAAAAATAAAAATAAAAATAATAGCTACACAATTTTATTTTTACTTTATTCTTTCACGAATATGTGAAAAACTAAAACCCACCCTAGACCTACTGTGGTCGAGGTGAAGCTCTCCTTAAGTGAATATCGATGCTATGAGGTCACAAGTGCCCTTAGATTTCAATTCCAAGCACCGGTTCAAAATTTAGAAAAACCCACTCGTACATTTACTAAATGTACCCGAAAAAAAGTTCATAAATTCATTTCGGGCACTCTGGGACTCGGAATCATAGACTGTCAATTTTCACAGACTCATAAAATTACCATTTAATTAAAAAAATTCATGGAAATTTTGGGTCTTTACATTCTCCCCACCTCGAGCCTTTATGTGTCTGTATGACACAACTCAAACTAATTGAACATGTGGGAGTACTGAGCATATATCTGAGCCCCATGCTCCCATGTGCTCTCTAGGAGGTTCCCGTGCTGCCAGTGAACTCACACCAAATCTATCGACTGTCCACGAGTGACCCACTCCTATAGATCCTCAATCTCTACTGGAATCTCTGTAAAATTCTCCCAATCATTGACGTCCTTCTCTCCATGGTCGATGATGTGAGAAGGGTCGTGCACATATCTCCTCAGCTAGGATACATGGAAGAGATAATACACCAAGTGTAAATGAGGTATAAGATCTATGTGGTTAGCCACCTCGCCAACTATGCTATGGACCTGAAAAGGTCCAATGAACCTCGGAGATAACCTATCGATAGGGCCAAATATCTGCAAACATCATCGAGTTCTGACCCGTAGAAATTGGTGGTCACCATCCTCAAAATCTAGAGGTCTTTGTCTCCTATCGACATAAGACTTTTTCCTACTATTGGTAGTCTTCATCTACTCCTGAATGATCTGCAATTTCTATGTGGTAGCCTGTACCATCATTGATCTCACTAGTTATAACTCCCCTGGGTTAGTCTAGTACAAAGGTGATCAGCAAGGTCGCCCGTATAATGCCTCAAAAGGTTCCATCCCAATGGTGGAGTGATAGTTGTTGTTTTTTTTCAAACTCCACCAAAGTCAAGTGATCCTCCCAGCTACGACTAAAGTCTAGGATGCAAGATCAAAGCATGTCCTTGAGGGTCGGAATGGTTAGATCAGTCTGGCCATCCATTTGAGGATGGAAGGCGGTGCTAAAATGAAGAAGCATCCCGAGAGAATCCTACAACCCCTTCCATAGCTAGGAAGTAAAATATGCATCACGATAAGAGAAAATCGTCAAGGGCACTCGTTGTAGCCGCACAATCTCCAACACTTAGAGGCGTCCCAAGCACTATACTGAACCGTGCTCTCTGATTGGTAAGAAGTGGTCCGACTTTTTGAGTCAGTCCACGATCACACAAATTGAGTCACGTACCATAGATTTACGTGGAATTCGTATCATGAATTCCATAGATATTCCATCCCACTTCCACTATAGGACCTCCACATGCTGAACCAAGCTTTCTGTTACCTGATGATCTGCCTTCACTTGCTAAAAAGTGAGGCACCGAGGGACAAACTCTACAACATCATTCTTCATTCCCAGCCACCAGTGTTGTCATTGCAGATCCTGGTACATCTTTGCCTCTACTGGATGTACCACTAGAGGGGATGCATGGAACTCCCTCAACACTTCCACTTGAAGTGAAATTGGTACCATGGTATGTCCTCTGAAGAGGATGACATTCTCTCTGACATCAGAAAATCTATCAGGTGACAGTTCTGTGAATATTTGAGCATGTCATGTCTCGCTGTCAGCGTCCCCATGATGAACCTCCCTAACTCACTGATTAAGTGGAGGATTGACTGTATGAGAATGAAGAAAAGCTACTCTATCTCTATCCACAAAGGATATTTGCAAACCGGCCAGCTGCTTTTTCGCCTCACCTGACAGCTGTATACCAGACCTCCTGCTGAGTGCATCAACTACAACATTCTCATTCCTAGTAGTGTAGAATATCTTGAATTCAAAGTTCTGGAGGAACTAAATCCAACATAATTGTCTCAGGTTCAGGTCTTTCTAAGAGGATATATAGCAGAGACTATTGTGATCCGAGTAGACTTTAAAATGTTATCCCATTAGATAGTGCTGCCATATCTTCAAGGAAAAGACCACTAATGCCAGATCTACGTAATTGTTAGCGTAGTTCTGCTCATTTCTTCTCAGCGGTCGAGAAACATATGCGATCACTAATTGCTCCTACATCAGGACAAATCTGAGCCTAGTCCCTAATGCATCACAGTATACTAGGTACCCTACTCCCTCCTCCAGTAGCCTCAAGATGGGGGCACTAGTCAGCCTTTTCCTGAGATCCTGAATACTCAACTGGCATCTCTCTGACCACACGAAGGGTTTCCACTTCTTTATCAACGCTAATAGAGGTGATTCAACTCTGGAGAAATCTGGCACAAATCTCCGGTCGTATCTAGCCAATCCCAAGAAACTCTGCACCTTCTTCACACTCCTGGGTGGATCCCAAGAAAGTAACTCCTCAATCTTCATTGGATCCCCTGCAACTGTAGCCTCCAAAATGACATGTCCCAGAATGTGAACCTGTTGGATCCAAAACTGGAAAAATTTGAACATACCATAAAGCTGGTTCTCTCAGAGTGTGTCCAGTACAATATACAAATTATAGGCATGATCCTCCCCAGTATTTGAGTAGATCAGAATGTCGTCGATGAAGAATAATACAAAGCTATCAAGGAATGACTGAAAGATCCAATTCATGAGTCCCATGAACACTGCTTGAGAAATGATTATGCAAAACAGCATAACCAAGAACTAGTAGTGGTCGCACCGACAACTAAAATCCATCTTCTACACATCCTCATCTCATACTCTAAGCTGGTGATAACCTGATCTAAGGTCTATCTTCAAGAATCACCATGCTCCCTTCAGCTGATCAAAGAGGTCGTCAATCCTCTAGATTGGGAAATTGTTCTTCCCGGTCACCTGGTTCAGGCGCCGATTGTCGACACAAATTCTCAGGATCCCATCTGCCTTATTGGAAAACAAAATCGGGGCTACCCATGGTGAAACAATGGGTCTAATTAATCCCTTCCCCTGCAAGTCCTCTAGGTATACCTGCAGCTCACGAAGCTCTGCGGGAGCCATCCGAGATGCTTTTGTAGATATCAGTGTCGTCCAAGGGTACAATTCAATATAAAATTCCACCTCTCTACGAGGATGTAGGCCCATAACATCATCAGGGAAGACATCTGTGTACTGATCCTCCACTACAAGATAACTTGGTCTCTCCACATCAACCACTCTGAGGGTAAGGATATCCAACTGATTAGTAAACGACTTCACTATCCTCTGTGTAAGTCCATCATGTGGTGCAAAAGCTCCCTTATCACCGGTGAAAGTAAACATGGTCCCATCCATGTAGACACACCACACTTTGTGACTAATACAGTCAATATGAACATAGAATGTAGATAACTAGTTCATACCCAAGATGATGTCGTAAGGCCTCGACGCCACTACTAAGAGAACCCAACTGAAGTTCTCTCCTCCTAGAGTAAGATCACACTACCAGAACTAGGCCGTAATCATCAAATCCTATCCTGTAGGAGTCTCTAGCCGAATGGATCAAGCCAACTGACCTGTTGGAATCTCCAAGCATCGAATGAGGGTAGTGTCTATAAATGAATGACTGGAACCTATGTATATAAGTACTGTAGCAAAGGGAGAGTAGACACATATTGTACCTCGTATCATCTCCGGAGCTCAATTGTCATATGCCTTAGCTTCCTGGAGATGAGCTCACCCCTATAATCCTTCTCCCTGTGGTCGGGGTGGACCACCTGGTGGTGGCTGCTATAACATCTCAAATCGTCACCCACCACCAGTTGCACGACCAACTCCTCTGAAACGTCTTCCTACTCCCTGCGGACCTCCTCGGTTGTACCTCTATTTCTACCTGGGAGATCCTTCAACTGTTTGATGATCATCTGTACGGTGGGTTAGATAGTCATGAGCCATGTGATCCTACTCACTACAAGCATAACACTGCCAGCTCCTGGCATGACTGCCTCGCCCACATGTGCCCTGCACAACTGACTATAAATCCTGCGGTCATCCACCTGTAGGTCTGGTCTTATTAGACCTTTGTGTCATCTTTCTGGTTCTAGATGTAGAAGAATCCACTATTTGACAACTGGTGGTGGGTCTCACTGCTGGTGACTGCTCAACAAGAAAACTCTCCACTAAGAGGTCTCTCTCTAACTACCTTTCCTACATCGGGATACTGAGTGATATCATCAAAGCCATGATCTCCCACCAGAGCTCCTACTCGAGGGTTTGGGGCCTAATTAATGGGCCCATCACCATATTAGTGGAGTAGCGTGAGATGTCGGTGAATCTTAATGAGTACTGATCCATAATCATACTACCCTACAACAGATGAAGTAGCTCCTGTATGTGCACTGTGTGAAGAGTCGCTGGGACAAGATCTGATCGAAATAGGCTCTTGAAGTCTTCCTAGAAAAGTGTCACCTCATTGTGAGCCTAGAGCATCAAGCACCACCATCTTCTTTCTACTACCTAAAGAAGAATGGCGGCAAGGATCACCATGAGATCGGCTGGTGTCCCTACTAGTAGGAAGCCTCTCACTACAACCTCTAACCAATCCTCAGCCGCCTGTGGGTCCGTCACTCCCCTGAACATGGGTGGCCTCTGGTGTTGGAACCCATGAAATGCGCTCAATCAGCGTGCACTCTCTACTGCTGGGCTTGGTGGCATTAGTGACCCAATGGGTAATGGAAGTGCTAGTGCCTCTGCTGGTGCCTCTACTGGAAGAGGTCCCTACACCGAGGCCTCATCGCTCCTTGGGTTGTCAGTGCGTACTACATTGGGAACCCTAGCTGGTTCTCTGCATTGAGGCATCCTGAAAAGAAACAGGTTCACCATGGTTAAAATGTTATACCTGGTGAGATAACTCAATAGATAGAAAAGAAAACTCTTGGAAACACACATGCAATCAGTGTTTTTGTGTACTGATTCAGAAATAATAAGTCAGGGTCTTTCTTTATGGATACATCAGCCACCACATCAACATTGGATTCCCTAAACTGATAACCACACTCACTACACATAACATTATTGATGTTTAAAAGATCAGAGTCATATGTTCTTCGGTAGAACCAGCTCCTCTGATATCAATTTGTCATGACCCGTCCCCTGGGGCACATGTTGTGACTACTCCAAGCCCATCTTCCATAGGCCAGGGGCTGGCGACTAACACCAAAGGTGTATCCCCAATAGCTGGGAAGGCATTTCCTTTAAAACCTATAACACACAAAACAAGGCATACATCAAGATATGAACTCAAGTAAATAGAATAGTAAATAGAGTGAGTACAGTAAGTAAAAATGGAAAGAATACAACCCTAATGGGAAAGTACATGTTGAATTGGAATAAAATACATCTAAAAAAAGATAAAGATAGCTACTGGGTCGTCCTTCGAGGTTCCTACCTAAAGGTTCTGTACAGATAACCTCCTCAGAACTTCATGTCCATGTATCCTCTGCATACTAACATGTTGTATGGTCCACCTCCGAGCATCATCCAGTCCTGGTACTCTCAGCCTCGATCCACAATATCTATTGTCTGCACCAAACACAATGAGGTGTGAGCATAGCCCGTGCAGGGGTGAGTATAATGATACTCATTAGGGACCCTGAGACCCTCAAGGTCTCACAAATCCACAAATGAAATCCTACAAGCATGAAATCAACTATCAACCCCACTTAGGTATATTCCCATACATATACCTACGCTATCAAGTAAACCCATCTCAATCATGAGGAAAACACAGAGTCCAAATCCAAAGCCCCATGCTCAACTATTCCAAAATGGAAAAAATAAAACATAGGGAAGTACCACATAGGCATGCCACACAAAGGAATACCACAAAGGTATTACCATGAAGAAAAGTACCACCCAGGTACAGACTCATCTAACACCAGGTATAACTTAGGTATGGTAGTAAAGATGATTAGATTACTACTGAATCTTCTTACACCATTAAGAGGCTCTTCTGCGGATAGACATAGGATTTCTCAGTGATGACCCACATAGGATCGCTCAGTGATGACCAAAATAGGATTTCTGGGTGCTCACCCACACAAGATCGCTTGGTGCTAACCCACACAGGATCGCTTGGTGCTGATCCACACATAATCACTCTTCATTCTTCATATCACAACGAGCTACTAGGTTCTCGTACTAGGATTTCTCTTCTCCAGAAGGGTCTGCTACTCATGCCACTGGTGGATACTCCAACTACCACGAAGTCTCATGATGAAGTATCTCAAAGGACAACCACATCATAGGGGTCTCAATGCAACAAACAATGCATCAATCGGACACCCGGTCCATGACTTATTAGCCCTTTAGTCATGGGGGCCCGGTTGGATTCATGCTTGATCCAACCCAAATGTAACCCATCATAATATAAATCTCCAATGGGGTATACTCAGAAGGACCCTCTCTCTCTAAGGTTTCTATCACCACTGGAATTTCATCAAACAGTCACCTGGTGCCAGAGTTATGGCGAAAAGACCATAAATGGGTCGAAGTTGTGTCTGGGTCCGGTCTGACCCGGTCGGACCGACCAGGCCCGTTGGGTGGCCCGGAAGGCCGCAAGGGCTGCATGAGGCCATAGAGCGGTTCGACCGCATTTGACATGAGGTAGGGGGGTGGCTAGGCCGCGGGAGTTCCGTGAGGGCGTGGGGTGGCTCAGCTACAGGCAGTGAGAGGCCGCGACGCGGCTCAGTCATGGAGGGTCCTGCGAGCGTGGCTCATAAACGAGGTTTTCGCAAGGGTGTGGGGTGGCTCGGCGATGGGAGACATGAGGATGTGGGGTGTCTCAGTAGAAGAGGGTGCTGTGAGGGAGGCTCAGCTGTGGGAATGCTGTGAGGACGCGGGCGTCTCGGCCGCGATCGGTGCAAGGACGCTGGCCGGCTCAGCCGCAGAGGGTGTCGTGAGGGCATGGGGGGCTCGGCCGAGGGCGGCACTCAGCCGCGGGGCGGCTCGGCCGAGGATGGTGCCGTGAGGATGGCTCATCTGCATGTGTGTGTTGGCCGCCGGGCATCGCAGGGAGGCCGCATGCGGCAGTGGCTGCGATTAGTGGAGACTGAGGGGCTTTGGGGGCTATGGAGCGGCGTCGTTGCACTGTCGCCTTCATCATGGCCGGTGTTGGTGGCGAACACCATTCTTGTGCCCCTTCGTGGTTGGTCTCCAACCTCCTCCATTGCGAAGGCCACCAAAAATCATTATAAGAATTGTGGAGAGGATGGGCCATGTCTGTTTTTCCTGCTCTCTCCACATTAGAGCAGTAGCAAGAAGCTAAAATATCTCTTTAATTATGAAGAGTCGTCAAGAATGAAAAAGGGAAGAATTTCAAAAAATCCCCCTACCTCGTTTGTTTGTTTTCGTCGATGAGGATGGAAAGATGATCATTGATTGAAGATGTCCCACATTGTAGGATGCCCCGAGAAAGAAGTCAAAGTCATCTATCAGCATTATTCATTGCAGGATCATTCTTCATGGAAGAAGTTCTTTGTAGAAGAAGATATTCATTGGAGAACGAAATCCTCCAAGAGCTCTCCCCTTTTCCAATACTTTCCCAAAAAAGAAAAATAGCCAACTATTGTGTTTCCCCAATTTTAATTGTTGGCACAATTTCAAATTGGAATAATTAATTACATAGTGGTTGGAAAAATAAATTTAAGGGGGTGGCACCATTAAAGTGGGGGAAGATTAAGAGGCTTCCCCACACATAAGAGGTAGTTCAAGGGTTTTTAGCCTTGGGTGGTCCACACCACAATAACCTATCATGGGACATTAGTACAGGTGGTCCCCAACACCATAACCTCTCATGAGAGGTTTAGTTGAGGTGGTCCCCACATATGAAACATCTAAAAGGAGTATAAAATAAAAATAAATATATAAGATACACAATTTTATTTTTATTTTAATCTTTCACGAATATGTGAAAATCTAACTTCCGCCCTTAACCTACTGTGGTTGAGGTGAAGGTCCCCATAAGTGAATACTAGTGCTACGAGTTCAACGGTGCCCTCATATTTCATTTCCAAGAACTGATTCAAATGTTATAAAAAACCTCTCATACATTTACTGAATGAACCAAATAAAAGTTCATAAATTTATTCTGAGCACTCAGAGCCTCAGAATCATGCGCCGTCAATTTTTGAGAACTCATAAAATTACCATTTAATTAAAAAAATTACCTGGAAATTCCAGGTCTTTATAATTGTGTCACAAAACTAACAAAATTATTTCTTAGTCCTAACCACAAATACAGTAGACCCAGGTCACAATATATTTTAGTCAAACTATGATGTATCACCCACTTCGATGCAGGAAACTAACACATAATCTCCTCATGCATACATGTAGGCACAACAGTCTAGTTATGGACATAGATGATCTCAAACTCATCTATAGTCCAATTAGAATATCAATCCCCACCATCAAGGCATTCCCATAAGGGAAAACACTCTTGAACCTCAAACTACCTCTCCCTAAACTAGCTCAAAAGTGTCGAATCAACATATACTGATAATAGGGTCATCTGCACCTGGCCCTCCCGAACCACAACATGTATTTCATCATACATTCTCATCATCTTCATATATGGACTAATTTACTAAACTACCTCAGTTTTTTCCGTTACTCTCAATGCATCAAAAACAAATTTTCTATTCCATTTATTCTAGGGTAGATCAATAACAAAATATTTCATGTTATCAACCAATTTGTTCTTCTGGAGATTCAAATATCACTGAATAAAGGTATTACATAATCTTATATGGTCGGTATACACAATAAAATTTAACCGGATAAATAATTTCTCCCTCACTTCAAGGAATAAACCACCACTTCTAACTGAAGTTCAAGAATATGGTAATTATATTCATGTGGAATCAGCTACTATGACCCATATGTCCCATATCAATCTTTATGTGTCAACATTTCTTCAATTCCAATCCCAGAAACATTTAAATATACAAAATTCTCTACACCTAGATCTAGTAGAATAAGGATTGGTGTTGATATAAAATGTTTACAAAACTCCTAGAATGAATTATCAAAAGATCTAGACCACTAAAACTTGATCCCCTACCGGTCAATCATGGAATTTTTTCTACGAAACAAGAATATTTGTAGATAAACCTTTGATAATAATCCTCTAAACATTAAATGTTACAAATATCATACACATTCATTAGTTTTTCACAAGAAACCACTTAATGTAGATTCTATAGGTCCATATACAAACCTTCCTATCGAATGATGTGACCCATTAAATTTACCTCATCTATCTATAATTGAATCTTAGGTAGCTTGGTGTATATTAGATTATTTTTTAGTTTTATCAGGATAATGTCAATATGATTGGAATGATCTTCATGAGTCCTGTAGTACACCATGATATCGTAGAAAAATACATCCTAAAACTAATACATGTATTGAAGAATGATACTTTTCATCAAATCCATAAACATATCCAGAGTATTCGTCAGCTCGAACAACATCATGACAAACTTATATAGGCCATACCTAAATCTAAAATTATTCTATGGTATATAAAAAGGTTTAACAATAAACTAATGAGACCCCGATATCATTTCGATATTGAAGAAAACATAAGATCCTCTAAAATATTCAATGATATCATCATTATGAGAAAGTGGATACCAACTCATCATATTCATCCAAATCAACTTTCAATAATCAACACATAAAAATAATGTCATATTAGCCTTCCTAGTGACCAAAATTTGAGAACCCTTAGGTGGTGTACGTGGATATATAAATCACATATACATGAACTCTTATAGTTGAGTATTATGTTTCTGATTATATATTTTTTCTATTATATAATGTTGAATAGAAACTGGTTCAAATCTAGGTATGACATCATTGGTAAACTCAATATCCCCCTCAGGGGGAATCCTAGAGAATTTCTCCGAAATCACATCTTGGAACTGATCCACTATGGGTGGAAATATATCATGTTTTACACACCCATTATTCTAAAAAGAAGATGTGAATCATAGGTAGTGACTACCCCAATTGATAATGAACTAACTCTACATGGACTTCTGGGTTGTCCCACTCCCCATGCTGAATATAATTGTCACCCTTAGGATACGAAAAATTCACTCTCCATTATTAAAAAATTAAAAGGACTCAGTATGATCCCATCCAATCCATTCCAATTTTTTTTCAAAACCTATCAATTCATTTATGTATAGACCCCCACATAAAAATACTCTCAAACCACAAGGGAACACTCCTAGAATATAAATATGTCCCTCAAATGCAGTGCAAATAGTGTTTTAATCACCATAACCTCACTTAAAAAGTCCACTTTAAGACTGAAAACATTTAAAATTTGTTAAAATATTCAATAATGAGTGGCTCATGTATCAAATAATGGTCCAGAAAGCGTAAAATCTAAAATAATTGTACGCATGTCTATCGATGGCCCTAACTCTCTATCTATAAGTACATGCTGAACTACATGAAACTGTCCTTACCTACTTAACTATTCTTCAGTATGAGTCCTTAGAGCTAAAACACTCTATTGATAAAGGCTATCTTTCAATAAAGTACCTCATTCACTACTTCAAAATCCTATACATTTGAATTCTAACTATCAGAATGATATTTTGAAGAGGACCCCCAACAACACTCTAATTTAGCCTATTTCCCCCTTCACTACCCATCAGTGAGGGTTTCTGTAATAAATTTTTATGTTAACCATCATACAACATGATCAAAACTCCACTACTGGTCATGGAATTTGGCTATTAATGTGACCAAACCTACTACAATAGGGGTATTATATCCGGTTACTGCTCTGAGTAAGTGATCCTTCTCCTAGGACACAATATTTTCTATTTACATGGTTGACATTCCTATAATGAAACTTCCTACTCTAGGATGGTGTACCGACTATTCATCTAGAAGAAACCACAAGTATCTCATTGGAATAATCCTTCAGGTCCCCAATATAAATGAAATCTGGATTCATATCCTCATAAATCATCTTCATCCAAAATATGTTATCCTATGAATTCACGTCATATTTTAATCTTATCCCAAAAAATGAATTTTAGTAGTGGAATCATCTAATTCCAACAATAGAAAAAGGAGATACAAATCAGTGAAATAACTAGGATAGTCCACCAATGAAATACTCCCATATATCAACTGCATACACATTTTATCCCTCTTGTTATTAGGAATCTCAGGGTAAAAGTGTTCCAAGAACTTTTTCTAAAATTCTTTACATACCATTTTTTAGCTATCCATCCTAAGACTGAATATCACACTAATTATTCTCTTGAGAACACGACATATAAACAACCACATTGAATATATACTCAGTAGGAATATTTAAATGGTCAAGGAATGTCTAGATAGACTCATTACATGATGTATCTATGACAGGTGCACCCTCTCTATTGAATGCCGGAGGGTGAGGCAATTTGAACTCATATTTCTAGACAAACATAATATACACAACCTTCCATAGGTCTAAATCTATTAAATACCTAATGTGAGTAATGTTATCTGATAACTACACTCTAACTCCTTTTATTAGAATTATTGGATCTTATGGTTCCTCTACTGGATGCAAATTTCCATCCATTTACTCATGTCTCCCTATACCCAAATTTCACCATCGAGGTGTGTCTCTAAAATTAAAAACAAAAATCTTAAAAAAATCATTAATCATATTACAAAAGAGGTTTGACACTATTCAATAAAATATCTTCCACCATACCCATCCATAGTGTCAAAACCATAACATTATCATGACACTCAACTGTCCCTCATTTGGGTCATGGCTAACATAGAGTAAACCACTTTAAAATTTCATAGTTTTTCATTAGGAACCCATTTTATCCATTTCCAAATTAGAAAATTTTAAATTTTTAACCATTTAAATTCATCATTAGGAATAATAACTTTTTTAGTAACTCAAATTATTAAAATCATTTTCATTTTCAACAATATATCCAAAAACTACTTATCTGTGCATGCCTAAAATGATTCATTTTACCTTAAATCTAGTGTACCTAGAAATATGACATTATACTATAATATCGAACTATATTGGGATAAGAAAATATATCAAAAAAATAATAACACCCCACAACATGTGTTTCAATCTATGTGAAATAACATTCAACTATAATAGCAACCCTGAGAATAAAAATCACACCCTGTGTACTTGGGTTTTCTCCCAAACACAAGTTAACTATTCCCATTAATCTAATCATGACCTAGGCCCAAATCATCCATGTCTCATGAATACCATTCCCAAATAGTAATATAATTCTAAAAATAAACCTTTATACCACGTTATGATGTCCCAATCTGGGTGCCACATGTTGGTTCCCTAAGCTAGTTGTTTATAAGACCAATGGCACAACTCCTTATATGCCATAGGTTGCTAACTAGAAGTGAGGTTCTAATATGTATTTTGGGGAGGCTATACACTCACTATCTATGAAACAAAACAAAAGAAATAAATAAATAGTATTGAAATGATAAAAAAAAATATCTATAATAACACCATAACTAATAATTATCAACCTCAAAAGATAATTCCAAACAATGATAATCCACCATAAACTTAAATAGTATATATTTCAAGTCATATAAGTGCCATATGTCAAATGAAATCCCTAAATAATGAATCTTTGAATACACCCCAAGTGGGTCCTGACATATTTTTTTGTTCCCTCATCCATGATCCACCTCGCATCCATACTCATCCATCTATCATACGGCCATTACCCTTTTCTATTCTTGAAAAAATTATGTATATTCAGGTATCGATCGTCCCGCCCAAGTATGGTTTGAGTACAAATCAGTATAACAAAACTAATGGTATTTGAGACAATATTATAAATATAATAGTGTATGTAGTTTTATATGGAATAAAATATAAATGATAAATTAAATAGTTTCCAAATTTAATTTATTCTTCATTTAACGACTTAATCCCCAAGTTCAATATGACACCCAAACCATCAATAAATTATTTAGATCATTTCAGAGTCTAAAAAACCCATAAAATTATGTCAAAATTTTATAAAATCATGGGTTTTCATTCATCATTTAATAAACAATTTCACAATCTGGCAATGGGGGCCTACAACGATAGTCTGACATCCCATCGGTATTTGGAGCAGTAGTCCATGTCCCATAAATATGTGATCACATGTAATACATTTATATATTGGGGGACAAGTGTGGATGTTAGGAACCCCATGGGTATTTGGAGAATAAATACCTTTCCCACAAATCATCCACAATTATCACTTGTTACGGTTCTATATTCTCCACCCATTTGAAAAATATTCCACAATTCATTATTCAAACCATTTCAAAAATTCAGTTATCAATCATGAAAAATTAAAAAATCATCATTTCTATCATAATGAAACACCCTCTAGGTTTCCCTAAATTTCATAATCCCATTATTCAATAACATTTATAATCCCATTGTTCTCTCAATTTTTTCATCCCATTATCACATCAATTTCATAATACCAATAATTATCCATTTAATTAATTAAATTAAAAATTTCATTTCCCATTGTGGAAATTAAAATTTCCCAATCACATAAACTCAATATAAAATCAAGATAATGGGGATTTACAATTATACCACCTATATCATGGTCATTGGAAAACATTTTCCATACTGAAATCCCCAATTTAATGTGGAATGATCAATCTCAGAATGATGGAAGTGATTTAGAACCCAAAACTATGACTAATAGTCAACAAAATACAAAAATAAAAACCATGATCTATACCATTTCTAAAGAAGAAATAATCATCCATCTCCATCAGGAATTAGGGATAAGAGAGAGGGAACATAATGGGGAAAAAATTACACACCTATTAGGAGATGATCCTTCAACCATATCTTTGATTCTTAAATAAATAGATTTTCAGAGCCTTGGAATCTCATCCAGGACCTCCAGAAATTAAGTATAACCATTTAAGATGAGTTGGGGAGAAAGGTGGTAAAAAAAGAGGGGTTCAAAAAATTAAAATATTTTTACGGGAAGTTAAAAATCTTGACACATGGTTTTTTTGGGTGGAGGATCATGGTATTCCAAACTATGCACCATAATAGTGCACCTTAACCTAGGGGGATAAAGTATCTTCAAGTATCACTCTATTTATAAAATTGGGCACCAAACCTGAAAATATCCTATATTGGATGGTGAACAGTTTAGAGAGGGATGCTACAAACTTTGGAAAAACCCTGTTCTAATTGTGTGCCACCTCATGTTCTTCCATAATTGGGCACACATTTTCTTATGGAAAACCATGAATTTTCCCTAACTCTAAACCAACTGTGATAACCACCATAGGATTCCAAATTTATCCAATTTCACATGAGACATCACAAAGTAAAATTCCATCCATGGAATAAACAAAATTTGGGAAACGAGTACCTAAAATCACGCATGAGGCATCTTTAGAGAAGTTGAGATCTCAAAAATAAATCAAGTCTTATTCTTAAAAGTTGAATTTTATAACAAGAAAATATTATCACGTTTTCATGATTTTTTTGAAAAAATTTATTCTAATTAATTGTATTTAATTTCATAAAATTAAATACATATTTGGAATCCATTTTTCACAATCTCATAATTGGGACCCTTCTAATTATTTTGAAAATTAATTATTACCATGGTAAAATTTATCATCTCAGTAAAGGGTATATTCGGTATATTAAGGACAAAACTATGTTTTAAGGACATAATTATTCATCCTATTTCATAAAGAATGAATATAATTTGACAATAATATCCTTAAACTCGATTTTGTTCTTTTTAATTGAAATTATTCCATTAAAAATGATTATATGTTATTTAAATATATAATAGTTACAAAATGTCACTCTCTTTGTTTTTAATATCTTCTATTTGTCCGAATATTGTGTAAAGAATGATATGAAAGAAAATAAATATATATTTTATTATTAATTAATATACTTTCATTATATAATTTTTTTATTATTTTTTACAAATTATTTAATTACATTTAATTCTTCTTCAATGCAAATACTGTATCTATATAATTAATAGAAAACTACAATAAATAATTTTAAAAATATAATTTTTTATATAATTTGAAAAATTTAATATCTAAAATGAATATATAGAGTTATAATTAATATTATATTGGTTTGAATGAATTATATTTATATTACCCTTCTGTCTTGATGTGTTTGAAGTCAAATTAAATGAATAGTTCCAAAATTATCATTAATTATAATTTATCAAAATAATAAAATATTAAAATACATAAAATTCATAAAAATACTATAATCTTTCATTTTAGTGTATTATAGTTTAATAAATAATTCATGGTCCAATTATTTTTCATTTTGGTTTCATTATTTTAATGTTATTAAACATTTATGATTAATATAGTTGTTATCACTGTTATTGTCGATAATTACTAACGAAGGGTTTAATAAAAATGAAATTGTTTAAAATAGCACAAAAAATTATCTAAATTATATTATATGATGTGATTAATACAATATAAAACATTATATTTTAATAAAACTCAATTTATAATAATTTATAATGAAATTAAATTTATCATAATTTAATCATTTGAGAAATTCCAAAAGTTCCCCTCAAATCAATAATAAAATGACACAAATTCTCTTACATAATCACACCACATTAATCCATCTAGATCAACCCACTACAAAAAATTTCTCTTTTAAAATTACTAATACAACTTTTAGAGGTCATTGTCTCCCAAAAATAGTAATCTTATATCCCTTATGAATAGATGTAAGGAAGGTCTCTCAAAGAAGTGGTAATTGTCTTACCTAACCTCTTTACATTTATTCCTCTTCTACAACTTATAAATCTTTGGAAATTATCATTATATAACAAATTTAATATCCCCAATATATTGAACTTTTATTATGATTATGAAACCACCATTACCCACACTTTTTTTTGATAAATGTGAAGTGGAATTATCACTCATGTATATATAAGGATTATCATCTCCACGTGGTTATATATTTCACCTTTCATTAACTCCTTTTAAGGATGGGAATTATGATGTTCTAAGTTATTATATATATGATATTTATATAATTTTAAAAATTAATTAGATTATTTTACCTTAATCAATATATAAATACTGAAACTACTCTACCATAATATACACACACAAAAGAAGTAGTTATTAACTGAAAAAATGTTTTTAAAAAAAGTATTGTTAGGAAAAGTGTGATAAAATATTATAAGTATTTCATAAATGGACTGAAATATATAATTATGATTATATAATAGATTTATAATAAATATAATTTTATTATAGATGAGGTTTGGACTCATATAGTAGAAGTCAAAAATGAGGTAAGGTTTTATTTCACAATCTCATCATTATTCGAAATTGATTATATGTATGGCTCTAATGGGGAATATTTTACTTCTATATCCATGTTTCTTAAAATGATTTTCAAAAATATTTTTACTATTAGCCAATAATTTTTTAAATTCATTTGACCCAAGTTTTAATTTTTACATAAAGGTTTAAAATGAATCTTCTTCTCATTTTCTAAACAAGGTTCTTTTCAACCATTTCTAAAAAAATGTGAAGCAATGGTTTTTTAAATTATACAAAATGAGTATAACTGCCCCCATCCAAATTCATTAATTAATTGAATAATTATTTATATGTTTTTAAGGTTCTTTTTAAATAATTTTTATTTTTATAAGTCTGTAGTTTTTTGAAAAATGGAATTACAATGTAAAAAAGGTATTTCAATCATAAAAATTCAAAGGATATTTCAAAGTATTTTTATATATTTCATTATTTTTTTGTTATATTTTACTATTTAGCCTGGTCATTATATTTTGGTAACATTTATGATATTTTATTTTATGTTTAATGATTAGTATTGTTCGAGATGTTCTATTTTAATACCATTCACCTTATTACATTGGATGAGTTATTATTATAATGATTGATTAGGGGTAATTATTAACATTTCTTATGATTTTTTTAGTAAAAATGATTGTTTGGATATTATTTTTCACCACCTTCATATGAGGAATTAATTAGACATAATATGTGATGGGAGTTCCTTCTATATTCCATCGATCCATCTATAGGTATCTTGAGACAACCTAGAATGTGTAACAGTTGAAGAATTATCCATTTATGTATGATGTATTGGAATCATCCTTCAACAGTATTTTTATAATACAAAAAATTATGCATTTTCAAAATTATGAGATTAGACATTGATTCAAATGTGATTATTTTATTAGTTATTATAGCCATGTATTGTTTTTATCATAAGTTATTATTATATTAAATTAATCGATACCCATTTATTTCATTCCATATAACCTATTCCTTATTTAGTTTTCATTTTATGCATACCCTTATAGATCATTTGATATCACACTTTTTTCTTATTTTATTTTTTCCCTAGGGTGACGCAAATTATATTGTTATTCATAAGAAATGATAATTAATGGTAATAAGGGTGTTATCAAATGAATTGGTTTTATGTATTTAATGGTTTCAAATTTAATGTATGGTTCACGTGGGTATATAGTTTTCCAAGAATACTAAACAATTCAGCCCTTCATGATGTGATTATTTTTATCTATTTCCAATTTAATAATATAATCACTGACTCAGGGTTACTAGGGTTAGTTTATTTAGATTTTTTAACTAAATATTTTATGTATAAATAATGGGAATTAGATTTTGGAAAACATAGAGTAGGGAATTGTAACCCTATAATATACATTGAGAATATTCCCAAAGAAACCAAACTTAGAATGTTGATAGTAGTTATACATATATTTTCAATTTATTTATTATTTTCACTAGTTTTGAAATTATGTATTATGTTTCATAGCATAATATATCTTATTTAATATTTTATAACTGGATCATGGGGAATAGAATGTAATTCATATTAATGCAATAATCTATGTCGGGATTTTCCTATTCAGAAAGATAAAGCTTCTTGAGTTGGAGCTTTAGGTGGAGCTGAACAAGTTATTACTATATTGGGACTACTATTTCATGTTCCTAGAAGTAAACATTCAAATATGAATCATCTTTTTAATCCACAATATAGAGTAACAATGATAGACCACTTATGGTATCAAGAACCTCAAACCATCGATGTGACTTCAAATACATTGATAGTGGATCTATGGGAAAGTTCCAAAAAGAATATATGTGTCACTTTGGGAAGTAATGAAATGTATATGGTTTTCTTTGTCATCTCTTATTATATTTTTTGCAATTGTGATCACTGATTCAAAACAATAAGGAAGAGGAGGAAATAACAAACATATAATGGAAGAATATTGATGAATTCTTCATTTTTTTACCTCTTTAATAGTAATCACATGTGGATATACAATTATTGAGTATGAGGTTGGAGGATAATTAGAACTTAACTATATATGATTCCAAAATTACTATGATATAATTTAGGTCTATAGAGTACATATGCAATCCAAAGAGAAATTTTACTATTTATTTGATGGGATTAAGATATTTTTTCAAATGAGACTATTCTTATAAACATGATCATCATATGACTATATAGAATAACGTGATATAATGATATAGAATGAATTCTAAAAGTATCATGGCTTTGAATGGTATAAAATTAAAAATATGGATGGTGATTACACTAGAAATGGAAGTAAGGAAAAGGGGAAGAAGGGAAGGTTTGAATTTATATCTTATAATAAATGTGAAACAAACATAAAGGATCATGTATATTAGGTGCAATATTTTTATAAAATTCTAAAGAAAAAGGTGACTAGGTATGTTATTAAATGGGATAGAAATAACCTAGAAATGTGAAATCATTTAGCTGTTTAGAGATGGGGAACTATGCTAATGATTTTACTTTACGTCAAAGGAAAATTATTTTGAAAAGTTCAAGGGAGAATGGAAAACATTATGTGATAACTACAACTATGTTCAAAGTTCATAATGATTTGGTGGAAAGTAAATTAATCATTATTTAAATTTTTAAATGGTTTATTTTATTCAATACCATCAAATTCATTTACATATTCTTATTTTTCTAAAAAAATAGACACTTCCCATTCACCTTAAGAATTGAGTTATAAGTCAAAAGTTATTATGAAAACCTCACTAAAATAAATTTGTGTTAATAAGTTCCAATTATGACACAAAAATGATAAATTTTAAGATTTTATTACTAAACCTATGGTAGAATTTTATATAATACTTTATATGGACTATCTTTCAAAATATATTTGAAAATTTTATTTCAAAAAGAAGGAAATTATTTATTGTGTGAAAGATATGGAATTCATTGTATTTAAATGGGAGAATTAATTATCTATGTCATGTGAATATCCACCTCCAGGTGATCTTCAATGTGATATTGTTGGAGAAGAGTACCATACATGACCTAATGATTAAAAATGTAATCTTAAAATTTAGTATGTATGAATTATAATTGAATACATTGATGATTTTTTTTGAAAAATTTCCTATATTTCTACAAGAGTGGGAGGTTGAATTCTACATTGATTAAATACCTAATGAAATATATATATCTATATGAAATAATCCCTATATAATGTTAATTATGAATTTATTGGGGTTATAGAATAAACTATAGGATTTTAGTGTTAATGGATTTATATAAACTAGTGTTACACCATGGGGATTCCAATTGTTTTCTTAATATAAAATATGATTTTATAAGGTTTTATATTGATTACAGGGAAATCAGTGATATAATAGTAAAGAAAAAGTACCTCATTCCTGACTTTAATGACATATTCAACCAATATAATAGAGATAAAAAAATTCAATGATTGGACTTCATTATGGATATCATCAATTGAATATAAAGAATGAAGATACTATGAAGACAATGTTTCAAATGAAGTATGTGGATTGTAGTTTATAGTACTTATACTTGGATTGGCTAATGAACCATCTATATATAATGAGTAAATTATTTAATAAAAAACATGATAATATTGTAGTGGTATTTAATGATGATATCATGGTGTACTTCTAGAAGTGTAAAGACTATGGGAATAACGTCTGGAAAATTCATGAGAATCTTAGATGAAACTAGTTATATAGAAAATTCAGAACGTGTGAATTCTGACATCAAAATATTTCCTTTTATATCCAAATCATCACAAAGATTGTAATCATAGTTGATCCTATTAAGAAAAAGGTATCCCCATAATGGCCTATTCTAATGAAAATAACCAAGGTAAATATTTCTTTTTTTAGAATGTTAATATTTGTGATTTTTTTAAAAATGTTTGATTAATTGACCCTTTAACAATGTTTACACATAATGAGGTAAATATTATTTTGAAAAAATAATGCGAAGAATGTTTTTAAATAATTAGATATGGTACTAGTGAATGATCTGATTGTGACTCTACCTTCGATAAATTGTAGATTTCTAAAATTTATTGATGCATCCAGGAAGGTACTTTCTTGTGTCTTTAGGAAGGAATATAGAGTTATTTCCTTTGAATTAAGTTAGTTTGAAAATAATGAACCAAACTATGTAACTTATGATCTTCAGTTTTTGGAAGTAATCATTTCTCATAAGATATGGAGTCGATATGTATATGGTGAATGATTTGAGATATATACAGATCACAACAATTTGAAACAACTCTTCTCATAGAAATAATTCTACATGGGGAAATGGAAATTGCTCAATCTAGATAATGATTATTACTTATCAATATACTACCAAACATTGAAATAAAATATGATGGAAGATGTGTTGATTAGGAAGGGTCATAGATTTCTATGAAAAATGAGGATTTATTGGGATTATGTGATTATTTTTCAAGTAATGATAGATATTAAATTTATTATGGTAGGGGAATCCCAAATCATTCTTAAAATAATATCCAAATAATCATTATTGAAAAAGATAAAAGTTTATGGGCCTAATGATGATAAATTTTAAAAATTAAATTATTGTGATGAATTATGGGAAATTTGTAGCCTTTGTTTATGATGATTTAATTATGAAATTAGGTAAGATGATTTGTGTTCCCTTTATACCTAAGCTATGAATTAAATTATTGAATTATTCTCAAATCATGAATTTCATTTAATGTGGGATAATATGAAGTAGGAAATTGTTTCTTATGTGACATGATGTTTCGTTTTTCAATAAGTAATGGGTGAGAGAGAAAATCAGTTAGGATTCATGAAACATCTAACTATTCCTATATGGGATTGGGATGACATTACTATAGACTATGTTACTGGATTACCAAAGGATCCAAAAAAAAATAATGACGTGATTTGTTTTATTATTGAGCGACTTACAAAATATTCACATTTACACAATATAAGATAATATTTCTCACTGGAGTTCTTTGCATGGCTCAATACTAATAGATTTTTAAGACTTCACGGTGCACCTCTTTATGTTTCCTTTTATCCTAGTTACAATTTGAATTGGAATTCCAAAAAATACTATATAAGTCTCTTGATACTGAGATTAATTTCATCAATGCTTATCCCCCTCAAACTAATGGGTAGTCATAAATTACAATCCAATGTTTAGAAAACATTATGAGGTCCTACTCACTTGACTTTTATGGTATATTAGATCAATATTAACTTTTTTTTATAATTAACCTAAAACAATATCTTGAATTGTAGAGTTCAAATGGAATTTTATATAACATTATATGGAAAGATATGTTTTACCCCAACTTATGATGATGATTTCGGTGAAATGATTCTTTTAGTTCCACAATTTGTATTGGAATCAATAGAAAGGTTCAAGAGTATTCATTCCCATATAAAGTCATCAAAATGTAGCAAAATGTTCTATACTAATAACTAGAGGGAATATTTCTAATTTCAAGTGGTAGACCCCTTCTTAGGGAGTTATCTCTATGAAAGGTTGTTAAAATATTTGGTACGAAAGGAAAAATGACCCGAGGTACATCAAAACATTTGAATTCCTAGAATGACATGGAGATATAGAATGCCATTTATGAAATTCAACATAAATTTTTAAAGTACACGATGTGTTCCATTACTCTTTTTTAACAGTGTAAAATCCATACCTAATGCATGTTCTCACCTATAATGAAATTTAATTGAAACCTTATTTATCTTATTGGGATGGTTTTATCCAAATTGTTGACACTAGAGAAAAATTGTTTGTGAATCAGATGGTTGGCTAGTAAAGGTACATTTCAAAAATCATATGATATAGAAGGTAACTTGGGAACCTAACGATATATGGATGAATAAATAACCAAATATATTTATTTTTCGAAATGTTAGAAATTTCATGGAATTCTTTTTGAGGGGGGAAATGTAACACCACAATATTTTACAATATATATATTTCTAAATGAATTTAATGTCTTTGATAGCTTTAGTTTCACACAACACCGCGTTGAAATGAATCATCATCTAATATTATGTGAAAAATATATCCTATCTATTTAATTGGTGTTTATAAGTGAGACTAACTTTATTTTGAAAAATATATTATTTATTTCTTTATAGAATAAATAAGACATTTAACAATTGATTAAAAATTAAAATGAAAACAATTTTAAAAGAAATTTTGTTCGGAGAGAATTTTTGGGTTCACGCAATATATTTATGTCATAATAAATTGAATTATTCACTATTTGTTAATTATATTATTGAATTATATATATTTAATCATATTTTTTGAAATTAATGTTATATTTTTATAATGATTTTGAGATTAATAAATTAATTTTTATTCTAAAAAACTATATAATCTGAAATGAAACTGTTTTTCTGTTTTGTGCATATATTATAATGTCCATTTCAGCTAGTTATAGGTATTGAATTTGATAAAATGAATTAAATATTTATAATCACGAGGTTCAAAATTGGTAATTGGGCCCCCTTTTTTGGTTAATGCGAATAGTAACAGTGATATAATTTATCACCTTAGTAAAGGGAAAATTTGGTTAAATTATTTTTAAATAATGTTATAAGGCCATCATTATTCATCCTAATTATTTTATGGTGAATAGTATTCTAAAAATATAACATTAGTGTCAAATATTTTGTGTTAATTGAAAAATGTCCATGAAAATGACTTATTTATTATTTAAATCAATAATAGTTACAAACTATAACTCTCTTTGTTTTTACTATCACCAATATATCTTTATAGGGAAAATAATAAGAAATTAATGAAACTAAATGTCAAATTTTAGATTAAGGAAATTATTTTAATTATATAAATTTGTGTTATGGTTTTCTAAATTATATATTTTACATAAGTGCTTGTGAAATGTTAATATGATATTTATATAATTTGCCTCAATATAAAATAAATGATTTTAATATTATTAATTTTTATATAATTGAAATTATTTATAACATTCAATGATTTTTATAAACCTATATATCAAATTAAAGAGTCTTGAAAGCATTGTATTTAAATTTCTCATTTGCATAGATTTATTTTGAATCAAATAAAATGAATAGTGTAAAAATTGTCATTAATGAAAATTTATAAATATAATATATTATTAAATTATGTAAAATTAATAGTAATATTTACGTATACCATGTATATTTATTAATGTTTAAAAAATCATACATGGTCCATTTAGGAGTCATTTTTCATTCTATTTTTATGTTATTAACACTTTATGATTATAATAGTTGTAACCTTGGCTAAGGTCAAAAAAATCTACCAAGGGGTTAATCAAAATTATAAGATTTAAAATGAACCAAAAACATGTATAAATTATATTATTTTATTGGAATATATAGATATAAATCCTTGTATTCTAATCCATTACCATTTTTTGGAATTTAGAATGAGAATGAATTCACTGAAATTTAATATATTGAGAAATTCCAAAAAGAACCACTCAACTCAACTATAAAAGAGTACCTCCTCCCTCACTAATTCAAACCTAATTTATCCTTCTATATCAGCTAGAACCTAATCATTTATCTTTTAAAAATATGTATCCAACTTATATTGTGGATGGTATCACTAAAATATCAATCTTATGTCCCTTTAGAAAGGATATAAATAATGCGTCTTGAAGATGAGTTAATGGTCTTCCCCAACCTATTTCTATTTATTAGTTTTTCTACAACTTCATATTCCCTATATGATATAATGAAATAATAAATTAAGTATTATAAATATATTAAAATGTTCTTAGAAATATGAAACCACCACTACCCACCCACTTTCACTCAAAATGAGACATGAAATTATCATTCGTTCATGCATACTCCTTATCATCTCCATGTAGAGATATAATTTATTTTTCATTACCACATTTTATATATGGGAATTTGGGTGGTTGGATTTTTATATATGATATTAATATCATTCTTAACATTCTGTATATTTTTTAACCTTGATCACGGTATAAAAACTAAAACTACTGGGCAAAACATACTTGAAAAATAAAGCACCTATTACCTGAAAAGTTTTATTTTTAACGAATAATTGTTATGAAAAGTGTGAGAAACTATTAGAATAATATCATATATTTGATGATATAAATATATATTGTTCTATAATAGATTTATAAAAAATATATATTTAATATTTATGTGGTTCAAACACATTAAAATGAATTCAATCCCGAGTTAATGGGGGTTTTGACAAGCTCGTCATTATTCGAAATTGTTTTGGTTTAAGTCTCAACCAGTGAATATTTCTCATTCACATACATGATTCCTAAAAAAAATCAAAAATGGGTTTAATATTATCCTGTGATTGTTTAAATTAATTTTTACCCATTTTTAACATTTAATTTAATGCTTTAAAATGAATCCTCTTATCGTTTTCTAAATATTTACATTTCATCATTTCGGAAAAAAATCATAAAAGGAAGGTTTTTTTTATTTTATATGACATGAGAGGGTTTCCCACAATCATATCACCTTAATGATTAGTAGAATAATTTATATGTTTATAGGGTTGTTATGAATGAATTTTTTTCTTTTAAATGTGTTCTTTTTTAAAATAAATTATTTCATTGTCAAAATGGTATTTTCATCAAATGGGTTCTAATGATATTTTTAATATATTTTAATTTATGTAAAAATCTATTCTTCAATATTATTATATATAGTGTTTATTATATTATTGTTCCACCTTCCATATTTTATGGTTTTTATTATGATAATTTTTACTTGAGATAATCTATTTAATTACCATTATTCATATTAATTTGAATGGGTTATTATTGTTATTATTGACATGGGTAATTATTAATATTAAATATATTAGTTTCAATATGAGACTAGGTTTCATCCCTTTCATTTGAGGAATAAATTGGACATGGTTTGTGATTGGTGGGGCCAACTATAGTCTCTCACTTCATTGTTAAGTCTCATGACACAAACTAGATTGGGTAATGGATGAGACCTTATTTATTTATTTAATTTGAGATAAAATGAGGCCTCAAAAACATATTTATGGTGTTCTATGTTACACATATCCATAATTCAGATATTAGATAATTATTTACATACAATTATTTGATTGTTTATAAAAAATATGGATTGTTTTAGTTAAATTAATATTGAATTAATAGATTTCTATTTATATCCTTCCATATTTTTCATTCCTTATTTTTTTCCATTATATGTATACACTTATTAAAATATGAGATCACCCTTTTTCATATATTTATTTTACCGTAGATTCCATGAAGTATATTATGATTGATATGTAGGGATAATGTAAGAGAATAATGACATTAATAATGGAAATACTATATTTTATTTTTTGTTATCAATTGTAAAGTATGATTTATGTATTTATTTAGTTTTACAAGACTAATAAACTATTGGATTCTTTACGATGAAATTATTTGAATCAAATTAAAATGTAAAAAAGTAAACACTAACTCAATGATACTAGGGTCAAGTTATTTACATACAGTGTACTGATTTCAATTTTAAATCCATGGGTTTTATTGAGATTTTAGATATAAATGTTTGCACAATTAGATTTGGATTTAATATATGATTATAATTCTATTAGTGGAATTACATCAAATATATGATACAATACTCAAGAAAATATTTGAAAATTGAAGTGTTTTCAAATCTCGTTATATATCATATTTAAATCCTAATATACAATATATGATAATATGACATTGGATCAATAACATGAAATATGATATATAATATCATTATCCATGACATGTTTTGAACACCATTCTTCAAATTTTTTATACCGCTCTTTTTATATCTCATTCTGTCATAAACAATGTCAATGATATAATTGGATATGGCATCAATTTATATTATAGAATCTATTTATATGTCAGGGTTAATAATTTATCAATCTATCATAACATTCAATATATTTTTTCGTAACAAGATTATATGCTTCGAATGTTTTAATAATATCAGATTGTTGATATAATATCATTAAATGTGATATATTATTGACATATTTTTATCATTATTTTCCATTATTAATTTAATTTATTATTTTATTATTTTTTTATAAATATTAGAAAAACACATTGTATAATGATAATTATTTTATAAAATTTAATATAATAAAATTAATTATAACATCATTATGATTATTTAGTCACACATTTTTAAACATTTATAAATATTAGACTACTATTTTGTTTTATTAATATATATAAATTAATTATGAAATTTATATTTTATTAGATTAAAACAATTATATCAATTTATAAATAGTTTATAAATAACAAAATAAAGAAAAATATTATTTTTAATATATAGGATTATTTAATGTTCATAATGGTTGATTTGAAATTTTAAAAATTAGTTGAGGTTTGTTATGAAAATACTTGAATATTATAAAATGGGATTTAAAAAATAATATGATCATTGTTTAAAAAAATTATTATATTATTTTTTGAGTACGTAAAATTTCAACATAATAGATAATTAAAAAATTACATTTCATTAAAAATAATATATTATAATTAAAATAAAAATAAATAAATACTACAGAGTTCATATTGGAAATAAAAAATATATGTTTATATTTATTATGACTTATAATATTAAATTATTCTTTCCATTTTTTTTTGAATTGTTTAAATTCTGTTCTTATTTTATATCAATGAATTATTCATTTATTGATTTTTAGGTATTATCATAGATATAATTATTATATAGTGAATATTTTTGTTTGGTTTAGATTATGAGATAAAATGATCCATTTAAATGGTCATACCATAATAGGCAAGATTATAGCAGATTTACATTTCACCTTCGTTGACCTCTATGTGATACTAATGGTACAATTTTCAATTTATTTATTTTTCATAGTTTATAAAAATTAGATTTTATAATTATGATGAATTAGATTGCCTCTTGTGAAAAAATTCCTTAGGGAGATGCACTTGGGGTGGAACTTCCCAAATTCTTAGAGGCAATTCCATGTTCTAGAAAGGTGGGATTGTTTATCTTTCACAATGGGCTTACTATTATTGGTTTTCTCAGACTCATAAAATTATGAAAAATTTCAAAATGATTTTTTATACATTATATATGGGATGCATTTGGAAATGTATGAAAATAAATGGATTCAATTTTTGGAGGTGAAAAATTCTTTGAGGAGATACAAATTAAAATTGTTTGAACATATCACTTTAGGGGTTTTAATATGATTCAATAAATATAAACATTATAATAATACATTATAAAATTTAATATCAAGAGATATTATTTTTATATTAAAATAAATCTACACATACTATGTATGTGATTACTTCCAAATATGTACATGAAAATACATTGTACAATAATATCAATGACCGTAACTATATGTTTCCATTTAATTATCTTGTGTATACAATGAATGTAACATGGTTGCAGAAATAGTTCATTACAATATTCATAATGTTTTTTTGTAGATTCACGTAGATAGGAAACCCAAATCATTAGGATAAAAATGAATAGTTTTGAGTGAATCCATGCGATATGATTGGATAATGATTAAACGACATAGATTTCCAAGAATGATATATGATATGATTGATAATAATTTTCTACTAGATATATTATGGACTTATTTATATGATAAACTCAATGTATTTGATGTTGAAATGTGGGTAATGGATCCCCTAATTGATTTAATGTATTAGTTAATTATTTTTTGTAGGATTAGTTTTTATAATATTCATTGTATAATGAATATAAAAACATGATAATAAAAAAAGATTAAAGAATATATCATAGAAAATTTAATCATTATTATCTAGATTGGCCATGTGATCTAGACTTGATAAACATAGTCCAAATGTTAGTAATTTACTCAATTGTTTTGGAAACATGATAACAGTAATCAATAAAGAGGGATAATTTTCTATTATATGAAATCACCAATCTATGAAGAAACCATCTAGTGAAGTTGTTCAATTGATTGAAATATATTATTATGATAATAATATAAAAGATTATTTGGATGTATCTACCCTTTTTCCTTATTAAAGGAAGATAATATGGGGATGTATCATGTGACCATGGATTTATTTAAGATGTTAGATTACCTAAAATGTTTATTTTATGAAAATTTTAGGCATGAAGTTTTAAAGGACCGCATTAAATGTAAAATGGAAGAAGGAAACTGAATATAAACTCATGTTCTCAATATGAATTAGTATTTTAATGACATGGAGATGTTGTGTATAACTATTAGGATTGATATGGCTATAATATACAATTTTCAATAACCACTATAAATGATCTATTAGATTATTATAATTTATAATTTTAATAATTTAATTATATTTTACCCAATCCCCTCAAATATATTGAGGATAATTGTGTAGGAAATGGGCGGTCTAGGGTCCCATCCCATAATGATGTGAAAAATGATATTGGTAAGACATTTAATTAAAAATATAGAGAAATTTGATATGTAGAATCTACAAAACCACTAAACCAAAGTGTAATAATGTGGTAATATGTTTCCATTGGGGTATGATTAGACATTAGAAGAGTAATTTCCTATAATTCATGGAATTTTCAAATA
This sequence comes from Viscum album, assembly GCA_963277665.1. NCBI lineage: Eukaryota > Viridiplantae > Streptophyta > Magnoliopsida > Santalales > Viscaceae > Viscum > Viscum album. The sequence goes on along the minus strand of OY728128.1, from coordinate 676,894,419 downwards.
AACTACATGGATATTCCACTTTAGATATTAATATTATATAATTAAATTAATAAATTTGGAATAGTTTATGACACCAACTATATATAATTAAAATATTTGAAATATTTGTGATTTTGTAAGTAAAAGAATGCATGAAGTTAGATCATGATGTTTTTATTTCAAGTGATTGAGCAAAGAGTTTATAAATAAATAACATAAATGTAGAGAACACTTCAATATTTGATAATTTTTAAATTAAGGTATATTCATTTAACTCAATTTTTTTATCTTTAGTATATCTTATAAAAAAATATTCTTTTTGGGGGAAAATATGCTTTTAGATACTCACAAATTAGTATTTTTCAAGATTATATCATATTATTTAATATATGAATATGAAAAATAGAGTTTTATTTGGGGTTAATTGTTTACCTTTAAACATGTGGGAATAATATTACACCATTAAAGATAAAATATTCAGAAATTCCTTCTTTTAGTGTTATTTACAAGCACAAATAATGAAATATATGATATTAAAAAATATTTTATTTCTCCAACATAAATAATAAATGAATGGAGAGTAATTTCTTTATAAGTTAGTTATTTCAAAAAACCAATCTGTAACTCATTGATTCCCGATCAATTGAATTTGTTCCCTAAGCTGAGGCACTATAAGGCCCTAAGAACACCTCCACATATGATAAATGTTTTCGAGTAGAAGTTAAGATCTAAATGTGGTAAATATTGGAGATTATACCATCTATAAAATTCTTTCAAACATATACTTTAATATGAAAAAAATTAAAAATATCATATCCAAAAAATATATATAGGTACTAAAATAAAAAGTTATAAACACTGTTATAACACAATTATGTTACATATGAAAAATGCATGAAAATAAATCTATATAAACAAGAATAAGATCCCAAAAAAATAAATTTGATAGAACAAATGGAAAAATCACCCCAGGAAGTCTTGAAATCTAGCCCAAGTCCCAGCTCCCAATCTCCAACCAATACGACAACCATAAATAATAAACTTGGTCCATGCGATGAACAAATAATCTATGACCTAGTAGTAATTTCTCGAGTATTCAAGTGTTATGGAAGCCCATGTAGGGTGTAGTAATACTCATTATTCCACAAAAAATAGTGTCTAATAAAAATATTGTCTTTATTTGTTATAAATATCCCATTTTTCACCTATAATAATGATATAAGTATGAAATCATCTAAAAATAGTTGAATAAGGTCAACCTCATGCCAACCCCCTTTCAAAGTAAAAAAAAGCAGTTACATGTCATCATTAGGTCGACTAGACAATTAAATTTAATTATTTATTCCATGACTCCAAAGATTTTTCACAGCCTCATAAGAAAAATAATCATTATAATTAAAATAATATACGGGAAAATATTTTTTACCTCCTATCATTAAGAAAGCTTCAACATTTCCCACATAAAAAAACTTTTCCAAGGCCGACTCAAGCTTCCATCACCAAACAGGTACCTAAATCACACCACAAACCAAAAAAAATTAATTATAACTAGTATTAATTAATTTAAAAACTGACTTGTTTAATAAAATGGTTAACCCTACAAGAATACCATTCTATATCATGACCATATCCAAACAATTTCCAATGACCTGTGAAATTACCCAAACCAAACACATTTAAAAATACCTTAGAGGAAACTCTTATTATATGTTTATTTTAAATTCGAATCGATGAAAAACTATATAAAACACACAGTTGAATCTTATGGAAAATAAATTCTTAGACACCACTAAAAAATAGCACATCAGGAATTCTTCTAATAAGGCTAAGAAAAATCTTAAATGAAAACATATCATTCCACCATGATTATGTTCATTATCCATAAAAAAATCATGGATCCCTAATAATTACAAATTAACAAGGAGGAAAAATGTAGGTTGGTAGTGAGTGAATCTAACTTCAAAACACCAAATAATCTTTGGAAAACACAACCCAAATCAAGGGGTATTTAAGGGTTGTTTGACGTAGATACTTGAGTCCAAAGTGACCTAAAAACATGGGAATATGGGGTATTTCTATTAAAAAACAGCATGTAATATTTCATAATTTTCCCCATTGGAAACCATCAAATTATCTAATAGTGGACACCAACTGGCTGATGTCTTCAGATATTGTTTTTGGATACTACAAGACAGTATATATAGGTCAATTTTCTATAGTAATTTTTTTCAATATATTAGGTCACTATCTATTTCTTCCTAGGGATTAAAAATACCACAGTATCCCCATTACATTGGAAACAAAAAATCCTCTGTTGTGTCCCACAATGGTATATAATTTCATTCTATTTCCCACTCAAAATTCATCCTATACACCAAATGAAAATTTAAAAAACCATTTGACTATAAAATTTCCTTATGAATGTGAGATATAACAAGCCCCAAACCCAAAAAATTTTCATTCATGAGAAGTCATAGCGTTCCTCCATCATTCTTCCCTAGCCTATGTTGGTCACCAAATCATGGTTAATTGAATGAAATCTTGATCAAATACCCAAAAATTACCATGGAACCACAGTAAAAATGTGATTTTTTTGATCGCCAAGACCCAATACAACACACTCCAATCATTAATTAATATAGATTGATCTTCCACATGATCATCCACTCTAGAAAACACTTTTTTTTAATTTAAAAACTAGAATGTCTAATAGATTACACAACAATAATAATACATTATTTCAACAAACACATGATTCTTGGGTACATATTCCATCAAAATAGCCAAAAAACAGAAATAGCACTACAACAAAATGTCTAATACTATCCTGATCTCACCCAACCCAAACAACCCTTGAGAATAGTGGTTAAAAATTCAGTACTCATCTATATAAATTAGAACTAATTGATAATTAAGACATAAACATTTTCTATGAGTGAGCTTGAATGAGACCATATTTTCCTTTAAAAAAAATTGATTCTTGAAAAATTCCATCATTCACATAAATATAATAAAGATAATGTTTACAAAATTTCTTATCCAAAACGACATAAAAACAAATTTTAAGTGATTATTTTATATTTTTGCTTCAAAAACACTCAAACTCAAATGCTAATGTGCTAACATATTACTTTGTTATGATTCCATTTCCGTAAAATTAATCTTATATTCACATGAACTTTCTCACCAAATACATTAAATGAATCCCATTGAGTGTCCCATGATATTACCATATCCTCCAAAATAACCATTGTTTCCTTCCACACACACTGATATACTTCAAGATTGGGCCACCTTATATGAAATTAAAAACACCTCAATCCTGATAAGAAAACATGGTCTTGATCCACCACCATTTATTATTTAATATTGTTATTCCACACATAATCCAAGTACATACCACACTAGTTACTTAATAACATCTTTATATTAACTATAATATCACACACACTATTCAATATTCCCATAACTCTTCTAGAATAATGGACATAACCCTTCCATAAATGTGTCAATTCTCAGAATGGAGTTTCATTGTAGTTTCTTCACCTAAACATCACCAAAATCCATATCCTAAACTCCATTTATCACAAAAAAAATGATTAGATGTGGAAATCATACTCTCACCATAGTAGATGTAAAAACAACACCCATTACTGGATATTGAGAATAGTACCAAAGACATTTTCTAATATCTCGACAATAATGAGGGTTTCTCCCTCTAACGGGAAATGAATAACTTCCCACCATATTGATTCAATTATAAAACTACATGACCATAAATTCTATAGTCACCCCTTATTATAAATTTTTTCCATGCAACCGATCCATTCTTAGTATTCTCTAATAATACATAATTCTTCCATTTTAGTCGAACAAAATCATCTTTTCCACTACACATAGAGTCTTTCACGTACCACCATTTACAATAGAGTCATTTTGAAACACCCATTCAAAAGATCTGGGATTCCTTTCCTACAATCCTATCATTCATATTTAATTAACTTTTTTCAAGAGGTAAATTTCAACCAACCCCCTCCATAAATACCTGAATCTATTCCATGAAATCAGGAACTAATGCTTACCATGAAACTACCTCTCCTATATTTCTCGATCTTCTCGAAAACCTATGATTTTAAAAACAGAACATAGATGGTATGTTTTATCATACCGAAATTCAAAATTACTCATCTGAAGACATCATTTTCTTCCTCAAATCCATAAAAAATAAATGGACACATACTCTCCATCAACATATCACCTAGTACCAACTAAATCAAACATATCTGGCATAAGCCTTCCAACTCAACCACAAAAAACTTTAGTTCCATAAGAAATGCTGTCATGATTGGAATACTCGAATGAATGTTCAATGAGTTGTGAATATTTATTTTAATGTTAATCTACAAACTCAAGAATCTGAAAATTCCCCCTATACCTTTATCCTAATTAGTCTGGGGTCATAATCAGTTCTTCTTCTTAAATGGATGGACATGTCATAGGAGTTATATCTGACCCCATGAGTACATCAAATCCACAAATTTCCAAGGCCTCATTTCTTCCTAATATATCTAACCACTCATTTAGAACACTCTCAGATAAAGAGAAGCAATAGGGCCATGCCTTACTGTGATCCCACCATTAGATCTTGTCAAGATTCCACTAGCACTAGTACTCAGGGGTTCTTAAACAATAAAAGACAAAGAAACTCACAAGCCTTCATCATCCCCTCAATGGGTATCCTCACATATTAGGAATCTAAAACCCCATAAACAACACCTGTTCAAATAAAATATTACATGATTTGAGAATTCTCAAGAAATATCCATGATTAAACCCTGTGACACTAAGAATATTCAATACCTCATCTCTAAACCATATCATTTTTCCATGCTTCATGAGAACCATTCCCTACAATCTAGGTCAACTACAGACCACACTATCAGAACCATAATATAGAATGATAGAGATTGGAATTCTAATGACCATGTCTCTTCAATGAAACCATAAAATATGGAACTAGAGAATAATTTCATAGTTCTACAAACTAAGGAACATAACCTGACCATGTTATCCCCTTTGGTGACCCCACCTATATACTAATAATGTTAGGAATTGGAATCCACCCATGATTCATAGATCTATAATCAACCAAGGACTAGGACAAGACCTCATGTGGCTATAATAAAAATCATGAACTTACTCACCAATCCTTGTGTCAGGATCGCATAGAAACTAGGACCATGACACCACCCTAGAACCTATATCATGTTAACAAGGGAATTATAATGATATCGCTAACCGCCCATCCTATGGGACAACACAACCCATACCGATCAAAACTCATATTGGAGACTCAAAATAAAAAAATCCTATGACTATGAAACACAATTAACATCCAAAAAATTTCACTGATTAGTCTCTAACACTATCCTCAAAATCCAAACTAAAAGAACAGATCCAATACCATCACCCTAACACCACCTATCATCAAAGTTTAACCACCCATATATAGTTTAATATCATATATACTAATCCATGGAATAGTTTCCCCTATGTGACCCGCCCACTACATATGTGCATAAAAACATCTCAAAGGTTCCAAATCATTATTATATGAGGTTACATTCACAATCTTGTAGGAAAAACCCATATTGGATTCTTACTAAAACATTATTTAACCAAGTACATCATATAATATATCAATATATCATGTATTATAAATGTTTTTATCCTCTACCATTTAAATGATCATCATTAATAAGATATTAGATGAGCTGTAAAAAACAATTTATAGAAAGAAACACTCTTTAATATGTTCATGAGACCCCATTTAAAATACAATGATATAAATTAAAAACCAAGAATCCACATATCATAATTTCAAAGGTCACAATTTTAAACAATTTTGTTTCCTTCAAAAATAAATAAATTAATAATTATTCATTTATAGAGATGTTACACCCCCTATTTTGGTTAGATAATATTATATATATAGGTTATACTGAAAAAAATTATATGTTTCCTACTGGTATGTTATGTAACTGAACTGTTACATTAGTAACCCTTTTATATCTTCCTAAAATTTACAATAGGTTCAATCACTAGTTGGACAAGTAGAGTTATACCATAAAAATATATGGGAGATGCCCCATGTAAATGTATTCAGATTGTTTAAATAAATAACCCTTAATATTCATATAAATATATATCTATATTTAAAATACTAATTGTGAGAACCCATACACATTAAATGAGAACTAGTACAAGTAACTTCCAGGAAGCATTCAATCATATCCAACACATGAATTGAATATAAATCCATTGTTCTTAACATTTTCCATGATCTCACACACCTAGTTTGATACATACAAAGGGATAAAAAAACATAAATAAATAAAATCACACCTAAGTTCACAACTCAAGGAGGAAATAACAAAATAATAATAGTACATATCAAGATAAAAAATTCACACCCTTAGAAAGAATGATTTTACCCATGAATGTTTGTCATAAACTCCAAGACATGATCCCATTAACAAGCCTCAAAAAAATAATAGTATCTTTTATTCGATACACATATATTAAAAAAATAAATACAATTGATTGAATACCGTTTTGTAATTCCCAAACCAAGATCAACTATTTCTATATCTCGAGTTGGTATTCTAAAATGCCTCAAATACATCTCCACAGATAGAAAAGGAAAGTGACTAGAAGTGAGGGTCTATAAGTGGTATAATGTTGGAGAATATACCCTTTATACTAGCATTTAAAATAAAAAATAAAAAAAGGAAAATTGTATATAATTCAGTGTAAATAATATAATCATGCACTAAACTATCAATTAACAAATCATGTTAAAATATATTGAGGTTACATACCAAATATGCAAGAGATTTAATAATAATAAATAATTAAATCAACAAAAAATAATTAATGGTGAAAGTCCTGTAGGAAGAATCACCTCGGGAGGTCCTAATCTCTATCCCAGATCCCAAATCCCATTTAACACATTAATATTTAAAATGTATTTATATTTATATAAACATGTATTATTTGATATCTTTTATTATATATTCCCTTGAGCCTAAATGATTCATCGTATAATATCTATTTATAACCTTTCTTTTGGGATAACAGTAATAAATAGGTTTAAAAATGAAAAAAATACTTTAAAGGTTTTATTTAATGTAATATTATTTATTAATTTATAATAAATATGTACAAAATTCTTAGTAAATACATTTTAAGTTTAAAACAAATGATTTCTTCAAAAAAGTTTTAAATTTTATTATGTGTGTAGATATAATATGTAATTTATACCCATATTATAAATTTTACTTAATAAAAATTTTATATTATTTTCGAAATTCTCATAACAAAATTTCCTTATGGGGAAAATTTTAGTAATTTTATATAAATATTAATTCTACAATGAATAGTGAAAACACTAATTTTTGTAAAACATATACTTATTTTCAATTATGAGAACCATTTATTTTAAATTTTATCATAGAGTAAGAGAAGTATCACTAAAATATAAATAATCAAATTTTTATATATAAATCAACATTATTCAAGATTTTGGTTTAGGTTTTTTTCTTAAAATAATATTTCTCTAAAAACTGTTTTTGTGCACAATGTGTTTTTATGTTAGCAAATAAAATAAATCTCTATTTTTGAATAATTTTAATTAAATAAAAATATTAATTATTAAATAAAATATTTTAACATTAATCTAATATATATTTAAAAGTAATGAAATTATGGTAAAATTAATTTTATTCATAAAATGAGTTTTGCAAAAATCTATTTTCCCTGCATTTTGAGTTCTCATTTGAAACTGAATTTATACTACTTATAGAAATTTAATATTATATTATTCATTATAAATTTTAAATAAAAATAATTTTTTACAATATAATATGTTAAACAACTATTTTTTCATAATTAAGAGAATAATTAGTAAAATTTTGGTAGCTCTAAAAAGATTAAATGTGATTTCTGGGGGTAAAATATAAGGTAAGGGTGAGATCAAAATATAGTGTCTTATAAATCATATTGGATGCCCATATTTCTACCCAACTAGATATTTTATTCTTATATTATTCATTTGAATTATTTTTTCTTTTTTATGATGCTATGATATTTTAATATTTTGAAAAATTCCATCTGTGTCCTCTCTCGTCAATATTAGAAGAAAACATACCTCTCTATTCATTATAGTAAATAATTCACCTATACAGAAAACAAAACCTCCTAATTATCTTCTCAACTTCCCAATACATGATATAGAGAATGTTTTGTGCTTAAATGACTATTCTAATAGACCAATGAAGGGATCTATAGGTTGTACACTAAAGAAGAGGTAATCAACCTACCATACATCATTCAATTTATTCCTTCGTCTAAATCATATAAATATATTTTTTAATCCTATAGTAAATAATTATTTATATTAATGATAATAAAATGTATTATTATTATTGTAATTCCATTTTCAACCCACGTTTTCATTATATGATTAAAGAATGAAAAAATCATGCGTACATGTGGATTACCACATACACATAGCTATATAATTCATATTTCATCACCATCACTCATGGTTTATTATTATTATAGATTTAATCCCTATATATGATTTTTAAGACCTAATTGTGGTTTAGAGATTATAATATACAATTTATATTTATTTCATTATTTTTAATAGAAATTGAAAACAACGTTCATGTTTATGTATGGACTACTATCTCCAAGAATTGTGGAATTAATTTTTTTATCTGTATAATTCATGAATGATTATAAAAATATATATAATAAATATATATGATATTTATATAATTTATACATTTTTACTATGGAACTATAATTAATGTAAATGGACTAAAACTTTCAAACCAAATCATTAATAAAATAGTAAACAATTACAACTTAAAACCATGATTTCAATAACAATTTTTTATAAATGTAAGTTGAACATTTGTAGGGGGATCGTATATGATATTATAAGTATGTAGATAATTATAGTGTATAATTTTATAAAATTTTAAAATATTATATAGTATGTTATTGTCTCATGAAGCAATTTAAACTTATCGTAAGGGTTTTATGTTATATTATAATTTTTAATAGAATTGTTCATACATTGTTTTACAAGGATGTAATTATATGATCTATCTCAACAAATTATCATTAAATTTTTTAGTCTAGTTTTCTTCTAGATACTACACATTTAACATTCATTTTTATTTCTTAATATACTCTTGATAATGAATGAATGTTTTTAATAGAAAGTAACATTATTTCACACTTTGGTGGGAATGTATTTCTTATATTTTCATTAAATATTTTAAATATTTTCAATAATGATATTTCAATTAACCTATGATTATTTAAATTAGTTTTTTAAGTAATTGTTTATAAAAAATCAATGTATTCTCATTGTCATTTTATAAATGAGTTTCTTTTTCCTTTTTTCTAAATTTTTTTGAAAGGAATTATTATTTTAATGTAATAAAGATGAAATAAATTTACCAGAATCATCATTGTTAAATGATTTAATTATTTTATAATATTTTTATGAGTTTCATTGCTAATAATATATTTTCCCAAATCATTTGGAAATATTTATATTTCTATAAACTGATTTCCAATTGAAATCTGTATTTTTTAAAGAAAAGTTTTGGTGGTCATTAAAAGGTGTTTTAGTTCTATGATAAAATATTTTGATATTAATTATGATTCAATGGGCTTATGATTCTAGATACCAAAATTATTCATTATCAATTTTTTTTGGTTATAATGATGAAATATTAATTGAACTCATTTTATTTTCCAGGGGTTATGTTATGATTAAAATTTTTATAGTCTTATGGATTACATATGAATGGATTTTGATTATGTGATTTTTGGGATAAAAATTATATATCTCTACAATTAATTGAGTAAAGGTTAATTTATTTTATTCTCATATTGTATATGATATAATATTCAAATCCCTAAAAAGGTTACGTTAGAGGTCGTCCTATGTACAATAGTGGGTACATGGGAGGCAATCCCAATTCTAAAGTAGGTACATGGGTTCTTATCCAAATCCTAACAAGTAATGACAATATTTGAGGGTATCATTCTTGTAAAATTTCAACGAATATGATTATGTCAACATTTATTTTTCTATTTTATGTCATGAATGTGTGTCAATTTCAATAAATCATGGATCATGTTATTTTATTCATTTATGGATCATGTCATATGAACCTCCATTATTTATGAAATAGATTAATATTATAAGAATGTTTGGGTATGAAATTCATCTATTATAATAATGTTCTCATACACCTATTATTATGATATGTAAAATATGATCATTGATTGATGTCTCCCTTTTTCCCTTACTAATAATTTTAGATCACACTATATTATATTACATAATCTAAAGATATGAATATTTTTTTTAATTATATACCTAAGAAGGGAGGTTGTTATGATGAGTTAAGTGGGTAATGATTTAGAACCTTTATATACAAGTTCTTTCGGTGTCCATGCTTGCATATATAGTAAACATTTTTGGTGATGGAATAGATCTTAATGTTATATAATGAATATTAATATAATAATATGTGCTATTTATATATGATAATAATGTGTTATAGTTTTTCTATCTAAGAATGTTTTAATTATTTTATAATTATAGAATGAGAAAAAATATTGGAAACCCCTTTCAATGATATAATGTATACGACAATATCATAAGTCCCAGTAAAGAAATGTGTTTGTTCTTACAATAAGTACATCTATATTTTGATAAGGAATTTTTATTTGGTTTTGGAATAGATTTTTATATGTGTATTAACCATGAAAAGAGTGGGTCAAGTGCATATCAACTATAATTTTGGTGCATAATCAATGAGACCCTATTAAGCAACTGTTTTGAAACATCAAATGGATATTCACTGGATAATGCACATTTTCATTGTGAATTATTTTAACGGGTTTGAATAGATGATTATAACGAATGAACATGATTAAACACAAGTTTTCATATATTTGAAAAAAAAATTCATGATGTGTACATCTAATGAATGATTTAAACATATAATATTATTTGTCACTATGATTATATTTCCTCACACAATGAATTTCTATTTTAGTCAATTGTTATAAAATAACAGAACCATGTTATCAGTAATGGTGATGGAAAATGAAATGATTGTTCTTTTGAATAACCATAGGTTATAGGATCTAAAATTAAAAATACCAATGATTTTATTACGAAACATTATCAAGGGATAAATCTAGTTGAGAATCCAAATGATAAATGGAGAGGAAAACATTTTAATGAGTAGTTCATTAGGATACAAACACCATAATTTAGTGGGTTTGATGATCCACTAGTTTCTACAAAATAGATCAGTACCCACAAAAATAATTCTTATATTCTTAAATGTTCATAGTGTGGGAATATTATTTTAATTATATATAACTTGGTTGAAAAATTTTATCAATTGTGTAATCTCATCAAGAATAAATGGAAACAAGAAGAAATTGAATTTATGGTGTTGGCATAGTTTATAAGGATTCTTTTCAATATGTTATTTAATTTCATTCTTCTAGTGAAAATTATGAAAGGATTATATGAGAAAAAGTTGATGGAAGATGAATCTGTTGGTACCTATGAGAATTATTTTACAAGAGATGTGAGGTATGTTTATTGTATTGTCATTATTCTAGAAAGTAATATTTATCAATATTTAATCTACTCATAATAAAGTATCTAAATTGAATTATCCATAATGTTCTTAAGTAGATATAAATAAATAGTTCCATGTTCGACTAAGTAAGAAACATATATTAGAGTTACCCATCAATATAATGGTATGAATTAAAAAATAAATAAGGAATTAAAATGAAAATATAAGAATAATAAAATTGAATGAAAATGCGTGTGTTCTGACATGTAATGTCCCATCCTGATTGACCACTATATCAGTAGTCAAACCAGTTTCCACATGAATTGAAGCACATCCCCCCAAATTCTATTGGCTTTCGACTAGTAGTGAGGGATTAGGGTGTCTTTGTGGGGAGACTATTCCTTCATAGATTATAGTATACACTGATGTAAAACTCATTTAAATATGTAATAAATGGTGGAAGTATATGTAATAAATGACAACTAGAGGAAAAAGAATAAAAGAGAACTAAAACAGAGAAATAAAGGTAATAAATGGATAGAAGTAAAATTAAAAACTCCAATTTCTTATATTGATGCATGTAATATCATGTGTAACTACAAGGAACACGCATTAAAAATATAATAAAATAATACCCAATGGTCAAATCCTCAAGTATCTTTAGAATGATCCTAGTCTTATTATCCTTAGCACGAATTAATACAGAACAAGACATGCCTTGAATCCAAATACCTTTGAGTAAAAAGATATAGTTGGGTTCTATATGGCACCAGAGAAGGGTGGGAGGCATAAATCTTCATAGGCCAGCACATGTAGTGTCAATACCAATTTATTCTATGAAATATAATTCAAAATGGTTTCTATATATAATAAAAATAGAGTGATAATAAGTTAAATAAAAGAAACATTGTATGGGTTCCAAAATGAACACTTATCTCATACCACCTACTTTGTACTAAGCTGATTGTTTGAAAGAGTACCTATGCAAGGCATAAAATATATACAGAGCTCAAATTTAACAAGTAAAACCTTGAGGTAAAACACCCAATCTCATTCTTTGAAATATTATATAATTCACATGTTATCACATAATTATTATAGTGCTAAAGGGAGAGGCATCATAAAGACATGGCCTAATATAAATAATAATCAATAAGAATAGAACATTCAATTATGAAAATCATTAAATCAAGGTAATATCAAGAATCTATCAAATTTAGTGGTGGAGTCTTATTCCCATCCACGATGATCTAAAATAATTCCCAGTATCACAGCGACAATATCCGATAATACAATACCACCAATTCTAACCAAGGTGATCTGTATGGAGTCCCTTATATCACGAAGAGGTATTTTAAATTTTCAGTCTGTCTCAGGTATCTCACATAGAGGACTGGGTATCACTAAGGAATTGGAATAAACATATTTCCCAATGCTCGTTCCATGGTTTATCCACTAGGTAATCGATATCACTCAAGATTATAAGAAACTACATGGGCATCACTTGCCTAAAAAGCAAAAGTATCACCCATGAAACTTCAAGTCATAACACATCGATCACAGTGAGTCCATCCATGAATCCTAGATACCCATTTAATTTCCTTTCTCAACCCATGAAAGGTGGGGGAAAAATTAATTGATCATATCACAAATAAAGGATTTATAATTTCTTTCCTTCAATTAAACATCTCATTTCATCAATGGCTTGGAATGATCCCATGCTACCAAGCTATCAAAGGGATGTAAATAAAAACATAAACATGTCATAAGGTATTTATCAAAAATGAAAGCATGTAACAATTACATTTCATCATTATCATTTTTACTATCACATTATAAAAAGTTTACCAAGGTTTATAACATTAAAAAGACACGAAAACACAACATAAGTAATAAATGGTTTCAAAATAAATGGAATATAAACAAAGATACATGGAATCATCAATACACGACTCACATTTAACCAATGAAATTTAAATAAAATATCATAAAAATATTTTTCATGCATACCATTAAATAAATAGGTTGGTCATGCCACACATCACATTTCATTCCTCTTCAAACAATTTAATTTAATGACACACCGTTTAAATTAAAAATATATGTAAATTCAATTACAACATTTAGATTGGCGCATAAGAGGTGTCATGATCAGATAGGTAATCACCTACATGGTAATCCCCTTGAAAGTAAATTCAAACACATAAGAGGCACTTGGTTCAAATTAGACATTTAAAAATTTCCTACCTGGGAAATGTCATTAAAGATGGAAATACAAGTCCTTATGGGATCCTGGATAATTAATCAATTATATTAAAGAGGATTGAAACATTTAAGAACATAAATAAGTTCATTTTCCAGAAATTCCACTTAATATTAACGATCATGACAATTCAATTCATTTCATTCAATGGGGAAAACACTGACTTTTTAAAAAATAAACCAACAAAATGGAAAAGACTAAATTGAACCCATAAATAAGCATGATATAAATAAATATCAATAAATTTGGTTTAGAAGATAGTGCACCTATATTGGACGAGTTTTACTAAAAAACATGACTTGGTTATCAAGGAAATCATTTATCAGATTTAATTATTTCATTACCCTTATCAATGGATGAATTTTAGAGAAAATTCCATACATTGGAAAAATAATAATTAAACTATTAAGGAAATTAAACAAAGAATTAAATTATTGTGAAAGGAACATGAAATAAAGTAATTAATTATTTCATTAATTAAAATACAAATTAATTAGATCCTACCTGAAGTAGTAGATGAAACCACACTGAAAATTATGCACTTGACCACAAGACAATAACCACTTGATGTTGCTCCACACATGGACAAACATACATTACAATATATATATATCCCTTAATATTATGTTCATATTTCCCTCACCACGACTTAATATGTAAAAGGAAGATATATATTTATACTTATGCATACCTATTTATATGAGTTAAAGTCCTTCAAGAGTCATGAAACACTCTACAAAAACAACAAGGGGCTCAAAAACACCACAGGAAGGTATAACACACTCAAAGGAAACTACCATGAAATAATAAACCAAAAAAATAAAATAAAAGGAGAAAATATAAGAAAATATGAAAAAAATTACCTTAAAATGTTTGTGGTGAATCAAATCAGACCTAACCATCTCACCTTTGATGGAGGATTCCGGAATATGCACAAAGTGGTCCCGAGAGACACTTAACTTACCCTAACATCAATGGAAAACACAAAAATCTAGGTTAACCCATACCTAGGGTTTGAAATCACATAAATAGGGTCATGTGGAGAATACAATTCTCTAAAATAGGGATGGTTAATGATCCAAAGGCCTTATCATGATGATTCATAGAGGATCCATGAAGAAATCCAAATAGAAACTAGTGATCAATGTGGACCCGGAGATGGGGGACATTGTGTGAACTATTAAGGAAGGGTGATAGGGGGTAGTTTCATGATAGAGGCCAAGAGAAGGTTCTTTTTTGGGTTCTCTCAAAACATAACAAAAAAATAATCTAATAATAATAATAATAATATTATTATTATTAGTATTGTAAACGTTTTTTCATTTTTTATTATTTCTCATTTGTTCACAATTAAGACAATATAATTTAAATTAAATTTATTTTGATATCATTTTTAAAATAGGGACTTAGTGCATGGTTCAGGATGCAAGTATTAGGGAATCATACATCCAATACTAGATACTTGGGGAACTCTGCATGGGATAGATAACCGATTTAGAAACAGTGTTCCAACCATGTAATGAATAGTAATTAGTTAGTGATTATTTTCACTAACTCTATTGTCTACAAACACAATTTGGTAAATCTTGTGCAGCCAATGTGACACCTTTTATACCCTTAAAAGGGATGAAACTTTTTCTTATTGTAGTCACATGGTTTCATAAAATCTATGCACCCTCTACAGACTTTTAAAGCGTTGAAATTTTGGCTCTAGCACTTCCAAAGCTCGTGGAGAACCGTGGGAAACCTCAAGGGCCTTCAACCAAATCCAATAAAATACCATATAAGGGTTCCAACTGTCATATTTTAATTCTGAATTCATCTTAAAAAATGACACATTTAGTAAATGCAAAATTTCTAATTCCCTTGCATTTTTTTCCAGTTCAAAAAAGTGGACATTACAACCATACCACCTTTGAAATTCTCACCCCCAAGAATCCTTTTAGAACAAAAAAATCCTTACACAACCAAAAAGGTCATGAATCATCATTAAAATAGTCATATTTCATTTCCAAACTCAAGGCGCACCTTCAAGAATCCTCTTAAGCACATGGAACTCAAACTGTTAAGACTTAAGGAAATGCCCATTTTTCAATTGAAACACCCAAAAAATCCTACCTGTGCATATTTATATAGAGACACAATCCCTTCATCCTCTCTTTATGAATACTACGAAAGGTATTTCCCACCTAAGGGATTAACATTAAGGATTACCAATTCTATTCTAGGACATATCCACAAATTGTATTTTAATTCAATGCATTTCTATTAGAATTTCAACGATGATCTTGGGAGGATTTTGAAATGGTAATATGATTGATCTACAATCAAACACATTTAGATAGGTTGAGTTATATTTTCAAGAGAGGCCTAGGATAAGACACACTAAACCTCCCTCTCTTAATGATATGCCATAAATGGTCATCCAATGACTGCTTCATTTATCAATAAAGACAAAAAGTTGAGTCACTATGGCCGAATATTAAAGAAGAAGCTCATCTTAGATGGTCAGCACATTACCAACTGAATGGCAGTGCACTTCCCCATGGCCCCCTAAATTTACAATTAAAATCCTAAATGATGTTCATTCTAGGAATCCAGTGACTCCTTGGTCAAAATATCTCTTGACCTTTTTAAAAATATCGTGCCTCATCACAAACAATGGAGTAAATGAGATCCATCCCATTGGAATCATCACCATTTATGAATTACCTCTGAGATTGATGACTATTATAGGGTAACCATGGATTCAATGACCTGCAGTCCAGGGGACTAACTAAGTTATTCCATACTCCATGATCATAAGTGGGATGTTGACACGAGGCCTCAAAGTCCATATCAGATCATTGACTTTGCCTAAAGTGGAATCCACCTGGTGGTTGCGTGAAGAGAAACAACTGGCATCCAAAAATCCATTCATGAAATTCCCACATGGGATCCCAAGGGTCATCTAGAACCTCCATGACTCGATAAGAACCATGTTTCTATGTGAAAAACTGATAAGGAAAAACACCCAACAGTCCCAATAACTTTTAAAGCATTATCACGACATATGATTGGTGCTCTTTAGTGCATCATGGATGAGGTCAAGATTTGGGAAATTCTCTTCACTAAACTGTGTACACAAAGGGGATTTTAAGATTACCAAGATAATAATTCAAACCACTTATATTTGACTTCAAAGAGGAAACACATCTTTACCTTCCAATGCATCTTTATTAACTAATCACAAGCCTTCACCACCTAAGGCATTCCATGAGTGTTCAACTCAACCACATATGTACATCAAATCCCAACGGTGTTTCAAGAGGTTTTGTAAATATCCAACCATTAGGGAGGTATTTTTCCTGAGCATGTAATGACAGAGTTCAACACTGACCATCCACTTGAGCATTTAGTCAAGATTGACCATTTCAAAATGGTTCATTTTGGAATTCCTTCTATATGGAAGGACACAATTCACATGAATAATTGGGGAACTCCCCTACTGATGAGTGTCAGGTTCCACTAAATAAAAGATAAACTAGCCTATGATGAGAACTCTAGACTCAAATAACATAAACTATTGCATTATTGTCCTTTGAGCCATGATCACAATGTCGAAGCATAAAAAGAAGGCCAAACCAACACAAAAATGACCAGTATTTTACAACTCCGGACTATATATAATGTCTTCCCAAGCATTGTGATGAACCTTTTTAGTTGATTCCCAGATCAATCTAATCCAGAGATGTTCCAAGATTATACACAACAACATAAGGCTCTAATATTTCACTAAACTAAACAAATTTGTTGTAACATTTAACATTTGACGACACTACTTACATGAATTCATACCGCCATGAGGATTAGAAGAAATACGTCACATAGTAGATACTAACCATAGCATTAAAAGCCTAATGTATTCAATTATTAGATGGACCTACAAGAGATTTTGTCCAAATTCATACTTCCAAATTCGACCTTCATCTAGGGTGATGACATACCCATTAATAGATCAACGAATTAGAGGAAAGGGTAAAAAAACCTACAATGCCATTGACCATGCCTGTGGCATGTCTCCCAAAAAAAAGAGCACTACCCAATGCTCATGCCCATAAAAAGGGTCAGTAAACCAAGAACACCCATCCAAACAAGGGTGTCATATAAAATGTTAGAGTTCTATAAGGGACAAAGACACCCGAATGGAACCAAACGTTGGAAATCTAATAACGCTAGCATGAATTTAACGTTATAAGGGTTATACCTACCATGATCTGGCCCCTAATGAAGAAACAATATTTACCAACTCACTAGGTCATGCCAACATATTTCAGTAGTCTCAAAATCCCATTATTAATCCAATTATAAAAAAATGAACACATATGGAAAACTCTCAAGCTTCCATTCCAATGCTACACATTATAAGAGGGTATTTAAATAGAGAAAGTACTATAGGTTCAATTTCCAATCCATTAATATTTAAAAAAAATTTCATCTCTAACAACTTAAAATATTCAACGAACACATCATGTTAATGCAATATTGACTCAAAATATCCTATTTTTTAAAAAAAACTTATTATAATTCATGTAATTCAGTCATAATTGGGAAATTTTCCAAAATAAAATTCATTTTAATAGATAATTTGACCAAAACGGGTGAAAGTTTAACCAACATGGGCTCATAAAAATTAAATACAATTGTAGTTACTCGTTTTTTGAAATTCCAAACACCCATATCAGGTCATCATATACGGATCTTGCCTCAAACTAACCAACTTGGGTCTAGTTGTGAATTTAGAAATTTAACCAATTAATTATAGATTAAAACAAAAGTAGTTTACATTTATAACCATTTCGTAAAAAATATGGTCATTACATTAAATTTGGGTTTCAGTTTTCCAAATCATGATGATCCCATAGACTCCACAAGCATAAAATTGTCTCCCATTTATTAAAACCAAATTCAATTTCATATTTTAACTTACTCATATACAATGGTCCAGTCATATGTGTCACCATATACCAAACTATAAAGTTACCATACACTATTATGTTTGAAATTTGGCTCTCTTTTAATCAAAACCAATAGAATTTATAATTTTCACTTAATAAACCTTTAAATTTTAACAAAATCCTTAAAATGTATATATTTTATGATCCAGATGGTTTGAATATACAGTTTCAGATTTCCTAGTGGTTAGGTGCACATACAACTTATATTTAAAATTGGATCCCATTCATTCACAACCTATATTTTATCATCCCATGCACCTGATTACATTCTATAATTATAACATATCATGTTACTAGAATTAGTTAAAAGAAAAAGGGATTCTATAAGAATAAAAGCATGGTACACATGCATGAAATTCTATAAAAATAGGTGGCATGGCGTATAATTACCTAAACAAGAAAATATTAAAATGATAAATAAAACACCAAGAATTTTATAAAATTAGGAATGCAAATAAATAAAATGTAATGCATAAACTCAGGGCACACAATCCAAAATAGAAGAAAAAAATACTAATACAACTACATGGAATAACATAATCCTGGAATGTAAATTTCTATATGCCTAATATGTTGAATGTAATTCTTCATCCTTGTCATAAAATTCCATGTGTAAAATTCCATAAAATCATAAATCATAAGAAATGAAATTTTCACAATTCCCTCAAGGTGAATTCATATCAAATATAATAAAAAATTGTATGACCAGTAATTCTATCTCTGGATAATTGGTCATTTCCCCATTCCTAGGGAGATGATTCCCATGAACAGATATTTATCGAGTGCTGATACAATCATTTTCTTATTTATACCATCACAATATAGTAATAAAAAGTAATATAACCATCTCTCACCACTTTGTAACACCCCAGATTGACTTACCACTAAACTAGTTGCTAGACCTGTCACCACGTTACCTCAAGTGTATCTCCCAAAATTTCAGAGTCCGCTCATTAGTAGAAATTCCTGAGGGTGTCTTTGTAGAGACCATTAAATCATATATATGAGTATTCAAAATGGTATAACTAGTGTAAATCAGTCGGAAATAGTAAATCATAGGTAATAAATGACAAACCATGGAAATATGAATAAAAGATAATAGCAAGGGAATAATAAATTTAATAACTTAATAAAAATAAAATTGCCAATTAAAATTCTATAAAATGCACGTGTAAATTTAGTTTTACTAAAAGGAACTAGTAGTATAGTATAACAAAATAATATTAAACCCAATGTTTAAATCCATGAGAATCTTGATCACGAGCTAAATTTGGTGCTCCCTCTCTCCCATGTCAATACCATAATAGAAGAAATGAATCCAAAGACCTATGATCAAAGAGATCTACTCTGATGTCAAACAGAACATAATCAAGATGTGATATATAAATATCAATAGGCTGGCACACACATTGTCAATCCTAATATAATCTATGAAATATAATTTAATAATTAATAAATATATAATAAATTCATTGTGATATCAAAATAATTAACGTAAACTTTTTCTGGGTTCCTAAATAAACACTCGTCCCATACCAACTTCTTCATCATAATCGTGGTGTCTAAAAGGATTCCTATGTAAGGTATACTATGTATAAAATTCCCAATGTAAATAAGGAAAACCCAGAAGGCATACCCCCAAGCTCCTTCTTTATCTTTTTGTCTTATTAACTTGTCATAACAAAAGTATTCTTGAATGAAATGGAGAAGTATCGCAAGTACATAGAAAAATATAAATGAGAAGAAAAAAGTATGGATCAAGAAATTATGAAAGCCATTCGGTCGAGGAAATACAACCAATATATCAAAACCAGTGGTGGGGTCATGTTCTTTTCCTAGATGAACTAAAAGAATCCCACATTTTACAATAGTAACATCTGATAATCCTATACCACTACACCCGTCAAAGGAGATCCATATGGAGTCTATTGTATCAAAATGAGGTATGGTGACTTTTGAGTCTATCCCATGTATCTCAAATAGGGCACCAAGTATCCCCCAATCCTTGGAAAAGAAATTGTTTTTAAAGGCTTAGGCATGTTTGCTCCTATAGGGAATGAGTATAACTCAGGAGTATAAAAACCACCCGGTCAGCCCTTTCCCAATAATCCAAAGCATTTCCCCCATGTATCAGGTCATAATCCATTGAGAACAGAGATTCCATACATGAATACATAATACAGAATCCGTGTCCTCTACCAGCTCATGACAGGTGAGATAAACAAGCATGGCACAAATCACAAAGCAAGGATTTATAATTGCAAGAAATCAATCAAACAACCCATTCCATCAGGGTCCAAGAAGGATACCATGCTACCAACCAATCCAAAGGGTAAAAATCATACCATCAAAATATTATAAGGTATTGAGCCCAAAATAAATCATGTAAAAATTACACGTCATCATTATCATTTTAAAATCTTAAGGTAATAATCATAATAACATCTATAACATAAAACAAGAAAATAAAACAGGTCGTAAAGAGTATAATCATCCATAATAAATAAAATATAAACAATGTCACATGGAATCTTCATTCCTCAAATCACTTGTCACAAAAGACATTTAAATAAAATAATATAATAATATTGTTCATTTATAGCATTAAATAAATGATTTGATCATTCCATCCTAAACATTTCATTAATATTCAAACAATTTAATTGAATGAAATTACATTTAAATATAGAAAACAAAGAAATTCATCTAAAATGTTCATAGAGTCACTTAGGAGGTTCCAAGATTTAGTGGGAGATAACCTACATGGGTAACCCCCTTTATAAGAAAATAAAACCCTTAGGTGGTGATTTGTTATAATTAGACATTTTCAATTTTCTTACCTGGGAAATTTCATCTATGATGTTTATCCAAGACTGTAAGAGTTGATTAGTTCATTATGAATGTATATTGAGGAGGTAATAACCATTTAAGAACATAAAGAATTTCATATCCCAAACATTCACAATTATTTAATTGAGAATGACAATACAATTCATATTTTTCAATGGGGAAAACACCGACTTGCGACAAAACAAGCACAAATAGGATAAAATATAGAAAACTCAAGAAATATCTAAGCGTGATATAAATAACTATAACTAATTATTGTTTATAAGGTATATCACCTACAAATGATGGGTTTTACTGTAAAAATATAACATGGTTATCAAATAAATAATTTATCACATTTAAATATTTCATTATCCTTATCAAAGGAAGTATTTGAGAGAAACTACCATATATATCCAAAACATTAATTAAGGTAAAAATTCATTAAATTGATGCATTAAATAATGTTTCTAAGAATTTGAATTAAAGTAATTGATCATTCATGAATTATAAGGGAAAGTAACGTTATCCATCCTAAATATGTAGACCAAACTAAACTAAACATTCATCACATGTCAACTTGACTATGACAACTTAAATATTATCCACAAATGCACACACATACATCACTATATATTTATATACCCCTTAATCCAATTTTCATATTCCCATGTCCGTGACGGAATATTTACAAGGAATATATATATATATATAAACACACATACATACCTATTTATATGAGTCCAAGTCCTCTTAGAGTCATCAATTGCTCTACGAAAATTATCAGGGACCTAAAAAAATGAAAGAAAGGTTCAACAAACTCAAACTAAACTATAAGAAACTCATAAAAACAAAAAAAAATTAAAATGATAAAAAAACATGAATGGATGGAAATGCCTTCCATAAATCTTTAATAGAATACCCAACTGAACCTAGCTGCATCGCCTTCGGCGGCAGATGCTGGAATACGCACAAAGCGGCCTCGATGGACCCTTCTCATACCCTAACATCAATGAAAAGCAGAAAAATTTGGTTGAAACCGTAACAAGTGTTAGAATATATTAAAATAGGGTGATAGGGGGACGCAAATACACTAGCCAAGGGACCAAAAAATGAGCAGAAGGCATAACCTTGATGATTCAAAGGGGATCTATAAAGAAATTTGGAGAGACACTGATGATCAAAGAGGGTATTGAGAGGGGGTAATCCCTTGTGATGTAATGGAAAGGGGAGATAGTGTCCTCGTGTGCTATGGGTCAAGAGGAGGGCCCCTCTGTGGTTCTCTCAAAATTTAGCCCAAAATAATTATAATAATAATAGTAATAATATTCATAAAAATATTCATAATAATAATAAAAATATTATTATTATTAAATCATTAATTTATTTTTTCCACATTTAATAACATTTAATTAAATTTTAATTTAATTTAATTTTGTTATATATATATTTTTAAATAAGGACAGGACCCATAGTTTGGCAAATCATGTGCCAATAGTGTGGCCTATACTGGGCACATTGGGAAACCAAGACATGTTGGCCACACGATTTGGAAACTGTGTGTCAAGCATGAAGTGAATAGTGATTAGGTAATAAATATTTCCACTAAATATGTTATCTTGTCACATGGTTTGTTAAATAATGGGTAGCTCATGCGACAACATTGGTTCCCTTAAAAAAGGTCACACGGTTTGCTGTTGGGGACTGCACAGTTTCAAAAAATATGTACTCCCTATGAACACACCCAAAAAATATAAATACTAAACTCGATGCATCCAAAACATGTCGAGACACTGGATTAACCTCTCAATACCACACCCAATTCTATATACATCAAAAAATAATGGTTCCAACTCTCTGAATTTCATTCCAATTATCTCTTTTAAAAATAGAATTTTCAGTAAACAAAAAAGTTCAAATTCCCTTTCATTTTTGTCTACGTAAAAACAAGAGATGTTACACTATATGCCTGATAAGTCAAAGAAAAAAAATTTAGAAATTTTATTAATAGGTATAAATAATTCAATATGTGTGTAAAGGAAAGAGATCCAAAAATCAAATGCCCATGTTATAGGATGGAGTTAGCTAATGAAGAGAATGGGGAGAAGATATCAGATAAAAGATCACCTACATTATAGTGTTTTCAATACAATGAGCATGGGAATTATTTTAGCTCAAGATTAAATCTATAGTATAATGGAAATAATGGATCATATAAATATCTGAATAATAAATACGAAAAGAAATTTCATTTGATCACAATTTCGTAGGTCGGGTTCAAAAACAAAATGGTGAAAAATAAAATTACCACCAACTCTATAATGACTAATGTCTTTTTTCATTCATATAAACACTCCATTATATTTGAATACATTTTTGTAGGTATAAAAATATTATCTCAATTATTATACTTTTAATTAGTAATTAAAATACCTAATGGAATGATGATCACATTAAAACTCTATGATTATTATATGATTTATATTAATGGGGATGTGCTTCTAGTAAATAGTATTATTCCTCCTCTATTGTAATTTGATGATATTTTTGGCATGGATTTAATTTATTTATATAATAAATATATCAATTTTTGAGGAAGGGAATTCCCATTTAAAATTATTAAACAACGTCTCACCATCTATTATTGTGATGATAAATACAAACCTAAAATTGTTATTAAATCCATTTTAGTGGTATTGAATCTTATTTGAAAGGGGATTTTATCGTAAATGTTTTTGGATAAACTTAAGAAAATGATATTCCTATTGTACATGAATTTTTTAGGACATTATAGAAGAGAATAATATAATTCATCCTAGTCATATAGTTTTGTTTTCAAAAGAATGCATTCCTAACTCTACCCCAATTTTATAGACACCATATACAAAATACCCAATATAATTACATGAATTATAAAATAAGATTCACATAAAAAATGATAAGGGACTAATTTGGTCATGTGTGTTAGCATGATGTTCACCTATTCAATTTTCTAAGATGAAATAGTTATCAATTTGGAGCTGCATTGATTATCAGGAACTATACTAGATCACAATCTGGAAATAGTATCCTCTAACCAATATTGATGATTTATTTGATCAATTATGTCTATCCTAGTACATTCCCAATATAGTAAATCAATATGGATTATATATATTGATGGTAAAAAAATAAATTCATACCCAAGACAGAAATCTATAAAAAGTATTAACATGATGGATTTAGAGTGATTTACTTTGGTGTTACTAATACCCCTAATATCTTAATGCATTTAATTTTTAGTGTCTACATAGATTACATTTATAATTTTTCATTCACTTAAGAGATAATTTTTTTATATATTCCATTATAAAGGAAGATCATTATGATCACATGTGAATTTTTCTAATAACACAAAATAATTTTAATATGTATGAAAACAATACCATTTTTAAATTTTGGCTATATAAGTTTTAGTTTATTTTTCATATATCTCATGGGACGGTATATCAGTGGATCTATAAAAGATGAATTTTATTTAGCATTGACACAGACTGACCATGATAAATGATATCTAGAGTTTCTATAGTGTGGATGAATATTATTGTTTCTTAGTGAATATTTTCTAAGAAATATTTAATCCATTAATATGTAAACTCATAATTAAGTTATGTTCATTTGGATATATGGATGTGGGGAAAATTTAAAGGGGTTGAAAAAATGGTTTATCACTGAAATAATACAAAAATACCACGAAGTAGAGAAGGGTGTGTGATATTCATGTATACATTAAATAATGGTATGTTATGTGTCTTCATAAAGAATGATATGGTGATATATTATTCCTAATTAAAATTTATTTTTCAGGTCTAAAATTACCTTAATCATAAATGATGGTAAGATGTTGAAATATTTTTAACAACGATATTGCGCAATTATATCTGAATTGGGTATTGTGATAGATATATGAATCATTAAAATTTAGTTTAGATATTCACTGTGAAATATTTTAATATATTCCATAGAATATAGTCTGATTTAAGTAATTATTTTGACTATTAATTAAATTAAAACAGTATGAGGGAAATCAAGTGGGGTGATGAATTGATTAAAGAATATCATGAAATATTAATTATGATTAGAATCACAAAATTACCAATAAATATTTATTTTAAATTCTTGGTACATGAAATATTGATTTAACAAGATAAATATTTTCTTACTCAAATGAATTTTAAACAATCAATCCATGCGATGAGTAAATAAACACATAATAAATATGTATATCATAAAATCATGGTGAGAAATGTTTATTTGTTCTTCCCTAACTATGACTGAAATATAAGGTTTTGAAATTTTGTAGTTTCCCTTAAATACTAGATTTAAATATGGATATTTTTTATGATCCTCATGGTTCATCTATCGCAATTCATTTCAAATATATAATGATTTATAGTGATGTAAAATTCTATTTATGGTGGGATAACTTGAAAAGGGAAATTATAGAGAATGTGACTCGATAATTGTTATTTTTGAAAGCTAATGTTGTGATATGAAATTCTTAGAGAATGTTATAATTATTTCTAATACCAAGATTAAAATGGGAATACATGACCGTGTAATTCATAATCAGGATATATAATATTTATAATTGAAATATTGTAATTTAGATTGTATTCTATATCCTTTTGATGTCAAAACACTTCATTTCTATCAAATAATGTTTTTATATAACCATATTGGTAATAAATATATTATATAACTAGTAAGGATAAATTTTGTGCAAAATTATTTATATACGATCAAGATTTTAAGTTTACCTCAATGTTATGGTGAAGTATTCATGATTATCAGGATAGATAGATGATTTTTAGTATTTTTTATAGTCATTAGATATATGGTTATATTTAATGGAACATTAAAACCATGAAAAAAAATATTGAGATACAATTCCCAATATTTAAAAGTTGTTTATGATCGAAACCTTCATGTAGTCATGTTTTCATAGAACAATATCTTCCACATCATCATTCAGATAACTCATAATGAATAACTCCATGTAAATACGTTTAAAACACATATGTAATAGGATATAGTTGTAGAATGAAAGATATTGAGGGATTATATATATAAGAAAATGGAAGTTAAATTAAACTACATATAAAGTCATATCATGTAAAAACTTATTTGAATGAAAAGATATTTTGAAATGCATCAGAAAAATATGTAATTCAATGTTGCTAAAAATGAATTCCAATAAATTTCACCATGGAATTATTTAATGATATTAAAAATTAAGGGAAATATGAGTCCGGGGTATGTTATCCACTTCGATATTCTTAGTCGAGTAGGTATTGTACCTTATAACTTGACACTTCCACCAATCATCTATAATGTTCAAAATGTTTTCAATGTATCTCTCATAAGGATGTACATACTGTTTCCTTCACATGTAATGAACATTGTTATTATACCATTGGGGAATGATATATCAAATGAATAATAATAGGTAGAAATCATGGATAATATAGATAAAGTGTAACAAAACACGAATATTAACCCGATTATAGTTCCCTGGAGGAATCAGATATTCAAAAAACCTATATAGAAACCCTAGGAAGTGATTAAACAAAGATATACTCATTTTTAATATCATAGTTTTGATATTTGAATGGTGAAATTAATTTTAATAGTTTTATAATGTATAATCCAAAAAAATTATATGTATTTACTTTAGAATAAATATGAAGTATTTGATAGCGTGATTTATGAAAAACACCAACTGGAAATCAACCCTAATATAACCATCCATTATAAAAATGAGATTGGAAAAATTTGTATGAATATGAAAAAACACACTATGATTAATATTTTCAATATTTTTCTTTTTTCAATTTTATTAATAAATTAATAATAAATGAGCACTCAACTTTCTGAAAAGAAATTTAATGCTTAAATAATTTGTATTCTTAATAATTTTTTTATTTCATTATGTGTATTAATCTTATAATTAATCCATAACACATTTATAAATTATATTTTATAAAAATTATATAATATTTAATTTTTCATATCTAAAATATATTAATATGAAATTTTGAAATTTTTTTAAAAGGATTAATTATTAAATGTATAGTTCAATGAAAAATCATTTTCTATAGAACCTTCATTTATATTAATATAAATGAAATGTTTTATATTAAATTTTATCTTAATGTAACATGAATAAAATTTATTGATAAAAAGTATAATTAAATTCATTTTAATCATCATTATAAATTATTTTTTGTCTAAGTCCTTTCTTGGGCTTAAAAACAAGTTTATATTAAAATAATATTTTGATGAGAACAATGTCATTTTAAATTGATAAAATGAATTAATAAATATTAATGGATATAGTAAATAGAATTATAGATTATGTATTCCATTAAATACTGTTTAAATATTATAAGAGTTTATACATGGTATGGAATGAAGGCAGACTCAATTTTAGAATTAAAATTGAACTTAGGTAAATAAAAATTAGTTTCCTTTTGAGTGATTCTTTTAAAATTAATTTCAATTAATTTTAAAATATAATATTTTAATATGTATTCTCTAATATTAACCAAATTATTGAATATAATTTAATACGATCAACATAATGTTTTTTCATAATGAATACTAAAAATTGTAAAATTTTATTACCTTAGAAAATGTTATAAGTGGTTTACCTAGGGTTAAACTATGAGATAATGGAAATATTTCCCTTTAAAAATTCCTTCATACTATTTTAATTAAAAATCTATAAACTATATTATCATCTCTTTTAATATTTTTCATTTTTTTAATTTGGATTAAGTTTGACATTATCATACTATAATATTTTGAAAAATTCCAAGGGTGTACTCTCCCACCCATATAATAGGACACCCATATAATATTTTCATTACAACACATTGAGAGACCAATTTTAAATAAAAAATGACCAATTATGTTTTTTAAAACAATATTATTTAATTTTGGTTTTTTTCTCATCTTAAAATTCCAGTGTAAGGGCTCTTATTGAAGGATCAAATGGTGGTCGATCGAAGAATATGTATTTATCCTATATGGACCCTATCAAATTATTTACTATTATACCTAACATATTTTTATGATTGTAATCCTAAAATAATAAATTATTTATCCTAAAATTACTGAAATTTTATTATTATTATGAAACAAACTTTATCCACCAACCTTCCCATTAAAATTAACTGAATGTTTCACCCATGCGTAATTGTGGGATATCACATCAACATAATGATATATTTAATTTTCAATCTAATCCATTAATGTTTGGTTAGTTATGATGGATTTAATTAATATATAGAAAAATTATTATATGAATATTTATTTAAATGATAAATTATTATTTAAAAATATTTCATTATCATCATTGTAAAATTAAAACAGTTTCGTGCATCGTACAGACTACCTTCTACAAAGATGGTGTAATTTAATTTTACATCTATAAATATTCTATATTATTATATATATTTATATAAGTAATATATATAATAATATCATAATTTTAATCCTTCTAATTAAGGAACAATAAATATGTTCGTGAACTGGTACTTCCATGAAAAAACATTCATAATAAAATATTTACAATAAAAAACAATAATTTAAATAAATTATTATTGTTAAATGCATGTTAAAATGTTGTATGTGTATAATATAGGATATTATATGTATTTAATATTCTATGGTACTGAATTATAGTAATTTTAAAATTATTATACATGAATTTATATCTCTTATAATGTATCTGGAACTTGATGTAAGGGTTTAATGTTACAATCTAGTGTTTACCTAGATAATTTAAGTTTAAATATCTATTTATGTAATTATATAAACCAATTACACAAAATATCAAAAATTTTATCCTCATATATTAATTTTCTGATATTACCATTTTTACTTTCATGTTCCCCAATTTATATTCTGATGATATTTAAATAATTGTTTTAAGAAAAAATTACATTATTTCTTTCTTGGGTCAGGAATCATTTTCATCCATTTCCAAGATTTCATTAAAAAAATTAAATGAGTCTTATTACTATTATCTAATGATTATATGAATTTAATTTTACTCAAGGTTCATTTTTATATATAAATGTTCCAATATAATTACTAGGATATTTTTTTGAATAATGTACATTATTCAATTTGTAAAAAAAATAATAATATTTTTTAAACTACTCAAAATCAATGGAATTTACCACCATCAAGACTGCTCATTTATTTGATGATTAATTTACTTTTTACAATGGGTAATTTTGATGAAATGTTTATGTTTTTATTTTGGATATATTTATTTTTTAAATAATTTTATTTAAATTGAAATGTGTAATGTTTCAACAAATTTTCAATTGATATTTTAATGGATTTTTTTGTCTATGATATCATCTTTGGATGTTACCTATTCGTTTACTTGAATAAAATTCAATGGTTCCTTCCATATTATTTTTTTAATGGTTTATGGTTATGAATATGAAATATTGATGAAAACCCATTTTATTTCTCATAGATTATGTTATGAGGAATTTTTTAAGATCATGTTGTATTTATATGAATGGATTAAGAATATATGTTGGGTGTGACAAAAAATATATATCCCTCTATTACATTGGATTAAGATTAATGTTTTATGAGAACATATGATTCATGAGAGGTAATCCAAATCCTAAAAGAGTTTACACAGATATCTATACCATGTTTTAAGTTGGTAGATGTGAAGTTATCCCAATCAAAAAATGTTATGATTTTCTTTGTGGGTATCATTATTATCGACTTCTTGGGAGTATGATTATGACACATCATATTCAATACATTTATGACTTGATATTATACCATTGTGATTATCTAATGGATAATTTTCTTTTGTTTAATTATGATTCATGTATTATGAACTACCATGTTTCATGTAACCACTAAATATTATATTAATTGTTGGGAATGCACATAAAATTTAATACATATGTTCTAATTCCCTTATTCTTATGATATGTTACCTATGATCGTTGATTGATATATCATTTTTTAACCATTAATAAGCATCTGGGATCCCCCTTTATTAAATATCGTATTCCTTATAAATAAAAAAATATGTTATTTATGATATTTATAGGAATGGTTCTAGTTTTGATGAACTATGTATGATATGATATAGATCCTTTATTTACCATTTTTTTTATGTTTCACATTTTCTAATGACACTAATCTTTTATTATTTGTTTTAAGGACCATAATGTTATATAATTTATATGAATCTAATAATATGTATATTTATGCTTTAAATTTATGGGACTATATATCCTATTATCCAACCAAGTAAAAAACCATAAAAAATTATATTTTATCAAGAAATGCATATTCAAACTATGAATAAGATGCATCTACTCGGGTATACAATTGCCATGGGGGACCAACCATGGTGTGAGTAATACATTATATGACCCCATAAATAGTGTAAAATAAAAATAAAATATATATGTGTATAGAATAAATATTTGAAACATAAAAGTGAAGAAATAAATGAAATAATAAACTATGAAAAATAGTGGAATCAGGCCCGACCTTGGGTCTCAAGGAGATAACTTGAGCTAACATTAACTACGACAACCAAAGACGATCTTTGAAGAATATTGAGGTTTTATATCTCAACTCACTTCCAAGTGGAACAACCATGGAAACCATAATAATGTTTCCTAAGGGGAATCTGCATGGAACAAATGAGAATGTTATCCTATCTATTATAGATAATAATAACTTAATTGGTCTAAACATAGGGGATCACCCAAGCCATTCCAAATCATGGATCAATTTGAATACCATATCACATCTAATTCATTCCAAACATATAATAATTGATCCAATTTCTGGGAAATCACCCTTTGACATTAAAAAATAGATTTCCCTTAGAATACATGACATTAATCCATGTATTTGGATATGTGTATATATTACCGACAATATAGGGGTTCCACATCATAGAATTCACAATAATAATTTAATGAAGAATCCCAAAATATGCTCAAGGAATTATAGATAATTATATCCCCTATAATCCTAATGTTTCTCAACACCCCAGAATACACATGTTTCCCCAAATTCAATCCCTAGCTCATAAATGGTATTCCATAACCATACGAATAATGTGTAATGTATGGAGGCCCTATAAAGAATTATATACCCACTTACATTTCCAAGGGGCATAAAAATTCCAATATTAAACAATTAGATTAATAAAAAAATTTAAAATTTACCTAAGATCACTATTTGGTTTCAATTAACATATCTATTAAAGCATTCCATGTCCATTAGTAAAAAGGCATCCTATAGGTCGTCCTAGGAAATCAATATTCCATATTAACCCATTAATATAGTAATCGTATCTTTATAAATCCACATTAGTTTACCAAAAATTAAGATAAAACTCAATATCACCTCTAAAAAGGTATTCAATGGTCTACACCCAAACAATAAATATTATTAAGAATAGATAAGATCAATATCATCATTATGGAAACTAAATAGTTCAATTTATTTATCTAGGGGATGTGTTTGAAGTCTTCATTTGAATACAGAACATAAAGATACATTTAATGTTCTATAACTTTAAGTATATAAATATATATCAACAATTATTAATGAAGCTATAACATTAACTAATTTCTAGAATCATTTCCCATGCCAAGTAAATCATACATAACCACATGGGTACCTAAGTCACACAAATATACCACAAGAAATAATTATATCAAATTATAAAAATTTCTACAACTATATACAAGGGTATAAATTATTAAGGTATTACAATAAAACTTTATTTCATATAAACCATTTCTAAATACACACAAAAGTTCAGGGATGTAACCCTAACAATATACTTCGAAAAAATACTAACAAAAAACACCAATTTCATGTCTGATTTAATACCATATTTTGTAAAAACAAAAGATAAATCACCAAAAAATAGTACCTTTATAAAAATTTAAGCCACAATAGATAAAAAGTGCACTTAGACTAGACCAAAAAGGCTATAAAAACCCAGAGTAAATGATATATTCCACCATACTCTGATGGATTCTCTATAGAAATCCTTAGTTTGAAATATTATCATTATAAAGAACTAATGATGGGATAAAATAAGGTTAGTTATGTGTCATTATATCATTAATACCCCAAAGATCACTAAAAAACATCCCAAATCAAGGGGTGTTGAAGGTATGGAGGGACATATATGTTTGATTCTATGCACACTAAAACACATAGGAAGATGATGGTTCCACCCCCCCAATACAATGGTCATTTATAAAATTTACCACATTGAAAATACCACTAATAGTTCAATGATATAGTTGAATATTAATATATTGAATTTAGATCACCTAAGATCCATTTGTTTCGTGAGTAGAATTGATTCCTTTCAAGGGGAAACTATTTTAAAAAATTTATGGATCTAGTGATTCATTTTTTTTAATACTACAAGTATA
The DNA here is from genome assembly GCA_963277665.1 of Viscum album. NCBI lineage: Eukaryota > Viridiplantae > Streptophyta > Magnoliopsida > Santalales > Viscaceae > Viscum > Viscum album. The sequence continues at coordinate 676,861,154 of OY728128.1, read as the reverse complement.
ATATATTTAATCCTTATGGTAGGTTGAATGATGATGGATTTTAACATGGATGGGTACTAAAAAGGTGTTTTAGAGTTTTATATCAATATTTTTTGGATTGGTATATTTTTATTGATATTACATATGATGTAATATATGGTTAAGTTAATAACTTATTTACAAATGTGTTTCAGATGATATCCTAAATTGTTTTCAACATGAATCCAAATGTTATATTATTCTATGTGTTATAAGATAAAATGGCATAGGAATGATTTAGTACACCCAAAATCACACTCCCGAATCCCATGCTAAAAATATAAACATTGCATCTATGTATTTGATGTCGATGATGGTGACCCAATTTTAACCATGAAAATTATACAATATCAAAGGAAATATCCGATCACTTACATACATGGGGACATTTTTGGTTTAGTGTTTTAGATAATTTGGAAAAAATATTACATAAACAATAAGTATTCAATATCTCCAACAAATTTAATCACGATAGAAACCTTTATAGGAAATAAACAATTAATCATAATTCAATATAACATAGGAAATATGATATATAATATTGGTGAGATCACCTACATGATAAGGGTAAACATAAAGAATAACAATTGAATGTCATCAGTGAGCATAAGAAGAGAATACGGGTATTATGACATATTAAATTTTTAAAAGAAAAACATAAGAATATTTATACCTATCTATAAATAGACCATTAATTATGAAACCAAGAATAAATCATTATCAAGTGAAAGAGTCAAAAGAATCAATAATTTTCAGCCATGAGATTTAAATATTCATCAACATAGTCACTAAACCCCATTGAAATAAAGAATATTATTTGTATCCTTGAACATAATCTTCATATCCTATATTAAACTCATGTAAAAATCACATGGATCCTAGATAAATCAATTGTTTAAAACCTATGATGACTCTCTCATTCTTGCCTCTAAAGTCTTGGACCATTAAGAAATGCATTAGAGTCCAATCTGAGCACATCAATCATATAAGTTATATTGGGATCACCCAATGCTATATAGGAACAACCATTTAATAAGCTATTTCCAAATCACCCAATGCTAACCAGTAAAACCCATCAAATAAGATATATCAAGATCAACCATGATTTATAATGAGGCCCGACCCATCATATAAGTTTCATTAGGATCACCGATTAATCATATATAATATTCAATTATATTTAACTAATAAAACATTTTTAATCCTTTAGTTTTAAATGAAAACATTTATCAATGTTCTTTAACAGCCAAATTTACCCATGGAAAATAAATGGGTTTTATTAAAATATTATAATCCTTCCAAATAAATTAATACTATTTTATCAATAAAACATATCACCATTATAGTGCTAGTAACATCAAGGTCTATTGATTTTGATGAATGGAAATACTAAAAAATATCATTAAAACATTCTTGAGGTAAATAACCATTTCATATTAATTAACCACCAATTATTTTATCTCAGATGGGAAACATTTTTGAAAGATCACTTGGGAAATTTCATGGGGAAAATATCATTTCTATTTTTAAAAATGATTATTTAACATATAAAATATTCTATGAAATATAATAATTTTTTTTATAAAATTAAACCTTTGAATCATAAAAATTAATCTTTATATCAGTGAGTGGTCATGACCAGAAAAATCTTTGTTCAAGATGAGTATATTAAAAAAGTTTCGATTCACATTTTAAGTAAATTTAAAAAACATCATTGATTAGAAAATGATAGAGACATTAATACTAATTTTTTTTGAAATATAATTATTTGTAAAAATTACATTAATCAATCAATTTATAAAATTTTTAAAATTATTTTTTGATATAGGTTTTTGGAGTAAAATATATTATTTACTGAAGAGAGAAGTGAATTTGGATTTTCATAAAAAAAATTTCTCAATAATTTTATATTACAAGTAGAGGAAAATGATATTATTACCTAAGATAATGATGAATAAATAGAGGATGATAAAATGTAATGTTTTTACTATAAAATTATCCTTTAATTTTGTTCAATGAAAATTCAATCATATACAATCTCGATTAAAATGTTATTGAAACAAAAACCTCTTTACACATTGGTATCTATTGATTCGTATTGTCATGACCTATCCCCTAAGGCCCATGCCGCGACTACCCTAATCCCTCTTACCAAATGTCAGGAATGGCGACTAGCACCGAAGGTATTATCATTCATGTCAGTGGCATTTTCTAAGTACTTTTATACACACACACTCACAATCCCATCCGAAAAAAATAAAAATAAAAATATTCATACCACTAATTATATCATTGAGAGTATATAGTACAATTTTAATGTAAATGGGGAAATAATACAAGCCAAAAATAATACAATATGTAAACAAAAGGGGTAAAAATGTATCTATAAACTCGTCCGTTGAAAACCCTTCTAAATGGTTAGGTGAAGAGTAGATACCAGATGATGTAGGAGTACACCTCGCCTGTCCGATCTCCCTAAGAACCTCCTAGTACTTGACCACAAAGGTCTCTATAAAAGTGTTGTTCATCTTCACAAGACACGACATGTGCGGGTGTAACCCGTGAAGGAGTGAGTAACAAAATAACTAGTAGGGACCCCAAACCACAATGAAATGACCACAAAGAAAAGTAGCAAAAGGTAATAGAAAAATCACACATCTATAATAAAATGTAATGAAATTAAGACTAACATTCATAAGGCATAAAGACCTATACTGTTGAGGGACTGATCCCTGATGAGTCAATGAGGACTATCAGGCCACTGAGGTTTGTTCATCTGTTAGGCCCCCTGAAGACCACATGTAGTAACCGGGGTCTTCCCACCCACTACAATATGATATTTTGTTGGGCCAATGAGTTATTCGTCTCTATTGAGACACTAAGGTCCCCTTATCTTCCAAGCCACTGAGGTCTGCTCTCCACCTCCTTCTCATCAAATCCAGCCACAAGATTTCTATTCATATCATGCATGATTTTGGGAGAATCTACTCATTAATCCATAATTCTTATCTCAACCTCCCCTAAAAATAACTAGGTCTGTTCCAAAAGTACCTCCTAGTTTCAAGGGTCTCAAAGCTACTAATGGATCATCAATCTGAGGAACAGTTGGTAAGTGAATCATGTTTTACTGAAAAAAGGCCGGTTGGGTCCTGGATCGCTCCGATCCAATTAGACTGAACCAATCCGACCTAGTTCTAATGACCCTACCCAACCCATATTGACATTTCCCATGAACCAGATCCATTGGGCCTATCGGACCAGGCCCATTGGGCTATGGGTCTAGCCCACAAGGCGTCTTGGTGGCCTGGTTTTCCTAAGGCCCGACCGACACTAGTGGGTAGGTCTCTACCTAGCCTAGCCACCCAATGGCCTGAATTCTCTTAGGCCAGCCCACATTGGCAGTCCATTTTGGTCTAGCCCATAATTAGAAGTTACGGCATTCGCCCTGCATCTTACCGTCGGCCTCCTCCACCACAGGCTATCCCGCAGACCGCATCCCACACTAACTTGCATCCTTACCATGGATCTCCCTACCTAACTTGGATCCCTTCTTGCCCCATGGTTCTGTACCACCATGGATTACAGGACGTAGGCTCCCTTCCTAACATGGTGCCTTGCATGCACTATAGTTCTGCACTATCGAGGCCTCCTCAGCTAAAACATGTATCACCTCCTGTATGCGGTCGCTGCCATGTGCTGCCTCCTACTGGTGGACTCGATCCAACTCTTGAAACGGCTGTCGCGACTTCCACTACTATCGACCTTCAAACTATTGGCCCTCCTGGCCGCAACCTTCTGTCAGCCCTAGTGCGGTCTTTCTTGGACTACAATATCCATTATTTCATGAAGAATATAAGAAAAGGAGTGGATAAGGGGAATAAAAAAGAAACCCAATAAGGGTAGACCATGACCATTGTTCATGACGGCTTGATTCATTCTAACTTTGAGTTTAATGAAGGATGAACAAAATGTGAATCCAAATTCCCATAACCCCCTGCCAGAATAATCCCAAATCTCACAAGAAAAAATGACCCATAGATCATGTTATTATTATTTTTATCTGTGTACATTGTTTAGAATGAAAGAATGGGGAATCCAATTCATAATGAACAAACCCCATTCCTCGATGGTGGATCATTCGTTGATGAAGATCTCACCACTGTTGTTCATCATTTATCAATCCATCATTGGCTGTTGTCCGTCGATCATCTCTCATCAATGCGATTCATCCAATGGTTTGGAGTTGTCCCAGATTGTGACAATGATTCATCTTCGGTATAACTATTAAATTGAGAAAATGAGTTTTAGAATTTCAGTTACGCTTCTTTACATAATTGTTATGAAGTTTGAATTATGAAATAGTGGTTTGGTTATGCTCTAGTAATAGCATAATTATGTTGCAATAGTGTTCGGAATTGTTATAAAATAAACTAAAAGTTTATTTTTTTCATTAAGAAAATTATTTTAATATATTTTCTTAATAATTCAGAAAATTAACTTTTTCCCTCAACCCACATGGATTTAGGTTAAGTTCTCTTTTAAGTAATTATGTCCTTTCGGATGCAATGACGCCCTCATATTTTTAATCCAGGAACCTGTTTAGTAGTTTCCAATCCATCATGTGCACTATTTTAAATTTTTTTTAATAAAGGTCCAACCCTTATTTCGGGCTCAGTGGGCCTCAGAATCAAGTGTCGTCTGAGGGCCTAATCTCAAAATAATCCCATATAATTTCAAAATACATAGAATTTATAGGACATTACATTACCCCCAAATTTAGGGATTTATATACTCATAAGAAAAAATAATGGCTATATAAACAAAATGTGGTTCTGTGCTCAGATCTGAGCTTCTCAATATAATGTGATCTCTTAGAGATTTCCATACTGCCACTGAACATGCACTAAAGGAAGCTACCATCCACAAAAAACTTTACCTTTTCGATCCACAATCTCTATCGAGAACTCTTAAAATACCACATCATGATCAATATCCAACTCAATCCCAATCGATTATGTGTGATGGATCTTGCATGTACCTAGTCAACTGCGATACATTGAAGAAATTATGCACTCGATGCATCTGTGGGAGGAGACCAAGGTGCTATACCTCTACACCATCTCTGCATTGAATCTTAAAAGGGATGATGAGTCATGGAGAAAAAATTCTACCCCAGGAAAACGTATTCAATATCAGTCAAGGTGACACTATAAGGGCATCCATCACATGATAGAAGAATATTTATTGCTACTCATTATTGTCCTCATCCACTCCTAGATGATCTACACCTTCTCAGTGGTATCCCGTAACAAGTATAGACCCCTGAGTGCTGACTCCTTGGGGTCTATCTAGCAAAATGGTGACCAAATTGGTCACCCATACAACACCTCAAACGTTTCCATTCCAATGGTAGAGTGGTGGCTATTTTTATACATGAACTCCCTCAGTGGTAAGTGTCCCTCCAAAATTTCCCCAAAGTCCAAGATATAGGCATGGATCATGTCCTACAAATCAAACATAGTCCTATCTATTTGACCGTCTTTCTATGGGTGGAAATTTGTGCTAAAGGGATTCAAAGTCCCAAACACCTCCTTCAACCCCTTCTAATACTGATATGTAAAGTGTGTGTTTCGATCCAAGACCATCGTCGATGGTTCTCCATGGAGTCGAACTATCTCTTGCATGTAGAGGAATCCAAATCTATGTAATGAACCCTACTCCCCGATGGGTAAGAAGGGGGAGACATGGTGAGTCAGTAAACAGTAACCTAGATTGTATCTTGCCCCCTAGATTTTTGAGGTAAACCCATCACGATTTCCATCGAGATACCATCCCATTTCCACTCTGTAACCATATGTACCACCAAATATTAGGTGTGTAAATCCCATATAACCTCCACACGTGATGCCACCAGTACAATAGTGTCCCCTATGAAAAGGATGACATTATCCCCTCCTATAGAAAATCCATTAAGAGATTTCCCTAATGACTACTGAGCACGTTGGGCCTCATAGTCAACATCCACCAGTTGTGCCTCCCTAACTCACTGTAATAGTAGGGGATTGAAAACAATCAACATTAGATAATCTTCCCCATCACCATCCATGAAGGATATCAACATTATATCTAACTATTATATTTCCTCACATAGAAAATGTAAAACTAATCTCATGCTGAGTACGTCCACCACCAAGTTCTCTTACCTTGGAGTGTAGATAATCTCAATGTCATTTTCCTGGAAAAAATCTAGCCACCGCCACTGCTCGAATTTCAGGTCCTTTTGGAATAAGATATACCTGAGAATTTTTTGTTTTGAGTAGATCGTAAATCATTCTCCCATCAAGTAGTGGTACCACATCTTAAGGGAAAAGTCCACTGTTTCTAGATCTAGGTCATGGGTCACAAAGTTTTTTATGGGATGAATCAACTATCATGAATCGTAGGCGATCACTAATTTATGCTATATCAGGATGCAACCCAGTCTGGTCCTTGATGCATTGCAAAACACTACATACCCAATGACCTCCTCTGGTCGTCCCAAGATGAAGGCACTCATATGTCTCTGCCTCTGCTCCTAAAAACTATTCTGGAACCTCTCTGACTACATGAAGGGTTTCCCAACCCTATAAGCTGATAGGGGTATTGCTACCCTAAAAAATTCAAAGACAATCCACCAATAGTATCCTACCAAAACCAAAAAATTTGCTCCTCAGTCACACTCCTTGGTGGCTTCCAAGCAAGAAAATCCTCTTTCATTGTTGGATCCACTAAAACTCAATCCTCTGAAATGTCATGTCCCTGAATGTGGACCTCCCATATCCAAAAATGACACTATAAGAGCCTCCTATAATTATAGTGCTCCATATTTGTATCTTGGACTATCCACAGGTGTGTATAGTTCTCCTCCTTATACAGGGAGTAAACTAGGATGTCATCAATGAATACCAAGATGAAATGATCAAAGTAGGATGGGTGATCCCATTAATGAGTCCCATTAACACTTCTGGGGCATTGGTCATGCCGAAAGGCATAAAAAAACTCATAGTGTCCATACCGATATTTGAAGGTTTCCTTCGGTACATCCTCATCATGTACACCATGATGATGATAAACAAATCTAAGGTCTATCTTCAATAACCATCTTGATCCCTTCAGCGGATCGAAGAGGTCATTAATCCATAGTATTGGATACTATTTTTTCACAATCACCCGGTTTAGGCATCGAAAGACCCCACACAACCTCAATCTCACATATTACTTTTTTAAAAGAATATTTCGACTTCCCATAGGGAAACACTAGGTATCAAGAAATCATTCACCTACAAATCCTTGAGCTATATCCTCAACTCACGATGCTCTACAGGAGCCCTATGATATGATGGTATTGATATCGGTGCCATCCTAGGGTACAGATCAATACAGAAATATAACTATCTGTGATGAGGTAATCCTGGAACATCCTTAGGAAAGGCATATTTGTACTTATACACCACTATGAGAAAAAGATGACTCAAATCCTCCACCACACCAATGGTGAGGCTAGACAACTGATGAGTGATCAGCTACACCCTCATTAGTTTACTCCCTCTTCCCTAGGGGTCTCATACTGTCGATCTAGAATCCAGTGGTTATCCCCTAAAATTCCTAGCCTACGTTGGACCCATGTGTCTACTGCCTTAAACTACTATATGAAGACTCCACCTCCTGGTGTTTATTGGTAGGTTTTTCTACTAATGCATGCTCTTTCAGAAATCACTCCACAACTAAGGATTGCTTCATCACCCCAGCCTGAGTAGGTATGTTAAATGATACCATGGATTCATTGATCTCCCGAAGTATTCCCTACTCAAAAGGTCGATCCCTAAAGAATAAGTCTTTCACTATGTATGTGGAGTATAGAGAATGATCATTGAATCTCTCTTTATACTCTGCCACTATCATGCTACTCTGATGTAGGTGTAGTATCTCCAATATACACACTGAGCGTATCGTCGCTGGAAAGTACTCCACTCTGAAGAGGCTCTAAAAGTATGTCCAGTTGAGGGTTTCCTCGTGTGTTCCTAGATCATAAAGCTCCCCCATCACCCAATAGAACACTATACAAGGATCACGACTAATATTGACATCTATTAAAGAGGTTTCCTCACTAGACAGAAGACATGGGTAACCACCTTGAGCCAATCCTCTACCATCTGGGGCCATCTGAACTACTATTCCCTATATTGATGCCTCATTTCTAGAGGTTCCATCCTCATGGTAACTCACTAGAATCCTCACTAGTTGTCTACTTGGTTGTATCCTAAATCTGATCAAGACGAACCACAATCAATAGGTTGTAGCTGATGATCTAACTTTGACTTATGAATGGACATGAAATAACTCTCAATTCCAATATGATGCATGCAATTAGTGTTTTTTTGTATCGAGTTGAAAAGTAGAATTCAGGGTCATAGTGTATGCATATGGGGACTACTGTACCAACAATATACTCCATAAGAATGAAAGTCCAACTTGAAGGATTCAACATTTTTGGCCCAAAACAAAGCCATCGACTCTCTGTCCTTATTGTAGAACCCGCCTCCTTTGATAAAAATTTGTCACGACCTACCCCCCCCAGGGCCCGTTCCATGACTACCCCAATCCTACCACCCAATGGGAGGGGGATAAAGAATACTGTCGAAGGCATTATCCTATAAGTTGGAGGCATTTTATGAGTACTTTTACACACATACTCACACACATACACACACTCTCTCTCACATCCCCATACTAGAAAGAATAAAATGAAAATGTGCATGGCACTAAGACAACCTCAAAGAGTATATAGTACATGTTGAAAGTAAATGTTGCCAGAATACATTCACAATAAGAGACAAGCAGTAAAAGATGGGAAAAAAGTATCTAGAAACCCCTCCTTAGAAAACCCTCCATGAAGGCTTCGTGAAGAAGTACCTTCTAGAAGATATAGGAGTATGCCTCTCCTATCCAATCTCACTCGACATCAACTGTTGTTGGATCCCAAAGGTCTCTCTCAATGCATCGATTGTCTAGAAAACACACGGCATGTGCGGGAAAAGCTCATGTAGTTATCTGTAACACAATACTTAGTAGGGACCCAAAACCAAAAAAAAATGGCCAAAAATAAAAGTACACATGAGGTAATGGACAACATATACATGTATAATCAAATGTATAGAAAGAATGATTATCATTCGTAGGGTTGAACATCTTGTACTACTGAGGGAGTCGTCCTCGATGAGTCACTCAGGTCTATCAGGCTACTGAGGTTCACATGTCTATCGGGCCACTAAGGTTTGTTTTCAATCATGGGGGTTTGGTGGGTCACAATGTTATACTCGCCTCTTAGGGAACTATGATTCACTCATCTTTCGGACCACTAAAGTTATCTCACCACTTCATTCTCATCATTTCCATCCACATGATTTCTGCTTGTAGATAGATTGATTCTTGGACAATCTACTCCATGATACATAATCCGTATCTCAACCACCAGAAAAACACACTTGGTGTATACCAAAAGAACTGCCTCATCACAAAAGTCCCAATACCGTAAAACGATCATCAATCAAACACACGATTTGGATGTTTTGCCACTTTTACAGAAAAGGGGCCAGTTGGGTCTAGGTCATGTCAGACAAAACCTACCCGAATTGACCCAACCTGAACTGACCCGACTTGTCCATCCCAACCAGACTTAATCAGGTCTGGGATGACTCGACCGGGTCGGTTTTTGGCTAACATGTCCTGGTTGGGTATGGGTCGACCCGTTCAGGCAGGCCCATAAGACTTGTTAGACCCTACCCACAGGGCCACGGGTCAGGATTCTAGGCCGCTTGGTCCTCCTCCTTTCTAGACTGCACTGGTGGGCAGGTTTATGTCCAACCAGGTCTCTTAGGGGCCCGGTTTTCCCCTAGCCAGGCCCACCAACATGGACCGGGTTGTTCCAGCCACAACGCTGCAGGAGCTGCGTCCATCCTGCATCAGACAAGCAGCTTGGTCGACAACCTCCCCTGAATGTGGTCCCATAGTCCACGTGCCACCACCTACCCACAGCTAGGCCATGGGTCTCCCGACCTAACTCGACGCCCTACTAATGTTGTGATTTTTCTCTTTTGCGGTTAGCTGGTTGTGGCCTCCTCATTTGCAGCGCTCCGCCTCCCGCAGGCAACCACTGCCATATACCACCATCGCCTGCTGGCGACCCTTTTCCACCTTCTGCGATGGACATTGTGGGTTCCATAGCTGGTGTTCCTTTCTTCCATTGTGGTCCTCCTAGCAATGACCTTCCATCATCACCACTATAGTCCTTCTTGGTCCACGGTTGCCATTACATCCTGAAGAATGAATGAAAAGTATTGGAAAAGAAGAATGTGAAATAAAAACATGTAGAATGGAAAATGACCTTTGTTCTTGTCAGTGTGATTCATCATTTCTATGAGTTTAAGAATGGAAAAAATGTGAATCCATCTTCCCATAACTCCCCACTAGAAAAATCAAAATACCCACAAGAATAAATGACCATCATATCAACCTTTTAGTGGGTTGATCGACATTCATTGTTTAGAAAGATAGAACAGGGAATCCAAACCACACATAACAAAACCCCTACATTGAGATTGGATCATTTTTTGATGAATATCTTAGTGTTTTCATTCTTCATTTCTGAAATTTTTTTGGTGGTCATTAGTCGATCATCACTCATCAACGCAATTCCACCAAAGGATTGGAGTGGCCTGGATTGTGCCAACTATCTATCCTTTGTATAACCATTATAAGAAGAAATTTCATTTCATCATTTCTATTATGCTGTGTAGTAGTGTCATTATGTTGCGTTGTCGGATTGTTGCACTGTTTCATTTATGAAATAGTGTTTTAGTTATACTTGTGTTACAACATTGCTACTTTGCAACGAGATTTGAATTTCAAATAAATAAAACAAAAATTTATTTTTTCCTTATGAATTGTCTTTTATTAAATTTTAATAAATTTTCCGAGAAATAAATTTTTCCCTCGACCCGTTCTGTTCGATGATATGTCCTCCCTTATGTAATGTCTCCATTTTGTATTCAACAGTACCCTTGGATTCTTAAAATGGGCACCGGTTTAAAAGTTTCAAAAATTGCTCACATTAGTCATTTTTAATAATAATAAATAAAATTCAAACACTTATTATGGCCTCATCAGGCCTCAAAATAATGTTTTGTCTGAGCACCTATTCTCAAACTAATCTCATATAATTTTAACAAAAAACTTCATTGAATTTTCGACACATTAGAATTATTCTAAATGAAAATAACAAAATAAAATGAAACATTATAGACCATTGATTTAAATATATTAATGATATAGTATATCAAAAATTGGTAGTAGATACCCATCAAAAAATAAGTGTATAACAAAACATATATGTAGAAGAAGGTAATTTGTGATTAATAACCCTTATAATGATCATAACATTGAATTGAAAAATAATCAGGGAATCAATTATGAATGTAAAATGTGAATAGACATAAATAAATTTTAAATACAAAATAAGATAAAAAAATTAATTACACACAAAACCATATAATTTCAAATAAATAGATGTGTTAATATTACTCAATGAAATGAAATTGTGTTATAAAATTATTTACCACTTTGTAAATTTCAAGTCAAATCCCCTGGAAATGAATAATTATAATTGAAAAATAAAAAACCCTGGGGTTCGAAGATTTCATGAAATTATATTTTAAATGGGTATAATATACATCGTATGAATCATAATTGGTTCATAACATTAAAATATGGCTCAATGATGGGAAATTGAGATGATGTCCATTACCTCGAATTTATAATTTCCATGTATTCCCATTAACTATTATATAATTGGATAATATTAATAATTTTATTTATATTAAACCTTTTAGATAATCAATAACATATAATTATATATTTTATTTTATTTTTTTAAAATCACATACTTAAATACTCATTCAGATAAGTCAACACTGTGTGTTTTGTGGATTTTTGGTTCATTATTTTGAAAATGATTCGGTGTGTTGACTGAGGTAAATGAAGTCATTTTAAAATAAAATCCGGAATAATAATCATGTTAAATTTTAATTTTTAAAAATAAATTATACTTTTAAAATCATACATGAATAGTTTTAATAAATAATGGACCACATTAAAAACTTGGAGATGGTAGGGCATACGTTCGCAGGAGCAATGATTCTAATTTTCAATGATCTTTATATAGAAATAGAAAGTTTTGTTTTATCGTTACATAATTATCATTATATTAAAAATATTTTATTAATTCCTCAATAAATTTATATAAATTTATTTTCCATGTGGTTTTTTGGATGGAAAAATAATCACAACGCTTGGTAGAGGTTGTAGTCCACACAAACAGATGAATGACATTTTCATTTTATAGTGAAAAGAATTTTATGAAGGAAAATGATATTTTATCTTTTATTAAAATTAAATATGAAATTAAAAACATAATTATTTCATATATATCACATATATTCATTAAAATTTTACATTTTTTCTTCCATGTATAGTGTTATTTAAAAAGGAATCACATTGCAACGCAAGGATACAATTCATCGTACACAATAGAGACATTACCAGATCCAACACAGATTGGAAAGTAAGAACATATATATGATAAAAAATATATATTTTTTTTATAATTATTTTAAAAATATAATATGTATTTTTTAAATCCATCATTATTACCCGCCATAAGAGTAGATGATGGAAAATTAATTAAAGTGGTTCGAGAGGTGGGAGTCCTCTGTTCATAAGAATGATAGTTTCATTTCCCATTTGATGGAAGAGGATATGTATTTTGGTAATTAAATTAATTAAATGAAATCTATTTATTTTGGAGATTATTTTATGATTTTTTCCTAGTCATTAAATAATATTTAAATGATGTGGATAGAGAAATAACATAATAATGATTGTTTATGCATGATGTCGCCTCTTTGGACAACCACATTTGGTTAGAAACAAAAGCATTAATATGATAGATTTATGAACAAAATAGGTGATATAGGCCATATGAATGGATATAAGGATGGTTTTTAGGTATTTATTGGTTGATATAGAGGGATTTTATAGTGTTATGAGAAGAGAAGAGGGGTAGATTTTTATATGTTAGATGAGTGGTTATTTTTATTTTTTTAAAAGAATAAGGTGTATCAATGTTTGTCTCATATCAAATTGATCAAAAATGGATCATTAATTAAGGGTGTAAATATTATTATTAATATATATAAATAAAATATATTTTAGATTGTTTTTATTTAATTTTATCCCTTATCTTCTTAGTATAACCATCAGTAAACCTATTTTCACCTAAATCGTAGTGATTTTTATAACAATTTTCACTATTAATTATTAAGAACAAATTATGTTAACCATACTATATAACAATGATTATTATTATTCTAATCGAGGAATAAATTTTTCTAAAATAAATTCTTATAATTATAAATTTTAAATTGAAAAATTAATCCCGAATATGCTGCGAAAATGTAGTTTTTTATGAAATGAATTTTTTTAAGCATTACATAATTTTATGTAAACAATATGAACAGTAATAATTGTTTTTTGAATTAAAATTAATATTAAATAATATATATATATATATTTCATTTATGTTATTCTTCATTATAGTATGTTTTTAATTAATTAAATTTGAGAGACATTAGGCAATTTGAAACAGTTTAGATAAAAATCCATTATTTAACTCAAAAAATATTATAACAAAATATTCTATAAGTATGATAAAATGTAATTAATGGGATTAAATATATATAAATAATACTTATTTTACTTTAAATAAAATTATATTCTTAATGGGATAATTAAATTATATAATTTTCTAGAATGATTTGAATATTTAAAAAATTCATTATTTTTCAATATTCACTGAAAAATCAATACATTCAAAAATTCTGAAAATTTTACCCTATTTAAATTATGATAAATTTATTTAAAAATTGAATTTCATTTAATCAATTAATTTATCTAAATTTTTTAAAAATTAGTATAATATATTCTTACTAATAGAACGAATAATATCTTTTGATGAAAAAATATTTTTGATAAATAATTTTTTTTTGGAATTATGTATGTTTTCATACAAGGATTTTATCTGTAATTTTACATTGAGTTTGAAATAAATAAATATATTTCAAAAATTAGTTAATTATGTTAAAAAATTATAATTTAATAACCTATATATAATAGTCACATTGAAAACAAAATTATTTCATGGTTTGTTTAGGGTATGTGTTGCATGTATTTTATGATATCGATCATATATTCCTTTTTATAAATCTCCAGCTATAACATTATCCCCTTTTAGAATAATTTATGTCCTTAGAATTTTAAATGTACCTCAATAAATATTTTTTTACAATTAAAATACCTTTATTAGTGTCCCATATTGTAGAATGGTTTAATATAACATAATCTTGATAATCTAGAAATAAATTACAGAGTTCATCAGAAATAACACATTCATGGTCTTCAAATTCGATAAAATTGGTTATAAGTGAATATTTGTACATGGAAGAAAAGATTAACAGTAAAATAATGATGGAGAGAGATACATATTATTTATCAAAAGAATGTGAATGATTGTGAGAAAGTAAACATAAATTAAACTATAAACTTAAGAGATGTGAAAAGGCCATTATTTCATTGTAAATGAACATAATGTGAAAAAAAAATCATTTTCAATATCCTTTTCCAAGGGTTGAGGAATAATTTTCTATCAAGTATATGAAAATAAAGAAATATAATTACTTCATAAGTCTAAATCCTTCTATAATTAATTTCCACCATATTATCATCAATTGATTTAAACAATGAGTATTATAGAAAAAATTTTCAAGCCTGAGGCACTGAAATCATCTTATAATATATGAAATATTTATAAAACGAATAATCATGCTATTACACCAGTATTTTGAAGTTTTTCCACACCAAAATTATTATCATGTGGAAAATTAATTTTCAAAATAAATAAACCTTCATATGATAAATTTATAGATTAATCTCTAATATTCACCAATAGTACCAACAATTCAAAGTAAATAAGTCAATAAATAAATAACTCTTCATCTAAAATAATATCAATAACATCATTTGTAAATATTTTTTATCCTAAAAGGTAAACACGTATCTTTAAGATTATATTCCCAAAAATACTGTAAACTTCTTTTCAAATTACATTATTCACCGAGTCACTGAATCTATTTTGCAATCCAATTTTTACATATATGATATAAAATGTGTTCCCATAAATCACTCAATATACATTTTAATTTAAAAGGTAAAGGATATAAATTCCAAAAAAAATCCCAAAAAAATTAGATCATAAATAATGTTAAACCAAATCATTACATATACTTCACCCTAATAAAAATCCTCCAAAACTATTGTTGATCACTTTAAGATCTCATCGTTTAATCTCACTAAATGGGTGTTTAAGTCATTAGAAATATAATCAACCATAATATAATAAACTCACAACTATGTCCATATATCATACTCCAACCTCTCATGAAAATATCTTAATATACAAATTTATCTTAAGCTATCTTTAATACCAACAATAACAACCCAAAAACCACACTAGTGGATCTATTTATAAAATCATACACAATACATTTCATTTTTTGATAATGATGAATGTGAACTAATTTTTACCATAAAAAACATAAAATATCAAATGAATTATTGGATCACATAGATACCCAAGGATCCCTTAGCTTTTCATTTATAAATTTAGGGTAAATAATCATGTAAAAAATGCCCATGAATTCATGGGATTATTTTTTCCACTATATCAAGATAGTCATTTTCATATTATTTATTTAACATCTCCATTAAACTTAATCAGGTTTGAAAACTTTCTTGAATAAATACATTTACTCCCCATTATTTATAAAATGTATAATATGAAACATACTAAGGGCGATATAAAATTATCAGTAAGTGTACACATAAGAATTAATAAATTAATTTTATTATTGAGAATAACATTATTACGTAATGTCCTTGATTTTTAAAATGATATTTGTTTCTTGAATAAATGTGTGTTTTATATAATATAATATTATACATGTAAAAAATAACGAGAATATATCGAAATATTATCTCATTAACAATGATCATTACGTTCATTAGCTATAAAACCAATTAAAATTCCAAAAAATATAATTGGACCTAAAATACGATATAGAATATCTAAAATGGGTATGTATGGATTTAACAAATTAACTAGAATCATATCCCCACTTAAAACTAAAGATAAATAAAAAAATATATTATTAAGCTAATCAATAACTTAATGAATGAAAATATAACCTTAAATTGAAATTTTTAGTTATTTTTAGGGAAAGAATGAAGTTTGATTTATAGGGAATGAAGGGAAATGCGACTTTTGAGATCTGACCGTTACATGACCATTGGTCAAATATGATTGTTGGTCAATAGAGAAATTGTTCAATATGACCATTGGAAAACATACCCATGGATGATAGTATTAAAATTAAAATTATTGTTTATATGTAGTAAAAATGGGTAATTGGTACGTAAAGAAGATTCAATGTCCTCAACTAGTACAGTTGTGTTGTTGGAAGCCCATTTGTCCGGTCAAGGGAGGGATGTATTATCACTAGGGTTCACCCTTGACCACGCCCAATACTAAATTCAACATGGGATTCTTGAATGAAATATCATATGGTCGAAGTTTAAATTTGTGTAGATTACCACTCAGTCGATGTTAGTTGATCCACTCCATGAAACCACCACCACCACACAACTTACCCTTAGGGAATATGTGGGTGTAATAATGTATTACACGTATTTACCTTAATAACCTATAGATTATATTCCTTAATATAAATAAAATTTTTCCTCCAAAAATTCATCTTAATTTTTTTCATCCATATAATATATGTTCAATTAAGATAAATTTGATAATTTCATTTTCGGATGCAGATAAAACATAATTCCATTTTTTTGGAAAATATTTACACATTTGTAATAAACTCAAGTATTATGAGTAATATTTTTTTAAGAAAAATATTTTTTAATAAACAATCATCTAAATATAAATGACTAAAAAAATTATAGTTGATTTGTGATGTTTTTATAAGTAATTGAAATTTGATAGTTCCTTAAAAACTAAATTTTTATAAATAAATACAGATTTACATATCTAAAAGTAAGAATTATCATATTTAGAGACTATTTATAAAAAAAATTAAATAATATTTCTATTAATAACATCAAAATGAGGTATGTTGGAATTTATGAGAATTTTATAAAATACATTAATATTTTGTGAAGAGTAAAAATATAGTTTTGGATATTCTATTTATTTTATGTTGTCATATTTTTTCATAATGATGTAATAGTTATTTAAACACAATCCATGAAGTAAAAAATTTTATTTGGATAATATTTTCTATTTTATTATATTTTAATCAATTTTTAAAACTATAATTTAATTTTCAGAGTATAAAAAGGGAATTGTTTTTATAAATATTACTTTATAGAAAAAATTATTTCCCATGCCATGAGGAGTATAAAAAATGGTGTTCAGTTCGGTTTTTTTAAAATATTATAATATTTGAACCAAATATCTAAAACCATGATAAAAACCATGGCTAAGCCAATGGTTTTTCATTTTCCACTATCTATTTTCCCAAGACATATTTAGAAATTATTAAAAAATTCATCCACTTTTCCTATAAATACCCACCCATTTCACCATTCCTCTTGACTCCCAAACCATAATCCATGAGGTTATGGTGATTTTTATTACCTAGGACTCCCCCACAATTTCCTCAATCTAGAAAGGTTCCAATCCTCAAGGCATAGGGTTAACGCTTCATGGTAAGCAAAATTCTCACTTTTCTACTACCTTAAAGTTCCATTTTCTTGTTCCATGTCTACTAATTTCAAAAAAATATATATTTTCCCCTTTTTATTAACTAATAACTATAATTATAATATTTTTCAGTGGGATACTCTTAACCCTCTCATTTTTCCCTTTTCAATAACCTTTTTTACCCGTCATGCTGCTGAGTTTACATATTAAGTTTCTCTAATTTATATTAGAAAGTACATTTTCCCATTTATTTTTATACCCAAACCTCTTTTCTTTTTTATGTTTATTAAAAAATTTATAAATTATTTTTTTATTTTGGTATTTAAATATTTTAATATCAAATTTAATTTTATGGGTTAAAAATTACATAATGGTCAAGTCTTTAAACTCTTTTATATGCGTTGATTTTTTATAATAAAATCACTATTTATTATACATGTGTTATTAATGAAATTATTTATTATGATCTATATGGATCACATGAAATTAAACCAAAAAAATTATATACCCTGATTGTACCCCAATGCATTTGGTAAAGAATTTAATCTCTGTAAAAGATATTTTTTACAATACCTTAGTGAATAAGCTTGGTAATTTTCATTTTGACACATTGTTGATAAACTATTCATATATTACTATGAATTTAAAATTAAATTGTGGTATCCACATTTCCATGTTATTATTAATGCCCTTATTATTATGATATTCTAATTTTTCATGCCTTATTTTTATGTCTCGTGTTCTTTTTTTATATCCTGTGATAACTTTTTTTATAAACCTCTTTATTATTCTCTTAATTGGATTCACGATTAACCTTATCCTTTTATGTATGTCCTAGGATATGATATGTTATAAATGTAACATAGGTTTAACTATGAATATGCATTTTTTGTGTATTTAGATGAATTAGTTATGTATTCGTGTATTAGGTAACTTATTTCCTCGAAGATAAATATTAAATGATTCTCTATTTGTACCATGTAATGAAAATATATGCAATAAGAAGATGGGATTAATTAGTTGGTATCAAATAGAGATTGAAATATTTTTGGAAATTAGGGCTTGAAAACATTAGGATGAAATTTGGTGATATGTCTAGATATAGAAAAACGTCAAGATATTTTTGGAAATTGTTATGAGTGTTTCTCTAAAAAAATAGATCCTTATATAGATACTAAAAGTGGATATAGATTTAGAACATATGTACCTACGTGTAGCACTAAAAAACAAAAAATTAAGCTAGACTCGAACAAAAACTAGTGCATGAAAATATTCTTTTCCATAAACTAGGTTTTACAATCTCATGGGATATATTTAGTTAATAAGAATCTTTTTATAAACCTTTATATTGGATATAAATAAAATTAAATGTTTTTAGAAGAGTCTAATAATATATTTAATCATGATAATTTAATAAATATGATCTCTTTCTAATTACGATCTTCATAAAAATGACATGTTTCTCACTAAGGATTTCATCTTTTAGAAAAAATGGTTTGAAATAGAAGGAACCACAACAATGATCAGTACAATGGATGATGCACTGATGAAATTCAGATGAATTATATAATAGAAAACATCATGAAGACGATTAATCCACTAACTCATATTATGAACAATAACATGAATCATGTTGAGTTACCAGATTCTCTTTAAAGGTAACATCATTCTAGTGACTCCTTCATGTGTCTACGACCACCTTATGTTAGTGGATCTACCAACCCCATGATTTTTGAACAATGTAAATTCTCTACAAAAAATATATTTTTATTAATCTTTTTTTCATATTAATATAATGTGCCCAAGGTAGTTTACCACATAAAAGGAGAAGTTGATTAGTGGTGGAAAATGATTATAAAACATAATCCTAGAAGTGTGGTTGATGCTGTTGAGTGGGAAGAGTTCAAGTAAATATTTTTCAATAAATACCCTCTAATTGATGTGAATGAAAATGGATTAGGAATTACTAGAGTTTAAATATACTGAAAATTAATCAGTGGGAAGCGATTATATGAACTTTACAATATATTCTCGATACACCTATCGTATTACATTGCATCCTAAGCGAATGATGATAGATTATTTGGTGGAGTGATACCCCATATATAGAATAATCTAGAAAATTGAGACTTTAAAATAATTGAGGATATGGTTGATAGTACTATAAAGGTTGAATTGGAGTTTGTAAAGATGTCGGGACCATATAGATTGAATGAAAATAAGATAGAAATGGATCCATAGTAAGGGTATATTTCTATCATGGGAGTGTATGAGTGAATGTTCAATATTCATGGTACACCAATTGTCAGATTAAGTGTTTAGGTAACTTCTTTTTTGTGAGTATAATGTTATTAAAATTCAAAAGAGAATAGAATATGTCTCTAAATTTTTTTGTGTGGTTAATCCTTAACTTCTTAGCACTACCAATAAAATAATGATGGTGTAGGCCTAGCCGTAAGTTCAATTATTTAAGATTGGACATCTTGGGACCTTTTCTAATCGATGTCTAAATCATAATATAATATAGGGAAACCATAACCATCATCAATATAGTATAATATATCATTTTATATAATTTTATATCATGATGGATGAAGTGGAGTCTCTGAATGATGTGGGGGGAGGAACACTCATTATTCTATCCAAGATAGAAAGTACATTACCTGATTCTAGTTCAATTCATTTCCTTATGTCATCCACCTTTGAAAATAATATATAATCAATATCTAAACTTCTATAAGAATATTTATCTATCAATACACATGGAGATATTATCCTAGTATTAATAGGGTATTGAAACTCTAGTATTAACCTTGTCCAGTACAACCTCATCTCAAATCTAGTATTCAATCACATGGTGTAATTTAAAACTATTCAATGGATATACTGGAACTCAATGTGTAATTCTAAAATAAATGGTAGATGCAAGGATATTTCAATAGTTTTGAATGAAAAACCTATTATCATTCTCAAAGGAGGGAAATATTACATCGAGATATTCTATAACCAGCTCACATAACCTAGTTTATGGAGAATATTTGTGAAGATGGAGAATTAAATAAAATTTAAAGATAGATAATATCCATATCATTTTTTAATACATTAAGGTATTTACTAAATAGTTACTTGGACATCCTCCAAAAAGATAGGTAGAATTATAAATTGAACTCCTTCCTGGATCCATGTCCATTTTGAAGACCCCATATAGAGTGGTAGATATGGAGATATAGGAATTGAATAAAAAAATTCAAGACCATCAGGATATTTAATTTATCCAACCAAGTGTGTCTCATTAGGGAGAAAATTTTCTCTTTGTGAAGAGGATGGATGGATCATTGTGGATATGCATTGAATATAGTGAATTTATTGAGATCACAATACAGAAAAGGTACCCTCTCCCAAGGGTTGATGATTTATTTGACCAGTTTCATGTGGATCTATTCTTCTCTAAGATTTTCCAGTGTTATGGGTACCATCATTTGAGGGAGACGAAATACGATATTCATAAGGATTCCTTTCAAAAAATATATAGTTATTAGGAGTTTTTTTATTCCCTTTGGATTGACTAATGATCCTTCAATATTTATGGATATTATTAATTGAGTATTCAAGGATTACCAAGATAAATTCTTTGTAGTTTTTAATGATGATTCTCAGATATACTAAAATAGTGATGAGGAGCATGATGGTAATATTTGGGATATATTGGGGACACTAAGGAAGGATATTATTTTTTAAAAATTCTATAAATATGAATTCTGGTTTCAACATGTTTAATTATTGGGGAACATTATAACAAATGAAGAATCTTTGTTGAACATGTTCAAAAAAAGGCTATATAGAAGTGTCCTCATCCTATGATGGTAACTAATATTCATAAGATTTAGGGTTTAACAGGTTATTATAGGCCGTTTTTGGAAAATCTTAAATGAATTTCTAATCCACTATCCATGTTAACTCAAAAAGGTGATACATTCATCTGGAAAAAGGATTTTAGAGAATGTTTCCATGAACAATAAAAGAGATTGGTTATTTAATCTATGAAATATCTACCCTATATTAGAGAAGGATTCATTATATATAGTGATGAATCTTTGAATGTTATTGGGTGTGTCCTATTGATTAAAATAAGGTTACTAGTTTCACAACTTTAAAGTTAATGCCTGATGATGAGTATTATCCTACGCAGGACATGGATTTATTTATCGTAATTTTTTATTTGAAAATATATAGGCATTATATTTATGGGGTGAAATATGAAGTATAAAAAGACCATAATAGTATAAATATATTTTCACGCAAAATAAATTGAATACCAGACAAAGGATATGGTCAAAATTATTAAATACTATGAATTTTCTATTCATTATCACACATGAAGGGTAAACATAGTCCTTCATCCATTAATTAAGAAAAACCCTGTTGTGCCGGAAATTAAGAGGATTCAAGGAGATCCATTGATCAATGACCTGGTAAAACCGGATATTGAAATTATAAGGGAAGATACACCATCAAATCAATACCAAAGGATTTCTAAAAAATCATTACTTGAGAAGATCAAGTAAAACCAAAGACAATATCATGTTTTCACAAAATAAGATACTGGTTTTGAAGAATAGGATGTGTCTTGAGTTCAATATTATTCAAGAATATTTATTGAAATTTCATACTAGATTATGTGGGCCATTTATCCCAAAGATAAAAAATGAAATGTTTGATGAATCTCATAGATCCAGATTCCCAATACATCCAGGATGAACGAAAATGTGTATGTACCATTACAATCAATTTTAGTGGGATAATATGAGAAGTTGGATTTCTGTCTACACTCTAAGGTACTGGGTGTGTCAACAAGAGAAGGTGGGGTAAAAACTTCCTAATTTGTATTTCCACTAGTACCCATACTAAAATGAATGCGGAAGAGTATCACAATGGGCCTCTCCACTATTCTCCAAGTAAAAACTGAATGAAACAATGAGATATGGGATATTGTGGATCAACTAACCAAGACGTACCATTTCATCACTATTTGAGAAGATTTCTATCTTGAACACGTTTCCAAGATAGATGTAAATGAATTAGTAAATATCAATAGGGTGACACACCCTTTCATATTTAATCATGATCCAATGTTTACATATTAATTATAGAGATGATTTCAACATTCTCTAAATACAAAATTGAATTTTACTATGGAATATCAAAACCAAAATGATGGACCATCTGAAAGGATTATTTAGACAATCGAGGACATATTGAGAACATGCTTGATAGAATTTTCTAGTGTATGGGATCAAAACCTATTTTTAGTTGATTTATTATAAAATGGAAACTTCCACTGAAGTGTTCATATTTCAACATATGAACTCTATATGGGATGGTATGTAGAACTCATATATATTGTGATGAAGCTGGTAAAATAATGTTTCTTGGGCCTGATCATCTGTGAGAGATTATAGAAAGGTTTCACACTATCCAAAAACTTATAATGTATGATTATTATGGGAAGTATAGTTATGTCCACAACTTTCACAAGGACTTGGGGTTTGATGTTGGGGAAAATAATTTCCATATCATATCACCATGGAGTAGAGTCAGGAGATTTGGAAGGAAAGGGAATCATTCCCCAAGGTAAATTGGCACCTTGGAACTCCTTGATCATAGAGAACCTATGGAATATCATCTTTAAAATACACTAATGTTTTTGACATTCATGATTTATTCGGAATATATATCTTGACGTAGTACATACCCGATCCTTCACATGCACTAGATCTATATTTGGTATAACTAAATCATGACCTCTCATATGAGGAGTGTTTGGTGGAAATCCTGGATAATAGAGACAAGGTTCTACACAATATGAGTACCCACCACATCAAAGTGTTGTAGAAAAACCTTAAATTGGAATAATTATTATGGGATCCAGAGGAGTTAAAAAGACATAAGTACTCACACCTTTCCTCAATTTCAAAAATGATTTGAAATTTTGGTGATTAAATTTCCTGGAGGGGGAGAATGTAGCCACCAATACTTTTAAAAGATATTTGTTTCCTAAATAAATTATTGTTACATATTACATAACATTATACTCATAAAAAATAATAAAAAACCACAAAACATTATCACATTAATAATAATCATTACATTAGTCAGATATGAATCCAATTAAAATGAAAACCATTACAACTTGAAAAAAAAATAGAATATAAAAATGGGAATGTATAGATCACCCCAATCTAACAGAATTATTTCCCCTATTAAAAACTATATAGAAATGAAAAAAATGTTCTAAAATAAATCAAAATACTATGAAATGAAAATATGAATATTGGTAGAATGTTTTGGTGAATTATGAGCAAAATAATGAAGTGGTATTTATAGGGTATAATGGGAAATGTGACTTTGTGGATTCGACTATTATATAACAATTGTTCAAGTATGATTATTTTTCAATATGGATGTTGTGTAATATTAACATTGTAAACTATACCACTGGTTTATTATTTTACCATTATAGTTTGTGTTTATAAGTAGTAATGACACTGGATAATTAACAATTAATGAATAATTTATGTCCTCGACTAGTAGAGTAATATTTTATAAAGACTATTATTTAGAAATTGTGAGGTTTGAATCACCACTAAGGTTATCCTTAGATCATTCCAAATCCTCCCTTTAACAATTGATGCTTTCACAAAATCTCAAGAAAGAGAAGTTCAAATTAGTGGATGTTACGAGTCAGTCTATTCTAGCCAAACCACCCAATAAAACTACCATAATGACTCTTTGTACCATGAGAGAGTATACAATAGTAATATTGGGTTATGTGTCTTGACCATAGTTTCATAATGTGCAAATTCATTTATATAAATATAATTTTTTCTGTATTAAATAATCATAATAATTGTTTTTCCTAATAAAATATCTGTTTAATTGGGTTGAATTTGGTAATTTTATTTTTGGACATAAATAATAAATAATTTTATTTTATAATAAAATATATAAAATATTATAAAATATTTTAAAAAAAACCATTATCAATATATAAATGGTAAAATTATTTTATTGTGATAAACTCTCTGATAAAATAACAATAATATTAGAAATCATCACATCAAGATTTTTTATGGTTATGTTATGAGAATTTTCATAAATACATTAATTTTTAAAGGAGTTGGAAAAAATAGTTTTGGGTTTTCAGTATATATTATGACATCATATTTATGTTATAATATTTTCAAAAATAATTAAACACAATAAAATATATAAATAATTATATTTTATTAGTATTTTATATTTTAATATAATTCAATGATTTATTAAAACTATAATTGACTTTCCAATTTTTAAAAAGGACACATTTATTATTACAAGAATTACTTTGTGGAATAGTTACATTTCAGTGCCAAAAGATGTATTAAAAATGGATTTTTTGTGGATTAAAATATCATAAAAATTGACCCAAATATCCAAATACATAATAGAGAAGCATTGTTAAGATAGTTTTTTTCTGTTTCTACACCCATATTTTTTAAAGACCTATATTTGGAAATTGTATAAAAATTCCTCTATTTTTGAAATAAATACCCACACATTTCACTATTACTCTTCACTCCCAACACATCGACCAAAATGTTAGGGGATTATTCCTCCCAATTATTCCACATTGGGTGTCCTAAATCCCCTAATGTTCCAATCCTCAATACTTAGGAGTAACTCTTCATGGTAAGGTTAATAACCACTTATGTTTTCCATTATAGTTATCTTTTTCATCTGGTATAACTTATAATTAAAAAAATAAGTTATTTTTGCAACATTATATTATACCATTACTAGGATAAGAGTCTTTTATTACTGTTAGACCCATGTCCTCTCTCATTTGACAATTGTTTAAAACAATGTTTTATACATGTCTTGGTGTCGAATTTACATCTCAAACTTCTCTATTTTATATCAGAAATTATCATTTACATATTATTTGAATACTCAAAACTCTTTTATTTTTAATGGGTATTACAAGAGATGTCAATATGAAATTTTTATTTCTGGATTTCCATATATGAATCGCATTTTCATTTTCTTGTGTAAAAAAGTATATACTGATCAGGTATTTATACTCTTTTGTATGGCAAGATTTTTTATGAGAACCATGTTCTTTATTATCCATAGTTTATTAATAAAATTATATATTATGATCTATGTGGTTCATATGAAATTAATAAATTTTAATGGTGATCCATGATATCTGTACAACACATTGGGTAATGAATATAATATCTATAAATGACATGTTTACGATGACATGGTGAATAACCTGGGTAATTTTCATTTATGAAACCTCAATGATAAACCATTTTGGTATGATTATGAAAGTATTATTTAAATATTGTGGCCACATTTCCATGTTATGATTCATGTTCTCATTGTTATGATATTCTTATTTTTTTTCCTTTTTGTTATGCCTCAGTTTCATTTTCAAATGTCCCATGATCACATTCTATATATCCCACTTGCTTAATCCCTTATTGGTCTTCCTGATCACCCTTTTCCTTTGAAGTATGTCCCCAATATATGATATGTATTAAAAGTAAATTAGTATGAGTGCATGAAGATTTATATCGACATGATTTTAAATAATATTATATGTACGCATGTTTTATTTACCCTATATACAGGAAAATAAACATTAAAGTATCCTTTATTTGTACAATCTATTGAAAAGTTATGTAATACAAATGAAAAATTCTATAGATCATAAGGTTATGATGAAATAATAAAATTCTATAAGCATGTCAATATAATATTCAAACCCATCAATAGTTATATAATCAAACATTAAACATTGGGAAATTTATTTATCTAATGAAAGTGTGAAAATAATCAATTTTCATTTTCCATTGAATCTCAATATTAGTAAAAGGAATAATTAAATCCCATATTAATAAAAAATAAAAGATATTGGTATATTGAAACATCATATTCATAAACCATTTTAATCAGATGTGTGAAATAAATAGAGCCCATTTAAATCCTTTAGAGAAACCAACTGGTAACTCCCTCCTTGCCTCGAATGACAAAGTACACTACCCAATGCTTTGGTTTGATATAATGGAACACCCATCATTTAATCTATATCCACTTTACTCTATTTTATATGGGTACACCCATAATATAATCTATATAGATCTCATCTAGCACAATCTTGGATCACCAACCGTATAAGCTATATTAGGCTCACCCTAACCTATAATGGGGCTCTTCCCTTCAGATAAACATTAACAAGATCACATGTTTATCATATATTATCCCAATATACCATTTATTAATAGAAATTGAAAAGACATAAAATTTAAATCATAAAAATAATCACCGTTATTTCTTATCCAAATTAACCCATTTATAATAAATTGGTTCCATAAAAATTTCATAATATATCCAATGAAATAATAATTATGGTATTAATAGAGAATATCCCCAGTGATTTTTATGTAATATCATGGGGGTTTCCAATGTATCACAAGAAATAGCATTAATTATCATTAAAAATTTTCTTCTATTAAATAATACTTTCCATTGAGTTGCATCAGAGGATGTCATTATATATGGGAAATGATTTTTGAAATATCACATGGAATATTTATTGAACAAAATATACAATACATTTCTGAAATTCAACTTAAAAACAAACCATTCTATATAAAAATAAATAAAAAATGTTATAAAATAATATTTTATACATAAAAACTAATAATTAAAAAAATTTAGTTTTCATGAGGGAAAAAATTCAATTCATACAAATTATATTAAAATAATAGAAAATTTCCCATCTTCATTAAAAGAAGAATAGTGACTTGTTCAAAAACTGGAAGGAAGATTAATTTTAAAACATTTTTTTTGATCTATTTAAAGATAAAATTACATCAATGAATCATAGTAAATTATTATTTTTAAACTTTTATTTTATGAAATGATTTATAAGAAAAAATTTACAAAATAGAGAAATGATTCTGATTTTTATAAAATCATTCTCTGAATAAATTTAAATATCTAGTGTAAAATTACAATATCTCATGAAATATTCCAAAATAAATAGAAGTTTATAAAATTTCAAGGGATATAGAAAAGGATAAAATAATAACTTTCAATGCAAATTATTATATAATCAGTCCAGATCCAATTGAGACAGAAACATTAATATCTTACAACTTTGGTAAGATTGATCCATATGCCCCATGAAGAAAATCACATCAAATTAAAAACAAAATACCATAAATATAAATATATTCATGATATAATTTATAAAATATGCTTGGTAGATATAGCTCATAAAAGAAGTAGGGTTAAAACAAAACATTTATCACAATAGAGATAATATAAAATGATTAGCCCTTGTAATGATCATAACGATGAAGTGAAAAATTTTCATTGAATCAATTTTTTGAATAAAATTTAAATCCAAATAAATAAAGTGAAAAATAAAAATATGATAATCAAATTTCATTACACACATAGAATTAAAATATCAAATACATCATAGACGTAATATAACTAAATGAATGGATATTGAGATATAAAATTATTTACCACTTATAACATTATTTTCAAATCCCCATGGATAAAATAACTAAAATTTAAATTTAAAATACAATTATTGATTAATTAATAATGATATTACATGTAAAAGTGGCATTATAATGACCTTATAAGTGAAAATATGTGCATATCAATAATATAATCCTCAATTAAGTAAAATTGAGATTAATTACTTTACAACGACTATATAATTTACATGTATGTCCTTTAAATCTGGTATAATAAGATTATATCAATTATTTTATTTATTAGGAAACCATTAATGAATTGTGGTAGTATACTTAATTAAGTTAATTTATTAAATTTAATGACATATTTATATACTTATTCATCTAATTCCACATCTTGTGATTAGAGGAAATTCAGTTCAATGTTTTGAAACTGATTTGTTGTATTGATCAATGTAACACCCCATGATTTCATAGTATGTTATTTTATTTAAATTCAATAGCTTGCGCTACATGAAAACCATGTTCGAGTGCACCACGGCTCACCAAACAAGCCGTTCAAAAGTGGTAATGAATAGTATTAACTGGATTGTGAATTTTATATACTCCATATAATTTAAACTTATTAATTATGTTTTTCTCAAACTTATTATAAGAACCAATTCAATTTTTCAGATAAAAAATGTATTTTTTTAAAAAATCAATTTTATAACCTTTTAATGGAAATCCATTTTTAAATCCAATATTTGACCGTCTTACATATTAATTTTGACAAAATAAAATTCTTCTTTAGAATCGGGACATCAAAATTATTTTTGGATGAAATTTTTGTATTTTTCTTATAATATTCGTTTTTTAAGGAATAGTGAGAAATAATGTTTTTTAATTCAAAACTACCTTTTAATCTAATTTAATTATATGGTTAAATTATATTTTAAATTTGTTTGGAAGTGTAATTAGATTATATTTTTACCCATAATCCTATTTTTATCATTGGAATTAATTTCACTTTGAAATTACACATAAACAAAAGTCAATCTTTTGATAGTTATTGATTCTTAAAAACGTGCTATTTGTTTTGACAATGAGAATTAATTTTAAATTATATAATCTAACATATATGTTTTGAATTTGGTAAAATATGCAACATTTTTGAATTTAGAATATCAAATATATCTTAGGCTGAATTTTTGGTATGTTTCTAAAAAACTTCAATTTTGGATGAATAGTAAAACAACTATGTAGTAGTTAAAAATCCGAATTTTTCATTTAAATGATATTTTTTGATTCTGTGAAATTAATTTTGAAAATATGAGATACATGTTTGTTATTATTACGTAAAATTTGGTTCAATAAGATGAAAATAATTTCTGGATAATAGTAACTTTTGACTTTTTTTACCACGATTAATGGAAAATAGGGCAATTCTAGTTAAAAAGTATATTATAATAATTTAATATTACCATAACACTTATCCTAACCTTATTGGATGAGTCATGTATGATCATGGGAATATTAGGGTATATTGTGGGACCCCATAGAGCCACTTATGATTGATAATGACATTTTTATTTTAATTAACTTAAAGTGAAGACAAAAATTGCATTAACAAATATCTTTTAGTATATCAATATTTACATGGGGTTATATAAGTCATATTTTTGACTATAAATAATAATTGGAAATAAATAATTATTTCCAACATTATGGTATTTTTTTTAATTTTTGACATTAAATAAATTAAATTATTTATTACACAATAAGGATGTAGTACTTACCTCATTAATAAATGATTTAAATAAATATGATTATTAATATTAAAATTATATCCAAAACCTGTCCAATTCTGATTTTATGATTTTATTTCGACCATGATTCATCTTATCTTCGACTTTAATTAGTTTTGGAACTTTATAAACTGAGTATTACTATATTATAAAATAATAGTTTCACACATTCTTAAAGAGACCCTCCCCTCCCTTATAAAAGTACACCAGTTCTAACCCATTCCAAACACCTCTCAAGACCACTGGATCATCCAAACACAGACCAAATAATATTTCAATATCCCCCTATTCCTACTAGAATCCTTACTTTAGGCAGAAGGCACTTCAATATGTCCTTTTTGTTCAAACCAAAGGAAGTTACCCAAAATAAAGGTAATACTTTTTCTGAAATTATATTGTTTTATTTTACTTCTCCAACCACATTAAAATTTTTTTATTACTTTCTTTTATAACAACAGTAGTATCATCAATATACTAGGATGTTGTTATGAGATGGATTCAAACTACACTTACACACTCCTCCATCTAATGGGTGAAGAACATATTGTTTCTATGAATGGAAAACTAACGTATCACAAAATGATGATTGTTCGGTTATCTCCTACCACCTCTCATGAAGGCCATTGAGATGGAACTATATTTATATATAATATATATATTATGTTTATGTTTTTTTTTATTTTCAATTTATATCATTATTTTATGGTTTTCATTATGGGTGAAATGCAATAATTTCATTTGAGGAAGTGCAGACTACCACCCCCTCAAAATTATATGTCTCGTTAATGAATTATGTGGGACATATAAAGGATGGAGATAATGATATTATATATTATATTATTCTGTAATTATAATAAACCTATTTATCATTATGTTTTAATTAAATTAAAATACAAAATAGAAATTAAAGTAGCGTTCATGCGTACGTACGGCTTACCGTCTCCATGAACGATACATGTCATTTCTTGTGACCAAAAGTTTTGTACTGGTATAAATAGATATATATACTGGATATATAATATATATATGATATTTAAATCATTTATATCATTATGGAGATAATGTAATTTGGACCACATGGAAAAAATTTAATTATAACAAGTTTATTTTTGACTAATATTTTGAAAATTGATAAAATATCCAATATGAACTCAAATAATTAACTAATTGTAATAGCAAGGTAATTAGTGATATAAATGGAATAGTAAACATAGAAAATTTTCTTAATCATGTATAAATTATCTTAAGGTTATTATTCAGCAAGAAAAAAGAACATACACGACAAGTCGGACTTAAGGTATTGAGTTTCTTATCTCACTTTTAATTCCGTGAGATTTCCATTGTTCTCCACTTATTTATTGAATGTGGTGTATTGTGTATTGACATTTGATATATATTACCATTATTATATAAATATTCATGTTATTCTGTGATTCATTTTATGGTTATTTTCTTTTTTTCATACGACTCTATTGTTTAAAATGAAGTAAGGGTTTTTCATCTCACTATTATTCCAATGAGATTCATGCTATATTGGCCACTATTTTTTTGTGTGTGGAGTTTTCAGTTCCCCTGATTGTATTCTTTTTTTAATATACTGTAATATATTGGTATTTACATCTTCATTGTATGATACTTCTTTCATGGGGTGTATGTTTATTAAGTTACCAATTCGGCAAGGGAATTTCAAATTTCAATTTCCACTCATTGGGATTTACACATACTTCATTGATTATTTTACTCCATGATTATCTGTGGAAAAACTATTTATTATTTATGTAGTAATTTCCACTCCCCTTTATATGGATATAATTTTTATACACATAATCACTCCATTGATAAATTATCAACTCATCGATATGAACTTGATAAGAATAATTTTAACTCAATCTCCATATGTTGAGTTAAACATCCAATTCATTGGTGTTGTTTTTACAAAAATATGTGTGAATTTACTCTGATTTATTTACACTGAATATCCAATAATATTGAGTGTGTTTATATTTTTCACACATAATTATGTCATTTATTTTTCCTTAACCTAAGGATACAATCTTTTTTATGAGATTTCATCTCAATTTAGATTATATTGAGACTTATTTGTTGTTATACACCAATTCACGTTTATATGGTGCATATAATGTACTTTTACATAGTATATCATGAATCCCTTTATTCTCATGATATTATAATGTTCTGATTACCTCAATTATTTGTATTCTAGTGTCTCTCTTTTGGTTAGGAACTCTAACTAAAATATCATTTAAATTTTTTTAAGGATTTATTATTCTAAATATTTCTCATTAATTTCCATGTTTTAAAAATGGTATTAAGGATTAATTTATATGTACATTAATGTTTTAAAGTTAAAATTCCTTTTAAATGTTTTAAATTGTTATGGGTCACATTGATTCGAAAATCTATTTTAAATGGATTCTTGACAAATAGTGTGGCTTTTAAATGTCTTCAAGAAAAGAGGGATATTTCTCTCAAATAGTTTTGATGATTATTATCATCTATGTCATTATCCTTCATTATTCTTAATTGAGGTTAATCTGTTACAACAAAATCTTCTATATTGTATTGAATGAGTAATGATTGACTGTGGATATGCTATTTTTATACCATTCATGGTTTGTGGATAATGTATTGACATTTAGTATGCTACTTTTAATATGAATGTTTATGTTATGTTTCAAACTTTTCATATTAGGAATGTATTGGACTTAGTAAGTGACTGGTGGAGCCCGTTATAGCTCCTCGATGCATCGGTAGGTATCATGAGACAAACTAGTGTATTGGCGCAAGGCCTTGAAAAAATATTATTTGTAGTCTTGGAACAGGGCCTTGTGTATGTGGTTATGATGTCCAGCATTTTTCATTCCATAATTATGAGATTAGATAATGATATTTCATATGGTTATTCAACTAATAAAAGACTCATGACTAAGTTTTATTATGGCATTATTTACTCAACTTATATTCCTTCCATAAAGTGTTCATGTTTATTATTTGTAAAGTCATGTGTCTTAAATTATTCACCATGTCTAATCTTTATGTTATCTACCATTGTATTGCTTACTATTATAGAGCATTTTAGCTCACCCCATTCTCATGTTTCATTTTCCCAAGATATGAAGAAGTTAGTTTTGAGTTATTTTCAGGAATAATCTTGGAATCTTGGATGTTTCAAATGGAATAAATTAGTGTAGTTTTTATTTTTCAATTTGTAGTATTGAACTTATGTATGTATCTTGTTTCCAAGACTACTAAACTGATCAGTCCTTCGGGAACTGATTACTTGTAATCATGGAAATTTATAAAAATAATACACTAGCTCTTGGATTCTAGGGTTGGGGCGTTACAGTTGGAATTAGAGGAAGTTTTGTATAATCCTTGAAAACTAGATATTGATAAACTCTGATTAGAGAACATTACCCTAAGATAGAATTTGAGGATTAATATATAAGAACATCCTAGAATCTTGGCAATGTAGAGATTTTGTGTATTTTTCAAGCAGTAAATCCCTATCTGGATACAAGCATGTAGATGCGGCTCTCATACATATGTATCTAAGAGTGAAAGCTCCGATAAGGAGTTTCAATCTTGGCCTGGGGTATCCTATTTAACGAGAACGGGCCTTGCTGCACTCTTGGTTATGAAACTCTCGAGGGATATGCTTAGGATAATTTACATTCTCTTTACAAACTGATTTGGATGATTTTAATATAAGATGATAATGGATGACCTTGGTTAATCCTAATGTGTTTTAAATTTAAAATAAGGTGTCATGATATTCCTTAAATAATATTATGACTATTATTAATCACACAATGCTTTCTATTTTTAGTCAATGGCTGGATTCCAAGGAAGATATAATATCTTTGAGCATGATGTACATGTTTTGAATGGTGGTGGAAATGAGAAACAAAATGGAATGTTGATAGGTGTAAAAGATATCATGTTCACACCGAATTCGTTTTAAAAAAAATGATCAAAAACATATATATTAACCAACTCTCGGACTCAAAAAGGAAGAGAAACATGGTGAATGATAAGAGCTCCTATAGTGAATACCATAGAGAAAATAAATCTCATTTTCCGTCAAGCAGGAAATGTGGAAGGAGACACCTAGGAAGGTTTATTATTGGAACCAAGAAATTCTTTTAGTGTGGGAAAGAAGTATATAATGTAAATAATTGATGAGAAAAATGAAGAGTACTATGGAAGAAAATAAAAATGGTCCTAAGAATCCATTTATAGTCATTTGATGTAAATATATGGGACCTTCATATTACCCGAGTTAATTACCTTTTCAATAGGATATCCTCTTGGTCAAGGAAGAAGTTATATTGAGATAAGAAATGATTAAATATTATTAGTGCTATTTGTTGATGGGATTAATTTGGAATAATTTTCTCTTGTATTTGTAACCCTGTAGTTTGTCATGTAAAAATGATATTTGTGGAAGAATTATCTTTTCTCTTATGGATATAATTATAAATAACCATTTTGTTTTATATAATCATTGAGATTTAAGAAATTACGAGTTATTAAATTTTGTAATGAAAATGCGATGTATGAGATAGTATTTGTGATAAAAATATGTTATAGTTATTTTTAGGAATCTATCTCATTTTTTGGAATATTATAAAATTATATAGTTTTTGAGAAAGGACAACATGTATACCATGTTACAAACCACCATGTAGGGAAAATCTATGAAAATAGAACCCACAACCATAGTGCGATTGAGATTTATCGCCTACAACTGGACTACTTGAAGTCCCTGGTTAGTGTGACTAATTATTTTAACTTAAATGATATTATTGAACAATAATAAGTTGATTTGGTATATTATGTCTTATCAAATAGATATCCTTAGTATAGGAAATTGATTTGGTGATTAAGTGACCAATGTTATATTGGAAGACCTTTGCTCTATTGGGAATCCTGTATTCCTAAGGAAAAGATAATACTATGGGATTTTATTTGAAGAGTAAAGGTGTTTTTTACCAATGTTTTTATTGTGGATTTATAGAGATTTGGGTAATTTATGGAAATAATTAACTTAACTTAGAGAATATGTGTTTAGGTTAATTATTTTTTTGTATGTGACTTTAACAGTAGTCAGTATATTTTTTCAAGATACAGTTTAATGTGGAAAACTACGTAAGAAAATTCTTTTGAGTTTGGGGTTTCAATATTAGTTTGGATTATATTAAAAGATTTTATGGACAATTGTTTATTGAATGGTATTTATTGAAATTTGGGTATGGTTGGTTTAATTCTGGAAATTAAGATTAATATTTATTTCTCGAATGTATTATCCTTTTTGCGGATCATCTAATCTTTTACGAACCATTTTGGTTTTGGTTAATCTTTAAAGAAAAGGAAAATATATGGTTCATCCATTATTGATTATGTTATTCTCTATAACTTGATTCTAGCACATCAGTTGTGACCAATTTGTCTTTAAAACTCATCATTTGGAGTGAAAGATGAGTTTGTGGTAAAAATTAAATATAGGATGAAACTCTACTTGAAAATTATATTTTTGTTTTCTTATTCAATGAATAAATTAATTATTATAATTTAGGGAAGGGATCTTAAAACCAAAAATGTGTTATCCTAATGCTTTATGTTTTGTTGAACCAGTTTTATTTTAAATCGTCATAGATTAATGGTTTTGAGGCCCTCAATTTTACATTTGTTTGTGACTAATGACCTCAATCACTCCATATATATATTTATGTTTTTCCTCAATTTTTTTGTCTCTAATTGCCTCCATTGTTCTCCTAATTGAGATCATAATTTAGTAGTGAATATTTTTTCTCATATTCCTTCTTATTAAGACTAAATTTTATTAATCAAATTTTTGATGTGGGTTTTCCACAAAGGAATTTTTCTATTTTTAATAATTTATTTGTAAAAAAGAATTTCAAATTCTGAGGTTGCAATTTATTGAAGGAGGGGAGAATGTAACACCCCAATATTTCATAGTAATTTGTTTTAATTAAATTTAATTGATTGCGCTGCATGCAACACTAAGTTCGAGTGCACCAAAACTTACCAAACAAGTCATTCAAAAGCGGTTATGAATGGTATTAACTGGATTTTGAATTTTATATACTCCATATAATTTTAACTTATCTTTTATGTGTTTCTTAGACATATTATAATAACCAATTCAATTTTTCAGATAAAAAATGTATTGTAAAAAAAATCAATTTTACCACCTTTTAATGGAAAACCCTTTTTAAATCCAATATTTTACCCTTTTACATATTAATTTTGACAAAATAATATTCTTCTTTAGAATCGGGACATCAAAATTTTCTTTGGGTGAAATTTTGGTATTTTTCTAATAATATTCATTTTTAATCAATAGTGATACATAAAGTATTTTAATTCAAAACTGCCTTTTAATATAGTTTATTTATTTGGATAGATTATATTGGAAATTGGTTTTCAAGTGTAATTAGATTATATTTTTACCCTTTAATCCAATGTTGGCCATTGAAATTAATTTCACTTTGAAATTATACCTAAAAAACTGTCAATCTTTTGATAGTTATTGTTTCTTAAAAACACGCTATTTGTTTTGACAATTGGAATTAATTTTAATTTAATTAATCCAACTTCTATGTTTTGAATTTTTAAAATAGACATCATTTTTTAATTCGGAATATCAAATATATCTCAGACTTAATTTTTTGTATTTTTCTGAAAAACATCAATTTTGGATGAATAGTGAAACCACTAAGTAGTAGTTAAGAATCCAACTTTTTCATTTAAATAAAAAATTTCCACTTTTGTGAATTGAATTTCAAAAATCTGAGATACATGGTAGTTATTAGTAAGTAAAATTTGGTTCAATAAGATGAAAATAATTTTTTATGAATAGTATCTTTTGACTTTTAATTACTGCGGTTAAAGGTAAATATAGTAATTCAAGGTAAAAAGAATATTAAAATAAAACAAAATTACCTTAACACATTTCCTAACCTTATTGGATGAGTCATGTCAGACCATGGACATATTGGGGTCTATTTTGGGACCCCATAGAGCCACTTAAGGTTGATAATGATACTTTATTTTAATTAACTTAAAGTAAAGACAAAAATGGCATTAAAAAAATATTTTAGTATATCCATATTTACATGGGGTTATATAAGTCATCATTTCGACTATAAGTAATAATTGGAAATATTATATGATTTTATACATTTTGGTAATTTTCTTATAATTTCTAGATATCAAATAAATTAAAATATTTTTGACACAATAATGATGTAGTACATACCTCATTAATGAATTATTTAAATAAATATGATTATTAATATTAATATAAAATCCCAAACCTATCCAATTCTTATTGGATGATTTTATTTCAACCATTAGTCATCTTATCATCGATATTAATTAGTTTTGGATTTTTAGAAACCGAATATCACTATATAATAAAATAATATTTTCAGACTTTCCTTAAGAGCCCCTCCTCTCCCTTATAAAAGGACACCACTTCTATCATATTATACACACCTTTCAATCCCCTTTTCACACCCAACCCCTGCCAAAATAATATCTCAAGATTCCCCTCTTCCTCTTAGAATCCTTACCCTGGGAAGAAGGCACTTCAAGAAGTACTTTTGGTTCAAACCAAAGGAAGTTACCCAAATTAAAGGTAACAATTTATCATAATTTTTTTTATTTTACTTCTCCAACCACCATAAACACTTTTTATTACAATAATTTATAACTACACCAGTATCCTCAATATACTAGGATGTTTTTTTGAGATGGTTTCTAACTACACTTACTCACTCCTCCATCTAATGGGTGGAGAACATACAGTTTCTGTGAATGGAAAACTAACGCCTCACCAAACAATGATTGTTTGGTTATCTCTTACTGCCTCTGATGGTGGCCATTAATATTGAACAACGAAGTAAGGGTTTTCTATTTCACTATTATTCCTATGAGATTCATGCTATTTTGGAAACTATTTCCTTTTCTGTGGAGTACGTACTACCCCATATTGTATTCTTTTTGTAATAAACTTTAATTTATGGGTATTTGCATCTTCATTGTATGATACTTCCTTCATGGGGTGTATGTTTCATAAGTTACCAAAACAGTAAGGGAATTTCAAATTTCAATTTCCACTCATTGGGCTTTACACATACTTCATTTATTATTTTACTCCATGATTATCTATGGAATCGCTATTTATTATTTGTGTAGTAATTTCCACTCCCCTTTTTGTGGATATAATTTTGATACACATAATCACTCCATCGATATATCCTCAATTCATCGATATGAACTGGACAAGATTAATTTTAACTCAATCTCTATTTATTGAGTTAAACATCCAATTCATTGGCCTTGTTTTTAAAATAATATGTGTGAATGTCGTATGATTGATTTACACTGAATATCCAATAATATTGAGTTTATTTATATTTTTCACACATAATTATGTCGTTTATTTGTAATTAACCTAATTATATGGTCCGAATAAGAGATTTCATCTCAATTTACATTCCATTGAGACTTATTTGTTGTTATACAACAATTCACTTTTATATGGTGTATATAATGTACTTTGACATATTGTATCATTAATCCCTTTATTCTCATGATATTATAATGTGTTGATTTCCTCAATTATTTGGATTCTAGTGTCTCTGTTTTGGTTAGGATCTCTAACAAAAATATCATTTTGAATATTTTAAATATTTATTATTTTAATCATTATCATTAATGTCCATGTTTTAAATTTTTTTATAAGGATTTATTTATATTGAAATTAAAGTTTTAAAATGAAAATTACTTTTAAAAGTATCAAAGTGGTATAGGACACTTTTATTCAAAAATGTATTTTAAATAGCTTCTTGACTAATAGTGTGACTTTTAAATGTTTTCAAGAAAAAGGGGAATATTTCTCTCAAATAGTTTGGATGATTATTTTCTTCTATGTCAATATCCTTCATTATTCTTGATTGAGGCAAATCTATTACAATACAATATTCTAAATTTTATTGAATGAGTTATGTTTGAATGTGGATATGTTATTTTTTTACCATTCATTTTTTGTGGAAAAAGTATTGACATTTCATATGCTATTTTTAATATGAATGTTTATGTTATGTTTCAAACTTTTCATATGAGGAATGAATTGGAATTTGTAAGTGACGGGTGGAGCCTGCTATAGCTCCTCGATGCATCGGTAGGACTCATGAATCAAACTAGTGTCTTGGCACAAGGCCTTGAAAAAATATTATTTGTAGTCTTGGAACAAGGACATAACTATGTGGATATGATGTTTGACATTATACATTCCATCATTATGAGATTAGATATTTATATTTCTGGTGGTTATTCGACTAGTCGAATACCCATGTCTATGTTCTATTATGGAATTATTTACTCAGCTCACATTCCTTCCATAAATAGTTCGTGTTTATTATTTATAAAGTCATGTGTTTTCAATTATTCACCATGACTAATGTTTATGTCATCTTCTTCTATATTTCTTACTCTTACTAAGCATTTGATCTCACCCCTTTCTCATGTTTCATTTTCCCAGGATATGAAGAAGTTAGTTATGAGTGACTTGTAGGAATAATTTTAGAAGCTTGGATGTTTCAAATAGAATAAGTTAGTGTTGTTTTTATTTTCAAGTTGTAGTGTTGAACTTATGTATGTATGTTGTTTCCAAGACTACTAAACTGATCGGTCCTTCAGGACTTGAATCCTTGTAATCATGCCAATGTATTTAAATAATGTATCAGCTTGTAGATTCTAGGGCCGAGTCATTACAATCAATGTCATAGAGGCCATTGTAATATCAAATATAGAATAATAATCATAAATTAATTATAATTTTCAACCTAAATTGTATTTTTAAATTCATATATGAATAATATTTTTGAAAACATTTTTATGATACACTCAAGGAGTTTGTATGTCCTACGTATGTCTGAATAACATTTCTAATTTTCAACAATAATTATGGATTTAAGGAAAGTATTATTTTATATTTATGGGATTATAATAATATGATAAAAGTTATATTATTTTTGAAAACCAATTTTATATTAATAATCTATGTTATGTGGTGAATAAAAAATTAATCTCATCTCTTTATAGAGGTGGTGGTCCACATGTACACATGAATAACATTATCATCATTCGGTGAATGGAAAGATAAGAAATAAAATAAAATATTATATTCTCACAATTATTAATATATGAATAATATTATAATTACTTTATATATGTCACATATGTTCATTAACATTATCTGTACAGCCTTTAATTTATTGTGTTACTCAAAAATAAATCACATCTCTCTATGAGGTGGTAGTCTACCATATCCACGAGTAGTGTTATCGTATCCCGAACAGAATGGAATGTAAGAAGGTATATGCGATATAAAAATTAATGAAGTATAATAATGTTTCAAAAATCATATGTACATTTTAAATCAATAATTTCAATTGGACATAATATGAGGTGATGGAAAATGATAAACATCAGTTCGTGATGTGGTAGTCATTCGTACCCACAAATCATTGTTACATTTCCACATTAATGGAAGTAAAGATAGAGTTTGGTTGTGATATTAATGTAATTAAATATAATTATATGATATATAGTGTTTTTACTATATCATCATAATTGAATTATATTTTATGTAGGAGAAAGAAGAAATAAAGTAAAAAATATCTTTTAAGCATTCTTCGATTTCATCAAACATCCACCCTAGGTTTCCACCAAAGACCTTCATGGAAAATGATTATGATAAATAAAAGTGCTCCAGATCTTAAGTAGGAATGTAAGAATGGTATATTGGAAAATATTTTCAGAAAACAATGTATTGTAGGGTGTGATTTGGAGAGGATATAAGTGACCTTTTATAAATGAGGTTTGGGGAACACTATAATTGTTTGAAAATTAAAAGGTCTCCTTAAATTTTTCTCATGATAAAAGGATCCAAAATGGTAAATTTAAAATCCCTAAAAATTAAAATGCCTATATAGGTACCGAAAATATATTTTAGAAATGATTTTATTAATTTTAACCCCTATATTTTTAGTTTGACAACCAGATCAACAGGTTTTCACCATAACCATAGTAATTATTTTTTATTGTCAATACTCATTTTGAAAAAAAAGTTAAAAATATTATTTCATTTAAGATATTTTTTTTCCAAATATGGAATTATTTTTACCCAATTAAATTCATATTTTTTGATATATTTAATTTATTAATTCAACCCACCTACACAATGAAGATGTTGATTTTTTAAGAAATGTAATTTTCAAGCATATGATGATTTTATAGTAAAAATATGAATAGTAATAATCATTGTAAAAATGGAAATTATTATTTATTGATATATATTCATTAAATTTCATTTAAATCATTCCATATTTAGTATTTCTTTAATTAATTAAAATGGAGAACATTTATTCATGTTAATAGTTTTTTAGAAAACAAAAATTCATTTGTAAACCAAAAAAATATTCTCATTCTAAAATATATTTTAAATATAAAGGAAATGAAATTATTTGGATTTAATATAAATAAAAAATAATTATCTTAATTTAAATAAAATTCAATAAACAATGGTAATTTTTAATTAATAATTTATTGGAATGAAATGAATGTTTTTTAAAAAATAAGTATTTTCATTATTAACTAAAAATTTAATATTTTATTAAAAATATGAAAATATTACCCTATGTTAATTCTGATATACTGATTTCAAAAATGATGTTAATTTTTTCAAATAAATTTTCAAAAGTTCTAAAAAATAATTATAAAATTCCCTTATGAGTATCAGTAAAAATAATTTTTCATGAAAACATATTTTAAATAAATAAAACAACATTAATATATTTTTAATGGTAATTTATTAAGAATTTATGAATAAATTTATATTGTTTAGTAAACTTATACATATATTTTATAAATCATTTAACACAATTTATACCTCCCAATTTTACTGTTAAGTTACACTGACTATATTTAAAATTATATTATTTTGTGGTACATTTAAGCATGATGTGGCATGTCTTATAAACTATCAATTACATCTCTCCTTGAGTGTCATACACCAGTACCCCATATTATTCAGTCAAATAACCACATGCATTCCTCCCCGTATGCCGGAGTCTTTTAACAAGCAGTGATGATATAATATCGATCATAGGTAGAATATAACCACATGTATCATAGCAATACAACAATAGAAAATAAGAAAACAATAAGAGAGTAACATATAACACAAAAAATGTAACACCACAAGGATTTACAAATAAATTAAAAATGGAGTGTATTGCACACAACAACGAGTATCTGAAAAATAACACATAATTATAATAATTATTTGAAAAATATAGTTATAACCTAGCCACTAAACATAATATTTTTTCTTATGTGAATTGAATTTGAAAAAATGGGCATTCAAGGTTGTGATTAGTAAGATATTTAGATTCAAATATGATCAAATTAAATTTTTTGGTGCATAGTAACTTAACCCTTTTGAATAATAATGTTACCCTTATGAACAGTAGTATTACCCTTATGAATTGTAAATTGGCCAAATTAATAGTATCATCACCCATAAGTATATATATAATTTAGGTATCATATAAATGAAGTTACAATATAATTATATCATACTATAAGTCATTGAATATTTTCCAAAATGGGTAATTAATTGTTTGTATTTTTGAAATACACAAATATTCAATTACAACTTTGTATTAATAAAATGAATTAAAATAAAATTTATTTTTATAAAATAAAATTATAAATGAATTTTTTATCATATTTTGATGTTCATCAAATTTTATGAGACCTTAGTTAAATTTTCAAAATGCTATAAAATCAGTTATAATTTTAAATTCAGTATTTTTTGAGTAAATTATTGTTTTATTTAGAAATTAAATTTATCACTTTTATAAAATTTGTTCCATAAAATAGAGTTAAATTTTTAATTCTACACATTGGAAAATGGTTAGGTTTAATTTATTGATTTTTTTTGAAATACTTCTATTTTTGTTGAATAGTGAAATACAAAAATTTACGGCATATATACATTATGAGATAAATACAAACTTCTTTGATCCATGAATGATGTGTGCATTATAATGTTGAAATTAACTTCATTATTTTAATATATGTGTTGAAAATTCCCAACCAATTCAAATTCTGGAACAAAAATAATAAACAAACGAATAAAATAGTACAAAATCATCCCTGTCCTCCAATATTAAAACCACCCTCACCGCCACTTCTATTAACACAACTAAGACATTATGGTTGACTAGATTCTTCCCAAATACTATTCCATAGCCTATACCCCACTTCCAGGTGGTTATGTTCACAATAAAAAACCAAACCAAGTTCCATTTTGGAGGTTCTCAAAGAGGATAATTCAAGAGGTAAATCCTCTTTCGTTTTCATTTAATTTCCTTTTAATTTCCTTTTTTCAATTCTTATCCTCTCCTAAAATACTTTGTCAAAATAAGAATTATAACTCTAGTATCACTTATATAATATAATGATATCATGTTAATAGGATATCCTTCATCAAACTCCTTTCTCACTCTCTTTTATTTTAAAAATGATATTATCATATGTGAGGTGTCTATTTACAACCTTCACAGATGGAATATTTTAGTTCATAAAATTATCCTTCAATTATGACCCTAAAACTATTTTAATGATTTAAATACATTTTAAAATATGTATAATAGTTCATATTGTGTTATGGATGTAACATATTTACATAATACTAAATGATAAAACAAAAAGAGTTCAATGTGATCTAAGACCGCTAAAATTAATCTAAATGAATATCATTAATATGTTATCTAATGATTCATCAAAAAATTTCGTAAAAAAATATATCCAATTTAAATTTTTTATGGTCATTAATTTCATAAAATTTTAAATAATTATACCCATTTTACATCAACATCATTACATTTATACTAGTAAACCAATCATGAAAAATAAGGAAACAAACAATCCTGAGCTATAAAATATTATTCTATAATTCGTCACGAAGACCATAAATGAAATTAATAAATTTATAATAAATAAAATACATATAGAAAATGTTATTACTTAATTAATTAATGGATTTAATTTTATTATCCCTAATATAATGATTGATCTTATAACACATTCAGACATATGTTAAGAGACTTCATCTCAATTTCCATTTCATTAAAACATACTCGGTATTGTACACTTAATCATTCTTCTGTTTTATATCAAATGCCCCTTAGAGATAATTTTTCATTTAAATTATATTTATATCAAATATCTATGTTCTTTATTCATGGA
Organism: Viscum album; assembly: GCA_963277665.1. NCBI lineage: Eukaryota > Viridiplantae > Streptophyta > Magnoliopsida > Santalales > Viscaceae > Viscum > Viscum album. Next base: position 676,816,506 of record OY728128.1, on the reverse strand, counting down.
TATAATTATTATCTTAGCTGTATATAATTTTACATACACTATTTATTTTGAATGTTTTTTTAACAAGGGGAAATAATGATAAATCTGTGTTATTTAATATAGATGAATATTTTTTAAAGGCATATTATTCTTGAATTAAATTCACTTCTAAATAATTCTTTGTATATTCAGTGAAGGGTGGGTCCCACTAAATCCCTTTAATGCATCAGCATCTCTCATGAGACAAAACAGTTGGCGACGAACCTTTTGTGTTTGTTTCTAAATAGAATCATATAGGTTTCTACTCACAAAATTAAATTGTCTTGATGGTATAATGTTTTATGTGATAAATACATGGAGTATACAGACTAATAAGTCTCTTCATTTTTTACCCGGTTATTACATTCATGATATTTTCACTATAACAAATCAATGGATGTATTTTCTTTCCTAGTTTATTAATGTCATGTGTTTTTTAGATTATTTATCTTTTTATGATGTCTATGAATTATATAATTAAAATCACTAATTATTGATTTATCTAACCATTTGCTGAGCATTTTATCTCACCCTTATTTTGTATCTACTCCCTAGGTTATGGAGAATAAAACAATGAATAATATTTTAAGGATGTTGTTTATTTAATTTTGTTATATATCATGTTGAATTTCCTATCATTCACAGTTTACTATTAGTATCATGTATGTAATATGGTCTATCAAAATTAATAAACTAATTAGTTCTTTTGGAATTTATTCCTTGTAATCCTTCCAATGTAATATAATAAGCCCCCGACACTGATTTTCTGGGGTTGAGATGTAACAATTGGTATTAGAGGATGTTCAGCAGCAACCATGGAAACTAGATTTAGAAAAAATATATTATGGAAGATAACTGTAAGATTGAATTTTATAATAATAATAATAGAAAAACATACTATAATTTTGGTAAGGTAGATACTATGTGTATCTTCCTAGAAATATATCCTTGTGTGGATACAAAAATTGGATGTGGTTCTGGAAAAGATGTACCAGGGCGTAACCACTCTTACAATGTTTCCTGGGCCAGAATTGGGGTAACCTGCTACATGATTTCATACCTTACTATGCACCTATTTTGAAACTCCTACGGTATATTTTTAGGATAAGTCACATTTTCATTACAAACCATTATAATGATTTAAAAGTAAATATGTCCCCAATGAAAAAATATTTATGATTATGAGATCAACTATGCATAAATTTTCAATTTATGTTAAGTATCTTTTTGTTTAATATTATAACAATATGTTAGTTTATTTTCATTATTACTCTTGTAGAGAGTAAAATAATACAAAAAATATTGGAAAATTATTTTTGAACAAAAAAGTCATTTGATATATTTTCATTTATAGAAATCAGAGGTCTTTTAACCAATAAAAAATTAATGAATTTGTGATGGTAGAATCTCTAAAACCATGTTTTCTAATATACTCCATCAAAACATCATAGTTTGAATTATCTTTCATGTCCATATATTCATGAATGTTCCCATATTTCTAAATATGAGTTTTTTTGATCCCCAACTCATTTCCCTTAAACTATTTTTAATAGGATATTTTATTCACCTTATTACCAATGTGGGCTTCCCACAAAGTAATTTCCAAAAATAAAACTCTATTTTTCAATGTGAAATATCAGATTCCAAGGTCGCAATTTATTAAAGGGTGGTAGAATGTAACACCCCAATAATTTAAAAATAAATTTAATATATAATTTAATATACACAACAATGATTCTATTCTGAAAAAAAAAATTATTATAATTTTTTTAAACAATATTCTTATAACATAGATATTAAACATAAATTTTTATCTTATGTGAATTGAATTTATTGAAATTGACATACAATATTTTTTTGGGTAATATATTTATAGTTTTATAAGATCAACTTAATTTTTTGGTCGATAGTAACTTTACCCTTTGGAATAGTAATGATACCCTTATAAATCATAGTATGACCCTTATGAATAATAAATATACCAAATTAATAGTAAAGTAACCCATGAATGTAGAAATAAAATTTAGGCATCTTATAACATATGGTGTGATATAATTATATCATAATATTAGTAATTGAATATTTTAATGATTAATAATTAAGTGTTCAAATTATTTAAATTCATAAATATTAAAATATAAGTTTATAATTTTGAAAATTATTTAAAAGATAATATATTTTCTAAAATATATGAAAATTTTAATATTTTTTTTCCATATGATTTTAGTTTAATTTTATGAGACTATGGTAAATTATTCAATGTCCTATAAAACCAGTTATCACTTTAAAATCTATATTTTTCAAGAAAATGATGATTGTATTTAAAAATTAAATTTCTCATTTCTATTAATTGTTTTTATAAAATTTAGTTCATTTTTAAATTCCACAAGTCAAAAAATTGTTTGGGTGGATTTTTTGGATTTTTTTGAAATACATGAATTTTTTTTGAATATTGGAATATGACAATTTATAGTAAATATATATATTATAAAATAAATATACTATTCCTTGAGTCATAAATAATGTAAGAACAATGATCTTGATCATAAATTTATTATTTTAAATTATTTGGTGATAATACTAAAACAATTCATAGTCTTGAACAAAAGTAATAAAAAATGAATAAAATATTCCGAAAACACCGTTCTCCTCCACTATAAATACCACCCCTTACCGCCACTTCTCTTAAAAACAATATGCCTTGAATCATGTCCAAAATCATCCCAATTCCTCTTCCCATGTATCTCCCCCACTTCCAGGGGCACCTAGTCACAAGAAAATATCAAACCATGGTTGTCCCGACCCATCCTTGGGGCCCGTGCCGCGACTACCCTAAGCCCGCCTTCCATAGGCCATGGGCTGACGACTAGCACCAAAGCCATATATCCCTATGCTGGGAAGGCATTGACTTTATAAAAGTAAACAAAAACAACAGAGTACGCAACATGAATTAAAAACTAAGTAAAAAAGAAAACAAAATAGTGTGTTGGAAAGTAAATTGGCCAGTATACAAACCCAACTGAACAACAAGTACAAGAAAAAGGGACAAATAGCTGAAAGTAAGAGCAGCTCCTAGATCATCCTCCAGGGATTTCTACATGAAGGGTAGGTATAGATGGCCACCTCAGCACTCATGTCCGTCTCTCTCCTCCGTGTGCCAACTCGTCACAAGGTCCACCTCCGAGTACCATCCAGTCGTGGTGCTCTCGGTCTCCGTCAGTGTTGTCCGTCATCTGCATCCAACATAATGAAGTATGGGACTAGCCCATCCAGGGGTGAGTATAAAGATACTCAGTAGGGACCCCAAGACCCACAAGGTCTCACAATATCCACTAAGAATAAACAAAAGAAGAATGATACAATCACGAAGTACCAACCAATTCCTACTTTGGTAGAATCCCATACATATACCTATGTTATCAATCTCAGTCTGGCTATAACTCTCAAGCACAAGCCCAAACCAATCCCACAATGGATGTAAAGTCAATCACCATGATGACAATGGTTGAAAGAAATTACTCATCTCACACATGTATTCCACAATAGTAGAGGTATTAGATGATCAGATGTAGCCACTGGATCATCTAAGATGTCAGACCCACACAGGATATAGGACTGGCTATCTCATCTATGCTGTCAGACCTAAAAAGGATATAGGACCAGCTAAGACATCAGACCCACTCAGGATACAAGACCGACTATCTCATATAAGCTGTCGGACCCACACAGGATAAGGTCCATCAATTCTGTCTGACCCACACAGGATTCCGGTACAGTAGTCGTCGTCGTCGAAACCATGGGGGATTCCAGTACAGAAGTTGTCGCTGTCAAACCCACATAGGATTCCGGTACAGAAGTTGACGCATTCGCATATGACTCTAGGGTTCCCGCACACAGTACACTCGATTCTGGGAGGGTCTGCTCCTCAAGAAAAGGGGTTGATACAACAACTATTAGGAAGTATTTATTTGATGTATCCCAAAGTTATGTCTCATCAAAAGAAACCCAACATGATAGATAGAGCATCAATCAGACGCCTGGTCTGAGTGTTATAAGCGTTTCCACTCCGAGGGCCCGGTTGGTTTCGGGATCTAACCAACCCAGCCGTACCCAAACTCTTCCAAAACCATGAGTGTGATATGTTGAAATGACCGTCTCGGTCAAAGGAATCCTACGCAACTGATAATGAGTCGATTGAAGGTCCATAGCTCAAGATATGGGTGAAAACCCAAAAGTTGTCCAAAGATGGGGGTCTGGGTCCGGTTCGACCCGGCCCAACCCACCTTGGGTCAGCCCGAATCGGGTTGACCCGACCTGTGTCTGGGTCCACCCTGGTGGCTGCAGCCCGACCTACGTGAGGGTGGCCCAGCCCGCATGGCAGGCGGCCCGGTCCGGTGGCCGGCCGCGGCTCGACCAACTAGCCTAGTAGAGCGGGGGGGTGCGACCCCCCGATTTTCGTAATAGCGGTGCCAGCTGGCACCGGCCGTGCCTCCAGGAACCCACAGATGTGGGTTCTGATCCTCCGCCGCGGTCGGTACCACAGTGGCATTCCGCCGGTGGCACGTGAGGGGCACCACTACCCCTAGGCGGCCGGCTGGTGTCAGCCGTCGCGTACGATCGCCGGCGTCACCGCGCTAGCGACCCCCACCGCCGTGCTCTTCCGCGGGCCACCAGAGTCATTTCGGTGGTCCGTTCTACCTCTTTTTTGTGCCTACGGGCTTCTCAGCTCCTTCTCTTTACTACGACGATCTCAAATCAATATTATCCTTACGTTCATCCATCACCCAACAAACCATGCATCAAGAACGAAATGGCGGAGGGTCCGAACTTGTTCGTTAGCTGTGCCCTCCGCGTTAGAGGCTCAAACAAATATCCAACATATCTTCTCCAATTTATGGGAGTATAATTTTATTCAATTAAATATTATAAAAAACTCCCTACCTCAATTTAAGAAGGTTTTCGAAGACGCGAAAGTTAGCATCACGGAGGACGAATGTCGTTCCGTCAACGTCGGAAGGAGTGGATCTCGGTGTAGTCGAATCGAGTTGACACCATCAGAACACACCATGGGCAGTAGTTCTTCCCTTCCCCACTCCAGTTGAATAAGGTAAAAGGTGTTTCTTCACATTATTCGAGACATGGAGCATTCTTTGTTGAAGAACATCGTTCTTCATCGAGAGAATAATAATTCCAACAAAAGCTCTCCAAACCGAATATTTTCCAACACAAATAAAATAATAGGCTCCCCAATTTAATATTTACATGCATTTAAAAATAATTTAATCACACAAATAATTAATTAAGTTGATTCACTTAATTAATTTCCATGGGGTTGGCAAGAATTTCAAAGGTCTCAGAAAATTAATAAGATGGGTGTGTCGGCACATTAATGGAAGTCCAAGAGTTAATAGAAGTTCAAGGGAGTTTAAAGGAAAGGTGAAGATTTTGGTGTTCGTGTGGGTCCTGCCACAAAATATCCTCCCACGGGAAGTTATGTTGGGGTGGGCCCCACCACCAACTCCCCTTTGGTGGAATTAATCACATTTAAAATAATAATATGTCTCTCATATTTTAATTATTTTTTTAAGAAACCCGAAATTATAACTTCCACACTCGACCAAACACAACTACGGTAGAGGTCTCCTTAAGATAATACCGACACTGCGAGTTCATCGGTGTCCTCTGATTTCAATTCCAAGTACCGGTTCAAAAGATATAAAAACCCTCACATACGTTTACTGAATGTACCCGAACAAAACTTCAGAAATTTATTCTGGGCACACCGGAGCTCAGAATCAGGAACCGTCAGAAACTGTGGATGTGTAAAATTTCAATGAATTTAAGAAAAACATTTCCTTGGAATTTATGGGTCTTTACATCACCCCCACCTCAGGTATTTACATCCCTGTAAAGCTACAACACACACTCGGGAAACAAATTTGGGTACTGAGCACGCATCTGAGCCTCCCACTCCCATGTGCTCTCCTGGAGGTTCTTGTGCTGCCAGTGAATGTGCACCAGAGGAATTGACAGTTCACGTAGGACCCACTCCTGTCAATCCTCGATCTCCTCTGGGACCTCTATGAATTTCACCCCACCATCGATGTCCAGCTCCCCATAGACGATTATGTGGGAAGGGTCGTGCACATATCTCCTCAGTTGAGATACGTGGATGATGTCGTGCACCTGATGCAATTGAGGTGGAAGGTCCCGATACTAATCCACCTAACCTACTCTGATGAGGACCTGGAACAGCCCGATAAATCGCGAAGAAAACTTTCCACCTCTGCCAAATCTCCGCAGACCTCATCGAGGTGAGACCCGTAAGAAGACGTGTTCGCCATCCTCGAACTCCAGTGGTCTCCATCTCCTATCAGAATAGGACATCTGTCTTCTTTGTGTAGTCTCCATATGCTCCTGGATGAACTACACCTTCTCTGTCGTAGCCTGAACCATCTCTGGTCCTACAATTGTTGTCTCCCCAAGATCAGTCCAGCCAAGAGGTGATCTCCAAGATAGGTCATAAAATGCCTCGTAAGGGGTCATCCCAATGGTGTAGTGGTAGCTGTTGTTCTACGCAAACTCCAACAAGGGTAAGTGATCCTCCCAGTTGCGACCAAAGTCGAGGACAAATGCACAGAGCATGTCCTCGAGAGTCTGAATGGTTCTCTCAGTCTGACCATCCGTCTGAGGATGGACGGTGGTGCTCAAGCGAAGCTACATCCCAAATCCTCCAATAACCCCTTCGATAGCTGGGAAGTGAAATGAGTATCTTGATCGGAGACGATAGTCGATGGAACATCATGAATCCGTACGATCTCCTGAAGGTAGAGGCATACCAATCTCTCCACTGAGCCCTGCTCTCTGATCGGTAGGATGTGGGCCGACTTGGTGAGTCGATCGACAATCACCTAGATAGAATCATTTCCTCTAGATGTACGTGGAAGTCCCGTCATAAAATCCATGGGTATCCCATCCCACTTCCACTCTAGAACCTCTAAGGGATAAACCCAGACTACTGGAACCTATTGCTCTGCCTTCACTTGCTGATAAGTGAGGCATCGAGAAAAAAACTATGCTACTAATTTCTTTATACCTAGACACCAGTGCTGTCGTCTGAGATCCTGATACATCTTTGTCACTCCTAGATGTACCACAAGAGGGGAAGTGTGTAACTCCCTAAAAAACTCCTCCTATAGTGAAACTTGTACCATGGTACGTTCCCTGATGAGGATGACGGGCTCCCCACCTTCAGAACACCCATCAAGTGCCTGCCCTGAGGATATGTGAGCACGTTGCGCCTCACAGTCAACATCCCTACATTGTGCCTCTCTGACTTGATAAATAAGTAGAGGAGTGACTGTGAGAAACTAAAGAATAGATGCTCCATCTCTATCCAGAAAGGATATCTGAAATGTGGCCAGCTGCTCTGTCGCCTCTCTTAGCAGGTAAATGCCCGACCTCAAGCTGAGAGCATCTTCTACAACATTCCACTTCTCTGTTGTATAGACTAACTCGAAGTCATAGTCCTGGAGGAACTCAAGACATCATCGTTGTCTCAGGTTTAGGTCCTTCTATAAGAAGATATACCTCAGGATCTGGTGGACAGAGTAGACTGTAAAATGCTCACCCATCAGAGAGTGCTTCCACATCTTCAAGGCGAAAACCACTACTACTAATTCCAGGTCATGGGTAGAAAAGTTCTGCTTGTTCTGTCTCAAATTCTATGAACCATATTCCATCATTTCACACTCCTGCATCAGAACACAACTGAGTCTGGTCCCTCATGCGTCACATTAAACTACGTACCCAATGCCCTCCTCCAGAAGCCTCAAGATGGGCGAACTGGTCAACCTCTGCCTCAGCTCTTGAAAGCTCTGCTGGCATCTCTCTGACCAAACGAAGGGTTTCCTATTTTTCGCCCATGCGAAAAGTGGTGCTGCAACTCTAGAGAAGTCTGGAACAAATATCATATATTATCCAGCCAACCAAAAAAAATATGCACCTTCATCACACTCTTGGGTGGCTCCCAAGAATGTACTGCCTTGATCTTTGCAGGATCCACCACAACTCGAGCCTCTAAGATGACGTGTCCCAAGAAGTGAACCTCTCTAATCCAGAATTGGAACTTTGAGAGTTTATCATAATGCAGGTTCTCTCAGAGTGTATCTACTAACACTCACAAATAGTAGGCGTGCTCCTCCACAGTAGTCGTGTAAATTAGTATTTCTTCGATGAAGAATACGACAAATAGATCAAGGTAAGGCTCAAAGATACTATTCATGAGACTCATGAACACTTCTGGTGTGTTGGTTACGCCGACGGGCATAACCAAGAACTCATTGTGGCCATACTAAAACCTAAAGGCCGTCTTCTGCACATCCTTATCTCAAACTCTGAGTTGGTGATATCCTGACCTGAGGTCTATCTTTGAGAACCATCGTGATCACTATAGCTGATCAAAGAGTTCCTCAATACTCAAGAGTTGGTACTTGTTCTTCACAGTCACCTGATTCAAGCAACGGTAGTCGACACATAGTCACAAGCTCCTATTCACATTCTTGGTGAACAAAATTGGTGATGCCCAGGGTGAAACACTATCTCGTATAAATACCTTCCCCTACAAGTCCTCCAGTTGTACCCACAGCTCACAAAGCTCATTGGGAGCCATCCGATATGCTGGAGTGGATATCTGTGTTTTCCTCGGGTACAGGTCAATGTATAAGTATACCTCTCTGTGAGGAGGTAGTCCTGGAATGTTGTCAGGGAAAACATCCGCATACTGATCCAACACAATAGTAAAACTCGAACTCCACACATCAACCGCTCCAAGGATGTGACTAGCCAACTGATGTGTGATCAGCTGTCCCCTCCTCTGGGTAATTCCATCCTGCACTACAAAGGCTCCCTTCTCACCGGTGAAGGTGAATCTGGTCCCATACTTGTGGACATACCGCACATTGCGCCTAATACAGTTGATATAATCATGGACTATAGATAACCAGTCCATACCCAAGATGACATCATAAGTCCTCGACGCCGCTACAAGAAGATCCCAACTGAAGTTCTCACCTCCTAGAGTAATGTCACTCTGCCCGCACCAGTGCGTAATCATGGATTCTACTCTCATAGGAGTCTCTAGCCCTAAGGATCGAGCCAACGACTCTGTCAGAATCTCTGAGCTCCAAACAAGGTCGGCGGTAATAAAAGAATGACTCGCACCTGTGTCTATTTGTACTAAAAAAGGGTGGAGTAGACACAGATAGTACCTTGAATCATCTCAGGTGCTCCATGGTCATAGGCCTATACTGCCTGGAGCTGATCCCACCTCTGTCCGCCAGGTCCCTGTTGTAGGGGTGGACCTCCTGGAGGTGGTGGTGGTAGAGCCTCAAAACAATGTCCACCAACTGCTGCTTGGCCAGCTCCTCTGCCACGCCTGCCTGCTCCCTGAGGACCACCATAGTTGAACCTCTACCTCTACCTGAGAGGTCCCTCTACTGTCTACTGCTTATCTGCTTGGCGGGTCGGGTAGTCACGAGCCACGTGGCCTTGCCTGCCGCATGCATAGCACTGCCTGCTCCTCATATAGCTTACTCTGTCTTGTGTGCCCCGCACAATCGAACCTGTATCTTGGGATCTCCCACCTGATAGCCTAGTCCGCTTGGACCTATGTGATATCTAACTACTGCCAACTGAAGAGGACTCTGCTACGTGTCGCACTGTGGTGGGTCTCGTTACTGGTGACTACTCAGCGAGAATTCTCTCCACTAGAAGGGCTCACTCCAGCACCCCCACCTGCGTTGGGATGCTGAGGGGAATCGTCGAAGCCCTGATCTCATTCCTGAGTCACTACTCAAAGATTAGGTCCCTAAAGAACTTGTCCCATACCATATTCGTGGAGGAGCATGAGAGGTTGGTGAACCTCGCTGAGTACTGAGATACTGTCATGTTGCCCTGCTATAGATGTAGTAACTCCTGAATCTACACCACACGAATGGTGTCTGGAAAAAACTCTACCCAAAATAGGCTCTCGAATTCTTCCTAGAGTAGTAATGCCTCGTCATGCACCTGGAGCATCAGACTCCACCATCTACCTACTTCTGCGTGAAGAAGACTCGTGGTAAGGAACACCATTAGGTCAGCTGGTGTCCCTACCAATCTAAACACTCTCACGATAGGTTCTAGCCAATCCTCAACTGCCTCTGGGTCCATCTCTCCCTGGAACATGGGCGCCCCCTATCATTGAAACTTTTTAAATGCACTTAGGCGGCGTGCACTCTCTGCTACTGGATCTGGGGGTATCGGTGGCCCAACGGGAAGTGGTACCGCTGGTGCCTCCGCTGTGATGGGTTCCTGCACCTCGGCCTCGTCGCTCAGTGGGCTACCATCTCGTACGTAACTCAGAACCCTAGTTGGCTGCATTCGTGGGGCCATCCTGAAAAGAAACAGCTGCTCCAGGGTCAAAATAGTATTCTTGGTGAGCTAACAAAAAGTAATCTGGAAGAAAACATTTTCAAAGGAAACACACATGCAACTAGTGTTTTCGTGCACTGGGGTGGTGATCAGAAGTCCGAGTCCTAGTGTATGGATATGTTGGTCACTGCACAAACATCGATTTCCCTAAACTGATAACCACACCCAAAAAAATTAACACAATTTCCGTTAAAAGAATCAGATTCTATGTTCCGTGGTAGAATTGACTCCTCTGATACCAATTTTTCACAACCTATCCTTGGGGACCGTGCTATGACTACCCCAAGCCCGCATTCCATAGGCATGGGCTGCCAACTAGCACCAAAGGCGTAAATCCCTAAGCTGGGAAGACATTGCATTTATAAATGTAAAAAAAATACAGCAGAGTACAAAATAGTAAGTAAACACTAAGTAAAACTAAATACAAAAGAGTGTGCTGGAAGTAAATGGGCCAGTATACAAATCCAACTGAACACCAATTACATGAAAAAGGGACAAACAGCTAAAAGTAAGAGAAGCTCTTGGATCATTCTCCAGGGATTCCTACCTGAAGGGTAGGTACATATGGCCACCTCAGCACTCACATGTGCAGACTCGTCACAAGGCCCACCTCTGTGTAACGTCCAGTAGTGGTGCTCTTGGTCTCTGTCAGCGCTGTCCGTCGTCTGCATCCAACACAACGAGGTGCGGGCATAGCCTGTGCAGGGTTGAGTATAACGATACTCAGTAGGGACCCCGAGACCTGCAAGGTCTCACAATATCCACTAAGTATGAACCAAACAAGAATGATACAATCACGAAGTACCAACCAATTCCTACTTAGGTATATGACCATACATATAACTAAGTTACCAATCTCAGTACAACTCCAACTCTCGAGCCCTTGCACAAACCAATCCCACAAAGGAAGTAAAGTCAATCACCACGATGATAATGGTTGAAAGACATGACTCATCTCACATAGGAATGCTACAATAGTAGAGGGTTTAGATGATTAGATGTAGCCACTGGATCATCAAAGCTGTCAGACCAACACAGGATACAGGACCAGCTAGCCATGGGACCCACACATGATACAGGACCGGCTATCTCATCTATATTGTCAGACCCACATAGGATACATGACCATCTAATCCGTCAGAACCACACATGATAAAGGACCAACTATCTCATCTATGTTGTTGGACCCACACACGATAAAGTCCAGCAATTCTGTCGAACCCACACAGGATTCCCGTAAAGCAGTCATCTTCGTCGAATCCATAGAGGATTCTAGTACAGAAGTTGTCGCTGTTGAACCCACATAAGATTCTGGTACAGAAGTCGACGCAGTCACATGTAGCTCTTGGGTTCCAGAACATGGCACGCTCGATTTAGGGATGGTCTGCTCCTAGAGCAAAGGGGTCGATACATGAACTATCATGAAATCATTATTTTATGTATCCCTAAATTCCGTCTCATCAAAATAACTCCAACATGACAAACGACGTGTCAATCGGATGCCCGGTCAGAGTGTTATAAGTGTTTCCGCTCCGAGGGCCCGATTGGTTTTGGGATCGAACCAACTTGGCCGTCCCCAAACTTCTATAAAAACTTGAGTGTGATATACTGAAACTACCGTCTTGATCCAAGGAATAATACTCAATTGATGGTGCGTCGATCAGAGGTTGTTATCTCAAGATATAGGCAAAAAAAAGTGGACTGAAGAGGGGGGTCTGGGTCCGGTCTGACCCGTCCCAACCCACCCTTGGTCGTCCCGAACCAGGTCGACCCGACCCGGGTCTCGGTCCAGCCCGGTAGGGCAAGACCCGGCTCGGTAGCTACGACCTTTCCCGCATAGGGGGTAGCCCGGCCCGCGCTCCTGGTGGCCCAGCCCGTGAGACAGGATGCGAGGCCTGCGCGGCAGGCGGCCTGACCCGGTGGCTGGCCGCAGCTCGGCCAGCTAGACGAGCGGAGCAGGGGGCTCGGCCCCCCGGTTTTCATAACGGCTGCACCAGCTGGCGATGCATGTGCCTCTTGAATCTCATTGATGAGGGTTCTACTCCACGGTCGTGGTAGGGGTCGTGGCGGCCTTCCGCCGGCGGCGCGCGAGGGGCACCGTTGCCCCCAAGCATCCGGCCGGTGCCAGCCACCACTGCCCGTTTGCCAGCACCGCTGCGCCGACGACTCATGCCGCCACACTCTTCTGCGGGCCACCTGAATCGTTCTGGTTGTCTGTTCTGCCTCCCATCTGCGCCTACGTTCTCCTCAAGTCCTACTCTTCACTACGACGACCTCAAATCAAGATTTAATTTCTGTTCATCTGTCACCCAACAAACCGCGCATCAAGAATGAAATGGCAGAGGGTCCAGACTTGTTCGTTATCCTGTGACCTCCATGTTATAGGGTCAAACAAATATCCAACATGTATTCTCCAATGTAAGGGGGTATAATATTATTCAATTAATAATTATACAAAACTCCCGACCTCGATTTAATAACGTTGTCGAAGCCGCAGAAGTCGGCGTCGTAGAGGAAGGATGTCGTTCCGTCAACGTCGGAAGGAGTGGAGCCTGTTATAGTCAAATCGAGTTGCCACTTTCGGTTCACACCCTGGGTGGTGGTGCTTCCCTTCCCTACTCGAGTTGATGAAGGTAAAAGGTGTTGCTTCATGTTCCTCAAGACGCGGAGCATTCTTCGTTGAAGAATGATGTTCCTCGTCGCGAGAATAATAATTCCAACAAAAGCTCTCCCAACTGAATATTTCCCAACGTAAATAAAGTTATAGGCTTTCCAATTTAATATTTCCATGGATTTAAAAATAATTCAAACCCAAAAACAATTAATTAATTTGATTCATTTAATTAATTTCCATGGGGTTGGCAAGAATTTCCAAGGTCTCATAAAATTAATAACATGGGTGTGTTGGCACTTTAATGGAAGTCCAAGAGTTAATTGGAGTTCAAGGGAGTTTAAAGTGAAGGTGAAGAGTTTGGTGTTAGTGTGGGACCTGCCACAAAATATCCTCCCATGATAGGTTATTTGGGGGTGGGCCCTACCTCCATCTCCCCTTAGGTGGAATTAACAACCTTTAAAATAAAATCATGTCTCACATATTTTCATTATTATTTTTGGAAACCTCATATTATAACTTACACTCTCAACCAAACGCAACTGTGGTAGAGGTCTCCTTAAGTTAATACCGGTGCTGCGAGTTTATCAGTGTCCTCAGATTTCAATTCCGAGAACAGGTTCAAAAGATAGAAAAAACCGCACATATGTTTACTGAACGTACCTGAACAAAACGTCAGAAATTTATTTTAGGCACCCCGGACCTCGGAATCAGGCGCCGTCAGAAACTACGGACTCGTAAAATTCCAAAGAATTTAAGAAAAAAATTTCCATGAAATTTATGGTTATTTATAATGGTACCTTAAGGAGGTTCTCAAAGAGGATAATTTAATAGGTAAATCCTCTTTCGTTTCCTTTAATTTCCATTAAATTTCATTTTTCAATTCGTATACTCTACTCAAATCCTCTTTCCCTATAACCATGATCACTCAAGTATCATCTATATAATAGAATCTTATCATTTTAATGGAATCTCCTTCATCAACATCTTTTCTCTCTCTCATTTATTTTGAATATAAAATCATCATCAGTGAGATGTCCATTAACAACCTTCGTGGATTACAAATTTTCATTATTCTATTTCTCGTTAGTTACTGAATATAAAAACATTTTCATGGTTGAAATATATTAAAAAATTTATATTATAACCCTTTTTATATTATTTATGTATCATATTTACATAATACAAAATTATAGAACAAAACAAGTTCATTGTGTTCTAAATCCGGTAAAATTAAACTAAATGATTATCATTAACATGTAATTTAATGTCTCATCCTCTTATTTACAAACAATAAAATATAAGAAACAAATTAAACTTCTTAATATCCATTAATTTTCAATAATGATAAATAATTATACTCATTTTACCAGAAAATCATTACATATATACATGTAAACCGATCCATAAAACCATTAAAACAGACAACGACGAGCGATAAAATTGTATCAAATAACTCATCAAGAAGACCATAAATGAACATACTAAAATAATAATAAATAAAATATATGTATAATAGTTTCCTAATTAATTAATTAATTAATTTAATATAATTATATAATACATTAATATCAAGTGCAGAACACAATCGAACATAAGGTATGGGATTTCATACCAATTATCATTTCATTTAAAATTACATTGTATTGTTCACTAATCGTTATTTTGTGAAGTATCTACTTCCCCTTTGAAATAATTTTTCAGTTGAAATCATATTTATATCAAATATCCATATTATTTTTTCATATATATGATTACATTCATAGTCTTATTCCATTTTACATACAGTGTATATTTTTTATGTTGTTTTATCTGGGGAAATATTGATGAATTTGTACACTTTAATCAATATAGATCATTTAGTAAGGAATGTTTTTTAGGAATTTAATCTATATTTGAATAAATAATTGTACTTTTAGTGATGGTTATGCCCTGATACATGATAAAACACAATTGGTTGAATATTTTATTGATTATAAATGGAAAATTTTCCTCACATCATGTTATATATGTTTATTTAATAAATATTTGGGATTAGATCATTCATTTGAAAATTTTATAAAAATTCCAGTTATACCCTTTAATGTACACTGTAATAATTAATACATATATATTTTAAAATAAATTATAGGAATTTTAAATTTTATAACTTGGATCCAGATTAAATGGTGTATAACTTCTATTCATGTCATTGGGGCTATATCATTCATTTGATTAGAATAAATGGACCATGAATTCAAAGATGGATTGGACCCGGGAGATTGGAAATTATTGTAGTCATTGTGCCCCACCATCTACATCCTTGCATGTATTTAGCCCAAATTTTGAGAAGAGATCGAAAATCCAATATGGTAAAAATTACCCTTTTGGAAAGAAAGATAATTCACAAGTTTTTTTTGTCATAAAGGCATTTCATGTGGGATTAAAATATTTCATAGAATATCCTCAATCACACTTGAAACCAGTTATAACCTAGCCTCCCCTCCACTATATAAATATGTATTTTTATCATTTGGAGGGGTTTGGAAGTTCATTAATATTTTTTGGTAAGAGGAGAAGTTGTGCCAGATGAATTCTCCAATTATTACAATAAGGGTAGCAATGGAAGCAAGGATACCTTCAAGAAATCCATCTTCTTCATATTCATATAGTAATGTTTGTGTTTGTGTGATATACTTCTTAGTTACACTCTTATATTTTATGTTTTCTTCTGAATTATTTTGTTTCTATTCTTATTTGATCTTCCTCATAGGGATTGAACTCATGTGTATAAGTGTGATTGTGATATTCCCATTATAAACTATTGAAAATGCGATTCGCATCTACGATGACTACACCACCCATAGATGAGTAGTATCTTATTAATCGATCAACCTCTTGGATTATTCATTCATTTATTTTAAATTAATGAGATACTACAATTAAATTAATATGATCCATGAATTGAGTCTTTAAATTCGAAGAAACATAATAAGCAATTGAATAATTAACACAAAAACACACAAGGTTGAGAATTTGTTTAAATTGTGAGAGAGAAAACATAATCAGTAAAATAAGACCATACAAGATATTTTTTAGAGTTCAAAAACAATACCTCAGCTCAATACATCCTCGTTTCCAATGTGGGTATGTTTTCTAATTCACCATTGACCATAAGATATCCTTAGAATGACAATCAAATTAGGGTGCTAAGATTGAATGTTCCAAAGCTACCCTAGGGTTTAACTCTTTTCATATTTATGGTCAAGTTAACTCTGAAAGAGTTTTAGTGTCAGAACATTATTCTATACAAATTAATTGTATATTAATTAAAATTATAATGAATAATAAGTATGTTTTCTAATTCACCATTGACCATAACATCTTCTTGTTGTGTTATTTTAGTCGAACATAATTTCAAAAAAATGCAATATTCTTCAAGAAAACAAAATTTAGTTTTATGAATGAAAAAAATAGCCCATACATTCATGTATTTCATTTATATTATTTTACTTTATTTTCAATGTATCCTTATATGTTTTTTTAATTACTACCTCTTTGTGAGACGACCTAGGTCTGCCACCCTGTTGCACCTAATTAACCCCTAACTATACCTGATTTGAGAGCACCTATGACAGTTCCATTTAAATTGGAACCATTGTTGGGGATTCAAGTAAATATTTCAACCAATTATAGGTATTCTAATTTTTTCATTTAATTCTCTTGTTCTCTTCTTTATTATTTATTTACCAAATCTGAATTTTTATTATTATTTTATTTTCTTCTTCTTCATATATTTGGATAATCAAATCAAACTTCTCATTTTTTTATTATGGTCCAATTTTCTTCTTCTAATTTCTGTTTTATTTAAGACACGAACTGATCCTGAGAATCTCTTAGATCATGAACTTGAGATTGAACGCAACCTTAGGGCTCGAATCATACATTCTCAATCTATGAGAAGTTTTAAAATTCCACAAGTTAGAGAATTACTTCATTTTAGTTATTTTAAATAGAAAAAAACTCAAATTCATAAATAAAACAAGAACAAATGGCCGAAAATAATAAAAATTATCTTAATTCATCCATTCAAATGATGGATGCACCAGATATTAATGATCTTACAAATTGTATTTCTTACTCAAATGTTGAATCAAACATTGAACTAAAATATGGATTAATTCACCTTCTTCCAAAATTTCATGTATTATCTAGTGAGGATCCAAAGAAATATTTAAAATAATTTAATGTGGTTTCTTCAACCCTCAAAACCAGAAATGTCTATGATAATCACATAAAACAAAGAGAATTCACATTTTGACATGATAGAGCTGCAAAGGATTGGATTTATTATTTAAAACCTGAATATGTAATGTGTTGGAATGATTTGAAATGCATTTTCTTGCAGATATTTTTTCCAGAATCAAGGAACACTACCATTCATAAGGAGATCTCATGGTTCAGGAAAGCACAAGGGGTGTCAATTTATGAGTATTGGGAGTGATTCCAATAGTTTTTTACAAGATCTCCATATCACCAAATCAGTGAGCAATGCCTCATCCAAAACATCTATAAAGGAATCAAACCTATAGATATAATCATGGTTGATGTCATAGCTCAATGAGAATTGGTGGAAAAAACCTAGTAGCCATATGGGAATTGATAGACAAGATGGCTCAAAACTCCCAACAATTTGGTGACTGAGGTACACCACATGTCAGGGGAGTACATTAAGTAAGTCCTTCATCTATTAAGAGTCATTTAATTGATTCCAAGTGTGAAGAATTTACCACTATGGTGAGGTAGATTTCTTGGGATAAAAAGACATCCAACCTAATCCTATAAGGCCATATAGAATTTTCACTCAATAGACCACCCAACTGAATATTTCCCCTAATTACAAGAGAATGAGGATTGTGAGGCAGTGTTCCCTACAAGAACATATCAATAGAAGCAGAAACCACACCCCCGTTAGAATTATGATTTTGTTGCACCAACATAAATCCATGGGCTGAAGGATCAATCAGACATGAGGTATGGCTCATGACATCAATAATGGAACCGTTTTAAACAAAATATCTAGTATCCTCCGCCTGACCAAAAAGTATTCCAATAACCCAAAAATAAATTTCAATCCCAAGAATAAACAATTCAACAAAATGAAACTAACAACCAAAGGTAGATTCTAATACTAATTATCTTTTCAAAAAAATGTTCTTAATCAATTTAATGAGAAGAAGAATCAAGGTTCAAAGATGAGCGAGTTAAAGACTCAATTGAGCCAGATTGCCACTGGCCTCCATGAACTATTATGTAAGAATTATAGAAATCTACCTTAACAACATACTACAAATCCAAAGGTGAATTCTAGTGCCATTTCAGTGAGAAGTTGAATGAAAATATAGGTTCTTCTTCACCTATAGTTCCACTAGAATTCACCTCAACTCCAAAGAAGATCCATTGAAGGCCATATAATGAGAAACCTAATGAGATAGAAAAAGGTAAGAAAAATATTTATTTAATTCCTAATAAACCCATTACCTTCCAAACAGGGTTGTATAAAAAAAGAACTTGGTTGAAAAGGTGATGCAGAAAGAAGTTTTGGACACATTTAAGTAGGTTTAGATCGAAATCTATCTAATTAAATCAATTAATAAAGTCCTATGTTTTTTCAAATTCATAAAATAACATTTTATTAATATAATAGGGATCAAGGTAAATGAGAGGATCATTATTGGAAATAAATTTTCATCACTTATTACACTAACTTTAAAAATTCCAAAAAAGTGTAAGGATCTAGGAACATTCACCCTACCATGAACCAAAGGAGAGAAAAACTTTTTAATGCTTATTGTGATTTGGGAGTGTCCATAAATGTGATGCCTCACTATTTATTCTATTCTTTATAGGTTGGTGAGTTGAAGTCGATGAGGGAAATGGTGAAATTGGCGAATAAATCTACAATATATCCAATGGGAGTCGTTGAGGATGCACATGTTCTGGTAAGAGACATGATCTTCCTAGCTGATTTCTATGTCACTAACATGGATGATGATTAGGTACGTTCTCATTATACCAATATATTAGGAATTCCCTTACTCAAAACTACTAAAACATTCATAAATGTCCATGAGGGTACACTTTCCATGGATTTTGGAGATGAATTCTTCATATTTAATGTTAGGTACTTCATGAAGTACCCCTCACAGGTCCATTCTTCTTTTGTTAACTCACATTTTGAACCACCAAGTAAAAACCCCATGGATTTTGATTGTCTTATTATTAGGAACATAATTAGCATTGGATCTAGTTTGATGTCTAAAAACACTTCCACGCCGGTTTCTAATTCACAAACCACTATTAGATTTGATATTGAAATGGATTCATATTATTATTTAGATAATTATCACTCTGATTATGACATTTCCGTTAAGTATGCTGATGGATTAGATACTTTATTATCTGATTTTGGGGATGTATATTCTGATACTAATGTTCAGTGTGCACATATTTTAATTCCTTCAATTTATCCATACATACATCACCCCGAAAAATGGAACTCAATCCATTACCACCTATTCTCAAATAAATATAAAAGTTAAGTGTTGAGAAATTACCTATTATCATTACAAAAAATCTCTATTTTGAACATAAAGATAAACATTAAAATCTTTTGAGGGAGAACATAAGGGAAATTAGGTGGACCTTGTCCAACATATCAGGTCTTATCCCTTCCATTTTCATGCATATGATTTTTTTGGAGGATGGGGCTAAACTGGTTAGGCACCCACGAAGGAGACTCAATAAAACACTTTTAGAGGTTGTTAAAAATTATTCTAAAAAAATTCTTGAGGCATGAATACTCTATCCCATTTCAGATTCCAAAAGAGTGAGTCCTATTTAGTTTATGCCCTAGAAATGTGGTGTTACTATTGTTAAAAAGGATAATGAGTAGTTAGTTCCAATGAGGTTTCAAAATAGTTGTAGTGTTTGTATTGATTATAGGAAACTAAATAAATAAAATTGAAAGTACCATTTCCCTCCCCCGTTTATTGTTCAAATTCTTGAGAGACTGGCTGGGAGGACATATTTTTGTTTCTTGGATGGATTTTTTGGTTCCTTTTGCTCGGGAGGATCTAGAGAAGACAACATTCAGCTTTCTATTTGGTACGTTTTCCTACCGGAGGATTCCATTTGGACTTTAAAATTCCCTAGGACTTCATTTTATGAGCTAAATAAATGTCTGACCACTCCACCAATCATACAGCCCCCATAGTGGGGAGCCTCTTATTGATATTATTTGTGACGCCAGAAAATTCACGGTCAGAGCTGTCTTATATCAGTGGGTGGAGGGATGATCACATGTGATTTCCTATGAATCATGGAAATCTGATTCATCCCAATAAAACTACACAATCATGGAAAAGGATTTTCTAGCCATCATATTTTAATTAGACAAATTCCATTCATATTTATTGGTCTCTAATGTATTTTTTTTGACCATGCTGATTTGAGGATCCACTTAAGAATCTAGAATCAATGCCAAGGATTATCCAATGGATTCTCCGTTTCTAGAAATTTGAAATTGAGATAAAGGATAAGAAGGGGTCAGAGAACTTAGCGGTAGACCACATGACTAGGCTCACTCAAACTCTAAAGGATGGCACCTTGGACCACGTACCACATTGAGAGACCTTCCTGATGATCATATTTAGGACATCTCAAGTACACATCGTTGGTATGAAAATTTAGTTATCTACCTTATTAAAATTTAAATCTATTCAAATTTAAAGAATCATCAATTCCAAAAGGTAATGAGTGAGTCAATTTTTTATGTTTGGGAGGATTCATACCTATGTAACATATATTGTGACCTTGTTATTAGGAGGTGTGTTCCTGATCATGAGTTTAAGTATGTTTTACATTTTCGTCATTCACATGCTTCTGATGGACACTTTGGACCCCCAAGAGATAGCTACGAAATTCTTTGACTCTTTATTATTTTGG
Source organism: Viscum album (assembly GCA_963277665.1). NCBI lineage: Eukaryota > Viridiplantae > Streptophyta > Magnoliopsida > Santalales > Viscaceae > Viscum > Viscum album. The sequence goes on along the minus strand of OY728128.1, from coordinate 676,795,418 downwards.
TCAAGATTATTCCATGATGCCCATGTGTTTTGTAAGTCATTCTCCCATGGCTGACACACTATGAACATTTCTAAGATAAATGAGATGATCCAAGAACCCATAATATACAATGTGATGTTTTATGTATGGGATATCAATTTTATGGGACCTTTTCCCTATTCATTTTAGTTTTAATATATATATTTTTTGTTGATTATGTGAGTAAATGGGTGGAGGCTAAGGCCACCAAGACTGATGATTCTCATGTTGTAGTTTAAGTTTTCAAGATAGAGATTTTTGTAGGTTTTGAGTACCAAAGGCCATAAATATTGACCAATAGACAATATTTTGTAATAGAAATTTGGATTCCATCATTCAAATATATGGGGTGACACACAAAACATTAAAATCATACCACCTCTAAACAAATGGTGAGGCTGAGGGTTCAAATCGAGAGTTGAAACAAATTTTAGAGAAAATCGTGCTCTGAAAAGGAATGATTGGAGAAAGATCATGGATGATACACTTTGGGATTATGGAATTATATACAAGACTCCCATCTATATGTCCCCATTTAGGATTTTTTTGGAAAGAATGTCATCTACCCGTGTAGGTCGAGCATTGGGATTATTGGGCTACATAGAAATGCAACATGGATTTGACTCAAGCTGGATTCCAAAGGAAGCTACCAATTCAAGAGTCTGAGGAGATGGATATAAATCATATGTGAACTCAAGGATATAAAAGGAAATATCAAAAGCAGTTCATGATAGAATGGTCCAACGAAGGGAGTTTCCTATTTGACATAAAGTCGTTCTCTGCAATTCACAACTAAAGCTGATACCTAGTAAGTTGCGTTCCAGCTGGTTTGGTCATTATATTGTATATAATATTTTTTTCTTTATTATGTTGTGTATATTACACAAGAGGACACTAGAGGAATCTTTATAATCAATTGTAACATTTTAGGTGATATATTGAGTGAATTTCCACTGATGTAGTGGATTTCACCACACTGCATGACCCCATTATCACTTAAGAGTATTAGGATACTCCAAACTCTGTCACTTTTCTATTATTTTTTCTATTCTAAATTTTTTTCACATATCATCTCACAGGTTCACATTTATGACAATTTTTTATTTTAAGTTTAGGCGAGGGAACCTGTTAGTTTAGAAATTTCAATTTTTTTTCTATTTTTCAAAAAAAATTGTGTGTTTTTTTTAATTTTTGTGTGTTTCAAAAACACTTGAGATGAAATGATTCTCATCATCATTTTCTAATATATATTCGTAAGTGAAAACATTTATCCCATGAAACTTATTATAAATGAATTCAAAAAATTTATTTGTTTCATGTTAAAATATTTAGTAATTTCATAGAAAGTACTCAGATTTTTTAAACCACATGCCACGTCTCACTATCTATATATTTGAAATCACTTTCCCATGAGGCTTTTGAACCATTCCATTCATATTATTTACGTTTACCTCACTTCTTGAGAGAACTAAACCATACATGATTTAACTATAATTTGATGTGTTCCTCTCAAAACATATGGTTTTGAGGTACTTGTTTTTTAAATAATTAATGCATTTTTTTTGGAATTAATGCCCCTATTTTCAATAATCCTTTTTATAATGTAATTCCTTGAACATTTAATCATTGTATCCCTTAAAAGGTAGGAATATCCTCTTAGGTTTTCCACATTACAAACCAATTTTCCAAATCCAACCAACTATTGAATTGAAATTGAATAATATATTATAAATTATGAGTGGGGGAATCTATTTTGTGTGGTGCTACCACATTTTCTAATAATTTGCATGGAAAAATAAATTCTAAAGAGATGCATTTTCTGCTAAAAAAATAATTTTGTTGAATGATATTCTTTTTCATAGCTTTCATGAAAAATGATGCTATGCCTTTCTGGATATTCCAATGGAGATGTAAAGCTATTCCAATATGGAGGTTTAACAAAAAAACAATGTTTCAGTGGATTAAAATTTTTATCGTTGAAACCATCAATGGTGTAAACTTTCAATGAGTTTTCTTGATTATAGAGATGAATTTATTCTATGGGGTTTCAGGAGGAGATAGTTCTCGAGTGAAAATTAGAATAATGCAATTTTGCTTCAAAAATAGGTAATTCCTCCTCATTCAACCTCAAAATGATTCACATATAAACCCTAATGACCAAAATAGACAGAACAAACATGAAAATACCACCTGATAAACATATTTCCTTGACTCACATAGGATGGAAATGATGGAATTTATCAAGCCTATGATGACCATTGTATGAGTCTGGATGGGAATGAAATTACTTAAAAATGACATTTGTTTGATAAAAGAAAATTTATGTGAGGTAAGAGTTTCGTGTGCATGGGAGGATAAATGAAATGAAAATATTTTTAATGATATGAATAAATAACATTAAATAATGGTTTTTCAATTAGGAATTATATATTTTGTTTCTTCTTTTCAAATTTTTGTATCTCAATGATTTGTGTTTAAAAATTTGTATTGAATTTATATTCATGATTACTTCTCACTATTTTTTGGAATACATGATATGAGGTTTTTCTTAAGAGTGAAAAAGGGTAAGTGTGGGAGGATTGATAAAGAACAATTTTGTTGAATATTTAATTGACAATAAATGAAAAAAATTCCTCACATTGTGTTAAATATGTTTATTTATAAAATATTTGGGATTAGATCATTCTTTTAAAGTTTTATTGAAAATTCAGGTTTTACACTTTAATGTGAAGTATAATAATTAAGAAATAAATATTTAATATGAATTAATTGAATTTGAAAATTTGTATATGTGTTTCTGATATAATGTTCTACAATTTTTTTCCAAGAAATTAGAGCTAAATCATGTATTTGATTGGACTTAATTGACCATGAAGTCAAAGATGGACCGAACCATCCTGGATTTGACATTACTTTAGTGGATGGGAAATATATTCTACATAAGTGCATGGATTGAGACTAAATTTTGAGAGGAGATTGAAAAACAAAATTCCCACAAATTATCCTTCTATAAATACATCTTATCAATGAGTTTTAATGGTCAAGAAGGCGGTTCCATTGGGATTAAAATATTTTGAAGAATCTCCCCATTCACACTTGAAACTACTTTTACCCTATCCTACCCTCCATTAAATAAATATGTATTTTTATTATTTTTGGGTGTTGGGAAGTAGATTGGGAAGTTTATGTAAGAGGAGAAGCGGTTCCACACCAATTCTAATTGCATTTAAATAGGGGTAGCTCTTGAAGTAAGGATCCCTTCGTCGAAGCCTTCTTCTTCTTCTTCTTCGCATTGTAATGGTTGTGTTTGCATAATATACATATTATTTACTCTTCTATTTATTATGTTTTCATATATTTTTTTATGTTATTATTATTCTTTGATCTTCCACTTTTTAATAGAACTCAATAGTAGAAGTGTGATTGGGCTATACCCATTTGAAATGGATGCAAATGCAATTCGCTTCTATAATGACTACACTTCCAATAGAAGATTAGTTTCTTAATAATCGATCAACCTCACACCTTATTCAATAATTTATTTTCAATAAATTATCAACTATAATTAAATTAATATGATCCATGAATTGAATAATTAAATTTGAAAAAACTAAGTAACCAATTGAACAATTTACACAAAAACACGTGTGGTTGAGAAGTTGTGTAAATAGTGAGAGAAAAAAATTAATCAAAAAAACATGAACACACATGATAAATTAGTAGAGTATAAATATGATACCTAATCTCAATTAATCATCATTTCTAGATTAGGAATGTGCCCTAATTCACCACTGCTCATATGTTATCCTTACATAGACAATCAAATTAGGGTGTCACGGTTACATCTTCCAAAAATGCATAGGGTTTAACTTTTTTTTATCTTTGTGGTTATGTTGACTCTTATAGGGTTCTAGGGTTATAAAATTAGGCTATTATATTTAATTATAGATAAATTAAAATTATAATGATTAATATGTATATGTATAGGTATATTTAGATCAATTACACCTTTTTAAATATTTTGTAAAAAACATCTTCTTGTGGTGTATTTATAATCAAACTACACTTTGTAAAATAAGAAAATTAAAAAAATGTAATCACTTTATAGTAAATTTATTCTAGATTTATAAATTATAGAAGACCCCCATACTTTAATGTGTTATATTTATACTATTTTTTTTATTTTCATTGTAAATTTATTAAGTTTATTTGATTACAGCCTCATTGAGAGATGGAAAATGTCAGCCATCCTACTGCACGTAATTTACCCCAAACTGAACATAATTTGTCCTCACTAAAGATAGTGCCTTTCACTATAGACACTCGATTGATGGATATATATCATGAGGAAAAATAGTTGAAAAAAAACCTTCATGTTTGTTTTCAAACAGAATAATATGGCTTTTTACCCAGAGAATTAAACCATCATGACAGTATAATTGTTCACAATACAGTTAAATGATGTCCTAAAATAATATTTCCATTAATTTAGTACTGAGTTATTACTTTCCATAATATTTTCAATATGAAAAAATCTACATATGCAATTTTATTCCTAATTTATTGATGTTATGTGGTTTTTAGATTATTAACCTTGCAATAATGTCCATGCCTTATTGAATTTAATTATCTTATTATTTATTCATATAAACTTTATAGATCATTTGATCTAACTATTATTGTTTTTCCTTTTCCCATGTTATGAAGAAGAAAATGTTGAATAATCTTTTAAGAATGTCGTTTATTTCATTTTGTTTTATAAATTATTGTATTTTTTAACATTCCCAATGTACTATGAGTTTAATGTATGTAATATAGTATTCCAAAATTTTTAAATAGATATGTGCATTTAGATTTAATTCCTTGTAATCATTCTAATGTAATAAAATAATGCACCGATTCTAGTTTTATAGGGTTGGTGCGTTATAAAAATAACAGTACTAGAATGACAAGATGACCCAAAATTGGAAATAAAATATGTCAAAACTGAATAGTATATATTCCCTTCTAAAGTATATTCTAAGAGTCAAAATTAGAAATAAAAAGTAAAGACACTAGAAAATCACAAAAGTTTCTCAAATCACATCCAATTCTCTCATTGAGGCTCCATCCCCAAATCATTAATCTAACACAAGGTCTTTATGCTAATCATGTCTTGAAAACATGAAACATATTAGGGTTCTGATTATAAATCAAAAGTACAATGTGAGTACAAATAAGCTGGCCACCGCCAGTGGCATACAAAACAATATCCAGTCTTTATAATGTACATAGTTTAATATAGAAATAAGTACAATGAAAATTTAAAAAGATGTCAAATAATCATTTATTCATTAATTAACTATATACAACTACATGTTATTAGGAACAGCCAAACATCAATACCTACATTGGTGTATGCAAGAGACCCAACCATTTGACAATATCAATTCAAAATTCATATAACAAATGGTCTTCCTTTATCCATTTCCTTTCAGTTCATGATATAGCTGTTTGAAAAAATAGTCCAATGCCAAAATCTTAGGTGTTGATCATTGTTTCTATCACCCCTTGAGTATTTAGAGCATTAGTACTTTTCTATAATATCATTGGTATTTAGAGCATCAATCCATGTCACACACATCATGGGTGTTAGGTTCATCAATTTGTGTACCATATGATTTGAATGCATGCCTAAGGTCTATAACGCCATGTCTAGGACTCCGTGTAACACCCTGACCCTTGTTACCCAGAGTCGGTGCATTATTACTTAACATTGGCAAGATCACAGGGGATCAAATCCCAAAAGAATGTTCAATTTAGTACCCTTGTAAGTACTAGATACATTTATAAGTATTACGTTATATTATAAAATTAAAAACACCAACAACAATGTCTCCATTGACCACATTCATATCCCTTTGATTATCCTAGTAGGCCAGTCATAATATACTTCTTCGCATCCTAGGAAAAATAAAACATAGAAAGGGGTGAGCTCAGATTCTTAGTAAGGATAACAATATTGAGGAATCTTTTATAAATAAGAATTAACATTTAATGAAATCTATATGACTAAAACGTAATCCTTTTAAACATAAAATTCTGTATAATATGGCCAATATAAATCAATTAATTCCCTTTACTTATTCATGTGGATATTCTACTAGTCGAATAACCACATGAAATATAAATAACCAATTTCATAATTATGGAATGCATAACACTAGACATCATAACCACATAGTCAAGGCTATGGGTGAAGACAAAAAATATGATTTTTAATGACTGGTTCCATGACACTAGTTTGTCTCATGAGACCTACCGATGCATCGAGGATCTATAGCAGGCTCCACCAGTCACTTACTAAGTCCATTTCATTCCTCATATGAAAATATTTAAACATAACAAAAATATTAGTATCAAAACTAGCATACAAAATGTCAATACTTTATCCATAAACCATGAATGGTGTAAAAATAACACATCCACAGTCAAACATTTCACACAACCTTCAATACAATATGGAAGATTTTTATCATAATAAATCAACTTCAAACAATCTTAAAACCCATCAAAGGATGTTGACATAGATGAAATAAAAACATTTTTTTGAGAAATATCTCTTTCTATTTTGAAATCATTTAAAAGAATTATAATTATAAAAGAAAATATTTATTTGAGAATATTTTTATAAGATTTAATGGGATGCTTAGACGATGTGATAATGGAAGAAAATAGTCACACCGATCGTATAAGTTAAAAAAATACATTCTTACCTTAATTTTGTCGAAAAGGTCATAATATACCGTGTTTGGGAAATGACAGAAGGATTCCTTTAAAAACATATTTTGTCAAATAAGGGTATAAATGACATTAAAACATAGTATATAAATATTTAATATGTTTTTAATTACATTCTAAAAAAACATGGATGTGGATGATAAAGTGGTATCGGTAGATACTTACGTATTAACAACCTCAGATAAGTAAATAGATTGTACAATTTATCCTTACCATGGACATTACATTTGTCGAGGGTACAATATCCTACTATATAATAGTTAAATAATTGTTATTAAATTATTCAAAAACCATATACATTAATATGATATCATATATGATCTTCTAATATTTCTTTGTTAATAATATTTTAGTAGTATCATCGTTTCATGTGTTAAAAGGATCATTTTCCTTTATATTCTTGGTTACATAAGATAGGTTTGTTATGAATAGGATATATTTTATTCATATACCAAATGATATTATGTTTTTAAACATTATTTTTAATCATAAAATGAAAATTATTCTTCAATTATTTCGATGGGGGAATGAATCTTGTCGCATTCATCGAGACGGTAATCCGTACATACGCACAAGCGACAATATCATTATATTGATAGTGAAATTGTATGTAATTATATGGTATATCATATATGCATAATAACTAAATATTATATTTTTATTTACATCAGTTATACTCATTATTATTACCATCCAAATAATGAAGTGTTTGAATAAAAAACTACACCACGACATAGAGACGGTAAGCTGTATGTACGCATGTATAGTGACCTTGTCATTTGTAAGATGGTTAGAATAAAGAATATGGTTGTACCATATTTTTAATAACATAATAGTATATAGAATAAACTGTATTTATTATTTTGGTATGGAAACAACAATAAAAGAGGAAGTGGAAGAAGAATAAAACATTAAAGATGGTGGTGAAATTATTACCTATTCTTCAGGTGTTTTTTTTGAGTTGATCAAAAGGGACCATTAAGATTGCATTCTGATCAATGTATGGACTCTAGGTTTAGGTGAGGGTTGTTGATAGGATATTTGGGTAGGGGGAATCTAAGCCAAATAGCATTGGAGGTGTTATTTTAAGAGAAAAGGAAGTGCCCTTTTATAAGAGGGGTGAGGGGAACCTTTAGAAATGCTAGAAATACTATTTTATAATAAACTTATTTTCAGTTTATAATGGCTAAAAAAATTATTATTTCGAGGATAATGTAGGGATGGGTCTAAAACCTCTCAACCAATATGTTTTCGATAGGTTTAGGTCACCATATAAAACATATCTTTTATATTTAATTCTTAGTTAAATAGTTTGACATTTACCATGTCTCTTTGTATTTTTATATTATATGGTAAATAAAATTACTATAAACTACCTAAAGAACCCCAAGTGGTTTATTATTGATATATCTAACCTTATATATGTCCTTTGGAAGATCCTTATATTTTTAGGAATACAATAACAATAAATAATATAGTATTTGTTTTAAAAACTCAATTATGTCAATTTTGACACTATTTAGTATTTGATTTTCTTGAAAGCCAAAAAACATTATCACTTCGAAAAAAATTTATTTAATCAACAATAAAATGTCATATTAACCTAGAAAATTATTGGAATTATTAAAAAGTCTCAATTTACATTTTTTTGGATATTTATAAAATCAATTTTTTTAATATTTCATTAATAAGGAAATTTTTGTATCATCATTGTGTCATAAATAAATTAAATTATTTAATGTATATAAATTATAATTAAAATACCATTATATAGGAAATATTTTTATATTTATATTGAATTTTTTTTGTCAAATTTATCTTATGTGTTTCCCTATATTAAAAATGTTTAGTTATTAAACTTTGAATTTAGGACTTTTAACTCTTCATTAAATAATTTTTTTTTAAAAGGTGGGGGAAGGCCCCAAATAATATTATTAAAAGAAAAAGTTCAGAGAGACATCAAGAAAGCCAAACTCAAAAGCAAACAAAACAGAATGAAGTTTTCAAGAACCCCTTTTTTTGGACCAATCTGCTTTCTGATTTTCTCCGTGATGATCTTCTCCTTGCTCCACATCTCATGCTAGAGATCTATATTGACGTGCCCATGCCCATGCCCTCTCCCTTGCCCTCCATTGTATTTGGCTTCTATTTCCTCAGCTTGTTGTAGTAAGGTTTCTAAGTCCTCATCAGAGCTATCCTCTTGAGACATCTCTCTTCTTTTCATTTCATCAATTATTTTATCATTCTTCTTTTGGCTTCTTGTTCTAACCTTCTGCCATGCATCCTCTTGTACCTCTTCATTGACATCATTTCCATGCTTTGACCACCTCACATGAGTAGATGGAGTGTTCAGTCCCTGCACACTAACCACAACATGTTGATCATATGGAACTTTCAAGGATGTACTCACCTTCTTGTTAGATGAAGGAGTGGTCTGAGAGTCCAGCTCCTGAATTTCTGTTTGGTCAGCCTCCACTTCTGGTAAATTAGAATGTGTATAAGAGTCCTTTCCTGCATTTCCAACCACTATTAGTGGTTCTGAAATTAAAGAAGGCAGCTCAGTTTTTCCAGAAGAACCAGGTGTAGCAGCCTGGGTGGTCAGCTTTGAGGGAGTGACCGAGGCAGTGACCTGTTGTATAACAATTCCTACCTCATTTTGAGTCTCAGCTTGAATAGACACCAAATCAACACCAGGAGGGACTTGGGATGCATCCTTGTTACTAGAATAAGCTTGAAATGCATCTTGATCATCATGATGTACATCATTGATAATCTGTGCAGCATAAGCAGTGTTAGACTCAACATCTTGAGCTGTAGTAGAATCCAAAATAGGACATGTTTCAGCATTAACAGGATTAGAAATAGACAAGGTTGGGGTCCCCATGTGTCCCTCTTCCACAACATCTGCCCTTGATCTTTTAATTTTCCCAGGGGTCAAATTTCCACTGGCATCCGCTGGAAATGTGTCAGCAGATTGGCCATTCACTATAGGCTTATTCTTAGATAAATGCATCTTAGTTTGAACCTGCATAAAGCCAGGTTTCTCCATTTGAAGTTTGGGACATGTTTTAGAATCATGCCCTCAAAGTGAGCAAATCTTGCAACTCATATGCCTCCTGCAATTAGTTTCATCATGTCCTATAACCTTGCAATCCAAACAGAATTTAGGTAATATTTCATACTCAATTTTCAGCACTAATTCCTCATCATCAGTGGGTAAGCAAACTCTATCAATCAATGTGGAACAAGGATCAACTTCTACAAGGCATCTAGAAAAGTGACCATACCTGGCTACTTCAGTCTCTCTATCCATCCTGATTGGAACACCAATAGCTAAGGCTATATCATAGAGAATCCTAGGATGCCACAATATCCAATTTAGGCCAAAAATTTTAATCCAAACCTGTGCTGCAGTGTTACCAATTTCAATTAGGTTGAATGTTCTATCCCATTCTCTGATGTGCAGATCACCGGGCTTGAAAGAAAGTGAGCCGAAGCCCCATGCTCATAGCTTGAGATCCTCCGAGGGGAAGAGAAAGTGGTAGAATCCCTTCCCAAGGGATACACATTTCCAGGAGCTGAAACCCCAGATCTTTGAAAGCCGCTGTTCGAGGTAAACCATCTTCCACGGTTTTTAACCCTTCATAAGAATCAGCCTGGCAATTATTGAGTGAGCCCCCAACTCTAACCTCTCAGCAACCGCATCCGAATCTGCCTTGACATGGGCCACCAAACCTTTCTTTCTGATTCCTACAAACGAACCCTTAAAATGGGAAAAGGAAAAGTTGTTATCACTAACCCCGAGCGGTCTCTCAGATTTTTGAAATTCAACTCACAGAATTATTAAAATTAGGTTTTATTCAAATTTTAAAATGCTCCTAGAAGGTGGGTAAAAGACGGTAAAAATTTCAATAAAATTTATATATCTAAACTTTTTATAAAATGACTCAAATGAATTACATTGAACATATATAGGTATTAAAAATATATTTTGACATATAATAAATTAAAATAAAATAACTAATTATTTAAATAAAAGTTATTTTTAAACAGTAACATATTGTTTTTCACTATTCTCCAAGAATTGAAGGTATTCATAAAAATACAAAAAACTCACCATAACCTAATTTTTATATTACGAATCCAAAAATGAAGTCCATTTTGAAAATTAAAATTTATAAAATTTCAAAAAGTGGGTATTAATATTCATAATGGCAAGTTTGATAGGTCACGGTGTGTTGAAACTCCATGTTGCATACAATGCAAGCTATTGGATTATTCAAAGTAAAATGTACCATAGAAGCTCGGGGTGTAACATTTTACCATACATAAAATAATTTCATCCTAGAAATTTCTAGAATATTACTTCATGAAAAGATTTTGGGGGTTCATCATCATATGTTTCTTGGGTTCCCAAGTTGCCTCTTCCATCATATGGTTTCTCCACAGAACATTAAACAGACGAGTTATCCGGTTTCTCAGCACTCATTCTCTGGTATCAATAATTCTGATAGGATCTTTGCAATACGATAGATCAGGTTCCAGTTCAATTTCATCATAGGTTAGTACATGCATTGGGCCAAGCATTTATTTTGACAACAGTGATACATAGAACACATCATGAACTATGGAGAGACATGGAGGAATTTCCAAGTGATAAGCTACAACTCCAATTCGTTCAAAATTTTCAATAGGTACAATGTACCTTGTACTCAATTTACCCTTCTTACCGAAATGTATACCACACTTCCATGAAGATACATTCCAGAAAACATGGTCTCCTACTTGAAATTCCAAATCCTTCCTTCAGTTATCAACATAACTCTGTTGACCACTTTGGGCTTCTTTGAGGTGGGTTTGGATAGTCTTCACCTTATTCCATTCTTTCCTCAACAAGTTCTGGGCCTACGAGTTTTCATTCACCAAAATTATCCATACAAGTTGTTGTGCGAAATCTATTTCCATATAATGCTTCATATGGTGCCATCTGAATACTTGAATGAAAGCTATTTTTATAAGAAAATTCTACCATAGGTAAATATTGATCCCACATACCTTGAAAGTCAAGTTAGCAAGATCTCAACATGTCTTTTAAGGTTTGAATAGTCTGTTCTGATTGTCCATTGGTTTCAGGGTGGTAGGCAATGCTCAAAATAAGTTCAGTATCGAGGGCCTTCAGAAGATATTTCCCAAATCAGGATGTAAAACAGGGATCACAATCAGAAACAATCGAAAGGGGTACTCTATAAAGTCCGAAACCTTCATTACTATATAGCCTAGCTAGATGTTCAAGTGGTAAATCATCTCTTATAGTATGACAATGTGCTCACCAGGTAAGATGAAAAATAATCACCCATATTGTAACATCCCGAGTACGGAGACCCTCCACTGGTACCCGTACCCGGTTCGCCACATGACCTCAAGCGCATTTCCCCGAACGCCAGAGGCTGCCGACTAGCAGCGAGGGCCTTGGTGAGTTGGTGGGGAAACTATGCCCTCATTTGGTAAGGTATACAAGGTAAGAAAACAACAATAACATCGGAAGCAGTAAACACCATGCATAACAATAGAAACCAAACAGCGGAAGCAATGTATATATATATATATATCTATGATGACAATGAAGCAGCAGGTATAAGTATCTAAGGAAAACAGAAAACACAACAACGTTCTGAAATACCACTAAAACCAAGTGCAAAAGAAAAACAAAGTCAGCTCCTCAGCATCGCGAGCCCTGGCTCTGTCCCATGCTCCCCAGCTCCCGATGCAATCAAGATCCCGAAGTAGAAGGGCGATTTCCCTTATCTATACACGAAGCAACATAGTCTGCTTGGGCCCAAAAGCATGGCCCAAATAGGGTGTGAGATACCATCCCAGTAGGCAATCACCCAAAGATTTGTGCCTAACAGTCAATGAATACATGGAAGTAATAAAACAAGAAGTAGTAAACAGAAAAGCACAAGCAGCTACAATCCACAGTTCTAACAAGTAAAGCACACAAGTAAGCAGTCAACAACAAGAAGAAAACAGGTAACCCTCTGGGTAGCACTCACATTCTAACCCCTATGGTTCAACCCCTGGTACTAGAAACCCTCTGGGAGGCACACACAGTCCCACCCCTCTTGTTCACCTACGTAATTAAGTAGACTCTCTGGGGAATCAATCACCGTCAATTCCCCCTATAGTCTCATATCGTACAAAAGGATCTCTGGGGAAGCACTCAACGTCAATTCCCACTGTGGTCCACATTGTAATTAAAAGAAACTCTGGAAAAGCCCTTCTGTCAATTCTCCCTTTGGTCTCACATCGTGATTAAAAGACACTCTGGAGAAGCCCTTCCTTCAATTCTCCCTTTGGTCTGCTACTCTAGGTTCTCACAGTCTTGAGTATAACTAAATATGCTCAGCACGTGTGTATCATCTAAGTAAACCTCAAGAACTACTTGGCTATCAACTAAGACACAACAGCAATAGTAAAGCAACAAAACTAAAATCCAACAACTAGGCATGGCAACTGGAAAAACACCAAACAGGCAGAACAAGCATGGAAAAGAAACCTGAGCAGAAAATGAATTACACTAATCATAATCAATAACCTCTACTAAAGCAATCAAGCAAAGCAGGCAAGAAGCAGGGCAAAAAAGGAAACACACAATACCCCGTTCAAGGGTATTGGTGGAATTTGCACATAATATTCATCAACTTTCAACCGAAAGACACAAACCACCTACCTCGATCCTAGGAGATCGATATACATGAACCTCGACGACAGATTCCCCTTGGAACGACGTAGATCTGAGAAAACACACAAAATGCTCATCCTACGATAACTTGGAAACTAGGAGATATCATGAAACAAGGCTAAAGCAGAAGGAAGAACTCACCGCTGCGATTCCAACACAACTGACCATGCTCGAATCAGAGAACGGACGGAGAGATGGTTGTCCGTCGAAGATCCGGTCGTACGGTCGCTTCCGGACGGTCGAAAACTATAGAAGAATATCAATATATGGGTTAGACGTGACCCCAGTCCATTTAATGAAAAAAAAGAAAGTACAGGGTGTGTACTTTTAGAGTACACGGCATGTACTTCAATTTTTCCATACTCCGAATTAACCGGCCTCCACCTCAGCCTTACACACCATGTGTGTGGCCTGGGCACGACCAACACATGGCTTCGAGCCGGTAAGAGTACATGGGGTGTACTTCTGAAATGTTCAGAAAATTCATTTTTCTCAAAAAATCTAGAAAAAAGGAAAAACATACCTGAAAAGTGATTTGGGTTCTCACAAACTTCCCCCCTTACAGAAAATCCGTCCCAAAATTTCCCTAATGAGGTAGAGAAGGATAAACCCCGAACAGCTCCGGCCATTGCGATCGAACATCGGCCTCCCTCTCCCAGGTCTCATCCTGTACTCACCCGTGCTACCATAGCACTCATACCAGAGGAACAGACCGCCCACGGAGAACCTTCGTACTAAGATCAACAATCCGGATAGGATGCTCCTCGAATGACGCATTCGCTTAAAGCTCGACTTCCTTAGGCTGAAAGACATGAGACAGGTCTGAAAAGTAACGTCGGAGTTGAGAGACGTGGAAGAAGACATGTGTGGCCCTATACCTCTGATGTAGCTGCAACCAATAGGCGACCGGACCCACTCTCTCCAAGACCTCAAATGGCCCTATTTACCGCGGTGAGAATTTACCCTTTCTCTGAATCCTCTTGTGTCCCATCCTTGGTGCGACACATAGGAAAACCTGATCCCTGACCTGGAACTCCAGAGGTCAACTCTGCTGATCAACATAAGACTTCTATCGAGACTGCACTGTAGTCATCCTCTTCCGAATCAGCTCTATCTGCTCTGAAGTCTCCTGAACAAGACGAGGTCCCAGCAAAGCTGCCTCTCCTACCTCCAACCAGCATAAGGGTGATCGACATGTCCTACCGTAAAAAGCCTCGTATGGTGCCATCTGAATGGTCGCCTATAAATTGTTGTTGTAGGCGAACTCCACCAGAGGAATATGCTTCTCCCAAGAACCACCAAAGTCAAGGATGAATGCTCGGAGCATATCCTCAAGCACCTAGATCATTCGCTTGGATTGGCCATCAGTCTGGGGATGATATGCTGTACTCGAAAGTACCTGCATACCCAAGGCCTTCTGAAGTCCCTAACAGAACCGAGAGGTAAAGCACACATCTCTTTCTAAAACAATAGAGCGCGAAACTCCATGCAGACGAACGATCTCCCTGATGTAAAGTTGTCCCAGATCATTGACACTAAAGGTCTCCTTGATCGGCAAGAAGTGAGCAACCTTCGTAAGTCTGTCGAAAACAACCCAGACAACATCCTTCCCCCAAGGTGATCTCGGAAACCCGGTCACGAAGTCCATCGTAACATCGTTCCACTTCCACTCCGGAATGGGAAACTACTGTAAAAGCCCCACTGGTCGCTGATGTTCTGCTTTCACCTGTTGACAAGTAGAACATCTCATGACAAAACCAACAAAAACCTTCTTCATACCTGGCCACCATTATTGGTGATGAAGGTCCCGATAGATCTTGGTGATGCCAGGATGAACTGCCCAAACAGAGGAATGGAAATCCCACATCAGCTCCTCACGTATGTCTGCTGGAACCCATACGCGTCCTTGGAAACGCAAGATCTCATCCTCACCCACTGTCCATCCATGAAGAGGGTCCTCTCCTAATATACTCTCCCATAGGACTAAGCCTTCTGAGTATGATATATGCCTCATCCGTACCCGATCATGTAGCATGGAGGTAACAGTTACAGAAGATTGAAAGGTCTGTCCCCGTCTGTCGTGCACCTCCAGATGCATCTTGGAGAACAGAGCCCTCAACTGCCACTCACTACTGGACTCTTGAACTGCCTGAATCTGAGTTCTCCTACTCAACGCGTCTGCCACGACATTGCCCTTGCCCGACATATAGGAAAGCTCGAAATCAAAATATAGAAGATACTCAACCCACCTGCTTTGCTTCAGATTCAGATCACGCTGAGTAAAGATATACTTGAGACTCTTGTGGTCAGTGAAAACCACAAAGTGCTCTCCCAGAAGATAGTGTCTCCAACAGCGCAAGGCATGAACAATAGCTGCCAACTCCAGATCATGCGTAGGGTAGTTCCTCTCATGTGGCCTTAACTGCCAAGACCTGTACGCCACGACTTCATCTCCCTGCATAAGCACCGCTCCCAGCCCGATACCCGAAGCATCACAGAAAACAGTGTAGCTCTTGCCTGGTTCTGGCAAGACTAGAATTGGTGCTGATGTCAACCTCCATTTCAGCTCCTGAAAGTCTGACTCACATGAATATTACCATAAGAACTTCACCCCCTTCTTGGTCAGACCTGTCAAAGGCGCTGCTAGGCGCGAAATTTCCTGAATGAAATGTATGTAGTATCCGGACAGCCCGAGGAAACTCCATACCTCAAAGACGTTATTCGGCTGCTACCAGGAAACTACAGCTCTCACTTTCTCTGGGTCCACTGATACTCCTGCCTCTGGGATGACATGACCCAAGAAGTGAATCTGATCCCTCCATAGGCGGCACTTCGAGAGTTTAGCATAAAGTCGATTCTCTCTTAGTGTACTCAGAACGATCTCAAGATGGGTGGCATGGTCGTGTCGAGTGTGAGAGTACAACAAGATATCATCCACAAAGACCATGAAAAAGGAGTCCAAGTAAGGATGGAACACTTGGTTCATCAGTGCCATGAAAACTGTAGGCACGTTCGTGAGACCGAACGACATGATTGTATACTCGTATAGTCCATACCTGCTCCTAAAGGCTGTCAGAGGTATATCTGATGGTATAATGCACAAATGATGATAACCGGACCTCAAGTCGATCTTCGAGAACACCCGGGCTCCTCAAAGCTGATCAAACAGGTCATCAATTCGTGGAAAGGGATATCGGTTCTCGACCGTCAACTGGTTCAGCTTCTGATAATCCACACAAAGGTGAAGGGTACCGTCTGCCTTCTTTTCAAATAGAACAGGTGAACCCCAAGGAGAAGTACTGGGTCGAATGAAACCCTTAGCCTTTAGCTCCTTCAATTGATTCTTGAGCTCCTTCAACTCAGGTGTGGCCATCCTATAGGGAGGAATGGAAACCGGTGCCACTCTTGGCACGAGCTCAATAGAGAAGTCTACCTCACGCTCCGGAGGCAAACCCAAAAAGTCCTCTAGAAAGACATCCTGAAGCAATCCACCACAGGAGGAAAGTCCAACTGTGGAGTCCCCTTATCATCCAGATAAAGACTAGAAATCTGGGCTGTCACCCCTCCTAGCCCAAGATGCTCAAGTCCCACCCGACTCGCCCGAACATCCCATTCGCCTCTATGAAGGAAAGATTCACCCTCTGGTGAAATGAAACTCACTCTGCGGTGATTAAAGTCGACGACTTCCTGAAATGGAATCAACCAGTCAATGCCAAGGATGAAATCATAGTATGTCATCTCTAGGACATAGAGATCCCATAAGAAGTGATACCCTGCTAGCTCGAGAGGGCACTCTCTACACTAGCGTACACTAGATGTCCTTGTTCCCAAAGGTGTGTCTAGCGTCAACGAGTTGGCAGAAGAAAAGATGAAGAGTCCAAGGCTCTCCAAAATGGAAACAGAGATAAAACTATGCGTATAACCAGTATCAAAAAGAGCTGAATATAAAACTGAGGCTACTAAAATCATACCTCGAACAGTAGAATGGCCGGGATCCTGCTTCTGATAAGTCTGCTCCACGGCGAAATACTGCCCTGTACTACGGACCTGTGCCCTTGGCTGACCACTCTGAGCTGAACCGCCCTGCTGGTGCCGAAGAACTGGTGGCTGGCCGCCACAGACTCGACCTCTACCTCGGCCCGAACGGCCGGAAGAACTCCAGTTCCCTGACTGGTGAGAAACTGGCGGTGTTTCTCTTGAACGAGGAGTCATAGAAGAACCCCGATCACCATCCGCTGGTGAGAAAACCTGGCAGAACCACTGAAGGTGACCCATCATTCCGCATGATTGGTACTCCACGTGGTCTCTCTAGCATTGTGGCCTCATGTGCCCTGTCCGGCCACAATGATAGCACGTCACCTGGCTGCCTGATGATGCATCTTGCTTCATCGAATCCCCACACGTAGGCTCCATACGGTGCTTCTTGCGGTCATCTGGAGGAAGGATAACTCTAGAAGCAGAACCACCCTGGATCACAGCTCCAGAGTCTCTCAGATTGCGCTCCACAATCAGTGCCTGGTTGACGATGGAAGTAATGGAAGTCAGCTGGAAGATGTTCACCTGCGAGAAGATCTCCCACCTGAGTCCATCCTCAAACTTCCTTGTCAAGAACACCCCACTCCCATCCCAAAGGGGTGTGAAATGATTCAACTCAGTGAAACAAGAGGAATACTCCAAGACAGATAGAGTACCCTGCTCTAAGGTCATGAATGTGGATTTACATATTCAAATAAAAAACCCTACATATAAATGTATCGATTAATGAGGAAGAAAGATCCAATTATCACCATTAATTGATCCATCGATGCCTGATTTGAATTCTGAACGTCGATCCGACTTCTCATCTTTGTCCGTCGTTCTCCAACGAGAGGTTTTTCTAACGATTTTCTTATCCATACCCCTCGTGTAATTTCTCTAGGATGGTATATCTATGCTCAAACCCCTACCAATCCATTATATGATGAAAATCCTTTCAATGTGGTCGCATCAATGTTATTGCAGTGTTGCCATGTTGTTTTATTTATTAAAGGAAACATGTTTCCCCATCATGGCATTGCAACTTCGTAATGAAACGGAAAAAGGAAATATGTTTTATTAAATATTTTAATGAATTTCAATTCCAAATACTAACATTCACCCTCAACCCATTCCATTCAAGGATATTCCCTGCTTAATGAAATCACAGCCTCAAGAGTTCAATGGTATTCTCATATTTCAAATCCGAGTCACTATAAATGAGTTATAGGATTTGAATTTAAATTAATTTAATTATTTTATTTATGGTGATGTCCCAAAAACTACATTACATAGTTGGACCACACCAACCAATGTTAGGATCCACCTCAAAAAAGTACGCCCTCACAAGATCAATGGTGGTATCCGATTTTCAATCCATGTCACCATTCATGAGTTATAATTATTTTAAAAGTAAAATTATTTTGATTAATTATTTTATTTACAGTTATTCAATTTCCAGTTTTTCTCAAGAAGGCATGTGCCAAATAATGTTAATTCACACCTATGGTAAACCTTCCATCCTGAATAAAATAGTGACCTTAGATTTTCAATTCAGGCACCCATTTATGATTTATTCCAATTTTTCCAGAAAAACACTCACACAAGCTATTTAAAAACATAAAATTATTTAACGGACCATTTCAAGAACACCAGGCCTCAGAATCACATGTCGTATAAGTGACTGGTCTCAAAATATTCCAAAATAATTTATAAATATAAATTCATGATAATGTTTGGGACTTTACAATTATCATATGTGAAAAATAAGAAATTAATATTATACTAGAATTATAATATACATATATATTCTAATTTCTTATATTTTTGTTAATATGATAAGAAAATGGAAGCAGCTTTCATAAGTATGTACGACCTACCATCTCTATGAACATTGTATTTTATTTCATATCTCCAAACATTATGGATTATTTTAAATACATATTTAATGAATATATATAATATTTAAATGATGGTTTTCATTATTTTTACATTTAAACCATTATCTAATTAATAAGAATAAAAACTCAAAAATTGACACGTACTCGTAAAATAAGGAAATTATCACCAAAAACAATGAAAATAACAAATGACTATTAATAAAAACGTAATAATATGTTATAAGGGTATCATAAATAATATTTTAAATATTAATAAGGTTCTATTATAACTTAGTAACTTTATTAAAACAAATATACAACATTTTAAAGAGCGTTCAACCAAAATAGAGTGTAATGTAATGTTTTCCCACTTACTTTTTAAATATGCTAGATAAATGTCATATTCATTACTAACAAATTTTAAGGGTTTATCTGCTACCACTTTGGATATATTATAACATGAATCATTTTATATTCATGGTATTTATGATTTTACTTTCAATTATCTTGTCCAAGGGGTTTTAATTATAAAATTACCTAGTGGTAAAAATTATGTTAAAATTTCACATTATTTTCTTCTTGTTAACTTTATCTTGAAGAAACCACTTTATTGTAAAAAAAATTCATTTGGAATTAAATATCTATTAAATATCCATATTATTTTATTATGGATATGATTTTTTACAAATCCACATTCCATTTTTAGTAATGGTGTTTATGTTGAATTCTATTTGATTTACTTGGGAATTATTGATAAATATTTATTATATAAGAAATGGGGATATATGATGATATGGATAATTATTAATTAATTAAATATATTGTTCAATAAATGAGGGATGATTGGGAATTTTATCACAAGGGAAGGGATCTTCTATAGATATCCCCTTGATGCATCGAAAAGTTCACATGAGATGAATTAGATGGCCAAATCCTAGTAGTGTAAACTATACTGAGAAAGTATCTTGACAGTAAATGTGTCATGTACCTAGGAAAGATGGAATCCAATTACCAAAAATAACCATTATTCAGATCCTTTTATTATTTATCCATTATATTTTATCTCCGAAATTTTCTATGGATGCATTTAATTAGTTATTTATGGATTAAGTTTCATGGGTTTAATTTATTTATCATTCCATATTTATTATTCCTTATCATTATGTAAAAATGGAATGTGTGTGCAATTATTTACCTTTCAATATTGATTATTGTTGTGGATTAATGTTTACTTCCATTTTAGATATACCATAATAAGGAATTTTAGATCAAACTTATTTTGTTTTCTTTCCACATTATATGAATATTAGTAGTTTGAATGAGTTTCATGGATGAAATTTACTTCTCCCTGTTATATATTATGTTTTGTTTTATTTTCCTAATGAAAAATTGGTATCATATATGTAATCTACTATTATAACACTACTAATTTGATTTTTACATAGAGAATTGATTCCTTATAATCATGTCAATATTATATTATAAGGCACTGGTATCAGGATAATGTGGTCAGCTCATTACAGTTGGTATCAAAGGTGGTTTAAAAGAATCCTTCTAAACTAGATTCAGGAAACATATATTAGGGAAAATAAAACTAAGATTAACATTGAAAATAAGTATTAAAAAAGATCACAAAAAACCTTGTTTATGATTGTGAGATTAGTTATGCATAAAATTATAAATTTATGAAAGGTATTTTCCTACTTTTGGGGTTATACATGATAATATCTAATATTGTCTATGTTGTCTTATAGAAATGGTGCCTAGAAGAATAAATGTGAACCTCAAAAATATAACTAATATATAGAGTCAGAATGATCATTTCTTTTATATTCATAATCCAGTATTTTGAAGGGAAGTAATCTTCTAAGAATGATATTTATATGAGAACATTGTGTCACATGACTATGGGAAAAAGAAATAATTCTGTATGTATTATGGATTCAGAGGGAAGCATGAGAACAAGGGGAAAACTATAAAAATAAGGATAAAGGGATGAATGGAAACATGTATTTTCCCACATGTAATTGTTGTGGAAATAATCATTGTATTGTTTTTTTAAAAGGAATGGATGTTTTCTACAAATATGTAGAGAATGTTTACCATGCATGTGATTGTAGGGATACAAAAAGGATTTCAATGTAAAATGCTTCAATTTCAAGGATATGTGACACTATGAAAATCAATGTCCCATGTGTCAAAGGATTATACCCCCAAAGTGGATAATGTATCTTGTTCTTGATTTTTCTACTACCATTGATAAAATTGAATGATTAATATACCTATGTTATTTCTCAAGAATTAGTTTATTTGAGTTTTTTATTACAAAGATACTCTATATGAAAATTATATAATATATATGGATTGTACTATAATTCTTTTCATTAAAAAATTGAAATCTTATGTTCAATGGTACTAAGAAATGTGATTATGTAGAAATTTGAAATATTTTGAAAATACATGGTTGATGGAATGATAACCATTAATATGTTCATGATACTATGATAATTATGTTGAAATAAATAGGTAATTTATTTTTATAATGTAAATTATATAGAACTGGATGACTTAGAACTAATTCAAATTTTTTGGATCATGATATATTGAAGGTTCAAAAGGTTAACCATTTATGAATAGGTTAATGTTGAGCTTTGTATGTGGTTTTTGAGATTTAGGTATTACATCTACCTATTATGTACCTTGTGATAAGTGATTATGTAGAAATAGTTGAAGTCATAACTAAACGATAATATTGTTCTTATTAAATAGAAAAAAATCAAGTAATTTTATTTCTTTTCATTCTTATATAGTGATAGAGACCATGATGGAATTGCATGTGTCATTGAGAGTTCCTTGGGACACCAATCATGAAACAATAATATTGATTCTAAATCCTTTACCGACGTGGTTTATAGTTTAGTTTTCGAGTTAAATGAACCTCTTGGAAACCCGAATGTTGATCCTTGTATTACACTGAAATCTTTTCAACATCGAGGTCACTCTGAAATATCATTCTCTCCGAATGAGGTTCTCCTAGTTATCTCATATCTTTATTTCATTCTTATTGGTACATTCTTAAAATGTCTCCCCCCTTTGAACTATTAAAAAAGGATACTAGAAGCTATTAGTTTTATTAATTTTCATATTGTCTTATTGAACTCTATGAATGTTGTGTTTTGATTTTATTCTAAAGATGATTATTATCTTTTCTAGATGAGGAATTTGTGGATGTTTATGGTATTACACATGAATTTTATTAAATGGACCCTATATTTTGATGCTAACATCAAACTACCCATCTAACAAATCAGGATTGGATTTACTGTCCTTCTACTTCATCTGTTCATATGAGTAGCCCTTTTTATAACTTCCAGCTAAATTGGCCATTTATTTAAAATGGACTATGCAACCAAAAATACTTCCATACCCTCTGTTTGGAAGGTTTACACTGAAATTGACATCTCTCAACCTCTTCCGTACATTTTTTGTATATACAATGACGAGTCGGGTTGTTTTCAAGAGAAAAAATTTGAAAACCTTCCATCCTATTGTGAAAAATGTCCTAAGATTTTCCATTCCTCTAAATCACACAATTATTATTTATCTACCCCAATCCATCTCACCTGTAATAAGTCCTTATGGGAGGAAAATCGTAATCTGAAAATATATCTCAAATAATTTAATGATTATGATCATATAACATTGGAGAAATCTATGTACCTTTATAGATGTGTTGATACCCAACCTCCATAGGAGACTATTATGATGGTTAATGAACAACAAAACCCTAAAGCGATGGATAAGAATTCGTCAATGAGGCTAACATCCAATAGGGATATGTCTAATATTTTTAAATAATTCCAACCTATGATTCATATAGTTGATGATTTATATATCTTTTTTGATGTTGTTTGGAATGATAGACCCACCTTTGTTACCTCAGAAGCTGCACCATCAATTAAAAAAGAAAAACATGGGACATAATCTGAATCTAGTGAATTGAATAATTTTTCACTTCATCAATTAGATAAATTTTTAGATAAATAACTGCACTCAAGTGCTAAAAAAGGGATGAATCCAATTGTTGACCCAGATGGATTTATTACTCCACCCCATATAAGACATGAAAACATATAGATTATTCTAAGTGTGACTGAACTATAATCACAAGATCCTCAGGGATTCAATTATGAAAATTTTTGATCCCTCCTCACCCAAAAGTTGGTGGGGCTCCCTCCTCTTCATCATAAAAGTGGATTCATCCTCGTCTTCATATTCTATGGATTTGGTTGATTCATTAATGATTCTGTAGTTTTTTATTTTATTTGAAAAATCATGGGGCATCATTTCTAACTAATCCTTTATGCACTCTCAGGGATGATTTAGAATTTTTTTGGGAACCTTATTTTCCTATTATTTTTTATTGTGGAAGTAAAAAACTTATTGTACCTTTTGTCATAACATGAAAATTACTTGTTATTACTAAAGGTTTGAGAGAACGACATTAACTCATGCTTAAAGCCTTTCTGGTATATAGTGAAATAATTTCTCAACTATAGGAAAATATCATTGAAAAAAACATTTGTCTTATTATCATAAATTTTTATGATATTAGAGATCATATTCACACCTCTGGTTTATGGTATTTTGGTCAACAACATTCACTTTAACACATTCTCTATCAATCTACCTTACAAATTCATAGTAAGATTTATATTATATATCCATGTTGTCAATAATTTTCACATATTTGAAAGCATATGTTTTTTGGATAAAATTGTATTTACTTCTCCATATTACTAAGAAGATGTGTTATTAACCCTCTTTATGATGTGGGTTTTTAATAATTGTATTTTGAATTATCAATCTCACAACTACCAAGATCAAGTTTGAATTGTGAGGATGAAATTTAATTAAAGTGAGGATAATGTAACACACCAAGACATTATAATATATTTAATTTGGAATAAATTTAATTTTCTTGCTTCATTGATTTAGATGAAACACCATGTTATTCTTACACTACACAAAACACTAAGTTATCTTACATTACATGAAATAACGAGTTTTGTCTCCCTTTAATGCATAACCTTTTTTAAAACTAAATTTTGACACTTTTATAAATTTTATTTTTAAATATGAACTTAATTTTTGAATTAAAAATTTCAAAATTAGCATATGGTGATTTTTTCATATTTTTTCATATCATTTCATTTTTTGATTAATAGCGAAAATACTGCATTTTGGTTGAAATTTTACAATTTGTTAATATAATTATTAATGTTTAATAATATTTTATATTGTTTTTAAAAACTAAATAGATCAATTATACATTTACTAATCCAATTCAGGACATTTGGATTATTTTTATATTTAATATATATATATAAACCTAATGCAGTTTTGAATATTTTCACATTAAAAGACCATTTTCTCACTACATTTGCTGGATTAGATTTTAATTTTATTTTTCTTGTTTTATGAATTTAAATTATAAAAATGGGAAAAAAACTATTTTTTATTATTATAATATTTATATTCTAATGAGATCAAATTATTTTATACGAAAAATATAAGGGAGTAATTAAAATTTATATTTGCGATTAGGTTAATAATTAGTTTACTTAGTGTTTATGCTTTTATATTAAATGGGAAAATGACCTAAAAACATGTCCAAAATAAATTTTATGACTATATTTCTACCATATATTCTATTTGGTCTAATTTTATAGTGTGATATTGGAATACTATTCAATGAATTTGACCTATAATATGTTAATTAAGGAAAAAGAAAAATAATAAACCCCCCTTAACATTAACATTTATAAAGACTTTGAATATAGAACAAACATCATATTTTCGGTCGTACATATCATTTTGAAAAATTAATTAATTATTTTTATCATAATTATTTATAATCAATTTTTATATATTAATTAGTTACATAAAATTATTGATAAATGCCAACGTAGTATTATTATTTAATAAATAAATAAAATAAAAGATACTAAATATATTAAAAGTGAATAAAATTGAATGAATTATTATGTTAGCATATTTTTTTATATTAATATATCATGTTACATATCTGTAAACTGAATATATTTTAATTCCATCCTTTTAAATGATATTTTTAAATTTAAATTAAATTACTAATGTCAAAATTGACATTAATGTTATTTCATAATTACTCTCGTTTTATTAAATTATTTAAAATTATTAAAAAAATATATTCATTGAATTGAATTTCAGTTGTTAATAAATTTCAAATACGGTCTATTAATCGATGAATTTATCTTTTATAATTAAAATATTGACCACTAAATAGTAAAAAAATTGCTAGCATTGTTCAGGTTAAAATTGTTTTTTTGTACGCTGTATGCGGTTGTTTTAAAATTAATTTCCATCACACATGGGATTTCTATTTCATAAATTATATATCGTATTTATAATTAAATTTTTCTATATATTATAATTAATATTAGTTTAATTTTGTCTTAATGGATGAATTTCATAGGTTAGAAAACTAGTTACCAAAAAGAAAAACCAAAATGAAAACAGTTATGAAATATAATTACTAAGGAACAGAATGATAAAAATGATTTTATTTTTGTGTGGTGTGAATGTGTGTCAACCATAATTTAAATTTCATATAATATTTTTATATTTGGGAAGCACATGAGGTATGGAATACCTCCCAATAGTTTTTACAATTTAGTATTTAAAATAATTCCACTCAACATATAATATAAAAATGCATTCACTCTTCCCCTTCCCCACACTTCTCAAACCAAATTGGTTAATCTAAAACCAGAAAAACTAATATCCAAAAATCCCCCCTAATC
This sequence comes from Viscum album, assembly GCA_963277665.1. Classification (NCBI taxonomy): domain Eukaryota; kingdom Viridiplantae; phylum Streptophyta; class Magnoliopsida; order Santalales; family Viscaceae; genus Viscum; species Viscum album. The sequence goes on along the minus strand of OY728128.1, from coordinate 676,769,139 downwards.
CTTGAATAATCACTTTGGGATGATATTAAACAAAGTAATACTTTTTTATTTACAAAAAGTCTTTACCCGGAGAATAGATAACATTCTTCGACAACCTCCATTGTTTCATATAATTATCCTTTTATTAAATTATATTTATTTCATTACTATTTAATAACTGAAGTGTCTTAAATATACATATATGTTTTTCTGAAAATATTTTGAACTATAATTTCAAACACATCCATAAAATGATATGCACAATCATCATTCATCTGTATGGTGAACAATCATCTCGTGATTAGTTGTTGTTTTTTCTTCCATTTATCACAATTAAATTTTGGAAATAATGATGGATTTATAGTTTATATATCACATATATTATGGTTATAATTTATTTATAATTCTTGAATAATTATATAATACATATTCATGTGCTTTCCATTTTTTTTGGAATATGATTACATCGCTTGTGGATGTGTGGACTACCACCTCCTCAAAGTGATGTTATTCGTTCACACTATACATGGGATGTATTATTTCATGGTGTTAATATACATATTAGATAAATATGAAATTAATATGATAATTAAATTATAATACATATATATATATCATTTAATTCTCTTTTTTTTAATACAACAATAAAAAATTTTCAGTGTTCAAGCATACACATGACCTATAATCTTTATTAAAAGTATATTTCATTTCTTATCTCTAAGAATTATAGATTACTTTAAATAAATATATAATGGATAAATCAACATTAAAATCATGGATTCCGTTATTTATATGGTGAAATAATGATTTATTTAATAGTAATGAAAATTAAAAAATCGAGACATACTAAAAAAATAAAGAAATTAACACCCGAAACAACGAAAATCACCAAAGAAAATTACCAAATGAGTAATAATATGTAATAATGGGATCATAAATGATATAATAAATATTATTATTTTTATATTATATGTTAATAATATTCATAAAACCATTATATAGGAGGTTAATGAGTGTTCAACCAGTAGAAAGTGTAAGCTAAGGGTTTTTTATCCCACTTTTTACATCAGTGAGATAAATTCCACATTTGTGACATAATTCGTTTTTGTGATGTATCTACCTCACCTATTCATATATTATATAATGAATACTTTTATATTCATGTTATTTAATTTTTTTTTCTGTTAATAATCTCATCATAGGGGTTTCAATTTTAAAATTACCATGTTGTAAAAGTAATTTTGAAATATCACTTTCTTTTATGATTGTTAATTTCTCTAGAAACAATCAATTTATTATAATTATTTTTCATTGGAATAAAATTTCATTTTAATATCCAATTATTTTATGATGTATAGGCTTATTTCCTAAACTGTATTCCATTTTTACATAAAATTTTACACTTAATGTTACTTGATTTAATGTTGAATTATTGATAAATCTGAATTATTTATTTTATACATATATTTGAGGATAAAGCAAAATGATTTTTAATAAAATTGATAATTCAATAAATTTTTAATTATTTGGACGGGTATAACATTGGTGGTTCAAGGTTATATATATCCCCTATAATAATTAATATGTTCTCATGAGAATAATTATCAAAAAAAATCAGCATAGTTTCAACTATCTTGGGAATACATCTTGATGGTAAATGTATCATATAACTAGGAAAAATGGAATAAAAAAATCAATAAATGCCTTCATTCAGATTATTTTTTTATACTTGATTTTTTATGTATTAAATTATCAATGGATTCATTTAATTTTGATTTTATTGATTAAACAAAATGGGATTTAGTTATTTAGCATGCGATATAGATTATTCCTCATCTTGTTTTTTAAATTGAAATTGTGTTCAATTATTTGGTTTTCCATTTTTATTAATCTTATTTTTTATATATTACATCCTAGTAATGACTACCCATAATGATAATTTTATCTTTCCCTAATTTTTTCCCTTTCACTAGGATATGATGTTTAATTCATTTATTGAGTTTCATGTATCATGTTTATTTGTCTTTGTTATGTGTTATGTTTCACTTTATTTTCCTAAAGTAAAATGTGTGTCGTCTATGTAATTTGGTTTTCTAGAACTACTAAAATGATCAGTCCATGTATATTTTATTACATTTAAACATTCCAATATAATAAATTAAGGCACCACATTCTGGATTCAGTTGACAAGGTGTTACGTTTTGTATTAGTTGAAGTTTAATATAATTTTAGTAATTAGAAATAGGAAAATGTATATTAGTAAACATAACCCTAATATTAAAAATTGGATAAGTATATAAGAACATAAAAAATAAACTAGTATTATGATTATGAGATTAGTTAGGGATAAAATTTTCAGTTTATGTTATTTATTTTACAAGTTTTGGGATTATACATAACAAGATCGAATCGATTCTATGTTTTTATTTAGAAATGTTGCCTAAAAAAAGGAATGTGAACCTCACTAATGAAAATATTCCAAAGACCAAGAAACATAATTTCTTTTATATTGATAAGGTAATCATTTAAAGTGAACTAGTCTCCCAAGAATTCTCATCATATGAGGACATATTATCATCTTCCAATGAGATAGAGAAATAATTTCAGAGTATTATAGATTCATATGGAAGCACAAAAAAAGAGGATAGATGTGGAAAATATGGATAAATTGAAGAAAGGAAAGAAGTATTTTTTAACATGCAATTGTTTTCTAAATAATCTCCCTGGTACTTGTTTAAAAATAAGGGGTTACTGTGACTTGTTCTAGGGGAAATCCACAATGCATGCGATTTCAAGGATAAGAAAAAAGCATCCAATATACAATTATTCAACTATAAGGATATAGAAAACTATGAAAATGAATGTATCAAGTATCAATGGAATGTCCCAAATATGAGGCTAATGAATCATGGTAAATATTTTAATACAACTATAGATGAAGAGTAATGATTAATAATATCATGTTTTGATTCAATAATTATGTCATTTGAGTATTTTATCTGAAAGTTTCTGGTTATGATACTTATAAATTATATAATGATTGTACTATAATACTTATCATTAATGAATTTAAGTCATATGTGGAGTTGTTCCTAGATAATCTATTCAGTGGAAATTATATCTATTTAGAGAACACATATTTAATGGAATTATAAACCTTATTATTTTTCATATACTAAGATAATGATTCTATAGTAAAGAGATAATTAATATTCATAAATTAAATTGTATATTACCAACTAATATGGAGATAATTATAATGTTTTGGATCTCAATACATGGTAAGATCTTAGGGTAAAACATTTATGAAATTATATATGTTTAAATTTGGATGTTGTTTCAGATATTGATGTATCACCTTCACCTATGATGCATCTTGTGTAAACATATAAACTATAAATAGTTCAAGTATCAACCAAATGATAAGATTATTCTTGTGAAATAGAAGTGTATCAAGTAATTATATTTTGTTAAATTATAATATATTTAAAGAATTAATCAACTCTAGGAAAAGGGTATTGAAAATTTTTTTTCCTATTATCACCATTTTTGATGATATCAATGGCCTTTTCACACCTCTAGTTCACTTTTTTGTGGTAACAAAATTTCTCATGAACATATTATCTATCACTCTCCATAAGAATATGATATTTATATTTCTCATCCATGTCCATGTCTTCAATAATATTCTCTTATTCGAAATCCTATTTTGTGTAAACCTTCAAATTTATGTATTCCTTTTTTTAGGAAGATGTGCTATTAACGATATTTATGATGTAGGATTTTTATTTATAGTATTTTAAAATATCAATACCTAAATTACTGAGATCAAGAGTTTATTGAGAGGATGTAATTTATTTAAGTTAGGGATAAATTTAAATCCCTATACATTAAAATATATTGATTTTAGTATAAATTTTAATTTTTTTCCAGCTAGATTTATATGCCACACCTTTTTATGCTTACACTACACACACTACTACGTTTTCCTATGTTACAGGTATGGTAGAGTTATGCCACATTTTAATAGAAAATGTATTTTAAAACTATATTTTGACACTTTTCTAAATATTAATTATAAAAAAAATTTATGTTGAATTCAAAATAAAAAAATTATCTTCATGTGAATTTTTTGTATTTTTCAGTGCAGTTTTATCGTTTTATGAATAATTAAAATTATAGTATTTTATTTGGAAATTTTATTTTATTTTAATAAATATTAATTTTCAATAATATTTTAAATTTATTTTAATTAAAAATACATCAATTATATATATATTAATTCAAATTAGTTAATTATAATCTTTTTTATATTTAATTTAGATATAAAGATTTACTGAACTTTTGAATATTTTCACATTAAAAATATGCTATCTCTCCACATCTTTGTGTTTTTCATTAAATGTTTTTCTACTATCATGAATTGAATTTTTAAAAATGGATACAAATAGATGTAATTAGAATAATATTTAAATTAAAATAATATCAACTTGGGGTTTGACCAAAAATATTTGTTAGGGTAATTTATATTATTTATAGTGATTAAACAAAAATTAGTTTACTTAGAGGTTAAAATTTTAATATATAAAGGGAAAAATAACCTAGAAACATTTCTAAAAGACATTGGCTGAAACTATTTATACCATATACTATATTGGTTTTTTTACTTTCTGAGTTGTTTGGATATAATTCCATTAAAGTGAACAATATAATATGTTAATTAAGGAAAAAGACAAAAAGGAAACTTCCTTAATGTTAACATTTATAAAGCCATTAGATGTGGGGAAATTTTTTTTAAATTATAAATATCCTTTTAAAATATTAATTAGACATTTTTATCATAATTAATTTTCAATACTATTTAGATATGAATTAGTTACATAAATTTCTGAAGAAATTACAATGCATTTATTATTTTGTTAATAATTAAATAAAATAAATGATACTAAAAATATTAAAAGTGAATAAAATTTAATGGATTATTGTGCTACATAAAATTTTTATATAAATATGTCATTTTAAATAGATATAAACTTAATATATTTGAATTCAAAAAAATTATGATATTTTAAATTTAAATTTATTAATTATTGTCAAAATTGGCATTATTGTTATTTTATAATAAATAATGTTTTATTAAATGATTTATAATTACTAACTGTCATATATACTGACATTTTTTTCTAGATGTTAATAAATTTCAAATATTTTCTATTACTGGCCCAATTTATATTTATTAATGAATATATTTACCCGTAAATTGTAAAAGAATTGATAGTACACTTCGGGATAAAGCAGTGTTTTTGCATGTTATATGTGTTTATTTTAAAAATAATTTCCAACACAAATGGGATTAATATTTCTCAAATAAGATACAGTTTTTAAAATTAAATAGGCATATATTTTATGATAATTATCACATTAATTTAGTCTTAATTGATGAATTATATAAGTTATAAAAAAAGATAATTAAATGAAAAACCAAAATGAAAAAAGATCTTTTATTTTTGTGTGTTATTGGTTTTTATAGACCAAAATTACACATTAATCCATAATTTGGAAATTTAAAAATCACATTATATAAAGGATGCCCCCAATAGTGTTTATCTTTTGGTATTTATAATAATGATACTCCTTCTACACTATAAAAAGAATTTACTCCTCCCCTTACTCACACATCTCAAGCCACATTGGGAAATTCAACACCTTCCAAAATAATCTCAAAAAAAAACCTAAACTCATCATATAAACCATACATTGGTACGAAATATAACAATGTAATACATCAGCATAATCCAAAAGGAGTTACCTAGAGAAGAGGTAGTATTCATTAATGAGATATTTTGTATCATTTATTTATCCAAAAATTAAATTATATTTATATCATGATTATTTAATAACATAATAATATTTATTATATTGATTTTTTATGATAATATTTTTACCTATACTTTCACAAACAACCATAAAATGGGATACACAGTCATCGTTCATGTGTACGGAAAACTACCACCTCACGAACCAATGTCATTCATTCTTCCATTTACCGTCGTTCATAGCTGGAAATAATGATGTATCTATAGTTTTTATATTATATATATTATTATTATAATTTCTTCATGATTTTTTAAAAATATTATATAATATATATCTTCATGATTTTATTTTTTTGGGAATGTGATAACATTGTTTTTGGATGTGTGGATTACCACCTTTTTAAAGTAATGTGATTTGTTCACGCTATACATGGAATGTATGATAGGATGGATTGAATTAAAATGTATGATAAATATGGTATTATTATTATACATTAATTATAATATACATATATATCATTTAATTTTATTTCTCCCAAAATAAAAAGAAAATAGAATCAACGTTCATACTTATATATGGCATTCGATCCCCATGTATGGTTTATTTCATTTTCTATCTACATAATTTTGGGATTACTATAAATAATATTAATATTTAAACATAGTTTATATTAATTATATAATTAAATCATGACCTTTGTAATAATAATGAAAAATTACAAATCTATGCATACTCAGGAAAAAAAGAATGCTAAAACTGAAATAATGAAAATAACCCAAGACTATTGAAAAACAGGAAATAATATGTTATAATGGGATCATATAAGATATTTTAAAAATTAATTAACTTATTTTATAAATTAATAACTTGATTAAAAACCATTATACATGATAATAAATAGAGTTCAACTAGTATTGAGTGGAAGGTAATGTGCCCTCATCTCACTTTTTATATCCATGACATAAATGTCATATTCACCACTTAGTTCTTTATTATGGTGTATCTACATCCCCTTTTATATATAATATCATTACTCTTTTGATATTCATGTTATCTATGGTTTTAATTTGAATTATCCAATCAAAGGGGTTTTAATTTGAATGTTACTAAATGGTAAAAGTTATTTTCGAATCTTACTTTTTTATGATTGTAAATTTTCATTGGAATTTAATTTTCAATTAAATATAATTAATTTTTTTATGGATATGATTATTTCCTAAACCATATTTTTTTTGGCTTATGGTGTTTAAATTGAAATTTATTTTATTAATATGTTAATTATTGATTAATCATTTTCATTTATTTAGAATGTATATTTTATTATAATGAACACTGATTATTAATTAAATAGATTATTAAGTAAATGAAGAATTATATGGACTGGTATGAAATAGGTGGTTCTAGTTATAGATATCCGATCAATTAGATGATAAATTCTCATGAGATGAATTAGTTGGCAAAATCAGAGTATATTAAACTCTCTTTATTGTATATATTAATGGTAAAATAACCATGTACCTAGGAAGTATGGAATAAAATATTCAATTATTGAAATTATTCCCATTTAGTTATAATTTACCCATGATATTTTTTATTTTACATTATCTATGGATGTATTTCATTAATAGTTTATCAATTAAATAGAATGTGTTTCAATTTTTTTACCATTCAAAATTGATTATGCATTTTACGACTATTTTAATGGAAAGTGTTTTCAATTATTTGCCTTTCGATATTTATTATTCATATTTATTCATGATTACATCCTCTATACTATAAAACATAGTGATGATTTTCGATCACCCATATTTTGTTTCCTTTCTCCATAATATGATGTTGAATTCTTGGAATGTGTTTCAAGGAAGAAGTTTATCTGTATTTGTTATGAATTATGAATTATTTTATTTTCCCCATGTTATATTGGTATAAGGTTTATAATATGTATTTCTAAAATAGATAGTCTAATTGTCATTTTGGTAGTTTATTCATTTTATACATTCCAATCTAATAAAGTAATGCATCAACTCCGGGCTTCTAGTGTCGAGGCGTTACAAATAGATTCCCTTAATGAACTGGGTTCACACCCCATTCCTTTATTTTTTTTCTCATTTTATATTAATAATACCTCAATTCATTGGAGGTATGTATAATTCTTGGAACACCAGTACTTTTTTATAAAATATCAATCATCATTGGGTATAACATAACTAGTCTGCATTGTTATAATGTATCCATCATACTTGGTTATAACATAACCACTATCCTTGTTGTAATCATAAAACCATCATTGTTTATAACCTAACCACCCTCAAATAAATAATAACAAACATAAGTTCTATAAAATATCATAAAAAATGCATCACAATATCACATCAAAGCCCTTGAAAAGAATAAAGGTTTTAAAATTTTATTATTTATTCATCATAGAAGCCCTCATTGAAAATAAATGGGTTTAATATACATCTAATAAATGTAAATATTAACCATTAAGATAAAGGTTAATATTATTATCATTTAATAATATCTCTAGTAAAAAATAATTAACATAAAATATTGTTATCAAATGGTAAAATTTATTTAAAATATCAATGAAACATTTTTTTTGGAAAATGACATTTAAATTTTGAAAATCACATTAAAAATATATTTATTTCCAAAATATTATGGGAAATATTATATTAATTTTTTTTGAAAAATTTATGTTAAGATAAAAAAATAGTTTTAATTTTGAGAGTATGTTGTTTTTATGTCATATAAGATAAATAAAAACATTTTTTTTCACATTTATGGTAAAATTTTAAAAAAACAACATTCATAAAATGAAAAAAATATTAATTTTTAATCATATAGTAAAAATTAATTCATTTGGAAAAATAATGTTAAAAATATATTGTATAATAATAAAATTATTATCAAAACCATTTTAGAAAACATCAATATGGAGGGAAAATTCTCCACCAATAGTAAATCATAATCTACTTTTAATAAACATTTAAATTGGAAAATATTTTATTTGGAGAGGGTAAAATGAAAGGATTAAATTTAATATTAATAAATAAATATAGTAGACTAAGCATTTAATGGATTAATCATTTAAGTATCATATAATTTCCTTTAATGGAAATTCAACCATTAAAAATTATGAATAAAATAGTTTTCAAACATAAATCACTTGCCACTTCGGTAAAATATGAATCATAACACTATGAATCAAATAAAATTCATCGATAATTAAATACCACTAAAATTAATAATAATCATCCTAAAATAAATTCATAGAAATATATACACTTTATACAAGAAATACTTTTTGAATATGGAATGTGTCTCAAACAAATAATAGTGAGATGAATATCTATTACAATATGTTCCACTTTAATAATATACATTGGAAACTCCTTCATAATAAATATAGATTTATTTTATATGTATTGCATAACCATAATCATATACCGTATATTATTTTCTGAAAACCCATATCAATAACTTTTAAACAATTCAATATTAAAATTATTGTTTTCTGTGATATCAACTTCAATTTTCAAATATGTTTTGGTTCGATAGTTTTTGTCTTGGTAATACGATCGTGGTTCCATAATAAAAAGAAAGTAAAAAATTCATATAAATTTAATATATATTAATTTTATACGTGGTTAAATTCATTCATAAAAATATAGTGATAAAAACTAATTACACCATTCTGGGAGACTGTAATACGTACATATGAATTAATGTTGTTTTCATTTTTCGATAGATGAGAAAAAATAAATGTAAATAATAACTCACCACTAATGAATCATTATTTTTTCATATATATCATATAAAATCATTAAATAAAACCTTATTACCATTCTAGTAAGATGAAAATGAAAAAGATATCACATCACTTCGTGGAGGTGGTAGTGCATACATATGGACGTGTAACATTATCATTTTCCATAGCGTGAAAGTTAAAAAGATAGATATGATATTACCATTAATTATGTATATCTTTTCATAATTATCATATATAAACATTAATTCCATCCAAATATTCATCCTTAAAATATGGTGATGATAAATGAATTGTATCACAATGTGAATTATGTAATTTGTATGTATGCAAAGGTTGTACATTCACTTCCATTTAGAAAAAGAGTGTTAATAAAGTATAATAAATAAAAACTATAAAATTTTATATATTGATGATATTTAATTTATTTTTTTATGAATATTGTGAGATCATTAGGGGAGGTATAAAATCATTTAAAAGAATTTAATCAATTATGGAGATTACCTCTCCTTTGAAAGAGAACCATTATACATCTTCTTAAGATTACTAGGGGTTTTGGGGAATACCATATCCACTAAAATTTCCCTAAGTAATTTTTTTGTTTTATTTTTTAGATATGGTCAATCTATAAAATTGAAGGTGTCCTGAATAAGATAAAGGATATATGCTCTTTTATCATTGAGAGAAGGGGCACTCATGGAATTTCATTATGATTTAAATTTATTAAATCATTATCAACAAAATATGTTTTCGAAAGTCCTAAAACTAAGTTGGTTGTGTAATTATCAACTATAAATTTTCCTACTTATCATATTTTAATATTTTTATGATTTTATTTTAATTTAATAGAAAATTAATTTTATAAATTCCATTATTTCAAATTTAGACACAAGTACAATTAATTTTAATTTAATTACATAAAAAAAGTTGGAATTAAAATAAATACCTTTATATAACACTAATATATCATATTAATCTAATATTTTCATGGAACACATTATTTCCCTCATCATATTTTCCTTTTAATATTTTTAAAATCATTTACTATATTTTTTTTACATATTGGAGATATACTACATTTGTCTTAAAAAATAATTTATGGTAAAATTATAATTATTAAAAACAAAAAATAAATTTTTATTAGGAAAATAATTTCATTAAACTCAAAACTATAAATTATATTCATTAATAACTTTTATTGAATCCCTATATGAACCCCTAATAGATATTTCAAACTAAGCGGGTGAAATTTTTTAACTTTATTTTTTTTAAATAATATATATTTCATTATAATGTAAAAGTTCCTAAAAAAATAATTATTATTCTAAGGTTATATGGTTTAAATTAACTCAATACAAAAACAACTTATATGAAATATTATGTTCATATTACATGGTAATTTCCTATATTATCTAGATTTCCCCTTTACCGAGGTGATAAGTTTTACCTTGGTTACTATTAATATTGAACAAAAATAAAAAGAAGATAATTACCAAATTAAAAAATCCTGATTAAAAATATGTAATGAATGTTATCAATTTTAATACCTATATGTGGCATAAATTAATTATAAAATAATTGAAAAAATGTGATGAAAATGCTTAAATAAAAATAATGTTTTAAATTTTTTTTCTTATTATCCAATGCCTAAAAAATATTCAATATATTTTAAAAATTATCATTGAATATATAATATATAAATCTATTTAAAATAACTAAAAATATCAATAAATTTATTTTATTACATTTTAACAAAAAAATGTGTCTATAAATTGTTTTCATAAAAATGCCTTTATATATATAAAAAAATCAAAAAAAATTAAACAATTAAATTGATTATAATGAAAATAAAGGGAACCTTTTAAATATAGTTGAACAAGATTTTGTAAGTATTCATTATAAATAAAAATGGAAAATTTTACATGCTTGAAACAGAATACCGTTTTCAATAAAAATGAACATTTTTCATTATTCATCGGAAAATAAATCTTTTTGGAAAAATACATTAAATTTATACAAGGAAAATATTGATATTATGATTTCAAAAGTGTAGTTGGTTTTATGAAGTACTAAATTTAAAATTATAAAAGTTAAATATAATAATTTCTCAAAAAAGAAAAGAAAATAAATTTTCAAGGAAATATTTTTCTCGGATGTATAAAATCAATTTTAAATAAATTGAGTTACTGTTTCATAATAAATGATAATTGAATTTATATTGAGTATTAAATTAATACATATTTAATAAAAGAATTTAATACCATTCATTTGATTTAATTTAATATCTATTTTATAATGGTCATATCAAATAACAATAATATTTAATTTTCACTGTAGCCTTGGTATTGTGTATCATATACGCTATTGAACATAGTTTTTTTCTTAAATATCGCATTTTTAATTTCTATACCAAATTAATGAAATGCATATTCCAAATTTGAAATTATTCTGGGTAATCAAGGTTTTGATAATTGTAAATTCCATTATGGAAACCCCTCATCATAAAAAGGCACAATAAAACTTCCTCTTATAAAGATGGAACGTGAAATACATATGTGACCAAAAATATAGATTTAAAAATATAATAATATTAATGATAATTGAAGATATGGAAAAATAATAGAAAAATATCAACATTGGAGTAATAAAAATTAATATAGAAAATGGTCTAGAAATATTTTAAAACCACAAAAAAAAAATGAATCAACGAGGGTTTAAAAAGACCATGAATTCACTAATATTGAATTTTATTAGAAAAAATAATGTCTTAAAATACTTTTCCAATAGTTGTGTCATTCCATTAAAATCTAGTATAAGAACATTAAGAAATATGAATACTTTACAAGCTTAATTTAATCATTTAAGCTTTTTCCATCATAATTTAATCTATTTCTATATATGATGATTATTCAGGGGAAATTTTTTTACTTTAAAAGAACTAAAATTTAATTTATAATCCAGAGAAAGATATTAAAATCTCACTCTTCTAATAACGACCCATACATTACATACATTTTTAGTACTTCAAAATTTTAGTACACTTATTACAACATATAACAAAACCATGAAAGGACAATATAGGTATAGTGTCTCTAGAAACTGGGAAACATAAACAACTGGTTCATAAAGCATCTACACTGTCCCCCATTTATTTCATCATATCTATAGTCCTTTTTTGAATATATTACTTAATAACCTTATTCCTGACCTGGGGAATGAAAACATACAAAAGGATGAGCTCAAATGCTCTGTAAGGGTAAACAAAAGAAATATCAATCACTTCATATTCATAAGAACATAACATTTTGGAAATCTTATCCTGCAAAAGAGATCATAATTTCATAACATGGGATAACTCATGGTAGTGAAATGTAATCACAATAATCATAACTTAAAACATGAAGCTTTGTGGAATACACACATAATCATAGAGAATCATTTCTTATTAGTCAAGACTCATTTACAAGACTATCTTAGTGGACAAAGTCCATTTCTGAACTGAGTTCATTCCTTGTTTCAGTCCTGTTTCACTGAATCAGTTTAACCTTCCGTTCCAACCATGTCTATCTCATGTGATATAAAATCATTACCCAATGCATTGGAGGGATATATAGGTCCCACCCATCTCATAATGATACCATTATTATGTGTACCACAAAATCATAAATCATACATCATTGCATAACCCATGTAATAAAAGTGGGATTCTTAAACACCGTGACATCATAAAACAATTCATATAGGATAAAGGAATTCATAAAAATAATTCCATCACAACATAATCAAATCAATGTAATAATAGGGATAGAAACAGAACCCTATATTATCTTAGATGGAAAATAATTTTGATAACACACTTGAACTCCATTCTTGAGGAAAATATCCTTTCTACTTTAAAAACATTTTTTCTTTCTTAACATGTCATACAAATTTAAACTAAAAGAATTTGATTAAAAATAAACTTGAAAACATGTAAAGGAAGCTTCTTAAAAATAATGTTTTAAAAATCCATTCATGTCGTATAAGTTAAAAAACATTCTTCTCGTACTTTTGTTGGAAAAGTCAAAAAGTACCTCGTACGAAAAACGATAAAAGATTCCTTTCATATATTTTACTAAAAACTCACCGAAGGGTAAAATTGGATTTAAAAAATTGTAGGTGGATGTAAATAACATTAAATATTGAGAAAACATGGATGTGGATGATAAAATACACCCCAGTAAATTCCAAAGTATACACAATCTCGGATAAAAATGAGATTGTGATATTTCCCTTACCTTAGGTACGATTTGCTTTGTAAGTGTCTGAGATTCCTATATAATGATTTAAATAATGTCATAGACTTATTCCAAAATCATACTCATTGTTATGATATCATATATGGTCATATTATTATGTTATTATTAGTAATATTTCATTGTTACTTGTTATTCGGGTGTTTATTGCTTTTTGTTCTTATGCATGTTTTGTCGAATAAATTCTTATTATTCTTTTTAGGTTATAGATAACTCATTTCAAGAATGGTATTAGTGTAATATATCTCATATATATTCACTCAATTCATTTATTTAATCATTATTCAATTAAAATCATGTAGAACGAGTCGCATCACATCGTGGAGACGATATTCCGTACGTACGCACGAGCGATGATATCGTTCCCATGATCGTGGAATTTTTGTGGAGTGTATGTATACTATTTCAGAATCAATATAACTTTAAAATAATCATATATATTAATTATTTATACCATTATACCCATCCAATTAAGGTGTTGGTGGAAAATAGATCACACCACGGCGTTGAGACAGTATTCCGTACGTACACACGCACAATGATTTCGTTTTCCGTAGGATGGATAGATGGTGAAATAGGGGGTTTTCATACTTATAATAACATATAAGCATATGAGTGATACTTATGTTATTAATTAATAATGAAAAAACTAAAGAATATGAAGTGGAAGAATAAATAAAGTTGAAAGAATCGGAAACAGACATTACATCTTCTTTGAAGCGCCTCTTTGAGACCTCCTTTTAGGGCACTAAAATTGGTCTTTGAAGAAAACCAGGACCTCTAGGATGTTTCTAGGTAAGTTTATAGGATAAATTGGCAGCGGTTGACCGAACTTGAAGGCTCAAAGTGGTGTGAGGAAGAGAGGGAGGAGGTGCCCTTTTATAAGGGAGGAGAGGGGCACCTTTGGAAAAATAAAAAATATTATTTTATTATAAAGCCATATTCGGTTTTAAATAGATCCAAATTGATTTATTTAGAAGCTAAGGTGGGTATGGGTTGAAATCCTCTCATCCAATATAATTTTTACAAGTTTAGTTTACTATTTTAACCTTATCATTTAGATTTATCTTTAGGTTAGATAATTTTACTTTTACCGTGTCTTTTTGTGTTCTTACACTATAAGGTTAATAAAATTACTATAACAAGACAAAAGAACCCCAAGTTGTTTACTATTAATATATATAACCTTATATTAGTCATTTGGCCTAACCTAATATTTTTAGGAATAAAATAACAATTAATAATATAATATTTGTTTTAAAAACTATTTTATGTCAATTTTGACACTATTTAGTAATTGATTTATTTAAAAAATTATAACAGAATTATTAGTTTTAAAAAAGTTAATTAAATCAATACTAACATGTGATATTAACCTAGTAAATTAGTTTAATTCATAAAAAGTCTCAAATTACATTTATTTGGGTATTTATAACATCAATTATATCAATATTTCATTAATAAGATAATTACTGCATCATATTTGTGTTATAAATAAATAAACATATTTAATGTCTTAAAATTTCAAATAAAATACCATTATATAGGAAATCTTTTTATCTTTCTAATGAATATTTATAGTCGAATATATATTATGTATAACCCTATATTAAAAATTATTTACTTATTAAACTTTGATTTTAACTATTTTAACCCTTCTTTAAATAAATTAATAATAAATATCCTAGTCTAATCCAAGTGGGCCTAAATGGTCATATTTTATTCCTAAGGTTGTTTTTGGTCTAATTAAATTTATCAAATAGAATTAAAACATGTTTTAGGGTAATAATAATATCATTTTTACCCTTAATTACCCTATTTACTTTTAACTGTGGTAAATAAAAGTAAAAAGTTACTATTCAACAAAAATTATTTTCATCTCATTGAACCAAATTTTACTTACTGAGATCTATCATGTCTCTCTTATTTTTGAAATTCTACTCACAGAATCTGTAAAATTAAGTTTTATGTAAATTTGCAAATTCTCCTAGGAGGTGGGTAAAAGACGGTGAAAAGTTCAATAAAATTTTTATATATCTAAAAATATTATAAAATTACTCCAATGAATTCCATTGAAATTATATAGGAATTATGTATCAATTTTGACCTAAAATAAATTTAAATAAAATAAATAATTATTTAAATAAAAAGTCGGTTTTTAAATAGTAACCCAGTGTTTTCACTATTCGTCAAAAATTGAAAGTTTCCAGAAAAATACCAAAATTTCACCCTAGGATAATTTCGATATTTCGATACAAAAATGAAGTCCATTTTGAAAAATAAAATTTACAAAATTTCAAAAAGTGGTTATTACTATTCATAACGGCTAGTTTTAATAATATTTTAATAGAATATCGTTGTTTAGTGAAACTCGGTATTGCGTGCGACGCAAGCTATCAAGGAAGGTCACGATTGCGTGTAAAGCAAGCCAAGCTAGTGTTGTTTGTAGTGAAAGATTCCTTTGATGATATATATAAAATAAAAACAAAACATTTCATATAAAGTCTCGGGTGTTACACTTCTCATTGAATATTAACATAAATTGAATTGAAGTGAACAAAAATATTTCGTCTCTTACCATTTAATTTTAGATTATAGATGTAGTTTTCGGGTTAATGGTTTGTAGCTCCCCTTGACTAGATGGTTTCACGAATTCCATTCTTTAGACTAACTCGGATATAATTTGTTGGGATGTTTGTAGTCCTGTCACTCATTTTTTTAGTATGGATAGCTAAATCAAGGTGTTAATTCTCAGTTTCTAACCATCTTTCCAAATGTGAAGAATACTAATAAGATTCATATATTCAAACCCATGTCTCTTGTCCACAATATTTATAAAATTATCAATAAATTTATTTCCACTGGTCTTTCTCGCTTTACCAATAATATTGTGTCTCTAACCAAAATTGGTTTCATTAAAGGTAGAAACATTGATAATTCTCTCATTACTACATAATAATGAATTAAACTTAAATTTAAATCTACTATACTTGTAAAATTTCTCTTAAAATTGATTTAAATAAATCTTTTAACGCATTAGAATAGGGCATAAATTTCATGTTTTTATCTAATTTTGGGTTTGATGATATTTTTATGAATTGGGTTACAACTTTACTGATATTTGTGCATATCTCAGAACAAATTAATGGGACCTATGAGGAATGTTTCACATGTACCAGAGGTTTTAGGCAAAGAGATCACCTCTTATTCATTATGTTATCAATTTATAAATATTATTTGAGCAGACACTTTCTCAACATAGAAAACAGAAATAAATTCATGTTCATCCGGGCTACCAGCAACATAGTTTCCCCCACTCATTTGTTATATGATGATGATATTATTATTTTTACACAATGTGACAAAAGAAATATTGAAAACATCAAGGTATCTATTTTACATTATGAGAGCTTCACAGTGTAGTAAATTAGCTGGAATATGTCTTTTTATTATTTTATTAAAAAAATAATATTCTGGGAAAAGGTCAAATCATTGGTGATTCGGGAATTATAGAAGGTATGTTTCCTTTAGTTATCATGGAGATACTATGTTTTGTATAAAATCTTGTTCTAGTAATTTTTCTCATATAATGACTAAGATAAAAAAATAATTGTCTTCTTGGAATTTCATGGCTCCATTGACGATAAGAAGGGCTAGATTTGTTAAATTGGTGATTGGATCAAAATTAGTAAATTCCATTACGGTTTATACATGGATGTATTTCCTCATTAAAAGTAATAGAAATTCTATAAAAAAAATTCAAATGGAAGAAATATTCAGAGGAAAACTATTAAGGTACCATATAAAAAATGTTATAAAACAAAAATTCTAGGTGGTATTGGAATTAATAATCAATCATATTTCAAATAGTCTCTATAGGATAACATCATGCGCTGTCTTATCAATGATAATTCATAGGCCTTATATTTCTTGAGATCGAAACATCTTCACATGATCAAATATAAAAATCTCAATTATGTGGAATCTTTTATTTGGAATTCTCTCAAAATCGTTTTTTCCAAAATTTCAATTAACAAAAATTGACTAGACTACTTCAATTCGCTATTTAAAATTTGGTTATATAACAAATAAGTATTTATTTTCTCGATTATAGTTATTATTCTAATACTTCTAGTGACACAAATTTGTCGATCAAAGTGAAAATGGATATTGGTATTGATGTGTTTCCTATTTAAATAAATGACTTGGTTATGAATTACCAATTAATTAATGGTATTAATACACTTGTTTCGGTTCCTTCTTTAAATTTAATGATTTCTACAAATCCCTTCTACCATGAGGCTGTATAGGGTGATCTGGCCAACTGGACTATGATACATAACAAGGGATGGATTCTTCCTTCAAGATTCTTCCTTTCATGGAAGATCATGAACAATATATTACATGCATTTGATTTTATGTAGTTTGTTAGAATCACTATTTGTTCAAATTATGTCCTCTTTAATCAACACAGTGAAGATTTTGATCAATTATTTGTATGATATTCCAAGGATTCTGTTATTTGGAAATTGCTTGACTAATTTTTTGAAATTCATTTTCCTAGTTCAGTTAGTATATATGATCATCTTATGGATTGTATCATTTATCCACTTTCTGAATTGTTATAGAATCTTTTATGGTAGCATGTACTAAAGTTATCCATGCAATATGGAGGAGTGGAAATAAAAATATTTCATGGTGCTTCTACTTTATGCCCCAAATGGAGTTTTAAGGGTGTCCATGTATAAAGACCTGGAATTTCCATGTAATTGTTTTTAATTATATGGGAATTTTATGAGTCCGTAAAAATTTACGGCCCATGATTCTGAGGCCCGATGTGCCCAGAAAGAATTTCTGAACTTTTTTTCGGGTACATTTAGTAAACATATGGGTGGGTTTTCATAACTATTAAACTAGTTCTCATAATTGAAATATGAGGGCACGATTGAACTCAGAGAACTGGTATTCACTTAAGGAGACCTTAACCTCGACTTTAGTAGGTCGAGGGTGAAAGATAGATTTTGTGTTCTTTGTGGAAATGAAAAATAATATAAAATAAATTTTATTTTATTTCTAATAAATCATCCCACATGAATGTTAAAGAGGTGGAGACCAGCTGAACTAAAACCCCCATTTTGAAATTAACGGCGAGGACCACTCGAACCCTCTTCAGGGGAGAAACCCCCTTGAACACCCTCATTAATGAAGAGTTGACTGATGGATTTCCTCCAAATTTAATATAACAACATCGTACAATTAAATATTTCCAAAAATTAATTGTTCCAACGTATATTACATTGATAAACTTAAATTAATATGTCATCACCATTCTATTTTTCTGTGTTGGAAATTGATGGAAAAAGGAGAAGCTTGAGAGATCTTGGAGAAACTCATATCCAATGAAGAACTTCTCCTCCAAATTAAGAACACAGTATCCATAAAATAACGTTCTTCAGATCCATGAAATAGGATGATGCATGAGCCCAAATTCGGAAGCGTGTTGTGGGAGTGAAGATCATTGGAACCCTCTTCGAATTCACTGTTTTCATCTCGCGACACAATAATGAACCTTCGAGGTAGAGTTTTTGTTTGAATTTCTCTCTTTTCTTGTTATTGACATTCTTCGTGATCCTTGTTTTATCAAGCCGCTTGATATCACCCTAATGTGGAGGTTGTGGGCCAAACGAATGTGGCCGAACCACTCTATAATCTATTGATGTTTTGTTGTGTTCTTTGAGAAGGTGTTGGAAGGAAATCATCATCGTTGGAGTATAGAAATGGAGGCCAACACACTGCCGGCCACAATGAAAGCGACGTCGCGATGGCGCCGCCCGACGGAGGAGAACCACAGCTCGTGATGCTGCACCAAAGGGAGGACGATCGACCGAGCCGGTCACCTGTCAAGGAACGAAATATGACCGCAGAGCATGGAGAGGACATCTAGCCATCTAGCCAGCTGTGGTGGACCGTCACATCGTGGTCTCCCCGCCCCACCGCGGTGCCCCGCCTCTCCGCGGCCGCCTCACCGCACGACGTCCACCCCGCCTCTTTGCGGCCTCCTCATTGCACGGCATCCGCCCCGCCGCACCGTGGCTGCCCCGCCGCACCACTGCCGCCTCACCACACCGCGGGGCGCCCGGAATAGGCCGGGCCCCCCGTGTGGGCTGGGTCGTACCTAGTGGGTGGCACCGACCTAACCGGTCGGACCAGAACCAGGTCTGTTTATACCCTATACGTTCTTTTGATCATAACTTTGGCACCAGGAATTAGTTTGACGAACCGTCTACAGTTCCGAAAATCATGGAGAGAGAAGTACCTTTTGGTATACCCCAAATGAGATTTGGATAAAGATTGTGTATAGTAGGGTTGGATTAAACATGAATCCAACCGGTCCCTCATAACTAAAAGACAAATAACATACAAACCAGGTGTCCGATTGACACACCGTCTGTTGCATTGAAGCCCCTTTTACATGTCGGTACAATGGGATACTATTTCGTGGAACTTAGTGGCAGTTGGAGTATAGACCAATAGCTTGAGGATAAAACTCTTCCAGAGATGATAAAGCTTAGTGCGGGTACCCTATAGCTGGATGTGGAAATGCACTAGGATCCTGTGTGGGTCTGACGATTTATTGAAGATGTACTTGGATATTAGGTGGGTCTGACGATGTACTGACAATGTACTATGTTCATGTGTGGGTCTATCTATGTACTAATGATATACTCGGATCCTGTGTGGGTCTGAAGATGTACTGATGATGTACAAGTATCATGTGTGGTTCTGACGATGTACTGACAATATACTAGGATCCTGTGTGGGTCTGACAATGTAAAGATGATATACTAGGATCCTGTGTAGGTTTGACATTGTACTAATGATGTACTAGGATGCTCTGTGGTTCGGACAATGTACTGACACTCTACTAGGATCCTGTGTGGGTCTGAAGCTGTACTAACATTGAACTAGAATCCTGTGTGGATCTAATGGTGTTCTAGGATCATGTGTGGGTCTGCAATTTAATATCCTTCATGGGTCTTTCTCTTAATAGACTACGATGTTTCATTAGTTATATCTAATCATCTCTACTATTTTTCCTGTGTTATACCTAGTATGATCTGAGTTCATACCTTTTTTGTGATACCTTTGTGTTATTCATCTTTATCGTGTACCTGTGTGGTACTTTTCCTTCGTGGTATTCCTACCTTTGTGGATTATATGAGATTTTGGCTTTTGGGTTAGACCCCGTGTTTCCTCTTGGTTGAGATGTGTATACATGAAAACTTAGGTATATGTGTGGGTATATACCTATGTAAGGTTGTCAGTTGATTTAATGCTTTTTGGTTTATCCTTTGTAGATTTTGTTAGACCTTTTAGGGTCTCAGGGTCCCTACTGAGTATCGTCATACTCATCCTAGCACAGGCTATGCACGCCCCTCGTTTATTTTGGTGTAGATGACAGACAACACTGACTAAGGACGAGAGTACCAAGACTGGAGGTAGCTCAGAGGTGGAAATTAGATGAGGTGTACTCCTGAGATGGTCATTCGAGAGTTGTACCTACCATTCAGGTAGGATCCTTAGTAGATGTTACTAAGAGTTGTTTCAGTTTAATTGTACATTGTAGTTGGTCTTGTATTCTTCCCCTTCTTACTTACTTTCAACACTCTTTTTCTATACAGTTAACTCATGTTTGTATCTTGCTGTGTGCTTGGTTGCATGTGTTTATAAGATATAATGGAAATTCCTTCCCTATTTTAGGGATTACACCTTCTATGCTGGTCTCCAGCCCTTGGCCAATGGAAGTCAGGTTTGGGGTAGTCACGACACATGCCCCGGGGGATGGTTCGTGTCAAATTGGTATTAGAGGAGTCAGTTATACCATAGAACATAGGATTCTGATATTTTAACGACAATAGTGTTATGTATAGTGAGTGAGGTTACCAGTTTAGGGAATCCAGTGTTGGTACGGCGGCCGGCGTATCCATACACCATGACCCTGACTTCAGATTTCTAACTCGGTGCATGAAATCACTGATTGAGTGCTTGTTTTGAAAAGTTTTCTTGTGTTTTATTGAGTCATCACACTAGGTATTACTAAATTACCATGGTGCACCATTTCTTTATCAGGATTCCAATGTGTAGACAGCCAGCTAGGATTCCTGAGAGAGTACACGTTGACAAACCACCGAGCGACGAGGCTCCGGTGTAGGTCCCTCTTACTTTGTCGGCACCTTCGGGTGGTGTAACAGCAGAAACACCACCTGTTGGGAAATATATACCACCAGCCGCCCTGGTGGATGGTGCACGCTGACTGAGCGCGCTGCATGATTTCCAACCACATATGCCTCCGAGGATTCAAGGTGAGATAGTTTCCCACGTAGTTGAGGACTAGATGGAGGTAGTTGCTAGAGTTTTCTGCCTAGTTGAGACATGAGTTGAGAAGATGTTGATCATAAATACTATAATTTTTCAGTGATTGACTATGAGGATTGTCCGCATAGTGATGAGGATTCGGTACGTGGACCAGTAGCCGAGATAGTACATTCAAGAAGTGTGTCAGCTATATCAGTGACTATTGGTTAGAAGTTACAACCGATAATACTAGTAGAGGACTCATATAGGTTTAGTGACTTACCCGTGATTCAACATCAGATACCCCTCAGGTTCCGAGGCGAGCCTGATAAATAGGCTGCTGAGAACTATTTTGAGGTGGTGGATGAGAGTTCTCTAGAGCTTCTACAACTTCGGCAGGATGACATGTCGGTAGTTGAGTAGTCATCGAGGCATACCAATCATTCCTGTTACTTGATGAATACAATAAGATCCGTGCTTCAGGGCTCGGACTTTTGAGTGCAGTGTTTTCGAGGATGCCTGATTCTACACCATTCCCCTTTGCATTCCTAATTATGTTGGGGTGCTAGAGAGAACCTTTGTGGTTGAATATTCTTTTGCTGAGAAGATATAGCCAGTGAGTTCTAGTAGTGGGAAAATAGGAAACTGGTGCTAGTCTCAATGACTCGGGCATGTAAAAATGTTTTGGGGGAGAATAATTGTTAGGGATAGTTGAATCTATTGGGCTATATAGGTAGAATCAGAGCCATGGGAACAGCATGAGGTGGTGCATATTTCATCATATTATAACCACCCCCTATGTGGTCCTCTCCAGGCTTATAGAGCTGGATGACATGGGAAGATAGTAGCTCCATGCGATCAACGAGTGCGATACAAGGGCTCTGGGAATGATTTGTGGTATGGTCTATGTCTACTACTAGATTCCATATCAATAGACATAGGTACCAATAGTTCCTTCCTTCCATGAATCTTATTTAAGACCTAGAGTTTCCGGTTAAACCATTGACTTGACCCATACATCTGGATATACCTTTAGGAAGAGACTCGATAATCAAACTTATGTCGATGGTGTGATCTAACCCTTGAGGCGAGTGATTTGGTTGGAACCTCTTAGTGGCAGCGTCGAGGCCTTATGACCTTAGTTTGGGTTTGACTAGACTTCCAAAATTCATACTCAGATTGACTGTATTATTCAAAAAGGTTGTGGATTATCAATAACATTGGGATGAGGATTTTCTTATTTGGTGAAAAAGGAAACCCAGGAAGAACAGGTTAAAATCATGCATAAGAGGGTGCTGCCAATCACTCTTGAATCACCCAACCTTACCCTCGTGGAAGTGGGATTTTGGGGTTTTTTGTTCCCAATCGCAGTGGATAGAGTTCCTCCAGAACTATGAATTTGAGATAGTATATACTCCTGGGTGGGGAATGTTGTAGCAAATGCACATAGCTGGAGTTTTTTCCTGCAACTATTGAGTGAGGAAACAGAGTAGCTACCCTCTTTACAGATATCATACATGGATCAAAATGGAGAAGCTTATCTATATTATTCAACATTCACTCCCCCACTTCTTCAATGAGTCAGAGAGGCAGAATGTGGGGATACTGACTGCGAGGCTCGACTTGCTGAGATATCCACAGGACATGCACCTGATGTATTTTTTGAAGGTGGGGAGCACGCCATTTTCCTCAGATGACATACCATGCTACTAATGTCTCTTTTATAGGAAGTGTTGAGGGAGTTCCACACATACCCACTAACAGTACATCCAAGAGTGGAGATGATGTACCAGGACCTCTAACGACAGCACTAGGGGCTATAAATGAAGAAAGAAATAGCAGAGTCTATCTCTCAGTGCCTCACTTTTCATCTAGTGAAGGTGGAGCATCAGATACCAAAAAAACTTAGTTCATACATTACAGTTACCAAAGTGGAGGTGGGATGGATTTTCCATAGACCTTGTGACGAGACTTCCACGCACGTCCAGGGGACATGATTCTATCTGGGTGATTGTCGACTGACTCACCATGTCGGCCACTTCATAACGATTAGAGAGTAGGGTTCAGTAAAGAGCTTGGGACCCCTCTATGTGTAGGAGATTTTACAGATACATGGAGTACCCTCGACGAACTTCTCTTATCGTAATGCACATTTTACATCCCAGATTTAAAAGGGGTGGCATGAGGCTTTTGTGATGAAACTTCATTGAAGAACTGCCTTCCATCCTCAGAAGGATGGCTAGACTAAGTGGACTATTCAGACCCTCAAGGACATTCTACATGCATGAGTTCTCAACTTCGATCACAATTGGGAGGATCACTTTCCTTTGGTGGAGTTTGCATACAACAAAAGCTATCACTCCACCATTAAGATAACACCTTTTGACGCACTGTACGAACGACCATACATATCACCATTGTGTTGGACTGACCTATGGGAGTCAGCCCTCATGGGACCATAGATGGTACGTGCTACCACAGAGAAATTGTAGATCATCCAGGAGAAAATGATGACTACACTGAGCATGCATAAGTCTTATGCTGATAAGAGAGAGACTTCTGTAGTTCGAGGATGGTGACCATGTCTTCCTACGGGTGTCACCTCGATGAGGTTTGTGGAGATTTGGCTGGGGATGCAAGTTATCTCCAAGGTTCCTTGGACCCTTCTAGGTCCTCAGTAAAGTTGGTGAGGTGGCTTACCGCTCATCACTTCCCCCTCAGTTACAGCTGGTGCATGACATCATCCACATATCCTAGCTAAGGAGATACGTGCATGACCCTTATCACATCATCCACCACGGTGAGCTGGACATTGACGATGGGGAAACATTTACGGAGGTTCCAACAGATATTGAGGGTCAACAAGATTGGGTCCTTCATGGGTGGTTGATACCTCTAGTGAGCATTCACTGGAAGCACGAGAACCACCAGGAGGGCACATGGGAGAGGGAGGCACAGATTTGTGCTCTGTACCCCCACTAGTTTTCCTGGTTTTTTGATGTGGCTTCTGGGGACGCAAAGCCCTAAGTGGGGCAGAATTTAAAGACCTATAATTTCCATGTAAAGTTTTTTAATTATAAGGAAATCTTAAGAGTCCGTAAAAAATTATAGCACGTGATTCTAAGGCCCGGTGTGCCTGTAATGAATTTATGAACTTTTTTCCAGGTATATTCAGTAAACATATGAGTTGGTTTTGTAACTTTTAAACTAGTGATAAGAATTGAAATCTAAGGCCACCATTGAACTCACAACACTAGTATTTTCTTAAGGAGACCATCACCATGACTATAGTAGGTCAAGGGTGAATGAATGATTTTGGGTTTTTCGTGGAAATAAAAAATAAAATAAAATAAACATTTATTTTATTTCTAATAAAACCTCCCACATGAATGTTAAAGAGGTGGGGACCACCTGAATAGAAACCCCCATTTTGAAGTTAAAGGCGGGGAACACTCGATCCCTTTTAATGTGAGAAACCCCCATCAACTCCCTCATTAATGAAGAGTCAACCCATGGACTTCCTCCCAATTTGTTATGCCAACATGGTACAATTAATTGTGGAAACAATTAATTTTGCAACGTAAATTCAATCGATAGACCTAATTTAATAAGTTGGGAACTCGCTTTTTTTCATGGATGGAAATTGATGGCAAAGGGAGAATCTTGGGAGAGCTTGGAGAATCTCTTCTCCAACGAAGAATGCCATCGCTATCAAATAACGTTCTTCGAATCCATGAAAGTGGAAGATGCAAAATACTGACTACAAAAGCATTTTATGGAGGTGATGATCATTGGAACCCTCTTCACCTTCACCATTTTCATCTCACGACACATCAACAAACCTTAGAGGTAGGGTTTTTGTTTGAATTTTTCCCCTTACCTGTTCTTGATGTTCTTTCTAATTCATGATTTATTAAGCCGCTTTCTATCTCCCTAACACGGAGGGTGCGGGAAAAAAAATGTGTCCGGACCTCTACACAATCCATTGATGTTATGTTGTGTTCTTAGAAATGGTGGAGGATAGTAATGGACACTGGTGGGGCACAAAAATGACGACGAGCACACCGCCAGCCGCGGCGAAGTTGACATCATGACCACACCGCCCGACGGAAGAGAACCACAACTAGTGCCATGATTGCTAGTGTCATGGTGGCATAGGGAGGATAGCCGGATGAGCCGGATGCTGGAGAAGGTGTGGCGCATGACTGCACCATGCGGTGAGGACGGCTGGCGGTCCGACCAGTCGCAGCGGACCGCCGCACTGCTGCCGCTGTGCTGCTATGCAGCGGCCCCACGACCGTCTCATCGCACCGCAGCCAACCCGCACCATGAGCCACCAAGTGCGGGCCAGGCTACCCAGTGTGGTCCGGGCATGACCCAGCGTGCCAGGAAGACCCTAACCGGACTAGGTCAGTCTAACCAGATCAGATCGGACACGGTCCAGTTTCGAACCTATACATTCTTTTGGCCATAACTTTAGCACCGAGTGTCCATTTTATGAACCATATATGGTGCTGGAGCACATGGATCGAGATGGTCCTTTAGGTATAACCAACTTGATATTTGGATAATGTTGGGGTATGGTCAGGTTGGATCGAGAACTAATCTAACCGGGCCCTTGGAACTAAAAGTCTAAAATCATACAGACCGAGCGTCCAATTGATGCATTGTCTATTGCATTGAGACCCCTTTTATGTGGTGGTCCATTGGGATACTTCTTCATTAGACTTTGTGAAGGTTGGAGTATCGACTAGTAGCTTGAGGAGTGGAAAATACCAGAGATGATAATGCTTAGTGTGAGTACCCTGTATCTGGCTGTGGTGATGTACTAGGATCCTTTGAGGTTCTAACAATGTACTGATGATGTACTAGGATCTAGTGTGTGTCTGATGATATAATAATGATGTACTATGATATTGTGTGGGTCTGAAAGTGTACTGATGATGTACTAGGGTCCCATGTGGGTCAAACGATGTACAGACGATGTACTAGAATCCTATGGGGGTCTGAGGATGTACTGACGATGTACTAGGATCCTGTGTGGGTCTGACGATGTACTGATGATGTACTAGGATCCCGTGTGTGACTGACAATGTACTGACAATCTACTAGGATCCTGTGTGGGTCTGATGATGAACTAACATTGTACTAGGATCCTGTGTGGGTCTGGAGATGTACTAACATTGAACTAGGATCCTTCGTGGGTCTGACGGTGTACTAGGTTTCTGTGTGGGTCTTCAATTTGGGATCCTTCATGGGTCATCCTCTTAAAAGAGTATGATGATTCAGTAGTTACATCTAATCATATCTACTACTATACCCAAGTTATACTTGTTATGAGTAGATAACTTACCTTCGTTATGATACCTTTGTGGTATTATTCTATGTGGCGTACCTATGTGGTTATTACCTTTATGGTATTCCTACCTTTGTGGATTAGTAGTGCTTTGGGATTTTGGGTTGGTCCCTGTGTTTCCACATGGATGAGTGGGATATACTTGATAACTTAGGTATATGTATGGGACTATACCAACGTAAGGTTTTCAATTGATTTCAATATTTTTTGTTTATCCTTTGTGGATTTTGTGAGACCTTGAGGGTCTTGGGGTCCCTACTAAGTATCATCATACTCACACCTACACGGGCTATGCCCAAACCTTGTTATGTTTTATGCAGACGATGGACATCTCTGATTGAGGACGTGAGTACTAAGATTGTAGGTATCTCGGTGGTGGACATTAGATGAGGAAAAACACAGAGATGGCCATTTTAGAGAAGTACATACCCTTTAGGTAGGATCCTTGGCGGGTGTTCACAGGTGCTGTTTCAATTTACTTGTACCTCTCAGTATTCTTATACTTTCTAGTTGGTCAAGTATTGAGGCCCATTTTTTCTTACTTTCAGCACTCTTTTTCTATAAATTTTACTCATGTTCGTATCATGTGGTGTGCTTAGTTTCGCTTATTTACCGGATTTAAAGGCAATGCCTTCTCAGTTTTAGAGAATATGCCTTCAGTGCTAGTCGCCAGCCCCTGGCTAGTGGAATTCGGGCTTGGGGTAGTCATGGAATGGGCCCTAGGGGACGGGTCATGACACCTTTCTACTGTAAAGTATTCCAATAACATCTAAAATGGTAATTTTTACAATTTGATTCCTGATCTAACATTTATTAAATGATTTTTAATTTTATGGAATCACTACACTTTTTCTAGAACCATGATATTTATCTATATTCATCCACCTTTGAGATGGATCAAATGAAATAATGATGGTCCCTTTGGAGGAAATCACGGTCCTTCTGGTGATGGAAAAAATTTTATAAATGAAAATGGTGAAACAATAGGATACTTTTTTCCCCATGGCTACACTTAATCCCTTAATGTAGAAATCCTTAGTGTTATTCATTTGGTATATTTTTAAAAGGAGTGAATTTATTTCAATTTGTAGACTTAATGTGAGTACCCCACTATTGTAAAATATAATAGAAATGGTATTATTCAAATTTAATGGAAGCTTAATGGAATATGGAGAAATCATTTTGATTCTCCTTCTTGTATTTACTTCATCATTACTCATTCACATCACAAGGAAAATCACCAGACCGAATAACAACACATAATCAGTTTTACATTGAATATAATTTCAGTCTCTTTAGTATATAACGTGATATAAATGAAGCAAATTTTTTGTGAAATAATTTGAATATTTTATAAATTAAATGGATTAAATGGGTAAGGATTATATAATTTCCCCTCATGTAAATTTGACCATAAAAATCCATAATTTATATAGAATTATAAAATACATTCCATACAGCTTTGGTAACATATGAAAGATAATCCCCATGAAATAAATAACATTAAATGTTTATTTAATTCACCATAAAATTCATACTAATCCTTATAGAAGATATTCATGTGATTAAATACTCCATATAAAAGAAAAACAAGGTGAATAAGGAATGTTCCCTAAAAGAATAAAAGTGAAATGAAAATTCATTACCCTAGGTTTGATATCCCCTGTACATGTTGTAATTTCATGAATAAAAAATATTTATTTAATATAATTATATTGAATTAATATAATGATATATATCATATATGAGTTTATTATAACCATTTATCACATTTTGGTTATGAATTCCTTCAAAGAATCACTTTTCAGGGTGGTATCTTTTTCTTTTTTCTTGTATGGTTTGGTTTTTTGGTTTTGTTTATTATACATTGATAGTTTTAAAATATAATTAATAATTTTAATAATTATATAAATTTAATACATATTCCCTATATACTTGTTTAGATTAATTAATATATATATATATATATAAGAATAAATTTCACCATTCATGTAGAGGGTAGGTCATACGTACACATTAACAATGTTTCCATATTTCAACAAATGGAAAACTAGAAAATAAGTCCAAAAATCACCAGTTTAGAATCATTATATAATTTTTTATGTCATATATATAAATTATATATATAATTTTTACCATCCAAGAAAACTGAAATGAGAAAAATATCACATCTTCTCACAGAGGTGGTAGTCCACACATATGCATGAACAACATTTTTTATTTCTAATGGTTTGTATGTTGTGAAGTTTAATGTGATATTATCATATATTTTTTTTCTTCTTATTTGTCTTATATAAACATTAAAACCATCCAAATACTCATCCATATAATATAGTGATTAGAAATGAAATGTTTCTCTATGTGGGTGAGGAAATTCATATCCATACACAAGTGAAAAATTCACTTCCAATTCGATCTAATGATAATGAATAAAGTTTTATTAATAATGATAGTAATATTTTAGTAAAATTAGGATTATTAATTTATTACATTATTTAAATAAGAAAACATTTATTGGAGTTAAATTTAGAAATAAAAATTAAGTGATCTATTAAGGCGATTACCTCTCCTCTAATATAACTCCATTAGATATCCCCTTAAGGATAATATGGTTGGTATAATGGTAAGAAATTTCTTGGTAATTTTTTAAGTTGTTTGTATAGTTTTTGGCCAAGATAGAATACTCTAGGATGTTTAAATATGATAAAGGAGTGGTTCTAATTTTTAAGAGTAAGGAGGGAATTCATGTAATTTACTAAAAGATGAAAATATATTAATGAAAAGCTCATAAAAATTAGTTAAAAATTGTCTATAAATTTGAAAGGGATAAAATTTTCAAACATATATATTTTTCCTTATTTTTTATTAAAATTTTTATGATTTTTATGTAATTCAATATAATATTATTTTCATAAAATAAAATTACAATCTATTTAGACACTAGTCACTTAATTTGATTTTTATGGAATAAATAAAAATTTTTTATTTTAAAAAAATAATTAAAAATAACACTATTATGTCATATTAATTTAATAAATTCCCAGAACATAATGATTCACTCAAATTTTAATTAATTTGAATATTTTAAATAACATTTCTTATATTTTTTACTAACTAAAAAAATAATTCATCCATGTTTCATAAACATTTAAAATCATAATTTAAATTGTAATAATTATAAAAAAGTATTATCATGAAAACAGAATAATTAATCTCATAATAGAAATTTATTTTCAATAATAACATGATTTTACCATATATAAACACATATTATATTTTTAAAACTAATAGAGTGATGAATTGTAACGTTTCATGCATTTAATAAAATATTTGTCATTTTTATTGACATGTGTCATTTAAATATCCATTTCATCAATTAATGTGACTAGGTTATAATTAAATACACCCAAACATAATTAGTTTGAAAACATATGGCCTTATCACAAAGTTTTAACTTAGATAAAAAATATTTACCATTTATTGAGTTGATAAATTCTACCACATTTATAATTAATATTGACTAAAAATAATATTTGAATATTTTAAAAAAATTAATCCTCCACATTCAAAATATGTACTCAATTTTACAAAACACAATAGAAATAATTTTCATAATTAAATATGAAGATAATTCCCAAAACATGTTGAAACCCTCTTTTAGAGAAAAAAATTAAGCAAAAAACATGTTTTCTTATTATCCCATGCATAAAAAATTTATAAATGAACAAAAAAAATTATTTTATTTATAATATATAAATTTCATTAAAAGTATTCAAAAATAGTGTTCAATTTAAATTATTTAGTTATAATCTCATTTTTACCAAAAACACAATTTTTTCAAGAAAAACCGTTTAACGTATAAAAAGGTTTTCATGACAAATTCAAACAATAAATTGATTATGGTAAAAATAATATTAATATATAAAATATAATGAAACTAATTTTACATTATAAAAATTTTAAAATAGATTTAAACTTTTTTCTTGCATGAAACCAAATACAGTTTTCCGTAAAAATATATATTTTTCATAATTCAGTAGAAAATCAATCTTTTTAGAAAAATCACAGTTATTAGTATTAATATAATTTTAATCGGATTATTTCAAAAATTTATTGAAATTTTTAAATGATATTTTTTAATGTTTTAAATTTAAATGAAATATTTTCTCATAAAAAGAAATAAAAATAACTTTTTAAGGAAAATAAGTTTTATAAAAAATAAAATAGAACTAATAAAAATTGAATTCTTATTTTCTAAGAATTAATCAAACATTTATATATATTAGAAACAATATATATATTTCTTAAATTAGTTATTATTATTGATATTCATCAATTTAACAACATGGCTATGATGACCATATGAAAATAAAAATCGCCATATTTGGATTAATATTAAATATTTTTTATAATATTAAGAACAGTGTTCTTTTAAAATATTTGGGTGTAACATGAGAGAAAATTTTGGAGACTCCCATGTTATCATGAAAATATGTTGTAATGATTTTTTGTTTTGGTTAGGAATTTATTCCTTCCATGACGTAGAAATTATAGTGTTCCAATAACTAAAATTCAAGATGGGGATATTTTCCCAAACCTATTTTCCATCCATTGTCAGATGTGCCGACAACCTTCTTGAATGAGAGAAAGAATGTGTTCCTTCTGATGGGTAACCCTAAAAAATTTATACATTATTTTTCACTAACACTTTCAAAAAATATGATTTGTTGACATATTTTTAAAATGTGGAAAGGGTTGTATGAATTCACATTCATTGCGACTAGGAGGTACTGACATGATCCCAAAAATGGAACATGAATATGCACCTGTTCCTTGGATGGATAAGAAATGTATTCATAATCATTTCCTACTAGATCCATTATAATATTTTAATGATATTTATATGAAGTTGTGGAATTTATTTCATTACCATTGTTCTGTGTTATAATATGCCAACAAGATTCTCCTGTTACCTAAATAGAACATTGGTAGGCCTACTGACTAGAGAACGTATTGAGTTCCTTGTCATTATTTATCAACATAACATGTGAGTAGGATTCCTTGGAATATGTGTGTATTGATAACCCTCCCATTAGTTGATATTCCAGAACCCCTGAAATGATTTCTTGGGTCCTTAGACCTGAGTGACCTAATATAGGACCCATGTGGTTATATCCACAATTCGAAGCTAACAGATTTGTGTGACATCATACTGACAATGATCATTGTTTAATGGATACATATGGGGGGACTCATGTGTCATATTGTGTTCATTATCAACTTCCTCTTCTACCTCACAATGACAAGGGATGTATTTACTATATCATTCATGGGAGAGGCTCTTGAAATGTATTGAAATAGTGACATTTACAATTTGATTATTTAAAAAAATTCATCAATGGGTCGATGATTATTAGGGTTTTATATTTTGGATATATTAATGTGAAACCTCCAGTGTTGAGATAGTACTATATAGGTGTTATTTTAAGATTATTTTATTCACCACTGGGCATTGAAGGTGTAAGTTTGGTGACAAGGTCCTCTTTTTCGATGAATAAAAACTTCTCTAATTGTGGATGTGTATGTCCATAATGGTTAATAAAATGGAATTAATAATGAATATTTTTATATATATTATCTAGATGAAACAAAAATAAGTAATAAAACCCATCTATGTTGTACCAGAAGTAAATAAAATCATTAATTGTTTATTTCTTCTAGGGTTCATCGTTCCATGTTCCTTTCATATTATTTGACCTGAAAAAATATTATTCATGAAAAGTGTATTACTCAGGTTTTTAGATAATTGCTAATAATATTTGTTAATGAAACCCATTGAAATCAATGACTCCTTAACCAAGGCGAGTGACATAACTTCAATTTAATGTCAGAATATCATTAAGGTTTCACATCAATGACTCTTGGGAAATCACAATTTTTATGGTGGATTTTATTTTTGGATTACAAAAACCAATTTGGGGGAATTATTTCAACCCCCTTGACTCTCTAATAAATTTATGTCATGTTCTATTGTCGTCCTCATTTACTAGTATGATAATATTTACCCCATATTTTCAATTAGTTGTTTACATGTGTTAACAAGGATTTCTATACATATAAAAGGAATCCCATCAAAGTTAATATATATATATATATATGTATGATTGGATCTATGTCAAAAACACCATGAATATGTATCAGAGGATATATATCAATGGAACTATTTTGGTGAATCCTAATTTCCCCATATTTCATCATTATTACTTGGTGATTACTAGATGTATGGAACTATTGTTAACATCTGTATAACTGGGTACTTGCATGTCTATCACTATCTAGGGAAGTGTAAGGTGTTCAATGTATTAGGATAAGTTCCTTCATGGAGTTTCCAACATATTCTTGAGATAGTAATTGTAACCCACATAGTCGATTACCCCATAATGTGACATGTCATACCATATAATGTCATTTGAAAAAGAGATTTCATTGAAATTTAACATCACCTAGTTAGGAAGACTAGGAAAATGATACCTAATAATTGTTAGTGTAAGACTTAAGAATGGGTGGACCTTTTTGATGGACTCAAAGAAAATATAGAACAATGAAATTGGGATGATCTTCCAAAGAACATGGCTACCTATTGATATCTCCCACCAAGAATATGGCCCGGTGAGAATAAGATGATAGGATCCAGAATGAGTATATCCATCTGAGTGGGGGATTTATTGTTTCAAGATTATGTAAAGATAGTGATAGTAATGGGTTTTTGATTTTTGTTTCATACCTCTTAGAGGTGTCATACATTTCAATTCAATAGATGAATCAAATCCTTGGTAGATCAAGTATTGTAGTTTATGTTCATGTGATTGTATCATTCCATATGGTTTATCTTCATTTTGTATAAATGTTGTCCCCTTAGTAGGATGTTAATGTAGATAGCCACTTTACCTACACCATGACATCAAACTACATGGAATATTCCATTATCAAATGATGTTAAACTTCATGCTATGGTTTCATCACAAAAACATAAATAGAGACACTAAAAATACATGGAAAATGATTCATACATCGATGATATATATAGTAAACATTCATATGTATCAAATCCAAAATCATCAAACCATTATAGTCCTCATCGTGCCATATTCCAAATAGAATCATGCCCCACCCATAGTTATATATTACTTATGTTCCCTACTGTCTTGTCCTTTATGGTCCATATTCTCAATAGAATCCTTCTTAATTGGTCCATATTCCATGTAAGATCTACCCCAATATTATAATGATAAATTCATTTCAAGTATTATCCCAAAGGATTCCTCAAACATTAGTCACACACCAACCATTATAAGGCACCTTTCACCTAGTTCTCCTTATCTTATAACATTAAACTATATGTGTCAATCCTTTTAACATCATTGTAAAAGGTATGATTTCTCCCATTATTTTGATTTAAATAAAGTGGGTTATTTTTCATTTTTTTGGGATATGTTTGAAGCCCCATAATTGGCCTGATCCCATTGCTATGAAAACCTCCCACTTTATGAGATTGATATATACTACTGTGTGCCATAGTAAATGGTTTTATACCACAGTTCTTTAAAAAATAGTATCATCATATAATAATGAAACAACATGGATAACGTTTGATACATAAAAATGTTTATATTGATGAATAATCTAATATACACACAAATGTATCCATTTTTAGAACGTATGACATATAAAGATGTTTTCATCAATGATATTCCATTGATATGGGAAGATGTCCACATTGAGACAAGATAACAACTAATCGCTAATATGGGTGTATCCAGTCTCATTCATAGATTTAGTATGGACTCATGAACATGATATAAATATATAATAGGGTCCAAAAGTAGGAAGTAATTCCCCCTTATGTGGTGTTTTTATCTTGACCTCCCATATTCTAAACCAATGTGATTCACCAAGAATCATCATTGAGAAACCACAATGGGCAAATTTCATTAAAATGAGACCTATATATCTTTAATTATTAGGGTGCTATTTAATTTTTTGGTTTGGAGAGAAACCCAATTGGAAAACCTCCAAAATATCAGGCAATTTCCCATGCATTAAATGTTAAATTTTCAAAATAAAACATAGGTGACCTTAGAATAACCTATTTGATGGTTATATATTTAAAATGTTAAGGGACACCATAGACAATAAATTTATAACTAATGATATATCATTTTTTATTCCATGGTGGATATGTGTCACTCCTCAATGGGTGATTTATGAGATTAAATAAAAACATGTCTATGAGTAAACATTGATTACTCAATGGTGTTGAGTGGGTACATGAAAAATTAATTGTTTAGATAAATATTTAATACCCCTTTATTTATTATTATTATTTACATAAAATGTTTTTTATTTATTATTATTTATTATTCTATATATGTATATATTATAATAAATTTTATTAATTTTTTATATTTAATTATTCTAATATTTGACAAAATTTTATTGTGAATGAATTTTTCTTATTATAATATATTATATATTACTCTTGATAAAAAAATATTACATATTCTAACGGTGTAAAAAAAATCATACATATTAATAAGTATCATCTGAGTTGATATTTTCATAAATGATATTATATTATTTATGTAATAGAAATTATTTCCATCCGAGAATAAAATATTGAACATTATGTCCATTTTTTAACTAGATTTTTAGGATATGTATATAATATTCCGTATTCACTATAGTTGAGTATAAATCATAATTATAGTGTAGAAAAATTAGGTTATATATAAATAAATCATACATATACATACATATATTGAGGATAATTTAAATAATATAAAAAATCCTTAGAGAATGAAATATTTCTTAGTTATAGATATTTATGAAAGGAGAAGTCCTAACACATGATATTTAAAATTGAAAATCATATACATTATAGATGAAGTTTAATTTTTTATATAATATTGCTCTTAAATATAAAAAGGTAAAATATGAATCAAATCCAGTTTAATATCATAAAATATACCATACATCATAAAAAATATAAGTATTTTCAAATCATAAAATATTGTATATATTTTTTCATGGAAATTTGGTTAACTATAAAGGCAAACGTATGGAGGATGATTCGTAATGTAAATATTATTAATTGGGAATATTTTAAATGAGTATATTTAACTTATCTTATTTTAATTATAATATAATGGATGATGTCACCACACCATAGTTCCCATGTGTATATTATGTTTTATTTGTTGTAGGGGAATTTATATTATTTATGCTATGAAGTATGATAAATATCAATGGTTTTTTAATATATATTTTGTGTATATTAAATAATATATATTATTTTGAATAATTATTTATAATTTTTTTCTGAATTTTAAATGAATTTTAATTCAATTATTAGATTATTATTATTTGATTTATGGCTTTCTCACTGACAATTTTTATGAAATTATTTTTTAATTTAGGTTACCATATAATGATCTAGATAATAAATATATATATATATAGATAATCTATAAAAAAATAGGTATTATGTGACATGATATAAAATTGTTCATTTAGAATTATTTCCTATAAAAATAATGATACACTTCATGTAATGAAAATTTTTCTACTTAAACTCATGGATAAGGTGACTTAGATTTTCGTATATTCAGGATTCGTCTTTTTCAAATATACATTTTTTATTTTGTGTTTCATTATCATTTCTGTCATTTGGTAATTGTAACTAGATATTTATTTTTCCAAACAAGATTATGTTTTTTAGTTATACCTCCATATATATTGTATTGTATATAATTGTATTGAGATTCCCCTTGAAACATTTGGTAGTGTATTATTCTTCCTCATGGAGATAATTTATATTGTAATTGGGTCATGATTCCGCAATAAAAGATAAGATTTATAGCTGTTTCCAAAACTCTCATGGCATATATGTGTGTGAATAGTAGACATAAGATCATTTTGATATGATATACTATAAAAATAACTTGATTTAATTTTAAATTTTTATTATTTTAATCTACATTTTTCCCACCAGACCACTC
The DNA here is from genome assembly GCA_963277665.1 of Viscum album. Classification (NCBI taxonomy): domain Eukaryota; kingdom Viridiplantae; phylum Streptophyta; class Magnoliopsida; order Santalales; family Viscaceae; genus Viscum; species Viscum album. Next base: position 676,731,507 of record OY728128.1, on the reverse strand, counting down.
ATCCATATATCTTTTGTGAAAAAATGGTATTATAAAATGTCCTTTTAAATATTCTTTTTCTTTACTATATTATAAAATCCATACCATTAAAGTGTTGATAATTATTGCATTGTATTCAATTATTTTTCTAACTACTCCATATATTTAACATTCAAAAAGATAGATTTTTTTATATTTCATGTCAAAATACAAATGATTAATGGATTATTCAAATACCAAAATTCTATAATGGAAATTATTATGTATACTGGAATTCATGTAGGGAATATTATCTCAAATCTCATCGAATGGAACATAGTTCTATGATTGAAAAACAATAATAACTATTAGAAACTGGCCACAATTTTATCACCGATAATGATTCAATAAGGCATATTTTAAATATAATTTTTATTAATAATTTGTATTATGTTGTTAGATATAAATTTTTAGTCATGTTTCTTTATATAAAAAATATTTTGGAATTATTACAATTTTTTATGTAACTCACTATGATATTGAAATTTTGTAGAAAACTAGTCTACAAATGTTTCTTGTTGAGATCAAAGACGTCATGATAAGTAAAAATAAGTCTATAAATAAAATATTTCATATATATTTATTATCCTAATAAATGGAATTAGAAATCTTAGTCAACCCTTGGACAACAATATTATAGTTTACCACATATGTGGTATTCGAAGAAGATGTCTATTGATGAATACATGAATTTCAAGGATTATTCACTTTATAAACAAATCAATTCACTTATAATATATTATTTTCTGTTTAATAATGTGATTGATGAAGAGACAATGAAAAATAAAGGCATATAATTAAAATAAGTACAAGTTGTTAAATGATCATATAATTCTTTGACATATTGTATTAGAAATGGAGAAGAAGATAAACTATTTATGGGGTTTTATAATGACATGAAAATAATAAAATTACTAGATGCATGATTTTAATAAAAATCAATATTTGTGATCTCAATGTTATATGATAAAACAACTACATTTCTAATTAAAATACTTCTAATCTCATCATCAATGAATAAATAATGAATGGTAACATCAAATATGACTAACTAAGATTAATGAACAGAGTAAAGAATGAAAACCAAAAAAGTAATATAAAGCTATTTGGATGATAATTTGAGTTTAACTAATTATTTATATTTTGGTAAATAATGTGAATTAGAGAATGAATATTCTAACATGTTATTAATCAAATCATTGAATGTGGATAATTATTCATTTTTTGATTATGAATATTATTCTAATGTTATATATGATTTTTATAAAAAATAGTATTTATGATCTTAATATAAGAATAAAAAATTAATTAGGGATACTATTATAATATTTTAGTCTTATAAGAAACTATAATGATGTAATAAAAGTATTTTTGTGGAAAATAATGGTTTTACTCAAGTTAATGATAATCTAAAACCTATTTCTTATAGAATAAACAAATAATATTGTGATTATTCAATGTTTTATAAGTGGGATAGTGTAAATATTATGAAAACTATTGAGTGATTACAGGATAAATAGTCTACCATTGATCGAGGTAAAAATTATAAAAACAAAAAAATTTCAGTGAGTAGGGTGATGGGTAAAAAAGTGGTGATGATTATTATAGAAATATTCCTAAAATGTATATTAATTTCCATATAATAATCAAGAAGGTTATTATCACAAATGTGATGTATTTTTTAAATATAATCTAGGAATATTATGTTAATTCCTCATCTCATAGTTTTTTACATTCATTTTAGAACAAAATATAAATAATTACTAAATATTTATCTTTTAGAATTCGCGTTATTACATTTTTTATATAAATTTCATTCACTTATGAAAATAAATTAATAAGCCCTATTAATCCCAAAATTATTTGGGTGCCAACATATTACTATAATTAATTGTGTTTAATATTTTATTGAAGTATCCAAAATGATGAATAGTTCTTGGATTGTGGATTCAATAGACTTATTATTGGAGTTAAAAGAAACTTCATTTCTTGTAATATATATTATAGAGAATATATAACATTTAGGGATAGATTTTAATATATGGAAAATGATTTGGTGAGGTTTTTATATAAAATTATGTTATTATTAATAATGTGTTATATATTTTCAGATTAAAAATAACATCATTATCATTTTTTAATTATGTGATGATGGAAAGAATGATAGAATTCAGAATAATAAATGAATTTGTTTTCCAAATAATGAATATTTATGTTATGTTAATAACAATGAGAATATTTATTCTATTGCCCAGAATGAACTAATAGGTTAGCCTATGATGTTGTAAAATTGTGTGTAAATAGATATAATTTTATTTCCTATGAGGATTTTGTTTTATGAACATTAGAATGTGTCATATGCTTTTCAAAAATAAAAATGTACTATTTTTAAAAGTTATTAAAGTTTACATGTATAAGTTTTCTCATAATTGCCTAGAATTACTGAATAATAAGCTATCATTCAGACTAGTCAAGCCTCTATAAACAAATAAACCAACCAATCAGATTGATTTTTATTTATCTGGACCTATTGTGATTGGTAGTTGTGGGGAACTGAAATAATAATTTCTTATTTTGGATAATATCATTACATTTACTAGACTATATTTCCTAACTCTTATATTTGAAACTATTTCTTCATGTTATAATTAATTTAATTGAATTCAAAATAAGGAATATTAAATAACTATATCCACTATAAGTATTAGAGGGAAAAATTTTGTAATCTATAATATTAAAACATATGTGACAAAATTTCTTACTATGATAAATTTTCATCCTGCATAGACAATAATAAAATAGATTTTTAGAATAGGAAAATAATACACTTACATAAATTGATATAACCATCCTATGTTTGTATTTTTTTAAAAATATTTTTTCTTGAAACTATTTATATAGGATGCAATGTTTCAGATATGATTCCTATCAAATACTTTCTATTGAAACTCTATTTAAGATACAGAATGAAAATGAACTAATGTTTGATTTTTTAAGTGTTTTTTGATGAAATTTTTTTATCATTAAAATTAAATATAGTTTTTGATAAATTTTAATAAAAACATGATTATGTAATTTTATTAGGATATTATAGTGTGTGTGAGGATTATAGACTTTATAATAATGTATATTACTTTTAAAAAAATTGATCATGTTAAATTTGAGATGAAGTATTAAAAGGAAAATTTTACTCATGAAGATCACATTAAGGAAGGCTATAGATAATTCAATTTTGGAGAAAATCGGTGTCATGATAAAGAAGAACCAGTTTTTGGGATAATCATCAAAATCAAAAATAGATTTTGAAATAACATAAAACATAACCCATTGGGGTATTTTTTAGTGATATTCAATCAAGTTTAAAAAAAATATTGTTCACATTTTTCATGTATTTCCTTTTTTTATGAATGATATGATATATTATTTTAATGACCATAGTAAGTTTTTGGATATTCTTTAGGAACGTAAGTAGTTTTCATTTATTTATGTATAATAATTAGTTTTCCTACCAAAATATAATAATTTTCTTGGTACTAAGGTTAATTTCATAAATATACATATGGAATCTAGATGGATTATTTAAAATAACTCTAAATTAGTTCCCCAATGGTATTTTAAAATAGATGGAATTGATGATGGAGGTATTTTTTCCAATAACATAGATTATAAGAAAATAGTATTTATTTATATATTAGTAAATAATGGTTTTACAATATATCAATGGGATATGAAAAGCTCATTACATAATAAACTTATATCAAATGATTTTTATGTAAATAAAAAACCTAAAAATAATAATGGGAACAACACATTACAAGATTTTGAGATTTATAAATCCTTTTTTGTTATAGAAAAAGACATCAATCTTGGTTTGATTAATTTTCACAATTAATTTTGATAAAAGACATTAATAAAGGTAAATTTAATAAAAAATATTTATTAATAATTATTTTTATCTTTTCATGATTATTCAAATTTATAGAGAGGATATTATTTTTGGTTTATCTAGTGAATTTATTTTTATAGAAATTGGTATTTAATGTATTATATTTTGAAAAGAGTACAATTGTAGAGCACAAATTATTTTTGTTATTTTATATTTATTAGTGCATCAAAAAATATTATAAATCAGTGTATGTATGTTAAAGAGTTGGAAATTGGATGTTAATAAAATCTTTTTATATAATTGGTACTCTATTGAGTATTACTTATAAATTGGATCCATATTATTCTAGTACATCAATTTTTCAAAAACAAATCAGAGAAATTATTGAATGTATGTTAAATTTTACTCCTAGTATGAAGAATTTAATTTTAAAAAAAATTAAATTTTTAGTTGTCTTAAGATGATCCACATGAATATAATTTTACTACTATTAATAAAATTATTATGTATTTAAAAGGTGTTATGAAATTTTATGAAACTTTTTTGGGGAAATATTTTAAACAAAATATGTGTGTTCATTTGGTCATTAGAGGTTGTAATATTTATAGGGGAATAAATATTCATATGTTCCATTTTATAGGTAAATGTTTTGTTTCATTGAGTTCAAATAATTTTTTTTAGTATTGAATAATAGATGAAATTTAGTATATCTCTAACACATTCTACTGTACTCAAAATTAATGTATTAAAAACCCATGGACGATTGTTTTATTCATTATTGTGGGAAGTGGATTATGTATGATAATTCATCAACTATATCTATTTGGAAAATTACTATACAATGTGATAGAAAAAATAATATCAAAGTAAGATATATTTTTATAAGAGATTATATTTAGAAATGGGATACCTGTTTACAATTTTTTAATACTATTAAATAAAATACTAATATATTAACAAAACCATAAGATGTAAAAAAATATTATTGTATTTAGTATGGGTTAGTATTAAGGAAATCAGGAAAAAATTTACCAAAATGGTTCAAATTGTTTTATTTTTTAGTCTATTTATTTTAATTTATAAAATTTATTTAAATTTATTTTTATTATGATGTGATTTTATGATCCTATATATATATTTAAAAGAAATAATTATTTATAAATAAACCATATTTATATTTCATGATTTTATGATTATTATACTATATTTATGATTATTTCAGAATGTGAGAGAAATGTAAAAATTATAGATGCTGGGATGTTTAATTTTTAATAGTGGTGATATTTTTGAGTGAACACTATTAATTTTATTCTTTTGATAATAAAATAATTCCTCTTTATTTATTATAAATATTTCACTATAATATTTCATTAATGTTTTATTATTTATTATTATACATATCTTTATCTTTTTTTATTTGTTATTATTTGTTATTCTATTTTATCTATTTTTTTGTTGTATGATTTTTTCTATGTAAAACATATTGCATTTTATTTTGGATTATGATCTACATATAATTTATTTTGATGTTTTATAAATTGTCATTCATTTTAAGAAGTTATAGTTAATATATATTTTTTAAAAGTGGATTATATTAAAAGTAGAATATAAATACTTACCAATTTGGAATCAAACATTATCTATGAAGACTAGTTTTCTATTTATTAGTTTGGTTTGTTGTGTCTAAATATTTTATATTCACTGATGTATGGAATAAGTATTTTTTATGAAGTATAATACCATTCCTTATAGATATTATTATATTAATAAAAAAAATACATATATAGAGGAGGCTCTAAAAATTAATTTGTATTCTATGGAGAAGGATATATTTCCAATATATAAATTTACCTCAAATTAAAAAATTCCTTTTTCTTTACTATATAGATTATAAACAATATACATTACTTTTTCAGGTTGAATGTCTCATATATTATAAATTTTAAATATTAGTATGTCATATATGCAATTAATTTCATTGAAATTTTGTGAAATATATGATGAATCATTAGAAAATAATTACATTAAAATGTTAAAATTATTCATATGTAATATAATAGAGATTTAGTTAACTAAAGAAACATATATATGAAGGATGAGTTTTATGTTAAATAATATGCATTTGGAACAATGAAATGAAATATATATTATATCTAATGTTATAATTTATAATATATTATATTTTAACTTAATAATTTTTCATGATTTTATTCTTTATCATTTAATTATTCAATCATAGTCATGGAGAATAATGTCATGTTTTGGTGATCAATAATACAATATTAGGGGTTTTAATGACCAAGTGATGATCACTCCATATTGGAGATCACCATCACATGGATCTATTTAACATAACATGTTTTATTTATTCAATGAAAATTTGAATTCTTTTTATATTGAAGTTGCATAAATTAATATGATGGATAAACTTTGACTATGAGTTTCTTAAATAACGGTTATTATTGTCAAGAAATCTTTTTTGGAAATTTGTGATTGGTAAAATAATTATTATTTCAACGGTATAGTCCTAGATATTAAATTTACATATTTAAAATTAATACATTTCTAGAAATTTATATTCAGAAACAATGAGGATTGAATGTCAAATATTATAAATATATCTCTATGTATAGATATCAAAAAAACATGTGGTAATGGGTGTTATCATATTAAGAGATTGATTGAGAATTATTTTCTAGCACATGTATCATACACACTACGTGAGGAAATAAATTTTACATAACCTTATTTAAAATGTTATTAAACTAGCCTACTATTCATTCCTCATAAGCTTAAACAATATTTTTCTTGGTTTATATTCCAATATATCTTATAAAATAAATTTATTTTAACTAGGTTAATATTTAATCACTCAAAAAGAAAATATTTTTTGGTATTATCTCCATAATTTTTATGGGACTTTAACTAGGTTGTCACACCCCCAAAAATTCAGGCTGTTATTGGTTGTTCATTTTCAAGAAGAGATAGATTATAATTTGGGATTTCATCCCCATAAAAAAGACTGGTTGGGGAGGGGTTATATATCCCTCATAGAGAATAGGGGTGTGATGAGTAGGATAAGGAAAATTATGATTTATTATATTATAAAAATATATTAAATTCATATATACACTTTATTATTTTAAATATAATTTATTTAAAATTTTAAATTTATTAATTCTCATCTTGTTGACTTTGTGTCAATATATAGACTAGATAAGAAAAAGAAAATATTGTGGTAGTAGAATAATTTATTCCATGAAGGGGGATTATATATATTCATATACCCAAAATTGAAGATCATGTTATGGTTTTAGGTTTATTCCATGAATGATTATATATATTTTCTATATTACAATTTATACATGCCAAGAATGTATGAGTTACATCTGATAGACTTGTAGTTGATTTAATTTAAATCATCAAAGATGACTTCATGAAATGGATTTTTTGAAATTGGTAATAGTAATAATATAGTAAATTGATTAAAGGAATGAATTTCAAAATAATGTAGCCAATCATGTCACAATAGGGTCAATATGAGTAGAATATCCATAATTCAAAATTTACTATATTTTAGGGATTTTTGGTGATTCAAATTTTGGTAATATGTTTAAAAAATAAATTCCTTTTTGTTTATTTTTAAAATGATAATTAATTGGGTATAATGGTAAATTAAATGGGGAATGAATTTTTTCTTTAGGGTTGGAGAGATAAATTCCACTATAAAATGTGGGGTTGGTTTATGAATCATAATGAGATGGAATTTCATATCATTTCATATTATGATTAGAGAAAAAAATAAGATATTCATGGAGTCTATATCAATAAAAATGTAATTATTTTTACCAAATTGATTACAGGGTGATAATTGATAAATAATTGATCTTTAAATATCATTCATGGTACAGGAATATCGAGCCATTTTTTCATAGAGGTCCAATGAGATTTCTCTGTGAGTGAAGAAACACATTCACTAAATTATAGGTTCTGAAAACCATTAGTTTCTTTGTGACCACTCTAAATTATAAAGAAATATTTAGTTCAATTTGTTATTCTTGTACATGTGTTGATCATCACATCATACTCTAAAGACTAGTCTAGTTGTTGTGTAATGAGTAAAATATTTCTTATTTTAATTTTTACTAAATTTATTTCATTTTAGTTATCATGAAGGAAAGTTGTGTCATTAATAATATTGGAACAACATCATTTAAAATAATAATTTAAAGGAATAAATTAACCCTAATTGTCCCCTGTTTTAATGTATCTAACATATTTTATACAAAAAAATTATAATCGTAGTGGGATATTTTTTTGTGAAATCTGTTACAACCCATAATATTATTAATATAATTTCCATTATGATTAAAACAATGTGTCATATTTATTATGATATTGTAATGGGAAGCACATGAACAATGTGAATGAACGAAAAATTTTATTATTTTGAATTTATAGTTACATATAAAGATTAAAATTATCTATAGAAATTGAAAATATTAAAATGGAACATGTAATAGAAAATAAGATAATAGTAATATAAAAAAACTGTATCTTTTAGATCCCCATGAATGATCTCGATGATTAACCAAATATTAGAAATGATATTATATATTATTAATTAAACATTTATTTTGAAAGTTGGAATATATATAACCTTGATAGATAATATAAGTGAATAATGTAGGAGTTAAATATGTAGTATTTATAGATGGTTGAAAAGAAATATGATAGTTACAAATCAGACTTTGAGAGTAGTAATATGAATATTGGAAAATAAATCTGACTATTAGGAATCATAAAATCACCATTAAAATAATAGCCTCACTTTTAAAATGTAAAATATCATTTATTAATCTAGTAAAAGAAAAATATAACATATTTATATCATTATTCAAAAAAATAAATATTTTTAAATTGAAAAAATTATCCATTGGAATTTTTTTAAAACACATATGTTTTAATTTCATGTCATAAAAAATAATTATTTGAAATATAATTTATTTTCCAAAAATGTGTTTATAAAATAATATTATTTATATTAAAGTAAGGATATAATTTTATTGGGACAAAAATAATTTTTCTAAGTGTTTGAATAATTCTTACAATATTCAAATTTATATTTTTCAAATCAATACATTAAAAAAACATTTATCATATTTAGAGAAATATTTTTATTAAAGGAATTTCATTTTCTTGAATCTATAAATCAAAAAATATTAAGTAATAATTTTTGGTATTACTAAAAAATATTTAAATATTTTTAATCTTAATATTTGAAAAATATGGTATTTAATATAAAATGATAAATAAATGAAATGACGATTCATGGTTGATGTATGTAACTATTAGTTTGTAATCCGAAGAACTAATTAATTTATTTAGTCAGAATTTTCATTAATATTTATAGAATTGAACAATAATAATATCTTAATCAATATTTTTTATAACTCCCCTCTCCTCCCCTTATAAATCCCACCCACCCGACCTAATATCCTTATACTGTATAAGGCATTATGATATCCCCAAATCAATCCATTTCCATCCCCAACCCTCCTACCCACATACATATAGTTATCATATTAATAAATTACTATTCCATGTATCCTTAAACAGTGTCTTAATAGTATAAATCCAATATATAATATAATACCCACCATTGAGTATTTAAATTTTAATTTCTCATCCTCTAAAAAATTCTATATAAAGTGAAATGATTACTACAGTGTCATTAATATACAATAATTTATTTATTTTTATTGAAATACCATTTATCCAACATAAATCGATTCTATAAATGTAATTGTTTACTGTATTATTGATAGTTTAACACCTCTATAAACAACATACCTCCTTTTTCTCTTCTCCCTCATAGACGGTTATACAAAAGATATTGTGGTAAAATAATATTACATTAAATATATTATAACTTGTTTTATATACATTAATCTATTAAAAATAATTCAATTAAATAAAAAAATATTGTTCATGATGATAGGGAAACTATATTAAATGTACTAACTGTGGAACTATAAGGATTATACTAAATTAATTTCAAAGATCCCCACCCTAATACCCCATATCAGGTGGATAATTTTTTATACACATACAAGTTACAAGAGCCTATATCCCAAAATAGAAATTTTTTTTGTAGTCATGGTAAACTAGATACATACTCGAATATCACATTAAATTTGATAACATAAAATGAAATTTAGTATTCTCATTGAGGACACCACTATTTACTAAAAAATATACATGCATATCAATAATAGTAAACTTCCAAGATTGTTGGATTAAGGTAATACAATTAAAAGGAAACCTCATACACATCGTAAGGGTCATATACAATGGAATATATCATGAATAAATAATTCATAACTAATATGGAAAGTTAAATAACTAAAAATATATTTCATATAATCAATAACATGAGAATTTAGAATAACATGACCAGAAAAATGATTATAAAACTGAGAAATACATTATCACATTAGATTAAGACATATCCATTGATATCATTAGTATTAAAATAATAAAAAGCACATGAGGAACATATTTCATAAAAATGAAATTAATATTGTAGGATATTTGATATGCTTCATCAAGTCCTTATTCCAAGACATCAAAAAATATTGTCATGGATTCATGTCAATATATTTATAGAGTTAATTAAGGAGTAATCCAAATACCCAATATATTTTTTATCCATAGATACTAATCCTTCTATGGGCTATAATTTTTTTTGGAAAAACACATCACTTAATAATTACATTTCATTAATTATATGAGTAAACAATAAAAATTAATAAACATGCCTTAAAATCAATAACTGTATTTATTAAAAAAAATTGAGTACATAATTTCAAAACATACCCTAGTCAAAATGATAAAAATACACTTCCAAATAATTTTTTTTAAAATATAATAATATCCTTAATATTAATGAAACATGTTTATTTTCAAATTGAAATCAATTATTTTTATGGAATCTTTAATTCATTGAGAATTCATGAAGGTGGGAAATTTTGTTCTATCGGTGTACATTAAAACAAATATTCCTTTCGGATTTTTGGTAATAAGTAATAATTAAATGATTTGTAAAATGATATGAAGATACATTTTATACGATTTTATAAATAGAAAACCTGGGTAAAAATTATTTTAATAATTCATTATAGAATATTAAAAATAGACATTTTAATATATTGAGAAAAAATTTTTATATTATTTAAGTAGATTTCAGATCTAGTAGAAAGTTGGGTTTCCTTACGAACATGGGTTCAATATTTTTTTTAACATGTTGGGGAAACCACCTTTTTAAAAAATGAAATACAACCCAATTTTTTGATAGGGTTTAGAGGTAACACTTAAATGACTCAAACGCCCTATGTCTCAATGGACTAATACATTTTATAGTGGCCAGAGGGCCCTATGACCAAAATGCCCAATTTGGGAAGCTGAGCATCACATCATGATCTCGTTCTTCTCAATATGGAACTCCTACCATAATTCATTTCATTTAAAATATACCATCATAATAAATTTATAGGGAACACCTCTTTAAACCTTCTCTTGGGTAATGGGCCAGTTGATGGGTTCCAGTGCACCCATCTCTCTTCCATGTTTCCCCACCCAACAATGCCTACATTCCTCTATTCCACACAAACTCCATGATAACTCACTTGGATTGTTTGGTAATCACCATTGACACGATTCTTCACCCCTCTATACCATAGAACCATCACATTATTCATACCTTCCAATGTCATGGATGATCACCACTCTATCTCATTATGTTATAGTGCCACATGATTGGTTCTAATGAACCTATCACTCTTTTCAGATTCCCACACCATGATACTGATTGAATCCAATATACACTACCTACTAAACACACCGCACTAATAGACCGATCAATTTTTGTGACTCTTGTAGTCTTGTTGTGGCCCAGAGGCCTAGTGGCTTAATGGTCATGTGTCTCAGATGAAATATTTTGTGGACCATCTGCCCCAATTTGGTGAACAGATCTGCTACTACATCAACTGCTACAATACTCACTACATTATATAATGATGTTTTCCGAAATTCCACCCCTAGAATGTTTTGGTCATGGGACTTTGTTATAACTAGTAGGAGACTTTACCACTCAGGTATAATGTTGCTCTCATGGGTTCAGTATCATGATTACATACAAATTAAAAATTGAAAATAAAACATCTAATTATCATAATTAATAATAGGGTTATAATATATATATTTTTTACAATAGAAATATAATATGATTTCCTTAGAGTTGAGTTAAAAATTAAAAATTTCAAATAATTAAGAATGACAGAAAATTAAATTTTTATTATGATATACTCTTAAGGGGTGATGGGGAACCCAAAGTTATATCAATAAAATTAGACAACAAAAATATCTCACAATCCAAAGGCCCAAGGAAAAAACCTATCCAATTAAATCCTCCAAAGAAATTCCCCTACCTAATAATAAAAACATGAAGACTATCTTCCACCATCTCATCTATTCTCAGATAGCTATCATATGCACAAATTCATGGGCCTGATGTCGATAGAAACTTCCAAACCGTGTCAAAAATAGAATACCAAATAGCAATGATATGGTGCAAAATCATGCATTGATGAACTTATGGAGAGAACCATTAAATTTGAATCGGAGGTAATCACCCACAAACCATAGATCATAGAACAAAATTCAAACTATCCACACACAAAAAATTCCACCAAATTAGAAAATCCTCACTAAATACTGCAAAACGATCAAACCAATTATCCATGATTTTTTTTTCGAAATAGAAAATATGACCTGCATTTTAGCCACTAATGAAAAGACAAAGAACATCAAAAATTAACCCGCTAAAAGACCCCATTCATCATTATTCCATCACCGATCGCCTGAACCGAAGCTGGAACCCCACCACAATCCAAACCCCAATCATCCGTAGACACCAGAAGAAGGCAAGACAAGGACCGTGATGCTGAACTAACACAACCTAGGGATAGAAGGTTCAACTCTACATCATTGAAGCATCGCTAGTGAGGGGATCTGAGCTGCACTAACAATGAAAAAGCACAATGGGCATGGATCCAAAAAACATTGTTCTATGTAAGTGCCTCATTAGTCATCCAATGACACAAATCACATGTATTAGAGCTAGAAGAAGAAGGAAACCTCTAATAATGTCAACGCCACATAAAAACCATAAAAAACAATGTAGAAAAAGAACCCCATATCATGAAGACAACTGGACACCCGATAGAGTCTCCAGGACCCAGAATCTCACCCCTCTACAAAATTCCAGAACTATTTCCGACCCACACTGAGATCACATTGGAGACACCACGCCACACTAGACCGAACTGAGATTCTTGATCCACTCTGAGCCACATCATCACCACAAGGGCCCGACCACACTGATATGAGACACAACCTGATCTTACACCACTGAAAGGGTCGACTCACGCTGAATTGATATTGGAGGTCCTCCAATAATCTGTGTTGTCGCCACTAATGAAACCAGAGACAGCACCGAACCACACTAGATCACCTCTACACCACAACAACTCCAAGCATGATGATGCTGAGCTGATCAAGTGGAGGAAAAAATGAGACAGATCCAGACCTAAGGAGGAAGGGAATACATGATCAATAAGAAACCCTACCCACCACGATAGGGAGAGGAGAATCCTCCCAGAGGCTAATTTCAGAACATTCAACAACAATGATGAGATTTTGAAATCAGTTGGTTACCTCATGTCGATATTCATTGTACATCTTAGATCATCTAGTATAATATATATATATATATATATATTACATATCTATTAGAGATCCATTATCATATTTTTTAAAAAGGCTGGCGTCGAAGCCACAATTTTTTATTTAAATCAAAAACATCTTTAGACTGGGTAGAGGGTGACCCGTTACATAACATGAAGGTCCAAGGCCATGTGTCCTAAATACAAGGCCTGAAAGCCCATTATTTATCCCAATTAACCCCTCGGTGAACAATACTACTACAGGACCACCACCTATACAGTACCTGCTAAAATACCACCACCGCTACAGTACCTGTTAAAGTCCCTCCGTCGCTACAGTGTCACCGCTGCTATAGTCCCACCACCGCTACAATTTCACCACTACGAGATTTCTTCCTGCTACTATAGTACTACTATAGTGCCCTTCTAGAGTCCACTACAGTACCCTCCAAGATTTCCCCCTGCCCGGATTTGATCTTGGGTCTTTTGGATGCCAAGCAGGAGCCTGTACCACTATCATACATGCTTTTTGGAAGATCCATTATCATATATATCATACCATATTTTATTTACTAATATTATTTAATCATCCTTTAGTTAAAAAATATTTTATAAAATCATTGTTTTGGATGGCAACATCACCACCTTTCATGTATGTTTTCGTTCTTGTACATTCTGTATGGATCAAACCTCTCTAAAATGGTAATAATTATATAACTATAATAAATATTCCTTATAAATATATTCATATTAATACATAAATTTTATATGTGGAAGAATTATTTTTTTGTACATAGAGATAGTATGTTATGTGTATTCATGAAGATTGTTTTCAATTTTTGACTGATAGAATTAAAGAAAGATAAACAAAAAATTTAAATTTAAAGAATCATATTTATATAAAATATTTCATATATATTTTTTAAATATTACATAATTACCATCCTTTTGAATAAAAAATTGAAAAAAATCATACCACTTTGTAGTGGTGGTTACCCACATGTACGTAAGAGCAATTTTATTATTTTTCATTTGATGGGAATTGGGGTTGGAAATGGTGGATTAGTAATGGTAATATAATTAATTTTTCTTTTTGATAAATAATTTTATATATTATGATAACTTCCATATAGTTAGATGAAATAAAAGAATATATAAATTGAAGGATGTCAGGTAAGGCTATTACCTCTCTTTTGGGAGACTTCCCTTATATAATTCTTAAGAATACTACTGATAGACTTTTGGAAAGACCATAAAATATATAACATATATATGGACGTTTAGAATACAAATTTTCATGGATATTTGAGTCTTGATTTCTCATAACAGTGTAAATAGGAGATGGTAGGGTTTTCCTTTTATAAGAGAGGGAAACGACATACTAGGAATTAATAAGAATAATAAAATATAATGAAGTCATTCTGGACCCAAATACTCCCAAATGGGTAGATATTTTAATAAAATAGTGATAATATCAAAATATTATCATCAAATGAAATTTCTTTTAGTCTTTTTTCATTCAATACCTTATATTTTTTATTAAACCCTTTGTAAATCAATGTTACCTTGATTTTGGTAATGACTATTTCATCCTTAAATGGTTATAATTTAAATTATAATGTCAAAGTTAGATCATAAATAGCCATGGCATAAGTTCTGAGACCATAAAAAGCATATTGTCCTAATTCAATATTTTTATTATTTTTAAAAATTATAATTAAATATTATTCTCATGTAATTTCATTAATGTCATTTTTAAAACTATTCATTTACATTGACTTTAATGTAATTAGTAAAAACTATATAATTATAATAAAAACCATTAGTAAATATATGATATTTTATATTTATAAAAAAATTCATAATAAATAACGATTCATAAAAATAGTATTACCTTTATGATTTTTAAAATCATTTATATCATCTTTCGCTTAATTGAATTTGTAATATATCAGAATTCCATAATAATATATAAATATAATTTATTCACAAAAAATTAAAATAAAATCCCAGGATTAATATTCATTTTTTATTTAAGAAATTTATATCTTAACTAATATAATTGTTATGCATATTATAAATTTTTTGAAACATTTAAATCCCAAGAGTCTCGTATTGTATTTATTATTTCTCTAAATTAATATAAAGGAAAAAATCTATGTAATGTGGCACGTGGTGGCCATATATTATAGGTATGTATGGATATTTCAATAATTCTATCATAAAATAGGATAAATTAATTTTTCTGAATGTTTTAATGCCTTATCCATAATTTTCAACCATTTCCACACATTTTACCAATATTGAGGTGATGAATATTTACCAAGGATACTATTTTTCTTAAAAAAATAAAATAAAATGGACATATCTACATAATTATTGCACAAGATTCTATATATGGTATTCATATTTAAGATTAAATCTCCATAATTAGATGAAATTAATTTTGGATAAAAACATAAAACACAATAGAAATCTATTTTGCACAAAAAATTCCTTCTAAGAATTTATTTTTTTTATTCCAAATCAATGAAAAAAATTGTATTCCAACTTTAATTGTATTTAAAAAAATATTCAATATATCATGTTACATTTAACCTATTTTAAATCAATTATTCACTTTTTTCATGATCAAAATAAAAATATAGTTTCCAAAAAATCGGTATTTTACACTATTCAGTAGAAAAGAAATGTTTTCATAATAATAATAGAAATCACATTAATATAATTTTGAAAATATGAATCAGAAAATGAACATAATTTTTTCAAATAATTTCTTTAAATATGGATATAATTAAATATATACATTTCATTCAAAAAGCAACAAAATCATTTTTAAGGATGATTTTCTTATTAAGAATTATATAAAATTACTTAAAATTTGAATTATTATATCATAAAAGTTTTTATATTTAATTTTATTTATTATGAACCATATATATATATTCCATAATGTGGTTATTCAAATTCATGCACACCAATTAAATTACTATTTTATAATGGTGAAATTTAAATAATAATATTTCCCAGTTTGTTTAAGCTCACTATTGTGTGTCATATATGTAATAAAAAGTAATGTTATTATTTTAAAATCATAGTGTGATACATTGAATCCCATTTAATAAATTTCTATATCAAAAATTTATCTTGGTATTAATGTAATCAATATTTTAGGATACTATTTTTGAAAACTCACACCATATGATGGAATGATGAAACTTTAATTAAAATGGTAAAATGAGAGACATATAGGTTTCATAGAGTATAATATATTTGAGTTCCTAGATAAGTATAATCATGGTGTGATTATATAACATATACCTATTGAAAAAAATTAATATGAATAATCGAAAATGATTTTTAACATGGTGATGATATTTTTATTGAAAAAAAACCATTAATCAATGAGGGGTAAATAGTCTATGAATTCCATAAAATTGAATATAAAAGAATAACATTATTAGTTAAAATTTCTTTTCTTGAATTATTTTATGCATCCTATAATAATTAAAAAATCATAAAACCTATATAAAGTATAATAAGTAACAATTATATCCAATCCAATCATGTGTATAACAACCATTATTGAAATTAGTGATTAAATGTTCATCTTAAGAGAAAATTACAAAATTTATATCTAATCAAGGTGTCTTTATTGGTAGTTTTTTTCCTCATTGTTTTGAGGAATGATTTCATTACCACAAAAAATTTAAAAAAATTCATAGATGTAGTATTATAAAAATCATGATATTATGAATAACTCTATATTATCAAAATATAAAGGATTTCAAATTCAACTATAAAAATTGAATAAATTTTACCATGATCCTATAGCCTCTTATGAGGTATGTTACATTTATACCTAGGGTATTGATTTTTGTTGTTCACTATATCCATATAGTTGAAACACTAATAATCGGTTGTTTATTTATTACACTTTCATTCATATTCCTAATGGAATTTCTCACAACACATGATGCAAACTCGCATTCAATTTAAGAAATTTCCAAGGTGTTTCATTCCATTGTTATCAATAATAGTATTTTCCATCCATCCCTTCATTTCATTTACCTAATTTATTTCATAAATGGTTCAAAATTGACCACTTGGTTTCTATATTTAATTTTAAAATTTTTAATTTTGATAATTCTTTCTCAATCATGATAGAACTTGATTCCATAAACCTATACAATGAAAATGTCTATGTAACTAGTTCCTACCGTAGGATTTTATTAATACAATGAAATAAATTATTAATCATTATTCTTAGATAACATACATATTATATGTCAATTTTGATATTCTCATAATTTTTTATTCATACATATCAACACATTCCTCATATTCTATCATAGATTGAGGGATTTTCTCTATATATTAAATCATTTCTCATTTGGAATGTATTCGTTAATGAATATATCATCAAAATTTATCCATTACATTATCTATATCTCCCCCATATAATTTTAATTCTCAATTAATTGACAATATTCATTAACATATTTATTTTAAATGTAACCTAAAAGAATATCCATCTATCATTCAATATATCTCAATGAATTTATTATCTTTTCTAGGTACATGGTAGACTACTCTGCAATAAATGGATTTATACTTTCATTAATGAATGGAGGATTCCTCTATATGAATCAATCCAACATTAATGAATATTGATGTAAATAAATAGTTTTTTCAAAATGGACATGGTTTTTTTTCATAATCAGCGTCAACAGTCTTAATAAAATCATAATCTTCTTTATTCTAATAAAATTCCATTTAAATTATTCCCAAGGTAAATATCTACATTGATTACACATGTTAATATGTTTTCAATTCCATCCTATGTGAACCAATTGCAAAAAATGGTATGAAGTTGGATAGATCATTACATTATGAAACAAAAGGGATAATTTTTAAACTACTAAAACATGAAACCTAAATTAAAATATAATATATATCTTGTCTCATAACAATAATATTTCTTTCATTATAAATATTATCAAATTATAAATATATAATCAAATATATAATAATGGTTTACAATGATAATTTAAATTAAGAAAATATTACCCCATTAGACAATCAAAGCAGATTCACAACACAGTCACACTCACCATGGACTAGAATGATGCCTAAGTTATACATGACAAAAAAATTATTTTCTATTACCTCTAGCTATATCTATGCCAAAAAAACCATCCACTTATGTTATCCAAACATGGATTTATTTATAAGAAAAACATAAATAATATACCTTACCAAAACATTAGGATATTATCATATATATATATATACATATCCTCAAAGTTAGGTATCATGTTATACTACCTAATCAATATTTTTCTAAATCTATATCCCAAGGATTATACTAAAATTACTCTGCTACCATTGGTAATATTCATGAATCCAGTTGCATAGTGTTAGTTGTTACATTGTAATAATGAAATTAGATAAAATATTTTATATCTCCAAATTACTATGATTTTAGTAGTCTTGTTATAATATATACTTACTTGAATCTCACATTAAATTTGAAATAAAATAAAATGTAACATAGTATATTCATTAAGGGTATTATTATTTCCTATAAAATAAAAATAAATATAAATCGTATTACACTAACTAGAATCCTAGGGGAGGAGGAAATAAATAAAGGGTGAGTTCATATTCTTAGAAAGAGTTATGTAATCAAGATGATATATAGAATAAATCAAGTGTAAGAAATTTTCAAAGGTAAATAACTGAAGACAATGGTCATTTAAAATAAATATATGCACGATTAATAACACGATATGAATAAAAGATTAACAAATAATATAATATAAATAATCACTAGATCATAATGCCTCTCCATGGATATTATAACAATCTAAATAATTTCATGAGAATCTATAACTTATTTCAAAATGATAGAATCCATAATGTTTGGCAATTAAAACATACTTCTAGGCCCTAGGCCCTGAAATATAAAAATATTAACATGAACTTATAAAATTAAATTTATATAAATGATTAATTCCTTGGCCAAATACCTAATCTATTTTCCCATTAGATCTATAGATTCATGAATAGAATACGTAACTTCATCCTCCACCAGTCACATAATAATTCCAATGCATTCATCATACGAATAAACAATATCAATTATTTAACAAGGATTAAAGTCAGGAACAATCCTTATTTGGAGTACTAGCATAAGAATGTAAATTATTTCCTTAGTCAAAATAATCATTTAAAATTCCTAAAAAATGTTGATAGTATCATTATAATATATCCTCAGAAAATCTTAATATTTAATAAAGAATACTGACTTAGATGAGATTGCCTAAAAAGTATTTCTAGAAAATATTTTTAAGAAAATTCCCTATTCAAAATAAAATTATGTAAATATAATCTGAATATCTTTCATATGATAAGGAAAAAATTTCATTGATGTGAAATTTTTAATTTTTTAACAAAATGTTCAAATTTTTGGGAAGTCAAGATTGTTGGAAATTTATCTAATTCACTATAGAGAAAAATAAATATTCTATTAACATTTCCATTTAAAAGTCAAAAGTACCTTTTTCGAGAATTGTTATGATCCTTTTAAAAACACTATATAAATATCAAAAATGGTTAAATATTTCATTGATAAATAATTGGATAATATTATTAATATTCAGCGATTTTTTTTTAAAATATGGAAATCAATGAAAAAAATTCATAGCCTAGTATAAAACAATATTTTCTATTTTCTGTTAAATACAGATTTAAATATCATGAGTATAAATAGAGAATGAAATTAAAGGAAGACATGTAATTTCTATAAATAAAAAGAGGGTTTAAAATATATTGGTTTTTAGGATAAAAGGAATATAAAAATATTTCAAGAGAGACTTAAAAAAAAATTGAATAGTGATTATATCGTGAACTTAAACATTACCTTAGATATCACATTATTAGTACATTTTCAAAAATAATTTATAGTAAATATTTATTTATTATAAATTTATTTTAAAACCATAATTGTACATATCATACCGTATATTATTTCCATATATTCTTTTATCACTAATTTATAAATAATTAATTTTTAAAATCATTGTTCTGGGTGATAAATGCTTTGTTTTTCTTATATGTTATGGTATGGTAGTTCTAGTACATATAATTTGATATATCTTTTCATAATATCCAAAATGTTAAAAATTATATAAATTTAATAAATATTATATATTTATTTTGGTAATCCAAATAATTTATAAATAGAAAATTGAATTACACTATTTATGGAGACAACAGTTCGTATGTACACAATAACATTGTTTTCATATTATGGTGGATGAGAATAAATAATGGTAAATAACATTTCACCTTTCCTGAATCAATATTATATCATATACATATAATATTTATATTATATCTACCATTATTATCATTCATGTAAATATGAAATGACAAAAATACTCATATAACTCCATGGAGTTGGTAGTCCACATTTTCAAAGGAGGGACCAAATCGTTTTTAATTTTATTGAAATGATGGTTGATAATATATGTTTAATAATAATAATAATAAATTATTTGTATTTATTATACATAATTTACTATTTGATGAATCTTTCTAATGAATTGTGGAATTTATAAGAGAAAATATACTGAACGAGGTCGTTTAATATAATTACATCTTCTTTGGGAGACCTCCTTTACATCATTTCTTATTGAACTGAAGGTTTGTATTTTGAGAAGACAATCACCCATACACCAAGAATAATGATATCTAGATTATAAATATTATGTTATAGGTCAGGATAGGTTATTAAATGTGGTGTCATGAAGAGAATGTCGAGGTGTATTTTTATAACGGAGTGAATTGACAAACTATGAGTTACAAAAAATCTAAAACATAATAAATTCACTATAAATAATAATTTTTCCTATTGGATAGATATTAAAAGAAAAACATTCCATGAGTTACATAATTATCCAATAAAATGTATATATGTTTTAGAGTCATTTTAAAATTATCTTTTTTATTAACCCCTTGGTTAATAAATTTTAATGTTAGTCGTGATAACAAATTTTGCAATCATAAAAATTTATAGATTTACAAATAATGATAAAACATGATAAGAAATGTCTATATTATTACATATTAAAAAAAGTATTATGCCTCTTTTCCTTAGTCAATATTATTATTATTTTAAATAATTTAATAAAATTTTATTTCCATAAAACACCGCTAATGTAATTTATGACACTATTCATTTATGTAGAATTTAAAGGAAAAACATAGATATAATAAGAATATAAACTTTTCACGCATCTCAAATCTATTATATTTGGACTCAAATTTTGTTTAAAAAAATAATTTATTAAGACATTATTACTTCTCTTATTTTGAGAATAAATTATTTAATTTTTTCTACTATGTGAATAAATAGTATATTGGTGTTGTGTGAAAATTTAAGGTAATTATTTAATACAAAAAAATAAAAGATAAATTACAAGGGAAAAATTATTTTATATTTTATATAAAGATTTATAACTAAACATAACCTATTTTCATCTTTTTTTTAATATTTATTATTATTAAATACAAAATAGTGACATTTTGTATGAATTTTTCCTTAAATAAAAATATAGGTCATAATAAAACAAACATACCACAAAGTGGCCATATATTTGAAATGAAGATGTAACTTTATGAAATAAATTCCTATAATAGTGTATTGTAATTTCTTAAAATAATTTTATATCCTTATTCTAATGTTTTAACCATAGTTTATCTATTTTAAACATAATGAAGTTAAAAAGTTTAATAATGAAACTATTCATAGTCCAAAAATGGTGGAAAATTATCCCAATTTAAACTAAAAAAATCCAAATATAATATCCATTTTAAATGATTCTGTCTTTATATGTGTCAAAAACTAATTTAATTTAAAATCAAGCACACCAAATAACGTTATTCAAAAGTATTCATTTATATGTATAAAAATTTCATACATATAATTAATTATAATGAATTTAATTGGATAATTAATAATATTGGATAAATATACTTACATATAAATAATATTCAAAAACAAAATTACTTTTAAAAAAATGAAGATAAATATTTGTAAATACAAATAAGTATTTTACAAAATTCATTGGAATGTAATTATTTTATGAAAAATCCAAAAAACAACCTTATGTTAATTTTTATATTTTTTTAAAAAAATTGGTCTAAATTTTTTTTGAATACACTCTCTAAATGTGTCACATAATGAATGTGATTTTTTCTCATTAAAATCAACATTTTTTTGAATGAAACTGCATGTCAGAGTAGGAAACTCAACAGTGGGTGAATTGAGTTCCCATAAAAATTCCACTTAAAAGGATTACTAAACAGATTCCCCCAAATTAAACTTAACATGTTATTTAATAAAATTAGTGAATTTATAATAGTCCCACTATTCAACTAATTTCTCAGAAAATTGATTATTTCTCAAGTGAAACAATATGAGATATTGATACAACTTTTGAAACTAATCTAATAATTAAAAATAGTTATAACCACTAGAAAAGACTAACTATCAACGTGAAATTTAGTTTTCTAAAATACAGGTTAAAACAGAGAAACCTAAATTTGAAAACACAGTAAATTTATAACAAGAGGTCCGATCTCAAGCTGAGACTTAGTCGCATTCACTTTGTGATCACATTCCACTGAGTTGTCTACATAGATAAAGGTTTTTATCCACAACCTGGATCGGGGTTTACACAACTGTACACATACTATCTTGCTAACAATACCTATACTATAGTTTTACAGGGGAGAAAAATACAACTAGGTCACACATGACCTCTACCACAGTTCAAAGTGGGATAAACATCTGTAAAAAGATTATTGTTGGAGGATATCTTGTATCCACCAGTTCAGTATAGGAGATAGAGTGTGTTTTACAAACAGAAGCACACATTTCTTGAAAATGTAATAAAAGAGAAAATAATAGATGAATAATGATTAAATTGGGTTTAGATGGATTTGTTTGATATGCAATTTAGATATGGACTCTTTGATGTACTAGTGATGAATCTATAGTTCTTTTTTGGAAGCAGACACTGAAAATAGAGTGTTGTGGAGAATCATGTTCTATCTTCTAGAATGATGAGATGTTCTTCTCCATAAGTTTAGTTGAATGCTGAAGTGATTGTGGTGCTTTACTGAATATAAGTTCTTTGATTCACAATAAGAAATAATTAAGAGTTCCTCATGCGTTCTTCCTTTTTGTATGTTTCTCATGTTGGCCTACTACATTGTCTATGTGTATCATTGTATGTCTCGTCCATGTATCCTCTCTTTCAGCTCAAGTCCTTCCCTTTTTTTATTGAAGCCCAACAATGGGCATGTTTTGAGGTAGATTTTTTTACCTCATACATATGAAATCCTAATTAAAGATATATGAAAAAAGAATTAAATTAAACATTCCCATTAAAACACTCAAAATTTGAATGTTAGAAATAATATTAAATAAATGAAAATTTAAATGGTCTGTTGGTGATTCCTTTGTCGATATCTCTTATACTCGGTGACTCATTCCATAGGTGTGTCATTCTTTCATCCATTCCATGAATTGATGACTCATTTCATTGGTGATTTATTTTATCAATCTGTGTGTCATTTTTTTTCAGTGTATCATTATCATTTTTAGTGAGTCTGTTCATTGGTATCACTCTGCGTCCTTAGTACCATGTGTAGGTAGCACCATTTTTTGGTAGCACCTTATGTCATTAGGCCAGTCCTTCTATCTTTGAGACAACTGAACTATCAGTGACTCATTTGAACTATCAATGAGATATTTTGTCTATTCATATCCACCGGTCCATTGTTCTATTGGCATTGATGACTCAGACTTATTATATCGGCATTACTGACTCAATTGTCTTCCAGTGTCAACTTCTCATAATTAAGATATATTTCTGTTTGGACTATTGTACAATAAAAATATCATCAGAATTTTTAAATTGATGTGATCATAGATAATCCTAATTACACATGATCAAACATAAATAATCCTAGTTGAGAAGATTAGACATGATTAATAAGATTTGTAATGATTTGCGATTTTTAAAAATAGAGTTGGTGGAAAAGAATCTCTCATGGGCCAATAATATCCCACTTTTATATGATAATAAATCTTGGCATTATAATGTACAATTATATGATATGTGATAAAATCATTATACTTATCATCTCCCATTACTAATGAATTTTATCCATATATAGATAAGGTTATGTGGTCAAATAAATTGTAATTGTATTGATGGAAAAAAAATAATGGTATCCAAGACCAATATTTTTCCTTCCCACATGTAATAGTAGGTAAGGAAAAGAGAATACATGAGAGAGGTATCAAAGGTAAAATAAATAAGGATAAAGCCAAATTGTTCTCCAGCTTTTGGGATTATCAAACACTGCAAGGGTAACAAGAATAAAATCAATAATGAAATTTATTAATCAAGAAGGAAACATATATAAATAAAATAAGATGTATCAGAGAATAATAGATATAACAAAATTAGATGAAAGATAAGAGTACTGAATTTCATTAAGAAACTATATACAATGTATTATGGATTTACAGGGAAAGTAAACAATAGACTAAACATCATCCCTATCAAATAGTTACCTACACACCAACTTAGGATCAACAAGCTCCTTCCCTTTCTTAGAGGGGAAAATAGATGGTCTAATAAGTCTTGGAATCAAAGTTGGAGGGTCTAAATAAATCATCAGGGGAGTTAGGATTACTTCAGGGACATTACATGCAAGGTTGGGTTTGTGCTGAGATCAAATATGAGGTTGATTCTACTCTATGAAAACTAGCCGAATATGACTTAAAGACTATGTAATTGTCATCTAGGGTGGAGGAATAGATTCAGTATATCCAATAGGTGTATCTCTAGGCACTATAATTTCTTTATTCTACACATGAAGGTACAGATTCAATAGTTTGCTGAAATCCTCAATGATTTCACCCCCATACAACATAGATATCTCAAAATCATCTTTATTCTCCATGAACATGTCCAAAATAGGGGTGAAATCCTTTAGTTTTTGTACATGGTCTTTGGAGGCTCTAGTCCCTGGAGGATGTGTCATGTTATCTATAAAATATTTATAAAGTTAGTTCCACTAATTCTTGGTAATAATATTCTTGAAATAATAATTCACCTTCAATGTAATCTATGCATTGGCAGTCTCAAAACTCCTAGAATAGAGTCAGACCATATCAAGAACATGGTAACTATTATTCTAATGTTTTCCTGGGGTATCCAATCCAGAATCACCAGAAAAATATTGAAGCTCTTCCTTAACAACATTTCTAACTACCTCAACGTCCAGGGCCTGAGATTTATATCTATAAATAAAATAAACAATTGGAGCTATGGTATGTGTCTTTTAAGATTTAATAACAGTTTCCAAATAGCCTCTATACACAATGTTAATATGATTTTTTTAGAGACATGACCAGTTACTACTTTTATGATCTTGGTTGTGTTTGAAACAATAGTTTCATCCATTATGATAATGTTCGGTTGAATTTCAGCAATATCCTATCTCTAATTTTGAACTATATCAGCCTTACTCACATCAATTGTTTGAACTGGAATAGAATCATTTGTCATATATTGCTACATATACTCTATTTAATATATGATATAGTGTAATTCATTACATAGATGAGTGTTTTCCATTCAATCTTATTGAATCTCATAGACCATTTGAGATATAACAAATAAACTTACAGTGGATCATATTTCATCCCTAAATCTTTCAAAGTCTTCTTTAGTGACAGAGTCACTAGGCTGGGTCTCGCCCACTGAATCTTTAGAAATAGGTATAAAAACTTCATCATATAATTCTTTATAATCTAGAGCATGTTCTACATTTGAATAATTCATTGGCCATTTGTATATAACATCATCATCAAATGGTTTGAGAGTGTCAAGTCTCTCCCATCCAGCTTGATGCTCCCCCTCAACATGATCTTTCCATTCATGAGTCTCCCTCTACAATTGATCTCTTATATCTTGAGTATTCCCCACAATATGAGGTCTCCTTCCTTTCATACATTCACTATGGTGAAGGGACTATTTGAGATTCCACTTCAGTTTGTGTTGCAACTACTCTTCTTTATTCAACATAAACAATATAGGGTTCTACAACTACTTTATGAACCAAAGAATCAACCATCTCTAAATCTCTTACATGATCATTCTAATGATGTTCACCCTCACATTCAATTCCTTAACCACATGCTTCATCATCATCATCATGTCCAAGGACATGTTCATAACTTCTATTTATATTATCATTTTCTTCACCTTTTTATTATTCACTACCACTGCCACTACCCCTTTCACCACTGCTATATTCTTCTTCTCTATCATCAACATCTTCTACTTACGATTTATTTATAGAGTATCCACCCTTACTAACATAATCTATAGTGCCTGAGACTTCTGTCTCCTTATCTCTATTAGTGCAAAGAGTCGGTTCATTTGAGGGTAATGCAAGTGGCATACTTGAAGGTCCAAATGAAAATCCTTTGTGAGATTCAGTGGTATCAGGATCACTCCTATCATCGATTGATATCCTGTGATCTCGGACTGGTATTCTAGGCTAATCTTCCTCAACTGAATAGTAAACAACTTCCTTATCTATTCCCAGGCCAATATGAGTCATATTCCACGGACTATTTTGATGATCTACTTGATTAAAATTATCATAAATCTTATCATCATACCCAACCAATTCTTTCCTCCATGGGATTCAATTGAACATCATCCTTTTATTTATCTCCTCGCTTTGGAAGATCCCACTACACTCCAAAACAACTTCACATCCTTCACTAACACAACCTTTCTCTTTCTATATGGTAGAGATTATCCTTTGATAAAATAGGGAATTCGTTTTTCAATAATTATTGATCATTTTAATTATGTGCATTGAATGGTATAAACATAGATTTACCTTAATACCATTAACCAGTAGATAAGTCAAATAGACATGTTGATACATTAGAGATGAAAAGTCCCTTTTCCTTGGAAGGATCCGATGCTATATAAACTGGATCAAAATTCTACACTCTCCATCTAAATCTATAGCAATGGTTCTCCTTTTCTTGTCATTGTTAGTAAGCTCCTTCAGGGCTGTCCCAAAGAAGAAAATGTCACTCTCAGGTGGAGAACTACATTAACAGTCATCAAACACACCATAATGAGGTACCTTAAGACATTAATACCAATATTTAGTTGAAAAAGAGATCCTATTTCCTTTCACTATGGACTTAATCTTGAAAACACCACTTCCATCTAGTATAAAGTCCATATTCATGTAAAACTTTTGAACTAAATTCAGGTAGAAAGGTATTTCATTGTATTAGAACCACTCATGTCATCCCTAATACTATAACAACCTATACGTTAAATACATGAATTCTAATGGGGATTCTACAAGAACCTATTTTTCTACAGTCACTACGCAATTCTATAGAGTATGATTCACAGGTAAAAAAGATTTTATTTACTCCCCTATATATTTCTAAGGTGCGTCAGAACAGTCGCTTGAACCAACTATAAGAGATCGCATCACAAGAGCCATCCCAATAGTTTAGTTGGAAGGTCAATAGGTTAAAGGTCAAGAGTAGAGAGAGAGAAATGGTTGAGTGAGTCTAAGGGTAAATAAGTAGAGCAGAACAACATGATTTATATAATTTAGGTAATTTTAAATTGAAAAATCTAGAACCGGGTTCAATAAGATAAATTAAACAACATCATTTTTGTAAATACATAAAATGGATAAAAATAGTGTTTCATCAGTTTATGCATGATAGATTTTTCATAACACTAATGGTGTCGACATGACAGGGCATCAATGTTAGTAGGAAAACTATGTTAGCGTGTCATCTGTGTCAACATTACAGAGCGTCAATGTTGGCATGAAACTATCTCTCTGAATTTTCCAGGGTCGATATGACAACATCATTTAAAAATTATCAAAGGAATAACAACATAAGGTCCTATAGTTTGATCATTCCTAATACATGTCTAGTGTAGTTCATTATTTTAGTTTTCAGTGGCTTCGTGAAAATATCTGCGAGATTATATTTAATTCCAATGAAATCTATAGTTATATCACCTTTTTGATAATGGTATCTCAAAAAGTGATTTCTTACATCTATGTGATTTGTCCTATAATGTGAAAAATGATTCGTAAAAATATTAATAGCACTTATGTTATCAAAATTTATTGGACATGTCCAAATTGATATCCATAGACTAGTAATGTGCGTTTAAACCAATAAATTACTGCACAAAAACATCCAGAAACTATGTTTTTAGCTTCAGTAGTATATAATAAAATAGAATTTAGTTCCATACTACACCATAAAACTAGGGACTTCCCTAAAAGTTACATGTTCCAGAGGTTCTCTTTCTTTCTGACATACAACCACCAAAGCCAGCATCTGAATAACACACCAAACCAAAAGGTTTTCCTCTATGATAGAACAGTCCTAAAATAGGTTTATATCCTTGGTATTTGAAAATCCTTTTGATATAACATCAATGAGATTATTTTGGGTTTTATTGAGATGGTTCACAAATGAACAGACAAAACATTATATTTTTCCTACTAATAGTTAAGTATATCAAACTCGCAATCATTCCTCTATTAGAGGTTTGATAAATGGTTATACCATCTTCATCGAAGTCCATCATACAAGTGGTACTCATTGTAGTGTAACTTCTCTTAGTCCTTTAAAATTCAAATGTTTTTAAATGATCTTTAGTATATTTACTTTCATTAAAAATAATACCTTCTTTATTTAGAAGTATTTGAAATCTATGAAACAATTTGAGTTACCCCATTTAAATTTATCTTTTCTTCATCTTTGAAAAATCAACACATAAGGAATTTTTGGAGGATCCAAAAATGATATCATCAATATTGATTTGAAAAACTAAAACATATTTGGAAATTTGTTTTCTCAAAAGGGTAGAATCATCAATACCTTTTGTAAAACCATTAGAAATATGAAAAGGGATAAGCCTATCAATACAAGCTCTTGGAGCTTTATTTAAACCATATAAAGACTTACGTAATTTAAAAACATTATTTCAAAAGTGGAGAATTGTAAAACTAGGGTGTTGTTCAACAAAAACATCCTCAATTATATAACCATTTTAGAATGATCTTTTAATATCTATTCAAAAATGTTTGATATCTAGATGTTTTGTATAAGAAAACATGATTCTAATGGCATCCCGCCATGCAACTGGTGAAAAGGTTTCATTATAGTAAATCTATTTTTCATAACTATAACCTTGTGTAAATATTATAGATTTGTTTCAATCTATATTACCCGATTCATCTAATTTATTTCTAAACACCCATTTAGTGCCTATAGTCATGGTGTCTTTGGGTCAATCGACATGTTTCTAGAAATTATTTCTTTCAAACTAATTTAATTCTTCTTTCATTGCCATCACCCAAAATATATAATTGATAGAATCATTGATGATCATAGGTTCATGTTGTAACACGAATTCATGATGTTCAACCTAATTTATGGGTGAAGAACTGTTCCATGATCCTTTGTCTAAATGTCCCACTATAGAATCTAAATGATGGTTCTTGATAGTTATAACAAGTTTAGAAAATGAAGGTCTAGATATTTTAGGTTCTTCAATAGGTTCAGTTTCATTATGACTTGAGCCTGGAGAATTTTGATAACAAGATGTTTTAACAGATTCCACTACAGGATGGTCATAAGATTTAGTATTGATTTCTAGATTTGACAAATCATAATCTATATTTTCTAGAGAGGTATTTGACTTATGTGGATATATATCATCAAAACTAATGGATAAATTTCTTATACTAACTATTTTGAATCAATAGTATTGGTCCCCAAACTATTGGTATAGCCTATACCAATGGTTTTAGAAGAATTTAGGTGATTTGTATTGGGGATATACATATCCTAAATATTTGGGGAAAACCATTTGGAAATACCAATCCCAAGAGTATGAAAACAATTGGTAAAGGTATATATGAATGGTTTTCAAAACTATTGGGATAGATCTTCCCCAATGGTTTTCCCCAAACCATTGGGATATGTTAATCAAAACAAATTAGACCAGGGGTTTGTACCTCCCCATTATATATCAAAGACTTTACCACTATACTAAAATTACCTTTAAAAATATATTTGGATTTATATATATATGTAATTTATATATTTATTTATTCAATGATATTAAAGATATGATATCATAAAAAGGTACCTATCCCAATTGTTCACAAAACCGTTAGGATAGGTACCCACCCTTTCCAAATGGTTTTCTAAAACCATTGGGAAAGGTGGTCTTAAAGTGTGTTATCCAAACAGTTTTGGAAAACCATTGGGATAGCCACACCCTTTCCCCAATGTTTTCCAAAACCTTTGGGAAAAGTAGTATCAATGTGGACTTTCCCCATTATTTTGGAAAAGCATTGGTAAAGTCAAACCATTTCCTAAAAGTTTTCCAAAACCATTGGATTGAGTGGTATCATTGTGGTATTTCCCAATGGTTTTGATAAATGTTGGGAAATCCATACCCTTTCACAATGGATTTCAAATTTTTTTTGGAAAAGTGTCCATAATTTGGGCAATCCCAATAATTTTTAAAAATCATTTCTATAGATTCCTTGGTGTAGGTAGGATTTATAGTAGTTAAAACATTGTATGAAAAAATAATTCATGACATGTTTTCTATTATTCATGATTCTATAGGCTCTACTATAAAATTAATAACCCAGAAAATTCCTTCAACACTCTTGAAGATTGTTTTTTCCAGATTATCTTTAGTTTCTAGAATATAGACATTGAAAAAAAAGAATAATCTATATTTGGGTTTTATATTGTTAAATAGCTCATAAGTATTTATCTTAAGGATAGGTATAATCAACACTCTATTTATTATATAGCATGTGGTATTGATAGATTCTTCCCAAAATTATATAGCTAATTGATACTCACAAATCGTTGTTCTATAAATTTCATGCAGGGTTCTACTTATTCTTTCAAAAACCCCATTTTCATGGGGTGTCTTAGGAGCAGAGAAGTTATGAAAATAGACATTTTCTGAGTAAAAGTATTTAAAAGCATGGTTCTCAAACTCATATCCACAGTCACTTCTAATGGTTTTAATCTTAAATCTTCTATGATTTTCAATAGTCCTAGTGTACTTGGTGAAATGAGATATATATTTACTTTTCTGATCTAAGAAAAATTTAAAATTATATATAGAATATACATCTAAAGAACATAGATATAGTTCTTCCCACATAGACATGAAATTCTAAATGGTCCAAAGAAGTCCATGTGAACTAACTCTAGAGTTTGTGAAGTTAAAAATACTTAATTTGGTTTGAAATGGATATTGTGATGTTTACCCTTTTAACAAGGATTACATACTTTTTCAATTGGAATATCAAGTTTGGATAGGTCCTTAACCATGCCTTTTATAGTAATCATTCTACGTGAGTGTATATTTCAATTCCCTAAACTCCTATGCCATATCCAAGACTCTTAATGAAAATCACTCAATAAGGAAACATTTTAAGAAATTAAAGAATCTAAATCAATAGCATAAACAATTTCATTACTAAATGTAGAAAATACTAACTCATTTTTCTGATTAAAAAAATTGAAAGAATAATTTTCAATTTTAACATTAAAATAATAATCACATAACAAGGATATACTATGTAGATAATATTGTAATCCCTGAACAAAAAGTTCATTAAAATTAAAACTGATTTTGAGTTACCGATCGGGCCAAGCCCCTTGATTTTTCTTTTCAATTATAACCAAAGGTGATGTTTCCAACATAAATATTTATCATGTTCTTGAAGTATGAGTAATATATGGTCATTTATCTTGAACATATTCTATCTGAGTACCATAATATTTTACTAGAGATCTTCATAAATCTTTTCTACAAAAATATATTAGAAAATAAAATATTTTGAAACCCCAATTTGATTGGGTATATTAACATTTGTAATAATATATTTGGGAACCCACATTTGATTCATGGGTTTCCAATAAAAAGAATGTAATTTATTTGAAAGAGAGACTTTATTTGGTCCAGAAAAACAAGAAACTATAAACGATGCTTCATGGCTGGAACTTGTACAAAATTTTCTTTAACTAGGAATAAAACTGGATACTATATGTGAATACAAAATGATTTTTAGAAATAATCATCATTTCTCATTGGTATCCTATTCCAATAGTATATTTAGTAGCTACTTGTTTACCAATAGTTTTAACCAAGATATCTATACCATTGGTGAACTTTTCAAAATAAAATTTTAATTTCTCATTTGACAATTTAATCCCATTGTTTTCCTTATGTAGTTGAACATTTTTCTCTTTCTATACGACAACATCAGATTTAATAGTGGTAGTCGAAATATTTCAGTTCATTAATGATTTGTATTTATCTATAACTTTAGTAGATGTTACCTCTATACTTTTAAAATATTCAAAAAAGTCCTTGTTTTTCTTGTTTTTAGAATCACTTTCATCTATAGAATAGTATTAATTATGTTCAAGAGAGTTTAGTGTTACCTTAGATGTTTTTCATAAATCACATATTTTCCTTATAATCCTACTCAATATGAGTGGATTTTGAGTCACTTGATATATCCTAAGAAGCACTACATGTTTCCTTCATGAAATATTTATACTTTATTTCCTTATCATCATACTTATTTTTCTACTTTATCTTAGGATAATCAGTCATTATATGTCCCCTTCTCTTACATTCGTATCAGATTTTCTCATTTAAGGTATCACTACTTTTCCAATCCTTTTCCTATGGACATTATGATCATACATTCTTTTCTAGTTTTCCTTTTTAAAAAAATATTATTTATATAGAATTTCTTAAACCTTCTCGCAATCTGAGCCATTTATTCATCAATTTCCATCGAAGAGTATTCAACACTAGAACTTTATGTTGTAACATGAGCTTTGTCTATCTATTTAGATGAAGTAAATTTGAAAGCAACATATTTTCTTTTGGGTTCATCTTCTTCTTCTTTGTTTACTTTTAGTTCTTCCTCAGAAATTATCAAATTCCATATCTTCTATTTCACTGGAAAAGTGTTGAGGTAACATGATTGTCTTATTGACACAGAATTACCACTCCATCTATATGGTAAGCATCTGAGTATTCTCATGATTTTCTCTTTGATTGTAATAGCTCTTCCCAAATAGATCACGGTCTTCATGATTTCATTAAACCTGAGATACATATTTGAAATAGTCTCATAAAGCTTCATATTAAAATGATTGTTCTTAAAAGTATAATGGTGAAGCCTCATTTCATTAACACTAGAATATCCTTCATGTGATATAGATAATGTGTGATAAATTTCATAGGTAGATGTATGACCATATATTTTATTAAAAAATTTCATCTCTGTGTGAAAAAATATAGCATTCTTAGATTTGTAAATGTTATTATAAACAGTCTTTGTGGTACCAATACATGTATTCCAAGCAGTGTTTTTTATTTCATTTTGAACTTCTATAACATTACAAATATAAAATCCTTTAATTTTTAAATTCATTTCATCTTAATCATCCATTGGGCATAGTTTGTTCCATTAAATTGGGGATTTTTTGTTATTACGACACCTTCCAATCTATTCTCCATATTAAAGAAAATATTTTCAATGAACTAAAAATTTAATAGAAACATTAATTTTGAGATCTTTAAAACACTAATAAATCATAGATGAGAATATTTGAAAAATATTTTAGAGAACCTCCCCATGAATACCAAATATTGGTAACAATATGACACTTAAGAGGAGGGTGAATTGAGTTCTTATAAAATTTTTTTTTTAAATTTTTTAATTAAACAGTTTCCCGTAATTTAAAATTAATAGGCCTGTTAATCAATGTAGAGAATTTATAATAGGCTGATTATTCAACTAATTTTTTAAGAAGATTGATTATTTAATAGTTGAAACAATATTTGATGTTGATAAAACTTTTGAATAATATATAATACGGAAAAATAGTTTTTAACACTAGCCAAGACTAACTAGGAATGTTAAATTCAATTTTTTTGAAATATATGTAAAAATAAAGAAAATTAAATTTGAAAATACAACGGATATATGGGAATTATTATAATTCTATGGTTACAAAATGTTTCTTTCTATGGGATTTATTATAATCCTATGGTTACAAAAAAGGGTATGAAATTATCCTATATTCAGTGATGTATATTTAATAATAATTAAAAGTTAAAATTATTACTTCATGATAATGTATTTGTGGTTTTAATGATATCCCAAGACTATTATTTTTCATTATTTATGCATACCTTACTAATCTTGTTGTTCTCATCCAAAGTTTTTAAATGTTTTTCAAAGGTCTTAAAGAAGAATATAGTAAAGGATGGGATCAAGGAAATGATATGAAATTATAACCTGAAATAATGTCATATAATGTTTTGAAGAGTTATTGTTTTATGAAAAAATGGGTAGTGATTATAAGTGTATACTTATAAAAATGAAGATGTTATGTATATGTTATGACCAAATTATCTTATCTAAAAACATGAAAATATCCTCGATGTGAATTAAAGTCAATTTATTGACTTGCCTTAAGATTAATTAATGTTTAAGGCTGGGGCCTTACTGTTGGTATCATAGGTCTATTTAGATAACTCTAGGGAATATGGAGTTACATAATCATTGGTGAATTAACCGTAATGGTTAGCATATTACATAGATTCATAGTTATTTTAGATAAATTTAATTTGATTAAGATAACAAGAATAAGTATATATTAGTGTTTAGCCTCCTTATAAGATAGTATATGTTGATTTTAATAATTTGGTCACACTTTTATTTTTTCATTAAAAAATGGTTGGATCCGGTAGGCAGCATTTTAACAATGGATGTGAAGAAAAATGTGATGATTTTATGAATATAAAACCTAATGAAATGGGAGATGCAATGAGAACATTATTGGTTATTCTTGACCAACTATCTGGAGTTAGGATTGACAACTCAAACCTTGGTGATTTGTTTAAGGCATCATATATGCAAGAAATGAATCCCCATGGATGTTCAGGTAATAATCATTATGGTTGTTATATTCAAAAACATATGTTTCAAGGATTTGGAATGAAAAACCTAGTAAAATACTTTAAATTAATACATAGAAGCTATAGATTTAGTAATAATGTTCATAAAGCAATAACCATCCAAGGAAAAAGGAAGCGTTTAGTTGACTCCATGAAAGGGAAAGATGTTCTTTCCAAGGGATCAATAGAATGTTATAAATGTTGTTTGTAGGGTCATTATGAAAAATGATTTCATATGAAGAAGGATTAAGAATGGGATCCGCTGGACCATAAAAATATATGTTTACAAATACCTAATTCTATTACAAATGAAGATGAGGAAACTAAAAATAACCAATGAACAGTACAGATTATTTCTTATCTCGTGTTTTGACATTATTTAATCTTAGTTCATTATGAATGATCTTTTTGTAGGAAGGATACATATAAGAATAGGATGGAAAGACATGGATAAAGGATCATGCAGAATGTTCGATGATTGAAATGTATATATTTTAGGAATTGAAGAGTTATGTTGGATTTATAGATGATGAAATGTTTAAATGTATTAATGATGGGATTTATTTGGATGACTTAAAGTATTTTTTACCCTTATGTTTGTTATATAAAAATTCTAGTTAAAGAATATTTGTCTTTTCTTTTGTGGATATTGTAGTAAAGAACCATTAGGGTTTATATTATCCCTAAATTTGAGACAATTGAGTGTTATAACTTTTTGGGATGAAAAATCAAAGGTATGAGATAACCTTTGAGGGTAAAATATGTTATGGTTATTTTTCATGATTTTATATTATTTGGGGAATGTTTTATAAATTATATAGTTTTAGGAAAAGGAAAACCCACTGGAAGGGTGACAACCTGTCGCGTCCAGCAACTCTATGAGAATCGAACCCACAACCGAAGGCCGACATGGGAGTATCACCTACCACTAGCCTACAAGAATCCCTTGGTTAGTATGGCTTATTTTATTTTTTCAAAAAAATTATGGATCATGAATAATATTTTTTTGGGAAATTATTCTTTATTAAATAATCATCCTTAATATAGGAAAATGAATTGGTAATTAAGTGATAAATTTCATTTTGGAATATGTTCGTTCTTTTGGGAACCCTTTGCCTCAATAAAATAATAGAGGATTTTCTACGAGGTGTGATGAGTCGATTTTATTTAGAAATAATATATGTTCTTATTATGAACATATACAGATTAGGATTATTTATGGTAATGATTATCCTATCATAAATAATAAGTGATTAAGTTAATTACTTTTTATTATGAGACTTTAATAGTAGCCGATGTTATTTGGAGATAAATTTATTGATTATTGGTGGATGAATATGTGATAAAATCCTTCTGAATTTTGGATTTAAAACATTGTTTGGGTCATTTTTATGAATTTCAAGGAAAATGTTTTATTAAATGGTCTTTTCTAATTTTTCGGTTTTTTTTTGAATTTTGGAGATTAAGAGTAGTTTTTTATCTATAAAGGATTATCCTTTTTGGTCATTTTATGATATTTTACTAACCATTATGTTTTTGGTTAATGTATAATGACTAATGAATTATGTATAGTTTATATTTTCTAGAATATTTGATTTTATCACTTCAATTGTGACCAAATCATCTTGAATGCTCGTCATTTGGAAAAAATGAGTTTGTGGTATAAATTTACTAAAGGATCAAAGTATACTTAAGAGGTGTGTATATTTCTTTATGTTCATATTATAATTAATAAAATAATTCCTCAACATTATGGGAAATAACAAAATAAAATGTTTTCTATTAACTATTCCTACTGATAAATCAATAATCATTTAACCCATCATAAGTTAGGTGTTTTCTTGTTTTTAACTATCTCATAATCATGTTTTATATTAGTCTCTATTAGAACAAGATGGTTAGTTTTCTCTTCTATATCCATGTTTTCATGGAATCCTAGAATGTGATATCTAGGGTGGCGTTTTAAATTCTATTTATTTATTTAAACATGATACATTTATTGAATCTTTTTCTGATGTGGGACTTTCAATGATGTTTCCATGCCAAATTTTAAAATTGTGAGGATGAAATTTATAAAAGGGGGAAGGATGTAATGACCCATGTATTTATAGAATAATACCTTTTTATTTCTATTAATACTTATGAATAAGATATTAATTTTACGTTAATGGGTATGCTTCTTCTGATAGTGTACTCAACACACAATAACTGGTTTCTTTGAAATATTACATTGCACATAACCTTGAGTTATACCAAGAAATACGCTAATAATATTATTATTATTTTAAATGGTAGTTAACACCAAGCTATTATAATGGCGGTAAAGAAAAAAACTAACTAAAAATGATTTTAAATTCTTTTTAAACATTGTACAATTATCCAATAAATTTTTGGGCTTTAAAATGAGAATGAATCCAATTTTAAGCATGAAATACTATAGTATTTTTAAATGTTCGGTTTACCTCTTTTTGATGGAGAATCCATTTATAAATAGATCTTTCACCTTTATATGTTCAATTTGACCAAATAATTTTATTTTTTTTAATTGGAACATCAATATTTTCTTTGGATGCTATTTGTATATTTTTCAGATTGAATTCATATTTATATGAATAGTAAAAGATACTACATTTTAATACAAAACTACCTTTTCATATAATTAACTTATATTGTAAGATTATTATTTCAATTGGTTTTAAAGTGTTAAATTTTTATCATTTAATCCAATGATGGTAATTGGATGTAATTTCAATTTTAAATTGGAAATAAACAAATGCCTATATTTTGATAGCTATTACTTCTTTAAAAATACCATTTTTGGTTGTGACAATGAGAAGGAATTTTTAATTAATTACAACATCTTATGTGTTTTGAACATTGAAAAATGGATTCCATATTTGGAATCAAGAGATTCAAATTATACATTTCCAAAAATCAGAGGACATGAATCAGATCAGAGGGTATGCCCATGGCTTACATTATTTGAGGCCCCTTTAGTGTTGCTCCTAGTTGTACTCTCTTTTGTACTATCATTTGTCTCTCTTTTGAATTAATATTTTATTTGCATGGATGGTAAATAAAAATAAAAAATAATAATATTATAATATAAAACTACAATAAAATGTGTCCTAATCCCATTGAATGAGATATGTTTGACCATAATCATCTTTGGGTTGATTTGGGGATCCAATGGAGCCACTTAGATGCGAAAATGACATTTTATAAGAATTGATTTAATGTAATGAAAAATGTAACATCAACATGTATGTTTTACAAAAAAAAATTGTAAAACCCCAGGTAAATAAAGAATATGACATTTTTATATTTATCCCTATTTGTGGAAAAAATTTAAATATTAATTTAACTGGAACGCTATGCTCGATGGCTTACCCAATATGCAACAACGAGTTCCTTTGAAATCCTACGTTGCACTCTAATAATAAAATAATATTATTTTAAATAGTAGTTAACACATGGCCGTTGTATTGGAGGGAATGAATATAAATAACTAAATTACGATTATATATGTGTGTTAAATGTTTTTACTTTTATCCAATAAATTTCAGAGGCTTAAAATACAAATGAATCCAATCTTAAGCATTGAATACACTAGTATTTTTAAAAGATTGTTTAACCGCCTTTTGATGGTGAACCCCTTTTAAATACACTTTTTGACAATTTTATAAGCTCTATTTTTCAAAATAAACATATTATTTATGATTTGGACATTGAAATTTACCTTGGGTTAATTTTTGGTATTTTTCTGACAATGTTCATTTTTTAATGAATAGTGAAAAATACTGCATTTTACATCAAAACTACTTTTTCATATAATTTAATTATATGGTTATATTATCTTTTTAATTTGTTTTAAAGCATAATTATAATATATTTTTACCATGTAGTTCAATGATGGTCATTGGGATAAATTTCACTTTGGAATTAGGCATAAACAAGTGCCAAGCTTTTCATAAATATTGTTTCTTAAAAACCCGCTATTTGTTTTGACAACGGGAAGTTTTTTTTAAATTAATTATTGCAATTTATGTGTTTGGAATTTGGTAAAATGAATTACATATTTGGAATCAGGAGGTCCAAATTATTTAATTAAGACTCTTTTTTGGACATTATGAATAGTAACGATGTTAATTATCTTTAATTATCTTGATTAATGAGTAATCGGGTAGTTAAAGATAATAAGATAATATCATAATAATAAAAAATGACCACAAAATTTGTCTTAAGGATACTAGTTGTCTCATGTCCGACCATGGTATGCCTTGTGCCAAACTCGGGGGCCCCATGGAATCACTTTTGTGAGAAAGTGACTTTTTATCTTTTTATATTTTTTAAAGAATGTTAAATGTAACAAAGAATGTATCACCTAAGTAAAATATTTCTAATTTTGTCTAAATAAATAAACTTTTGGACTATAATTATTAATTGGAAGGATAAAAATATTTCATACATCATAGTATTTTTTTTATAATTTTTAGAC
This sequence comes from Viscum album, assembly GCA_963277665.1. Lineage (NCBI taxonomy): Eukaryota > Viridiplantae > Streptophyta > Magnoliopsida > Santalales > Viscaceae > Viscum > Viscum album. The sequence continues at coordinate 676,691,127 of OY728128.1, read as the reverse complement.
ATTAAATAAATTAAATTATTTATGACATCATGATGATGCAGCGATGACCTCATTATTTAACGATTTAAATAAAATGGAAATATAATGTAAAATCTAAGACCTAAACATGTACAAAACCTATTGTATGGGTGGATTTCGAACCCTTATCACCTTATCCTCGAAACACATCAATGTGGGACCAATAAAATCCGAAACTCATTTGAAAATAAAGTTACATTTTATACCTTTCCAAGAGTGCCCCTCCTCTCCTCTTACAGAAGGCCCCCACCTCTACCTCTTTACCCACACATCCAAAGCCTTTGGCTCGGCCAAAACCTGCCCATTTCATCTCTCCACATACCTATCTAACTCCTTGAACCCTCACTTTGGGAAGAATCCTTTCCAAGGAAGCCTTTGAGCTCAAATCAAAGGAAGTTACCCGATTTTAAGGTAATGACTTCACTTGAGTCCTTTTGTTTTAGTTTGATTCTCCAACCCCATAAACTCTTTTTATTCATTTATTTTGTAACAAATCAAGTATCTTAAATATACTAGGATGTTTTTATAAGAATTATTCGAGCTACACTTACACACACCTACATCTAATGGTTAAAGAACATACAGTTTCCATGGATGGAGAATTTCTGCCTCCCGAAACGATGATTGTTCAACATTCTTCTAACACCTTTAAAGGTGTCCATTAAGATGAAAATATATTTATATATGATATATAATATGTTTATGTTTTACTTAAGATTCTGTATTTTTCATTTATGGCATACCTTTATGGTTTCTATTATGGGTAAACGCGATATCTTCTTTAAAGGAAGTGCGGACTACCGCCCCCTCAAAGTGATTTGATTCGTTAATACCATATGTGGTACATATAAAGGATATATTTAATGATATTATATATGATACCACACTGGAATTAAAATACTATTATGTATCATTATGTTTTAATTCTATTAAATATGAAATAGAAATGGAAGTAGCGTTCATGCATACGTACGACTTACCGTCTCCATGAACGGTGCATTTCATTTCTTAACTCTAAATGTTATGTAATATTATAAATGCATGAATATACTAGATATAAATTATATATATTATATCTAAATAATTAATAAAATTCTTGATATAATGAATTTTTGACCACACAAACAACATGTAATTGTAAGAATTCCACTTTCGACTTAAGAACCAAATATCGACAAAACAAACATTATTAACTTAAAAGATTACATAATGTTTATGACATGGTAATAAGTGATATAAAAGGAATAATAAACTTGAAAAGGTTATTAAGGAATTATAAATTAACTCATGTTTTTTATTCAGGAGATTAAAGAACGATCGAGTCAAGTCGGACCAGAGGTAAGGGATCCTACTTCTCTCTTTCTTTTTAAGTACACTCTTTTATGTCATTCCTTCAAAGCTCATATTTATTGTCATTGGGATGTTATTTTATATTACTCTTACTGTAATTTTTATGTTCATATGATGAGATACCCTATTCTCTCTCATCAATCCATTTTGGAAGTTTTGAGTGGCACCGTTAGGCTATCGAATTTTCGTAAGAGATCCAACCTCTCTCTTTCTTTTTAAGTACTCTCCTTTATGTTACTTATTTTAAGATCCTATTTGTTATGTTGGAGGATGTTATTTTGTATTCCTCTTTCTGTAAACTTTATGTTGATATGATGAGAGACCCTATTTCCTCTCATCAATCGATTTTGGAAGTTTTAAGTGGCGCCGTTAGGCTGCCGAGTTTTCGTAAGGGATTTTTCATCTCACTTTTATTCCCGTGAGATTTATGCTACATTTTCCACAATTTCCATTGATTGGTGTATGTACTGACCATTATTATACACTTTTTGTAGTATAATTTCATTTATGGGTATTCACATCATTATTATATGACCCTTCTTCCATGGGGTGAACTTTTCGAAAGTTACCCAACTCGGTAAGGGGACCTTTCACCCTCCTTTTCATTAAAAGACTTCTTTTGTCATGTCTTTTAATTAACATACTATTATGTTGGGATTTGTTCTTATATATCCTTATTTATGTAAATTTTATGTCCAAGTGATGATATCCCCTTTATCTCTCTCATCAACCCTTTTTGGTAAAATTTTATGTGACGCTGATAGGCTGTCGAGTTTTACCAAGGGAACTTTTTAACCCAATTTCGATTTCTTTGGGTTCAACATGTAGTTATTGAATATGTCATCCTTTGAATATGTGTGAACGACATTTTATTACTTTACACTTAATATACACTTATATTGGGTGTATTTTTATTTGTCACACATAATTATGAGATTGATTTATCCTTAATTTAAGGATACCTTCATTATAATGGATTTCATCTCATTTTACATTTATTTTGAGACATCATTGTTTTTATGCACCAATTCACTCTTATATGGTGTGTATACTGTCCTTTGACATATTATATCATTAATCCCTTTATTCTCATGATATTATAAAGTTCGTATTAAATTTTATTCTGGTATTATTTGTATTCAAGAGTCTCCCATTTTGTTAAAAAATATTTAACAAAAATATCATTTTAAATGTTTTAAAGATTTATTATTGTAAATCTTTATCTTTAATGTCCATGTTTTCGAAATGGTTTTCAGTATTTATTTTAATGGAAATTAATTATTTAAAATTATAATTCCATTAAAAGCTTCAAAGTGGTATGGGACACTTTGATTAAAAAATCTCTTTAAAATGGTTTTTGAAAATGGATTGATTAATTCAATATCTGGGAATTACTTATTGTGATTGCAAATGAAATGTTGTTATTGAAATGTTTATATTTTCAATATTTTATGTGTAATGATGGTACTTGGACATTTTACGGGTGGTTACGTGATAAACCATATGACAGGTGGTGCCGTGAATACCAGGACGAGTGGTTACGTTATAACATCCAATGCATTGGGTATGGAAGTCGGCCGTATGGCTATTCCATTAAGTATGTGTGGAAGTCGGCCATATGGATATTACATTAAGTATGTGTGGAATTCGACCGTATGTTTATTCCGCTTAAGTATGTTTATGTCCCAAGTTACCTTTATATGGGTTTTATGGTAATATTTTGGTTACAGAAGGGTAAGTAATGAACCTTTATTCAGTGAAGAGTTTTTACTACTTCAAAAAGGTGAAAAGTATTACTTTGATAAAGTATGCATGGTTTACTTATTGTTTTGAAAAAATAACATTTTTCATTCTTTGTGTATCCCTTACTGAGCTTGTTTATGCTCATCCCAGGTTTTTGAAATGTTTTTCACAGGACTTAACGTGGAATAAGGTCAAGGATGGGATCAAGGGAAAGTCATGCTACCTAAAACATGGAACTAGACATGTTTCTTTTTAAGAGTATCTATTTCATGGGAACTTAGTAGAAGTTTATAATTTGTAATCTTTTGAGATGTAATAGTTATGTCCTAATTATCTAAAACTCTAAACCTGAAAAGATCCTCAATGTGAATTATTCATTTAATTCAATATTAAGTAAGGTTTAAGGGTGGGGCCTTATAGTTGGTATCAAAGGTCATTTTAGATAACTTTAGAGGTTGGGGTATTCTTTAAGCATAAGTGACATTACTATAATGGTTAGGATTTCAAAAAGATTCCTTTTTTTAGATAAAGTGAATGAGTAAGTATATCTTAGTGTTTGTATTCCTCATTAGTGCATGATGGTTTTGTTGATATACTCACACTGACATTTCTATTTTTAGTGAATGGATGGATCTAGCAGGCACCAAAGAGACAACAGGTTTGAAGTACACTATCGTGGTTCTCTGATTAAGATACTAGATAAAATGGGGGATTCAATGAGGAAACTCGTGGTTCTTCTAAACCAACAATCAAGGAGTCATGATCAACCACTTGAACCTTGGTATGTTCTATAATGCATCATGTACGAGATGACCAATCGAGGTGGAAGTTCAGGTAATAATTATAAAGGTAACCATTAGAGTTTATATGATCCTTACTTTTGAGGTAATTATGGGTTATTATATGTTATGCTGGAAAATGAAAGGCATGAGATAAACTTGAGGTTAAAATATGTTGTGATTATTTATGAAGATTTTATCTCATTTTGGGGAATGTTTTAAGAATTATATAGTTTTGGAAAAAGGACAACACGCAGACTGTGTGACAACCCGTCGCATCGGACAAAGCTGTGGGAATCGAACCCACAACCAAAGTGTGACTAGTATTTATTGTCTACCACTGGACTACGTGAAGTCCCTGGTTAGTTTGACTGATTCTTTTTAGTTAGATGATTTTATGAATTAAGAGTAAGTTGATTTTGGGTTATCTATGAAAATTTATTAACCTATCATGGAGGACATGTGATTAGGTTAATTACTTTTCAATACGAGACATTAAGAGCAACTGATGTTGTTTGGAGAAAAATGTTTCGATTTAACTTGGAAGACTATGTGACTAAATCCTTCAAATATTTGGGTTTCAATCTTATTTTGGTTTACTTTGAAGAATTTTATGGACAAATTGATTATCGAATGGTCCTCGTTGAACTTTGGGTTTTGTTGGACAAATTTTGGAGATTAAGAATAGATTTTCTTTTTATAAAGGGTTATCCTTTTCTGGATTATCTAATCCTGTACTAACCTTTTTGGTTTTGGTTTTGGATAAAGTATAAAGACATGGGAAGTATATAGTTCTCTTTTATGGATTAGGTGATTCTCAAGATGTTGATTATAGTACTCTTAATGTGAACAAGTCTTCCTAAATACTCGTCTTTTGGGGAAAGTATGAGTTTGTGTAATAAATCTAATAAAAGTTGAAATTCAACATGATAAGTGATTACGTTTCCTTATGAATAAATTCCTCAATAAAAAGTAACTTAAAACAAAAATGTTGTCTACTAACTTTTCCTACTGGGGAATCGAATACCGTTTAACCAATCACAAGTTTGTGATTTTCTTGTGGTTAACTTTCCCCTAAACATGTTTTCTATCACTCTCTATCAGAACATGAACCTTTTTTTTCCTCCAGGTCCATATTTTCATACGTGGAATCCTAGTATGGGTTAACTCGGGTGACCTTTTTACTTTTTGTTCTTTATTTTAAAGTGATTGTTTGACCGACTCTTGTTCCGATGTGGGACTTTTAAGGACGTTTCCATGCCCAATTTTAAAATTGCGAGGGAGCAATTCCCAAAAGGGGGGAAGGATGTAACACCCCAGGTAAATAAAGAATATGACATTTTTATATTTATCCCTATTTGTGGAAAAAATTTAAATATTAATTTAAATGGAACGCTATGCTCGATGGCTTACCCAATATGTAACAACGAGATCCTTTGAAATCCTACGTTGCACTCTAATAATAAAATAATATTATTTTAAATAGTAGATAACACATGGCCGTTGTATTGGCGGGAATGAATATAAATAACTAAATTATGATTATATATGTGTGTTAAATGTTTTTAATTTTATCCAATAAATTTTAGAGGCTTAAAATACAAATGAATCCATTCTTAAGCATTGAATACACTAGTATTTTTAAAAGATTGTTTTACCACCTTTTGATGGCGAACCACTATTAAATACACTTTTTGACAATTTTATAAGCTCTATTTTTCAAAATAAACATATTATTTATGATTGGGACATTGAAATTTACCATGGGTTAACTTTTGGTATTTTTCTGACAATGTTCATTTTTCAATGAATAGTGAAAAATACTGCATTTTACATCAAAAATGCTTTTTCATATAATTTAATTATATATTTATATAATCTTTTTAATTTTTTTTAAAGTGTAATTATAATATATTTTTACCATTTAGTTCATTAATGGTCATTGGGATAAAGTTCACTTTGGAATTAGGCATAAACAAGTGCCAAACTTTGCATAAATATTATTTCTTAAAAACCCGCAATTTGTTTTGACAACGGGAATATTTTTTTAAATTAATTGTTGCAATTTATGTGTTTGTAATTTGGTAAAATTAATTACATCTTTGGAATAAGAAGGTCCAAATTATGTAATTAAGACTCTTTTTTTTGGACATTATGAATAGTAACGATGGTAATTATCTTTAATTATCTTGATTAATGAGTAATCGGGTAGTTAAAGATAATAAGATAATATCATAATAATACAAAATGACCACAAAATGTGTACTAATGATACTGGTTGTCTCATGGACGACCATGGGATTCCTTGTGCCAAACTTGGGGGCCCCATGGAATCACTTTTGTGAGAAAGTGACTTTTTATCTTTTTATTTTTTTAAAGAATGTTAAATGTAACAAGGAATGTATCACCTAAGTAAAATATTTTAAATTTTGTCTAAATAAATGATATTTTGGACTATAAATATTCATTGGAAATATAAAACTATTTCCTACATCATAGTAATTGTTTTATAATTTTTAGACATTAAATAAATTAAATTATTTATGACATCATGATGATACAGCGATGACCTCATTCTTTAACGATTTAAATAAAATGGAAAGATAATGTAAAATATAAGACCTAAAATGTCCAATACCTATTGGATGGGTGTATTTAGAACCCTTATCACCTTATCTTCGAAACACATCAATGTGGGACCAATAAAATCTGAAACACATTTGAAAATAAAGTTACATTTTATACCTTTCCAAGAGTGCCCCTCTTCTCCTCTTATAAAAGGCCCCCACCTCTACCTATTTATCCACACTTCCAAAGCCTTTGGCTTGGCCAATCCCTTCCCATTTCATATCTCAACATCCCTCTCTAACTCCTTTAAGCCTCACTTTGGGCAGAATCCTTTCCAAGAAGCCTTTGAGCTCAAATCAAAGGAAGTTACCCGATTTTAAGGTAATGTCTTCACTTGAGACCTTTTGTTTTATTTTGCTTCTCCAACCCCCTAAACACTTTTTATTCATTTATTCTGTAACAAATACAGTATCTTAAATATACTAGGATGTTGTTATAAGAAGGATTCGCACTACACTTACACACACCTACATCTAATGGTTAAAGAACATACTGTTTCCGTGGATGGAAAATTTCTATCTCCCGAAACGATGATTGTTCAACATTCTTATAACACCTTAAAAGGTGGCCATTAAGATGAAACTATATTTATATATGATATATAATATTTTTATGTATTACTTAAGCTTCTGTATTTTTCATTTATGGCATACCTTTATGGTTTCCATTATGGGTAAAGGCGATATCTTCATTTAAGGAAGTGTGGACTACCGCCCCCTCAAAGTGATTTGATTCGCTAATACCATATGTGGTACGTATAAAATATATATTTAATGATATTATATATTATACCATACTGGAATTAAAATACTATTATTTATCATTATGTTTTAATTCCATTAAATATGAAATATAAATGGAAGTAGAGTTCATGCGTACGTACGGCTTACCGTCTCCATGAACGGTGCATTTCATTTCATAACTCTAAATGTTATGTAATATTATAAATGAATGAATATACTGGATATATATGATATATATTATATCTAAATCATGAATAAAATTATGGATATAATGAACCTTTGACCACACGAACAACATGTAATTGTAAGAAGTCCACTTTCGACTTAAGAACCAAATATCAACAAAACAAACATTATTAACTTAAATGATTAAATAATGGTTATGACATGGTAATAAGTGATATAAAAGGAATAATGAACATGAAAAATGTTCTTAAGGAATTATAAATTAACTCAAGTTTTTTATTCAGGAGATTAAATAACGATCGAGTTAAGTCAGACCAGAGGTAAGAGATCCTACTCTTCTCTTTCTTTTTAAGTACACTCTTTTATGTCATTCCTTATAAGATCATATTTATTGTGATTCAGATGTTATTTTATATTAATCTTACTGTAATTTTTATGTTCATATGATTAGATACCCTATTCTCTCTCATTATTCCATTTTGGAAGTTTTGAGCGGCGCCGTTAGGCTGCCGAATTTTCGTAAGAGATCCAACCTCTTTCTTTCTCTTTAAGTACTCTCCTTTATGTCACTTCTTTTAAGCTACTCTTTGTTATGTTGGGGGGATGTTATTTTGTATTCCTCTTTCTGTAAACTTTATGTTGATATGATGATATACCCTATTTCATCTCATCAATCCATTTTGGAAATTTTATGTGGCGCCGTTAGGCTGCCGAGTTTTCGTAAGGGATTTTTCATCTCACTTTTATTCCTGTGATATTTATGCTACAATTTCCACAATTTACTTTTATTGGTGTATTTACTGACCATTATTATACACTTTGTGTAGTATAATTTCATTTATGGGTATTCAAATATTCATTTTATGACCCTTCTTCCATGGGGTGTACGTTTCGAAAGTTACCCAACTCGGTAAGGGGACCTTTCACCCTCCTTTTTTTTAAAATACTTCTTTTGTTATGTCTTTTAATTAACATACTATTATGTTGGGATATGTTATTATATATCCTTATTTATGTACATTTTATGTCCAAGTGATGATATCCCCTTTATCTCTCTCATCAACCATTTTTTTTAGAATTTTATGTGACGCCGATAGGCTGTCAAATTTTACCAAGGGAACTTCTTAACCCAATTTCGATTTCTTTGGGTTCAACATGTAGTTATTGAATATGTCATCCTTTGAATATGTGTGAATGACCTTTTATTGTTTTACACTTAATATCCACTTATATTGGGTGTATTTAAATTTGTTACACATAATTATGAGATTTATTTATCCTTAATTTAAGGATACCTTCTTTATAATGGATTTCATCTCATTTTACATTTCTTTTGAGACTTCAATGTTGTTATGCACCAATTCACTCTTATATGGTGTGTATACTGTCCTTTGACATATTATATCATGAATCCCTTTATTCTTATGATATTATAAAGTTCGGATTAAATGTTATTCCACTATTATTTGTATTCAAGAGTCTCTCATTTTGTTAAAAACTATTTAACAAAAATATCGTTTTAAATGTTTTAAAGATTTATTATTCTAAATATTTATCTTTAATGTCCATGTTTTAGAAATGGTTTTAAGTATTTATTTATATGGACATTAATGTTTAAAAATTATAATTCCATTAAAATCTTCAAAGTGGTATGGGACACTCTGATTCAAAAATCTCTTTTAAATGGTTTTTGAAAATGGATTGATTAATTCAATATCTGGGAATTACTTATTGTGATTGAAAATGAAATGTTGTTATTGAAATGTTTATATTTTAAATATTTTATGTGTAATGATGGTACTTGGACATTTTACAGGTGGTTAAGTGATAAACCATATGACGGGTGGTTCCGTGAATACCAGGACGGGTGGTTACATTATAACCTCCAATGCATTGGGTATGGAAGTCGGCCGTATGGCTATTCCATTAAGTATGTGTGGAAGTCAGCCATATGGCTATTCCATTATGTATGTGTGGAAGTCGACCGTATGGTTATTCCACTTAAGTATGTTTATGTTCCAAGTTACCTTTATATGGGTTTTATGGTAATCTTTTGGTTACATAAGGGTAAGTAATGAACGTTTATTCAGTGAAGAGTTTTTACTACTTCGAAAAGGTGAAAAGTATTACTTTGATAAAGTATACATTCTTTACTTGTTTTTTTGAAAAACTAACAGTTTTCATTCTTTTTGTATCCCTTACTGAGCTTGTTAATGCTCATCCTAGGTTTTTGAAATTTTTTTCACAGGACTTAACGTGGAATAGAGTCATGGATGGGATCAAGGGAAAGTCATGATACCTAAAACATGGAACTAGACATGTTTCTTTTTAATAGTTTCTATTTTATGGAAACTTAGTAGAAGTTTCTACTTTGTATTCTTTTGATATGTAATAGTTATGTCCTAATTCTCTAAAACTCTAAACCTGAAAAGATCCTCAATGTAAATTATTCATTTAATTCAATATTAAGTAAGGTTTAAGGCTGGGTCCTTATAAAAATTATATGCGATTATATAAGAGATAACTAATACCATAAATAATAATTAGAAAGTTAATTTTTTTTCATATATCATAGTATTTTATTCATAATTTTTAGATGCCATAAAAATAAATTTACCTATGAAACAATGATGATGTAGAGATTACCTTATTAATGAATTATTTAAATAAATGAGATTATAAATATTAAAATAATTTATTTTGAAACTTTTTATGCAATAAAATAATTTTAGGGACTATTATGACTTGTTATAGTTTAATTAATGATGTTTTTTTCTAAATAATCATGTTGTTATATATTTGTAAAAAGTCATGAGAGGAATAGTTTAATAATTGACATAAATGAGTTTCTAAAACAAATACAATTTTATAAAATGATATATAGTCCTAAAAATATAATATTAAAAAAATGACTTATATAATGCTGAAAATGTCATTAATGAACCACTTGAAGTTCTAATGTAATTTTACAGTAACTATATTAACCATATAGTATGAATATACAAGAAGTCATGGTAAGAGTTAAATTAGTTAACTAAGGGTTATATCTAATTGATAAGTTTAAAATTGTGACCTTGACTTGTCTAAAAACTATTTGTTTAGACGATTTCGGCCCAAAATCGTATTACATTATAAATAAATTACTTTTGGACCATTATAAACCTAAAATAATTTTATAATAAAATAATATTTCAAAATTGTCCTAAATTGCCTCTCCCTCCTCTTATAAAAGGGAATCTACTCTTCCCATTTAATAACACCTTTCAAGACTCTTGGATCATATAAACTCTACCAAAATAAGATTCCAAAATCCATATATTCTTCATATAAGACTTACCTTATACATAATCAAATTCAAGAAATCATTTTGGCTCAAATCAAAGGGACTTACACATTTTAAGAGGTATCATCTTCTCTAAAGTTCCTTTCCATTATTTTACTTCTACTCTCCTTATTATATTTTTATTATTCAATTACATAAAAAAATATATTATAAAAAATATACTAGTGTTTTTTATGATATGGATTCCAACTACACTAGCACACACCTTATTCAAATGGATACGAACACACTGTTTCTTTGTATGACGATTTGCTGCCACGCAAAACGATGCCTGTTCAATTTACCCTACCACCTCTCATGGTGGCCATTATGATGGATATGTATTTATATATGATATATTATATTTATATTGTTTCTATTACACTATAATTTGTATCTACAAACTACATTTATGCATTTCAGGATGTGTAAATATGATAATTTCATTTAAAGAAATGCGAACGACTGCCACCTCAAAGTGATATGACTCTCTCTTTCCATGCATGGAACGTATAAAAGATGGAGTTCATTGACTTATGTAACTTATATATCATATGATATTATACTTAATTATAATATAACTATTTAACATTTATTTTTTATTTATTTAATAAGACAATTAAATGAATGTATCATTCATGCATACGTACGGCTTATCGTCTCCATGAACGGTGCATTTCATTTATTATCTCCAAATGTTATAGACTATTTTAAATAAATATATATTGTAGATATATGATATTTAAATTATTTTTAATATTAAAGAGTTAATGTACTTTTGACCACATATACAATTTTTAACTTTAACAAGATCATTTTCGACTCAAGTTCCCAATATCGACCAAATGATTGCTGTTAACTTAAATAATTATGTAATTTTTAAAACATGGTAATAAGTGTTATAAAAGGAAAAATAAACATGGAAATGGTTCTTAATAAACTATAAATTAACTTATATATATTATTTAGTAAGAACAAGGAACATATTAGAAGAATTGAAGTCCAGGCAAGGGAACTTCATAAACCAATTTCATTTCTTTGGGATGATCTTCAACTTATTGATTATGTCATTTCATGAATATGTGAGAAATGAAATTTGAAAAATTATATAGTAATTGTACTTCATTAGTGATTATTTATTGTGAGTACATATAATCAATATATTTTATAAACAAAATGATCTTTTTATGGGAAACATTCACCTTCCACTTTTAGTCAAAATTTTCTTTTATGTTATATCTCTTAATTTCCAATTTTAATATTGAGATATGTTATTATATATCAATATTGATGTAAATTTTGTGTAAAATTGATAATAGACCCTTTTCTCTCTCATCAACTCATTTTTTAAATTTTTACGTGATGTCGTTCGACTTCTAAATTTTTGATAGGGAATTTCTAAACTCAATTTCCACTCATTGGGTTTTAGGCATACTTATTTGATTATATTATGCCTAGATTATGTGTGGAATAAATGTTTATTTATTTATCTTGTAATTTAAACTTCAATTTTTGTGGATATATTTTTTCAATACATAATCAACCCATTGATAAATTTTATTACTATTTATATGAACATTGTAAGGGAAATCATAGTTGAATATCCATTCATAGAGTTAAATATCCATGTCATTAGATTCGTTTCTCCAAGAATATGTTATAATGACCTATTATTATTTTAAACTTAATATAAGAATATATTGGGTGTATTTATATTCTTCCCACATAATTATGTAATTTATTTATCCTTAATCTAATGATACTATCTTGGTAAGGGACTTTGTCCGAATATCTATTCATTGAGTAATGTTTTTAGAATATACACCTACTTCTTTTATATGGTGTATAATAAAACTATCTTTCATTTACCTTAATTTATAGGGACTCTTTGTTCTATGAATCATTTTAATGAATGAAAAAGGAATTTTTTTTAACAAATGTTGCAATAACGACTTCTCTGTCACCTTAATCATTATTCAATATCTAGATTCCTCTATAAGCCCTAATGTTTTCAAAATAAAAAGAAAACCATTTTTACTTTTTTGGTTGTTTGGTTATTGAAAATATTTTTTGAAATGTATTTTGTTTTTCAATATCATGAAATAATTTCATTTGATTGAAAATGAAATGTTATTAGTGAAATGTTGATATTTTCAATATTTTATGTGTTATGATTATATAATAGAACATATACATTTGACGGGTGGTTATGTGATAAACCATATGATAGGTGTTTCAATGATAAACCAAATGAAATTTGGTTCCCTAATAAACAATGGATGAGTGGTTACATTATAACATCCAATACATTGGGTATTGAATTCAGACGTATGGATATTCAATTTTTTGATATGTGTGAAAGTCGACCATATGGATATTCCATTTAAGTATGTTCATGTCCAAAGTTACCATTATATGCTACATGTTTCATTATATTGGATTTACGGTATTATATTTTTTTTAAAAAATGTTAATCAATGATATTATATTTAGTGAAGTATATTTATTACTTATTAAATGTTAAAATTAATACTTTACGATAAAGTATTTGTGGTTTTAATGTTATCCAAAGACTAACAGTTTTATTTCATTATATATCCCTTGGTGTTATTTTTGTGCTTGTTCCATGTTTTGAAATGTTTTTCACAAGATATAATGATGAATAGAGTCAATGATGGTATCATGTAAAATTTATGATGTTAAAACCGGAAATGATGTCATATTTCTTTTTAAAGATTTTTTGTTTTATGAAAAAAATGGGTAGTGAGTAGAAGTGTCTAATTATAATATACAAGATATTATGAATAAGTTTTGAACTAATTATCTAAATCATTATACCTGATAATAACCTCAATGTTAATTAATGTAAAATTATCATCATATCTAAATGTTATGAAAATTTTAAGGATGTGGCCTTAAATAGGATCCCTAAAAAATTACATATTGATAAAAAAATTTACCAAAACCAAAATGGTTAGTATAAGTTATCAAATTTTCAAAAATATAATACATTGCTACCTATAACCTCAATGATAAAACTTGAATATCAATATAATAGATTCCATAATTATTAAAAAAATCCAAAAATTATGCCTATCTTAATTAAAAAAAACACTCATCTTAATTTGATCATTTTTTCAAGGTAAATCTTAACACTAATCCCAAGAGAACATGAAGTAGATTGTAATTTAACATATTGAACATATAAATACCTTTATTCTCTAAAAACATTTTAAAAACATTTATAAGTATAAAACCATATTGAAAAAAATATGATTATAAAAAATTACACTTTCCATATTCCCCAAATAAAATAAAAGTCTATTTAATATGATATATATCCAAAAATGAAATAAACATCATCAAAGATGACCATAGTCACTTTTTCACCGAATAACTATAAAATTGCAGGTTTAGAAATATCATCTCATTTATTCCATAAATTTAAATCATTAATTTATCTCAAATAATGTTTATTAAGTCAACATCAAGTATATATTAGTGTATATATTTTACTTAATCATGTGTTCTCCAAAAATATAAGAATACAACTAAATCCCTTTTCATAAATTTCAATACCAGTCAATATATTCTTTAAAATTCTTATAAAAAACTAATATGGAGAAGTCCTTGTTTTTTCATGATTTTTATTACCATCATATCATTGTTATAAATTTTCAGTGATATAATTTTGTTATCCCAATATATAAACAAATTAATATTTCTTCATTAGTGATAGAAACAAAAGTAGGACCTTCCATGGTGTAGGATTTAACCCTTTAATTATAATGTTGAATCAGATAACAATAATGCTTACCATATAGAAGACATAAAATTCCTTGGAAAATTATTTCTATATTCCGTTTATTTCCACATTGAAAACATCTTCCCAATCCTATGAGGTATTTTCTTTCATTATTTTTCCCACATATTTACCATGAATTAAATTTAACTTTCATACCTCAGTGATCATTCCCAAATTCTCTTCCATAAATATCCATTTCCATTATAGATAAAATAGTAGGAGGATCAACTATGTTGAGATTCTAAATAAAATTATGGGATTTGTTTTTTGGTATAATCATTAGGTATCACATTCCAGTGCTTATTTTGTTTAGTTTCTCATGAGTAAAATTATTCCACTATACATAACAATCAGTGTTGAAATGGTTCTTCATACTTATAACCATTTCCAATAACCAAAAACATATTGTGAGAATCAATACCCAAAATATAAAATTATTAAAAACAAATCAAATTTATTTTAATCATGATACCCTCATTTATCTCTATAACACAGTAGGTTTTACATAGCTTATACATGGTCATCACATATTCGAATAATTTATAATACATATTAATGAAAAAGTGAATTAAACCAATAATTTCCCCTATGATTGTAAAACCACGCGAACAGTAAAAGATCACTCAACATGCACTATAATTAATGTTGAGACATTCTTGACAAACAAATTTTAGATTTATTACCCATAGATTTATTTGTTCTATAACCAATTCCACCTATAGGTTATAGACACATATGTATTTATTAGAAAATGACATAATTTATTCACTACCAAAACAATCATATGTTATTCGAAAAATAGTATTATCCACTTGGTTTTTATTAATTTTCTCTAACCCTAATATCTAATGATGAACTAAACCACCTTTAATTCCAACTATACTAACCAAATAATTTTAAACATAAATTTTAACTCATTTTAGATGAATATTCAATACATCTAATTTTGATCCACAATATAAATGTAATTGTTCAGTTTATTTGCACACTAGATAAATAAATAGCTTATTTTGGTATATTATTCAACATATAACATAATATTTATCTCACGTTGTATCCTTTTTTACATACACTACGTAAAATAAGTCTTCATCACATGGAAAAATGAATCATAAGAAATTGTGAGATCAAATGAGAATATGGGTAAACATGAAAATATCCATTGATGATCATTTAAGATAATAATATAAGAACAATACTATATAACCATGAATAATCTTTCTATATTCACACCCAATCATCCATAGATCATAAAAAAAATTCAAGGAATAAATTGTTATCCTTTCAAATGAAATGATTTATAATGGGGTGGAAACATCATAAATCAATCATGAACCATAATTTCAAATAATACTCATAAGAAAAAGTCATAAAAAGTGTGTCACTATCATAGGCATAAAAAAATTTCATATATCATAGTTAACTATTGAGACCTTCATATCAATGTGGAATACTGAGGAACTCTAATTTATATAATTATAACACATTATGAATCATCACCTATTTCCCATCATGGATCAGAGATCACCGCAAGTTTCCTATAGTAGAGTATGCACATCAACCTATTTATCATTGAGTATCAAGAACAATAACTAGTTTTTCAAGGTGTATCATGCACATAGAATTGTGTCCAATAGTTATATAATGATATATTAAGATTACACAATGCATTAGATGAATATAAAATTCATGGACCACCGATACAATAATGAAAACACCACATTTGTGTGCCATAATATCATAATTTATTCATCATATCATTATCAAAAAAACTCATAGAAAGGAAATGGGTTTCATAAACTAACATAACTAGAAAAAAGATATATTTCCACTGTTCAAAACTACGGCAATTGGCCCCAAAACTGTGGCCGCTATCACTATGGTAGTGGGTCCCAACCTATTGCCACATTTTTTAGAATGGAAATAGGTGCCTATTTCCACCATTTTGAAAATAGTGTCAAAAACCCTAAAAATATTCCACTGTGGTGGTTGACCAAATTCCATAGTTAAAACCATGGAAATAACTTTGGTAAACTGTGGAAGTTGCCTAAATAAAAAATGTCCGTAGAGAGTTTCTACCCTTGTACCACCCCTTGCAATTCAGAGTACTTACTAATACACCACTTGACATTTAGTGTGTGTGTATATATATAATGATATATATATATATATATAAACCTTGGGAATAGCCTCAAAACTGTGGCTGTAGGTTTTCCCCCCAAACTTATTGTGGTAATTGTTTCCCCACAGAAGTGCAGGAACCGTATAGCCACAGTTTGGAGAATCGTGGCTATAGTGCATCAAAATAATTGGAATATATCAATATTTTTGGAAATAGTGTCAATCATCCACAAAACTGTTTCTATAGGTCTATGGTAGTAGCTTCATTTTATAATTGTGTAAATATCATAAAATAACTTATGGAAAATATACATGACACATAAAACAATTCCATTATCATAATGATATACCATAAATATAAATAATAATTATGGTATCATTGGATCATATCCCCACTTATAAATAATTAACATGAAAGGTTATTATTATAGTTGAAAATAACATTGAAATATCAACTGATTATTTCGGGATAAAATAACATTATCATTTTGAAAAAATAATAATTAAAATATTAAATTTAATAAATTAACATGGAAATAAATTTCCTTTAAAATAACAATGTAAACATGTAAATATAGCTTTAAGAAAATGAGTTTTCATGATGGTATGAAATTCCATTCATCTCGAGTGTGTTTATGAAATTTTTTTTATCATTTTTTGTAAAAAAGAAAAAATAGCCTGATTTAAAAATTAACAATATGATACCTTTGAATTTTTTCTAATAATTCATACATGGTAAAAATAACATCAAAATTTATTTGAGAATAATATAATATTAATGATACAAATTAAAGAATACATAGACATTAATGAAAAATATTCCCATCCAATGTGAAAATAAGCTATATCTCGTTCTAAAAAAACATATTTTAGCACTCATTTTATATACCATGGATTGGAAAACGTAACTATAAATAAAAAATTCCATGTAAAACAATAATAGGATGAAATTAAAATGTATTATTAATATAGGTATGAAAAAATTTCCACAATGGTAATTCAAACATAATCATGCTTCATAAATATTGGATCGAATCCTATATCTCTTAGAGCTTTGTAACTTTTGAATCAAAATCACAATGAAATAAAAAAACATTGATGGATATATATATATATATATCCCCATACATTTTAGGAGTATAATCATTAAATATAGTAATGTGAACATAATATGCAATAAAAATGTTCAAATTCACGAATTTGGCATGGGTCTCATAGAAATAAAAGTTAGATAAAATCCATTAGCTCAAGTCTCATCTAAATTTTTACTTGACCCACCATTATTTTAATTGATCAACCATATTTGAATTATATGTTAATCTATGGATGTTTTGAATTTCTAAAAAAATAGAATATATAACAAGTGTTTATGTAATCCGAAAATTTATTACGGGTGGGATTTTACATGATAGATTGACCGAAATGTGTGAGGAATAGAGGAGGAGAGGTTAACTTTAATAAGTGGGGGAAGTTATCACGTGGAATTACATAACGTATAAATTTTTTATAAATTAATTTTTATAATATGCAATATCGAAGTAAATATATTTGAATTATGGGATAATGTTATGTCAAAATTCATTCTTACAATAATATTTAAATATGTTTATGTTATGTCTTAACACTTATATATTGGTTTTAACCCCCCCAATACATTTTAAAATTACTGAAATAAATAAAATTCTATTCATTGATCATGATGAACGTTACCAAAAAATTAGAAGTGACACATAAATGGATCATGTTTTATATTTTCAACTATATCACATTAAGTAGTCCAAATATATGATTTTTTAAATCTAAACCATATTAAAAAATATTGGTTTAATAAAATATCATTAATGATACTTTAATAACAATTCATTTACACGAACATTCAAGTAACCAATATATTTATGAAATATGAATATAAACCATTTACTAATCCATTATTTTTTATATTTATCTAAAAATTCAGAAAACACAAAAATTTACCCTATATATATTAGTTTTAATATTTTAAAATTCAATTATTTTATTATTATATTAATTGAATAAATATAATTTTTTTACTTCATAAAATTGAATATTAATTATTAAATAAAAAATATATTAAAATATAATAACATAAAAATATTAATATATAGTTCAAATAATTATTTTCATCCAAACATAGCCTATTTTTTTATTATGAAAAAAATATTATACATATTTAAGTCAATATAGTGAAATTATATATATATCAACAAAAATAATATATATTAATTCATATATATTAAAAAAGTTGATAAAAATAATTCTCTCTTCTCAATTAATATATCAATGATAACAAATTTTACTCTTCCAATGCCACGCAAGAACTGCATCGACACAGAAAACAATTTTTATATTTTTCCTGAAATAAATTATAATTTATATGTTTTTAATTATATTTATATAATATTTTTTTTATATTGTTATAAATTGTTTTTTACACATGTTTTTAAAAACTTTATATCATATTTAAGTCATGGATATATCAAAAAAGATAACAGTTTTCATAAAAACTATAGCTACGAGAAAAAAATACTTAAATAATCAATTTTCAACCATTGGTATTGCCTATGCCAGTTTTTTGGAGGGTTGTGGGATAATGTTTTTGGTTATAGACCTATAATAATAGTGATTGTAAACCATTGTTATATATTGACTATAAAAATGGTTTGGAAACCATCAGTATATGTCATATGAGAAACCTAGACCAATAAGTTTTCTAAATCATTGGTGTAGGTAATGTAAAAATAAAATAAACACATGTTTTGATCCCTACACCACACATTTATATTAATGTTACCTAATAACAGATATACAATGTGTATTATGAAAAAAATTATATATATATATATATATTTATATATAAGTAATTTAAATTTTAATGTATTTAATGTTATTAGACAAAAAATCTATAAAAAATTCCTGGAGTTATACCAAGGGTTTTCAGAACCATTGGTATAAGCACCATGATTTTTGGGACATTTAGCCATGAATTTTGAAAAACAATTGGTCTAGGGTCTCTACATGGGACCTTTACCAATGTTTTGGTTAAAATCATTTTTATGGGGTGTCTCCATGGGCCATATAACAACATTTTTACTAAAACAAATGGTATGGGGTCTGTAAATGGAACTAATGGAAATGGTTTAGGAAACAAATATTGGTACAAGGTCTCTCCATAATAGTTATACCAATGGTTTTTCCAATATTTTATTTATGAGGTCAAAATAATGTTCATATACCAGTGGATTTTTCCAAATCATTGTTATAGGTCTCTTTTTATTTCATTAATATTTAGTATGGGATTTTTTATTCATTAAAAATCTAAATTCAAACAAAAATTATGAAAAATAATTCATCAGATAAATTTGAATTTATAAATCTAATAAATAAGTCCATATTGTAAAATAAAATTTATATATGTCATGTAAATTAATTTGAATATAAATGTGTCAAATGTAATAATTTATTTTAAAAAAAACATATTTTAAGAAAAAAAATGAACTTACAGAAAAATGAAGTATAATGATAATTCATCGGAAATTAAATAAAATATTTAATAATAAAGGAAAAATATATTAATTTAATATAGGGTTCAATTAATAATGATACTTTTCTATGAAATATAAATGTATTTTTATAAATAATTGAAACTTTCACAATTAACTAAAAATAAATCATTTAAAAAAATATAGAAATTTTACCCATTGATAATATTGATATGAAGAATTAAAAAATGATATCTAGTTTAAAAAATAAAATTTCTAAAAGTGGATAAATTTATATTTTCATATTTTCTCATAAATAGAGAAAAATCCTTTTGGGAGAAAACATATTTTTGACACATAATGTGACATTATATAAAATTTGGGGCTTATTTCAAAAGAATTAATAAAAAATTATTTATTAATACCATTTAATAAATATTTCATAATATAATTATAAAATTTTTTATCCACTAATATTATTTTTGTGTTATAAAGTATATATTTAAATAATATTATGTCATTGTTTTTAATGCTCGGTGTTTCTTATAAAGAATGATTTCAAAAAATGACAATTTATTTTTAGAGAAATATATATTTAAATATCAAGGTGTCACACTATGATTGGTAATTATTATTTATCCCTTAGTTGGAAATATATCTCATCCATATTCATTATGTATTCTCCTAGTTATCTTGTGTAATTTATGAAGAAAAATGGGATTTAAGATCTCGTTATACTGATTAAAATAAAGATGTTTTCTATTAGTTATATATATATGTTATATAAACCTAGTCTCCCAAAGAAACTATGAAACTGAAACCTCAGGTTTCATTTATTAGATATTTATGTCAAACATCATGTAATAATATGTGTAAAAGTCTTGTGTCTCTGTTATATTTCTTGCTTAGCATCCTAGGAAATGATCATTTACCATAAAAGAATTCTGAGAATTGATGGAAATTTTTTCTATAATAGATAAATTAGAATAAGGACTGTGTTTTGTCATAGGGAATGGATTTATACACTTTTTCTATTCCATGTATCATATTTATTCTCAATAATGGAGAATTATTAGAGAAGGAAGGAATGTATCTTGATGGTAATTATATATGATTAAATTTGATGGTTGGAACATAACATTACTTAATTTATAGTAAGGTGATGTCCTTTTATTCCACAAACAGCATGCGTGAACAAATCCCAACATTTACGAAGGCTTATGTTATGTGAATATAAAATTTAAATTTTATTGAAGAAGTATGAGTATTAGAATATTCACCGAAAGAAATATTTTGATGTGTTTTTTGGTTGGGTGAATGTTATTAAATATGAAATTTTATATCATGGAGAAACCCACAATTTTATCAAGAAGGTGATGTGGATCTTGATATAACTATCAAAATTATTTAATGAAAAATTAATGAGGTCTTAACGATAAGGATCACATTGAGGTCACACTAGATAATCTCTTTAGCACATTGATTCCAATAAAAATGAGGTAAAATTAAGACAATCCCTTAATGAAGTGTATATATTCATAAGTGGTATTTAGGTCAATAAAGAAACTCACACTGGATGATGATCATAATGATAGATAAACTAAAGAAGTTATTATATTCCTTCAATCACATTTTAAAATATAAAAAAATAGCATTCAACAGATATCATCTTATTTATAATGTATGATGTTTAAAGGTTGGGAACATCATCACAAATATCCAAATAAGTTACTATAATAAGATGAAGATGAATAATTTATCAATAAATAATTAAAATATGTTGATGTTGGGATGAATGGATAATAGAAATTATTATAATATAATTCTTTTAAAAGAATATGTTTTCTCATATAGAATTGAGGAGGAAGAAATTTAGGAATATGGAGGCCGTAATGATGAAGTTCCAATATATTTTAAAAAAGACCTTGATCATAGGACATAAAATATGAAGATATTTTAGTTTCATGGAGATAAAATCTTACGGTTCATCTAAAAGATTATCATGAGGAAAATAATGTTTTGATGGGAAAAACTATAAGTCCAGGGGAGTTATTAATGACTCTTAAAAATTATTTATTATATATGTAATGGGAAAAAATTTGAGTAATTTATTGAATTGGAATAAATTAAATCTATAAATATCGAAAAAAGAAATAGGTTCTTTATCTCAAGTAGAAGAGTAAGAAATTTGTTTTGAGGAATTAAACAATTATGTGATTGATTATGTCAAATTCAACAAGGATATCGATGGAAATGTTGTGGAAATATGATGGATACTCAATGATATGAAATACATAAAACTATCATCCTAATTTTGGGATGTTGGAGTGTATAGGATACCAATGGTGTTAAAAAAGAATATATAGATCCAACAAATAATTAATATATGTACACAGTAGTTTAGCATTTCCAAATAGTTTAAAAATAGTGGGGGCTGATGCATGTGTACAAGCACATATTCTGTAGAGGATTATTGAATTTGGATATTCATATAAGATTCAATATGAAATAAGTGGAGTATCAAAGACACATAATAATTCATCATAAATATAATGTTATTATTTTAATAATATATGACAAACATAATATGTATTTTTCTTAGAAAAAAGAAATATCCATGAATAAAATCATTAAAAGTAGAGGAAAAATATTTATATGCAAATTTTTACATTAATATATAGTCATTTTAGGGTGATCTATTAGGAAACTATTCAATGAATTTATCATCAAAGGTATAAGTAAATGTTTTAAATGAGAACCTAAAAGTGAAATCATAAAAGATATCTTAATCATCATATGTAATGAAAAAAATCATATCCTAATATGATGAAGTTCATCCAATAGATATTGAATTGGAATGATCATTTTCACTAACAAAATATGGGAAGAAGGTGACACGTACTATGACTGAGTAATATGAGAAGGAAAATAAAGTTGAGATTTATTTAAGGGATATTGATATTCCTATAGTATTGATTCATGATAGCTATTCTGATTTCATTATGATAAGATAACTATATCCTTTCATGGGGAATGATTATGAAAAAATATATGTGCATTCTATCTTTTATTGAGGGATGTTTTATGATTAATATATCCTTTAAATCCAAAATAACATGTAAATATTTAATGAATAAATATTTTCTGATAGATTAAGGCCATTTTTAATGTTTATTAAGTGTTTGGAAATTATGTGTCTTAGGAAATAATTTCTATTTCATTAAGAATGAATTCATTTACAAATAATGAGATAGTATCATTGTAATGTAATTAAATCACTCAATAGAGAATCAATACCCCATTAGTGGATAATTTGTTTTTTTTTTCTATCCAAGAAAGAAGAGAAAATTTTGTGGGATATAAATCTTGTGCACATGAACTATAAGGTCATATATAACATGGTGTAGAATAATAAAGCTCTTTATATCCAAAAATATTTATGTGATCTCACATACACTTGTTATAGTTGTAAAATAGTAAATAAAATATAGAATATGTGTAAATAAAATGATAAAAAGATAAAAAAGCTTCTAAACTTGGTGTATATGTATATGTGTGATAAAATATCCCCCAAATCAATGGATAGGAAAAGGTTCTATGATTTATTTAATGAGGATGAAAACTAGATTACTTAAATAATTTTGGGTTCCCATAAATTTTAGGTGATTAAGTGTGTTATAAGTCATCGTAAATTAGAATTGATAATTATTTACATGAAAATACATAAATTATAGGTTGGTAATAAGATATAATTTCCCAACACTAAAGTCAAATAATATTTCCTGATTTAGAGGATAATGTACCACATTTCAGTAGGAAGGACATATAAAAACAACATTTAGAATAGAGGAACTGGACTATTAACAAAATTTCTCTGGTGATTCTCAGTGAAAATGAATTTTGAAATTTGTGTTGAAAATAATTTTGTGTTACTACTATCTATAATTAGAATTGGGATTTTTTGATTGTATCTGAAGGGGATAAACCAAATAAGATATGGTGTGTGAAGGAGAAGACAACTCTAAAATGGTTTCAAATTTTGATAGAACATGATTTGTTATAAATTTGTAGAAACATGTGTGATTTAAATCTCATGTGGATGGATGTATATTTATTTCAAACGTATCCAACAGAAATTAAGACCAATGATAAAATAGAAACATGTAATGTTTTTATTTTAAATATGTTATTATTGTTTTAAATGAGAGGAATCATCAAACCAATAAGTATATTTCTCTTTCATAAAGTGAATAAATTATATATGTGATAATAAATTTAGTATCATAGGGGATCACATGAGGATGAATGTGATTTAATAGACAATGTCAATGACGATGTAAAATAAATATAGTTTACTAGACATTGGTTAGATAATATATAGTGCTGGAATCAAAGCATAAAACATCATCTGTTAACAGTTATCGCACAATCAAACTAGAATAACAATTAATATATAACACATTTTATTTGTTTTTAATGTAGAGTTAATGATTTTTTGGAGTCTTATGATGATAAAAATTAGAATAATGAAATTAATAGAGATTTTGAACTAATTTATAAGAGTCAATCAATATAAATTATTCAAAATCCAAAAGAATTTTTTTATTAGAACTAATTTATATTAAATGGAAAATATATGAATAATTAAATGTTTTCTAATAATATAAAATTTTACTATTTTTCTAGGGATATACCCAAATTATGGTAATTTATGTGGATGAAGTTTTTTCCTTGGTACCATAGATAGAAAATATTTGAAATTTTATGTCTATTATAGCTCAGTATGTATTCAATGTGTTCTAAATAGTTAGCAAATGATAATTCCTTTATATATTCCTTGAGTAAGAAGTTTACATTAGGAAAATGGATTTTATTCTTATCAATGAATATGTGAGAACGATATATTAGTTAAATAATGACTTTTATGGGTTATAGTAAGCACCACAAGAATGATATAACAGGATTGATTAGCAATTGAGAATTTTAGGATTCTATTGAGGATCAGAAAATCCCAATATCTAAATAAAATGGATGGATGAATATATAATTTGGTTCTTTTTTATCAATAAGACATAATTTTTGGTGCATTATAAGAAGAAAAATGTGAGATATTTTAATATATCATGTGGTGAATATTTTATATATAATTAATATGTGTGTTGAAATTATTCTGTGGTTTATGGGTGTCCAAATATTGGTATAAAACATTTATTTCTATGATAATAATTAAAAAGTGGTTCTAAAGGGGTTTGTATTGGTGGATTTCAGGGTTATGAAGACACCAGTTGTAAGCCACATGATAATGTCAAAGGACGACAATGGAAAAAATTTCAATGTTATAAAATTTTGGTAATTCATTAAAATTATATTGTTTCTAATAATTAAAGGACTTGATGTTATTTTTTACATTTCAATCCACATGATAATAAAGGTGGTCCCTGGAAATCAACTCCCACTTTTTGAAAAGAAATCTATAATATATTAATGAAATGGCGGATTACATACCATTTTATCATGAAATATCCCAATAAGAGTTTGGGGATTTATATATATATATATTGGGATAGTTAAGCTAAGTATTTCAATTTGACATCAATAATTTTATCATGGAGAGTTTTTTATTTAAAATCTAATAAGGAATAAAAACTTCATTTCAATAACCAATGATGAAGATAAAAACTTTTTGATAACTCAGAAATACACTTAGTTTATTTGGCTGAAGAAATATCTTGAGGATGTTAGAATTTATGTGTGGTCTTTGATTTAAATCTTTTCTAACAATATGAGTGATATTAATCTTAAAAAAATCATTTTTATCATTTATGGAAAAAGAATGTCACGACCCGCCCTCGGGGTCCGTGCCGTGACTACCCCAAGCCCGCCTTCCATAGGCCAGGGGCTGGCGACTAGCACCAAGGCGTAAATCCCGGTAAAAAGGGAAGGCATTGCCTTTGAAAAGTAAACACACACCACAGAGTAAACGAGCGGAAAGTAAACACTAAGCAAGCAGAGTACAACTGAAAGTGCGGAAAAGTAAATGGGCCAGTATACAAACCCAAACTGAAAGTAAAGTACAACTCAAAAAGGGAAAAACAGCAACTGAAAAGTAAAAGCCGCTACTCTGAGCTGTCCACTGGAAATCCCACCTGAAGGGTGGGTACAGATAGCTCCTCTGCTCCACGGGTCCCGTCGTCCGCTCCGTGCACGTCCCGCCCAGTGGTCCACCTCCGGGTACCGTCCCGCTCTACAAGCCTCAGCTAAGGTCAACGCTGTCCGTCGTCTGCAACCAACACAACGTAGTGCGGGCAAAGCCCGTGCAGGGGTGAGTATAAGCTACTCAGTAGGGACCCCGAGACCCCTGAAGGTCTCTCAAATCCACAAAGGATAAACCACGAAGAAAAGTAACAAACACGAAGTAACAACCGACACTACTTAGGTATATGCCCATACATATACCTAAGTCATCAATTAAAAATACGCTCCAACCTCCGAGCCCAAGTACAACTCAGTCCACGCAGGAAAGTATACGTATTCCACATAGGAAAGCAAAACATAAACCACACAGGATTGCTCAACACAATCCACATAGGAAAGCAACAGGATTCAGCTCACACAGGTATACTTCTTCAAGGACGATAAAGATGATCACTGATCCATCTAAGTCGTCGGACCCACGAAGGATCGATAGGTAACTAACCCCCGCAGAAGACCCACACAGGATCGGGCTCACACAGAACCTGTAGGCGCTGGCTCACACAGAACCGCTGAGCGCAAGGACCCACACAGGATCGGGCCCACACAGGACCTGTAGCACTGATCCACGTAGGATCGCTGAGTGCTGTAGTCGTCGTCGTCGAATCCACACAGGATCTCTGTACTGTCGTCGTCGAATCCACACAGGATCTCTGTACTGTCGTCGTCGCAGTCACAGTAGCAGTCGTAGCAGTAGAACAGTCGCAGCCAGCACTAGGGTTCCCGCACATAGCATGCTCGTTCGGAGGGTCCGTTCCACGAGCCGAGAGGCTGATACATCAACTGTCACAAAGACCAAAGTTGATGTATCCAAAAGTTCCGTATCGTCAAAAGGAACTCAACGCAACAGACGGCGCGTCGATCGGACGCCCGGTCTGAGAGTTATTGGCATTTTCGTCTCTGGGGCCCGGTTGGTTTTTAAGGCTAAACCAACCCGACCGTACTCCACCTACGTCCAAACCTCGGGCGGAGTATGCCAAAAGATCCGTCTCACTAAGAGGAACTCTACGCGACTGACGGCACGTCAATCGGACGTCCGTAGCTCAAGATATGAGCGTTTCCGCTCCGAAGGCCCGGTTGGTTTCGTGAACGAACCAACCCGGCCGAACTCAAAGTAAACCGAAACCTTGAGTGCAATATACCGAAACGACCGTCTCGATCCAAGGATCGCGTTGCCGCAGACGGTTCGTCATTCGGAGGTCCGAGGCTCAAGTTATGAGCCAAAAACCAAAACTGGTTCGAAACGGGGGGTCCGGGTCCGGGCGGACCCGGCCCGACCCCCCCCCCTGGGCGGCGCGGTGGCCGGCGGCGGCGGCCGGCGGCGGCGGACGGCGGCGGCGGGCGGCGGAGGCGGCGGCAGCGGGCCGCGGTGGCGGAGGGCCGCGGCGAGGCTGCGCACGCGGGGGCTAAGCCCCGCGGTTCCTGGAAAAACGGCGCGGCATTTGCCGCGCCCTTGATTGAAAACCGCCCCCCACGTGGGGGCCGGTTTATTTAAGCGAACCAGGGGGCCGGCTGCCCCCCCCCCCCCCCTCCTTCAAGAACCGCCCCCCCCCCCCCTCTTTAAGAGGGGGGTTTTTAAGAGATGGCCGGGGAATTAAATTCCCCGGTTTTAAGACATCCGGCCGGCCAGCTGGCCGACCGGTTTTCTCAAACGGGACCGGAATTTCCGGTCCTCTTCTTCGGCTTCCGACGCCGGCGGCCCAGCCGCCGGTCTTCTCTTCCGCCGCGGCCCGGAACCGGCCGCGGTCTGTTCGTCCCGCCGCGGCCCGGAACCGGCCGCGGCGTTCGTCGTCCGGCGCGGTGCGACGGCACCGCGCCCCTCCGCCGCACTTTAATTTCTTTCAACGCGGCGCGACGGCGTCGCGTTCTTGATGTTTCTTCCATGGTGTGCGCGCGACGGCGTTGCGTAAAATAAATGCACGATCAACCGCGTGGTGCGACGGCACCACGCCACTTGCTTCCACCCGCAAGAACAAACAAGAACGTTGGAGGGGGTTCGGCCGTGTTCGTACGGTCCGGCCCCCTCACGTTAAATTAATAACGCAACTTTAAAATAAATCAAGCCTCACGTTAGTCTTGCTAAAAATCACGTTCAAGAATAAAATAAGGAAACCAAAAAGAATTTGACAACCCCTACCTCGGGTTTAAGATTCGAAGATTCGTCTACGTTCCGCGGAAGACGGCGTCGCGGAGGTCGGGCGTCGCGGTCGTCGTTCGTCAAATCCATTGACGAAGAGATATGCCCGAAGAGACACGTCGTTGGCGGATCTTCGTTTGCCGACGAAGAAGGTCCGAGGAGGAAGCGGCGTTCCCTCTTGTTGACTCCGAGGACGAAGAAAAGAGGCGTCGTTCTTCGTCGGAGTTTGAGCGTTCTTCGTTCTTCGTCAGAGCTCGAAGATGAAGAGGAAGCTCTCAAAATGACAAACAAAGAACTCAAAATAAAATAAGACTACATCTTATTTTATTAACACATAACACAAAAGAATTTCAAATGTTTGAAATTCAAAAAGGCTTAACTCCCATAATTAATTAAGTAACTTAAGCCATTAAAGAGGGGGGGTTAAGGGAATTTGAAAAGTCTAGGGGTTCGTGTGGGCCCCACCACACTTAATCCTCCCAAGGGAGGTTAAGTGGGTGTGGGTCCCACTTCCAACCTCCTTTGATAGGTTTTACCAAGTTAAAAATAAAATTGTTCTACACAATTTTATTTAACTCAAACTAATAACCCCTAAAACTAACTTTCAACCCGCAACAAACGCAACTCCCGAAAAGGTCTCTTTAAGCGAAAATCGGCGCTGCGAGTTCATCGGTGCCCTCGGATTTCAATTCCGAGCACCGGATCAAAAGTTAGGAATTCCCGCTCGTTCGTTCACTGAACGTACCCGAGCCAAACTTCGGAAATTAATTCCGGGCACTCCGGGCCTCGGAATCAGGTGCCGTCTGAAACCGCGCTCTTGTAAAATTCTAAAGAAAATTAAGAAAAAATTTCCCTTGAATTTTACGGGTCTTTACATTACTCCCACCTCACGGCTTTAAGTCCCCGTAAAGATACAACAAAAACTAGGAAAACAAATGAGGGTACTGAGCACGCATCTGAGCCTCCCGCTCCCATGTGCTCTCCTGGAGATTCCCGTGCTGCCATCTGATGCGCACAAGAGGAATCGATCGCCCACGCAGGACCCGCTCCTGTCGATCCTCTATCTCCACCGGGACCTCCGTAAAAGTCGCCCCATCGTCAACGTCAAGCTCCCCATGGTCAATGATGTGCGTCGGGTCGTGCACGTATCTCCTCAGCTGGGATACGTGGAAGACGTCGTGCACCCGGTGCAACTGAGGTGGTAGAGCCAGGCGATAAGCCACCTCGCCAATCCTGCTGAGAATCTGGAAGGCTCCGATGAAGCGCGGAGATAACTTGCCGCCTCGGCCAAATCTCCGAATACCACGTCGAGATGAGACTCGCAAGAAGACGTGGTCGCCATCCTCGAACTCCAGTGGTCTCCGCCTCCTGTCAGCGTATGACTTCTGCCGGCTCTGAGCTGTCCTCATCCGCTCCTGGATGATCTGAACCTTCTCTGTCGTGGCCTGGACCATCTCCGGTCCCACCAGTGCTGACTCCCCAGGGTCTGTCCAGCACAAAGGAGATCTACATGGTCGGCCGTACAACGCCTCGTACGGTGCCATCCCGATGGTGGAGTGGTAGCTGTTGTTGTACGCGAACTCCACCAAAGGTAGGTGGTCCTCCCAGCTACGACCAAAGTCAAGGACACATGCGCGGAGCATGTCCTCGAGAGTCTGAATGGTCCTCTCCGTCTGACCATCTGTCTGAGGGTGAAAAGCTGTGCTAAGACGTAGCTGCGTACCGAACGCCTCCTGTAACCCCTTCCAAAGCCGGGAAGTAAAGTGGGCATCTCGATCGGAAACGATAGATGATGGCACGCCGTGGAGCCGCACAATCTCCTGAACGTAGAGACGTCCAAAGCTCTCCACTGAGCCCTGCTCTCTGATGGGTAAGAAGTGTGCCGACTTGGTGAGTCGGTCAACAATCACCCATATGTAGTCGTGACCTCTGGAAGTGCGTGGAAGTCCAGTCACGAAGTCCATAGATATGCCGTCCCACTTCCACTCCGGAACCTCCAAGGTCTGTACCAAGCCTGCTGGTACCTGATGCTCTGCCTTCACCTGCTGACAGGTAAGGCATCGAGAAACGAACTCTGCTACAGCTTTCTTCATGCCCGGCCACCAGTGCTGTCGTCTGAGATCCTGGTACATCTTCGCCACTCCAGGATGTACCGCCAAAGGAGAAGTGTGAAACTCCCTCAGCACTTCCTCTCGCAAAGCGACTGGTACCATGGTACGTCCTCTGAAAAGGATGTCGTGCTCTGCTCCAAGGGAGAAACTATCAGGTGCTTGTCCCGAGGATATCTGTGCACGCCGTGTCTCACAGTCAGCGTCCCCGTGCTGTGCCTCCCTGACTCGCTGCAGTAGTAGAGGAGTGACTGTGAGAGACTGAAGAAAGGCTGCTCCATCTCTATCCATGAAGGATATCTGCAAAGAGGCTAGCTGCTCCGTCGCCTCCTCGAGTAGCTGAATGCCCGTCCTCCTGCTGAGGGCATCGGCTACTACGTTCCCCTTCCCAGGGGTATAGACTATCTCAAAGTCATAGTCCTGGAGGAACTCGAGCCATCTCCGCTGTCTCAGGTTCAGGTCCTTCTGAGAGAAGATATACCTGAGACTCTGATGATCGGAAAAGACTGTAAAGCGCTCGCCCATCAGATAGTGTCGCCATGTCTTCAGAGCGAAGACCACTGCTGCTAACTCCAGGTCATGGGTAGCGTAGTTCTGCTCATGCGGCCTCAACTGACGTGATCCATAGGCGATCACGGTCCGCTCCTGCATCAGAACACATCCGAGTCCGGTCCCTGATGCATCGTAGTAGACTACGTACCCTACTCCCTCCTCAGACAACCTCAAGATAGGTGCGCTAGTCAATCTCTGTCTCAGCTCCTGGAAGCTCTGCTGACAACTGTCTGACCACACGAAGAGTTTCCCTTTCTTCGTCAAAGCTGTGAGTGATGCCGCAACTCTGGAGAAGTTCGGCACAAATCTCCGATAGTATCCAGCTAGTCCCAAGAAACTCCGAACCTCAGTCACGCTCCTGGGTGGCTCCCATGCTAACACAGCCTCAATCTTCGCGGGATCCACTGCAACTCCCGCCTCAGAGATAACGTGTCCCAAAAAGTGGACCTCACGTATCCAGAACTGGCACTTCGAGAGCTTACCATAAAGCTGGTGCTCTCGGAGTGTGTCAAGGACAACTCGCAAGTGATAGGCGTGCTCCTCCTCTGTCGTAGAGTAAATCAGAATGTCGTCGATGAAGACCACGACAAACCGATCGAGGTATGGCTGAAAGATCCTGTTCATGAGAGCCATGAACACTACTGGAGCATTGGTTACACCGAAAGGCATAACCAAGAACTCATAGTGGCCATACCGACATCTGAAGGCCGTCTTCTGCACATCCTCGTCTCTGACTCTGAGCTGATGATAGCCTGACCTGAGGTCTATCTTCGAGAACCACCGTGCTCCCTTTAGCTGATCAAAGAGGTCATCAATCCTCGGTAGCGGATACGTGTTCCTCACTGTCACCTGGTTCAGGCGACGATAGTCAACACAAAGTCGCAAGCTCCCGTCCGCCTTCTTGGCGAACAATATCGGGGAAGCCCAGGGTGAAACACTAGGTCGGATGAACCCTTTGACCTGCAAGTCCTCCAACTGTACCCGTAGCTCTCGAAGCTCGGCGGGGGCCATCCGATATGCTGGAGTGGATATCGGGGTTGTCCCGGGGTACAAGTCAATATAAAAGTCTACCTCTCTGCGAGGAGGTAGCCCTGGAACGTCGTCGGGAAAAACGTCCGCAAACAGATCCACCACTGCAGGAAAACCAGGACTCCGCACGTCAACTGCTCCAAGGATGAGGCTAGCCAACTGATGAGTAATGGGCTGTCCTCTCCTCCGCGGAAGTCCATCCTGTGCTGCTAAGGATCCCTTCTCGCCGGTGAAGGTGAACCTGCTCCCATCGGTGCGTACACATCGCACCTTGCGCCTAAAACAGTCAATCTGTGCATGGACCGTAGACAGCCAATCCATGCCCAAGATGACGTCGTAAGGCCTCGACGCTGCTACAAGAAGATCCCAGCCGAAGCTCTCACCTCCTAGAGTAAGCTCACACTGCCGGCACCAGTGTGTAATCGTCGAGTCTGCTCCCGTAGGAGTCTCTAGCCGTAAGGATCGAGCCAACGGCTCTGTCGGAATCTCCGAGCTCCGAACAAGGGCAGCGGCTATGAAAGAGTGACTCGCTCCTGTGTCTATAAGAACTGCAGCAAGGGTGGAATAGACACAGATAGTACCTCGAATCATCTCGGGTGCGCCGTGGTCGTAGGCCTCTGCTGCCTGGAGCTGTGCCTGTCGCTGCCCGCCAGCTCCCTGTGGTCGGGGTGGACCTCCTGGTGGTGGTGGTGGTAGAGCCTCAAAGCGTCGGCCACCACCAGATGCTCGTCCAGCTCCTCTGCCTCGTCCGCCTCCTCCCTGAGGACCGCCACGGTCGACCCTCTGCCTCTGCCTCGGTGGTCCATCAACTGACTGCTGCTCCTCGGCACGACGGGTCGGGCAGTCGCGAGCCATGTGGCCCTGCCCGCCGCACGAGTAGCACTGTCTGCCTCTCGGAAGACTGGCTCCGCGCTGTGTGCCCCGCACTGCTGAGCCAGTGCCCTGAGGTCGTCGGCCCGAAGGTCTGGTCTGTCTGGACCCCTGAGTCATCCGTCGACTGCCTGCTGCAGATGACTCTGCCACGTGCCGCCCTGCGGTGGGTCTCTGTGCTGGTGTAGACTCAGCAAGGAAGCTCTCGATGAGAAGGGCTCGCTCCAGTACTCCTGTCTGAGTCGGTATGCTGAGGGAGATCAGCGATGCCCTGATCTCGTGTCTCAAACCCTGCTCGAAGGTCCGGGCCCGGAAGAATGGGTCCCGTACCATGTCGGTCGAGTAGCGCGAGAGATCGGTAAATCTCGCCGAGTACTGAGCGACCGTCATGCTGCCCTGCCGCAGCTGTAGAAGCTCCTGGATACGCACCGCACGAAGGGTGGCTGGGACGAACTCCAAGCGGAAGAGGCTCTCAAAGTCCGTCCAAAGAAGAGATGCCTCAT
This sequence comes from Viscum album, assembly GCA_963277665.1. Taxonomy (NCBI): domain Eukaryota; kingdom Viridiplantae; phylum Streptophyta; class Magnoliopsida; order Santalales; family Viscaceae; genus Viscum; species Viscum album. Next base: position 676,657,481 of record OY728128.1, on the reverse strand, counting down.
CGTGCACCTGGAGCATCAAGCTCCACCATCGTCCTGCTGCTGCGTGTAGTAGGCTCGCAGCGAGGATCACCATGAGGTCTGCTGGTGTCCTCACTAGCCTAAACACTTGAACTACTGCCTCCAGCCAGTCCTCTGCTGCCTGGGGATCCGTCTCCCCGCGAAACCTGGGCGGTCACTGGCGCTGAAACTCATGCAGTGCGCTGAGGCGACGTGCATCGTCAGCGGCTGCTGCTGGAAGCATCGGGGGCTCGGCGGGTAAAGCTACCGCCGGTGCCACTACTGGAAAAGGGCCCTGCACCGAGGCCTCGTCGCTCGGTGGGCTGTCGTCTCGCTCGACTCTCGGAACCCTAGCTGGCTGCCGTCGTGGGGCCATCCTGAAAAGGAAACAGGTGCGCCACGGTTAGAACAGTATACCTGGTGAGCTGATATAAGTAATCACAAAGAAAACTTTGAAACACACACGCAATTAATGTTTTCGTGCATTAAGTCGGAAATCAGAAGTCAGGGTCCTGGTGTATGGATACGTCGGCCGCCGCACCAACACTGGACTCCCTGGACTGATAACCACACTCAACACACTAAAAATTATTGCTTCACATAGAAAAGATCAGAGTTCGCGGTAGAACCGAACTCCTCTGATACCAATTTGTCACGACCCGCCCTCGGGGTCCGTGCCGTGACTACCCCAAGCCCGCCTTCCATAGGCCAGGGGCTGGCGACTAGCACCAAGGCGTAAATCCCGGTAAAAAGGGAAGGCATTGCCTTTGAAAAGTAAACACACACCACAGAGTAAACAAGCGGAAAGTAAACACTAAGCAAGCAGAGTACAACTGAAAGTGCGGAAAAGTAAATGGGCCAGTATACAAACCCAAACTGAAAGTAAAGTACAACTCAAAAAGGGAAAAACAGCAACTGAAAAGTAAAAGCCGCTACTCCGAGCTGTCCACTGGAAATCCCACCAGAATGGTGGGTACATATAGCTCCTCTGCTCCACGGGTCCCGTCGTCCGCTCCGTGCACGTCCCGCCCAGTGGTCCACCTCCGGGTACCGTCCCGCTCTACACGCCTCAGCTAAGGTCAACGCTGTCCGTCGTCTGCAACCAACACAACGTAGTGCGGGCAAAGCCCGTGCAGGGGTGAGTATAAGCTACTCAGTAGGGACCCCGAGACCCCTGAAGGTCTCTCAAATCCACAAAGGATAAACCACGAAGAAAAGTAACAAACACGAAGTAACAACCGACACTACTTAGGTATATGCCCATACATATACCTAAGTCATCAATTAAAAATACGTTCCAACCTCCGAGCCCAAGTACAACTCAGTCCACGCAGGAAAGTATACGTATTCCACATAGGAAAGCAAAACATAAACCACACAGGATTGCTCAACACAATCCACATAGGAAAGCAACAGGATTCAGCTCACACAGGTATACTTCTTCAAGGACGATAAAGATGATCACTGATCCATCTAAGTCGTCGGACCCACGAAGGATCGATAGGTAACTAACCCCCGCAGAAGACCCACACAGGATCGGGCTCACACAGAACCTGTAGGCGCTGGCTCACACAGAACCGCTGAGCGCAAGGACCCACACAGGATCGGGCCCACACAGGACCTGTAGCACTGATCCACGTAGGATCGCTGAGTGCTGTAGTCGTCGTCGTCAAATCCACACAGGATCTCTGTACTGTCGTCGTCGAATCCACACAGGATCTCTGTACTGTCGTCGTCGCAGTCACAGTAGCAGTCGTAGCAGTAGAACAGTCGCAGCCAGCACTAGGGTTCCCGCACATAGCATGCTCGTTCGGAGGGTCCGTTCCACGAGCCGAGAGGCTGATACATCAACTGTCACAAAGACCAGAGTTGATGTATCCAAAAGTTCCGTATCGTCAAAAGGAACTCAACGCAACAGACGGCGCGTCGATCGGACGCCCGGTCTAAGAGTTATTGGCATTTTCGTCTCCGGGGCCCGGTTGGTTTTTAAGGCTAAACCAACCCGACCGTACTCCACCTGCGTCCAAACCTCGGGCGGAGTATTCCAAAAGATCCGTCTCACTAAGAGGAACTCTACGCGACTGACGGCACGTCAATCGGACGTCCGTAGCTCAAGATATGAGCGTTTCCGCTCCGAAGGCCCGGTTGGTTTCGTGAACGAACCAACCCGGCCGAAATCAAAGTAAACCGAAACCTTGAGTGCGATATACCGAAACGACCGTCTCGATCCAAGGATCGCGTTGCCGTAGACGGTTCGTCATTCGGAGGTCCGAGGCTCAAGTTATGAGCCAAAAACCAAAACTGGTTCGAAACAGGGGGTCCGGGTCTGGGCCGACCCGGCCCGACCCCCCCCCCCCCCCCCCTGGGCGGCGCGGTGGCCGGCGGCGGCGGCGGCGGGCCGCGGCGGCGGCGGGCCGCGGCGGCGGCGGGCCGCGGCGGCGGCGGGCCGCGGCGAGGCGGCGCCCGCGGGGGCTAAGCCTCACGATTCCTGGAAAAACGGCGCGGCATTTGCCGCGCCCTTGATTGAAAACCGCCCCCCACGTGGGGGCCGGTTTATTTAAGCGAACCAGGGGGGCCGGCTGCCCCCCCCCCCCCCTCCTTCAAGAACCGCCCCCCCTCTTTAAGAGGGGGGTTTTTAAGAGATGGCCGGGGAATTAAATTCCCCGGTTTTAAGACATCCGGCCGGCCAGCTGGCCGACCGGTTTTCTCAAACGGGACCGGAATTTCCGGTCCCCTTCTTCGGCTTCTGACGCCGGCGGCCCAGCCGCCGGTCTTCTCTTCCGCCGCGGCCCGGAACCGGCCGCGGTCTCTTCGTCCCGCCGCGGCCCGGAACCGGCCGCGGCGTTCGTCGTCCGGCGCGGTGCGACGGCACCGCGCCCCTCCGCCGCACTTTAATTTCTTTCAACGCGGCGCGACGGCGTCGCGTTCTTGATGTTTCTTCCATGGTGTGCACGCGACGGCGTTGCGTAAAATAAATTCACGATCAACCGCGTGGTGCGACGGCACCACGCCACTTGCTTCCACCCGCAAGAACAAACAAGAACGTTGGAGGGGGTTCGGCCGTGTTCGTACGGTCTGGCCCCCTCACGTTAAATTAATAACGCAACTTTAAAATAAATCAAGCCTCACATTAGTCTTGCTAAAAATCACGTTCAAGAATAAAATAAGGAAACCAAAAAGAATTTGACAACCCCTACCTCGGGTTTAAGATTCGAAGATTCGTCTACGTTCCGCGGAAGACGGCGTCGCGGAGGTCGGGCGTCGCGGTCGTCGTTCGTCAAATCCGTTGACGAAGAGATATGCCCGAAGAGACACGTCGTTGGCGGATCTTCGTTTGCCGACGAAGAAGGTCCGAGGAGGAAGCGGCGTTCCCTCTTGTTGACTCCGAGGACGAAGAAAAGAGGCGTCGTTCTTCGTCGGAGTTTGAGCGTTCTTCGTTCTTCGTCAGAGCTCGAAGATGAAGAGGAAGCTCTCAAAATGACAAACAAAGAACTCAAAATAAAATAAGACTACATCTTATTTTATTAACACATAACACAAAAGAATTTCAAATGTTTGAAATTCAAAAAGGCTTAACTCCCATAATTAATTAAGTAACTTAAGCCATTAAAGAGGGGGGGGGGGGGGGGGGGGGTTAAGGGAATTTGAAAAGTCTAGGGGTTCGTGTGGGCCCCACCACACTTAATCCTCCCAAGGGAGGTTAAGTGGGTGTGGGTCCCACTTCCAACCTCCTTTGATAGGTTTTACCAAGTTAAAAATAAAATTTTTCTACACAATTTTATTTAACTCAAACTAATAACCCCTAAAACTAACTTTCAACCCGCAACAAACGCAACTCTCGAAAAGGTCTCTTTAAGCGAAAATCGGCGCTGCGAGTTCATCGGTGCCCTCAGATTTCAATTCCGAGCACCGGATCAAAAGTTAGGAATTCCCGCTCGTTCGTTCACTGAACGTACCCGAGCCAAACTTCGGAAATTAATTCCGGGCACTCCGGGCCTCGGAATCAGGTGCCGTCTGAAACCGCGCTCTTGTAAAATTCTAAAGAAAATTAAGAAAAAATTTCCCTTGAATTTTACGGGTCTTTACAAAGAACATAAATATAATGTATCACTTCATCATGGAGAAGGTTTGAAAAAGGAGAGTTTAGATGGATTATGGCTCAAAAATAAATTCAATCATCATAATGAAGGAACTATAAATGACTATTTTTTCATTGGTTTATTGTTCGGTTCCAACTATATCCATGAAACATGTTTTTTATAGAAGGGACACCCACTCATCTATAATTTAATATTTTAAGACAGTTTTTTGTAGTTTTAGATGTAATTGTTTTTATTATTAACCCTATCTAGTGAAATTTTATATAATAAATCATTGGATTTATATAATAATGTGGATAAGTTATCTATGATTTGGAGAAATTGTCTTTAATAGAATTTTCATTCCTTATTTAAGGTGGAGTTTTCCTATGATGAAAGTTTTTTAAGGGAGATAGTGTTTTTATGTATTTTTAGGGGGAGATGATTGGCTGAAAATTGATTAAGAACTTTTGATAAGGATTTTATCATGAGTATTTTTAATTTAACACTTATTTATCAAAATTATCATGACTCATGCGGGATTCGAGTAGATGATTTTGATTTTATTGATATTGTTTTTGTAACACCACAGGTAAATAAAGAATATGACATCTTTATATTTATCCATATTTGTGAATCAAATATTAATATTCCTTTAAAGGGGATGCTATGCTCGATGGCATACCCAATATGCAACAACGAGTTTCTTAGGAATCTTACGTTGCACTCTAATAGTAAAATAATATTATTTTAAATGGAAGTTAACGCCTAGCTGTTGTAATGGCGGGAATGAATAGGACTAAATAAAAAATTATTATATATGTTTTTCAAATATTTTTACTTTTTACATTAAATGTTAGAGGATTAAAAATGCGAATGAATCCAATTTTAAACGTAAACATTCTAATATTCTTTAAAAGTTCGATTAACCGCCTTTTGATGTAGAACCTCTTTTAAATCCACTTTTTGACAAATTTATGTGTTATATTTGACAAAATAATATTTTTCTTTAGAATCAGGACATCAAAATTTACTTTGTGTAAATTTTTGGTATTTTTCCGAAAAAGTTCAATTTTTAATGAATAGTGAAAAATGTTATATTTTAATTCAAAACCACTTTTTAATTTAATTTATTTATATGATTAGACTATCTTTTGAATTGGTTTTAAAGTGAAACTAGAATATATTTTTACCATTTAATCCAATAGTGGTCGTTGGAATTAATTTCACTTTGAAATCAGACATAAACTACTGTCAATCTTTTGATACTTTTTGTTTCATAAAAACACGCTATTTGTTTTGACAACGGGAATTAATTATTAAATTAATTAATGAAACTTATATGTTTTGAATTTTGTAAAATTGACATCATTTTTGAATTTGGAATATCAAATATAGCTTAGGGTGAATTTTTGGTAATTTTCTGAAAAACATCAATTTTTGATGAATAGTGAAACCACTAAGTGGTACTTATAAAAACTGATTTTCCGTTTAAATGAAATTTTGCCACTTTTGTGTTTTGAATTTCAAAAATCCGACATAAATGGTTGTCATTAAGAAGTAAAATGTGGTTCAATGGGATTAAAATAATTTTTTTGGTGAATAGTAACTTATTAAGTTTTTAATCGCGATTAGAGGTAATTAGTGTAGTTTAAGGTAAAAATAATGTTTTAATAAAATCAAATGACCTAGACACATGTATTTCCCTCATTGGATGTGTCATGGCCGACCAAGACAATCCATTGGTCAACTTGGCGACCCCATGGAGCCACTTTGGTTGGAAAATGACATAAATACCTTTTTATTTAATGATAAAGTAAAGATGACACAAACAAAAGATGTTTTACTAAAACAAGTTTTACATGGGGTTATACAAGTCATAATTTTGACTATAAATTGTCATTGGAAAGATAAATAGATTTCCTACATCATAGTAGTTTTTTTTATAATTTTTAGACATTAAATAAATTAAATTATTTATGACATCATGATGATGAAGCAATGACCTCATTATTTAACGATTTAAATAATATGGAATGATAATGTAATATCTAATACCTACACATGCCCAAAACCTATTGGATGGGTGGATTTAGAACCCTTATAACCTTATCCACCAATTATATCAATGTGGTACCTTTTAAATCCGAAACTCATTTTCAAATAAAGTAACATTTGCTTACTTTCCAAGAGTGCCCCTCCTCTCCTCTTATAAAAGGCCCCCACCTCTACCTCCATACCCACACCTCTCAAGCCTTTGTATCGGCCAAACTCTGCCCATTTAATCTATAAAAATCCCTCTATAACTCCTTGAAGCCTCACTTTGGTCAGAATCCTTTCCAAGGAAGCCTTTGAGCTCAAATCAAAGGAAGTTACCCGATTTAAAGGTAATGTCTTCACTTGTGTTCTTTTGATTTATTATGCTTCTCCAACCCCCTAAACTCTTTTTATTCATTTATTTTGTAACAAATAAAGTATATTAAATATAATAGTATGTTTTTATAAGAAGGATTCGAGATACACTTACACACAACTACATCTAATGGTTAAAGAACATACTGTTTCTGTGGATGGCGAATTTCTGCCTCCCGAAATGATGATTGTTCAACATTATTCTAAAACCTTCAAAGGTGTAAATTAAGATGAAACTATATTTATATATGACATCTAATATGTTTATTTTTTTTACTTAAGCTTATGTATTTTTCAATTATGGCATACCTTTATGGTTTCCATTATGGGTAAATGCGATATCTTCATTTAAGGAAGTGCGGACTACCGCCCCCTCAAACTGACTTGATTCGTTAATACCATATGTGGTACGTATAAATGATATATTTAATGATATTATATATGATACCATACTGGAATTAAAATACTATTATGTATCATTATGTTTTAATTCCATTAAATATGAAATAGAAATGGGAGTAGCGTTCATGCGTACGTACGGCTTACCGTCTCCATGAACGGTGCATTTCATTTCTTAACTCTAAATGTTATGTAATATCATACATGCATGAATATACTAGATATATATTATATATATGATATAAAAATCATGAATAAGATTATGGATATAATGAACCCTTGACCACACGAACAACATGTAATTGTAAGAAGTCCACTTTCGACTTAAGAACCAAGTTTCGACAAAACAAACATTATTAACTTAAATGATTACATAATGTCTATGACATGGTAATAAGTGATATAAAAGGAATAATGAACTTGAAAAAGGTTCTTAAGGAATTATAAATTAACTCAAGTTTATTATTCAGGAGATTAAAGAACGATCGAGTCAATTCGGACCCGAGGTAAGGGATCATACCCCTCTCTTTCTTTTTAAGTACACTCTTTTATGTCATTCCTTTTAAGCTCTTATTTCTTATGATTGGGATGTTTTTTTATATTAATACTACTGTAATTTTTATGTTCATATGGTGAGATAACCTATTTTCTCTCATCAATCCATTTTGGGAGTTTTGAGTGGCGCCGTTAGGCTGTCGATTTTTCATGGGGGATCCAACCTCTCTCTTTCTTTTAAAGTACTATCTTTTATGTCATTTTTTTAAGCTCATATTTCTTATGTTTGGGGATGTTCTTTTATATTCCACATACTGTAATTTTATAGTCATATTATGAGAGACCCTATTTGATCTCATAAATCCATTTTTGGAAGATTTAAGTGTCGCTGTTAGGTTGCCGAGTTTTCGTAAGGGATTTTTCATCTCACTTTTATTCCCGTGACATTTATGCTATGTTTGCCACTATTTCCTTTGAGTGGTGTATGTACTGCCTATTATTATACACTTTGTGTAGTATAATATCATTCATGGGTATTTACATCGTCATTGTATGACCCTTCTTTCATGGGGTGTACGTTTCTAAAGTTACCCAACTCGGTAAGGGGACCTTTCACCCTCCTCTTTTTAAAAGTCTTCTTTTGTTATGTCTTTTAATTTACATCTTATTATGTTGGGATATGTTCTTCTATATCCTTATTTCTGTAAATTTTATGTCCAAGTGATGAGATCCCCTTTATCTCTCTCATCAACCCTTTTTTAAAAATTTTATGTGACGCCGTTAGGCTGTCAAATTTTACCAAGGGAACTTCTTAACCCAATTTCGATTTCTTTGGGTTCAACATGTAGTTATTGAATATGTCATCCTTTGAATATGTGTGAATGAAAATTTATTATTTTACACTTAATATCCACTTATATTGGGTGTATTTATATTTGTCACACATAATTATGAGATTGAATTATCCTTAATTTATGGATACCTTCTTTATAATGGATTTCATCTCATTTTACAATTCTTTTGAGACTTCATTGTTGTTATGAACCAATTCAATCTTATATGGTGTGTATACTGTCCTTTGACATATTATATCATGAATCCCTTTATTCTAATGATATTATAATGTTCGGATTAAATGTTATTCCACAATTATTTGTATTCAAGAGTCTCTCATTTTGTTAAAAACTCTTTAACAAAAATATCATCATAAATGTTTTAAAGATTTATTATTTTAAATCATTATATTTAATGTCCTTGTTTTCAAAATGGTTTTCAGTATTTATTTATATGTACATTAATGTTTTAAAATTATAATTCCATTAAATGATTCAATGTGGTATGTGACACTTTGATTCAAAAATCTATTTTAAATGGTTTTTGAAAATGGATTGATTAATTCAATATCTGGGAATTACTTATTGTGATTGAAAATGAAATGTTGTTATTGAAATGTTTATATTTTCAATATTTTATGTGTAATAATGGTACTTGGACATTATGACGGGTGGTGCCGTGAATACCAGGATGGGTGGTTACGTTATAACCTCCAATGCATTGGGTATGGAAGTAGGCCGTATGGCTATTCCATTATGTATGTATGGAATTTGGCCGAATGGCTATTCCATTAAGTGATATGTGTGGAAGTAGACCTTATGGTTTTTCCACTTAAGTTTGTTTGTGTACCAAGTTAACTTTATATGTTATGTGATCTTTATATGGGTTTTATGGTAATATTTTGGTTACAGAAGGGTAAGTAATGAACTTTTATTCAGTGAAGTGTTTTTACTACTTCGAAATGGTGAAAAGTATTACTTTGATAATGTATACTTGGTTTACTTGTTGTTTTGAAAAACTAACAGTTTCCATTATTTGTGTATCCCTTACTGAGATTTTTATGCTCATCCCAAGTTTTTGAAATGTTTTTCACAGGACTTAATGTGGAATAGGGTCAAGGATGCGATCAAGGGAAAGTCATGCTACCTAAAACATGGAACTAGACATGTTTCTTTTTAAGAGTTTTTATTTTATGAAAACTTAGTAGAAGTTTCTACATTGTAATCTTTTGAGATGTAATAGTTATGTCCTAATTCTTTAAAACTCCTAACCTGAAAAGATCCTCAATGTGAATTATTCATTTAATTAAATATTATGTAAGGATTAAGGTCAGGGCCTTATAGTTGGTATCAAAGGTCGGTTTAGATAAAATTAGAGGTTAGGGTATTCTTTAAGCATAAGTGACATTACCATATTGGCTAGGATTTTATAAAGTGTCATATTTTCAGATAAAGTGAATGAGTAAGTATGTCTTAGTGTATATCTCACTCATTAGTACATGATGGTTATGTTGATATACTCACACTGACCTTTCTATTTTTAGTGAATGGATGGATCTAGCAGGCACCAAAGAGACAACAGGTTTGAAGGAAACTGTAGTGGTTCTCTGTTTATGATACTAGATAAAATGGGGGATTCAATGAGGAAACTCATGGTTTTTCTAAACCAACTATCAAGGAGTCATGATCAACCACTTGAACCTTGGTATGTTCTATAATGCATCTTGTACGAGATGACCAATCTATGTGGAAGTTCAGGTAATAATTATAAAGGTAACCATTAGAGTTTATATGATCCTTACTTTTGAGGTAATTATGGGTTACTAAATGTTATGATGGAAGTGAAAGGCATGAGATAAAATTGAGGTTAAATTATGTTATGGTTATTTTTTTGATGATTTTATCTCTTTTTGGGGAATGATTTGAGAATTATATAGTTTTGGAAAATGGAAAACACGTAGACTGTGTGACAACCCTTCGCGTCAGACAAAGCTGCGAGAATCGAACCCACAACCAAAGTGCAACTGGTATTTATCGCCTACCACTGGACTACGCGAAGTCCCTGGTTAGTTTGACTGATTCTTTTTAGTTAGATGATTTTATGAATTAAGAGTAGGATGATTTTGGGTTATCTATGGATATTTATTAACCTATCATGGAGGATATGTGATTAGGTTAATTACTTTTCAATATGAGACATTAAGAGCAACTGATGTTGTTTGGAGATAAATATTACGATTTAACTTGGAAGAATATGTGACTAAATCCCTCAAATATTTGGGTTTCAATCTTAGTTTGTTTTACTTTGATGAATTTTATGGAAAAATTGATTATCGAATGGTCCTCGTTGATTTTTGGGTTTTGTTGGACAAATTTTGGATATTAAGAATAGATTTTCTTTTTATAAGGGGTTATCCTTTTCTGGATTATCTGATCTTGTACTAGACTTTTTGGTTTTGGTTTTGGTCTAAATAAATGGGAAGTATATAGTTCTCTTTTGTGGATTAGGTGATTCTCTAGAAGTTGATTATAGTACTCTTAATGTGAACAAGTCTTCCTAAATACTCCTCTTTTTGAGAAAATATGAGTGTGTGTAAGGAATATAATAAAAGTTAAAGGTCAACATGATAAGTGATTATGTTTCCTTATGAATAAATTCCTCAATAAAAAGTAACTTAAAACAAAAATGTTGTCTATTAACTTTTCCTACTGGGGAATCGAATACCTTTTAACCCATCACAAGTTTGTGATTTTCTTGTGGTTAACTTTCTCCTAAACATGTTTTCTATCACTCTCCATCAGAACATGACCCTTTTTTTCCTCCATGTCCATATTTTCGTACTTGGAATCCTAGTATGGGTTAACTTGGGTGACCTTTGTACTTATCTTTCTTTATTTTAAAGTGATTGTTTTACCGACTCTTGTTCTGATGTGGGACTTTCAAGGATGTTTCCGAGCCCAATTTTAAAATTGCGAGGACGCAATTCCCAAAAGTGGGGAAGGATGTAACAACCCAGGTAAATAAAGAATATGACATCTTTATATTTATCCATATTTGTGAATCAAATATTAATATTACTTTAAAGGGGATTCTATGCTCAATGGCGTACCCAATATGCAACAACGAGTTTCTTAGGAATCTTACGTTTCACTCTAATAGTAAAATAATATTATTTTAAATGGTAGTTAACGCCTAGCCGTTGTAATGGTGGGAATGAACAGAACTAACTACAAAATTATTATATAAGTTTTTCAAATATTTTTACTTTTTACAATGAATGTTAGAGCATTAAAAATGCGAATGAATCCAATTTGAATCGTAAACATTCTAATGTTCTTTAAAAGGTCGATTAACCGCCTTTTGATGGAGAACCTCTTTTAAATCCAATTTTTGACAATTTTATGTGTTATATTTGACAAAATAATATTCTTCTTTAAAATCGGGACATCAAAATTTACTTTGTGTAAATTTTTGGTATTTTTCCGAAAAAGTTCAATTTTTAATGAATAGTGAAAAATGTTATATTTTAATTCAAAACCTATTTTTAATCTAATTTATTTATATGATTAGATTATCTTTTGAATTGGTTTTAAAGTGAAACTAGAATATATTTTTACCATTTAATCCAATAGTGGTCGTTGGAATTAATTTCACTTTGAAATCGGACTTAAACTAGTGTCAATCTTTTGATACTTTTTATTTCATAAAAACACGCTATTTGTTTTGACAGCGGGAATTAATTATTAAATTAATTAATGCAACTTATATGTTTTGAGTTTCTTAAAATGGAAATCATTTTTGAATTTGGAATATCAAATATAGCTTAGGGTTAATTTTTGGTAATTTTCTGAAAAACATCAATTTTTGATGAATAGTGAAACCACTAAGTTGTATTTATAAAAACTGATTTTCCGTTTAAATGAAATTTTGCCACTTTTGTGTTTTGAATTTCAAAAATCCAACATACATGGTTGTCATTAAGAATTAAAATGTGGTTCAATGGGATTAAAATAATTTTTTGGTGAATACTAACTTATTAAGGTTTTAATCGCGATTAGAGGTAATTAGTGTAGTTTAAGGTAAGAATAATGTTTTAATAAACTTAAATGACCTAGAAAAATGTCCTACCCTCATTTTATGTGTCATGGCCGACCAATACAATAAATGGGTCAACTTGGGGACCCCATGGAGCCACTTTGGGTGGAAAATTACATAAATACCTTTTTATTTAATGATAAAGTAAAGATGACACAAACATGAAATGTTTTACTAAAACAATTTTTACATGGGGTTATAGAAGTCAGAATTTTGACTATAAATAGTCATTGGAAAGATACAAATATTTACTACATCATAGTAGTTTTTTATAATTTTTAGACATTAAATAAATTAAATTATGTATGACATCATGATGATGTAGCGATGACCTCATTATTTAACGATTTAAATAAAATGGAATGATAATGTAATATATAAGACCTAAACATGTCCAAAACCTATTGGATGGGTGGATTTATAACCCTTATCACCTTATCCACGAATTATATCAATTTGGGACCTTTTAAATCCGAAACTCATTTTCAAATAAAGTAACATTTGCTTACTTTCCAAGAGTGCCCCTCCTCTCCTCTTATAAAAGACCCCCACATCTACCTCCATACCCACACCTCTCAAGCCTTTGGCTCAGCCAAACTCTGCCCATTTAATCTCTCCACATCCCTCTCTAACTCATTGAAGCCTCAATTTGGGAATAATCCTTTCCAAGGAAGCCTTTGAGCTCAAATCAAAGGAAGTTACCCGATTTAAAGGTAATGTCTTCACTTGTGTTCTTTTGATTTATTTTTCTTCTCCAACCCCCTAAACTCTTTTTATTGATTTATTTTGTAACAAATCCAGTATCTAAAATATACTAGGATTTTCTTATAAGAAGGATTAGAGCTACACTTACACACACCTACATCTAATGGTTAAAGAACATACTGTTTCTGTGGATGGCGAATTTCTGCCTCTCGAAACGATGATTGTTCAACATTATTCTAACACCTTCAAAGGTGGCCATTAATATGACACTATATTTATATATGATATCTAATATTTTTATTTTTTTACTTAAGCTTATGTATTCTTCATTTATGGCATACCTTTATGGTTTCCATTATGGGTAAACGCGATATCTTCATTTAAGGAAGTGCGGACTACCGCCCCCTCAAAGTGATTTGATTCGTTAATACCATATGGGGTACGTATAAAGGATATATTTAATGATATTATATGTGATACCATACTGGAATTAAAATACTATTATGCATCACTATGTTTTAATTCCATTAAATATGAAATAGAAATGGAAGTAGCGTTCATGCGTACGTACGGCTTACCGTCTCCATGAACGGTGCATTTCATTTCTTAACTCTAACTGTTATGTAATATTATAAATTCATGAATATACTAGATATATATGATATATATGATATATACATCATGAATAAAATTCTGGATATAATGAACCTTTGACCACACGAACAACATGTAATTGAATGAAGTCCACTTCCGACTTAAGAACCAAGTATCGACAAAACAAACATTATTAACTTAAATGATTACATAATGTCTATGACATGGTAATAAGTGATATAAAAGGAATAATGAAGTTGAAAAAGTTTCTTAAGGAATTATAAATTAACTCAAGTTTATTATTCAGGAGATTAAAGAATGATCGAGTCAAGTTAGACCCGAGGTAAGGGATCATACCCCTCTCTTTCTTTTTGAGTACACTCTTTTATGTCATTCCTTTTAAGCTCATTTTTATTATGATTCAGATGTTATTTTATATTAATCCTACTGTAATTTTTATGTTCATATGGTGAGAGAACACATTTTCTCTCATCAATCCATTTTGGGAGTTTTGAGTGGCGCCGTTAGGCTGCCGAATTTTCGTGGGGGATCCAACCTCTCTCTTTCTTTTAAAGTACTATGTTTTATGTAATTTATTTTAAGCTCATATTTCTGATGTTTGGGGATGTTAATTTATATTAATCATACTATAATTTTATGGTAATATTATTAGAGACCCTATTTTATCTCATAAATCCATTTTTGGAAGTTTTAAGTGGCGCCGTTAGGCTGCCGAGTTTTCGTAAGGGATTTTTCATCTCACTTTTATTCCTGTGACATTTATGATACGTTTGACACTATTTCCTTTGAGTGGTGTATGTACTTCCCATTATTATACACTTTGTGTAGTATAATATCATTTATGGGTATTTACATCTTCATTTTATGACCCTTCTTCCATGGGGTGTACGTTTCGAAAGTTACCCAACTCGGTAAGGGGACCTTTCACCCTCCTCTTTTTAAAAGACTTATTTTTTTATGACTTTTAATTTACATCTTATTATGTTGGGATATGTTCTTCTATATCCTTATTTCTATAAATTTTATGTCCAAGTTATGATATACCCTTTATCTCTCTCATCAACCCTTTTTGTAAAATTTTATGTGACGCCATTAGGCTGTCGAATTTTACCAAGGGAATTTCATAACCCAATATCGATTTCTTTGGGTTCAACATGTAGTTATTGAATATGTCATCCTTTGAATATGTGTGAATGAACTTTTATTGTTTTAAACTTAATATACAGATATATTGGGTGTATTTATATTTGTCACACATAATTATGAGATTGAATTATCCTTAATTTAAGGATACCTTCTTTATAATGGATTTCATCTCATTTTACATTTCTTTTGAGACTTCATTGTTGTTATACACCTATTCACTCTTATATGGTGTGTATACTGTCCTTTGACATATTATATCATGAATAACTTTATTCTCATGATATTATAAAGTTCGGATTGAATGTTATTCTGCAATTATTTGTATTCAAGAGGCTCTCATTTTGTTAAAAACTCTTTAACAAAAATATCATTTTAAATGTTTTAAAGATTTATTATTCTAAATCTTTATATTTAATGTCCATGTTTTCAAAATGGTCTTCAGTATTTATTTATATGGACATGAATGTTTTAAAATTATAATTCCATTAAAAGCTTCAATGAGGTATGGGACACTTTGATTCAAAAATCTGTTTTAAATGGTTTTTGAAAATGGATTGATTAATTAAATATCTGGGAATTACTTATTGTGATTGAAAATGAAATGTTGTTATTGAAATGTTTATATTTTCAATATTTTATGTGTAATAATGTTACTTGGACATTATGATGGGTGGTTCTGTGAATACCAGGACAGGTGGTTACGTTATAACCTCCAATGCATTGGGTATGGAAGTCGGTCGTATGGATATTCCTTAAGTATGTATGGAAGTTGGCCGAATGGCTATTCCATTAAGTGATATGTGTGGAAGTCGACCTTATCGTTATTACACTTAAGTATGTTTATGTCCCAAGTTACCTTTATATGTTATGTGATCTTCATATGGGTTTTATGGTAATCTTTTGGTTATAGAAGGGTAAGTAAAGAACTTTTATTCAGTGAAGAGTTTTTACTACTTCGAAAAGGTGAAAAGTATTACTTTGATAAAGTATACTTGGTTTACTTGTTGTTTTGAAAAACTAATAGTTTTCATTGTTTGTGTATCCCTTACTGAGCTTTTTATGCTCATCCCAAGTTTTTGAAATGTTTTTCACAGGACTTAACGTGGAATAGGGTCAAGGATGGGATCAAGGGAAAGTCATGCTACCTAAAACATGGAACTAGACATGTTTATTTTTAAGATTATTTATTTTATGGAAACTTAGTAGAAGTTTATACTTTGTAATCTTTTGATATGTAATAGTTATGTCCTAATTCTCTAAAACTCTAAACCTGAAAAGATCCTCAATGTGAATTATTCATTTAATTCAATATTATGTAAGGTTTAAGGCCGAGACCTTAGAGTATTTGAACAAAAAATTCATATTATCTAATTAATTAGTATTCAAGGAATCAAATTAAAATATTTTTCATATATATTGACGGGTTTTATCTAACCCAAGTGAGGATATTTTTAAAAAAATGTCCCTTAATTTTTTTAGGTTCAAATTTGCGTAAAAATTTAATGGATGATATTTATCGGAGTGGAATCTCAAGAGGGGGGTGAATTGCGTTCCAACATAATTTTTTTGTTTAAAACATTTCTTATAAAGACCCCCAAAGTTTTGAAACGAATAAGTTAATTAAGGGGGTAGAGATATAGATGTCTAATTAGTCAACAGGGTTCTTAGAGGGTGATTAGTCCTCATTTGATTTTGTGTAAAACACTTTTTCAACATTTGAAACATGTTTACTAAATTAAACACATACACACACCCACCAAAACTAACTATCAAAGTGAATGCAAAACAGTTTATTGTTTTTCTCTATTATAAGTAGAAAAAATTTGATAAAATAGTGTATAACAAAATATACTGCACAAAACAGCTAAACAAGAGGTTTAGTCTCAAGTAGAGACTTAATAATCCCCACATGGTGATCACCTCCCACCAAGTAGTTTATATAAACAATAAACATGTTACACATCTTGTATCGTTCTTTACAATAGTTTTCACAAACTGCCTAGGGTTCATAGCCTCTACCACAGTTCTTCATGGGAATTATAATCAACACAGACCACACATGGTCTTTTCCATAGTTATACCTGGGAAAACAAGGTGTTGGAGAAGTTTGATGTGAGGATTTTTGTATCCTTCAGTTCAACCATAGGAGACAGTGTTTATGAAACAAACAGACACATATCAGAAACGTAAAATAAATGAAAAGAGTAGAGAATATATGATGATATTTTGTTTAGAAGGCTCTATGCATTTGCAGTTCAGCTCTTGATTCCTTGGAAGGAAGAATTTGCAGTTTGAGTCTTTCTATGGAAGTTGACACAAAAACAGAGTGTTGAAACTCTAGGTTCTTGCTTTTAGGAATTGTGTGTTTTACTTTTTGTGTTGGTCGAGAGTTGATGATGCACAAAAGTCAGAAGTGATTTTTCCCCAAATGATCTTCATGAGGCATGTGGGTTCACAATGAAACTGTTGGATAGTTTATATTTGATCTGGGGAGTAAGTTTGTTTTTCATATGTTCAGACATTCTTCTCCTCTCTTATTCTTCTATTCTCAGATCTTTTCTTCTTTGGGATTCTCTTTTATACTCGACGTCCAATAATAAGAATAATTACATCATGTTCAATATTTCTCATACCTCATACAATCCCCATATATGGTCTCTTGATATGTATACAATATATATTAATTAATTTCAGAAGCATTGAAGTTAGTAAATATAACTGTTAGAATAGTAATAAGAATTTGAAGAAGTATGGAGTTGAAGAGTATGGTAGACCAGTAATGGTAGTCTTCACAATGGTATGCTTCGACAATAAGTGCACATTAGAAGCATTCATCAGTAACATTCCCAATGGTAACCTTCTATCGATAACTCGCCATCAGTAACCTTCCCAACAGTATCCTTTCATGAGTGACCTTGTATCAGTGACCATTTCATCAGTGACCTTTGCATCGTTGAACATTTCATCGGTGACCTTTTCATCGCTTACCTTTACATCAGTGTCCTTTACATCAGGGACCATTTCATCGGTGACCTTCCATCAGTAACCTTCTATCTATGACCTTACATTGATGACCTATGCATCATCGACCTTTGCATCTGTGACCTTGGCATCGGTGACCTTTTCACTTGAAGAAATTTTGTACTATGAGCTTTAAACAAGAGAGCAATGGGATCAAACATACATACTTATCACTTTGATATAAACATGATTTTCACTTCAATGAATATCATTTAAGAGAAATATGATTATCACATAATAAAACATGATTTGGGATTATCAAAAAAGGATTTTGGATTATCAAAATAGGTTAGTCCAACAATATCACCCTTTTTGGATAATCACAAATTATGTCAATATTTTTTGAATTAGGGTTATGAACATTTGCTAAAAGAGTTTAGAGATGTGTATAAGAACATTTGAACCATGTTTCTTAAGGAAAAAATAGATAGTATATATTTGAAATGAGTTCTGTAAACATAAAAAATGACTCCTCCTTTATGTTTTGGCTTCTTAAAACATGAACCTAACTTGTTTCTCCACCATTGTTATTAACCAAAAGAATATAAAACAAAATGATACATAAGAGGATTTTCCATTAATGAAGTAATAGTAAAATATACAAAAATGTTACAAAGATCCCTATAAACAAAGACAACCCACATTCAATCCACATCAGAGATGTCCATGGGAGATTTTTGTTGGATGTAGAGGAAGAAGGTTCTAATGGTGGAGGGATAGGCTTAGGGATGCCAGTCAACTAGGTAAGAAGAGCTACAATATAAGCATCAGTATAATTCTAGTGAGTAGATCTTTGAGGAATAGTGGGGTCAAGATTTGGATGTCCTATGAAGGAGTCATCAATGGAATAGCACTCGCAGATCCTTAGGCACCTGAGGTAGAAGGCAAGGCTGGAGGAACAATGATTGGAGTGCACTACACTTGCAGGAAGGGAAAAATATGATTTCCAAAATCCATAATAATATTTCATCCTCATTCCATAGATAATATAAAATCACCCTTATTTTCAATAAATTTATCCAAGGAAGGAGTCAAAACTCTAATCCTTCTAACCAGATCCTTAAAGTCTTGAGTGACAGGTGGAATATCTCCAGCAGAAGAAATAACCTGAGACATAGAATAATGGTCCGAGGGACGTGCACCAATGAGATTATCCACTTCTTCTCTAACAATCGACCTGAAGGCTTCTAGATCAATTGGAGGTGTAGCTGAAGATGAATTAGATGTACATAGAGGTGACATAGTGAAATCCTCTATCTCCTTAAAATATTTTTTTATCCCACTGATCATCCTCTCCTCATCCTCATCTTCGCCACTCACATATGTCTCCATGGACTTCTTAAAGTCATCAAACACAGTGACCATTTGTTGAACCACATTTTTAACATATCTAAGATCTTTGTTCACCTGAGCCCTTGAAGCCATATAGGTGACAAAATTGGCTATAGACTATTTCATATATTCCATAGAATCATCCAAGGTTCTGATCTGATTCCGATAGTCCTTTAATTCCTCTACCGGGGTGGAGTGAGAGGTAGAAATTAGTATTTCCATTATAGATGTTATAAATTATTGATTTTGAGACAAATCATGTTCTATCCCAACAAATTTATCATCATGGAGGCTCTTTATATGTGATTTTATTGATTTCAAATATTCCTTCTTCACATATTCTTGAGGTAGAAGTACTACTGGCTTCACAATAGTAGTTTCTGGAATAATAGTAATTGGGGGACTTCTGATAGGCTCTTCATCATCAGAGTCTCAATAATCTATACCCAAAACTATGAAACCAAGGTCTTCTGACCAATCTACTATTCCCTGAGCAATAAAAACTGATCATGTAGAAACAGGTTCCTCCCCCACAAATGGAGAATTCCTTTTATCAACCAAGTTCACCTCTGATATACCTTATTGAGCAATAACATCAACTAAAGGGTCCACTACCACTTCTTCCACAGAATCATCAACAACTTCTAAAACAATTCCAACATCAACTGAATTAGAAACCTCTTTATCTATACTTTCATTCATTTCTGTATTCCATATAAATGTACTAATACTAAGTCATTTCTCTTCATTTGTATCATCAGCTATCTCAAAGTCATCCGGACTAGATTCAGTGTCCCCATCATCATCTGAGGTCCCTCTAATTTCTTTTAATACATTTTCTACCCCTTCTACCTCACTCGTCTCATCATCATCATTATCCCTTAGAATAGTGTCCCTTTAAGGAAATTTACTTTGTTTTCTAGGTTCCCCAAAGGATACAGTATTATCACATTGATTGGAGAGAAGGTTTGGATCAATCTTGTCATCTATAGGAGAATCCTCTATTTCATACATTGTCGTAGCCTCTTCCCCTTCATCTGAATAAGCAGGCTCTACCTAATCAGGATTTATACCAGGATCTCTATTATCCTTAGGCCTAGTAGGATTGGTAACAAGGTTGAATTCCCTATATATCATAGCCTCATCATTTACCCATCATCTTTTCAAAGGGTTCCAATTTATTTTCATCAACTTGAAAATTACATTTGAAATGCAGAAATTGTCACTTACTATAATTGTTTCCTCTTTTTCTATAGGAACTCCTTTCACGTTCAGCATAAAGGAAATCAATCTCGCATGAAATAATTCATTGGATTCTGAATTGTGGTTTTTCATATCTTCTAATTGAATCATTAGTAGCCTACATAAATTTATCTTGTTTCAATACATCAATATATATAAAGGAAATACATCCAGAAATTTCAATGTAGAATATTCACCTTTTATGGGACTCAAGACATACTAGACAAACATAAATTGTAGCTCGTCTTCTTCATCTATCTAAAAATCATTGACTTTCCTAAGGATCCCACTCCTTGTCAATTTGGCCTAGGATTCTTCATAATAGAACAACTCAGTCGTGGAAGGCACCACTCCTATGTAGTAATCATAAATCCCTTCATGTGGTACACTTAGACACTCAACCCAATCAACAGAGGAGAAACTTACACTTACTCAATTTACACTTGACGACATTATTTTCTCTTCCTTAGTCTGTTTGAATTTCAAAAACTCAAAAAACTCCTTCACAAACTCCATGTAATAGGGTCCATTGCCGTTTGTAAAGAATTCAACCTTGCCTTGTTCTTTAAGTGCCTTCACTGATAAAGATCATCTCGTCAACAACCATTTGGAACTATTCTCGTTTTCAACTACAATTTCCCTTTTCAACAGATTAGGGGTGATCGGTTTTGCCACATCCTAGCTTCGAATGGTCAATTAAGATTGATGTCTCATTAGATTTGGTGCATCCCCTTCATCGTTGGCCAATGGTCTCTTCAATCTTGCAATGCAGTCTAAAGCAGATCAAGGGTTTCAAAATATGGTTATGTACTAAGGATATAGAGAAAATATATTTGGGAAAGAATTTGAGGTGGATCAAATGTAGTTTTTAATTTAATTTTAACACTTAGGGATCAAAAAAATCAAAAAAATGAAATAAGTAAAACAGAAAATGATTCAGATTCTGGCAGAAAAGAAAATGATATGTCCTGGAAAAAATCGACTATCCGTAAGGTAAAAATGGTGAGGTCTATTGGTGAGGTCTCTAACTTAGAGGTTCCAATGGTGAGTTCCAATAGTGAGGTTTCTAACAGTGAGGTTCCAGTAGTGCGGTTCCTAACGGTGAGGTTTCTGATGGTGAAGTTCTAACAGTGAGGTTCCTAACAGTGAGGCTTCTAACGGTGAGGTTTCAACATTGAGGTTCTTAACGGCGAGGTTCTTATGGTTAGGTTCCAATTTGTAAGGATCCAGTGGTGAGGATACTAATAATGAGGTTTCTAACACTTAATATTTTATCATACCTAACTCATGTTTGATATAATTTAACCACTTAGAATTCAATGGATTTTAGAATATATCATCAAATTGTTGTTCAGTACCAATGAATTGAAGAGTTATATCCCCTCCTTGATAATGATCTCTCAAGATGTGACGTCTCACAGAAATTTTCTTTGTCCTATCATGAGATAATGTTTTTTTAGAGATGTTAATAGAACATGTATTATAACACTTTATAGATACATGTTTGAATTGATATCCATAGTCTAGTAAAGTTTGTTTCATCCACAAAATTTGAGCATAACAACTACCAGTAGAAATATATTCATTGTATGTAGTATATAATACAACAGAATATTGTTTCTTACAACACCATTATACTAATGACTTTCCAGAAAAGAGATAGGTTCCAAATGTGCTCTTTCTTTCTAATTTGCTACCAAAAAATTCAGCATCTAAATAACTTATTAAATCAAATGATTGTCCACCATTGTAAAATAGTCCTAAGATTGTAGTATACATGAGATATTTAAAAAATATTTTAATATAAGTTAAATTTTACTCTTTTGGATTGGATTTAAAGAATGCAAACATGCATACACTGAACATAGTGGTAGGTCTACTAGCAGTAAGATAGATCATACTTCCAGTCATATCTCTATTATTGGTTTGATCCACATGTTTACGAGTTTCATCAGCATCCAAATTATAGGTGGTACTCATAGGTACATCACTAAAATTATTTCTTTCCTAACCAAAACACTTGAAATGTTCTTTTATATATTTACTATGATTTAAAACAATAACTTTTTATTTTGAAAAATTTGAAATCCATGAAAAAATTTAAGTTCCCCCATTAAACTCATTTCAAATTCATCTTGATAAATTTGAAAAAAATCAGTACATAATTTTTTTTAGAAGATCCAAAAATAAAGTCATTTATATAAATTTTTACTAATAAAACATCCTTGGAAATCCTTTTAATAAAAAGAGTAGGATCAGTTATTCCTTTAGTAAAATATTTTGAAATAAGGAAAAAACTAAATCTGCATTCCAAGAACTTGGAGCTTGTTTTATACCAATTTGGTCTATTGAAATCTTGAAGACATGATTTGAAAAATGGGTAATTGTAAAATCGGGGGGTTGTTCAAAAAAGTCATATTCTACTATATACCCATTCAAAAATTCTCTTTTGACATCCATTTGATAAGGTTTGAAATCCAGATGAGCTGCATAAGAAAGTAGTATCCTAATGGATTTTAGTATAGATACATGTGAAAACGATTCCTCATAGTCTATTCTGTATTCATGACTATATCCTTGTGCCACTAGTGTAGCCTTATTTCTAACTACGTTTTTGAATTCATCAACATTTTTTCTAAACACCCATTTAGTGCCTATGGTAAACATATCTTTAGGTCATTCTACTAATTCCCAAAAAAAATTCTTTCAAACTAATTTAATGCTTCTTTCATATTTTTCACCCATAATTCACGATTGTTTTCGTCATAAATACTTTTAGGTTCGTGCTGTGAAAGAAATGCTTGATGTTTAACCTCATTTTTCTGAGAATCTATAGTTTGTGTTCCTTTATTTAAATCACGCAATAAAACATCTAAAGAATGATTTTTGAGAGTTCTAATACCACTAGAAAGAGTTGAACGAGACTCGCCATGAATATCAATGGGTCCAAATTCACCATGCATAGATTCTGGAAGATTTCTAGAACTGGTTATCTTTACTAAGGACTCATTGTCTTAGTCATTAAGGTCCAGAATTGAAATATCATCCTCAAGGATTTCATCAATGGTTTTGGGTTCATTTGGATCAATCTCATAAAATTTCACATGAACTGATTCTTCCACAGATTTGGTTCTCTTATTTAATACTCTATGCGCTTTACTAGATATTGAGTAACCTATGAAAATTCCTTCACCACATTTGGAACCAAACTTGTCAGGATTGTCCTTAGTGTTAAGGATAAAAACATTCCAACCAAAAACTCTAAAAAAATTAACCATTGACCTCCTATTATTCTAGATCTCATAAGGGATCTTCTTAATAATAGGTCTAAAGAAGACTCTATTTATGATTTTATAAGTTGTATTAACATATTCAACCCAAAATTAGATAGGTAGATTATACTCACTATGCATAGTCTCAGAAATCTCTTGAAGTGTTTTATTTATTCTACCAACAACTCCATTTTGTTGGGGTGTTCTAGGAGTAGTGAAATTGTGATTATCACCATTATGTGAGAAAAAAATTCAAATTCATGATTTTCAAACTCACATCCATGATCACTTCTCAAGGTCTTAATTCTATGTTCACTAATATTTTTTAGACTTGGAATATTTAATTAGGTAAGAACATGCTTTACTTTTGTGATCTAGAAAATATACCCAAGTATTTCTTGAAAAATCATATACAAGAACATAAACACAGTGCTTACCATTTAAAATTGAAACTCTTGATGGTACAAACAAATCAATGTGAACCATCCCAAGCAGTTGAGAAGTAGAAAGTTATTTATTTTGTTTGAATAAAGAATTTTGTTGTTTTTCCTTTTGAAAATTATTACAAACTATGTTTTGTGGGAATTCAAATTTTGGTATGTCTCTAACTGAAACATTCCTAGTTAGTTTCTTATGTTAGTGCACATTGCAGTGTCCAAATATTCTATTCCATAACCAGTATTCCTTATGAAAACTATTTAAAAATAAAACATTTTTCTTAGAAAAATAATTTAAATAAACAGCATATATATTTTCATTTCTAAGAGCAGTGAATATTAAATCAATTTTAGAATTAATAACATTTCTTTCATTATTTACAAATTTAACATTAAAACCTTCATCACACAACTAATTGATACTTAGTAAATTGTAATTTAACCCATCAACAAAAAGTACTTTTGAAATTAATATAGTATTAGGGTTATCGATTTTACTTAATTCGACGATCTTCCCTTTTGTATTATCACCAAACGAAACATGTCCACCATCATCATTAATTTGGCTCATGAAGCATGAGTAGTCTCCTATCATGTGTCTTGAACATCCACTATCCAAGTACAATAGAGTTTTACAGGAGCCCTTTAAACAGGTTTCCTGCAAAATAGATTATGTGTAGGGTAACTTGGGAACCCATATTTTCTTGGGTCTAGAGAGGTTATAATGTAATAAATTGGGAACACATACTTGTCTCACAGGCTTCCTATAATCAACAGATATGTTTTGAGAAATGAACACTATGTTAGGTCTTTTATAAAACTATTTGTCAAAAGATGGTCCAGAATGTGAACAGGCAGTAAACTATCTAGATATTGGAATAAATTTATTCTTAATAATTATTCATTGTCCTAGCATATATCCTAGGCTAATTGTGTATTTTATAGAAATCCATTTTCCTAGTAATTGAGTCAAGGTATCTCTACCTATAGTAAACTTCTAAATACCTCTTTTTAATTTTTCATTGGATAATTTATGTTTAGTATTTTCATTTAACAGATGTTCTCATTTTTATTTCTCAATATGCATTTCAGACATATAATTAGCATTTAAAGCATGTTGTCATGTTTATAATTTATATTTATCTTTATGTTCATTAAAGGTGACCTCAAGCATTCCACAGTATTCAAATAAATCATCCTTAGCCATATTTTCTTCACAGTTTGATTCAATTTCATTCCCAGAATAATAATCATTATGTATAGGAAAATTGGGTGTTACCTTGGATGTTTCTGTCATGAAACACATGTTTCCATGTTTTTTCATTTAAATATAAGAATTGCCAGATCCTCCTGTACTATCTTTTGAGGCACTCCAAGTAGCATTCATAGACTTTTTGTATCCCTTGCCCCAGTCTTCGTACTTCTCCTTAAATTTCTATATGGGTCAATCATATTTCACTTGAACTTTTCATTTACACTCATAACATACTATCTCATTTGGGTTATATATCTATTTTATATCCTTTTCCACTATCCTTTATTATCATACCTTACTTTAAAGTTAGAATTTCTAAAGAACTTCTTCTTCTAGTAGAACTTCGTGAATCTCCTTGCAAGATGAGCCATCTCATCATCACTATCAGATTTTGAGTCCTCACCAGTGGATGTATCTACAAGAGCTTGAGGTTTTTCTTTGACCTTGTTCTTTGAGTTAGAAGTCATGAATGATACAGACTTCTTTCTAGGTTCTTCATGAACTTCTTTATCTACCTTAAGCTCTACTTCATACATCATAAGCTTCCCAATTAATTCCATTACTGGAAACGTGCCTATGTCAAAGGAATCATGGATAGAAACATAAGATCCTCTTCATCAGTCAGGAAGGAATCGAAGCAATCTCAAAATCTTATCCTTGTTGTCCAGTAGTTTTCCAAGAAGACTCATGGTGTTCAATATTTCATTGAACCTGAGATACATGTCATATATGAGTTCATCAGGGTTCATCTTAAAATTATCATATTTAATAGTGTAAGTATTTAATCTCATTTATTTTACATTGGTTTTTCCCTCATGATAAACAAAAAAAGTATCCAAAATTTCATATGCAGTTTTACAAGAAGATACTCTATTGAATTCATCATCACCTAGAGAATAGTACAAAGAATTAATTGCTTTATAGTTATTGTTATATGTAGCTTTAGTCAACTGAGACCATGTTTCCCTATCTGTAACAGTTAATACATTTGGTTCTTCAATTCTGTCCCATATTTTATGTCCCATGCTCTCTAGATATATTCTCAATTTTAGTTTCCACTGAGCATAATTATTTCTGTTAAATAATGGTGGAATGTTAGTAGCTGCACCCTGAACTCGGTTATCCATTGTTAATTACAATTGTAATGAACTAAAAATTTAGATATGACAAAAAATTTATGATCATTAAAATACAACTAAAAACAAAGATAAAGAAGTTGACGAATTTCACAGTAGTTCAGGTAGTAGTAATAAAAACTAAACTAAATCCTTTAATGCCAAATGCTGATCTAAGTGGAATATCAAGAGGGGGTGAGTGGTGTTCCTATATAAAATTTCTGTATTATACTTCCCTTATAAAGATCCCTAAATTTTTAAATGGCCTAGTAAATTAAGTCAGTAGAGATATAGATGTGAAATTGGTCAACAGGTTTCTCAAAGGGTGATTCTTCCTCAGTAGAATTAGTGTAAAACACTTCTTCATCTTTTGAAACAAGTTTACTGAATTAAACACCAACACACACTCACAAAAACTAAATATAAAAGTACATGAATTTTTTTTTAATGTTTTAGAAATTATAAGCAACAGAATATAGATAAATGAGAGTATAAAAAAATATAGTGAAAAAAACTTAAACAAGAGGTTAAATATCAAGCTGAGACTTAAACCTCTCCACTTGGTGATCACCAGCCACCAAGAAGTTTATATGAAAAATAAACTTGACACAAAACCTGTATTGAGACGTAGAACAGTTTTCCCAAACTGTCTAGGGTTCACACCCTCTACCATTATTCATCATGGGAATGATAAACAACACATACCACACATGGTCTCCTCCACAGTTATATGTGGGAAAACAAGGTATATGAGAAGTTTGATGCGAGGATTTTTGTATCATCCAGTTCAATCACATGATACAGTGTGTATGACAAAAACACACACTTCTCAGTAATGTAAAATAAAATAACACAACAGATAAAATATAATCATACATATTTATGAAGGCTCTACGGGTTTGCAGTTCAACTCTTGACTCCTTAGAGTGAAGAATTTGAAGTTCGAGTCTTTCTCTGGAAGTTGTCTCCAAAACAGAGTGTCACAACTCTAGGATATGGCCTTCAATACTCGAGTGTTCTACTTCTTGTGTTGATCGAGAGTTGATGAAGCACAGAATTCAGAAGTGGCTTTTTTCTAAATGATCTTCGTGAGACTTATGGGTTCACAATGTAAGTGTCGGGTGGTTCATATTTAATCTAGAGAGTGTTTTTATTTTTCATATTCTTAGACACAAGTCTCCTCTCTTCTTCTTCTATTCTTAGATATTTTATTTATTGATATTCTCTTTTATACTTGAGGTTTGGATATAGGAATAAGTGTATAACGGGTGGTCTTTCTCGTAGCTCGTACTGTCGTCAGATACTATCTCTTAATATGTCTACAATCAGCATCAAATAATTTCCGAAGCATTGAAGTTAGCTAATATGATCATTAAAATAATTGTAATAATTTTACAATGTATGGAGTATAAGAGTATAGTAGACTGGTAATGATTGTCTTCACAATTGTAGGATTCAACAGTAAGTGCTCATCGGCAGCATTCATCGTTAACCATCCTAATGGTAACCTTCCATCGATAAAAATCCATCGGTAACCTTTCCAATAATAGCCTCACATCAGTGATCTTGCATCGGTGACCTTGCATCGATGACCTTACATCGGTGACCTTTGCATTGGTGACCTTTCCATCGGTGAACAGTTCATCGGTGACCTTTGCATTATTTACCATGCATTAGTGACTTTGCGTCAGTGACCTAGCATTGGTGACCTTGCTTTGGTGACCATTACATCAGCAACCTTTGCATCGTAGACCTTTGCATCAGTGACCTTGGCATCAGTGACCTTTTCTCTTGGAGAAATTTTTCACTGTGAGATTTTAAAAAGAGATTAGTAAGATCAATTATACATAGTTATCACCTTGATATAAACTTTATTTTCACATAAATGATGATCTTTTAAGAGACACATAATTATCACATAAATAAAACATGATTTGGGATTATCAAAACAAGATTTGGGATTCTCAGAACTGGTGAGTCCAACATATGAATTTCTAAAGAAGATCAACGTGTCATATCATATTGATTGGAAATTTTTTGGGAGGAACATTAAATGTTATGTCTATAGGATTCAATTTTTTTTTAAACTCTAAAACATTCCGGATTAGGTTTTAAAATTATATAAACATTTTCCTAGATGAAAGATTGATTCCTCCCTTTTTGAATTCATTTTCTTACAATGGGATATGTAAAAATAAATAATAACATATATTAAGTGATATCGAGGATATAGAGGAATAGATACAATATGTTGATTCTTAATTAATGATAGGGTTTATTATCATGTTTCAAATAATTTCCTGGAATATATGTATAATATAATTTTTTTTTAATTTTTGAAAATTTATATAATGAAGATTACCCCATTGAAGATAAGGGTATTACTACCATGGGTTGGTTGTTTTTCACTACGGAGGATGGGTTTCAGGATAAAACAAGTCATGGACAAGATAAAAAAATATAAGAATAATCTTGGGGTAATCAAAGGGTAATCATACCATAGAAGAATCTATTGAGTATTGATGTGGAGTGGAAGATATCTAAGGATATTCTATGAAGTAATGGTCATTCAATGATTTAAATCTCATACAGCAAAGGGTTTATTGGATGTTTTTTTATAATTTCAATATCACATGAATTTTGGTCATTAATGATCAAAACAAGAAGGTAATGGTGTTTCATCTATGAATGATTTTTTCGTGATATGGTGATTTTAACATTACCACTATCATAAATCAATTTCCTTTAAGATATGTTTGGTGTTTCACTGTGATTATTATGATCTTCCAATAATAGGGTCATGTAATGAATAATATCAACAATTAAAATTTCATATCTTATAATAATTTATTATGTCATAAATTAGTTATGGTTGAATAAAAATTAATAGGGTGGTTTGAATCTATTTTACAATGGAAATAAAGAATCATTACTATGTAATTAGTAAATATATTCCAAGATTTTGTTATATTTGGAGAGATATATTTCATAGTAAAAATAGAAATTAGGTTCAAGAATCTAAAAGACTGTAAATTATATACTTGTTATAGAAAGTAAGTGAGAGGAATAGAGAAAATAAAATGTTTTTTTCTCACTGGAAAGAAATTATTTTTTTCATGGATGAAGGAGGATATGATTGTTACACCATTCTAATTTTAATCTCATTATTGTTTTATAAATATTGGGATAGTATTTCTTGGAGGTGTAATGAGCCTCTATATGGAGTGAGGGGAGTCATTTATCTGCCTTTTAAATGTTGTCAATTGGGAAGGTTATTATAATAGTTATAAATTATAAGGAAACAATTAATTCACATAATGATTTAGATATATAGGGACATAACCATTGTATTCTCCTTAGAATAACCCGTTTGGGTGAGAAAATTAAAAATTGTGAGAGTCCCACTTACGTTTATTTATGACATTATATTCATCACAAGAGAGAGTTTTTTCCCTAATAGTTTTGAAGAAGATCATTGGTGATTGTAATTTTATGAAATCTATATACCTTGAATCACCCCTCCCCATATTAGTGTATTTATATAGTTTAGAGCTAATAACGTTCTACATAAACATGAATATTAGTTAATAAAATGGTCCCAATCCATTGATATCATCTATAATGTCTTGAGTTTATGCCAATTTGTTTTCATATAGTGTCTTTGTTGGGTATCTTATACACAATGAAAAGTTATAGTATTTCATCCACATTATTTTCAATTAGATCTAGTACCACCCATAGTGGAAAAATGAAAAAAAACAAACATATTGATATTTTAAGATAAAATTTACCTTTATTCAACTCAGTTATACCCATATAATACATTAATAGGGAAATAATAATTGATCATAGAAACAATTAAATATATAATTCCACCTATCACAACATTGATTTCCCAAATAAATTTCTAAGGAAATAAAATGGAATAAAAATACACTTCCATTGTAATTATGTCATCTATTCTCCCTCAAATTTCATCTAAATTAAATATGGATATCTATTATGAATAATATATATATATATATGATGTTACCAATAAAAATGTTACACCTCATTAACATTAATATTAATTAGTGTTTCAATCATGAGAAATGAATAAATGGTTTCAATGATATCAGAAAATATGTGATTTATAACTGATCATCAAATCTATGTCGAAGTAGTGTTCAAAGATATATAGATCTATGAAAAGGATTTTACATACCTTTGAAAAAATATAAGGTAAGATATGGATTGATGGTAAACTGAATCCTTTATATATCCATTATCCCAATGGATAGGAATGATATATCACATCTGACATCATGTTATATCACCAACTTGAAGGGTCCAACATTTATTGGAGATGAATAAGTGATATACTCTTATATCAAACAACGAAAAGATCATAAAATATAAATTAAGAACCATGAATATAAAATTCACAAGCCCTACTTCATATTTTATATGTGAATTCTAAAAAACATATAATAGGCATAATTAATTAATACTATATGGCATCATGGAAAATATAAAAAGACATTTAATTTAGATGTGTTCCTCCCAAATCTGAAAATGAGACCTTGATCCCTTTTATAAACCAAATTTACTTGAGATCCCATTGTATATGAAAAGAATCATTTACTAAACTAAATAGGTTACTTAAAGAAGTGATGGAGATAACCCAGATTACCACACTGATGGAAATTTTTTAGAGATTTCATAAGGAAAATTAGGGTATTAAAACCTTCAATATTATATATACACCATATATCCACATCCATATGGATTATACGTAATGGTGTAAGACATATATCTAGCCCTCTCACAACTACTACAATGATATCGATTATGATTACTCTATTCAATATATAAAGTACTATGGATTAAACTCAATGAAATGTAATAACAACCCCAACTAGTTTATCCCACCATATCTATTCTAGACATTTACACCTTTTCGAACACCAAAAGATAGTTCATGAAACATAAATGAATGATCTTCAATCTAACCCCAATATTTAAGCCTCTCTTGAATCATTGAACATTGAAATAGTAATTAGGAATGATCTAATGTTTATATTCAACTATATATTACATTTTTTTATCATATTCCACAACCCGAATGATTCATCAATCTAGAGTCCCAAATTTCTTATATTAACCCATCCCCATGGTCTCTCCATTAATCAAATAAATAATATTTTCCTTTGACCTAGAATATTTGTGTTACTATGGAATCTAATTCAGTTTGATGAAATCATTTAACTAAATTCACAGTCCATCTAACAAGTATGTAGAAAAAAAAATGTTCAATGTCTTAGGTGTCTTGGGGAAACCAAAGATACTCATTATTTCATACTTCTATTTTTAGTTTTATTAATTTACTAGTTCACAATAGAAACTATGGGGACTCTATTTGGTGGAATCTTGAGATTTTTTTAATGACATATCTAGATCTCACTAAACCTTCAATCCCAATGTATGAATGTTTTGAATAATTAGAAACCTAGTCCCAGGTCTAAAAGAGGGTTATGTTTTGATAAATGTTTTATTACTACATATCTTCAATTCACTAGATCCTTTCTTTTAAGAATAGTATATAAAAAATGAAACATGAAAGTTGGTCAACATGTATTTAAAATATAATAAAATCAATAAATAATAGTAATCATTTAATTACTCATATGAAAATGAAAATAATCATCATCAACCCCATCATAAAAAAATGGGTTAGCATAAATGTTTTTTAATGTTTTTTTTATTTCCTATGATTTGGTATTATGGTTTTGAAAACCAGATGAAAACCATGAGTGTGGTACTAGATAATGACCTGAATGGGTTTTCAAATTTTCATATGGGTATAAAAATTGTTCTGATTAAATATATACCCCTGTATTTCCTCTATTTTTACCTTAAAATATGAAATTTCATTGAATAATTCATATATTCTTTATAAAACAGCCAATTATCGGATAAAATATAAAAAATATCAAATAAAAAAATTAGAACCTAAAATCAAACCCCAAATTGTAACCATCAATGATACCTTGGGTTTTATCATGATGTATAGTTTCCTTAACACTCCCTCAGATATACCACTAGAGTTCTAGTGATCCTATCTCCATTTTACCATTACACCCCAAATTACCAAAGGTAATATAAACAATGGTATAATGATATTTTTTGGTAAACATGTCAAAGAACATAAGTCATTTGGCCAAAAATCTAGAAGTAAATTACTTATTACCACATGTTAATGATAAGAGTCTATGAAATCAAATATAATTGATGGGATTGATTTCACCATGTAAATATAGTAAATAAATAGTACGACTCAAGTAAGGACTCCGACAAAAAGTTTGTATACCCTTGACATATTTTCCATATAAATAAATAACATCACTATTTTAATCTAACAAAATTTATTATAATGATATGAAAAAAATAAATATTAAGACATAACTTTAGTTTTATAATGTTCTATGATATACATGATATATATGTCTTAACATATAAAAATAACACGAATGGGATAAAATAATGAAATTGGATGAAAGGGACCATACATATGAATCTCATAACAAAAAATGGTATTAAAACAACCACAAGATCCAACACCCATTAACCATAGTTTTTATACAAAACGTTTTCATAAAGGAATGAATAACAAATTTATAACCTATAATGAAAGTAAGTGATACCATAACAATTACATACATTAGATAACATAGGTTCTACATACACATAATGGTTGTATATTTCTTGTGCTAAAATTTATAACAGGATACCACCCGAAATCCACGAAACCCATTTCAGAAAAGTTAACTGATATCAGTAGTTTAATATTAAAATATAAATTATTCTTCATTTTAATTTAACATGAATGAAATAAAAAATTCATCCTACACATTAATTTTGGAAAATATATCTATATTACCCTTGATGAAGTATGATTATGTAATGAAATATATATAATCTTATATGAAATTGATTCCACTATCAAGAAAAAAAATTAATTAAGACATAACATAAGAATATTCATTATACATGGAAAAATATGTGTATTTTACCTTGGGACATAAAAATTGGAAACCTAGGGACTCACTATTGGAATTATTACAATCCTATATTTAAATTTATAGTCTTTATCATTTAATTACAATTAGATTACTGGGAAAAATTCCCAAAGGATAATGAATTCATGGAATATGGGACCTAGTGAGTGGGAAATCAATGTTACCACCATGAAATTCCCCGACTAAAACCGCTTCTCAGTCTGAAATGAAGATAAGTGTTCCCAACAAGGGTCACCCCCAGTAGACGATAATTTTTTGACTACTGTATTTGGTAAATTTAAAAACTACGAGATTCATTAACATCAATGATTATATGGATATTAAAATTAAACATCCAATCAATTGAATATTTAAATTAAATAGAACAATTCCCTTTACGATACCATATTTACATGTTAATACATACAAGAAAAACAAATAAAATCCATGGATGACCTCTTAGACTCCATCGAATCTCCCAGAATAGAATCTTCCCTATACATGATAAAATTTTCCTATAAATCATATAAAGGATAGTGTATATGGTTGAGAAAATAAGAGTACACATGTTGATAATATTTCAAAATATTCAATATTAATTATGAATAAATATACAGGGATAGACATGAGTGATGTCAACTATGAAGGAGAATGAGATGGTCAAGGATATAAAATATAGAAATATAAATAGAATTATATTATCATAGATTTACATAAATTAATCATTAACTTGTCCTCCTTTAATTTTAATATGTGACCAATATCTATCTATAAAAATTAGCAAAGAAGATAATAGGTTTTTAGATGCATAAATGAATAAGGAAAATATATATACATAAATCACTACTCTTTTAAAGATCATAATGGATTTAATTTTTCAATATTATAATTTCTATATCACATTAAAAAACATGACAATTCATATTCTTCATCCTCATCATAATTACATCACATCCACGACTATATCCCCACAGTATCATACCACTAGAGACCATAATATATGTGTCTCATTTGATCTCTATGACATTTGGGTTAATGAGTTGATCACATAATGAGATAAATTTCTATGATCAAGTCATCCCCAGCCTCCATCATTGGTTATGTTAAATTTTATTATTTCCAAATTGATCCCATGTAATCCCCACATGTTCATAAATCCAAATCCCACCCTATATGTTAAACAAAATCTCAAATTCCCATTTTTCATGAACGCCTCCCCCCACTGTAACCCCACTTGGTTCAATAGTGAAGTGAAATTTGACCTCGATTCCATCCTCTATATGGTCATTGGATGTTCAATATCATCATGGGTATCTAGCACATATATAGTACAGGAAGCCCACACATATTTCCAAGAAAATAAAATAAAATTAATATCGATCCCATATTAAAAAAAGATAAAATTATGAAGAACAAATTTTCATTTTAAAACCATAAATACAATTTCAACATGTAAAATGCATAAGTTACAAACTATGATTTACTCCAAATACCCATAAATGAATCTCTCTAATCTATGTTAAACTATCCTACATAACAACTCATGAAAACTGTATAGGGGTGAGAAATTAGGAACACTAATTTGGATCATATTTATAAATAATTCAACATCAAAGTCAAATAAATATTATTTTTTAGACATATGTGAGATCAATTTATAAGTGGCATGATATAGTAAAATATTTGGACTGAGAAAATAGATATGTTTAGAAGAAAGTAAAACATTATAGAATAAAAAAACATACAATAGTAACTAAACCACAAACATTGTGGATCAAAGCATGCAAACATAATGATTTAATATGATTCAAAGCTAAGGGATAATCAAAGGATAACTCATATAATGTTGTTTCATTGTAATAAAAATTATTTTTACATAGTATATATGTCATTAATATTTTTGGAAATGTCATCATAAAACCTATGGAACTCTATATTCTTCACTCTATATAAAAAATTATATAAGATAAATGAAAAATTTAGAGACACAAAAATCTTCCTCAATTGTTTATAGGCATAAATTTATCCACCATATCAATGTATGTCACTAAATAAAATTAATTACATATACCCATTTTGATCTTTCTTTTTTTTCATCAATTTACTGCATTCTTGTTATTTAATTCTTTAACTGATAAAATATTAAAAATGACAGTAGAATATTTATTTGTCACAATATAGTTGTAAAAAATTCTCCATCTAGATGTCGAAAATTCCCAAAAAAGAACTATATTGATTCCATCATACTTCAAATAGGATTTTGTTGTGTATATATTATTTAATATACCTAAACCTTTCACCATTGTAAAAAACATGATAATATAATATAATTTTGTGATTTCTATCCTTATTCTTCTCTAAAAATCTAATATTGAAATTATTCTACACTCGCATCTTCTTTAATTATATAATATTAATATACCTAAATAATATCATTTTCAAATATATTCACTATATATTCTATGATATGTTTTATTTAATTTCATGAATTTAACCCCTAAATCTAAGCTTCAGAATTGATCCTACTTCTACTAATTATTAACAACAATTCTTTGTATCCTCTGTGATTTTAATGTGGGGTTTATGTAGAATTTGATACAAATTAAAACATTAAATTATGATCCCTTTTATTTTAATTTAATTGAATAAAAATGTTTTATGTTTTCTATAAACTACATGTACATGATGTTGTATATATTTCCTAGGTGTGGTATTCAACACCTTTAGCTTCACCATATTATGGATTCCTATACTAGGGCATAGTCTAGAGATAATCTCCATATTATGGAATGGCTACTTGTTACTGTGGTTTGTATTAAGTCAAATAAACATATATAATTTCTCACCAAAACAATAATGTTAAATTCATAAATTCATCTAAATATTCAAACATATTTCCCTAGGAGTATTATTACAAAACCAAAATATCTATAATATCATAGAGAACTGTATTTATCCTTATGAAAAAAACTCCATGACACAACCAATATATTTCTACATGGAATTTTTATTACTCATAAAATGTTTTCATAAATCATCCCTCTAAGGAATAAAGATCTCTGATATTCCATTGTGGCTAGAATTCTCCTAGACTTCATATTGGAAACAATCGTCATCCCATGGTGTTGTCATCCCATTTTGATTTCTTTACCAATTTTATTACTATTTTATATATAATTTATTTTGAATGCCTCTAAAAATAAATTTTATTCAAAAAATCCAAATATGAATCGTGATGTTTCCACCTATGTTGTGTTATAGACAACACTTTCCATTGTCCCACATCAGGAAAAAACATCATACATCATCCTATATATTAATCACAATTGTGAAACACACCTATATAATTCCATATGGTACCACCTCATACAAATACCACTAGTATTGCCTCTTGTAATGGTCCGGACCTCTCCGACCCATTCCTTTGTCAAAAAGAAGGTTGCGAAGTGTTCTGGAGGGTAAAATGGACTTTTCCCACACTTTCCAGAATTTTGAAACTACACGCCGTGTAGTTTGAGTACATGACATGTACCCCCTTGCCGGGTATACCCCTTGTTGCAGGCAGTGTCCTCGTCGTGTGAAGTAAATGGGTACACGCCGTGTGTCCAGTACTACATGTAGTGTAGTCCTTCCCTGCGTATGCATTACCAATCGACGGTCGTGTACCATGTTGGAGCCATGTCCTTGCCGTGTGCAATAAATGAGTACACGCCGTGCGTCCAGATGACACACCGTGTAGTCCTTCCCCGCATATGCATTACCCTCAAACCGTGTGTAGACCAGTCGACGGCCGCAGAGCCGTGTTGGAAGCCGCGTGGAGACAATGTGAAAGAACCAAGTACACACGATGTACCAGAAAGTACACGTCATGTACTATTGCTTTTCACACCTATAAAGGAGGGGTCCCCTTCTCCTTTCAACTCACCCCTCTCCTCCCCTCTCCTCTGAGCACAACTCTCTCAAGATACTCGAAGGCTCTTCCTTCCATAACTTCTTCGTCCGAGCTCCGATTTACGATCCGTCACCGGTTACAGGATCGTAACGACGAGGCGGAACATCCGAGCATGGATCCGCTGTCTTTCCTTCGGCCTTTCTTTCCAAATTCCACTCGATGAGGTTTTTCCGGGACCCGACAGAAGTGACGGACGCCGACGAACGTTTTCTAAGGTTGATCTGGGGGAGCGTTGCGATCAGAACCTCTTGAGGTAGGGATCTTACCTTTGTCTCTCTAATTTGTGCATCTTGCAGGGTGAGTATACTGTTGTTTTAATGAGAAATAGTTGAACCATTAAATAAAGATAATAACTGGTAAAAAACGGTGTTGGGAAGTTTGTGATTGCTGTTACTTTACTTTTTATATCCTCTGATTATGTTGTGAAATGAATAGGCTTATACCTACTGAAAATAATGGTCTGTGGGGGACTTTTCTTGCGCAATTAAATGTTTCCCTATATTTCTAGACCGTTTATGTGAATGGAACTTTGTGTATTGTGGAAATTGGTTAATCACATAAAGTTGGCTGATTAAATGAAAATATGGAACCCTTGTGTGATCACCCCGGTTGAACAAAAGGAATAATGAACCTGTGGGTGTTGGCTTGGTTATGTGGCATGTGATGGGGGTGTTTTGTGGGTTGTTGTGGATCTAATGAGCAGTGGGGCTACGGTTGACTTGGTTGTGGGTTGGTGTGAATGCTATGATGGTGATGGGCAGTGGGTCTGTGATAAATGGTATTAAAGGGATAATGACGTACAGGCGTTGGTGTGGTTGTGGTTATGGTGGTTGGCAGCAGGGCTGTTGGGATGGGTTTGAATGTGAACGGGATACGGGTTGTGAATAATAAATAAAAAGTGGAAGAGTTAATGAATGGTGGGTCATGTTAATGGAACAATATTAATAATCAATGGGGTTGGTTGGTGGTTAAGAAGGACATTTTTGTGCTGCTTGTATTTTCCTAACTTGATTTTTGGATGGCAGGGATATGTTTTATGAATGATCGTTGTGGATAGTTTCCTAGTAGTTAAGGAAATAAATAATCTAATTTCTGCTGAAACGTGAAAACCTAAATTGGGTTGGGGTTGTTTTTTGTATGCATGCTTCATAGTAGCAGTGCTAAGGCATGTGCTCAGTTTCTCTGTTTAGAAGCCTTAGGTTGGGATGTGTGGTTTATATATATATATATCTGTATCTTTTGTGTTTTATCGCACCTCACCCATGTTGAGAACTTAGTGCCGAACATTCCCATTCCATGGGATAGTGTGTTTTCCTCTTAGTTACTAGCTTCTTCCTGCTCCTTCTCTAGGCTGTGATTGCTTGAGGCGACCTTACACCCAATACTCCTCGGGTAGGTTTTGATTGGGGCCTAGGTGTGTGCAGGCGGGATACATGGTTGTGAGGTCCAGGTGTGTGCGGGCGGGATACGTGGTTGTGAGGCCCAGGTGTGTGCGGGTGGGATTCGTAGTTGTGAGGCCCAGGTGTGTGCGGGCGGGGAGAGTGTGGCAGCGTCAGGACGTTCGCCGTTAGGAAGAGCAGCTAACTAAAGGGGAATGGTGTGGGGAACCCAATATTCTTGTTCTTATATACTACTACCTATTGTGATTGTGTTTTGGTGAGTGTGGCTGGTGAGGTTGGGTGGATAGAATTCCTTGGTAGGTTTCTCCTGTTTTTCTCACGGGACATTAGGATGTCTCCCCACTTGTGCACGAGAGCTTTAGGTTTACCTACTGAGTATAAATGTTTGCTCACCCTATGTTTACTTTCAGGTTTCCAGGAGGACTACCAGGGCCATGCAGGACCCTACTAGTCGGACAATTGGAGTTGTTGCAGTTGTTGTACTCTTGTTTTCTCTTGGTATTGTACTTTTGATCTTTCTTTTACTTGTACCTTGTTATAAAATTGTTTAAACATGCATGTGGGATTTATTTGGGTTTATTTTTATACACTTGTTCTTTTCCCCTTTTGGTGGTTGACTTGTCCTATTTCCTGATCCTATATAATAAATAATGTAATGACTCCCATATTTGTGAAAACTCATACCCTTAGTGCTAGTCACCACCCCGGGGCCTACTGGAGGCTGGACTTGGGGGTCATTATCTCTCTTTCACCATTGCCAGCTCAGGAGGGGCATCTTTGGTGGGAGGGGGTCATGACAGAATTTTATCAGAGGTCGATGGTTGAGAGATTGGATGGAGTCTGGAGTTAGGCACAATGATGATTTCATGGGATGGTAGGGTAACAATGTTAGTTAATCTTGGTACGTGACATAGGACAGGGAAGACCGTCTAGGACACAGGATTTTAGGCCCCCCCGTGATCCGATTCAAGGACTTTGGGCCTACCGAACGACCAAGTGAGACTACATTGATTGCAGGGTAGAGACCCTAGGGAAGATACATGCATCATCATGATTGTGTTTTACTTGATTGCTGTGTTCTGAGAAAGAAATTGAATTAAAATGATAAAAATAAAACCTTGAGTTTTTCCTTACTACTTGGGCTTAGGCGTTCTTTGTTTACCGTACCGCTATGGCACCTAGTCAACATCAGAGGGGCAGAGGAACTAGGCATGGACAGTTTCACGTAGCAGAGTTGGCAGCTCTGGTAGGCCATAGGTGGTGCAAGGTACGATTTGTTTGTTTAGCACTCTTGTATCTGCTTTGTTCGATTTGGGAGCTTCGCACTCTTTTGTTGCACCAGGTCTAGCCCATGCTTTGGGACTAGACGTAGAGAGACTTTCCAGACCACTGGTGCTGAGTACACTAGTTGGAGGCCAGACCAGCATATCTTGTGTTTTCTGGGGATGTGGGCTGACGTTGGGACCACATCGATCTAGTGGGGACCTCCTTCTGTTACAGATGCATCCATATGATGTCATCTTAGGCATCGACTGGTTGTTTTTTGTTAGTGTCGTTATCGAATGCTTCTAGAGAAGAGTCGTGTTTTTCGACGTGGATGGGAAGCACGTATCTTTTGTTGGCGAGAGGACCTATCAGGTAGGAAGCCGGTGTGTGGAGCCTCTCCTTTCCTTGTTAGGTGGGTTATCAATGGCTCCAACTGATACAGAGATGATGGATATCCCATAGGTTGTTGGGGAGTTTCTCAATGTTTTTCCCGAGGAGGTTGTGACTCTACCCCCCCGACGTGATGCTGAGTTCGGGATAGACTTACAGCCTGGTGCCCGTCTGATTTCGATGGCCCCTTATCGGATGGCACCTTCGGAGTTGCGGGAGTTGCGGATTCAGATTGACTATCTGATGGAGAAGGGTTTTGTTCGACACAACATGTCACCTTGGGGTTCTTTAGTTTTGTTCGTGAAGAAGGCAGATGGTTGTCTCAGGATATGCATTGACTACCGAAGGTTGAACCAAGTAACGGTCAAGAACTGTTACCCCCTCCCAAGGATAGATGATCTCTTCGACCAACTGAGGGGAGCAGGTTGGTTTTCCAAGATTGATCTATGATCTAGATATCATCAGCTGAGGGTGAAGGATAGTGACATCTCGAAGACGACTTTCAGGTGCAGGTATGGGCACTTCGAGTTTGTAGTGATGCCGTTTGGAGTTACGAATGCACCAGTTGTGTTCATGGGACTTATGAACTTTTTCTTCCAAGAGTTTCTGGACCGGTTCGTCATTGTGTATATCGATGACATCCTGATCTACTCAAGATCAGAGGAGGAGCACGTTGACCATCTCAGGGCAGTCTTGGAAGTCCTTCGACACCACCAGCTTTACGGGAAATTGTCGAAGTATAAGTTCTTGACGCAAG
The DNA here is from genome assembly GCA_963277665.1 of Viscum album. Classification (NCBI taxonomy): domain Eukaryota; kingdom Viridiplantae; phylum Streptophyta; class Magnoliopsida; order Santalales; family Viscaceae; genus Viscum; species Viscum album. The sequence goes on along the minus strand of OY728128.1, from coordinate 676,616,228 downwards.
AAATACACTTCCTTGGGCACGTGGAATCTCAGCATGGAGTGTCAATGGACCCGTCGAAGGTAGATGCAGCTGTTTCTTGGGAGGCACCCAAGACCATGGTAGAAGTTCGTAGTTTCCTGGGGTTAGCAGGTTACTATCAGAGGTTATTTTCAAACATCTCTCAAGTTGCTGGACCATTGAAAGCTTTGAAAAGGAAGAACCAGGTCTTCCTATGGAGCGAGCAGTGACGGAAAGCTTTCGACTACCTGAAGGAGAAGTTGTTCAGTGCTCCCGTACTTATGTTGCCAAAGGAAGGGTTGTTGTATGAGGTGTTTTGTGATTCTTCTGGCCTTGGTCTAGGGTGTGTGCTGATGCAGAAGAAGGGAGTGATCTGTTATGGGTCTAGGCAGTTATGACCTTACGAGAGTAACTATGCCACCCATGACCTAGATCTTGTAGCAGTAGTGTTCGCACGGAAGTTGTGGCGACATTACCTCTTTGGGGAGCGCTTTGTGGTCTTCTCAGATCACAAGAGGCTGTGTTATATCTTCTCCCAGCATGACCTAAACTTGCGGCAGCGGAGATGGGTCGAGTTTCTCCAAGACTATGACTTTGAGATCTCTTACACTGAAGGTAAGGGCAACGTTGTGGTTGATTCCTTGAGCAGGAATTCACACAAGGAAGTGGTTCGGGAATCCACTGATTCTTAGAAAGATATGGGAGATTTGGCTTCCTTGCACTTGGATGCAAGTGTATAGGGTGTTAGAGGCTATTTTTTTCAGATGATGGTGCAGTCCTCCTTGTTGCAGTAGGTGGAAGAGTCTCAGTGGGGGGACTCTGAGGCGGAAGTGATGCAGGATCGTGCCGATCAGGGGAACGCTCCAGAAGGATGGTCAGAGGAAAGCCGACAACAGATGCTTTTCCATGGAAGGTTGTTTGTCCCAGAGACAATGTGTGAGGGAGTTCTCTGTGAGTTCCATAGCTCATCCTTGGTGGTACATCCTGGAGTTTTGAAAATGTACTGAGGCCTGAGGGAACAGTTTTGGTGGCCCAGGGTGAAATGGGAAATGGAGGAGTTTGTGGCTAAATTCCTAGTGTGTCAGAATGTGAAGGCTGAACACCGTGTTCCCAGTGGTTTGTTGCATCCTTTAGATGTCCCCGAGTGGAATTGGGATGACATCTCAATGGACTTCGTCACAGAAATACCCAGAACTCAGGGTGGTTATGATGCTATCTGGGTAGTGGTGGATCGACGGACGAAATCAGCTCACTTATTAGAAATTAAGGAGTCTGGATCGGTGAGTACCTTAGCACAGAGGTACGTAGATGAGGTTGTGCAGTTATATGGAGTTCCGAGGACTATCGTCTCAGACCAGGATACTCGGTTTACCTCACGAGTCTGGAGGGGGTTACAGCATGCTTTTGGCACCCAACTATGCCTTAGCACTGCTTTCCACCCCCAGAACAATGGATAGACAGAGCGGACTATCCAGATGCTGGAGGACATTCTGCGAGCATGCATTCTGGATTTTAGAGGGTCATGGGTACCACACTTGACTTTAGTAGTGTTTTCCTACAACAACAGATTCCAATCTACTATTGGCATGGCACCGTTTGAGGCTTTGTATAGAAGGACATGTAGTTCACCTATTTTCTTAGCAGAGGTTGGTGAGACAGGTGCTCTTTGGCCAGAGGTAGTGCAGAGCACCATAGATAACGTCCAGCTTGTATGAGAGAGGATGAAGGCGGCTCAGGACTGCCAGAAGTCTTATGCTGATCATCGTAGGAGGCCCTTGGAGTTCGAGGTGGGAGATCATGTGTTCTTGAAGGTTTCCCCTCAACGGGGGCATCAGAGGTTTGGGAAAGGGAGAAATCTCTCACCTAGGTTCATCGGACCTTTTGAGGTGATGAGGCGAGTCAGCGAGGTGGCATATCAGCTGGCCCTACCACCTCAGTTGGAGAATGTTCATGAAGTCTTCCACATCTCCCTTCTTCGTCGGTACTTACACAAAGGCTCTCACGTTATCGACTGGGGTGAGTTAGATATGGGAGACGACGCGACCTTCAGGGAACGACCAGTCAGAATCGAAGATCATAAAGAGAAGGCACTCTGTGGACGAACCATTCCTTTGGTTCGTGTGTTATGGAGGCATGGCGGCCTCGAGGAGAGCAATTGGGAGTGGGAGACCCAGATGCATGATCGGTACCCTGAGTTGTTTTGACTTTTGTTTTACATTGTTCTTCTGAGCTTGTTTTTGTACTTTGTACCATTGTTATATGGAATTATTGGCTTGTCAGTTGTGAGACCTTTTGTATCCTTGTAATGTGTAACATATCCGGATGTGTGGGAAAAGGGAAAAACCTGACCCTTAATTGAGACACATTAATGCGGATGTGATTGAACTCATGCGGGCGAGTCAGTGCCGCCTAAAGCGGATAATATCTCGACATAGGAAAATGAATTTTCCCCAAACCACGTGTTCGGGTAGTGTGTGGGTTGTGCGGTGTCGGGGGTAGTGTGAGTTGAAAAATCCTAATGTATGGAAGTGGGAAGACCTGATTCTTAATCGAGACACATTAATGTGGATGAGATTAAACCCATGCAAGCAAGTCAATGTCGCCTAAAGCGGATAATATCTCGACATAGGAGAAGGAATTCCTAACACCTATAATTAGGGTTGTTGGTTGGGTTCATGTTATAACGAGAACCCTAAGAGGTATCTTTTTGGGTTCTTCTGGGTTGGTTTTTGAATTCTCGGGGATGATAATGTTTTAAGAGGTATCTGATGTAATGGTCCGGACCTCTCCTACCAATTCCTTTTTAAAAGAGAAGGCTGCGAAGTGTTCTGGAGGGTAAAATGGACTTTTCCCACACTTTCCAGAATATTGAAACTACACGCTGTGTAGTTTGAGTATATGCTATGTACCCCCTTGCCGGGTATACCCCATTTTGCAGGCCGTGTCCTCGCCGTGTGAAGTAAATGGGTACATGCCGTGTGTCCAGTACTACATGCCGTGTATTCCTTCCCTGCGTACGCGTTACCATTCGACGGTCGTGTACCGTGTTGGAGTCGTGTCCTTTCCATGTGCAATAAATGAGTACATGACGTGTGTCCAGACTACACACCGTGTAGTCCTTCCCCACATATGTGTTACCCTCAAACCGTGTGTTGACCAGTCAACGGTCACGGAGCCGTGTTGGAAGCCGCATGGAGACCGTGTGAAAGAACCAAGTACACGCCGTGTACCATAAAGTACACGCCATGTACCATAAAGTACACGCCGTGTACTATTTCTTTTCACGCCTATAAAAGGAGGGGTCCCCTCCTCCTTTTAACTCACCCCTCTCCTCCCCTCTCCTCTGAGCTGAGCTCTCTCAAGAGACTCGAAGGCTTTTCCTTCCATAAATTCTTCGTCTGAGCTCCGATTTATGATCTGTCACCAGATATGGGACCATAAAGACGAGGCAAAACATCCGATCTTGGATCCATTGTCTTTCCTTTGGCCTTTCCTTTCCGACTTCCACCTGAGGAGGTTTTACCGGGACCCGACAGAAGTGACGGACGCTGACGGACGTCTTCTAAGGTTGATCCGGGGGAGCGTTGCGATTGGAACCTATTGAGGTAGGGATCTTACCTTCATCTCTCTAATTTTTGCATCTTGTGGGGTGGGTATCCTCTTGTTTTAATGAGAAACAGTTTAACCATTAAATAAATATAATAACTGGTAAAAAAACGGGGTTGGGAAGTTTGTGATTGCTGTTACTTTACTTTTTATATGCTGTGATTATGTTGTGAAATGAATAGGCTTATATGCCTACAAAAAATAACGTTCGTTGGGGGCCTTTGCTTGCGCAAATAAATGTTTCCCTATATTTCTAGACCCTTTATGTTAATTGAACTTTGTGGAATGTGGAAATTGGTTAATCACGTAAAGTTGGCTGATTAAATGAAAATCATGAACCCTTGTGTGATCACCCCGGTTGAACAAATGGAATAATGAACAAGTGGGTGTTGTCTTGGTTACGTGGCATGTGATGGGGGTGTTTTGTGGGTTTTTGTGGATCGAATGAGCAGCGGGGATGCGGTTGACTTGGTTGTGGGTTGGTGTGAATGCTATGATGGTGATGGGCAGCGGGGCTGCAATAAATGGTATTAAAGGGATAGTGACGTACAGGCTTTGGTGTGGTTGTGGTTATAGTGGTTGGCAGCGGGGCTGCAGGGATGGGTTTGAATGTTAATGGGATACGGGTTGTGAATAATAAATAAAAAGTGGAAGAGTTAATGAATGGTGGGTCATGGTAATGGAACAAGATTAATAATCAATGGGGTTGGTTGGTTGTTAAGAAGGAATTTGTTGTGCTGCTTGTGTTTTCCTAACATGATTTGTGGATGGCCGGGATATGTTTTACGAATGATCATTATGGTCGGTTGTGGATAGTTTCCCAGTAGTTAAGGAACTAAATAATTTAATTTTTTGCTGAAGCGTGAAAACCTAAATGGGGTTGGGGCTGTTTGTTGTATGCATGTTTCGTAGTAGCAGTGCTGAGGCACATGCTCAATTTATCTGTTTAGAAGCCTTAGGTTGGGCTGTGTTGTTTATATATATATATATATCTGTATCTTTTGTGTTTTATCGCACCTCACCCATGTTGAGAACTTAGTGCCGAACACTCCCATTCCATGGGAGTGGGTGTTTTCCTCTTAGTTACTAGCTGCTTCCTGCTCCTTCTTCCCTAGGTTGTGATGGATTGAGGAGACCTTACACCCAAGACTCCTCAGGTAGGTTTTGATTGGGGCACGGGTGTGTGTCGGTGGGATACGTGGTTGTGAGGCCCAGGTGTGTGCGGGAGGGATACGTGGTTGTGAGGCGCAGGTGTGTGCGGGCGGGATGCGTGGTTGTGAGGCCCAGGTGTGTGTGGACGGGGAGAGTGTGCCAGCGTCAGGACGTTCGCCATTAGGAAGAGTAGCTAACTAAAGGGGAATGGTGCAGGGTACCCAATATTCTTGTTCTTATATACTACTACCTGTTGTGATTGTGTTTTGTTGAGTGTGGCTGGTGAGGTTGGGTGGATAGAATTCCTTGCTAGGTTTCTCCTGTTGTTCTCACAGGACATTAGGATGTCTTTCCACTTGTGCATGAGAGATTTAGGTTTACCTACTGAGTATACTTGTATGCTCACCCTACGTTTACTTTCAGGTTTCCCGGAGGACTACCGGGGCCGTGCGGGACCCTACTAGTCGGACAGTTGGAGTTGTTATAGTTGTTGTACTCTTGTTTTCTTTTGGTATTGTACTTTTTTGCTTTCTTGTACTTGTACCTTGTTATAAAATTGTTTAAACATGCATGTGGTATTGGTTTGGGGTTATTTCTATACACTTGTTCTTTTCCCCTTTTGGTGGATGACTTGTCCTATTTCTCGATCCTATTTAATAAAAAGGGTAATGCCTCCCATATTTGAGAAAACTCATACCCTTGGTGCTAGTTTCCACCCCGGGGCCTACTGGAGGTGGGACTCGGGGGCCATTATCTCTCTTTCACCATTGCCAACTCATGAGGGGAATCTTTGGTGGGAGGGGGTCATGACACCTCTGACCCTGCTCCTCCCCAATCTAGTACATTTGGTTATCTGTACGAATTATAGTGCTGACCTATTATTTTTATGTCACTTTTCATTTCCATATCAATTCATGATTGTTCCACTATTTTTTATGGTTGCTACATTATTTTGAGGTATTTCAATTTTTTTATAGGTATGGTTTATCTATTTTTCATTATTTTGTCTTATCTATGATATTTAAATTATGTTGAAATATTTTCAAAACCTAATATCCATTCGTAGTATGTTATATTAACTTATTAAATAGTTTTATATTTATAGATATATAATGAGTCAGAGACTTATTATTTAAAATTCATTCTAATTATAACAATCATCCATGCACACCATTACAATGAGTAAATTAACGATAAATCAATATTTCTCTTTATATTCAACCTCTAGTGGATCTTTGTGATTCAATGTTCAAAAAATCTCTAAATCATCTATGAATATACAATATCAATAGGAATTAAACTCAATTAATCATTTAGTGATATGAAAAAATACTACACAACCATTTGGTTCTAAAATCAAATCCACATATTTAAAAAACCATGGATTGAAAATTAATCCAGCACCAAAAAAAACATCAGTTTCATCAGAAAGAGTACATACAAGGATACCTTACCTAAAAAATACCATGGATAATCACATTATGATCAAATATAATAATGTCATGACAAGAATCCCATATGTAAATATTGATATACTAAACATTCAATGACTACTCATCCATTCTATGAACATTTCTTACACTGTAATGCATTTTCCAAATGAAAACTCAAAGCATGACAAATAAATTTTTTTTGTCACATAACTCCCCCAATATTAATCTCATCTCAAATATATTCATCCTTCCTTTATCATCAATAAACCCACTAATAACTTTTATGAATCCCTTGGTATTAAAAAAAGAAAAAGTTATGAGTTTGGTAAAATATGGGCACTTATGACTACTATTTCACTCATTTAAATTACCTATAAAATGAACCAATTCTCGCATGCATACCTATTCAGAAACTAAGACTCATAGTATAACCATTATATATAAAATAAATATAATTAACAATAATAAAAATATTTATCTATTATAATAGAATAAAAAACACTGTAAAATAATTATATTGTAAAATATTCATTGAAAGATCAAAAAACACGATCGATATATAACTACCTTTTTAAAAATGTCCTTTTTTAATAAAATTATTATTTAAAATACTGACTGAATAATAATTTATATTTTGTGTAAATTTTTCAAAAAACCATTATGAGTAGAAATTTATTATTTCAACATAACACATATATGTCTCTAAAGAACAAAAAAAATTTAAAACAAAAATCCATAATGACAAAAAAAAAGTTATAAAAGAAACCAAATAATTTGAGATAGGTACCATAATTGAAATATTTTTATTATAAAAATTCACGTACTGTCGTTATTCCAATGAGAATAAGGTTATGGGGAAACACCATCATAAAATCACTTAATCATAGTTTCCTTTATTGATTATACAGAGATTAGAAAAAGAGAATACCGTTATAGAATTATAGATAATGAACCCCTTATTACTATCAACATATGACTTTGATATGAAATATATGTATACCTAATATGTGCCATGTGAATAAACCATGGAGGAGTAGAGATTAATTGTAGTGAAAGAGAGAAACCTAATGGGTAAAACTATATTAACTTAAGAAAATCATTGATAACTAAGAAGATACACTAATAGTACAATCAATTGGGGACCAAGAGGTTATGGTGGAATCAACTCATAATATGGTTAATATAGTTTTTGAGTGAAATGAAATGGTTAATAAAGATAACTTTTACATTGGACATCTAGATAAACTAATGTCTCATTTTTCTAAGATGATCACATGTGTTGGTGTGTAGCTTATGATTCAATGTTTCAATAAAGATAGATCCACATGAGTATTATGGAAATATTTCATCATTTGGATATTACATTAGGGGATCCATGCACCAAATACTCATACACCTCAAGAATTATCCTAATATTTTTTATGTTCGATATGCACTATTATTGCTGTGTTTTCACTAACTGTTATTTGTTCACTTTCTTCTGATTATCATATTTTAAATATCAAAATTACAAGACCATATAAAAATTTTTTAAAAAATATAATATATATATATATATATATATTCCTGTGACAATGTGAGTGTCACAAGTACATGGTCAACCCTCATTAAAGATGGTGGAGAATGATGCGTCCCTTTATAAGGATGTTTGAATAAATCATCCATGGTTAGTCCTCTTAGAGTTGCGGAATGTGATATTTCCTATGAAAAACCCTATAATGGAATGGTGGCCCCAAATAATAAAATTTTAGGGTGTAGGATTCCTAGGGTATTATATAGGTGGTTTTGTTAGTGATAGACATCAATTATTTGACTAACTATCTAGATGTCTATGAAGGAATTATTCTAGGTCTAAATTCTATGAAATAATGTTTTTTTATGGAAATGTGGTGGGGTTATAGAATAAATATATGTTGATGAAAGATATTTTTTCATTTTTAAAATATTTATAATTAATAATAATTATTTGGTTATTATAATATACAAGTAATGATTATAGACCAAAAATTAAATAATAAAAATTAATTTAATTAATTAATAACCTAAATATAATTATTTTAAATTTTTTTTTCGATGGGGGTTGTATGAACATATAATGATAATATTTGGGCAAAGACAACCCAAAATACAGGAAAATAAATCTTTATGAAATCCAATTCATGTAATTTCAAAAAAACAGTTTGCATGGAAAATGTGAACAATATCGGATTCAATATTCTATTTAATGACAGTGTTTGAAGACGATCAGGATGAGTAGTTAATGAATTCACAATGATTCCATATAAATTCATTAGATAATAGATCCATGTTTTAATTTTAATGATTCTTTAGAAACTAAATGGGTTCACAATATTTTCCGTTTGATTGGAAAAATGCTCCAAAAGAAGAGAGAATTAGAAAAGGTTTACAATTATAACACTAAAACACTCATTTCCATCAAACAGTAGTAATTATTATTTTTAATAAATGATTATATTAAATATATTACTCATTTTTTCATTAATTAAAACATATGTACAAATTATATGTTCAATATTCTCATTAATAATATTAATAAATTACATCACTTATATTCCTACTAAAGAGATAGTTTCTAAATAAATTCAAAGTAATAAAAAGAAAAAACATTTGGTTCTAAGAAAAATAAATATACCTAGTGAGAGAGATGAATAATATATATATTATATTCATTCATAAAATGTATGTATTTATTTTTTTATTTACAAACATTAACATGTTATATTTCTATTTCTTGCATCATATGAATGTGTACATGTATATCATGCATGTAAATTTTAGTTCACGTCTAATAGTCTCATGTTGCAACAAAAACCCTATTATGAATTTATACAAAAATTTTATACATTATTCAAATCCATCCAAAATATTTTATATATGGGTTTTCATCAAACTCTTTTCATTTTAAATAAACAATTTTTCTAATAAATTACCCACTTTCAAAGTGTAACGTCCCAGTTCCGGAAGCCACCGAGAGGCGCCCCGTACTCGGTTGGTCACACGGCTTCAAGTGGATTTCCCAAAATTCCAGAGGCTTCTGACTAGCACTGAGGGCATTGGGTGTGATAGTGGGGAAACTATTCCTTCATTGGAAGAGTAACACAGTGGAAGAAATCAATAGAAAAAGTGGAAGTGAGAATAATCCATGCATTTGTAAACAGAAGAAGACCGAAAATAATAAACTGGAGCAGACACATATATATGAATGATGCCTGATACATAAGTTTGGGAATGAATTCAAACAAATCACAATCCTGGAATACAAAGTATTAATCCCAAGTACAAAATAAAGAAATGTAAACAGCTCCTCAGCATCGCAAGCCATTGCTTTGTCCCATGCTCTCGAACTCCACATCAAATCAGTACCTAAATTAGAAGGTCACTTTCCCTTATCTATACCTTGAACAATATATTCTATTTAGTCCAAAAAACATGGCCCAAATATGGTGTGAGAGTAAATCCCAGTAGGAAACCACCATAAAATTGGTGCCTAATAGTCAATGAATATATGGAAGGCAACATGAAAATAAATGCATTAAACAAGGAAGTACCCAAGGAAAACAATTCATAGTTCCAATGAATTCAGTATCATATATCAAGAAACAGCTAACAAAGCAGGTAATCACAAATAGGTAACCCTCTGGGATGTACTCAAATCCAATCCCCTCTGGTCCTACCTGGAAACACAAGCAACCCTATGGGCAGTACACTCAGTCTAAACCCTCTGGTTCAGCTTAAGAATAGACTCTATGATGAATCTCTCACCATAAATTCCTCCTATAGTCTCATATTGGTAACAAAAGGAACTCTGGGGAAGCACTCAACGTCTATTCCCATAGTGGCCCATGCCTATGATCTACAGACACTCTGAGGAAGCACTTACGTGAATTCCCCCTATGGTCTCACATCGCAAGTAAGACAGACACTCTGGAGAAGCCCGTACGTCCATTCCCCCTATGGTCTATACACCAGGTTCTCACAGCCCTGTGTAAGTCAAGCAATTATAGAAGAGCTTATCTGCCAAGGTAAACCTCTAGAACTACTTGGCTAACTGTATACAACAAAAAAATGGTATGATACAAACACCTCATCCTATTATAATAGTCATGGATGGTAAACAGCAGCCTAATAGGCAACCTAGACCCAATGGTCAAAATTGGAAATCATGAATAGAAAATTACTCCCAAATCACATCAATTAACCATATTCACATCACATATCATCAAATTATGCATACAACCATAACAAGAAAATAATATGGATAAAATGGTAATTGTGCAATACCCTGTTCAGGGGTATTGGAAGTTTTTGCACATATAACTCAAAGAATTTTAACAAAAAGGCACAAAGAACCTACCTTGGTGTTATGAGATCAATATAATTGAGTGTCAGAGCTTGAATCACCTTAAAACGCTAAATATCTACAAAAACAACTAAAATTTTCAACATGGGATTACTTGAGAAGGAGAAGGAATTGGGAAATGAAACTCACTTAGAAGAGAGAGCTTACCGAGGGGATCCCAACCCAATTGATTGTGGTCGAATCAGAGTTCAGATGCTCAGTCAGGGGATCGGAAGAATATTGCACCTGTATGGGAGATCTTGGTTGAAAGAAACCTAGAAGAAGACCATTCTGGTGATTATAAGCGACCCCATAATGTTTAATGAAAAAAATACACGAAATGTACTTTTGATGTACTCAACGTGTACTTGCCTTTTTCGTCCTCTGTTTTAGGTAGCCTCTAGGTCACCCTCACATGGTCATGTGTATGGCCGCTACATAGCCAACACACTTCTACCTATGGTAACACTGTGTTGGTCTTATAGTCATTACGTACACGATGTGTAATTCAAAAATTTCAAAAAATTACCCTTTTTCTCAAAAACGACCAGAACAAGGAAAACATACCAGAAAAGAAGATCCGGTTTCATAAAAACTTCCTCCTTTAAGAAATTCGACCCCCAATTTCCATAGAATAGAATCATAGAAGAAGAAACCCCGAATATCCCCGGCCACTGTACTCGTACATCGACCTCCTTCTCCGAAGTCTCATCGTGTACTCACTTGTGCTGCCATAGCACCCGTACCAGAGAAATAGACCAGCCATATAAAACCTTTGTACTTCGATCAATGATATGGATAGGAAGATCCTCAAGCGATGCATCGACTTCCAACTCATCCTACTCGGTTAGGAAAACCTGATATGTGTCTGGGAAGTAACTTCGTAGAGGAGAAAAATGGAAGATTTCGTGCATAGCCCACTACCTATGAGGTAACTACAACCGATAGGCAACCATACCAACTCTCTCCAACACCTCAAACTGCTCGACGTACCTCTGTGAAATCATACCATATCTCCTAATCCTCTTATGTCCCAACCTCGGTGTGAAACATTAAAAAAAATGATCCCCAACCTCGAACTCCAGAGGTCATCTCCGTTGATCAGTATAAGACTTCTGTCGAAACTGTATAGTAGCCATTATCTTCTGAATCAACTAAATCTTTTTTGTGGTCTCCTGTACAAGACGAGGTCCAAACATAGCTTCCTCTCTTGCCTCCAACCAACATAAGGGTGATCGGTGCAGCCTACCGTACACGTCCTCATAAGGTTCCATCTGAATAGTTTCATTAAAACTATTTTTGTAGGAAAACACAACAATATGTTTTGGATTCTCCCAAGAACCTCCAAAATCCAAGATACATTCTCAAAGCATGTCCTTAAGTACATGAATCATATGCTCGGACATGCCATATGTCTGGGGGTGGTAAGCTGTACTCAAAACTACCTGTATACCCAAAGCCTTTTGAATCCCATTCCAGACTCGAGAAGTAAAATGAGCATCCCTATCTGAAAAAATAGTGTGTGTAATTCCATGTAGACATACATTATCTCGGATGTACAACAACCCCAGATCATCAATAGTGATGGTCTCCTTGATCGGCAAGAAGTGAGCATCCTTCGTGAGTTTGTCAATGAAAAATCATACTACATCCTTCCCTCAAAGTGACCTTAGTAAACCTATCACAAAATCCATCAAGACATCATTCCAATTCTACTCAGGAATGGGTAATAACTTAAAAGCCCTATTGGTTTCTAATGATCTTCCTTCACCTACTGACAAGTGGAACACCTCCTGACGAAACCAGAAATATCTCTCTTCATACCTGGCCACCAATACTAATGGTGTAGATCATGATACATCTTGGTGACACCAGGATAAACTGCCCAAACTGAGGAATGAATGTCCTACATCAGATACCCACGTATGTCTTATAGCACCCATACACGCCCATGGAAATGCATGATCTCATCCTCGCCAATGGTCCATCCTGGAAGAGGGTCCTCTCCTGACATGATCTCTCATAGGACTAGGCCTTCTGAATCTAATAGCTTCCTCATTATCACTCTATCAAGAAGAGTAGAGGTAACAACCACAGAAGAAAGAAACTTCTTCCCATGTCTATTGTGCATCTCTAAATGCATCTCAGAGAACAAATAATTATGATTCCACTCACAGTTGGCCTCTTGTACTACCTATATCTGAGCCCTCTTTCTCAATGCATCAGCCACTGTGTTTACTTTCCCAGGTGTATAGGTAAGGTCAAAGTCAATAGACTGTTGATACTCAACCCACCTTTGTCATCTCAAATTCTGATCTTGTTTAGTGAAGATGTAATTGAGACTCTTCTGGTTGATGAAAACCAAAAAAATGCTCTCCCAGAAGATAATGTCTCCAATAGTGTAAGTCATAAACCACTACAGCCAACTCGAGGTCGTGTGTCAGGTAATTCCTCTCATTCGGTCTCAACTACCGAGACTCGAATGCAACGAATCCTTCTCCCTACATTAGTACAACTCCTAGACTAATACCTAAAGCATCATAGTATAAAGTATAGCTCTTTCCTGGATCTAGAAAAACTAGTTTCGGTGCTGATGTCATCCTCCCTTTCAGCTCCTGAAAGGATGACTCACAAGAATCTGACAACAAGAATGTCACACCCTTCTTAGTTAGACCCATCAGTGGTACTTCTAAGCATGAAAAGTCATGAATGAAATGTTTATAGTATCAATCCAGCCCTAAAAAACTTCATAACTCCATGATGTTCTTCAGCTGCTCCCAAGAAACTACTACTCTCACTTTTTTGGATCGACTAATACTGCTATATTAGAGATAACAAGTCCCAAGAAATGATTCTAATCCATCCAAAAGTGGAATTTTGAGTGTATAACATATAACTGATGCACTCTTAGTGTACTCAAAACAATATCAAGATGTGTTGCACGGTCGTGTAGAGTGTGAGTGTACACCATGATATCATCCACGAAAACCACCATGAAGGAATTGAAGTATGGATGGAGCACTTAGTTCATCAGGGACCTGAAAAATGCAGGCACATTTGGGAGACCAAGCCCCATAACCATAAAATCATATAGACCATACCTGCTCTGGAAGGCTGTGAGAGGTATATAAGATTGTCTAACACACAACTAATTATAACAGGACCTTGTATTAATCTTCTACAACACTCGGGCTCCTTGAAGCTGATCAAAGAGATCATTAATCCTTGAAAATGGATATTAGTTCTTGACTAACAACTAGTTAAACATCCGATAGTCCACACAAAGTGTAAGGGTATCAACAGCCTTCATTGCAAATAGGATAGGCGAACCTCGAGGAGATGCACTGGGTCAGATGAAACCATTTAACTGTAACTCCTCCAACTGCTTCTTGATCTCTTGTAACACTGCTGTAGCCATCCTATAAAGAGGAATAGACACCAGTGCTGCCCCTGGCACAGGATCAATAGAAATTTCTACATCACATTTTAGAGGAAAACCTAAAAAGTCCTCTGGAAATACATATCTGAAATGATCCACCACTGGAGGAAATTCCTTCGGTGAAGTCCCCTGGTCATACAGATATAGACTAGCAACCTGGGTTGTAACTCTTCCTAACCCATGATGCTCAGGTCCTTCTCTGTTCACCAGGAAATCCCACTCCCTCTTATATATAAAAGATCCACCCTCTTGTGATATGAATCTCACCCAACGATCATAAAGTCTATGACTGCCTCGATGGAAACTAGCCAGTCCATTCCAAGAATGGAATCATATATTTTCACCTCTAGGGTATAGAGGTCCCATAAAAAGTGACACCCACCATCCCTTAGAGGGAACTCTTTTCACTAACCTACACTTGTCATTCTAATCCCCAATGGAGTGTCGAGTGTCAAGATATCAGTATAAGAAAAGAAGCAGAGCCCAAGGATCTCCACAACCGAAACAACTATAAATCCATGGGAATCCCCAGTACCCAAAAGAGAAGAATCTAAAACTGAGGAAACTAAAATCGAACCTCAAACTATAGAGGGTTCAGGATCCTACATTAGTTATGTCTCCTCTACTGCAAAAGTCTGAACTGCACTGCGACCCAGTGACCTTGTTTTCCAACCCTGAGAAAATCCACCCAATTGTCATTGAAAACCGAGCGACTGGCTAGCATGGATATGACCTCCACCTCGGCATGAATGGCCTGAAGAACACAAGTTCCTAGATTGGTGAGAAAATGGTGGTGCTGCTCCTAAATGATGAGTCATAGAAGAACCCATGTCACCTGCTGCTGGTGAGAAGATCTGATAGAAGCACTAAAGATAACCCACCTTGCCACAAGATTGACAATCCACTGGGACTCTTGGGCAATGTGGCCGCATATGCCAGCTCTTCCGGCACTGGCAGCACACCACCTGGCTACTTGAAGAAGTATCTCTTTTCCATGGATCACTGCATGGAGACTATCTGAAAAGATTCCTGCTGTCAGGAAGAGGGATACCAACTCCAGATGCCCAGCCGCCCTAGCTCACAACTCCATAATATCTCATATTGCACTCAATTACCAGCTCCTAGTTGTTGATAGAAGTGATAGAGTTCAACCAGAATATGTTTTCCACTGATCGGATTTCATGCCTCAGACAATCCTCGAACTTCCAAGCCCTGAATAACTGATAAACTCTTAAAATAGGCGTAAAACGCTACAGATCAGTAAAATGAGAATAATAATCCTTAAATGAAAGAGTACCATTCTCCGGACTCATAAAATCTCGGGCACAATCGGCCCTCAAGGTCTCTAGATAAAAGTAGTCATTTAAGATACGCCAGAAATCCTCCCATGTCCTGACTTGCTAGCATCCCGTATGTGAGATCACATCCAACCACCTCTTGGAGGAATCCTGATGAATATATGTTCTGATCTTGACCCGCCTCTCTAGATGTGTCTCTAGAGGATCAAATATTGTTATCATTGATTCTAGTCATGAATCTATGGCCTGGGGTCCCCCCTCCCTTAAAAATGTTGGAGGATGTTTCTACTGAAAGACCCGTGCCAATTCTGCCATCGAAAGGACAAGAGGTAGTGCTGTAACATCCCAGGTAAATAATGAATAAAAAATTTTCATATTTATAAATATTTGGGAATTAAATATTAATTTTACTTTAAATGGGTATCTATGTTCGATTGCGTACCCGATACGCAACAATGAGTTTCTTTGAAATCTTACGTTGCACACTAGTAATATAATAATATTATTCTAAATGGTAGTTAACACGAAGCCTTTGTATTGGAGGGAATGAATAGAAATATCTAAAATATGATTATATATGTTTGTTAAATGTTTTTACATTTATCCAATAAAAGATAAAGCCTTAAAATAAGAAAAGAATTCAATTTTAGGCATATATACTCTAATATTCACTAAATGTCCACTTATCACCTTTTGATGGTGAACTATCATAAAATATAGCTTTGGTCAATCTTATACATTCTATTGGACCAAATAAAATTCTTATTTATAATCTAGACAAAAAAATTTACTTTGTGTAAATTTTTGGTATTTTTCCGATAAAGTTCATTTTTTATTGAATAGTGAAAAATGTTGTATTTTAATTCAAAACCTCTTTTTAATATAATTTATTTATATGATTAGATTTTATTTTGAATTGGTTTTAAAGTGAAATTAGAATATATTTTTACCATTTCATCCAATGGTGGTCATTGGAATTAATTTCACTTTGAAATTGGACTTAAACTAGTGTCAATATTTTGATATATATTGTTTCATAAAAACACGCTATTTGTTCTGACAGCAGGAATTAATTATTAAATTAATTAATGAAAATTATATGTTTTTAATTTTGTAAAATAGAAATAATATTTTAATTTGGAATATCTAATATATCTTAGGGAGAAGTTTTGGTATTTTTTCTGAAAAACATCAATTTTGATGAATAGTGAAACCACTAAGTGGTAGTTAAAAAACTGTTTTTTCGTTTTAATGAAACTTTACCACTTTTGTGATTTTAATTTCAAAAATCCAACATACATGGTTTTCATTAGGATGTAAAATGTTGTTCAATGGGATTAAAATATTTTTTTTGGTGAATAGTAAATTTTATGTTTTATTAATAACAATTAAAGGTAATTAGTGTAATATAAGGTAAAAATAATGTTATAATAATATTAAATTACCATGACACATGTCCTACCCTTTTTTTTGTGTCATGACCGACCAAAAAAATCCATGGGTCAACTTGGGGACCCCTTGGAGCCACTTTGGTAGGAAAATGACATTAATATATTTTTATTTAAAGTTCAAATAAAAATGTCACAAACATGTATTTTGTTGCTAAATAAATTTTTTCATGGGGTTATACAAGTAATAATTTTGACTATAAATATTAATTGGAAATATAAAAATATTTCCTACATCATGATATTTTTTTTTTATAATTTTTAGATATTAAATAAATTAAATTATTTATGACACCATGATGATGCAGCGATTACCTCATTATATAACGATTTAAATAAAATGAAAAGATAATGTAAAATATAAGACCAAAACATGTCAAAAACCTATTTTATGGGTGTATTTAGAACTCTTATCACCTTATCCTTGAAATACTTAATTGTGGGACCTTTAAAAACCGAAACTCATTATATAATTATGTAACATTTTATAACATTCCAAGAGTGCCCCTCCTCTCCTCTTATAAAAGGCCAACACCTCTACCACCTAACCCACACATCTAAAGCCCTTGGAACGTCAAATATTTTCTCCATTTATCTCTACACATCCCTCTCCTCATCCTAGAGGCCTTACCTTAGTCAGGAAGCACTTCAAGTAACCCTTTTGGTTCAAACCAAACGGAGTTACCCGATTTAAAGGTAATGTCTTCTCTTGTGTTCTAATGTTTTATTTTGCCTATCCAACCCCCTAAACTCTTTATATTACTTTATTTTGTAACAAAACCAGTATATTAAATATAATAGGATGTTTTTATGAGAATTATTAGAGCTACACTTACACACACCTCCGTTTAATGGTTAGAGAACTTACTATTTCTGTGGTTGGCGAATTTCTGCCTCACGAAACGATGATTGTTCAATCTTTTTTTAACACCATTCATGGTGTCCATTAAGATGTAACTCTATTTATATATGATGTATATTATGATTATGATTTCCTTATGCTTCTGTACTTTTCATTTGTGGAATACCTTTATGGTTTCCATTATGGGTAAGCACGATAATTTCATTTTAGGAAATGCAGACTACCGCCCCCTCAAAGTGATTTGATTCGTTAATGCCATATGTGGGACTTATATTGGATAGAGTTAATGATATTATATATGATATTATAATATAATTATAATATACCCTTATATCATTATGATTTCACTCCATTAAATATGAAATAAAAATTAAAGTAGCATTCATGTGTACGTACGACTTACCGTCTCAATGAACGGTGCATTTTATTTCTTACCTCTAAATGTAATTTACTATTATAAATACATGTATATGCTGGATATATTTGATATATATGATATACAAATAATTAATATCATTCTGGATATAAGGAACCTCTGACCACATAAAAAACATGTAATTGTAAGACGTCCATTTTTGACATAAGTACAAAATATCGACAAAACGAACTTTATTAACTTAAATGATTACATATTGTTTATAACATGGACATAAGTTGTATAAAAGGAATAATAAACTTGAAAATGGTTCTTAATCAAGTACAAATTAACACTAGTTTATTATTCAGGAGATTAAAGAGCGATCGTGTCATGTCGGACAAGATGTAAGGGACTTCGTCTCAATCTCCTTTCATTGAGGCATATTTTGTTTTATATAAAAATTTATTTTATACGGTGTATAAACCCAATTGAATTTTACTTTTATTCAAAAGGAATCTTTTTATATGAAGCATTTTACTAAACGAAAAGAAGGAATGTTTATTTTAACGTACGC
This sequence comes from Viscum album, assembly GCA_963277665.1. Taxonomy (NCBI): domain Eukaryota; kingdom Viridiplantae; phylum Streptophyta; class Magnoliopsida; order Santalales; family Viscaceae; genus Viscum; species Viscum album. The sequence continues at coordinate 676,597,701 of OY728128.1, read as the reverse complement.
GGTGACAACGACCTTTTCCTCCGCCGCAAGTATTATTTGATCATTGGCTTCCTCAACAAGCTGTAATGTTTTTAAAAGTAAATAAATACCATATAATATTTTATATATTTTGGTATTAAAAATGGTTCTGATAATTGATTTGATATGTCAATATGTTTGAGTGATATATTGTGCTTGAAATGTTGAAATGTTTTCTTTCCTTTATAATTGTTTTATGTGTTATGAATTTATAATGGTACTCAGAAATTTGACAGGTGGATACGTGATAAACCATATGTTGGTTGGTTTCGTGAATACCATGATGGGTGGTTATAGTATAACCTCAAATGCATTGGGTATGGAAGTCGTCGTATGGCTATTACATTAAGTGATATGTGTGGAAGTCGACCGTATGGTTATTCCATTTAAGTATGTTTATGTCCCAAGTTACCTTTATATGTTATGTGTTCTTTATATGGGTTTTATGGTAATCTTTTGGTTACAAAAGGTTATGTAATGATCTTTTATTCAACTAAGAGTATTTACTACTTCATAAAGGTGAAAAGTATTACTTTGATAAAGTATTCATGGTTTAATTGTTGTTTTGAAAAACTAACAGTTTTCCTTCTTTGTGTATCCCTTACTGATCTTTTTATGCTCATCCCAAGTTTTTTTTGAAATTTTTTTCATAGGACATAATGTGGAACAGTGTCAAGGATGTAATCAAAGAAAAGTCATGATATCTTAAACATGGAACTAGACATGACTCTTTTTTTCAAGAGTTCATGTTTTGTAAAAAAAAGGAAACTATGTAGAAGTAACTACTTTGTAATCATTTCAAATGTAATAGTTATGATATAGTTCTCTAAAACTCTAAACCTGAAAAGATCCTCAATGGGAATTTTTCATTTAATTTAGTATTAAGTAATGTTTAAGGTTGGTGCCTTATAGTTGGTATCAGAGGTCGGTTTAGACAACTTTAGGAGTTAGAAAATTGTTAAATTATAAACTAATTTATATAGAATTTCAAGATTACCATGTTGCTTCGCCTAAGATATTTCTATGTTCAGAAAGGTTTTCTGCAGAGTAAAAAAGGCAGCTATGTTGGGATGATATCAGGAGGAATACAACCTTCCAAATTAGAAAACTGAGATGGTCGGAATTGGAACTGAACAATTTTTCGTAGTGATGGCACAGTTGAATCATGCTATAAATGGTGGAGGTATCCATGCACGAGATCAGCCAGATCAACCGCAGAGGAAGATGTCAGGGGTAAAACATTTCATGGGGAAACATCCCCCATCATTCAGAGGATCATCTGACCCTATGCTAGCTAAAGGGTGTATTAAAGCACTGGAGAAGATTTTTGATGTCATGGGGTGTTCAGAACATCAAAAGGTTAGTCTTGTTGTTTACCGATTTGAAGGTGAAGCTGATTAGTGGTGGTCGATGGTGAAAAATATCAGGGATAGTGATGAGATTGATGATCTTCACTGGGATGAATTCAAAGGTATGTTTCTTGAGAAATATTTTCCTAAGGGGGTTTGTCTTAGGATGGAAAAACAATTCCTAGAATTGAGTCAGGAGGATGACTCAGTGGCTGCTTATGAAGAAAAGTTCACTCTACTGGCAAGGTATGCTCCAAATTTCATATGAGATCTTGATAGTAAAATCAACCATTTTTTACTCGGGGTTAAAGCCAATGTATCGATGGGATTTCCGTTATCGTGAGTTGGAAAGTGATGAAAATCTTGTTTGATGTGTGGAGAAGGTGTAAATGGAGTTTTCTGATGATCAGGTGTTCTTTGAGAAACAGCAGAATAAGACATCCAATTGGCAGGCAAAGGGCAAGAATTCATCAAAGAAGCAAGGAGGTAAGAAAACCAAATATCCATCCTGTGAGAAGTGTGGTAAAATGAATCCTGGAGAATGTTTATCCAAGTCTGGAAAGTGATTTCAGTGTGGTAAGTCTGGTAATATTTCTCGTAACTGTAAGGAAGATGATCAACCAGGCAATGAAAAGCCAGCGGTAAGATGTTTTAAGTGTAATTAAATGGGTCTTTTTGAAAATGAGTGTCTAACAAAGAACTCAACTGAGGGAAAGAATCCAGACTATAAGTCGAAAGGGTTGGTGAAATCCATTGAAACTACTTCAGCAGATGTTGGGCCATTGAATGAAGTAGTATCAGGTACACTGTTTGTTTGTTTAGATTATGCCAATGTGTTGTTTGATTCAGGGTCTACAAATTCATTCGTTTCTGAGAAGTGTTCTCGTAAATTGGGAATTCCATATCAAGATATGAATCCTAAACTTTTTGTAAAAACACCCGAATGAAACATTAAGACAAAAAGAAATTATAAGAACCTTCCTATCCTTGTGTTCGGAATGAATCTACCTGCAAACCATATTGTTTTACCTCTAGTAGAGTTTGATGTTATTTTGGGCATGGATTGGATTTCAGTTTATCATGCGATGATTGACTGCAGAGCTAAAATGGTTTCTTTTTAGAAAGATTTTCAGTTCGTGTACAAGAATGAACCCTTGCTTTTGATAACATATTAGGAAGTTGAGAAACAAGTAAAAGATGGAAATGAATGTTACCTTTCACATATTGTTGAAAATAAAGGAACTGTTCAGATTAATGATGTGCTAGTGGTAAATGAGTATCTTGATGTTTTCCTGATGAGTTCCCCGGTATTATTCATGATCGAGAAGTTGAATTTTTTGTTGACATATTTCCTTATTCTAAGCCAATTTCAAAATCCCCTTATCGAATGGCTCAAGTTGAACTTTTAGAGTTAAAGAAGCAATTGAGGGAGTTATTAAATTAAGGTTTCATTCAACCTAGCACATCACCATGGGGTGATCCTATCTTGTTTGTTAAAAATAAAGATGGTTCAATGACACTTTTCATTGATTATAAAGCATTAAATAATATAACTACTAAGAACAAGTATCCTTTTCCTCATATCGATTATTTGTTTGATCAGCTCCAGGGAGCTCAGTATTTTTCGAAGATTGACTTGAGGTCGGGGTACCATCAGTTGAAAGTAAAAGAAGCAAACATTCTGAAGACTGCATTCTGTACTAGATATGGCCATTATGAATTTTTAGTTATGCCTTTTGGGTTTACCAATGCACCTACTGTATTCATGGACCCTATGAATAGAATTTTCCTTGAGTTCTTGGATAAGTTTTTGGTTGTATTCATTGATTATATTTTGCTATTTTCTAAAAGTAAAGAAGAGAATTAAAGTCATTTAAGGGTTATCTTGAAAACCTTAAACGAAAAGAAATTATATGTAAAATTCATCAAGTATGAGTTTTGGTTACAAAAAATTTCTTTCCTTGGACACATTGATTCAAAAAATGGTATAACTATTGGTCTTGCTAAAACAAAAGTTTTTGATGAATGGCCAAGACCCACAAATGTAACTGAGATCCGTAGTTTTCTTGGTATGGTAGGTTACTACCGAAGTTCTGTTGAAAAAGTTTCACGGTTATCTAGCCCAATGACTAAGCTAACTCGGAAGGGTGTTAAGTTTATCTGGACAAAAGAATGTAATGATTGTTTTCAGGAGTTGAAAAAAAGATTGGTGAGTTCTCCAATTTTGGAACTTCCTTCCAGGAATGTTGAGTTTGTTATCTACAGTGATGCTTCATTGAAGGGACTTTATTGTGTCCTTACACAGAATGATCAGGTAGTTACTTATGCTTCACGTCAGATGAAAACACATGAGGTAAATTACCCAACACATGATTTGGAATTAGCTGCTGTTGTTTTTTCTCTAAAAATTTGGAGGCATCATTTGTATGGAGAAAAATGTGAAATATATACTGATCACAAAAGTTTAATTTATATATTAACTCAGAAAGAATTGAACATGAGACATAGGAGATGGCTAGAATTAATCAAGGATTATGATTGTACAATTCATTACCATCTGGGAAAAGAAAATAAAGTGGATGATGCTTTGAGGCGAAAAAGTAATGCTTCATTAACCATGCTATGTTTGGAACGAGATCCTTTGGTTTTTGATTTGATGAACTTTGGAATAGAAGTTGTTGGTGCAGGAAGGTCTTCTGTTTTGTTTCAGGTATCAGTGATATAATCCCTATCAGACATAATTAAGAAAGCGCAGAGGAAAGACAGTGGGTTGCAGAAAAAGGTAGAGATGGTTCAGAAGGGTAAGTTTCCTGAATTTGACATTGATAATGATTGTGTTTTAAGGATTGGGAAAAGATTATGTGTGCCTTGTGATTAACAGTTGAAGAATGAGTTGTTATGTGAGGATCATAGTTCCTTGTTTTCAGTTCATCCTGGTAGTACTAAGATGTACAGAGATCTGTGGGAGTATTTCTGGTGGGATGGAATGAAAAGAGATACTGCAGACTTTATTGTAAAGTGTTTGACTTGTCAGTAGGTTAAAGCATAGCGAAAGTTATCGAAAGGGATACTGCAGTCATTACTAGTGCCAGAGTGGAAATGGGAAAATATATCCATGGACATCAGTTTGGGATTACCAAAGACATCTCGAGGTAATAATGAAATCTGGGTTATTGTTGATCGATTGACTAAATCTGCTCATTTCCTTCCTATTCGAGATACATTCTCTCTAGAACAACTTTATCATTTGTATCTTAAAGAGATAGTAAGGTTTCATAGAGTTCCCCTCTCTATTGTATCTGATCATGATCTCAGGTTTACTTCTAACTTTTGGAAGGGCCTTTAGAAGTTGTTGGGTACTGAATTAAATTTTAGTACAACTTTTCATCCTCTGTCAGATGGGTAGTCAGAACGAACAAATCAGACTTTGGAGGATATGCTACATGCTTGTTCGATGGACTATCAGGGAAGTTGGGACCAACATCTTTATTTGGTTGAATTTTAATATAATAACAGTTTTCATTCTAGTATACAGATGGATCTGTTTGAAGCATTATATGGTAAACAGTGTCGAACTCAAGCTTTTTGGGATGAAGTGGGTGAAAGGAAGTTGATGGGACTAGAATTGGTGGAAGAGTTGTCAGAAAACGTTCAGCTGATACAGAAACTCATGAGAACAGCTCAGAGTAGACAGAAAAGTTATGCGGATAACCGGAGGAAGGATCTATCTTTTGAGGTAGGTTATCATGTTTTTCTCAATGTTTCTCCATGGAATGTTGTGATGCGATTTGGTAAGAAAGGAAAGATGAGTCCAAGGTCCATTGGACCATATGAAATTCTGGATAGAGTTGGATCAGTTGCTTACCGAGTAGCTTTACCTATGATTTTATCTTAGGTACACAATTTTTTTCATGTTTCGATGTTGAGAAAATATATTCCAGATCCATATCATGTTTTGAGCCCAGAGGTAGTTCAGTTGGTAGAGAATCTATCTTATGAAGAACAACTAGTCTAGATTCATGACCTAAGAGAGCAAGTGTTGCAAAATAAGGTAATTCACTAGGAAAAGGTCTTGTGGAAAAACCATATGGTTAAAGAGGCAACATGGGAATCTGAAAATGCTATGAGGGATAAATACCCCCACTTGTTTTGATAACTGAATAAAATTGCAAGGACGCAATTACAAAAAGGGGGGAAGGATGTAACATCCCAGGTAAATAAAGAATGAAACATTTTCATATTTATTAATATTTTAAAATTAAATATTAATTTTACTTTAAAATGGTTTCTATGTTCGATAGAGTACCCGATACACAACAATGCGTTTCATTGAAATCTTACGTTGCACACTAGTAATATAATAATATTATTTTAAATGGTATTTAACACGTAGCCATTGTATTGGTGGGAATGAATAGAAATAACTAAAATATGATTATATATGTTTGTTAAATATTTTTACATTTATCCAATAAAAGATAAAGGCTTAAAATAAGAAAAGAATTCAATTTTAGGCATATATACTCTAATATTCACTGAAGGTCCACTTATCGACTTTTGATGGAGAACCGTCCTTAAATATAGTTTTGGTCACTCTTATAAATTCTATTAGACCGAATAAAATTCTTCTCTAGAATTGGGACATCAAAATTTACTTTGTGTAAATTTTTGGTATTTTTCCGATAAAGTTCATTTTTTAATGAATAGTGAAAAATGATGTATTTTAATTCAAAACATATTTTTAATATAATTTATTTATATGATTAGATTATCTTTTTAATTGGTTTTAAAGTGAAATAAAAATATATTTTTACCATTTAATCCAACGGTGGTCATTGGAATTAATTTCACTTTGAAATTGGACTTAAACTAGTGTCAATCTTTTGATATATATTGTTTCATAAAAACTCGTTATTTGTTATGACAGTAGGAATTAATTAATAAATTAATTAATTAAACTTCTATGTTTTGAATTTTTTAAAATAGACCTCATTTTTTAATTCTGAATATCAAATATATCTTAGGGTGATTTTTTGGTATTTTTCTGAAAAACATCAATTTTTGATGAATACTGAAACCACTAAGTGGTAGTTAAAAAACTAATTTTTCTTTTTAATGAAACTTTACTACTTTTGTGATTTGAATTTCAAAAATCCGACATACATGTTTTTCATTAGTATGTAAAATGTGGTTCAATGGGATGAAAATATTTTTTGGTGAATAGTAACTTTTATGTTTTATTAATCACGATTAAAGGTAATTAGTGTAATTTAAGGTAGAAATAATGTTATAATAATATGAAATTACCTTGACACATGTACTACCCTTTTTGTATGTGTCACGGTCGACCAAAAAAATTCATGGGTCAACTTGGGGATCCCATGGAGCCACTTTGGTAGGAAAATTACATTAATAACTTTTTATTTAAAGTTAAAATAAAAATGTCACAAACAGGTATTGTGTTGATAAAAATTTTTTTACATGGGGTTATACAAGTCATAATTTTGACTATAAATATTCATTAGAAAGATAAAAAGATTTAATACATCATGATATTTGTTTTATAATTTTTATACATTAAATAATTTAAATTATATATGACACCATGATGATGCAGCGATTATCTCATTATTTAACGATTTAAATAAAATGAAAATATAACATAAAATCTAAGACCTAAACTTGTCAAAAACCTATTTTATGTGTTTATTTCGAACTCTTATCACCTTATCCTAGAAATAAATAATTTTTGGACCTTTAAAAAAAGAAACTCATTATATAATAAAGTAACATTTTATAATTTTCCAAGAGTTCCCTCCTATCCTCTTATAACAGCCCCCCACCTCTACCACATTAACCACACCTCTCAAGCCATTGGCTAGGCCAAGATCTGATCCATTTATCTCTCCACATCCCAATCCTCATCCTAGAAGCCTTACCTTAGGCAGGAATCTCTTCAAGAGACCATTTTGGTTCAATCCAAAGGGAGTTACCCGATTTAAAGGTAATGTCTTCCCTTGTGTTCTTATGTTTTATTTTGCTTCTCCAACCCCCTACAATCGTTTTATTCCTTTCCTTTGTAACAAAAAAATTATCTTAAATATACTAGGATGTTGTTATGATAAGGATTCGAGCTATAATTACACACACCTCTGTCTGATGGTTAAAGAACATACTGTTTATGTGGTTGGCGAATTTCTACTTCACGAACCGATGATTGTTAAATATTCTTTTAAAACCTTTAATGGTGGCCATTAAGATGTCAATATATTTACATATGATATATATTAGGTTTATGTTTTACCTATGATTTCGTATTTTTCATTTGTGGAATACCTTTATGGTTTCCATTATGGGTAAGCACGATAATTTCATTTTAGGATGTGCGGACTACCGCCCCCTCAAAGTGATTTGATTCGTTAATTCCATATGTGGGACGTATATAGGATGGAGTTAATGATATTATATATGATATTATACTGGAATTATAATATTCTCTTATATCATTATGATTTCACTCCATTAAATATGAAATAGAAATGAAAGTAGCGTTAATGCATATGTACGACTTACCGTCTCCATGAATGGTGCATTTCATTTCTTACCTCTAAATGGTATGTACTATTATAAATATCTGTATATGATATATATATATATATATATGATATATATGATATCAAAATAATTAATATCATTCGGGATATAATGAACCTTTGACCACATAAACAACATGTAATTGTGAGAAGTCCATTTTTGACTTAAGTACCAAATATCGACAAAACAATGTTTATTAACTTAAATGATTACATATTGTTTATAACATAGAAATAAGCTGTATAAAAGGAATAATAAACATAAAAAGGTTCTTAAGAAAGTAAAAAATTTAACACTAGTTTATTATTCATGAGATTGAAGAGCGATCGAGTCATGTAAGACACAAGGTAAAGGACTTCATCTCAATATCCTTTCATTGAGGAATATTTTGTTTTATACAAAACGTTCTTTTATACGGTGTATAAACCCCATTGACTTTTACCTTTATTCAAAAGGAATCTTTTTGTACAAATCGTTTTACTAAATGACAAAAAGGAATGTTTCTTTTAACATATGCGGTGACAACGACCTTTTCCGCCGCCGCAAGAATTATTTGATCTTTGGATTACTCAACAAGCCGTAATGTTTTTAAAAGTAAATAAATACCATATAATATTTTATGTATTTTGGTATTGAAAATGGTTTTGATAATGGATTTGTTATGTCAATATATTTGAGTGATATATTGTGCTTGAAATGTGGAAATGTTTTCTTTCCTTTATAATTGTTTTATGTGTTATGATTTTATAATGGTACATGGACATTGGATGGGTGGTTATGTGAAAAACCATATGACGGGTGGTGCCGTGAATACCAGGATGGGTGGTTATGTTATAACCTCCAATGCACTTGGTATGGAAGTCGGTTGTATGGACATTCCATTAAGTGATATGTGTGGAAGTCTATCTTATGGTTATTCCATTTAAGTATGTTCATGTCCCAAGTTAACTTTATATGTTATGTCTTCTTTATATGGGTTTTATAGTAATATTTTGGTTACAAAAGGGTAAGTAATGATACTTTATTCAATGCAGAGTATTTACTACTTCATAAAGGTGAAAAGTATTACTTTGATAAAGTATTCATGGTTTACTTGTTGTTTTGAAAAACTAAGAGTTTTCCTTCTTTGTGTATCCCTTACTGAGCTTTTTATGCTCATCCCATGTTTTTTTGAATTTTTTTTCACAGGACATAATGTGGAATAGGGTCAATGATGGAATCAACGAAAAGTCATGCTGTCTTAAACATGGAACTAGACATGACTCTTTTTCAGGAGTTTATGTTTTGTTAAAAAAAGGAAACTATGTAGAAGTGACTACTTTCTAATCGTTTGAGATGTAATTGTTATGATCTAATTCTCTAAAACTCTAAACATTAAAAGATCCTCAATGTGAATTATTCATTGAATTCAGTATTAAGTAATGTTTAAGGTAGGGGCCTTATTAGTGCTCCCTGAATGGTCTACATCATCCCCATAAAGCCTTCCCTAAACTATGCATCAGCACCTGCATCTGGTATAACGGCTAGTGCCAAGATTACCACAATGGGAGAATCTACAGGTAGTCCCTGATCAGCCATATCCGGTGTCCAATCACTACCCTCTAACTTGTGTAAAACCAGAGGACATCCCAATGGAATGACTCTGCAAGGTCAGGCACACACCTTAAATCAAGATCATCATGGGAAAAAACAGAAAACGTAAGATGAGAACAGGAGAAGGAATGAATTCATGTATTTATAAAACATCACTACACGGCGTGTATAAAACCTACACACTTGTTCCCTTCAGCCATTAACATGGGTGTTTACTCCTTCCAGAATTGGTCGTGTAACACCCCATGCACAAGACGAGTTCACCTAACACACGGTGTGTACTTAAATCCTCTTCCCCTGCCCGAGTCCTTCTAAATGACTAAGCCACACAGTTCTCCTAAAACAAGACTACACAGAATGTTTGTTACAGACTTGACATGTACAATAATAGATTCACTAACCCGTGTTGTTACTGACATGGTCGGATACATGTCTCACACTACATGGTGTGTTCCAGATGGACACAGTGTGTACTTGGAAGATTTCTCCAACCTATGTTGTTCGTACATGGCTAGGTACTCTGGTTACACTACACGACGTCTTCCAGATGGACACAACGTGCATTAAAAATGACTCAACCAACCCATGTTGTTAGTGACACAACTGATCACATGGTTCTACAACACATCGTGTACATCTGTTACATAGCGTGTCCCACAAAGGATTCCAAACCCCATGTCCTTTCCCACACATTCTGATACATTGTTAGAGACAAAAAGATATGTACATAGAGTACATGTTGTGTACTTAATAAAAACTATTTTTCCCGAATAGAAGAACACACGGTGTGTATTCAGAACTACACGACATGTATTCTAGGTTTTTCCTGATAGTAATCCCCAAAAACTACTCTAGAACCTAGAAAAACACTGAAACGAACAATAAAAGTGCCAAATTCTAATTCGTGAGGGCTCATACTGTCCACAAATCAAAGCATGTCAACTTATACATGTTATAAACAATATTAACAAGCCAATGATCCACCAAATTCCAATTCATGATAGCCCATAACACCACAAGAACCAAAGTTTGGTGTTCATTATAAAAAATCCATATATAAAGAAAGACCATATCCAACCGTGGGTACTCTATCAAATCATCTATCACAATAGCATGCATATCTAGCACAATATCTATCACAACAACATGCATTTCCTATTGCACCCTAAATGAAATGGAAGTAATGCATAACATGTGATTCATAAGAAGTGAAAATATGATGCATGAGATGGAATAACCTCATCTCATCAGGTTTCAATAGAAATAGAACCCCAGTCACATCAATAGTAACATCAAAAACTTGAGAATCACTCAAGGTGAAATCAAATTTATTAGTAATAATTGAAAAACCAGAAAGAAAAAAATTTCAATAACGAGGTAGATTAGATTTTCCATATACAAGAGTTAGCTACTCCCAGGAAAAATTATTACTAAGTACATATTCCTTAATATCCCTGGCTATAGGCTCCAAACAGTATGTAAAGATGATAATAATTCATTTGATACAACTTTGTAATGTACCGGTTCTAGAAGCCACCTAGAGGCACCCCGTACCCAGGTGGTCACATGGACTCAAGCGCATTTCCACAAATGCCTGAGGCTATCGACTAGTTGTGAGTTCCTTAGGTGTGATAGTGCGGAAACTATTCCCTCTTTGTAAAAGTAACATGGAGGAAGAAATAAATAGATAAATCGAAAGCAGTAATAATCTAAACAAAAGTAAATAGCTGAAGACTAGAAAATATTAAACTGGAGCACACACATCTATATGGATGATGCATGATACATATATCTAGGAAAGAAGCCACAAAAATCACAATGTTGGAACACAACAGTACTAAACCCAAGTACAATACAAATAAATGTAAAAAACTCCTAAGAATATTGTGCCATATCTTGGTCACATGATCTCCATCCAGACAACAAATCATGTACCTAATGTTGAAGGGCGTTTTCCCTTATCTATACCCGCATCAATATAATCAATTTGTGCACAAAAACATGGCCCAAACAGGGTGTGAGACTAAATCCCAATAGGCAACCACCATGAGATCCGTGCCTAATAGTCAGTGAATATATGGCGGGCTGTAAGCAAATAAATGCAGTAAACAAGGAAGTAACCAAGGTAAACAATTCATAGATTTGATGAATTCTGTATCATATTTCAAGAAACAGCTATCAAAGTTGGTAATCACAAAAAGGTATCCCTCTGGGATGTAATCATATCCTAACCCATCAGGTCCTACCCAGCAACACAAGTAACCCTCTAGTCAGTACACTCGGTCTAACCCCTGTGGTTTAGCTTAAGCATAGACTCTCCGAGGAAGCACTCACCATCAATTCCTCTTATAGTCTCATATAGGTAACTAAAGGTGCTCTAGGGAAGCACTCAACATCTATTACCCCTTTTGGCCAGCGTCAAGAATCTATAGACAATTTGAGGAAGCACTTACGTCAATTCCCTTCTATGGTCTCGTATCGTAAGTAAAACAGACACTCTGGAGACATCTTTACGTCTATTCTCTATATGGTCTATACAACAGGTTCTCACGGCCCTTTGTAAGTCAAGTAAGTATAGCATCACATATCGCCCAAAGTAAACCTCAAGAACTACTTGGACAGTTGTTTACAACAAAACAACATGTAAGGATACTAACACCTCATCCAACTATACTAGGCATGGAAGGTAAACCATAGATTAACAGGCAACCTAGACCCAATGGTCAAAACATGAAATCATGCATGGGAAAGAACTTCCAAATCATAACAATTATCCCTATTCAAATCAGCTACCATCTAGTAAATCATAAAATCATAGTATGAAAATAATAGGGCTAAAACGGTAAACCCGCAATACCCCATTCATGGATATTGGTGGTTTTTTCACAAATAACACAAAGGATTTCAACAGAAAGGAACAAACCACATACCATTGTGTTAGGAGAATGATATATTTAGTTTTAGGGCATGAATCCCATTAGAATGCCAAAGATCTACTAAAATGTCTAAAATGTTCAACATGGGATAACTTGGGGAGGAGGAGGAACGGGGAAACAAAGATCAATAATAAGAGAGAGCTTACTATGTCAATCCCTACACAATCAATGGTGGTCGAATCATAGTTTGGATGCTCGGTCGGGGGATCAAAGGAAGATTATGGCTTTACGGGAGCTCTCGGCTGAGAGAAAACTAGAAGAAGACCTTTCTGGTGATTATATGTGACCCCAATACATTTAATGAAAGAGAATAAAATACATGGAAAATAGTTTTGAAGTACATGGAATGTAATTTCCTTTTTCTGTACTCCACAATATACAGCCTCCAGGACACCCCCACATGGCCTTGTGTATGGTCGCTACACGACCAACACACATCTACCTATGGTAACCATGTACACGGATTACTCATAAAGCACATGGCGTGTACTTTAAAAATTTCCTGGAATTCCCCTTTTTCTAAAAAATGACCAAAATGAGGAAAACATACCTGAAAATAAGATTTGTGTTCTTACACAAATGCCTTTTAATGTGACCAAACTATCCTTAGCTACATTGACAAAAAACTATGAATATCTATTCTGAACTCAATCAAATATACTAGTATAATATATGAATAAGATAAATAGAATACAGATCATATGAATCATATTTAAACCAATGTAAAACCTTTTTACATGTCATAGATTTCCCACTAAACCTAGAATATATCAATCTAGTATTAACCTCTCATCATTTCTTAATATTCGGAAAAGACTAACAAATATTATGAATACATCCCATGTCATTCATTTTTCTGGAAAATATATCACATGTAACTTATAGATGTAGTTGAGAACATAATATATGAAAAAATAAGAATGAAAAAAAATTAGTTAGACTAATTCAATTGATTTCCTATGGATATACACATTTTATACATATGGACAAATCCCATATTAATTGTACTCTAATCAGATACATGATTAACAATATACCTAACCACCCCATTATTATCAGTGTCATTATGTATACATGCATAAGTAGGGTGTGAATGATTTAATGTTATCATTCTAGGATTCCCTCCAACCAATCGTAAAACTATTTATAATAAGCATAAACCCCTATATATATTGATGATTGAATGACATTGCATGAGATATACTATTATAGATCAATAAATGTAAAATTTTTCTACTTATTATATTATTAATCCAATATTTATTACTCAAATAAAAATACTTACATTTTTATATGATTCTATTTAAGATAACATCATCGTATCATTATAACACATAATACATTGTAATGTACATTATTTAGGGACAACTCAAAGTCATAATTTAATGGGATATTGTCTTTAAAATGTTCATGTAATATAATTTGAAGAATATATAAATTAATGAAAATCATATATTGGATTTATTATAATCACATGATAATTTTACATGAAATACAACCAATACTACATGTTTCTTATGTAAATATATTCTATAAGACCCTCATTTTGGTGGGGTGATAATTGTTTCAAAAATAGGTATAATTCATTCTCCCATGTATCCAACCAACTAATCATTTTGTCACTATTTTCCACAATATCCTATATAATATTTTATTTAAAATGGTTGATTTGAAATTTGGATGAGGCTTGTGGGTCTCTAGATAGAGAAACCAAACCATTATTTTCAAAATGTAGTTCAATTTCTCTCTCAATGATAACAACCAATCAGTGTTCAGCAATGAACTTCTTGATTGAAATAGTTTCCATCACAACATCCAAAGTAGTGATGTATTCTAACTCTATTTTTGATTAATATATTGTGGATTTTTTATTTTATCAAAACTAATTTCTCCATAATTTTGGAAAATAAAAAATCCAGTTTGAGATTTTATATCATCTTTTTTGGAATAGTGAATGGACTCTCTGTAACTCATTACACAATTCTCATCCTTTCTTCTAAAGAAAAAGTACATTTTATCTATACATTTTATGTACTTAATAATATTTTTAAAATAAATCCATTTGATATCATCGAATTCAGTTTGGTATATATGTTCTATGCTCAATGAATAAGAGACATCTATTCAAGTACATAACTTGGAAAACATGATGGATCCTTTGGTCGATACAAAATGGGACCAACACGTCAATACAAACCTTATATAATGATGATGAATATTTTCTAGATTCATTCCAAGAAACATCAGTAATAACCCTTTCATTATGTTATCTATTGTAAACCACTTTATCCATTTATCAATTTATGAATTCTGACTTAGTCTAAGAAAACTCTTATATAAATATCTATAGAACCTTATATCATGTATTAAACCTACTTTACCCTTGTCTTTCATTCTAAAACATTTACCCACCCACATCTTCATAGATTCGAGTTTAAGGAAATCATTTCCAATAAAACGTATGTAATTTATATAAACAATTATAAATATTATTATACTCCCACTAATTATCTGGTATACATAGGAATTATTTGTGTTTTTTATGAATCCAAAATCATTGATTGTATAATTAAACTAGATATTCCAACTCCAAAAAATTTTCATCACATAATAAATAATTAGTTAAAACATCTTAACATTAATATTCTCATTAGTAACTTCCAAAACATTGATCTTTATCATATAACAATCCATGAAAAAATTACCATTAAGGAATTTTATTTTGACATACATATGATATGTATCATTTTTATAATGATTTGTTATAGATATAATAATACTAATGGAATATATCACCAAACTAAATGATAAGCTTCTTTCATAGTCAATACCTTGAACTTGGTTATAACCCTTTATCACCAGGAGTTCTTTATAGGGATATAGCCTATCCTCTAATATTCCTTCTCAATAAATATACTAGTTTGAGTCACAAATAATTTTTGTTTAGTTTGATGATAAAAATAATAATCACTAAGGTCATTGGGATTTCCAAAAAAATAAGAACTTATCTATTTTGGGAAAGTGGTTATTAAAATAAAAACATTGCATGGTCACTTCAAAACCCCAAATTTTTAAAAAATAGTCATTCTGGGACCTTTCCCAATCCATATATCATGTGGTTTATTGATGAATACTATTTATAGATTATTGTATAACATGAATTCAGCAGTATCAAAAAAAACACTAGAATGAAAAATTAATGTAATATAGACTCATCATCAATCAAACCATGCATATAATGGTATTATTACTTTTTTAAGATAATCCATTCTATTATGTGGTTCTAGAAAGAGTATATTGGGAATCATTTCTACAATATCTCAAATGAAATATGATTTATTAGCATAATAATTCACCACCAAGATATTATTTTAGGACATTAATATTTTTCCCCAATTGATTATGTAATTTTTTCTGAAACACGTAAAAATATCAGGAATGTTTATTCATGTTTTTAATCAGAAACATATACCCATAAAAATTAAATTAATATATAAAAATAATTATGTACCTAAAAATGTAATTTACATGGGTAGTCATTATTCCACATAGATAACTATATATAAGATCCAATAGTCCAATATCCTTTTCACCTTTTCTTTTAATGAGTTATTTTGTAATTTTTCCTAGTAATCAATATTCACATGTATCTAATTATTAATAGTTGAATGAGTTAAGTAATCAATATCTACTAATATTTTTGAACGAATTTCCCATTATATTTATAAAGTGAATTTTCCAATGGTTGTTGTTATTAGAAGAAACTTTAACCGTCTTATATTTAATTTTTAAATAGAATTATCTAAATAAATATAATATATTTTATTCATTAAATTCCCAATTCCATTAACCATATCATATTTATTTATATAAATAAATATAAGAAAACTCATTCATCATCTTGAATGAAAAACACCATTTTTTTAAACATGATACATAAATCCAATTCATATTTATGGTAGGAACATAAAACTTTATTTTCATTTTAAACTGCAAACTACTTAGTAAAATTATATTATAAGTTACAACATCTAATATAAAAACTCTTTCTTTATTACTGTAATAGAAATCAAAATGAAGCTTTATCAATTCCATCAAATTATTGACTATTTTATTTTCCTTAAAAATGAGTTATTCACACCTTGTATCTATTACTTATGATAAGAGATGTATATATTTATTTATATAACATTCATATCTAGGTATGATGAATGTTTTCCATTGAGGAAACCTGTAAATCCTACATATGAATATTTATATTTTTTATTGGTCATACTTATTAATGACCAGATTATGTTTAGCATTAAGTATGTTCTAATATACATTAATGACATATTTGTAGGTGAAAATCATGTATTATATATTTTCATTCTTCAGTATAAATATAGTTTCCCACGGAAAAAATGATACCCCTATACATTGTATTAATTTTGTAAGTGAAGATATATATTCAAATTTTATGCAACCCTCTTTAGTGTTTCTCCCAAGACTTATCATTTATGGTATGGAATCATTCCCATCAAACTAGTTTGGAATAATTTATTTTTCAGTGGAAATCCACTTATCCAAATCAATCATATGAATTCAATCAAGTCCATTTCTCCAGTAACCTAATCCTATTTGGGTCTCTCAGCTAGTGTATCCAATTGAATATTTAAACAAAAATAAAGGATGATAAATCTTGGGGAACCCAAATACAGCATGACCAATATATAATAATAATTAATAGTCACTTACTATTTTACATACACAAGATAATCTTTGGGAACCCAGCTATAGTATGGCCTACCTGGTTGGATTATGAAAGTAATAAAAATTACACTTTATAAAGAATATCACAATTAGTATTTATGGGTACATTCCTTAAGGTCAACCCAATTTAATATAAATAATATTTACCTATTTTTTCATGTTTTATTACCATGGTGTATGATTTTTTCAATGAAATTGGTTTTTAAAATATCTATTCCAACCACAATATAAGAGTGTTCGAACATCATTAATGTTCAACTCATTAAAAAACCCAAAATATTTTTTTAATCAAAAAATAATAGATTGAAATAACATTTATATATATCAAAAATAATTTTATGAATAAGGAAAATAAATTCTTCTAGTAACGTCAAAGATTTATATGAGATTGATAAACTCCACATGAGTAAACCCATGGTGAGAGAAATACATCCCCACTGACTTTCTTGTCCAAGTCCTAAGCCTTAGTGAAAGTGGGTGGTGCAAACCAAAGTCCCTCTATCTAGGGAGGCTTCATACAAAATATAATTGAATTCATGAAATCTGTATCAACCAATGTAAACCAACTTTTCCAAAAACATTTATAAAGTTAAAATAAATAATTAAAAACCACTTTCATGAAAGATGAAAAATAGAATTTATGACACCGAACCTACCATGATATACAAGGATCTATTCAAGAAGAAAATTTTCATATAAATTTTAATGCACAAAATATTATTCAAATAATATTTCTTAAACATGAATATCAATAAAATGTAAAAAAATGAATTTATATATCTTCCAAATTATGGGACATCTATGAATAAATCATAAATAAATTTTAATTATTATAATTTTATAAATTAGAAATAATATAATTATTTTATATTTATTTCCATATTAACACCACCATGTTTTATATTATATGGCATTAATTTGATATTTAATAAATTTTTAAAAAATTATATAAAAATTTCTATTAAATAAGTTTTTTATATAATATAAATATCTTATTTTAGTTAATTTAGAACCACTTTATAAAATTATATTTATTATTTATTTAAAAAATGTAATACTAGTTCATAAATTATTCTATGTAATTTCTCAAATGGTATTTTATAATAATATCCATTATTTATATGAAATACAATTCATAAAACATTATTTAATTAATTATAAATAATTTATTATTCCTAAATTAATTTATAAAATCATTATAAATTAACATATCCTAAAATACCATTTAATATGACATAGAAATAATTTTAGACCTTAAAAAACATTTAATATGTTTAAAATGATTTTTAAAAAATATTATAATTACCATTTCACATAGTGGGTTTTTGGCATAAGTGTAAAACCTTCTACCTATACATAGGTGGATTGGAAGGCATTAAATAAAGGTAAGTTACTTCATACCATTTCAAAACTAAAAAATAACTTATTGTGTAAAGGTAATATAAATATTACCTTTATGAAGATCATTTTTGTGTAATGGTGCTAGAGATATCAACTTTCTGTGAATTCCTCACTTAAGGGACGCTCTCAATATACCATTATTCACTCTCCTCACATTTGGATAAGTCATATTTATATCTATGAAATATTTTAAGCTAATGGATTACCCTTATGTGATCACTTCAAGTAATAGTATGACTTTTAGTTACCTTTATTCATAATGATATGGTGCAAGTTTCCTTTTTGTAGAACATTTGTACATAAAGGCCTGTCATTGATTACAGTTACATAGAGAGTCTACATAGGGTTAACACCCTTAATTATTTCCTTCATCCCCCATTTATAAGGGTAAGACCATTATGAATTATCATCGTGTTTGGGTAAATCATGTTTTTTATAGTACTCGTTTAAGGGTATAAACCCTTCAACATTTTTGTGAAAATTTTGTTCTTTATATACAATTGTTTTTTTTCTCGAAACCCCATAATCAAAAAAAATGTAGTCATATAGAATGTATCTAAGATACCACCAAATTTTTTTACCCACATATAATGATCATATGAAAAGGATGAAAATGTTAAAAAACATGGCGACATATATTCCATAAATCAATAGCATGTAATATCATAAAAATAGAGTACTTAGAAAATGGATACATCATTAGCTTCCTTCTTCCATTAATGGAGAATGTTATAAGAATGTCATGATAAATAAAATTTGAATAAACCCTGATTCTTTGGGAATGAAATAGCAAATGGATAGATAAAAGATTCTTGATAACTCCCATGAAATTAAAGGTATTCTAGTTCCTTCTTTAGTGGGATCATTATTTATGGGCAAGAAGAGACATTTAGAAGAGGATCACTGGTATCAAACCACAACAATGCTTTCTGTAAAAACCTTGGATTAACACACAAATGAATATCACATTGTTTTTTATAAATATTCTGCATATTAAGAAAGCACATTCCTGAGTAGCATAACAGTTTAGTGTCTTTTGAAATATTGAAACCAAATATTATATATTCCTAAAGGAACATTATCATCTTCCGTAAATATATTCACCTTTTTATACATACATAAGAAATGTTTCCATACCCTAGGAAAAGAAAACATAAGAATTGGGTGAGCTCATATGACCATTAAAGGTAAAAAATGGATATATGTAAGAATACCATGACCATAAGAACATGATAACATGATCATAACCATATAAGGACATACCTTTAATATAAAAGATCTCATACATGAGTCATGGGAAAAATATTGGTAGTTTATATGATGTGAATCATAAGGAAACTAAGATCACAATCTATGAAATAATAAAATAGGAATAAGATAAGGAATTTTTTCATAATAGTACGCATTTAAAATTATATGTCAAGTCTACCTACCAACATAATCATAAAATTTTAGGATTGGTTTAATAACCCTTGTACCTACTTCAAGATTGGGATTCCCTCCCTTGTACCTTCTTATCACGGGATTGGGATTTCCCCCACTATACCCTCTTATTTTTTGTTTGGGATTACCTCCCTTTTACCCTCTTTTTCAGGCTTGGTATTACTTCCCACATACCTTCTTGGTTTATTTTGGGATTCCATCCCATATACCCTCTTGTTTCCGGATTCAGATTCCCTCTTGTGTACCATCTTGTTTTGGAATTTGGATTCCGTACTATGTTCCCTCTTGTTTCAAATATGGTATTCCCTCCCATTGTCTTCTTCTTTTGGGATTGGGATTCTCTCCCATGTTCCCTCTTGTTTCAGGCATGGGATACCCACTTATGTACCGTACTATTTTTTGCATGTGATTCCCTTCCATGTACCCTCTTGTTTCTAGATTGGGATTCCCTCCCTTGTGCCCTATTGAATTGGGTCAGGATTCCATCTCATGTACCCATTTAGATTATAAAACATTTATTTTTATCCAATTCCATAGAGAGAGATATAGGTCCCTCCCCTCACATAATTAAAACTTACAAACATTTACCTTATGATGAAAAGAAATTCATCTTATCTTGACCCATAGAATTAGGTGGGTTTCATAAACATCATATCATAACCCCTGAAATGAATTGGGTATTTTAAAATGTTCATCATATCACAACATTTGAAAAGGAAACAAGCATCATAGTCATTTCGTGATAGAAAAACCCACGAAATGAAGCTGGTTTCTTAATTTTTTTTTCAAGGTATAACCCATAGAATAGAAACAATAATCATAAAAAACATTAACAATTAAAAATGAACCATTAAATTAATTAAAAATAAAGTTTTCCATATATTTTATCTCTATTAAATAATAAAATATATCAAACTATGTAAAAATTAGATGTGGAAAGATTTTGATAGATCAAATAAATCATTTCTTAATGAAAACGAAAATTCATCAAAAGAAACATTTTAAAATATAAAAAATTTCAAAATAATTTTTTTAAACCCACTTTGGAAATCATATAATGTAATCTTTTAAAAATCATCTCAAACATTTCTTGAGAAAAAATAAATTCTACTTTGAAAATAAATAAATAATAAAACATTTCAAAAACCACTTTATATTGAAAATAACATTAAAACAAGGAATTTCTAGATTATTATGAAAAATATTATTTAAAAATAAACTTTTAAAATTTCAATTGATGATTAAAATGAATTACGATATTGATAGTGGGAAAATTTTACGTGCCAAATATTCCTTTGACACCGTAAAAAGTTTATGAATGTTCCATAGTCATAAAAAATATATTTCTTTTAAACCCCCTTTTTTATGAAAAAGATAAAACATCAGTAAAAAATTATTTTACAAATCATAGTAATACTTTTTTTGAAAATATTTAAAGAAAATCATATTTTTTTGAATAAAAAAATGTCTAACCAAAGTGAAATATTAGTTCCGATTTTCATAAAAAACAATCTTAAGTACCAAAGAGTTTAAAAATGGTACCAATACATGGATATATAATTAATAAGTATAGGAGAAGAAAATTAATTATATTTCATGATTTATGGATCATAATATTTCGTTAATGAATTCATAATCTTAAAAAATTTCGATATACGATGAGATTATAGTATTAAATTGTTACTACTTTGTTAACATTGAATCATAATCCAATGGGAATAATAAAATTACATGAAATTTAATATATTATGAAGGGAATATCATTCCTTATATAATATTTCAACGAAATTTATATACACCTCATGGAAAAATATAGATTCAAAACATGGCATGTATCTCAAATAAATATAATTGAGATAAAATTATATTATCGATTTGTTTAATTTCAAACAATAAACACCATGAAAGAAATATAACAAAATGAATATGTAAATACACATAAATTTATTTATAAAAATAAAATAATACATTCATGGGTTGTATATACATGACACAAATGAAATGATAGGTGAATATGTAATTAGTCTCACTGAAATAAAAGTGGGACGAGAAAACCCTTACTACATGAGTAGATTTTGAATCATGATCCACATGAAATAATAACATCAATTAAAGATATTTATATCATTAAATATATTAAATTAATATAATAATGTGTCAAAGGGCAGTATATACACTATAAAAAAGAAATGTGTGGAAAATATGGCATGCATCTCACAGAAATAAATAAGTGAGATGAAATTTCCTTACCTTAGGTATTGAATTTCTTCATACACATTCAATCCCCCATAAAATAGTTATAATTTTATTATAAATTTTAAAAAATAAATATATTCATATATACAATACCATATAATATTTTATTATGACTTTATATTACACTATTATTAATAATTTCATGTTAATGTTACATTTACCCAAATATGTGCTTTGTTTTTCATATATGATTTGACATGTTATTCTTGATCCTATAATATAGTTCATTATTTAGTAAATTAAAAAAATAATACATTATTTTAATATAATATATATTAATTATATTAATATTTATAACCATCTTTAAAATATAGAAATATAAAATGGAATACACTGTTCATAGAGGCAGTAGGTCGTATGTATGTATGAACATTGTTTATGTTTTGTTGTCGTATTGATAGAAAAAAGTAAAATAAATGTGTATGTATATATTATAATTACCATTGAAATTTTATTTCATATAAATCTTATACTTTTACTAAATCCATCCTTAATACATTTCATATAATGTGTGAACGAATCACGTCTCTTTGATAAAGTGGTAGTCCACACAACCACAAATGAAATTTTCATATTAAAAAAACATGGAAAAAATAAAGTTATGTTTTATATAATAATTAATGAATAATAAATACAATGTAAATATAATATATATCATATTAAATCCTTAATTCAATCATTATTTTCAACCTTGAGATGTGGTAATAGAAGAATGAATGACATCGGATCATGAGGTAGTAGTCCTCTGTACACACAAATGATGATTGTGTGTCCTGTTTTATGGATTCATGTGTGAGTGTAGGTCAAAACATTGACATATAAACATATTAGTATATTTAATAAAAAATTTATTATATAATAATGTAATATTAATAATTTAGGGGTGGATAATGAAATAAAAGACAAAGGTATTGTTTAAGGAGGTTACCTCTTCTTCGATTAACTCCTTCTGGTATTCACTAAAGGGATTCATTCATTGTCTTTCTTCCCGAAGGGATTCTTATAGTATTTTTTGTATGGAGGTTAAGATATTATTTTCTAAGGTGTTGGATGAGAAAAATTTCATCATATGTGTGAATAAGTGAGGGTGTGGGTGCCCTTTTATTGTGGAGGGGGAGTGGAGTTCTTATAAATATAAAATGATAAACACTACTGAGAGGTGTCCCTTTAATAATGATCCAAAAATAACATTAAATTTTATATAAAAGGTATTATATGGTCTAAATATGACCATATAATGGATTTTTGGACATCTTTATATCGTATTGTGATCCTTAAGTTAACATTTAACCACTAAGTAAGCTCATTATACCGCAATCGCTATAGTTAATTTTAATTACATTCACTAATATATTCTGTCTAAAATGAAATTTACCTTACTGGAAATTATAAATTATTCTTATTAAAAATATGGAATCTTTTTTCCTAATTATAAACATAGGTGTGGTAAAAGTTATTATAAAATTAATCTCGTAGATGGGATGAGGCAAAGGGTTTTTAAAAGGGAAAATGTTCAAATGTTTGAAATGTTTTTATATCCAATTTCAATATGAAATTTATTACAATGACCTATATTGGATTTATTGTTTTATATTGATATTAGTTATACATTAAAATAAATTTATATTATAATTTTAAAATATAAATAAATTAGACGAAAATATGTTTTTAATTAAAATTCAATGTTTCCCATTATCCATCAAAATATGAAACATCTCGAAAAAATTACAAAAATTTCACCGAAAGTAAATTTTGTTATCCCTATTTAAAAAATTAAGTTTATTTTTTTGAATGAAAATTATAAAAGTGTAAAAAAATTATTTATGAAATTCTATCCATTAAAAGACTGTAAAATTACCATTTAGAAAAATGAAACTTTTTGTTCATAAATTTTTTTTATTTTAATATTATTATTATAAAATAAATTGGATGTGTAACGCCCCGACCCCAGTTACCCAAAGTTGGTTCATTATTACATAACATTGGCCTGATCACAAGGAAATCATGTCTCGAAAGACTGATTAGTTTATTATGATTGGAAACAAGATTCAAACATATGTTCAACAATACAACTTGAAATGAAAAACAACACGAATTTATTCCATTAGAAACATCCAAGCCTCCTAGATTATGCCTTCAATTCAATCATAACTGACTTCTTCAAATCCTATGAAAATGAAACATAAGAAATGGTTGATCTCAAATGATTAGTCAGAGTAAGTAATACAATAGAAGATAACATAAATATTAATCATGGTGAATAATTGAAACCACATGCCTTTACCAATAATAAACATGAATACTTTAATCGTATGAATATTATCTGAGTAAATAATGACATAATAAATCATAATCAAGGGTATTATACTAGTCAAATGACCACATGAACCATCAATATTATTTTCTTAATGAGGGAATGTATAATGACAGACATTATGAAACATTGTTTTTAGGCCTCGGTCGAGAAGTCTAAAAATGATTAGGGGCTTGACAAAAACCATATATCAAATTGGGAAAGGCCTTGACCAATTCCACGTCTAGTTTTCCCATGAGACCTACCGATGCATCAAGGATCTACAGCTGGCTCCACCCATCCTCATATAAAAAGGTTGAAATATAACCTTAATATTTTAATTAAAACCAGCATACAAAATGTCAGTACATTAACCATAAACCATGAATGGTATAAAAATAGAACATACATAGTCAAACATATCAAAAAACCTTCAATTAAATATAGATGTTTTGTATCATTAAAAATCAACTTCAAATAAACTTAAAATCCATCAAAGGATGTTGACCGGGATGAAATAAAAACCCCTTTAGAGAAATATATCTTTCTATATTGAAATATTATAAGAGTCACATAATAATAAAGATAAAATTCCTTCTGAAAATATTCTTATAATCTTGTAAGGGAAGCATCGAAGATGTTATAATGGTGGAAAATAGCCACCCCCGACGTATATGTTAAAAAACATTCTTATCTTAATTTTTTAAAAATGTTCATAAAGTACCTGGTTAGGAAAAATACGGAATTATTCCTTTCCAAACATATACGGTTAAATATGGTTATAAATTAAATTACACCTTTATATAGTAGAAAATGTTTTGAAATACATTTTTATGAATCCTAGATTTTGATGATAAAGAGGTACCCGTAGATTATTACTTAAAAACAACCTCGGTTAATAAAGAGATTGTAGAATTAACCTTTACCTTGTAATTTTCCTTGGTCGAGTGTTGGTTAACCTCCTGTATAATGGTAAAATAATTTTTATTAAATTATACATGAATCATATACATTAAGATGATATCATATATGATCTTTCAACATTGCTTTGTTAATAATATCTTAGTAATATCGTTGTTTCGGGTGTTAACAGATTCATTTTCCTTTATATTCTTTGTTATGTGAGTCATATTTTTTATGGATGGGATGTATCATATTCCTATCCATAATTATATTAATTCTTTAAAAATTATTTTTAATAACAAAATTAAAATTAGTCTTGAATGGGTACGATGGAAAATGAATCTCATTGTGTTCGTGGAGATGGTAATCCGTACGTACACATGAGAAACAATTTCATTCTTTTGATATTAAAATAATATATAATTGGATGGTATATCATATATACTGAATCATTATCATGTTATATTTATTACTTACATCAATTACACATCATTATTAAACCCATCCAAATAATATTGTATTTAATTTCAATTACACCACGACGTGGAGACGGTAAGCCATAGGTACGCACGTATGGTGACATGTCATTCAAAGGATGGATAGAATAATGAATATGGTTGTAACATATTAATAAAAAAAATCATAGTATATGTAAGATACAAGAGTTATTATTTTATAATGTAAAAAAATATAGAAGATGGGGAAGGAGAAAGGAACTTGAATGAGGTGATGAAATATTCACCTCTTCTTAGGGTTTTTCCTTTTGATTTGATAAAAAGGGCTCTTAAGTTGGCTTTATGACTAAATGAAGCCCTCTAGAATTAAAGGAGGACAGTTTATAGGGTATTTTGGGTAGTTTTTCGCAGAGTCAAATATCCATTAAGGAGAGAATTATAGTGAACAGGGAGTGTCCATTTATAAGAGGGGTGAAGGGCACCTTAGGAAAAGCCAGAAATATTATTTTATAATAAAAACATTTTCTGTTTATAATGGCTCAAAAATAGATTATTTAAAGTATAAGGTGGGAATTTTTCTAAAAAAACTCAACCAATAATTTTTAGACAAGTTTGGGTCACAATATTAACTTTATTATTTAGATTTAACTCTTAGTTAAATAGTTTGACATTTACCATGTCTCTTTGTACTTTTATATTATATGGTTAATAAACTTACTATATACATCAAAGAGAACCCAAAGTGGTTCATTAATGATACAACTATCATTATATATGTTTTTTTGGCCTAAACATAGATATTTATGAATATAATATTAATTAATAATAGAATATTTGTTTTCAAAACTCTTTTGTGTCAATTTTGACCCTATTTGTGATTTCGTTTTTTCTAAATTCAAAACAGCATTATGGCTCCAAAAATAATTCATCTAACCAACCCTAATATGTCCTATTAAACTATATGATTAGTTTAATGTATAAAAAGTCTCAAATTACATTTATTTTGATATTTCTAATGTCAATTATATTAATCTTTCATTAATTAAAAAATCACTACATCATCATTGTGTCATAAATAAATTAAATTATTTATGTCTAAAAATTATATACAATATACCATTATGTAGGAAATATTTTTATCTTTCTAATGAATATATATAGTCTAATTTATCTTATGTGTAACCCTATATTAAAATTCATTAGTTATTAAACATTAATTATCACTCTTTTAACTTTTCTTGGAATTAAATAATAATAAATCTCCTAATCTAATACAAGTGGACCAAAAAGTTCCATATTTTATTACTAAGGTTTTTTGGTCGAATTATACTTATCCAATAGAATTAAGACATGTGTTAGGGTAATAATAATATCATTATTGCCCTTAATTATACTATTTACTTTTAACCATGGTAAATAAATGTAAAAAGATACTATTCAGAAAAAATTATTTTTATCTTATTGAGCCACATTTTACTTACTGATATCAACTGTGTCTCTCAGATTTTTTGAATTCAACTAACAGAAGTGATAAAATTATGTTTTATGTAAATTTACAAATGCTCCTTGGAGGTGGTTAAAGATGGTAAAAAGTTCAATAGCCTTTTTATATATCTAAAGTTATTATAAACTAAATCAAATTAATTAAATTGAACATATATAGGTATTATGTATCTATTTGTTCCTATAATAAATTTAAATAAAATAAATAATAATTTAAATCATAATTCAATTTTAAACTATAACTCATTGTTTTTCACTATTCATCAGAAATTGAATGTTTTCAGAAAGATACCAAAAATTCACCATAAGATAAATTTTATAATCCGAATTCAAAAATGAATTCTATTTTACCAATTTCAAAACATAAAAGTTTCATTAATTAATTGAAAAATAATTCCCGTTGTCAAAACCAAAAAGCGTATTTTTAAGAAATAATAACTATCAAAAGATTGACACTTGTTTATTTCCAATTTTAAAGTGAAATAACATACAATGGACATCATTGGATTAAATGGTAAAAATTTAATCTAATCATACTTTCAAACCATTAAAATTTATAATTCAACACTATAAATTATTTGGATTAATAGAGGTGTTTTTAGTTAAAATATAGTATTTTTCACTATTCATCCAAATAAGAATGTTATCCGAAAAACACATAATATTTATCAGAACTAAATTCTTATGTCCCATTTTTAAAGAAAAATTTTATTTTGTCAAATGGAATATATAAAAGTTTCAAATATTGGATTTCAAAAGGGTTCACCATTAAATAGTGGTAAAATTTCATTTAAAAAAAATACTTTTATTATCTGAAAAAAATGAATTTGTTTTTAAATAATGTCTAAGAAAATCATAATATGGATTCTAAAATTATACGGATTATATAATGTTCAAAATTCAGTTAATACTATTCATAACTGCTTTTGAACGGATAGTTTGGTATGTCCTGCTTCGATTGAACTTGGAGTTGCGTGTTGTGCAAGTTATTGAATTACTTTGAAAAAATAATGTATTATGAAATCTTGTGGAGTTACATTCATACCTCATTCAATAAATTGTGTCCTCTCAATTTAAGAATGACCCTTGAAAATAAATGGTTGAAAATAGAGAATAACTTTGTGGGAAAACCCAAATTAAAATTTGGCTTAATAAAATTTAGTCATAATAAGAAGAATAGGGGAATGAAAAAGTCACCACCAAATTATGATCTCAATTAGTAGAACATTGGTGGAAATTAGAGACACATAATTGGAAGAAAACGTAAATATTTATATGGAATGCTTGAGGTCATCAGTCACAAACAATTGTAGAATTGAGATCCTGAAAGCCATTAATCTATGATTATTTAAAATATCATTTGTTCAACAAAACATAAGGTATTAGGATAAAATATTTTTAGTTTTAAGATCTCTTACCTAATGTTTAAGAAATAATTTCATCATAGAATAAGAGAAAAAAATATATACTTTACATGTAGAGTTCCATCCTTTAACTAATTTCTACCACAAAATCATCTTTCACTCTAAAAGATAATAGAACATATAAAAATATTCTATTTATCCTATTCGTATAGGGTTTCGAAAAATGAATTTATAATTCTTCTACCGGACCTTTAAAAAAATTACATTATTCAATCCAGGACATCACGTGGGCTAGTGGTAGGTGATACTCCCTTAAAACCCTTCAGTTGCGGGTTCAAGTCTCACGACCTTGCAGGACACGGCGGGTTGCCGCCTGACCTCCGGGTTGTCCTTTTATTGCAATCCAAAAATAATCTCAAACTATAATTATCCAAAATACTTCTGTCCAAAATCATAGTCCAAAATTTATAAAGAAGGTAAACAAAATGAAAATCCTTTTTTCCACGTAATAACATGTGAACACCTTCATCATGTATTCTTTTAAAACATTGCAACATTTAGAATTACCATAAAACCGTATTGATTACAATCATGCTAACTTATTCCTTATAGAATACTGGATATACTCCTTCAATCAAACAATTTTTTAAACTCCAACAATAACGCAATATATAAATCATTAATAAGTTTCATGGTAGTCAGGAATATCAAATATAATTTATCCAAATAAAAAATCTCTTATTCCAAAATAACTACCTCATTATCTGGACCATATTAAGGATTACATTTAATTTGACCATGTATTTTCCAAAAAGTGTAGCATACTATTAAGTAACTTTTCTTAGAACCATATAATCTCAAATCCTAAATAAAATAGCACTGAAGTACAATCCTTATTTATCTCCATAATTCATATAACTAATATATTTTTGATACAACACTCAAATTTAATTATTCGATTATAACAACATAAGAACACTAGTCATTCCTCTTCATCTGAGGTAGTACTATATCTTGATTATTATCTAATAGAATTATTTGTGGTATACTCTGATGACTGGGACAATGATTTTCATAGTGTTCCAATGCCTTGCAGATGAAGTATTTTACATTTGAAACATTTTTCTTACCTATGAAATCACGTACTTGGTGTCCTTTTTCTCCACACTTATAAAAAACTCTCATTACCTTATATCATTTACCAAGGTGATTATTTCCACAGTTATCATATACGGGAAAATCCTTCTTTTCCCTCTTCCCTTTATCCAACTTTATCTCTTCCATCCTTTTTTTCTCTTGATTGCCTTCAATTCCATAGGATTCAGAGAATTGTTTACTTATCTTATTAACACATGATATTATTTCTTTATATGTTGAGAATACATCAGAGACAATTTCCCTTATAAATGTTGTCTTAATACTGTGAAATATATGATCCTTTTTACTCTTTGGATCATATGTATTACTGGATTTCACATTCTTTCTACTGAGCACCATTTCTATACAATGGCATACACTCGGTCTATTTATGAATCTTAATGAATAATTCCAAATTTGTAAAACACCTAACATAAATTGAACAGTTTATGGATATAGTCTATAATCATAATAATACATTCTTTGATGAGGTATATACTCATAAATCCTTCATAATTATCTGTAAAGAAAATGAGTATTATCCTAAGCATATCCCTCTGGAGTGTCATAACCTAGAGTGTAGCAAGGCCTGTTATCGTGCACCAGTTCCTGTTCGAGTCTATCTCAAAGTGGTGTTTTAGGGTTTTTCCCCTAGGTACATCTATCCCGGAGTCACCACTACATGCCCGTATCAAAACAGGGTTGTATTTCTTGGAAAACTCAAAAAATCTCTACAATAACAAAATTCTACGATGTTCTCCTATACTAATCCAGAAAGTCAATCTAAGGGTAATTTTCTCTAATCAGAGTTTATCTAAATCTAGTTTCCATGGTTATTACTAAACTTCCTCTGATACCAACTATAACGCCCCGACCCTAGTTACCCAGAGATGGTGCATTATTACATAACATTGGCTTGATCACAAGGAAATCAAGTCTCGAATGACCGATTAGTTTAGTATGATTCGAAAGAAGATTCATACATAAGTTCAACATTACAACTTGAAAAGAAATACAACACCAATTTATTCCATTATAAACATCCAAGCCTCCTAGATTATTCATATAAGTCACTCATAACTAACTTCTTCATATCCATGGAAAATGAAACATAAGAAATGGGTGAGCTCAACACTTAGTAAGGGTAATAAATACAGAAGAAGTTAACATAAATATTTTGTATGGTGAATAATTGAAAGCACATGCCTTTACCAATAATAAACATGAATACTTTTATGGCAGGAATATGAGTTAGGTATATAATTACATAATAAAACATAATCATGGGTATTATACAAGTCGAATGAACACATGAATCATTAATATTATTTTCATAATGAGGGAATTTATAATTCTAGACATTCTGAAACATTTTGTCAAGGCCTCGACCAAGACGTCTAAAATGATTAGGGCCTAGAACAAAACCAAATATCAATTTGGGAATGGCCTCAACCAATTACACATCTAGTTTTCTCATTAGACCTACAGATGCATCGTGGAGCTATAGTGGGCTCCACCCATTACATACTAAGTCTAATACATTCCTCATATGAAAAGGTTGAAATATAACATAAACATTCGTATTCAAACTAGCATAAGAAATGTCAATAACTTAACTATAAACAATGAATGGTATAAAAATAGAACATCCACAGTCAAAAATATAACAAAACTTTCAATACAATATGGATGTTTTGTATCATAACAAATCAACTTCAACTAAACTTAAAATCCCTCAAAGGATGTTGACATTAATGAAATCAAAACACTTTTTAGAGAAATATCCCTCTATATTTTTAAATAATTTAAGAGTAACATAATTATAAAGAAAACATTTATTCTGAAAATATTCATATAAGATTTTTAGGGAAGCTTCGACGATGTTATAACGGCATAAAATAGCTGCACCCGCGGTATAAGTTAAAAACATTCTTATCTAATTTTTGTCGAAAATGTCATGAAGTACCTTGTTTGGAAAACTATGTAATGAATCCTTTAAAATCATATAATGTTAAATAAGGTTATTAATTAATTTACCCCTTCATGTGGTAAAAAATGTTTTGAAATACATTTTTATGAAACATGGATGCGGATGACAAAGAGGTCCTAGTAGATACTTACATAAAAACATCCTCGGATAATAAAGTGATTTTAGAATTAACCCTTACGTTGTAATTTTCCTTGGTAGAGGGTAGGTTAACCACCTATATAATAGTGAAATAATTGTTATTAAATTATACAAGAATCATATACATTAATATGATATCATATATGATCTTTTAACATTGCTTTGTAAATAATATCTTTGTATTGTCGTCGTTTCGGGTGTTAACGGATTCATTTTCCTTTATATTTTTTGTAATGTGAGTCATAATTGTTATGGATGGGATATATATTATTAATATCCAGAATTAAATTAAGTCTTTAAAAATTATTTTTAATCGTCAAATGAAAATTATTCTTGAATGGATATGATCGGAAATTAATCTCATCGTGTTCGTGGAGACGGTAATCCGTACATACGCACGAGAGACAATTTCAATATTTTGATATTAAAATAACATATAATTGGATGGTATATCATATATAAATATTCATTATCAGGTTTTATAAATTATTTACATCAATAACACATCATTATTATACCCATCGAAATAATAATGTATTCAATAACAATTACACCACGATGTGGAGACGGTAAGTCGTACGTAGGCAAGTTTGGTGACATGTCATTAAAAAGATGCATAGAATAATGAATATGGTTGTACAAAATTTATAATAACATCAAAGTATATGGAAGTTACTGGAGTAATTATTCTAGAATGGAATCAACAAAGAAATAGGAAGTGGAAGAATGAAGGAAATTGAAAGAGGTGATGAAATATTTACCTCTTTTTCGAGTTCATCCTTTTGATTTGATCAAAAGGGATCCATAGTATGGATTTATGACTAAAGGTGGGCCACTAGAATGAAGGGAGGATAGTTTAGAGGGTATTTTGGCAGGAGTCGATAGAGGAAAATGTATGTGATGGTTTGAATTATAGAAAAGTGCTAGTGCCTATTATAAAAGGGGTGAGAGGAACCTTAGGAAAAGCTAGAAATATTATTTTATAATAAAATAATTTTCTGTTTCTCACGGCACCAACATGGATTATTTAAATTATATGGTGGGGATGGGTCGAAAACAACTCAACCAATCAGTGTGAGACATATTTCAGTTATTATATTAATGTTATCTTTAAGATTTAACACTTAGTTAAATAGTTTGACATATACCATGTCTCTATATTTTTTTTATTATATGATAAATAAAATTTCTATATACTTCCAAGAGAACCCCATGTGGTTCATTAATGATACACCAATAATTATATATAGCCTTTTGGTCGAACCATATATTTTTAAGAATAGAATATAAATTAATAATATAATATTTGTTTTAAAAACTCTTTTATGTCAATTTTGACACTATTTGGTATTTTGTTTTTTCTAAATTAATAACAGCATTATTATTTTTAAAAAAATCATATAACCAGCCCTAATACATCATATTAACCTAAAAAATTAGTGGAATTCATAAAAAGTCTAAAATTATATTTATTTGGAATTTTATAATGTCAATTATATTAATCCTTCATTAATTTGGTAATTACTGCATCATCATTGTGTCACAATTAAATTTAATTATTTAATGTCTAAAAATATAAATATAATACCATTATGTAGACATATTTTTAGCTTTCAAATAAATATTTATTATTGAATTTATCTTATGTGTAACCCTATATTAAAAATGTTTTATTTATTAAACTTTGATTTTCACTCTCTTAATTCTTCTTTGAATTAAATAATAACAAATGTCCTAATATAATCCAAGTGGATCAAAGAGGTTCATATTTAATTCCTAAGGTGGTTTTTGGTCGAATTATACTTATCTAATAGAATTAGGAAAAGTGTTAGGGTACTAATAATATCATTTTTGCCATCAATTTCCCTATTTACTTTTAACCGTTGTAAATAAAAGTAAAAAGTTACTATTCATGAAAAATTATTTGCATCTTATTGAAGAAAATTTTACTTATTGATATCAACCATGTCTCTCATATTTTTCAAATTAAACTCACAGAAGAGGTAAAATTAATTTTTATGTAAATTTGCAAATGCTCCTTAGAGGTGGGTAAAGACTGTGAAAAGTGTAATAAATTTTTATATATTTAAAGTTATTATAAACTGAATCCAATGAATTACATTGATTTTATATACTTATTATGTACCTATTTTGAAGTAAAATAAATTTAAATAAAATAAATAATTATTTAAATACAAATTCTGTTTTGAACTATAACTGAGTGTTTTCACTATTCATCAAAAATATAAAGTATTCAGATAAATACAAAAAATTCACCCTAAGGTAAATTTGATATTCTGAATTAAAAAATGAATTATATTTTACTAATTTAAAAACAGAGAAGTTGCATTAATTAATTTAAAATTAATTCCTGTTGTGAAAACCAAAAGGAGTATTTTTAAGAAATAATAACTATCAAAAGATTGACACTTGTTTATGCAGAATTTTAAAGTGAAAATAGTTACAATGACCATCATTGGATCAAATGGTAAATATATTATCTAATTATACTTCCAAAAAATTAAAATGTATAACTCAACACTATAAATTATTTTTATTAAAAATGTTGTTTTCAGTTAAAATAGAGTATTTTTCACTATTCACCCACATCTGAAAGTTATCAGAAAAACACCAAAAATTTATTAAAACTAAATTATTATGTCCCATTTCTAAAGAAGAAGTTTATTTTGTCAAATTGATTATATAAATGTTTCAAATATTGGATATAAAAAGGGTTCTCCATTAAAAGGCAGTAAAATTACATTTTTAAAAAAATATATCTATAATCTGAAAAAAATGAATATGTTCTTACATTATGTCTATGAAACACATAATATGGATTCTAAAATTATAATGATTATATAATGTTCAAAATTCAGTTAATACTATTCATAAATGCTTTTGAATGGATAGTTTGATAAGATGGGGTGCGCCTGAACTCGGTGTTGTGTGTAATGCAAGTTATTGAATTACATTGAATAAATAACGTATTATGAAATCTTGGGGTGTCCCACGATGAGTATCAAAAATATATATTGATTAAATAATAGATAAATTTAATTGATAAAATTTATAAACTGTGGTGTGTTTAATTTATTTTGATAAAATTGTGTTTGTAAATAGAAAAAACAATTTTCTTAGAAAAGAAATTTCATTATTTTTTAATAGTTCGGGCATTAATTTATATTAATTATTAAAAATTATTATTTTATATATATTTTAAAAAATTCATAATTTAATTAATATTATTCATAACATATATTATAATGGAAAGGTGGTCACTATAATAATATTTTAATAACAATATTAATTATATATTTTAGTTTGGTAAAACTCATCATTGCCTATAATGAAAGCTGTTGAAAGAAATCAGCATTACACGTAACAGAAGACAAAATTGTGTTGCATGTACCGCATGCTCATATAAGTTTTGTGTATTGAGGAAGTTTAAACAGGTAATCATGAAACATAATCCAATGTCAGGGATTTCATATAACACAATATATATTCAGTATTATGAAAAATGAATTATATTTAATCGATTAAAATAATTCCAAAAAACAAATTTCACTAAATATCGGGGTGTTACGTTCTACCCCCCTAAAAATGATATTTTCCCTCTATATTCATCGGGGTTATCAATGGTTTAACACTCTATATTCCTTTCATAAATAAATGCATCATAAAAAAGAATACTAAAACCTTCTTTTAAAAGGGGAAGGTTGGAAACATAACAATTACCTAAAGAAACTCATAACTAGGTTTCCTTATAGAAGAATATATGAAAGAATTAAGAAAATGGAAGTGGAAGAAATGTGTAAATAATTATAGAGAGGTCTAGAGATCAGTGATCACAAGAATTTGGATGATCCAGAGATAGTTAACAATCAAAAAAATCATAAACTAAAGAGGCATCACTATGAAAAAATGCGGATTTAGCGGTGGTTTTTTTCTGTTTCATGGCGGTTTAAACCGTCGCTAAATCGATTAGCGGTGGTTTTGAAAAACCGTTTCTAAATTGTGCATTGGGAAACTATTCGCGGCGGTTTTCAAAACCGTCATAGAATGTTTCGTGGCGGTTTTTTAGCGGCAATTTTTTGAATTATTATTATTATTTTTTAAATTATTTATTTATTTTTTTAGTTTTTTAATTTATTAATTTATTAATTTATTTATTTTATTTTATTTTATTTTATTTTATTTATTTTATTTATTTATTTATTTTTTTTATTTTTTATTTATTTTATTTATTTTATTTATTTCGTATTATATTTATTTATTTCGTATTTTATTTATTTATTTCTAGTTTTATTTATTTATTTTGTATTTATGTTATTTATTTCGTATTTATTTTATTTTGTTCGTATTACTTTATTTACTTTATCTATGCATGCATGCTCATGCCAATGAACATGCCGATGCAATTCCCATCCACATTCCAATGCAATATAAAGAAATACTACATTTGGTGAGATTTGAACCCCTAACCTCTTGCATATTTTCTAAAGACTTTACCTCTCCAGCAAGCTCATCACTTGGTTAATAAATAGAATTTAATATACTTATATATAGTAATTGAAAAAACAAATAATACAAAACTAGTAGATTTAAACTCAATAACAATTAAACAATAAGCAATAATCAATAATTAATAACCAATAACCAATAGTTAATAATTATTGATTTATTAGTTATTTATCGATTTATTTATTATTATTTACTATTTATTATAATAAATAACAAATAAATTATAATAATATTTACATAAATTATAAAATTTTGAAAATAAAATAATAAGATAAAAAAATTACTAAATTAAAAGAATAAAGAATAAAGAATAAATAATAAAGAATAAAGAATAAATAATAAAGAATAAATAATAAATAAAAAACATTAAATAAAAAAAATAAATGATAAACAATAAAAAATAAATAACAAATAATAATAAATAATTATAAACAAATAATAAATAATAAAAAATAATAAATAATAAATAATAAATAATAATAAATAATAAATAATAAATAATAATAAATAATAAATAACACTTAATAAATAATAAATGATAAATAATAAATAACAATAATAATAAATAACACATAATAAATAAATATAAATAAATAAATATATAATAAATCATAAATAATAAATAACAAATAATAACAAATAAATAATAATAAACAATAAAAAATAATTAATAATCCATAATAAATAAAAAATAAAAAATAAAAAATAATACAAAACAATAAATAACAAATAATAATTATTAAATAATAAATAACAAATAACAAATAATAAATAATAATAAAAAATAAATACTAATAAATAATAAATACTAATAAATGATAATAAATACTAATAAATAATAAATAATAAACAATAAATAATAATGAATAACAAATAATACAGAATAAATAATAAATAATAATAAATAATAAATAATAAATAATAAATAATAATAAATAATAATAAATAATAAATAATAAATAAATAATAATAATAATAATAAATAACACATAAATAATTATTATAATTAAATCAATAATAAATAATAAATAATAAACAAAAATTAATAATAGACAATAATAAATAGATAATAAATAATAAATAATAAAAAATAATAAATAATAATAATAATACTATATAAATAAATAAATAATAATAATAATAATAATAATAATAATAATAATAAATATCTTGTAGTTAATTATTATAAATAGATAAATAATAAATAATAAATAATAAACTATAAATAAAAATAAATAATATATAAAAAATTATAAATAATAAATAATAAATAATAAATAATAAATAATAAATAATAAATAATATATAATATATTATATATAATAAATAAAATATTATTATTATTAGTAACAAATAATATATAATATATAATATATAATATATAATAAATAACCAATAACAAATATTATTATTAAAAATATTAAATAATATAAAATATATAAATATAAATAATAATAAAAATATAAATAATTAATAATAAATAACTAGTAACAAATAATAGATAATAAATAAATTAAAGTATATTATAAATAATAAATAATAAATAATAAATGAAACACATGAAAAAGTATGAAAAGGCGTGGTAAGCGATGAAAAATCATGAAAATCAATGAAAACAGATGGAGATGCATGAAGAAGGAAGCAATAGAAAGCATGAGAATGCATGAAAACTCATTAAAAATCTCGAAAACCCCTTAATAAATCAACATAATTCTCATAATAACCCACAAAAACCCATTGATAAAGATAACAAGTCATGGAAACCCAAATAAACAATAATAAATGGAGAAACCATTAAAACCCGTCAAAACTGTCAAAAAGTGACAAAAACATTGGGCTCACATTAAGGAAGACAACTTATGATCTGAGAGTCTGTTCAGATCCACAATTGGTCAAATCAATGATCCTAAAACGATCTTCGAGCTAATAGATGAAAGGGGCCAAACGGACCGACAGATTGGAAGTTACGACCATTTAAAATAAACTATCGGGGAACGAGTGCTAGAAACAAGGCATCAAAAAACATAACAAACCTGATACACAATAAAAAGATCATAACATATGATACATGAGTCCATGTGGACGCCACAACTAGTCAAACTGATGATCATGGAATGAACTACAATCTGGCAGGCGGAGGAGTCCGAACTGACATGCGGATCGAAAGTTAGGTCCATTTGAAGACAAGTTCGACGTGGAACAAGTGACAGAATGGTGTTTTATAGGCCTTCAGAGGGGGCTTGGGGTCAAAAAATATGAATGTAGGAGATTCTTTGGAACCGGTGTGTAGCTGTCTTCGTTGGCTTCGATTTGATATGTGGTATAGCCCAAATGGACACCGGGAGTGAATGTTATGGCCGTTTGAAGTTGGAGAACTTTTTTCAAAATTTTTATAACCCTCATATCTTCCTAACCATAGACCATCTCATGGTTTTGATTATACGTTTTTCTAGATCTCTTCATGATCTTCAATTTGACTGGTTGTGGTGCTCCAATGGATGCCCGGATCAATAGTCATCAGCGTTTTAGTAATTTCGGGGTTTCTCATGTTTTTTTATTTTATTCCTTTCATTTCGTGGTGGTTTTATCCAAACCACTACTATTTGACTGCAATTTTTATAAAAACCACTGCTTATCCTTGAAAAATTTTAAAAAAAATTTAAAAACAATTAAAAAAATTGAACACATTTCGCTGTGTTGTTTAAACCGCCACGAAATAGCGGCCTGAAAAAAATTTAGCGGTGGTTTTTAAAACCACTGTGAAATGCCCGTTTTCCTGTAGTGTATGAAATAGGTATTTTATATCCTCAAAGTAATGATATACGGAAAATCTTTTACACCGTGATCCAAATCCTAATATGGTAGGATTCTTCATAAGAAGACATACTCACTTAATTTCATTCCATTTTATATATGAAATCCCACTCTTTGGTTGCTCCTTGACCAATATCCACTTCATTTCATAATCCAGAAAATGAATGTGAATGTTCCAAAACATAAGCACTAACAAATCCTGGTATGCATAAATATGATGATAATTAATTCCACATATATTTATTTATCAACACATAAAAATTGTTAGAAAAGGATACCAAACAATCATTAATCCTCATATGGTTGGATAATACATTAAATCTACAAAACATTATCCAAATTATGACTTAAACATCCTTAAATGGTTAACCTTGTAACCCTTCTAAAAAGCTAGAAATATTATACAACCAAAATAAGATCACCATGATTAATAGTGATCCCCCATAAAACATAAATTAGATCTTCTTTTTGAAATATCAAACATGTGAGTACCTTCATCATGTATTCTCTTGAAACATGGTAATAACCTATATTACCAAAAAAACATATAGAAAATTTATATTCTTCCTCATTCCTTACATAAAACATGTATTATTGGATATATTACATAAATTAAAAAATGTATTAATCTCCTCCAATGATAACATGACAATATAAAACAATTATTTAAGAAATAAATAATCAGTTCTATGGTAATCTATATTATCCGATTTAAATTATCCTAAATTATCTCTTTATCCATGGTAAAAACAGTTTTATCAACATCAAGAACACATTAAGGGTCACCCACCATTAATCAAAATAAAAAATTTCCATTATCAGAGCCAATCAATATATTTATTGAAATATATAATGGAAAAAATACAATTCATGATTCTTATAAGGTAATTCTTGAATTACATGGTCATCATCCTATTCATTAATACCCCTTTACTAGAATAGGAAATATGAATCATTTATTAAGATTACTCAACCAAAACTCAATCATGATTCTTATGTTTAATGTAAACAATATTATCTGAGCATCCCATACATTCTTCATTTAGTTCTTGGTCGCTTTATCTTTTTTGGGATAACCAATACCAATACCACCAACTTGATTCTCTTCATGAGATTTCAAATTAGGTAATTTATTTTCACAATTTCCATACATTCAACATATAAAAATTTCAACATTAACCTAGTTCCATCTAGTTAGTGATACTAACTAAAACCAGAATGAATATTTTAATCAATACTTAGTATAGATAAAAACCACATAATCATGAAAAATTATGTATAGGATTCCTATATTATGACACCTTCATTTAAATAAATAATCCCTAAGGTTTATCGTTAGGGAAATCCTTTTACATATGCTTAAAAATATCCTTAGGAATATAACTAATTTTTTCTCATTATTAGTTCATAGTGTTTTACTAATCCTTTCATTTGATAACAATGATAGAAACCTAGGATTAACATACATGGATATTACAATAATTTTTATGAATGTTCATAACATTACAAAAGTACATGCTTGTAGGACATAATAGTTTATTATATTAGGAATATTAGAAACATAATCATCAATATTGGTGAAATATCTTCAACATATTTGTGATAGATATCCCTCTTTAGTATTCCTACTTTAGATCATTCTTCATAACATGGGGAAATGAAATATAAGAAAGCGGTGAGATCAGATGCTTAGAAAGGGTAAAAAATGTAGATATATAAGTACAACATGAGCATAAAGATATTATAATATGATAATGACATTATAATATCATACCTTTTATATCAAAGAACAAATACATGAGTCATGGAAAAATATTAATAGTTCAATAGACTTGAATAATAATGGAATGAAGAGAATTATCCCTAATATCATAATATAGGCATAAGGAATAAAATTTTGGAATACACCTAAGCCAAGAAAATTGTATGTTAAGGCTAACTACCAAGAAATTCATAACATTTTAGGCCTGGTATAATTACTATTGTCACAACTATAAAATTGGCCATCAAAAATACTAAAAATGGGATTTATCAATGATAGAAAAGTAATGACTACAAAAGCGAGGATCAAAGCCCCAGTTTTTTTCAGCACCTTTTTAATGCTGAAAAATAAACCTTTATTAGCACTTCTATATGCACTGACAATGTAGTCCATTATCAGTTCTTTTAAAAGCACTGATAAATGTTATATTTATCAGTGATATTAAAAGAACTTATAAAGGTCCACAATGTATCACCAATATATTGTGCTATTACAGTACATGACAGCACTAGAAACACCCCAGATATTAACAAAAAAACATCCCATTATTGGATTTAAATGATATGAAATTAATGATATAAAAACAAAAAAACATCATATTAAATACATTTCAATCATCAGTTCATACAATTACCTAAATTCACATTATTACATGCATATAAAAACATCAATGTCCCTTTATATTTTAATCCAGAACCAACTCATGTTATTTACTAATAAACCACCCGTAATCGAGAAAAATAATGAATGAGTATAAGAAAAAAATATTATGTTAATAATAACTAGTACTCGGCTGGGCTATTTCATGACATATTCGATTACTGGTTTTTCATTCAATAAGATATTAATTAATATTTATAAAATTTGAGAAAAAATAGTAATTTGAATAAATTATAATTAGATAGTAATGGTGTATGAAAACGAAATAATAGTGTATAGAATATGAAGGAACCATTCAAATAGTTGACAAAGAATAATGATAGTAAAATAATATGGTGTTTTAAATTTTTAGGATGATTAGTTGAATTCATTTTCAATTTTTTTCATAATAACTATAATGTGGGCACTTTAATAAAAAGTGATAGTTCAATCAATGAAAAGGCAGTGATTGTGATAATAAAAATGGAAAATGTGAAATAATTTGAAATACTAATATATCGAATGAGGGGGTTGTTTAGGAAACATAGAGAAATATTAATTGATATAATTAAAATTAATACCTTCATGATCCATTATTGTTTTTTTTTGAATTTTATTTCGCTATACAATTCTAAATCCTCATGATCCATGTATCAACCTCCAGATCTGTCACTGCACAAACAAATGATTTTTCAAATTATTATTTCGCTATATAAATCTCAATCTTCATGATCCAAGTATCACAATCTAGATCTGTCACTGCACAAACAAATTATTTTGAAAATTATTAGTGGACAGAAATGTAATAACTGATTCTAAATGTTTTTTTATTTTTGATTATATCTAAAAAATTGACGATTTTGAATGATAAAAAATAAATTTATAGTATTAAAACATTATAGATCATTAAAACCATAATTTTATAGTTTTGATTACTGTGTTTAAAAAATATACAGCAGTTATTTACTATATACATTTGTAAATATGTGTCTTGTATACAGTACTCTATACTGTTGATGTTTATGGAACTTTAAATATTTTGAACATTTGTATACATGAGTGTAAAGAATTTTTAGACAATTTATGGCACCACACATTGTTCATGTATGTTTAAAAAATGGGCATTGTTAAAGATTATGTATACAGGAGTGTAATCTCAGCAGTGTTGCTATCAAATATTTCTGCTACATTATACTTAAAGGTCCACATTTCCCTTGGATCCATAATACATGTTGATCTTCATCCAAACTACTTAGGGAGTTGCCAATAATAGAAGTTGAATCCGTT
Source organism: Viscum album (assembly GCA_963277665.1). Lineage (NCBI taxonomy): Eukaryota > Viridiplantae > Streptophyta > Magnoliopsida > Santalales > Viscaceae > Viscum > Viscum album. The sequence continues at coordinate 676,554,547 of OY728128.1, read as the reverse complement.
ATAACACAAAAACAAAGCTATATAAGTGCATACTGATAATATATATTGTAAAATAGTGCATATATAATATGAGAAAAAACATTGCATAATGGATAGGGGCTTACCAGTTCACCTTCCTTATTGTTGTTTCTCACATCTATCAGTCCATGTATTGGAGAATAGATTTAGTTGACAAAGTTACATGAAGAAATATATATTTATCATTAAATAATATAAAAAATTTACACATAATTTTCACACATATTAAGATCATAAAAAATCATGCAACAAGTAACTTACCATTACATAGAATAAGGAAATAATGATGAAGATGAGAGGGTTGTTACCTTATAATTCAATGATACAAAACCATATTTCTAGATAAATTAATATAAGTACAGTAACTAAGAAGATTTCCATCTTATGTTCTAATAAAATTATAGAATATTATATTGGAATATGTAAGTAGTAAAATCATTGGAAACAAATAAAATAATGCAACAATTGAAGTAATGGAATAAACTCTACAAGACATTAATCCAAGAAGTGAAAGGAATCTGTAAGAATGTATGTTTTATGGAATCAGAAAGCATTTTTTTTCTCCAAATTAAATAGCTGTAATTTTTTTATAACTGGATGCATATAGATTCGATGAAAAGGGGGGATAGATTATTCACCAACATTGGCAATTATGGTTTATAAAAATCAAAGAAACACACCAATGACCTGGCTAAGAAACTGAAGAATGATAAAGAGGAAAGAAGTTTGTGCTTGGGATTGATCCAATGATAACCTGGATACTGGACTCACCAAATGGATAGGGGATTTCCCCTTCACCATCCTCATCTTAGTATCTTACTTCCATATGTATAGGTATTTGAGAAATGCTTTAGGTGACATAGAAACATGCAGAAATATATATTCATCATCTAATAAAATCAACCAAATTCTCAGCATTTTCACATATAATATGAAATGAATCCTATGTGGAAGAGGAAACATACCATTACCTAGTAAAGGGATATTTTGTTTAATATGGGGGGAGAGGTGTCACCTTATGATTCAATGTTACATACCCATCCTTCTAGATAAATTTATATAAGAACATTAACTGATAATAATTCTATCTTATGTACTTTTAAAATCAAAGAATAATATATTGGAATATGTATATAGTTAAATCATTGGAAACAAATAATACAAGGCAACCTCATAATGAATGGAAAAAATTTAATTGGGCATTAATCCTAGAAGAAAAAGGAATGTGTAAGAATGTTTGTTTTATAGAATCAACAAGCATATGTTTTATAGAATAAAATAGTACATCATTTGGTTATAGATGAATGCAAAGAAGTTTAATGAAGAGTGGTGGGGGAAAAGAATCATCCAAGAAATAGTAAGAGTTCAAACATGGGAAATTATGGTTTATGAAAATCAATGAAACATGTCAAATAAAAAATTCAAACATTTGACAGTGAGGAATCATTCCATAAATTGAGGCAAATACCACATTATAGTGGGCCCAATACCATGCCAACTATATCACACACCATTTAACTTGCTGAGTAACTAAAGAAGGTGAAATAATTTTCAAGGTAATCCTACTTGAGATTGATGCAGTGAAAACCTGGATACCGCCCTCAACCATATCGATAGTTGCTTACTGGTTCACCTTCTCCATGCAGGTTTCTTACTTCCATACAACTGTGTATTTGAGAGAATCTATAGTTGACAAAGTTACACGATGAAATAAATAATTATCAGTAAATAATGCCAACAATTTACTCAACATTTTCACACATGTTTCAAGAAATAGAGAACCTAACATTATCTTTTCTAAAAATCATTTAGTGTTGCTTAAATTATTTAGAGGAACCTACACATGAGTAAAATTAATTAATTTCAATGATCATATCCGAATATCATTTTCAATAAAAACTATCAATATATATAATGGAATATTAAAATGTATAATGTTTAATGAATATTGATTGAAAAATCATGAAAAAATCTAAATTAATATCAAATAATTAATGAATTTGATTTTTTTAAAATTTAATAATGATACATTACCTCAATAAGTTGCTCCAAAATGATATCCTGGACCATAAACTTGTTCCTACAATGCAACCCATCAGAGTACCTCAAATTAAAATTATAAAGTATGAATATGAAATGAAATAAATCACCCTTGTGCCCCAAAAACCATCTATGTGAACCTCCATAACCTACATCATGACACCTTCAATTAAAGAAGCAAGATACATGAATTAAATCATACATAACCTAAATTTTTAGAATCTAAATTAAGTCATAAATGTTCACATGAATAAACTTCATCTGAAATCATTCAAGTGAAAAAGACACAATAATTTAAAATAAGAAATTCCGTTATTCTAGTATAGGATAGACATTAAAAATATTCCAGAACCAAGATCAACATTCTAGCGTCCATATAATTATTTATGGGACATTTAGAACAATTCTAAAGAGGTGTGATTACAATCAACATCCCTTAAAAATATAATTAACAATACCAAACATTTCAATTGAAATAAAGAACCACTAAATATTAAATTTTGGAACGAACCTACAGTGAAGAGTCTAATATTAATATCACAACAAACCAATCTGCTAGAAAGGACATGATGGAAGCCGGAAGAATATAATTCCAACAGTTTTAATGAAAATATGAATGTGATGAGGCATGAGGATTACAACGGACAATATTTTAGGGGAAACCTAGTTCAGAAACAAATAAATAATGTATCATAATTAAAAAAATATTATCAAGTTGGTAATAGCTTCACTTCAACCTATCACTGTACCTCCAATGAAAATTAGATGGTAGGAATATGCAATGAATTAAATCATCCTGATGACCTTGATACCATCTAACTTAACCTTCATAACTTTACCAACACACTTTGATTAATATAAGCCAACTACCTGAATTAAATCAGCGATAACCTATATCCTTCATACCCGAATTAAATTATCCATGGTCAACTCCATAACTTTCATCTAAAACCATTCAATTTCACAAAAAATCAAGATTTTCAAAGAAATAATTCAATTATGCTAGTATAGTACCCATTGTGAAAGTATTCCAGCAAATACCAGTATTTATTAGCCTAAAAACATATTCGCCCATAAATAAGGATGAAACCAGAGAATTGATTGCCTAAAAATATGTCACAAACCAAATGTATAAATAAAAAATAATTCAACAGTCATTTCATACTGGATTAAATCAGACTAAATAAAAACCCCTAATATGATAAATTGAATTGAAATCAGAGTGTTGTGGGTTAAAATATTTGGTAAACACTAATTGGAATATTACTGTTAAGGTTAGATGACCAACAAATATATGTTCATGCTAGAAGAGAGAGGATGATGCGTGGGGTATACGAGATATAAGAAGGCTATAAGGATGGGAAGGGGAAGCAAAGATGGTGAGAATTTCTCATGGATTTTATTTTACTAATATTATAATGGGTCTGGTACGAGGTGTTAATGAAAAGTTTGAAGAACTAGATGCTAAAAATGAATTAGAAGTAAATGAAAAATCTTCTAATCCATATCCGAATGAAAAATCAAAATGAAGAAAAATAAAAGAATCTGTGAGAAAAAAAATCGATAAAAACAAATTAGAGACACTGGAAATAAAAAGTTGACCTAAAGGATATGAATTAATGAAATTATACCATATGACTTAAATAAAATGGAGTCCAGCCAATGTGATTCATTGTAGTTCAAACGATGGAATGGGAAACAGCTTGGACATGAAGGCATGAATAGGATGTGACCATCTATAGGCAATATAAATCATTGGTTTATAACCATAAATATGATCATAAAACTAATATCATCATATAAAATATTGGGTTACATATCTCGGCATCAAATATATGGAAATAATCATAAAACATTAAAAAATATAAAATGACAGGCTAAGAAGACATAGAAAAGACTATATTTTCCATACCACGATACAAATATATAATTGGAGTCAAAGAAAACAACAAATGGATAAATAAAAGAAGAATTATGCTAATTTAACCTCTATTGGATGTCGATTATGGAGGAAGACAGGATGACAGGATATGTCGAAGTAGCTCGATGGTGAGGAAAATGTTGAATGGGTTGCGCGACATGGAGGATGGAGCACTAAAAATGCAATGGGAACCCTAGAACAGCTGACGAAAATCACAAGAATGTGGTGGGGGTCGAAGGGATGGAAGAATAGTATAAGAAAAAAAAATTATTTCGTAAGATAGCTTCTGTGGTTTGTAGGTATTGACGGTGGTAGGGAAACCCCGATTGGGAACCATACGAGTAGTCGTAGAGGGGTAACAGTAGTGGGAATCACCTGAGGGGAAATCGAGGGGAATCAAAAGTAGGAACTATATGAATCATGAAGGAGGTGAAAACTTAGTGGGAAAAGAGGTAGCAAGAATTGTAGGAGCACCGGTGGAGGTGAAATTAGAGAAGGAACCCTATGAGCAGCGGAAAATATCGTAGTAGGAACCCTAAAATAGAGGGAGGAAGCGGGTTCTAGGGGATGAGTACCTGGTCGACAAAGAACTGAAAATTAGATGTGCGAGAACCATTGGAGGAGATGAGGGGTATCAAGAGAATTAACCCATGGAGTAGAGGAGCATAATCATGTAGATGACAACACTATTTTTCCGGAACTATAGATTGGAGGTAAGGGGATTTTCATCTTCGTATGGAGTATGTGGGATCCGTTGGTCGCAAATAACATAAACTCGACCGTGATAGTTAAATAGAAATCCAGGGAGACTACAGATGAAAGTAGGAGAAGGAAGCGGTCAGAGCTGACGACTGGTATATCGGGAGAGGGAGGAAGAAATAGGGGGGAGTCCAACAGTCCTCTAGGTCAAGACCGTGTAAATCTCAGCAGTAGCAAGAGATAGAGGGTGAGAAAATAAGAAATCCCAATGATTGGTATATCATAAAGGTTTTCTCGGCCGAGGAATGATGCAGGGGGTGGAGACCTTGAAGCTAGATGGTGTCCCTGGATTTTGCTGGAGTACGTGTTAATCAGGGAGCAATGATGCATGGAGGGTCGAACATAGGGCACATGGTAGTGGGGAAATCACAGCTTTAGTTTATTTAGTAGATATAAAGAAGTAAGTCAGTAGAAAGTGTAAATTTTACTAAAATTTATGATAGTTTTAAATAAAATGGTACAGGTTGAGTCATACCGATCACACCATGAGTAATATTGAGGTGAATCTAATTCTAACACGTCTCAGATTACTTATGGATTGTTACAAAAATGTATCAAAACCATCTAAATATGTTTTCTCAGTTTTGAGTACGTTAACTCTATTTTTTACTAAAATGTAATTTTAAACTATAAACACAATCTTTTGACTCATTCTATTCACATAATATATCATTTTGATGTGATAGGAATTAATACACCTCAAAAATTACATATGAATTGTTATCCTAAATTATCATGAAAATCCATGCACTTTTGACTAATTTTCAGTGACATACACTTTTAGAAGTAAAATTTGGATTATAAATTGATAATGGAAACTTTTGAGGTGATGAAAATTTCAAATAACTTATGTATTTTTATCTTAAAGTTTCAAAACAATCTGAATGTGTTTGTTCTATTTTGATTAGGTCGGTTTTTTTTACTAAAATTGATGTCAATTTTAAATAAAGTGGAACTTAGAGTCATACCAGTCTCACTATACATCGTATTGAGGTGTGTAGAATTCATACATGTTCAAAATCACATATAGATTTTTTTAATATATCAATACAATCTTAATGAGTTGTCTTGGTTTTGATTTTTTCAATTGTCTCTTTTACAAAAATTACATTTTAAAATGGAAACAAAAAATTTTGAATCATTTCGATCACATAATGTATTAGTTTAATGTGAAATGGATACCTACATGTCTTAAATGACTTATGAATCATTCCCATAAATTATCATGAAAATCCAAGTGTGTTAGAGTTTTTTAGTGGGTGACACTTTTTTAACTAAAATTTCTATTTTAAACTGATAACAGACACTTTGAGTCACACCTGGCACATCATGTATTAGATTAAGGTTTGGTCAATATCTATACATCACAAATGACTTATAAATCATTTTCATAAATTATAAAATCAATCATAATTTTTTTCTCTCATTTTTTAGTAGGAAATATTACTATTTAAATAAAATTGATTAAATTTTAAATAAAGGACTGAATTTCAGTCATGTTGGTCACAAAGTGCATCCTATTGAGGTTCAAATGATTATAAAATGTCCTAAATGAATTATGGATAATTTTACTAAAGTATCAAAAAATATGAATGTTTTTGCACCATTATGAGTATTTCACATATCTTTTTTTACTAAAATGTCATTTTTAAATGAACAAACACACTTTGAATCATACTAATCACATTGTGTATCGAATTGATGTTTGGATGATTTCTACACATCACAAGTGACTTATGTATCATTTTCCTAAATTGTTTAAATAATTTTAAGAGTTTTTATCAGTATTGAGTATGTCTGTGGGAATTTTTACTAAAATTGGTGTAATTTTCAAAAATAGAAACATGCACTTTGAGTCGTTTTTGTCACAAAGGGAACCAGACTGAGGTATTTCTAATTCATTCATATCTCAAATCACATATGCGTCATTATAATAAAGTATCAAAATAATCTGAATGTTATTGATCAGTTTTGTGTAGGTTAGTTTATTTTTTACTAAAATTTATTTTTATTTTATGCAGAGACTCACTTAGAGTCATTTTGATCACAATGTGAATTAGATTGAGGTACACCTAATTCTTACAGGTTCCATATCACTTATTTATTTTTTTCCTAAGGTATAAAACAATATAAATGGGTTTCTTCTTTTTTCAATTGTCACTTGTCTTTTTTTCTAAATTGTTATTTTAAAATTGTAACATGCACTTTGATTCATATAGATCACATCATGTATCATTTTAATATGAGACCTATTCATATATTCCAAAATGATTTTCCAATTGATGACTTGAATTATCCATAAAATACAAGCATTATTGCTCTATTTTTAATGTGTGAAACGTTTTAAACTAAAATATCAATTTTAAACTGATAACAGACACATTTATTCAGTAGACTCTTTTACTAAAATTATTGTAAATTTAAAATAGTAATAAGTACTTATAGTTATACTAGTCACATCATGTAACAGATTTATTTTTTTCTGATTTTTACACACCCCAAAGTCTCAAAAAAATCCTAACTATCATTGTTACTGAGATTTCCATTGACAATATTTGTTCAACTACCAGCATTGCATGAGAATCTTCAAAACACCACATAAACTTGAAAAATTGAATCCACATTTATAAGAAACCAATTATTATAAATAATATTAAAAATAAATATATTAATCATAAATATGAAATAATATACTATTTCAATGGACACTGATTTTTCTCTAAAAATATCCTGATAACCTTTGTGATTGATCAATTGAGGGAACATGAAGGAATGTAATTAATTGCAACACTATAGGGGAGAAATATTTAACATATAAGAATTTTTTGGATGTTTTTGTGTATAAAGGGATAAAATAAGGATTGAGTGGCTCTACATGAACAAAATAATCCACCTGTATAAGAATAAAATTATTATGAGATTAATAATAAAAATAAATATATTTAACATACATATGAATCAAAATATTAATTAAATAGAAAATGATTTCAATTTGTAAACATCAATATTACCTCTATAATTTATTAGAGGCAGTGGTGTTACTCTTTTTGCAAAGGTAGTGGAGAGAAAATGAAATAAAGTGAAAAATAAAACATTGTATGTGTGAAAAGGTTTTGTGGGAGAAAAAGAAAGAATATTGGACAGTGTATCCCAACTAGGACAAAATAATCCACCTATATAAGAAAAAATTATTATGTTAGAAAAAAAAATTAATCATATATATGAAAACATATAGAAATTTTATGAACAATGATTTTACTGTGAAAACATCAAGATTACCTCTGTAATTGAGTAGTGGTAGTGTCCTTTCTCTTTCGACAAAGGATGTGGAGATAACACGAAAGAAAGAGATAAATGTATCAACGAAGGGGTGAAAATGTTTTCATGTAGAAATTCATAAAAGAACAGAGCCCCCAAACTAGACAAAAATATTCCACATGTTTAAAACCCCAATTATTAAATGATTAATATTAAAATTAAATAAATGAAACATAAATATTAAATAGTACATTAATTATATTAATAATGATTTTATAGTGAAAACATCAATATTACCCTTGTGATTGAGAAGAGACAATGTCATTACTCTTCTTAAAAATTCATTACACATATACAAAAATATTCTGAAATAAATTAAATCATCAAGGAATAATTTCAATTAAATCATTGTATTATTATATAATTTTTTGGTAAAATATATAAAGTACATCATAACATTATCATTACATATTCCCAAAGGTATTATTTGGTCTAGATATAAGTTTGTAAGATACTAAAAAACTAAGGATTCATTGTGCACATAATTATGGTTTAGAAGTTTATATGGATGTCATGAAACTGAGATAAAATTAATGATATTGATGTCTATTTTGATTCATTGATATGTGGATCGGAAACTATGATTGTTTATGCATCACTCAAAAAATTAATAACACCATTATGGATTCTATATGCACTATACAACAATTGGTTAACTACTGCATAACATAACATCAAACCTAATCTTCCTGCCTGGTGTACCCATGATGCTCTCATCCCACACACACATTCCACCATCTCTATCATGTCACCATTCATAATTCAGTTTTCCTTCTCTCCCTCATAATTCTATTCATTATTTTAAAAAAGGGGAATATTTTTTTTATATCATTTTATTATTTTCATGTTGCTTTTTCAATAATATGTGTTTTCCACTAAACATTTACCAAATGAATTACCATATTCAATAAACTTTTCTCTCTATATTTAAGAATCTAATTTTTTTGTTCCTCTATATGTGTGGGATGAGTGAATCACAAGGAAATAAGGCAGAAATATTTGGTTATATGATGATTGAAGAAGTGGTTAACCATTAGTAGTGATGTGTACAAAGAATCATTTGTTCTATTATGAGCATTGTGAGTGATGCACAACCAATCCTTGTTTTGGATCCATTAATTAATAGAGCCAAATAAAAATCAATTTATTCCAACATATCAAGACATATTTATCTTGAATGAAAACAACATACACACATACAGAGAATTTGAGAAGGTTCATCTACATTTTCTCACACAAACTCGAGGAACTCTTTAACTCCATCATTATATTAATTTTTCAAATGATTGGTGTGCATCCATTTTTGGGATCATATCAATCATATTGGGTTCATTAAATATTAATTTTATAAAAAATATAAATAAAAACTGATAAGGAATTTGTTTTCAAAAAATGAATGTTATTGACAATTATGATCAGGGAAACTGAAAATTTTACTTTTTCAAAGAATTTCAGTATGTTTTATAAAATTGGTAAATGAATTTAATAAAATAATTACTCCACATAAAACAATTCTTAAATTCCTGAAACAAAAAATAGGTAGTTAATTTGTAATAAGAAACTCAAATATGATAAAAAAGAATAATAAAATCTCATTAAATCAACTAGATTTGTGGTTTCATGGATCGAGATATAACAAAAATCAATAAAGTGATAGAACTATCATTAATTTTTGTAGAATTTTTGTGTAGTTTGAAAGAAAGGATTAAATCAGGGATTGAGGGAATTAATACTTCAATGAAGGGAAATATGGATCATTTTTGTTAGAATATTTGACCACCAAGATATTCCAAATCCAACAATAAGGGTTATTGGTATTTGTAAAAATAGTGGGAGATATAATATAATCATCAATAAGTTCATCTCTATAAATCATTAAAATGTAATAAAAATTATTTTAATTTTGTAGATAATGTAGTTTTAAAAGTCTTAATCACTTTCTTTATGAATTTAGTATTAGAAGGAGAATCTCATATCTAATAAAAACTTCAAGAGGTGGTAAAAACAATAATGTATTATATTATATCAAAAATAGAAGTTAAATTTATTTGCAGCCCTTATATATGCTTATCAACCTCGTAGAGAGAGCGAGGGTGATGAGGATGCCTATACAATCCGTATATGGGTGCATCATATTTCTGATATATCATGTTATTAGTTATGTCTATGATTTCAGGATAGAGGATAAGGACATATAAAGATAACAATTTTGAATCATATCATCGAATATGATAATGGAATGAAGATAAAGTTAGATAATAAATTTTATTATCAATAGAATTCATAGTTATAAACCAGAAGATGGATAGTGTAATGAACCTAGCTTAAATTTCCCAAACAGTAATAGGTAAGATCATTGAATGACCTCTAAAATGCCTCAAAGTCACTAAAGGATGGTTTAATCTTTCTGTGTAAAAAAATATTAATGGGAGGTTCCAACCCCCAAATAGAAACAATTAGTACGAGAGGTCGAACAGAACTATAGAAAAACCCTTGGGGTTAATGGGAATACAGACCCAAAATCACCATTACCCAATATAGGCATACCTATTAGACAAAAACTATAGAGATATATGATGATATATTTATATAGACACATATACCTATCACACATCTATACAATATAACTTTTAGTCTATAATAAATATCAATTAGATAAAACCTAATATTCAAACATAACATGAACTAAAGGAAGCATAATGATTCAAAAAGTGATGGAATGGTCTGATAAAACCTCGTGTTCAAAATTGGGGATGGACCCTTTGAATACTCTTTATAAGAAGACTAAAAACAATAAATAATTATAATAGGAACTAGAACTTATGGTACATATAACTGATAGAGGGACATAAATCACTCCACTAACTTGGTTCCAAAAAAGTAGCATCTAGAGATGCATGTCCATTGAGGTGTCCATGAATGGTGTCATCATATATATATATATTCATTAGGGAACCACCAATATGACTCAAATTATAAGTCTATAAACAATAATATCTTTGAAGATTTCTACAAATTTGTATAAAAATATGAAAAAAATATTTAGTATAAATATATAAAATGTAGCAGAAAAATAACAATGAAGAAATCCAAGATTCAGTGTTAGATATAACTAATAACTCTATATATCGAGAGGTTCCATTAATTGGTAGTCTATCAAAAAGTGGATAATAATGAAATCATTCCATTCATAATCAAAAATAAAAATTGTATATAATCAAAAGATCACAAATAAAGACATCTTTGAAGAAGAAATCAAAAACAAAAATAAATCACACAAAGAGAATCAGAAGGCTTACCTCTCTAGGTTGAAGAAAATCTGGGATGCTCTTCAGAAACCCTAACAACAATCAAACATTGAACATCAGATGTGATTTTCTAGCAACTAGAGGTAGTCGAGTTGTGTGATTTGATCTTCAATTCCCCGATTAGGAGCGCCGACAAAAGGTGGCTTTGGAGGAAATCTTTTGATATCATGATGGGTTTACAAATGGTTATAATTTATTAAAATAGATCAGGACACTTTTTTAGCATTGATAAAGGTTGATGTTTATTAGTGCTAAAAAAGGAGCTAACAAAATCAATATTTTTCATAGAAATTTTTAATGTGGTGATAATATTTCAACATTATCAGTTGGAAAAAAGCGCTGATAAATATTCTTTTATCAGTTATTATTACATAAGTTCTAATAAAGGATTTATAATTAAAATTATATATATATTAAATTATTTATTTATTCATAATTAATAAATAGATATAAATTTAAATATTGTAAATATATTTCTTTTTTAAATATATTTATTATAATTTTGTAATTATTTATTTATAAATAAATATATATATATATATATATTTTTAAAAAATAATATTTATATCATTATGTATATTTATATAATTATACATATGTATATTATATATATATATATATATTTAATAAATATATATATAGTAAATATATTTATTATTTAAGTGAATTTATTATAAATTTAATAATTATTTAAATATATATAACTATTTATTTACAATTATTTAATTTTTTTTATAAATAATAATTTATATTTATAATTATAAAAATATAATTGCTAAAATATTGTAAATGTGCATATATAGAGATATTTATTTATAAATAATTTTTTATCATTATATTTTTGTCATTATTATTTAATATCTAATTTTAAGTGCATTCAAATATGTTAGAAATGAGTGAAATTGAATACATTTAGAATAAGAACACAAAAAATACTCGAGAAATGGATTAGGGTTATGTGTGTTTGTTATATATAGAACTACTTTAATTATGTATATGTTAAATCAATATAACATAGATTTCATCTTTGTTAAATTGAAAAATCAAATTATATTCAATTATTTTTTGAGGACTATGTAATTAATCAATATTTTTAATTCATATAAATTTTTAATTGTAGGCCAATATTCAAGTAATATATAAATATTTAATATAAAGCAGAAAAATATTTTTAATATATATATCATATTTATAAAAATTAATTTATATCTATATATTTAATATATATAATTTAATAACATTTGTTTTCATAATTATCTAATTAATGAAATTTTTATTATTTAATATTGTCTAATAAATTTTTTCATTTTTAATAGAAATTGTTTAGTTAATAAAATATGGAATATTTTTTGTAATATTTTTTTATTTTAATAAATTAAATTATTTCATATTATTTATTAAGACCTTCATCATCACTAATAACGTGCTAATGAAATAAATATTTTTCAGCACTAAAAATAAATCATCGATAAATGGATGAATCTATCATTAATTTCTTTATCATTGATAAATATTCCATTTATCCACATTTTCTTCAAACATTGATAAATACTAGCACTCTTAAATGAAGAGTTTTTAGTTGTGTTTACCAACTTAGGGATTGGGATTTGCCCTCATGTACCCTCTTATTTCAGGCTTGGGATTCAATCTCTTCTACCATCTTGTTTCGAGTTTGGGATTCCATCCCATGTGCCCGCTTGTTTTGGGCATGGAGTTCCCTACCATGTACCCTCTTATTCCAGGCTTTTAATGCCCTCCTTTGTTCCCTCATGTTTTAGGCTTCATATAACCTCCATTGTACCCTCTTTTTTTGGGCATGGGATTCCCTCGTGTGTACCCTCTTATTTCGGGATTGAGATTCCCTCCCAAGTATCCTCCTGTTCCAGGATTTGGATGGCCTCCTATATAATCTCTTGTTTCAGTCATGGGATTCCCTCCCATGTACCATCTTGTTTTAGTCTTGGAATTCCCTATCATGTACCCCCTTTTTGGGATTGGGATTCCCTCTGATATAACCTCTTTTGGGGCTTGGGATCCCCTTCCATTTACCCTATAGTGTTAGGCTTTGTATTCCCTCAAAAATACCCTTTGATCTCATAAAATATTAATTGTTACCCAATTCCTTAGAGAGAGAAATAGTTCCCACCCTTCATATATTGAAATCATACATTCATTTTCAACAAGATAATAAAACATCCATCATATAATTTCCCCAAAAGAGATGGTTTTCATAGACATCATGTTATTACCTATTAAATTAAATTGGTATTATAAAAATTTCATTATATCACAACATTTGAAAACAGGTCAGGATTCATAATCATTTCATCATATAAAAACTCATGAAATTATACTAGTTTCGTAATCATTTTATCATGGTATAACCCATAGAAGAGAAATACGATTCATAATCAAATTGGACACACTAACATGATCCATCCAATGAAAATAATAATAATGGTGTCTATGTATCATAACTTCATAAAATAATAAACTATATAAAATGAAGTGAAATTAGATGGGGAAGGATTTTGAAAGATCACATGAAGCATTTTCAAAGGAAATGACCTATTTTTTAAAAACACTATTTAACAAATAAATCATTTTACAAATAAATTTATATTTTTTTTGAAAAACATACAAAGGTATAATTAATATAATAAACTCATTATTTTGAGAAAATATCCTTTCTGCATTAAAAAACACTTTTTAAAACAGAAAAAAATTTAATAAAAATTTTCTCTAAAAACCACTTAAAAAATATTTTATTGAATTTTAAGAAAGATATTTTCTTTAAATAAATCTTGTGAACATTCAATGTAAGAATAAGGTAAATGATAGTCATGATGGTGAGTAAATCAGTATGTGGGGAACATTCCTTTTACACTGTAAAAAGTTTAAGAATGTTACATGATTAAAAAAATTCCAATGGGATTCCTTTTTAAACATTTTTTTTTGAAAATGTAAAACATGGGAAAAAAATTATTTTAATCGTCATCATAAAATAATTTTTAAAACAATTTTAGAAAGAAAGTTTGTGTAAATAAAATAATTTTCTTACTGAAGAGAAGAAAAGGATAGATTTTCATTAAAATTATTTCTTTATTATCATAAAAAAAATATTGGAAAAATATGTACTAATACTTTTAGATATCATGTATAAATAGATAAGTATAAAATTTAGTATATTTCCTGAGATATAGATCATAGTATTTCATCAATGGAAGTATAATCATAAATAATATATAAAAATGATGAAATTGTAGCAATAAATCTTTAAAACATTGGTTACATTGAATCATAATACTATAAAAATAATAACTTTATATGAACCTAAAAATATAATTAAAATAATTATATTCCTAATATAACATTACAAATTTTATTATATGCACCTCATCGAAAAATATAGGTATATAACAAGGCATGTATCTCCAAATCAAAAATTGAGACAAAAATGACTTTTTCGATATTGTAACATTTAATCCATAAACCATACGAGGAAATAAAATAACCTGGATATTAATTACCCTTAAATTTAATTATATTAATCATATAATAAATTAATAATCATTATATACACAACAGAAAATAAATTAGTGGTGAATAAGGCATTAGTCTCCCAGAAATTAATGTGAGACAAGAAAACAATTATTACATGTGTAAATTTTAAATAATGATTATCATGAAATAATAAATTAAATTAATGATTTTAATATCATTAAATAAATTTAATTAATTATAAATCATATTTTTGTGTAGTATATACACCACAAAGATAAAGAAAATGGAAAATATGGCATGTATCTCACGGGAAAAAACTCAAATGAAATTCCCCTACTGCAAGTATTGACTATGTTCGTACACATCATAAAATTATATATAATAACTTTCACTTTATTATAAGTATACCAAAGAAATATATTCTTACATATATTTCCATTTATGATTTTATTTTGACATTGTATTACTAGTTTATTACCAATTTCATTTTATTGATATGTTTCGAGTAATATCTTATTTGTTTATCATAAATGTTTTGACTTGTAAATATTGATCCTATTATTTAGATTATTTTATAAATATTTATATAATATAAAAATGATTTACATATAATTTATATTCAGTATATAATTATTTATAAAAAATTTAAAAAATATATATATCTAAAATGGAAAACACAGTTCATTGAGATGGCAGGTTGTATCTATGCATGAAATATGTTTCCATTTTATTATCATTTTGAAAGAAATAATGTAATAAAATATATAATTATATATATATATTATAATTCCAATAGAATTATTATTTCAAATATATCATATAATTTTCCAAAACTCATCATTAATACATTCCCTGTAATGTGTGAATGAATCATATCACCTTTAAGAGTTGGTAGTCCTCATGTCCCCAAAAGATTTTATCAAATTTACAAAAAATGGAAATAAATATGGTATATTTTATATAATAAATACATAATAATAAATACATAATAAGTATAATAGATATCATATAAAACTATAAATTAAATCATTATTTCCAACCTTTAGAGGTGGCAATGGAAGGACGGGCTGTAACACCCGAGAGTTTTATAAGAAATATTTTGTTTTTATATAAATAATCACAGTAATCTTTCACTACACACAACACTAGCTTGGCTTGCTTTACACGCAATCACGACCTTCCTTAATAGCTTGCATCGTACGCAATACCGAGTTTCACTAAACAACGATATGCTATTAAAATATTATTAAAACTAGTTGTTATGAATAGTAATAAACACTTTTTAAAATTTTGTAAATTTTATTTTTCAAAATGGACTTCGTTTTTGGATTCGAAATATCGAAATTAGCCTAGGGTGAAATTTTGGTATTTTTATGGAAACTTTCAATTTTTGATGAATAGTGAAAACACTGGGTTACTATTAAAAAACCGACTTTTTATTTAAATTTATTTTAGTTCAAAATTGATACATAATACCTATATAAGTTCAATGCAATTCATTGAAGTCATTTTATAATAATTTTAGATATATAAAAATTTTATCGAACTTTTCACCGTCTTTTACCCACCTTCTAGGAGAATTTACAAATTTACATAAAACTTAATTTTACCGCTTCTGTGAGTGGAATTTCAAAAATCCCAGAGACACGGTTGATGTCAGTAAGTAAAATCTGATTCAATGAGATGAAAATAATTTTTGGTGAATAGTAACTTTTTACTTTTATTTACCACGGTTAAAAGTAAATAGGGTAATTAAGGGTAAAAATAATATTATTATTACCCTAACACATGTCCTAATTCTATTGGATAAGTGTAATTCGACCAAAAACAACCTTAGGAATAAAATATGACCATTTAAGCCCAGTTGGATTAGATTAGGGAATTTATTATTAATTTATTTAAAGAAGGGTTAAAATAGTTAAAATCAAAGTTTAATAGGTAAATAATTTTTAATATAGGGTTATAAAAAAGATAAATTCGACTATAAATATTAATTAGAATGATAAAAATATTTCCTACATAATGGTATTTTAGTTGTAATATTTAGACATTAAATATTTTAATTTATTTATGACACAAAGATTGTAACACCCAGAGATTTTATGAAAAATACTCTTTTAATTTCATTAATGTCTTGTGTTTTCTGCTACACCAAGATTACCTTGCGCTATACGAAACACCGTATTAACTTGCAGTATACGCAACACTATTCTTGAATCGTTTTACACACAATTTTGATAATAGTTATTCTACACAACATTGAGTATATATATATATATTCAATGTATAAATGAAATACGGTTGGATTCTGTTATACGAAACAACAAAGGATTCTTGCACAACACGCAAGCCTGACTTGGCTTGCATTACACGGAATCATGACCTTCTTCGATAGCGTGTGTTGTACGCAATACCGGGTATTACTAAACAACAATATATTATTATAATATTATTATTAACTAGCCTTTATGAATAGTATTAACTAAATTTTTAATTTTATAACATTATTATTCATCTTACACATTTTCTAGAACATGGTATAAGAACAAAATAAATTTTTCGGGTAAAATAAGTATTTTTCAAAAAAAGCAGTTCTGGCGCCTTTTGATGGCGCACCCACTTTAAATATAGTTTTGACATGTTTATAAGTTCAATTTTACAAAATAAAATTATTCTTTGGAATCAAGAAATAAAAATTTACTTTGGATAAAATTTTCCTATTATTCTGGCAACTTTTATATTTTGATGAATAGTAAAAACACGCTATATTTTACTTAAAAACAACTTTTTTCATCACAATAATTTATATGGTTAAATTATAATATTTAATGGTTTTAAAGTATAAATAAAATATATTTTAACCATTTAATATAATTTATGTCATTTGCATTGATTTTACATTAAATTCGTAGGTTAAATCAATTCAATCTTTTGCAATGTTTTAAAGAAAAACCCATTTTCTTTCGACAACAGGATTAATTTTAATTTAATTTCTACAAATTTTATGTATTAAATTTGTAAAAATGGATTCCATATTTGGAATAAGTGGGTCCAAATTACGTTAATAAGCTACTTTTTATTTTTGAGAAATATGAATAGTAACTACGGTAAATTTTATTTACCATAGTTAAAGGTAAATCGGGTAATTAAGGGTAAATATAATTTTATAAAATCACCCTAAAACATGCCAAAATTCTATTGGATGGATAAAAGTAGACCCATATAACTTATTTGTCGGATTAGATTCATTTTATGGACTTTTGATCATGAAAATAATTTAATTATTATTAAAACCAAAGAAAGTGACAACATGTCACTCTCTTAAATCTTATAAGTATAATAATTTTAATTTAGTGATAAACATCATAAAACTTCGAACATGAATAGTCTCCAGAAATCTAATAAAATTATCTACATCATGATAATTTATTTATAATTTTTAGGGATTAAATAATTTTCATTAATGGTGATACATTAATGATACAGAAATTATTTATTATGTGGAAAATAAGTAATAAAGTTTTTATTGAAATAATAATACCCATTAAAAGGCCCACAAACCTGACCAAAACTTATTGGTAGTATATATATACACCGTAAACATCCAATTACCAAATATATAACCGTTTGGAGCCTTATAAAAGTTATTATGACACTTATATTATTTTATTTTAAATGTTGCCAAAGTTGTCACCTTCATAATTTAATAAATATAAAAATTTAAATATTGTTATTTTAAGATGATAAACTCAAGTAAATGTATTATTTTGAAAGTTAATAGATTTATCGTCATCATATTATTTTATTTTTAATTTTTATACAACAAATCAGTATATTAAATAATTATAAAAAATGTTGTTGTAATTATTTTATTAAGAGATAAACCAAATAAATGGTTTTAAAAACAATAAAATAAATATTATATTAACTATTTAATGTGATGCACTAATTTTATAGATTCATATGACCTTTTATGAATATATTAAATCTTTTAGTTCTAACATATCATCGGTATATATTTTATTTAAATTCAAATAAATGAATAGTGTCAAAATTGACACTATTGTTATTTTATAAAAATAACATATTGTAAAATTGTTTAAAAATCACAAAAATATTTAAAAATTATAAATTTAAATTTATATGGTCTATAATGTTATAAAGTAAACAATTATGGAAAATTCACAACAAATAAGTAATTATTTGTTATAATTTAAAATTTAGAATTTTATTACCACAAATAAACTTAAATAGATTAAATAAGGATAAATTAAAATGATAAGGATTAAAATAAGGTAAAAACATGTATAAATTTAATTGGTTGATGATATTACAACCATATCCCATATAATATTTGAATATGAGTCATTTTTGGAGGTTTTTAAGTGGGGTTAGATTTATTAGAAATTAATATTTTTAAGAATTCCAAAGGTGCCCCTCTCCTCCCTTATAAAAGGGACCCTCCTCCCTCTCTTCCACACACCACATTGAGCCTTCATGCTCGGCCAAACCCAGCCCAATTATCTTCTCCACTTCCCTAGAAACATCCCAGAGGTCTTGGTCTTCATCAAAGACCAATTTTAGTGCCCTAAGAGGAGGTCTCAAAGAGGCGCTTCAAAGAAGAGGTAATTTCCGTTACCGATTCTTTCACCTTTATTTCTTCTTCCACTTCTTCTTCTTAGGTTGTTTCATTATGAAGTAATAACATCATTATCACTCATATACTTATATATTATTATAAGTATGAAACAACACTATTTCACCATCTATTCATCCTACGGAAACCGAAATCACCGCGCGTGCGTACGTACGGAATACCGTCTCCACGCCGTGGTGTAATATATTTTCCACCACCACCTTACTTGGATGGGTATAATGGTGTAAATAATAAATATATAAAGTGATATTTATTATGTAATAGTATACATACACTCCAATAAAATTACAGGATCATGGGAACGATATCATCACTTGTGCGTACGTACGGAATACCGTCTCCACGACGCGATGAGATTCATTTTCAATGATTAACCATTCATAAATGATTAAAAGTATATATAATAAGTAATCATGAAATATATGAAATAATAATGATACTGGATTTATGTATATATATATATATGTATGTCATCTAATTAATTCCATTCAATTAAATGAGGAAACGAAAACAACGTTCATGCGTACGTACGGCCTACCGTTTCCATGATCGGTGTATTTTGTTCCATTTATCGATCTGTTATATATATCTATATTCTGAATATATATCATATATAAATAATTTTTTACATTCTGTATGTATTTAATCATGATATAAGTAATCATATGAATAATTACAAGTCAAAACACGGATGACAAATGAAACGATTTTACCCAAAACACTCTTTAACATGGAATTTACAAAAGAACGGGTAATATGAAGTCATAAGTGAACCATATATGATATCATATAAATTAATATGATTCTGTAATAATTCAATAAAATTATTTAAATCATTATACAAGAGGTTCGGATACGTACGAAGCATATCAGACCTAAGGTAAGGGAAAATCTCACAATCTCAATTTTTATCCGAGATTGCTCATTCCTAAGTATTCACTGGGGTTATTTATATCATCCAAGTACATGTTTTATAAAAGTGGTTTCATTTATTTTTAAAGTCATTTTTACCCATTTTTTGACTTTTACTACATTGTATGTATGGAATCTTACTATTATGAGGTACTTTTTGACTTTTCCGGAAAAAGTATTAGAAGAATGTTTTTTTAACTTATACGGCACGAACAGATTTTTACGGTTTTATAAAGCCTTATTTTCATGAGGATTCCTTAAAAAATTTAATGACTAATTTCAACAAGATCCTTTTCTTTTAAAATTTCATGACATTTTGTGAAAAGAAAATTATTTTGAAGAATAAAGGATATTTTCCACAAGAAATCATTTCAAGTGTTTTATCAAAACCATTTTTCTTCTAAGATGAAATTATTTCATATGTGTCTCATTTTCAAGTATAATGTCTCTATGATTTACATGGTTTCACTTTTCTTATTATGAAATGATATCCATTTCTTTTATATGGATTATTTGATGATGGGATTATGTTTATGAAACCCATTTTATTCGTTGGGTTATTATGAATGATGTATGTTTATTTTGTGGCACAAGTAAGAATGATTTCATTATGATATAGGTGGGACCTATATCTCCCTCCAATGCATTGGGTAAAGATTTATATCGCATGAGATAGACATGTATGGAATGACAAGTTAAACCGATTCAGTAATACAGGACTGGAACGAGCAGTGAACTCGATTCAGAAAGGGACTTTGTCCACTAAGATGGTCTTGGCGGCAATTCCTTGGCTACTATGGAAATCATATCATGTGCTTAATGGTTTCCATAATTACATGTTTTATTCCCATGATATTTTATCATTCTTAATGTTTCTTTATGATCTATACCTTACGTACTTCCATGTTTTATGTCATTTCTCAAGCTTTTGATGTTTAAACATTATGTTCATGTTTTTAAGTTCAAATGTATATGGTATGTTTTATTTTATCCATGCTTACCCTTACTGAGCATTTGAGATCACCCTTTTTATGTTTTCTTTTCCCCAGGATATAAAGAAAGGTTTTAGGTAAGAAAAAAAGGGGAGAATCTTTATGGGAGATGTTGAAGATCTTTCACCACAATTAGAAGATTACGTTCCAAGTTTCCAAAGACACTAAACTTTTACGATCCTTGTGTGTCTATTTTTGTTATGTATTAAGTATTCCGCTAAAGTAATGTAATGTCCATGTACGTCAATCTTTGGGTCTCTACAGTTGGTATCAGAGGAAAGGTTTAGTCACCCTTTGGAAAATAGGATTCGAAAACGTTAGTGAGATCCCTAGAGATATTTCTATGGTATGTCTAGGGATGTCCCTAAGGATAAGTATACGTATAGGATACAGTCCTAGAACTATGGTAACGATCAAAGAATTTAACCTAAGATGTTAGATATTGAGAATACTCCCCCTTTACTATGTTGTTTTCCCTAGCATGATTTTTTCCTCTCACACTATTCGTTTTGGGTTTTAGAAAATGGCTGGAAACAGGAAGATTCACAATAATGGAGGATATGATAGACAATGGAATGATTTTCTTCATGAGAAACCAAATGAAATGGGATCTGGAAGTCCAAACATCATTATTATGCCTAATAAGCAATCTCATAATATGATCAATAATCTCAACTTTGGTAAGTTTCCCGACTCAGATAATAAGAGAAAGATGTAGTTTCATAATGATCATAGAGGAAAGAAAGTTCAATTTCCCTCATGTAAATCATGTAGGAAGAGGCATCAGGGAGATTGTTTCAAAGGAACTGGAAGATGCTTTGGGTGTGGAAAAGAAGGACACAAAGCCAGTAAGTGCAAAGGAAAAGGTTTAGTTAACACCGTGGACAAGGATAATGGTATTGCTATGACATCAACAATGATGAGATGTTTTAAATGTGGAAGGTACGGGAATTATGCAGACCAATGCCCTAATGGAAAATCTAATGAAGATAATCAGAATGGTCATATGGGTAGTATTTATTTGGATGATAATGAGGAGACTACAACTGATATATGAGCTGAAAGAAGCGTTGAAGCTCAGTCAGTTGTTTTAGATGGTTGTGGAATGATTGTATGTTTATCAAGAGTTATGTTGTATAGTTAATGATACTGTGGAATAAAGAATCATCTAAGGATTGTTACACTATTGTTTTTCCTAAAAGTATTTGAAAGTATATATTGAATGGTACCAGTAACCAAGGAAGGTTATTTAGACATTTTTGTAAAGTAGATGATATGCGCATAATGAAGGAATAAGAAGATAATGATATGTTTGATTGTATTCATGAGCTCATGATTGATATAAGGACTAAGTGATATCATGGTTTGAGTATATAGAATTTTGAGGATTTTCGTATGTGGAAAGTGTTAACTTTTAACTACATTCATGTTTTCACTAAGGTTCAATGGGTATTCATTTTCCAAGAGAATACATGATTAAGGCCTTCAAATGTTTGGAATGTGACCAACAAGACATATCTTATGATATATGGGGATCAACGATGGTATTAAATCTCTGGTAATAATTTTCACTATATTATGAGAGTGGACTACAGTATTATGGATAAGCCTAAAGATTGGAATGGATTATGTTGGACATAAGTTAGTATTGTTTAGGGATAGAAGTTTTTTTCGATATTATTGATGGGAAGTTATAGTAATATAGTTTTAGAAAAAGGACAACCTGCAAGACGGGTGACAACCTATCGTGTCGGACAAGGCTGTGGGAATCGAACCCACAACCGAAGTGTGACTGGCCTTTTTCGCCTACCACTGGCCTATAAGAAGTCCCTAGTTAGTAGAAACTAGTTTTATTTTATTAAGAGGTATGATATATGAAGTATAAGTACAATTTTGGAACCATATACGATTA
Source organism: Viscum album (assembly GCA_963277665.1). Taxonomy (NCBI): domain Eukaryota; kingdom Viridiplantae; phylum Streptophyta; class Magnoliopsida; order Santalales; family Viscaceae; genus Viscum; species Viscum album. The sequence goes on along the minus strand of OY728128.1, from coordinate 676,531,206 downwards.
ATCTAACCATAAGATAGACTTATAACTTTTTCTAACCTTTTGTTTGAAAGAGATGGAGTGACCCATCATTCTATCACATGATCTGCTAACACATCACGAATAAAAAATTCAACTTCATTTCTTTAAGGGATGAAGTGGAAATTGTTCAATTCATGAACAACAGTGAGATTGTATCAAAATCATGCAAGTATTTCTTTTAATTCATAAACATTAGGGAAATGATCTTGAAAACCAAAAATGCTGTCCTAGTTCCCTTATATCCGATGAATCAGATGGTACCTTAGATCATCACAAATCAATAGCTTTATGATTTTTGTCTTTTTCATAGCCATGTTCTCTACCACTCTCCATCAGAACTTGATGGTTAGATTTTTCATCCATATCAATATTTTCACCTATGTTCTCCTATGTGGAAACCCAGTGATGAGTTAATTTGGGTAACTGTTACATTTCAAACATTATTTTTTAATGCCATGTTTTGTTATTCCTTTTTACGATGTGGGTTTCCATTAGACAAACAATCAAGTAGTAAACTATTTATAACTCCAACGAATTTCGAGGGAGAAATTCATTTTAAGGGGTGTAGAATGTAACACCCTGAGATTTTATGAAAAATATTCTTTTAATTTAATTAATTTATTGTATTGTATGCTACACCAAGATTACCTTGCGCTATACGCAACACCGTATTAGCTTGCAGTATACGCAACACTATTCTTGGATCGTGTTACACACAATTTTGATAATAGTTATTCTACGCAACATTGAGTATATATATATATATATGAAATGTATAAATTAAATATGGTTGGATTATGTTATACAAAAAAATGAAGGATTCTTGCACAACACGCAACCCGGACTTGGCTTTCATTACACGCAATCACGACCTTCCTCGATAGCGTGTGTTGTACGCAATACCGGGTTTTACTAAACACCGATATATTATTATAATATTATTATAAACTAGCCGTTATGAATAGTATTAACTAAATTTTGAATTTTATAACATTATTATTCATCTTACACATTTTCTAGAACATGGTATAAGAACAAAATAAATTTTCCAGGTAGAATAAGTATTTTTAAAAAAATGCAGTTTTGCCGCCTTTTAATGGCACACCCACATTAAATATAGTTTTTTACATGTTTATAAGTTCAATTTGACAAAATAAAATTCTTATTTGGAATCAAGAAATAAAAATTTACTTTGGATAAAATTTTCATATTATTCTGGTAACTTTCATATTTTGATGAATAGTAAAAACACGCTATATTTTAATTAAAAACAACTTTTTTCATCGCAATAATTTGTATGGTTAAATTATAATATTGAATGGTTTTAAAGTATAAATAGAATATTTTTTTACCATTTAATATAATTTATGTCATTAGTATTGATTTTACATTAAATTCGTAGTTTAAATCAATTCAATCTTTTGCAATGTTTTAATGAAAAACCTGTTTTCTTTTGACAATGGGATTAATTTTAATTTAATTTCTGAAACTTTTGTGTATTGAATTTGGAAAAATTGATTCCATATTTGGAATCAGTGGGTCCAAATTATGTTAATAAGCTACTTTTTTTGGGAATTATGAATAGTAACTACGATAAATTTTATTTACCATAGTTAAAGGTAAATCGGGTAATTAAGTGTAAATATAATATTATAAAATTACCATAACACATGACAAAATTCTATTGTATGACTAAAAGTAGACCCATATAACCTAAGGGTCGGATTACATTCATTTTATGGACTTTTTATTTTGAAAATAATTTAATTATTATTAAAACCAAAGAAAGTGACCACATGTCACTCTCTTAAATCCTATAATTATAATAATTTTAATTTAGTGATAAACATCATAAAACTTCGAACATGAATTGTCTATAGAAAGATAATAAAATTATCTACATCATGATAATTTATTTAGAATTTTTATGGATTAAATAATTTTCATTAACGGTGATACATTAATGATACAAAAATTATTTATTAAGTGTAAAATAAGTAATATAGTTTTTATTGAAATAATAATACCCATTAAAAGGACCACAAACCTGAACAAAACTTATTTTTAGTGTATATATACACCTTAACCATCCAATTACCTAATATATAACCGTTTGGATCCTTATAAAAGAGATTATTACACTAATAGTATTTTAATTTAAATGAAGCCAAAGTTGTCACCTTCATAATTTAATAAATATAACAATTTAAATATTGTTCTTTTAAGATGATAATTTCGAGTAAAAGTATTATTGTGAAATTTAATAGATTTATATTCATCATAGGATTTTATTTTTAATTCTTATACAACAAATCAGTATATTAAATAATTATAAAAAAATGTTGTAGTAATTATTTTATTAAGAGATAAACCAAATAAATGGTTTTAAAAATAATAAAATAAATATTATATGAACTATTTAATATGATCCAATAATTTTATAGATACATATGACCTTTTATTAATATATTAAAGCTTTTATTTCGAACATATCATCAGTGTATATTTTATTTAAATTCAAATAAATGAATAGTGTCAAAATTGACACTATTGTTATTTTATAAAAATAACATATTATAAAATTGTTTAAAAATCACAAAAATATTTAAAAATTATAAATTTAAATTTATATGGTCTATAATGTTATTAAGTAAACAATTATGGAAAATTCATAACAAATAAGTAATTATTTGTTATAATTTAAAATTCAGAATTTTATTACCACAAATAAACTGAAATAGATTAAATAAGGATAAATCAAAATGATAAGGATTAAAATAAGATCCAAACATTTATAAATTTGATTGGTTGATGATATTACAACCCTATACCATATAATCTTCTAATATGAGTCATTTTTGGAGGTTTTTAAGGGGGTTTAGATTTATTATAAATTAATATTTTTAAGAATTCCCATGGTGCCCCTCTCCACCCTTATAAAAGGGCACCTCCTCTCTCTCTTCCACACACCACTTTGAGCCTTCATTCTCGGACAAACCCTTACCAATTCTCTTATACACTTCCCTAGAAAAATCCTAGAGTTTCTGGTATTCTTCAAAGACCAATTATAGTACCCTAAGAGGAGGTCTCAAAGAGGCGCTTCAAAGAAGAGGTAATTTTCGTTACTGATTCTTTCACATTTATTTCTTCTCCCACTTCTTATTCTTAGGTTGTTTCATTATGAAGTAATAACATAAGTATCACTCATATACTGATATGTTATTTTAAGTATGAAACAACCCTATTAAACCATCTATCCGTCCTACAAAAAAAAAATCCCCGCGCATGCGTACGTACGGAATACCATGTCTACGCCGTGGTGTAATCTATTTTCCACCACAACCTTAATTGTATGATTATAATGGTGTAAATAATAACTATATATGATTATTGGAAATTGATATTTATTCTTTAATAGTATACATAAAATCCAATAAAATTCCATGATCATGGAACGATATCATCGCTCGTGCGTACATACGGAATACCGTCTCCACGATGCGATGAGATTCATTCTCAATGATTAACCTTTCATAAATGATTATAAAGTATATATAATAAGTTATCATGAAATATATGACAAAATAATTATACTGGATTTATGTATATATATATATATATGTATGTCATTCAATTAATTCCATTCAATTCAATGAGGAAACGAAAACAACGTTCATGCGTACGTACGGCCTACCGTCTCCATGAACAGTGTATTTCTTTCCATTTATCGATATATTATATATATGTATATTCTGAATATATATTATATATAAATCATGTTTTACATTATGGATGTATGTAATCATGATCTAAGTAATCATATGAATTATTACAATTCAAAACACGGACGAAAAATGAAACGATTTTACCCAAAACGCTCTTTAACATGGAATTTACAAAAGAACGGGTAATATAAAGTCATAAGTGAACAATATATGATATCATAACAATTAATATGATTCTATAATAAGTCAATAACATTATTTAAATCATTATACAAGAGGTTTGGATACGTACGAAGCATATCAGACCTAAGGTAAGGGAAAATCTCGCAATCTCAATTTTTATCCGAGATTACTTATTCGTAAGTATTTACTGGGGTTATTTATATCATCCAAGTAAAAGTTTTATAAAAGTGTTTTCATGTATGTTTAAAGTCCTTTTTACCCATTTTTTGACTTTTACTACATGGTATGTATGGAATCTCACTATTACGAGGTACTTTTTTACTTTTCCGGAAAAAGTACGAGAAGAATGTTTTTTTTAACTTATACGGCACGAACGGATTTTTACGGTTTTATAAAGCCTTATTTTCATGAAGCTTCCTTCAAATATTTCATGACTACTTTCAACAAATTCATTTTCTTTTAAAATTGCATTACATTTTGTGAAAAGAAAATTATTTTGAAGATGAAAGAATATTTTCCACAAGAATTCATTTCAAGTGTTTTATCAAAACCATTTTTCATCTAAGATGAAATTATTTCATATGTGTATGTTTCAAGTATAATTTCTCTATGATTTACATGGTTTCACTTTTCTTATTATGAAATGATATCCATTTATTTTATATTGATTATGTGATGATGGAATTATGTTTATGAAACCCATTTTATTCATTGGGTTATTATGAATGATGTATGTTTATTTTGTGGCACAAGTAAGAATGATTTCATTATGAGATGGGTGAGACCTATATCTACCTCCAATGCATTGGGTAAAGATTTATATCTCATGAGATAGACATGGATGGAATGAAAAGTTAAACCGGTTCGGTAATACAGGACTGGAACGAGGAGTGAACTCGATTTAGAAACGGACTTTGTCCACTAAGATGGTCTTGGCAGCAATGCCATGGCTACTATGGAAATAATATCATGTGCTTAATGGTTGCCACAATTACATGTTTTATTCCAATTCTATTTTATCATTCTTAATGTTTCTTTATGATCTATGTCTTACGTACTTCGTTGTTTTATGTCATTTCTCAAGATTTTGATGTTTAAACATTATGTTCATGTTTTTAAGTTCAAATGCATATGGTATGTTTTATTTTATCCATGATTACCCTTACTGATCATTTGAGATCACACTTTTTATATTTCCTTTTCCCCAGGATATAAAGAAAGGTTTTAGGTAAGAAAAAAGGGGGGAAATCTTTATGGGAAATGTTGAAGATCATTCACCATGATTAGAAGATTACGTTCCAAGTTTCCAAAGACACTAAACTATTAAGGTCCTTATGTTTCTGTTTTTGTTATGTATTAAGTATTCCACTAAAGTAATGTAATGTCCATGTACGTCAAGCTTTGGGTATCTACAAAGATGATGCAGTAATTATCTTATTAAGGAAATATTGACATAATTGATGTTATAAATACCCAAATAAATGTAATTTGAGACTTTTTGTTAATTACAATAATTTTATAGGTTAATATGACATGTTATTATTGATTTAATTAACTTTTTTCGAAATAATCATTCTGTTATGATTTTTACAAAAATCAATTACTAAATAGTGTCAAAATTGATATAAAATAGTTTTTTAAAAACAATATTATATTATTAATTGTTATTTTATTCCTAAAAATATAAGGTTAGGCCAAATGACTTAGATAAGGTTATATATATTAATAATAAACAACTTGGGGTTCGTTTGGCTTGTTATAGAAAGTTTATTAACCTTATAGAGTAAGAACACAAAAAGACACGGTAAAAGAAAAATTATCTAACTTAAAGTTAAATCTAAATGATAAGGTTAAATTAGTAAACTAAACATGTCCAAATTCTATTGGATTAGAGGATTTCGACCCATCCCCACCTTAGCTTCGAAATAAATCAATTTGGAGTTATTTAAAACAGAATATGGCTTTATAATAAAATAATATTTTTTGTTTTTCCAAAGGTGCCCCTCTCCTCCCTTATAAAAGGGCACCTCCTCCCTCTCTTCCTCACAACACTTTGAGCCTTCAAGCTCAGCCAACCCCTGCCAATTTCCTCTATCCACTTCCCTAGAAACATACTAGAGGTCCTGGTATTCTTCAAAGACCAATTTTAGTTCCCTAAAAGGAGGCATCAATTAAGCGCTTCAAAGAAGAGGTAATGTCCGTTAACGATTCTTTCAACATTATTTCTTCTTCCACTTCTTCTTATTTAGTAGTTTCATTATAAATTAATAACATCAGTATCACTCATATACAGATATGTTATTATACATATGAAACAACTCTATTTGACCATATATCCATCCTACAGGAAACAAAATCACCGCGCGTGCGTATGTACGGAAGACCATCTCGACGCCGTGGTGTAATCTATTTTCCACCACCACCTTACTTGGATGGGTATAATGGTGTAAATAATGAATATATATTATTAATGTAAAGTGATATTGATTCTTAAATAGTATACATAGACTCCAATACAATTCCATGATCATGGTAATGATATCATCGCCCGTGCGTACATACGGAATACCTTCTCCATGATGTGATGTGACTCATTCTACATGATTTTCATTGCACAATGATTACATAAATTAATTGAGTGAATAAATATTATATATATTACACTAATACCATTATGTAAATTAGGTATCTATAACCTAAAAAGAAGAATAAGAATTTATTAGACAAAACACGCATAAGAACAAAAAGTAATAAACACCCGAATAAAAAGTAGCAATGAAATATTAATAATAATAAACTAAGAATATGACCATATATGATATCATAACAATGAGTATGATTCTGGTCTAAGTCAATGAAATTATTTAAATCATTATACAGTAGGTTCGGACACTTACGAAGCAAATCAGACCTAAGGTAAGGGAAAATCTCACAATTTCATTTTTATCTAAGATTGTTTATACTTTTGTATTTACTGGGGTGTATTTTATCATCCACATCCATGTTTCCTCAATATGTAACATTATTTCCATCCAACTACAATTTTTTAAATCCAATTTTAACCTTTGTTGAGTTTTTAGTAAAAGATATGAAAGGAATCTTTTGTCCTTTTTCGTACGAGGTACTTTGTGACTTTTCCGAAAAACGTACGAGAAGAATTTTTTTAACTTATACGGAAAGAATGGATTTTTAAAACATTATTTCCAAGAAGCTTCCTTTACAAGTTTTCATGTTCATTTTTAATCAACTTATTTTAGTTTAAAATTGTATGACATGTTAAGAAAGGAAAAGTGTTTTTGACGTAGAAAGGATATTTTCCTCAAGAATGGAGTTCAAGTGTTTTATCAAAATTATTTTCCATCTAAGATAATAAAGGGTTCTATTTCTATACCTATTATTAATTTTTTTTGGTTATGTTGTGATGGAATTATTTTTATGAATTCCTTTATCTTATATGAAATGTTTTATGATGTCATGATTTTTAAGAATCCCATTTTTATTACATGGGTTATGCTATGATGTATGGTTTATGATTTTGTGCCACACATAAGAATGGTATCATTATGAGATGGGTGGGACATATATCTCCCTCCAAGGCATTGCGTAAAGATTTTATATCTAATGAGATAGACATGGCTGGAACGGCAGGTTAAACCGGTTCAGTGAAACAAGACTGAAACGAGGAATGAACTCGGTTCAGAAATGGACTTTGTCCACTAAGATAGTATTGGAAATGAGTCTTGACTAATAAGAAATGATTATCTATGATTATGTGTGTATTCCCCAATGCTTCATGTTTTATGATATGATTATTGTGATTACATTTCACTACCATGATTTATCCGATGTTAAGAAATTATGATCTCTTCTGTAGGGAAGGATTTCTAAAATGTTATGTTCTTATGAATATGATGTGATTGATATTTATTTTGTTTACCCTTAATGAGAATTTGAGTTCACCCTTTTGAATGTTTTCTTTCCCCAGGTCAGGAAGAAGGTTATTAAGTAAGATATGCCACAAGGGACTATAGATATGATGAAATAAATGGGAGATAGTGTAGACGCTTTATGAACCAGTTGTTTATGATTACCAGTTTCTAAAGACACAATACCTATAGGGTCCTTTCATGGTTTTGTTATATGTTGTAATAAGTGTAATCCAATTTTGAATTACTAACAATGTATGTAAATTATGGGTCGTTATAGTTGGTATCCGAGGAAAGGTATAGTCAACCTTTGGAAACTAGGATGTGAAAGCCTTAGTAAGAATCCTAAGGATAAGTCTAAGCATAGAACACAATCACAGTGTTTTAGAAATGGAAATGAATATCCTAGGATAAGACCTTAAGTGTGAAATTTTATTCTTGATTATGTGTTTTTTCTATTATCATTAGTGTTTCTCACACTATTCTTCTTGGTTTTAGTCAATGGATGGAACCCGAAGGAACCGTGTTAATGCGGAATGTGACGGGAAATGCAATGATTATCCCCCTGAGCAACCAAACATTATGGGAGTTGGAATGAAAAATCTTGTAGCCATGCTCACACAACATTCTCAAGCTATGAATCATATAGGACTTCTAAACGAGAAAAGGAAGGAGAAACATTCTGTTGAATCCTTCACGAGACAACGTCCACCTTCATTCAGCGGGTCTACTGATCCATTAGTTGCTGAACAATGGATTAATACTACTGAAAAGATATTTTCAGTTCTTCAATGTTCTGAACATGACAAAGTCATCTTATTAGTGTATCATTTGGAAGGTGATGCTGATAAATGGTGGAATCTTATCAAGAATATGAGGCCAAGAGATGAAATTTAGTCCATGGAATGGGACGAGTTCAAGAACTTATTTTTCAATAATTACTTCCCTCGTATTCTACAAACAAATATAGAGAAGGAGTTTCTTGAACTAAAGAAAAAGGATGATGAATTTGTTGGTACCTATGAAGAAAATTTTACACAACTTTCAAGGTATGCTTCTGGTATTATTATCCAACCTGAGAGTAAGATCGATTGGTTCTTTAGTGGCTTAAAACCAAGTCTTCGATGGGCGTTAGCCATAAGGGACTTCAATAAATATGAGGAAATCGTTCGATGTGCTCTCAATGTTGAGATGGAGATTAGAGTAACCCATCAGTCCTATTGGTTGGTTAAGAAGAGGAAAATGGAATTCAAAGGAAAATCTAAAGAGCACACTGAAAAGAAGATGAGTTTTCCCTTATGCTCAAAGTGTGGAAACAAACATGGAAGGAGTTGTCTTAAAGGGACAAGTAAATGTTTCAAATGTGGAAAGGAAGGTCATCAGGCATTTGAATGCGGCAATGATGGGAAGATGATGTCTAGTGATGCGAACAACGAAAAGGCTACACAGAGTACACCTCCTACACTTCAATGTTACAAGTGCAAGGAAATGGGGAATTATGCGAATCAATGCCCTAATCCAAGGGTTGTTGATGATGATCAACGTCAACAAACTCTTAAGGATAAACACAAAGGAAAGTCACATGCAATTTCTATCAGTGATGTGGAGTACGATAACGAAGTGGTGAAAGGTACACTTACCATCCACTCTAAAGTAGAAAATGTTTTATTTGATTCTAGATCCACCCACTCCTTTATTTCTGAAGATTTTTCTAACGGTATCACCGTATTACCTCAACAATTAGATGTTGAGTTAGTTGTGACAACCCCTAATGGCACAACAATTGCATCAATATTTTATAATTCTTCTCCGATTGAAGTTTGTGGGAAAGTGATTCCTGTAAATCTTGTGATCCTCCCTATAGTGGGATTTTTTAAATGATTCTTGGCATGGATTGGATTTCTCTATATGGAGATCATATCAATTTCCAAAGAAGGGAAGTCACATTTCATATTCCAGATCAATCTTTGATAGTCTATCGATGCAAGGATAAACATAACCTTCCAGTGGAAATTTCTTCCATCTTACGGGTCTTGATTCCACTAAATGAAGGTTATTTATCTCAAATGGTTGGTGAGAAACTCAGGATTAAGAATATTCCCATTGTAAGGGAGTTTGATGATGTCTTTCTAGTGGAATTTTTGGGTCTTCCACCAAATCGTGAAGTTGAGTTTTCAATAGAACTCATACCGGGTGCTTTACCTGTTTCAAAGACACCTTATAGAATGGCCCCAATTGAGTTGCAGGAATTGAAGAAGCAACTCCAAGAGAATCTTGATAAGGGGTTCATATGCCCTAGTGCATCACCTTGGGGAGAACCTGTTCTGTTTGTTAAGAAGAAAGATGGATCAATGAGACTCTGCATTGATTATCGAGAACTTAACAAGATCACAATCAAGAACAAATATCCTCTCCCGCGCATTGATGACTTATTTGACCATCTACGCGAAGCTCAATACTTTTCCAAGATTGATCTTCATTCATGGTATCATAAATTAAGGGTCAAAAGGGAGGACATACCAAAGAAGGATTTTCGTACAAGGTATGGACACTATGAATTTATAGTGATGCCATTTGGTCTTACTACTGCCCCTGCTATCTTCATGGATCTGATGAATAGAGTCTTTAGAGACTATCTTGATCAGTTTGTGGTAGTCTTTATAGACGATATTCTTGTATATTCAAAGAGAAAGGAAGAACATGAAGATCACTTGAGAATTATATTGAAGACCCTGAGAAAGGAGAATCTTTATTCCAAATTTACCATGTGTGAATTTTGGCTTTAAAAAGTTTCATTTTTGGGTCACATAATCTCAAAAGAGGGGATATCTATGGATCCAAAAAAAATAGAGGTTATCGAAAGATGGTCGAGAACAACAATAAGAACTAAGATCTGATGTTTTCTTGGTTTGGCTGGATATTATCGACGTTTTGTGAATGATTTTACATGATTATCTAATCCACTCACCAGTTTGACTCGGAAGGGAGTTAAGTTTGTTTGGATGGAGTAATGTGAAGATAATTTCAAGGAGTTGAAAAGAAGGTTATCCAGTGCACCTGTGCTCACACTGCCTTGTAGTGGAGAATGGTTTGTGATGTACAGTGATGCATCCAAGAAGGGATTGAGGTGTGTTCTTATGAAAAATGATATGGTGATAGCTTATGCCTCACGACAGTTGAAAATCCATGAGCAAAATTACCAAAATCATGATTTAGAGTTAGCTGCGGTAATCTTTGCGTTAATGATTTGGAGGAATTTTCATTAGGGAGAAAGGTGTGACATTTATACTGATCATAAAAGTTTACTGTATATTTTCACAAAAAAGGAGCTGAATATGTACCAAAGAAGATGGTTGGAGCTGATTAAGGATTACGACTGCTCAATTCATTACCACCCTAGGAAAGAAAACAAGGTGGCAGATGCATTAAGTCAACAAGACCATGCCAGTTTATCCATGATGAGGATCACAAAAGATCCAATATTTATGGATTTACAAAGGATGGATCTTGGAATTTTAATGGAAGGGGGAAAATCGTATATTTCTCAAATGAATGTTCAACCATTTATACATGTTAATATAAAAGAGGCATAGAAAGAAGATGTAGAGTTACAAAAGAAGGTGAGAAATGTTCCTGAATTCAACCTTGATTCTTATGGGATAATAATGTTCAGGAATCGGCTTTTTGTTCCTCCCATCCCCGAATTAAAGAAGGAGCTACTGGATGAGGCTCATAGTTCTTCATTCTCTCTTCATCCTGGAATCACGAAGATGTATAGGGACCTGAAAGAGTACTTATGGTGGGATTGCATAAAAAGAGATATTGCTGAATATGTCTCTTGATGCTTGGATTGTCAGCCAGTTAAAGCTGAGAGACAGAAGTCTAAGGGGATGTTACAACCATTGCCCATACCCGAATGGAAATGAAAAACATCACTATGGACTTTGTCCCAGGACTTCCTAAAACATCCAAAGGCAATAATGCTATCTGGGTCATAGTTAATCGTCTTACAAAGTCTTCACGCTTCATTGATATTAGAGAGGATTTCTCTCTGGATCAGCTTGCTAGGATATATGTAAAGGAAGTGGTAAGATTTCATGGAGTACCACATTCTATTAAATCTGATCGGGATCCGGGGTTTACCTCAATGTTTTGGAGAAGTCTTCAGCATACTCTGGATACTGAGTTAAGTTTCAGCACTGCTTATCATCCTCGGACAGATGGTCAGTCTAAGAGGAAAATTCAATCTCTAGAAGATATGTTGAGATATTTCTATATGGACTTCAAAGGTGGTTGGGATCAACACCTACATTTGGTGGATTTTTCTTATAATAATATCTTTCACTCTAGTATTCAGATGGCTCCTTATGAAGCTCTCTATGGAAAGAAATGTAGGACTCCAACTTGATGGGATGAAGTTGGGGAAAGAAAGCTATTAAGACCTGATCTTGTTGATGAGATGGAAGAAAAGGTCCGATCTATTCAACAACACATAAGAGCAGCTCAGAGTCGACAAAAAAGTTATGCCGACAACTGAAGAAAAGACATAGCATTTGAAGTGGGTGATAAAGTGTTCTTACGAATATCTCCATGGAAGAGATTAATGAGATTTGGAAAGAATGGAAAGCTGAGCCCTAGGTATATCGGTTCTTTCGAAATACTGGATCGTGTTGGGAAGGTAGCTTAACGATTGGCGCTTCCACCGAATCTCTCTCAAGTTCATGATGTGTTCCATGTATCTCTCCTGAGAAAGTATATACCTGATCCTTCACATGTACTCAGCTCAGAAGTTGTACCGCTGGAACAAGATCTTTCTTATGAAGAAAAGTTGATAGAGATTCTCGATCGTAGTGAAAATTTCCTATGGAACAAGACCACTAGCTTGGTGAAAGTTTTATAGAGGACCCACCAATTAGAAGAAGCTATATGGGAGATTGAGGATATTATGAGGGAGAGGTATCCTCATCTGTTTGTTACAAGTAACAAATTTTGAGGGTGAAATTCATTTTAAGGGGGTAGAATGTAACACCTGAGACTTTTATAAGAAATATTTTGTTTTTATATAAATCATCAATGTAATCTTTCACTACACACAACACCAGCTTGGCTTGATTTACACACAATCACAACCTTCCTTGATAGCTTGCGTCGTACACAATACCGAGTTTCACTAAACAACGATATGCTATTAAAATATTATTAAAACTAACCGTTATGAATAGTAATAACCACTTTTTGAAATTTTTTAAATTTTATTTTTCAAAATGGACTTCATTTTTTAGATTTGGAATATTGAAATTAGCCTAGGGTGAAATTTTGATATTTTTCTGGAAACATTCAATTTTTGATGAATAGTGAAAACACTAGGTTACTATTTAAAAACCAACATTTTATTTAAATAATTATTTAATTTATATAAATTTATTTTAGGTCAAAATTGATACATAATACCTATATATGTTCAATTCAATTCATTAAAGTTGTTTTATAAAAATTTTAGATATATAAAAATTTTATCGAACTTTTCACCGTCTTTTACCCACCTCCTAGGAGAATTTGAAAATTTACATAAAACATAATTTTACCGCTTCTGTGAGAGGAATTTAAAAAATCATAGAGACACGGTTGATGTGAGTTAGAAAAATGTTGTTCAATGAGATGAAAATAATTTTTGCTGAATAGTATCTTTTTACTTTTATTTACCACCCTTACAAGTAAATAGGGTAATTAAGGGTAAAAATGATTTTATTATTACCCTAACACATGTCCTAATTCTATTGGATAAGTGTAATTCTACCAAAAACAACCTTAGGAATAAAATATCACCATATAGGCCCACTTGGATTAGATTAGGACAGTTATTATTAATTTATTTAAAGAAGGGATAAAATAGTTAAAATCTAAGTTTAATAAGTAAATAATTTTTAATATAGGGTCATACAGAAGATAAATTCGACTATAAATTTTCATTAGAAATATAAAACGATTTCCTAAATAATTTTATTTTATTTTTAATTTTAGACATTAAATAATTTAATTTATTTATGACACAAAGATGATGTAGTAATTATCTTATTAATGTAATATTGACATAATTGATGTTATAAATACCCAAATAAATATAATTTGAAACTTTTTATGAATTCCACTAATTTTATAGGTTAATATGACATGTTATTATTCATTTAATTAACAATTTTCGAACAAATCATTCTGTTATGATTTTTACAAAAATCAATTACTAAATAGTGTCAAAATTGACATAAAATAGTTTTTTTAAAAATAATATATTATTAATTTTTTTTTATTCCTCAAAATCTATAGTTCGGGAAAATGACATAGATAAGGTTATATATATTAATAATAAACAACTTGGGGATCTTTGGCCTATTATAGTAAGTTTATTAACCATATAGTGTAAGAACACAAAAAGACACGGTAAAAGTAAAATTATCTAACTTAAAGTAAAATCTAAATGATAAGGTTAAAATAGTCAATTAAACTTGTCCAAATTCAATTGGATGAGAGTATTTCGACCCATCCCCACCTTAGATTAAAAATAAATCAATTTTGAGCAATTTAAAACCGAATATGGCTTTATAATAAAATAATATTTTTAGTTTTTCCAAAGGTGCCCCTCTCCTCCCTTATAAAAGGGCACCTCCTCCCTCTCTTCCTCACACCACATTGAGCCTTCCAGCTCGGAAAAACCCTGAAAATTTCTCCTCTACACTTCCCTAGTAACATCCTAGAGGTCCTGGTCTTCTTCAAAGACCAATTTTAGTTCCCTAAAAGGAGGTCTCAAAGAAGCGCTTCAAAGAAGAGGTAATGTCCGTTACCGATTCTTTCAACTTTATTTCTTCTTACACTTATTCTTCATTAGTTGTTTCATTATGAATTAATAACATCAATATCACTCATATAATTATATGTTATTATAATTATGAAACAATCATATTTCACCATCTATCCATCCTACGGAAAACGAAATCACCGCGCATGCGTGCGTACGGAATATCGTCTCCACGCCGTGGTGTAATCTATTTTCCACCACCACCTTACTTGGATGGGTATAATGGTGTAAATAATGAATATATATGATTATTGTAAAGTGATATTGATTCTGAAATAGTAAACATACACTCCAATACAATTCCACGATCATGGGAATGATATCATCGCTTGTGTGTACGTACGGAATACCGTCTCCACGATGTGATGCGACTCGTATATATATTACACTAATACCATTATGGAAATGAGGTATATATAACCTAAAAAGAAGAATAAGAATTTATTTGACAAAACACATATAAGAACAAAAATTAATAAACACCCGAATAACAAGTAGCAATGAAATATTACTAATAATAAGCTAAGAATATGACCATATATGATATCATAACAATGAGTATGATTCTGGAATAAGTAAATGACATTATTTAAATCATTATACAGGAGGTTCAGACACTTACGAAGCAAATCGGACCTAAGTTAAGGGAAAATCTCACAATCTCATTTTTATCCGAGATTCTTTATACTTTGGTATTTACTGGAGTGTATTTTATCATCCACATCCATGTTTCCTCAATATGTAATATTATTTCCATCCACCTAAAATTTTTTAAATCCAATTTTACCCTTCCGTGAGTTTTTAGTAAAAGATATGAAAGTAATCTTTTTTCATTTTTCATACGAGGTACTTTTCGACTTTTCTGAAAAAAGTACGAGAAGAATGTTTTTTTAACTTATATGAAAGGAATGGATTTTTAAAAAATTATTTCCAAGAAGCTTCCTTTACAAGTTTTGAAGTTTATGTTTAATCAACTTCTTTTATTTTAGAATTGTATGACATGTTAATAAAGGAAAAGTGTTTTTGAAGTAGAAAGGATATTTTCCTCAAGAATGGAGTTCAAGTGTTTTATCAAAATTAGTTTCCATCTAAAATAATAAAAGGTTCTGTTTCTATCCCTACAATTACATTGATTTAATTATGTTATTATGGAATTATTTTTTTTAATTCCTTTATCTTATATGAATTGTTTTATGATGTCACGATGTTTAAGAATCCCATTTTTATTACATGGGTTATGCTATGATGTATGGTTTATGATTTTGTGGCACACATAATAATGGTATCATTATGAGATGGGTGGGACCTATATCTCTTTCCAATGAATTGGGTAAAGATTTTATATCTCATGAGATAGACATGGCTGGAACGGCAGGTTAAACTCGTTCAGTGAAATAGGACTGAAACGAGGAACGAACTCGGTTCAAAAATGGACTTTGTCCACTAAGATAGTCTTGGAAATGAGTCTTGACTAATAAGAAATGATTCTCTATGATTATGTGTGTATGCCACAAAGCATCATGTTTTAAGTTATGATTATTGTGATTACATTTCACTACCATGATTTATCCCATGTTATGAAATTATGATCTCTTTTGCATGGTAAGATTTCCAAAATGTTATGTTCTTATGAATATGATGTGATTGATATTTCTTTTTTTTACCCTTATTGAGAATTTGAGCTCACCCTTTTGAATTTTTTCTTTCCCCAGGTCAGGAAGAAGGTTATTAAGTAAGATATGCCAAAAGGGACTATAGATATGATGAAATAAATGGGGGACAATGTAGAAGCTTTATGAACCAGTTGTTTATGTTTCCCAGTTTCTAAAGACACTATACCTATACGGTCCTTTAATGGTTTTGTTATATGTTTTAATAAGTTTACTTCAATTTTAAAGTACTAACAATTTATGTAAAGTATGGGTCGTTATACGGGCGGCATCCGATCATGAGGTGGTAGTCATCCATACACATGAACAATGATTTTGTATCCCATTTGATGGATTTCTGTGTGAGTGTTGGTCTAAAACAATAAATAAAAAAATTTATGTATATTTTTGATACATATATTATTATATAATCATGTAATAATAATAATTTAGGGGTGGAGAAATAAATAAATACAATGTGCTTGTTGAAAAATGTTTCCTCCTCTTTGAATAACTCCTTTTAGGTTTCACCCAAGGGAATAATTGGATGGATTTATACCTAATATGAGGCACATATGATGATGGTAGGTATTTTGGGATCTCATTTGGGAAGGTTTTTTATGATCCATATTCCTTTATTGTAGTTAAAAATAGTGAGGGATTGAGTTCCCTTTTAAAATGGAGGATGACGGGAATTCATGTAAATATAAAAATGTAAACACTATTGAGAGGTCTCCCTTACATCTTGTGCCACCAATAATTGTCCATTTTGGATGAAATAGGGTATATATACCAAATATTTCCTTAAAGGGTCTTTTGAACATGTATCTAGGTAGTTTCTACCCTTATGTTAATGTTTAACCACTAAGTAAACTCATTTTTACTATAAGCACCGCATTTAATTATAATTACTTTCACAAATATTTTTTTTCAAAAACAATGTTGAATTTATGAGACATAATAAATTATGTTTATTCCAAATATTTAATCCATGTTTCCAATTTATAATAACATTAGGGAAAAAATAATTTAATATTAATCTTGAAGATGATACGAGACAATGGGGTTTTAAAGAAGAATGATCAAAATATTGAAACATTTTTATATCCAGTTTCAATGAGAAATTGATTCCAATGAAATATAATGGATTTAATTTTTTATAATTGAAAAAATTATTATTTAAAACTAATTTAAAATATAAATTTAGTATATAAATAAATTATATGGTAAAACAATTTTTAATTAAAATCCATTTTTGCATTATTCATCAAAATTTGAAACTTCTCTGAAAAATAACATCAATTCTCCCAAAATAAATTTTGATATCCCTATTTAAAAAATTATAAATATTTTTTCAAATATAAATTATAATATTTTAAAAATATATAATTAATATTGGTTCTCTATTAAATGTGGTAAAATTACCTTTTAGAAAATTCATATTTTTATTCCTAAAATTGGATGATTCTTATATTATTAATATAAAATATATTGGAAGAGTATAAAAATTATTAATTGAATAAAAACATATAAATATTACTAAAAACATTACTCAAATATAATGTAATTAATTTTTGAGAAAATTTTATTTAGGTATAGAAAAACAGTTCTGTTAGAAAAGTAATTTATTTATTTTGAAATAGTTCTTACATTCATTTAAAATAATTAAAAACCAAAAGATAAATTTATTATAAATGTATAAATAATTTATTACCAATTTAATTAATCTTATTTGTAACTTCCATTCCAACTTCTAGGTGTTAACTATAATATTATTATAATAATATATTTTTGTTTGGTAAAACTGAGCCTTGCATGTAACACATGTTATAGAAGGAACACAATAATGCATGTAACACAAAAAATATAGTGTTTCATGTACTGCAAGTGAATATATGTTTTATTTTTAGTGCATTTTTAACATGGTTTTTTCATGAAAAACAATCCAAATATAGGGATTTCATATAACAAAAGTTTTATTCAGTGTTGCATGAAATGTAGATTATGGAAGATATTATATTAATTCAAAAAAACCTCAAAATCTTAGGGTGTTACACTTACCATCCCATGGAAGTAGATTATATAGTAAATAATGGACTCTCCTTAGTTAATATCCAATTTATTCATAAATTATAATGTACTAATAAAAACTATGGTCAATATATAGAATCATTATATTAATTAATAACCTACCTTATGTTTCGTCTTATGAAATTAATTTCCAACAAATTCCAATCAATAAAAGAAATAAAAATTTGTTATAATAAAAATTGAAATCATTCATGTTATGAGATCAATAAAAAATATAAATTATACATACATCACATGCATTGATAAATAGAATCATCACAAGCATTCATAAAATGTAAAATATATATATACTATAGATCATATGTATGTATACATGCATCTAATTATTATACATTTTGGTTCACATATAACACTATTAACATAAATATGTGTAATATAGAAATATATTGGTTATATAAATTATGCTAATTTTTTTTCTTTCATTACATCCAAAATTATATCTGACAAATGCCAGTCTTAGGGCATGGTTAAAGAAACATTATTTTCCTAATACATCATAAATAATTCCCATGGTCATTTCACTCAAGTAGATTTCTTAATTTCCTAATTAAATAATCTTGTTGACCTAACTACTTGTTTCTATTTGGAATTATTATTTCTATATTAGAATACGAATTTAAGAAGATAAATGAAATACTAAATTTAGACTCACATGAAATTAATAAATGTGATTAGAAAATAATGATCTTAGATTCTATGGTTTCATTTATGTGTTACATAATTATCATTATTGGGGTTTATATTTAGTTTGATAGTTTATCATGAGATATAACTTTTAAACAACTATAGTTTTATTTAGTTTTGTGAAATATTGAATGCAGATATAAATCTCAATTCCACCTCTTTAGGATCCGGGTTTATAGAACACATCAATCAATAGTGTGACATCTTCTAGGACCTAACTCCATTGTATGTCATTTTTTCTACTAAACAGATCAACATCATTGAATAAAGAGCTTATTTTTAGTTTAATTAAGGGAAAAGGTTCAATAAAATTATAGAATTGAGTTTCAGTTCAGTGTTATGGAGTTAAATATCCACACTCATACATTTCACACTTTTTCACCAAAGACATTATAATAATTATAAATTTAATCAAAAATGAATTGGAAACACCACTTCCATCCCATGGGCCAATCCTTGGGGTATCCCCTCATTTTTTTCGATAAAAGTCTATTTTGGAAAGAATAAAGTGAATAAGAAGACAAAAAAATAAAAAATAAATGAAAAGGGATGAGAGAAGAAGACAAAAACACACAAATGAAATTTCAAAAAACATAAGGATAATAGGGTGAAAGAAGGAAAATTATAAAATAAATAAAATAAGAAAAATTTAATATATCTAAATGGACAGAATAATAATAATAATAATTATTATTATTATAATGGATTGGAGAGACACATTGAATTAATGAAATTCATGAATTATTTATTTATAAACAAAATTAAAATTATATGAAATAAATAGTAAAACAAAGAAAAAATAAATAAAATAATTGAATGAATGAAATAAAATGAGGTAGCAACCTCCATCTTGGGCTCCATCGAGATCGCCTCCATCATGAGTTTGAACTCCCTTGGATGTGGGAAGCATGGAATATTTTTATATATATAAGGAGAGTAATTGACCTCCTCTAGGTGGTGGGATCTTAACAGAAATATCCTCGAGATAGATATATCCTTTGAATGAGGATATTGATATATATTTTTTTAAGTCTTCTGTGAGACCCATATGATTCAATTTGGAAAATCTATTGAGATTTGAGTGTTTGAAGATTTCCTATGTATATGTGATTGGGTGTGGACTCCAGCATAATTTTCAATAACTTCATGGAGGTTTTTTATATTGTTGATGTCTTCGTAGGGTAGAAATAGAATTTGGATTTGACCAGTGGGGAAACCTCTCCAACCACCCTTCGAAGTGGTTATATGAGACTTGATCTGGTCATGGTGGTTGGCCGAGATTCATGAGGTGAATCATGGTGATCGGGGGAATTAGAAGTTGTAGGAGGCTCGAGAATGATGTCTCCTAGTCCTCCCACAGTATTTCATTTATAATAGTATTGGTGGATGGTGTTGAAGATGAAGGCTTATGCAGAAGAACATAGTGGACTCGGTAGACCTTGTGTATCCGAGTGCGAGTCACGAGTGTTTTTCTATAGAATGAAATGTTAATTGGATGAATGAATCTAGCATCTAAATGGAGAAATAAATGAATGATAATTTATATGAAAAGGAACAACATCCTCTTTCCATAATTCTATACTAGGGTGGGCTCCCCAATACACATGCACAAACAGACCCAGGTCGAGCTACACTACTCAGCCCATATAGGCCTTTGGGCCCACTGTGAACATAGTAATCTTTGGGCTCAAATGCACACATCACCCCATTTAGGCTTTCCATATGCCATTCTTGGATTTAAGTGCCAACCTATACCTATTTATGAGGCTTCATAGACAGGTTTATAGATCACTGGGATTAAAATCTATTTTTTAGAAAAGACATGAAAAATACATTTAAAAAAACTATGTGAGGTTCCAAGAAAAATTATTAATTCAAATATAATATTAAAAACACTAATTTAAACACATTTTAAATATTTAGTTCCAATATCACAATTTTTCATAAAACATTATATTTCAGGGGATTAATCATTGAGAATAATTTAAAAATAATGAATTCTGTTTAAAAATATAAATGAACTTGGGATTCTGAAATACCCCCACAATTAATCCATGTTTTTCCTCAAGTATTAAATTTAACATGGAATTTTGATGCACCAATATTATAATTATTTAAATTTCAATGATATATAATAAAATGGTTATCAGTGATTAATAAACATTAAAAAAAACTCATAAAATACCATCTTAATTTCTCATTATTCAAATAAAAATAAAACCCAAATATTTTAATTTCTTCCATTTGAAAAGGATGATACTTATCTTCTCATCCATTAAATATTATTAATTAATTATTATTAAACATGATAAACATTGATCTAACTCTCTTGAATCTTTTATCTCATCTCCCTTGATGTAATTCAAGTAGAGTTATGCTCAAATAATGAGAACATGATTCTTTTTCATATGATTATAAAAGAATTAATTTATAGACATTTAAAAGAATAATGTAACAAAAAATAATGAGGACTTGCTGTGAAGTTTCAAATGACCCATAGGCTTAAGATTTTTAGAAATTATTTTTCATAAATTTAGGGTAAATTATTATTCTTAACACTTAATGTAGAAATCATGATATCAAATGTGAAATTGTAATGACATTTTAATCTTTAAATTAGAAACTATCATTTTCTCAAAACACAATAGAACAGTTTTTTTCAGGTTAAATAATAATGAATGATTTGTAAACACTCATGAATATCTCTATACTTTTATACTTTTTAATTACATTTATCATTATTTTTCTATTGATTGTATTTCATGATTTTAATAATTCTCACATCCACCATCTAACCACATATGATAAATCTCATCAATCTAGTAAAGGTTAATTGTTATTATTCTATGTCACAACCCTTGTTTTATTCATTTTTTCATGAAAGGAAAATAATAAAAGTCCAATTTATATAAAAATTTCTCAACCACCATATGTATCACCCCCACACATTTTACATATAATGTCAATCATATATTTTTACATAAATCTCTCACCCCCACACTTCAACATAAAAATATTAAGAAAATTATTATAGGAGGGTATAAATATATAAAAATTACTTGAATTATGGATCATTCTTAACAAGTTCATTAATGGAATCTAGGGTATAATCATGGATTAATGTAAATATGGTTTTCAAGGATATGGATTTTTTATAAGATACCTCAGTCATTTTGAATATTATTTTGTATAGTCATGGATTTGAAAATTTCTAATTTAAGTTCTAGTAGGTGACATGTACTAATATCACTTCATAAATATGAAAATAATAAAATAGGAAGTACTTGTTCAAAAAACTTTCTTCAGAATTTCAAATTTTATTTGATAAAATCACTCATGTAATGATTAATAATTACAATTCAATTCACATGGATTTGCAAATTTAGATCATTAAAAATTGTTGGGTAATTTCATTTACATGAATCAAATAATTCCCTTAAATCATGAGTCATATTTTTAATATCCATTATTTAAATTAATCATTTAGTTATATATGTTAATCATTCAATATCATTAAAATTGAAATATAAAACATGGAATCATTGGATTCCAAAGAAACTTATATCTCCTGGATAGGTTAAGTAAAGAATTAAATCAAGCATGGGCTTGAATTTTTTAGTTTTGTTTTCAAAATAGGTTATATAAAATGTATATTGATTTTGAAAGATAAACAATTTTTTTTCTCCCTTTCCCATAATTTTTAATTATCTACCTTCAAATTTTTTATGGGGGATTAATTGTGCCATAATGGTCTTACAAAAGTAAATTAATTAATTAAGCACAAGGATCTTTTTATTAAATCTCAATAATAATTGGATATAGTGGGATTCTTCCTAGACTAATAAAAATAATGAAATTGAAATATAAGTTCCTATTTATAATATAGAAGAATTAGTCTTGATATGATCCCCCAAGAGGGCCCTAAATTTTGTATTATCTCCCAAGGGAAGTACTATTTATTATTCATAATCCAAAGGTGGGTGGATCTTCATTGTTTCAAACCACAATATGTGGTTATTCCTATTTTTCAATTCATCCTTATTGGTGGTGAGGAATAATACATATATAGAGTATACTAAATCATCACCATTCACAATTACGTACATCTTACATTGAATGGGAAGGATGAAGTATGAATTATCCTTTTTGTGTAACCTCATCTTTTTTTTCATGTGATATCTCAACATGGGTTTCATGAATTAAATTAATTATGTAAAATAAGTCGGTATTTTCACATTAAAAATACTAAAAATTAAAAACAAGAATATTAACCCTTTCATAATGATTATCCTTTATCTTGATTTCATCATGATCAACTACTTGGACTCCCTCATGGGCTTCCTCAAACTCTAGTCCATTAAGGATAGGGAGATCCATGAGTTACTCATCAGGATCATGAGCTTCTTTATCATATTCCATTATAGAAATATATGGATTTAAAAAATCTATAAATTATAACTATAATGACTGATACAAAAATAAGATTGAAAAATACTAGAAATGAATGAATTTAAAACATGATCATCCCACAATGTATTCTCTAGTTCAATCACATCATCAGTGGTGATCACCACTTCAAATTAAATATAAGTGGATAGAGGTAGGTAGTCAATATCATCTTTATTTTCTTATAATTACACCAATTCGATGGTATATTATACTTCTATCGATAAGAATATGTAGTTTGGTGATGATTCTTAAATCTTATAAATGGGAATATCTATTTTAATTTATTCTTCCACACTGTTACTCTGAAATTAATATAAATATTTTACCATATTCTTATTGGCATGTGTGACTTCATCTTCACTCTCTAGATATTCATTATTCTCCTCAATCTATTTCATAAAAATGTTGGCCTATTGGTTTTCTTCATGTTTGGCCTCAACATATTGGATGTCTTTATAAAAATTGGGGAAAACCTGTGGCACTTCCTTCTAGGACATGAATCATTATAATTTAATTTGGATTTGATTGAACATTCCCATCACATCTTGAGGTGATGTTCTTATCTCAAATATTTATCTCCTTAGCTTGTCCAATATAAAAAGAACATAATCTTTTCATTGGGGGTCTCTTAGGTATAGTATCTTTATATTTATTACACCTACGAGTAATTGTTCCATGTATTCAAAAAATGATCGGTGGTAAACATAATGGAAAAATAATTTTTTATATTTTTTATGTAATAATAAATATATAATCAGTAATAATAAAAAAATAAAAAACCCATTAGATCCCTCATAACAGTGCTATTTTTGGTGCATGTCTATGTTAATTAATTGAAAAAAAAATGTTTTTCTAATATACTACTAAGGATGAATAGGTTCATCTCACTTAATGATATTTCTCAATTTCTTACATACATAATATAATTCACCTAAATTACATCATTATTATTATTTTTATCATATATATTAATTAAAAGGAATTTAAAAAGATAAATTAAATGATAAAATTTATACTATCATAAAATAGTAGTATGTTATTATAAAATATGGAACCTAGCCTTTGTGGTTTGGTTTATGCATTCCATCATTCTATTTATTTGTTATTATATATATTTTTATGGATTGATCATGAAATCTAAATCATAAACAATAATTCCATTATTTAGTGATGTAAAATATTGAATTCATTTAGGAATATAAATTTCACCTCCTCCTATAAAAAAGGATGATGTCACACATTAATCAATTGTGTAACATATTTCAAGACCCAACTCCATCATATGTCATTTCATCAAATAAATAGATCAAATTCATTGTATAAAGAGAATACATTTAGTGGAAGTGATGTAAAATATTTAATAAAAGTATAAAATTGAGTTTTAGTGCAGTGTTGTGGTTGAAAATTGACACACTCTTACCATTCACTCTTTCTCACAAAAAAAACATAATAAAAATTATTCATTGATGCATATAATTAATGGAAAACACCACTTACCTCCCATGAGATAAGACTCTGGTTAGCCCATCAATTTTTAGGATAAGACGTCACTTTAGAATGAAAGAAGATAAGAACAATATAAAAGAATAAAAATAATAAAAAAGTGATATTATAATAATAATAAAACAAACACATTAAAAAAATTTAATAATAAGGAGAAAATAGAGAAATAAATAAAATGAAAAATAAAATATACGAATAATGATTTAAGAAATCTAAATTGTTAGAGTGATAATAATAATAATAATAATAATGGATGGGTAGACAATTTGAATTATTGAAATGCATGAATTATTTATTTATAAACTAAAGTAGATATATATTAAATAAAAAAAATGGTTAAAAAAAATGATACATCAACTTTGGCCTTGATCTTTATTGGAATCTCCTCCAGCATGGGTGAAAAATCCGTTGTAGTGGGCAGTAAGTTCTCTTTTTATATAGGTAGGGAGAAGAATATTCCCCATATAAATAGAAGTATCTTCACTTTAAGATCTCCCTATGACATGTATATCCATTGAATGATGATATAGATAACTATTTTTGTAAGACTTCGGTATGACCCAGTTGTGTCAAATTGGAAACACCCATGAAAGTTTGGTGTTTAAAGTTTTCCCATGGATGAGGGATTTGGTAGGGAATATCCCATCACATTCATGGAGTGCATGGAGGGCATATATGTTGTATCAGTGGAGCAACTGGCTTCAGTAGTGAATATTGGGGTAGCTTTCTCCATCTGTCCATTGATGTGGTTGGATGAGATGTGAGATAGTAATGGTTTTCGGATGAGGGGAATATGGTGAATTGTAGAAATTAGGGGCCCTAAAAAGTGGTGTTAGGATCAATACCTATCTATTCCAGTTCTAATATAGGGTTTCATTAGTGATATTAGCAGTGGCAGATGTTGAAAATGAAAGTAGAAGCGTTGGATAATTTCAGAGTCAGTGATCCCCGTGTATCCGAGAACAATGTGTAAAATTTCTGTGTGAGATGAAAAATAACTAGAATAAATTAATCCCATGTAGAAATGGATAATTTGATGAGTGAGAACTTTTAACAAATTGAGCAGTAAATACTGTCTATAAACCCATACTGGGGTGGGAATACAGACACACACGTACAAATCGACCTGGGTCAATCCACACCTCTTCGACCATGCGGGCCAATTAGCCCACTATACTCACTATAATATGTCGGATAAAAAAGAATAGTTGGATCTTTTTATATATCCCAAATCTATTCCTAACTGGTTTGTATGATCTATTCCTATCTATGGGGCATGTTATCCAGGTTGAGGACATGTTCGGCTTGACAACAATTTTTTTAGTAAATACATGAAAACTATATTTCACCTAACTGTGTGAGATTCCAATAAAATTTATTAATTCAAATATAACATTAAAAACACATATTTTTTTAAAAAATTAAATAATTAGTTCTAATTTGTCACATTTCTGTAAAAAATCCATTTTGTGGGATTAATCACGTAAATTCACTTAAAATCATTGAATTTTGTTTAAAATTGTGCATGAAATATGTGTCTATAAATATGGTTCATAAATTATAATTGAAATGTGGTTTTAAATAAATTAAATTTACTAAAATAAAAATTATTTATCCGTTAATGAAAATATATTATGTTGACATAGTTATCAATTTGAAAAACTATTCCTTAACCTGAATATAGATCTGATATGCTTATAAAGGACATGTGAATAACAAAGGCATGTAGAACCAA
This sequence comes from Viscum album, assembly GCA_963277665.1. Lineage (NCBI taxonomy): Eukaryota > Viridiplantae > Streptophyta > Magnoliopsida > Santalales > Viscaceae > Viscum > Viscum album. The sequence goes on along the minus strand of OY728128.1, from coordinate 676,504,390 downwards.
CATAATACCATGGGTTGACAAGGAATAAATGATTAGTTTTAATTACAAAAAAAAATTATAACGAGGAAAATACATGAAAATAATTTCAAAATGGGATATCAAAAAATGACGTTAGTCAAACTGTTAAACGGAACCCTATTTTTTTAATAAACTTCACAAGACTCATATATATGGTCTTCAAAAAGTTAACCACATATAAATATTTCAGAACTCAATTAATATTTTTTCTGTATAGAAACTCCTAGGTCCTAAAATATTATCATATAATTTTTTTGGGTTAAGGAATAAAAATATAAAACATGAAAATTGACAATGCATGTCGTGGTGTCAAAAGAATCTTCCATCCATGTGGGGAAGGTGGTATATGATGTGTCTAACATTGTAAGGAATGAAATATACATTAGTAAAGGTAATTACAATGTAATTTCATCAATATCTGTTATATATCCTTAGAAATAACAAGGATATTTACTGTATAAGTGTATACAACATATATTTCATCAATGTGTTCCTTTTTTCAATTTTTAACTTCTATTAAAGATAATTTTCTAATTATGAATAATTTTTTTTGAAAACCACATATATGATCAAATTTCTTGAATTTAACAAAAATTTGAGTAAAATAATTTGATTATGGATAAAATTTATCATATTTTGTAATATCCCAATATTCCAGTTTACATTAAAATTTAAAATTAGCATTATATTTGATAGTGTATAGTACACATAACAGATAGAATAAACAAACAGTGGAAAAATATTATTATAATATGGACATTAAATTCTAGTTATTGAATTGGTGTGTATGAATAGTAGATGAATTATTATGATATATATATATATATATTTGTCTAATTCCACACAATTTTTTTGATTAATTATTAATAAATTAGAACTCATGTTATTGTAATTTCATTTTATGCTTCAAAAATAAGTTTTATTTAATAATGGTTTTTATTTATTTTTGTGAGAGAACATTATAATTATGTCCTTTCTAATTCATAAATTATAATTTATAAAACGGTTATAATCTTTTAAATAATTAATTAAAAATAATTTTACGATGAAATTTTGTGATTTTTCTTAAAAGATTGATTTTTCAGAAAATAATGTAAAAAAACCAAATTTTGTAAAAATTTCATTTCATTCCCTTAGCAAAAATTAAAATTTCCATTCTATTTTTCATTTTATATTTAATATAAGTCCAATTTTATTGAAAATAATATTAATAATTTTATAGTTATCAAAATTATATTTATTTTAAATATATTTTCAGTTTTATGATTTAGAACAGAATTTCAAACAAAATTATTTTACAATGTGTTTTATTCATTATTATTAATGAAGAATTTTAAAATTTATAGAAGTTGAATATTTATTATATTATTCCATATATGGATTTTCTTTTATCAAATTTAGTAAATATGTCTCTTATATTTTGGTTCATTTTGAATTGTATCCATAGTACATACTTTTTCACAACCATAAGTTATAATCATGTAATTCATATTATAAAAAATGAGATCTATTTTAAAAAATATTCACAAAACATTAATTAATTTAATTATATTATATCAATTATACCATATCCATCCTAAAATAGAATTTATGGAATTTTGGTTTCGTTTTCCTTTGATAATGAAATGTAAATTAGTTTAAGAAAAGGATAAATACAAAATGCCACTCTCTAGACATTAATTTATCTTATATATTGTAATAGAGTTAAAATTTTGTTACTAATAGGAATAGAAGTTTAAAAAAATTATATTATGTTAATATATTTATTATTATATTGGGGAAATAATTACCATAAATGCTTATGAAACACTGACACAGTGTTTTAGAAAGTAGTTGAAGAGCTAAATAAAATAATTTATATATTTTAAAATTACCATTATTTGGATATTTTATAGTGTTGAACTAATTATTTAGATACATATAGTATTTTTGTTTATTTTTTTATTTATATTCGAGCTAAATTTTTTTCTTTATATTTTTAATGTCAATTTTGTGGATAGTCCAGAAAATGAATTTTATTGTAATTTATGTTAATTAGAATTGAATTAATTTATATAAAATTCATAGAAACATTTTATTTTACGATGTTATTTGGATATGGTATGTTATATCGGCCATTTTAAACATATGATCCACTTTTACTTTTATAGTGGCTTTCTTGACCCTTAACGTGTGAACATATTATTATCACATCAATCATCAAATAGATTTAAAAAAGAATTTAAACTGAGATATAATGATTAAAATATCACATGAACTAGTATAAATTTTATTATGTGACTTCATTTCAAATTAAATATCCTAGATTAAAAATTATTCAATTTTTCAACAATAAAATGAATATTATTTTATATTAATTTTACACATTAAGTAATTCTTACAGTTCTCATTCACTCACTTTTATAATGAAAACCCACTCATTTCTTCTGAACACTTATTAATCTATGTAGCTCGAAAATTACCTACCCAAATATCTTACCAACATTCCACCCCATTACATTTATTCTTAAGTCTCATAAAATTATTAACTTTTAATGCTAAATGTGTAATTTATTGGAGGTATTCCCAATAAGAGTTATAAATATTAATCTATAATTTTAAATTTCTTCAATTATATCAACTCAAATATTATAAAAAATAATATAATAACATCAATATATTCCATATAGTAACATTTTATTATTTTAGTTACCCGACCCTTATTGACCTCTCTTCAAACCTATGGAAGAAAAATATGTCGCTCATGTGTACATACAACGTACAGTCCCCAAGTAGATTTTTAATTCATTTTTTCATCACCATATTACAAAAATGGTTCTAAATATTGAACTAATGAATAAATATGATATTAAAAAAAATTGATTCAAAAAATATAATATATTACTACCATTACTACCCTTCCACCAGTTAAAAAATGATAACATTGACCATGCATACCTGTAGACAATCACCTCCATTAGGTGATGTGAATAGTTTTTCAACTCCAAAATTAATAGATGATTATGAAATATTATGTAATATATAAAATGATAATAATATTTTGTGATTAACACTACAGATATGATTGATCCATTAACCTAATAACCATGTTCATCCTACTAATATTGTTATCTGATTGTTATATGATCATCCTCAAAACATCCGTTACGAACTTTATTGTTTTAATAAATAAATAATTAATTATAACAAATTAAATAAAAGGGATAATAGTAGGTTAGTAAACATTAAAAATGTTATTATGTAGTTTTAAAATTAATAAAAGTTTCTTACAAAAGTGATAGATTATATATGTGGAAACTATAACATGAGATAAAGGGTTTCATAACACAACTGTCAATCATTAGGTTATACATCAAAATAATTGACTATATTATACAATGTTAATTGACTTATGATAATATTATATTTTATTTTCTCTTGATTTATTTCATTTATATAATTTTTAAACATAATCACCAAACAGATTAATTCTCACTTCAGTGAAATGATCATTTTAATAGATTTCATCCCAATATCCTATCCATTGAATCATATTTAATATTATTCACCTAACATATTTTATATAGGAAATTTATTTCACCTTTTTTTCATTTAACTTGAATCATTATTGAATCATGCTAATTATTTCCTTTTTTCATTTTTACTCTTTCAAAGGGATCCAATTTAAATGTTACCAAAATGGTAAGATTTTATATTACAATATAATTTTCATGGGATTCCATATATAATTATTAATGAAATAATATAATATATACATAGTAAAATATTTCAACATTCTTATCATTTGGATCTTTAATTACTTTCAACTTATTCTTTAAATCCTTCCACACTATGTAACATGTATCGGGAAAGGAAACTTTTAAATGAAAATTAGATCCTCATTCTCTTTTTCAAAGAGTATATTTTTATTAAATGTATATAGGTTTAAAAAATGTTTTAGGAACAAAATTTTCTAGTTTACTAAATTTACTAATTAATAAAATTTTATTTTACCCATTACATTTAAAAAAATTTCAATGGAATATTTCTAATTTTTTAAAAATTGGTCATTATCAACATTCTTAACAAAAATTCAAAAGGTATATTTATTTTTATTATATATGATAACAATTGATTTTATTTCCCCCACAAATGTTTTATTTCCTTTAGATTCTTTATATGTTACCCATGGTTTTATGATAAAAATGTTGTAATGAAAAATTGAATTTAAATGTTTTGTATAAAATTTATAATATTATACCAAAAAAAATATTTTATTAATAAATTAATGTTTCTATTGAATATATGGACATATTTTATCTCTTTCTAATTTCTAGGCAATTACCATTCAAGATAAACATTCACATTATTGTGAACAAATTTCGTCATTCAGTGTATTTTTCTTCCATATCTATTTTCTTTGTCTTATGGGTATGCTTATTTATTAAATTTTAAACCATTTCCATAAATGGTGTTTTACTATAAATGTTGTTTTATTGAATGAGGAAATATATATATTTCATATTAATTAATCGATATAAATATATTTTGATATGTATTATTATTTATGGATAATGTTTATCATTAAATTCATGAGAAATGTAGTGATCATGCAGTTACATAACATAATTGATTATATAGAGCCCCTCAATGAAATGATAGGTTAGATGAGACAAAGCAGTTGGATGGACTTATTAAATTGGTTTTTGTTGTATAAATACCCATAATTTAAAATATATTGGAATAATTCCTTAATCCAGACATCAAAAATTTTGAAATTCGTTCCTCATAGATTCTATAATTATTATCCTTTACATTCATGTATTTATACAACACCTTAATTAAATTTTTACTAAACTTATAGATTAAATGGAATTTTTTTTAATTAATCAATTATTCCATATTTACGATTCCTTATTTACTCCTGATAGACTCCACTTTACGAATCCCTTATAGACCATTTGAGCCCACCATTATTGGTTTCTTCTAGGAGGTCAGGAAGAATAAATATTTCAATAATTTTCAAGGATGTAGAATATTTACTATAAATATGATATATTGTTTCAAATGTAAAATGGTTATAATTTCTATACCTAGTTAATCAAGAAAACTAAATTGATCTATCCATGGTAATGTGTTTCCATTTTTATTATTCTATTATAAATAATCATATACTAGCTCTAGGTTAATGGTTTTATTTTAATGACATATTTATTATGAAAATTAGAAAGTAAATACCCAAAAATCATACATACACACACACACACACACACACACACATATATATATATCATATTTTAATGTTTAATCCTATTCTTGGTACTAAATAAATCACTCTAAGAGAATATTATAATTTTCTTGTCAATTTATATATAATTTACCACATTAAAATATATAATTGTAAGGGGGGATATATTGATTCCATATTAAATTAATGTATATTTCATCATTATAGGATCATTCAGGCCTCTAGTCCCTTGTTTAAAATGATCAGTATTTGATTAGTTACCTATTTTTAATGCATAATAGTATTTTTTTGAAGTTCATCTATTCTATTGTAATGATTTTTTATTAAAAATTTTCAATAATCATATATAGAATTAGAATAAATCATGTATTTTCCAACATTATATTATTATTTTCCATTTATTATTTTAATTTATACCTCATAAAAATATGTATTACCAATTTTGAATTCATATTTTATTTGATTATGGTATTTCCATTTAAAATATATTTCTATTGTTGCAATGTCAACTGATTTTAAATTAATGATTAAATAAAAATTTGGATTTGATTATGATATATTTAGTCATTTCTACTTATAAAACTTATTTATTTATATTTTTTAATCAATTGTAACTATTAAAATTTATTATTTTATTAATAAAAATTATTTTTTTTAATTTAATATAAGAAACTTTAATTGAATACAATTATCACAAGAGTTGACGTATCTACATCTTCCCTATATTAGCCTGAGCTATGTGCATGATGAAGATTTGTTCCTTACTCTTTAGGTATTACGGTATGATTTTGATATCTTTTAAAGTGATTTCACAATTCAATATTAGTGAGATCATGATAAAATCTATTTATATTAATTAGGGATATATTTTTCCTCCCTGTGCCTAGTATTTTTAATTCATAAAATTAATTTATTAGGACTATTGAATTTAATGAATAGACATTGATTTAATAAATATTCGACGATTGACATTCAGTTGATCTATTTATGTAGAATGTTATTTTTTAATGGGGTTTATTTATGTAAATGGTTATGGGGATTTATGGACTGTGAGGTTTTTCAATTCACCAGTAGTAAAAGGATGTATTTTGGTATCCCTACTCTTGTTAAATGATGGTTTTCAAAATCATCAACATCTTCTTTCTATATGGATGAAGGATATATCCAGGTTATATAAATGTAAACATGAAATTATATGGATTCGCCTTCCTGAACTGATTTCTCAATATCCAAACCCATATATCCTTGAAACATTTGAAAAATAAATTTTTAATTTTTATTAGTATATGATCACACACTTATGTTGTAACACTTCCTCACTCTAACGATATTTTAACAAATGTATTATCAACTTCATATTCAAGAAGATATCTATGTTTTTATTGGAATCTATGATGGATTTTGGAAATATATTCAGTACGATATAATGATGGATTATTCCATAAAAATATGATGGGTTATTCATTAAGGAAATGTATTACATTCATAGTTCATTATTCTCTTCAATTTTTTTAAAGAAACCTACAAATTTTATTTATGGGAATATACGGTATTAAAAGTGTGAAATAGGTTCTGATTTCCACACTATGAATAATTTAATCCTATTCCCAATTCTTTTTAGCTAATGGTCACTAATGTTGTAACCAAGATGAAAGTTATGCCACTAATTCATGATTTATTATTAATGGGATAGACCTTAAGGTTTGATAGTACCACCCCGACACTAGTGAGACTATAATATAGATTCATCATGATTGTTAAGGATATAAGAATGAATGATTTGGTTTATCATGGATGTTCATGGACCATTTAATCTTCATGAATGAAATTTGTCTACATTAATACAAGTTTTGAATTCTATAGACATACATTATATAGATAATAGTGTAGATAAAGATAATATATCTACAGGATTAAAGGATATATACCTTTACCATGAAAATATGATGCGATTTTATATGGTTTTAGTTACTAATTCAAAAATTTATATTATTCATGTATCATCTAGGACTTGAAAGCCACTAAACCGGTGCCCTAGGTGAAGTCACCATACGACCTCATGCGTGCATCCCCATATGCCACAGGTTTTTTTACTAGTATTGAGGGTATAATATGTCCCATAATGATATTATACCCAATTTACTAGAATAATCCACAAAAGATAATAAATTAAATAATGTAAATAACATTTAATACCAATGAACATGCATAATCAAGCATCTCCCAAAATTGGGTTCAAACCAGAATCCATCAAAAAATATGCCACGTAGTTCTAGCATTTCCAAAAGTGCAGGAAACTCCAAAATAAATACAACAATATAAATTCTCAAAATAGAACTAAATCCTTTTCTAGAGCATCATCCATGCACATCCCTAGCATGATTCGTATCCCTATAATTGGGTGTTTTCACTTGACATTACCTAGAAACATTAAATCTACTCGAATACCTAGTGGTTCCCTAATAGGGTGTTAGTTAAACATTATGGGACACCACTAATGGTGTCTACAAAATATCCAATCTAGGGTGATAGTTTGTGTAAGTGTGAAATAAGATACAATTTAAACCAAAAGAAAACTCATGTTCCATTAGTTAATAATTATAAATTTAACCCTTTCTCTAATTATTACTAAAATCATCACTTATAATATTTTCCATTCTTAATCAACTTTTATCATGTGTTCCAAGGGTTAGGTATTTACATCTTCTATACAAGGGTATAAGGCAATAAATCCCCATGAATAATGGAAAATGTTAGGCCCCTATCTCTCAAGTGGTAAACACATCACAAAAAATACATTACAGTCACCTCGAATCCTCAGACTAGGTGGTCTCATAGAATGATACTATTAGGGGAATATATCCTTAATCCCCTTCCCTAACTAGTGCATTTTAGGGTAGAGATTAGAGGATCAGTATAACTTAACCCATGGTAGTATAACCTCAACATAATTCCACACACTAACAATCCATGTGCACATGCTTATTTATCCATTCAAGACACACATACCATATCACAACCCATTCTCAAAATAATACTCATAATAATCACAATCCCAAAAAATCAACATGGGAACAAATATTATTCCTTAAACAATTAAATCATTTTTCATTTACATTACATAGCTAATTTGACCAATTTCCCATTTCTTATTCGTATATAACTTAGGATATTAAATAATTCACATACATTATCCCATTTAGTATACTCATGAGTTCTCATATGTTATCCCATTTAAACCATTCTGCATTCCACATGAAATAACCCACTTGTTTATTTTGTGTACAATTAAAAATCCATTAGGCACATTCACATTAATCTAATAAACTCATTTAGCATATATAATAATATATATTCATTATCCATTTTAATACTTCCATCAAATCATAATCCTTAACCCATTCACCCATTCTCATTTACATATCCTAACCCAAATAGACTATTTATCATTAAAAAGTATTACACCATCAACAAATTACCCTTTTACATTTCATAGATCTTAAATCCCATAATCATTTTGTTAAGTGACCCATTATGAAATTTTCCATTCTTAGACGCATTTATTAATATTCCTCTTTTAACTCAAATTAACATATCATCATTTTTCATCATGGTTTTATTTTATCACACAAAAATTCCATGTTTAACATTACCGATGTCAATGTTTGGGAATTCTAGTGAAACCAATGGGTGGCCCTAAATTAGTATAAGAATTCTAGGGATACCACAGGAATCATGAGGGGTTCAATTCTTTAGTTACATACCCATTCTAGAAAATCTCACAATAGAACCAAAGTTACAATTATAGGTAACAAGAACACTATTATATGCACATATCCACTTAAAAAATTTGTGATATAATATGTAGATCACCTACACCGATTCTGATGGTAAACTAACTCTAAAACAATGTATTATATTTGGATTTAAAAACCCTTTTAATCCACAACCTTGGTTCCACTAGAAAAAGAGGGTTTGGTGCATCAAAAGAATATGGGAGGAACCAAAAAACCTATTCTAAAAATGAACCAATAAGAGCATTAGACATACATAGAGCTTTGATCTATAACCAATGACGCACCAAATGACGAATAATCGAATGAGAACCACATTTGGGAATTTTGGGTGGATGTTTTTGATCCCAAGGGATTTTATGGGAAGAAATGATATAAAAATCATGTGGGGATCTAAAAATACCATGATGTAAAAACTGTAAAATTTTCAACTTTTAGTGAGACACATGGTTTTCCCACATAATTTTAAAAACCTTGAACAAGCCACTGTCTAAGGGATGTGGGTCACACAGTTACCTGGAAACCTGGCATAGTTTGAAAAACCTTGTGTTAACCGTGCGTAATTTCACTGTAAAAGTTTTCATGGTTTGACAGGGGAGGCTGCATGGTTTACTTAACCTTGAACCTACCATGAATTTTGTATAGGTTTTCCTGGTTTCCCATCCTTTCATTCCCTAAATACCCTAAAAATAAACAAGCCCCTCATACTCTTGGTGTAAATTTAATTACTTAATTCTTAGGGAATTAAACTGACATTTATTCATGATCTTACCTCTACATAAATAAGGGTATTACATCCTCTACAAATTATTGCATCTTGTCCTTGAGCCTCTCTTCCCGAACATCATTGATCTTTCATGTTAAAAAGTTCAGTCCCCTGAGCCCAAACATCTAAATTTTTGTCCACAATTTTATTCCTAATCATTTCCCTGATGATGTACACTTGGACTATTGTTAAAACCTTACCACACAAAACCTTCTCATTGTGATCCACAAGGTGACCTAGATGCTCTTAAACAACGCATCATCCTCAAACCACTTGTTAACCACTAGAACACCATATGGAAGCCGAGAAAATACTACAAAAAATTTATCAAAAGGAAACATCACTCACAACATCATACCTCTATGAAAGATCCAACTGGAACACCATTTGTGTGATCCTATTTTCAAATCCTAACACAAATCACTTGGTGCCATTTTACACTGTTTTGAGAAACTCAAATGATGACCCAATCTTATCATCACATGAAGGAAACAAACGATCTTTAAAACCACATTTTTTGAATTATATCGATCCAAAACTCGAGGAATGATAGTTACATTCCCTCTTCGATCATTTGAAACACAACCACCATACTCAAAGCACTCAACTTTTAAAACACAAGTCAATTATCTCTATGTTATCCAACTATCCTAATAGTAATCACATGATTCCATCCAACCCAAAAAATTAATCTCAACATCAACCAACCACATCCCTGCTATGGTTCTCTCCACTATACACATTAACTCAACAATAACAAATTTCATTGAATATAACCCCCACTATTGAGGAGGACCACAATCACAAAAACTCAACTTCACAACATACCTAATGTGTTTTTAACTCTCCATGAACAAACATTCCAAAAGAATTCCACTTGTATGAGAATTTAGCCACACCATAGAAACCACAAGGGATGAAATTACTAAACCAAACATTCGAGGACTATGAACAACATGACCCCACTCAAGTAAGGTATTATTTCTAAATTGTAAATTCCACTACAAACATCAAACTAAATGTGGGTCACACATACCAAACCCACTTCTATTTTCATATCATGTCAAACCAAACTAACTGGACTTTCCTCTAACACCCATCTTCCACTATTTACAAACTACATTTTACACTTACCCATGATGCTTCCTCCCTTTGGGCATGTGAACATTATTGAGTTACCTGCATGAGTCATACTATGGCTTCTATTAACTCTACCATCAAGGAATAACTACCTTCTAAAACATCATCATGCTACACCACACCCATTAATATCCCTAACAGAAATACCATCTTCATCACTTCATCAATAGATCAACTGACATAAACTATGTTTCTTCTCAAAATACTTATCCATTATAAAATTTCACTTTTCCTTCAAAAACATCCATAGAATGTGGTTTATAACTCATTCCCTGTATACCTCTTTTTAATAGAATCAGGATATCCCCTATTGACACATCCTTGGACACCCAACTTCATTTTTGGCATGGAAATACATCACATGGCCTATATGCCATCACAAATATAGACATTATGATGTCACCAAGAGACACATGCCCGGTTTTGTGGCTGATTTTTTGGGGATGTACTAGAATCCATCTTCCCTTACAACAAACTATTGTTATTTATTTCCATTCCATTCAATGACTCAATAATAGGAAAACTAAATTTTATTTGGAACCACCCGGATCATGAAGTAAATATATAGATCTCAAAATCATTACATCCAAATCCCATTTGGCCTCTTGGAGGAACCTAATTTTCACCTCACAAGTTTATCATTTGTTTTTTTGATGTCATGACATTGAATCAATGATCTAGTCCACACATCGAGGACTGAATTATCACTCACAATGTTAGGACTATCTATAACCTCACATTATTCACAAAATTAAAACACCATGGATAAATTTTTTATCATAACCATTACCCTATAACATGGAAATTCTCATCTATATTTTCCTACATAAAAAAAGGATCACCCACTACCCATCCCTAGCTTCTATGAACGACATACATGACATTAGTCAACACCTAGTCCATCCTGAAGACCACACCCGTAAACTGTTGATGTTGTACATACCACCATCTATCTACACATATACTTCTCCATGACAAAATTTTCATGATCTCCAACTTCTAACCCAATTATGTTCATATCGCTTACTATAAAACAATATCTTTCTCAGCATACCCAAGACGATGTCGATTTATTGATAATTATAATCATTAGCTAAAAATATTCTAATAATTCTTCATGTAACACTTCCCAAACTCATACAAAACTTGTTTATCCTACCACTATGGGACACCATGACCTTCCAAGAGTTTTGGGATTCCCTGCCAGCACATGTCTCCAACGCCTAACCTCCACTGCTCATGTGTGAATATCAACCAAGACTCACAACCACTCCACAACCATTATCTAATATTCATGAACCAAAATTTCCTTGGGCACTAATACTAAAATATCACTTTGGTCATTTTCATGTGACCCTATCAGTTGACCCCCTACCAAAATATTTCACAACACTAACCAAAACCATAGATCTCTCGCATAACCCCTCTTCCTACTTCGGTTTCATATAGAACAATAGATGCTCATCCTAATTAAACCATTTTCCCATCATAATAAAAAATGTTCTTTACCAGTGCATGACCAAATAAATATAATGACAGAGTCTTCATGGTCCTGTACCTTTCTTCTACCCAACACTAAGAAAAAAATAGGATCCCATGATCTAAACATCACTAGATACTAGAATAATGCTTAATAAATCTTTGGAAAAAGACTTCTAGTCCTTCTTCCCCCTCATCCTAATGGATTTCCCAACATATTACCCAATGAACCGAACCTTTCATATGATCATGAAGAAAAACAAGAAAACACTAACCTTTGGTGTCACCTTTACTATATAATCATCCATCAAATATTACTCAACCTCGGTCTCTTCCGGCCAAAACCAACATCAAATCTACATTAATCATCATCTAAACATACAGGTCAAACATCCAATTGATACAACCATTCTAACCAACCACAAAACTAACTAAATGTACTCAGGTACCTACCTAAAAGAACTATGACAAAACCCTAATGATTTATGGAACTTTATGGTATTCATTGTACATCACTTCCATCTCTAAATCATATCATATACCTCCTATTTCGAATCACTTAAAACATTAGTCTATCCACCCAGGTTTTCACAATTTATTTTTCAAAGACTATCAACTCATTTTCACAACTTGAGTAAGACCTTCCCAAAAACATTGAACTTATCCTTTTTTCCTATAGGAAAAATATAAACCTGTTCTAACTGAAAATGTCCACTTGTACATCATGTGCCCAATATAACTCACAAAATGGTTGATCGCTCTCTCACAGGTTATGCTTGATGGTTGAATGATACCTACTATCCAACTATGGTTAAGTGCATTGAGTCACCAGACCCTCTCTCTTGTCTACACGCATCAAACTACCAAAAATTATTCACTCGCTTGTGGCTCTCCTATCCTTGTTCTAGTACATTTCATCCAATGAACCACGGAAAAAATCCACATTAGGTCACATTAAAAGAATACTCACACACATACATTGACACCATGAGTCCAAACACCCACTTATAGTGTCTGAAATGAAACTTCCATGGCCAGAACCCACATGGGTCACCACACCCACAACAAAACATCCATTATCATTGATCCCACAACCAAGAAACTCATTATTAAATCAAACAAACAAAGAATAAAAACACAAACCACAAGGGTTACCACTTAAAATTATCAAGAGACACCTCAAAATCACTTGGTAACAACCCTAATGAAATAAAAAAAGAAACACCGCTATATCCTCCCATTAAGACCAATCAATGTCTCATAACATATAATAAATGTCTCATCCTAGGTTACTATCATTTCCCAAATCACCCACACAAGGGGATATATGAAAAAAACGGTTACTAAATAATGGTCTTTACCTAATGCTCCATTATTACACCTTACCTTACAGTTAAGTTCACACCTTTGATATCCCATGTTTCACTCATTAGAACATTATGTTAACTCGTCATTTAAAAAACCCTTACTTTATATAGATCAATACCTCAAAACATTTTCATGAACATCATTCAGATAATATCAAATTGGTGGAGACCATAATAGAAGACACACTACCTACCATAATCGACTCACTCTACAAACACTATCCCAACAGATGCAATCTCATTTATAACACTACCCTCATCAATCCCTACTATGGGGATTAGTCCACATTGGGTAAGAAAACCAATGTGGATACACTAATTTCAATATAAAACCTATTTTAAAATCATTTATAACAATACAATGAAAATACTTCCCCTTAAGGAACCATTACCATTTCTCAACTTATTAAAAAAAATATTTTTACCCATACATTACTTTCATTAATAAAAATTCTTTATCTATTTTACCATAAAAAAGTAAATATTCAACTTTTTGTAAAGACCCAGAAATTTCGAGGGAATGTTTTTTCGGATTTTCTTTGGAATTTTACAAGAACGCAGTTTTTGACGGCACCTGATTCCGAGGCCCGGTGTGCCCAGAATCATTTCCAGAAGTTTGGCTCAGGTACGTTCAGTAAACCAACGAGCGGGGTTTTCTAACTTTTGAACCGGAGCTCGGAATCGAATTTCAAGCCCACCGATGGAATCGCAGCGCCGATATTTGCTTAGGAACGCCTTTTTTGAAGTTGCGTTTGCTCGGGTGTGGTTTTTATTTTTTGGGCTTTAAGTTAAGAAATAAAATAATGCGGTATGACAATCTTTATTTTATTTCATTTAAAGATGCTTAAAGCCACTTTAAGCTGCTTAAGCTTAGTTGAAGCGGATAGGGTGGAACCCAAAAATATCCTACCCTCTTGTTAGGATATTTGTGAGGTGGGGCCCGCACGAGCCCCACCGTTTATTTTCCCCTAAGTAACGCACCCACGAAAACCCTTTTTAAATAAAGACAACTGACGCGTTTTCTAAATTCTTAACGCCCCTAATTAATTGGGCGGTTAGTTAGGAAAATAAATTCTATGAATTAATTTGTTCGTTTCTTACTTTAATTTTTTCGTCTGTTGGCATATTAGTAAAATAAGACCAACACTTGTCTTCTTGTGTATTGTTCGTTGAGAGGATTTGATAGAACTGAAGATCTTCATCCTCATTCGTGAAGAACGCGAAGAACGCCGGCCTCTGACGAAGGACGACAAAGAACGCCAAACCCCCAGAGATCGACGACGTGACACCGATGACTCTCCTCCCGCGACGTTCTTCTGCGACGTTCCTTCTTCCGCGACAAATCATCGAACATCCGTTTGAGATCGTCGACGCGACGTCATATACTGCGACGACGCGACGCCCTTCCGCGATGCGATGATCCTCTTCTTCCGGGATGGTTAATTCCGAGAAGAACGCACGTTCGACGACTTTGTCAAGGTAGGGGTTTTGATTCTTAAAAATATTTGTGATTTGTATTTTCACGGTTGTTTAATGATTGATTGGGAGACTTTTAAAACCGCTAACGCAGTGGGTGCGGACTAACGAACAAGTCCGAACTCACCGCCCTTTTTTTCGTTGTTGGTGTTCGGAACGGAGGATGATGGAAAACTGGGCCTTAATGGCGATTTGAGGGCCTGGCAGTGAAGTTCAGGTCCCGGGAGGACCACTGGCGAAGACCACACGCAAAACGGACCACCGGAGCGCGTCCAGTGGCACATGGAAGCTCCCGTCGGTGCACCGCTGGCAAAACCCACCACGGCTGAAGCCGCGGCGGCGAAACAGTTCTGCGGTCGTGCGGAACCGGTAGGCGGGACGCGCCTCAAGCCGAGTCCGGGAACCGCGGAGCGGCCCCCGCGTGGGGGCTGCGGTTCTTTCGCTCGGCCGCTCGGCCGAGCCGAACCCAGCCGACCCGCCGGGCCGGGTCGCGCCCAGGCCGGGACGGGCCGCCTGGGCCAGGCCGGGTCGTTCCCAACCGGGTCGGACCCGGGTCGGGTCGAGCCGGTTCAGGCCGACCCAGGGGGTGGGCTGGGTCGGTCCGGGCCCAGACCCCCCATTTTCGGACTGTTTTCGGTCTTTTGCCCATATCTCGGGCTACGGACCTCCGATTGATGCACCGTCTGCAGAAACGTGATCCTTGGATCGAGGTGGTCATTTTTGTATATTACAGTTAAGGTTTTGGAGAACTTTGGGTTTAGCCGGGTTGGTTCGTACATGAAACCAACCGGTCCCTCGGAGCGGAAACAGGTATATCATGAGCACCGGATGTCCGATTGAAGTGTCATAGACTTTGTTGGAATACTCTCAATGAGATGGAACTTTTGGCATACTACACCCGAGGTTTGGATATAGTTAGAGTATGGAGGGGTTAGATTGTACCCAAAATCCAACTGGGATCCTGGAGCGGAAAAGCTGATATATTTCCAAATAGACATCCGTTTGACAAACCGTCAGTGGCGTTGTTGATCCCTTGGAGAATCGGTCCCTATGAGTATACCCTATGAGAGTTCGGGGTACAGTTGATATACGGCCGGGTTGTTTCGCACACAAAACCAACCGGGCCCCTGGGACGAAAAGGTTAATAACTCACAGATAGGGCATCCGATTGACGCGTCGTCTGTTGCGTTGAGACCCCTATGACGAGGTGGTCCTTTGAGATACTTCTTCGTGGGACTTTGTGATACTTGGAGCATCGACCACTAGCTCGTGGGGCAGACCCATGGCGGGGAGCGCTTGGTTGTAGCAGCAGACCCGCGGTACTCAACAGAAGGAGTACCACTGGAGACTATAAGGGGGTGCGCTTGGTTGTAGCAACTGACCCATGGCAGGGAGTGCTTGGTTGTAGCAGCAGACCCGTGATATTCAACAGAAGGAGTACCACTGGAGACTATGAGTGGGAGCACCTGGTTGTAGCGACAGACCCATGGCGGGGAGCGCTTGGTTGTTGCGGCAGACCCGCATTACTCAACAGAAGGAGTACCACTGGAGACTATGAGGGGGAGCACTTGGTTGTAGTGGAAGACCCATGGCGGGGAGTGCTTGGCTGTAGCGGCAAACCCGCGGTACTCAATAGAAGGAGTACCACTGGAGACTATGAGGGGGAGCGCTTGGTTGTAGCGGCAGACCCACGACGGAAAGCGCTTGGTTGTAGCGGCAGACCCGCGGTACTCAATGGAAGGAGTACCACTAGAGCCAATCTGGGGGAGCGCTTGGTTGTAGCGACATGCCCATTGTGGGAACCGCTTGGTTGTACTAGCAAGCCCACAGTACTCGATAGGAAGAGTACCTCAGAAGTATTATGTTAGTGAGCAGTACCTTGGAGTCGTGACAGAACCACTGTACACTCCAGAGACGGGGCTCTACAACAGTTACGGTTTCGATAACGAAAATCCTGGTTTGAGCTGAGTCTATGAACTTTGTGTTTACCTCATGATTGAGATGAGTTACTTGATGACTTATGTATACTTATGGGCATATACCTGGGTAGTGGTTATCCGTTGATTTCATAATCCATTTGTTTCCTCATGATTGAGATGGGTTACTTGATAACTTTGGTATATGTTTCGGAATATACCTAAGTAGAGGTTATCTATTGAGATCTTATTTGTGGTTATCATTGTTGTTTTTAGTGAGACCTTGAGGGTCTTGGGGTCCCTACTGAGTATCGTTATACTCACCCCTGCATGGGCTATGCCCGCCCCTCGTTGTGTTGGTTGTAGACGATGGGAAGTACTGATGGAGGCCGAGTGTTTGAGGACTGGACGGTACCCGGAGGTGGACTACACGACGAGTCAGTACCTGGAGGTGGACTACACAATGAGTCGGTATCCAGAGGTGGGCTTCACGATGAGACGACACTCAGAGGAGGTTGATGGGCGAGAGCGTTGTGGAGGCTATCTGTAACTACCCTTCAGGTAGGATCTGTGGTGGATGAACCCGGAGCTGCGCCATCTGTACCTACCCTTTAGGTATGATCCGAGGATGATGTACCAGGAGCCGCTTCTGTCCTACCAGCTGTTGTCATTTTTTGTTGTACTTTTGTTCAGTTGTAGCTGTATTTTCAGTTGGGTTTGAATTCTGGCCCATTTACTTTTCCGCTCTTTCATTGTACTTAGTGTTTTACTTTCGCTTGTACTCTATGGTGTTTTTTTACTTTTATAAAGGAAATTCCTTCCCAGTTATCGGGATTTACGCCTTGGTGCTAGTCTCCATCCCCTGGCCTATGGAGGGCGGGCTTGGGGTAGTCACGACACGGGCCCTGAGGATGGGTCGTGACAAATTGGTATCAAAGGAGTTCGGTTCTACCACAGAAATTGGGACTCTGATCTTTTTTTTCTATGTGAAGCAAAATTTGGTTAGCATATTGGGTGTGTTTATTAGTCCAGGGAGTCCAGTGTTGGTGTGGCGGCCGACGTATCCGTACACTAGGACCCTGACTTCTGATTTCTGACTTAATGCACGAAAACATTGATTGCTTGTGTGTTTCACGTTTTCCTTGTGATTACTTGTATCAGCTCACCAGGTATACTATTCTGACAGTGGCACACTTGTTTTCTCTTCTGGATGGCACCACGACGGCAGCTAGCTAGGGTTCCGAGAGTGGTGGGTGACGACAGCCTACCGAGCGACGAGGCCTCGGTGCATGGCCCTTTGAAAGTAGAGGCACTGGAGGTACCTCTACCCGCCGAGCCACCGATGCTTATAGCCCCAGCCGCTGACAATGCACATTGCCTTGGAGCTCTGCATGAGTTCCAGCACCAGCGACCACCTAGGTTCCGCGAGGAGACGGACCCCCAGGCAGCCGAGGACTGGCTGGAGGCAGTCGTACGAGTTTTCTGGTTAGTGAGGACACCAGCAGACCTCATGGTGATCCTCACAGCGAGCCTCCGGCATGTGGCAACATGCAGATGGTGGAGCTTGATGCTTCAGGTGCACGACGAGGAATATCTTCTCTGGACAGACTTTGAGAGCCTTTTCTGCTCAGAGTTAGTCCTGGCCACCGTCTGTGTGGTGCGCATCGAGGAGCTTTTACAGCTGCGGCAGGGCAGCATGTCAGTAGCCCAGTACGCGGCGAGGTTTACTGATCTCTCGTGCTATTTCACGGACATCGCAAAAGACCCTTTCTTCAGGGCCCGAACCTTCGAGCAGGGGCTGAGGAGAGAGATCAGAGCTTCAGTTATTTCTCACAGTATTCCGACACAGGCAGGGGTGTTAGAGCGAGCCCTCCTAGTAGAGAGTTTCCTTGCTGAGCAGACTTCAGTAGCAGGACCCACCACTAGCCGACGTGCGGCAGAGTCTTCTGCTGTGGACTGTAGACAGATGACGCAGGGGTCCAAGAGTAATACACCTACAGGTGGTCGACAGCATGACTCATGATCGTTTGTGCGAGGCACTCGGGGTGGACAACGACTTACCATGAGCGGGCAGTGTTACTCCTGCAGCGGGATTGGTCTCGTGACTGTCCGACCCGCCATACGGATGACCAGCAGGTGAATGAAGGACCCCCCAGGCAGAGGTAGAGGTTCGATCAGGGCGGGCCGTAAGGAGCAGGCGGCCATGGCAGGGGAGCTGGCCATGCAGCTGGAGGTGGACGACGCTTTGGGGTGTTGCCACCACCACCACCAGGAGGTCCACCCCGACCACAGGGGACAGGAGGACATGGGAGAGCTCAGCATCAGTCAGCTGAGGCCTACGATCATGGAGCTCTGGGAGCAGATGGACAGGAGCGGGACTAGCTCCAGACCTTGAGACTTTTGTTCCTTTTGCTTCTAGTTTTGTTTATGTATGTTTGTAGATGCTTTGTGTCTTTGTACATGATCTGTAGTAATAAAATACACCTTTTCTTGTGGCATTTACTTTCATGTCCTCTCTTGTGTTGTTACTAAGAGGTTTCGGTTTAGACTGTTGACTTGACCCTCACTTGAGAGATACCTACTAGAGGAGACCCAGTTACCACACACTGATGCCGACAGTGTGACTCAACCCTTGGAGGCGAGTGTAACGGTTGGATCTCATGGTAGTAGAGTCGAGGCCTTACGACGTCATCCTTGGTATGGGTTATTATCATCCATGTCGGGATTGACTGTATTAGGTGAAGAAAGTGGCTCATCCATGGGATGAGACCAAATTTCTCTTATCGGAAATGAAGAAATCTTAGCAGCTCTTGTGGGACCGGACATGGTCCAGGCCACGACATAGAAGGTCCAGGTCATCCAGGAGGCGGAGGCCACTGGATTTCATGGATGGCGACCACGTCTCCCTACGGGTCTTACCTTGACGTGAGTTACAGAGATTTGGCCGAGGTGGCAAGTTGTCTCCACGCTTCATCGGACCCTTCCATGTTCTCAGCAGGGTTGGCGAGGTGGCTTATCGTTTGGCTCTACCACCTCAGTTGCACCGGGTGCACGACGTATTCCATGTATCTCAGCTGAGGAGATACGTGCGCTATCCTTCACACATCGTAGACCATGAGGAGCTAGACGATGGTGATGGGGTGACTTTCATGGAGGTTCCAGTGGGGATCGATGATTGACAGGGGTGGTCCTATGCGGGTGGTCCATTCCTTGGGTACACTTTCACTGGAAGTATGGGAGTCTCCAGGTAATCACATGGGAGGGGAAGGCTCAGATGCGTACTCAATACCGCTTTGGTGACCCTAGTTTGTGTTGAAGTTTTACGGGGACGTAAAGCCCTGAGGTGGGAGTAATGTAAAGACCCGGAAATTTCGAGGAAATTTTTTTTCGTAATTTTCTTTGGAATTATACAAGAATGGAGTTTCTGACAGCACCTGATTCAGAGGCCCGGTGTGCCCGGAATCATTTCCGGAAGTTTGGCTCGGGTACGTTCAGTGAACGAACGAGCGGGGTTTTTTAACTTTTGAACCGGTGCTCGGAATTGAATTCCGAGCGCACCGATGGAATCGCAGCGCCGATATTTGCTTAGAAACACCTTTTCTGGAGTTGCGTTTGCTTGGGTGTGGTTTTTAATTTTTGGGCTTTAAGTTAAGAAATAAAATAATGTGGTACGACAAACATTATTTTATTTCACTTAAAGCTGCTTAAAGCCACCTTAAGTTACTTAAGTTGAGTTGAAGCGGATAGGGTGGAACCCATAAATATCCTATCCTCTTGGTAGGATATTTGTGAGGTGAGGCCCGCACGAGCCCCACCGTTTCTTTCTTCCTAAGTAACGCACCCGCGAAAACCCTTTTTAAATAAATTAAACCGACGCGTTTTCTAAATTCTTAACGCCCCTAATTAATTGGGGGATTAGTTCAGCAAATTATTTCTATGAATTAATTTGTTCGTTTCTTACTTTAATTTTTTCGTCTTTTGTCATATTAATAAAATAAGTCCAACACTTGTCTTCTTGTGGATTGTTCGTTGAGAGGATTTGACAAAACTGAAGATCTTCATCCTCCTTCGCGAAGAACGCGAAGAACGTGAAGAACACGAAGAACGCCGACCTCCGATGATGGACGACGAAGAACGCCAAACCCCCGGAGATCGACGTCGTGACGCCGACGACTCTCCTCCCGCGACGTTCTTCTGCGACGTTCCTTCTTCCGCGACAAATCCTCGAACATCCGTTTGAGATCGTCGACGCGACGCTGTATACCGTGACAATGCGACGTCCTTCCACGACGTGAAGATCCTCTTTTTCCGTGACGATCAATTCCGTGAAGAACTCAAGTTCGACGACTTTGTCGAGGTAGGGGTTTTGATTCTTAAAAATCTTTGTGATTTGTATTTTCCCGGTTGTTTAATGATTGATTGGGAGACTTTTAAAACCGCTAACGCGGTGGGTGAGGACAAACGAACAAGTCTGAACTCACTGCCCTTTTTTTCGTTCTTGGTGTGCGGAATGGCAGACGATGGAAAACGGGGCCGCATTGGCGATTTGAGTGCCTGACAGTGAAGATCGGGTCCCGGGAAGACCACTGGCGATGACCGCACGCAAAACGGACCACGAGAGCGCGTTCGGCGGCCCGCGGAAGCTCCCGACGGCGCACCACCAGCAAAACCCACTGCGGATGAAGCCTCAGCGGCGAGACGGTTCCACGGCCACACAGAACCGGGAGGCGGGACGCGGCTCAAGCCGCGTCCAGGAACCGCGGAGCGGCCCCCGCGTGGGGGCCGAGGTTCCTTCTCTCGGCCGCTCGGCCGAGCCGAGCCGATCAGACACACCGAGCCGGGTCGCGCCAAACTGGGTCGGACCTGGACCCGGGTTAGGTCGACCCGATTCGGGCCAACCCAGGGGGTGGGCCGGGACGGCCCGGGCTCATACCCCCCGTTTTCGGACCGCTTTCGGTCATTTTCCAAAATCATGGGCTACTGACCTCCGATTGATGTGCCATCAGCAGAAATGCGATCCTTGGATCGAGATGGTTGTTTTGGTATATTACACTCAAGGTTTCGGAGAACTTTGGGTTCAGCCGGGTTGGTTCGTACACGAAACCAACCGGGCCCTCGGAGCGGAAACAAGTATATCTTGGGCACCAGACGTCTGATTGACGTGCCATAGACTTTGTTGGAATCCTCTCGATGAGACGGAACTTTTGGCATACTCCGCCCGAGGTTTGGACGCAGTTAGATTATGGCCAGGTTGGATAGTACCCAAAATCCAACAGGGCTCCTGGAGAGGAAAAGCTGATATCTTTCAAAATAGACATCCGTTTGACGAACTGTCAGAGGCATTGTTGATCCCTTGAATAATCGGTCCCTATGAGTATACCCTATGAGAGTTCTGAGTACAGTTGAGATACTGCCGGGTTGGTTAGCACACAAAACCAACCGGGCCCCTGGGACGAAAAGGTTAATAACTCACAGACCGGGCGCCCGATTGACGCGTTGTCTGTTGCGTTGAGACCCCTATGACAAGGCGGTCCTTTGAGATACTTCTTCGTGGGACTTCGCGATACATGTAGCATCTACCAGTAGCTCGTGGGGTAGACCCATGGCAGGGAGCGCTTGGTTGTAGCAGCAGACCCGCGGTACTCCACAGAAGGAGTACCCCTGGAGACTATGAGGGGGAGCACTTGGTTATAGTGGCAGACCCATGGCAGGGAGCGCTTGGTTATAGTAGCAGACCCGTGGTACTCAACATAAGGAGTACCACTGGAGTCTATGAGGGGGAGCGCCTGGTTGTAGTGGCAGACCCATGGCGGGGAGCGCTTGGTTGTAGCAGTAGAACCGCGGTACTCAACAGAAGGAGTACCACTGGAGACTATGAGGGGGGGCGCTTGGTTGTAGCAGCAGACCCATGGCGGGGAGTTCTCGGTTGTAGCGGAAGACCTGCGGTACTCAACAGAAGGAGTACCACTGGAGACTATGAAGGGGAGCGCTTGGTTGTAGCGGCAGACCCACGGCGGAAAGCGCTTGGTTGTAGGGGCAGACACACGGTACTCAATGGAAGGAGTACCACTGGAGCCAATCAGGGGGAGCACTTGGTTGTAGCGAGAGACCCATTGTGGGAATCACATGGTTGTAGCAGCAAACCCACAGTACTCAACAGGAGGAGTACCTCAGCAGTCTTAGGTTAGTGAGCAGTACCTCAGAGTCGTGACAAAACCACTGTACACTCCAGAGACGGGGCTCTACAACAGTTATAGTTTCGATAATGAAAATCCTAGTTTGAGCTGAGTCTATGACCTTTGTGTTTACCTCATGATTGAGATGGGTTACTTGATAACTTAGGTATATTTATGGTCATATACCTGGGTTGTGGTTATCCGTTGATTTCATAATCCTTGTGTTTCCTCATGATTGATATGGTTTACTTGATAACTTGGGTATATGTATGGGCATATACCTAAGTAGAGGTTATCTGTTGATATCTTCTTTGTGGTTATACTTGTTGTTTTTAGTGAGACCTTGAGGGTCTCGGGGTCCCTACTAAGTATCATTATACTCACCCCTGTACGGGCTATGCCGACACCTCGTTGTGTTGGTTGCAGACGACGGGAAGTACTGAAGGAGGCCGAGTGTTCGAGGACTAGACGGTACCCGGAGGTGGACTACACGACGAGTCAATATCCAGAGGTGGACTTCATGATGAGACGACACTCAAAGGAGGTTGACGGGTGAGAGCGTTGTGGAGGCTATCTGCACCTACCCTTCAGGTAGGAACTGTGGTGGACGAACAAGGAGTTGTGCCATATGTACCTACCCTTCAGGTAGGATCCGCGGAGGACATCCCAGGAGCCGCTTCTGTCCTTCCAGCTGTTGTCTTTTTCTGTTGTACTTTCGTTCAGTTGTAGCTGTACTTTCAGTTGGGTTTGTATTCTGGCCCATTTACTTTTCAGCTATTTCGTTGTACTAAGTGTTTTACTTCCGCTTGTACTCTGTGGTTTTTTGTTTACTTTTATAAATGCAATGCCTTCCCAGTTATCGGGATTTACACCTTAGTGCTAGTCTCCAGCCCCTGGCCTATGGAAGGCGGGTTAGGGGTAGTCACGGCACGGGCCCCAAGGACGGGTCTTGACAAATTGGTATCAAAGGAGTTCGGTTCTACCGCAGAACTTGGGACTCTGATCTTTTTTTTTCTATGTGAAGCAATAATCTTTAGCGTATTGGGTGTGGTTATCAGTCCAGGGAGTCTAGTGTTGGTGTGGCAGCCGACGTATCTGTACACCTGGTCCCTGACTTCTGATTTCCGACATAATGTATGAAAACATTGATTACATCTGTGTTTCAAGTTTTCTTTGTGATTACTTGTATTAGCTCACCAGGTATACTATTATGACAGTGGATCACTTGTTTTCCTCCAGGATGGCCACACGACGGCATCCATCTAGGGTTCCGAGAGTGGTGTGTGACGACATCCCACCGAGCGATGAGGCCTCAGTGTAGGGCCCTTTGACAGCAGAGGCACTGGCAGTACCTCTACCCGCCGAGCCACCGATGCTTCCAGCCCCAACCGCTGACGATGCACGTCACCTTGGAGCTCTGCATGAGTTCCTGCGCCAGCGACTGCCCAGGTTCCACGGGGAGACGGACCCCCAGGTAGCCGAGGACTGGCTGGAGGCAGTCGTACGAGTTTTCCAGTTAGTGAGGACACCAGAAGACCTCATGGTGATCCTCGCAGCGAGCCTCCTGCATGCTGCAGCAGGCAGATGGTGGAGGTTGATGCTTTAGGTGCACGACGAGGCATCTCTCCTCTGGACGGACTTTGATAGCCTTTTCCGCTCAGAGTTCGTCCTGGCCACCCTCCGTGCGGTGCACATCCAGGAGCTTTTACAGCTGCGGCAGGGAAACATGTCAGTAGCCCAGTACGCGGCGAGGTTTACCGATCTCTCACGTTATTCCACAGACATGGTACGGGACCCTTTCTTCAGGGCCTGAACCTTCGAGCATGGGCTCAGGAGAGAGATCAGAGCTTCTGTTGTTTCTCACAGCATTCCGACACAGGATAGGGTGTTGGAGAGAGCCCTCCTAGTAGAGAGTTTCCTTGCTGAGCAGACTTCAGTAGCAGGACCCACCACTAGCCGACGTGCGGCAGAGTCTTCTGCTGCGGGCTGTAGACAGATGACACAGGGGTCCAAGAGGAATAGACCTACAGGTGGTCGACAACATGACTTAGGATTGTTTGTGCGAGGCACTCGGGGTGGACAACGACTTACCATGAGCGGGCAGTGTTACTCCGACGGAGGGATTGGTCACATGGCTCGTGACTGTCCGACCCGCCATACGGATGACCAGCAGGTGAATGAAGGACCCCCCAGGCAGAGGCAGAGGTTCAATCAGGGCGGGCCGCAAGGAGCTGGCAGCCATGGTAGGGGAGCTGGCCATGCAGTTGGAGGTGGATGACGATTCAGGGTGTTGCCACCACCACCACCAAGAGGTCCACCCCGACTGCAGGGGACATGAGGACATGGGAGAGCTCAGATTCAGGCAGTTGAGGCCTACGATCATGGAGCTCCGAGAGAAGATGGACAGGAGTGGGACTAGCTCCAGACCAGGAGACTTTTGTTCATGTTGCTTCTAGTTTTGTTGATGTATCTTTGTAGATGCTTTGTGCCTTTGTACTTGAGCTGCAGTAATAAAAGACACCTTTTCTTTTGGCATTTACTTTCCTGTCCTCTCTTGTGTTGTTACTAAGAGGTTCCAGTTTAGACTGTTGACTTGACCCTCACTTGAGAGATACCTTCTGGAGGACACCCAGTTACCACACACTGATGCCGACAGTGTGACTCAACCCTTGGAGGCGAGAGTAACAGTTGGATCTCTTGGTAGTAGTGTCAAGGCCTTACGACGTCATCCTTAGTATAGGTTAGTATCATCCATGTTGGGATTGACTGTATTAGGCGAAGAAAGTGGTTCATCCATGGGATGAGACCGGATTTCTCTTATCGGCAAAGAAGAAATCTTAGCAGCTTTTGTGGGACCGAAGATGGTCCAGGCCACGACAGAGAAGGTCCAGGTCATCAAGGAAGTGGAGGCCACTTGAGTTCGAGGATGGCAACCACGTCTCCTTATGGGTCTCACCTCGACGTGAGTTACAGAGATTTGGATGAGGCGGCAAGCTGTCTACACGCTTCATCGCACCCTTCCAGGTCCTCAGCAGGGTTGGCGAGGTGGTTTATCGTTTGGATCGACCACCTTAGCTGCACCGGGTGCATGACGTCTTCCACGTATCTCAGCTAAGGAGATACGTGCACGATCCTTCACACATCATTGACCATGAGGAGCTGGACGATGGTGAAGGGGTGACTTTCACGGAGGTTCTAGTGGGGATTGAGGATCGACAGGGGTGGTCCTACGAGGGTGGTCGATTCTTCGGGTGCGCTTTTACTGGAAGTACGGGAGTCTCCAGGTAATCACATGGGAGCAGAAGGCTCAGATGCATGCTCAATACCGCTTTGGTGACCCTAGTTTGTGTTGAAGCTTTATGGGGACATAAAGCCCTGAGGTGGGAATAATGTAAAGACCCGAAAATTTCGAGGAAATTTTTTTTTCATAATTTTTTTTCGAATTTTACAAGAACACAGTTTCTGATAGCACTTGATTCCGAGGCCCGGTGTGCCCGGAATCATTTTTGGAATTTTGGCTCGGGTACTTTCAGTGAACGAACGAGCGGGGTTTTCTAAATTTTGAACCGGTGCTCGGAATCGAATTCCGAGCGCACCGATGGAATCGCAGTGCCAGTATTTGCTTAGAAACGCCTTTTCCGGAGTTGCGTTTGCTCTGGTGTGGTTTTTAATTTTTGGGCTTTAAGTGAAGAAATAAAATAATGTGGTACGAAAAACTTTATTTTATTTCACTTAAAGCCGCTTAAAGCCACTTTAAGCTGCTTAAGCTGAGTTGAAGCGGATAGGGTGGAACCCAAAAATATCCAACCCTCTTGGTAGGATATTTGTGATGTGGGGCCCGCACGAGCCCCACCGTTTCTTTTCCCCTAAGTAACGCACCCGTGAAAACCCTTTTTAAATAAATTCAACCGACGTGTTTTCTAAATTCTTAACGCCCCTAATTAATTGGGCGGTTAGTTCGGAAAATTAATTCTATGAATTAATTTGTTCGTTTCATACTTTAATTTTTTCATCTGTTGGTATATTAATAAAATAAGTCCAACACTTGTCTTCTTGTGGAATGTTCATTGAGAGGATTTGACAAAACTGAAGATCTTCATCCTCCTTTGCGAAGGACGTGAAGAACGCAAAGAACGCCGGCCTCCGATGAAGGACGACGAAGAACGCCAAACCCCCGGAGATCGACAACGTGACGCCGACGACTCTCCTCCCGCGACGTTCTTCTACGACGTTCCTTTATCCACAACAAATCTTTGAAAATCCGTTTGAGATCATCGACGTGACGCCGTATACCGTGACGACACGACGTCCTTCCGCGACGTGACGATACTCTTCTTCCGCGATGATTAATTCCGCGAAGAACGCACGTTCGACGACTTTGTCAATGTAGGGGTTTTGATTCTTAAAAATCATTGTGATTTGTATTTTCCCGGTTGTTTAATGATTGATTGGGAGACTTTTAAAACCGCTAACACGGTGGGTGCGGACTAACAAACAAGTCCGAACTCACCGCCCTTTTTTTCGTTCTTGGTGTGTGGAATGGAGGACGATAGAAAACGGGGTTGCAATGGCGATTTGAGAGCCTAACAGTGAAGATCGGGTCCCGGGAGGACCACTGGCGAAGACTGCACGCAAAAAGGACCACCGGAGTGCGTCCGGGGGCCCGCGGAAGCTCCCGCCGACGCGCCGCGCCGGTGCGGCCGCTTGGAACTGGGAGGCGGGACGCGACTCTAGCCGTGTCAGGGAACCGCGGAGCGGCCCCCGCGCGGGGGCCATAGTTCTTTCACTCGGCTGCTCAGCCGAGCCGAGCTGAGCCAACCCGCCGGGCCAGGTCACGCCCCATTGGGTCGGACCCGGACCTGGGTCGGGTCGACCTGGTTCGGGTCGACCCAGGGGGGTGGGCCGGGTCAATCCGGGCCCAGACCCCCCGTTTTCGGTCTTTTTCCCATATCTTGGGCTACGGACCTCCGATTGACGCGCCGTTAGTGGAAATACGATCCTTGGATCGAGACGGCCGTTTTGGTATATTACACTCAAGGTTTAGGAGAACTTTGGGTTCGGCCGGGTTGGTTCGTACATGAAACCAACCGGGCCCTCGGAGCGGAAACTTGTATATCTTGAGCACCGGACGTCCGATTGACGTGCCATCGACTTTGTTGGAATCCTCTCGAAGAGATGGAACTTTTGGAATACTCTGCCAGAGGTTTGGACGTAGTAAGAGTATGGCCAGGTGGGATTGTACCCGAAATCCAACCAGGCTCCTGGAGCGGAAAAGATTATATCTTTCAAAATAGACATCTGTTTGACGAACCATTAGCGGAGTTGTTGATCCCATAGAGAATAGTTCCCTATGAGTATACCCTATGAGATTTCGGGGTACAGTTGAGATACGGCCAGGTTGTTTCGCACACAAAACCAACCGGTCCCCTAGGACGAAAAGGATATTAACTCACAGACCGGGCGTACGATTGACGCACCGTCTGTTGCGTTGAGACCCCTATGATGAGGTAGTACATTGAGATAATTCTTCGTGGGACTTCGTGATACTTGGATCATAGTCCAGTAGCTCGTGGGGTAGACCCATGGTGGGGAGTACTTGGTTGTAGCAGCGGACCCGCAGTACTCAACAGAAGGAGTACCACTGGAGACTATGAGGGGGGCGCTTGGTTGTAGCGGCAGACCCATGGAGGGGAGCGCTTGGATGTAGTAGCAGACCCGCGGTACTCAACAGAAGGAGTACCACTAGAGACTATGAGGGGGAGAGCTTGGTTGTAGCGGGCGACCCAGGGTGTGGAGCGCTTGGTTGTAGCGGCAGACCCGCGGTACTCAACATAAAGAGTACCACTGGAGACTATGAGGGGGGGCGCTTGGTTGTAGCGGCAGACCCATGGAGGGGATCACTTGGTTATAGCGGCAGACCCATGGTACT
The DNA here is from genome assembly GCA_963277665.1 of Viscum album. Lineage (NCBI taxonomy): Eukaryota > Viridiplantae > Streptophyta > Magnoliopsida > Santalales > Viscaceae > Viscum > Viscum album. The sequence goes on along the minus strand of OY728128.1, from coordinate 676,475,102 downwards.
CAATAGAGGAAGTACCACTGGAAACTATGAGGGGGAGTGCTTGGTTGTAGCGGCAAACCCATGGCGGAAAGCGCTTGGTTGTAGCGGCAGACCCACGGTACTCAATGGAAGGAGTACCACTGGAGCCAATCCGGGGGAGCGCTTGGTTGTATCGACATACCCATTATGGGAAGGGCTTGTTTGTAGTAGCAAGCCCATAGTACTCGATAGGAGGAGTACCTCAGCAGTCTTAGGTTAGTGAGTAGTACCTCCGAGTCGTGACAGAACCACTGTACACTCCAGAGACGGGGCTTTACAGTAGTTACGATTTCGATAATGAAAATACTGGTTGGAGCTGAGTCTATGAACTTTGTGTTTACCTCATGATTGAGATGAGTTACTTGATAACTTAGGTATATGTATGGGCATATACCTGGGTAGTGTTTATCCGTTGATTTCACAATCCTTGTATTTCCTCATGATTGAGATGGGTTACTTGATAACTTAGGTATATGTATGAGCATAAACCTAAGTAGAGGTTATCTGTTGAGATCATCTTTTTGATTATCCTTGTTGTTTTTAGTGAGACCTTGAGGGTCTTGGGGTCCCTACTGAGTATTGTTATACTCACCCCTGCACGGGCTATGCCCGCACCTCGTTGTGTTTTTTTTCAGATGACGGGAAGTACTGACGGAGGCCGAGTGTTTGAGGATTGGACGATACCCAGAGGTGGACTACACGATGAGTCAGTACCCATAGGTGGACTACACGATGAGTCAGTATCCGGAGGTGTACTTCACGACGAGACGACACTCGAAGGAGGTTGACGGGCGAGAGAGTTGTGGAGGATATCTGTACCTACCCTTCAGGTAGGATCTGTGGTGGACAAACTAGGAGCTGCGCCATCTGTACCTACCCTTCAGGTAGGATCTGAGGAGGACGTCCCAGGAGACGCTTCCGTCCTTCCAGCTGTTGTCTTTTTCTATTGAACTTTCGTTTAGTTGTAGCAGTACTTTCAGTTGGGTTTATATTCTGGCCCATTTACTTTTCATCTCTTTCTTTGTACTTACTTTTTTACTTCTTCATGTACTCTGTGGTGTTTTGTTTACTTTTATAAAGGAAATGCCTTCCCAGTTATCGGGATTTACGCCTTGGTGCTAGTCGCCAGCCCCTGGCCTATGGAAGGCTGGATTGGGGTAGTCACGGCACGTGCCCCGAGGACGGGTTGTGACACTTTTAGTCATAATTCCATATTTTCAATTTATCAAAAATAGGAATATTAACATGTTCTTACCATTTTGTTAAGAGTACTATTATTTAACCATTCATTTACATTATTTCCATTAATCAATTTGAGTCATCCATTTTAGAGACCATTTTATTCAAATTTATCATGAATGTAAAAGGAATATGAACTTCCATGTCCCATACAACAATCATGGGAATGCCTATAATGACGCATGCCACCTATATTTCTAGGTGCCTATAATGATTCATGAAGGCTACAACACAAAACATTTAGTCCATGTGAAAAATATAATAAAATTGTCATATCATACAATAAGTTCATTAAAAAATGGTGAAATATCATTCAACTATAGCAATACACACTAAGAACAACAATTACCACCCTAGATACTAAGGTTCTCCCTCGTACATAGGTTAGATAATTGAAATACTGAGCTCATTTGCAACACCAGAAACATATTGTTCTCTGGTCTACCATCCCAAATAATATGAATAGAGAAAAAAACATCCTCTAATACCAATTTATAATGTTTATGACCTAAGAGTCACTAAACTGATTCCCTAGGATGACTCTCCACATGACATCAAGTGAACCTCCATGCATGCCAGAGGTTTCTGACTAGTATTCAGGGTGTAATATGTCATGTCGAGAGACCATGCCCTCTTTTCCAGTGTATATCACAACATATAATGAATTAAATAATGAAAAAAAAACAATACTAATTAACATGTGTAATCAAGCATCTCTCAAAACTGGGTACAAAAAAGAAGCCAATAAAAATATGTCGTGCCATGCTTGTGGTGTCAAATGTGAAGGAAACCCCAAAACAACAACAACAATATGAATTCTAAAAGTATACATGACTCTGATTCATAAACCTCTTCCTTGCGTAACCCAATCCCAACTCAACTCACAAGAATATGTCATTTTCCCTTGTCCCGACCTACAAACATGAAATATTATTAGGTACCAAGCGGCATTGAGTAGGGGTGAGTACAGCTCCGTAAGACACTACTAACAATGTCAATAAAATATCCAGTCTAGGTAGATAGTTCATGAATTTATTTAATAAATGACAAGGTAAACTAGAAGACAACTTAGGTGACATTAGTTAATAATATTTACTTTAACCCTTTCTTTCATTATTTCTAATATCATCACATATACCATATTCATTTCATAATCCACTTTCAACATGTTTTACCTAGGTTTTTCATTTAAATAATCTATACAAGGATTTATGGAAATAAATCACCATGAATAAGGGAATTATTCCAATCCCTATCTCACTAGAAGTACATACATCCCCACAAATACTTTACACTCACAATGAAGCCCCAGTCTAGGTGGTATCATCGAATGAAATAGTTAGGGGAATAAATCCTCCATCCCCTTTGCTAACTTGTTTATTTTGGGGTAGATTTTAGATCCTTATTCTAACTCGACCCATGGGAGAAGATCCTCATGTCAATACCACAAACTACCAAGCCATATCAAGATGATTATTTATCCATCCACTACACACAAACCATCATAAAAACTATATAAAAATAATATGCATAACCATTAAAATTCATAATAATCAACATAGGAATTAATGATCTTCCATAACCCATTAAAAAAGTTTTCATTTACATTATATATCCCATTGAACACAATTCCCTTTTCTTATTTATCTCCCACTAAAAATATTAAATAGTTCTTATAAATTATCTCATTTTTCATACTCATCAGTTCTCATATGTTTTACCATATAACACATTCATAATTCCACATGCAATGACCCACTTATACATTTCATGTGAAATTTATATGCCCTTTGGGGTGTTCAAATTAATCCAATTAACCCATATAGAATATATGACAATTTATATTAATTATCCAATTTAACACATCCATTAAATAAAACTCCTTGACCCATTAACCCATTCTCATTTACATGTCATATCCCAAGTATCCCATTTATCAATCATTAGCTTTTGAACATTAACCATTTTCCATTTTACATTTCATAAATCTTATAACCGATTAAAATTTATCCAAATGACCCCTTTTTCATTATCTAATTCTAGAAAAATCATTCAATATTACCATTTTAAAAACAATTAACATATCAACATGTTTATCATGGATCTATTTTCTCACATATCAATTCCATGTTTAAAATTACAAATGACATGGTTTGAGAATGTCGATGCACCCCATGGGTGGACCTAAATCGGTATAATCATACAACTTGAATCCAAAGGGGGTCATGAGGGGTTCAATTAATTATTTAAACCCTTGTTTTACAAAATATCACTAACTTGACCAAAAAATACAGCGAAGAAACTAGAACACAATCTTATATGCGCAAATCCACTTAAAACTGTGGTATATAACATATAGACCAACTACCTTGAATATGATGATGAACACAATATCAATCACTAAATTAGATCAACATTTAAACAACATTTAAATACCCAACATTGATTCCACTTTAATAAAGAGGTTTTTAGGAATTTTGAAGAACATTGTATCAACTAAAACCCCTATTCTGGAAAAATGAATCAAAATGAGTGTTAATGTTACCCGGATCTTCGATCCACAACCAAAGGTGCTCCAAGCATCCAAGAATCGAAGGAGAACCACCCTTAAAAATATTGGGTTGATTTAGTTCATACCTAGGGTTTAGATGGAAAAAATGAGGGAAAAACCATCCGGGAATATAAAAATACTGATATGAAAAAACTATAAATTTTCATTGTTTTAATGGGGTGCATGGTTTACCGGCACGATTTTCCAAACCACACATAAACCACGATAAATACTTATTATAATGTAATTTGGGTCAAATAGTTAATTAAAACCTGATCATGGTTTGAAAAACCTAGTACTATCTATGGATAATGCCACTATCTAGGGTTGCATAATTTTTCTGGGGATGTTACACTGTTTACTTAAACACATGCCAATATTGTTCCGTGTACAAGTTGGCTATTTTTTCCTTCATTTATTGACCAGAACCCATATAATACACTCTAGGTCCTTTATACACCCAGTTAACATTTAATTATCAAATTCTATTTTATTAAACCAAAATTTATACATGTTCTTACCTCCATGAAAACTGGGTTATTGCAAATCATATCGGGAAGAAAGAAAATATATACATTCTTAAAATCAGGATATTATAATGGATTAGGTGTAAGAGGAAACCTAGATGATTGAGGATGTATATGTATCATATTAGTTACTATCTTATGGAAATAGAAATTTTGATTATCCAATTGTCTATTTTGAAGAGATTCCAAATGATGTAAGAATGTTTATATATGAGGGAGACATGGATAGGCTTGTTGATTCTTGGGAAAAAAATATATTGAGAATATATATGGACTATTACCAACTATTAAAAATGGTTATCAGTAGATTTTATACTAAAAATTGACATGAGATGGCTCATAATAGTTTTTATAGGAGGATAGCAATGAATAAAGATATTTTTATACACATACTAATTACTCCCCTTAATATTTTTAGAACCATTCCATTCTATTACATCCATATGATTTTATGATTTTATTAAATGGTAAGTATTATTTCAGATTTATAAATTATATTATTTTCAAATTACATAATAAAATCATGAATAATATTTTAGAGGCTTTGAATTAAGTGTTCCAAATATATTTTAGTGTGTAAATATTATGGAAGGAGTCTAATTTTATGTATCTAAATACAAATAAAAATTATAATCTTATATTGGATGATAAATTGTTTATTATAATCACCTGTTATAACATGATGGATATAACATTGATGGGGAGAATATATGAGTTGTAGGGTTATTGTTTTCTTACATCTCTTTTAACTTCTAGTATACATTTTTTTATTATGCATTATTTTTTTATGTTTGATCTTCCCTAGTTTTGTGATTGTGTTTTTTTATTTCTAGTCCTATATTTATTGTACATGAGATTGAATGGCATTAAAATATAATATTATTTTATATTGTATAGCCACTTTGGTTTCTTAACATTCTATATGATGAATTGTATGATATTTTTTTATTAGTGGTTGTGGTTCGCATTTGTGGGCCAAGAACCTATCCTTGACCATTTCATATCATACATTGGTAATTTTAATTTCTCACTCTTATGGAACAAATATTTATATTTTTCCAAATTTATATCATAAGATATCAATTATGTATTTTCAAAATGAATTTATAAAAAATATTGTTGAATGCATCCTATAATTATATTTCAAAATAAAAATTTATTTTAGTTGTTGTTTTATTAATTATATCATAGAACATAATAATATAAAAATAACTATTTTTGAGACATTATAAAATTAAATTTTCAAATAAAACATGGAATTTGTTAGCTTTTAAATGACTGATAGAAACTACCATAACACCTGGTATCATAAGTCATTATATTATCATAATGTATATGATGAATGTTGATATTGATATATTAAAAATATTCATATGATTTGCATTTATTTTATATAAATATTAATTTATTATATGTTAAAAATGGTCTACATTAATCTATGTGAGTTATAAGAAAAAATGACTATCTTTTCGGCCAATTGAAAATATATTTTTTTTCATAAATTGAAGATTATTTTGATAACTAAGAAGTAGATAATTATTAAATCCAACAATATTTTGAAAATAATATCCTACATGAGGAAAAATATTTATAGACTAATAATAAAAGTTTTATTAAACTACATAATAAGTATATGTACAAATCACTATTTAGAATTTTGTAACAAATTAAGACACTATAATTTATAATTAAACCCAGTACTTTGGTAACAAATTATATTGATATTTTTAATAATATATGTGTTTATTTATACAATATCAATTTAAATATAGAATAATATGATTTTTAATTATTCCATTGATAATGGTTTCAAATATATACCATAGTCTTGAGGATTAAATAATATATTAAAACAAATCTTCAACCCTTATGTATGTCTATAAAACCATGTTTTTAGTGATATATAGTCTACTAAATGATTGAATCTCTTGGGATATAGACATAATTTTATTATATATACACAATAGAGGGATACAAGGAAATTTATTGTAAAAAATAGGATGAAATAATAAAAAAATTGTTGTTATTTTAGAGCTAGTTTTTTAATACCATGTCATGCGAGGTTGGATATCCTCTATATAAAATTATTCAAGGAAGTTAAAAATTAATATTATATTGTTATTTATGGTTATGATAGATTATATATACTTATAAAATTTTATTGTATATATAAATTTTGTTTTTAAAATTAGGTGTTTGTTCCATTAGAGTCCTAAGAGGGGTAGTTTTAATAGGAGTTACCAGAAGTTAGATAGGTAACATATTTATGTTTCCTAAAGAGTTCTTGGTTTATAGGTATATGTTTAGTGATGATCGTAAAACATAACAACACTGATGGAATACAATTTATGTAATGATCCATGCCTTCTCGATCTGTTACTTTGCATGTTTTGTCTGTTTTTTGTGATTTAGAGGAGGCCTCCGGTGGATAAATGGATGTTGTAGCTACATTGATGTTGGATCATCGAATTAACATCTTCTAATGATTCCATGATGTTTTAATTTATTTCAAACTTATATAGATATTTATCTCACATCTTGAATGTGTCTATGGGTTTTTTAGTGAAATGAGTACATGTCTTGTAAGTTTAATTCATGATGTGTAATAAATTAATATTTGGGGCGGAATGTTTTCACGAAAAATATGAAATTTTGGGAGACCTGTGAATTACATGCTAGGTAATGTATTACATGACATGAAACTGGTGAGTTTCCATCATTTAAGTTCATTTATTGGATAACTTTTCTTATTCATTTGAACCCCCTCCCCCACTCTAATTTTTCAATAAGTCCTAGGTGATTTTGTGGGATCTTCTTGCCCGATTATTCCGAATTTAATTAATTTAATCTGGTATATTCCCATTAGAAATTTTTTGTAATCTCTTCCCACTAGTTGTTTAGTTTAATCTTTTTCATCTCTTGAGGATTCCATGTATCAATATTATTTTGGTTTTGGTTTGAGTTTGGGGGAATTTTGACGATCCTTGGATGTGGTGTAGGTTGTTCAGTGATCAAGTGGTGTGTTTGTGGTTGTTAGGTATTTCCTCTTCCCCCTATGTTTTGTAGTGAGATGGTAATTCTTTTTAAGGTAGGTAATCCCTCATTTCTCTTTATTATGTATCATATGGGAGGGGTTTACTTTTTTATCTATGGGGTTGATTATGAGAGATTAATTAAATATAATAAATTGAATAATTCAAATTGACAGGGAAAATGGGATGATTTACATGATTTTACTTCGTTGAAATTATTATGATATGATAGATTTTATGGTATTATTCCTTTCTAAAAATTATGGTTGTTGGGTGATTTTTTTATGATGGGTGATATGTGTTTCGACTACTGTATTTGTTATGATTATTTTATATCAACCTAAAATGGAAATTGGATAACCACATATATTTTTCTAATTAAATTATTTCCCCCAAAATATGGATTGTGTGATAATTCCCCATAAATAAATTTAAACATGTAAAAAATGTCTGTTAAATATTTAAAATGGTCTTTATGTGGTTTGATGTGCAGTCATGCTTATGGGGCAGTGACATGTATTTGTGATGTGATTTGGGGATAATGGGTGATATGTTGTCATTATTTTGGGGTAGTGGGGTTGTGGATGTTTGGTCATGCATTTAAGAAGATGAGGTGGTAATTTTTTGTCTGTGATTTTGGTGGTGTGAGGTGGTGGTGGTTTGGTCATGCTTTTTGGGGTGGTGAGGTGGTAGTTTTTTACATTATTTTGGGTTGGAGAGTGGTGGGTTTTTAGGACATGATTTTACAGTGGTGAGGTGGTTTTTTTCATTATCATGGGTAAGAAATAAAATATTATGATGAGGGTGATGTGAAACTTTTTATGTATGGTTGGGGTTTTTCTAGATTCCCTAGTAGTGATGGAATAAATAATTATTTAATGATGATTGAAATGGTAGGAGATTTGTTTGGTTAATGGAATGGTAATGATTAATGATAAAAAAATTCTAGGTTATGTTCCTAAATATGTATAATGTCTAATAATGATATATATATATATATATATTTGATAATTTAATTGGTTAGAAATGTGAAATGTGGATTGTGGTGTGTGTGGTGTTATGAATTTAGTTATGGTTGTGAACGTGGGAATATTTTGTTGTGTTTATTGTTTGGATGTGAACCCATAGGTTGGAAATTTGTGTGGATATATGTATATTATTGTATATTCCTTGAGATTTCTATATGCACCACACCCATGTTGTGCACTATGTGATAACACCATCATAGTCACATGGGGGTGTTTACCCAATATCCCAATGACGAGGATTGATGGTTGGATACCTATATTTTTCCTTCCTCTCTAATAGGTGAGTATAAACTAACCTTTCATAATGGTCAGAGGTTTATTAGTGCACAAGGTAATTTCCTAGGTTTTTTTGGGTGTGATGTGATGACCTTATTGTGGGGAGGTGGCCTAAGTGTTTGTGGGAGAGATGTGATGGTTTTGTTATGGGTGATGGACCTTGTGTTTGGGGTAGATATGTGATGACCATGTTGTAGATCTAGTTTTAGTGGGGGAGTTCAAGGTAGGAAGAGGGAACTAGGGTGATGTACTTCATGTTCATGATAACCCACTACTATGCATATGGTTATGTTGTGATGGGTCTTGGGTATTTAGGTGATAATAGATGTGATTGTGTTGTGGGGTAGAGGAATATGTGTTTGTGATGATGATGATGTGATGTGAACATGCTTATAGGGTCGTGGTATATGTTATTTGGAAGATATGGAATCACCAATGTGTATGATTTTGGGGTGTGGGAGTGAAAGATTAGTGGGAAAGTGGTGTAGGGTACCCTTTATCGATATGATTCTTTTTATGTTATTATGTCTGGCTCGTGTTATTTTTTAATAATGCCTTTGTGTGGTTGGGATGGATAGTTGACATGTTTAGGTGTTTTTTGTTATGATTTTTTCTTAAATGTGAATTAGTATTCTTCTATCACATGTGCACTAGAGACATTGTCTTTCCAAATGAGTATACATGTATGCTCTCCAAATATATATAAATTCATTTTCTGGTTTTTAGGTGGATTAGGTGGGCTGTGATAGAAAATTCTAGCTCAGACCATGGATAGCTACTATATTAATGCATTATCTTTTCATTGGTATTTAATTTGGAAACATTTATTTATAAAATTTTATTTATACATGTATTATCCGATGGTTTCAAATTATTTTATATTGTTCCATGGATTTACTTAGGTATTATTTACATTATCTTTTAATTCTAAAATATTATAGATGGTAATGCCTCCCACTTCATTAGGTTTTTATACCCTTAGTGCTATTCTCCAAATTAGATACTACTGGAGGCTGGACTCGATGTTCATTTTCTCTCTCCCATCACTGTGGTTTCTTTGACTGTAGGGGGATGCTATAGTGTGGTGTTAGTGGTTATGGTTGAGTGTTATCATGGATTATAGAGTTAGTTACAATGATTATTTCATGGTTTGGTACGGAAATAGTGAAATTTGACCTTGGTATGTTATATAGGAGAAGTGGACTGACTCAGAAATGGGATTTTAGGGCCCCCTATAATTCAGTACATTGGTTCAGAGCTTATTGAATGACCAAGTGAGGTGGATATCTTTATAAATTATAGACCTAGGAGAGGTACATGAATCATGTTGACTTGTGTTCCTATTTGAATTATCTTTTTGGGAAAATAAAAATGGATAACTTGATTTAAAATGCACATAAATAAAATTCCATGCTATTGGGATTAGGATGTTATCTTTCTTGTCTTGAATGGATCATGTTCATGATCCATGTGTGGCTCGAGATGTTGAGGATTAGTTGGAGGGTCAAGATAATCACCATAGGGTAGATCTAAGAGAGGAGGATGGGACTTGGAAGAGTGATTTGTTTGATTTTTAGTGATAGTATTTAGGAATGTATGAGGATAGTGTTTCATATGTGGAGATAGTGAGTTGGCTAAAGGGACACAAGATCACTTTTAGTTTTGTCCAATACCCATTGGGATACTCATTCTGTTTGGATGTTTTTCAAATATATGGAGTTGTGCATCAGTGGTGGACAATTTATCTATGTGAGAAGAAAGAGGATGATGACTCGGGGAATGACATTTAAAAATAGTTTTAGGAAAGGATTCTTTCATTGACTATGAATGAATAAAATAGAAAGGAGATTCTTTCTCTTCTATAGGGGTGTATGATAGGCTAGTGTGTTTTTGTTGTGTGGTTCATGGAAAACAATTGAACCAGTGCATAGTGGGTCCAAGAGATCTATTTGGTTGTGTCATATAGGTTCAACACCATCCTCAGTATAAATTTCTAGTGAGTCTTTTTCAATAGAAGCAATAGCAAGATTATTCTCTATCGAGGGGAGGAATATTAGGTAGAGGATGATCTTATGATTTTCATAATGTTCAGGGACCTTGAACCAACCATGGTAATTGAATTGGTCATCAATAGAGGTATAGAAGAGCTGGGTGTGGTTAGTTTCACATAGTGAAAGAAGAAGTCCTGTAGGGGCCAGTGATCATTCATGTTATGCTCAATTTTTCTTCAACCCTTTTTGTTCATTGTTTGATTCAATAGATTCACACTACACTGTTTCACCCAATCTAGACTGTTCTTTTCAACTAGATGTTGAGGTGCTTCACATGCCCCTATTATTGAATACACTATTTAGAGGCCAGACCAACTAGTTTGAAATTTTTTTGGGTGTAGACTGATTATGGGGACTCAACAAACCCATGGGGATATATTCATTATACCAATGTATCCACACAATGTTATCCTAATAATCAAAAATTAGAATTTCTTGAATTCTACTATTGACTTCTGTTGGAAGAGAGTCATCATCTTGTATGTGGATGTCCATTGTTGGGTTTTCATTGGTGATTGGGGTTTCAAGTGGAAAATTTGTGTCTGTAGAACCTTTATTCCTTAATAGAGACGTTTTTAGTGGAATTAGTAGAATTTGGATATTGGAGGTCCCCATAGTTGTGGAGGAGTACATGGATGTTTTTTAGAGTTTTTTATGATTCTACCCCCTTTATGCGATTTTGAGTTCAGGATAGAATCACAACTATTGCTACTCTATTCAAGATGTCTCTTTATTTTATGACGCCTTCTGAGTTGTGGTAGATTATTGTTAATATTGATGATCTAATTAGAAGGGTTTTGACATTACCAATGTGTATACATGGGGTGCTCGATTATTGTCCAAAAAAATGTGGTTGGTAGTTTGAATGTGTGCATATACTACCAGAGGTTGAATAAAGTGGTGGTAAAAAACTATAACCATATTCCACAGATAGATGAATTTTTTACATGATGGAAGGGGTGATTTTGTTTTCTAAGAATGACCAATGGTCTATGTATCACCAGTTGAGGATGAATAATGGATATATCTTAAAGAATGTATTTAGATGCATGTATGGGAAAATTGTGTTTTTATTCATGTTTTTCAGTTTCACAAACATGCCATCTATGTTATTGGGAGTTATGGCCATCGGGATCTGCGAATTCATGAAATTTTTCTCTGTCAAGTTCATTGATGACATATTGATCTACTCAAATTTATATTAGGTGCATGTTAATCATGTCAGAGCTATCTTTTAGGATCTTCAACACCACCATTACTATGGAATGATTTCTAACTGTATTATTTGGACAAAAGAGGCATGTTTACTTGAGAATGCGATGTCTTAGAATGGTGGTTTAGTAGAACCATCAAAGGTTGATGGAGTTTTTCCTTGGGATGCACCAAATAATGTGGCAGATGATTATAATGTTTTGGGAATTTTAGGCTATTATAAGAGAATTTTTCATGATTTATCTAATGTTTCATCCCCATTAACAAAATTTACTAAGAAGGACAGGTATTTTTTGTAGTCTAATCTGTTTCAGGAGGAATTTAGTAACCATAATAAGATGTTGGTTTGTGATCTAATGCTTTATTTTTCTAATATGGGTGTGATATTTGAGGTGTTTGGTGATATTTTATATCATGGATTGATATGTGTGTTGATGAAAGAGAGGATAGTGATCGCTTATTATTCTAGGTAGGTATGTCCCAACCAGTGTAACTATGCCAACCATGATCTGGAGCTAGAAATTATTATATTTTGGATGACTTTTTTTCAGCATTATCTCATTTGGGAGTACTTTATAGTCATTGTAGATAAGAATTTTTTGAGGTATATCTGTTCTCTTCACGATATGAATTTGATAAAGTGGATTTGGATAATGTTTCTTCATGATTTATTATTTTTTGGTCTCCTACACCTCAATAAATGTTATTGTTTAGAGAGATTCTTGGAGTTGGAAGTCATTGTAGGATTTTTTAGGAGTCTAGGGATTCTTGTAGAGCAAAATAGGTGATTTCCTCCATACAATTATATGTAAGGGTGGATGATGGTAGATGTTTTTTTGTATCAAATGATAGTGCCATCTTTCTTGATATGGTTGGTGGGTAAGTCTTAGTTGGGTAACTCAGTGGTAGATCTGATGCATAATCACGATATCCATGGTGATGTTCTGGATAGATGGTCAGAGGATAGTCTGTCCCAGATATTTTTTTGTGGGATGTTTTTTTTGAATTGATACACAAGGAAGTATTTTGAGATTCATAACACACCTTTATTGGTATACATTGTAGTATCCAGGATATACCGTGGATTGAGGATAAATATTTAGTGTCCTAGGATGATACAATAAAGGGTAGAGTTTTTGGTAATGTTAGTTGGTGTCTAGTAGGTAAAAAATGTGAATCATGTTCCTAATAGTTTTTTTGCATCCTTTAGATGTTCTTGAGTATAAATGAGAAAAAATAATGATGGATTTGTTTGTATGTTTTCCCCGAGATTATGGAGGTTGTGCTTCTATTTATGTGATCATTGATCGATTGATGAAATCATCCAACTTCATAAAGATCACAGTGTCATACATAGTGGATGATTAGGTTTAGATGTATCTGGATGAGGTATAGAAAATATCATGGATTTTTGAGGTCTATTGTCTTGGATGGCGATGCATATCACACCTCTTCAGTATGGAGGGTACTGAATCACGATTTTGGAACATAGTTTCTCTTTATCACTATTTTCTACCCTAAAATGGAAGAGAATACAGATTATACTATCCAGACATCAAAGAATATATTTTAGGAATGTGCCTTGGATGTCGGTGGATATTGGGTATGACACATGATTTTGGTCTATTTTTTTTATAATAATATCAATCACTCAACTATTTTTATAAATACATTAGAGGCCTCATACCAGAGACCATTTCATTCTTCATTATGTTGGATGAAGGTTAATGAGGTAGTAGTTATTGGTATCGACGTTGTGTAGATCACAATGGAGAATATTTAGTTAGTTTGACAGAGGATAAAAGATGTACATGACAAGAAGAAGTCGTAAACCAACTATATGAGGATGCCCTTTGATTTTGATGATATGGAGAAATTTTTATTGATGGTTTTCCCTTGATGTGGGAAGCAGAGGTTTGGAATAGTTATTTGGTTGTATCCTTTGTATTTTGGAATATTTTTGTTGTTTGTGGTTGTTTTAGATGTGGAATATAAGTTGGAATTTTTACCCAGGCTATAGAGGATCCATGATTTCTTCCACATATCTCATCTTCATCAATATCTTCACAATGTCTCCCATTTAATTGATTTGAGAGTGTTTGATGTTGAGGACGAAGAAAAATTCATATAGTGGTTAGTATATATCCAATATTTTCAAAAAAAGGAACTATGTGGATATACCATTCCATCGGTTTCTGTGTTTTGTAGTCATTTTTTCAATGAGGAGATAACTTGGGAGTATGAGATGAAGATTCATTCCAAGTACCCAATGTTGTTTTTATTTTTTTCTATAGTATTTTTTTCTTTTTCATGTTATTTTTGTATCCATATAATTTAGAGGATGTTATGATTTTATTGATGTGTGATGTGTGATAATGTTCTAACATATGAATAGGGGAGGACCAAAATCCAAATTAAGGTGCATTAACATCTATCGGATTAAACCAGTGTGGGTGACTTTGTGCCACCAAAATTTGAAAGTATCTTGATATAGAATATGGAATTCCCTAACACACAAGATTATGGTAGTGTAGTTTTTTAGTTGTATTAGTAGTTATTTTGGGCTGTGTGGAGGTTGTATGGTTGTGGTGATCTATTTGTGTCGCATTGAGGTTGTGAAAGTTATTTTGTATAAGATTCGATTGATATGTTTGGTTGGTGGTATCATTTAAGATATTATAAGATCATTTAGAGGTATATCGTGGGGTGGTTGTCCTAACCCATTCCTTTTTTCAAGATTGGTTTTGATTCTCAAGGAAGAGAATCATTTGAGAGGCATTTTATGTATCTGTCCCTACCATCCCATCCCATTAAATTGCTATTATGTTGGTGTTAAAGGTGTTTTAGGAGGAGTCTTAGGAAGGATCTTTTGAGTTTGGATGATTTGGAGTGTTTTATCATGAAATTGATGACATGAAATGTTTACACAATATGTGAAAGTGGTTTATGGCTTATGTCGCCAGATATTTCAAAGCTTATATAGAGTTGAGGGTAGCCTGGGAAATGAGTACACATCATTTATGTTGAATCCATTATGTGAAATAAATTTAAAGCTGGGGGTATGTGTTTCTTGGTGAAATTTTAATTTTTTTGAAGCCTATGAATTAAAAGATGTTTAGTTTTTTTCACGATGTGGAACGAGTAGGTTTCCATCATTCATGTTATTTTCATATCCTATTTTCTCTCATTTAGAAGAACCCTCTTAAACTTTATTTTGCCGTAAGACCTATGTTATTTTTAGGTATATTCTAGACCCAGTCCCCTCGCTTTGATTTTTTGGATATTATGGATTACCATTGGTGATCTATGTTAATTATTTCCTTATTATTTTATATTTTCCTCTTTTTCTTATCCTAGGGATTCAATACAATTATGTAATTTTAGATTAGTGTGTGATTAAGGATACATATTTATGATCATTTGATGTGGTGAAGGTTGGTTTGTGATATCATGGTGTGGTTATAGTTTTTTAGATCTTATATTTTTCCCTATGGAGTACATCATGTTAACAATACATTATTGAGGTATTGAATCACTCATTTATGTTAATTATTAGTAATGTTTGAGTGTTATAAATATGCAAATCCATAGGGATATTTTTGATCGATTAATTAACAAAAAATAATTTGACAGTTAAAATTGAAGGGGGGGAGTTGAATGATTCACATTATTTTACATCCTTTTTATGATTATTATATGATGCATTATGCAGGATTGATGGCCTACTAAAAATTGTTTAAATTAAGAGCATTTGTTTTTGTGGTGATTTCTAATGTGACTGCTGATTTTTATTGATAGTTTGATATCATAGAATAAAATAATTTGACTAACCACTTTTATTTGTATAATGAAATGGTTTCAAAATTATTATGGAATTTGTGATAATCACCCTAAAATAAAGTGAAATGTGATAAAATATCCTTTGTTAAATTTGTAAAATTGTTGTCATGTGTTGTGATGTGCGGTCATTAATTTGGGGTGGTTATTTTTTTTAAGGATGTGACGTGGGGATGATTGGTGATATGTGGATATAATTTTTGGGAATCAAGGTGGTGGATGTCTTGGTGTGAATTTTGGATGTTGAGGCGGTGAGGTGGTGGTAGTTCTATTGATATTTTGGGTTGAAGATGATGTGGTTTCTTCAAGGATTTTTTGGTTGGGAGGAAGAGTTTTTTGTGATTTTGGCATTGTGAGTTGGTGGTTTTTTTTTCATCCCTTTGGGTAAGTGAGGTGGGGGTTTGTCTTTTGTTATTATGGGGTAATGAGGTGATGGAATTACGAGGACGATGAGTTAATTTTGATGTATGTTTGTATAGTTCTAGATTCTTAGGTAATGATGGATAAAAGAATTATTTAATGATTATTGATTTGGATGGGGTTTGGTATGGTTAATGGAATGGAATTATTAATGAATAAATTAATTATGGTTTGCGGGGATAAATAGGAATATTGTTAAATAATAAAAATTAACGGGTTGTATATTTGAATTTGTAATGAATTTTTAATGTAGATTGAGATTTGTGTGGTGTAATTCATTTAGAGGTGGTAGAAAAAGTGGGGATGTTTTATGTTGGTAAGTGTTTGGTAATGATCCAATAGTTTGGACATGTGTGTGGATATATATATATATATATATATAATTTTATTATTCATTGGATTTATATACGCACCCCACCAATGATGAGCACTATGTGATGACACCTTCATAGTCATGTGGGGGTGTTTTTTCCACTATATTATTGATGAGGATGGTTGGTTGGATACCCAATCTATCATGCTCTGTCTTATAGGAAATTAGATATAGAAATGATATGATGGATGATGTTTTGTATGCCCACAAGCTGATGAACCATGTGTTGTAGGGTGATATGCCCTATGCTTTTTGGGTATCATGTGATGATTGTGTTTTAGGGAGGTGGCCCAAGTGTTTTAGAGTGTAATATGGTATGACCATGATTAGGGGAGTCTTGTGGTAGGTGTCATGCATTATAGGAGGAGGGACTGGTGTAGATGTAATTCATGGTCATGATACCATACTAATCTGTTATTGTAGTCATGTGATGGCTGATGTGTCTGCGGGTGAAATGAGATGTGACCAAGATATGGGGTGGTAGCCTAGGAGTCTATAGTCATGAGGTGATTTGACCATGCTTGTGGGGAGGTTTTATTTGTTATTTATAAGAGATTTGAGTGACAAGATGTATGATGTTGGGGTGTAAGAGCATTAAATTAGTTGGAAAGTGTTGTATTGTTCCCTTTATCGATGTTCTTGTTATTGTGTTATCTACTTGGCTTGCATCATTTGATGAGCATTCCATGGTGAGGGTGAATGGATAGTGGACAATTTTGAGTACTTTTAGTTTTGTTTTTTTACATATGGGTGCGTTTATTTCTTGCTTCACATATGTATGACAGTTATTTTTTTCAACTATGTATACTTATATTCTCATCATATTTATATAAAATTATTTTTATTTTTCCTGTATAATTATGTGGACCATTTTAGACATTAGATGCTCGAACAAAGGATAGTTTTTGTATTGCTTCTCTAGATTGGCTTTCAGTATTTACTTTGGAGGAATATATCTATAATAATTTTATTCATACATGCATTGTACGATGGATTTGTATTGTTTTATATTATATCATTGAGATTTTTTAGGATTCTTTTTCTTATGTCATGGTCCTATATAATTAGAGAGGGTAATTCCACTTATTTCATGATATTTTTACACCCCTGGTTCTAGTTACCAACCCAGTGCCTAGTAATGGTGGGACTCGGGGGTTATTATCTCTCCCCTCCTTAAATTATCTTTGGTTTTGAGGGAAAATGACACGTTAATAGTGATATAAATCATTCTAGTTTTTGAAATGGTTTTTATTTGGTGATCTAGATCATAGAGGGTTTCCTTAGGTTGATAACTAGTTTTGATAGACCTGCAAATGAAATTTTCATTATTATGAGAATATTTATAGGAATAGGTTTTTTGGGATTTATTATGGAATTATATAATAATGTGTTAATACTTCTAGTTTTGTCATAAATGATTCATTTACATGAGTATAGATTTTATTCAGAGTAATTTATTTTATAATCTGGTATATTGGCTCTTTAATTTGTTTAGTAAGTGTAATTGATGATTTTTTATTTCCATCATTATTAAAATTAATTATTTAAATTTATTGTAATTTTTACTAATAACATGTATACCTGGTCCTATTTTTTATATTCTATTATGGTTATAATTAATATTTTTCAATTCTATATTTTTTATTAGTGGCTGAATACATCTTCTAAAAAATTTTGTTTTGAATTGTTTTATGAGAGATTCATTGGACCATAATTGAATTATCTCCTCTAATACCCCTGATATATGATAATGTTATCAAATTTAATATTATGATTTCTATTATTGTTAATTCCTATTGCGAATATTGGTGTTTTACAAATATGGTTGAATTTTAGTTGTTCTAAACCACTGTAATATATATTTGGAGAAAAGATATGATAGTCAGAAAAATTATTTTTTATCTTCTCTTATAATATATAGAGTAATATATAAATTTAATATGATCAAATATTACTGGGGGTGAAAAACACACGAGACTTCATAGGTTATATATTTAATTATTAGATTCAAAAATATTTTTTAATGAGTTATTATAGTGATACAATATAATATATTTACTATATTATATTATAATATTATTATATTTAAAACCATGAAAATATAATTTTTTTAATTTATAAAAAAAATTATTTATGTATTAAATTTATTATAATGGTATTATATTTATTAAATTACATTGTATAATTGTGACATATTTAGAAAATATAATTTTATTACTCTTTTCACATGGGGTTATTTATTTTTCTATGCCATATATTTAATATAATTAACTATCAATTGGGCATTTTTTTCTTTGGGTTCATTCCTTTAGGATTATTCTCTAGTTTTTTCACATATTTTTGAAATCTATAATGCACATTTGATGGGACACTTTTATTAATTTATTATAAAATTTTTCATTATATGTCATGTTTTTTTATTATATTCTTTATTAAATTTTAAAAAAACTCATTTTTCCCAAATATCATTGATGTAAAATTACACATCATTTCACATCATAAATATTCCATTAGTGTAACCTCATTTAAAAATGATGTACCATAAATATATTTTTTGAAGTTCATTTTGATATTCACATCCTTCCACAAATATTGTAATGTGAAACAATCCAAAAAAACAAATGATTTTTACTTCATCATTTTATCACTCATGGTGTGGATTTAGGATTTATTAAATATGAATTTGTTTTTGAGTTAAATAATACATATATATAATAAGATTGTTTAGTATAAAAATAATTCATTTTCCACATCATTGGATTTCAATAACTAAAATGTTTCACTCTATTAGAATAAATATCATTTTCTTTTATTTAGAAGAAAAATATAAATACCACAATTTTCGTATATTTCAATATCATACTTATTAAAAAGGTCAATTTTTTTAAAATTTTTAATTGAATTCCTTAGATAAATGAAATATTTGTTTAAAAATAATTTAATTTTTATTTTTATTCCTTATTATATTTTTACAATAAATAAAATATTTTTTATTTGTAAAAAAATTATGGTTATTGGTCATCCTCTCAAATTCCCCAATCTAGTATAACAGATTAGGCTCCATAGGGTATCACGAGTCAATTCCAATAAAATTTCATTATTTTATAGCTATAAAACTTATTGAAACTACACGAAAAGGAAGTTTAGTTTTTATTGAAATAAACTTTTTTGAATTCCCCAAATAAACAGACCATCCTTTCCTAAGTCATAATAAACTTCTATAATAAAATCATCCCATATAATATTCATGTTCAAAAATAAATTATTTATTATTAATCTTCGACATTTATTGAGATTTATGTTGTCCTAATGTTCTTTTTTATGATTCTACTAACCCACTATATTGAGGTGTTGATGGTCATATCCACTTCCATAAACTCTTAATAGGAGTTTAGTAATATGTTGAAAGTATTTATTATATTGATTTCCTCTTCATGTGTGAACTAAACCATATACACCCATAATTCATTGTAATTAGGATAGGATTCTGAAGGCCCCATTTTATCTAATATGACTTACCCTATCTTCCTGGATCATTATCATCTTTATGATATTGATCCCTTGATACCTAATTTTCCAAACATTCCCAATTATAATGGTTTCAAAATAATTATTTTATCATTGAATTTTCTTTACTAATCTAGTTATCTTATATTTTTAAATATTAATGGGGTATTTTATATTTATGGATTTCTTAACATGCTTGAAAATTTAAAATTTTAATCGAATCCACATTTTGTAGCATTTTTTGTACCTTCATGACATTGATATGTAGATTTACCTTCTGAGTCACTATCAATGAATAAATTTTGATTATCATATGTCCCTTTCTTATATTTATAAAATTAAACATATTTATTATATTCATTTTGTTGATATTGTTCTGCTTTCTTAGTCTGTTAGTCCATAACATTGTATTGCTTCTTCATCTTTATTGGCATCAATGATTAAAATACATAAAATCCATTAATTCCATTGAATCATCACCAATGATATACTAAATATTATAATACCTAAATATATCAACATTCATCACATTAATATCAGCCTTCTATGTTATTATAAATCCACTCACTATATCATTATAGTGATGACCACATGGACCAACTTTGTGTTTCTCCCTTGAGTAGAGGAATTGAAAATCAACATCTATAGAGAAAAACTAAATTTTTGTTATTGTATCCTTACATAGTGTTTATATCAGGGGTTTAGAACTATCAAATCAGAGAGACATGAAGTACCCCATATAAATTGATTTCAGTTCCAGTGCATTTGGGGTCTAGTTTGATAAGTGGTTCTTTCCTCGCATTATGAGAATTTTTTGACACACCAGTTGACACACTCTAACCATCCTCAATATCTAAATAATTAAAATTAAATTAGGGTTTATGGTATTATTACTAGTCTTACAACCCATTGGGACCTCCAAATCTCCAATAAGTATATTCTTCATTGGATGCCCTTAACAAAAACCCTTGTGAAAGTGTCCAAGTTGTAGGAAGAGAATTAATCACACCATGTCTCAAAGATTTCATTTTGAATGGATAAAAACTTCTATACTATATCAATAAAAAAATATTAAACTCCATTATTAGACACAAAAACGTCTACAATTTTTTTGATAGTTATAGGGTGTATCATCACCCTCGACTGGCTTCTAATGCTCACAAATTTACCCACCAGATTTAGGAGCTTTTGATGAATTATATGTTTTTGAAATGGAATGGAAAGTCATAGGAAACACACCAAATTCATTATATATGGAGGTATTGGTTCACTTATAATATATATATCCATATTTATAGAGAAAAATAGACACTAGGAACTTGATGCATGCCATTAGACCAATCCAAATATTATGATATCATATATTGAAAAATGAACAAGAAAATATAGAGGGTCCAAAAACCTAATTGGTGAATTTATAATTAATCTCCAAACCACATTAATGAATATATCCATTTAATCTACTATTTTTAACGTCTATATAAATCATGAAACAAATGAGTGGTTATTGAGAGTTTATGACTCAGTGAATTCTATGAGTGGGAGTGGAAGCATTAGAGCCCCCAAATGGTGTTTTGGGACATTCAGGATGATTGATATATGTGGAAAATCAGGAATATATGTTGGGTAATTGAAATGGTATACAGAAAATAGTTATTTTTGGTGGGAACAAAAAGGATCATTCCCCCTTGTAATGTAGGAGGGGTGGGTGGGGAAACTATTGTGACTCCCTAGGGAATAAACATCACCATTAAATGAGAGGGAGAGGGGGATCCAAGGAACACCGCTCAACATAAAAATAATTTTATAAATTATATACTAGTATATATAAATAATTTGTGACCATATATAATGTAATTTTATGTCATTTATATTCCCTGGTTCATCAAATTAATCACTTATTTTTTTAATTACTCTACCCAGAGAGATTAAATTTATTTGTCCATGAGTTTGTTCTTTGTAATAATTTCCATAAATTCCAAAAATGTTAAATTACCAATTATTCTCATATCATTAATGAAGGAATAATTTTACTAAAAAACATAAATCCTATTGTTATTTTACTATTTTAAATTCCTATTATTGTGAAGGATTAATGAAAAAAATTTGTTTAAATGTTTAATGCTTAATAGATTCTACATTCTTATACTATATTGAACTTATTTGAGTTTTATATCCACATATATACATGAGAATAAAGATTATGTAATGGTTTTGATAAGTTTATGGTATGTTAAAATTACTTTCTTAATGAATCGTTGATCTTTTATTATTTAAAAAAACAATTTATTCAATAATTATGAAAAAATTCATCAGAATTATATATTTTATATTTATTTATTATATTATTTTCTTACAGTATAATTTTAATGTGAATTTTTATAATTTATTTATCAAAAATATATTATCTTGTATCCTATATTTAATATTTTTAATCTGTTTTAATTTCTTTTATATGTTTTCTGGTAATTTAAAACTAATTAATATTTAGATAAATATTTTTAATGGATATTTTCACAAAATATTTTAATAGTGTGGATATTCAATGTGGAATTTATTCCATTCCCAACATAAACTATAAAAATTAGTCTCTATATAGATTATAATTTTTTCTGAATTAATGGATTAATAAAAAAATATAATGTTGGATATTGTTGCATTTATATTGAAAAGAATGTTGAACTAATGATTTTATGTTAGACATAGTATATTTTTTAGACCATGAAGAAAATTTAAATTATATATTTATATATATTTTATTTTCTTATAAAACGTTGTAACCAATAATCAAGTGGTTGGTTTTAAATATAAGATATTTTATAGAATTAGATTGAACTAATGTGAATATTTTATATGAGGTTAAAAAAATTGTGAATATGAATTGATTACTATGATAGGGTATGGTTAATGAAAACCATTATAGATCAATGTGAATATGAAAAATAAAATTGATGTGATTTTTATAATTTATTCATACAAAAAATATTTCTTTTAGTTTATATTTCCAAATCATGAGGTTTAATTTTGGGCCTAGAAATGTTGTCTGAGAATTAAATAATCAAAATATAACTTCTTAAATATTATAACATAATTTTAAAATATAAGTGATAATGAAACATGGGGGAATATAGTTTTATGAATTTTTAATAGATTTATTTATTCATCGAGAAACTGAATCTCATAGATCAATTTGTTCATAATTCTGATTTCATCATTTTTTTGTATAGTGATTTTGGTGATTATATTAGATTTATCAAATTACATATGGGATTCAATTTTTTTTTTGAAAAAAATAGGAATTTCAATGACCCTTTTTTCACAATTCCATTCTTAAAATTACATAATTGATATTATTTTTAATCCATTATGTTTCTGTTCATGTCATTAAATCAACATAATAATTTCAAGATATCTTATTTGGTTAGGGATGAAATGGAATCAACATTTAAATACTTGATAATTTTGTAGAAAACAATTTCTAGATAATTGAAATAGTAAAACCCATATATGTTATGTATTGAAATTTAAAATATGAATTAGAATGATAATAATAATATTAAGTTATTGCACTTAAGGGAGATGATTGTAAACATGTAAAAAAAATTGATAAAGGTATGAAATTTAGTTTTTGGTCATCTTCTATAAGAGTTTTCATTTTTGAAATCACTAAAATTATTTGATTCAAAATGTAGATTATAAGGAATGAAAAGTAGAATTAGAAAAAGAATAATAGAATTCTTATGTGAGTTTTGAGTCTAGTAAATCACATATATGAAAAATAATAATTTAGTGGCATTAATATTATATTACATCGTTCATGTTGAGTGGAGAATATCTATTTTTAAAAAGTTGAAAAAATTGATGTCATGAATATAAAAGTATTCCAAAATATGTTTTTTTCCTGTGATACCTTGATTGTATGTTAATATGTTTTGTTATTTTTATGAATTTAGGGTATATGATAAGAATGATAAATTTAAAAAATAATGTGTTATAAAATTTCGTCACATTTTGATAAATTACTCAAAAATTATGTAGACATAAAAATTATTGAGGTCAATGATAACCCACTCTATGTTTTTAAAAGGATCATTCTAGTGATATATATAGTAATGGATTATTTAAGGTCATTCCAAAGAAATTTTCTTTAACCAACAATTGGAATTATGGAAATTTCTTGTGGCATCACTACATGTTTATATCCAATATTTCACTAGTAATTGGAGAATAAGAACATTACATGTATTGTTATCTAATAAATTATGAAATATTTTTTAAAATCATGATAATAATAATGTTTCAATTAAATCACCTACCCTCAATATCTATTATATATCATATATGACTTTTAATGTATTATTGGTATTCTAATAATAGTTAACATTTAAAATTATCCTTTTCATCTCATATATTTTACTACCCATCCACCTTTTAATAAAAAATATAAAACCATATAAATCATATTCATGTATTTTCATGAAAACAAAAATCAATGATGGTATATAAAAGAAATATTAATAAGGGTATATTCTTCCCAGGATTTGATTCCCTAGATATATTTATATTCTGAAGGAAAATTTAATTAAATTGGAATCCAATATAAGAAAAATATTTTAAAATATATATTTTTTATAATCAATGGATCTATGTTTCTTTTAAATATATTTAGATCAAGGAAGATAAAACAATTTTTTATAATATATGAAATCAAGTTTTTTTAAAATATCTTTCTCAAATAGTAATTAATACTTTGAAACAAAAATTTATGTCAATGAATGATTTCAACAATTAAAATAAATTTTTAAATTAGTAATTTCTAGGATTTAGAGTAATCAAAGAACATATAGTAATGTTATATAAAATTAAAAAATAAAAAACTCTTACTATCCATATATTGTATATGAAAAAATATCCTTTTTTATAAATTGTTATCATTGAAATAATGGATCTCTATATACTAACATGTACATATTAAATTCTTACCTCTTATATTTTTTTAAATATTTTCTTTAAACTGTTAAGAAAATCATGAAAAAATCTATTCAGAAAATTTTATTGATGGGTAATTCTAAAATTACGTTTTCTTTTATGATTACCCTCAGGTCATAAATTTATTCTAAAAACTATAAAAAATATTAAATAAACATATAAATATATAATAAATTCTAAACATTTTAATATTATGTCATTAAAATAATCAGCATAATTAATTTTGAATGTAAGTATCTCTTGCATGGATTATAAAAAATATTCACTATTAATAATGTCATCATTCTTTTTAAAATACCATTTTATTTAAAAATAATATATATTTTTGGTAAAAAAGAATATTAACCGATTTAGTGGTCATTTGGTGTCCAAATTTTTTTCAAAATTAATATTTATTATTTTATAAAAAAAGAATGAAACTATAGTTTTCTTATCATTGTTCATTGACATTTTCAAATATTTCTAAAATTTTTATAACCCTTGTATAAAAAAAATTATGCTATATAATAACAGTAAATATCCTATTATATAAAATGATTCCAATTTCATGATAATTATCAAGTGTTATTTTCACATGAATAATTTAATTTTCTGCCTATTGGAGAACTAGTATATAGTAATATGAGTTTCTATAGGGCCTAATGTGTGATTCATTAATTCAAATATGATAGTGAAAAGTGTTTTTTTATTAATAATGATTTTTGGGGACTAGATCAATTCATTACCCAAAAAGTTATCATGTATTATATTTTAGAAAAAGTCATGCATGTTGTAAATCATATACTAGACATCTAATAAAAATTTATTCAAAATAATAAATATTCTAATTGTTTTCGAATCATAATTATAAAGAGTGAAACAACTTATAATAAAAATTGAGGTACAAAAAACATCTCAAGGATATATTTTCACAAATAACTAAGAATTAAACAACTAATAAAAAAATAAAATTAATATAACAAAATATTGTTCAATTATATATAAGATTCCTTTCATAGCATGAAAATAATATATACACCACAATCCAAAATAAAATCCAACCATATCCTATGAAAACAATACATTAATTGTAAAATACAAAATAAATATCTTGATTTTAAAATCTAACAAATAGTCTCTACTATGCCATTTACTATTTAGTAAACCAAAATACCATGACTGAATCCCTATAAATTATGAAACTAATAAATAAATACATTAGTGTTTCATTATAAAATCATTCTTCAGATTCTATCCCACATTTGATTATTGAATTATGTTAAGATAGCTCAAAAAAAATAATATAAAAATAATGAAAGTACCCATTGATCTTTATCCTACGAAACTAGATATCATTATTTTTAATAAAAATTTTGATATAATACCATTACAGTCGTTTTTAGTTTCTATATAAAATATATTTTCAAACACCCATGACACTATATTGAGAAAACTATTAATAAAAAATATGTTTCCCCCATTAAATAGAACTAAAAACCATTGAAAATAACAACATGTCCATTATTGTGATTTTACTGGGAATAAATAAACAAATTATATGAAATCCCTTTTATTTATTCAATGAAATAAAATAATATAACATAATAAAGACCCATAAATTAGATTGATAAAACGTAATTTCACTTTTCATTACCCAAAATATACTAAAGGACCTCTTGTGGTTTGTTACCTATAACATAAAAAAAACTATAATCGAGGGTAAACAATAACCATTTTGTGAGAACCATACAATAATAAAAGATATCACAATAATATATTCTTACTGACCTACCTTAACAAGAAAATGAAATAATAAAAATATTTATCTCATCTCCAAGATAAAGTGATAAAATAAATTCCATATGTTGACCTATATCATTGGACACCTCTATAGTTAAAAAATGGCTCTCATATTAGTATAAAACCACACTATACCTTCCATTAGCATAAAAATAAATCATGTATATAGAGATATTAAAATTCCATTTAGATCATATTCATTAAAAATAATAAATTTTCATTGTACTACAACATAATTCATCAAAAACCAATGGGAGTATAATATATAAAAAATATCTCAAATAAAACTATTACACATTCACTTAGTAAATTCACATACATAAAATAGGTAAAATAATATTTCATATATATATAATAATATAAATCTAGAATTTGTAATGTGAAATAGATATGAAAAGAATAATATCATGAAAATAATAGATGATAAACATGTAATACAGTCAAAAAATAATAAAAAATAACTCAACTTCAATTTATTCAAATCCATGATTTCATTTTTTACAAACCATTTATTTTATAAGTATCAAATAAATAATATTGTACCAAAAAATACATCTTTCAATTTTCTAAAAAAAAATAAACAGATAGTTACATAGCACTACTCACATTTTTTCAATATTAAATAAAATATTTTTTAAATATTATTTTCAAACAAAATACCCAAAAGAAATAATGAATAGTAGAGAATAAATAAATTGAAATTGATTAAAAGAGATAGAATCATATAGGTAAATTATTTCTCTAAGAATGGTCTAGCTATTCAAATCATATTAAAAGGCCAATACTCTAGAACATTGAAATTAAAAAAAAATATAAAAGTAAAATGACATTAAAATAATCATATACACTGAATATAATCTACATAATAATATCCTAGAGGTATCATTCAAACTATATAAGACTCATAAATCATTAATATCCAATTTACTCAAAAGGCATTAATTTTATCTTTATGAATATATTTTTAAAATCATATAAAAAATCGTAGAGGATCATACCTCTTATTTATATAGAGGTTTTATATATTATCTTTAGATGAGATGGTTGGGGATCAAGAACATTAAGGGATTCCTACTTGTATTGAAAAAAGTGCTTGGGTGAGGGAGAAATTTAATGAGGAAAATGTTGATATATACTAAAAGAGATGAAAATATACCACTCGACCTGTACATTTAATGTTTAATATCATAATATAATACTGAAATTTTTATACATATGAAATAAATATTAATAAATTATTTTCAATCCCAATTTTTCTCCCTTAAACCATCATCTTATTTAGCTTACAGTTATCTTCTCCCCTCCTCCACTAATAGTAAATAATTCAAATATCTAAAAAATTTATTATTTATTTCCTATAAATAATTAATTCCAAACATTTGAATAGAAAAAAGTATAGTTAACTATTTATTCCTTGATGAAATAATTTAATTCATCAAAATAAGAAAAATTATTGTTTCACAATGTAAAAAATTCATTTAAATTCTTAACCAATCCATCACTAAAAATTATAAACAAAATATTAAATTGTATCCTTCTAATTTTGTAATTAATGAATAAATAATTCATATCATGCTGTTAAAAAAATATGTTTTTATATTATTATTATATTATTAAAATTTATAAATCATGAATATTTTAAAAAAAGTATTCAATTTGTAAAGTTAAAAATTAATGTGTTTTGTGACAATGATTTGAATATTCAATAATTTTAAATCATTTTTATAAAATGAAATTAAAACAATATAATTCTAAAATAAACATATACTACCATCCCATGACTCCTTGAACATGTTAGGTAACACACATATTTTAATATTAATTTATTGAATCACGGGAAAATATATTTTATTCATGTTTCTAAAATTCATTTATACAGATCCTAGGGATATTAGTTATTCTTATTATTTTAAAAATTAATCATAAAAACTAGAGCATCATCTACTTTAATAATATATCAATATTTAAAGAAGACTCAATCCAACAAAGTAATTAATTATATAAATAATTAAGAAATGTTTTCTCTATTTAATAAATCCACTATATGAATAAATAATAAATTATATCTAAATTTCATATAAAGGATATTATTAAAATAAATATTTCCAGAAATATAATAATAATTTATATCTAATAATTTTCAGTGGATACTTAATTTCCAAGAATAAGGTGATTAAAACATAAATACTATAAAATCATCGAATTCACTAGAAATCACAAGAATAAATAAAACTGTAAAACATTTTATATGTTACTACATGATTAATGCACCTTATCTATTATCATATACCATCATAAATGTTCTATTATCTTCATAAGATTTTTATCCCATCATAAATAATATTATACAATTCTTATACCACCCTCAGATTCTGATGCCTGATCCATTATTAATGTTTTTGTATTCAATATAATTATCGGGTTAGGGTTCAGAATGATTGGAGGGGTTATGTCATACTATGGAGGCTTTTCTGGAGGTGTAAATTTTGGGAATAGTTTGTACAAACCATTAACCCCATACATAAAAATGGTAATCTTCTTTCAAGATGGATAACAACTTTGCACAGTTATTTCATGGTTTGGAAAAATTCTATGGATGACCAATGAAAACTATAATTGTCTAGATATAGGGGATATGAAAATTTTCCACACTATTTTTATATCTATGTGAGCTAACCATGCATGTGGTTGTCTTAAAAAATTATCACCACACTATTGAGTCATGGTCTACCAAACTATGTAGGCCAACAATTCAGGGAATAGTTGGATACAATAAATTAGTGGATATAGATGTAATTAGAATATTAAAACATTTTTCCACTAAATATTCAGAATCTTGAATTCCATTTTCTCACTAGGCATGAGAGACATTTTATTTCAATCTGAATGTGTTTCTTCATAAAATTAATGTGTATTGGAGGCCCAAATTCACGAGTAAGTGTCATTATTTTTCATTTCTCTCCTTTATTATTAGATCTATAGTTATTCTATTTCTAGTAAAAATAGATTAAACTTATTAAGAATATTTCTATGAGTTTTGGATTAGTTTATTTTGAATTCTTGTTATATATGATGAAGGGAACATGGTTGGTGATAATATCTATTCATTTTAAGTATTGTTCTTTGTTTACACCAATGTTTGTGAGGTTGGGGGATTATTGCTTTACTCCACTTCATTAAAAACAAATAGGATTACTTTTCTTTAAATTAATTTCTGAAAATTATTATTAAAACCTCTTGTAATTCCTCATGGCAACCACTTTTGTGATGGGCTTTTAAAAAAAATTAAAGTGAATGGTTTGGGGAAAATTATCAGGAATTAAAATTTTAAACTGATGATTTTTAAATTATGGATTTTTTTTCTAAAATATTTATAATTAGAAAATATTATACATGGAATGGTGAGGCTAGGAATTTGGAATACATGGTTTTATGGGTTTGAATTCATTAGATGTGACCCTATGGAAGGGTTTAGTGCTATTAGGGAACCTAATATTTGATACCATGTGACGACTTGAGATATTTATGAGAAACCAATTATGAGTATTGATGTTTTAATTTTTCATGCATGGTGTTTATGGATACATTATTTGGGGTATGCTAAATAACATGGAATGGATTTAAAACATGATAAATTGTTTTCCTATAATTTTTTTTATAAATTTTATATAATGTGTTTTAAATTTATACTAAAATATATTATATAAATTTGCAAGAAATTAATTTTCTAGTGGCATTAGTTTGCAAGTGATTAGTTAAATCCAATTAAGTTTATACTTACCCTCAGTTTGAGAACTATTTTTCATTGGTAGATGTCATCTTTGGATACACTAATAACGGTAAGGTATCTCTATTCTTTAGTGATGTTTTTTCATAACATGGGAACAGTTTGACGATTTGGATCATAGAATACTTTGGGAGTTTATAGGTTGATGTTACTTTTATGTGTTTATGTATTATTAGTTCTTTTGGTTTTCTTTGAAGTTGTCTTTTGGATTTTTCATATACTCTAATATAGTTATTGTTTTCTCTAAGTTGGTTTCTATTCTATTTTCATCCATCATATAGAGGTTTGGTGGTTATTTTTTTTATTTTAGATGTCATATATTTAAAGGGATATTTTCCCATAAATTTTCTTGAGGACCATAGAATTTATTTCAAGCTGTTGGTGTTATAGGGAAGTTACCTAAGGCCTAGAAACACATCTGTATGTTCCAAACCCAATGTGTGAGGGGGAGGATGTTACAAATTGTATTTATCTTAGTTGTTCCAATTATCATTTTTATAAAAATTGTATAAATTCGTTTGATCCTTGACATAAAAAATGTTATCAAAATCATTCTATCCATATATCATTTTTGAATAAATCGTATCACTCTTTTTTAACATTACTGATCACCTGAGTTCACCATTTATTATGCTTCCTTTCCACATGTAATGAAAAACACTATTATGAATGATATGTCTTAGAAGGGATATATTTATGAATAAAATAACGGGAGATGATTTAGTTCACCTAGAACACATTTTTGTATGCCTCCAAGTTTACACTGGTATTATACCTTTATGATCCTCAGGCATGTGTCTATGTAATGTTATGAATATGCATATAAAATGATGTAATATTTTTGTATTAGTAGTTTTAATCCTTACAAAAATTGCCTAAAAATTTAAATGGAAAACGTTTTTAGGTGATATAAGGCTAAGGAACTGCTATAAAATTCAAAATTAATCATTTTTAAAATTTTTTACTTCTTTTGCCTCTTTTTTCACCACCGATAAACTAGTTTTCATATTAATTGTAGTAATATATTATTATTGATTTTACAAAAAATTGTGAAATTTTTTTTACCTCATTATATTATATTAAATATTCTGATTTTATATTTGGAATCAATTTTATCAAATTTAATTAAAATATTTCAATGAATTTAATTTTAAATTAATCCCACAAACATGTCAAAATAACAGTTTTTCAAGAAATGAAATTTTTATGAATAATGTGATATTATAATGACTATAATAAGTAATAAAATTAAATTAATTTCAATTAATATTTATTGAAATATAACTTATGAATTCAATTTAAATTATTCTACCTTTTTGGGTTATTTTAATTAGTTATTATCGAGATGCATTATTTTATTTTAAATAGTTTTTAGAAAAAAATATCTTTTAATAGAAGAAAATAATATTATATTAATATATTCTATAAAGATGATTTAAATGTAATTAATTTAATGAAATATTACCAAATGATAAATTTGTTTCTTTGAAATCATATTAAAATAATAATGCATCTTTTAAATTAATTAATTTTTTTAATGAAATGTCAATTTGACCAAAATTCACTATTTTTCACTATTTACTTAAAAACAATATTTTATGAAAAAACCCAAAAATTAACCCTAACATAATATAAATAATATTATT
Source organism: Viscum album (assembly GCA_963277665.1). NCBI lineage: Eukaryota > Viridiplantae > Streptophyta > Magnoliopsida > Santalales > Viscaceae > Viscum > Viscum album. The sequence goes on along the minus strand of OY728128.1, from coordinate 676,442,830 downwards.
TCAAAAATAATTGTCATATTAAAAAAAATTTACATGATAAAATCAATATATATATTTTTTCTCATAAAATAAAATAAAATTCATTTTTGAAGGAAACCGATATTATGTAGAATAATATATATTTCTTAAAAGTTTAGTGATTATTTATTAATAAGGTATCAAAAAATTTATATTATTTTGGTCCATTATATAAATTTATAAGTTATTTTATCATATTTATTCCCTCCAATTCAACAACTCGGTGGAAATGATCATATTTAAAAAATACATATCACGAGTCATTAAAATTTAGTGTAGTGTATCATATACGCTATCAAACATAATATTATTATTTTTAAATCATAGAGTTTCTTGTAACACAATATATTGAAATATTATATTTATTTATAATATATATTGTAAAATCACAGGGTTTCTTCATTCCCCCCTCCATCAATAAATTACATTGTCGATATTTAAACTTTTTCTTAGATGTAAAGGGTTTGATATAAGAAAATAAATTTGTTCCAAAACAAAATCATTAAAAGGGTTAATAAAAATACACATAAAATAGTGATGTTGTATCACATTTTCCATACGTAATAACACATAACAATGTTTCCATGTAGTAAAAACATTGGTGGGAATTAAGAAATATGAACATAGAAGAAAAATATAAATAATTTTGTAGAACTATGGAGGTTATTGATAACATGAAATTGAATGATCAAGAGAATTTTAATTATTAAGAAACAATATATATATATTATGATTTAAAATACTACTAATTTATCAGAAATTAAGTCGATGGGATAAAAAAATTTCAAGATCCTTCTCATATAGTCGTGGAAATATTTCACTATTAAGATATAGTACCTGGGAATATATTTCTACTTGATTTATTTTTATATAATAAACACAATTTTATTTTTTTATTTTGATCAATTTACACTTCATTTATTTCTCTGTAAATGAATATACAATGTTAAATTTTTATTCTCGAAGAACTAAACATAATATTTAGTGGATTACAAAATCCATAAAATAAAAATAATTTATCCCACCTATATTTTAATATTAAATAAAATAAATATTTGAACCAAAAGTTAATAAAATAACAAAAAGGTAAACTAGAATAATAAATAACACATTTTATGTCAAAATTACCACCAAATTTTCAAATTATATTATAATACAAAATCAGCTAAATCCCAATTAAAATAAATATTATCAATATTACAGAATGTTTTCACCTCTAAGGTGATCTCTTACCTTTTAACGTAAATCAAAAATAATTTAATAGTTTTTTTCCTAGAAAATACAGTACTGTAAACCTAATGGTTATATATTAACATTGGAAAAATAAATTTCAGCTAAAATATCAATATTTACCACAAATTCAAAAAAGTAGTATAAATAAATGATCCCATAATATTCTTACAAACTATAATGTCATTTAAGTAAAAATAATTTCATAGTAAGCAAATCATTAAATATGTAAGTGGTTGATGATGTATCTTTTTCACCCATCGTTTGAGGGTTCCAGCCTCACAGCCATTCTAGATGCAACATGTTGTTACCCAATGTGTACATTCCCCTTCTTAAAAAACATTATTAATTTAATTACTATATCTTTCATATACAGTAGTAACCCATAATTATCTCAACATCATAGATAATATAAACATTTAATGATACCAATACCTTTAAACTTGTTCCTATAAAATTAAATGGATTTTTTCCTTACAAAACTTTTTCTGTTATACATATACTAAAAATATTGGTTTTATTCCCATAAATATGTCCAATGATATATTAAATCTTGATAAACTACCATCATGTTCAATGTTAACATAATGTTTCTAGTTTAATCCATTGACTAAAACCAAAATGTATTGTGTTATGAATAATAATCATTGAGGTAAAACAATATATTCATTTATATGATGTCTAAATCATGACACCTACTCTTCAATATGATATACCATAGTTTTTCTATTTGTTATTCATGTTAATCATCTATATATAACCATTTTAATGTTTTGTAAACAAAATTTGGATTATCATTAAAAATTTCATAGGGTTTTCTCAACCATGTCCATTGTATTTCCATTGAGAATGTACTATGTGATGACCTAGTCAAAACCTAATGTGGCCTTTTCAAAATATTTACCAAAGCAATAAGTTTTTTAGATCCACATCCATTTTTAGTAGCCATATAGGGATGAATTACTATGAAAACCACATAATTTTTATGTTAACAAAAAAATAGGCTGTTTTTATATTTATCATCAATTCCAATCATAGGTTAATATTCCATAATCTATGTTTTCTTATATCATGTTCTCATGATTTCTCCTAATTATTCTATAATACCAATTATAAATACCCGAACCAGAACACCATAGATTTAGTGGTTAATTTTTTATATTGGTGTTGTATACAAGTGACCATATCTTGATGGGTTTAATAGTTTAGTTTTATTGTTAAAATAAATACTGACGTGTGCTTTTAGTTTTATATAGAATGATTGATTTAATAAATGAATAGTATTTATAATCAATAAATGTTTTCATTAAATAATGATGATGGGATATAAATATTTCCCATATCAATAAAATAATATTCTTGGTAAAAAAACATTGAATGAATGACATATTTTTTTTATAAATAAGTATATCTATGAAAAATAATTTGGATATGTAGGGGGATTATAATTTCCAATGATTATAAGATATATAATATTTCAAGGGAAAGTCGATGATCTCAAATATTAGTCAAGAAACATAGTGTCAATACATTCTCTGGTCAATGTGATTTTAAATAACATAGATAATCAATTAGTATGGTATAATTACAATATATCCACATATTATTATATATAAAATAAATGTTTTCGACATCAATGAATATAAATAAAATCAAAATACCATTAAAAACATTTTTGTGTAGAATACAGTTTCCATTTAGAAAATCACATTTAAAAATTATAGTTGGCCAAAATATTTGGAAAACTATTTATTTAAGAATAACCTTTCTAACTTGTAATGGATTATTAAATGAAATGAGTGGTCATGATGGTTCAATGTTTTCATTCATGTCATGTATGTTAAAGAGAAGGATTCAGCTCAAAATTATGTAAAAAAGTCAAAAAATACCTTGTTTTGAAAAGGACATGAAGATACCTTTTAGTAATTTAATAAATCTCCAATTAAGAGTAAAAATAGAATTAAACCATTATTGTAAATCATTTTTTAAAACATTTCATGAAAATGTGTATTTGTAATAAAATTATTTTCAAAAGAATAGATAAATGATATAATAATTTATAAAAATCATTTTCTGTGTAATTTTAAATTCCAAACATAAGAAAATGTTAATATTACTTCAGAACATAATGAATAATAATAGTTGAACAAAATTAATGGTATTTATTTTCATGACCAATCCCCTGTGGGGCCGTGCTGTGACTACCCCAAATCCGCCTTCAATATTCCAAGGGCTGGTGACTAACACCGAAAGATATACTACCTAAAAAAGGAAGGCATTCCTTTTAATCCTTTTAAACACAAGGTCCAAGAACACAACAAGAATCAATTGTGAAGTAAACTATTGTAGTAAAAGAGTGCTAAAAGTAAAAGGGGTTAAAATTCATGCCCAACTGTAATGGTACAAGTACAATAGAACATACAATACAACTGAAAGAAAAAAATAAAATAGTTACTGGGTTGTCCTCTTAGGTTCCTACCTGATGGGTAGGTATAGGTCACCTCCTCGTCACCCCACGTCTATCCATCTCCTCTGTGTCACATCAAACTGAATGGTCTACCTCTGTTCACCATCTAGTCCTAGATCCCTCTACCTCGATCAACATTGTATGTCATCTGCACTAGACACAACAAGGTGCGGGTGAGGCCCTTGTCAGGGTGAGTATAACAATACTCAGTAGGGACATAAGACCCTTGTAGGTCTCCTAGTGTTACACAAAGTAAAATCCAAAAAGCTAGTAATCAACTCTACTTAGGCATACACCCATACATATACCTAAATTATCGAAATACACTCATCCCAAACATGAGGTAAGGACACCACATAGGTAACACCATGAAGGTAGAAGTACCACATAGGTAACACCGTGAGATAACACCAGAAATTTAACTCCATGAAGGTTTAAGTGAAACACAGGTAACATCACAAAGATAGAATTAACACACAGGTAACACCACGAAGACAATACCAGAAAGGTAGAAGTACCACACTGGTAACACCACAGAGATAGAAGTACCACATAGGTAACACCGTGATGATAGAATTACCACACAGGTAACACCCCAAAGATTGAATTAACAGTTATGTAAAACCATGAAGACGATACCACAAAGGTAGAAGTACCACACATGTAACACCATGAAGCTAGAAGTACCACATAGGTAACACCACAATGTTAGAAGTATCACACAGGTAACACCACAAAGATAGAAGTTCCACACAGGTAACACCATAAAGATTGATGTACACCATAGGTATAGTACCACATACCATAACCTCAATCCCAAGCCCAATGTAAATACAGCTCACAATGAATCTCAGCTCAAACTAGGTTTTTAGTGAAGTATAAGTGTACATGTGAATAGTCAAGAAGCTAGATCATATTATTCTATCAATAGGAACTTATTCTGACCATACGGAGCTTGACCCACATAGGATCTGACCCACAAAAAATCGTTATGCGCTGATAGACACAGGATCACTGAGTGATGGCCCACATATGATTTGACCCATACACGATTGGTATGTGATAACCCACACAAAATAACTGAGTGTTGACCCACATAGAATATGACTTACATAGGATCAATATGAACTGATCCACATAATAGCACTAAGCACTGAACTCTTCATGATTTGTCTCCAACCTCCGCATCACTGCCAACCACTGGATTCCTCACCCCCAGTGTGCTCAGGTTTTCTAGAATCTACCCACATGATATTGGTCCAACCTCGACCATCAATAAGCTCCAAAAAGAGGTAAAAGAAAGGACAACCATGTCGTAAGGGTTCCAATGTGACAGACGGTGCATCAATCTGACGCCCAGTCAGTGAGTTACATGAATTGTAGCTATGGGGCCCTATTGGATTTGGGATCAATCCAACCCAACCATACTCCAACTATATCCAAAACTCAAGAGTAGTATACCAAAAGTACCGTCTCGATCCAATGATCCCAACAGTGTAGAAATTTCGTCAAACGGACGTCTGGTTCTAATGATATAGACCTTTATGTGATTCTGGGCTAGGTGGGGCCCGAGTCATGCCGGGTCAGTCCGACATGGCCTAGGAAGGGCCATGGAAGACTCACCCAACTGAGTTGAGTCCTGGACCGAATTACAAGGGTGGTGGCCCAGCCAGAATAGGGAATTCCGGGTAGAATAGAGCGGCCCGAAAAGGGGCGGCCTGAGACACGAGGGAGGTGGCCCGGTACAGGGATGGTGGCCCGTAGGGGAGGTAGCCCGGTACAAGGGCGGTGGCCCAGTCGAGGGCAGCGGCGCAATCGAGGACAGCGGCCAAGTTCAGTCTAATGCAGGGGGTGTAACCCCCCCCCCTAGTCACCAAGATTCCCAAATAGCCCAGAGGACATTCGGTTAAAGAAGCGGGGGAAACGCGAGGGCGCCGCTCAGTCACTATGGAACCCGCAAGAGGCGGCTTGGTCCTCCGTCGTGACATCCATTCACCGGCGGCATAGTGGTCATGCTTCCTCCCTTCCCATGTATTGTCTTTATGTTGGCCACCTCCTCTGTTCTCCTCGGTAGATGAGCCACAACCCTCCTCTTGTGGCACGTAGTGACGTGCTCAAGGTCTTCCATGGTGCTGAAAGGAAAGCAAGATAGTGGAGGCTTTAGTCCAGGTTCGTTAGGCCCGCACACTCTGTGTTAGCTTTTAATATGTAGGTTCTTATAGGTGTTCAATAAAAAATTTAATTGAGCACAAGATTAACCATGCAATTATACCTTGCATCATCCTCCCACAAAGTCGAATGGATCGCAGGTCAACCCATTAGTCGGTTGACCCATGTTCTACAAGAAAATTTCTATAACGGGGAAGAGGGAATAAAAAATGATCAAATGAAATAACCCCTACCTCAAAATGTGAAAAAAATGTCTGCACTAGACTTAGGATCTTGTTATTCATTCCCACGATTGGCTCCCAATGATGCCACTCGCACGTCGACCCTTTAGTTCGATTTCATTTGTCACCTCCCACTAGGTCAGCTTTATTTTCCAAGGGGTTGGCATCACAGTGTTCCTTAATCACTTCGCTTCTTAGTGAAGCTCTTAGATACCCCTCCCCTAGGTCTATATATATAGGAGAGGGTGAGGATAAGTAATAGTGAAGGGATATATTGTGGCTCCTTAATAACAATGCTTCCAAATTTCCCCAACATTGTTGTTACATTAGGATAACAGGTCAATCCATTTAATGGCTTGACGCACCATCGGACCACTCCAATAATTGGTACATTAAAGGTATATGAAATAAAATAACAAAACATATTTCATTTCATTTATTTTAAGAATTAAAAAAACATAACTTTTTCTTTAGACCTACTACTGTCAAAGTAAATCCTCCCATAAGGGAATCCTGGTAGAGCAGATTCAATAGTTCCCTCAGTATTTTAATCCAAGAACCAGTTCAAAATTTAGAAAATACAACTTTCACTTTTATATAAGTTACCCAAAAAAAAGTTCAAAGAATTATTAACAATCGACCTTGACCCACATTGGTCGAGGTTAGGCTTTGATTAAGTGAAACACACGCCAACGAAACAAACTGCACTCTAGATTTCTAATCTAAGTCACCATTGAAATGATATGGATTTTACAATAAAATAATGGCCACTTATTTATTTTATTTATGGCCAAAAACTAACATTCACTGGTGGCCTGTGATAGTCAATGTTAGTATCTACCTAGAGAGAGAAACCCCTCATGAGTTCAGCAACGGTCACAGATTTTTAATCTGAGATACTATTCATGAGTTATAAGCATTTGAAAAATAAAATAATTTTATTTAAATATTTTATTTATAGTTATACCATTTTCAGGTTCTCTTACAGGTGGCCCGTGCCAACAAATAATAATTATCTCTGAGGGTAATCCAGCCATCTTGAGTGCAACAATGACCTCATTTTTCTGATCCGAGTAACCATTGAAGAGCTATTCCACTTTTTCAGGAAAATTGATTACACGTGATAAATAAAGCATAACAAAACTTTGACTAATCATTCAGGGCTCTCCGGGCCTCGGAATCACACACCGTTAGATTTTGTGGCCTCAAAATAATTTTATATAACTAAAAAAATTATACAAAATTTCCATGATAATAAATTTGTTATAAAATGGTCAACTAAATCCCTTTAATGAAATTCAAGTATAAACAATCCCGATTAAAATTATATTGAAACATAAATCTCTTATCATAACGGTATCTTTTGAAGTGAGAATTAATAAATATTACAATATGTTATATTACATATTCATTATATTTTTAATGAAAGTATTAAATTACATTGTATGAAATAATTAAAGTTAATGTATTCAAAATAATTGTGTATTAATAATTCATAATATTAAATTTAAAAGGGGATTTGTATACTCTATTTAATGTTATTAGGTTCCAAACTTTACAATATTCTTCAATGAATTGAAATTGAGACGATATCAATTACATATGACTTCATTTTTGTAGAACACACTTTAACCATTTGTATAGTGGTTATAAGAAATTTATTAATTTAAAACAAAAATATATTAATGTTTATTATATGATATATTATCATCTTATAACATATTTTCATATACTCATTACTAATATTTTATTGTTTTTGTTGTTCTTGTTGTTAATTTCCTTTTTTTTCTCATGCATGTTTTGTTATGAAAGTTTTAGTTCAGGAATATAGGATATAGTTACATTGCCTAAAAAATTACATTAATGTTATAATTATCATATTTAATTATTTAATTCATTTCCAAAATCATTCAGGTATATTGAACAAGGAAAATGGGCCTCATATCTTTGTGCAGATGGTTCGTCGAACATATTCATGGGAAACAATATCACCCAATTAATGGATTAAATGGTAAAGAATTGGTTGGTATATTATTTTTAAAAAGTTAATATAATATAATATATATCATATATATTCATTAATTTTATATTTAGTACCTTCTATGTTATTTTTATATGAAAAATAAAAAACATCAATCAGTGATGTAGTAGTCGGTTGTACACACAAGTGACGTTATCGTATTTAAATCAAAATGGAAATTTAAATGGTATATGGGATATTAAAAATAATTAATTATTAAAATATGATATATATATATATATATATATATATAAACCATAATTATGTCAAATTGTGAGATGTGTAGATGTAAAAATACTGACATCGGTTTGTGAGGAGGTAGTCTACCGTACCCATGATCAACTATTTATTTTCCCATTTTATATAAGAGGGTGTGGATATAGTTTATTTGATTAACATAATATTATCTCATTTTATATGTTTTAATTTTTTATTATATAATAATTAATGCATAATAATTTAATGAGGTCAAATAAAAATAAAAAACATGATTTTCTAAGAACATTTCTTATTCTCTAGATGAACTCTTTTTAATTTCTCCAAAATCTTTCATAAGATGGATTTATGATTAGTATAAGTAATCTAGGATGTTGGGATGGAATTAAGGAAGTTATTTGTTATGTTTTTTTCTAAAATATTTTTTCTTGGATGTGTTTAAATGATAGAATATGGAGTATACTATTCTTTGGGAGGAAGAGAGACATTTTTTAAAATACCAAAAACTATTCAATTATGCGATGACACTATCAATCCAATATCCAAGAAATATTAAAAAATAAGTATTTTAGGAGAGATAAGTGAAATAAAAAACTATACCATTAATAAAATGATGTTTTCAATGTTATATTTTATACCTCTTTAGTTTATCCCCATATAAATAGGTTTTAACAATAACCGTGGAAACAAATGTTTTTATGTTTTAGAATTATTTATGACTAAAAATAAAGATATAATTATTATATAATTTTAATTATTATTATTAAAATTTGAAAATTTATATTATAAAATTACATTCACATAATATGAATAATTTAATTTAAAATTTATCTCAAAGACGTGTCGAAAAAATTGGTTTTTAAGTAATGAACCTTTCAAGAATAAGATGATCTAATAATAACATTATTAAAAGTGAAAATAATTAAATAAATTTCAATTAATATTTATATATATATAATTTATAATTTTCAATTATATAATTTCTCATTATGGTTTATTTTAATTAGTTAAAATGGAGATACATTATGCACTTTGAAAAATATTTCAAAATATTAGTATTTTAAAGCAAAAAAAAATTATATTAAAATCTTATATAAATATTATTTTAATTTAATTAATTTAAAGTAATGTAACTAAATAATAAATATGTTTCTAGTAAATAATATTGAAATAATAATGTCACTTTTATATTACTAAACTTATTAGAATGAAATTAAAGTTTTAAAAAATACTTGTATTTTTTGTTTTTCACTAAAAAATAAACATTTTCTAAAAAAATTAAAATTTTTACCACAAATAAATAAATATATATATGTGTGTATGTGTGTGGTGGTTTCAAAAATAATTTTCCTTTTATAAAATCATATTTCAAATAACACATAAATTATTCATACTACATTATCTAAAAATTTAGTAAAAATCATTTATGAAGGAAACATATATTTTTAGAATGTATTATATTTATAAAAAGTTGAGTGATTATTTATTAATAATTAATCAAAAAATTTATATTGGGATGGTAATTTTTACATATTTCATAAAGTAATTAATAATATTAATACCCCCATTCTACTTCTATGTTATAATAGCCATATTTATTTAATATATTTTGTCGGTCGTTCGAACTCGATGTTTTGTATCTTGTATGTTATCGAACACACTATTATTATTTTAATATCATTGTGTCTCATGTACCAAAAATTATATTAGAATGAAATTTACATAAAATAAGTATAATTTTCAATCATGGGTTTTTGTATGAATGAATAAAAAGAATTGTGTTCTATGTTTTTCTTTTTTAGATGCTCAACATGATTCAATGTTTAAAAAAGTTTTATAAGAAAAGAAAGAATATTTATCACTCCAAAACCCATAAAATTTGGTTCTTAGATGTAAAATTATTTTATATTTATTTCATTCAATATTAACATTATTCTATCAAGTTATTTACATCGAATAAAACAAAAAAAACTATGTGTGAGAAAAAATAATCATAGTGGAAAACCATATAATCATGAAAAAAACTTGTCGGATTATTAATTAGGAAATATTCTTATGTGGAAGCATATAAATAACCTAGGTCATACATTATCATTACAAAAACATTATTATATTATCCAAGACTTATACCTATCCATAGGGTTCTAACTAATGTTTTCTCACCCTTGTTTACTAATTATAACTAGATATAGTTTTGATACCAACTATTATGACCCTGACACATCTTACATAAATATCACAAATTAGTAAATTAATATTCCATAAATGACATCATCATACCTGATATAATCATATATGTCTGGGGGAATTGGAAACAAGGACACATATAATATATTTCATCAACAATCTATATTACCTCCTAATAAGTTCTTCATAACTGGATCCCTTATTACAAATATAATACATAGAACCTTTCTTCATATCCTGTGGAATGGAAACATATGAAAGGGTGAGATAAGTTTCTCATTAATGGTAAAAAAGTGATATTAATGGTAATTTTATCAAAACATGATCATTAGTGTATGAGATTGTGAGAATAACATTGGAAAATCATACAATGTGTATCATAAATCAAAATCATGAGTAATGGAATAAATATTTTTTGTTCATAAGGAATGAATCATAAAGATATAAATATATTTAGTAATTGATGTATAAAATTGGAATAATTTATTGAATTGTGGTATACACGTAATTATATAGAATTATTTCTTTTGAAGTAAACACTCACTAGAATGTCTATCATAATAGAATGGGTTTACTCCCCATAAAATCATAGTAATAAATGTTCACTCTAAATATTGTCAAAGTGGACAAGGTCCCATAATGAATCAGGTTTCTTCTACCTTCCCACTATGTTTATCTTATGATATATCTATCATTTTCCACTAGATTTGAGAGAGATATTAATCTTACCAGTTCGATAAGGGAAATTATACTTATATCTTCCACCATATCAAAAACAAATTATCATATCAGAAATGAGGAAGATAAATGGGATTCATAATCCATTCACCATATTATAACCAATGATAAATAAATTGGTTTCATAAAAATTTTATCATATCATTGCCCATGGATAAGAAAAAGATTTTATAAACATTCTATCATTTCATTATAGAATAACTCATGCAAGTGGAATGGATTTCAGATATATCATTTCATCATTAGAATAAACCATCTTGAAAAAGAATAACGATAACATCCTATAAATATATCCCTATTTAGGAATTACTGAAATCAAGGTTACTATCTTTTTTTAGTTGAAACACCATTATAAAATTATTAAAACACGATTGAGATAAATAAACATCACATTTTGAAATCACTTATTTAAAATATAAAAATATCCAACATTTTATGGAAACAATTATATTAAAAATAATCATGTAAATATATAATAGAATTCTAAAACCACTAATTAGTATTGACATTGGGAAATTCAATTAATTTCATTTATGGTAAAAAATAATTCCTTTAATGTTTTCAAGAAATTCAAAAAAATACCTCATTCGTAAAATGAGAAGAAGATTCCATAAAAACCATTTTTAAAATATTAATCATTGGTAAAAATGACATTAGAAGCATTATATAATAGTATAAATAAAATTTAAATCATTTTTATAATTCAAGGGTATAGATGAAAATGGGTTCTCAAATAATGTGAAAAATAATTTTGATTATCCATAAAATTTTATTTTTCATATTTTGAGATCTTAAGGTGAATAAAATTAAGGAAAAGTGTGTATTATTAATAAATAATTAAATTAAAATAAAAATTAAAAATTTCCTTCTATATTGATCATATTATTTTATAATTTGAGATTTAATTAAAAGAAATTCCAATAAATAAGGATATTGTTACATAAAACCAATACAACTCTGTTAAAATTCCATGCAAATGAAAAATATTGAAGACGAATATACAATAATTTTCATGAAAATAGTAATAAAATATATTAATGGTTGGTATATTCACCAAAAAATGAAACAAGAGGCATATAGGCATGTTTTATAACAAAATAAAAGTGAGACAAAAATGCTCTATATTAGGTTTGACTTCCTTTATAAAAATTTGAACCTCTTATATAATAAATAACAATTTATTATAAATCTATTACATAAAAAATCACACATATATATATCAAACTATTAACAATTTACTTATATGATTTTTTTCACTGGTTTATTTACACCTCTTTATTAAAATCACTATTTCAGGTTATATATGCTTCATTCAAATTTTTTATTTGATAGTTTTGGTACTTGAATTTTTCTCCTTGTTAAATAATATTTGAAATTTTAGTGGTGGTATTAATATAATATAAATTAATTATATATATATATATATTTTATTCATTCATATGTTATATAGAAATAAATATGAATTACACTGTTCCTGGAGATGATAAGTCATACGTATGCAATGAGCGATATTTTTACATCAAATTTGATGGAAAGAGGATGAATAGAGGTTATTTAATAAACATAATAAAATATAATCATATGTAGGATAATGAATTAAATATTTTATAAATGTTATAATATATCTAGAATATTTTATATTAAATTTTGAAATAAAGTGATTAATTAAACAGATTACCACATTTTTGAAATAACTCCTTTATATATCCTCTTATGGGATATAGGGTTTGAATGATTGGAATTACAATACCAATATAATTTTATAGGGTCAAATAAGATAATTTATATAGGTTTTATTATCTATAATGATCAATTTTATGAAATTAATTGAAAGGAGGTGTTCCATTTTATAATTGAGGGGAGTGGAACCCTTGAAATTTTAGAGAATAATAAAATATATTAAAAACATTTTCAATCTAAATGGATCAAAATGGCCTATAAAGAGTAAAATTTAATATTTTTTAACATATCATATCACCCATTTCCAATTTAAATATTTTATTTTTTTATTTAATAAAATTGTATTTTCATAAAATATTGTAATTTCCACTTTAGACATTATTCATTTAATTTCACAAAAAGAACATTAAAACCGAGTTTTAATTTGAATAAATCTATCTAAACTAATAAAATTATTTCATGTCCTTCTATAAAATTCATATAACACAGTAAATATTTCATATTTTATTACATTTATATATTTAAAACCATTTATTATATTTTTAATTAATTGGAGGGTTATTTAATTAGTATTGCATAGGAATTTAAGGTCATTAAATAATTACTAAATATTAGAAATAAATTTATATAATGATTATAATTTAATTAAACTATAAATATACACTTACATTAATTCAAAAATATATTTTTTATTTATGTCACAATTTAGGACATATTTAAAACTATGATAGTGACATTTTATATAATTCTTTGCATTAAGTATCATATATTTATTTTTTATGAAAAATATAAAATTAAACATCTTAATTTCAATAATAAGGTTATAATAGTAAAATTACATTCATCTTATAAAAATTAGGAAAAAAATAATTCCATATGTCTTAGTTTAACCCAAGATTAACCAAATTTACCCTTTACCAATGTAATAAATGTTAACACAATTTCTATTCATATTGACAAAAAATGCGCATATTTACCAAATATGAACCAATAGACCTCAAATATGTTATAAATTTTATATAATTCAATTTATATTAGTGGATAAACATAATTTTAGAATAAAACTGTAATGCAATGAAAAAAATATTTTTTAGAAAAATACAATTTTAATAATAGAACTTGGTTTATTCTTATCTCATGCCTTAAAAATATTAAATTCATATTAAAACATTTTATTTAATATATAATATATTCATTTACATATAATAATTTAATAATAGTGATCAATTTAATTTAATAAAATAAATATACATTATTTTCATAAAAATAGTTTTTCATAAAAGTATCTCTTTAACTTTTAAATGATTTTTTTAAAATATTTAATCGATACCAAACAAATTAATTTGAGCATATGTGTTGATTAATTTTCTATAATTTAGTTTTTCCAATTCATACACTCCAATAAAACATCTATAAAGAAACCATAATTTATTAGTATATCTCAGTTTTCATAAACTCAGGGTTGCGAATAATAAAATCTACCAATTAAATTAAATATATTTGAGAAAAAATTACAAAATTATCAGAGCATTAAAAAAAATATTCCTTTAGAAATGAAAGTTTTATGGATGTAATGGAATCATATATGATTCCATTGAAAAATATTTTCCATCATTTGGTGGAAGTATTAATTGACTAATTGTTTATCTCAACAAAAAGGGAGATATAAACCAAATATAAACTCATCATCACATTTAATGGAATGAAAATAAGAATTTAAATTAGAATATATTAACCCAAATCACACTGAAATAGTAAAAAATTAATACTACATTGATTTTTGATAGTTTTTGTTCATCCAATATGACTGAAAACATGATCCACTTAAAGAATTTGAGTAGAAATATTGATAACATCATCCAATATGGAAGTAATATATCCTTAAAAATCAAACAAATTTGAAATAAAAGGATTGATGATGATTAATTATATAGTTTTAATGTTATCTATTTTTATGTATTATGGAAATAATTTTAGTGATGTTAAGCATTTATACTTAAATAATAATATCACATTCATTTTCAAGAAATTATTTCTCAAAGTAATTATTAGATATTTTTTTATGAATTATTTTAGAAAAAGTTAAACACATATCAAGTAAATGTAATGTAAAACATTTATATACTATTGGTGGAATAATAAACAACCTATGGTATTATATATTTAGTAAAATAAATTTAAAAACCATAGAGAACATGATAGCATATAAGGATAAAATTGATAATCAAAATTCAATATATAATATATAGAAAATTTATGATGTTTGTATATGATGTGACATTTTTAAAATTCCATTCTTTATAAATGATGAAATAAGAATAGAGTTTTTTTCTAGACTCACACTAAATTGTGTGGTCCCATTAAATTTTTTAGGAAACATGGATAGAAATATGATATCAGTTTTGATCTTTAAAATATTTTAATTGGTTATATCATATTCATGTAGAAAAAGCTAATGTAATTGAATAAAAATTTATGTTTTTATAGTAGTTTGAAAATAAAACAAGGATAATTATAAAAAACAATAATTGGATAATAGAATAGTATACACCTCAAATTATGTGGTAATTTATCTAGAAATCATGAGAAAAATGAAAAATTATCATTAGTTATAACACTAGATTTTTTAGTTTTTTATAAAGCATGAATGATATGGTAAAAACATGGAAAATCAATGATAATTAATATTGTAATATGAAAAACATAATATATTGATGAAATAATAGTGGTTTTGTACACAAAATAAATATTGCTTTACTAATCCCTAAAGTGAAAAATGCCCAATATGAATTTTGAAAATGTATGAAGTCAACACTATGATGCCTAAAACTGTTTGGAAGAAAGTTATCTATCAAAATCAAAGAAATAAAATGAGGAAATATTTAGGGATATAGTGGGTAAAGGATAATTTTGTTGTTACTCAGTTAAAAGTAAAGCTGACAACTACATTTTGAAAATGGTGAAAAAATATTATTGATAATTTTCATGCATATTAGTAAAAGAAATAATTGTAATTATATATAGAATTTAATTTTTTGATAATATTTATAGGATGAGGATGAAACTGATATAAATTTTCATATAACACAAAATATTAAGGGTGAGGAGGATTCTATGATTGAATCAGCGAATCATAAATCTTGTAAAGAGAATTTATTTTCAACACAATAATGAACTAGATGAACTAAGGTCGATGAATGAAATATCATTGTATAAAAAAATTCCCTATGAAAACCTTTATATTGATAAATGTGAACCATATAGCTCAGTTGTAACAATTTAATTTGTTATAATTTTTTAATGTTGAAATTTTTTAATCATAGACCAAATATAGAAAGAGGATATTTATAAAATATTGAATAATAAGGATTGGGAGTTTGTGGAGTGGTTGAAATATCACCCCATAAATGGAATATAGTTGGAGTTCAAAAATAAGTCATGAAAAGGAAAATGGTGATATAAAACAAGTTTATATTTTTGTGA
The DNA here is from genome assembly GCA_963277665.1 of Viscum album. Classification (NCBI taxonomy): domain Eukaryota; kingdom Viridiplantae; phylum Streptophyta; class Magnoliopsida; order Santalales; family Viscaceae; genus Viscum; species Viscum album. The sequence continues at coordinate 676,426,401 of OY728128.1, read as the reverse complement.
AAACTCTATATAAAATCCATAGGTGGTGATAGGGAAAACAATCACACTGGTATAGAGACTTGAAACAATATAAATCTTTCTATTTTTGAATATTAAATAAAAATTGAATTTATCAGATGGATTTCAAGAGAAATTTTTTTGTTGGAGTACTTGAAGAGGATATTTGTATAGAAAAACATATGGGTTTCTAGTTTACTAATTATGATTCAAATACATATAGGATGAGAATGTATTTTTATAGCTTTAAATATTAACTAATTGAATGGTACAATTTTTTGGAGGCCTCATTGGGGAAAATAGTATTTATATGATTTTTTGTGGATAATAATATATATATATATATTAAATCATCCATGTAAGAGAAAATTATGTTTTGAATATATGTTTATGAGATTTACTTTTGTGATAACAATTTAAAATTCATTGATGATTTATCTTGGTTAACTTTATTAATGTTTGAAATATAAATAATTTTGGAGCTTAAATATTTTCTTAACATACATGTAAATATAATGTAGAGAAAAAAAATTCATACAAAAACAAATATGAAATTTAAAGGCTAATAAATATTAAATTACAGGAAAGAATCCCTTTCCAACACACATTTCTAATGGATTTAATATTAGTATGAATGTGAATAAAAAAATAATGGATCCTATTTTTGATTGGTCAATGATTAGAAGATTGTTGTATCTCACAAAGATAAGACTAGATATATTATTAAAAACAATATTATATAGTTTTTTTACTGTTCTCATAAAGAGGCATATATGGTGGCTATGAAGTGAATAATGAAGTACTTTTAAGTAAAACTTATTTATGATAAAAAAATTATGTAGTAAATTTTATAATCATTCATGACATTTCAAATTTATATTCGGTAGGATAAGTTATAGATAGAAAATGTATTCCTAATGGGTAATTTTTACCAGATGGAAGTGTATTGGTTGGATTAAAAATTATATAAAATCATATCAAAGAGATATATATAAAGTGGTGTATATTTTCAATAAAAAAATTATTGTGCCAAGTTATCATGGATTAAACCATATAAAGAGGAAAATAGAGAATATTTGAAGCTACCTATGGTTGTGAAATTTAATAATGAGTGTGAAATTAATATAAAATATGATATACTACAATTCTCAAATATGACTAATATTAAGTTCTAATAAAATTTTAATGATGTAATGGTGGTGTAAGGCATCATTAAGATGGAGAGTATTAGTATGAATAAAAAATATATAGGCTTATAAACAAAACCATTCGACAAATCGATGTCTATAAATCCTTGGTTAAACCTTTGTGTTTAACTATCTCCCTCGCCTAGATAAGGATTAAAATGTACCTTAGACCTTTATTAATTTGATTATTAATGTATCTAAATGTGTTTTACTGTGTGTTATACTTTGGTATTATGGATAGAAGTTCATAAATGGTTGATAGAGCAACCATTGAGAGGTATTATTTTTATATTTGGAATTTACAAGATGAATATGGTTTTTAACATGTTTTATTAGATGAAATGGAATTTAATTCATAGTTCATATGGATATCATTCTTGAAGGAAAGTTTTTCACTCCATGAATTTATCACATATAATTGTTGTATGGGTATAGTAATCTCATTTCTATATTGAATTTTTTTATTTCTAGAGCTTTAATTTTTCTTGTAATATCATAGATTTCCAAAAAATATAAAATGGATGAATATGAGAATCAAGAGTGTGATTGAAATATCAAATTTTTTATTAATTAAGATTTATTATAGTTATTGTTTTGTATGAAGAAGCTCTTATGGTGTTGTGGTAGTTTAGGAAATATAGATTTTCTAGAATATATGTTGTTCCGAAATTAGAGATGCTCTACAAATAGATAATTATAGTAAGTTAATCATTATAATGTTTATAATTGTTTTATTTATAATAAATAATGACATATAGGTATTTTATGTATTTAAAATGATGATTTCAATTTAATTTTAGGTTCATTAGAAGTCTAAGAGATGATTTTAGTTGAGGTGTATTAAATCATTGATACCAGTATTAAAGCTTAATTTCACAAAGATATAATGGATATGAATATTATAGTTCTATTTGAAATTTTTATGTTATCATTTAGAACATTAAAATTTATTATAGAAGACTTAATAATGTTCTTGAGGACTTTTTATGATTATCTACATTATGAAAACTCATTTTCATAATGTCGAGTCTAGTAATTATATAGTTATTATACATCTTAATATGGTTCCTAATAAATATAATGATTAAACTATATATGGTTCGTAATAGAATTATAGTGCATGGGAATCATCCAAAAGTTCAATAGATTCATATTTTAGTGTAATGGGTCTTCTTAAGGATTATGTATGATATTATATGGATCATCCCTGAGCTGTATAAGATTCATTTTGTCTATGTTCAATAAAATAAAGGCACAGAGACGACATAAGTATGATTATAAGCCTTATAAAAATCATTGTTATCTCTATAAGAGTCATTACTATTTTTGTAAGGATCATTCTTCACTTCATAATGATGATCTTGTTATCTGTAAGGATTATCTTCCTACTTTATCAATCTGATTGATATCATAAGGATTATGAAAAACATTATAATGATGATTTCCACTTAATAAATTCATTTAATAGTCATAAATATCATAAAACCATAATTATTTGGTCCCATTAAAAATTTGTGAGTATTATATAATATATATGTTCTATACAAGATTATATTAGAAGATGAAACAAATATATTATTCATTGAAATTGACATCACATTTTTTATGATTATTTTTTATTCAAGTTTAGAATTTTTTAAACTATATTCCCTGAAAAAAATACATGCCATAATGAAAATAATCATGCCAACATGAATGGATGTAAAATTACTAGAAATTAAATTAAATCAAAGATAATTCAAATAATAATGATATATATATACATTTAAAATAAATAATTTATCATAATTAAATGAGATGATCATATGGATTTAATAAGGATCACAAATATAAATATTTAAAATTATTCCATACAATTGATATTGAAATTTTTATTGATATTTGTTACATCCAAATTTCGTGGGAGTTTGTATAATTTATTATTAAAATATTACTTATTGAAAATTTTGATTCTAAAATGCAAAATGATGAATAAAAACTTGTTTTTTTAGTTCAAATATTGAGAATAACATACTCTGCTCCTTAGAAGAACTATTTTATCAACGTAAGATATATTATATAACATACACATATGCTAAATATAAGATTTAGAAATAAAATAAGAAAAATTATTAATTTTATGGATCATCAAATTTCATTCTTGTGATAAGGAAGATGGTCTAAATTTTTTTGTAAGGAAGGATAATGTGTTATTAATACATTTATATTGTATCTATAGTCAAATAACATTTAAAAGAATATATTTTCCTTGACGATGAACCATATATAGGTTCAATAAAGTTATTTTTCATAAATTAAGGGGTGGTAATTATTATGGAAACTAGGGGTGTCAATATAAAAACAAAACCAATATTTCTATTGATGTATATAATTTGAGGATATATATCACCCTTATCATGTACATTCCAGGAAATCCAAGAAAATGTCATTGAAAGAACATCTCTTTTCCTGTAATTGATATTATATTATAGTGGTAATTGGTTTCATTGATCTCTTATAGAATGTAGAAAGAATTCATAACCCATATTATGGCCAAACATTATAAAAATAATTATTTATTGTTCACACTTTTACATTAAAGACCCACTCATGTTTCATGATATTCTATACCTAGTGAATCATGAACATAAATAATACAATTTGATTAATTCAGAGGAATTTATAAAAACACATAACGCTCATTTAACGAAAGTGGTATTCTATCTCACTTCATCACTTCATGTTTTTTTATCAGAACTCTTCATCCATTAATGACACTATCATTACAATGAATAGTGAATATGAATTTAGTAAATATCAAGGGAGTTAAAAAACATATGGGAATACCTATAATAGGTAGAACAATATGATGCAGTACTATTTTCAATTATAGGTTCTAGAGGTTAGTGATGCTATGAACATGGGTTTTCCACCGCATGGGAGAAATTCCCCCATAAATATTGTAGAAACAAAAACACAGATATAGATGTAAAATCTTGAAATTATATTCAATAATAATCATTTGATATAAATTTAAATAAATTTATGGGATCCTCAAATATTAGTGATATGTTGGAAAATCTAAAAACATGTATGAATGAAATTCCATGATCATGGAAGACAAACTGGTCATTTGGGATGAAAAATTTAAAATGTGAGAATAATTAATGAACAGAGTATCAATTACTATTTCACTAGGGTGAATGATATATTCATTGATAGTGATGAATTTACATATAATATGTAAGATCCTATCACTATAAAATGAATTAATAATAAAATTTCAAAGGATATATGTGATCCAAATGTTTTAGTTATATCAGATAGGTTTGATTTTTCCATATATGAGTTACAAAGTTTACGTCCTAATTATGATATAATAAAAAATCAATTTTTTAAGAAGTTTAAGAAATATGAGATATAATTGAAATACATAAACACATTAAATATCATCACGTAGGATGTTGAATCCTCCTATGATTCTAAATTAGATGATTTAAGTGGTGATATTCACAAAAAGGTTTATCATTTTATCTATAAAAATATAAACCACGTAAAAGAATATATATGGGGAAATTCACAATCATTCAATTACAATATGGAGGTTTTTAACACTAGGATATAGATTTTACATAGAAGGAGAAATGTGTGTAGTATTGAGAGTAAGATTATGTAGATAAGCCTCAAATAAAATCATAAGGTAGAGGATCCAAATAATACTAATAGTATGCTAAAATAATAATTCAATGATTAATGTGGAAATGAATATTTTTCAAAAGATGATGAACACTTCTCTTAGACATTTAGTTTTTATATGTAAGACAATGCAACAGATTGTAAAAACATCATGGATTATGTTAGAAGAAAATAATAAAGATTAAGTATTGAATATGAAGGATATGAAATGTATATGGTAGACTTGTTGAGAACTAAAAAAGATGTTTTCGTGAAAAAAATAACAATTTAAAAAGATATTAAACCTTTTAATAAAATATTTTAACAATATAAATGATGATAAATTTGAGTTTAATAATATATATAATGATCACCTTCAGAAAATTGATCCTTTTAATGTAAGAGTGGCTAACCACATGAGAATTATGAAATATTTTCAAATGAAATATGATATTAAATAAGAATAACATAAAAAGGATACTTAAGTGTTTATTAAGTATTAAAAGTCACTATTAATGATGAGTAATAATAATAATTATTCTATGGATGTTAAATTTAATTCATCTTAAGTTGGTGAAAAATTTTATACTCAGGTTAAATAATAATATTCACTTAAAACACAAATAAATTCCAAATATAGTGTACTTAATAATTCATATTTATAACCCAATTTATAAAATCATGGAAATATTTTTACTCTAAAATTTATTTTTTTAAATTTATGAGATTAGATGAAAACAAGAAAAACAATTATCCTTATAACTTAAGTAATGGATGATGGGAGTTATACTAGGATAACAAATATAAACTGAAATATAGGATAAAAACATTAAAATATCTTATGTGCACTAGGTTAGATACCCCGAGAGGGGGTGAATCAGGGTTTGAAAGATTAAAATAACTTCCCCTATTGATATAATATCATTGTTAGAAAACCATCTCTTCTTTTCCATCCCATAGAAGAGCATGAACAAATCTTAAATTGAGAACATGACATAGAAATTTAACTTGGATCACCCTCATTGGGCTACGTCCAAGGAGAATACCCTGGAAATGTATTGATGTACTAATTCTACTAAAAGCGTTCTATTTTTTACAATGTTTAGAGAGGACTCACTATCCCTTCAGGTTTAAAACCACTCATAATATGAAAGCTCACAACTCTCTCAACTAAAATGTGCTCAATACTTCTTTGAAAGATCCACCAATAGTTTATAGACATTTAGGTCCCTTAGATATCCAACATTAATTCATCTTCTTCTATATATATATGCTCTATTGATGTTCATATACCATTCACTGATGGATACAACATTACCATGGGTGTACTAGGCAATCTTCTATCTTTTTCACAACCCTAGAATGACTGGTGCACTCCTCCAAGCCTGGAGATCATGTTTCACCAAAGCAAATTCTTGACACGTCCTTCTTAAATCAAAACCTGGGCGACTCACACCCTTTTATGCCCAAACAAATATTGGTGCACAACTATCAACTGGCGCTCAACTTGTGAATTATTCTTACTCACCCAAACCACCACTTGCGCTACCAAACCTACATACATGACTGGATCTAGAATTTTCTCAATGTTTTGATATTCACGCAAAAATAGGAGGTGTATCCCTTTATTTATAGGCATTATGGGCACCCTGATCACCATGCACAGATTTCCTCACCCTATAAACCCTCTTTGTCAATAAACAAACTCCATTTGAAAACAAAAACAATCACCTATTAAATTCCTTAATGTTACGATGAGGGATTTTTTCCCTACAAAATAAATGATGTGTTTAATGAATATTATGCATGGTGTGTTGTATATGGATATAAATAATATTATTTTTGTTACAAAATTTCACATCCATGAAATCAAAGAGAGCTTGAATATAGGTCAATACATTCAAAAAATTGAGGTAATAAGAAAACCAGAAGAAAAACTAGGAATTTAAACTCATATGAAATGCTTGTCTAAATTATGTATTAATATATTGAAGAGATATATGGATTATTATACAATAATTTTCCTTATGTATATTAATTTATGATTCCACTTTTAGTTTAAATACAATATATTTATTGAGAACATAATAGTAAGAATAAAATATAGATGAAAAGGGAATTCTTGGTGGAGGTAACCCTCAAATAAAACATAAGGAGAAACCCATAGATACTTTATTGTGTAGTTTAACCACATAAGATTATGGATAATATGTTCTTGAAAAATATTAAATAACATTATGTTGTTATCTTGACCATTTATAATTTATACACCCCACAATGTAATGGAATTGGATGGGTTGTTATGGAACCCTAAAACTAAAATCAATTTTTGCTTCTTTTGATGATGTGAATAAACATACATTTTTTTACTATGAGTGATATACTAAGCCCAAATTTTCACTTAATGAAAAGCATAGTGTATTGGGATCACTCTATATTCCATCATTTCCATATTTTAGCTTCACTCCAAAAACTATATTATAAGACAATGTTCCATCAAGGACTCATTTCACTCCCATTATAATCCTTATTATTTTATGTTATGTAATTAATTACCCAATGAATTATAGGTATATAAAATTATTCTGACCCCCTATATATAAGTAAAAAAAATACATATCCATATAATAAAATCAAAAACATTCCTCAAATCATCAATTCACAACATGTGTAAAGGATACAAGTTTTATAAAAATTTCAACATCATAATCATAAACTATTTAGAGGATGGATAATTATAGAAAAATTATATCAAATACCCATTAAATTAAAAGAACAGTCAAATGAATTTTTAATAGATTAAACTACGATGAAAAGTTAACTAAAACATTTTTTAAAAAAATACAATTTTTTACTTGAAATCAATTATGTATAGTTTAATGATTTGAAAAATATTACAAAAATAAAATTCATAAAAAATAAACAAGATAATTTATAAAATAATCCTAATGATAATATTATTCATTATGGTCATGAAATTATTTCATGTGGTTTATTTTAATAAAATCATTTAATATTTTTAAGAAAAAAATCAAAATCAGCTTGTCTAGAAAACGATAAGAATAAAGCATACAATTATTTTTATAGAAAGTTAGAAATTAGTATAAATGAATTTAATTAATATTTTATAATATTAAATTAATTTTAATAACTATTGTGATAAAAAAAAATATACATTGAAGAAAACATTTATGACGGAAGGGAAAAACAACGTCAATTTTCTATAATAAAATTATATAACTATATTGAGTACTTAAAGAGAGGAAATTGAAAGGAAAACATGAAATATATTAAAATAACTAGTAGATATGAAAATAATTATGATTTTTAATGAGAGAACATATAATCTTATCACTAAAGTAATTTTACTCTAAATAATCCAAGAAAAAAATGAGAATGTAATATAAAACCATTACCTTTAGTCCATATTGGTTAGTAAGAACACTAAACTCGTGAAAAATAAATTTAAATATATTATGAATTTTTAGTAGAACTATAATAATACCTTTCATACCATAATTTTTTTACTTATAATATGTTTTCACCCATTCTCTAAATTTTTCAATTTTATCATTATTTCTTGTGTTAACTACTTTGTTTTTCATTTATGTTTTAGTTCAACGGTTATGATCATTTCAGTTTTATCATGGTTACATAATATAAAGAATTTTAATCATGATATAAATATCATATATTAGCATTATATACATATATATAACAATTATCATAAATATAAAATTAAAATGAATGAAATCAAAATGTGGGGAAAAAATTCTATACGTTCACAAGCATTAAATTTCTATTTTCCAATTGATGGAATGCAAGAAAGGTAAATAAAAACACACCATTAAAATATTATTACTAAAAAAATTAATTTAATTACATTAAATATATCATAATAATATTACATTAATTATAGTGGTGGATAATGAGTTGAATCATTATGTTGAGAAGTTACATTAGACATACGCATGAGCGATGCTTTCATATCTCATTAAATAGAGAAGAGGTGTTAAATTGATATTATATAATAATAATAAAATATATGTATATTTAAGACACATTGGTCATCATGTCTTGATTGTTATAACTAGTTAATTGGAATTAAAATATGTAATATAATTTATAGAGAATGGATAATATCTATACCTCTCCTATTAGAGACCACCTTTTCCATACTTCTAAAGACATGAAGCATTTTTCATTGATGAATACAAGATGATATTTAATGAAGGAAAGGATTACAAGAATTTTTTAGAGTGGGTCTTTTTTGATGTAGAAGTTTCAAATGTATTTAATAGGGTAGTAGAAGATGTTCCCTTTTATATGTGGTGGGAGGGACACACATGTAAGATTATAAAATATTTAAATGACATAAGGTCACATTCATGGGAAAGTGTCTCTAAATAGATTGGGATTTGAATTTATTATCTAATAATGAATAAATATCATCAAAAAATAATAATTTTATAGTTTTTTTTAAATCCTACGCATTTCATTATATTTGACCCTCAGTAAGTAGGTTTAACCTTAACCATGGTAAGTATTTTATCATTTTTACTATTCACAATGACCATTGTTTTTGACCCTATTAATAAATAGTAATTTTGATGATTACAAATATGTAATCCATTTTCTCAAAATCGATTTTTATATGTTGTAAAATGGAATTTTAATCATGTATGAAAATGTAATTGAAAACCCAATTTAGAAATATGAATCATTAAAAAAAATTACTTATATTAATATTAAAGTAAAACCCATTAAATGTATTTTAAAATATTAAACTGTCTAAATAATACTAAAATTTAATTAATAAAATAAAAAATAAATATTTTAAAAAATATTAATATAACAACTCATTGCATGCAGATTCATAGTGTTTAGAATAAAGTTCTTTTAATCCAACAAATAAACTTACACAAAAATTAAGTATAATTAATTTTATTAATTAGTTAATTAGATACTTTAAAATTAAATTATCTAGTAATTACATTAATTTAAAAATTATATCATATTGTGATAATTAATTGTTAAAATTGGTTTTTTTATCGAAATCAAAAAATTTATTCATTGAAAAATAAAAAAATATTAGAAAATTCCTATAAATTTAATTTATGTTAATAATGATATTACTATATATATAAGGATATTCATTTACTACAATTTATTAAATAAATATTTTATAAATTAATTTTAATGTTTAGATAAAAAATGCGACAAAATGTATTTTGATGAAAACATATTTTTGATGAATAAAATGACATTATTGATTATTTTTTACATAATTATTATGAATTAATAATTAAATTATAATAAATAAAAATATTTTTAATATTTTTTATTATTTTATTATTACTATTATTACCTACCAATTTAATGGATAGGATATAATGGTTTAATCTTTCCCAGTTCAAATAGACAAGGGGTTTCATATTTGGAAGGCTATTAAATAATTCATGTTTTTAATGAAAATACATATAAAATCATGGGGTGTTATATTATTCCCCCATTAAAATAAATTTATTCATCAAAATTATGTAACTCTAGTATAAAAAATTGAGGATATCATTACAACATCATATCCTCATGCTCCCTATTTTCTTTCTAAAATTTCTGAATCTTGTAATGAATATAATCCAATTGTGATGTTTGGTTATATTGAACACTATCTCTAAGATCATATATTTATAATCGTTGTTCATTAGAAAAAATCACCATTCATGGGTGGTATAACCATTGAGTATAGTAAAATTAAAGTTTCAGGTATACACCTCCTTAGGATTTATACCTAGAAAATATCATAATCTTAATAGATCATTGGTGGGATTTAAGAGATAAGAAGTAGTCCCTATATGATCATGATTCTTTAAGGGATAAACATATAAAGGAGTCAAAATTCATGTATTTGTGAATCTCATTACCATATTCTATGGATATATTTTTATGAAAACACTCTCACCAACATTTCATTTCAAATATCTCTCAAAATTTCCATCATAAATCTTATATCAAATATAAGATACCATGTTATGAGGCCAAATGTCTCTATCCTTCTATATCATTTCCATAGATAGCTCAAGCCTTGATAAAATTGATTCTTTGAATTTATCCAATTATTATAGGGTTATAAATTTATTTACATAAGAAAACTTCATAAGGAGACATGCGAATGACCGAGTGAAATATATTATTTTACGAAAACCAAGATAATATTAGGTTTTGATACCAACCACTATTGAAATTTAAATATAAATATTTCACCATATCTTCAAGGGTTTTAATGGTTCCCATTGAATGACCATTTGTCTAAGTATAGTATGAAATATTGAAACATAAATACATACCAAGATATTTAGGAATACTTCTCTATAAATTCATTGTAAACCTCACATCAAGATAAAATATAATAAAATGTTGTAACCCATGTATCTTTACCTCTTCTTTAATTTATATTATAGAAATATGGTTAGGAGATAAATATTCATGAACAACCATAAAGTGCACTGATGTCAAAAAAATAAACTACAACCCAAACATAACTATTGACTTTAGATGTTCTAGGGAGTTAGACAATAGAATACATGTTGATGTTTCCCTCTTTAAATTTTGGTATGGGTAATAGTAGTAACATATAATTAGATATTTGCCTCTTAACCTTAACATTCAAACCTTAACTTTTAGACTTTCCAAGAACTTAGATACATACTTTAGTATATCTCTTTTTATGTTCCCGAACTATAAAAACCCTTTATATATCTATACATATTTTTACTCTATGATGAATATTGATACAAAATAGTGATATTATTCTAATTTTTTACTTCATTGGGTATATTATTTATCGAACCCATACTCATTTTTTTAACCTTATTATTTTATCACAATCAAGGTTGAACTAAAGAACATTATTCACTATCATTTTTAGATTTTCATCCTATTTCTCTAACTCATTAATCTTCACATTAATACATGTATTAACATTCATTTGAGAATAACAAGATTTATACACTTTCTTTACAATTTCATGTTTTATAATGTTAGAACACATAAATATTCTATCTTTTTTATCCTATACATGGATAATTTGGAGTGATCATTTTTTACTTAAAGAATTAGATAAATTGTTCCCATTCCAAGGGTAGTAATTTATTCATCAGTTTTATTAAAAAACAAACTATAAATATCTTCTCTTAAATATAGTCAACTCTTTTTTTGTGTGAATATATAGTACATTATTTTATTATTATTATATATTTCACAAAATTAATTGTAATCATAATGAATCTATATAATTAATGAAAAGACTACCATAACTAACTCTAAATATTGTGACAAGAATTTTGATCATGAATATTCAATAATTTTTATTATAATATATCACCATATAATTATTTATAATCACACACCCCATCATACCTTGTATTCATTAATGCTAATAAAAAACCCTTCTCAATTACAATTTAGAGTTAATATTATCACGCTGACCAACCAATCCATCAGTTCCTTGAAATTTTTATCACATTCATCTATTCAAAAGAATTTATATCCCTTATAGGAAAAAAGGTTAGTGGATTACATATCCATGATAAATCCTTTATAAGGTGATGATAATATAAAAAAATCCAAGAAAAACAAGGATATCAGTCATAGTTGGTTCTATAGTCCAATAATAAGTATGCTCAATATTTGATGGATCCACTAATATACCCCTGACTGAGGTTTTATTACCCAAAATTGAGCCTTTTTTCATCCAAAATTGACATATGGTTAGTTTTTCGTACAATTTATCTTTCCTTATATTATTTATTAATATCCACAATTAAATTTAATTCTCATTATTTCTCTTGGATTATATAAGAATATCAACTATAATGACTACCTCAAATTGATCATGGAAATCTGTAAAGACACTATTCATTAAATCAAGGTTGATGGTGGAGCAATTATTAAGAAATAATGGTATCATTATAAATTTGTAATGTCTATACCTTTAATAGTAGGGTGTCTAGAGAATTACTTCACTTTTGACCCTTAACAAATAGTTACCTGGTCAAAGGGAAATCTTGTAAATATATTGAGGTCCCCATAATTGATCAAAAATCATCAATATAAGAAAAATGATACTTATAAATCATCATACTTTTTTATGTTCCTGATAATCAATGAATAGTGGCATTGATAAATCTATATTCATGAAAAAAATAAGTTCACTCCCTGGTTAACCACATGGTTGAATTAATCCCTTATTAATATTCACCTATAGTTTTATTTTTAATTCATGAAATTCAAATGGATATATTATATATGGGTTATTTTAAAGAGATTAGTTATAATATATTATTTTTATTGAAACACCAAGAAAATTATTAATAGGATAACTAGGAATCTATTCTAGAAAATCACCACACAACTGATGTAAAACATTTATTTCATTTATGTTGAGTTATTCCACAGCCATATGATATAAATAAACCCTTATATTATTAATCATGGACTGTGTAATAGATTTAATTGCCTTTAGTTTTTCATATTTATCCACACACTGTCATAGTTTGGGTTAGAATATAAATTTTTATTTAAATACATTATAAATTTATTAGTGATCTATATAAAGGCTAATAATAAATGCATAAAATAATGACATAAAATTATATCAATGGATAAAGTACAATTTTTTTATATATAATATCATAAAAACATCAATATCACATCCCCAAATTTGGATTTTTCTTTAATTAACATTATTTTATTTTAAGTTAGACATTGTATATACCCATCCTTTATCAACGAGTTCTCTATAGAATTGGGGAATCAACTTGGATAATTCCTAATTTTGCCACATATATGAAACTAAATAATATATTGTTCCTTGGGATGTAATTTATTTACTTTCATTTAACTCTTAATTTCTCTATAGTAATTAATTTATTTATGTCATTATTTTCCACACATAAGATATCTTCATGTTTCGTTGAGTTATTTTCCCCGATACTTCTTCCCATAATTACTACATATAGGAAATGAAATCTTTTTCCTTGAATGACCATGATAAAAATATGTTTTCACTTATTTGTTTCATTCCAAAAACTCTAACATGTTTAGGTATTTAGTCATATAATGATATATCTAGTTAGGAATAATCACAATCTTCAAAATTCCATATCCTATCTCAGTTGGTAGCTCATATGGAAAATTATTGTATCCCACATTAAAATTAATTTTTAATATGATTCCATCTAGTTCATTAAATTTCTAAAACCAAAATCAAATTATGATAAGTAATAATGATTAATGTACCAATCCTTAAAAATAATACATATGATATATAAACTATTACAATGCATTGGAATCTTTTTGAATATTCATTAAATGGTTTATTTTTTGTGTTTTTACACCTAGGTTAATTTGAATCAAAACCATTTCCAAATGTTAAACCCAGTGTGGATGTATTTAATTAGGAAAACAATATATCCTTATTTACAATAACGTATGTTTTTCTATACATTGGAATATCTTAAGGGTTTTCACTAAAAGAATTCATCCCAATTTCAAAAGGATATTAAACATTAGTTTAACACCAACTATTGTGACATCATCTTTCCATACATAACTAATTCCTATAAATATGAGTATATTTGTTAAATATTACAATATTCCAGGATAATTTTTTTTTTAAATTGGAAAAATGGTTACATAAAATACTAGTACATAACTTATTTACAATTTTTCACATTAAGTTATTCATAAATATATCCCGTCTAAACCGTATCATACATAAAACAAATTTTGATAAATAGTGGAAGTAGAACATAAGAACGAGTGATCTATGATTATATATAAGTGTAAAATCAATAGATATCAATCAATGATCAAGATAAAAACATGATATAATGTGAAATTGATAATAAAAAAATATACGCATCAATTCATAGATAAAAATCATTTAACAAAAAATAATGTTTTATCAAACAAAATGCTTAAGATAAAATCATATGTAATCATTAATAATCAGTCATGATCTAAGAGAACATAACATAATAATAAGAAATAAGTTTTACGATAAATACATAAACATTGAAAATAATTTATAATGTTAATACTCAATGAAAATACTATTATAACTAATTTGGTTAACCCCTTTTTAGATTATTTATTTATTCTAAGATCACATCCAAGACTATCATATAGTAGAAAGTCACAAACAAAACATTTTTCACTCCCCATTAAAGTCCTTATTATATAGATAGATATCCTTAATTACCAAATTCGTTGCACATATATATAATTTTGGTCTCACCCATCACATAACAAAAAACATACATATGTGTTCTACAATATCATAAAGCATTCCTCATATCATCAAATTATAATGCTTTCAAATTATATGGGTTTTATAATCATTTCGTCAATATAATCATTAACCATACATAGAAATAATAAATATTCTGTAATTGGATCATATCCTAATTATTTTATATGAAACATCAACTTTGGTTATTATAAATAAAAATACAATTTACTATTAACAAGAATATTTCTTAAGGAAAAAAATAGTCTTTTTATTTGGCTTCACTTATTTAGAATTTAAAAATATCACAACTATTATTGATAATTTTTTATTTGAAAATAAATTAGGGAACATTTAATGTAATATTCAATTAAAATATTATTCATGATGGAGATTGAATTCATTCATACAATTTATATTAAAAAATAAATTTCATTCACATAGCCTGGAAAAAATTGGAAGCACATTGTTTGGAAAAAATATAAGATGATTTAAAATAATTAAATAAAGTTAAAAAGGGTTTAAAATAAATCTAATATATATTTTTATATTATTAAAATAAATTTGAAAACATTTTAACCAACATAATTGATGTGGAAGAAAATATTCCCTAATGAAGAGAAATACAAGGTTAATTTTCCGAAAAGAATCCATTCTATATCTTGAGTAATTAATAAGAGTAAAATGAATTGAAAATATGAAATATAAAAAATTAATGATATGGTAATAAAATTCATAATATTAAGTATTGATAGATCATAAATTCTCATTATTATAAAATTTTGACAGAATAAATTATTTTAAAAATGTGATTATAACATAAAACCCCTACTTTAGTCTATCCTTCTTCAAATGAACTCTATGATCCTATATAATAATAATAAATATATTATAATTTAATAAAATAAAAATATTAATACATATGTAGCCATACTAAGTTTACTTATAAAATCCTATCACATATTCGTTAATTATCTTTCATTTTCAACACCATTTCAAGTGTTAACTACATCTTTTTTCATGTATATTTTCATTCAGTGGTAATGGTATTTTTATTTTGATCATGGTTACATAATATATAGAATTATATTAATGATATAAATAACATATATAATAATTTTATAAATTTAAAACAATTCGTATAATGAAATGTTGATAAATAAATTATGCCACTACTTGGAGACAATAGTCTGTATGTACGCACGAGTGTTATTTCTAATTTTTAATGGAATGGATCAAATAAATGTACATAAATAATAATATTTATAAAATAACTATTATATCATAAATATAGTATATAAAATTCGATATATCATAATAAATACCCATTAATGATGTTGGAGTGAAATGAGTTGTATAGCTTTGTTGAGGCAGCTGAACACATGTACGCACAAGATATAATTTAATCTACTATTGGATTGAGAATATGTGGTAAATGGTTGTTCCATAATAATTAAAAAATTGAATTTTTGATAAAAGAAATCATGTTCTTATGGATAAAACATTTATATTTCAATTAAAATAAGAAATAAAATTTGATGAACTGTGTCAAGATCTGTACCTCTTTTTTGAGAGACCTCTATTGGCTTACACTTTATTACTTGAAGGGATGGTATTATGATAATAAAAGATAAATTATGATGAATGAAAATACTTTATAATGGATTTCATGTAATTATATTCAAATATATAAGTTTCCATGGTTATAAAAAATGGATGAGAATTGGTTCTTTTTTATAAGTGAGGGGAGGGACACACATGGAATTTCGTAAAAGAATCCAATTATTTGAGTTCACATTCAATAGAAATCAGCAATAAATTGATATTATTTTTAATATAGTATAATATATGGATTCAATATATTTAACCAATAATAATTTTATCGGTTCATGTGGAAACAATATCATTGAATCACTGTTTAACCCCTGGTAAACATGTTTTAACCTTACTTGTGGTAAAAAATTTATTGTTTTTATTATTCTTTATGAACCAAATATATGTTAAAAATATTAATTTATATTAATTATTAATAATAAAAATATATAAATCATTGTACAATTTTTAGTTTCTATAATTGTTTGAATTTAATTTTAATTAATCCTGTAAACTGCATTGAAAACCTGTTTTAGAAAAATGATTCTTTAAGATTACAACATAATTAACAAAATTTTAATTCCTTTTATAATGCATAAATTTTTTCATAAAATATTATAATTATTATACACTATCTAATATATATTATAACCATTAATATATATATATATATTATATAACTTTTTATGTTAAAAATACGTTTCATGTATAATAATGTTTTTAGGAGAATGTTTTTTAAGCACACAATTTAACTTATACCTAGATCAATTATAATGATGATAAATAATTATTTAATATTATTATATACAATATGATGATACTTATGTTTTTTTAATATCATATTCAATACCTAAATAGACATTTACCTTAAAATAAATGAGAATTTTTACAAAAATAACATTCTTTTTCACTATTCTGTGGAAAATAAGTCATTTAAAAATAATTATAAATCACATGAAACATATATTGAAATGATTATTTAAAAATTTATGTTTATTTACTCTAATAAAATTTATAAAATTATTTTAAATTAATTATAATTTCTTCATTTAAAAATTCAATAAAAACAATTTTTGATGAAAACATATTTTTAGTATGTGAAATGAATTTACTAAAAATTGAATACTTATTTATTATGAATTAATAAATAAATTTTCATTTATAAAATATATTATGTATATTTTTTATAAAATTTTTCTTAGTACTCATACCTTTAAATTTAATATCTATGTAATTATGATCTATTATATAGTGATTCATAGAGACCTAAGGTTCTGTATAAGGTTAGATATCAAATAATTCAATTTTTTATTAACCTAAATGGATATAAAATCATAACTTATTACAAGTCCAATATGAAATTATGGAAATGAATTTATCTTTAGAAAAATACATGAATCATCGAGAGTAAAAAGGAAAAAATTACTCCCATCGATTAATGAACCTATTATAATCCTTTTCAAAATTGTGACATTGGAAATCCCTACTATTTGAGCTCAGAAGATAAGACACAATTTTGGCATAGAATATTTGGAAACCATTTATTTATTAATTTAAAATATAAATGGTATACATTGTGAAAAAAATCTACATATCAAAAATTAAAAATAATTAATTTCTCAAGAATTCTAAAATATAAAAATTACACCAAATTGTCCCAAACAGTATATATTTAACTTATCAATCCTCTTGATATGATACATTTCAACCATTTTTGGCCAACGTAACAAAATATCTCCTAGAGTGATCTTTATGTTATCCAATTCAGTAATTATTTAAAAACATTAAAATTATGATGTTTATAAAAGAGTAGAGGCAAGAAAAATATTTAAAATATTTTAGAGAACTGATGAGAATTAATTAGGGATGTGCACCAAGAAATTCCATTTTGACTGTGGGTTAAAGATAACAAGTTGATATGTGGAATTTTATATTGAAAAAAATGTAATCAACGACCTTTATAGAACTATTTATGCACACTAATAAGATGGAGTGGAATAGGTAAAAATGAGAAGTTTTATATATATGGGAGAACTATGCTTGAAAATTATAGCATCTCAATGTTGTACTAGAGAGAGGATATTTGAATAACTATTCATATTCAAAACAGATTCATATTGAGAAAAAATGTATAAATTGACCTATTATGGGATGTTTTACATTATGAATCCCATTTTCAACTTTTTATTTTTTAGTAGTCCATGTATAATGAATATTAAAAATAAAATAATGGGTAAAATTTCTGAGATATCTATATAAGGAATCATTTAGATGTTCCAATCTAGTGTAATCAGATAAAAATATCAAAAGAAATTACATTTTAAAAATTATGAACCTTATGAGGTGAATATGTTTTTAATAAAAACAGAATATAGTATCCCCAATAAAGAACAATATAAGGATTCAATTGAAATAGAACACAAAATTTTGAAAAAATTAGTGAGGAAAATGATGATATTGGAACTCAGGAAGAATATAATGAAATTGAAAATATAATTGATGAGGATATAGTTATGGAAATTTAAAAATATACGTTTCAAAATATTAAATGGATTGGGTATTTATAATCCATAATTATATGTTAAATTGAAACTTTTCAAACAAAAAGAATACTATGCTGTGTGAATAAAAATACTCTAATTTATGAAATTGAATAAAATTTTGTTGATAAATATATGAATTAGGATGTGTGGAATAAATATTTTATTAATTAATTACACCAAATAGAGAATAATTCATCTTTAGATATAATTCATAGACAAAAAATAATAAATTTTAACCAATTTTCTGTTTAGAAAAAAAATTTATTCACAATGGGGGAGTCATGAAGAACTTTTCCGTACATGTTTATTATGGTTACACACATGTTTTAAGGCTTAATTTTTAATATTTTTATTTTAGTAATGGATGCACTAATAATTTTACAATTTGTTTCAACTCATATAAATTATAAAATATATCACATCGATGCCAATTCTTCCCTCTTAATCTGTGACGAGGAAGAAGATGTATATATTGGCAATCCTGAAGGTATTCTTCTTGAAATGGTGATCCTTTGGTATGAAAAATAAAGAAGGTATTATATATATATATTAAATCTAGACCCATGGTCTACGTATACTATATTTGATTATTTCATGATAGAAATGAATTTTTTTAACTGCAATGTGTATATAAATCTAAACATAAAGGAGAAAAAAAGGTAATGTTATTGAAATTATATGTGTGGATGATATTATATTTATAGATGATCAATAGAGTACTTTTAGTTGTTTTCTATTCATATGAATAAATTTTTTGATATTTACATAGTGGTATATCTAAGATATGCCATTACGTTTTCAAGTGATTCAATAATGGAATTATATTTTTCTATTATAAGAGAAGTATATTATATAATGGTTAATGATGTTCTGAATTGAATATTACAGGTCAATATCTACACCTATAAACATATAGATGAATCTATCTAGGTATGATATAGGTAATTGTGTAAATCAAATTAATTTTAGTAGTTATCTTAGTACTCGGATACTTCTCACATTATCTTTAACAAAAATTGTTTATATTCTATGTGTGTGTGAAAGATATAATATTTTTCCTCAATAATCCCATATTATGACTGCTAAAAGGGACCATAAATGTGAAAAATTTATATTATTATATGTAATGTTTAATGAGAATGTAACTAACCTCAATTTATGATATTATAAGTATACAAACTTGAAAGGTGATTTTGATTATAGAAGGTCTATATCTGGTGGAATTTCTCTATTGAGTGAATGTTATGTTATCTCACACAACTATAACATGTAAAAAATTACTTTGAGAACCAAAAAATAAGAATATATCACATCTATAAGTTATACCACCAAGATGATATGGATAAAGTAACGGCGTGATGGCTGGAGGGTAATGATTTAAAAGAAACTTATGATATTATGTGACCATTATAGTTCCTATACATTTCTATAAATATTTTTCAAACCTCAATGACATTGATAATTGATTTAATATTTCATTTTACTAAATTTATTTTTTCAAATGGGTACATAATTCTATAATTAAATCCAACACGAGACAAATTGATTTAAATCTTCTCTAAGAAAATGATTAAATATAACTAGGAACCTAAATACTAATGTTTAACTACTCCCTATATATAGAGAAAAAATCAGATAAACCCCCATATCAATTTAGATTATATTGTTAATGGGGGTTAAATAAATGAAATTATATTTGAGGAAGATACTAAATCTCTATATGTGTTGTAAATATAACAGTAGGTTTTTTGTCTCATGGGGAGAAATACGAATATCAAGTGGATTAATTGAGGGTTATGGGATTTAAATTACATGGAAAAACATTTCATGTCACCAAGGACTAAAATTTCTCTCACTAATACTATATTATCATATTGTGTGTTGTCAAGAAACTTTTATCTTGATAATGGATACAATTTTGTGGTTATTATTTAAATTATTATGTCTTGGGAAGAGTTTCACAACTTTGACCACATATCTGATGGAGGATATTGATGTACTAAATGAAATTGGTGAAAATTGTTATATATGTTTTAAAAAATGATTGATAAGTATTATTAGTGTTTTATAATGTTTTAATATGATTAAGAATTAATTTTATGTGCTACAAAAGTCACTAAGCTAATTATAGTTTAAGCAGATCAATTATATAATAGTAATGTTGAAGTTAAAATTTTCAATTCCCTAGAACATAAATGCTTCATAATGTTGTCTAGAAATTAAAATTTCCTATTAATATCTTCATAATGTTGATGAAAAGACATTATATATTAACTAAGAATATCATAATTTTCAAAAAAAAAACATAATTATATGGTTTTAGAAAATACTTCTGAAGTTGGTTAAAAGACATCATAAGGTTCTTTATCATTCAATGGTTTATGCATCATATGTTCTATGATACTGATATAGTATATTGGAATAATTTTCTGGTTTATGAAGTTTGTAAGGATAACAAATATGTCATTTTAAGGATCAAATATGAGTTTATAAATATTATCCTAGATCTTTGTTATAGTCATTTTCTTTTTTCATAGGGAATTTGAAAAATAAATTGAAACATTATAAATATGATGGGAGGCTATATAGGGATCATTGAAGACTCTATAAGTGTATTTTATGAGTTTTTAATGATCAATGTATCACTACTTAAGGATTTTCTAATTCATATATGGATCATCAGTCAACATTTTAAGGTTAAAATACTTGATAAGGATGATCCACAATAGTGTTTGTATGTTTTTTACATTATATAAATAATTAAAAGCATCTTAAGGATCATTGCTTCAAATGGATGGGGTCCATCGAACAATCAAATTATTTTCTTCAATATATAAAAATTTAATGAGATAAAATAAGATGAATCTATTGATCTTTTTTACATAGAAAGAAGCATAATATTTATTAATTTGAATTATGATTCAAGATTAGAAATATCAGAAGATCAACATTATGAAGGAATGAGCCATGTGAAATTGAAGAACTAAATCTATCATTGATGTAATTCAAGTTCCCATGTATGATATAAAATCTTGTGAGAATGAAATTTTTTCATATTTGATATATATTTAAAATTAAAACCTAACCAGGATTAAATGAAAATATTGTGTATAATGAGCATTTAAAAATCAAATATTTTAAATTATTCATCACAATTATTTATGATGTTCTTATTGTTTAATATTTTTGACTAATTATAATTGTAGTTTCAATTTATTTAATTGGAAACGTTAATCATATAAAATGTTCATCCTAAATGGGAACAATTTAGAAGGGAAAAAATATGTTTTATAACATGGGAATTCAGACATCGATATATTTCTCTACAGAAGAACTATAATATCAAAGTAAGAGAAACTAAATAACATCAACCTACCCAACATATGAGACTTATAAATGGTTTATGGTCTGATATTTTAATTTTTGATCATATATGTAGTTTTTTTCAAGGAGAAAAAAGGTCATCTGATGCGTCCATACACCAAGCATTTGGTGATTATTATGAAAATAAGTTGAAGTTGGTTGATGTGTTGTTCTTTAATTGATATTTTATATATAGTAGATTATCATATGAAATAAGGTAATAAAATTTAATATGAATCATCTAGGTGATCATTAAATAAGTTTCACTTTATAAAATATTAAAAAAATAGTCTTGAAGACTAGTGGTACTTGAATAAATAATGCCACAAAAAATTTTTCTTCGAAAAATTATGTTTTATATATTGTAACAAGTTATCCTGGGCTACCATATTAAACAACACCAAACCCAGCATTCCACTAACCCAAGGGGGTTTCAATATCCCCTCGACCTTCAAATAATAACCTGGGAATTATATATGTTTAATGGGAGTGAATTGAACATTGATTTAATGTTAAATCCTAATTAGGGTTCCACCATAAAATCAAGATTGACCCTGCCATAAATCAAACATCAAATAATAATTAGATAATAAAAAATTTACTAGAAGATATAAATAATTTAATGTTAATAATTTTCCTCAAAACTCCCACATCTCCCAATATATAATCTTCCACTATTAGTTTCCTTAGTCTCCACATATTAAATTTGCAACCACTAACAACTATAACTGAAAGAAGTAAATTTTAACATTTTTGATGTATATAGGAATCTAAATAAATCCAAATCCATCATTTAAATTAAATAACTAGGAAAAAATTATATGAAAATCAACAAAAAAACTAGACAGTCAAAAAAAAAATTAATAGTCACAACTGATAGATATAATAAAAAATAAAAAAAATAAAAAAGATGATATTAAATCCCCATCAAAAACTAATAGAACATGATGTTGGATGTACCCTATGATAGAAAAATAGAAAAATAGAAAAAAAAATTATATTTTAAAATTGGTATGTGTATAATAATGATCGGTATGACACCAACCTAATTTCTATAAGGCACATGATTAATTATAAATCAAATTTTAAGATATTTTAAAACATGAAGATAAAATAGATTTTCAAAAATTAATTTATGTAGAATGAATATCTCATGATTTTTAATTTCAGAATGATTTTAAATAAATTCATTTAATTCAAATAATTAAATTAAAAATAATTATTTTCCCTTAAGAGACTTTGAATCAAAAACACCCATTGACAAAATCAATTAAAAAATAGAATATAAATACATTTATCATTATATAATTAAAAATGTCCTCTTTAAAACCAATTTATCTTAAATAATCATATAAAAATGGATACTTGAAGCTACAAATAGGTTCGACGGGTAAAGAGAAAAATAAAAAAAATGAAATATTAGTAATTTTTTATAAAAGAACATAATCAAAGGGTTAAGTAATAAATAAAAATATTTAATTTGCATACATCAACAAATAATAAAAGTATAAGAATCCTGGGATAAAACCCTAGTATCCCATTTAATTCCAACCAAAATATGTGATAAGAATAATAAGCTGAAATATAAGATCATGTCTATCTTGCTTTTCCAAATGTAGTTATAAAGTATTATCTCATCAACCAAGGATCTCGAAGCTTCCATAGGGAAACATCTCGGTTCAATAAATAACCCTATATCTCTCTAGATATAAGAAAAATAAACTAGTGTGTTCAAGAATCCCATAATCTACTTGTTAATTTATAATTACCATGAACAATACATATGAGTAGGTGAGAAAACAATCACCGAATAGGGAAGGAATTAAAAAAATATACTAATAAATCACTATTGAATTTAATTCCCTCTCATAATAATAGAATGAGAGGCCCAAGTTTCCTTTCACATTATAAAGGTTATATATAAAATCGTTCACTAAACAAATTATTTTAAAATAATCCTATAAAATTCATTTAGAAATCAACACACTATATTTTAGAACACCAACTGATCAAAAATAAAACTATGGAATTTAATATATAACCCTAAAATGGTTAAATAATTTATAAACCATTAATTAATTTAAAAAACACTATTTAAAAACCATTTGATTTATTTTCAAAAGTGGTGTGTGTGTGTGTGTGTTCAAGAAAAATTGGATTTAACTCATTCATTAAAACTAGGAAATGAAATAATTTCTTGAAAACCCCGAATAAAACCAAATTTTTTCATTAAAATTTTAATCAAATTTACTAATACCCTCAAATAAAAATTCAAACAAGAATTTATATTACACTAAATTAATAGTAAAAAATTAAGGGTTTTGACATTTAATAACCATCCTAAAATCAATATTGGATGTTCCAATCATTAAGATAGTGTTTTTGGGGACCTAAAATAGATATCACAAACCCTAAGAACAAGAAATACCACAAATTGTTGTCATAGTCATATCATTAGGTCTGGATAATGGGGTTTCAATATTGGGGGATGATGAAAACGTGAATAAATAAAAGGGTTAAGGAGACACCCTACCTTGGAGTTATAACCATGACTCATGATGAACCCCATGAAAAATAAAAAAAGTGGGATTTGGAGGGAAAGTATGCTAAGAGGTGGTATCCTACCAGGGGTATTAAGAGACTATGATGAAGGGGAGACCAGAAAATTTCTAATTTTTTATCAAGTTAGAAAAATATATTTAAGAAAAATAAAAAAAATTGTGGATTATTGTTAACCTGAGTTTACCAAATGTTTTGGTAACCATTCACCCACACTATATACACAAATAATTATCACACCATTTCACCTAGGACCTCACACAGTTTAACGAACCATGAACTAATCTTGAAAATAAAATTTATATAATGAATGATCCAAATTCATATTTTTCCAAATTGTTTATCAACCAAGTGGGAAAATATTATAGCCCTTAAAAACTACTAAAATTTTAAATTATAATAATAAATAGCCACATAAATTCATGAATACAAAAAATAAACTAAAATTATGAAACTAAATACAACAACACAATGTGTAACAAAATCCTCAAAATAATCTTTGTCCAATAGAAATCCATTGTAAATGGATATAATATATAATCCAAATGAAATAATAACAACCCAAGAAAGTGGTTATAGGTATGAATATATTATGATTCATCATAACCAGAGAGGCCACAATCCCCACAATTCCTCAATATAAAAATAAAACATTCTGAAATAAAATCCAATATATCTAGGTATAATCCATCCAACAAAGAATTGAAATATTTCAAAAAAAAACGTCAATAATATTTAAGGTCTCCTCACAATTTAGTTTTTTTCTAAATTGATGTAGTAATAAAACCCACATTATCTGGTAGATTCAACACTGATAAAATAAATTCCCTAATAACTTAACATTATTTTCATTTCCTATATCATCTTTCCCAACAATATAAAAAATCATATCCCAAAAACTAAATGTAAAACCATAGGGCCTATGATGAAAGGGAATGTATCATGGTCTCATCACTAGTTAGAACATTAATAAATTGTGATAATGAAATTAAAATCCCAATGAAAGGGGAAAAACTACAAAAAATTGCAATATCCACAAAAAAACTGTATTTATACATTCATATTGTAACATCCCCAAATGATAAAGGGTTAAATAACTAAATGATATGAATCTTGTCAACAAGGTGCACCTTCCTTTTCGGGAGCCTGTCTGATTAGAACTCCACAGTTAAGCGTGCTTGACCTGGAGTAGTGATCAGGATGGGTGACCTCCTGGAAAGTTTCCTTGGGTTGTGTGAGTGAGGAAAAAGCACACTGAAAAGGACATGTGTTGGCCTGTGGGAACTATCATTAGTCAGATGACCCCTTCAGGCATGTGGGTGGACCCTGGGGGGGCCCACGTGTCTGCGGGGAAACTAGTGGTTCCTAGTGGGCCCAGACCCGACGACCATGTTAAGGCGGGGTGGCTGTGCTGTCACCGAGACCCAGTTGTCACATTTGGTATCAGAGGAGGAACGCAGCCTTAAGTGCACGGTGCACTACCTGGGTTGAGATGTAGGGCCCACAACGAGGGCGTTGTACTCCAAGGGGGAGGGTGATTGTAACATCCCAAAATGATAAAGGGTTAAATGACTAAATGATATGACTCATGTCAACAAGATACACCTTCCTTTTCAGGAGCCTGTCTAATTAGAACTTCACAGTTAAGCGTGCTTGGCCTGGAGTAGTGATCAAGATGGGTGACCTCCTGGGAAGTTTCCTAGGGTACGTGTAAGTGAGGACAAAGCACACTGGAAAGGACATGTGTTGGCATGTGGGGACTATCATTAGTCAGATGACCTGTTCAGGCATGTGGGTGGACCCTGGGGTGGGCCCCATGTGTCTGCGCGACAACTAGTGGTACCTGGTGGGCCAGGACCTGACGACCATGTTAAGGCGGGGTGGCTGTTCTGTCACTGGGACCCGGCTGTCACACATATGAAGAAAATTGATCTCTATGAGTGAAACAAACCAAACAAACACCTACACACCCAGTATTTAATGTCATCAACATGATGAAAATCATTTCTAATATCGAATAAATAAATTGGATTTAACCTCATTTTATTGTATATAATTAGTAAAATATGACCTAAAACTTGTACATCATCTAAAGATGAACCTATCAGAAGAAAATCAATACCCTCTGGTGATAAGAAAATCAATGATAACACCCAACCTATTAAGATAATACCTGGCCCTATAATTTCCCATGATCAACCCATAAAAATTATAAATCCCCATAGTAAGAAATCCAAAACCATAATCATAAGGACCATGATTACAAATGAGTCATAAGAAATAAAAAATATCAATTATCCCATAAGAGTCCATATAGAATCACCCAAACCACAACCAGATCAATTATACCACAAAATTATTCAATAACTCTTAAATTATCCTAAAAATAAACAGTTAAAAATCATAATCATTCCCATAAAAAATTCCACAATCCTTACTAACTATTGATTCAGTTATTCTAAGACATCTATGGAAAACCTAGATCCCCACATAGGAATAAATAATAATTATTCAAGAACCATTGAATCAAATCTACTCGATAGAATTATTTCAGTCGTACAACTTAGATCTGAATCTACGAAGGTCCACCAACTAAAGGTACTATACCAAAGGAACATAAATAATCACCCATAGGTCCATCCCATTAAAATATAATATCCATCATTTTTCATGACCCCTATATGAGGGGTAGAATTAATAGAATCAAAGAGTAACTCAACTTTTTTGTGTCTCTCACACCAAATCAAATAGATTAACCATATATATGGACATTTCCTAAATTATAAACCCATAAAATGATTAATCCTAGATCACATGTCCTAAAATTTCACTTCCATTAAATCACTCTTTAAAAAATTTCCAATACTCATTTTAAAATAAAAATACCAATTTACATTTATAGAATATTTTATTAAAAACAATTTTTTGTAAAATAAATGATCTTACTTTTTAAATAATCTTCATGAACTATTAATAATGACAAAATTTAATGAAATATGACTAATATATATTTTTAAATAAATGCACACAAAGAAGGTAATTCCAAAAATCAAATACACATCATCAGCATACTAGAAGACTCCCATGAATTCATCCTCCCCATCAATGGGTGCGACACAAGGGTAGTAAAAATATCAAAACCAACTGGTTGAAGAATAATTCATGACTCAAAAATAGGGTTTGTTGTGCCATGAACTGTTATGAAATGACTCTAATGAAATTTTGATATTGATTTCTTGAACAAAATAGAATTTATCAAGTATTTAAATACAATGCTACACCACTAAATCATTCACCATATTCATTGCAATATCTAGTATAAAACCGCAAGGAAACTCAATAATGAAAAATTCAATTAATAAATCAACAAAAATAATCAAAATGAAATACTAACATCAAAAAACAAATCCCAATTCCCCTTGAAATTAGAGACATTGGGTGGGATATTTCTTTCTAGACTCTATTTTCACCTACCCATTGAGTTCTAAAAAAATTCTATCTCGATATTACCATGAAAACCCATATAAAAATAGGGATAATATTGAAACTAGGATCTCCCTAAACAAACTAGGCTCAGACACCATTTTTAATGAACTGCCCTATGATTTAACCAAAATCAACTCCATATTGGGCTCACCGCTTTCCTAGGGTACGTTCTGAATCCCCTTGGGATATAGATAACTACTATGGAAACATATTAATAAATTATGGAATGATTTCTCTATTAAATTAGATCTTATTCAAGATAATTATTTTACTAGGAAATATATATTGACTTGCCTATAAATCATATTTCTACACCAAAAAAAATATAAATAGAAATATTCTTGTAGATATAACAAATAATTAAAAATATAGTCCTACCACTCACCCAACTCCTTCTATTGAAATATCCACCACTAGTTTTTCAAGTCTCCATATATATATATATATATATATCATCCACTAATAACGAATTAAATAAAAAATAATGTCTTAGATGTATGATCAATCACGGGAAATAAGTAAATCTAAATAAAACATTTAATGGGTATAGATTATGAGTAATTATATCAAACTTAATTGTATTTCAAGAGAAATTCTAGAAAATATATAATTAGAACAACTTGTCATCGTAACATTGAAGCAAGATAATAAATAACTATCCTTAAATCCCCACTATTCACTAACCATAATTTTTAATGTACACACCTGATGAGTAAAAAAGTACTTAAAAGGTATTGCAACTGAAATTTAATTTATGATACAGTATTAAAATGATTAAAAGATCAAAAACCACATTTACACATTCAAAAAATAATTATAAAACCAATTTAAATATAGTTTTAAATATAAGTATAAAATATGTTTTTTCGAACATACATTTATGAGTTTCCAATATCATGCCTCATTTGATTTTATATTTTTTTTGATTTTCTATAAATGATAAGAATAAAATTAATAAATTTTACAATATACTAATCCATTTTGAGATAATAACACTCATTTTGTAAATCCACTTTAAAATCCTAGATAAATTACTTTAACATAAACTAATTTCCAATTTTATCTTTAAAAATATTTTAATAAACGTAAAAAAATAATAAAGTATATATTATACAATAGTTGGATTCCACAACCCAATTGTAAAGCCAAAAAATAATCCATTAGTATATTTATAATAGGTATTGGATTCGAACATTGTAAATCAAGTAATTATATCCCGAATGACTGAAATGTGCCTTAGGTCTACATATAAGAACCTGTTCATTTTTTTGCCTCAATAAACATGTTGTGACCTATCTCATAAACTAATTATCTTAATGGTACCCTAAGGAACAATCCAATAACACTAAAAAACTATGTACCTCTCTACATAGACATAAGATGGACTATTATTTTAACTCATCCATGACTCTACATAGTGACCTATCTTTTCCATGATTAATTAAAATGTAAACGTGGGAAATCAGATAATGGACATTATAGGAATACAATTAACAATAATAACCTACTCTCCCCTTATACTCCCACCAATAAAAATGGAATAAATTCCCATAATCAAATCATCACAAAATACAGAAATCAACCCTAAATCGATGCAAAATATATATATATAGGACAACAAAGTGCATCACGTGAAATTGGAAAAACATTATATAGTTCCAAGTGGACCCTTAAAACATATTTGGAAGTTCAATCCTTTATGTACATTTCAAATCTCATTTACACAATCATTCTTGAAACATCACATTTTAAATTATTTATTTTAAATTCATTATGAAATCAACCCATTCTCATTTAAAATATATAAGGCTCTATAACACAACCCGTTATATCATTCTAAAACCCAAAAATGGTAAATTCATTTTTAAACCATATAATTTATTTCCAAAAATACTTCAAATTGTTATATAACACTATGAATTTCAAGTACCACTTATAATTCCATCATAATATTTCAAAAATTAATTTGTAAACCAAAAACACATTTATAAACATTAATATAATTTTTTAGGGATATTTAAATAATCCTCAAAACATGTGGTGTTCATGTTATAGAAAAATATGATTTAACAAATTCTTTAAAATAAGTAAACTCATTGTTTCTTTTTTGAAAAATAGAACTAATGTCATATTTACGCTATATAAATTAAATAAACAAAATTAATTACCACATTTAATATCTAAAACATAAATTTAATCCTAAAGATATTAATGGTTCAAAAAGTAATATTTTACAACTACAAAATGGAGTATAGTCCAAAGAATCTAATTTGGGTTATATGGGACCCAAAATAGATATCACACTCCCTATTCATAGTAAAAACTGAAAAATAATTTCAAATATAAACCCTTTTGTTCATCCAAGAGTGGTGTGGTGATGAGGGAAGTGAAATACATGAAAAAACAAAGAATAATGAAAATAAAATACACCACATATGAGTTTTAACCTAAAATCGTGAAGTAACCTTAATGAAATCACTAATGTAGATGTAGAACATGAGGACAGTAAGTGTACATGGTAGGGGTCTCAACAAAGATGTATCGTGAAACCAACTAGGATGGGAAAGTGGGGAATTCTTGATTTTTAATAAAGCAAGGGAATATTTTGTACCACAATTACACTTGGTGCAAGGTTGAAAAAATGTGGCTTCAAAACTGTATGATAACCATGTGGCCCATACTCAACACCCAATAAAATCCGAAATTGTTTCCCCTATAACCCAACACAAGTTAACTAATTTTGTGATAACCATATTGAATCGGATTCGGTAATGATAAACCAAGAAACATGTTTAACTCATGGTTTTCTAATCATATGGGATAAGCAAGCATCCCTTAAAAAAATTTAAAATTATAATATTTTCAAATGGAAACCCTTTAAAAAATATAGAATAAAATAAATTAAAATAAAATAAAAATAAATCTATATTGAAATAGGAGGTATTATATATATTGTCAATATTTTGTTCTCGTCTTGATACCGTAGATTGAGTAATGGAATAATACTACCCCTCCCATGATATCATTTTCTTATTATTTTTGATCTTCTATTCTTTATATCTCGACTCGAAATTAATAGTGAATGTGGCCTCATATTGAGATCGAAAAATTTAAAAATACTTATATTTTTTCCTTTATTTGAAATTAATGTTGTACTAAATATAAGAGACTTGTAATACTAAATGAACACAGATATTAATCATTCAGATGTCATTAATTTAAAAAATATATAAAAACATATACCACTGATTCACAACATAGTGTCATTCCAACAAAACTGGTCACTTCATTTAGAGTTGTGTCTTGAAGAAGGTTAAAAATAGATACAACATGTTTGGATAGTTAAACCATCATTACTGGATATATATAAATCCACCATAGGTGTGTGGAAGAAGAATTGTTAATTATGTTGATATATATATATATATATGAAATTGTGGCATTAAGTTATGGAGGTGATGACTTGTGGAAATAGTTATTCTAAAACTAGGTAATGGAGGAATTAAATTTTGAAGGTGTTTATTAATGGAATAGTATATTCCATATGTAATGAAATAATGATTTTTAGAAGAAGAATCATCCATCTGATCCATAGTGTTTAGTGAAAAAGAACAATATCATGAAGATCCCTTTATACAAAAGATGAATCTAAAATTCATGAATTGTGTTACTTTTTTCAATGGTTGTAGACTATTTTATCCGATCTTCATAATATGTATAAATGTTTTATTTATTATTTTGTGATTTTTTAACTAGAACCAATTTAATGTATGAATAAATATGTAAAATAATATTACTTTTACGTATAAGAATAAACATGTGACTTCAAAGGAAGTCCATATTAATGTGGATAATATGTATACAACATGTGATTAAAAAAATTGATTGGTGAACATCATTAGAGTAAATAAAAATCTAATTAGACTATTTTGACTTATCTAATGTTATATAATAATAAATACACCATCTGTGAGATTAATCTCAAATTATAGAATATTAAATTATGTTAAATCTGATGTAAGAGAACTCGTGTATGACTGTTTCGTCTGTATATAAAATTGAAAATTGATTAATTTCAAAGGTGATGGTTCAATAATTAAATTATGGGAATTATTCACCAAGTTGAATGTTCATTTAAATACCTATTTATGAGGATAATTTCATGGAAAATTAAATGAATAAATAATGACCAATTTTCATAGAGAATTAAAATAAATATTATTCTGATAAATTAAATTATGGTTTCTATGAAGTTATCCTATATCGTATTTAGGGGATATATAGAATGAATAAAATCGGGGTGTATGTTGGATAAAAAATTAAATATAATTTCTTTCATAATTTTTAATTTTATGGAATGAATAATATGTGAAAAAATCATGTGATAATTATATGGGATAAAATGGAAGGTGTTTTCTCTAGTTTTTATATTTTAATAAAATAATTAACTAACCAAAAATATAGTTATGTTTCTATAAAATAATTTAGTAACACATTGATGATTTTTAATATATGTTTCTAAATGATATGTATTTTTAGAATATTTAGTATATATATATATATATAAATATAGAAATATCTGTTGGATCTGAATCTACAGATTATACACAAGAGGGGGGGTGAATTGTGTCTTTTACAATTTTTTGATAACTCTTTTATTAAACGAGTTCTGTTCTTTATACTTTATCAGATTTGATCATGCAGCAGAATAAATAAAATCAAGAACACAAAGATGTATAGTGGTTCGGGCAACAGAAGGCCCCTAGTCCACTCCACCAATGCTCAACTCCATAATCTTGGGGATTTTCACTATATGGTCCTCTTTTCCACAGACTGATTCGCAACTAAGTACAGACAGTTGATACCTTTACAATCCAAGGAAAAACAAATCCTTCTGGTTTAAACAAAAACCTACACAGCTTAGAATGAGAAGTTTGTTACTCAAGAATAAGAATAATTTCAGAAATAAATTTCCAGTTGATCTTCACAATTGCAATAGAATGCAATTGACAGCAGATGGATCGATGTCTCTAGAAATATTGATCTTCAAGACGAAGTAGTTCAGAATTGATCCAGTTGCAGTAGATATAGAGATATAGTTCACAACATCAGAAGCAGTAGATCCATAGTAGATATTCGATGTAGAACAGGTGAATCTTCTATCGTGTTCCTTCTTCTTGAACAAACAGAGCTTTGATGCTCCTCTTGAATCAGCAGATCAATCATGAATAGTTGAAATCACTGTTTTCCAACTTTCTCAACAATAGATCGATCACATACTAATGTACCTGATGTTTCAGAGAGAACATATAAAATTAAGCATATCTCATGCACATTTAGATCCATAAAAGTCTCCTTCTGATTAGTGATATTCAAAAATTTGAATTTAAAGAGAAGTCGTAACTTCCCTTAAGACTCGGAATAAAAAGATCCTTTTAATTCGATCTCAAATACCTTAATAAAACGGCTATGAATCAGTAAAAGTCGTAATTTAAAAACTCTTTAAATCCGACAATAAATCTACCCAAAAATCAGCATACTAATCGTTGCACATAAATATCATCTGTAAAAATTTCCGACACCAAATGTAAGGTTGATGACGTGGCCTCCAAACGTAGGGTTAATGACATAGTACTCAAACATAAGGTTAACAACATAAGGTTGAACACAAATGTAGTGTTGATAACGTATGGTTGAACACAAACGTAGGGTTAATAATCCATACATTTTCTTCAACACTCAAACGTATGGTAAAAGATCCATACTTTTACTTGATCCATACTTTTCCAAGAATGTATGGTTTTTTACAAAAGTAAGGTTGATGAACCATACTTTTGAGAAACAAACGTATCGCATAGAATTTACGTACGGTTCTCCTTTCATACATTGCTAATAACCAAAACGTATGGTTCCTTCCTAACTTAAGGTTATCCTTCCAAACATTGCTGAAAACGTATGGTTGTTTAACCATACTTTTCTCTTATCTCAAAAAGTATACACACTTTTCATCCTTACACTATGTTTATCCACATAGGGTATGAACATCGATTCCAGAATACGCTAAATCAGATTCTGAGCTATATTTATCTACGTAAGGTATGAACAGTGATTCCATAACGCGCTTAAAGTAGATTCCGAATAAGTAATAGATTCACATTATTTCAAGAGTAAAATAAATTAATAAATTCCTACCAAATACTAAATAAAATAATTAGAAAATAACTAAGGGTGTTTGTGAGCAACAAAATTATCATAAAGAGACAGAGTATTATTTTTAATAATCTCCCCCTTTAAATAACATTAACATGTATTATTGAAAACAATACTTTTCTCAACAATCTCCCCCTTTTTGATGTTCACAAAACCCATAAAATAATTAAAATTATTTAAACAAAAATTAACTTTCAAAATTAGTTATAAAGTTTTAAATAAAAACTTCTCCGCCAAAAAGATAATTATAAATCCGAATTTCTCATTAAAATTTCTCCCTCAATAAAATGAATTATCCTCTTAAATAAAATGTACGTTTTGATGTTGTATTTATCCAAATTCTCCCCCTTTTTGTGATATCAAAAAGAATGACAAATAATGGATTTTATCACGTTTAATATTGCACTAAAACATTAGTAAATGATATTATGAACTGTTTATCAATAATTAAATCTGGGGTACTGACATATCAAAAATAAAGACAGGAAAACAAATAAAAAAAGACAAAAATAAACAATGAAGAAAATTTTCATTCAAAAACAGTATTATATACATGACAATGATATACACAGGAATCAAGGTTTAGGTAAGATAGGAAACATGGTCTATCTCCTCTGGATTACAGACTTGATTTCTATAAAATAATCCCGAAGTCTCTTCATCATCCCATTTCCAAGCTTGATAATTAGATCTATATTCTCTTGAGTCATATTAATATCTTTAATTAAATTGACTTTGAAATACTCGTGCATCCTTTCCTCTTTTTCAACAAATACTGACAGCTTCTCTGATAACTGATTTAACAGAATTCAGATCGATGGCTCACTAGATGTCAGTTGATCCACTAAGAACTTCTAATTTTCCAGCAGCACTAACAAAGGAGCACTGTTATATTGAAGATCTTGTATCCTGTAATTCATGTTTCTCATCGCAGCTGTGATAGCCTGAAACCTTCTAATTAAATTCGGTGAAGTACATGATCCACTAAAAACATTATTTTCAACTGATGCAAATTGATTCTCCATAAACAACTTCAGATCTAATAAATATGACTTCATAACCATATTAGATTTTAATTGTGTAACAATAGTCAGCATATCCTATTTAAACATTTAAACTTCTTGCCTTGAAACTGTACACTCCTTCATCTATTGAAACTATAAATTTTATAAATCTAACGCATTTCTTAGAGAAACATTCTCAGATTCGAACTGAGATACTTTTACATATAGTTCTTCAACTTCTTCTTTTCATGAATCAGATGCACCCTATGATTGATTCACTATCTCAGGTTGAGGCAGCAGTACCAAAGGTAATGATTCAGCATCAGATTTCTCTTTTTCTCTGTGCTGAGAGGGTTTTTCAATAGATTTTTCCTTAGAGTTTTCAAACTCATCCACAGAAAAATCTTCTTGAAGTACCTCTGTGTGAACTTCAGAAGCATGCTCACCACAAACATCAGTATCTATGCCTTCCATTGGGTTTTCAAGAACAATATCATCAGTAGTTTCTTAAGGTCTGGCCACTTCTTCACCAGGCACTACCTCCATCTCTTGTTCCTTTTGAATTGAAACTTCAACATTAGCTACAATCTTTTCCTGATTTTCCCTCTGAGTTTTTTCTTGAGCTCTTGATTCCTCTACGGGAGCTGTTCTCTTAGTAACATCTTCCATGGTCTTATCAACAATATCTTATCTCACAAAAGAATAAGAAAATAAAGCTTCTATTTTAGTTTCCAAAGCAGTGGATGTGACTTCCTCATTTACTGGTCTTTTTCTTTTTCATTGAAGTCCCTCCTGACTTCCATCTTCCTCATCATCTTTCACTTCAAAGTGAATCCTTCTTTCCACATTGCTCACTCTAGATTTATCTTGTCCCTCCTTGGACTTAGTATTTTGAGACTGAGCACTCTCTGCATCTTCCTTAGCTTCTACTGGAAAAAGTTTTCCTTTAATTGTGCTCCAAAAGTATCCAACTTTCCTCAAAGTTCCAGCATTAAACGTATTGCTGTGATGACAGTTAACTCTAGCATCCACTAATCTCACCATGTCTTTCTTAGACTACAGTTTAGAAATAAATCTACCAAAAGGGTAGAAATTCATCATGGCCTCGCTTTGACAACAGTAACTGAGATACCTTATCATGTATCTTGGAATGTTTAACTTAATATCAGTTAACATAAAAAACATTATATACATATCAGGGTAAAAAATCATTTCCATTTCTTCCATCTGTGGAGCTATTCCTATCTGAATAAATTTGACCAAAATCTTCTAATCAGGCTCCAAATCCTTTACAAACATTTTCGTTATTGTCTTGGTACCAAAAACAAAAGACATGATGTCTTTAGATTTATGCACAGAATCTCCTATATTCTTCAAGTCGAAATGAGAAAATCCCTCATGGGGGCAGTTGAGAATATGACTAATCTCTACTGAAGAGATTGAGAAATCTCTATCCTCTATCTTAGCCATCATACTGTCCTTTGTATCTCCCAGACTAAATTATACAGAATTGAAGAAGTATCTAAGTTCTACTTCATACAGAAATTCCGTATTTTCACTGTTGAACATCTGTTCAAGATTCTGAAGCGACAACACTTACTTCAATAACAGATTTGTCTGAAATAACCAGTCGAGATCGATTACCATACCATGTACTATTTTTCTTCCCTCAGTGCGTTGTCTCTTGGCATTACTTGGCTCGGCCTCACAGGCTCTTTTAGTCCTTCCCATTTCTGCAAGAGTCTCTGAAGGTTTGAAGGTTAGGGTTTCAGAAGTTCGAAGGTTAGGGATTTAGAAGAGGAGGTGTGATTTTCGGATTTCGAAAGGGTTTTGATGTAACTGAAGGTTTTTAGAAGTCTAAAATGCTCTGACAGCCTTGATTCCCGTGTAATCACTAGTCATTACATATAATTAAAAACAAATAAATTTTTCATATGATGAAAGAATGATAAACTTAAACAGTATTCAACAAAATTTACAAAAATAAATAAAAGTAAATAAAAATTTAAAAATAATATTTAAAATTAAATAAACCTAGCTCCCCCTTAAAAAATCAACTCTTTCAGTGGGAAGTGGTTTAGTAAAAATATCTGCTAATTGAATTTTAGTATTTACAAATTCTAAAAATATATTTTTTTTAATAACATGATCTCTTAAAAAGTGATTCCTTATATAAAGGTGCTTAGTTCTAGAATGACGAATAGAATTTTTTGAAATATTAATTTCACTCGTATTATCACATAAAATAGGTGTATTTTTAAAATTCAATCCAAATTCCATAAGAGTGTTTTTCATACACAACACTTGTGCACAGCAACTGCCAGCAGAAACATATTCTGCCTCAGCTGTTGACAGAGCAACTGAATGATGTTTCTTACTAGACCATGATACTAAGGACTTTCCTAAAAAGTGAGATGTACCTGATGTGCTTTTTCTATCTAACCTATAACTTCCAAAGTCAGCATCTGAATATGAAATCAAATTAAAATCAGAGGTTTTAGGATAATTAAGAGATTGAAAAACAGTTCCTTCTAAATATCTAAAAATTCTCCTAATAGCAGTTAGATGAGATTCTTTATGATTTGATTCAAATCTAGCATGAAGACATACTGAATACATTATATCTGGCCTACTAGCAGTAAGATACAACAAACTACCAATCATACCTCTATATAACTTGTTGTCAATCTATTTCCCAATTTCATCCAAATAATGTTTCATATTAGTACACATAGGAGTTGTAAATGACTTACTATTTTCAAGTCCAAATTTCTTAAGTAAATCAGTAATGTATTTGCTTTGATTTAAAACATTTCAAAAATCTTTTTGAAATATTTGAAGACCCAAAAAGAAATTTAATTCTCCCATCATAATCATTTCAAATTCTTCTTTCATTAATTTTGAAAATTCATGACAAAGAGTTTTATTAATTGATCCAAAGATCACATCATTAACATAAATATGAACCAATAAAACATTATTTTTCATAGTTTTCTTAAATAGAGTTGGGTCTTCCATACCAATAGTAAAATCATTTTTTAAAGGAAAAGAAATTAATCTTTCATACCATGCTCTAGTTTCTTGTTTAAGGCCATAAAGAGCTTTAGTAAGTTTAAAAACAGAATCAGGTTTTTGAGAGTTTTCAAAACCAGGAGGTTGCTCAACATAAACTTCCTCCATTAAATAACCATTTAAAAAGACAGATTTAACATCCATTTGAAATAATTTAAAATTCATTTAATATGCATAGGCTAAAAGGATTCTAGTGGCTTCTAACCTAGCTTCAGGTGAAAAAGTATCGTCATAATCTATTACTTCTTCTTGATTATATCCTTTAGCTACTAATCTTGCTTTATTTCTAATTATTGTGCCTTGTTCATCCTGTTTATTACTAAAGACCCATTTGGTTCCTATTACTGTATAATTTTTAGGCCTTTCTACTAATTCAAAAACTATATTTCTTTTAAAATGGTTTAATTCATCTTGTATAGCTATTACCCAGCATTCATCATCTAAAGCATCTTCTATAGTCTTGTGTTCTTATTGAGATAGGAAGGAAGAGAATTCCACTAGGTGTCCTAAGTTTCTTTTAGTTTGAACACCAATTTCTAGATAACCTATTATAGTTTCTAAAGGGTTATTCTTTAGGGTTTTAGACTATCTAGGTAATATATTTAATGGTTATTTAGTATCATGTTCCTCTGAACTGGACTGAATTTATTTTATATCATTTTCAAAATCATTCTTTAAATTATAAACTCTCATGTTATCATTTGAGTCATGTTCATCCATTTGTTCTGTCCTTTTCTCAAAGGGATCAGATTCATCAAATTTTACATGAACTGATTTTTCAACAATCCTTGACTTCTTATTACAAACTCTATAAGCATTATAGGTAGCGGAATATCCTAAGAAAATACCTTCATCAGATTTTGGATCGAACTTACCAAGATTATCCTTGGTGTTTATGATATAAACCTTGCATCAAGAAACTTTAATGTTATTTAATTTAGGTTTTCTGTTATTCCATAGTTCATAGGGTTTCTTTTTCAAAATAGGTATAATTAAAACTCTATTAATTATATAACAAGTTTTATTCACAGCTTATGCCCAGAAATATATAGGTAGGATATATTCATTTAACATAGTTCTAGCCATTTCTTGAATTGTTTTATTTCTTCTTTCTACAATCCCATTTTGTTAAGGTGATCTGGGTGCAGAAAAGGTGTGTTTAATACCCATATTTGAGAAAAAGGAATTAAATTCCCGATTCTCAAATTCTTTACCACGATCACTTCTCAATGAGATAATATTGAAACCTTTTTCATTTTAAACAGATTTGCAGAACCTTTCAAATAATGTAAATGATTCATTTTTAAATTTCAAAAAGAAAATCCATGTAAATATTGAATATTCATCAACTAAAACATATACATATAATTTAATAGCTAATATTTCTACTCTTGAAGGTCCAAAAAAATCCATATGAATATGTTCTAGAGGATTAGATGTATAACCCTTATTAACAGATTTGATGGACGATTTGTGTTGTTTTCCAAGTTGACATGATTCATAAAATCTGTCACTTTCAAATTTGAGACAAGGTAAATCAAAAACTAAATGTTTCTTAGATAACTTATGTAAAACATATACATTGCAATGATCAAATCTCCTATGCCAGATCCAGGATTCACTTACTTTATCAATCAAACAGTTTTCTTGTTTTTTACATAAGGAATTTAAATGCAAAGTATAGACATTTTCAGTTCATGGTGCTTTAAATTTAAACATTTTATCTTTAGAAACAATACAAAAATTGTTAGTAAAATAAACAGTATATCCATCATCACAAAGTTGAGAGATACTTATCAGAATGTGTTTTAGTCTTGTACATAAATTACTTTGTTGATTGAGACTGTTTTTGGATCTCCAACAGTTGAAATTCCAATGATTTTTCCTTTGGTAGTTTCACCAAATGTGACAATTTCTCCTTCCTTTTGAGTGAGTGAAGAAAAATTCATTTAGTTTCCACTCATACGTCTTGAGCATCCATTGTCCATGTACCATATATCTTTTCTTCTCTGGTGGCCTACTACCTTCAAAGACATTCAAACAAATTGCTTTAGTACCCATATTTTGTTGGGTCCAGGGGTATTATCTAGTAATGATCTGGGTATCTAGATTTGTTTTTTTCTTTTAAAATTAGCTTAATTATATAAGTCTTTTGAAACATAGACTTTCTTAATACCACAAATTTGAGGTTGTCTTAAGAAACAATTTTTAGCTATATGTCCCTTTGTCCCACAAAAATTTCAATTAACCTTTTTAGATCTAGGAACCAAATAATTTTTATATAGCTTTGGTTTTTCTCCTTTACTGCCAATTCCAAATATCTCCTTTTTAATGAAAGTTTTTCCAAGAATTTCATTTAATGAATTCTCTATTTTTTTAAAAACCATTGCAGCATGATTGTAAGAGTCTACTTCATCCTGGAGTGTTTTTATTCTTGATTCAAAATTAATATAGTTAGTGTTAATCGAATTGTATTTATCAGTTAATTCATTATGTTGTTTTAGTATTGTATCTCTTTCATCTGAAAAGGCTTTATGTATATTTTTTTAGTGACTTATGTTTCTTAAATAGTGAGTCATATCTTTCTTCAAGCATATTGTCATAGGCTACAAGTTTTTCATTTGAGTATCATGATTCCAAATTTGATTCAGAGGAGTAATATGAGTGTACCTCATCAGTTTCTACCATGAAACATAAGTTTGACTTTAGATTAACTTCTTCTTTCTCTAATCTTGATTCAAAAGATCTAATAGAGTCTTCAGATACACTCCATGTGGATTTCATAGATTTCTTGGCTTTCTTCTCAAAGTCATTTCTTTTGAATAATTTTTTCTTCTTTATATCTTTCAATTGTGGGCAATCTGGTCTGATATGCCCCATTTTTTGCATTCATAACATCTTACTTCCTTATCATCTCTCTTAAAGGATTTTTGAAGACTCTTTTCTTGCGATAGATGTTTCTAAATTTCTGAGCTAGCTGAGCCAGCTTTTCATCTGAGTCATATGAGTCGTAGATTTCTTATTTAGCTTCGGCATCTCGTTTCGTCATCTTTCTATTCTTTTGTTGTGAAGTTACCTTCAAGGAATTATCTTCTCTTTTGATAAGAACTTTATGTTCATTAGCCCCATCTTTCATTTAATCTTCATATATCATCAATGTACCAATTAGCTCTCTCATAGTCAGATCCGTGATAGGTGTTGATTTTCTGATTGCAGCAGAGATACCATTCCATCGAGTAGGAAGTACTCTCAGTACTTTTAATGCTTGATCAGCCTGCTTGATAGGTTCTCCTACAGCAGTTATGTTATTGAAAATTACTATCAATCTTCCATTCATTTGGGTAATTCTATCACCTTCAACCATTCTGAACGTATCAAATTTCAGTTTTCAAGTTGTATATCACATTTTCCTCACATTGTC
The DNA here is from genome assembly GCA_963277665.1 of Viscum album. NCBI lineage: Eukaryota > Viridiplantae > Streptophyta > Magnoliopsida > Santalales > Viscaceae > Viscum > Viscum album. Next base: position 676,384,021 of record OY728128.1, on the reverse strand, counting down.
TATTCCTTCATATGCCACAACTATTGTTTGCCACATCTCATATGCTGTCGGGAACTGAGATGCTCTATTAAATTCATCTGGTCCTAGATTGCAGATAATTTCATTCATAAATTTCGAGTTCATATCGTACTCTACCTCTATAGCAGCACTCCATGTCTCAGAATATTCATGAATTTCATAAGGAGTTGGAATCTTTGAATCGACTCTATATCCGATGTTTTTCAGATATATTATCATGCGCGATTTCCATCCACCATAGTTGTCTCCGTTAAAATATGGTGCTCTGACCATCGACATCCCTTCTGGTGTATCAGTCATGATGCTCTTTTGTATAATCCTTAAATGATTCTAGCATTCTAAGTCTCTATAAGAAGCTCCTCCTCTGATTCCAATTGCTGGATCTGAATCTATAGATTATACACAAGAGGGGGGTGAATTTTCTCTTTTGCAATTTTTCGATATTTCTTTTCTTGAATGAGTTCTGTCCATTAAACTTTATTAGATTTTATCGTGCATCGGAATAAATAAAATCAACAACACAAAGATGTATAATGGTTTGGGGAACAGAAGGAACCTAGTCCACTCCACCAACGCTCAACTCGATGAGCTTGGTGATTTTCACTATCTTGTCATCTTTTCTACAGACCTATTCACAACTAAGTACATGCAGTTGATAACTTTACAATCCAAGGAAAAACAAAGCCTTCTGGTTCAAACACGAACTTACACAGCTTAGAACGAGAAGCTGGTTACTCAAGAATAAAAATAATTTTAGAAAGAAATTTCCAGTTGATCTTCACAATTGCAATCGAATGAAATTAACAGAAGATGGATCGAAGTATCTAAAAATATTGATCTTCAAGACGAATCAGTTCTAAATTGATATGGTTTCATTAGATATAGAGATATAGTTCACAACCTCAGTAGTAGCATATCCACAGTAGATATTCGATGTAGAACAAGTGAATCTTCCATCGAGTTCCTTCTTCTTGAACAAACAAAGCTTTGATGCTCCTCTTGAATCAGTAGATCAATCGTGAATAGTTGAAATATATGTTTTCCACCTTTTTGAACAATAGATTGATCACATACTCATGTACCTTGTGTTTTAGAGATACATATAAAATAAAGCATATCTCCTGTACATTTTGATCCATAAAAGTCTCATTCTGATTCGTGATATTAAAAAATTTTAATTTACAGAGAAGTTGTAGCTTCCATTAAGACTCGGCATAAAAATCTCCTTTTAATTCGATCTTAAAACCATTAATAAAATGGATTTGAATCAGTCAAAGTCCTACTTTAAAAACGACTTTAAATCCGGCTTGAAATCCACCCAGAAATCAGCTTACTGATCGTTGCACATTAATATCGTCTGTCAAAAAATCCGATGCCAAACATAAGGTTGATGACATGGCCTCCGAACATAGTGTTAATAACATAGTCTTCAAATGAAAGGTTAACAATGTACGGTTGAACAAAAATTTAGGGTTGATAACGTAAGGTTGAACACAAACGTAGGGTTGATCATCCATACATTTCCTTCAACACGCAAACGGACGGTAAAAGATCCATACTTTTACATGATTCATACTTTTCCAAGAACGTATGGTTGTTTACAAAAGTAAGGTTGATGAACCATACTTTTTAGAAAAAACGTATCGCTTATAATTTACGTACAATTCTCCTTCAATACTTTGCTGATAACCAAAACGTAAGGTTTCTTCCTAACATAAGGTTCTCCTTCTATACTTTGAGGAAAACGTATGGTTGTTTAACAATACTTTTTTCTTATCTCAAAAAGTATACACTCTTTTGATCCTTACGCTACGTTTATCCACATAGGGTATGAACAGTGATTCCAGAACGCGTTAAAGCATATTCCGCGCTATATTTATCTATGTAAGGTATGAATAGTGATTCCAGAATGCGCTTAAAGCAGATTTTGAATAAGTAATAGATTCTCATTATTTAAAGAGTAAAATAAATATATAAATTCCTGCAAAATACTAAATAAAATCATTAGAAAATAACTAATCATATTTGTGAGCATCCATATATTCAAACTTTTAAATGTCACCATTAAATTAAAATTCATTAATTTTCACTATTTATATATAAAATTAAACTTATCATAAATATTCCATGAATTATACCAAAGTATATTTTGATATTTTGATTTCAAAAATGATGTTTATTTTTAAAAATTAATTTTATAAAATTTTCAAAATTTAGTTTAAAAATAATAGCTCCATAAAAATGCAGAAAACGAATTTTTAGAAACATATAGTTTTAAAGCGTAAAACTGGATTTTTTCTATTATATTTTCAAAAAAACATATGTGATTAAATTTAAAATTTAGATTGAATATATTATATATATTTCATTAATGTAATTAATTACTATTTATTTTTTTATTTTATTGGTATAAAACACACATGGGCACATTTAAATAGTTTTTTCAGAAAAATATTTCCCTTTATTTTCAATATGGTTTCATTTTCATTTATAACTAATTGGAAACCAATTAATCCAATGTATATAAATTTTTAAACCATATAATTTAGTTAAATATGTTCATACACTCCATTATAATGGCTATGTCATAACTATCATGATAAATAGGAATTGTTTTTGGTAAAATTTTGTCTTAAATGTAATGCAGGTTCTCGAAGGAACTCATTATTGTGTGTAACAGAATGTAAAATTTGTATTGTGTGTACCATAAGAAAAAAACTATTTTGTGTTAAACAAGCTTGTGTATAAAAAAATCTTGACTTGATGTAGTGTTCAATGCTATCCATTAAAAAAGTTTAATTTATTAAAATGATTCATAAAATCTCTCAATTTTAAACTACAGTTTGGTGAAATGTGTAGTATAGTCTATAACTGACGTTCCCTCCTATTTATGATGAATTAAATCTTGATAATTATCATCAATTAATTTATTTGGACATATATTTCTCAAGAACATCACGTTGAATTACTTCCAAGATAACCCTCTTTTTGCCCGACCATTAATAGAATATCACAAAAAGACTTGGTAGGTCCATAGATCATTTACCCACTGAGCCCACCCTCCAATATTTTGGTGTATTAAGGTGTTTAAATATCTTATAGATGGAATCAATATAGAAATTGGTTTCCTAGGCGCCTCCCTCAACATTGAATGAAGGCGTATGTTGGAGTTGGAACTCTATCATCAACCCTGATATTGAAGACACTATGTGAACAATGTCCCTTTCTATGGATCACATGGCCCTTAGGAAACTAGAAAAAAATTGAACATCCATATGACCCATAGAATCAAGAGGAATATTTGGATTAACTACATTAGGACCGTGTTTATTTCCACAGTTCGGTCACTCATTTTGAAAACAATGATGAGGCCTTTTCTTTACAAGATAAGTGAACTCCATAGATGACTGGATAGAACAATCAGTTCATCTGTAATTGGTGATGAAAATAGAGAAAAATTTACTCTTGATCTCTCTAATCATGTATTATAATGTTTTTTCATGACATATAATTTTATGTCATTTAAATTTTCATATATAATATGCATCTTACATCATAGTTCATATAGTAAATTATATAGCACATGAAATAAATATGTATTTATCATGAACAATACATGTCAATATATATTCTTATATTTCTATCATGATGAATTCAAACTAATCTCATGAAATATTAGGATATGATTAAAAGTCTCAAAAAAATGACATCAAACAACATCTGAATCAACCAATGTGAAATAACGTCAATTCTAATAAGTGAACTGTATAAACAGAAATTCCATCCTTGGGCACTCAAAATTTCCCCCGCGCAAGGTTTAGGTACTCCCATTAACAATCTAATTACCAAATCATGAAACATCCTAGTCTCCTATAGAGCTTTCCCAAATAGTATATAAATATTAAATAAATTCATACTTCTTTGATACCGCATTGTAACATCCCCAAGCCTAGCACAATCTCACGTGGATGAATAGGGTTGGTTATGTGACCTCATGCACACCTCACTATATGCCAGAGGTTTCCAACAAGAAATAGGGGTCTGGTGAAAAATGTGAGGAGACTTTCCCCACATCATTAGAGTCACAATACAATAAAAAATGCTTAAATATATGACTGTGTAAATAACAGATGCCATAACTCAATGGATAAACCAAATAATAAAAAATAACTAAGTAACCCAATAAATAATAAAAAATTATGTAATGATAATATTGAATGTGAATAAAATTCATAATGAAAGTAATATAGATAAAATACTAGCTGACTCAAATGACATCGGTCCTGATCCACATATCGATCATGTCTCCAAGATCTAACCCATCCAACAAGCAACAATAAAATTCAAGGTCATTTTCCCTTTTTCCAACATGCTTCTATGTAATCTGTCAGGGGCCTAACAGAAACCAATTTACGGTGTAAGTAAAACTCAGTATGTTGAAACCACTATGTTTAAAAAATGTTTTGATAGTAAGTGCACGAAATTATTTGATTAACTAATGTATACATGAATTAAAAAATTGATATAAAAATCGATCAAGATACTTTGGAACCATGATAAAATGTATTTGATTATGCAGAAAAACCATGCCAATAATATTTATATTCACATTGTATAAGATATCCCTAGTAAAAACCCACTATATATGTATCTGTTCATGTGTCAGGGCCTAGCCTGGTATAAAATCATTGCAGCAAATATCAAGTCCTAGCTCTATATTTAAGAATCATAGCATATTCTAGGTTCTATATTTGAATTGGAATCATTTTTCCTAGCCTATCCTAGTATATAGTCATCATATTATATTTTATCTCCTAGCCCAGTATCTAATCATTGAAGCATGTGTCAGAGCATATCTCGATATATAATCATGAAACAAGTGTTAGGGCCCAGACCGATATATAAGAATCATAGCCTGTGATACGGCCTAGCCTAGTATAAAGTCATTTTAGTGTGTTGGGGTGGTAAGGGCTTGGGGGTGAGGGGCAGGTCATGAGGTCAAGTCCCAGGGCTTGAGATTTACATGTAATTTTATTACTTGCGTGTGTGCTGCTTTCTCGGTTGTACCCAATTTTTTTTATTATAGAAAGTTTCATAATAGTATATCACAAAAACCCCCTATTAAAATATAACAATATAAGACCAAATGGATAATTCTACAAATTACATTTTGTCTTTCAATTTTCCTATTTATACAATTATTCAAATCATCTATTTCCCTAGGTGAATCTATTTCAAGGAATCACCTTAAAAAAGGTTCATGCAAAAAATCTATAACCAATTCGTTAATCAAGGGTTCATTCTCCTAAAGGGTATCCATAAACTATGTCACATCGATAATTGAACCCAAATGTATCCAGTAAAAAATGTAATCCATGATTTAAAATTAATCAATGAATTGATTTATTAGAACCCATGATACATTAGCTCAATTATAGTATTTAATATAATTTATAATTATGTAGACCAGAGGGTTACATTCAGAATTCCTATCATTTTTTGATGATTTAGAAACACCAGAAATGAGTAACACCAATGGAAACAAATAAGATAGAGATTAGAGAAGAATAGAAGGGATTATATGTTTGACCAGAACCTCCATAATGGAAGAGGAGACTCCCAAATCACAATGATTAATCCATAGGATTGAGAGAGTAGAGGCATAAATATAAAATAATGAGATATATAAGCATATGACACACTTATAACCACTCGGTCCAAGGAATAGAAGGGAAGTAAACTTTTCATGCCATGTGATTAGTCATCTTAGAGTTACAAAAAAACCGTTACCTTGGGGTAATATTTATCTTGATTTACATATGCACTACCGGAATTAGGTTCCTGATGCATAACCACTTCACATCTGGAATTAGTTCTCTTCATTTGTCTGTTGAGTGCTACATATCATATAACATATACACGAAGTGCAATTTCTCTGTAGACAGTTTTCAACACAAATTCTCTATAAGGGCCTAAACCACATCAAATGCCTTATATACCATATAAAAACCACATAAAACCATTTCACATGTTTATACCCAATATCCACTAATTAAATAAAACATATATCCCATATATTTAGTTAATTTATCCAAATAAAGGCTCTCCATCTCCGAATAAGACTTGACCACCCAGATCCAATGAAAAACTAAGAGAGGGATGTACATAGAATAATACGGGATCTTAAAATGTTTCAGGGGAGTTAAAATTTGTTATATTAAAATTAACCTTATGTCATGATGTTATTAAGGATAATGTAGATTAATTGTTCCCACAATATAACTAATGATATTTTTTAATAAATACTATTTCATTGAATTATTTAAAACACTTAAAATTTCTTATATTGAGCCCTATGATTAGGATTTGGTTTAAAATATAATCCAAGATTCATTTATTTTCCTATTTGTAATTTATAATAAATCTTATGACCCTTGGATAGTAAAAATACTACTATTGAAGTAATTATCAAAAGGGTTAATATAGGGATAAAACAAAAACATAAGTATGAAAAAATCATCAAAACATGTCTAACTTTTATTTGATGAATGGAATTCAACCCATAATCATATTATATTTGATATATATCACTATGAATGCATTTTTTCTATGAAAATTTATTTATATTAATTTAATAGTTTTATAAAATCCCCAAAGTACCTCTCCCCTCTCTTTAAAAGAGAACCTCCCCTCATCTTCCCCTCACAGATCAAAAGAATTTCTGTTTTTACAAGACCAAAGAAAATAAATACCAAATATCGCTTCCCAAAATCTTTATTTTTCATTTTAGGAATAATATCAATCATTTATGGATTGATGTGTAATGAAAATGAGGTTTCTTGAAGAAGAAAAGGTATGCTTTTAACCAAAATATTTTATTCTGTTTCATATTCTACCTTCTTAGAATCATATTCAGACATGATAAAATAATAACACCATTATATTCCAAATAATTATATGTTTTCATGTTAAATTAATATCATATATTTAACTTTTCTTCCATCAAATGTTTTTTAAAAGTGTCCCCCATGCGTGTGTACAACTTGTCATCTCCATAATGTGATATAATTTATTTCTCATCACCATAATTTATGGATAGGTATTATGATGGTTTTAATTTTTATATATATTATTCATGTAAAATTTATAATTCTTAAAAGACAATATATCATCTACATTCTTACCATTATATATATTCAAAAATGATAATGTTGTTTATGCATATATGTGGACAACCACCTCCACAAAGCAATGAGTTTCGTTTTCTATAAACACATCACAAGGATGATATATGTTTATGTGTGTGTGTGTGATTGTCTGTCTATATTTAATAAAATAATATATTATTTATTATATAATTATAATGATGTAATGATAAAATAATATTTATTTTCCTTCCATCACGATCAATGAAAAATGGAATCATTACTCCTTGGTATGTGTGACATTCTATCTCAATGATTGTATTGTATTTCATTTTTCATAGTTATATTAAATTTTTTAATTTTAAATTTAAATATAATATATAAAATGGTAATTATATTTGTATTATTATTCAATAAATGATCAAATAATTATATCTTTTCCTATATTAAACCTACCAATGTCATTTAGGACATATGAATCGAATATCAAAAAAAAATGCTTAACATGAAGTTAATTATGTATGTAATTAAATATAAAATGATAATTAAAAATAATTAAAAACATGTAAATGGTATTTATGTTTGTAAATAGTTAAAATTGTTTTATTAATCAGTAATATAATTAATTTATGTGAAAATTCAGACCTTTTGTAAAGAATTTTTTCACAAATTCATTTCATTGATTTATATTTTAATGTTATACAATTATTTAATTTGTATAGTGCATACACGCACCTTTATATGATATATTGTGACTCATTAATAATTCATATTTTATTTTATTTTAATTTAAATTTAATGTATTTTATATAAAGGGATTTGAATAAAAAGTTACTAAGTGGTAAGGTGTTTCATAAAAAAACTTCTCTCCATTAGGTTATATTACTAATTTATTTCCTTTAATATTATATGATTATATATGTAATTAATATTTAATATTTTATTTTCTGTTAAATATTTTTAGGTGGATATATATTTTATTAAAAATGTCAATTCATTTATTCATTTTCACTTCGACAGTATGATCTTTGTAGTAGGTTCTATAACTATTTCCACTGTATTGTGACATATTTTGTATTATTCACCTATTTATTTTTTTACGGTGTGTCTACTAACAAATTAATTTATTATAGCAGGAATCACATTATATTAATGGTATTTTATTTTTCATTTAATGTTATTTTTTCCAATATATTATGATTCAAAAGTTACCAATCATGTGAGGGTTTATTTCAAACTGTCATAACTTTTAGGGATTATTTTTGTTTAAGTCACCGATGGGGTAATAATTTGATATTTCTATATTAATACAAATCTATTTACTTCCCCTATTTTTATTTCTATAAATTATTATTTTTTCCTTTCATTTTCTACACATTATTTACTAAATAAACCATAATCATGTTTTTAAGGATAACCAACTTGTTTTTCTACTTTTTCTCTAATATTCTACTTCCATATTCATATTTTTAGTAAAAAATTAAAAATTATATTTTTATTATTCTAAAATGAAATTTTACCCATTTTTAAAACATAAAAAAAATTATAAGGATTCTTCCTTCCCTTTTCAGACGAGTTATGTTTTGAATTTTCTTGTAAAATTTTGAAAGGAATGGTTTTTAACTTATATAGAATGAACATGATTTTTCAGCCATCATGAAATCTTGTGGAATTAAATATTCAATTAAAATATTCATTATCATCTTCAATGAATGTTTTTCTGTAAAATTCTAAAAAAAATCATTTTTTAATGTGAATTTATAAATAATCATTATATTTTCTTTAAGGGCGTTTTTAATGATATTTTTATGGTATTTATATTCATAAAGAATAGTCAACCTTTATTTAAATTATACTCCACTGGGGATATATAAAAATTAAACAACCCTTTTTCTTTATCGGAATGGTTCATGAATATCTTGAATCATAAAATATTATCATTTTGTTTAATACTTTTTTGATTTGAATGTTTGTGTTTATTACGTACTTAATTTTTACTCTCTACTTTAATATGATGAGTGCATAATACTTATTAGGTGATGGGAAGGTTCCACTTTATCCCCTAAATGCATCGGTGGGTCTCATGAGATAAGATTTTATGGGTATTTCATCGAGGCCATACCTATTTATTGAATATATCATAGAATAAATACTTAATAGTATTCTTATGATTTCTGAAATTATGCATTCCATATTTATGATATTAGTTAATGATTCACATGTTATTATTTGAATGGTTATGATATCCATGTATAATTTCCAATCACATGTGATTATTAATATGGAATTATTTGATCTTTTTTTATTCCTTATATAAAATTTTTTGTCCTCAAGTTACAGACTAAATGGAATGTGTTTTTATTTATTCAATATTACTTATTTTTTATTAATTATTTATTTATTGTATCTTTCACTATACGTAACCCTGTTTGATTATTTGATCAGACCCTTATTTTTATTCCATTCCCTATAATTTAAGATATAATATTTAAATTATTTCAAGGTTACATAATATTTAATCTCACTATATTTTTTAATTTAGACTTTGAAATTAATTTTGAGATTCATGTATGTATATAGTTTACCAAGACCTATAAAATTATCTATCCATTTGGATGATACATATCGTATCAAGACATAATGTAATAATGAAACAAATGGATCTTGGCTAATGGAGTTGTGGTGATTACAAGAATTTTTTAAATTTCAATAATATTCAGGACTAACATTATTATATCATGAGATATAGAACATTACCCAATTAATTTTATGTTAATATAAGACCCTATCTATAAATTTATGATAACTTGTACAAATTTGACCATAATAACATGAAAGTAGTCTAATTTCCTTCATAGATTAACTAAGTCATGGGAAAAAAATATAATTCATGGGATCTTTAATATACATTTTCATAATCTCACTAGATAATGATGGTTGAAAGTATCATTACATCATTTCCCTATGTAATCATAATTAATTTTATTGGATGATGATATAGTTGAAAACATTATTTAAGGTGCATTAAAAAATTTCTTTGAAAAATAATATGAAATTAAATTAAAATTAAAAAATTTAATATTGAAATATCATATATTTTAGAATGAGGAAAACAATAATTAGTTCATAAATAAATGAAACATAGATAGTATATTTCATAAGTAAAATTTAATGATATGATGAAAAATTCATTCATGTACAAAAAAAATCTAAATATCTGAATTATTTTTTACACATCTAAAAATCCATTATAATAGAATTAAACTATATAGAAAACATTAAAAGGTTATCATTTAAATTGTTAAATGAAATTCAATGTTAATATAAAAATTGTTTACTTAATATTATAACTTTAGATATGTACATCTATAATAAATAAAAAATATGGATATATATGATAAATATTCCTGACTGAAAATAAGAGATTATATTTCCTCCACTTACAAGCCTCTTCATTGTCCAATTATGACCCAAAACTAGGTAAAAAGATATATATACATGTAACATTAGTTAATATTAAAATTAGAATAAAAATAAGTATAGTTTTAATGATATTGATTATATAATTTATCTAAATATAATTTCAAACCAAAAAAATAAATTTTAAAATGACATTGGGGAAGAAAACCATTAAAAATTTGATAAAATTTAATCAAAATCCCTTAAATTTGAAAACTAGAGATATATTTTTAAATCCATTGAATATAATAACACTTATGATAAATAAACCTGTCTGGGAATATAAACACACCCTAAAATAAGATTCATAATATATATTTAACACAACTTAATGAAAATAAGTTTTTGATGAAAAACTCAATCAACTGTAGTAATATATTAATCCAAATAAAAAGAATGATATATTATAACCATTACAAGTAAATCACATGATTCAAATGTGAATTACTATAAAATAAATCAATAAGAAATTAAATATACAATGAAATAAAAAAATAGGTGCATAACTTGAATACGTGTCTGGATGATGGGAAACATATTAAAAACCTTACCTTTAATCCCAAATTCTAGGAAATCCCTTTAAAATAAATTGAATAAACCCAATTTTTTAAGAAACTTATTTTAGAATATTATTTTAGAAACATATTCATCTATAATTCCTTTTTATATAATTCAATTAAAATATTTTATTACTCAAATATTTGTTAGTTATTGATTATTTATATATTCATATTTTATCATTAATATTATTTTGTACCAGTTTCATAACAATATTGTTGATCCACAATATTTGATACAAATTCAACTTTTCCATATTTTTGATGGTATTGGAGTAATATTGAAATTATTTTATATTTAGTACAATGTCGATTATATAGAGGGTTAGGTTATTGTTCATGAGAACTGAACCAATGAAGAACTTATTTTAGATAATTTATTAATAATATTGAGTTAAAATATAATTACATTCAATTTTTTTTTCTACACTTATTGTAATATCAAAATATTTTTAAAATAAAAAATTACTCTCAATATCCTACAAGACATGCAACATTGAGCTTAAACGAACCATAAAATAATATTATTTTAAATATGACCATTATAACCAAGACACTAAAATGAAATGTATGAATAATAGTAACTAATTTATGATATATATATATATATTATTTTAATAATTAATTTAAATTTATTGGAAATTTTTTATTAAATAATAAATAATTTTTTTGAAAAAATACATTATTCTCCAGAAATATATTTTCCTGAAATTAAATTTTTATTGGTTTATATGAGATAATTTTAAAATTAATTAAAATAAATTTTAGAAACATTATTTGAAAAAATGGAAAAAATTATAAATATGAATATAAAATTATTCTTTGTGTGAAAATTTTTTATTCATAAAAAATGATTTATTTTTTAGTAAATAGTCAAAAATACTTATTTCTCTAAAAGTGTCTTTTATTTTTGAAATATTTTATAATTTAAAAGTTTCATTTTTTTGAGTTTTTTCAGTAAAATATTATTATTTATTTCTAATTAATTCAAATAATTACTTTATAATCAACTTTATATCAAATATTAGATTACGTTTACTTTTGGTTTAAAAAACAGGGTTTTATGAAAACAAATTTAAATTGCATAATGCTTTCCCATTTAAATATATTAAAGTAAATAGTAATGAGAGAAAAAATAAATAAAATTTATATATATTATATATATATAGGATTTTAAATTATTATAATTATTATTACTCATAATATAGTAAATATAGAATCATCTTTTGATTGAAAAAAAACATCTTGAAAAATATCTTTCTCGTCGCATCTACAGGTTTGATTTTAAATTAAATTCTACCACTTATGTGTATTGAATTTTCTAAAATAGATTCCATATTTTAAATCAAAACTATTTATATTTTATAATATGGTAAACATAATTTTTATTCATAATTAATAGTAAAAGTAGTAAATATATTTTAACATGGTTAATGAAAAAATAGATTTATAGGGTGTTAAACTAAAAATATAATGGCTAAAATGACATAAAAACATGTATTAATTCTATTACATAAAATTATTTGGAACTTATAATATATATTTGTTGATAATGTTATATTTTAGAGCCTTTTATTATATAATTTTTTTTGACATTTTATTTTGATATAATACAAATGTTCCACTGACCTCACATATAAAAGGCCACACCTGCTCATATTCTCTTCACAGATTCAGTTCCTTTTATATCAGCCAATACCTAACCATTTCACTACCCTATATCCATAATGAAATAATATATTCATTTTTTATCATATATTAATACATGAAGGATTTTCCTTCTATCCAATGTTTTTTATCTAAAGAAGATGTATCGTGCTTAATAAGCATTTTTATTTTATTTCTTATTCCACTTCCTTGATACATTCTTAAATTATTCTTATATAATATCATAATTGTCTAAAATATAAAAATATTTTATACTGTAAATTTCATTAAAAAAATTCATCTTCTCTTCCATCAAATGGAAAATTAAACCATCATTCGTGTGTATGATAGACTACCGCCTCACATACTGATCTCCTTCGTTTTTTATCATCGCCTATCTCATCTTATTATAATGATGGATTTAAATTATATATTTTATATAATCAAAATAATTAAACTTATTTATTTATTGTATAATATATACATTCTTACATTCCATTCTATGGTAGATTAAAGAATATCTCTTATGTGTACGGTTTACTGTTGTGTCATGAAGCGATGTGATTCGTTTTTCCCTAATTCTTTATATAGAATGATATAATGATAACATTAATGTATATGTGTGTGATATATGAAAAATTTATTATATTAATGAAATATTTATCTTTATTAAAATATATTATATTATATATTTTTTGACCTTTTAAGTCATCGAAAGGGGATAAGGTCGTTCATTTGTACATGAGGACTACCACCTCTACAAAGATAAGTGATTGATTTTTCATAACTACAACACATGGATGATATATATAAGTGTATTTAATGAAATAATATGATATATATGATATTTATGTCAATATTTATATATAAAATATTACATACCGTATTTCCATAAATATCATTGAAAAATTGAAATGACACTCATGCATGTGTAAGGCATACGGTCCCCATGATCGTAAAATAGTTCATTTTTCAAAACCATTATTCATGAATGTTTCAAATAGTATAATTTATTTATAAAAATAATAATAATATCGTGATTCTTATTCTATATATTATTCAATATGTACCATTTTGATATCGATGAACGCAATGAATCAGTTTTGTAATAAAGAAATTAAAGTCCACAAAACACCCGACAAGGACTTAACGGGTTAGTAAATTAAATATGAAATTAAAATTAACAAAATATATGATTTAAATATATGTTATTAAACCTGTAAAATTTTCATCAGAAATAATATAATTTATATAAGCTTTTTATATAGGAGTTAATATACATACAAGGATAATATTGACTTGATGTAAATGATTTTGTAAGATCCCGATCTCTCAAGGATTCTTGTATTTGTTTAAAATTTTGGTTAAACAACATTTTTTGGGTGAGGAAGTGGTGTTAAAGTATATAAGGATTTTTTTAGTGTTATAGGGGTGTGTTACATAGATTGTGGGGAAAAGAGGAAAAATAGTGCATAATACATGGTTGGCACACGGTTACAGAAAACCATGCACCTCGCCCCAGAAACATTCTAATATGAGAACCCCTTTAGGGTAGAAGCTATTGCACAGTTACCACAGGGTTTTCAAAATTGTGTGGGTGATCCCAGAAAATTGTGTGTCTTGGCCTCTTATGAAGAGAGGTATATACACTATTGGCACATGGTTTGTCTAACCATGCATACCTTAAAACATGTAATTTACAGTTTTTCCTACCTGATCCTATTTCATTATAACCAAATTTTTCATCCCATTCGACCCATCCTAGGTTGGGTGACAAACCAGTAACCCTCTCCTCCACCATGGGTGATTCTTCTTCGATTTGTAGGATTCTGGAGTGTGTTTGGGTGTGAATAAAAGATCTTGGTGAGTCTATCACTCCTCTTCACTATATATTCTCAATGAGGGTTTGTTGAATCTCATCTCAAATTAAAAATACAAAAAACCATCAGTTTTACAAAGGATTAGATGTTATTGATTTAAATGGTGATTGATTTTAAATCAAGGGATGCATTTGTGATGGTAATCATATTAAAAAATGAGGTAGGTGGTCATTAATATTTTTCTCATATTCTTCAGGTTCTATAGGTGTATGTGGTTGTAACGATGTGATTCCTTATTTTAATTCTTTGTTCATGGTTTTGGAATGTGATTTGAGCCTAATATTTTGGTTTTTAACCCTTTGCATACCTCGTTGGGTCTGTAGGTGAGTGAAATTGAACCTAGGTCTACCCGTGGGGCAAACTATATAATTGTAAATGGTGAATAAAATAGGTAAACAATAATATAGAGGTATCATGAGAGATAATTAGTAGTAAAAATTTAATTTGGTTATTGGTAGAGTAAAGTGTCTGATTGATAAAAGTCACAAATTAGCTTTAGTAAATGATTAAAAAATTCAAATGTTTTTGGTGGTATATTTGCTGCTTTGACCAGATTTTTTATGCAAAATAATGTTTTAAAATGAGAAATGTTTAGAAAGGTGGTATTCACCTTAAACTGAATCAAAAATGGGTTTCCATAGATAACTCAAATGGTGTTTAAAATGGTGAAAATGTTCCCTTTTTGTGAAAATGGTTTAACAGTAAATTTGGATAGTTAAAATGGAAATAAAGACTTCAGGCATGTTCTTGTTTTCAAATTGGAAGTCCCATGTTTTAAAGGGTGGCATCAAAATGAATGAATATAACTATTTTGAATTATATATTGTACCATGATATGGTTTTAAAGGTACATTGAGACCATATTCATTGAATTCATTGAAGGGATTGTCAAACAGGACACATAACAATTAAGTTGTCATGTTTATATGGTTTTGATATGAACAAAATGATGAATTTGCAAAGTGGATGACATCACAAAAGGGGGATTTATGAATAATTATATATATGTTAAAAAGTTGTGGTTTGTGTTGGTAAATTTTAAATAGTTTCTAAATTATATTAATGTTAATTGTGTTTAATTTTCAACATAACATAAGGAAGTGTTTGGTATAATGTTAATGGTTCAATGAGTATTGATTTGAAAATGGTGACATGTTCTTGGGTTATGGAATGGTAATGATTAATGTATTGATGATGTATGATTTGAGAACGTTATATCATTATTTTATTATGGTTGTGAAATGGTATATGTTGTAAATGGTTAAAGAAGTATATGAACATGGCTTCATGGTTTGTGGGGTATTAACATGAGGTTTTACTCACATGGTCTATGATAGAGTAACGATCTAAATCCCACCCTTGGAATGAATGGGTTAGGGGGTCAAACTGAGTCTTTATGCCTCTTAGAGATGCATTGGATGAGACAACCTGGACATAGGCTCTAAGGTAAGTGTGATGCATTTTTTATGATATGATTCTCCCTAGTGGTGTAGGTAACATGACCTAGTCTTTTATTCATGGCAATTTACCAGCATAAGCACTAGTGTAAAATGTTGTAAATTTCTATCCCATGGAGAGTTTGATGAGAGTATTCAAGTGAATATTGTTAACTAAATGGTAGGAGAAGTTATTTTTTGGTAAACACTGCTTATGGTTAAGATTATGTATAACCCCTTCTGTCATGGATTAGATTACCAATTTTCCTCGAGTTAGTCATGTTGATTAGTTTCCTATGGGGACCATAATGAACTAAATGGGTATTAGTTAATTACCTAATTGGCTTCCTTGTTGATTTTTTATTTATTACAATTTTTTCATGTCTACATCTCTGCACAGAATAGTTATTCCATTAGACACTGTGGCCAACTAGGTTTTACTCACACCATACTCAGGCTATCATGGAACATGGGTACCCAGGAATATGCTACTTATTTTTAAGTATATGTTCATGACAAGTACCTACTGTTTGGTTTTGAATTTGATGATTGTTTGGAGCATGAGAGGATAAGACTATGTTAGGAATCGAGTCCGGGTATAGATTATTTCGATATTTTTGGTCTTGAATTATATTCTCTGACTACCTTTCATGTAGTGTATTCACTAGATTTTCTTATACCATATGTTCCTGGTTACTCATTCATTTTATTCGTATGTCATCCATTTATTGTTCCTATTTTTTTATTTTATCTTTTGACGTTACATATATTGTGGCTTCACTATAATAAGTGGGTAATGTATCCCCATGATTCTCTTGGTACCTGCAACACTAATAAGAAGACTTGGGAATAAATATTGGCACACTTGAGGTCACGTGATGACCCATCTTAGGGAATCATTTATAGTGGATTTTTGGTTGTGTATATTACAAAGTGGTATCAGAGAAAGTCATATTTTTTCTTGCTATTTGGTGACAGATTATATGAGACTAGGATCTAGTTGGGTGATGGTAATGACCTCATGCCTTGGTTCTTGTATCACCATGTAAGAGGGAAAACCGAATATTCTTGGGGTAAGAAATAAGGATATGTTTTTTTCTTTAATAAATGATTGATATTTCCCCCTTTGGTTATTGATTCTAATGTTTTCTTATCACTTTTCTCATTCATTTATGTTTTGGAAATCACAAACAGATTTTATTAATAATACATTTCATCTCTATGTAAATTTATATGTAACACATTTTCTTACTAATTGATTCAATATATAAGGAAATTTATATCTAACATTATTTTTTCATGAGATAGAATAGATACTGAAACAAATCAGATCCTTAATAAGACTCAAAGTCCTTCACTTTCTCAACTCTGAATCATCTAAAAAGATGAATCCGATTGATGTTTCTCAATTTTTATTCCATCGTATTTATGAATTTAATTCCCTCAAAATCATGATTCAAATTCAATTTTCTCAAATCCAAAATCCATTGAAAATTTAATCAGATTCACTTATTCAATTCTGAATCATCCATAAAATAGAATACAATTTATGTTTCTCAATTCTGATTTTCTTTATTTGTGAATCGGGTTTACCATATCCTTCAATTCTAATTCTCAATATTTTTTAGATCCGAATTTATATAATATTAAATGTAACTATATTTCATTAATGTAATGTTTTAATTTATTAAGATTCATACATACTTAATTTTCATCTTTATACTTTGTTGTATTAAACTATGTCATCCAATCTGTTGTTATATGACCTTAGTAAGTTCCATGTGTACTAGTCCATTTTAATTTTCATGAATAATATGGTTGTTGTATGAATATTAGACCATTAGAGATCTCTCCTATAAATACCCAATCATTTTAACATGTTCAATGCTATGAACAATTAGGATAATTTATACATTTCGAGATCTCTTCCAAAATTTCTTTGTACATTATCTTTGAAGTGGTAACGTTTTGAACAGCTTATTCCATAAAATTAAGATCATTAATATGCTTTGTTATGTTTAATGTGGAATAGGTCACTAGTGATTATGATCGAGGGATTCCAAAATAAAGGAAGATATAGGTGATGGTTACCTACATAATCGATGGATTCCAAGATGAAGGAAAATAGAGTTTCCTGTCACCTTAATGATCGAGGGAATTTAGGGATAGAAAGAGAGGAACTGATCTTCATATTGAGATATTACCCTGGTGTGGGTAAGACACATTTTGTTGAATTTATAAATCAAGGGATCCTTATTCACGTTTTTTTGGATACCCTACTATTTGGGTTAAAATATTTGTACTCTTTTATCGGTACATTTAATATCTTTTATAGATTGAAATAATTAAAAAGTGATTCTTTTACTTTCTCTTTTTTGAATCTCTAATTTAATAATCAATACTCTTTAAGGTAGAACATGTTCAAGTATATCTATGTACTTATTTCATTACACATCTTTATTTAACCTAAGGTGTTTTTAATTGACCTTAAAAAGTGGGTTTAAGTGAAACTAATTTGTTAAACCTTAATAAATGAGGTTTTCTTGTGGTTATAAACTAATTCTTCTAAACATATAATTGACCCCCCTTGTAATTAAATATATAAATCTATATTTCTATCCTCTATTTGGTATCTGAGTAGGACTCAGAGATACTTGTACATACGATTAGAATCAATTGTATATTTTCACTGATTTTTTACATACTCTTTGTTTACTTCTGAAAGTTGTTTGTAATTTTGTTTACAAATATTTTTTATTATAAATATTTTCTACACTAACTTGTTTTTTGGAAAAATACTTCTTGTAATACTTTTAAGATTATAGGAATGCATGTCCGATCCTTATATAATATAAACCCTACAAGACCAACTATATTTGATGGGAATGATTACGAATACGGGGTAGATAAAATGAATACTTTTTTATCAATACTGGGTTCTACAACATTTTTATTTTTACTAAAGATTATAATATCCATAATAAGGAGGCCTGAACTTTTTCTAATAAAAAATAAAGAATATAAACTAAAACACAAGGTATTAAATAGTATTCTTTGTTAAATGACCATGAATATACATAGAAAAATATCTTCTCGTGAAGTAGATCCTCACATAACTGATAAATAGGCAGTTACACATTTTGGAACCATTAATTTTATTGAATCTAGAAGATCCATTCTTAGATAAGATTATAATGGCTTTGTTTTACTAATAGATAACCTATAGTTAAAGTTCAACAGAGATTCATGACTATTGTAAAAATCCTACAGTCTTTGGGATAAAAAAGTCTTGATGATGAGATAATAGTAGATAATATTATATACATCCTGAATAATGAATGAGAATCAAATCAAATTGAAATTGATGAGTCAAGGAAGGTTAAAATTATTACTCTAAATGAGTTATTTGGAACTCTGTTACATCATGATAATAGATTAAAGAGATATGTTGATAATATAAATAATTAAAATGGTAATTTGGCTTTTAAAACAACTTCAAATCAACCACAATCCAAAACACTTTTGAAATTATCTAAGTCAACAAAGACTAAGAAAATTGTTATTCTGTCAGATTCAAGTGATATTTATCACTATAAAAATGAATTAGCCAATATTTCTTGAAGTATGAACAAGATTTTAAGAAATATGAATTTCTAATATAGATATAAAAAAAAGTATTAGAAGGGTAAAAATGATTTTGAAGTCACATATTATGAATGAATGAAAGCTGGAAAAATCAATCTTGATTATCCTAAGAAAATAAAGGACAGGAATGATACACACTCTAAAAAGAATCAAATAAGACATTATAAATCTAAGGGAATGAATTTCTTGAAGTAAAATGACTCATGGAGTGAAATTTTTGAAGAATCGTCTGATGTATCTTCAGATAATGAATCCTTTGGAAAAAAGAATGTTGGTTTTATCTCTATATTACATATTTAAATCCAATGATTAATGGCTAATGTACACACTAAAAAATCATTAACCAACATATATTTATGTTATTATCATCTTAATGTATTATATTCTATATCTATAGATGAATAAACTTCCTCATTAGAAGATAATTGTTTTCCTTATTTTGAAGAAGTATCTAGAATTTATATGTTTCATGAAAAAGTAAAATAGTAAGATTAAAAAGAAACATGAAATTAAGAATACTAGAGTAAAATATTTTAAAAAAACATTGTATTATACCTTTCTATGGATCTTGATGTATAATATTTTGAAATTGTTTATATTTCTAAAAACATTATGGAATTTAATTCTGAAAAAGATAAACTTCCTATGAATTTTAAAACTATTATTTAAAAGAAAAATGTTTCAGAGATAAACTCCAATTCTATAACCATTGATTATGAGGATTTGAATTTAGTGACTAGACTAAAAGATGAAATATTTTCTTTAAATAAATTTTTTCAATCATTACTTCTGGTAATAATAATTTTGATAAAATTTATTCACAATTTTTTCCTCTTAAGAATAGTTTTGTAATGGGTTATACTCACTCAAAACTATTTTTTAGACACAACTATTTTATACCTCAAAGTGACCCTTTTTTCACTAAGTGTCAATGTGGTGGAAATTGGGAGAAAATTTGTTCTTTAAATAAAATTCAATCCTAAGTATTTCATAAAACTCAATTTTCCCTGAAAATTCAGATTCCAATAATTTTACTTTATATCATTTATAGATCCAAAATGTTTAGATTCTGAAAAAATAATTGTGTTATTTTTTCGGAAAACAAATTAAGTACCAAAAATAATACATGGTACATATATGGTAGATGTTTTCAATACATGACTGGTAATAAGAATGTATTTGGAAATATTATTAAGATTAATGGTGGAATAATTATTTTTGGAGATAATTCTCAAAGCGAAGTTGTTGGTATAAGTAACATTGTTCTTCATGGAAAATCCTTAATTTAAAATTTACTATTTTTTAAAGGTCATAAGAACAACCTTATAATAATAAGACAATTTTGTGATGAAGGGTACCTTTTGATTATTAATAATGATAAATTCAAAGTTCACAACTCCATGGATGAGTTCATTCTTTCTACCCATCAACATGAGAATGATTATATACTTAACATTTGAATACCATTAGATCCAATACTTACCTAGTCCTAGTGAAAAGGAAGACTAATCATAGTTAGGGAATAGAAGATTATGAAACTATAACCTTAGGAACTTATTTAAACTATCTAAGAAAGGACTTGTCCTAGATCTACCAGATCTTAAATTTGATTCTTCAAAAGAATGTGATCGTTGTCAATATAGAAAGAAACATAAGTAAAGATTCAAGTGTATATTTGAAGTATCACTTCTGATTCATTACAACAATTTCACATGGACTTTCTCGGTCCAACACAAAAACCATGTTATTGAGGTAAATATTATGTATTTGTTTTATTAGATTATTACACTAGACTTACATGGGTCAATTTTTTAGAAAAGAAGTCTAAATGTTTTCCTTATTTCAAATATATTTCATCCAAATTTAAAGTTGAGAAAATCATACTATTAATAACAGTTTGTAGTGATCATGGTGGAAAATTTGAAAATTAATATTTTGAATTTTTTTATAATGAAAGGAATTCCTCATAACTTCCCATCTCAATGGGGTTGTTTAAAAAGAAACCGAATTTTTCAAGAGATAATAAGAACCATGTGGAGTGAATTATCAATTTCTAAAAAGTATTGGGAAGAAGAAGTAAGTACTATGTTTTATACTATAAATCGAGTTTTAATAAGGCCATTTCTTAATAAAACACCTTATGAGTTGTGAATTGGTCAAAAACATAATTTTTCATACTTTAGAGTATTTGGATGCAATGAATTCATTTTGAATATGATAGATAACACAAATAAATTCACTCCCAAATCCAATGAATTGATATTTTTAGCATATTATAATACTTATATGGATTATCCTATTTTTAACAAAAAAATATTGTACTCCTGAGGAAACATTACATGTCATGTTTAAGGAAAACAATACTATTTTAAACAACCCCAACATATATCGTTGAATGTGTATTCCATAACTAACTATCAAACTTTGATAGAAGATTCTACTAATTTGGAGAATACACATGAAATTTTTTTATGTGTTCACCCTAGAATACTTTCAACATTATGATGAGGAAAAGGTTTTACAAAACCCAAGGCAGTTCTTTCTAAGAAAACATCGGAGTGATAGTATCATTGTTAATGTTAATCAACTATTAAGGACTAGAAGTTCTTTAAAAAATAATATGGAAATTATATAATGTATTTCCCAATTAAAATCTAAAAGTACATTTTATGAATTACGTGAATAATATTAGATTAAACTTATAAAAGATGAGAAAAATGAATTCAAAAGGAAAAAAGTCTTGGCCTTGTTTGAAATACCTAAATAATATTTTATAATCAGAGTAAAGTGTGTCTTTAGAAACAAATGTGATGGAAATAGAATCATTGGAATAAATAATGAAATATTTGTTTCTAAATGATATAATCAACATGAATGAATAGATTATGAAGAAACCTATGCTCTGGTAGATATACTTTAATCTATTTGAATTCTCTTATCCTTTGAAGTATTCTTTAACATCAAACTTTTTCAATTGAATGTGAAGTGCTCTTTTAATAGATGATACGATAAATATGATGTTTATGTTGAAAAACCTCCCAGTTTTAATGAAAAAACATCATAAACATGTTTATTAACATACCAAATCTTTATACGGACTTAAAATGTCCCTTAGAGCCTGTTATTATATACATAAATGTTTTTTGTTACATTATAATTACGCGAAGGGAATTGTTGATTCCACTATTTTTATAATAAAAGATAAAAATGTTTCTATACTTTAGTTATATGTTGGTTACATTATATTCAGATCATCTTAGGAATCATTAACTAATAAATTTGCGATCCTTATGAAATATGAGTTTGAAATGAGTATGATGGGGGAGTTAACATTTTTCCTTGTTTTTAATATTTTTAAAAAACTATAAGGAAACTATATATCTCAAAATAATTATATGAAATGCCCTCATAAAGAGTATGGATATGAAAACAATAAATGTATAAGTACTTTAATGGTTACCTTGAATACTATTGATCTTTATGAAGCTAATAAATGAGTAGATCAAACATCTTTTAAGTGTATGATAGTAAGTTTACTATACTTAACATCTTTCCATCCAGATATATTGTTTTCAATATGATTTTTTGTAAGATAACAATCTATTCCAAAAGAACCCCATTTAACAGTATTGAAAATATTCTTTTTATTTTTAAAGGGAACTATGGACTTAGGACTTTTCTATTCATCTGGAAAGGATTTTGAACTAAAAATATTTTGGGATGCAGACTTTTGTGGGTGTGTAATTAATAGGAAAATTATATTCAGATAATTTCATTTCTTAATAGATTCATTAGTTTCTTGGTCATGTAAGAATCAACACTATGAATCACTTCCCAGTACTTAATATGAATATGTGTTAGTTATAAGTTGTAGTGCTCAAGTGTTATGGATGAAACACACACTCACTGATTATGGAATGAGATTTACTAAGACTCGGATACTGTAAGATTACACGAGTTCCACGGCCTTAAGAAAAAATCCTGTACATCATTCTGATATAATGAACATAGATATTAGAAATCACTTTCTTAGGGATCACACACTTAAAATAGATATCATTTTACAATTCTTCAAAACACAAGAACCACTTGTTGAGATGTTTACAAAATCATTAGCTTCAGATATATTTGAATACATTTAAAATAAGTTATGAATGATAACTATTTGGTAATCATTCATATCTACTTTTTATTAAAATTATCATCGAAAATTATGATACTCCTTTTAATAGGGGGTACACATTATTTCCAAAATAATTTTTTTCCATAACCAAATAAAATTTATTTCGGAACCTAGTTAATTTTTTTTGGAAATTAATAAAAAAAAATTGAATCATAAAAAAAAATTGAAACCTAATTTTTTTTAAAATACTAAAAAAGTTTCCAAATTCTAAAAAACATTTTAGAATATAGGATATCTATGAATAATCTAATCAAACAATAATTTTTTTTTAAGAACTCCGAAAGGTACATCTTCTTACTTTTTACTTCCGTATTTTATTTTTGTTCGTTGTTATTTCAAAATTGTTTTAAGAAAAACATCTATGGATTCATCTTTCCTCAAATTTATTTATTTCCATAAAATATATAAAGATCTGAATCTATAAAGTTTTATTCATTTTAATCACAAATATAAGATCAGATTAGGTCAATATCAACTGTTTGACCTAGTTTGGAAGTCAAACTGTAATCTATGACGCCTATTTGATATAGGGATCAACTCGTGTCCCACATTGATCTCAGGATTTTTTTCCCAAGTGGTTTCCACCCTTCAAATTTCATATTCTGATTTCCCGATATCTTTTTAATTTTTGATTTTCTGTGTCAATCTCCTCTTATACTTCAATTCTAGTGAATAAGAAACTTAAATATTGTTCAATTTTTTAGATAAAGGTTAGTTGATCAGGATTTATTTCATAATTATGATTCATTGGTAAGAAATATCATATTTTTTAAAGGATGGTAATGTATTTTCATTTTAAAAAATAGGAGATAATGATCTAGTATATGCATATTTGGTTACTAAATTCTATCAATCAGTTGAGCTTTTCAATTAAGGTTTAAAAGATAAGTTTTAGTTTTGGAGTTAAGGTAAAACATATTATAAGTTTTATAAAAAAGTCGCAAATATCCATAAGATATCATATGATAGTGAATCATACTATTTATCTCAATAGTTTCATGATTCAAAAGGTTACATTGATATAGTTTAGGCAACGGATCGCTTAGCTCTTGATAGAATAAATAAGCCCAACTATTCCAACATTTCAGAAAACTACAGGATCATGTCATTATCAATGCAAGGTCTTTTAATACCATGAAAAGAAGACAGGGATACCTTTAAAATAAAAATCATTTTAATGAATTATTTTCTTATTAATATAAAAAAGATTAATCTGGTGAAGTATATATTTCTTTATATCAGTATGATTAAGGATGAGTCAATCAAATATGAGAACCTGATGTATCCAGTAACCTTATCCAATATTATCATAAGTTTTTTGATCATATGAAACGTTCCTTTAATTTCCAAGGTAATGAAATTAATGATTCACCTTTTATGTGATTTCATGATTAAAAGAATGAAATATTCATTTATTGATAAGACAAATGATTTTGTTTAATTATCTTGATAGTCAAAGGAATCTGGGAAAATGTCCTAGAAACAGGTATCTAGACCTAATAAAAGAAAGCCTTTTGGTTCAGAACCACAAAATAAATGAAATATAAATCCTACCCAGATAACGTTGTGTCAAAGTAGAGACAAGAAATAGAGATAATGAAATAATGAGACGTTGTTTCTGGGTTAGATCATTCAGAATCAGAAGCATTTAAAATTTTTTTGAATCCTACGGTCAATGAATTCTTCTAAGGCCTATGGTCCATGTAATACATACACCTACGAGCCTTGTAAGGGTTCCACCTCACCCCTTGAAAGGTGGATTATAAAAATCAATAAAAAATGAAGGCATTCGGGCCATTGGAGGAGAAGCATTTAAAATTAGAGAAGCTGAAGAACTTGATAAACATAAAAAATTAAAAAATCATAAGAAGATAACTGATGCTGATATAGTTCATACATTGTTAAAAGATAATGAAGGAACCTACAAAAATTTATGTTATGGAATATTTTCCTCAATAAACTAAACATCCTCAACAATCCAAACTAGGTGTAGTAGAGGTTACACCAACCTCAAAAGGAAATAATGTTTTTCCAAGATTTGTTTGGATTATTCATGAAAATTATCAAGAATAAGAAGAAGAAGTTAAAATCCAAAAAAAATAAAGTCATATTGAGATTAAGAAAATTTAATAAACTTAGAGGTTGATCTAATATGATAGGTTATCTTTTAGAACATTTCAATACTCTTCATCAAAACATGCCTCAGAAGGAAAATTATTCCACAAATCCTCATCTTTTAAAGAATATATTTTTCAAACTGATGTTCAAAAAATACAATCCATTGATGATGTGGGTGCAGATGATTATGATTATGGTGGAAAAAATGAAGTTGAAGAATATGTTGATGATTATGATGATTATGCTGATAAAATTATTCATGTTTATGATGATAGGAAACAAATACAGAGGTCTAGAAAAATAGAATCTAAGAAAGAAAAAGGCAAGAAAGAAGATGTTGGAACTTTTAAGCAAGATTCTTCAGAATTAGAATGATCTTTCACCTCCTTAGTATAAGACATTTTTGTTCAGTATTTAATGTAGTTGGTGATCTCAAACCTATATTTCCCAAATAATGAGTTAAGATGTAAACTTATTCATCAATACATTAATCAGAAATCAGAATCAACAACCCTTTTCATGGAGAAGCACATAAATCTGTAAGCTGAATTCAAAATATTCTTGTAGAATAATTTTTCTCATAATAAATACTATAGGGAGAAGAAAAATTGGTCAAAACAAGTCAATTTTGATTTTAATTTTTTTGAATATATTTTCGATTTAGTGATGAATTCTTTCAAATAATCATAAGTGTCCCTTGAAGATATTTCTATCAATATTTCATAGAATTTAAAGGAAGATAATGGAATTAGACTTCAATAACATAAGGATTTGTTTGGGAAACTAAATTTTCTCTCTCAAGAAGTTAAAAGAGTTAAGGGATACATAGAATAGGTTGATTAATAGATTTTGTCTTAGAAAGAAATGATTTAGGCTACGAAAGAGAATATTCCGATCATTGAGAAGAATAGTAAGGATCATGATGTTCTTCTAGAAAAATTTCAAGATAACCACAAGGAGATCAAGAAGTTGTAGGCTTTGATTATTCCCTTAATACCAATGATAGATTGATTTTAATTGTATTTTTTTTATCATTTTTGGGTTTTTTTCAGTGATAATTAATGTGTATCTACTTTATTTCAAATATGTTTTTTCTATCTTTTCAGGTACATTATAATTTTCCACATTTCATGAAAATCACCATGGGGGAGAAGAATATTCTATAAATAATATTAAAGAATACGTCCTTATGTAAATGGGAATATTTTATTAATAAAGGATAAAATATATATATTTTCATAATATGATACTTATGGGGATTTCTTAAACTAAGGGGGAGTAAGTCATAATAATCTTAAACCCTTAACTAATGGGGAGATAAGTATTTCTTTTATATTTATTTAATAATTATTTTAGCATTAATATTATTTTCATAAATTTATTATTTGTGCTTTCCGAAAAGGGGGTGATTGTTGAGTCAAATGTTTTTGTGACTTTTTTCATTCCATTATGTTTTGGAAGTCATAAACACATTTTCTTAATATTAATTTATATCTATAAGTAAATTTATATGTACCACATTTCATTACTAATTCCTTCTATCTATAAGGAATTTTATATCTAATATCATTTTACATAAGATAGAATAACTACTTGAAAAAATTGTATCCTTAATAATACATTGAATCCTTCAATTTTGCAATTTTGAATCCTCTAAAAAATCAAATTTAATTTACATTTCATGAGTCTGATTCCTTCAAATTTATGAATTTGATTCTCTCAAAATATTGATTTTGATTCTTTTTTCTCAAATATGAATCAATTAGAAAAACAAATATGATTCACTTTCTCAATTTGGAATCACCCAAAAATTTGAATCTATTTTCTGTTTCTCAATTCTGATTTGTAAAAATTTGTGAATCTGATATACCATATCTTTTTATTCTGATTCCCAACATTTTTCAGATTCAATTTTATATATTTCCTAAAGATACTATATTTTTTTAATGTAATGTTCTTATTTATTTGGATTCATACAAACTTGATTTTTCTCATGATACTTTGTTATACTAAACGATTTCATCCAACATATTATTATATGAGAGTTGTAAGTTCTATTTGTGCTAGTCCCTTTAAATTTTCATGAAAAATATGACTGTTGGGAGAAAATTTGACCTTTACAGATCTTTTATACAAATACCCAATCATTTTTACTTTTTTGATACTATTGAATTTTGGGATAATTGATACTCTATGGGACATCATCCAAAATTACTTCGTGTGAAAGACCTGAAGTGTTTATGTTGTGAGCAGCTTATTCTACATACTTAAGGACTTCAATAAGATTTGTTCTAATTAGTGTGACACATATCATTGGTTATTGTGATTAAGGGAATCCAAGTTGAAGGAATATAGAGGTACTGATTACCAGCTTAATCGAGGGCCTCCAAGTTGATGAAAGACAGAGGTGCAGATCACCTTAAAGATCGAGGTCTTACAGGGATAGTAAGACAGACACAGATCATAATATCGAGGTATTTCCCTAGTGTGGGTAAGAAATACATTATTTAAAGTATAAATGAAAGGAAATTTATCCAAGGTGTCATTAATACCCTATACTTTAGGTTAAAGTATTTTTACACTTATATATGCACTCTTAATTTATACTGTAATTTGTAACAATAAGAAAGTATTTCTTGTACATGCTTATTTCATATAACTCTGATTTAAGATTCTATACTATTTAAGATAGAATTGAATTGATGTATAAATGTGTACTTATTTCATTACAATTCTTCATTAAACCTAAATAGTTTTTCCTTAACCTTACAAAAAGGGTTTATGTGAATCTAATTTGTTTAACTTTGATAACCAATGATTACATATGTTAAAAAAAGATTTTCTTAATCATACAATTAACCTCCCCTATATTATAATTTTGTATCTACATCTTAATTTTGATCCTACACTAGTGGCATACCTAGATGTGATGATAGTAATTTATGAGTTTTTATCTCTTGGCCCGGTCTGATGAGAAAGGGTGTGTCAGTTCAGGCATCATTCTAGGAACATAGTATATATAGGTCACCTGTATAATGACCATGATTGAATTATGAATGTAGTGATGATAAACCACTTGGGTATAAAAAATTAAATTGAATTAATTGATGGGTGTTGAAAATTGGTTAAAAGAGTTGTTGTGCAATGTCAAACCTTAGGTTTGGAAAAAGATAAATGTTTTGAAATGAGATTTTGAATAAATTTGATATATTTAATTTAATGGCCTAACAAAAAAAATGTTCTTTAATGTGTGAATTCTTGAGTTTTGAGAATGAAATTTTTTAAGAATTTAAATCATGGTTTTGAATAGTAAATTATAATTAATATGGTAAATGGGATGATAATGAAACTCTTAGGGACACTAGTGGTGTATATTCCATTTTTGGTTGTCGAAATTATGTATTGTGTGGTTTGGGTAATGAGAGAGCCACAATTTTGAGTCCTAAGGTTATGGGATGTGAGACTTTAATGAGTAAGGTATATTGGTTAATAGCGTATTTCTTATTGAATTCGTGGTTAGGTTGTGACCTTGAAGTTGATAAATGATGTTTATTAATGCAAAGGTGGTGAATCTTGTAGATTAAGACATTATGAGTTGCGTTTTGGACCCTAGAGAGGGTGTTTGGGTCATGGTTCCAAAGTACATGTGCGAGTATCTTTAGTGTGTAACGTAGAGTAATTTTTTGTTTGGTACTTTAGATGTAGCAAGTTAAAATAGAGGTAAGATGACCTATGTGACCATCCAATTGTTTGAGTTTTGGTGTGTATGGATTAGATAGAGATAGTGATATATTCTTTGTGTGGGCCTAGTATAGGTAGTTGGTTCCATTTGGTTATTTAGGATGCCATGTGAGAGAGGTCGGTCATGGTGTCTATACTTTTGGGTTTATATTATACAGGAAAAAATTTCAAACCATGGTAATGGAACACAAATAATTTTTCCAAGATAAGTATTAATCTAAATGGAAAAGTGGAAAAGTTAATGGTTATGGAGATGTGGTTTTAATTGTGGCTATGATTTGACAATGTTGATAAATTGAGGGTAGACTCGAGGGAGGTCGACCCCGTGTTGCAGGTGCCTTGGAATTTAGAGAACAAGTGTTTTCTTCTGCGGTGAAACCAATATATAGTGGTTTCTATAGAGTCATAGTAAAATTTCATAGTTATTCCTTGGACTATCCTCGAGGAAGTATTTGGGTGCTTATGGCTGGTTGTATGGGTGGTTTTGAAGTTCTAGATCATTTGGATACAAAACCCTATAGTTTTAATGGATTTATATGTGGAATGAAATTATGGTTTGGGGTGTACAATGATAGTATGATCAAAGAATGAGGTGAAATTTGGTTTCGGAGGACACTCAGGGTGTGGTGGTCACGTAGTTGGGCTAGTTGTAGGATTATTTTTCTTATCGATTCGATGAGGTTGGAGGAATTGGTGGCATGATCAGTTGTGTGATTGGACATTTTAACCTATATTGGGTGAGGAATGAATCGCGTGAGCATGATTCGGGTTTTTTTGTATAGATGAAGCAGAGTTTGATAAATTTAGGGTTCCAAAGTGTATCAAGTGACGTGCATGTGTTAGAGATGCACGATGCCATTGGGATATGTACTAAGGTGGGGTTGATGTAATAACATATGTGTTTCAATTAATTAAAGAGGGTAGTCCCAATTAATGTGAGATACGAGATATTTTTTGGTAGGTGGACTGAATCATTGTGTACCTGTTGTGATTAGTGGAACAATGCCAGAAGAACTTGAGGGGAGTGATGATAACAATTCCACATTGAATGCTAGTTCACAGATGCATGGAAGAGGGTTGTGAGGCTGTAATGAGTTGGGTTGGAACATCATTTCAAGATGTGTAGTGTTATTTTTGGTGAGACTTTGGCAAGAAAGGAATATGGGACCTTCATATGATTGAGTTGTTCCCTTGGTAAGAGGTGATGGTGAGGGTGGACAACTTGGGGTGGTGTTCGTCGATGACTTCTTAGAATAACCTTGACATCATCTTAGGTATGCTAAGAGATCGTTTCCATTATTCCTAGCTACCGAAATATGGTTCTGATGGGAATGGAGCCTCTAAGAGGATACACTCAATGATTTGTATGTGTGTAGGAGTCGTGCAGTGGGGGTGTACACCACCGTTCTATTATGAAAGAATCCCTTGGTGTAGACTAGATGTCAACAAATTCCATGGGTGTTGTTCACAGAAGTCGAGAATGAGTAGAGGTGATGTTTGTTTTTTTATTGTGGGATATGAACTGCTGCATCCAACACTTAGGGTTCAGATTGTGATTTAGTGTAAACAGTGAAGGTATAAATTTCTTGGGGAATGTGGTGGAAAGAGAACTTCTACGGTGGGGTATTTTAGGATAATTCATGGATATGTGTTGAAATATATGACATGAATGTGGTTTCATTGATATTAAAATTAAAAAAATGTGAAGTGCATGTTCAGTTTCCATGGGGGAAACTGGGCTGGCCTTGTAAATGTTGGTTGATTGAGTTGAGAATGGCTTCGTGCTCTTGCTAATTCAAAAAGTAAACAGATTGGCCATATAGTAGATGTGTTGTGGGGTGCTATAGAGAATTATAATGGTTTGGATATTAGAGAATGTTGTGTCATTAGAGTTTTATCAAACATCAGGGATGACGTTGGTTGATACGTATGAATAATGGTAGTATTCCTTAAGTAAAAAAGGAATTGTGGACAGTTTTTGTTGTGACGTACCAAAAGTGGAATTTGGGCATCAATGGAGTGAGTCGAACAAGGACAACCCGACTCAACTAGGAAAAAGGAATGGATGTTGTGTTATATAATCCACCTCTCATTAATTTTGGAAGTATAAGAGTATTTTGAAATAACAATGGGATATGAGTAATAACTAAGACACCCTTAAATGAGTATGGAAAATGGAGGTGTCCAATATATGTGGTTTCGATGGAAGGAATGAATGCCAATGTGGGATGGAATTCTTGTATAATTTTGGGCACATTGAGTTGGAAGAATTTTATTTTTATGTTTTGTTAATAGAGTTGAGTTTTTGTTGGTTTCTTTTTTGATAATGGAAGTGCTCAATACTGGAAAATGGGGGGTGATATGCTAAATCATATAGTGGGAAATAAGACAGTTAATGAGGTAACTAGTGGTTCAAGTTGGATGGGATCGGTGGGATCCATCTTGGTGTAGTAGTGTAGGTTGTAGGCACCGGCTCGAATTTTGATCAGTGGAGTGCGTTAATATGAAGAGTATATTTGGGTTGTTCTTTTCGAATGTTCAAAAATGAACTGAGGCAGTTGGGACTTGAGTTTTGGGATGGGATAGTTAATGATATGTGGCTAAAATTGGGATGTTTTTTCTATTGATGTTGGTATAGGGTAATCATTATAGATTTGAAGTTATCATTGTGAGATGGTGCCAAACGATTTATTCCATGAATTTTAGAGTGGATCGGATTGAGGATGTTCTAGATGGCTCTCCCAGGGTAAAATATTCCTCTTAGGTATCCTTATTTAGGGAGGTTTAGAGGCATTACCAGGGACATTATCATGTGTTTGTTGTGGTTATGATGAGTTTGAGGTATATGTATCAATGAAGTGTGTTAGGATTGTGAATTTTTAAAATGGTATGGTATTTTTTTAGATGTAGGATAGTTTCCTTGGTTCAAGAATTGTTACAACATGTATGAGTTTAGAGAGAAACTCAAGAGGTGAATATTTATTTGTGGTCACATGGTCTAACCTTATTCCATAAAAGACTCATCAATTCTTAGAGGTATGGCTCGACGATGATCTGTTATAAGGTGTGGAGGTTGTAAGACCCCAACCTTTAGCGAATGCATGTATTTGTATAAATTTTTGATTAAACATCCATTTTTTACTAATGATGTGGTTTTGAAGTGTATGAGGGGTTTTGGAAGTGTTCTACAGGTGTGGGATATAGCGGGTGGAGAAAAAGGCCAACCAGTTCATAGCATAGGGTTTGTGCATAGTTATAGAAAACCATGTTCTTGGGCTAGGAAATAGTGCAGCAAGGGAACTCCATTCAGATGGAGGCTATCACACAGTTACGACATTGTTTTATAACCCATATTGGTTCTCCCAAAAAACTATATCCTCTTGAAAAAGGGTAGCCACATGGTTGGCACATGATTTGGCTAACCATGCATCCATTAAAATGTGAGAGTTTCTATTTTTCCGTCCTAATGCTATTTCATTCTTCCTCGATTTCTCACCCCATTCAACTCCTCCCAGCATGGGTGATGAACTTGTAGCCCCCTCCTCCTCCATGGGTTATTTTCCTTCTATTATTATCTATTTAGAGTGTATTCGGGTGAGAATTAATTATTAAGGTGAGTATATAACTCCTCTTTTCTCTATTTTCGATATCAGGGTTTATAAAATCTATTCTCTTCATTAAAATCACTAAAACGTTCACTTTTATAGAATACTAAATGTTGGGGCATTAAAGGGTGCTTGATACTGATTCAAGGGTTTTTTTGGGATAGTTATCATCTTTGAGTATGAGGTAGGTGGTATTTAAGTTTTTTCCTATTATATTGATGTTATATATTTGTATGTGGTTATTCTATTATGTTTCCTAGTTTAAATTCATTATCCATGGTTGTGGAATTTTATTCGGGACTTAGATTGAGGTTTGAAACCCATAACATACCTTTTTGGGTTCATAAGAGATTAATACCAAACCTAGGTCTACCCATGGGATTAACTAAATCCCTATAAATGGAGAATAAAATAAGAAAAGAATAATATAGATGTGCCATGGGAGCAAATGGGTAGTAAAAAAATAATTTCTATATGTATAGAGTAAAGGAATCCATTAAAATAATTCATAAATTGGATTTCATAAATGGTTGAAAATGTTTTTATGGTATGATTGGGGATCTAGGCAGATTTTATATTTTTTAACAGAATATGATGTTTGGAAATGAGGAATGTTTTAAAAGGAGGCATTGACCTACAAGTGATTAAAAATGGGTTTTCTATGAGGATTCAAACGTTTTTTAAAATGAGGATATGGTTTCATTTGTGAAAATGGATTAATAGTCTTTTTGTATTGTTGAAATGGAATTTAAAGACTTCATGTATGATTTAGTTTTCAAAGAGGAAGACCCATGTTTTAATGGGTGACATTAAAATGCTTTTAAATAAGTTTTGGAATTGTATTGTATACCATGATGTAGTTATAAATGTCTGTTGGGGCCATAGTCATTAAATTTATGTACAAGATAGTGAGATATGCCCCCTTGGAAATTATGTTGGCATGTTAACATCATTTTCATATGAACTAAATGATGAATTTTATAGTTTATTATATAACATAGGGGGTTTTAAGCATAATGATATATGTGTTCTATAGTCATCTCTTATGTTGGTAAATGTTAAATGGTTTGTTAATGAGATTAATGATAATTGTGTTTAATTTTCATCATATCGTACAAGTGTGTCTGGTATAATGTTAATGGGTTAATGAGAAATGATTTGAGAATGGTCACTTGTTCATGGTTTATGGAATGGGAATTATTTATGTTTTGATAAATTATGAACTGATAATGTAATTTTATTATTATAGTTGTGAAATGGTATATTTGGGTAATTTATAAAAATAATATGCACATGGATTTTTCATTTTTGGGGTATTTACGTGAGTTTATAAACCCACGGATTGTATTTGACTATGTCTCCAAACCTTAACCCTAGAATTCATGTGTTAGGGTGTTAGACTGAGGCTTTATGCCCTTAATAGATGCTTCAGATGAGTCTATGTGGAATGAGGCTCTTAGGTAAGTCAAGTGTATTTGATTATGATATTTTCATCCCTAGTGGGATGGGGAACATGACCTAATCCCTTATGAATGGTAATTGAATGGATTGTGACCTAGTGAAAATGTTGTAAATGCCTAACCCATAGGGTGACTGATTAGGGTGATCAAGTGAATATTGTTAACAAAATAGTAGGAGATAATTGTGTTTTTTAAACACCCCTTATGGTTAAACTATTGGTAACCCCTTCATCCTTGGATTATATTCTGAGTGTTCCATGAATTATTTGTGTTTATTAGTTATATCTATAGAACTTAATGAATAAAATGGACATTAGTTAATTACTTCAATTGTTTCCTTGTTTATTGTTTATTTATTTCACTTGTTTCTTATATACACCTCTACACAAACTAGTTATTTATTTAGACACCATAGGTGGTTGCCTATTGAGTTCTATTCACACCCTGCTTGAGACTCCATGGAGCATGGTACCTGAGAAGATGCTACTTGTTTTCAGGTATAGGTTCAAGAAAAGGACATGGTGTTTGGTTCGGTATGGGATGATGGGTTAGAGCACGGGAGGATGTGGCTAGGTTAGGACTCATGTTTGGGTTTATATTTTTTTAATAGTTCGGGACATGGTTTATATTTTTTGGATTCCTGTCATTTATTTTATTTACTAGATTTTGTTATAGATTGTTTCCTTGTTTACTTGTTGGTTTTTTTGTATGTTTTCCATTTATTTTTTATGTTTCTTATTTATTTATTTATGTTACTTCTATAATGGCTTCACTCTGATTAGTGGATATAGTATCACTATGATTCTCTGGAAATCTATGATACTAGTCGATTTCCTATGGCATATAAGGGGTGTGCCTATGGTCATGTGATGACCCGAATCATGGCACCAGTTATAGTGGCTTCCAAGTCGATGATGATAAAAATATTGTCTAAATTTCCATTCATTAAGGAATATTATAATGTTATGTACCTAATTTCATTATATAGTGTATATACTAGACATTTTACATAAAGTACAATAAATAAATAATAGTTTAGGTTATCTTGAGTACTAATTTGATTTATTTTATCCAACAAATTTAATGTCAACATTACCATGTGGTAAATAATTTTATGATGAATTTTCATTTTATTAGGTTCTATTTCTTGTTCATTATAATTAATATTCTAATATTATGTGTGTAATGAATTTTGATTATATAATTTTTTATTTAAATTTTTTCAAATGGATTTATATTTTACTAAAATAATATTCTCACTAATTAATTCCCGCTTCAATGTTACGATCATTGTTAGGGTTTCTTGCCAATAATTGCCTTATTTTGAAAACATTTTATGCTACAAACATATTTTTTTATGATATGTTCCTACTAAAAATTTGATATATTATATCATGAATCTTTTTATGTTAATTATATATAATTATTGATTATATATTCTTATTTAATAGGGCATTAAATTAAAAGGTTACCAAAGTGTAAAAATTTTATGTAACAATATCATTTTAATCAAGATTCTTTATACATGAATTTTGATTAATGTAAATAACAAGATTAATATATAATAAATGCAGTTCTTATAATTATAATTTTTTTATTCAAGATTTCTTGAAGTAATTGTTCCATTTTTCTCTATTTGGTACTTAAAATGAATTAAAAATTATTTTTATAAAACCATATTTATTTCTCTCTTTAGTAAAAAATCAATTTTTCTCTCCAATCCTTGTTTTCTAAAATTATGTTCAAAAAATGTTTTACTTTGATTTTTTAATATCATTTCACCCATAAATAATTTTATTAAAATGTTTTAGAAGACATTTTTTTCTTTTTCTAAATGACATAATTTTTTACTTTTACAGAAAATGTGGAAGGTATCATTATTTTAATGTAATCAAGATGAAAAATAATTTATGTACAAATGACTACTAAATGTTTTAAGGAATCCATTTAAATTTTAAAAGGTTATTTGTAATGAAAATTATATCTCTAATGATTAAAAAATTATATTTAAAAAAAATTAAAAAATGGAATGTTTGTTTTCCTCAAGAAATGTACCATGTGATCATTCAAAATTATTTTCAATATAAGGTTCCATCCTTTTATGTTATTTAATATCAAAAGGATTTTTCCCTCAATAATGATTTAATGACACTTTAATGGTATTTATATTCATAAATGTCCACAAACCATTATGTATATTATTCTCCACTCGGATAAGTTGAAATGATACAATCATTATTATTTCCCTAGATTGATCATGATTTTTCAAATACATTATCAATGAACTCATTTATTTTAATTTTTTTAATCATTTTTCAAATTAATTTCCCTAGGATCCATTTCTTTTTCACTCTCTAAACATATTATGATTGGAATAATAGATTATTTTTTTATTTTTATGATGATATGTATGTTATATGTATTTTATTCATGTTTTCATTACTGGTAATTATATATGAAGATTTTATCGCCATTATAGATCATGGGTGGTCCAAATATAGGTTATATGATGTTTTGATCCCCATTACAGATCATAAAAAATGGATAAACTCAATATAGATTATTTTATGTTTTAAGCCCCAATATAGCTCAATATATGAATGTTTGAGCCCTATTATAGCTTACGAGTGATATCGATAGAGCTTATATAAGGTTTTAAGCCCTATTATAGCTCATGGGTGATCCTAATATAGAATATATGAATGATTGGGCCCTATTATCACTATAGTGATATGGGTGTTCCCAATATATCTTATATGAAGTGTAGAGCCCCATTATAGCTCTCTAATATATTAGGAAATGATTATGTTATATGGATAATAGTATTGGAAATTAGTCATGTGATCATTCTAATTATAAGGGTTTTTAAGGGATTTGTGACTATGATTTCCCAAGGTAGTAACACATTTTGTTTATACTTGATATAATTTTTTATAGATTTCTTTAATCAAATATCAGTCACATGGATCATGATTATTGTTTTTATGACTCATTCCTTTGATAAAAAATTATTCCAAGTTTCATGATTAATGATCTCGATATTTATGGGTATGAATATTACTATTTTATGCTCGTGCACATTGATTATGTCATCATACTCCAATTATATTATTATTTTCACCAATTAAAATCAATTGTTAATACTTAGGATTACCCTTACTAATAATTTGATTTCACCCTTCCTATTTTTATTCTTCCACGGGTTATGAATTATAATGATTAAATGATGTTTTCTATTAATGTTTCTAAAGTGGTGGTGTTTGTGGAAGATTTTAAAGTTGTAATATATAGTATAAAAAGAGTGGTTTAGTGGGAGATTATGTAGATATTTGTAAATGATTATTTTTTAAAATCAATTTACCAAATTGTTCCTTATTATTTAAAACTCTTGACATAAATGGTCCTTGGATTTGTAAGTGATCTAATACATAATTTTTATGACATACGTCTTGGATAGAAAAATTAGATTCGATTCATCTATATCATTGCCATAAATGTAAAATTTTGGTTCTCAACTATAAATTTGGGCGTGTGTTTCTCAAGATATTACTTTTCTATCATACTAAAGGATTGGATAAGATTTTATATTACTATGTTTTATTATGTCTTTTACTTGATGATTTTTTTATAAAATCATAGGTTTTATGAGTTTAATGGTGATCGTAAGCTTATCAATATTGAGAACCATTATAATTTATATGATATTTTATGATTAATGTTATTTTAATATATTCTCATAATATTTCTATTAAAATTATATGGATATAATTTTATTAAAAATGGAAACCCAATGATTTAGTGACAACCCATATCATCTGAAAAGGTCGCATTGCTTTAACCCACAACCAAAGGGTGACAAGAGTGCTTGCCTACCACTAGCCTATGTGATGTCCTCTTTATTATGACATCATTTTTTTAAAAAATTACCGAAATATAATGATTTTGATTATTTTTAAAACATATTTTTTACCATATAGATAACCATTTTATAGAAAACTGATTTGGGGATTAGGTGATTAATATTATTCTATACAAAGATCACCACATATTTGGGGATTGTAAATTGAATTGTATTAGATAACCTTTGACCATAAAACACTCTATATTGTTGATGATATTATGGTGTATTTGAGATAAAGGGTTATTCAACTATGGAATAATTTATTTTTAAAATTTGGTAATACTACTAAAAAATAGAGATTAATTTATTATATCATCATTTGAATGATTATTCATTTTTTGGAAACATCATACTATATTCTAAATTTTTTTATTATGGTTAATGACTAAAATCATATAAAAACCAGGATATCCTTTTTGGGATTATTTTATCCATTAAAATTTTATATTGGTTCTTTATTCCTGAGAAAAAATTCATTCTAAATAATCATCAATTGGATTAAATGATTATATAATGGTTGAAATTATACTATTAGAGTAAGTATTCTATCCTTGTGTACTAATTCTTTTTGTCAATAAATTATTTAAATATAGGAAAATGATATTTAAAATGATAATTTTATCTTATTACCTTTATTTATAATTAAATGGTGGTTTGTTCAAACCTCATTTAAATATGGTTTTGTGGATGTTGAATTTCTCAGGATCATTGACTTTCTTATAGTCAATTATCATTGTAAAAATCCATAATTATTTTAGAATTACACTTTTCTTCCATCTCTAAATCATTAGTTCGCACCAATGTTTGCTTTTTTGAAAACCTATTTTTGTGTTGTTCCATATGTCCTTAATACTTCTCAATCAATCTTATCAGTATGATATTATTAACGCATTTTAAGATGTGGGTTTTCAATAAATGTATTCTCAAATGTACAACCCTTGATTACCAAGATAAAATTTAAATTTTAATATTAAAATTTATTAATGAGGGTTCAGAATGTAACAACCTAGGATTAAATAGAAAAAAATCTAGGCTTGTTAAAATATTAGACTTGCAATGCTAGGGTTAAAAACCAAAAAATAATATTGTTTAAAATATGAACATTAAAAAATATTAATTACATTAACAAGTATAAATAGAATTGGAAAAATTATAATATATTTATTTATCTTTTATTGAATATTAATTTATTGTTAATTTCATATTTGATAAAAAAAAATATTTTTTTATTAATGTAATTTTTTTCATAGAAAATATGTTTTTTAAATTATTTATATTCCTTTTTATGTGAAATATTTTTTTCTATATCTTAATATTTTTAAAAACATTATTTTGAAAATTGAAATTCATTTTTTAAATCATCCTATAAAAATTAAATTATAGTAAAATTTTGGGTCTTTGGTAAAATATGGTTTTTATTGAATAGTGAACTATATCGGTTTTTGTAAAACTGTCATTTGTGTTAAATAAATTTATTAATTTAAAAGTAATAGTATATATTTTTATAAAATTAAAATTAAAAAATATTATTTATATTTAAAATATTTAATCAAATTTTAATCATTTTTATGATGGTTTTTTCGTATATGTTTATTTTTTGGTTTAAAATGTGTTTTTTCATTAAGTTGTTTTAAGATGAATAATGTTTCTCTATTTTAATGAATTAAAATAATACTAAATGGGTAATGAATTATATTAAATTTATATATTATTTCTCTTTAAATATTAATTAAAATTCATATAATGATTATTAATGGTCATATATTTAACAAAAAATCATATTATTCTTGAAAAATACACTTGAAAACTACTTTTCCATCTCATGTGTAGGTTTAATTTTCAATTAATTTATATCATAAAATTGAAAAAAATTAAAAAAATGGATTAAATATTTTGAGTCGTAATTATTTATAAATATTATATGGTCAAATTATTTTTTTGTATATAATTACTGGTGCCAATATAAAAATATTTTACTATGATTAAGGTAAAAACAGATTTACTATGGGTTTAAAATGAATTGTCCTGGTTAAAATGACCTAAAAAATAGTCATAATTTTTATTTTATAGACATATTTAGATAAAATATAAAATAATTATCTATAATTAATCTTTTTGAATCCTTTAAGAATGTGAATATTGCGGGTAACAATTTTTTTTTTCAAAAAATCCAACTGTGTCACTCAAATCACTTATAAAAGGTAATCAAATATCATCTCCTCTTCACACCATAGAATCATTTTTTTATAAGACAATACCTTCTCTAATACATTATTTACTTCCATAAAAACAACTTAAAAGCCCGTTGTATCTAAAATAGGTCCAATTAAGGCTTTTTTTGCTGACCTAATGAGGCTACCCGAAGAAAAGGTATCATTCTTGACCAAGTATTTTAATTTTATTTTTTATTCCACCTCATTAAAATATTATTCAATTTTGATGTAAAAACTCCATTATATCCCTTATATTAATATTTTATTTTGATTATTTAATTACCTAAATCCCTATAATCTCTTTTCAAATTATAAACAAAACCATCATTCATGTGCACAATAGACTACAACCTCACTAAGTAATTTATTTCATTTCTACTCATTACCTCTCAAGGGTTTTTATAATAATTTATTTATAATATATATATATATATAATATTTACAACATAATAATACTTTTTTAATTATGATATCTCATATCCCTTTTTTACTTTCCATTCTATTGGGGAAACAACAATGTCGCCCACGTGTATGGAATACTATCACGTCATGAAGCGATGTGACTCTTTTTCACTAACACTTTACATGAAAGGTAGTAAAGAAAATGTTAATATATATGTGTGATATATAAGAAATATTTATAATATTAATGAAATATTTATCAATCTAAAAATAAAATATATTATATATTTTCTTACCTCTTTGTTCATTGAATGATTATAATGTTGTTTATGCGTGTGTGGGATACCACCTCTAAAAAGTGATGTTGTTTATTTTTCACCACCACATAACATGGATTATATATTTAAATGTATTTAAATAAATAATATTATTTTTAAGATATTATGATTATTATGGAAAATATAATGTAATTCTAACATTCTTTCCATAATGATCTTTAAAAAATGGAAACGTTACTAGTGTGAACGTACGACCTACCGTAACATAGTTCATTTTTCATAACCAATACTCATGGATGACAATAAAAATATAATTAATTTTTAGAGAATTATAATTATATAATTATTATTATTATGTATTTTATGGAAAAATTAACTATTTGATCATGATCAACACACCAAATCCATTTAGAAAAAATAAACCAAATGTCCTCAAAACACAAGATGTCTACTTAACTGAATAAGTATTTAAATGTTCAATTAAAAATAATATAAATTATTTAAGTATAAGTTATTAAACTAGTAAAATGTTATTATGGAATTAAATAATTTTTATAAAGTTATTATAGTGGAATTAAAGGACATACGGGGAATATCCAAACTTGGGGTAATGGATTTTGTCTGAATTTTATTTTATTGAGTCTTATTATAAATTTATACACCAAATTTATATTATTTGAATTATATACTTCCCATAATACATAAAAAATCATTATTTATTCATACTTCATGATATTTCATTTTTTAATTTTAATTATATTATCCATAGAGAGTTGACATTAAAATTATAAAGTGGTAATTAATTTCATTAATTAATTTCATTTCATTGGCTATTACTAGTTTTTTATTTGCTATGAAAATATATGGTTATGTGTTTAATTAATTTTTTGTATCTTATATTTTATTTTTATTTTATTTTTTTGAATTTTTATTTAAAACACATAATATATTCTATAGATATTTTCACATCAAATTTATGATCATTTTAATGGTTTCTCATCTCAAATTTACTTCTTTGTGATTTTTGTTATGTTATAGAAATATCATATTTTATGAGTTTTATCTACATTTCATTTGATTTTTTCTCTATTGAATCTCCTTATGTTAATTATATTGAATGTTTCTTTTGACGTTTTTTTAATGGAAATTTTGATTGAAAGGTTGGAAAAGAGGTAAAGGTTGTTTTATTAAATATTGTTTTTAATCATAATAGATTATGTTTTATTTTCAATTGAAAGAAAATATGTGATAACTATATAATGAAACCCTTTAGATTTATTCTCTACAATTTATTCATAATTTTTTTGTGTAATATTACCATTTTTTACTCCTTGGAACTAAAAGTGATTTATGAAAATCCGACTTTATATCTCTCTTTATTTGAAACTCATTTTTCCTTCCAAATCCATGTTTTCAAAAAAATGTTATAGTATTATTTTTTAAGTAATTTTACCAATAATTTTAATATTATAAAAAAATTAAAAGGAATATTCCTTCTGTTTTCTAAACAAGTATCTTTTTAACATATACTGAAAATGTGAAAATAATCATAGCATTAAAGTACAAGGCATTAAAAGTAATTATCCTTCATCATGAACAGTAAATGTTTTCAAGCTTCCTTATTAATATTAAAATGTTATTTATAAGAAAAATATTTCTTTAATATTTGTGAATAATTTATAATTTAAATTATTGTTTCAAAAATGGAATGGATATTTTCCTCAAAAAATGGTCCATGTGAT
Organism: Viscum album; assembly: GCA_963277665.1. Lineage (NCBI taxonomy): Eukaryota > Viridiplantae > Streptophyta > Magnoliopsida > Santalales > Viscaceae > Viscum > Viscum album. Next base: position 676,340,591 of record OY728128.1, on the reverse strand, counting down.
ATTACAAAAATATTTTCCATCTACAAATAAATCCTCTAATGATACTCAATGTGTAAATTTTATTTTCCTCAATTAATTTTTTAATGACCATTTAATGGTATTCTCATTCATCGACCTAAAAAACCTTGATGTCAGTTATGATCCATTGGGATATGTTGAAATGATACCATCTTTATTCTTCCTTTGAATGTATTATTATTGTTTCAAATAGATGGTCATGAAACCCATTTCCTTTTTCACGAGTTAGTCAAACTTCTAAGAGAGGATCCTAGAACTAATTTAGTTTACATTGGATAATAATGTTATGAATGGAATAATGGATTTTTTATGAGTTTTATATTGAGATTTAATTTATATGTAATTTATTCATGTTCTGGTTATTTGAAATGCTTTTCCAAGGGATGAACCACTTTATAGCATACAGGTGAGCACAATCATGCATATATAAAGGGTTTGGCGCAATTATAACTTGTGAGTGAGCCTGATATGTCTTATATGAAGGATGGATCTCCATTATTGATCATAAGTGAGCCTGATATAGCTTATATGAATAGTTGAGACCTATAATTTCATATGAAAAACTTGCGAGGATGATATAAAATTTAGGAATAGTTGACACCATTATAGATCTTCAATGAATTTGGTAACGATTATGTTCTCCATATAATTGTATTTGATATTAAATGTATGTTTATTCAAATTGTAATGGTTTTTTAGTGGTTTTATAATGATTATTTACCAAGGTACCAACATGTTCTCTTTATGCTTGCTATGGGTTTTTAATGATTCCATTGGTCAATATTGAAGTTACATGGATCATGTTTATTGATTATTATGACTATTTAATTTGATAAATCATTATTCCAGGTCTCATATTTGATGGTAAACTTATTTTTTGTTTTTAGTATTATTATCTATTTCTCATGTACTTTTATTATTTCATCATACTCTTATGCACTTCCTATTCATACAAATGAAATTAATTTTTTAATTATTCTATTTACACACACTGAGCATTTGAGACCACCCTTATTATGATTCATATTCCCATGTTATTACGAGTTACAAATAAATGATCTTTTTATAGAATTTTTTTTAATGTTATAGTTTTTTTGGGAGATTTTGAAGACATAATATGTAATATGAAAAGAATGGTTTATTGGGATATGATTTTTTTCTTAATGAACCGATTTTTTATGAATCCTATTTTTTTATAGATTTTCTTAATTTTATGAAATTATAAAATTTAATGGTCCTTCGGTATGACTTTAATCCAATATATCATTTTGATTATTTATGTTTTGGAAGGAAAATATTTGGTCACATTCATTTATATCAATGAAAAAATGTGAATTTTTTTTTTCAGAACATGATACTAGATTTTTTATCCTATGAAATTATACATAAAAACCATATTAAGGAAAAAAATATTTAATATCACATATCACTCGTATTAACTTCATAATACTTATTCATGTTTGAAATTGTGAAGATAATACAAAATCGTTCATGTACATAATTGAACCAATCCAAATATTAGCATGTTATACGAACAAATGAATAAGATTATAGAGTAATATAATTGTAATAAAAAATAAAAAAAAATAATGTTAACGTTTCACTATTACATTAAATAATTGTATTTAGGAAGATTTGATAAGAGAAATTAAATGAATATAATGAATAAAAAATCATTACTTACTTCAATGAAATCACCCCCTCTCACAGAAGCCACCCTTGGAATGAAGGACTTAGGATTTATTTTAAAGGTAAATGATACTAAATATCTAATAAAGATTTCAGAGAGGAATGTGGACCAAAATTTAATATAATTTGTATTGAATATAATGGTATCTAATTGGTAGAATAGAGATCAATTTATAATATGAAATATAACATATTTTCTTGAAAACCAAACTTAAATAAATTTTAAAGAAAAGTTTTTATGAGGTTTTGGTGAGGTATTATTGGTGGGAAACATAGTATTGAATCTAAAACACAATAAAAGAAATTGAGATTTTATAAGTTTCATATTAATTAAACATAATTCAAATCATGATAATTACATCTTTTATCCCCTTTTACATGATTAATTATTTCCCATTAAAATCATTAAATTTTACTAAATTTATAAGATAAATCCTATTATCCAATTTCAATATAATGATTCTGAATTTGGATATCATTTAATCTTATTAAATTCGTATATTAAATTAAAATAAATTTAAAATAAATTTGATATTTATATCAAAAACAATTTTTGTCACAAAATAAATTTTTCAACATTAAGTGTTATGATTAATATTTCAATGAAAATAAATATTAAATGGTAGTTAATATATATTTTCAAATAAAAAAAATTAAACTACTCTCAAATTTATATATTGATCAATTTTTGTTATTTAGATAATATTACAAAATACTTATTTTTTTTAAAATAACATTTTTACCTTTATAGTGGTAATAAATTTTTTTCCTCTGTATCTTATTTTTGTATTTATTAATAAAATTACAAATATTAAATAATATAAAAATAATTATTCAAAATATAAATAAATTTTCTTGTATTGAATTTCAATATCATTTAGGAATTTATTATAATATAAGAACTCGAGAAAAACAATTATGAAATAAATTTATTTTAGTATAAAATGCATTTATTCATCCTAATTTCAGTTTAATAAAACCATTATTTTATATACTTGTATAATAAATATATATAATTAAAATACATCTTCAGTAGTGATTAAATTAATTTATGAAAACCAAAATAAATTATATTTTATGATATTTCATCAAAAAATGTAAATGTCTAACATAAAATGATTTTATCCTTATTTATAACCAATTAATAATAAATTTATGATTTATTATACATTTTCTTGTTTTTATAAACAAATGTTTTAATTTAATACTCACCTTGTTAGAATATATCCTTTTAAATAAAAAAGTATAATTTTAACAAAAATAATTTATTCAAATTAATCTTTTTTTGTATATGGGTAAATAAATTAGTAATCATTAATTATACTAATTATTTATTAGATATTATTCATTTAGATTAAAAGTTATTAATTTTTATTGATCCATTATTTTTAAATCATCCATTAAAATTGAAAATTTTAATAAAAAATGCATATTTTATACAAACGAATTTCTTTAATAATAAAATTAATTTTTAATAATAAATTAAAACCCTTGAATTTCATTATAATTTAATTTATTTTATTTTATATAAATTACTAATAATTAAATTATATATATAAATAAACACTATTTATATTAACTATATACAAATATTTCTAAAATAATACAACGTTAATTTGTAGTATACCCAATGAATATATATCCCTTTTAATGGCCATATAATATTTCCCCCATTACATAATGTAAATTCATCCCATTATATATACACATTATAAACTCCTCATTCTTATAGTTTTAATTTCAAAATTTTAAAATAATATATCTATTCATAATGTTTTATTTCATTAAATGTATTGTTCTTCTAATGGTGATTATCTTGTGTGAAGATGATATAGTGTATTTTTGAGTTTTAAAAAATAAATTTTCATTCGATTTATTGTCCATTTTTAATTTATATAATTTTAGGTTAAGCGATCCCCCATTTTATTTAAAGCTTATTTTCATTTTATTTTTTTTTAATTTTTATAGCGCCCCAAGCTTCCACAGTATACTACTCTTTGAATAATACAGTAGTGTGTGTTGTACGCAACTTCGAGTTCTAACACACCACAACCAATCAAACTAGCTGTTATGAATAGTAATACCCACTTTATGAAATTTTATAAATTTTATCTTTCAAAATGGACTTCATTTTTGGATTATGAATATTCAAATTAGCCTAGGGTGAATTTTTGGTATTTTTCTGAACACTTTTAGTTTTTTGATAAATAGTGAAATACAGTGAGTTATATTTTAAAACTGAATTTTTATTTAAATAATTATTTATTTTATTTACATTTATTTTAGGTCAAAATAGATACATAATACTTATATATGTTCAATTTAATTCAGTAGAGTCAATTTATAATAAATTTAGATATATAATTTTTTTTTGAACTTGTCAGAGTCTTTTACCCACCTCATAAAGGAATTGGTAAATTCACATAAAACATAATTTTACGGCTTCTGTGAGTTGAATTTCAAAAATCAGAGAGACACGGTTAATATCAAGGAGTAAAATGTGGTTCAATATGATAATAATATTTTTTTGGAGAATAGTAACTTTTTACTTTTATTTACCATGGTTAAAAGTAAATATGGTAATTAAGGGTAAAATGATATTATTATTACCCTAAGACATGTCCTTATTCTATTGGCTAAGTATAATTCGACCAAAAATAACCTTAGGAATAAAATATGAACCTATTTTGTTCTATTAGATTAGATTAGGACATTTATTATTATTTAATTCAAAGAAGAGTTAAAAGAGTTAAAAACATTATTTAATAACTAAAACATTTTTAATATAGGGTTATACATAACATAAATTTGATTATAAATTTTCCGTAGAAATATAAAAGTATTTCCTACATAATTGTATTTTATTTAAAATTTGTAGACATTAAATAATTTAATTTATTTATGACACAATGGTGATGCAGTAATTACCTAATTAACAAAATATTAAAATAATTGATATTATAAATATTCAAATAAACGTATTTTGAGTCTTTTTAGTAATTACACTAATATTATAGGATAATATAACATATTAGGGTTGGTTAGATAATTTTTTTTAAGTAATAATGATGTTATGAATTTAGCAAAAACAAAATACCAAATAGTGTCGAAACTGACATAAAGGAGTTTTTAAAACAAATATTATATTATTAAATGATATTCTATTCCTAAAAATATAAGGTTAAGACAAAGGGCTTATATAATGATATTTGAATCATAAATGAACCAATAGGGGTTATCATGGTAGTATATAATAAGATTATTGACCATATAATATACAAATATAAGGAGACATGGTAAATGTCAAACTATTTAACTAAGAGTTAAATCTAAAATATAAAGATAATATAGTCACCGAAATCTATCTAAAACATATTTTTTGAGTGTTTTTCGTCCTATCCCCACCATAGACTTTAAATAATACATTTTTAGCCCTAAAAAACAGATAGTTATTTTATTATAAAATAATATTTCTAGCTTTTCCTAAGGTGCCACTCACCCCTCTTATAAAAGGGCACTCCCCCATCACTCTATTTCACACCGTAAAATCCATTTGGATCGGCCAAACCCAACCCAAATATACTCTAAAATTTCCTTACTTCATCCTAGAGTCCTTCCTTTCATCATAAAGCCAACTTAAGAAGCCCTTTTTATCAAATCAAAAGGAAGAACCCAAAGAAGAGGTAATAATTTCACCACCCTCTTTCTGAAGGACCCCGAGACACCCTGAGAGGGGAGTGGTGAATCATGGTGACCACTTTTTCTTTTAATGTGATGGATCTTGTTCCCATGTTTGTAGGAACTTGTTGAACCTGTATGATGAATATGATCAGAAAGAAAACATTCACAATCACAGAGAAGACACAACCATTTTTACTTGGTTCACCACTAAGGTCTACGTCCAAGGAGCATACGCCGACAGGTTGTCGGTCATACCAAAATCCACTATGCTTCACTAGATATAGATAACAAAAGTTCGAGTACAGTCGCTCTGTCCCAGGCTCACTGCCTTTACAAAGGTTCAGGGATAGCTCACTGCTTCCCTCGGGTCACCCCCGTTGACTCCCCCTGGCTCACTGCCGTTGGTGAAGTCCCACTCAGTTTATAGACATGAAGGTCTCTTCATCATTTGCATAAGAGTGCATCCTTTATTGTATGTATATGCTCTATTGAAGTCTGATTCTCCCCAGAAGAATAATATCACTTTTCGTCAAATGTATTGGGTAGACTCTCGGCTTTCGTGCAGCTCCAAACAGGCCGGTGGGCTTCAGCAAAACCAGGCGCGCTTCTCCAAGATAGTCACCCAAGTCCCACTACGGCGCGTACGTACAAACTGGCGCGCAAGTGTCATAAATACACCTGCATGACGCTTCCTTCCCCGACTTCAAACTTGCACGGTCCACTTCCTTTCTCTTCCAAACCGCCGTGGGCGTACAGCCAACAACCGGCGCGCAAGCTCCACTTGTGCGACAAAAACAACCACCTGCGCGACTCGACCACCTGCGCAACGAGAGCTCAAACAATCTCAAATTCTTGAGCTTCATTGCAAATGAGGAGGGGTGGTCCAGTATTTATAGGCAAACTGGACCCCCTGCGCGGAGGCGTGCAAGTTCCTTAGCGGCGCGCAAGTCTTCTCTCCAGTAACCTCTGTCGTGCAACTCACTTGCGCGACCCAACCAACACTTGCGCGACCTTCTTTCAATAGCCAAATTTTGATGTTATGATCCTCAAAAACATATGGCGCGCAAGGCTTTCATCCTCCAAGAGCTCGGCGCGAAAGTACCTTTTCCAAAAACACTTTACTTTATTGGCCGATTTTTAGGCCCAAAAATTTGGCAAACACTGGGAAACAACGCCACCTTCACTACTGTTTTATGCTTGAACAGTATGATCTATTTGATGGTACCCATCCTGAACTTCCACTTAGGATTGACAACAAACACAAACCATACGCCAAATCATGCTTTGAAGACCCAGGTTCCAATACTTTCAAGTTCTTTTCTTCTTCAACTTCTTCATTCTTTTTTATTTACATTCTAAAATAATAACTACAATATCTTCTATATAATTTTATGTTATTATAAATATTTTACAACCATATTCATTACTCTATATATCCTTTGAATGAGATGTCACCATACGTGCGTACGTACGGATTACCGTCTCTACGTCGTGGTATAATTTTTATTCAATACATTATTATTTGGATGGGTACTATAATGATGTGTAATTCATGTAAATAATAAATATAACATGTTATTTATTCTGTTTATAGGATATACCATCGAATTATATATTTTTTCTAATATCAAATGAATGATATTATCGCTCGTGCGTGCGTACGGATTACCGTCTTCACGAACGTGATGAGATTCATTCCACATCATATAAATTCAAGATTAATTACTATTATATGAATAAAAATAATTTTTAAAGACTTGATATCATTCTGTATATGAATAATATACATCCCATCGATAACAAATATGACTCAAAAAATAAGGAATATAAAGGAAAACGAATCCATTTACACCCGAAACGATGATAATACTAAGAAATTATTAACTATGCAATGTTAAAAGGTCATATATGATATCATAATAATGTATATGATTCTTGTATAATTTAATAACAATTATTTCACCATTATAAAGGATTTTAACCTACCCTCAACCAAAAAAAATTACAAGGTAATGGTTTATTTCGCATCTATTCATTATCCAAGGTCGTTTATACGTAATTATCTACTGGGACATCTTTATCATCCACATCATTGTTTATTATGAATTTATTTCAAAACATTATTACTATTTTATAGACTATTGGTTAAAGTAATTTATACCCTTTTTTGACTTTTTATAAGATTTTTATAAAGGAATCATTCTATCATTTTCCAAACAAGGTCCATTTTAACCTTTTCAACGAAATTAAGGTAAGAATGTTTTTTTAACTTATACGGTGGGTGCGGCTATTTTCTACCGATATAATATCAGAGAAGATTACCACACAAGATTATATGAATATTTTCAAATTAAATTCTTTATTTTTATAATTATATGACTTTTAAATGATTTCAAAAAAAGATATATTTCTCTCAAATAGTTTTGATTTCATTTATGCCAACATCCATTGATGAATTTTAAGCTTATTTTCAGTTGATTTTTTATCATACAAAACATCCATATTTTATTGAAGGTTTTGTGATATGATTGACTATGGATGTTTTATTTTTATTGCATTCATGGTTTATGGAGAATGTATTGACATTTTGTATACTAGTTTTAATAATAATGTTTATGTTATTTTTAAATAGGTTCATATGAGGAATCCATTAGACTTAGTAAGTGACAAGTGGATCCTGCTATAGCTCCTCGATGCATCGGTAGGTCTCATGAGACAAAATAGTGTCTTGTCACAAGGCCTTGACAAAATCTTTTTTTGTAGTCTTGGCATAAGGCCTTGACTATGTAGTTATGATAGTCTGGCATTTTTCATTCCATAATTATGAAAGTGGTTATTGATATTGCATTTGATTATTCGACTAGTAGAATATCTATGTGACTAAATAAATGAAATTATTTCATTTTATTTTTTCCATATAATGTTGAATTTCTTGACTAAATGGATTTTGTTTTAGTTATAAATTTCCTTAAATGTTTATGATTATTTATGAAAGTTTCCACTATATTGTTATCCTTACTTAGCATCTAAGCTCACCCTTTTCTATGTTTTATTTTTTCCAAGATATGAAGAAGTATTTTATGACTGACCTGTAGGGATTGTCTGAGGGGATATGAGTGTGGGCTATGGAGACTATGTTGTTGTAGTTTTGACATTATGTTCTAATGTCAAACATATGAATGTATCTAGTGCTTACAAGACTACTAAAATAATCGGTCTTTAGATACTTGATCATTTATGATCATGCCAATGTTGTGTAATAATGCACCGAATCTGGGTAACTGGGGTCGGGGCGTTGCAGTTGGTATCAGAGAAGTTTAGTACAAAACTTGGAAGCTAGATTTAGATAAACTCTGATTAGAGAACATAGACCTAAGATAGAAATTGAGGATTATTATAAAATAACTTCATAGAATTTTCATATTGTAGAGATTTTATGAGTATTATGAGTAATACATCCCTGTCTAGATACGAGCAGGTAGAGGTGGCTTTGGCACAGATGTACCTTGGGGTAAAACCCGAAAATCCCTCTTTGAGCTAGACTCGAACGGGAACTGGTGCATGACAACGGGCATTGCTGCACTCTTGGTTATGACACTCCAAGAGGATATGCTTAGGATAATTCTCATTTTCATTACAAACCATTATGAAGGGTTTATGAGTATATAATTTCTCAAATATTTTCTTTTAATTATTATGGATTATACCCATAAACCATTCAATTTATGTTAAGAATTTTATAAGTTTTGATTTATTTATTGAAATTCATAAACTAATCTTGTTTTTTCCATTGTTTAGAAAGGGTACATAGTGGAAGGAATGGAAATTGTATCATTGAATGCACTCCATGTAGGGATTTCCCTCCTACTCAAAATAATTATAGTGGAGCTAGTGATGCAACTGGTACTGGTCAACTAATCACCATATTGGGAAAACTCACTTAGGTTATGAATAATAACCTTACCCATACGGATCACCCTAATCCGCAACGTGGAGGATCAATGTTAGAAATCTTCATAAGGAAACAACCACCAACATTAAATGGGGGTACAAATCCACTAGTAGCTGAGCAATGAATAAATTTCTTAGAGAAAATATTTCATTCCTTGGGGTGTAGTGAAAGGGAAAAAGTTATCATGGCAGTTTACTGCCTCACTGGAGATGCTGATCAATGGTTGTCATTTATTCAATGCACAAAGGAAGATGATGAATTATGAAATATGGAATGGAGGGAGTTTAAAGATCTTTTCAATGAAAAATACCTTTTTCACGACCATCGAGCAGATATGGAAAGGAAATTTCTGAGTCTGAGGCAAAAGGAGGATGAGAATTTTGCAAAGTATGAGGCAAAATTCACAATGTTAGTGAGGCATGCTGCAGATTATATACGTATCCCAAGAAGTAAAATTGATCGTTTCTTTTATGGGTAAGAACTATTTCTCTGTCAAGCATTAGTCTCACAATCCTTCTCATCGTATGAAGATATTGTCTCAAGTGATATCAAGACAGAAAAAGAATTCTCTAAGTTTTACGACATTAAAGAAAATCAAGAGAAGAAGAGATTTGATGATCACTCTGGAAATGGAAATATGTGGAAGATGGGAAAATTTGAATATCCATCCTCCAGTAAATGTGGGAAGAAACACCCCAGAACCTTCTTGAAGGGAATGTGTGTCTATTACAAGTGGGGTGAAAGAGGCCAATAAGATCGTGATTACAAGGGGAAGAAAGAAGCTACCGATGGTCAATGCTATAATTGTTGGGGGATGGGACATTATTCAAATGAATGTACTAAGCTTCAGAGAAAATTACCTCTAAAAAGTCCAAGGGAAAAAGGCCAAGCTTATGTTATCACTACTGCTAAGGTTGAATCTCCAAAAGATGTGGTAGTAGGTAATTTAATGGTTTCCTCAAGCATAGACAATGCTTTATTTGATTCTGGATCATCACATTGTTTCATATATTTCCTGTTTTCTAAGAAAATTAGATATTTCCAGTTTGTTTTTTCAAGGGAGTTTTCAGTCAAAACTGTTAAAGGAAGTATCATTGCTACAAAGTTCTGTGAATCAGTTACCATTAGGGAATATAAATGTTTTTTATCTTCTAATCTCATCATCATACACATGATTTAATTTGATATAATCCATGGTATGGATTAGCATTTGAACCATGATGAAAAAAATTATTGTAAGAAGAAGGAGGTTAAGATTTTAGATGATGATGATAAAGAACACCTTATCTTTAGAGCAGAATCGTCACCACATAATTCTTGTCTAGATCCACCCCTAGTCGCTCAACTAAATTAAATTATTGGGGTATTGGGGAATGAAATGACTATGGGTGAGGAATGGAATGTTCAAATAGAGGATGTACCTATTGTGAGAGAATATGTTGATTTATTTCCAGAAGATTTACCTAGACATCATCTATAATGAGGAATTGAGTTTTCCATTGATTTAATTCTTGGTTCAAGGCCTATATTGAAGACCCCTTATAGAATGAACACTGTGGAATTATTGGTACTAAAGAAACAACTAGAGTAATTGAGTAATAAGGGATTTATTCACCCTATTGTTTCTCCATGGGGAGCTCCTATACTTTTTTTAAGAATAAAGATTGATCTATGAGGTTATGTATCGACTACAGTGAGATCAGTGCTATAACAATAAATAATTAGTATACCCTACCTCGCATTGATGATTTATTCAACCAACTTCATGGAGATCAATATTTTTCAAAGATTGAACTTCTATCTAGAAATCATCAGTTGTGTGTGAAGAAGGAATAAATTTCATAAACAGTAATTGGAACCATGTACGGGCATTACGAGTTTACATTAATGCCTTTTGGGATGACTAATGAACCCTGTGTTTTCATGGATCTAATGAAATTTTTTTTGAAGGAATATCTTGATGAAATTTTTGTGGTATTTATTGATTATATCATGGTATACAACAAAGGCTATGAAGATCATGAAAATCAATTGCACATTATCCTAAATACTCTGAGAAGACATTAATTATATGGGAAGTTTAGCAAGTGTAAATTCTGGCATCAAGAGATTTCTTTACTTCTCCACATTGTCTCTAAGGATGGAATCTTTGTTGATCCTTCTAATACAAGAGCAATCTATGAATGGACATCACCAATGAGTATAACTAAGGTACATAGTTTTATTGGTTTAGCAGGTTATTATTGATGTTTCTTCCAGAATTTTTCCCGGTTGGCTAACCCATTCACAAAGCTCACATGAAAAGGGGTTAAATTTGTTTGGACAAAAGTATGTGAATAATTATTTGAATAATTAAAGAGAAGATTAGTCAATGATCTTATCTTGAATCTACCATCAGGGAATGACGAGTTTGTTATTTATAGTGATGCTTCAAAGAAAGGACTTGGTTGTGTCCTTTTTCATAATGATAGTGTTATTGCCTATGCATCATGACAGCTAAAAAAGCATGAGAAAATCTATCCTACTCATGATCTTGAGTTAGCGTCTATAATCTTTTCTTTGAAGATATGGATACATTATCTTTGTGGTGATAAATTTGAGATATATACGGATCACAAGAGTTTGATGTGTGTTTTATCACAGAAAGAACTCAACATGAGGCAAAGGCGATGGCTTGAACTACTCAAGTATTATGATTGCACGATACACTACCACATGGGGAAGGAAAATAAGGTGGTAGATTCATTGAGCAGAAAGGGTCATGGGGTTTTGAACAGGATGAGAGTTGAAAGGGATCTTATTTTCATGGATCTAATAAAGATGGATATGGGAATAACCATGGAAGGTGAAACATCAATGTTTTTTCAAATGGTTTCCAAAACCATCATTACTATAAAGGATAAAGAGTTATCATACCAATGATGAAGTGTTTCAAAAGAAGATTAAATCCATGAATGGTGGGAGATTGAGTGACATTGTGTATGAAGATAGAATTTTGAAATTTGGGATGAGATTTTGTGTTCCCGATATACCTGATCTAAAAAGGGAATTGTTCGATGATGCTCATAGTTCCAATTTCTATATACACCCAAGGAGCACCATGATGTGTAGATATTTGAAGGAGAATTTTTGGTGGGACAACATGAAGAGGGAGATTTCTTATTTTGTGTCAATATGTATGGTTTTTCAACAAGTGAAAGCTGGAAGGCAACAGCCTGGAGGAGCCATGCAACCTCTCCCCATACCTGATTGAAAATGGGATAATATTACAATGCACTTTGTCATTGGACTACCAAAGACACCTAGAAGTAATGATGAAATATGGGTAATTGTTGATCGTCTTACCTAGCCAACACATTTTCTTGCTATTAGGGAGGATTTACCACTTGAACATCTAGCAAGACTATATATTAATGATGTTTTGAGAATTCATGGAGTAACCCTATTGATTTTTTATGATTTGGATCCACGTTTTACATCATGATTATAGAAAAGTATTCAGAAATACCTGGATACTGAGCTTCGTTTGAGCACTACTTACCAACCAAAAATTGATGGACAATCAGAATGGACTATTCATACCTTAGATGACATTTTGAGATCTTGCTCACTTGACTTTCAGGGTATGTGGGATAAATTTTGACCTCTGGTTGAATTTTCCTATAACAATAGCTTCCATTAAAGTATTCAGATGGCACCATATGAAGCGTTATACAGAAAGAGATGACGCACCCCAACCTGTTGGGATGATATTTGTGAATGAAAACTCGTAGTCCCAGAACTGGTGGAGGAAAGGATGGAAAAGGTGAAGGTAATCCAAAACCACATCAATGCATCTCAAAGTAAGAAAATGATTTGTGCCGATAACCGAAGGAAGAATTTGGAATTTCAGGTATGAGATCATGTTTTCTTGAAGGTATCTCCATGGAAGGGTGTTATACGATTCGATAAAAAGGGAAAATTGAGTCCCCGGTACATCAGACCTTTCGGAATTCTAGAAAAAATTGGGGTTGTAGCTTACCATTTGGCAATGTCGGCAAGTCTCTCCAAAGTTCACGATGTGTTCCACGTATCACTGTTGCGAAAATACATGCCTGCCCGAATGCATGTACTCACCAATGAGGAATTAGAACTGAAACCCGATCTCTCTTATTGAGAAGAGTCTGTCAGGATTATTGATACAAGAGAACAGGTGCTGAGAAACCAGATGACTCTTCTGGTAAAAGTATCATGTAGAAACCATAAGATGGAAGAGGCAACGTGGGAACACGAGGAACTTATGATGAAGAACCTCCTAAGTATTTTTACACAGTAATACTCTGAAATTTTCAAGGATGAAATTATTCAAAGGAGGGGAGAGTGTAACACCCCAAGCATCCACAATACGTTTCTCTTTGAATAATACAGTAGCGTGTGTTGTACGCAACTTTGAGTTCTAACACACCAAAACCAATCAAACTAGCCGTTATGAATAGTAATACCCACTTTTTTAAATTTTATTTTTCAAAATGGAGTTCATTTTTGGATTCATAATATTGATATTAGCCTTGCGGGAATTTTTGGTATTTTTCTGAAAACGTTGAATTTTTATAAATAGTGAAAAACTCGGATTTATAGTTTAAAAACGAATATTTATTTAAATAATTATTTATATTATTTAAATTTATTTTAGGTCAAAATAGATACATAATACCTATATAAGTTCAATGCAATTCATTGGATTCAATTTATAATAAATTTAGATATATAAAAATTTTGTTGAACTTTTCACCGCCTTTTACCCACCTCCTAGGAGAATATGTAAATTCAAATAAAACATAATTTTTCTGCTTCTATGAGTTGAATTTCTAAAATACGAGAGTAAAGGTTAATATTAAGGAATAAAATGTGGTTCAATAAGATTAAAATAATTTTTGGTGAATAGTAACTTTTTACTTTTATTTACCACAGTTAAAAGTAAATAGGGTAATTAAGGGTACAAATGATATTATTATTACCCTAACACATGTCATAATTCTATTTGCTAAGTATTATTTGACCATAAACAACCTTAGGAATAAAATATGAATATTTTGGTCCACTTGGATTAGATTAGAACATTTATTATTATTTAATTCAAAGAATAGTTAAAAGAGATAAAATCAATGTTTAATAACTAAAACATTTCTAATATAGGGTTATACATAAGATAAATTTGATTATAAAAATTCAATAGAAAGATAATAATATTTTCTACATAATTTTATTTTATTTGTAATTTTTAGACGGTAAATAATTTAATTTATTTTTGACACAATAGTGATGTAGTTATTACCTAATTAATGAAATATTAAAATAATTGATATTATAAATATCTAAATAAATGTAATTTGAGACTTTTTATTAATTACATTAATTTTATAGGTTAATATGACATATTAGGGCTGGTTAGAATAATTTATTTTAAATTAATAATGCTGTTATGAATTTAGGAAAAACAAAATACCAAATAGTGTAAAAAGTTGACATAAAATAGTTTTTTAAACAAATATTATATTATTAATTTATATTATATTCCTAGAAATAAACAGTTCAAGAAAAGGACTTATATAATGATAGTTATATCATTAATGAACCAATTTTGATTCTATTGGATGTATATAGTTTGTTTATTAACCAATAATATAAAAATACAAAGAGACGTGGTAAATGTCAAACTATTTAACTAAGATTTAAATATAAAAGATAAAGTTAATATAGTGACACAAACCTATATAAAACCAATTTTATGAGTGGTTTTCGACCCATCCCCACCTTATACATTAAATAATCCATTTTTTTCCATTAGAAACTGAAAAGTATTTTATTATAAAATAATATTTCTAGATTTTCCTAAGGATCCCCCACCCCTCTTATAAAAAGGAACTCCCCCTTCTCTATATTTCACACCTTCAAAGCCATTTGGATAGCCCAAACCCTACCCAAATATCCTCTCAACACCCCTCACTTCATCCAAGAGGCCTTCCTTTAGTCATAAATCCGACTTTAGGAACCCTTTTGATCAAATCAAAAGGAAGAACCCTAAGAAGAGGTAATAATTTCACCACCCTCTTTCAAGTTCTTTTCTTCTCCACGTTCTTATTTATTTTTTATTTCCATTATAAAATAAAATATCATGTATCTTATATATAATGTGATGTTATTTTAAATATGTTACACCCATATTCATTATTATATCCATCCTTTCAATAACATCTCACCATATGTGCGTACGTACGGATTGCCGTATCCACGTCATGGTGTAGTTGTTATTCAGTACATTATTATTTGGATGGGTATAATAATGATGTGTAATTAATTTAGTAATAAATATAACATTATAATTATTCATTATAATGGATATACCATCCAATTATATATTATTTGAATATTAAAAATAATGATATTGTCACTCGGGTGTACGTAAGGAATACCATCTCCCCGAACGCGATGATCTTCATTCCCCATCATATCCATTAAAGACTAATTTTCATATGATGATTAAAAATATTTCATAAAGACATGATATAATTCTAGATTTGAATAATATATATCCCATCCATAATAAATATTACTCACATAACAAAAATTATAAAGGAAAACGAATCTATTAACACCCGAAACGACAGTAATACTAAGATATTATTAACAAAGAAATGATAAATGGTCATATATGATATCATATTAATGAATATGGTTATTGTATAATTTAATATCAATTAGTTCGCCATTATATAGACAGTTAAACTACCCTATAGCAAGGAAAAGTACAAGTTATTGGTTTATTTCATAATCTATTCATTATCCGAGGTTGTTTATACGTAATTATCTATGGGGACCTCTTTATCATTGTACCACCCCAAACATTTTATAGTATATTTCTCTTAAATACACTTTATTCATTAGGTAGCCTGTTTTTTATTAAATCACTGATCCCCTATGTAACAAAACATGGTTAATTATAGGAGATAGCCAAAACTTATCCACACAAATTAAATTTACCAGCTCTGTGATTTGAATTTTAGAAATATGATATACACTGTTGTGTTCAAGATGAAATTTAGAGTCTGATAGAATTAACATAATTTTCTGTGAATAGTAACCTACACTTATGAATATTAACCTACCATTAGTAATATTAACTTACCCTTA
The DNA here is from genome assembly GCA_963277665.1 of Viscum album. Classification (NCBI taxonomy): domain Eukaryota; kingdom Viridiplantae; phylum Streptophyta; class Magnoliopsida; order Santalales; family Viscaceae; genus Viscum; species Viscum album. The sequence goes on along the minus strand of OY728128.1, from coordinate 676,324,081 downwards.
TGAATATTAATATGACACTTATAAATGGTATCCATACCCTTGAGTGTATAAATGAATTTAGACATCCTAAAGAAGATGATGAATATTCTAAGTGTTTATATATTTCAATTAAATAATGATTTAATTAAATATTTAATTAATCATAATTACAAAATTATTTTTGAAAAATGGACTTCATATTTTTATTCTACACATTGAAAAATGGTTAGGGTGAATTTTCTGGATTTTTCTGAAATACTTGAATTAATGGTGAATAGTAAAATTCGATAATTCACAATTAATGCTAAATAATGTATTAATTGAGTCCTTGATGATGATATTTTGATGTAATCCCAATTGGTTCGTAGTCACATGCATATATTACTATTCTTGGTCATTGAATACTCACTATTGGTTGTCTTGATAGAAAATAATAAATTAATGAGTTTTATATTAAGAAATCCCCTCTCCCCTCCACTATAAAACCACTCTCTCACCCCTCTTCCATTCACTCCTCTCAAGCCCTGTGGATTCTCCAAATTCTGTCCGAATACCTTCCAAAAATCCTCCCCCATGTCCAGAAATCTTTGGTCTCATAAAAAGTCGAAAACATCTCCCCTTATGAGGCTCTCAAAGGAGGAAGTCTCAAGAGGTAAATTCCACTTTCCAATCCCTTCTTTTCTTTTAAGTTCTTTAATTTATTTTCTCACCTCACTTCACCAAAATAGTATGATAAATCTAGAAACATACATGTAATATAATTTTTTAATGCTAATGGTATATATTCCATTATCTTCTCTTCTTTACCCACTTTTATTTGAAAGAAATGAAAGCACCGTTTGAGATGTGCTAATTTTGCACATTCTAGGACAATAGTTTATCGATCTCTAATATAATATTTAATTCTGGTTAGGAAACCATTTTTGTTATGGTTGAATTAGATTATTATTTAATATATCATATTTTTAGTTCTTTAATACTTTTTGACACATGGTATTAAGTTATAAAGAAAATCATGTTCATAGTAATCAAAGCCATAGATTAACCAAAACGGTTATCACTAAGGTTATATATATAAAAATTCAACATCAATCAAATAACCCAAATTAAATTTAAAACCATGTAATCTATTATATGTTCACTAACAGTTTATATATTCATTTTGGTACAACCACATCCATCTTATATATTTATCTGAACGTGAATATAAGTGAACCAATCATTTCAAACCAAGTAATCAAACGAGCCCAAACAATGAAATTGAACCCTATAACCAATGAAAAAGGCATAGAATGAACTAAAAATGATTATAATAAATAATTTACATATAAAATATGTTCTGGAATTATGAATTATGAATCTTAATTTTTTTATTCATGTCATTAATAACAAGTCAAGAACACCTTCAAGCATAAGGTAAGGGATCCTCTCTCTCACTTTTATTCAAGAATATACCCTATGTTGTGTTCATTTGTTTTTAATTTCTATTGATGGTATATGTTTTGTCATATCCCCGATATGGACCTTATGATATATAAATAATTGGGAATCCTTTTATCCCTCATTAATCTATCACAAGAACCCTTGTTACCATGCCGAAATTTTGTAAGGGGGTTTTCTCCTCTCACGTTCGATTATGTGAGATCTCCATTGTTCACCTATTATTTCTTATATGTGGTATTGGTGAACTACCATTTGAAATATGTTATTATGGTTATAATTATATTTATTTTATTATGTCACTCTTTTGGGGGTTATTAACTCTTTTTCATACAATACAATTGAATACAACATGATAACGAGCTTTGACTCAATTTTCACTTCATTGTGACATTCTTAGTAATTGTGCACCTACTCTTTCTTATGTGGTGTACCTACTTCCCAATTGATATCACATTTCAATTGAAATTATATTCCCTTTTAAATATTCATATTCTCATATCATGGATAATATTTTTTCCTAAGACGTATACCATTTTACATACTCTATTTATTTTGAATGTTGTTTTGACTATTGAAATGTTGATGAATTTGTATCATATATTATATACAGATAATGTAAATACATATGGATCTTGTATTGAATCTATTTATAAAGAATGATTTGTATGTAGTGGAGGGTGGGGCCCACTACAGCCCCTTGATGCATCGGTAGGTCTCATGAGACAAAAACAGTTTGGCGACAGACCCTTCGAGTTTGTTTCCAAAAGTTAGAAGGGTTTCTACCCATAGAACTAAACCGTTTTTATGGTATTATGGTTCATGTTCCAGATACAAGATTTCCAATTAATAATCATTCTCTTTATTCATTATCGGTTATTATTATTATCCATGAGTTTTTCACTATTACAAAATCTATGGATGCAGTTTCACTCTCAGTTTATTAATGGCATTAGTTGTTCATTTATTCACTATGCCATTTTGATAATATCAGTTGGATTAATATTCACTTATTATTGTACTCAATCTTCCACTATTTTTAACCCTTACTAAGCCATTGATCTCACCCCTTTCAATGTTTACCTTCAACATGTTATGAAGAGGAGGTCATTTATTGAGTGCTTGTGGATGCAGTTTTTATTTTTCATTATGTATTGTATCTTATAACCTTATCCAATGTAATTTGTTTTAAATATATGTATCTAGTTTCTTCAAGAATACTAAACTGATCATTCATTGGGGATTATCATTCCATATAACCATGCCAATATGACAAGTAATGCACAGGCTCCAGCCTAGAGGGGTTGGGGAGATACAGTTGGTATCAGAGGAAGTTTAGTAGGAAACATGGAAACTAGAGTAGGAAATATATAGTAGGTAATAAAGCCCTAAGGTAGCATTTGAGGATAAACATACAAGAACATCCTGATATTTTGGAAAGGAATAGACTTTGTGGATCTTTCAAGAAATACATCCCTGTTTGGATAAGGGAAGGTAGAAGCGGCTCTGGCACAAATGTATCTAGGTGTAAAACCCAAAAACACCGCATTTAGCTAGGCTTGAACGGGAACTGGTACACAACAACGGGACTTGCTGCAATCTTGGTTACGACACTCCTGGGGGATATGCTTAGGATAATTCATATTTTTTTACAATCCATTATGAAGGTGTTTAATGTAAATATTACCTTATAGAAACCTTGTTTATAATATTATCTATGAATTGAATTTAAATCAATGTTGAGTGCTTTTTTATTTAAGATTCATAATCTAATCTAGTTTATAACATTATTTAAAAATGTAATCTAATGGAAAAGGGGGAATCAATACTCTTGGGGAAGGTAGGGATCTCCCTACTGAGCAAGTCAACAGAGTCAATGTTGGAGAAGATCAGATCATGACTATATTGGGACAACTTAATCAAGTTGTATCGAATAACCATTCCACATCTGTGTTGGATCGTTTCATTTGGAAGAATCCCCCAATATTTCAGTGGGACTACTAATCCAGTGGAAGCTGAGTAGTAAATCAAGTCACTTGAAAAGATATTCATGGAATTAAGATGCAATGAAAATGTGATGGTGGTGCAGGAAGTATATTGTCTCAAGGGTGACGCTGAACAATGGTGGTCCGTGATTCAAAACACCATGGAGGAAGAAGAAATAGAAGATATGTTGTGGAGGACTTTTAAGGAAATATTCATCGGGAAATAATTCCTTCGTGAGAAACAAACTGAATTGAAGAGGAAATTCCTTAGCTTGAAACAAAGGGAAGAAGACAGTGTTGCAGAGTATGTGCCTACTTTTACACGGCTAGCCAAGTATGCCGTAGATTACGTACGTGACTCGGCATACAAGATTGATAATTTCATTGATGGTTTTAAGAAAAGTCTTCAGAGGGCACTGGCTTCTCAAACATTTTCATCATATGATGGAATTGTATCAAGTGCCATCAAAACAGAGAGGTATTTTTATAGATCAAATATTTTCAAAGGAAACCAAGATAAGAAGTGCTACTCCGATAACAAAGGAAAAGGAGAATCACCGAAGAAGAGAAAGGGAATGAATAGTTTCCCATTATGCGAGAACTATGGAAAGAATCATCTTGGGAAATGCTTTAAAGGAATTTGAGTCTGCTATAATTGCGGAGAAAAGGGTCATTGATCCGATGAATTCAAGGGGAAGAAACAATTAAATGACGTTTAATGAGACAATTACAGAAATATGGGGCACTATGAAAATGAGTGTCCTAAATTCCAAAGAAACTTGACTAAGAAAAGGCCAAGAGATCAAGGGATATCTTATGTGATTACAAATGCAGAGGTAGATGTTCCTAAATATGTGGTGGTAGGTACTTTAATTGTTTCCTCAAACTTAGACAACACATTATTTGATTATGGATCATCACATTCATTTATATCTTCAATGTTTTCCAAGAAAATTAGATATGTCCAATTTGATTTAATTATGGAGTTTCCAGTCAGAACTCCTAGGGGATGTATCATTGCAAAAAAGGCATGTTGATTAGTCCCCCTTCAGTCACCAAAACAGGATTTTGTTGTTAACCATGTCATCATACCAATGATTGAATTTGATATAATTCTCAGCATAGATTGGCTGCCAAATTATGATGTGAAGATTTATACAAGAAGAAGGAAGTTACAATTTTTTAAAATGGTGTAGAATGCCTTCTGTTTAATGAAAAAATATCGCCACCTGATTCTTATCGAGAACCACCCCCAGTATCTCAACTAAATGCAATACTTGGAGATGATGATAAACCAACATCTATCGGTGAGGAAATAAATCTTCAAATTGAAGATGAGAACATAGTGAAAGAGCACATTGATGTATTTCCAAAGGATTTACCTGGACATCCTCTAGAGAGGGATGTTGAATTATCTATTGATTTAATTCCTGGTGTGAGATCTATATCAAAGTCCCCCTATAGAATGGCCACTATGGAGCTAGTGGAGCTAAAGAAACAACTAGAGTATTTGAGTGAAAATGATTTATTCGACATAGTGTTTCTCCCGGGGGAGCCCCAGTCCTGTTTTTTAAGAAGAAAGATGGACCCATGAGGCTATGCATTGATTATAGGGAAATAAATTCTATTACAATAAATAATATTTATCCTCTCCCACAAATTTATGATTTATTTGATCAACTCCATGGAGCCCAAAACTATTCGAAGATTGACCTTCGGTCTAGATATCATCAGCTGCATGTGAGGAAGGAATATATTCCTAAGATAGTATTTCCAACCAGGTATGGGCATTATGAGATTACGGTGATTCCATTTGGACTGACTAATGTACCCTCTATTTTCTTGGATTTAATGAATAGTGATTTCAAGGAATATCTTGATAACTTTTTTGTGGTGTTCATTGATGATATCTTGGTATACTCAAAAAGCTATGAACACCATGAAAATAACTTGCGGATTATTCTAGAAAATCTTATAAGAAATCAATTATATGGGAAGTTTAGAAAGTGCGAATTATGGCTTCAATCAGTTTCATTTCTGGGCCATTTTTTCTCTAAGGATGGAATCCTAGTTGATCATGTGAAGACAATGACAATACATGATTGTCCCACGCCAACAAACATAACTGAGGTATGCAGTTTTATTTCCTTAGCAGGTTACTACCGGCATTTCGTTCTGAATTTCGCCCGACTGGCTAACACACTAACAAAGATCACACAAAAAGGGCTTATGTTTGTGTGGAAAAATGAGTGTACAGAATGCTTCAAATAATTGAAAAGAAGATTGTTCAATGCTCCAATTTTGACTCCTCCATTTGGAAGTGATGGATTTGTGATATACAGTGACACATCCAAGAATCGGTTGGGTTTCATCCTTATGAAAAATGATAAAGTTATTTCTTATGCATCAAGATAGTTAAAGACTCATTAGAAAAATTATCCAACTCATGATCTTGAGCTAGCATCCATAATCTTTTCTCTGAAAATATGGCGGAATTATCTCTACAGAGAGAGATTTCAGATCTATACGAATCACAAGAGTTTGAAATACATTTTCACATAAAAAGAACTCAACCTGAGGAAAATAAAAAGGCTTGAGTTACTAAATGATTACGATTGTTCAATAAAATACCAACAAGGAAAGGAGAATAACTTGGAAGATTCATTATGTAGGAAATATCAGGGCCTTCTGACTCAAATGAGGATTGAAATATATCCTATATTCATTGATTTACTAAAGATGGATATGGGAATTGTTAAGGAAGGGGAAACATATTTTCTGTTTCAAATTATTTCTACACCATCATTATTAGAGAAAATAAAAAGCTCTTAATCTGATGATGAAAATATGCATAAGAAAATTAATGCTGTCAAGAATGGAAGACTGGCTGACTTCATCTATGAAGAAGGATTTCTAAAATTTGGTAAGAGATTATGAATTCCATCAGCACCTGAGATAAAATAGAACTATTAGATTATGCCCACAGCTCAAATATCTCTATACACCTAGGTTGCACCAAGATGTATAGTGATTTAAAGTAATATATCTGGTGGGTTAATATGAAGAGGGAAATTACTGACTACGTTTCAAGGTGTCTAGTTTATCAACAAGTAAAGGCAGAGAGGCAACATCCCAAAAGAGTGATGCAACCTCTACCTATTTTTATGTGGAAGTGGGATAACATTATGATGGATTTTATAACTGGAATACCATGGACACCTAGAAGGAACGATGCAATATGGGTAATGTTGATCATCTCAAAAAATCAGCACATTTATTTCCTATACGAGAGGATTTTCCACTTGAGTGCCTGGAAAGACTGTATAATAATGAAGTTGTAAGACTTCATGGTGCACCTCTATCAATTGTATCCGATCGATATCCCCAGTTTACATCAAAGTTCTAGAAAAGTCTCTAGAATACTTTGAATACTGTGCTTTGTATGAGTACTGCTTATCACCCCCAAACTGATGGATAGTCTGAAAGGACTATATAAACTCTAGAAGACATGACGAGGTTATGATTTCTTGACTTCCTAGGTATGTGGGATCAATACTTGTCTTTGGTGGAATTTTCATACAACAATAGTTTCCGTTCTAGTATTCAAATGGCTCCATATGAATCATTGTATGGAAAGAGATGTCAAACTCCATCTTGTTGGGACGAAGTTGTTGAGAGGAAACTTATAGGCCAATAACTTATTGAATAGACCACGATAAAGGTGATGAAAATTCAAGCCCATATTATGGAAGCACAAAGTAGGCAGAAGAGTTATGTAGACAATTGGGGAAAGGATTTGGAATTCCAAGTGGGAGATCATGAATTTCTGAAGGTATATCCATGAAAGGGTGTCCTATGGTTCGGTAAGAAAGGGAGACTAAGCCCTAGGTACATTGGGCCATTTGAAATTCTGGAAAGAATCGGAGCTGTAGCTTACCATCTAGTGATACCGCCAAATCTCTCCAGAGTTCATGATGTTTTCCACATGTCATTGTTAAAGAAATACATGCCAGACCCAATCCATGTTCTCACATATGAATAAATTGAACTAGAACCTGATTTGTCATATTGTGAAAATCTTATTGGGATTCTTGACACAAGGGAGAAGATATTGAGAAATCGGAAAAATCACCTAGTGAAGGTTCTTTAGAGAAACTGGAATATGGAGGAAGCAACATGGAAACCTGAGGATATTATGAAAATGATTCACCCACATATTTTTGGTGGGATTTATACATAAAATTTCAAGGACTAAATTTCAGAAGGTGGGAATAATGTACCACCCCAAACATCTTATGGTATGTTTCACTTAAATACATTGTATTCATTAGGTAGCCTATATTTCATAAATCACTGAGCCCCTATGGAACTAAACATGGTTACTTATAGGAGATAGCCATAACTTAGCCACTAAACAAAATTTTACCAACTCTGTGATTTGAATTTTAAAAATCTTATACACACAGTTGTGTTCAAGATGATATTTAGAGTCTAATAGAATTAACTTAATTTTCAGTGAATAGTAACACACCCTTATGAATAGTAACCTACCCTTAGGAATAGTAACTTACCCTTTTGAATATTAATATGAATCTTATGAATGGTATCCATACCATTGAGTTTATAAATGAACTTAGACACCCTAAAGATGAAGATGAATATTCTAAGTGTTTATATATTTCAATTAAATAATGGTTTAATTAATTATTTAATTAATCATATTTAGAAACTTATTTATTAAAAATGAACTTCATTTTTGGATTCAACACATCAAAAAATGGTTAGGGTGATGTTTTGGGATTTTTCTGAAGTAAAATCTGATAATTCACAATTAATGATAAATAATGGATTAATTGAGTCATTGATGATGATTTTCTGATGTAAGCCCAATTGGTTCGAATTCAAATGCATATATTACTGTTTTGGGTCATAGAATACTCACTATTGGTTATCTTGAGAGTAAATAATAAATTAATGTGTTTTATATTAAGAAATCCCCTCCCCCCTCCACTATAAAAACCCCCTATCACCCCCTTCCATTCACTCCTCTCAAGCCTTGTGACCTCTCCAAATTCTGTCCAAATACCTTCCCAAAATCCTCCCCCACGTCCAGAATGATTTGGTCTCATAAAAAGACCAAAAACTCTCCCCTTAAAAGGTTCTCAAAGGAGGAAGTATGAAGAGGTAAATTCCTCTTTCAAATCCCTTTTTACTTTTAAGTTATTTTTTCTTTTCTCACCTCCCTTCACCAAAATAGTATGATAAATATAGTAAAATAAATATACTGGCATGTTTTTATGTTAATTGTATATATACCATTATCTTCTCTCCTTTCTTTTCTTTTATTTGAAATAAATGAAAGCACCATTTGAGATGTGATAATTTAGCACATTCAAGGACAACAGTTTATCGATTTCTATTATAATCTTTAATTCTGGTCATGAAACCATTTTTGTTATGGTTGAAACAAATTATTATGTAATATATCCTATTTTTAGTTCAATAATACTTTTTTACAGATGGTAATAAGTTATAAATCAAATCATTTTCATCATTATCAAACCCACCGATTAACCAAAACAATTATCACTAAGGTTATAAATATAAAAATTCAACATCAATAAAAGTAACCCAAATTAAATTTAAAACCATTTCATCTCATAGATGTTCACTAATAGTGTATAACTTCATTTTTGGACAACCACATACATCTTATATTTTTTTTTGAACTTGAATATATGTGAACCAATCATTTAAAACCAAGTAAACAAACGAGGTCAAACAATGAAATTGAACCCTATAAACAATCAAAAAAACCTAGAATGATCTAAAAAGGATTATAATAAATAATTTAAATATAAAATAGGTTATGTATTTATGAATTACTAATCATAATTATTTTTATTCAGGTCATTAATTACCAGTTAAGAAGACCTTCAAGCATAAGGTAAGGGATTCTCTCTCACACTTTTATTCAAGAATCCACCCTATCTTGTGTGATTTTGTTTTTAATTTCTATTGATGTGGTATGTTTTATCATATCCACTATACATCCCATCTGATATATAAATCATTAGATAACCCTTTATCTCTCATTAAGTCCTCGCAAGAACACTCGTTACCATGCCAAAATGTTTGAAAGGGGTTTTTCACATCTCACTTTCTATTCTATGGGATCTCCATTGTTCACCACTTATTTCTTATATGTGTTATGGGTGTACTAGCATTTGACATATGTTATCATGGTTATCATTATATTTATTGTATTTTGTGATTCTTTTTTTGGTCATGAATTCTTTCTCATATGATTCAATTGAATACAACACTGTAACGAGCATTGTCTCAATTTTCACTTCATTGTGACTTTCTTATTAATTGTGCACCTACTCTTTCTTGTGTGGTGTACCTACTACCCAATTGAGATCACATTTAAATTGAAATTATATTCCATTTAAATATCCATATTCTAATATCATGGATAATATTATTGTCTAAGTCGTATACATTTTTATATACGGTATTTATTTTGAATGTTGTTTTGACTGTGGAAATGTTGATGAATCTGTATCCTCTATTCTATACGGATAATGTAATTACATATTTCTCTTGTATTGAATCTATTTATAATGAATGATTTGGTTATAGAGGTGGGTGGGGCTCACTCTATCCCCTCGATTAATTGGTAGGTCTCATGAGACAAAACAGTTTGGCGACAGACCCTTCGAGTTTGTTTCCAAAAGTCAGACGGGTTTCTACCCATATAACTATACTGGCTTTACAATATTATGATTCATGTGCTAGATACATTATGTACAATTAATTAGCATATTTTTTTATCCATTTTCAGTTATTATTATTATCCATCAGTTTTTGACTATGACAAAATCTATGGATGCAGTTTCATTCTCAGTTTATTAATGGAATTAGTTGTTCATTTATTCACTATGCCATTTTTATTATGTAAATTTGATTAAGATTAACTTAATATTTTACTCATGATTCCACTATTTGTAACCATTACTATGCATTTGAGGTCACCCCTTTCATTTATTACCTTCAATAGGTTATGAAGAGGGGGTTATTTATTGAGTGAGTGTGGATGCTGTTTTTGCTTTTCATTATATAAGGTATCTTGTAACCTTATCCAATGTAATTTATTTTAAATCTATATATCTAGTTTCTTCATGAAAACTAAACTAATCGTTCCTTCGGGGTTTTCATCCCTTCTAACCGTTCCAATATCGCATGTAATGTACCGGCTCCAGCCTAGAGGGTTTGGGGTTTTACAATCATCCACATCCATGTTTCTTAAAAATGTATTTCAAAAAATTCTTACAATTTTATAAACTATAGGTTGAAGTCATTTATACCCTTTTTCCACTATTTATAAGATGTTTATAAAGGAATCATTCCATCATTTTCCAAACAAGGTCCTTTTTAACCTTTTCGACAGAATTAAACTGAGAATATTTTTTTAACTTATACGGGTGGGTGCGACTATTTTCCGCCGATATAAAATCATCGAAGCTTCCCTTATATGATTATAAGAATATTCTCAAAGTAAATGTTTTTTTATAATTATGTTACTTTTAAATTATTTCAAAAAAAGAGTTATATCTCTCAAATAGATTTGATTTCATCTATGTCAACATCTTTTGATGGATTTTAAGCTTATTTGAAGTTGATTTATTATGATACAAAAAATTCATATTGTATTAAATATTTTGTGATATATTTTATTGTGGATGTATTATTTTTATACCATTCATGGTTTATGGAGAAATTATTGACATTTCATTTTCAAGTTTTAATACGAATGTTGATGTTATGTTTAAACCTGTTCATATGAGGAATGCATTGGACTTAGTAAGTGATGGGTGGAGCCCGCTATATCTCCTCGATGCATCTGTAGGTCTCATGATACAAACTAGTGTCTTGGCACAAGGACTTGACAAAATATTATTTATAGTCTTGCAAAAATGCCTTCACTATGTGGTTATGATAGTCTGGCATTATGCATTCCATCGTTATGAAAGTGGTTATTGATATTACATGTGATTATTAGACTAGTAGAATATCCATGTGAATAAGTAATTGGAATTATTGCATTTTATTTTTTCCATATTTTGATTAAGTTGAAGTTTAAAAGGCTTTTATTTTAGCTATACATTACTTTAAATTATTATTATTTTTTATGAAAGTTTCCGCTATATTTTTATCCTTACTGAGCATATGAGTGCAACCCTTTCTATGTTTTATTTTTTCCAGGATGTGAAGAAGTATTTTATAACTGACCTACAGGGATAGTCTGAAGGGATATGAGTGTGGAATATGGAGACTATGTTGTTGTAGTTTTCACATTATGATGTAATGTAAGACTTATTAATGTATCTATTGTTTCCAAGGCTGCTAAACTAAGCAGTCTTTTGAGACTTGATCTTTTGTGATCATGCCAATTTTATGTAATAATGCACTGACTCTAGGTAACTAGGGTCAGGGTGTTACAAATTTTTTATGAATAAATAGATTATTTTTATTTATATTTAGATATTATATGAATTATTATATTTTATAATTCAATTTTGTTAAATTAATGGAATTTTTTTAATTACATAAATATATTTTTATTTAATAATTTGATACCTAAAACTTGGATTATAAATTTTTTTCCCCACATAAATAAACTACGCCCTCAACATTGAAATCATATTTCACTATTAAAAATATGTGAGGGTATCAATAAGATAATCTTGAATTAATATATTATTTTTAATGAGATTATAACCACACTATATTTGGTAGGACTCGGAATCTCAAACATTTATTCATAAAAGAAATATACCCAATATTAATTATCACTCCAACCATTTTAGATAAATATTCCTTATGAATGATTATTAAGACCTATAAATTGGATGTAATTTCTATAAGGAGTTCATAGTCAACTTTGTGCAATTAGACAATGATAGATTGATTTTTAATCTAAAATATGATAGTCTAATATCATTAGTTAATATGAATTATATGTATTGAGAGCCAACTAATTCTCAATATCACCTCAAACTTGACCAATGGTAGAATATTATAACTTTTAGGAAGCACCATAATACAAAAATTCTATCAAAAAATAGTTTTTGAAATTAGATACATTTTTTCCCAAAAAAATGTTCACTAATAATTCTATATCCAACCACTATGAGTGAAATTTTATGATATTATAAAAAAATACAAATATAGGGGAGTTGGTAAACATAGAATATATTAATAAAATTGGATATCATGGGTAGATTATGTGTGTACCTTGCAACAAATAATTTTCATATATCTCATTTGTAGTTGGAAATGCATAATCCTTCCATTTTTAACATTTATAAGAATTTTTTTATTAGTATTTATCATTAACACTTATACTAGTACATTAATCATCATATATCCCAAATTATTCACAATTGGAACATTGAATTGTTAGTGGAAATTTAAGATTAATTTTTTTTTCATGAATTAGGATATCTAAAATATTATTCTTTTTCTAAATGGTTTTTTCTCAATACCAACCTTTTACACATATGAAGCATCTTTACAATATTTTAATACATTATCCTAGGTACTTATTTCAATATTTTTTCCATGCAGGAATGTAAATATTCTTTTATCCATTATCATATCAACTTCAATGAAACTTTATTTCCACTTATTTGGTGTTTTTTTAGAGTATTTCCATATTTATTTTGTGAATTATAACTTGAGAGAGTTGGTTATGAATAACAATAATATTTTTAACATATTTTCCCATTAAATTTTTTTCTCTTTGAAAAAATCATCGCACTTTCTATAATAATTATTGTTATCTTTTTTCTTTATGCTTCTTATAATTGGAAAAAAAACTGGAAGTTTGACTATAAAAAGAAAATAATCAATGTGATTGATCATTTGATAATATAAATATATCATAATATTCCCAAAATTATAAATCCTTCATTTTGAACTATAATATTTTAGGTTATTGCTACCTCTATTCTGGTTCAACATAGGTTAATTTTGGCTATATCCTATAATTCTTAATAAACCAATCCCATAAATAATTAAAACCCACACTAAAATAAATTGATGTTACACAGACCTGGACTCATAGTTCTAGTTCTAGAAATGTATTAATTACCCAACAGATTAGATACCATGTTATAATATGTGAGCATAACACATATAATTTATATTATTTTTATAATTTAACCATTAGGTAACATGAACTAACACACAATACTAAAACCCAAAAGATTAGTTCCCTTGGAGATTATATAAGTTTACAATAGGCCTTAAATATTTCAGACAAATAATCTTTTCACTTGATAACCTATTACACACATGACACATAATACACATCTTCATACAGTAGGGACTTAAAACAAAATAAAGGTTTTAACTCAAATGCTTAGTAAAGGTTAAAATAAAAAATAATAATTGATGATAATAAGTGGGAAGAAGATGAGAATGTTAGTATGAAAACATAATCAACGTATATGATCAAAACATAATATAATCATACCAAAAAATATCATTTATCTTGACTCATGGAAAAGGGAATTTGATATAAAATAATACATGATTCATAGAATTGTGAAAATATGATTCAAAGATCTTGAGATAGGAACATGATAAGGGATAAATTCAAGATTAAAAAGAAATTGGAATTCAAACATTGATATATAAAAGGGGAATAGTGGAAATATAATACATATATTATGGAATAAGTATGTTGTCACATGGTGTAATAACCATGGGCTATAGATCATAACATAAGTATATGGAACAATCATAAATAGAGGTAATTGTTAACGTTGTGATCAAATCAATATGGTTCACAGTAAATTTAATAAGATTTTAATAAGTTCAATGATTAACATATTAAACATTACAATAAATTCTAATCCTAACATTGTGAAAATTTTTAATAAAATCCTCACATAACATCTTGAAATTTTAAATATGGACTACTCTAACATTGTGAAAATTCAAATAAGTAAATGATTAATATTGTGAAAATTTCAATAAGACCCATCAATAACATTGTGGATATTTAAAAACGCTACACATATAACATTGTGAAAATATCAAAATACTCCACACATGATAACATTATCTCATGATATATAAAACATTAATAAATGAATTAGATTGTTATGTAGGACACTGACCATAAAATTATGATAAATCTTTCATATGTAATCCATAACTCCTATAATATATTTATAATTCCATCATAGATTAATAAAAAGAATGTAATAAATAGGTTTTAAAATTTTATTCATAATAAATATCATAACTATAGAGTCCCAATCATTTCAAACCTAAATAGGACATTATATTAGCAGAATATTCATTAAATCCCAATTTGATTCACACCATAACCATAATGGATTTATGTATTTGAAAACATGTATACATTAATAAAAGAGATATAAAATATATATATCATTCCCATTAACATCTTCATAATTATAACAGTTATTAAATATATCATATATAAAATAATTATTTATAACATAAGGATGGGAAATATTAGAATGGGTGAGATCAAGCTATCAATAATGGTAAATAAAATATATATAAATAAATTATCATGAGTGAGAATAATATATTAATAAGGGTATGATAGAATTATCATGGGTTACAATAATCATTCACAATAAGTCATTGATCTTTAATTATGAAGCTTGGAATAAGGTTTGGGAAATCAAGAGAAATAATTTATAAGAGCGTGGAATCCTGAATAATTAATCATGTTCCAAGAGAATATAACATAATAATAAGGTATAAGTTTTTGTAATACTCATATGCATTGAAAATAATATTCATATTCAATACTCACTACCAAGACTATCATAGTTGATTGGGTTATCTCAAGATTTTTTCCTTTCCTTAGTAATGGTTCACTCCCAAGACTATCTTATTTGAAGAAGTCACTGATTGAATTAGGTTTTCTCCCAATTTCAATCGGTATTATTTTATAACATATATATCATTAATCAATTAATTAGAGGGATATTTAATTATATTCACACATGTCACGTAATGGAAACCATACATATGAGAAACACAACATCATTAAAAAATCATTATATCCACATATTTTAACCCAGTTAAAGAATATGGGTTCCATGAACATTTTATCATCATAATTAAAAACTATATAGAGAATAAATAATGATTATAACATTGAATGGTGTACTTAGTTATAAATATGAAATAAATCAGCATTTTGCGATAGATGAAAATATCATTGAAATAATATTTAAACAATTCATGAATAAATTAATCTATTAATTTTTAAAACACTTATTTAGAATATTAAGATTACCCAAATTTAAAAAAATATGTATTAATATAAAAAAACAAAGAAAATTTTTAAAGTATGTTTAAAATAAAAGAATATTCTTGATGGTGGGAAATGTTATTCATATGTTGTATGTTAAACCAAATTATCTATTCACATTTTTTTAATAAAAAGTCATAGATCCAACATTTGGAAAATTTTATTAATTTTCCTTTTAAACAATGAAAAATTTGTACAATTTTTTAAAAATATATTAAATAAATATTTATAGAATAATAATGACATTCTTGTAAAAATAAAAAAAAATGAACATGGTGGAAATGATTCATTTCCAAAGGGAAAAACAAGGAATTTTTTCTTAGAAAACATTATTTTGGTCTCTTCAGTATATAAATAAGTGAAAATCAAAGAAAAATTTTTTTATCAGAAATTATCCATATTAAAACAAAATAAAAAATATTTGTGAGTGAAAAATCATACAGTCTAATCAGTAAAAAATTTAATTTAAGCAATCATAGTAATAACCAGACTGTAACATAAAACCCTATGATCAAGGATGTATTTCAATATAGAAACTCAAAAATATTCTATAATAAATTTAAATTTGTTAAAAATCTATACCAAAATAATATATATATATATATATATATAATACCATATATGAATTAGTTATAAAGAATTATCACCCCTTAATTAATAATCATTCAATATCATCTGTATTTATGGTGTTAATGGCTTCATATTTCCTGAATGCATTGGTTCAGAAGTTATAGTCCACGAAAATTAATCATGATTAATTCATATAAATAATTTTAATCATGATAAAAATATCATATATATTTATTATATGTATACTTATAAACATTATTGGAATGTAGTGATGAAAATTGAATTACATAACTATGTGGTGAGTGTAGTTTATACATTTTCAAGAGTGATGTTTCCATTTAATAATGTATGGAGTGAACAAAAGTTGACTAATAATTCTTTTAAAAAAAATAATTTAAAATATATATCATATATAAAATTTAAACCATATGTAATATCTAACCATGAATGATGGTGTTGGAAAATTATTTGTATCACTTCCAAGAGGTGGAAGTCCACACACATGCACAAGTTAAACATTCATCTTCTATTTTATAGAAAACAAGTTGTAAAAGGTTCTTAAATAATTATAATAACATCTCAGTATATTGATTATGTTGGGTAAATCAATTTTTATGTACACAACAATTTTAGATGATGTAGAATGTGAAATAAAATTCAACGAGCTTGGTTAATATTTATACCTCTTCTTTTAAATACCTCCTTTGGATTAAAATTTAATCATTTAAGGATTAGTATTCATAAAATACCATAATACCTAAAATGAATAAAATATTCAAATATGGAATTTTATAATTTATTTCATGTGATATAAGGCTGAAATGGTGTGACTATGTGATCAAAATAGGTTCCTATTTACTAATGAGGGGATAAACATACATGGAATTTATTAATTGATTTGAATGATATAAGGTCACATAAATGTGAATGTTGAACAAAAGGGATAATAATTAAAATATTGGATAATATAAAGTTTATATCTATTAATACAATAATAATGATATAGTTTTGGGTGTAAATAAAAACCTTGTCTCTTGGTTTAACAGCCAAGAAAACTCATTCAATCCTTAACCATTGATTAAAATTTTACATTTTTTAAGATTAAATATAAATATATATTATGTAGAACTTATTAATTATAGTAATTATGATTATTATAAATATTTAATCCATTTTTCCTATTTGAATATCTAAATTTGGTAGAATTTATTTTTAACTAAGCACATAACCCGCAATGAAAACCCATTTTTAAAAAAACATTTTATTAATAAAACTGAATATACATTCATTTTTATCATATTAAAAAAATAAATTTAACATTAAATTATATGAATCAATATATAATACATAAAATTTTTAAAATAATTAATAAATAGAGATTAATTTTAATTATTAATTTAAAAAAAATATACATGTAAAAAAATTTAAAAATTAGTTTTTCGATGACACAAAAACAACTGATACAAAAATCTTGTATAAAATGATTCAAATGTAATTAACCCAATTATTAATATTTTAAAATATATTTTCTAGTTTTATCAAATTAATATCGTAATTTTACTTTTACTTGAAACGAAATTACACTTTTAATAAAATAAAAAAATGTTTCCACTATTCATATAAATATATATTTTTTTTAAATAAATCCACAAAATTCACCCTAGTATAATATTGAAATGGTTATTTTGAAAATTTTATTAATTCCTTATAATAATATATCAATAAATTATAAATATATTTAAAATTTTGTGTGTTCAAAACGTAATAAAAACCATTTTTGAAGAAATAATATTTTATAACATATAATGAAATTATAGAAAATTTATTATTTATTTATTAGGAATTAATCTATGAATTTTCATCATTTTTTATATTTTTTCATAATTTGGTTATTTATATTAATACATTATAATTTACTAGATAGAAATTAATGAATTAAAATTATACAATTCATTTAGACTTGGGGTTGTGTGCCAAGAAATCTATCAAATAATAAATGGTTATTTCAAAGGAAATACACATAAAATATTTAGGTTGTACATTATGTGATCCTTAAAATGAATTTTTTTTCTTGGAATTATATCACTCTAATACAAACTAATAAGGATATATATGCGGCATCAAGTACTCTTGTTCTGATGTGTCTTCTTTAAATATTGTATTCTCCCAATGATCGTTAACAAGAAAAGTTGTCTTGTTCTGTAGAAACTATGATCTATAATGCATTATTTTTATTAATTTTTCTTCATAATAACTATAATGATCATGTTGTTCAAACTTTATATTCAGTACATGGGATGTTATTGTGATATACTTACTCCAGAGAGACATGGAACACATCATGAACTTGATAGAGGTTTAATGGGATTATTATGTGACATGCTACAATCCCTAAATGATTAAGAATATAAAAGTAACCATTATTCCTTCAGAATAGATCTCAATTTTTTTTTGAAAATAATTATCTTATTCAATTGTATATTTCATTAGAAAACCATCTCACCAAATTCTAATTCTAGATCTCACCAATGATTATTATTATAACTCTTATACATAAACACATCACCCTTGATGTGATGTTGAATGTATCTAACCTTATCTACTATTTGGTCAACTAAATTAGGTTCCAATAACATTTTTTGTCCAACTAAATCAAATAATGTTGTAGTAATACACTTCTATTCATAGAGGGATTCATAATGATCCGTCTGAATACTTGTGTGAAATCTATATTTATAATATAATTGGACTAAAGGATATTGTTGATCTCATCTAGAATTTAAATCTAGAGAAATATATCTCAACATATCTTTTAGGGTTTAAATTTTCCACTCAAACCAACCATCTATCAGAGGATGATAGGTAGAACTAAATAACATCTCTATATCTAGATCTTCTAAAGACTTCTCTAGAAAATCAATGTTAACCACAGATCTTGAATAGATATAATAAAAATTTATACCCCATGAAACATTATAACATCATTGATGTATATCCTAAAAAGATAATCAAGATAGAAATATTTTTAGATATAAATTAAGTGTGATGAATTCATAAGGTTATCGAATACAACCCATATAGTGTCACAAAACTAGCCTGAGTACCCTAGTAACCCGATAACCAAGCCGACACTAACATGGCCCAAAGGAAATTCTCAATCCCCATGGATTGGTGAATAGAACCTAGAATCATAAAAAAATTAAACTGGTAATTATTTTTCAATAAACATTATAGAATTAAGTTAAAAAATTAATATGCATACAAGAAAACTCAAGAGGGAGAAGTGTACAAGAATTCACACAGGTATAAATAACCCAAACTACTACAGAAAAGTAAAATAAATATAGGATATATAACCCATGTCCCAATAGATGCAACTTTCCATGTCCACAGATCAACAACTAGAACTACCACCAAGTGGTTCTTTAACCATGCTCAAACATAGAAGGTGATAATCTACAAACACCAAAAGCCATAGGTAGGGTGTGAGATATAATCTCATTATGGTCTCAAAAAGGATTAAACAATATATTCCAACATTTAATTTACCAAATAAATATATAAATATTAAAATAAAGAGGTTTGGGATATAAAAATATATTTAAACAAATTACGAGTTGCATTTTAAATGATGGAAATACTTTCAAAAAATGATTCAAATTTCAATTGATGGATTAATTCTCAACTAATAGAGTAATAAAACATTTTATAGAAAATACTTTATATAAATTCATAGGGCATGTAAAATAGTTTACAAAAATGGAATATGTTCATTTCAAATACAAACAAGAAAACAATGCGGTCATATGCCTAAAGGTGTTATAGTTCTAGGGTTAGGGACTCCACACACTCAAAGTGTCATAGAAATATTTGTATACACATTTCCTTTTTGTATGGATAAATTAATCTTCATTACAATCCAATTATGGATGTTACTTGCTTCATTTATGTTTTTGAATGTTGTAAATCGTAGAGTGTTTTCTGAATAACTCAATGACCACCTAAGGCCTGCATGTGCTCTATTAACAAATAAACAATGAGAAATTTACTTTAAGACTATTTAACATACAATACATCCCATTATCCATTTAGAATATTCGAATTAAATATTTATACCCCAAAATGGGGTTTTAATCAAAACATTATATTTTTAAAGATAAACCCCAAAGGTATTTGTCATAATCATTTTAATCTATTTTCATCCAATATAGATTTTAAACCAGTTTCATCAAATCAATTTCTCAAATTTAAATTAATCAATTTAAATTACACACTTTTTCATAAATCCATTTTTATAATTGAAACTCATTAATTTAAATTTTACCAACTTCTAACAATTCCACAAATACACCTCGATTCAAAAAAATTGAGGTTTTTTTCCAATTTCATTCCAAATTCAATTTCAAACCCCCAAATTCAACGGAATTGAGTTCGTATAAAAAAACCATTCAAATAAATTTCATTTAAATTAAAAATATTAATTTTTAAAAAAAAATTGGGTCAATAAAAATTAGCATCATGATGGAACCACCTAACATGGGATCACTAGATCACTAAATTATAGGCCCTAATTGGGATTCTCCAATGAAGAATGAAGAAAATGGAGAACCGACATTCAATCCCTAGATTTAATATCTAGATAGTGTGGATTAGATCGATAATTAAACATGGGGATCTAAAAACCCCTATGGATGAAAGAGGAGAGAGTGAGAGATAGAGAAAGAGAAGTGGAAACCTATCGGGAGAAGATTTAACATGGTTCACCTAGCATAGAATCACCTCTAGAAGGGTGTAGAGGGGATAAAAAGTAAACATAGAAGTCTCTAAGGATGAAAAAATATCTATGGTGTGGTACAATCCCATCAGGGATAAAAAATATTAGTTTTGATAATTATAAAGTATGTTTTGGATTAATACAGCATGTATACATGGTTAGCTAGGAATGATGGCATAGCTAGACCAAAACCGTATTCCATGATCAATAACCCCTTATTCCAAGGTGTGTGGTTTCTACTAAGTGGGATCATGGTTCTTTAAACTATTATTTATCCATGAAAAACACCATTGTCTGGGTATTCATATTTTCCACTGAGATGGTTCACATTTTAGTAAAATTGTGCACCATCCTTGCACTAGCCCAGAACATCCACAATTTCCAATGTTCTCACACGAAAAAAACCTAAAGAAGACCCAACCAAAGAGAGATTAAAATTGAGGTTTAGTAATACATAAATAATGTAATAGGATGTTAAAAAATCCTCACCATTGAAACTTTATGTCCCTAGAAACCCTACACAAAAGCTTCCATGCCAAAAACATGAGGTCACTTCTCTATCATAAGTGCCTCCCTCTATCATGTCTCTTGATAATTATAATTGTGCTACCATATCACTTCAACCAAAGGTATCATCCTCCTGTGAATTACCTTGGTGTCAGAATCAATTATTATTATTGTCCATTCAGTCTCAGATAAATTAAGTTCAACCTCAAGATCATGCCAACTCAGAATATGAGATGGATCAGATAGTTACATTCATAGCTGAGAAACATGGAACATGTTAGTATCAACATCATATATGGAAAAAGTTCTAAATTATAAGCCACTTACCCACCTTCACAACAACTTCAAAACGTCCAACAAAACAAGGACTAATCATCCCTTACCTCATAATCTATCGATAAACCAACTGAGGTGAAATGTTCAAGAACCCATGGTCACCATATGAAAATTCCAATGGTCTCGGATTATGATCAGTATAGGATTTATACAAACTTTGTATCTTCATTATTATATGATGAATCTACAAAAACCATATCAGCTCTTGAAACAATCTTGGTCTATCCAAGGAACTTTTATCAATCTACAACCAATAAAATGATGATATGTAATTACATCTATACAATTCCTTAAAAGATTCATTATGATCATGGATTGTTAAATATTGTAATAAGAAAACTCAACCATCCCCAAATGAAAATCACATTCCCCAAAAAAGTATAGAACTCAAGTGCAATGTATATCCTAAAAAATCATTATAGCTCTTTTTATTTGACTATCCAACTATAGATGGTATGCCATGCTCAAACAGAGCATAGATATCAGTTCTTTCTGAAGGACTCTCCTAAAATGATATGTGAAATGAGGATCCCTATTAGGGACTATATAAGATGGAACTCTATTCGAATGAACAATCTATTTCACATAGAAATATCCCAACTCCTCAACATTTTTTATATCCTAAATGGGTATAAAGTGATTTGAATTTTTCAATCAATCGATAACAACTCATACTGCATTAATCATTATTTGGGTATGTAAAATCATGACCACAAAGTACCTAAAGATCTCATCCCACTTCCATGTTGGAACTAGAAGTGGCTCATGAAAACCAAAAGGCTTCTGGTGCTAGGCCATGACCAGTTGTCATGTATAATATAGAGAGACAAATTAAATAATTCCCCACCTCATATATAGCCACAAAAATATACGCAGAATGTTATAGAACATCTTTTTGGTCCATTGGATCACAGCCCACTGGGAGTTATGAATATCCCATATAAAAATTTTCCTTACTTCTTACAGTATTAAAAAATGATTATAACAGTATCAATTGGCCTTGGTAGAGAATAAACAATTATGAATGGTATCCCCTCTGTAAATAGAGTTTCTGATGCAGTAAAACTCACCATTTATCTATTTTTTCTGAAGAAACAACTCAATAATAGTAGATGTCAACTAATCACTGAAAAATGGAACCTCATCCCCAGATTCTTGGACCCCAATATTCAGCTATGAAAAGAGAGTCATCATGATCCACTATTCTGAAGATTCATTAACAACAGAATTTGGATGTTTCTGGCATAATGAATCAGTAAAGACATTAATTTTCCCTAGGGTATAGGTGATGTAAAAGTTTAAATATTATAGGTATTCAACCCAATGCCTGTTGTGGATATTACAATATTTTTGGGAGAAGATATAACTCAAGCTCTTGTGGTATGTAAACATGGTGAAGAATTCATTATAAATGTGATGTCTCAAACTCTTATATGTGTGTATCATAGCTATAAGTTGAAGTTAATGGGTTGGATAATTCATAACATGGGGCCTAATGTGATAAGATTCATAAGAAACAACATGATTTACCTGTTTAAGAATTCAACCCAAACCCAAACCTGATGCTTCACAGAAGACCACATAGCCCTTCCCGGCCACTAGACGAGTCAGAACTAGAACGATTTTTAAAATATTTTTCAGTTCAATAAGTAAAATATAACATTTTTCACCCCAATAAAATGTTACTCCCTTCCGAGTTGGGGTAGCCATTAGAGAAGATATCTTGGAGAATTCATTTACAAATCGGTGATAATACCAAACTAATCCAAAGAACCTATGAATCTCTAAAACATTTCATGGTTTCTCCCACGTCATAACTACCCTCACCTTCTCAGGATCAAATGATATTTCATTTTTCAAAACCACTTGTCACAATAACTTCACTTCCCAAATCCAAAAATCACATTTCAAAATCTTTGAATAAATATGGTGATTTCTCAACAATAACAGAACTGCTCTCAAATAATGCACCTAATCCTCCTCAGATATAGATTAAAACAGAATATCAACCACAAAGACTACTACCTAGGTATCAAGATACTCATGGAAAGAAAGTTAATTAAATACATGATAATTGTAGCTTCATTGGTTAGACCAAAGGGTATCACAAGGTACTCATAATGGTTATACCATCTATGAAAAGTGGTTATCTGAATGTCAAATTCTTTTATTAACAATTGATGGTAACCATAACGAACGACAATATTTTAGAACCAACATTATCCCTTAATCTAATCAAACAGATCGTCAATCTATGGAAATGTATATTTTTAATTTTCTACAACTCTTTGGAGTTTTCTGTAGTCAAAAAAAAGGAAAAGGTAACCGTCATCTTTTATAGTAATGTGAACCATCACAACACAAGGTGACACACTCAGCCATATAAGTAATCTCTCTATATTATAATCCAACCATTTTTTAATCTCTTTCATGTCATCTAGTACATTTTGATAAGAGGGAATAGTTATTGGTTGAGTACTAGCCACTAAATCGATATAAAATTATATCTCCCATACTGGTAGAAAACTAGAGATGTTAGAAGGGAACATGTCAGAAAACTTAGAGACAACTAGAGAGAGATTACCACTAAAATAATCCTAATTCATATCAAAAACAAACATTTATATCAATTTCCCCAACTCCTGATAAGAAGGTTTAGCTCTACTCAACCTCAAGTCCCATTCTCTATTAACGATTCGAAAAACCCCATCAGGTTTCATATAGGAGACCCGCTAAAGATAAATATCATACTGGGATTTTTTTGGAAATATTACAGTCCATCCCAAATATGACATAAATATTTGTTATGTTCAGAACCAAAAAAATCATGAAATCTTAGCATCTTATGGAGTAAAAACAGAATGTGGACTATGGAGACTCGGTTCTCTCTTTGTACCAAGGGGTTTTGTAATATCCATTACATAATATAATAAATTCATATGATGACTTAGTAAATTAAAAATATATGATGAAATAAACAAATTAGATTCACCAGTGTCAAATAAATATGTTACCAATGACGAAGTTATAGTAATGGTACCTATCACAATCACAAGACCCATATCCACTTCCTCTAGAGACTCTTCCCATGCATGAAGAAGCTTCATTACCGGTTCCTACGAATGGAACCCTTTTATACATGTATCATCTTATTATGTTGTAGTTTTAGAAGATGATTATTATTTAGTTTTAGTAAAATGATTAAAATAGATATGGCTGAACTTCTCGAGGTGCCCCAATTATCTGTCGGAGCCACATAACTTAGGAGCCTCAGTGAAAACCCTCTTCGAATGTCCAGGATTTCCACACTTATAGAAGTTAAAATTGCATATTCCAAGTAATTCACGGGGTTAAGGAAAAACCTTCTTTCCAGAACCACCATAGGAATCATCATACTTACTCTTTACCTTAGAGAAAATGGCACTACCACTGGGAGGATAAAGAACTTTCTTCAACCCTGTCATTCCATCCTGGTCCATCTGAACCATCAATTCTCTATCTAGTAGCAAAATATACGAATTCATATTCCAAAAGATATCCTAAGAGAGAATATCATCACAATTTCCCCACATGGACTGTCAAGTCTTCATATTCTCATTTGATACTATCTCAAGGGAAAACTACTAAAGCACAACAAAATGTTTTGTGTACTCTATCATTGTATTGTTATCCTACATAAGATTGAAAACATAAAATCCTTTTCCAACACCATAAAATCTATATATAATTGGTTGGTTAAAATATACTTGAAGTATTACCACTCTAGTACCTCATGTTTATTCACCATTACCAAAGTGTCCCACCATCTTTCGCATGGTCCTTCCATGATGATGGTGGAAAACTTCACCATCATTTTTTAGGTGCTTCCATGAAATAAAACAATCTCAATCCTGCTCTACCATTACTCATCCCGTTGAGGATCATTGGATAATTTGAATGCTAGTGTCATTTGGAGATGAAACTCTTATGATTTATTTCAGATATCATTCCTTTGAGGTTCCACAACTAGATGCTAAATAGCAGCAGATAGTATTGCTTGTCCTAGAGTTTGGAATGTATGCACAATCACCACAACCAGACTCGTGTCTATAAAAGGATTTTCTCACGGAGTTTCAGTAATATTTTCCTCCACGATCTGATTCAGTTGTCTTATAATAGGAATTATGCTACAAAACATCATTACATAACATATAAAACACAATATTAATACTCTAATAGAGAAACAAGGGAAATCATTCCCAACCGATATATAAATATTATTTGAATTTTAATATATCCAAATAAAAGGCTTGGAAAATAATGTAATTACTCTTCAATAATTCTTTCCCAAACCAACCATGGGGACATTAGGTTCATTACAGTGAGATCTGGCTAGGATCTCAATGGGGACTACCTCCTATGTCTTGAAAACATTACACAAAGCATACTAACCTCAAGACAAGAATCTCAACCTAGAGTTCTGATGCCAATTTGTCAAAAACCAACCTGATTACCCTAAAACCTAATAACCAATCTAGGACTGACATGTATTGATGATCATTCCTAATCCCCATGGGTATGTGTCTATCATCTAGCATTATACAAAATGAAATTGGGAATGATTTTATTACACAAACATTACAGATTTAAGATAAACAAATTAGTATTAATACAAGAAAATTTCACTGAGAGAAGTGTACAAGAGGATAAATAGGTATAAAAAACCCAATTTATTATAAAAAACTTCCAAAAAACATGATTAATAACACATGTCCTAATAGGTGTCACCCACCAAGTCCACTGATTAACAACTAGATCCACCTACAGGTTGTTCTTTACCCCTTCTTAAACCTTGAAGGAAATAATCATCAAACACCTGAAGGTGTAAGTAGGGTGTGAGATAAAAGACCAATAGGGTCTCACCGAGGATTCAATAATATATTTAATATTTATTTATCCAAATAAAGATATCAATTTTAAAATAAAAATCATTCCAATTTCAAAATCATATTTAAACAAACTATGTTTTGAATTTCTAATGATTTAAATACTTTAAAAGAAATTATTCACGTTTCAATTTATGGAATATTTTTAAATTAATGGATTAATAAAAAAATTTATAAAGAAATTTTTTTAAATTCACAATAAATGTAAAATAAATTTCGATAATGGAATATATTCATTTCAAATACAAACAAAATAGAAACATGGTCATATGTGTAATGGTATGATAGTTCTAGGTTATTGGACTCCACACACTCAATTACACATAGAAATATGTGTATACACACATCCCTATAGTACAGATAAAGGTTAATTCATTAACATCCTATCGGGATGTGATGTTCTATATTTATGTTTTCAAAAATTGTAAATTATAGTGTGATTTTCAAATAAATAACTAAATATTTAATGATTTAATATGATCTAATAAAAAAATCAATAATATAAAATTTACATTAAGAATGATTAAAATAAAATTTATCCCATTCTCCATTTCAAATATTCCAATTTTCCATATAAAAACCAAAATGAGTTTTTAATCAAAACATGCCTTTTTCCAAGATAAAACCAAAAGTTTTCTGTCAAAACCATTTTAAGAAATTTTCATCTAATACAACATTGAAATCAATTTGATAAAATCAATTTCACAAATTTAAATTCTAACAATTGAATTCCCAAATTTTATACAAATGCAATTTCACAATTTAAATTCAAAATTTTAAATTTTATCAATTTTCAACAATTTTGTAAACACACCAAATTTCAAAGGAATTAGGGGTTTTTTTCAATTTCATTCTAAATCAAATTTTAAAATCATAATCTAATAGAATTAAATTCTTACAAAAAAACAATTCATTGAAATTTAATTGAAATCAAACAATTTAATTTAAATAAAAAAATTAATTAGAATAAATCAAATTTGGTTTAATAAAAATATGGAATCATAACATAAAAACCTACCTCAGGATCACTAGATCTCAAAATTCCAAGCCCTAATCAAGATTCACCAATGTAGAGTGAGGAAAATACAAAACCTATAATCACTCCCTAGATTAAATATCCAAAAAGTGGGGATTATATCTAAAATTATACATGAGTACGTGAAAAACCCTAGGGAGGAAAGAGAAGATGGATGAAGATATAGAACAGTAAGAGGAAACATATCAGAAGAAGATCGTAGGTCATTCACCTAGAATTGAATCTAAACTAGAAGGGTGTGGAGGGGCCAAATACTGATATTGGGAGACATTAAGAAATAATAAATCTATATGGGGTCATAAAGGCCAATCAGAGACCTAAAATATAGGGTTTGGGAATTTTAAAACAACTTTTGGATTAAAAAACTTGTATACATTGTTAGTTGGGATAGGCCACATGGTTAGACCAAACTATGCACCCCTGTCATGTGCCCCTTTTTCCAAGGTTAATGGTTATTAATTAGTGGGAAAAAGGTTTTTCAAACCTTTTTCTACCCATATAAAACTCTACTATCAATGTTTTCATGGTTTCCCCGGAGATGGTTCACATTTTGGGAAAATCATGCGCCAATAGTGAACTGGCCCATAACATCCAAAATTTCAAAAGTTCTAGCCCAAAATAACCTCAAATGAAACCTAACCAATGAATTATTAAAATATTGGTTTTAAAAATACATAAAATCAATAATGATATGTTACATAAATAATTAGGTACATTGGATTATTTTTGTATTTTGATGTAAAAAATCATTAGTAATATTATTCCATTTCTATTTTTGTAAAGACCCTGACCCAAAATTCCTAGAGTCTAGGGTTACTTTATTACATTGGTTCTATATATAAGTAATTGCATTCCAAAGTATTCAATAGTTTATTTTTGTAGTTAAATTAAATGCATACTTAATTCTTGAATTACATTTGAAAACATGAAATACAACATTGTAAAAGTAAAAAATCTTTAATCTGTAAACTCATTCAAATATTACTTCTTTATATATAGGGGAAAGGAAAAAAAGGTAGGATCCGATTCTATATAAGAGTTATGTAAAGAGGTAGTTATTCTGAATAAATAAATCATAATAAATATTGAATAAACAATATGGAAGATAAATATATAAACACACATTCAATTTCATCAATAATTAAACTATAATGATTTGATAAGGCCAAATTAATATGGAAATGTATATACAAGAAAACATATTAGATTAAATAAATAAACGAAGAATGAAATGAATTAAAAGAAATTATTAATTCAAAAATCTAATGGATAATAATAAAAAAATTCTTAATGAAGGAATTTAATAATTATAGGACATCATGACCTTAGGCATCATGATACATATACTATCAAGGCCTTTAACAATATGGTTTAAAACTATGGATAAAATCCCATTTAATTCTATCTTACTGATTCATCTCATTATACTATTGAACCATTGGGGGTCTATATAATTTTAGACCCCATCCATCACTCAATTTCAATCACATTCCTCATATATCAAATGATCAATTTAATTCATAAACAATATGTCTTATCAATAAATATTTATCTTAAATAAATAATATAGATTATCAATATTTCCCTATTCAATAAAATAACTATAAAATTAAAACACCATATGTATAAATGACATATAGTTTAAGAAATAATAATATAATTGATAAATAATATGTATATTTAGGATAATTAAAATGTCTAGTGACCATAAGAAAGTGAATATTTCAAGGGAAAGTAAATTATGACATAAATTAATCCAGAAAGATAATATCAACATTCTCCCTACTCAAATTGATCAAAAACCATCCAATAAAATAATAAGAATTATATTATTACAACATATCCCAGGCAGAGTATATTTAAAATAAATGGTTGTTTTTATTTTTGAATATAAATACATTTAAAAGTAAATTATAATTTTTTCGAAACACATTTTTAATATAAATAATCAATTTTTTTAAAAAATATAATCATTCAAAATATCATGATGAAAATTCTTTAAAAATTATCTTTTAATCATTTAAATAAATCTTCAATGTAATTAGTGATCTTGATGGAAGAAGGGATATATTAATACAGAGTACATTAAAAATAATATCCCCATTCTCATTTTTATAAAATAATTAAAAAAGTAACAATTATGAAAAATGGAAGGATGATTCCTTTTAAAAAATAAAAATAAAATAATGGGTAGAAATAATTTTAAATAAGCATCGTAAAAAATTTGAAAAACTTTTTTGAAAATATTGATTTTGAAGGCAAGGATTTTTGACCCAAATGAGAAATGTAGTCAGACATTATCAAAAAAATTCTCTATCATTTTAATTACCAATGAGAGGAAATAATTTATATTGAAATAAAACATCACTAATATCAATGGGGGATGGAAATTATTGGGATTTATTAGAAAATTCCCAAATAATCCTTTTTAATGGAATTTATAGTAAAAAAAATTCTAATAGGAATGATATTTAAATATAAATCAATTACCTCTTTGGTAACATTGAATTGTAAGAATGATGAATTGAATAACATAGTACAAAACATTAAATTACATGATATAAGTAGATTCATGATATAAAAAATAAATGGTATAGTATATATTTCTCATAAAATAAGATAGGTGTATAACATGACATATGTCGCAAGGTAGATAATTTGAGATGATAAACCCTTATAGTGATCATAATGATTAAATGAGAATAAAAAAATGATTTGACTATGTGTATAAAATGTAAAAAAAAATTAAACATAATATATTCAAAATTCATTACACATAATCTTACAATATCAAGGACAATTAAGATGTAATATAACCCAATGATAACAAATTTAGTTATTAAAACATTTACCAATTTGAACTTTTCATGTCAAATAGCCCAGGATGAAATTATTAAAATTAAATAGTAAACAACCATGAATTATAAATTATTCATTATATTAAATTTAAAATGGAATTATATAACCCATATAAGTAAATTTGTTTCATAATATTATAATATGCCTCAATGAAAGGAAAGTGAGGAAAACCCCCTTACCTGAAGTTTCATTTTGGTTAAACTTGATTTAACATCCAATATAATTATTTTAAGATTTTTATTAATTTATTTCAGAACCATATTAATGTTTATAATTTTATGTATTATCCAATTATAAAATTTTACCACTCATTCATTAGCATTATTTTATTTTTATTTTTATTTCATAAGTTAATTGTCTTGTTTCCTCATGCATATTTTGTAATGAATGCTTTAGTTCATGGGTATGGGATATTTTAAATATAAATATATTTATTTATTTATATTTATATTATAAATATATTATTTACTTATTTTATAAATTTGTAAAAACATTCTTGATGTTCTCACATGGGAAATGAGTCGCATCTTTTCATGGAGATGGTTGGTCGTACATATGAACAAGTGCTGATTGCATTTCTTTGATGGGTGAAAGGGTAACAAGGTGGATTGTGTATTAATTTTCCAAAATCAATATCAGGGAATAAAAAATAATATATTGATTATATTTAACTATATTACCTTAAATTTAAATCCCAACTGAATAACAAAACACATTCTTTCATAAGGTTGTATTCCACCATACACACGAGCAACATTATCAAATTCTATGTAAAATGTAATATAATAATATATGTGTAATTTTAAAACAAAATAAGTATAATTATATAATTTTTTTTATATTTATATATTTAGTTATATTAAATCAAGAATTATTTCAAACTATGAATGGTTTTTAGGGAAGAAAACTCACTTTGGTTTGAGAGGTGGTTGTCCTCCATACACACAGTCAAATATTTTATTTCCCATTTGATTAAATATGATAGGGATATAGGTGATACAATTAACATAATAGAATCTCAGTATATGGTAGATATTATTTTTATTATGTCATCGTTATTGAATAAAATTTTAATGAAGTGTAAAGAGAAATAAAATAATTATAATCGTTTAATAATGTTATATCTTCTTCAGAAAACCTCTTTATGTTTTCACCAAAATCCTTCACATGATAGATTTAAAATCTATAAAAGGACTATGTTATGATGGGGGGAGTAAGTAGAGGATTTTGGTACTAAATGGATAAACCAATTGTTTTTGGATATTCTGAAAGGTGAGGATAGGGTTCCCTTTGATAAGGGGGGACGAGTAATATTCTTGTAAATATGCTAAAGTATTCAATAATTGGAAGTCACATTCAAGAAAAGAACCCCAAAATTGAAAAATATTGTTTAGTGGATTCAATACTAAAAAAAACCTCTAACATTACTAATAAACATGTTTTAAAAATGATATTTTATTTAAATCTATCGTTTAACCCCCCCCCCCCTAGAAAACTATTTTTTACATTATCCATCCTAAAAAAATAATTTTTTATAATTCATTATGCCACAAAAAAATTGTTATGACCTAGTTGATAAGGAAGTTTATCATATTAAAGGTTTTTTATTTTGTTTTCATAGATTTTTAAGAATGAAGAAAGGGATTTTTAGAAGAAATTTCCATCATATTCAGGTTTATATGTTTGGAAAAAAGGGGTCACAAAATTCACACTAAATCTGGAATGAAATGATTGATCGTAATGGGGAAGAATCAGAGTCTATATAAATTGTATATAATTCTTAAAATGGTTTTCTGATCTTGGAGTTCTCATAAATCACAGGTATTTGGTAAAATTTTGTTGAAATCTTAATGAACAAAAGGGGGAGTGAGAGAGATATTTCCCATTATATTGAGATTGATCAGATCTGGATGGGAAGAGAAAAGTGTGTTGGAAATCGTATTCAGATTGATTGGATTTGGATGGAAATAGAAAATGGTGCTAGATATAATATTCATATTGATCAAATTTGGATAGAAAGATAATAGGGTGTGGGAGATCCTATTCAGTTTGATCATAATCATCATAAGTGTATTCAGGCTAGGTAGGAAATAATGATGTCATTGGAATAGGAAGTTAAAATAATTTCCATCATAAGACTGGCGATGCTAAATCTATTCTCAAATTTAGTCATAGTCATAAATTATATCATGTTACTAGAACATGTTTGTAATTGAAGGTATTCTCTAATGACGAATCTATTTAAACTGGTCCATATTAGTCAAAATACCATCATATTCATCAAAGGTAAAATTCAATAAGATTGATGGATATGGAATTTAGTTAAATATGATTAAAATCATAATGATAGATACAAAACAACAATATTATCAACTATTGTAGATGGTAGAATGTGTTTTCAAAGGAATAGCTTGAATTTTGAAGGCATATGTGATTTGTGACAAATGTGGGAAACTAAAGGTACTGGTTTTTAGTGAGACCATAATCCAAAAGATATAAATCTTCGTAGAATAAAGCTGATTGGTATTGTATTCAGAAGTGAAATAAGAACTCTGATTTGTTTTTAATTATTTTTTTATTCAATTGGATCTAGTTCCATTGGATTAGAGTTGGTACCAATTCATCTTTCTAAAGGTAAGGAAAATTCTATTTTTTTGAATCACATAATTCATGAGGATCAACAGAAGAGTTGAAGGAATGTTGGTTGGCTTTTCAAGGGGGAGCTTGAAATTTAAAGAAGTTGTTTGTTTTAAAAAATTGATACAAAGAATCATAATGAACAAATTGGATTGAGTGAATTAGTATGAGAATTAAAATTATATTGATGCTTATGAAAGTATTTAGAGGAAAGATGAAATGTTAAGAAACTTAGATAAGGATCATGAAGAAAAGAGAATACTTGAAGAAGTTTTAAATTCATATGAAATTCATGAATACATACAAATTTTGGTATTTTGGTTGATCAGTAATGTTTTTATAATTCCCACCTTAACCAAATTTGAGTCACCTATAAAAGGTGAGAAGTACATTCTACTTTACTGATGATAGAGTACTATTCATGAGAAGCGATAGAAGCTCTGAATTTATAGGGAGAAAAGAATAGGTTTCATGATTTTGTATTTAATGAAAAGTTTAATCAGATGTAAGTTGTAGGAGAAGGGACAAGATCGAAATGTATTCAACTGATAATAATATCCAGTTGATTATCATATCAACATTGTCAATGTATTCAGAAAAACAACGTATTAGGTGGGATTA
This sequence comes from Viscum album, assembly GCA_963277665.1. Taxonomy (NCBI): domain Eukaryota; kingdom Viridiplantae; phylum Streptophyta; class Magnoliopsida; order Santalales; family Viscaceae; genus Viscum; species Viscum album. The sequence continues at coordinate 676,290,042 of OY728128.1, read as the reverse complement.
TCATATTTATACAGTTATCACATTTCAAATAATAATCTTATTGGAATTTCTATACTGAATCAGAAATTTTTCAAAATTACCTCAATTTTAATAATGAAGAATCATATTTCCCATATTTAGCATCTTATTTGTAAAATCATATTGGGCAGTCAAACATGGAGATTCATATTGAGATGATCGTACTATCAATCGGGTTATAGTTTTATATCAAAAGTACATGAAGTTATTTGTATCTTTTGGGTAATAAATTGATGAAATTTTTCCAATGAATACATTTCTGGAAGCTAAAAATAAGCATAAGTAACATATTTTGCGACAAAACATTTCTATTACATCATTATTTCTACAAGGGGAACACACACTATTGAATTTTTTACATTGTGTTACACGAGTGAAAAGTCATATCATACTCCTTATTTTCGACAAAAAATGTTTTTTTAAATGGATTTTGTGATGTTCAATCATTTCTAACCCATTAAAAGGACATTGTTATTCTTATTATATCATTAACCATGTAAATACATGTGTTCCAATGGATTTGTGTCTGGTTTTTTCATCATGGAATGAAATTTTTAATAGGAGTAAAATTATGTATCATAAGAAAGAAAACCTAAAAGAAAAGGATGTCCAAGATTAACCCCCTCTCCCACTCAATTATAAAATCATCATGACTGGAAAATTATGATTGGTATCATAGGTTAGGTTCCCTTCAATTATTATTTGATGAATTTTGGAATAGATGTTGATGGAGATTCAGATTTTCATGAACATAAATGAAATTATCGTTTTCTAGGGTAATAAATATCGTATCGAAAATGATAAAATGTTTTCTTACCTTATTTTTGTTGTAAATGATGTTCTTGAAGCAGTAAAATATTGGTTTCCTCCTATTGATGAAAAATTAACTATTGAATTTGATGATAAGAGGAATCATGGGAATGGTGGAAGGGATAAGAATTTTTTAATATCATCACATAATGAGAGTTAATTCGTAAAAGTGAGAGGTGTTTCTACAACCAAAGGTATATGGTACAGGTTGAAGAACATATTTTAAGGAAATAAAAATGTAAAGAAGGAAAGGTTACAAATATTTTGGATGATATATGAATATTTAAATATGGGAAAGAATGAATCTATTTGGGAATTTTTATTTGGGTGAATGAAATTGTTAGTACTATTATATGTCTTGGTGAAAAGTTAGAAAATGTTATATTTGTTGAAAATATTTTGAGAATCCTTCCAAAAAGGATTGATGAAAATGTTTTTCATTGAAATATAGAGATCCCGAAAATTTTTCTCTAGAATTTTTTTATTGAACTATCATAATTTATAAAATGAAAAGGTAGAAAGCTATGAATAGAAAAAAAATTCAATAGAGATGATTCTTTCAATGTTTATATGAATGAAAATTTAGAGAAGATTTTTATTTAAGATAAAGTTGGTGAATAGAATTCTAAAAAAGCGGAATGTATAAATTTTAATAAAATTTTATCTTCGTTTTCTAAAAATGTGAGAAGAGGTATAAGTAAATACAAATGGAAACATCCCATGAATTTTTTTGAATGTGGATTCATTGGTCACTTAGATCCCAATTTTCCATGAATAAATAAATTATAATATATTGATAAAGAAGAAATAAATCCAATAATATCATAGAAGAAATAGGTTTATAAGGATAAATCTTTTTCTAGATTGAAAATAGAAAATTCTTCAAATAAAAAAGAAGAAGTTTCTTATACAAATATGAAAAGGAAGAATGAGATATAAAAGATTAATCTGAAAAATATATTTATTATGTTAGTGATAATTCTTTTTTTCAATAGTGAATGACGGATATTTTAGATGTAGTAGTTCGGATGAAGAAGAAACTCAACACGAAATGAATTTAAAAGAAGAGTTAAAATAATATTAGAGAAATATTAGAAGACTTGAGAAGAAGAAAAAAAGTTAGTAGATGAATATTTATCAACAATTCATTAATTTTTTTTTAGAATAGAAGATCAATATGTTGGTGAAGATTGAAAACCTGAATAAATCACTTGAAGAAGAAAATAATCGTAATGGGCTTCTGGAGGTAAAGATAAAGAAAAAATAAGAAGAGCTGGATCTTTTCCAACTAAAACTATGTAAAGTTGAATTGAGGAATAAATGTTTCAAAAACTCTATCTCTGAAGTTAGTGAAATTTATGGAAATGATAAATATAATAAATATCAATATAATATACCTTTGAATGTTGAGAAGAAATATGGAATTTCTTCGTAAAAGAAGAAAGATGGAAAAGTTTTGTATACATGACTGATTGATATGGTAATGAATTTAGAAGTTTTTAATAACCCAAACTCCAAAAAATATGAAAAAAATAATATGGTTACTTTTGATTCTAATAAGGAAGATAAGAAATGGAATATTCTGATTAATAATATAACGGTTTGTGGTTATATAATTATTATAAGAAGATTGCTGAGAAACATGTATACAACACTAGATAGTATGTTAGTTTCAGAGGAAAATAATATTTCTATGGATATTGTTGGTGTTGTGGTTGATTTGAACATACAGCTAATATGTGGTGGTTTAACCAACAACAATACATTTATTCCATAGGATATGAATGGAAATGTTTTAGGGGGAATCAATCAACTCAAAAGAGGAAGTCTGGAATGAATGTTCAAAAAAATCATTAAATGAAGGTGTAAGAATTAAATATAGTTTCCCACTGATGAAAACTATTTAAGAAGGATATAAATAACTATGAAATATTTTTAAGGGTTGTATTTTTTTATTGGAACAAAAAAAGATACTTAATAATTCATAGAACTTAGAAATGAATACATAAAAGAGAGAAGATAAACCTCTTATTTTTTAAAACTCTTGGAAAGTTAAAAAAAGGAGAATTGTATTGGATTCTTGATAGTGTATTTTCTTATTAAATGATAGGACATATAAGATTTTTGAAAAATGTAAAATTTTAAAAATAACGAACCATGACATTTTGTAATGATGAATCACTAAGAATCAATAGTGTTGGATCAGCTATCATTGGGATAGAATTTTTGAAATCCAAAAATGCATTATATGTTGATGGTTTGAGACATAACCTACATTGTTTTTCAAAATTGTGTGGATAAGGAAAAGACATTACTTTTAGGAAAGATGGATTTTTTTTTCAAATTTCAAAATGATGGAAATATATTTATGATAAAACAACCTATTAAAGGAAACTTGTTTCAAGTAAGTGAAATAAAAAATATATGATACCTAATTATTGTGGATGATAATCAATTTTGGCATAGCATGAATGAAAAAAAACTACAAAGAAACATGGTATTGTCTTTTAAAAGAAATAGTTTTCATGAAATTCATGCTTTTCCAAGAATAAGATATTGGTGTTTCACTATTTTTTAGAAAGGAATGATTACAAATGTTGTTCACAAGAAAGTTGATATTTGTTCCAAAAAACCATTAGAGCATATTCATTATGATATTTTTGGGACAATGAGAAAATAAAAAAAATGTAGATAAGTATTTCATTAAGATCATTGATGATTTTACTGACATTACTTTTTTTATGTATATGAAACATAGGTCATATGATTTGAAAATGTTTACAAGTTTTAAAATGAAAGCTGAGAAAGAATGTGATCATTCAGTGAAGATGTAGATAACTGAAAATGATGGTGAATACAAGAATAAAGATTTTGAATGTTATCATGAGAAGCATTGAATTATTCATGTCTATATTTCTCCATACACTCCGCAACAGAATGGGGTTTCTAAAATAAATAATAAAACATTGTTGGAAATGGAGAGAACTATATTACTTTAACAAGGTCATTCTCATTACTATTAAAGGAACTCCATGAGTACTGCTATGTATATTCAAAACCAATTTTTCTATATCCCAATATAACATATGACTATATATGAATTGTTTTATAGAAACACTCTAATATTGAAACACTTAATATATTTTGGAATTCCATGTATTATAAAGAAGAAAGTTGGAAACTATGAAAAGTTTGAAAAAAAGGTAAATATGGAGTTTTCCTTGGCTATGATCTTGGAGGAACTGGATATAGATGATTCGACAAGAAACGAGAAGATTTTTTATTCTATTGATGTAAAATTCATGGAAATAACTAATGAACACAGACATATTCAGGCTGATAAGGAAGATGAGTGTGATAAGAAAATTCTTAATAACAATTATTATAAGGAAACATATAATCTTAATCATGAAGACTCAGACTCATTAATTTATAGTGATGAGGAAGTAACTGGAAAATTTAATTCTAGGCTAAGAAATCAAGTAGAATCTCAAAATATTTTTAGTGATCAACATCATAAGGATCAAATAAAAAGAACAAAAAATTCTATTACACATAATTATGTGTATTCAATATTTGATCTGAATAATGTGAATGAAGCTTGTTATTATTTGTATTGGGTTCTAGACATGAATGGAGAGCTATATCATATTGAAAATAATGATATGTTGAGACTCATACCCCGGTCAGATATCAAAAATATTATTGGTTCAAAGTGGGTTTTCCTGAACCAGATGAATGAACAAGGTGAAGTGATAATAAACAAGGAATAACTTGTTTAAAAAGTGTATTCTCAAATTGAAGGTATTGATTAAGATGAAACCTTTCTCTAGTGGAAATATTTGAAACTATAAGAATCATTCTTGCTGTTTATGAACAATGAGCATACAAGATCTGTCAAATGGATGTTAAATAAGTATTCATGAATAGTAATCCTGATTAAGAAGTTTACATTGAACAACCTTGTCACTTTATTATTGGTTAGGATGAAATTTATGTGTGGAGATTGAAGACATACCTTTATGGGATGAAACAAGCTCTCAGAGGTTGCTGTTATAAATTTGAAACTTACATAAGGAAAATGAGTTTTAATAAAGGAAGAGTTGATATAAATTTTTTGAAAAAATAAATTTAGGTGTTTTCCCACATCATAATTTTTTATGTTGATGAAATTATATTTGATTGGAATGATAAAATATATTTTGAAATATTTAATGAATATATGATGGAATTATTTGAAATTTCCATGTTGGGGGAAATTAATTACATCATTGGGTTACAAATTCTGAAAAAGAAGAAACCTCCCTTTCTCTCTCAAGAAAATTATGCTAAGGAACTTCTATAGATGTTTTATATACAGAATTCAACATCAGTTTCCACACAAATACTAGTGACAACCAAGTTGAGTAAAGATTAATAAGGTAAATATGTTCATCATAAATAATTTAGAAATCTAATGGGAGGTTTTTTGAAATTAAATACTTCAAGAACTGATATTTTTTAGTTTGTTACCTTATGAGAAAAATTCAAGAGTGCTCTTAAAGCAATGCATTTAATTGCTGGAAAAAAGAATTCTTAGATATATATCGATGGCACAATAAAAATTCAAATCAGATATGAAAACTTAGAATGTATTTATTATTTTGGGTATTTAGATTGTGATTGGGTAGGAAATATCGATGATAGAAGATCCACAACTTGTAGAGTAATATTTTAGGGAAATATGTCTGTCGGTTGTCATACAATTAAATAGAAATCAATAACTATTAGTATGATTGAACTTGCCTATGTTGTTACTACACAAGCTACATCCCAACATCAGTGCATAACAAATCAATGAGAAGACTTACTTGTTGAAGGGAATTTAACTTTACTCTTGGCTTGTGATTATCAAAGTACAATAAATATAACTTGGAATCTGGTTCAACAATATCATTCAAAATATATTACTATAAAATATCATTTTATCAAAGGGAAAGTGGTGATGAATGAATTAAATATAGAGGTTTATTCTACATCAGAACATGTTCCGAAATTTTTTCAAAAGAAAACCATTACTGGATGAATATTTTTCTAAATTTATGTTGTACATGGGTGTCCATCCAATTTCTCATCAAGGTTGAGGTATGTGTTTTTGTTCCATATTCAATCTTACCTTTTAATAGTGTTTTCAAGGGGGAAATATCAACTGTTTTATAAATCTATCATTATGAAAGCATGTAAAAAAGCAGGAGTCGTGGGTAAGCTACAAATCTTGCATTGTATGTGTGAGTGAAAAATTCTAACTATTTTTTTGGAGAGGATGTAGGAAAAAATAATTTGTATTCCAAGAATAGTGAGGAGTTTAGGATTAAAGGCTAAAAAAATAAAGGTGGGGGATGTTTTTATAATCACTTATTTTGTTCAACATGTTTTCTCTATCAATAATTATTATTTTCTATAATGAGTTAGCTCACAGAGGCTAAGAATTATTTATAATTAATCCATATTTTTAGGATACAATGTTTAGTGGGTTATGAAACCTGGTTGAAAAAAAATACAAAGGGGGATATTGATAAGAATATGCTAATAAGGAATGTGATTGTATTCAATGAGTTGTCTTTTGTTGTCAATAAAGTATAATAATGAAGAAAAGATGATTGGGAATAAATTTTCAATGTTTTTAGATGAAGATATATGGATGAAAAGGGGTCATCATATTGACACTGAATTTGGAATGAAAGGATTGGCTTTAATAAGGAAGAATCAGAATCTATATGACTACAATATAAATGTGATGCTCATTTTCTATTCTTTTAGTTCACATAAATAAAACGTATTCTATAATATTTTTATGTAATATTGATGAAAAAAGGAGTGAAAGAGATGTGGTTAATTGTATTCATATTGAAGGGATCTGAATGGAAAGAGAAAAGGATGTTAGAAATCATATTCAGATTGATCGGGTCTGGATAGAAAGAAACAGGGGTACTAGAACATGTATTCAGATTGATCAGATCATTATGGAAAGAGAAAATGGTTCTAGAGATCATATTTAGCCTAATAGTAATCATGAAAATCATATTTCGTTTGGTCAGGAATGAATGATGTTTCTAGAATGGGATGTTATAATACATTACTTAGTAAAAATGATGGTGCTGAATCATTTCTCAAATGTATTCAATGTCTTGAAGGAAATCATTATACAAGAATAAGTTTTGAATTTAATGAAGTTTCTAAAGTATAAGTTACCAACATCGGTCCATCTTATTTAGAATACCATTTTATTCATCAAAGGTATAATTTTTTTCAACAAGACTACTGGTAAAGAAATTGAGTTGAAGCCGATGAAAAACGTAATGAAAGAGACTGATAAATAATATAGTAAACCATTTAAGATGTTATAATGTGTTGTTAGAGGAAGAGATTGAATATTGCAGGATTGGAATATTTGTGACAAATGTGAGAAATAGAAGGTATTGGTTTTTAGTCAGACCAAAATTCAAATGATACAAAACTTTGGAGAATAATTTTGAGGGGGATCGTATTCAGAAACTAAAGATGAACTCTTGTTTGTTTTCAATTTATTTTTCAATTGGGTCAAGTTCCATTGGATCATAGTTCATAAAAAACATATTTTTTAATATTAGTAGATGTAAATTATAATTGAATAAATTAATTAAATAGGATCAATAGAATATGTGAAAGAAATATATGGATGTGTTGTTGAGGGGGAGCATGAAATTCGAAGAATATGTATATTTTAGAAAATTTGTATGAAGCATCATAATGATGAAATTTGATCATGAAAATCTGTATAGGAATTTAAATCAAATATATATTTTTTGAAATAATTCTTAATAGATATGAAGTGTTTAAAATATTCAAGAAGTATTGAGAATAATGGATAAGAGTTGAAGAATTATTAAATGCACCCAAAATTTAAGGATACTTGCAAATTTGGATAACTTGGTTGAGGAGAATTTTTTTTGAGCTACCACCTAAACCATATTTGGTAAAACTATAAAAGGATATAATTTCATTTTACAATAGTGATGATGAGTACTATTCACAAGAATAGAGAGAAGTTATGGATTTTTAGGGAGAGAAGAAGAAGTTTCCAAATTGTGTACTTCTTGAAGAAGAGTTATCGTACAGAAGTGGAATGAGAAGAGGCAAGATCAAAATGTGTTCAGTTTATCATCATATCATAAAAATTATTGTATTTGGATTTTCATCGTATTCATATGATAATATTATCAGGCAGGATTATCATATTCAACTGGTTATCTTATTGGGAAGAATTTTTATATTAGAATTTTTGAACTAAAGCATAATGTGTTCAGAATTGTCTCAACCATATTATAGAATAATCATATTTTCTATATTGAGCATTCAAACTAGGAAAATCGTATTGGGAATTCAGAATGGGTAATTCATATTGGGGGGACAGGACTGAAAATATAGTTATACTTTTATGTCAAATGTCCTTGAAGTTCTTTCCAGCTTTTAGGTAACAAATTGAAGAATTTATTACAAAGAATTCATAATTGGAATTTGAAAAGAATCATAGGTAACATGTGTTGTTACACAGACTTTATATTACATTATTTTTTTCATGAACGATCACATGCACTATTTAATTGTTTGCATAGTTCTACATAAGTGAAAGAGAATATCCTACTCATTGTATTCCACATAAAATGTATTTTTTCTAGTTGATCTGTTGTATTGGAACATTTCCAAACCATAATAAGGAAGAAGTTATTTGTATTAAATAGTGAACCTTGTAAATACTTGTGTACCTATGGATTTTTATTTATTTATTTTTAAGAGGGAAATAAATATCCAATATAAGGTGAAGGTTAATTTATAAATAACAATACATAAGATAAAACGATATCAATGATTCACCCCCTCTACCTCTCATTGATACAGTCATATTAACTGAGAAATTTCAATTTGAAATTTTAATATAATATTAATTATTCTAATTTCAAATATAGAATTAAATTTTTCATATTCAATTCAGACACATGTCCGAATTTATCTTAAAATAAAACCCACAGATGTGTTTAAAAAACTATTAGTCTATAAATTCATTTTTAATGTATAAGATAAACATATAATAACCATATGATATGTAATTAAATTAAAATAAATTTATATATTTATTTATTGACATATAATATATTAATTTAATTTAAATAATTTCTCATTAGTTGTTATATTAATTAGCTAATGTGGAGAAACATTATTCCCTTTATAAAAAATTTTAGAAAAATTCTATTTTAGTCCCTAAAAGTAAACTTATTTTAAAATCCATTATAAATACAATTTAAATGTAATTAATTTATACAATTATAAAAATAATAATTATTTTACTTTAAAATAATTCCTTAAAAATAATGACATTTTTAAATAACATAACTTATTTATAATAAATAATTATTTTCCAAAAAATAGTATTTTCTCTATTCACTAAAAATATATTATTGTCTGAAAAATCCCAAAAATGTTATCCAAAGGAAATATAAATAGAATGATTTCCAAAAAAATATATAAAAAATAATTTCTAAAATAGGAAAAAGTTAATTTAAATATTTTCTCAAAAAAATAATTAAAATCATTTTTTAAAGAAACATAATCTCTTTATAGAATAAAATATATTAACTAAAAGTTATGTTCTTATTTATTAAGAAGTTATCAATATATCTATATGGGTATGGAACTTTATATATATGTTTCAATAATTTTTTAATCTTGTTCATACCCACAAATTCAACCACTAGGTTATAATGGTCATACTTAAATAAATTATTTTGCGAGTTTTTAAGTTCAATGTTATAGATCATATACCCTATAAAATAAAATTTAATTATTTAAAAATATCTATATAGTTTGTAATCAAATATATTTAAATATTAAATTTATTTAAAATAAACCTAGTATAAAATCCTAGGTTTTTATATTCCCCCCACCTTCGATAAATCACATTCATTTAAATTGAACTAGTTCATGTTAGTTAATGGATTGATATTTTAAAATTATTTTATTGAAAAGCCACATCGTAAAAAGGGTTAATAAAACATCATCTTAAATTATGATTTTTTTATTAATTTAATCTAGAATAACACAAAACTATGTTTTAATATAGGGGAAAAATTATTGGAATTGAAAATATACACATGGAAGAAAAGTTAAAAAGTTATGGAGAGTGATAGTGGTTATTATTCAAAATAATGTGAACGATGAATAGAAAGTTAACGATCTCAAAAGAATAAATATTTAATGAGTTAAATAATCATTTATTCCTTGTTTATGAAGGTAATATGACATCAATTTTGTTCCAAAATCCTTTTTCCTAAATTTGAGGTATTCATCTTTTATCATGATATATAACATTATAGAGTACTCTTAATTGATATAATTTAATTTCATAAGCACAATTTCATCCTTTTGTTGTGTTTTGGTCAATTTCCAAATTATTTCATACTTTATGAAATTAATATCCATGGAGAATATTTTAATCTTGAATCACTAAAATTAACTTTTAATGGATCATACGATCAATAAAAGAATAAAAACTTATACCAACTATCTTTGAATATCAACTGAAACTAAAATTTTCACCCTAATGTAAGATGATAAAAAATTATAAACCTTCATATTTCTAAATAACACAATTTTACATAAAAAGTTCCACAAATGGTCCAACTTATATTATTGAAAAATAAATAACCATACATCCTAAGTAAACATCATAATCTTAATATTATATAATTTTTTCACTTTAAAGGTGATCCCATAAATTTTAACAAACATATAAAAAATTTTATTTATATAATTCAAAAAAATACATTACAATAAACCAAATGGTTAGATATATACTTGAACCAAATAAAACATCCCCCACAATATTATTATTTTCCTCAATGTCATCAAAACACTGAAAATATTTGATTCCATAATATATTTCCCATCCATCAAATAATTTTATTAAAAAATAATGCCATACTAACCAGGACATCCCATAGGCTAGTGGTTGATGTTGAATCCTTGTAACCCTTAAATTGTGAGTTCAAACCCCGCAGCCTTACTAGATGTGACGGGTTGTGACCAGACATGCGATTTTTCATTTTTCCAAAAAATTATTAATATAATTCATATAACATTCCCAAATTGTAATGACTCATAATTACCTCATCATCATCGATAAAAAAACCTTAAAGGTTACTAATATCTTTAAACAACTTTCCACTAAATGTAAAGAAATTCTAATTTAAAAAACCACTAAAACATAAACTAAACGAATGGGTTTTATAACCATAAATGTATCCCAAATAATTATAAATATTGTTATACTCCCATCACATTAAGTGTTAACAGTATTCCTCCTACCAATGTCCATTATCAAAAATAGAAAATGATAGTGTGAGAAACAATACCCAGCGTGTGAAATCAATATAATCATATATAGGATGTATAAATAATGACACATACTTTTAAATGTAATAGTGTGGGATGAGAGGTCATCCTACCACTGTTTGTTGAAGAAAGACAAATGTGAAAGACTCGTCTTTGTCAAAGCCTGCTAATAAGGATGGTGAACCCCCAAAATAACTAGCTCCTTAGTTGGATGGTGGGTTTCTTTTAGTGAAACTTGATTCTCCATTGTCTCTTTTTAAAGGAAACGATTTGAAAATTGATGTGTCTTTAGAAATAGTTCATAGTGGCCCTTATAAAATTCTAGTTTATTTGGTAAAGAAGTTACTTCTACATAGGAAATAATCAATATTCCCTCTCTGGTTGATGTCTCCAATAAAAATGATGCATCACATCATGATGATTTTCATTAGAAAATTTATAATATCTTTTAGTATTCTAATGTTTTTGAGAAATGGGGTAATGCCTCTAATGATTAAAGGGAAAACTTTGGAACCCATTCTCATAGAAGTGGTCAACCTATCTCATTAAAGGATGTTATCTTAAGTTGTAAGCCAAGGATTACTGATAGTGATGGTTTTACATATGTTCCCCTAAAGAGGATACCTCTCAATGACTGTTCCCATCTTCCAAAGAATGTGTATACTATATCATCATTTGAGGTGTCAGAAATATAGTAGGAAATTTTATTAAGATGTTCAATCCGGATAAGTCTTAATCTGAGTAGGAGTCTACTAATGATTGCGATTATGGGAAGGATATTCCATATTATGATTTTTATTCTTTTGATTGAGGTCAATCCTTTTTTTACCCTTTTCTTCACTTTATGTTCTTTTCCCCTTATGAATAATAAATGGTCAGAATCATTGCTTCTACATATACCTCTTTAAAAATAACTTTATTGAATAAAGAATATGGAATAAAAATATTTACTAAGGAAATAAATTAACATTGCATGTAAAAATCCAAATGTATAAATTTTATGAAATTATAAGAAAAAAGTATATCCATGATAAATTATATATATATTTAGTTGAATTTTAAATGCCAATGATTATAAGAAAATGAATTTTTCAATTGTAATGTTACTGATTAAAAAAATAATCAAAAATATAATATCAACACTTTCCTCGGTAAAACTAATCATAATCCTTCAAGAGAAATAATAAGTATGGTATAATTACAATATATACCCAATGTAGTATATGTAAAATAAAGGGATATTTTCACTAATGAATATAAATACCACAAAAAGATCATTAAACACATTTTTTACGAAAATTCCATTTTCACTTTAAAAATCACTTTTAAAAACAAGAATTTTTTAAGAAAAATATATAAATAATTTAAATATAAAAAATTAAAATTTAAATGGAAGTATTAAATTAATTAGTTTTCATTATAGAATAATAATTTCATTCTGGTATAGTATATTAAAACAATAAATACTCTCAAAATATTCTAAGATTAGTCAAAAAGTACCTTGTTCGTAAATCACAGAATGATTCCTTTTTTTATAAAAAAATTGAATTATCTATAAAAAGTTAATTTAAACAATTAGATTAAAAATATTTGAAAATAGTTTTAGAAAAAAAAATTATTTGGATGAATATTGTTTTTGACCGATGAGAGAAATGAAAATAGATATTAGTAAAAATATTTTGTTACTAATTTTAAGTACCGAAGAGAGGAAAATGGTACAATTAATTTAAATATTAAATAGTTCAAAACTGAGAATAAATTAACATACGTTATTATAAAATTATCAAATAATTTCCATAAATGGATATTCATTTATAAATATTCTCAATTAAAATTTTATTGAAACAAAAATTTCTTAGCACTTTCGAAAATTGAAAATCATAATCCCCAGGAAAAGAATAACATTGAATGAAACATTAAATGAAATTAATATTAATATATTCATGATATAAAATATTTTTGTTTTATTAGATACAACTCATAAAATATGATGGGTGTATAACATGTCATACGTCCCAAATATGACAATTTTAAATGAGCTACCCTTATAATCACCGTAATGTTGAATTGAGAATTAATCAATGAGATAATTATGTTTATTAAATGTTAATCCATATAAAACAAGTTTAAATAAAATATAAAAATTAAAATTTCATGACATTTAATCGAATAATATCAAAGACCATGTACATTTACTACAACCCAATGAAAATAAATTAGGTTATGAAATTATATAGACTTGTTATTTTCTAAATCAATTAACCTGGGATGAAAAATTTAAATTTTAATGATAAATGACATGAATTGTTAGGGATTATTTATATTACATGTAAAAGTGGATGTGTGTACACCATATAAGGAAATTTTATACATAACATTACAATTTCCTTCCATGAAAGGATATTGAGACAAAATCCCTTACCTCACACTGCCTTTTAGATAAACAATATTTAACATATATTATAATGGTTTTATGAATCATATTAATTAATTACAGATACATATTCATGTTCAAAATATCATATGTTATCCACAAATAACATCTAACAACTTGTTTCTTATAAATAATTTTTTATTGTGTTTCTTTGAATGTTAATTTCTTTATTTTCTCATGCATCTTTTTTCATGAATGTTATGTTTATTGTGTATAATATATAGTTCCATAATCTCCAGAATTATATGAATACTATAAATATAAATTTACTTAATGGATTAATTCTTTGAACCAATGTTTAATTTTGGACATTAAGAGTGAGTTATATTGATTCGTGGGGATGGTAGGTTTTAGGTATGAATGAGCGATGATATCATTCCCTTAATGTTTAAAATGGTACGAAAGTAGATTATATATTAATTTTATGGTATAAATATCATTTCATATATATCAAAAATATTAATTAAATTTGTTTTATTACCTTTTATGCAAGGAATAACTAAAAAATAACATCACTTAATGAGGCAGTAGTTCATCATACAAATGAGCAATGTTATGATATTTTATATAGAGTGAATGTAAGAATGTATATGTGATATTAAAATTAAATAAGTATAATTATTTAATAAATATTATCAATTTATATTCATTAAACCTTTCATAATTTCTAATCATGTTATTTGTTTATGGAAAATGAATCACAATGGTCTGTGACGCGGTAGTTCATCACACTCATGATCGATGATTTCATTTCACATTTGATGTAAGATGATAATTACTTAGGTTATGAAATTAACATAATAAAATATTATAAGATGATATAAACTATTTTTATTATATCAATTTTATTGAAAAATATTTTAATGATGTGAATAAGAAACAAAATAAAACAATCATTTAAAACAATTACCACTCCTTCTAAAGACCTCTGTAGGTTTGCAAAGAAATTCTTCCTATGCTATATTTATAATCAATTCAAGGACTATAAGATGTTAGGAGGAAATTAAATAAGTTATTAATTTATATATATTCTAAAACAATGGGTTTTTCATTTTTTAAGAAGAGATGATAGGGGTTCCTTTTTATAAGGGAGGAGGAGTAGAAGTTTTGTAAATACCCAAAACTATTTAATAATGGGAATTCACTATCAAGAAATTAACTCAAAATTTGAAAAAATGAGTGGAGGATATATAAGGAAAATCCTTACCTATAAAATTTAAAATAAACAATTTATAAAAAAATTATATCGTTTACCTATTTAGTTTTACCCACCCCCCTACAAACTGGGTTTAACATTAACCTAGTATTATATTTTTACTATTTTTAATATTCATTAGAACCAAAAATAAAGTTTAAATTATTATATAATATTAATTATGAGGATTTAAAATATGCAACAAAATTTATCAAATTAAATACATAGAATTGGTAGAATTTAATTTACTGTTAATCAAACAGATGTGTAGAAAAAACAATTTTTCAATAAATGCATTTTTTAAGCATTATAAGATATTATATTAACAATATAAAAACTAATAATAATTGAATTAATTTAATTTAAATTTTTTTTTCAAAATATATATATATCATATAAATCATTCCTCACTAAGGGTTATTTTAATCAGTTAAAATAGAGAAACATTATGCACTTTAGATCTATTTTTAGAAAAAATGTTTTTAAAGGTCAAAAATATATTTTTACTAAAATATTTTATAAATAAGATTCATATGTAATTATTTTAAATAAATATTAATAAATAATAAATATCTTACTTTTAAATAATATTAAAATAATAATGGTATTTTTAAACAACTTAAATTATTTAAAATAAATGTTTGTTTTACAGAAAATCTGTATTTTTACTATACATTGAAAAATAAAAACTATCTAAAAATTACAAAAATATCACTATAAGATATTAATGATATTATGATATAAAAAATTATTTTGATATTATAAAATAAATATTTTCAAATAACCAAAAATATTATTCTAGTATTTTCACTTAAAAGGAAATAAAAATAATTTTTGAAGGAAATATATTTTTTGTAGAATAAGATGTCTTTATTAAAAGTAGATTTATTAATTATTAAGAAGTCACAAATATATTTATATTGGGTAATATGTATATATATATATATATCATATTTTGGTTAATCCTATTCATATATTATAATTAAATGGAAATTTTATTATGATCATATTTAAATAATATATTGTCCATGTCATTTATTATCAATGTTGTGTATCGTATACACTATCAAACATAATGTTTTTATTTAAAAATCTCAGGTTTTATTATAACAAAAAAATATCAAAATATGAAATTTATTTAAAATAAATTTACTATTAAATAGTTGGCTATTAATTTTTTTTGCAAGGATATAAAATTATTTTAAACTTATATCTCTCAAACTTAACATACTCACATACAAAGAAATATGATATATACTCTGAAATATATATCCTCATTTTTATCCTTGGAAATACTCATTCATATCTATATAAAATTTAAAAATTCCATGATTAATAGAAAATATTGAGTGATGAGATTCTTCCAATGCCTCTTTATCCGTGTATGGTGTTGATGTGATGAATACTGAGTTACCAGGACTTATCATTCCATTGTAGTCAGGGATGAACATAAGAACTTTTATTAGCTTTATTATCATCTCTACACCCTCCTTATGTACCTCTTTAATGTTCACAAGGATAGATAGACGAACACTGATTTGATGGAGATAATATTTTCTTATTCCTTCTAAATTTCTATGTACAACCTTTTGAAATCCATAAATACTGTAACCTCATTGATCAGTATCATAGATTAGCTAGCATGATCACTTCAACTCAAAGCATCATCCACCTTTTTATTTTTCCTATGGTGTTAATTAATTGAGAAATTATGATCACTAATATACTCCAACCATGTTCTCTAGCACTTATTCAATCTTTTCTATGTGATTATATACTCCCCCATTTTTTGATTAGTATATATGTCACACCTTTCTATATAAAAAAAATCATATATTTATATTTAATGAAAAGAAAACAACTACTAGCTCCAAATACTACATCATGAACTTTCCTCTAATTAAAATTGAATTTGTGTGAGGCATAATCTATCACTATATCATTATACATTATATACATTGTAGGTTTTGAGCGCAACCAAAGTGCATGGGAGGCTATACCCAACGTTAATTTTTCTATTCCCAATGCTCAATCCAAGATCTTTCAGGATAATAAAAAGATTGATCTTTGGAATTTAACGAAGAATGGAAGAAAGGAAGGGAGTCCCAAAACCATAGAGATGATCATAATATGTTTTTTAAAATTAATGTAATCAAAACCCAAGAATTACCTTGATAGAATTATCTCTTAGTTTTTTGTTTCTGGTCATGATCCGATGTGATTCTTCATTGCATCATAGAATCTAAGTGAAGTATTTCTCTAGTGGTGATCCACATGTGCTCCATGTATCTATGGACTTCATGGAAATGATCATCGGGTTGTAGTGTGGAAGAGACTTCGCTTGTGATGTCTGCCTTCAATCACCTAGAGAGCCACTTGAAAAGCGCTCTCCTTTATCCAGTGGAGGAGGACCTCTATCATAGCTTGAGAGAATTCTTCGAAGAAAATAATTCTTTCTTGTCTTGGGATCGTTTTCTATATCTGTTGTGCACAACCACACAAAATGGATAGCATAATGAGAATTATATAATTGGGATTTTAATTACATCGAATAATAAAATGAATTAATTACCTGAACGAAAATATTCATTTCATTTAATTATTAGTAAGAACCCATGCCAAATAATAACAGTCGACTATTATTATTACTTTACATGCACCCAGATATTTACACATAATAATATTTCATTTAATTATTAATATTATTTCTCAAAAATCCCCAGAAAAACCTCATGGCATGTATATTAATATATAAAACATGTACTTTTGTTTTTTCATTTTCTTTATTTCCGACACCACGTTTATTATACTTGAATAATGTCTATTTATTTCTCAAATAAATATCACTGCATTAACCACTAATAAATAAATTATATTTCCCATAATATATTCTCTCGAATAAATAGTGTCGTAATAAATGTGATCAGGAATCCTTGAATAATTATTAAATGACAATCAGGAATAATCATTATTCAATTTGTCAAACTAATATTTAACTGAGATACTTAGACACACATAGTGTGAGACCCTCTATGCCTCTTTCTCAGTGGCATTAGTTGGAGCCTTCCAAAATTCCAGGGTTAGCATCTAGAAACACACCAAGGCATCCTTAGATAAATAAGATAACATAGAAATGACGTGTCACTCCTATGAATGGTTATAGTTTTATTTAATACCTTTGTCTTGATATATTGAATCAAGTGGTTTTCAGGCTAGTTTCATCATCCCATGTTCTTGATTATTCTTTCTTTGACTTCCTAGAACTGAATATTCCCATTCATCACCAAGGCCATGGATTTATTTAGGCTATATCAGTTACATCAAAAGGCTTGAGATATTTACTTTTTTTATGGAACTGAAGGGGTAAATCCATTCTTACATTATCTATTAATGCAATACTACTCATGATTCAGTAAACATATTCTACCTCACTTCAAAGAGTGTGTCATCACAATTTTCATTTATACATCTAATTGCATGAGTTGTAATACACATTAGTGATAATATTAATGTCTAAGGACCAATACACGCATCTGTATAAAAAGAATATCCAATGACACTATGAAATGTGGATTTCCAACTAGCGACTCTCTTTCTCATAATATCCTCCTTGGTATTACCAAGGGTTCACACCCTGAGAAGGTGGATCAATGTTTAATGAGTGCTCACCACTAATGGAATGTATTATTTGTATCCCTCCAATAACATCATCCGTCCATAGAACATATATTCAAGAACATTGTTATGGCACTTCCGAGTTCACATCAGAGTAGGGATCCGCTATGACCTTTTATTTCAATAGCTGTACATAGGAAATTATCACATGAATTATCACAATGATTAATATTCAAGATGTGATGAGGTATTTATTAATGAATAAAGTACAAAATATTTGGTTCTAGACCACCAACTCCAAAAAACTCTCACTTCGACTAGATCCAACTGTTAACAAACATTAAACCGCTATCTATCAAATGATATTCATGTTTCTACTGAGATAGGCCTTTATTCATGGAGTCTTTTACATTCAATTTTTTGGACACTCTTCTCATTGCAACTTCACTCCTTTGGTATAAATCCTTAAAGAGGTGATACTTTTAGAGTATTTGATTTGTCCATTGATGTAACATTGGTTCTTTATAAAGATCCACTGTTGTAGTATTATCACAACACAAGGTGATCGGATCATTACTGCTAGGCACCACATCATGCTCAAGTCCAAAGTTCTGAATCTAGAAGGATTCCTTCGATGTATCAGAAATAGCTATATATTTAGACTCTGAAATAGTATTGGAAACAACTAGTTGCTTTCAACACTTCCAACTCATAGCTCATCCATTACGATAGAAAACATTTCCAGATTTTGACTTCAGATCGTCTTGATCTGTTTGAAAAACAGCATCAATATACCCTCTGATGACAACTTCCTTGTATCCTCCATACACTAGAAACATATCCTTATTTCTTCTCAAATACTTAAGGATATTCTGAACAGTAGTCCAATGATGTTCTTATGGATCTTCTTGATATCTTCCTACCATGGTCAATGCATAGGAAACATCAAGCATAGTACATAACATGTCATACATGATAAATCCAATAGCTAAATTGTATGAAATATTACTTATTCAATCTTTCTAATGTTGTTTCTGAGGACACATTTTCATAGATATTTGTTGGCCATGTGACACTAGTACCATTCACCTCTTGGATTGTACCATACTAAATCCCTTTAGTATCTGGTCAATGTATCTTCCCTGAATTAGTCTAAGCAGCCTCTTGGATCTATCACAAATGATCTCGAGCCCAAGAATGTTGGCTGATTCACCCAATTCCATCCTGGAGAAAAACCTGTTCAACCTGTCCCTAACTGACTGCAAGACCGGTACATCATTTTCTATAAGTAATATGTCATCCACATATACTACTAGGACAATGACCTCATTCCCATTAAACCTCTTATAAACACAGGTCTCACATTAGTTCTTAATGAAACTAAATTCCTTTATAGATTCATCAAATTGAATGTTCCATGATCTGGATTCTTGCGATAATCCATAAATGGATTTCTTCAACATGTAAAACCGTTTGGCCTCACCTGATATCACAAACCCTTCTGGTTGAGTCATATAGACGTCTTCCTAAATGTTCTTGTTAAGGAATGATGTTTAGACATCAATCTTCCTAATCTCATATTCATGGTAAGCTGGTATGGAAAGTATTATTCTTAGGGATTTAAACATGGAAACTGATGAGAAGGATTCACCATAGTTAATTACTTGAATTTGTATAAATCATTTATCCACAAGCCTTTCTTATAGGTGATAACTTGACCTTCTATGTCTAGTTTTCTATTGAATACCAACATTCATCCAACAGGCTTTACAACAACTGGCTCAACAAACAGAACCTAGACTTGGTTTTGATATGTGGAATCCATCTCAGAATTCATAGCTTCTAGACATTTTGTATCTTATGAGGATCATACTGCTTCCTTGTATGAGTGAGTGTCATTAGTGCCCAACAGTAATGATTCCTCATCCCCGGTGACTAAATTTTTTTATCATTCTAGTTCCCTTAACTCTCTTGGGATCCAGCATAGTACTTGTGTTTCTGGAACTTCTTCCCCGGGGACCTATGGAACACGTTCTTATACTAACTCTTGTGTATCTTGAGCACAACTTCGTGTAAATCAATCTTTCTCCCACTATCCTTTTTGATGATGTGTCCCCTCTCAAGAAAAACGTCTTTTCTAGCGATAGTGACTATTTTTTGAATGGTTATATTGATAATATCCTTTCATTACCTTTGGATATCCTATAAAGATACAAATCATTTCTAGGGGTGCTACTTTTTTTTCTAATAACGCCTTAAAAATTCATCTCATCACCAAACACATGTCTGTGAAAAAATGGATTTATTTCCATTCCATATCATCAAGGGAATTCCATTTTCTACCTTGGTTGGTACTCATTTTAATGTGTATGCTACAGTTTTTAATACATATCCCCAAAAGGATAATGAAAGATCTGCATGACTCATCATCGACCTCACCGTGTCCAACAAAGTGAAATTTCTCCTTTCACTTACACCATTACCCTATGGCATATAAGGAGGAGTGAGTTGTGATAGAATCCCAAACTCCCATAGAAGGTTGATAAACTATTGGTTCAAATATTCTCCACCTGGATCTGATCGATGTTTCTTTATCTTCATACCATGTTGATTCTCTACTTCATTATTGAATTCATTAAATTTCATTAAGGAATTTGAATTATACCTCATTAGGTAGACATATACATATCTACATAAATCATTAGTAAATGTAATGAAATAAGAATAACCACCTCTAGATTCTATAGGAAATGGTCCGCACACATCAGTGTGCACCAATCCTAGAAGCTCTATGGCCCTTTCAACCGGTCCAACGAAAGGCATCTTGGTCATTTCACATTGTAAAAATGTCTAACATCTATCTAGTGGTTTTAGCTCAGTAGAATCTAAATAACCATCTTGGTAGAGCTTTTTCAAGTGCTTCTAGTTTACATGATTGGGATGGTGATTCCACAACTGGGTGATGTGTGATTCATGTGATTTTGTTTCATTATCGATTCCCAACATTTGGTTTTAGTAATTTAATACATACAACCCATTATTCAAATGTGCCATACCATAAAATTCAATGTTCTTATAAAATAAACAACCCTTATTTCCAAAAAATAATATAAATCCATCCATATCCAAACATGATACAAAAATTATGTTCTTGGTAGAACTGGGAACATAATTATAGTTATGTAAAACCAAAATCATCCCAATTGTCAATGAGAGATGGTAATAACCAATGGAAAATATAGCCAACATCACGCCATTGGTTTCTCGAAGATCCACCTCTCCTCTGGTAATATTTCTAAATATACCTGGTGCCTGAATTTGAATACAGGTGTGAGCCCCACAAGCTGTATCTAATACCCAATGTGTAGAAATTGAAATATTACACTCGATAGCAAATGAACCTTTATCATCTCCATGCTTTTGGGTGAATTTCCTTTTCTAGTGGCCTTGATTTCCCCTTGCAAAACATATATCCTCATGTTCCTTACCATTCCTCTGTATCTTACCCTTCATGGAGGGATAGTGCTCAGGGGCTTCACCCCATTTATTAGTCCTAGACCCCTTTGCCTTATCCTTCTTTTTCTTATTCACCATAAGGACCGCATGTTTGTCACACCCCATGTCCTTATCAACCTGGTGAATTAACTTTAGATGTTCTGATAGATCCTCCACATTTTTCCTCATGTTATAGTTGAAAATAAGGCTAGAGAAATTCTTGGGTAGTGATGATAGGATTAGATTTGTAAGAAAATTATTCGGGACCTTAATAACTATGATGTCCAGGAATTCAATGTAGCCAATAATCATGACTACATGACTTCCATCTATTGAATACTCTCAAATATTATTTATAAACAAAGCATTATTTATCTCATATCTCTTCTGTCACGCTTTATCTAGATAGATATCCTTATGGTGAGACATCATGCTATACACATCCATGTTTTCATGTTGCTGCAAGAGGTCATTTGACATGGTTGATAGCGAGAAACATTGGACATTTGTAGCATCATAGATGTGATTCATATAGTGAGAGTGTTCCTCATCACTAGACTCTTTTCCAGGTGAAACTGGAATATGCTCCTCCAGCTCGTAAAACATCCTCTCATGGTGAAGGATGGCGTGTAAACGACTCTACAATACCAGGAAATTGGTTCCGGTGAAAAGTATTTCCTTATCATGTATGGTTCACAGTGATATGTTTGATTTAATTTTTATTTCCATTTCTAAAAGCTAATATGGGAATAGGATTACTAGATTATCATGATAAAACTGAGACAAATAAATTAATTAATACTTATTGGTCTCCCACTATTTTATCAAAATCCAATAGCCTTCACCATAGACATTAGAAAAAAAATTCATTAATATTATATTGGCAAGGATCCATATTTCCCGTCTCATTACCCAACTGGGTTTGGTCAAACAACTTCAAGGGTTTTAGGTAGGCATTTCAAATACCAACTGCATTTACTTGCAACTCTTTGATATGCTGAGTGGACTCCACAATCCTGAATTCCTCTCTTTGGATTTACTCAACATTTGCCTCTTGGTCACACCTAGTGCTGTTGTGGTAGTCAATCCATGATGGGAACCAATTCCAGTAAACCCAAAAACATGAATTTGAATTCCTTGAAAATTGAAATCACCATAACTAGGGGTGGTCATGAACATTGAACTATGGTTCGATTCTCACCAAGATTATGGAAGGCTATACCGACTTAATATTTTTGTTGAGGGATGATATCCTTATAGGTAAATTTCCATTTTATTATCTTTGATTATATAATTGTTAATATTATGTAGGAAATTCTTAAGTGATTAACCATGTATAGGATAATATTTACTCATAATTAGTAATTATTTTAGTTCCATATTACATGATTGTTTAATTTATTAATTGTCTTATTGTTACAATACACCCATAAAAAATAAACCATGGTATTAACAAAAATAAAATAAATTGTATGATCATGATCTTGTTCTATTGGTTATTTTATCGAGCGGTCTATAAACCAAACTAAGACCTAGTGGAGAAACACCACGAACCTTTTGGGTCTCTGTTTAAAGATTTCTACCTGTCATCCTTTGTATGTACTTGGATTGGATTCACATGGCTCCTAACTTGAGCTTCCTCCACTATCTTTGGAGCTCTATCTGTTACATATTCTTTTATCTCACTCACATGTGAGGGATAAAACATGGATTTACATAAAAGAATATTTGGGCACGCATGCCCTAAAAATTAATGAGGAGAAGGCTCGCATGCCAAAAAATTTAATTTAAATAATTAAATTAAAAGAAACCATTCACAGAAAAGGTATTGGTTTACCTCATGATAATCCTTACAGGTAATGATATTTACACATAAATAAAACAAGCATTCAATTCATTAATCATTAGAGTTTAAGATAAATCACACTCTAATCAATTAATTGACATTAATTAATCAATCCTTTTATCTTAAAATTATTTTTAAGATTTCCTTAATATTCCCGTCCAACATAATTTTAAACAAATAAAGTCATTTAAAAATATATTTGTATGTACCTTGAACCTTGGAGGAATCTCGGTAAATTTTAATTCATAACTACCCAATGAGTAAAAATAAACATTACATAGATGTTAAATTAAACAAAGATATATAAAACACCTATCGCATGTTGTGTGTCAGCTTTATTCCTTCACAATGGTACACGTCTCAAATGTTTGTATAATATAATAATAAATTTTAATAAATCTGCATAATTTGGAAGAGTACACAGCACATAGTTCAGACTACACGGTGAGTATTTTTGGTCACCATCCATCCAAAGTACATGCCCGGGGACATGGAGTGTAAATGTTCTTTAGAAATATATGGGGTACACGACATGTTCAGTGGGACACACACTATGTAGTATCCTAATTACATGGTTTCCAATCGAGAAATCCATATATGAGGTAAACACCACAATCCAAACACAAAAGGATTATATGCCATGTTCAGTATGCCACACGACGTGTAATTCGGAAACCGTGTGCCATCTATTCATGGTCAACACCAGAAGTCTTAAAGACATTGATTGAATCCAATTACATGGCATGGTTTGGAGGACCATCCAAGTGAAAGGAACC
Source organism: Viscum album (assembly GCA_963277665.1). Classification (NCBI taxonomy): domain Eukaryota; kingdom Viridiplantae; phylum Streptophyta; class Magnoliopsida; order Santalales; family Viscaceae; genus Viscum; species Viscum album. The sequence goes on along the minus strand of OY728128.1, from coordinate 676,265,446 downwards.
TATACTACACGGAATGTACTTTCTAATACACATCTTGTATTCTAGTGTCATACGGCCAGGAAGCTTTGTCACATTCGAATTAGAATCTTTATTTTATTTCAATCCCCATTAAAAGACAAAATAGTTTGTCTAAGGTGAATGAGAAATGAAAGAGGAGAAATAGATCTCTAGATTCTTATTTATATAAAGATTAACTTGAATAGAAAAAACTATATTATTATATGCGTTAATCACCAATGAAAAACTAAATAATTATAATCAATGATATGGTCACTCTAATACCACTTTTAGGTACTGAGCATAGCAGAAGCTCATTGGAGGGTGTACCCAACATTAATTTTTCTATTAACTATTTTCAATCCAACATCTGTCAAGATAATAAAATGACAGATTTTTGGAAATGGAACGAAGAATGGAAGAATGGATTGGAGTCCCTGAACCATATATAGGATCACCATATGTTGTTTATAATTAATTTAATTAAAAGATAAAATTTACTTGGATGGAATTCTCTCTACTTTGCTGTTTCCGATCAGGATCTGATGTGACCCATCATTGCATCGTAGAATCCATGTGTAGGATTCCTCTAGTGGTGATCCACACATACTGCAAAAATCTCTAGAAATTGCCGAAGGGATCTATGGGTTCTAGTACAGATGATCCTACACTTGTGATTTCTTCCTTTGATCACCTTGAGATCCATATGCAAAGCACTCTCCTTGATCTGGCGAAGGATCATCTCTCTCTTAGCATTAGTGAATTGTTGGATGAAAGAATTTTTTCTTTTCTTGGGAGATTTTTCTTGATGTGTTGTGCACAACCCCACAAAATGTCTAGGCTAATAAAAATAATATAATTGCAATTTTAATTACTTATAATAATAAAATGAATTAATTAACTGAAATCATTTATTCATTTAAATTAATTCTTAGTAATACTCCATGTCTAATAATAATAGTTGACCATTATTATTACTTGACATGGGCCCACCGAATTACACCTAATATTATTTAATTAAATAAATAATATTATTTCTCAAAAATCCATTGAAAAACTACATGGAATGTATATTTATATACATGGTGTGTACTTCTGTTTTTCTGTTATCTTCATTTCCTCCACAACATTTATTAGACCTTGAATAGTGGCTATTTATTTCTCAATTAAATATCATGACATTAATCGCTAATAAAAATATTATTTCACCCATAATATATTCTCCTGAATAAATAATGTCTAAATAAATGAGATCAGATATCCTTGAATAATTATTAAACCACAATCAAGAATAATTTTTATACAATTTGTTAAAATAATATTTAACTCAGATACATGGACACAGATAGTGTGTGATGCTATAGTCCTATTTCTCAGTGGAATTAGGAGAATCCTACCTAAAGTCGAAGGTGAGCATATAGTAACCCAACAAGGCACCTATAAATAATGAATTTAACACCACAATGACATGTCACCTCCTACAAATTCTTACCCTATAATGTAATCCCTTTGTCTCGATATCTTGCATAAAGTTGGTTGCATGATAGTGCCATCATCCCATGTGCTCAATTATTATTTCGTTGACTTCCTAGAATTGATCTTTCTCATTCATCACTACGGCCATGGATTTATTTAGGCTATATAAATTCCATAAAAGGGATTAAGATATCTACTTATGTTATGGAACATAAGGGATAAATCCATTCTCGTATTCTCTATTAATGCAGTATTACTCGTGACACACCCAACATATTTTACCTCACTTTGAACAATGTTTCGTTGCAGTTTTCTTCAATACACATAAGTGGCAAGTTTAAATGCTCATTAAAAATAATCTTATAGTCTATGGACCCATACACATGTCCGAATATAAAAAAATCCAATGAGACTATGAAATATGGATTTCCTATTAGTGGGTATCATTTTCATAATATCATCCTAGATATTACCAAGGGAATACACCATGATAATGTGCCTCAATGTTTTATGAGTCACCCCCTATAATAGAATGTATTATTTATCTCCCTCAAACAACATCATCTGGCAATAGAACATATATTCAAGAACAATGTTATGGCATTTTCTGGTTCTTATCATAGAAGGGATTCCCTATGACCTTTTAGTGCAACAACTATCCTTAAGAAATTATCATATGCATTTTCACAAAGAAGAACAATCAACATGTGATATGGTATTTCTTAATGAATAAAGTATCAAGTACTTTTTTTCTAGGCTACTAACTCCAACATACATCACATATCTTTCATGGATGTGTTACTATAAATCAAAAACCCTTCTCAAATATAGGGTAGTGTTAGAATAGTCTCACTAGCTGACCATATATTTAGTTCCTTGATATTTTATTCACATTCATCAGTATAAATGAACTTTTCTACCTTCTATGATAATATAGTATGTGGATTAGTTATCCATGAGAAATCCTACACATTGTACCAATAATATCCATACAATATAATAAAAATATAGATACCAGTTGTAGTGGTAGGTCTAGTACAATGTTAAATAACTATTTTCATTGATGTATCAAACAATATACCCTCATAAAATTTTATATTACCAAAAAATGAAACTTTTTTATACATAATTCAAAATTGGTAAATATTTAAAAATATATTTCCTTTCTTAAGAAATTTAGTGACATCCTCACATAATTTTCATGATATAACAATATCTATGAATAAATAATAATATCATCTTTAGATACTAATATAAATTTATCATGGTATTCTATAAATACATAATTTTTTAATCCATGATGATAGGTAGGTAATTAGTAGGACCAAAATTAATTGGTGTATATTCTTTGTTCCCATTAATCGAATGGAAGGTTGTATTTGATATGTCTTCACATTTGAACCCTATATGATAGTATACATATCATATTTTAGTGTAGGAAAAATATTTTGGTCATCATAGTTGATAATAAATCATCCATATGGGTTTTGGATATTTCTTCCTTACGGTGATATCATTATGTTACTAGCAATCAATGCATTGTTTCATTATCATGTCATTCTTTATAAAAAATTAACATGTTCAACCCAAGGTGATACACATGGATGAATGAATCCTATATTAATATTCACTAAAATTGAAATTTTTTATTCTTTCGACATATTCAGGGTCATTATATATGGAGTCTTAGAAAGTGATTTCAAACAAGGTAATATTTAGATTGAAAAATCAACATCATGATTTGGAAGAATAATAGAAAAATATTGTGTAAATACATCAATAAACTCACATATATTAGACATAGATTGGAATTTGAGTTTCTCCCCAACCATATGAGATAAAAATATACATTGAATATGAATCAAGACACATCCATTGAATTTTATTTTCATAGAAAGTTAATGTTTATGCTAACATAAATAAAATATTAATGGAAAATTTACAATATAAAATGTTATTTACTTAATAAATTAATTTATAAGTGTAATGTCCCAGATCCGATTGCCACTCAATGGGTGCCTCATTCCCGGTTGGTCACACAACCTCAAGTGCATTTCCGCAAATGCTAGAGGCGTCCGACTAGCAGCGAGGGCCTAGGTCTACTTGTGGGGAAACTATGCCCTCATTTGTCAAAGTGTAGCACAGTGGAATAAAATAAATTACATACAACAACAGCAGAAGCAATAAACCATACACATTTAATATGAACAACTACATTAAAAGATAACCAACAGTTATATAGATAATGATGCAACATGTATCATGTTCTAAGAAAACATCCAGAACATGTTACACAGAAATACAACACGATAAAATAGAAAGTAAAGGTACAATGGAACAAAAAAATAGCCGGCAGCATCGCGAGCCAAAGCTTGGTCTGATGCTCCCGTACTCCTCAGAAACAATCATGTACCTATATAGGGACCCTTTCCCTTATCTATACCTGCAACAACATAGCCTTCTTGGGCCGAAGACATGACCTAAACATGGTGTGATAAATAAATCCCAGTATGCAACCACAAAAGGCATGTGCCCAACTATGTGAAAAATACGCAACAAAAGTGTGTAGTAGTAGAATGTAAGAAACATAGAATTACTCAAAAGTAACTAAATTTACCAGTTATATTGCCATTTTATTATTCATTTTTACCCATTTAATTTAATAACATCTTGTGCTCAACAGAACCAAGCCCTTAGGAAAACAAAAATCCTGCCATCAGGCTAATATAGTAAAACCACACCCTCAGGCTTGCCCTCAGGCTATATAGTACCTTGCCCTCAGGCTTTTCCCTCAGGCGAAATAGAATCCTGCCCTTTGGACAAACTGAAATGAAAACCTTAGGTAATCTGAATCTTGCCCTCAGGCGTTGCCCTTAGGCTAAGAGAACAACGCTATCAAGCTAATCAACATTGCCTTTAGGCTAATAAAGTAACCACGCCCTTAGGCTATAAATTAATTGGGCCATGCCCAACATTTTAACCTGAAATTACATACAATTCCTCTCATGGAATAAGTAATTCATAACGTAAACATGGAATACCCACGAGTATCCTGGCCAAACAGATAAACAGAGGAATGCACCCCAGGGGTGGTCCTGGATCCAAGCAGTGATCCCAAACAATATTTTTTTATCACATTTAATTACCTTCACAGTTCTAGGTATTCAAAACAGCCACATCCTCAGCCACACGATACCCCAACATGGGTTCGTAGCACAACAGTACAAAAAACGCACAACAGTTGGAATTTAGACACCAAGCCACCTGCCTTAAACGCCCCTGAACGGTATACACGAATGATTATCCTGGAATCATTCAAGAAAACATTAGATCTGACGTGAATGAAAACCTCATTAGAACTCAAATAACATCTCTTATAGGAAGAATTGTCAAGAAGTTTGCAATGAGGAGGAAGAACTCACCCGTGCGGTTCCAGGGAGATTGACGGTGCCGAAAATGGATTCCCAGTACACGATCTGGAGGTCCATGAAGGTCTGGCCCCCTCTCCTGACTCCTTACTCTGGTTATAAGCCTTCCTTGTGATCAATGGAGGCTACTTCTCATTTATACGAAAAAAACAAACTACACGGCGTGTACTTCTTAAGTACATAGAGTGTAATTTTCATTTTTTTAACTGTTCCTTTGGCGGATTCTTTCCATCATAGCACTGTTATCAGTTGAAATTAGTACACGACATGTATTCCTGATCACACGGTGTGTACTATCATCTGGCTGGTGATTGCTTCCACCGCCTTACTATTGGCATGCCAACTGACTACACGGTGTGTAGTTGGTTTTTACACCCTTCGTTGCCAACATGGATACACACCCTGTGTACTCATCCCACACGGCCAAAGTACTCGGTGTGTAGAATAGTACACATCATGTAGTCCCAAATTTAGGATTTCTCCCCATTTTCCTTATTTTATCGAAAACACTTAAGGAAAAGAGAAAAGAAGAAACTTATACCTCAAAAAAAATAGAACCGGGTTCTTACAAACTCCCCCCATTTAAGCAATTCATCCCCTAATTTCCCTTCCAAGGGAAGTGAAGATAAAGCTCAGAACAGCTCTGGACACTGAGCACGTACATCTGTTTCCTGCTCCTAGGTTTTTTCCTACACTCGTCTATGCTGCCATAGCACCAGTACGAGAGGAACTGACTGGCCTCGGAGAACCTCAGTTATCATATCAATGATATAAATCGGATTCTCCTCAAAGGATTCATCAATATGTATCTTAGCCTCCTCAGGATGAAAGACGTGAGACGGGTCTGAATGGTAGCGGAGCAACTGAGATACATGGAAGACGTCGTGCATGGCCCCATAACTCTATGGTAACTACAACCGATAGGAAACTATCCCAACTCTCTACAGAATCTCAAATGGACCCACATTCCTCAGTGAATGTTTACCCTATCTCTTGATCCGTAAGTGTCCCAACCTCGGTGAAACACATAAGAGAGCCTAATCCCCGACCACGAACTCCAAGGGTCATCTGCGGCGATCAACATAAGATTTCTGACGAGACTGTGTGGTAGCCATCTCCTTCTGAATCAACTGGACCTACTCAGAAGTCTCTTGCACAAGCTGTGGTCCCAGTAAAGCTTCCTCACCTACCTCCAACCAGTAAAAAGTTGGTCAGCATTTCCTACCATATAAATCCTTGTAAGGTTCCATATCAATAGTTTCTTGAAAACTTTTATTATAGGAAAACTCAACCAGGGGAATATGATTATCCCAAGAGCCCCAAAATTCTTGGACGCATGCATGCCGCATGTCCTTAGTCACATGTATCGTACGCTCTGACTGACCGTCAGTCTGAGGGTGGTAAGATGTGCTCAGAAGCACCTGTGTACCCATTGCCCTCTGAAAACTATGCCAAAAATGAGACGTAAAACGGGCATCCCTATCTAAAACGATAGACTGAGGAACCCCATGAAGATGTACGACCTCTCGGATATACAGAATTATGAGCTCGTCAACACAAAAGGTCTCTTTGAATAGAAAAAAGTGAGATACCTTTGTGCGTCTGTCCACAAAAAACCACACGACATCATTGCCTTGAGGTGACCTCGGCAACCCAGTGATGAAGTCCATCGCGACATCATCCCATTTCCACTCTAGGATGGGTAACTGCTGTAACAGTCTGGCTGGCCTCTACTGCTCCGCCTTCACTTGCTGACAGGTGGAACATCTCGTAACAAAATGAGCTACATGTCTCTTCATACCCGGCCTCCAGTACAGACATCTCAAGTTATAGTACATTTTGGTAACTCCGGGATGAACTGCCCAAGCTGAATTATGAAACTCCCGCATCAGCTCCTCGTGTATATCCTCTAGAACCCATACTCGTCCATGGAAATGCAGTACCTCATCATCTCCTATCATCCAACCAGGATGAGGGTCCTCACTTTCAACCGACTCCCGTATAACTGTGCATTCTAGATCATATAGTTGCCTCATCCTCTCTATATCCCAGAGGGTAGAAGTCACAGATAAAGATGAAAGATAGGTCTGCCCCTGACTGTCGTGCACCTCCAAATGCATCTCAGAGAACAAAGCAATGAGATTCCACTCACCACTGGCCTCCTGCACTTCCTGTATCTGAGTCGCTCTGGTCTGTGCATCAGCTACTGCATTACCTTTACCAGGTGTATAGGTAATCTCAATGTCGAAGGACTGAAGGAATTCGACCCACCTTTGCTGTCTCAGATTCATGTAACGCTGAGTAAAGATATACATGAGATTTTTGTGGACGTTGAAAATCACAAAATGCTCTCCCAAGAGATAATGTCTCCAACAGCACAACACACAAACAACTGCATCCAACTCGAGGTCATGTGTCAGGTAATTCATCTCATGTGGCCTCAACTACTGAGAACCATATGCAACAACTCAATCACCCTACATTAACACAGCTCCCAGCCCAATATCTGATGCATCACAGTAAACTGTATAGCTTTTTCCCTGCTCTAGGAGTATCAGGATTGGTGTTGATGTCAACCTTCCTTTTAGGTCCTGAATTTCTGTCTCACAAGATTCTTTCCAAATTAACTTTAGACCCTTCTTAGTCAAACCCATTAATATCACTTCTAAGAAGGAGAAGTCCTGGATAAAGCATCTGAAGTAACCAGCCAGCCCTAAGAAACTTTGTATCTCAAACATGTTCTTAGGTTTCTCCCAGGAAACTACTTCTCTCACCTTCTCTGGGTCTTCAGAAACTCCTAATTCTGAGATAATATGACCGAAGAAGTGAATCTGGTCCATCCAAAAGTGTCACATTGAGAGCTTAGCATATATCTTATGCTCTCTCAGTGTACTCAATACAATCTCAATATGGGTGGCATGTTCGTGTCGAGTGTGAGAGTACACTAAGATATCATCCACAAATACTACCACAAAATAATCTAGATATGGATGGAACACACGATTAATCAGAGCCATGAAAACTACTGGTGTGTTCGTGAGTCCGAACGACATAACCAAGTACTCTTACAGACCATATCTGCTCTGAAAGGCTGTAAGTGGTATGTCTGATGGTCTCACGCGCAGCTGATGACATCCTAATCTCAAGTCAATATTCAAGAACGCTCATGCTCCATGATGTTGATCAAAAATATCATCAATTGTAACACCCCTAGATTTCATAGCATGATATTTTTTCAAAATAATTCAATAACTTGCACTACACGCAACACTGAGTTCAAGTGCACCACGACTTACCAAACTAGTCATTTAAAAGCGGTTATGAATAGTATTAACAGAATTTTGAACTTTATATAATCCTTATAATTTTAGAATCCATATTTTGTGTTTCTTAGACATATTGTATGAACAAATACATTTTTTAAGATAAAATAAGTATTTTTCAAAAAAAGAAATTTTACCGCCTTTTAATGGCGAACCCTTTTTAAATCCAATATTTGAAACATTTATATATTCAATTTCACAAAATAAACTACTTCTTTATAATCGGGACATAATAATTTAGTTTTAATAAATATTTTTTGTTTTTCTGATAACTTTCATATTTGGGTGAATAGTGAAAAATACTATATTTTAACTAAAAACAACTTTTTTAATCAAAATAATTTATAGTGCTAAAATATAAATTTTTATTTTTTGGATGTATAAATAGATTATATTTTTACCATTTAATCTAATGTTGGTCATTTCATGTAATTTTAGATTGAAATTGGACATAAATAAGTCTCAATCTTTTGATAGTTATTATTTCATAAAAACATGCCTTTTTGTTTTAACAATGAGAATTAATTATAAATTGATAAATTCAGCTTCTATGTTTTGAATTTTTGAAAATAGATATCATTTTTGGATTCATAATATCAAAATTATCCTCGGGTGAATTTTTGGTATTTTTCTAAAAACATTCAATTTTTGATGAATAGTGAAAACACTGAGTTATTGTTGAAAACCGGATTTTTAATTAAATAATTATTTATATTATTTAAATTTATTTTTGGTCAAAATAGATACATAATACCTATATAAATTCAATGTAATTCCTTGTATTCAGTTTATAATAATTTTAGATATATAAAAATTCTATGGAACTTTTTCACCCTCTTTTACCCACCTCCTAGGAGGATTTGTAAATTCATATAAAACATCATTTTACCACTTCTGTGAGTTGAATTTCGAAAATCTGCGAGACATGGGTAATATCAAGGAGTAAAATGTGCTTCAATAAGATAAAATTATTTTTTTGGTGAATAGTAACTTTTTACTTTTATTTATCGTGGTTAAAAGTAAATAGGGTAATTAAGGGTAAAAATGATATTAAAATTACCCTAACACATGTCCTAATTATATTGTCCAAGTGTATCTTGACCAAAAACAACCTTAGGAATAAAATATTGTCATTTTGGTCCCCATGGATTAGATTAGGACATTTATTATTATTTAATTTAAAGAAGAGTTAAAATTGTTAAATTCAATGTTTATTAACTAAACCATTTTTAATATAGGGTTATACATAAGAAAAATTTGACTATAAATATTAATTAGAAGTATAAAAATATTTCCTACATCATTTTATTTTATTTATAATTTTTAGACATTAAATAATTAAATCTATTTATGACACAATGATGATGCAGTAATTACCATATTAATGAAAGTATCAAGAAAATGGTATTATAATTATTAAAATAAATATAATTTCAAAGTTTTTATGACATCCACGAATTTTATAGGTTACTATGACATGTTAGGTATGATTCAATGTATCTTTTTAGAAGTAATCAAGTTTCTTATGACGTTCAAAAAAAACAAAATACCAAATAGTGTCAAAATTGACATAAATTAATATTTAAAACAAATACTATATTATTGGTTGATATTATTTTCCTAAAAATGTAAGGTTCGTCCAAAGGGATTAAATAATATTATATATGTCATTAATGAGCCACTTGGGGTTCTCTTGTAAGTTTATAGTAATTTAATAACCAGATAGAGTAAGAATACAGGAAGACACGGTAAAAGTAAAATTAATTAACTAAGAGTTAAATCTAAAAGATAAGGTTAAAATGGTAACCTAAACATTTAAAAAACCTCTTGGTTGAGCTTATTTCGACCCATAACCACCTAAGGATCGAAATAAATTCATTTGGAACCTTTATATACCGAATATGATTGTATAATAAATTAATACTTTAATCTTTTTCCTAAAGAGCCCCTCACCCCTCTTATAAAAGGGCACTCCCCTTCTCACTAATCCACACCACCAAAGCTATTTGGATCAGCCAAACCCTACCCAAATATCCTTCCAACTTCCCTAAATTCTCCCTAGAGTCCCCCCTTTAGTATGAAATCCAACTTAAGGATCCCTTTTGATCAAATCAAAAGGAAGAACCCGAAGATGAGGAAATAATTTCACCACCCTCTTTCAAGTTCTTTTCTTATTACACTTCTTCTTTCATTGTTATTTACATTATAAAATAACTACTCCAGTATCTTATATATATTTTGATGTCATTATAAATATTTAACATCTATATTCATTATTAAATCCATCTTATGAATGATAATTTCACCTTGCATGCGTACGTACGGCTTACTGTCTCCCCGTCGTGGTGTAATTTGTTATTCAACACTATGTTATTTGGATGGATATAATGATGAGTAATATTTTTATAAATAATGAAAATAAAATTATAATGTCTTTGTAAAATTAATATACCATACAATTCCACACCTTTAAATAAATTATATTGTCGCTCGTGCGTACGTACAGATTACCGTCTCCACAACGTGATGAGATTCATTTCCACGTTAATCATTCATCGACAATTATAAAAATATATATTACTAATAAGTATATAATGTATGAAATAATAATGATACTGGATATATATATGTATATATATATGTACTTACATATATCTTATTCACATAGTTCCGTTCAATACGATATGAAAACAGAAACAACATTTATGCATACGTACGGACTACCGTCTCCATAAACAGTGATTTTCATCTCATATATATATGTCTATTATACATATTTATATTCTAAATATATATGATATATAAATCATGTGTTATATTCTGGAAGTATTTAAATCTTGATCTATGTGATACAATCAAGTGTAACAAGTTAAAACATGTTCGATAAAGAAAGCGATTATTACCCGTAATGCAAATTTAACATGGAAATTATTATAAAATGGGTAGTATAATGTCATAAATAAATCTTGTATGATATCATAAATATTAATATGGTTCTGTTATAATTTAATAACATACTATGATCTTCGTACATGAGGTTAAACGTACCCTCGACTAAAGGAAAGTGCAAGGTAAGGGTTAATTGCTCAATCTCATTATTATCTGAGATTGTTTATGTCTAAGTATTTATTTGGACATTTTTATCATCCATGTCGATTTATCCTAAAAATGATTTGAAAATGAATATTTTAAGGATTTTTTATAGGTACTCTTTATCAAGATCAGAATTTTAAATGTTTTAAAGATTTATCTTTCAAAATCTTTTTAATTAATGTCCATGTTTTCAAAATGATTTTAAGGATTTATTTATATGTACATGAATGTTATGAAATGATAATTCTTTTCAAAAGTTTCAAAGTGGTATTGGACACTTTGATTCAAAAATCACTTTTAAATTACTTCCTTTATAAATGTGTGACTTTTAAATGATTTTACAAAAAGCATATTTCTCTCAAAATGTTTTACTCATCATTTTCAACTATGTCATCATCCTTTACTGGATAATATTTTTGATTGAGGTTGATTTATTATAATTAAATAATCCATATTTAATTGAATGATTTCGGATATGTTTGACTGTGTATGTTCAATTTATATACCATTCATGGTTTATGGTTAATGTATTGTCATTTCTTATGCTGGTTTTAATATGAATGTTAATGTTATGTTGCAACAATTCATATGAGGAATGTAGTGGACTTTGTATGTGACGGGTGGAGCCCGCTTTAGCTTCTTGATGCATCGGTAGGTCTTATGAGACAAACTAGTGTCTTGGCACAAGGCCTTGACAAAATATTTATTTGTAGTCTTGGCACGAGGCCTCGACTATGTGGTAATGATGTCCGGTATTAGGCATTACCTCATTGTGAATTAGTTATTACATGTGATTATCCGACTACTAGAATACCCATTTGCTGGTTTATATGGAAATGTTTCATTTATTTTTACCATATTATGTTCATGTTCATGTTTAAAAGGATTTTTTTTATTACACATCTTTCCTTAAAATTTTATAGCTTTATCTAAATTCTTTACCCTTACTGAGCATCTGAGCACACCCATTTCTTATGTTTTATTTTCCCAGGATTCCAAGAATTATATTATGATTTATATGAATGGTTAAGATGAAGGGAAAAATGTAACTCTCAAAGAACTATCTATGTTTTGTTTTATGTTTCAAATTGTAATGTAAAGTAAATTTATGTAATCTATTTTCCAAGACTTCTAAACTGATCGATCCTTTGAGACTTGATTCCTTGTAATTATTCCAATGTATTAAAATAATGCACCAGCTCTGGGTAAATGGGTTTAGGGCATTACAGTTGGTATCAGAGGAAGTTTAGCAATAACTATGGAAACTAGATTTAGATAAACTCTGATTAGGGAACATATCCCAAAGATAGACTTTGAGGATAAATATAGAAGAACTTCCTATAATTTTGGTATTGTAGAGATTTTGTGTGTTTTCTAAGAAATACATCCCTGTCTGGATATGAGCAGGTAGAGGCGGCTCTAGCACAGATGTACCTAGGGGTAAAACATGAAAACTCCACTTTAAGCTAGACTCGAATGGGAACTGGTGCACGAGAATGGGCCTTGCTGCACTATTGGTTACAACACTCTCGGGGGGATATTCATAGGATAATTATGGTTTTCATTACAAACCACTATGAAGGGTTTATGAGTATATACCTCCTCAAAGAAAAAGATTTTTGATTATGGATTATATACATAAACTATTCAATTTATGTTAGGTATTTTACATGTTTGGAATTATGAATTTCTATTCATAAACTGACCTAGTGTATTCCATAGTTTAGAAATGGTGCCCAGTAGATGGAATGAGAACTCCAACTATAGGTATGATCCAACGATTAAGAAGGGTCATATCATTGATGGTATTAAGGAAAAATTTAGAAAAGATATAGTCTACCATATATTATCATCATATGAATAAATAGTTTCATAAGATCAGTAATGAATTATTTGAATCTTATGGCTTTGAAGGGATGTAAGAGAAGAAAATGATGGTAGAAAGAAAGATAGATAAAGGGAATAAGGGAAATAATGATTTTCAAATATGTGATAAAAGTGGAATGAATCACCTTAGAAAATGATTGAAGGTAATGGGAGTTTGTTATATGTGTGGAGAAAAAGGACACCAAGTATGTGATTCAAGGGTAAGAAAAAGTTTTCAAATTTGAAATGCTTCGTCTGCAAGGTTTTGAGACACTACATGAATCAATATCCCATTCATAAGAGTATACTTCAAATGATGTCATTGGATAATAATAATGTCATGATACTACCCAAGATGAAGAAGAAAGAGTAGTGTTCTTTTGTTGTTATTATAGAATTATTTCATTTGAGTGTTGTATCAACAATATACTGGTTATATGAATTATGGAGGTAAATAAGGATTGTAATTCAGTAATATTTTATAGAGGATTTGGGATTATATGGTTCTAAGAAAAGTTACTTAATAGTAAGCTACACTTTTTGGAAAATAAATGGTTTAAGGAAAGGTAATCCTTAATATGGACCTGATAATGAGTTAGTGATTTTGGAATAAGAGATGGTTGATTTTGGTCATTTAGGATGTTGCGGTGTTGTAAAAGAATACACAATAAAGGTGTTCACAAGTTATTACCTGGAAAAAAGGATCCTCATTATGTTAAACTTCCATATAATCTTATGACTGAGAGTTTGGATATAAGTATTTTGGTTAATTCTAAAGGTTGGAATGGATTAAGTTTTAAATTGGATACTTTTGTTAAGGATATTTTTGGATTATCATAAAAAGGAAAACCCGTAGGTCGGGCGGCAACCTGTCACGTCCGGCAAGGCCACGAGACATGAAACCACAATTGAAGGGAGGCAAGGTTGTATCACCTATCACTGACCCACGTGATGTCCTGGATTGAATAATGATGTTTTTTTAAATGTTATGATATGTAAATTATAATTTCAATATTTTTGGAACCCGTTACGATTAGGATAAATAGAATATTTTTAAGTTCTATTATCTTTTAGAGTGAATGATGAGTTTGTGGTAGAAATTAGTTAAAGGATGTAACTAGACACATATACTTTTTTTAATCCTATGAAGGAATTAATCCTTAAACATTTGGGAAGGGATCTTAAAATCAACAATTTGTTATCCTAATTCCTTATGTTTGTTGAACTGATGATATTTTAAGTCATCATAGATTGATGGCTTTGAGGCCCTCAATTTTACACTTGTTTGTGATTTATGACCTCAATCAGTCCCTATAAATATTTCAGTTTTCTCTATAATTAGGTGTCTATAATTTCCACCAATGTTATCTTATTTGAAACACTTATTTGGTGGTGATTTTTTCATTCCCATTTTCCTCTTATTAAGACTTAATTTTATTAGCCCAATTTCTGATGTGGGTTTTCCCCCAAAGGTATTTTATATTTTCAACCTTTTATTTTCAAAGAACAATTTCAAATTGAAATGACGCAATTTATTGAAGGAGGGGAGAATGTAACACCCCATGATTTCATAGCACGTTATTTTTTCAAAGTAATTCAATAACTTTCACTACACGCAACACTAAGTTCAAGCACACACGACTTACGAAACAAGCCGTTAAAAAGCGGTTATGAATAGTATTAACTGAATTTTGAACATTATATAATCCTTATAATTTTAGAATCCATATTATGAGTTTCTTAGAAATAATGTATGAACAAATACATTTGTTTTCAGATAAAAGAATTATTTTTCAAAAAATACAATTTTACCTCCTTTTAATGGAGAAACCTTTTTAAATAAAATATTAGAAACCTTTATATATTCAATTTGACAAAATAAAATTATTCATTAGAATTGGGACATAATAATTTAGTTTCAATAAATTTTTTCTGTTTTTCTGATAACTTTCATATTTGATTGAATAGTGAAAATACTATATTTTAACTGAAAAAAACTTTTTTAATAAAAATAATTTGTAGATTTAAAATATACATTTTAATGGTTTGGAATTATAAATAGATTTTATTTTTACCATCTAATCCAATGCTGGTCATTGTAAGTAATCTTACATTGAAATTGGACATAAACAAGTGTTAATCTTTTAGTAGTTATTATTTCCTAAAAATACGCCTTTTTGTTTGGAAATGGGAATTGATTTTAAATTAATAAATGCAACTTATATGTTTTGAGTTTTTTGAAATAGACATCATTTTTGGATTTGGAATATCAAAATTATCCTCGGGTGAATTTTTGGTATTTTTCTGAATACTTTCAATTTTTGAGGAATAGTGAAAAACACTGAGTTATTGTTTAAAACCGGATTTTTATTTAAATAATTATATATCTATTTAAATTTATTTTAGGTCAAAATAGATAAATAATACCTATATATATTCAATGTAATTCATTGGAGTAAGTTTATAATAATTTTAGATATATGAAAATTTTATTGACCTTTTTCACTGTCTTTTACCACCTCTTAGGAGAATTTGTAAATTCATATAAAACATAATTTTACCATATCTGTGAGTTGAATTTCGTAAATCAGAGAGAAATGGTTAAAATCAAGGTGTAAAATGTGGTGTGATGAGATAAAAATAAATTTTAGTGAATAGTAACTTTTTTACTTTTATTTACCACGGTTAAAATTAAATAGGGTAATTAAAGGTAAAAATGATATTAATATTACCATAACACATGTCTCAATTCTATTGGAAAAGTGTATATCAACCAAAAACAACCTTAGGAATAAAATATTATCATTTAGGTCTACTTTTATTAGATTAGGACATTAATTATTATTTAATTTAAAGAAGAGTTAAAAGTGTTAAATTCAATGTTTATTAAATAAACCATTTTTAATATAGGGTTATACATAATATAAATTCGACTATAAATATTAATTACAAAGATAAAAATATTTCCTAAATCATGGTATTTTATTTATAATTTTTAGACATTAAATAATTAAATTTATTTTTGACACAATGATGATGTCGTAATTACCTTATTAATGAAATAATCAAATAAATGGTATTATAGTTATTAAAATAAATAGAATTTCGACGTTTTAATTCCATCCACGAATTTTCTAGGTGAATATGACATGTTAGGGATGATTCAATGTATCTTATTGAAAGTAATAAAGTTTTTATGACTTTCACAAAAACAAAATACCAAATAGTGTCAAAATTAACCTAAATTAATATTTAAAACAAATACTATATTATTTGTTGATATTATATTCCTAAAAATATATGGTTCTTCCAAAGGGATTAAATAATATTATATATATCATTAATGAGCCACTTTAGGTTCTCTTGGATGTTTAGAGTAAGTTTATTAACCATATAGAGTAAGAATACAAGAAGACACGGTAAAAGATTAACTATTTAACTACAAGTTAAATATAAAAGATAAGGTAAAAATGGTAACCTAAACTTTTCTAAAACCTATTGGTTGAGATAATTTCGACCCAAAACCACCTAAGTCTAGAAATAAATACATTTTTAAACATTATAAAATGAATATTATTGTATTATAAATTAGTACATTAATCTTTTCCTAAAGTGCCCCTCACCCCTCTTATAAAACGGCACTCCCCCTTCTCACTAATTCACACATCCAAAGCCATTTTTCGCAGCCAACCCCTGTCTAAATATCCTCCCAACTTCCATAACTTCATCCTAGAGGCCCTCCTTTAGTCACAAATCCATATTAATGAGCCCTTTTGATCAAATCAAAAAGAAGAACCCGAAGAAAAGGTAATAATTTCACCACCCTCTTTCAAGTTCTTTTCTTATTCCACTTGTCTTTCTTTGTTATTTATATTATAAAATAACTAATCCAGTATATTATATATACGATGATGTTATTATACATATGGAACAACTATATTCATTATTCTATCCATCTTATGAATGATAATGTCACCATACATGCGTACGCACGGCTTACCGTCTCCACGCAGTGGTTTAATTTGTTATTCAACACTATGTTATTTGGATGGATATAATTATGAGTAATATGTATATAAATAACCAAAAAAAATGATAATGTCTCTGTAAACTTAATATAACATCCAATTCCACACCTTTAAAGAAATTATATTGTCGCTCGTGCATATGTACGGATTACCGTTTCCACGACGTGATAAGATTCATTTCCACGTTCACCATTCATCAACGATTACAGAAATATATAGTACTAATAAGTATGTAATATATGACAAAATAATGCTACTAGATATATATATATATATATATGTACTTACATATATCTAATTCACATTGTTCTGTTTAATATGATATGAAAACAGAAACAATGTTTATGCGTACGTACGAACTACCATCTCCATAAACGGTGCTTTTCATTTCATATATATATATGTCTATTATACATATTTATATTCTAAATATATATGATATATAAATCATGTTTTATATTTTGGAAGTATTTAAATCTTTATCTAAGTGATACAATCAAGAGTAACAAGTTAAAACACGTACGATAAAGAAAGAGATTATTACCCAAAATGTTAACTTAAGATGGAAATTATTATTAAATGGGTAGTATGATGTCATAACTGAATCATGAATGATATCATAAATTTTAATATGGTTCTGGTATAATTTAATAACATACTACAATCTTCGTACAGGAGGTTAAATGTACCCTCTACTAAAGTAAAGTGCAAGGTAAGGGTTAGTTATTCAATCTCATTATTATACGAGATTGTTTATGTATAAGTATTTACTGGGAAATTTTTATCATCCATGTCCATTTTTAATAAAAAAGATTTCAAAATGAATATTTTAAGGATTTTTGAAAGGTACTCTTTTTCAAGATCATAATTTTAAATGTTTTAAATATTTATCTTTCAAATTCTTTTTAATTAATGTCCATGTTTTCAAAATGATTTTAAGGATTTATTTATATGAACATGAATGTTTTGAAATGATAATTCTTTTCAAAATTTTCAAAGTGGTATGGGAAACTTTGATTCAAAAATATCTTTTAAATTACATCCTTTATAAATGTGTGACTTTTAAATGATTTTACAAAAAGGATATTTCTCTCAAAAAAATTTACTAATCATTTTCAACTATGTCATCATCCTTTACTGGATATTATTTTTGATTGAGTTTGAATTATTATAATACAATATTCCATATTCTATTCAATGAGTTATGATTTGTTTGACATTGGATGTTCTATTTTTATACCATTCATGGTTTGTGGTTAATGTATTGACATTTCGTATGCTCGTTTTAATACGAATGTTAATGTTATGTTGCAACTATTCATATGAGGAATGCAGTGGACTTAGTATGTGATGGGTGGATCCCGCTATAGATCCTCGATGCATCGGTAGGTCTCATGAGACAAACTAGTGTCTTGGAACAAGACATTTACAAAAATTTTATTTTTAGTCTTGGCACGAGGCCTTGACTTTATTGTAATGATGTCACATATTTGGCATTACCTCATTGTGAATTAATTATTACATGTGATTATTCGAATAGTAGAATACCCATTTGCATATTTATATAGTAATGTTTCATTTATTTTTACCATATTATGTTCAAGTTTATCTTTAAAAGGCTTTTGTTTTTATTACACATCTTGCCTTAAAATTTTATAGCTTCCACTATATTATATACACTTCCTGAGCATCTGAGCTCACCCCTTTCTTATGTTTTATTTTCCTAGGATTCCAAGAAGTGTATTATGATTGATATGTAGGGTTAAGCTAAAGGAAAAAATGGAATTCTCAAAGAACTATCTATGGTGTGTTTTATGTTTGAAATTGTAATGTAAAGTTAATGTATGTAATCTATTTTCCAACACTTCTAATCTGATTGGTCCTTCAAGACATGATTCCTTGTAATTGTGCCAATGTATTAAAATAATTCACCGGCTCTGGGTAACTAGGATCGGGATGTTACATCAATCCTTGGAAATGGATATCGGTTCATGACCGTCAACTGGTTCAGATTCTGATAATCCACACAGAGTCGGAGGGTACCATCCACCTTCTTCGAAAAAAGGATAGGAGAACCCCAAGGAGAAGTACTGGGTTGGATGAAACTCTTTGCCTATAACGCCTCTAACTGTCTCTTGAGCTCCTACAACTCTAGTTTAGCCATCCTATTAGGAGGAATGAACATTGGCACGGTTCCGGGAACAATCTCAATAGGGAAATCCACCACACACTCCGGAGGTAGACCCAAAAAGTTGTCTGGGAAGACATCCCTGAAACAATCAACCATTGGAGGTAAATCCATCTGACAAGTCCCCTGATCATCCTGATATAAACTTGCAATATGGGTTGTGACTCCACCTCTCCCACAATGACCTGGCCCAACTTGACTCACCTGAACATCCCATTCGCCCTTGTATAGAAACTCTCCACCCTCTGGTGATGTGAAACACACCCTGCGACAATATAAA
Source organism: Viscum album (assembly GCA_963277665.1). Classification (NCBI taxonomy): domain Eukaryota; kingdom Viridiplantae; phylum Streptophyta; class Magnoliopsida; order Santalales; family Viscaceae; genus Viscum; species Viscum album. The sequence continues at coordinate 676,245,767 of OY728128.1, read as the reverse complement.
TATACAAAGGCTTGAAAGGGAACCAACTAGTCCATCCCGAGAATGATATCAAATCTCATCATCTCTAACATGTAGTGGTCCCATAGGAAGTGACACCCACCAACCTCAAGGGGGAACTTCATGAACTGACGCACACCAGCTGTTCTATTTCCCAACGGAGTGTCTAGCAACATAACATCAGACGAAAATGAAACACAGAGCCCAAGGCTCTCCATAACGGGTACAGATATAAAGCTATGTGTAGCACACGTATCGAAAAGTTCGGAAGATAAGACCGAAGCCACTAGAATAGTACCTCTGAATGTAGAAGGTCCGGGATCCTGCTCATGCTGGGTCTGTTGCATTGCATATGTCTGCCCACTGTTGCGGCCCTATGACACAGCCTGGATACCCTGAGCTGTCCTTCCTTATTTCCTCTGAGATCCTGGTGTCTAGATACCATGGCCATGACCACCATCCCTAGCTGCACACCCTGACGTATTCCAGTTCCCTGACTGGTAAGAAGACATTGGTCTTGCTCCTGCACGTGGAGTCTACATAGAAACCCTCTCACTAGTCAATGGTACAAATGCCCTGCAAAAGTGCTGCAGATGACCCATCTTTCCACAATCTCGGCACTCCTATGGGTCACATGTACATTGTGGTCTCTTGTGCCCCTCTTTACCACACTGGTAGCAAAAGACCGTGCCACCTGAAGATACTGTCTGGCTGGTACTACCACCTTGAGAGAAACCCATCTGTCTCTTCCTCTCCCCAGTAGAAATAGTACCGGAAAATAGTGTCGAACCACCTTGGGCCACACCACTATCATCCCTCAGGTTCCTCTTTGTAATCAGCACCTGGTTTACAATAGCATGTACTATAGGAAACCTAAAACATTTATCAGTGCTCAGATGTCATATCTAAGACCATCCTCAAAGAGTCTGACCCTCAACGTCTCACCACCCACCAGAACAGGTGAAAAATGCTGATTCTTGGTGAAACGAGTAGAATAATCCATCACTAACATAGTGCCCTGCTGCAAGTTCATGAACTATCTAGCTCGATCTTCCCTCAGCATCTCTGGGATGAAGAAGTTATATAAAGCTATCTAAATATATTCCCACGCCATGTCTCTATGATGTTCAAACTGAGTGGTAACATCCCACCACCTCTTGGAAGAATCATGCAGCAGGTAAGTCGCGAGATTGACCCACTGCCCTGGAGGCGTCTCAAGATGCATGAAAATAGTCTGCATATAATCCCGCCAAGACTCTGTAGCATGTGGTCCTCCATCACTTGAAAACATCGGCGGATGCTATTGAGGGAAGATACGAGTCAGCTCAGACATAGATGTGGCAGCCGACAATTCTCCATGAAAGGTCTGCATGAACCGCATAAAGCGTTCACAGAACTGCGCCTCCACGCATCTGTCTGGTATAACAGCTGGCGCTGAATCTAGCTCTGCTAGTGGATCCACTGGTAGCCCATGGCCCACCATCTCTGGATTATAATCGTTGTCACTCTCTTGGCAAAAAACGTGTGGTCGTCTCGGTGGCATGACTCTACAAGGTCAAACACACACGTTAGATCAAGATTATCAAAGACTAAAAAAGGAAGGGACCAAAAGGGGAACATTAGGAAGAAGGCATTCAATATTTTCAAAAAAAGACTACATGGAGTATATATTGACTATACGGCGTGTACCTGACTTCTCTTCCCTTTCCCGGGTCCTTCTACACGACTAAGCCACATGACTCCCATTGAACAAAACTACACGACATGTATATAATCTACAAGGCATGTATGGTGTAATTTTTTTAACTTATTGTGTTGTTCGTGACATGACCGACTACTCGGCTTGATACTACACGGCATGTTACACCCGCACACAGCATGTACATCCCCCCGTTTCCTAGCCACACGGCTAAGTCCACACGGTCTGTCCTCGGACAAGACTACACGGTGTGTCCCTCGGACACATGGCGTGTAACAGAAGAGATCCACTGACCTGTGTTGTTTGTTACATGGATCACACTACAAGGCATGTTCCATATACACATGGAATGTACACGAATGGATTACATCGACTCGTGTTATTTATTACACGTACGGATCCTAGGTTAGACTACACGAAGTGTTCCATAATGGAAATGGCGTGTATGTTTTAAGGTCTCCACCATCTATGATTGTTGGTTACATGGGCTGAATCTAGGTCAACACTACCCGGCATGTACATCTGGTACATGGAATGTTTTCCCCAAGCATTTCACTTCCCCATGTCCCCACCCACACAGTCTATGACATGGAAAGATACTACATGGCGTGTTTTAAGGGTACATGGCTTGTACTTAAAAAGTTTTCTTTTTCTTCCCAAACAGAAGAACACACGCCATGTGTCTGATGATCTACACTGTGTGAATCTTGTGTTTTCCCGACAGTAAGCCCCAGATACTACTCCAGAACCCGGAAAAACCACTGAAACAACTTCTAAGTGCCAAATTCCAACCCGTGAGGGCCCATACTCCCCACGAATCAAATATTGGAATCTTATCTGAGTTATAAATATGGTAAACAACCAATGATCTACCAAATTCCTATCAATGAGGGCCCATACTCTTTTGTAACCAAGGCATGGCATTCATTCTTCCAAGGCCTCACACAAACATACCCTATCACATAGTAGGTATTTTTCAAAGCTGTTATCACAACACCATGATTTTCTTGCACAACAACCATCACAACAACATGAAATTTCGAATGCACCTATATGGCATGGATCTATGCATGGCATATGATTTCTTGCATGTTCCTAAATGATGAATGAGATGGCATACCCTCCTCTCATCGGGTTGCAACTAAATAAAACCCATAGATATGATATAAACAATACAATCACAAGTGTGTCACCCAATGGTGAAATCAAATCAACTGTAAAATTGAAAAATCAATTGCAATTACTGAGGTAGATGGGATTTTCCCTATACATGGGTTAGCTATGCCCGGACATAGCTTATTACCAACTACCGTTTCCATCATATACCTAACTAAGGCTAAAAATAGTTAGTAAAAGAAAATAACTCCTTTCATACCACTTTGTAACGTCCCGGATCTGGGTGCCACTCAACGAGTGCCCCAAACCCGGTTGGTCACACGACTTCAAGTGCATTTCCACAAATGCCAGAGGCTGCCGACTTGCATTGAGGGCCCAGATCTGATAGTGGGGAAACTATTCCCTCATTTTTTCAAGTGTAGCACAGTGGAATAAAATAAATAATGTACAACATCAACGGAATTAATAAACCATATACATTTAGTATTAACAACTATAGTAAAAGATAACCAACAGTTTTATAGATAATTATGCAACATGTGTCATGTTCTAAGAAAACAGCCAGAACATATTACACAGTAATACAGAATGATACAATAGAAAGTAAAGGTACAATAGAACAAAACAAAACAGATGGCAGCATCATGAGACAAAGCTTGGTCCCATGATCCCCTAATCCTCAACAACAATCATGTACCTGTATAGGGACCCTTGGCCTTATCTATACCTCCAAAAACATTGTCTGTTTGGGCCAAAGATATGACCCAAACAGGGTGTGAGAAATAAATCCCTGTAGGCACCCACATAAGGCATGTGCCCAACTATGTGAAAAATATGTGACAAAAGTGTGCAGTAGTAAAATGAAATAAACTAAGAAGTACTCAAAAGTAAGTAACATTACCTATTATATTGCAATTTTATTATTAATTTTTAACCATTTAATTTAATTACATCTTGTGCTCAACAGAACCAAGCCCTCAGGCCAACCAGAATCCTGCCCTCATGCTAATATAGTAAAACCATGCCCTCAGGATTTCCCTTGGGCTATACAATACCATGCCCTCAGGCATTACCCTCAAGCGAAATAGAATCTTTCCAACAGGACAAACTGAAACGAATCCCTCATGTAATCAGAATCTTTCCCTCAGGAATTTCCCTCAGGCTAATAAAGTAACCATTCCATTAAGCTATAAAGTAACCAGGCCATACCCAACATTTTAACATGAAATTATTTACAAATACTTTCACGGAAAAAGTAATTCATAATGTAAACATGGAATACCCTCGGGTATCATGGCCAAACATCTAAACAGAGGAATGTGCCCTAGGGGTGGTCCCAAATCCAAGAAGCGATCCCAAACAATAGTTTATTATCACATTTAATTACCTTTACAGTTCTAGGTAATAAAAACTGCGACAGACTCAGTCACACGATACCTCAACATGGGTTTATAGCACAATAGTAAACAAAAATGCACAAAATTTTTAATTTAAACACCAAGCCACCAACCTTAAATGCCCTTGAACGGTATACGTGAACGACGATCCTCAAATCATCCAAGAACGACATAGATCTAATGTGAAATAAAACCTAGTTCAAACTCAAATAACATTCCTTAGAAGAATAATTGGAATTATCTATGCAAGGGGGAGGAATAACTAACCCGGGCGGTTCTAGAGAGATTGACGGTGCAAAAAACGGATTCCCGGTACAGGATCTAAAGCTCCTTGAAGGTCCGGACCCCTCTCCCAACTCCATCCTCCGATTCTAAGAATTCCCTGTGAATAGGTGAGGCTAATTCTCATTTAAGAGGAAAAAAAACTACACAACATGTACTTCATAAGTAAATGACATGTAATTTTCATTTTTTTAAATGTTCCTTCGGTGACTTCTTTCCACAGCAGCATTGTTCATCCATCGAAATGAGTACACAACATTTATTCCTGGTCACACGGCATGTACTGTCATCTGGATGGAGGCTGCTTCCACCACCTTACTAATTTCCTACCAACTGACTACACGGCATGTACATACCCTCTTCACGACGTGTTGTTGGTTTTTACACCCTTCGTTGCTGACATGGATACACAACCTGTGTACTCATCCCACATGACCAATGTACATGGTGTGTGGAATAGTACACGGCATGTAGTCCCGAATTTAGGATTTTCCCCCATTTCCTTATTTTCTAAAAAAAACATAAGGAAAAGAGAAAAGAACAAACTTGTTCCTCATGAAAAATAAGAACCAGGTTCTTACAAACTTCCCCCCTTAAAGAAATTCATCCCCGAATCACCCTTCCAAGGGTGGTGAAGATAAAGCTCCTAACAGCTCTAGGCACTGAGCACGTACGTCAGTTTCCCGCTCCTAGGTTTCATCATGCACTCGACCATGCTGTCATATCACAAGTACGGGAGGAACTAACCGACCTCGGAGAACCTTCGTGCCCTTATCAACGATATGAATCAGATTCTCCTCAAAGTACACATCGATCTGAAGCTCAACCTCCTTGGGATGAAAGACGTGAGATGGGTCTGAATGATAGTGGCGCAACTGAGATACCTGGAAGACATTGTGCATGGCCCGGTACCTCTGTGGTAACTATAACTGATAGGAAACCATCCCGACTCTCTCCAAAATCTCATATGGCCCCATATACCGAGGTGAATGTTTAACCTGTCTCATGATCCGCCTATGTCCCAACCATGGAGAAACACGTAGTATAACCTAATCCCCAACCACAAACTCTAAGGGTCATCTGTGGTGATCAGTATAAGATTAATGACGAGACTGTGCTGTAGCCATTCACTTCTAAATCAACCGGACCTACTCAGAAGTCTACTGCACCAGTTGTGGTCCAAATAAAGCTTTCTCACCAGCCTCCAACCAGCATAAAGGTGATCGGCATGACCTACCATATAAAGCCTCATAAGGTGTCATCTTAATAGTTTCATTAAAACTATTATTATAGCAAAACTCAACTAGGGGTATATGCTTCTCCCAAGAGCCCCCAAATTCTAGTGCTCATTCACACAACATGTCCTCAAGCACCTATATCGTACGCTTTGACTGACCATCGGTGTGAGGGTTGTAAGCTATTCTCAAAAGCACCTGTGTAACCAATACCCTCTAAAAAATCTACTAGAAACAAGACATAAAACATGCATCCCTATCTGAAACGATAGAACGTGGAACCCCATGAAGACGCACGACATCTCAGATATACAACTTTCTGAGCTCGTCAACACCGAAAGTCTCCTTGATTGGTGAAAAGTGAGATACCTTCGTGAGTATGTCCACAACAACCTAGATGGTATCATTACCTCAAGGTGACCTCGACATCCGAGTCTCGAAGTACATCATGACATCATCCCATTTCCACTCTAGGATGGGTAACTACTGTAACAGTCTGGCTGGCCTCTGATGCTCCGCCTTCACCTGCTGACAGGTGGAACATCTCATAACAAAACCAGCTACTTCTTTCTTCATACTCGGCCACTAGTACAGACGTCTCAAGTCACATTACATCTTGGTAACTCTGGGATGAACTGCCCAAACTGAATCATGAAACTCATGCATCATCTCCTCGTGTATATCCTCTGGAACCCATACTCATCCATGGAAATGCAGTACCTCATCGTCGCCTATCGTCCACCCAGGAGGAGGGTCCTCACTTTCCACTGAATCCTATAGAACTAGGCCTTATGAATTAGATATCTCTCTCATACTCACTCTATCCAAGATGGTAGAAGTCACATATAAATATGAAATATAGGTCTGCCCCTGATAGTTGTGCACCTCCAAATGCATCTTAGAGAAAAAATCCATGAGCTTCCACTCACCACTGGCCTCCTGCACTACCTGTATCTGATTCCTTCTACTCATTGAATCATCTACTGTATTACCTTTAGCATGTGTATGGGAAAGCTCAATGTCGAAGGGCTAATGGTATTCGACCCACATTCTCTGTCTCAGATTCATGTCACGCTGAGTAAATATATACTTGAGACTCTTTTGGTCGGTGAAATCCACAAAATGCTCTCCCAAGAGATAATGTCTCCAACAGTGCAACACATGAACAACTGTAGCCAACTCGAGGTCATGCGTCGGGTAATTCCTCTCATGTGGCCTCAAATGTCGAGAATCGTACGCAACAACTCGATCACCCTGCAACAACACAGCTCCCAGCCCAATCCCTGATGCATCACAGTAAACTGTGTAGCTTTTTCCCTACTCTGGGAGTATCAGGATTGATGCTGATGTCAACCTTCCTTTCAAGTCCTGAAAGGAAGTCTCACTAGATTCTGTCCAAAAAAACTTCACACCCTTCTTAGTCAAACCCATCAATGGAACCTCTATGCGGGAGAAGTCATGGATAATGTATCTTTCGTAACCAGCCAGCCCTAAGAAACTTTGTATCTCAAACACGTTCACGGTCTGCTCCCAGGAAACTACTGCTCTCACATTATCTGGTTATACTACAACTCCTTCTTCTGAGATAATATGACCCAGGAAGTGTATCTGGTCCATCCTAAAGTGGCACTTTGAGAGCTTAGCTTATAGCTTATTCTCTCTCCGTGTACTCAATACGATCTCAAGATGGGTGGAATGGTTATGCCGAGTGTGAGAGTACACCAAGATATCATCCACTAATACTACAAGAAAAGAATCCAGATATGGATTGATCACACAATTTACCAGAGCCATGAAAATTGATGGCACGTTCGGGAGTCCGAACGGCATAACCATGTACTCGTACTGACCATATCTACTCCAAAAGGCTATAAGTGGTATGTCCAATGGTCTCACACATAGTTGATGATATCCTGATCTCAATTCAATCTTTTAGAACACTCATGCTCCACGAAGTTGATAAAAAAGTTCAGAATTCCTTAACAAGGGATATCAGTTCTTGACAGTCAACAGGTTCATCTTCCGATAATCCACACAGAGTCTGAGGGTACCTTCCACCATCTTTGAAAAAAGTACAGGAGAACCCAAAGTAGAAGTACTGGGTCGGATGAAACCCTTTGTCTGTACCTCCTCTAACTGTCTCTTGAGCTCCTTCAACTCCGGTGTATCCATCCTATAAGGAGTCATGGACACCGATGCTGCTCCTGGAAAAATATCAATAAAGAAATCCACCTCATGCTCTAGAGGTAGACCTGAAAAATCTTCCAAGAAGACATCACTGAATCAATCAACCACTAGAGGGATATCCATATAAAAAGTCCCCTGATCATCCAGATATAAACTCGCAATCTAGGTTGTGACTCCACCTCACCACCAATGCTCTGGCCCAGCTCGACTCGCCTAAACATCCCATTCACCCTTGTATAGAAACTCTCCACCCTCTGGTGATGTGAAACACATCTTGCGATGATAGAAATCTACAAATACTCGAAAGGGAACCAACCAGCCCATCTCGAGAATGATATCCTAGCTCGTCATCTCTAAGACGTAGAGGTCCCATAGGTAGTGACGCCCACCAACCTCATGGGGGAACTACTTGCACTGATGCACACCACCCATCCTATTTCTCAACGGAGTGTATGGAATCATAAAATCGGAAGAAAAAGAAACACAGAGCCCAAGGATCTCAACAACGGTTACAGATATGAAGATATTTGTAGCACCCGTATCGAAAAGTACTGAAGATAAGACCGAAGCTACTAGAATTGTACCTCTGACTGTAGAAGTTCCAGGATCCTACTCATGCTAGGTCTGTTCCACTGCATATTCCTACCCAGTGTCGCAACCCTGCGACACATCCTGGCTACCCTGAGCTGTCCCGCCCTGTTGCCTCTGAGACCTTTGTGTCTGGCTACCCCAACCATGACCACTATCCTTGCATGTATGCTCTGACATATTCCAGTTCCCCAACTAGTAAGAAGCTACTGGTCCTTCTCCTGCACGTGGAGTCTGCAAAAAAGTCCTCTCACTAGTCACTGGTACAAACGCCCTACAATAGAGCTACAGATGGCCCATCTTGTTGTAATCTCGGCACTCCACTGGGTCACGTACACACCGCGATCTCCCATGTCCCTCTTTACCACACTGGTAGAAAAATATCGGGCCACCTGAAGAAACTATCTAGCTAGTACTACCATCGTCATAGAAACTCATCTATCGCTTCCTCTTCCAGATAAAAATACTACTATAAACTGGTGTCGAACCACCCTAGCCCACACCACTAGCCTCCCATATGTTCCTCTCTGTAATCAGTGTCTGGTTCACAATATCATGTACTGTAGGCAACCTGAAAACATTTACCAGTTCTTGGATTTCATATCGAAGACCATACTCAAAGCGTCTGGCCCTCAACGTCTCATCACCCACAAAAAAATGTGCATAACGCTGAAACTCGGTGAAATGAGTGGAATAATCCATCACCGACATAGCACCCTTCTGCAGGTTCATGAAATCTCGAGCTCGACCTTCCCTCAGAGTCTCTGGGAAGAAGAAGTCATAGAGAGTTGTATGTAAATATTCCCATGCCATGTCTCTGTGATGCTCAGACTGAGTGGTAACATCCCACCACCTCTTGGTGGAATCATGCATCATGTAAGTCATGAGCTTGACCCTCCGACTTAGAGGCGTCTCAAGATGCTCGAAAATATTCTATATAGAATCCAGCCAAGACTCCACAGCATATGGGATGTCATCCCCTGAAAACGTAGGTGGATGCTGCTGTTGGAAGATACGAGTCCGCTCATCCATAGATGTTACAGCCGACGGTGCTCCCTAAAAGGTCTGAATGAACTGCATAAAGCCTTCATGAAACTACGCCTCCACACCTGTTTCTGGTATAACAGCTGGCACTCCATCTGGATCTATTGGAGGATCCACTAGTAGCCCATGGCCCACTATCTCTGGAGTATAATCGTTGGCGCTCTCTTGGAGAACAACACGTTGTCTTCTAGTAGGCATGCCTCTACAAGATCAAATGCACACCTTAGATCAATATTATCAAAGACTAAAAAATGAAGGTACCAAAAGGAAAACAGGAGGAAGAAGGAATTCAATATTTTTGAAACAAGACTACACGACATGTATACTAACTACACAGCATGTACCTGTCTTTTCTTCCCCTGCCCGGGTCCTTCTACACGGCTAAGCCAAACAGCTCCCGTTGAACAAAACCACCCTGCGTGTATATAATTTACATGGTGTGTATGGTGTAATTTTCCAACTGCCCGTGTCGTTTGTGACACGGCTGACTACTCGGCATGATACTACATGGCGTGTCACACCCGCACACGGCATGTACACCACCCTGTTTCCTAGCCACATGGCTAATTCCACACTGTCTGTCCTCGGACAAGACTACACGACGTGTCCCTTAGGCACACGGTGTGTACTGGACGAGCTTCGCCAACCCATGTTATTAGTTACATGGCCGGATACATAGCTCACACTACACAACATGTTCCATATACACACGACGTGTACAGGAAAGGATTACACTGACCCGTGATGTTGGTTACACGGCCGGATACTAGGTCAGACTACACGGCGTGTATGCCATAAGGTCTCCTCCATCCATGTTTGTTGGTTACACGGGCTGACATCGAGTCAACACTACACATCATGTACATCCCGTAAACAGCGTGTTTTCCCCTAGAATTTCCCTTCCCCGTGTCCCCGCCCACACTATCTATGACACAGAAGGAGACTACACGGCGTGTACTGAGGGTACACAGTGGGTAGATAAAAAGTTTAATTTTTTTTCATGAACAAGAGAACACATGGCATGTTTCCATTACTTGTATCATGGGTTTTCTAGACAGTAATCCTCATATACTGTTCTGGATCCTAGAAAAACCACTGAAACAACTCCTAAGTGCCAAATTCCAACCCGTGAGGGCCCATACTCCCCGTGAATCAATGATTGGCATCTTATCTGAGTTATAAATATGGTGAACAGCAAATGATCCACCAAATTCCAGTCAATGAGGGCCCATACTCCCCAGTAACCAATATTTGGGGTTCATTCTTCTAAGGACTCACACAAACATACCTTATCACATTGCAGGTATTTATCAAAGTAGCTATCACAACATCATGTTTTTCTAGCACAACAACTATCATAAAAACATGCAATTTATAACGCACCTACATGGCATGGAACCTTGCATGTCATGTGATTTATAAAATATTACTAAATAATGAATGAGATTTCATACCCTTATCTCATTCGGGTTGCAATTAAATAGAACCCATAGATAAGATATAAACAATACAATCACAAGTGTGTCACCCAATGGTGAAATAAAATCAACTGTAAAATTGAAAAATTAATTGAAATTACCAAGGTAGACAGGATTTTCCCTGTACATGGGTTAGCTACACCCGGGCATAGCGTATTACCAACTACCATTTCCATCCTATCCCTGACTAAGGCTCTAAATAGTATGTCAAAGAAAATAACTCCTTTGATACCACATTGTAACATCCTGGATCCCGGTGCCACTCAACAGGTGCCTTGAACCCAGTTGGTCACATGACCTCTAGCGCATTTCCCGAAACGCAAGAGGCTTCTGGCTAGCAGCGAGGGACCAGGTCTAATAGTGTGGAAACTATGCCCTCATTTGTCAAAGTGTAGTGCATCGGAATAAAATAAATAATGCACAACAGCTGCAGAAGCAATAAACTATACACATTTAGTATGAACAACTGTCGTAATAGATAACCAATAGTTATATAGATAATGATGCAACATGTCTCAAGTTATAAGAAAACATCCAGAACATGTTACCCACCAATACAACACGATACAATGGAAAGTAAAAGTACAACAGAACAAAAAAAACAGCCGGCTGCATCATGAGCCTAAGCTTGGTCCCATGCTCCCCTACTTCTCAGTAACAATCATCTATCTGTATAGGGACCCTTTCCCTTATCTATACCTACAGCAACATAGTCTGTTTGGGCTGAAGACATGACCCAAACTAGGTGTGATAAATAAATCCTAGAAGGCTCCCACAAAAGGCCTGTGCCCAACTATGTGAAAAATATGCCACAAAAGTGTGCAGTAGAAAAATGAAATAAACTAAGCAGTACTAAAAAACAACTAACTTTACGCATTATATTTCCATTTAATTATTCATTTTTAACAATTTAATTTAATAAAATCTTGTTCTCAATAGAACCAAGCCCTCAGGCCAACCAGAATCCCACCCTTAGTCTAATATAGTAAAACCACACCCTCAGGATTTCCATCAGGTTATATAGTACCTTTCCTACTGGAATTTCCCTCAGGAAAAATGGAATCTTGCCGTCAGGACGAACTGAAACGAAACCCTCAGGTAATCAGAATCTTGTCCTCAGGCATTTCCCTCAGGCTAATAGAACTATTCCCTTAGGATAAAAAAGTTACCAGGCCCTCAAAAATATAAAGTAACTGGTCCATGTCCAAAATTTTAACATGAAATTATTTACAATTTCTCTCAAGGAAAAAGTAATGCAAAAAGTAAACACGACATACCCTCAGGTATCCTGGCCAAATAGTTAAACAGATGAATGCACACCAGGGGTGGTCCTGGATCCAAGCAGCGATCCCAAACAATAGTTTGTTATCACATTTAATTACCTTTACAGTTCTAGGTATTCAAAGAAGCCATGGCCTCAGCAACACGATACCCCAACATGGGTTTGCAGTACACGGTACACAAAAACACACAACAATTGGAATTTAAACCCCAAGCCACCTACCTTAAACACCCACGAACGGTATACGCGAACAACAATCCTCGAATCATCCAAGGATGACGTAGAAATGACATGAAAGAAAACCTTGTTCAAACTCAAATAACTTCCCTTAGAGGAATAATTGGCAAGAACTACGCAAGGAGGAGGAATAACTCACCCGTGTGGTTCCAGGGAGATCGAAGGTGCAGAAAACAAATTCCAGGTACATGATCTGGAGATCCTCGAAGGGTTGAACCTCTCTCCCGAGTCCTTCCTCTAGTTCTAAGCCTTCCCTGTGAACAAGGGAGGCTACTACCCATTTAAGTGAAAAAAACAAATTACACGGCGTGTACTTATTAAGTACACAACATGTACTTTTCATTTTTTGTAACTGTTCCTTCGGTAGCTTCTTTACACCAAAGCAGTATTCATCCATCGACATGACTACACGACATGTATTCCCAATAACACGGCGTGTACTGTTGTCCAGCTGGCGGCTGCTTCCACCACCTTACTATTTGCCGGTCGACTGACTACACAACGTGTACATACCCACTACACGGCATGTAGTTGGTTTTTACACCCTTCGTCAACAACATGGCTACACACCCTATGTACTCGTCCCACACGGCCAAAGTACATGGTGTGTAGAATAGTACATGATGTGTAGTCCCGAATTTAGGTTTTTTCACCATTTTCCTTATTTTCTAAAAAAACTTAAGGAAAAGAGAAAAGAAAAAACTCGTACCTCAACAAAAAATAAGAACCGGGTTCTTACAATAAGTCCCCTATGTATATAAATCTAATCGATGATCAAAATCACTAAAAATTCCACTAATGTATGACCTTAAATTTTACAAAGGGAACATTCTTAAAAAATCAACATGAAATCACTAACTCTGAATTGTGCCTAAATTAACATCATTCACTTCAATGATCATCGTAGAATATTTACAATCATGATCTATGATATATCACGTGGATTAGGGAACAGATTTTAATAAATCAAAAATTTATATGCGCATAATAAATTGGATTGATAGTAGATCTATAGGATAAACTTCATTTACCTCTATTAAACTCTTAATTTTTCCACACTAACTAGTAATTTTTTTCCTTTCTATTCCACAAAAAAAACTTCTCGTTCCAATGATACTTTTCCATGGTTTTTCCTTCCTTCATTTTTGAAATATAGGAATATAAATATTCCTTCCCACTTTTGATTAATGAAAATCCAAATCTTGCTTATTAGGTTTGTTAGAAAATGCACACATGTTGATATTTTTTCATATTAGGAGATATAAAATTAGGAATAATCAAAAGGATTCATATTCACACTACCATTACATTTTCGTTCTCAAAATAACATAGTTTCTTCTTGTGCAAGTCATTTACTAAAACTAAATACAAAATCATGACCCCAAAAATTATATTGGCAAATTATATAATCATGAAAATCAATTAAAGTTCCTCTAAATCTTGACAAGTTCATTCCAATCTATGAAACTTTAGTTTAAACCGAGGGAATCTGTGGTTATAATCTATTAATATAATCAGTAATGGATTATATATAAAATGTTAAATAACCGTGTAATATCCCTTTAGAGTGTCATGTTAGGTGTGTTTAATGTCCCATTAACCCTGAATTAGAATGGTGATTGAGATATAATTGACCAAATTTTTTTAGATGGGATGAGGGTCAATCACCCATTATTAGACATAAAAAAATAGAACACCTATTTAAAAACTAGGAAAAGAGGGAACCCATTACAAGAAGGGAAATGGACTAAAAAACAAGACACAAAGGTCATAAATGTATGAAAAGCTCAGATGGAAGAAAATATAAAAGAAAATTCTCTTAAATTCTCTGTCTCCCCCACACTAGATAGTGAAACTGTTGTAACAACCAAAAAATGGAATTTACCGCTATACTAATATGTTGCATTGTGATGGCAGTAAAATGTTAAAGATCACGGCTCCAACCAACAAAAATTTCTAGAGCAGAGACGGATGAAAGGTTCTGGAACACCTTCCCCTCTTTTAAGATGCCCACCTTACAAAGCGTGTGATAAAATCACAGTAATGTCAACAAATTAAATGAAAATAATATAGAAAACACTGATCATGATTCAATTTAAGTTGCCCATCCATATATCAAAAATGAAAACTGATGGATAAATGATGGGTGTCATTACACCCATCTCCCTTTCAAGGCCACCCTCCTGACGGTACTTGAAATTTTTTTTTTATACATCAAATTGGAAGGAATGAAAAAATAGAATAGGCATAGATATATGAAACCAAGATATTAGGTAGAACTAAGACCACAACATGAAAACATGAAACAATTCACCAGCCACTAATAGAACACTGAGGTTTCTAGAAAAGAAACTACCATTGTAATGAGCATCCACATTTGTGGAGTCAAAATCTAAAGACCCCAAAACCTGGACACATCTTCCACCAAATTCCACCAAATAGCCCTAACCTACACCATCCTCCACCAAAAAATTTGTTGAATGAAATCAATCTCACGACATCAAATAATTCATCACCTAACCACCTACAATGCCAACCAAAGATAGCCAAGCCATCATCGATAACATCAATGCCCTAGAAGGAATCCATCGATCCATGCTGGGTGAGCCCAGATCTGAACTAGATCTGGGTAATAGGGTAGTCATGGAGGATGAACAACAAGGGAAACTAAATTATATCAAATGAATATTAGTAGAAAACAGAAGCAGAAAATAATCAATGACTATTAGAGGTTTTAGCTTCCACCATATCTACGGAAGAAGAACTAGAAAGTGAAGCCACCATTATAACAACCACCATCGATGACAAGAGGAGATGTTAAACATCATGTGTAAACTTGAGAATCAACAAGAGGATCTAATTCTCATGGTGTGTGTGGATCCATAAAAAACTAATATATGAAATGTTTATATCATTTCACATTATGTTCATCACGCGAATCACCCTTCTTGGACATATCTTAAATAAAAACATTCATCATAACTTGGGGAAGTGAAACATAAGAAAGGATATGTTGTGGTGGTCCATAAGGGTCGATATAATAGATATCAATCAATAATATTTAGGGAGGATAAGATAATAATAGGTTATTAATAACATGATCATGACATACAATAATCACGCTAAATCATTCAAATATCCTTAATCATGAAATTTAGAATATTGTTTTTTCAAACAATAGAAAAAATACATGTGTTTGGAATCATCAATAATCAATCATATTTTATGAAAAAACAACATAATAATATGTTTTATGTTTTTTTCATGCACATAATAAATAAAATAATTTCCTTAGCCAAGTATCACAATAAATATTATCATAGTGGATTGGATTAACTCCATAATAAGTAATTTTTTTGTCAAGGTTCACTCCCATGACAATCCTATTGAAAAAATTCCATTATAGAACTTTTTCCACTCTCCATTAAATATATTATTATCTTATGATATATTTTTCTTTACCCAATGAATTAGAGGGCTATATAATTTTGGGCCCACCCATCATATAATGAAAACCACACATATGTGTGCCACAATATCATAAATCAATCACCATATCATTAAATCATAATCCAATTAAAGTCTATAGGTTTCTTATATATTTCATCATAATAATTACAATACCTATAAAAAATAATAAATATTTTGACATTATATTATATCCATAGTAAATCATATTAAATAAAAAATGATATATTCAAATATGGAAACCCTATTTTGAAATCACAAGAAATTTCTTTGGGGGAATTACCATTTTAATTTTTAAATAAATTATTTTAAATATAAATATTTTAAAAATCTTTAGGAATAATTTTCATTGAAAAGTACCAATGAATCTTCTAAATTAATCATTAAAAAATTTGTATTCATGATGGTCAGTAATTTATTTCAAGTAGGGTATGCTAAAAAAATTATTTCATATTTTCAGAAAATAGTCTAAAGTACCACATTAAGAAAATGATAAGAGGGTTAATTTTAAAACATGATAAAAATATTAAAATATAGTTAAACAATTTAATTTGAAAAATAAATTTATATTAAGAACAATACTGAATTTTTTTTACTGAAAATACTAATATAGAATAACGCATTCCCAACAAAAGCTAATGGCAAGGCTGATATTCTATATGAACATTATTTTAGGATATTTATTGAATAAAGAGGAAAAATAAATACAAAAAGTTGAATATCCAAAAGAAAAATGTGGTGAATAAAATTTATAATATTTGGTAGAGATAGATCATGTAATTTCATTATCAAAAATATTATTCATATACAATACCCGTAGAAATGAGATTGTTATATAAAACTCTTTCCTCAAGTTTCTATTTCTTGGTAAGTTCCCTATGATCATGTATAATAAATTTAAATTTATTATAATTACACTAAAACCCATATTTATATATATTATAAAATAATTATATTATCATATCACATGTTCATTAATAATCAATCATTATCATCACCACGGTGGGTGTTAACTACTTTGTTTTCCATGTATGTTTTTATTCTATAGTTATGGTACATGAAATAATATCGTGGTTACTTAATCTCTATAATGATATTCATGATAAAAATATCACATATATTAATTATATATATATAACCAATAATTTAAATTATTAATTAAAAATGAATGGCATCACCACATGGAGATAGTAATTTTTACTTATGCTTGAGTGATGATTCCATTTTTTATGGATGGAATAAATGAGAGTTAAATAGTAAATATCATTTTAAAAATCATAATTATATCATAAATAATATTTATATATATATATATTGAATATAACTTAAAATCAAACCATTAATTATGGTGGTGGAAAATGAAATGTGTCTCTACATGAAGGCGGTAGTCCAAATATATGAATTAGCGATACTTTTATCTCCAATTTGATCAATAAGAGGATAATAATAGTTCAGAAATCAGCATAATAATATCTAGTTATATTTATTATAATTTTTTAATAAACTTATTATGGACATAAGAATTTTATCTAAAGTAGAATAAGAAATAAATTTTAAAGATATTGATTGAAATTTATACCTCTTCTTTGAAACACCTCTTTTGGTTTAAACCTTCAACCTTGAAAGATTGGTATAATGAGATTAAAAAAGATATAGGATTAATGGATGTATTATATGAATACTGATTTATATTAATGGATGATATAGATGTAATAACCCAATCCGATCTATCGGGTTTATACTTGACTGTCACATTACCTCATGCATCCATCCCCACACATAAGAGGCTATAGTCTAGTAGAGAGGGTCTATGTCCATCAGAAGGGCGACTATACCCTTAGTATCACATCATATAATCAATAATAAATAATGAAAATATGACAAATTATTATAGTAATCAAGAGGAAAGTAAAATTCAAACATGTCATGCAACTAAAAGAAACTCACAATGTGGCAAGCCTATCCAAAATATATAAAACATAAGATAATTAAAATAACTACATTGTCCTCCAATTTCTGTTCTAGTCCTCCCCAACTTCATGATCCACTTGCTCATCCATCCTTCACAGTGTCCTTTCCCTTCATCGGGCCTCTCATGAAATCTAAAAGCACCTAGAAATTCTCTAATATAGTGTGAGTACATGACTCAGTAGGACACCACCAATGATTCCTTAACATGACGTTCTCAGGTATATAAGCATATTTAATAATAATAATAAATGCCCAAAGTGTATAAACATACAATCCAAAACTGAGAGCTAGTGTTCTAATAAATATGGCACAACCCCTGGTCGTACCTGCTTCAACTCCATGCCAAAATATAACTGGATGAGTTGGAAGAAGCAAACGAACCCTTGTACGGAATCCAAATTGTGTCATGGAGCTGATACCTGGAATCATATATCCTTCAAGTGGAAAATGTCACCCTGATCTTCTATACAATAATAACTAGTACTCACATTAACTCAGCTCTCTCATGGTGAATGGAACATTGAATCAAGGTGTCCTCGATCACACCATTGACACAACACCATTGCGTCCCCATAACTCCACCCAGCGCTTAGATCCCTCATTGATATGGTTTCATTCAAGAGTTCTCCCCACTTGGAAATAAATAAGTCCTGGTTTTCCACCTATCGTAGATTAATTTAACAACCAACAAGGCATGGTAATCCATATATATACTGATCACGCAAGTTAGAATATTAGATCAACATGAGTATACATCAGCATACACAACAACATATAATCATAATCAAACATAGATAAAATGTATACTAATAACACACATGGAATCTTATCAGTATTTAGGGGATACATAGGCACACACACGTATGATCATAATAAATAATGGTAAAATCATCATGTAAACTAGGGTAAACATGAGCCTAAAAAGGATAGGAACTTTCTACCTCTAAAGTCAAGAATACCCTTGTGTTTTTATTATCATCCAAGGCAATACATTAAAGTCTCGACTTTTCTGCATGTTGATGATCGAGGTATATCAAGGGTCCCCAAGAACAAAATTAACAATTTTAAATCAAAAAGTAGTAAAATATTATATGTAATGATATTCTACCCCTCCTAGATAATATTTTAATTATTTATTAAAATATCATATGTGATTATATTATCTCTCTCCTCAGAAATTCTAAAATTATAATTTAGATTTATCACATGTGATGATAACTATCCTTCCAGGATAATTTTATAATTGGTATATACATTATCACATGCAATGATTATTTATATTTTCTGGGAAATTTTAAAATTATTATTGAAAATTATAATTTAAAAACAATGAATATGTTAGAAATTAACCTTAAATAATTTGAAAAATTACATTCCAATAATTATTCTTTACAAATTCATATTTCATAAAAATTTTATGATAATTTGTTTCCAAAAATTTTCATTTGAAATTTTGGTATAATTAACCTTTTAATAATTCATGATAATTATTTATGATAATCCACATAAAAATCCCATGAAAATTTCAATAATCTTTATCACAATATAAGTATCTTATAATTTTCCCATGACAATTTTACAATTATTATCTAATAATATATTCTAAAAACTATCCATCTATAATTATTTTATCAATATATTTCACAAATTATATGTTTATGATTCAGAAATTATTTTTTGATAATTAAATCCTCATTTAATAAATTTTTAAAATTATAATGTCTTTTTAATGGTTGGGGGTGAAGCCTAATTTTTTTATTAAAGAAAAAACCTCTTTTGAATGGGTTGAGGGTGACCCATTACATTGCCTAAAGGGCCAAGTACAAGTGGCTTAAATACAAGGATCATAACCCCATTTTTGATCCAAAGGACCTATAAGTGATGAGTAATGCTACAACACCTGGGATGCTACAATACTCTCTATAGTACCGCCTCTTCTACAGTCCTTGCTACAGTGCCTCTAACGTTATAGTGTCACCATTAATAGAGTTCATCCACTGCTACAGTATGGATACAGTTCCCTTGTACAATTCTTCAATAGTAACCCTAAAATTCTTCCTTGTCTGGATATGATCCTAGTTATTTTGGATGCTAAGCAGGAGCCAATACCAGTTGGGTACAAGCTCATAGGATTTTAAAATTATCATGTTATTATCATGTTTCATTATAATTCTAATCATTTGAAATTATCTATGATTATTATTTACAATTAATAAATGATATTTTTTAGAATTTCTTTAGAAAAAATAATAATAATGAAAATAGAAATATCCTTTTAAAATTGAGAGTTTTTTTTATTAATTTTCAATTATAATCGGTTTTTTTATTTTCATAATTCTAGAGTATGAAAAGAATATATATAGATATATTTATATATATATATATAATCCAAATCTGTTACCCAGTTAGTGCGCAACAGAGAGGAAAATATTGATGTAATGGTCATTCATTGAACTAGGTAATAAGTTCGGATTGGATTGATGGAGTTATATTAAAGGAATATAGAGGAGTTTCAGGATCATCCTAACTCATTTGAATTCACCAAAATCGAAGATCAAGGTGTTTAGAAATTTCATGAACCCTAAAAATTCCGCACAACTAACCCCATTATAAAACACCCGTTTTGATCACTATTTCACTAGATAATTGATGACAGGGTCACTAGTTTTTCCTTATTAATTCATTACTAACTAAAATGGGTCATTCCTACTGAAATCCAAATGTTTTGGATCAATCCATCGATAAACCATATAGTTTTTTCATAATGTGGTAGAGAAGAAGTGATAAAAGTAAATTAATCAATGAATTTTTAATTAATTAAATTTATTTTTATATATAAAAATATAAATAACATCAAACACACATTTAGAATAAAAGTTATTCCATAAATAGTGTAAACCCCACACCCCGAACCCAATGGTTGTCATGAATTTCTCAAACGATGCACCGTTTGAGAGATATTAATGATTAATTATTTAATAATGGGAATAAATAATTAATTAAAATAAAATGTTTTATTTTTGTGAGTGAGTTTTTTAAACATCTGATGCTTACAAATTTTATACCCTACCTAGAGTAAACACTGTGTCCCGAACCTAGCGGTGGTCTTAGATTTCTCATACAATGCGCCATTTTGGAGGTATTGAATTATCATAAAAATAATACAATAAATAATATTAAATATATTATTTTCACAAGAAAGGCGTTTAAACATTTGATTCATACAAAAGATATAACCCACATTGGGTAAACACCACATCCAAGACCAATCGGTGGTCTCAGATTTCTCAAATGATACCCCATTTTGGTGTTATTCAATAATTTTGAATAAATTTCCAACATTTAATATAATATATATAATATTATTACTCTATCTTCATCGAGCCTTTACAGGTCTCAAAATCTCCCAGTAACATAGTGTCTGACTACAAAAATATTTCACTGGATATTCTGAAGTGTTAACTGGGATTTTTCTCATATGCATAACCTTTAATACATTAATAAGTTATTTCACTAATAAATCGTTATTTCCCACATAATATATTAATAATTTATCACTAGTTTTTTTTATTATAATTTTAAAAATTAGGATATTAAAATATAATTATCAAATGGAGTGAATAAGATAACAGTATATGCTCCCTTTTATAAATGTGTGGAGGGACACACATGGAATTTATTATACAATTTCAGTGATATAAGGTCACATTC
The DNA here is from genome assembly GCA_963277665.1 of Viscum album. Lineage (NCBI taxonomy): Eukaryota > Viridiplantae > Streptophyta > Magnoliopsida > Santalales > Viscaceae > Viscum > Viscum album. The sequence continues at coordinate 676,224,075 of OY728128.1, read as the reverse complement.
ATGGGAATGGGTCTCCAAATTGTAAAGGGTTATAACACAATATAATATAATGTTGAATTATTTATGAAGATTAAGAATTATACAGGTTGAGTGGAAATTATACCTTTATCTCTCGATTGAACACCTTGTAAACAATTTTTAACCATAATCATGGGAAAAATTATACTTTTTTCTAATTTAATATAACCAAAAAAATAATGTTTACACTATTAAATTATATTAAATATTATAATTTAAATTGTTTAGTTCATTTTAATAGATTAAATTTCTATATATCACATAATTTAATTTTAAATAAGCGCACAAACCATAAGAAAAACCTTATTTTACAAATATTCATTTTTATGCATAAAACTGAATTGACATCTATTATATTCCTTGTAAAAAAAGAAAATCAATTTAAAAACCTATGATGAAATATTGATATAAAAATTTCATTAAAACCATTAACAAATAAAAGTGAATTTAATTTATTAAGATAATAACGCATTGTATGCATAAAAATATTTTTAAAAAATGTGTTATAATATGTAAAAATGATCTTATACCAACATCAAGAATGAAAATTATTAATTTGAAATTATTTATATTATATATAATTAGAGGACACTTCAGTTATTTATGAAAAAATTAATAAAACATCCTACATTTTCTTCATTATAATGTATTTTAAAAAAAATAGTTTTTTCTCTATTCACGAAAAAATAACAAATTTGAAAAAAATAAAAATAAACCCTATAATAATATTAACCGAATTATTTAAAAAACTATATTAATATTAAGAAATTAATTTTCTTAAAATTTAGAAATTAATTAAAACGTAATTTTTTTTGTAAAATTTAATAAAACACCATTTTTAAAGAAGTCTTATTTTGGAACCATAAAATGAAATTACCAAAAATTGACTATGTCATTAATTTACATTAATAAATACAATTTAATTATTTAATATATATTTTTAATAATTTTTTTATAATTCTTGAAATCATTTTAGCTTGTAGGTAAGTGATGTTATCAAATACATTATTATTATTTTAGAGGAAATACACTTAAAATCATAGATGTAAAAATAATACATTTAGAGAATGAAAGTGGATGGAATGATTTTATAATATACTTAATTAATCATAATAAACAATAATGGAAGTTTATATTAATTAAAAACTCTTTTAGAATTTAATTATAAAATTACTTTGAAGAATAATAAGAAATGTAATTTTTTATAACATTTAATTTATTACAAAAAAATTAAAAAGTGGTATAAAGATTAATTTGAATAATTATTAAAACATAAATATTAAGGTTAATAAATAGGATTTAAGAATGTGTTTGTAAAATATTTTCATGTAGACAATTTTCAAAAAAGATATTCATATAACATTATTCTAAAATTCCATGTTAATAAGAATTACCTATATAGAAAATGTTAAAAAATTCCACTTATATTTTTCTAAAATAAATTAAATAATAATAGGGAATGAAATATTTCAATACTAGTAGTATATATACTGACATAAATAAAACAAAATAATGAATATTGACATGGAAGGAAAACATTCCTAGCTAAAAAGAATATGTCAGGACGACTCCACTTACAACAATATTTTCATTTTAATAGTAAACAAAAGGAAGTTAAAATGAATATTTTACATGTAAAGCCAATGAATAACCCAAATATGATAATATATTTGTTTTCAAAATGATATGACATAAAATTACACTCCATGGAATGTACCAGGAAATCTCAGTCAGAGGAAGACCTCTGACCATTTATTAAAATAAAGGAAAAGAGTATCAAAAGAGTACAACACAGCTGGAAGACAACATCATATCAGAAAACCTCATACACTTCACCATACCAATGATAATCTACTTCATCCGCAGAGGCTGATTCCCACTCTGATCTTTCATAATTCTTCAGAATATTGGCATATTTATTTCTTAAATTCAACTTTTCCAGCGAAATAAACTCCTTAGAGGATAGCTTTCCCTTTTTCAAACCAGAGGCAGTCCCGAAACAATTCTCCCTCTTGGAGGATGATCTGGTAGACATCGGATTCGGTAGGTAAGAATAATCTTTCTTCGGCCTTCTTCTTGGTTGAGCATTCATACCGCCATCACTTGCAGACACCTTATTCTCTCCGCCTCTCACAATATCAATATAGTGCTGTTTGGGGACAGAATTAAGGATTTCTTTGTCACTCTTCTCCCCCTAGGTAAATTCCACTGTATGAGGACTTGATCATGTCACCATTATTTTCCTTACCACTATCAGAAACATCCCCCCATTTTCCAGAAACATGCATCGCTTGGTACTGCACTAATCGCTCCTGCTGACCATTTGTGTCAATCATGGCAAGGAAATGCGGGTTCTCCACCATTTCTTGATCTGAATATACCCCATCATTTATTATTTTTCCCACTGCAACATCCTATGGAGATTTAGTATTCCTGTTGGCATCCAGTATTGGAAGGGACTCCTCCACATCCGCACGCCCCATCACATGAAACTGATTCTATGTGGGCACAGGGATTACCAGACCACCATCACCAGTAGCCTACCCACTGCACCGATCAACAACCACCTTTGAATCACCCACAAACAAACTAATGTCACATGCAGCAGACTCCAACTCCATCACCGCAGCAGATCACCTATTATCCTCAGAAGCTACCAAAGCAGACCCCAGTCCACCCTTATTCACATTTCCATTTCTACTCCCCTTCCTTTCCATAGCCACAACATCATCATCCTCTATGATTCCCACAGGAGTAAGTTCTTGTTGAGTAGTGGCCTGAGCAGTGACCTGAGGCTCTTTCTCATTTCCCCCTTCAATCACTGAAGGACATGCCACACCGCCAAAACTAGCACCCATGAAGACCTTTTCCTCTACACCATTCCCCCAGTTCAAGTCCTATCTCAACCGATCCAGCACCTCAGACACCAGTGGATTAGAAGAAGTTGCTGCATGTTTTTTCACAGCCACTACAACCCGATATCCCCGACCATTTTCCTTTCTATCGATCACAGCAGGCCTCCTATCACTTCTTAGTCACTTCCCAAGACTTGGTGACCTCGTCCTCATGTTTCCAGAGTTACATTTCAAACCGATTTGCCCTAATTTCTTGCTGATTGAGCAATAATCAGTCCAAGATTCATAAACGATAGCCTACCTCCATCTGAATTCTTCACCCGCTGAAATACAAATCCATTCCACCAGAGGTCGGGAAACATACACCTCCACACAGAATCTAGGATTGATCGGATGACTCACAGTGGCTGTACGAACATCATAACACAGGAACCGGACAACCGGATTACCAAGCATACGAATAATTGCAGGTTTTTGAAAGGGTAAGGGGAGATGAGGAAGACTTACCCAAATCAGGATGGAAGCTGGATCACGATTCACACAGAAATCGATCGTCCACTGGAGGAGAAAAAATTTGCAACTGTTACTTTGCCGAGGAGAACACGACCACGCATGAGACAGATCTTCTTCAGATTCAAATCGAACAATTAAATATTGATTATCCAGAAGGCCGACGACCACACGATCACGCAAATCCCATTTTCCGAAAACAAATCTATCCAAATCATCAACCGACGGCCGTCAAAAGTTTAATCGAGCCACCAACGTCAGGTCCACGAAAGTCGTGGCTTCATAGAACTCGGACACCGAGAGCGGGAGATGAGGATCACCAAGGTGAAGATCAGGCACCTTCAGGGTTAAAGTAATCGTCGGGAACTCCATAAGATAATTAAGGTTGGTGAAGGGTACAAAGGGGGTTTGTGAACTTGGAGGCCGCATCCCAATACCATCCTCCCCCTTCCCACCTCCAAGAAGGGGGGGGGAATCATCTTCATTCTGAATGTAAAATAAGAATAATATTGATTTTAAAATATGATTGTTGAAAAATCCTTACAACTTTAAGAACTTGTTAACTTAAATCCCTTGAAAGAAAAAACCTAAAATGTATTTTTAATTCCTGTAAATTTATTTAAAATTATGATATAAAAAATACATAGTGATTTATATAGACTCCAAAATGAATAGAGGTAAGGACTATAGAACACATCTCAATTAATGGTTAATTGTGATAATTAAATCATACAACATTAGTTGTATATAAATCAAAAGACAATATGAAGGAGATTATGAAATAATCATGTAAATATCATGATTAAAAATATATTTATGTTAAAATATATAAAAGGGCACTCAAAAATACCCTTTCAAATAAATATATGTGCATAAAATGAAAACATTCCCAAATCAAGAGAAGTTGTGATGAAAACCATTACCTTTACACCCAACATCCAAAAAAGTAATCTAACCCCAAATATAATGAATATAAACAATTTAGTAACTTATTTTAGAAACTTATTTGGTTATATTGTCATTAATAATTCTTTGTTATAATCCTTAATTACTACTGTATTAGTTAGTTATTGTTTATTTTCATCAATATATGTTACTAATTTTGATTATTTTGTACATGTCTTGATACGAAGACATTGAAACACAATCTATGATGTCAGGTTCATCATTCAAAGAATATTTATTTTAGTGGAATCCTAATGATCCAATTATTTATTCAGTACCATGTTCATTTTATCGAATGTATGTGTATGTCTCCTGAGAACAGAATCCAATAAGAACTTATTTCAAGTAATTTATCGATAACAATGATTTAATTAATAATTATAAATAATTATTGTGTAACCAATCCCTAATTATATTAAATAAATAGAATATATTTTATGTTAGATATTAACATTATAAATATCATAAATTTCATTCATTTTTTAGATGGTTATGATAGTATTGAAGAGGCCTAACTGTGATTATGGTATCACTAAGAGGGGGATGGTTGAATTAGTGATAAAATTTTGTGTCATGACATATTTATTATATAACAAACATCAAATCCTATTATTTTATTATGACTTTTATAAAAAAGAATAAAAATTCACACATCTATGGGAAAATAATTATTTAAAGGGTTCACTACTCAATAAGATTATCTAGTCTATAGAATGGTTTGGATGTAATCTAATACCACAAAATATACTAGAAAAAAAATATTTTTTGTGGATACAACAAGTAGTATATACCATTACACTTGTGTAGCACTATGATCAATACAAAAGTGCATGTTCTTCTTATATCAAAAATGATGTAAAACATGTTTTTGTAAAAATTTAAGAAACCTTCAACAGTTTGTTCAAAACATGTTATTATTTTTCCATATTAACTTCCACTTGTATTCTTCTTCAAAACATAATTCTTCAATTTTCTAAATAGTATCATGTATAAACATATATTTTGGACTTTGTTATGAAAACACTTTTTAATGGCTCTATTTGGTTCCTCTGTATGATTCTTTAGTTCAGAAAACATATAAAAATTAATAATATAGAAACAATCACGAACCACTTCTTATTTACAAGGAATTTTATGTCTGATGCCTCTGCCTAATATTGTATCACTTCTATAGTTATTTATTATTTATATTCCTTCCATTAATGTTAGTCAAGAAAACTCTACTTGGAATCCTTCTATCTACTCAACACTTCTTCTCTTTCACTATCACTTCATATGTGATCTTCATTCCAACATAGAAACATGCACGATACTTCCATTATATTATAGGTGGCTAGAATTACAAAAGGATGGAATTTGAAAAAAAATTCCCATTTAACCAAATTTTCATAAACTAAAATTTTTATTTCATATAGAATACATCTTTGAAAAATTGAGTGCTTATCAACTCTTCTAGATTCTTCTCAAAACTTATTGAATATTCATAAAACATCAGTCTACATTGGTCTTCATAAAAAATATCTAGTTTAATACTCATTGTCATTATGATCCTATTTCTTATTATGATTCAACATATAAATTCTCTGATTTTTGTGACCCTCATAAAAACACATAAGTACTAAATTCTTTTCATTCCGATGATTCTTTCCAAATTAAGGACTTAATATTTTGAAACAATTTGAAACATGAATTGGTAATTTTTCCAATAGTTCATACCAAATTTAAATTTTGACACTATTCTCCCATAAACATAGTTGCAACTTCTACAGCCTTCATAATTCCTTAAAACGTCCTTGAAAAAAATATTAAAAATAATTATTCTATTCTGCAATAATTTAATAGATCCTCTAATCGATGTTCTTGCATTTGATGTAGTCTAGTGTAAGATGAAATATCAGTTTCTTATAGTTCTTGATTGATTAGTATCTCTTTCCTTATAATGGATCTGTATCACTCCTTCTCTGATGTCTCTAGACCCATTTAATGAACAAAATAACATTATTTATGCAAATAAGTGGACTACATTGTTGATTATCATCATATTGAGAAGGTTTTTCAATTATTCTCATTCAGTGGTCCCAATAATTCCAACTACTCAAATAATCCTTTGATTGAACTTCTCATATTATACCTTCTTTACATGAAAAACAATGTCTGATAGATCAGTGTTAGAATTCCTTTGATGGATTGACATCACTATAGTTATGATAGACCGATGTCAGTAATGACTTGTCTATTACAATCATTCAATAACTAAAAAAATATAAAATTTATTATTTTTTCAGTGGATAAGATCTTCCGATGAATTGAATCATTTGATGGATTAGTCGATCAGTACACCTGAAGACCTCCAACAATATCATCTTTTAAAATTCTCATTCTTTTTAAAAAATATATTTCCTTTGAATCTCATATTGATGAAATGAGGTTGTAAAATTTTGAATTCTAGGAATTTCATCTTTTAAATACTCCTTATAATCCTTGTATTTTCATGACGTTTAGAACATTTGTATTATAATTTAATTGTTTAACTTGCATTGGAAATTTCTATGACTTACAAAAATAACATCATCTTACCTCTTTCCATCCACACCTAAATCAAATATGGCACCACTTAGAATGACTCCACCATATTTTCTCCCTTTTTTCATAAACATGGATCACAAGTTTATAAAAAAAATGTAATATTAAAAACATACAAATTAAAAAAGAATCATCGTATTTATTAATTTATATATCTAAAAACATTCAAATTTTGTAACATGTTCTCACTCAGATCAAAAAATTTATACTATGTTCAATGTATGTCTAATAAGAAACTTCACTCACAACACATTTTCAGAAAAGAAAAAAAATAATGGATTTTTTACCAATAATGAATCATATTTTATTAGTTTGGAACTTATAATTATGATCAAAATAATTAAAATGATATGTGATTCAACTAATTGGAAAAAATAAAAAAAAAATCCACACAAACATATTTTGGAATATGAAAAGTAGCTTCTTTCCAATTTATTCACTAAAATCTCCCCTTATGTATTTTTTTGTCAACCAGGTTTCATAAATCACTAAACATTTTAACCTCATGATATTGATTATTTATCAATAATTCTAAGAATACATGAGAAAACTCAATATTGGAAACAAGAATCATTGACAACATAAACATTTTGTACAAAAATAGGTAATAATGAAACTTTTCCATGAAAATTAAAAACATTTCAAACATTAAACTAAATCGAATTGAAACATTCATTCCTCCAATAGGTTTCCTAAAAACACTTTAATAATATTTTAGAAAAAATCACACACTTATATGATGAGTTCACTACTTACCCATAACCCTCCATATATATATTCTTCCATAAAAGTGTTATCACATATAAATGGATAGATTTAAGAAACCTTTTTTTTACCTCTTGAAAACACTATCCAAAGACATGATTATAGAGGGTATAAATACACATACCTAATCAATGAAGAGAATTAGGTTGAATTCCCTTGTAAATCCTCAATTTGAAAAATACTTCCCCAAGATAAGGTTTTTTTAAAATTTCAGCAAATACTAATGATATAAGAACATACACCATATTGAATTCATTATTCTCCACATTCTATTTTATGATGTGATATTTGATATCAATATATTTTTAATGTTAATTTTTTATTGGTTTTATTATGGTTTATAGAACTCTAATAATCAAAACCCAAGCAAAGAAGTTACCTCACTTCAAAAAAGTTTATCTTCCAACTGAGTCTCCATCCACATAAGTTGTGCGGAGGAAAGAGTGGAAGAATCATAATTAGCTTCAATAATTCTAGTAGTAACTATGTTTTGATTTTTATTATGACAATATACAAAAACATCCCCCATAAATAAAACCACTCCATTTGTAGATCTTTTACAATCAACACTTCCTGCCCAACCAGAATCTGTATAGCCAAAAAAATAAATTCTTATCGTGATTTCATATTTGATTCTGAAATATATTTTGCCTTTTATATATTTAGGAATTTGTTTTCCTTCCAAATGTGTGATTATTTTGGATATCTTTGGAATCTATCACATATGGTAACATTATAAAAAATTTCTGGAGTGGCCGAAGTCAGATACAAAAAACATCTAATTCACTTCTAAAATACATCAGAGTTAACTTCCTTACCTTATGAATATTTTACCAATATGGTTCCCAATGAAATATTTGTGGAAAGTAGTTTTTAATTTTTCATTCCAAACTTCTTGAGAAGTTTCGTATAATACTTTTCTTGAGAAAAAAATATATGTTTCTTCTTTGTTGAGATTTGTATCCTAGGAAAGTATTTCATTTTACCAAGAATGGACATTTTAATTAACTTCTTCATATCTTAAGAAACACTTGAACATGTTATTTTATCATTCCCAATAAATATTATTTAACTTCCATATTCAATAACAATAAGGAAAATCTCCAGACATTATTTGATGCATATATTATTATCAATCCTTCCATTAACAATTTTCATTTATCTTAAGAAAGTATCCAATTGGGAACACCATTAACATTAAGCTTTCTTTACCCTTACTAGGCTTTTTCAACTTTCACATATAAATTTCATCCTTCCCAATAACAAAATCACTAGGTTGTTTAATATAAACTTCTTCATCATGTTCTCCATTTAGAAATTATGACTTCACATCAGTATAAAAAAACATTATAACATTGTTGTACAATAATTTAGAAAATTATTTTAATTATTTATAACCTTTCCAATAGAGAAAAACACTACTAAATTTAAATGAATTAAATTTTTGAGTAACCGTTACACACCAATATTTCCTTGTTTGTTATCACTTTACCATCTCCATTTAGCTTCTTCTAGAACATCCATATTATTTTAATAACATTTTTTTCATTATGGATATGTATAAGTTTCAATGTATCATTCTTATCAATCTGTTCTAACTTTTAATTCATATCATGAATCCATTATGAATTTTCAAAATATTTATTCACATCTTTCAATTAAAAATTTTAATGTAAATAATTATGGGTAATAAATTTGGATTTTTTTCTTGTTTGAACCTTTGGATTTTGATCCCCAATTAGTTTTTATGATTCCACTTGCTTCCTTATCCTATGATGAAATGAAAAAAATTATTTCTCATCAATAAAAATACCTTCAGTATAAATCTTCCACTTACGTACATTCATAATTTTATGAAATCTTTTCATGTTTCTTAACAAAAATTATTTCATCCCCTATATATCCATTATCTATATGCATTTTTATAGTATCATCCTTAGCTTTCTCAAAAACTTTTATATCAACATAATAAACTAATAATATTATCACTTAATTGATATATCTATATCTTATCCATCAAAAGAATAGCAAAGAAATATTCCATATTCACATATCTAATAAAACATTCCAAGGTTTCTACCACTAATATTTATAGTGGAGGACCCCCAAAATCACTTAAGGGATTAAAACATGGAGTTTTATCATATAATATTTCATAAGGAGTCATATAATATTTTGAACTATAGAAACACCGATTTTGAATATAAACAATTGTGCCTATATATTCCTTATAGATGTAATGGGAAACACCATTTTCGAGTAACATAGTATTAACCATTTCAATCATAATTCATTTAAAAATTACCAAAAAAATATTTTTTTCGGTTTTAGGGTTCACCAAACTCATATTAAATTCTGTATTTTTTAAGTTAAATTTTTAACTCTTCATTCTTGTACTCACCACCATAATTAGTTATCAACTTCTTCATATAATACTCACATTCCTTCTCAACTCTTCACCTGATACTTTTAAACATCATCAATCCATCTGAATTATGTTTCAAATAAACAAAAAATGTAATGTGGGTAAAATCATCAATTAATGAAGTGAAGTACTTATCTTTGGAAATTTATTTCTTTCATATTGTCCCATTGATATCATATTTAATTTGTTACATGGGTTGATTTGTAAGAATATCAACATTCTTATTAAAAAATTTAAAATATTCCCATTCTAAAAAAATTTCAACACCAATATCTTCATCATAAAATATCAATAAATACTCCAACACTTTCTCACTTTGATAAAATTTTCATGTTTCTATGATATATATGAACCAATATTTTATGCAAAAACATACTTTCTTCTATCATTATTAATTAGAATTATTTATTAACTTCGAAATCCTGAAAAATTTTCATTTTTTATGTTGGAATCTTATAAAAACATTTCCATCTTCATATCTTCTCAAAAAAGACCATATTTTCTAAAAAAAATTATTATTTAGTTCATAAAAATATTTTGAAACACTATAAAAGTTGTATTTTAACCCATAAACAATAAAATACTCCTTGTATTTCAACTATTCTTCCCGAACAATATTATATCCAACTCCTTTAATTCTGAGAGATTAATCACTACCAAAAGTTACTATTCTTTCTATGAAATCATTTACAGTCATTAGATATATTAAATCTATTATCATATGAGAAGAACACATATTATCCAAAATCTAAGTTTTTCCTCCTTTTATAGATTTTAGAGTGGTTTATAAACAATATAATTTTTTACTTTATCATTCATTACATTCAACTTTTGAAAATTGTTATAAATAATTTTTATGTCGGTAACAAATAAAGACACCTTTTTCCAAGATATCTGGGTTATTCCCATGTTTCAAAAATATTTTTCCAAAGGTTTTAACTGATACTTATCTATCACAACATAGTTATCAAAAACATTTCTTTGATATGATTGAATCCCCCTAAAACATTTCTTTTTGTAACTCATCGGATAAATGAAATTTTTTTGGTCAAAAAATAGACTTTACATATTCCCAAACCCAAAAAATAATATATGTATCCATAGAAATAATTTTTATCTCTAAAACATAGGTATTTTCTTGAATTGTGAGATATTATTCCAAAAAGAATCTTGGATTTTACTTGTGAACTTTATTCACCTCCAAAATTTGTGTTCTCACCCATAATTTTCTTCCATAATTCGTATTTCCTCCCAAACTTATCAGATTTTATAGTGGTAGAATATTTTTTAAAATCATAAATTTTCAAAACCTCTAAAAATAAAAATCTGTTTTTTTTCACGTACATGATTTTATTAGAATTATTCTTCTTTGAATGAACTTAAACTTTATTTTTAACCTTTTAAGATAAAATTTTAAGATCCTTCTCCGGTTTATCTTTCTTAGAACATTCCCCAAACTTAGAGATAGATTTATTGAAACATGTAATTCTATACATAGATTTAAAAAACCTTTTTTTGAACAACATCCAACTATTCTTTTCTAATTTAACTTTACATTAATATTTTTATTCAAATTATTTTCTTTATCAATATACTTCTTCTAACAATTATCCTCTTCCAGCATCTTTTATATATTTTTATGAAGAAATGTATGATAGTTTACTATCGTACATTTCTTATTCACCTTCTTGTTCATTTTTTCAAGTATTACTCTTTTTTCTAATAAATACTTTCAATTATCTCTTCAGGTGAAACTCTCGGCCAATATCTTCTTCTTAAAAACTACTACTCTCATACACATCATCATTAACTATCACAATGATATTATTTTATCCCAAAATATTAGTGATATTTTCATCTTAAACCTCACTATCTTCTTGTTCATCATATTTATAAAAAAACATCTCCTTTACTATTTGGATACTTTTCTATCTTTTCCCTTCAAATTATATTCTGACTTATTACCCTATTTCCTCTAAGATATGCTTTGCCTTATATCAACTTCATCGCTATTTTATTTATTATTTCTTCACGAGAAATTCATAGAAAGGTTCCCAAAATATACACATTAAAAATATATAAGGGATGGATTCCACTTTTACTTTACTCGATATATTTTCACATTTTTAGAAAACAAGGATAAGAATTAGTCAATATTGTTTAATAAATTATTTTTTTTATATTAAAAAAAATCTTCATTTAGAATATTCTTAGACATTTCTTCACTAGCATCCTTGAAGAAAATTTTTTAATCAAATTTTACTTTTCCATTCATAACTTTCTCCCTTCCCATATCATAATTAATTAGAGTACTATGAATATCATCAGAAAATAGATTTTTGGATCTCTATATTCCATTGATGAAACATTGGCATTAATCATATCAAGAATAATTATCAAGAAATTTTCAATAAAATCTTCCAACTTATCACGAAGATAAGTAATGGTGAAAGAAATATCATTCACCAATATAAAGAAGTAACCATTAGATTAAAACTCACCCATTTTGAGATATTCATACTTCAGCCTCCATATTTGTAACTTGGATTTGATCATGTTTATACTACCTTTATAAATATTATTAATCTTTTCCTAGATGCCTATAGTTTTAGTAACTCCCTATACTCTTAGACACTCACCATCAGAGTGTAGTGAGAAAATCATTCTTAGCTCTTCTATCATTGTAGAAATTCTTCTTATCCATCGATGTAAGTGGGAAATTATAAATCAGAAAAGGAAATACATCTATAGAATATTACAGAACATCATATCCCAGATAAATAAGATAAGGAAACATTATATTTTTATACATATGATAGTTTATTCAATCAATTACTCGAATCCCCTTTCTGTTCACAAAGTTTAGATTCTCCATAAAAAACTCTCTTTAAAAATTGAGCAAATAGTAAATGAAGGGAACCATTTCTCCATCACAACATGAAGAGTTCCAACTAGGATCAATGTATAATTGAGAGGGGTATGGGTGAATTAGTAATAGATTTTTTGTTTTATGATATCTTTATTGTATAAAAACCATCACCTCCTATAAAAAATATATTACTTTACTAAAAACAAAATCACTCACATGTCCACAGGAACAAATGAATTTACATGTATCACTACTCAAAAAGAGTATCTTGTCCTTTTCATGGTCTGAACGTAATACAATACCACATAACCCACTAGAAAAAAATCCTTGTGTGTGGATACAACAAGTGGGATATACCTTTACAATTGTGTAAAACTATACTAAATACATCAATGCATTTTCTTCTTCTAACATGAATTATGTAAAAAAAATTGTGTTACAAGATAATAAACCTTCTTTAGTTGGTTATAAACACTTTATACTATTTCCTTATCAATTACCACTTTTTTACTACTTCATAACACAATTATTCACCTTCTTACATAGCTACAGGTAGAATATTATCTTCTATAATTTTTTATGTAAACTCATTCTGATAGATTGGTCCAATTCCTCTATCCAATTATTCAATATATAAAATAGATAAGAAATAAAAATCTTGAATTAATTCTAATCTACATATTCTTTCCCCAGAAATCTAATTCAGATTACTTTGTTCGATCAGGTTACTCTGACCACAATTCATTCTAGTTCTTATTATATATTGAAATGTTTCTCAAGAATTAACTATCTTGAAACCTTTTTTTCTAACCAAATCTTAAAACCATTCTCTCTCTACATGTGAACTCTATTTTATCATGAGAATGTAAAATATACTTCCTTAAATTTGTTGGTATCTAGATATGGAATAGATGGGATTCTTGAATTGTTATTCATCTCAACCAAATTTCCATAAATTTAAATTAAAATATATTTTAGACTTCATATTTTAAAATTTTATTTTTTCTCAACTCTTCACTACTCTTCTCCAAACTTTTATAATTTTCTAAAAACATCAACTTTCTTCAGACTTTATAATAAATCCTTAGTCTGATACCAGTTGTCGTTCTGACCCAATTTCCCATTATAATTAAACATATGAATACTATGATTTTATTACCCCATATATAAACAAATAATAATTGAAGACTTTTTATTTTTATTCTATTTAATAATTTAATGCCACAATACATTGAAACCATTTTAAAAATGACAGACTTATAATTATTATGGTTCAAACCAACTTGAAATTTTAAAACTTTTCTTTCAAAAACATAGAAGAAACTTATATTGGCTTCAAAATCCCCTCAAAACACATCATAATAACTCTTAAAAATTATTATTTTCATAATCATTCAAAAACTCCTCAGACCGATGTTCCTACATCTAATGGAGTCTAATGTCCAATGACATATCAGTATCAGATTGTTCCAGATGGATTGGTCTCTTCTGCCTTCCAATAGATTAGATTTAATCATTATCTAATTAATCTTGAACCAACTAAAGAAAACAAAACATCTGTTTTATGGAATTTTTTTACTACATTGTTCATAATAATTTTGTTAATAAGTGATATAAATTCTTCCCATTCATTGGTCCTAACAATTAAAAATACTCAAATTTTCCTCTGATTGAACTCCACATGTGATACGTATTTGATACCAAAACCCCAATCTCATGGATCAGTGCTAGAATTCCTCTAATGTATTTCTATAACTCTAGGTCTGATAGAATGGTTGCAGCATTGACTTGTTCATCCATTATTTCTAAAACTCATTAAAGATCCCATGGATTGTTTCCTTTCGTAGATTGGAAAGTCGGTTGAATTTGCACATCCAATAGATCTATCAATCAGTACTCCTAAAAAACTCAAAGAGAAAAAACATCTAAACATATCATCCTTTTGAAAAAAAATCATTTGGTGTTTCTCACATCGATGAACTAAGACAAAAATACTTTGACTTCACAGAACTTACTCTTCCAAAAATGACATCTTGTAATCATGAATTTTTCATGAGGTTAAGAACATTTGGATCATCCTAGAATCATCTAACTTGAATTGGAATGCGATATAAGTTCCTAAATTCCCAACACCTTCTGTCATTCCACCCCAACCTCAATCCGTTTGGAAACACTTATAATGACTAATATATTTTTTCTCCCTTTATTTCACATTGCATGGATCACAAGTTTACAGAAAACATATCATATTTAAAATATAAAAATCAGTAAAGCAATGTTATATTTATTAATCAAAATTTAGAAACACATTCAGAATTCGTAATATCTTCTCAATGCAATAAAAAACATCAAACTGAATTCATTGGGTGTCTCAGAACAAACATCACTCAACAAACATTTTTAGAACTGATAATTGAAACCTTCAGATTTTCTTATCAAACATTTTTCTGGTTTTTTTATTCTTGTAATTTTGCGTCCAATAAAAAACATACAAAGTTATATGATTGTTTGAAATGAATAAAATACAAAACAAACCACACTAACTAATTATAGCATCCAACAAACAACTTCTATACAACTTGGTCCCAACAAGTATAGAATTTTTCATCCTTGATATTTATCAATGAAAAATAGGAACAAGTAATTATAATGGAGTAAGATTATATAGTTATATAATAGTAATATCAAATTATTAGAAAAATAATTATGTTAAAATAAACCCATTACAGTGTTGAATATGATTTAGTAAGATTGTACATATTAATGTAAATGAAAATATTGAATAACTCTTTATATATTTTAATGAAATGGATCCTTCTCTCAGGGTCCTCCCTCTTAATGAATTTGAAAGACATGCTTCTTGAAACTAGAGGATAAAAAACATCTAATAAGGATTTATGAGATGAAAATAGGTACAAATTAATTCTAAGGAATATATCGGTAATTATGGGGCAGAGGAGAGCAAACTTTTTTGGTGGAAATGAGAATCATTCATTGGAAACAAAAGATTGGTGAACAGTAATGATTGAATGACATGGTAGATTGTTGAGTTGGGTTGGAAAATGATAAATGAAATTGTATTAATTTATCCAATGCCTAAATAAGGACTTCAAAAATGAATATATTCTAGGATAATTAAATAATATTTTATCCATAATAAATTTCAACTTTTTAAACTTTCTAAAATTATTTAATTATTTACCACGGCTGAATAAATTAATATAAATACAAGATTACCCTTAATACCAAACATTTACATGATGATTTTGAATTTGGATCCAAATTAATCTAATTAAATTATAGATATATGAAAAATAAATTTCAATTAAAACATTGGATATAGAGAAAAAAATGATTCCATAAAAATTATTTGGAAAACATTAAGTGTTCTTAATCTTATTTCCTATCAAATAATAAATAATTTTTTTCAATATATATTAATATATATATAATAGAACTAATTAAAAATATATCAATTTTTTTGATAATAATTCACAATACATGTAATGGCACGGGTTTTTGGGGTCCATTACTTTGTGAAAATCTCATGTTGGGTTTTCTGGTCTGGGAATCTCGGTGAAGTTTGGCCTAACAGTAGACCTACCGGTAGCTCGGTCTACCGGTAGCAGCAAATTACTAGTAGATCTATCTATCGGTAACTCGGTCTACCAGTAGTTGCAGCGACCAGTACCTCTGTCTACCGGTAGCTCGGTCTACCGGTGGCTACAGGTGGCTCTCGCCTACCCCCACGAAGTCTTTCCAGTAGCGCTCCTTTTTGCGCGAATTGGGTTTTAAACCCTATTTTTCCCCCTTTAAGCTTGTTTTAAAGCCCAGTAATGCCCATACATGGTGCTTAATTAAAAATTTAATGAATTAACCTGGAGTGTGTCGGTTTAAATAGTGGGGACCCACTAATGACGTGTGGGGTGTCTCAACCGTGTGGTAACCCACGACCCCGCGCCTTATGAGGGTTCGAGTTCTTTTTCTCCATATATTAGCGGCACATGGTGTGCTGTATCTCACCCTTTATAACGTAAAGGTTTCTCACTAGGTTTCTTTTCTCGATCACCCTACGCTAGGAGTACCCTTCGTTCAGATGAGCCAATTTTCGTTCAGACAAGCCACATCGCTATCTGTGAGGTTCCGTGCCCGGCCTTAGCAACGATCGTTGATCAGTAGGTAGGGTTCTACCTTCAACTCTCTGTTATGTGAATCTTTTGGGGTGGGCGTGCCTTTGATTATATAGAATTGGAGGGACCAAATATTAATGAAGATAATAAACTGATTATAAAGAATGAAGGTGGAGGGGTGTGATCGATGATGCTTTGATTTATGTTCTCCCATGATTTGTGATTCCTGAAATTTTGCGGGCTTACGCCTTCTGAAAATCATGGTCGTTGGTGGTCTTTCTCTATGCACTAACGAACCCTTTCTTTTGGTGATGTTTAAATTGATTGTATGGTGGTGGATAACCATTACTGTGTAAAGTAATTTGGTTAATTTCGTATATTAGGCTAAATAAATTGGAAGCACCAGGATCAATCCTTTATGTGATAACCCCGATTAATGTAAAACGATTTTGGAATCATGTAGTGTGTTAAATCGTTTAAATCTAAAAATACTCACATAGGTATGCTTTGCTTGGTGGTAGTTGTTTGATTATTCTTCTTTCACGGGCCGGTTTCTGGGAGACGTGGGAGGGGATGGGATCCCCTGTTATTATACTCTCGGTGGTTATGAAATTGGGGATGGGATCCCCTATGTTATGCATTCAGTGGTTGTGAATTTTTTTAGACCGGGTGGTTACCATGTTTTTATCACGAATTGGGGTGCGATCCTCTGTTGTTGAGGAACCCATTTTGGCTCCTAGATGTTTGACATGGGGATGTATCTTGTGGTTTTCTTTGGTTGTTATGGATTTATGAGAGAAACTATTGTGGATGTTGTAGTTGATGCTTGACTGTTTGATTTCTTTGCCCTGTGCTTATGCTTTCTAGTTTCCCATGTAGGTGCAGAACTGAGTTAAACATCATTACTAAACATGAAAACAAATGGGGAAAATGGGTTTTGTTGGGTGTGAGTTTTGACTCGGGCCTGAGTGCTGTTTTTTTCATGAGACTGGCTAATGAAAAACCTAAACTTGGGAGAGTTCTTGTTACCTATATATATACTTTTAGTTTTGTGTTTTGTGTTTCTTATTCGCGACACACCCAGGTTGAGCACTTAGTGCCGAATACCCCCCATTTCATGGGGGAGGGTGTTTTTTCCAACACTTCTATTAGTGGCCGCTTATTAGCTCCTTTCTGCTCCCTTTCTCGTATAGCCCAAGTATCTTCGAGCCGGATGTGATGGCCTGAAGTCCATTATTGTCCCAAGAACCTTCGGGCAGGGTAGTGTGGTGGTTGGCCCAGGTGTATGCGGGCGGGTGGTTTCCCATGTGTCTTCGGGATGAGGCCCAGGTGTCTTCAGGCATTGCAGTGGATCTTCTAGCCTAGGTGTCTTCAGGCGTGGCGGTGGTTGTTATGGCCTAGGTGTTTGCAGGCGTGGTTATGTGTGACAGTTGTGGCCCTAGTGTGTTCGGGCAGGATTCGGCAGTGGGACTGCGTGAGGTTGTGGCCCAAGTGTGTGCGGGTGGGATATGGCAGTGTGACTATGGTGAGAATGGTGGGATTGGTTCGATGCATAAGATTTCTTCAATAACCAATGGGAAGGTGGCATGGGGTACCCAAACATCGATGTGCTATTACTATACATTACTTGACTTTCGTTATTTGGGGAGTGTGCCTTGGTGAGGCTTGAGTGGATAGTTTACCTTGTTAGGTGTTTGGTTTACTCCTTTTCTCACGGGACATTAGCATGTTTCCCCCACTTGTGCACGACAGTCTTTGTTTTTCCCTACTGAGTGTACATGTATGCTCACCCTACGTATATAAAACTGCTTTCAGGTTTCCAGGAGGACTTCAGGGATCGCGCAGGACCATACTAGCTCGGACCTTTGGGGAAGTCGCAGTTGCTATTTTTCTTTCATTGGTACTATACCCTTGTTGTCACTTTGTACCTTGTGGTTTTTACTTTTGTAACATGCATTGGTAATGGTTCTTGGATTTACTTTTACTTTCTACTTTTGGTATTGCTGGGATTTCCCATCTTATCTCCCGGTCCTAATAAAAGAAAAAGGGTAATGCCTTCCATTTAGTATGTGATTCTCTACCCTTGGTGCTAGTCTCTACTCCGGGACTTATTGAAGGCGAGTTTTGGGGGTCATTATCTCTCCTTCAACTTAAAGAAGGAAGGATCTGGCAATCTGCTGACCCTTCTCTCCTTTTAGTGAAGGCGGGTCATGACAGAATGGTATCAGAGGTAGGTTGAGAGACAGGATAGAGTCTAGAGTTAGGAACAGTGAGGATTGTATGGGATGGTAGGGAAACAGTGTTGGGTGACCTTGGTGTGTGAATTAGGCCAAGGAATACTGGCTAGGACATAATATTTTAGGGCCCCCGTGATCTGATGCAAGGACTCTGGACCTACCAAACAACCAAGTGAGGCCACACTTATTGTAGGGTAGATACCCTAGAAAAGGTACATGCATCATAATGACTTGTGTTCTCGTGTTTATGGGGTGTCTTGGGAATTAAGAATAAATAAAAAGTTTAAGATGTTTTAACAACAATATCCTACACTACTTGGGATTATGCATTCCTTGTTTACCTTGCAGCTATGGAACCTGGGAGGTTACCACGTGTGGTACGGGTGATCGAGGACCAGGAGACTACATTGGTCGATCGGCAGAGAGCTGATCAAGAGGAGGAGGATGACCAGTGGCAGAAGAAACTTCGGGCCTTCTAGAGACAGACCCTCGAGAAGTATGAGGTTAGCACCTCTGATATGATGATGGAGGGCTGGCTAGAGGAGCTAATGATAGCCTACGGCTTGATCCGGGCTCCGACCGAGAACTATGTTCCTTTGGTCATCAACCAGATGCGGGGAGCGGCACGTCAGTGGTGGACTCTTTACCTGGGGGAGAGGAGAGAGGCTGAGGTGGCATGAGATGATTTTGAGAGAGAGTTCCAGGTGGAATTCCTCTCTTTGATGATGAAGGAGGAAAAGAGACAGGAGCTACTCTCCCACCAGTGGGGGAGTATGTCATTGAGGGAGCTAGGAATCAAGTTCAAGGACCTCCTACATTTTTCATTGGACCTCTTTCCTGACGAGGAGTCTTGGAAAAGTTGTTTGGAGGAGGCGCTCTGACCCTCCCTCCAGTATGTTGTTACCACCTTTACCCTGCCGAAGTACTTGGACGTCCAAAAGAAGGCCGAATTAGTGGAGAGGATGCCTGATCTAGGAGGTGTGTCATGAGAAGGGATCTAGCAGAGACCATCGAAGGTGAATGCCGTCAGCACCAGGCCTCTAGTATCAGGACCATCCAAGTTCCGACCAGCAGGGTGCAGGCTACAACAGTTTTAGTTTCGATCCCCTAGTCCCCGCCCTTTTCCTTCAGGCCCAGGACCGCGATGCTTAGTCTATGGGAGCCATGGGCATCTTCGGAGTCAGTGGCCGAACCGGGTACAATATGGCGGTAGTGGACAGCCCCAGCACCCACCCCAATAGTAGCTTCCATCCAGGCCTTTCCAGCAGCAGCAGTAGGGGCAGCGAGCTGCTGCTCCTTCGAGGGAAGACGTAGCACGAGGAGGCTGACCTCAGGGCACTCCTCTGGGGCCTCGACCGGGGTGTGGTCGGGGAGGTGGCCAATAGATAAGGGGTAGAGGAGCTAGGCGTGGACAGTTACATGCTGCGGAGGCAGCAGTTCCAGAAGAGCCAGAGGTTGTTTGAGGTACGATCAGTTTGTTTAGTACCCTTTCCTATGCCTTGTTCGATACCAGAGATTTGCAATCCATCGTTTCACCTAGTCTAGCCTATGATTTGGGTCTAGATGCCAAGAGACTTTTATTTCCCCCGGTGCTAAGCACACCAGCCGGAGGTTAGACCGAATTGTTATATGTTTTTCAAGGATACAGACTGATGATAGGGCCATATCAGTCGGTTAGGGATCTTCTTCTACTACAGATACAACCATACGATGTCATCCTAGGCATCGACTAGGTATTCTCTGTGTGTTCCATCATCGACTGTTTCTAAGGAATGGTTGTATTCTCGAACGTGGGTGTCCGGAGAATTACTTTCACCGGAAAGCAGAGAAATTAGAAGGGCGATAGGCGAGAGGAACCCCTCCTCTAATTGTTAGCTGAGCTGTCAGTAGAGTCAGTAGATGTTGAGATGGTGGAGGTGCCAGAGATCGTTCGTGAGTTTATTTACATCTTTCCTGAGGAGGTGACGACTCTACCCCCTCGACGGAATATCAAGTTTGGGATAGACTTGAAGCCCGGTGCTCATCCGATCTCGATGGCTCGTTACCGGATGGAACCTTCAGATCTATAGGAGTTGCAGATTCAGATTGACGATTTGATGAAGAGGTGTTATGTTCGACCGAGTGCGTCACCGTGGGGTGCTCCAGTCTTGTTCGCAAAGAAGGAATATGGTGGTCTAAGGTTGTGTATAGACTATAGGAGGATGATTCAGGTGACGATCAAGAATCACTACCTTCTTTTGAGGATAAACGATCATTTCGACCAGCTGAAAGGGGCAGGACGGTTCTCGAAGAACGACCTGCGGTCTGGGAACCACTAGCTATGAGTGAAGTATGGAGACATACCGAAGAGAGATTTTAGGTGCTTGGACACTTCGAGTTTGTAGTCATGCCTTCTGGTGTTACGAATGCCCCGGCTTTGTTCATGGGGTTTATGAACTCCATCTTCCGGGAGTATCTTGATCGGTTCGTGGATCTGTTCATCGATGACATCATGATCTATTCGAGATCAGAGGAGGACCATGCGGAGCACCTGAGGACAGTTTTGTAGGTCCTCCGATAACACCAGATCTACAGGAAGTTGTCAAAATGCAAATTCTGGACACGAGAAGTGCACTTCCTCGGGCACGTGGTGTCCGAGTAGGGGGTAGCGTTTGACCCATCATTGGTTGAGGAAGTTGTTTCTTGGGTAGCACCCAAGAATGTGTCATAGGTTTGTAGTTTCCTCGGACTGGCAGGTTACAATAGGAGGTTCATACCTAACTTCTCCCGAGTAGTAGCCCCTTTGACAGCCTTGACCAAGAAAGACCAGGTTTTCATGTGGAGTGACCAGTGCGAGGCATCCTTTAGCTATCTGAAAGAGAATTTGGTTAGTTCCGCAGTGCTGAGATTACCAGAAGAAGGGGTGGCCTATGAGGTGTTCTGTGATGCTTCAGTATAGGGCTTAGGATGTGTGTTGATGAAGCGACAATGGGTGATCTCTTATGTTTCTTGGAAGCTACGCCCTCATGAGCGTAATTATGCCTCCCACGACCTGGAGCTTACAGCGGTCATTTTTTCACTGAAGTTATGGCGGCACTACCTCATCGGAGAATGCTTTGTGGTCTTCACAGATCACAAAATCTTGAGGTATATCTTATCCAAGTGGGACCTAAACTTGCGGCAGCGGAGGTGGATATAGTTCCTCTAGGATTATGACTTCTAGATCTCCTACACTTCAGGGAAGGGGAATGTAGTGGATGATGCCTTGAGCATGAGGATGCATAAGGATGAGGTCCGAGAGTCAGCAGACGCCTGGAAGGCAATGGAGGAGTTGGCTGCCTTACACTTGGAAGTGAGGACGAATAGCGGTAGAGGCTTCTTGTATCAGAGGACAGTGTAGTCTTATTAGTTTCAGCAAGTGGAGGAGTCCCAGTGGGGAGACCCAGCGTGCGAAGTGATGTGTGACTGAGTTGACCAGGGAAATTCTCTGGAAGGGTGGATGTAGGATGGTCAGAACCAGATGCTTTTCCAGGGAAGGTTGTTTTCTTCTATAAGAGATGTGCGACAAGGTTCTCAGTGAGTTACACAACTCACCCCTGGAGGTAAACCCAGGAGTTTTCAAGATGTACCAGGGACTAAAGAGATGGTTTTTGTGGCCCGGAGTGAAGCGAGCAGTGGCAGAGATTGTGGCCATGTTCTTAGTGTGTCAGAAAGTGAAGGCTGAACACCGAGTTCCAGGAGGCCTACTGCAGTCTCTAGATGTCCTCGAGTGGAAGTGGGACGACATCTCTATGGATTTCATCATGGGACTACCTAAGGTCCAAGGGGGATATGACGCCATTTGGGTGGTAGTGGACCGGTTGACGAAATCAGCTCACTTTCTAGCAATCCGGAAGTCGAGTGTAGTGGATGCTTTAGCATGAAGGTATGTGGATGAGGTGGTGCGATTGCATGGAGTTCTAAGTTATATAGTCTCAGATAGGGATGCACGGTTTACCTTGCGAGTCTGGAGAGGATTTCCGCTTGATTTTGGCACCGAGATGCGTTTTAGCACTGCTTTCCATCCCCAGAAATATGGACAGATAGAGCGCACCATCCAGACCTTGGAGGATATGCTGCGGGCATGTGTTCTGGACTTAGGAGGATCATGGTGCGACACTTGCCTCTGGTAGAGTTCACCTACAACAATAGATATCACTCTACCATTGTTATGTCCTCATTTGAAGCCTTGTACCTGAGGCCATACTGCTCACCTGTGTGTTGAACCAAAGTTGGAGAGGTGGGCATCCTTGGCCCGGAGGTGGTGCAGAGCATGACAGAGAAAGTTCAGCTTATACGGGAAAGGATGTAGGCGGACCAGGACTGATCAAAGTCGTATGATGATACCAGGAGGAGGCCCTTGGAGTTTGAGGTTGGAGACCACGTGTTCTTGAAGGTCTCCCCTCGGCATGGACTACAGAGGTTCAGCAAAGGGAGTATGCTTTCTCCCAGGTTCATCAGACCCTTCGATGTGTTGCGGCGGGTCGGCGAAGTGGCTTATCATCTAGCGTTACCACCACTGCTAAGGAGGATACATGATTTCATCCATGTGTCCCAGATCCGTCAGTATCTGCATGACGATTCACACATCCTCGGCTGGGGAGAGCTGGACATCAAGGACGACATGACTTTTGTGGAGAGACTAGTGATGATCGAGGATAGAAAGGAGAAGGGCATCGTGGGTGAACCATTCCCTTGGTTTGTGTGTTATGGAGACATAGTGGGCATGAGGAGAGTACGTGGGAGAGGGAATCACAGATGTGTGCCCAGTAACCAGAGTTGTTTTTAGTTTTTTTATGTTCTATTATACTTATTGTGGTAGAACATTTTTTTCTTGCTGGCTATGAAGTATGTGGTTTTCTTTCCTCTCAATTTGTGTGAAAAGTCATAGCTACGGATAGGGGAGGACCTGACCCCTAATCAAGATGTATTATGGTGGATGCGATTAAACCTGTGAAGGAGATTCAGTGCCGCCCAAAGTAGATAATATCTTGACATGGGGAAAGAGACTCCCCAACCCACATGGATGGGCAGTTGGCATGGTATGTTTTTGGTTCTTTATGTGGGGTGTTATTAGTTATCAATGAGGTTCACTCCTGAGTGGTATCTTTCGAGGTTCTTGTTAGGAACCACTCTTTCTTTCTGGGATGTTTTGATTATCGAGGAAGAGAATCGTTTATGAGGTATCTGATGTAATGGCCTGGGTTTTTGGGGTCCATTACTTTGGGAAAATCTCATGTTGGGTTTTCTGATCTGGGAATCTCAGTGAAGTTTGGCCTAACGGTAGGCCTACCGGTAGCCTTAGCCTACCGGTATCCCTGTCTACTGGTGGCTTAGTCGACTGGTAGCTGCAGCTACCGGTAGCTTTGTCGACCGGTAGCTCGGTCTAGTGGTGGTTGCGGCCTACAGGTAGTTGAGAACTACAGGTGGCTCTCGTTTACCACCACTGGGTCTTTCCAGTAGCGTTCCTTTTTGTGCGAATTGGGTTTTAACCCCTATTTTGACCCCTTTAAGCTTGTTTTAAAACCCAGTAACGACCATACATGGCGCTTAATTAAATATTTAATGAATTAACCTGGAGTGCGTCAGTTTAAACCGTGGGGACCCACTAATGATGTGTGGGGTGTCTGAACTGCGTGGTAACTCACGACCCCGCACCTTACGTGGTTTCGAGATCTTTTTCTTCATATCATAACGGCATGGGGCGTGCTGTATCTCACCCTTTAAAACCTAAAGGTTTCTTTCTAGGTTTCTTTTCTCAATCACCATGTGCTAGGAGTACCCTTCCTTCAGATGAGTCACCTCACTATCCATGAAGTTCCACTCTAGGCCTTAGCATCGATCGTTGATCAGCAGGTAGGGTTATACCTTCGACTCTCTATTCTGTGCATCTTGCGGGGTGGGCGTGCCTTTGATTTGGTAGAATTGGATGGACCGAACCTTAATGAAGATAATAAACTGATTCTAAAGAACGAAGGGGGTTGGGTGTGATCGATGATGCTTTTATTTTTGATCTTATAGGATTTAGGATTCCTGAAATTGTGCGGGATTATGCCTTCTGAAAATCATGGTCATTGGTGGTCTTTCTCTGTGCACTAACAAACCCTTGCTTCTGGTGATGTTTAAATGGATTTTATTGCGGTGGATACCCCTTACTATGTAATGGAATTTGGTTAATTTCATATAATCGGCTAAATGAATTGGAAGAAATAGGATCAGTCCTTTCTGTGATAACCCCGGTTAAAGTACAACAAATTTGGAATCATGGAGTGTGTTAAATTGTTTATATCTAAAAATACCCGCATAGGCCTGCTTTTCTTGGTGGTAGTGGTTTGATTGTTCTTATTTCATAAGCCAGTTGGTGGGAGTCGTGGGATGAGATGGGATCCCCTGATATTATACTCTTGGTGGTTGTGAAATTGGGGATGGGATCCCCTGTGTTATGCTTTTAGTGCTTGTGAATTGTTGTTCAGACCAGGTGGTTACCTTGTTTATATCACGAATTAGGGTGGGATCCTCTGTTGTTGAGGAACCCTTTTTGGATCCTGGATGTTGGACATGAGGCTATATCTTGGGGTTTTCTTTGGATGTTGTGGATTTATGAGAGACACGAGTGTGGATGTTGTAGTTGATGCTTGACTATTTTCTTTCCTTTCCTTATGCTTATGCTTTCTAGTTTCCCAAGTAGGTGCAGAACGTAGTTAAATATCATTACCAAACATGAAAACAAAAGGGACAAATGGGTTTTGTTTAGTGTGAGTTGTGACTTGAGCCTGAGTGCTGTTTTTGTTCCTTAGGTTGGCTGAAAAAAAAACCTAAACTTGGGAGAGTGCTTGTTTCCTATATATATATTTACAGTTTTGTGTTTCATATTTGTACCCCATCCAAGTTGAGCACTTAGTGCCGAACACCCCCATTTCATGGGGGAGGGTGTTTTTCCGAACACTTCTATTAGTGGCCGTTTATTAGCTCCTTTCTGCTCCATTTCCCGAATAGCCCAAGTATCTTCGGGAAGGCTGGGATGGCCTGAAGTCCATTATTAGCCCAAGAACCTTCGGGCGAGGTAGTGTGGTGGTTGGGCCAAGTGTATGCGAGTGGGTGGTTTCCCAAGTGTCTTCGGGATTGGGCCTAGGTGTCTCCAGTCATGGAAGTGGATCTTCTAGCCCATGTGTCTACGAGAGTGGCGGTGGTTGTTCTGACCTAGGTGTTTGCAGGCGTGGTTACAAGTGACAGTTGTGGCCCATGTGTGTGCGGGCGGGATTTGGGAGTTGGACTGCGTGAGGTTGTGGCCCAAGTGTGTGCGGGCGGGATATGGCAGTGGGACTGCGGTGACAATGGCGGGATTCGTTCGATGCATACGATGTCTTCAATAACCGGTGGTAAAGTGGCACGGGGTACCCAAAGATCGATGTGCTATTACTATACATTACTTGACATGCATTATTTGGGGACTGTTCCTTGGTGAGTCTTGGGTGTATAGTTTACCTTGTTATTTGTTTGGTTTACTCCTTTTCTCATGAACCTTTTGCATGTTTACCCCACTTGTGCACGAGAGTATTTGGTTTTTCCTACTGAGTGTACATGTATGCTCACCCTACATATATAAAACTGCTTTCAGGTTTCTAGGAGGACGTCGGGGATCACGCAGGACCATACTAGCTCAGACCTTTGGAGAAGTTGTAGTTTCTGTTTTTCTTTCTTTGGTACTTTACCCTTGTAGTCACTTAGTACCTTGTGGTTTTTACTTTTGTAACCTACATTGGGAATGGTTCTTGGATTTACTTTAACTTTCCGCTTTTGGTGTTGTTGGGATTTACCATCTTATCTCTCGGTCCTGTTAATAGAAAAAGGGTAATGCCTTCCATTTAGTATGTGATTCTATACCCTTAGTGCTAGTCACCACTTCGGGACCTATTGAAGGTGGGTTTCGGGGGTTATTATCTCTCCTTCAACTTAAAGAAGGAAGGGCCTGGCAATCTGCCGACCCTTCCCACCTTTTGGTGAAGGCGGGGCATGACAATACATAAAAAATAATTCTTCAAAAATAACCCTTTTATCCTTACGGTGGTAACTATATTTTACATTGGTAATATGTCATTATGTAAAAAAATAAAAATGAACTTATTAACAATTAATTATATTAGTATTAAAAATATGAAATAAAAATTTGTGAGATAATTTATTAATGTGATATATATAAATAATATTATGAAAACACATAACAAGAAAAAGAAATAAAAAATTATTTTTAACCATAAAATAAATTTTTATAATTTCTTATGATATAAAAAATAATTAGATGAATTTAAAATTATTATATTATGAATAAAATATATTAAAATTATTATTAACAATTGATTACTTTGATTTATCAATATAAAAATACATTAAACAAATAAAATTACTTTGGAAATAATCTTGTTTTACTATTAAACTATTTAACATATTTTTAAAACAATTGAAAATCTGTCTTTGAATTATTATTGAATTTTTTAAATTTGTAAAAATACATTTTTTTAATATCCAAATGAAAAATATTTTTCTTTTAAATTAAAAACATATAATATATAATAAAAACATTTTCATTAAATAAAACATTTAGTTTAACTATGAATAATTAAGGTACTATTCATGATATTTTATTTATTATTCATTAGATGGTCTTTATTTACATCACTAATCATTAATTTCAATAAATCAATTATTTTTACATAATTTTTTAAAACAAATATATTTAATAAAAAATAATATTTTATAAAAATAATTACATTATAAAATAAAATTTATTTTGACAATTGAGATTGTATCCTTTAATTGAATTAAAAAACATTTATTTTTTTCATGTAGTTTTTTTATAATGAAAATGAAAATCTAAATAATATTTACTTATATTTACATTATACTGATAATTCAAAATTGGTAAATTTTTTAATTTTTTCATACCCAATGATTGTATACCTCTTTTATAAAAATTGAATAAAGGATATATTAAACCACTACATCATATGAATCCTTCCAATTTTATGTTCACTAATAACACTTAACATTCTTATAGTTTCACTATATATTTTTAAATTCATTCTCCTTTCATGGTGCTTTTTCTATTGATATAGGTCTTATTATACTCATGGGAATTCCCAAGGGTAAAGAAGTTCTTGGGGATTTTATAATTTTAAATATATTATTATTTCTATTTTTTATACCATTTTAATTTCTATACTTTTATGGGATTTAATCCTCATGGTTTATAATATGCAAGATAATATAATTTTTTGGAATTTTCAATTAAAATTTAATAAAGTGTTTTGTTTTATTCATATATTGTATAACTTTTTTGCGTCTCTAATTCAGTTTTTTAAAGAATATAAATTATTTTTAAGAAATATATACTGTGGAATAAAATTTATCCTTAATACGTGAGGTGTTACATTGAACATTTTAAATAGATAAGATTGTTCAACACCCTATTTTTTTGAATTTTCATTCATAATAATATATAGTTAAATCATTATTATATTTATTCTCATCCTTGATAAATGGATTTGTTAGAAACAAGATCTATTTCTTTATTAGATTGTGACCATTATCTTATTTTTTTTAATTTCAACTCAATATATCATCAATGTTCCAATAAAATATATAATTTTATGTTATCACATAGTAATAGAATTTCTAATATCAATAGATGTACCACTCAATCAATAAGAGAATACTCATATGATATTTAATGTATGATATTTTTCATAAACTATAGATCCCAAATGAATTTTTTAACGATATCTATATATATTATATACATATGGTAATTAATTTTCCATGAAACATTTGAAATATATAAATTTTAATTTTATTATTATTTTATCTAAGTTATTTGAAATTATAGGTACCTTCATCTGTAACAACAATTTTTTCATTTAATAAGTCGTATCGTAATGAGACACTCTATTAAATTAATCATGGCCATATCATAACATTATGAATTTTATTTCTATTGAGTTTAACTCTTACTTATTATCATAATTAGTTCTTTAGAATTAAAATTCACCGATAATAAGAGTAATAGGATTCATCACATTTATTTAATCTATCAAGGAAAAATTAATTATATAGAAAGTAATCCACAACATCGAACACTCATAATTTTCCCCATTGCTGTATGGTTTCTTGATCATATAATGTTATTATTTATAATCTAGTATTGGATATAAAAATTATTATTTCTTTAAAATTAACAATGATATAAAGTATTGAATGGGTTTTGTTACCAAATGTTATCGTAGTTGAATAAAAAATTTAGGTCAATTATGTTCTAATTTTTCTACCAATTGGAATGAAAATATTCCCCTTCTAACCCATATTATAGTTTTCTATTATCTTATATACATATTAGAAATAAATTAAAATGAGTAACATTACATATAGTATATTTAAAGTTGATTGGTGTCCCCAAACAAACAACCCTTATTTATTCTGACAGCACATATTAAAGTTTTGTTTATCTTATTCATGATACTTTAATTAAGGAGCGTCCCTACAGAGTACAAACAGATGATTGTTAGACCTTTATAATTGAGATGTATTCCACTAGGACTATTTATAATATTCTCTCACAATTTCATAACACCACACCACATATAAAATGTATTAACTGAAGGAAAATAGAATAGGTAATTTCACAAATTGTACATGAATTATTTTATATTTTTTTAAAAAAATACCATAATAAAAATTGATCATATAAATATATTTAGAAGAGAATGAAAATGATTATTTTTATTAGAAACCAATTAATAATTCCTTGAAGTAAAATTAAAAATCGGGATTATAAATTGAACATTTTTCTTCAATATTGATCATAAAAATAAATTACTGATATCCTTAAATTTCTCTAGTAGTTACAACATAATTCCCTTATAAAAATATTATTTTAAAATAATAAATAATATTTATATTCAAAATTCATTGAAAAGTATATAAAAAAATATAACTGTGTTAGAATAATAATTTTATTATAAAATCCATAAAAAATTACCTCAATAATAATTTTTAAAGACATCTTGGAAAAAAAATTTCCAAAAAATAAATATTTCGAGGTAAAAATTTAATTTTAATTATAATATAGTTTCTCTAAAATAGTTTAGTTAATGAAATTAATGACATCTACATTATATAATAATAAAGATGCAAAATAATTACATATTTTATAATGAATAATAAATCCATCAGTCTCTATAAAAATAAATCAACATTTCGTAACTCAAATTTAGAATAAATTAATATTACCTAGATTATTATAAGAACTAATTCATATAACTGATATTTTCATAGATAAAATTTATATTTTGAATAATTTTATACCAATATTTAAATTGGGATTATAATAACTAACATAATAAACTACAAATATATAATTGAAAAGAAAAAAATAATTTGTTACGTAAGGATGAATTTATAAATTAATCACTCCTAAAATATTAAAAAAATATCATATATTTGACATATTAACAATATAACGATTAAAAATTATAGGAAAAAAATCCAGAGTTTATAAATCTCTTTAAAAATATATATATATATAATATAACATATAAATGATAGATATTATAAATATATAAATTTAATATGTCATAAATTATTTTACTTATAATTAACATAAGCTGTGAAATATAAAATTAAATATTTGTATCAAATCCTTGGGTTTTCTTATATCTAAACTGATATATATTATACAAATATAAACCATTAGAAATATAAAAAAAATCAAAATTTCACTCAACATAAAATTCTAAATAAATCACCACAAAAATAACATGTTATTTATGTACTGTTAACCTATAATGATGTCTCTAAAAATAATATATCTTTAAGACAATCCAAAATTATCTATATAGAGATATGGTTTATCTTTATCCAGAAGGGATTTAATGTTTTATAGAAAGATACTGGGAAAATTAAAATATAATAAATGTCATATATGTACATCCCTAGACATTGGGTAATAAAATGGAGGTTCCCAATAGAATCAATACTTGATAGAGACATATGGTTAAAAAATGATCACATGATTTTTATAATAACTAGTGTTCCTAATAATTCTTCTTGAATATAGCCTATATATTTTTCTAACGGTATTAAAATTAATACCCATAATTTTTACCAAAAATCTTTACAAATAAAATCATCTTTATTTTCAAAACTATGATACATTTGAAGTAATTATAATTAATCATTTAAAAATAAACTACGAATAGACCTAATAAAAATTTGATTGCCACAAAAAATCAGTTCCATATCATTCATGTATCCCTTATATAGTCAGCTAAAAAATAAAAATACATTTATTTAACTTCATTCTCATTTATTATTTCCCATGTGCATTACTTATGAAACCATAGTATTGTGAACATTTATTAATGAGGTATTATTACTCACATTCCATGATACATATTATCCTTTTCGTTGTGAAGTTTCCCATTTATATTCTAAAATATATTATACTAAATTTTGGCCTTTATATTAACCCACGTAGTATGGTTTCCAAAATATCTCACTAAATTCAAAAACATTAAGTAGATACAGACCTTATTTTCCTAGATGGATAATTCATATTTCTTCGTAACATACCACTTGTATTGGAATAATTATACCACATCAACATTTTTATAATTCAATGGGGAGTAGAAGGAGACATGATAAAATTTTTCTAATCATATATCATCCCACATTTTTGGAATCTATTAATTTCTTATTTCTACCACAAAGAGGCATTTTTCAAAACTATAATATGATTTGTATTTTATACATTGAGAATTATATTAAGTGTCCTATTATTATTCTATAACTCTTCTCCTAAAATTAGTAGTCTAAGGATCAAAATATCCCAGTATAATATGGATATCATTGAAATATGATTTATTTGTTATAATATTTTACCATTTATTTGGGGTTTTTTTATATTTGATGTTATGAGGTTGTTAGAAACTGTTTTTTCTATGTTAAATTTTATTCAAAATGTTTTAGAATTTTGTAAAATACAGTCAGTTTAATATAGAAGTTGAAAATGAAAATATTATTAATTAAAATTAATTTCATAATTTTTTTTACATTGTCACCCATGATAATATTTCATAATCACTTGAAAAATGAATTAATAAGACAATAACTGATAATTCATGTGATTATGAGTGTTCTATATATTCACTTGATGTGATAGTGGAATTTCATCATTCTAAATATGTAATATAATGTGATTTGAGATTAAAGTGACTATAAATAGGGTTTACTATAATAATGGCTGTTAGAATTGATAAAATTTTTAAGTGAATATCACATTAACATAAATGAATTTTCAATGAAGTAACCATGGTGTTAATTATATGTGAGCACGATTTTATTACATATAAATAAATTCCTAAAAACATTGTATTCAATTAGGGTTGTTTCTTTATGTGGAAAAATTAATAACATGTAAAATGATATTTTGGGTTATTTATTGATATAGAGATAATTAAAATCTATTGGTAATATTTTGATTTTTGATAAGATTTATCTAGTGGATCTATTGAATTATAAAAAACTATGTTAACATTGGAAACGAAATTTAAAAATTTATTTTTTTAATGAATATTGTTCATCATGTAGCCTAAAATTTATAAAATATTGTTGTGGATGATTAAATAAATCTTGATAAAAAAAATGATTGTGTGATGTTTGTGTCATGATATTAGAAATATTTCATCAATATATATTTTATTAGATTTTAATCCTTTTCATTATTATATGTTTACGTAACTTATTAATATTTCTCCATCCCTAGAAAATAGTTTTTTTGTTAATATGGGATAGGGTCATAAATGGTGGTATTGTCTTGTTTCATTTCACCTATTTTTTATTGTATTAGTTATGGATTTGCTCACTGATGATTCTCCTCTACCGTATTTTTCAAACCCATCATACTAGAACCCATTTTAATCTAGGAGAATGGTGTTTTATTGAGGTTTGAAATGGTATAATATGATGAGTTTTCAATGGTCACTGATTTTTCTATCATACATTCTACATTACTTTTTGTTGGATTCATTGACCCCTTTTGGTGTTTTTTAGTTTTTTCATACATTTTATCATATGATTCATTCATTTGTAGATATATATTATTTATGGTTGTGAGTTCAATCCTATTAATCCCCAATTTTATTGTGTGATTCTTTAGATTGGACTCCCTGATCCAATTGTAGGGTAGATACTTTATAAGTTTGACTGGTATATTTCTCATCATTGGTTGTTCATAAATTCCATTATTTAAGACTTAGATAAATTTGGAGCACTTTGATTCCATTAAATATCTAATAATAAATGTTGGTAATCCATTATTGGATTTTTCCTATGAAAATTCATTTTTCTTTCTCTTCACTTCATGATCGATGATCAAAAGGTGTTTATTATTTCTAGTATTGAAAGATAGTAGTAATGTTTTGTGATGTTATAGATCTCATTGGTGCAACACTAGTAGTATTTGTTTCTTTTATTTTGATGTATATTGGTATTAGAGTATAACTTTTGTCTTATTTTATCCATGATGAAGAGGATAATTATTCTATTTAGTTATTTTTTATTTATTTTCATTTTTCTTCAAGGAATGTATTTTTTATTTAAATGAATTTATCAGTGATATTGGTTATCAATAAATATAATGTTGTTCAATCCCACCTTCAATAATCATCAATGAAACTTGGATCATGGAATGCCATTGAAGTCCTCCTATAGATTCCCATGTTCCAAAATTATTGATTATATCCTCTCACTGACTTTTATATTATAAATTTTAAATTTATCATTGAAATTTTCATTATTTTTTGTGTTTGATTTTGTGTCTATTTGAAATTTTGGATTTTTTGTCATCTGATTAGTTTTTCAGGGGACACAATTAACGGGAAATGTGTCTTAATTCAAAAAATATTAGAGAACCAAAAATCATTAATTAATAACAATTTAATGCAATATTTCAATTAGATATTATTTTAACAGTGAATTGTCATTATTTTTTTATTTTTCAATTTTATAAATGAATGTTTATATGAAAATTATTATTTTCTTTTTTTATTTAAAATAAATATTTTTATTCTTTGAAAAAATTATTTGATATATATAGATATTAACTTAAACCCAATGATAACAGTTATAATATCTTTATTTGATATATAATATTTAAAATTGATTAGAAAATTTATTTAATATATAAAAATGAGGCTCAAAAGATAGAAGATACATGCTTCAAATTTTGATAAATCATATTGAAAATAAGATAATGAAATTCATATAATTAGTTGATGAGCATTGAAATAGTTTTATTAATATTTATAGATATATTATAGGACATAGAGGTGAAATATTTCACTATAACATTATAAAGAGAAGTTTTATATGGTTACTTTTTCATATTAATATAAATATATCTTTTTTAAATTAAGGGAAATATATTAGTTTGTCATTTGATTAATGAAACAACACAAATATAGACTATTAAATATACCTAAAGTTTGAATCATGAAATTCATAATTAAAATCCATATAGTTTTCCTTTAAATGTTAAAATAAACTAACAATTGAGGATAATTTAGATGAAAAAATTTAATACTTAAAGTATTTTCATAACAATTAGACGAGATGTGGAAAATAAATATTTATATGTAATTATTCTATACATTTTTTTTAAATTTTGGCCATCATGAAATTAAATGTACCTTTAATTATGCATATTTAGAATATTAAGTACTATCAAATATTGGTAAAAATGTTTTTAATATAAATCATAAAAATGAAAACAAATGTAAATAAATGTGGAAATTTATTCTAGAGATGATATTTTTTTAAGTAATTTAAGTATTTATATTAATTAAGAATATGATGAAATTTTGGATTAAAGAGATAGTGTAAAATATTATTTTATACAAACAATTAATTATCATAAAAGAATTTCATGTATCTCTAAATTTGAAGACAAACATCAAGGTGAAGTTAGTGTCCAAATATATTTTTGAATATACTACCATATAAATAAATAGTAAAATAGTTTTAGTAATGAAATTGAATTATATTATTAAATATTTAATTTAGTGTAGATAGAAATATAAATATGACATAGGAATTTAAAAAGTAGTTGAGGATGATATAAATGATTAAAAACTATGTAAAGATAGTACCTAATCTGATCAAGAGATAAATATAGATGTAAATGCCAAAATTATGGACTAGGGGACACAAGAACTATCAAAAAATATAATAGAATTTAAATATTTTATGTAATGTTTAATAAAGATAATTTTTTTATAGATCAGATAAGTAATTTTTATGTTAATAAATATTAAAAAATTTGATTTATTTTTAATATAAAAGGAAATGAAAAAAAAGAATATTCCACTATAAATATAGATGAATATATAAGAAGATATGGATATTACTATTGAGAACTTAATACAATAAGATAAGACTAAAAATTGAAATTTGAATAGCGGTACTATTGAATCAAAATTTTCTTATCTAAAAAAGTATTCTTTTGAAATGTTTCATAAAATACATGATTATTTAATAATTAGTAATTGGGAAGGTTTTTATATTATAAATTTATATAAAACTTATTTTAAAATGTAAATATGACAATAACTCATGATGTATCTCTAAAAGAGATACAATTGTGTATCACAATGGGGTAGAGTATTAGAGAATTATTGAAAAACACTTATGATGACTCATTCTATTATTTATATTATTGTAATTTATCTAATATTTTTTCATTTATTCTAGTGTTAATGAAACATAACATGGGGGGGTTAAACCTCATTATTAAATTTCAAGTCATTATTGTCATTTTTGAGGAAGATTACAATTTCAGTTACCATTTGATGTATAATATTATATATTATGTAAATTTTATATTGATAAGACAACAATTCTTTTATGTAATTGTGGGTAATGTGACACAAGATAAAAATAATTGAAAAAATATATAATTTCATGATTTAAATTACATCTCTCCTAAATAGTTTCACAACCCAAGGAAATAAAGGGTAGTAACATTGAAATTAGTGAAAAACAATGTATTTTAGAAAAAATGTTACCATTTCTCCTTAATAATGAGCTTATAGAACATTTTATAGAGATATCACACAATATAATAATCTTTATAACACGAGGAACGAAAACATAATAAAGGGGTCATATATTATTCTTAATGTGAAAATACATATCATAATGTATTTGGACATAAACACAAACCAAATCCTGAGTATTGGATAAGTATTTTATTAAAATTTCATAAGAGAATAAATTATAATCCAAAAATATGGTAGAGAAAAAAAAAATATCATAAAAATTTCATTAATGAAGATTAAAATTTATTACATTGTTCAAAATACATATATATAATCATAAAACATGTGAGCATAAAAAAAACTGTGGAATATTTTATAAATATGGTGTTACATGAAAATGTTGTATATGATTAAAAAATCTGGGAAATGTTGTGTAACATGATAAAAAACAATAAAATGTGGAATAATCATAATCATAAATAACCATTATTGTCAAACTCTATGCCCTTGCCTTTGCGAACAAACTCTTTATTCCAATACCAAAAAATGTTAGAAAATTCATTCTTCCCATGAATATATGAATAAATGCATTATTTCTATGTGTAAATATAAGATGAGATAAAAACATAAAAAAAATTCATTACCGAGTGGTATGATTACCCACCTATTATCATTAATACATATGTTTACCACTTAATATCATTTGTCACTGTATCTTAAAAAATCCATTGAAATTTAGATTGGGTTACTTAAACATTTTAAAATCATCACAATACATTAAATTAAAAAATCATAGGATATTAATAAATCTAATTTATCAAAAACAAAAATATCATAGTATAATATAATGGGTGATTAAAAACATCAATTCATGAGAGATTATCCACGGAGGAAAAATAAAGGTGAAATACAAAAGTTTTCACAAAACATCTTGAACATTGTTATATAATATTAAGTAAAAATTAGACTCAAAATTTTTTGATATGTGTAATATATTACTATATAAAACCTTATTATTAACATTTACAAATAAATTATCCCTAAAAAGAAATAGAAAATAAATATAAAATATCCTGACTGTTAAATAAAGAAAATAAATGTCTCTATTGATATTTTTTTTTGATATTTAATAAAAATAAAAAACTAAAACATTTTGGTACAATATCATTTAATAAAAATGGTAAATAAAAATAAATGAAATATAAATTTTAAAAAAATTGATTTAACAAATGAAAATACTTTTAATTGGAAAAACAATGATATTTATGACAAATTTTGATATGTAAGAATTAGAGTTTCTCTTACCAATGATATACTTTTATTTCAAAAAATTTATTATCACATAAGTTGTTTTTAATTATTATATTTCATTTAATCATAAAATAATAGGAAATAAAAAATAAAATGATGGAGTGGTAGGATCAAACAGAGCATGGATCTTATATTATTACGTGAAAGGGTATAACCTAATGAATCAGAAATTGTGTAAATAAAAACCCTACTATGAATTCTTGGTTAGTCAAAAACACTGTAACATCTTGTATTACAAAAGTAACTATATTAATAACATATTTTATTAATTATTCATACATTTAATTTTAAATACTTTTATTATAACCATTTTGGAATAATATATTATTTAATGTATTCTTATCAATACCATTGTGTGTTTATAGTTTTTTATCTCATGTTCATTTTATAATATAGATACTAATAAATATTTATTTTATGTTAATATTTTAATTATTAAATATCCTATTTTACTCAAATTAATATTTTACATTAATCAATTATTTTACTTACTCATTCCATGTGACTTTTAGTTTCTTAATTAGAATAAAAAATATGTGAAAACTTTGTTTTTACAATTCATACCAAATGATGTGTGGTGTATTATTTGTGGATTAAATAATAATATAGAAATTATAATTCCCTAAACATGGTATTATTATAATATTAAAATACTATTATTATTTATGATCTAATATTTATCTATGATATTATTTTATTGATCCGTTCTTGTATGTGGTTAAACTAGCCCAAACTAGATCATATTATAATAAAATTAGTTAGTATCATTAGAAAATTGTATATTTTGGAATAATAAAATTATAAAAGACGTATATTTATTTTATTTTTATTTTTTGAAAATTTTTAATCCTATTTATGATGTTTTAATAAATAATTAAAAATATATTAAAGGTGAAAATTTTATTTCATCGAAGAGGTGGATTGTAGGTTTTCATGATAGATGTTCCATTATTTTTTAAGATTATGGGGTGAATAAATTATGGATTATAAAATAATATAAAAAAATCATCATAGTAAAAATATTGAGTTAATTATATTATAATGGATTTTGGGGTAGTAAAAGAATAAAATAAGGAAGACAAATGAAAGATAAGTGAGTTGCATAGAAAAAGAAATTAATCCTATCTGAAAAATGTCCTAGATTATGAATGGTTTGGAAAATATTAAGGAACAAAAGGATCATGAAACAGGGAATGGGTTCAACGATATATAAAATAGTATATTTTTTAGAATGAATTTAAATTGGTGAAGGTGGAATGAATGGGTAGAACTGTTCCAATTTTATAAGACTACAGAAGGGTAATTTTTAGAGTAATCACTACTTTCAAATAATGTAATATTACTGATAAATGTAAAATGGATGAAAATTGGAAAATATTAAGTGGATATATATATAGGAAAATACACTTCACCGTTCATTTTTTAGACAACAAGGAGTGATATATGGCCTTTTATTTTTACTTTTTTAATTTTTAACTTAATATACTATTACCTGAGTAATAAATTTTAAAGAAAAAAAATTAATATAAGCCTATTACATAATTTAAACATGATTATTAGAAATTTTATAATTATTTAATAAAATAAAATTTCTAATGGTGGAAATGTGAATTTTAGAATAAACACACATATTGTGTAAAAATAGTTTTATTAATGTGTGTTTTTAATATTAAAATATATGTGTAGGTTAAAAAATTTCACTGATATTAATTTCCATGATATAAATTGGTTAATAATAAAATGAATAATATTTTAAAAATAAATAAAAAACCAAATACTATCATAAAAATGAAAAACTAATAAAAATACATAATACTATTTTATATATTGAAAAAATGTT
Source organism: Viscum album (assembly GCA_963277665.1). Lineage (NCBI taxonomy): Eukaryota > Viridiplantae > Streptophyta > Magnoliopsida > Santalales > Viscaceae > Viscum > Viscum album. Next base: position 676,184,482 of record OY728128.1, on the reverse strand, counting down.
ATTATTGTTCTAAAAATTAAACAAGGGTTTTATAAGTTCAAAATAATATTTAAATAGTCATATTTTTACTCTTTAAATAAATATTTAATCATTTTAAAGGTTTCATAAACTTAAATGTCCTTCTTATATGTTTTTAATTCCCAAAAATTTTAAATTTTGGTAAAAACTATATGTTCACTATTTAATTAAAAACTAATTATATCTGAAAAAACTAAAAAATTAATATTAAAATAATATTGATTTAAAAAATGCATAAATAAATTTTATAATAAAAAATTATAATTAGAAAATGTATTTATTATTTTAATTAAATTTATAATTTACAATGGAAATGTTTTTTTGAAAAGTGAAATATTTAAGCTTTAAGTGTTCTTAATCAAATTTCGTATGTATTTAAAAAAGTTTACTATATATTGATATTCTATAGGGTTCATTCATGTTATAATTTTCTTTAATAATATTTCATGAATCATTTTAGTTTGGTGTTTCATTTAAAACAACCTTTTAAATACTATATTTTTTTAGTGGAAAACTTTACTAAATCCAGGGTTCATTAAATTAGGGGATACTGATAGTCACATAATCATTTGAATACTTACAAACTCGTATTCTGGTTTTTTGTAGTAAATTCCTCACTTAGATAACATAAAGTAAATCATAAGGATTTATATCAAGTAAAAACTAATGTTTTCCCCTTTTTAGATGAATATGTCTCCCAAAATAAGAAATTATCCTTTGCATCTAATTCCAAAATAGATTAGAGGAAGGATAATTGGTGAATTGAAATATTAAGATATATAAATGGATTTATCAGGCACATGGATCCTCTAAATCTCCACTATCATGATCAATAGTAGATTATAATACTAATATCAATAATGTCATGATAGGTAATAAAATGATATTTGATTCATAAAATTAATCATGAGATCCTCAATGAATATGTAAAAGAGAATGGTAATTCCAAAAGGTAATTAAAGAATTGAATGTCTATAATTTTGAAACTATAATCTCTTTAGGAAAGACGTGGGAGGATTTATACTTATTTAATTCATTCCATCGATAAGGGATTTTATTTTTTTATCCAGAAGGATCGTGATGTAAGACTAATGTACCTCGAAAGTTTGGTCAATTCCTTAATTCATTGATCATATTTGATATTTATGTTCCCAAAAAATACATACTACAATGTCTTAGTAAATACGAAGTCTAGGGTCTATCCCAAAGAGATAAATTGTTAGAAAAACAACCCAGCAGTCATTACATTTTTCTAGATTCCTCATGATTACACACCTTGGTTTTGTTTGAATTTACTAAGTAACTCAATATTTTTACAGATTAAAGGATGGGTTCAGGGTCAAATTCAGGGTATTGGAAAAGGGTAATCATTTATCTGAATCGGTATAGACCAATGGTAAATTCAAACAAGATTTTATAAAGACACCAATTGATCTCGAACAAATCAATTATCCCATCCTATGTTGTAAAAGTTTTCATGGTCTGGATTAATTGAAAAACTAAAAATGGGATTCTTGGATTATTGGAAGAATGAATTACATATTATTTGTCCAACTCTAATATTATCCTAATAGTTCATGTTCGATTAATTTTAATTTCCAATGGTCAGACATAATGAAAAAAATGTGGTTAAAAAGTTATAAGCTTGGTGACTAGACATAGGGTTACCTAGTTTTTATTTTAGATTTGTATTAGGTTCAACATCCCCTACTTCAACCTCTAACCCTAATAAGATTAGTGGTGCATAAAGAAACATAAGGAATGTGAGTAAATATATCACAACATTATTAGAATAACAAATAAATGACAGAAAGAATGTAATTTCATTATTGAAATCATTAAAATGTAATTAAATACTAACTAGTATGAAGAAATACTGAAAAAAGTAGCAGAAAACGATGTTTCATGGAAAACATGATTTGAAATATAAAATTGGAATAGAGTTGATCAAAAAACACTACTAGTATTTAAAAATGGAAATAATTGAATTTCTAGAGTAATAAAAGAAATAAAATGAGATATCCAAAACTAAAAACAAAAAAATGGAGAAGAATGAAAGAAAAAATGAAAATAACTTCTAGGTTTCATCCCCCCTTTCAATACATCGAGATGCTAAAATATTTAAATATCTCAAATGGCACACAAAGTATAAATGGTTCATGTTATTTATTTATTTATATGGATTCTTCTTTGACACTTATAAAATGTGTAATTTTTTCACATCACATACTTCAGATCCTACAAATCCCTTGAATGTGTTGGATCTTTATAGACGTTTCGACTTGAATCTTCAATAGTAACTATGTTTTAAACATCTCACATTGTGTATTGAGTTAAAACCTTATAATCTTAAAATTTTTGGATTCTAATCATTAATTATTTTTAATCAGGATACACATTTTTTCATTGCTTGAAATTAGGATGTATGACTTGTACTCTCAGTAGGTATTTTTTGTGTTTAAGGAGTACACATTGTGTACTTTAGTTTCATAATGTGTAAGGATTATTACAACCATTTTTTCATCATTATTAAATTGAGTCTTGAGTTACCAATTCCTTAAAAATGGATCATTACCAAGTGTATTAATAAGAAAAGTTTGATTAAACATTAATAAATTTCTTTGAAGATAAATATACAAAATCGGATTATCAAATTCCCCAGAACTGGAACAATTTCTTTTCCTAAAAAAACATCTCAATATGGATTCCTAGTGAAACAAGATAAAAAATAAGAAAATGTTAAATACATCCACGAAAATAAAACTAAGATTATGTAGTGAAATAAAGTCCTCCAGAATCAATACTATATAGAAAATTATTCATGTCTCAAAATCAAGTTCTTTATTTAGATTCTTTCTTCCTTTTATTAATATTTCATATATGATCCATAGATTCTATAACCATTTATGAATTTAACTCCAAATAAAGTTTCTATGATCACTCATGATATAATAAAACTAGATTTATGATCATATCCAGAATACATGTTCCTTACCATTGGAATGTATGGGTTCTATCATCTCCACTTCATTAATAGCAATACAAAATAAATCACAAGGGATTCAGAAAAAAGGATCAAGTGGCTCTAATGTTGAGGGAAGGTGGGTAAAAAATAAAAATCAAGCTCAAAAGTAGGGTAATATCTAGAGTATAAAATATGATAACCATGAATGGTGCAATGGAGTAACTCCTCCTGAATAAGGTGTATCTATAATTCAATAGCTCAAAGTGGATCAATGCGTATTAAAAGATAGCATAAAAAAATGTACCATATCCATATCTATTTCATTTTCATTATTTTTCAAAAATAATGTCTAATAAATATCTCACATCCATCACCTAACAACTCATGATTCATCAAAGGAATCATTGGTATAGTAATGGTAATTTTTTACATTCTTAATAAAAATACCAACAACTTTATCTTTTTCATAATTTTATTAAAATATACTTTTTTTAAAGGAATAGTGTAAGGATAGAAAATTATAAATGTAAACATAGACAATATCATATCAATCTAGTGAAATTTCTACCAAATATATCCTCAATGCTAACATCTCATGTCCATTAATAGTGAAAATTACCCCGCACTTGGTTAATGGATAATCATGCATAGTATAATGGACATGGTAGGAAGTGATAATCGGCTTGAAATAGCTCTATCCTGACAAGTTTGTTCATGGATACCATTGGTAAAAAATGAAAATATGTATATATGGGTCTCCAAAAAAGTATCTCAAAAATAATTCTTCAATTATTTTAAAAGTGTATTTATTCAAACATAACCTCAATAAGATATCAATTCATGTCTTAATAGGTTTATATTTCCTATATACCTCTCAATAAATATTCTTATAAAATAATATAACATTGTATGTTTTGAATCCTCTTAGGAATAAGATTATAAAATACTAAAAATCACTTATGGTATAAAATCAATAAATTCAAGAAAAAAATCCAATAATATTGAATTTTAATTAAATTAATCAACTCCATGATCATACTAAAAATTACAATCATGAGTAAAAATGTGTTTCACTAATCACCAACGTAACATTCCCTTTTATTTAAAGGGGTGTAATGAGATTTCAAGATAATAAAAAAAATTGAGATAAAAATGTCTCTTAGATAATTGAAAATATGAAATAATAAAATTGTATCGACATTAATTCCCAAGAATGACTCCCTAATCATAAAATGATATAGTGTCTACATAATTATAAAATGTGTAGGGGGGGAGATAAAATGTAATTCATAGACAAAAAATTAAATTTGGGAATACATAGTTTCTTTTATTGAATATCCTTACATGGGGAAACAAGGTAGATAGTGATTGTAATTTATGCTACCTAGATATATTTATAGTAACAAAAATAAATCAACTGGATGAGACAATAGTCCAAATGGATAATCCAATTTTGATGTAGAAAATTGAAAATGTGTATATGATCGAAACCAATAGAACTCAACTATTATAAATATAGTAATGGAGTAAAGTAATTTTCAGGGAGAATGATGGATAGAGGATTCAAGAACAATAAAAATTAGAGGACTTGGCACAGAATAGAAAATAAGGAAAACAAAAGAAATATGGGTAGTCTCCCACAAAGAACTAATAATTTCATTATCAACCCGAAAGATGGGAAAATATATGAACTCTAAATAATTAACATAAACTTCATGAAATAGTTATTGATAATATTTTAGTCTCATTACATTAACCTTTAATTTCAGTTCTTTAACCTTTTTGATGTTTAATTTTCTGTAGGGAAATACTTAGATAAATGTAAAGAGACCCAACCATCGGGATTTTAGTATCCTAGGGATTAGTTTCAATATGGAATTAAAATTATAACTTAATCCCCTTGTGTGAAAATTCATCATTTAATGTATTGGAAATTCCATTTCATGTTTCTTTCTTCATAATTGTGATCATTTTCATAGGCATAACTTCATATCTATTCATTCTCATCGAGATATGGAATTCTAACTCCCCTTGATTTTTGATCATCCATATTTAGTTTATTAATTTACCAATAAGAGTAAAGCACTTATTCAACTAGAATTTGGCATGTATTCCCATAAAAAAGATAAAAAGTAGTATCGTAGATGGGTGTTTTATATTCTATGTCATGCACCCAAAGTGATTCATCCAATATAAGGGTCCATTATTTTTTTTGTACCCACTATCTTTTATATAAATTTTAAAATCACAGTATTACAAAATTATTCTTTCCCACTTATATACGGTGGGTAGGGAGACATAGTTTTATAACATATTCCATACATTCGAAGAAAATATTTCACAAAATTATTTGATAAGTGAGTTCCCTAATCACTAATGTGAAATTGGGGAAATTAAAATCTCATGAAAATATTTTTCATCAAGAATTTCATGACTACTACGATTGTAAAATGGTTGGTGGAGTCATCTTCAACCTATATTGAAACATTATCCACCCCGATCAGGATGTACAATTTCATAAGAGAATTTTTGAATAGACTCATAAAATCAATGCACCATATATCAAAGACATAAACATCATGAATGGTATTATAGGTTATTGTGTTTCTTTTTCCTAGGGTTCGTATTTGTTGGAATTGATCACAACTTTGAATGAAAATCTTTATATCTCTATGGAGTGTGGGATAAAAAATAATTCACTTCATGATTTCAACCACGATATATTCAGGCTCATGATTCCCTCTAGAAGGAGATGTATAACACATCTAGGGTATGGTTTTTATTTCATCTTCTAGGTTGTGGAATCTCATTAACCCATCAATAGAGTTATTAAATAGTAGTACCTCATCCCAGTAATTGTGTGAGATCTTCACTAGAAATCACTTCTTCTTTTTGTAGTAGAATTGATGGTAAAGTGATCTCATGGATATATAGTTTTCAATATCCTAAAAACACTTTTGGGCGTGAAACTTAATGTTATAAATAATTTAATCAAGAATATCATCCTTAATATCTAGAATATAATCATCCCTAAAGCTGTGTTAGGGGATTTTAGATAGGCGATAAAAAATGATGATTCCAATACCTTTTATATCCTTTATTATTATATAAAATTTTAAAAGTAGTAGGATCAATCCTATCAGATCCGATTTTCCATCCTTTTTATTAAACAGATAATATAGTGCTGAATGAACTATTTTGACCCCAAATTTGGATATTTGAGGTATGAATGAAAATTTTTAGACCAAAAGATGACAGCAAGTAACCATTTTTCTGTAGTAGTATAATTTACATGAATGTCATTCAGTGTGTTATTGGAATAATAAATGGGTCGTAAGGTATATTATAATCACTATCGGAAGACAGGTCCAATAGAAAAGATGCTTGCATCACATAACAACTCAAAATCCTTATACCAATATGGTGAAATAATTCCATGATTGGACACCGATGTTTACTTGAGAGTATTTAACACACATCATAACTCATAAGTGAACTAGAAAAGATTTTATTTTGATAATAAGTTTGTCAATAGGTGGGATACTTTTGCAAAGTATTTTATGAATCAAAGGTTGAATCATGTGTGGAATAGAAATATCTTTATTCCCTTTACTGTTGTGGGCTCAAGTAGGTATTTTATTACATTGATTTTTTCTGGATCCACATACATGGATTTATTTGAGTTTTTATGTCCAAGGATCATTCCTCCTGGGACCTTTAATTGACATTTTTTTCCATTTTATTACTATTGATTTTTTTGATAGCATTGTATGACTTGGTATAAATTTCTTAGGCACACCTAAATGGGATTATCTATAAAACATAAAAAACATCAATAAATATTTCCATAAAATCTTATTACATATCATGGAATATATGTGTCATGCACCATTGAAAATTTAATGGTGTATTGAACATACCAAATGGAATATGTCTACATGTGAATGTTCTAAATTTATATGTGAACCTAATTTTATAGTAGTAGTATGGATCAACTACAATTTGATTCTATCCTGAATATTAAACCAATAAATAATAGAATTCACAACCTGCTAGTGTTTTCATCAATTGATCCCTAAAAATAGTAAATGGTCTTTTCATGTTGTCATGTTGAGGTTCCAATAATCAATTCAGACCCACCACCCATTGATGTTTCATGTTTATATTAGACTGTATTCATTATTTTCATGATGGTTAGGCTTTCCTTATTTGGAACTACTTGTAGAGTACTGCCTCATTCACAAATAGATATTGAAAAAATTATTCTACCACCTAGAACTTCTATAACATAAATCTTAACCACCTATTTAATTATTCAATTGATTCACCTCTAGTGTTTTCATTGTGTTTTATCAGTTTCCTCTAAAAATATCTTACGTTGAATGTTGTTGAGTTTATATAACACCACAACATTCTAAAATAAGGACATTGTATTTGATAACATGTATGACACACATCACAAATTATAGAAAGGAATATAATATGTTATGAATATAGGATATATTTAATATTTGAAATAAATTTATTCTATGATATATATTTTAAGTCATGCAACACCTATTTATCTTATGTTACACAAAATAATGGATTTTTTGATGGCTTGTGTTACACGCAAGACCATATTTTACCGAATACTATTAATATTATTATTTAAACGTAAGATTATCTCATGGACATTAAATTTATGTTTATCAATATTATTAACCTACATATGAAAATAAATGGTTAATTAATTGGCTAAAAAATAATTATAAATTAATATAAAAACTAATTGAATATAAAAGAAAAATATTTTTATAAAACAAATATTTCTATGCACAAAAATCATTTTATCATATTAAAATAAATTATTTTATATTATTTTATGATAATATTGAAATATATATTTTTTATATAATAATTATTTTTAAATTCATCTAAAAAATGTAGATAAATAAGAGAATAACGAATCCAATTTTAAACATTAAATATTAAATTTTTCTAAGGGTAGGTTTTCAGCTTATAATAGATCACTTATTTTAAAACTAATTTTTTACACAATTAAAAATCATATTTGAAAAAATAAAATTCATTTGGGAAATATTAATATCAATATTATGTTATGGTTAATTTTTTATTTTTCTGAGAAGATTCTTTTTTTGATAAATAGTGAAAAATACTGAATTTTCCATGAAGGCTAACATTTTGTTTAAAAACCTTATAATGTTAGATAATATTTCTAATTGTTTTTAAAGTAAAAATAGTTCAACTATACATATATTAATCCAATTTAGGTCATAAAAATAAGTTTAATATTGAATTTTTTATATAAAAATATTGAAATCCCTTTAATATTTTCACTTTAAAAACTCACTCCCTCACCACGTCTACTAGATCCATTTTAGGTTGAATTTTTCCACATCAGTGAATTTAATTTGGAAAAATAGAATAATTATTTGTAAATAGAATAATTGATAATGTATAATTTGGTCAAATTAATTTTTTACTAAAATAAATAGTGAAACAGTAAAAATTATTTACCATAGTTATTATAAAAGCGGTTTTCTAGATGCTAAATCTAATAATATAATTGCTAAAATGACCCAACTATTTGTCCAAAAAAATATTTTATGGAAATATTTATACCCTTATAAATTTTTATCTAGTATTATGATTTTGGGGAAACTTTTTCACGAAAGTGACCTATATAATATGTTAAGTAAAAACAGATACATTTCCTCCCTTTAATATCAATAATGCTTTAGGCAAGGAAGAAAAACATAATTGGTTCGGTTAAAAACAATGTATTGAAAGAAAAATTAGTTTTTGACATTATAATAATTTCTATGTAATCATTATAGATGAATTAGTTACGTAAAATTCTTATGAAACTCCAAGAGTGTAATTATTTAGTTATGAATTTTATAAAATAAATAATATAAAAAATACAAAATGTGAAGTAAATTGAGTGAATTATTTTCTTCAATTATTTATAGATAAATATATCATGTTTATGTTCTAAGAACTTATATATATTTTAATTCTGCAATTTTCATGATATTTATAAATTCAAAATATATTAATAATGTCAAAATTGGCATTAATGTTATTTTATAATAAATGATATTTTACTGATTGATTTAAAATTACTAAAAAATCCTATCTCATGTAAAGTTATTTTTAAATGTTAAGTAATATCAAATATGGCCCATTTTTGGATCAATTGTTCTATTATGAAGAATATATTGACCGTTAGTTAGTAAAAAACATTGTTAGCAGGATTATGGTTTAAGCGGTACTTTTGCCTGTTATTTGTGATTATTTTAATACTAATTTCCAACAGACATGTTTTATAGTTAATAAATTATTTATCATATATATCCTATATGGTTCCAAATTATATATCAATTATCATTTTATTTTATTATTAATTTATAAATTACTTAGGTTACAAAACTTATTACCATAATGATAAACAAAAATGATAAAATAAGGAAACATTAATTTTGGGACCAAAATCCTTAAAACATGTGTTTTATTGTATGGTTTAGTTATATATATACCAAATCATTTACCCACTCTATTAATTATCAATATTTTATCTAAATTTGGAAATATTAACCTACCAATAGTGAATAATTTTGAGTATTTACAAGAATGTCACTCCTCAACTATAAAAAATCTCCCACTCCCCCCACTTATTTACACCACTCAAGCCATTTAGAAAGAATGAAATCTACCCAAATCACTCAAAAAAAGTCTTTATCTTTATACTATAAACATTATTTTGGGCATAAATAGTACCTTTAATGTTTTTATTGCACTCCTAATGAGAAAACCAAAGGAACGTTAAATGTTCTTCAAAAATGTTTTTATTTTAGTTCCTTCTCCACCTCCTCTAATTCTTACTATTCCATGATAATATAATTCCATATGAAAATTAAATATACTAAATGTTTTTATGTTAATTTTATGACCTATAACTTCACACACATCCATAAAATGGGTTATAAAATCATTGTTTGTGTGTACGGAAGAATACTGTCTCATGAAGTGATGTTATTCGTTCTTCCATTACCACCTTTCAAGGTTGATAATAGTGATAGATTTATAGTTTAAATATGATATATATGATATATATGATTTTTTTATTTTTTTATAGTTATTATATCATTAATACCTTAATGATTTATATTTTCTAGGAATACAATAATGTCATTTATGTGTATGCTAGACTACCTCCTCGCGAAGTTATGTGATTCCTTCACGCTTTACATGAAATGTATTAAGGATGGGATTAATAAAATTATTTCATATAAATGAAATAAAAAATATACTATAATGATTATATATATATATACATATAATTTAATTTTTCTTCTTTAAAAGTGACAACAAAATGGAAGTAGTTTTCGTCCATATATACGTCCTACCATCTCCATGAACGATGCATTTTATTTCCTAAAACAAAATTTTTGCTGATTAACAGTCCAACATATATGACGAATATATATTATATTTTCATAATTTTTTACATGTTTTATATTATTATATCATGATTGATTTAATTGGAACAAAAAATAAAAATTCAAAACATACACAAAAAACAAGGCAGTTAACACACAAAACAATGAAAATAATGAATGATTATTGACAAATAAGAGATAAGATGTCAGAAAATAATAATATATTGTATCGTACAAATTAATATGGTAATTTTATAATCTAATAACATGTTTAAAACTAATATAATGGAGGTTAAATATCATTGATCTAAAAAGAAACATATGGTAAAGGATTTATTAACTCATTTTCCACTCATTGGGTTAAAATTCTACTTCCTTGATTATGTCATTATAAAACTATGTGTGTGATGAATTTTTATTATCTTATATTGTATTTATACTTTTTTAATATAGATTTATAGAGGATAAACGTAATCAATTCACCTAATAATTCAAATTTCAAATTTATAATCACAGTAAGGGTTCATCTCAAAATCTCATTTTAATCATGATTGTTTATTATTGAATATAAATTAAAAGAAATTACTTTATAATTTTATAATAAAACATTAAATTATTCTTCTCATGTATTTATTAATTAACCCTTTAAATTACTTTTATAAATTTTATACTCTTTGGAACATTATTTTATTGATTTTTTTTCATAAAAGTATACTAAATTTCACTTTTTCGTCATAAATCTGTTCCCTTTAACAACCATGGTTTCTAAAAATGTTTTCAAAAATAAAGAACCTTTTAAAATTATTTATTAAATTAATTTTATCCCAATTTTTACAGATAAAAATTCAATGGAATCTTTATATCATTTTTAAAAATAATTTCTGTTTGTATTTTACTGAAAAAGTGAAATGAATATATGTTTTAACATGTAGAATATGAATAGAATTTATAGACTCATGAACACTAAAATGTTTTTGAGATTATTTTATATATTTTAAATTATATTTTGAAAGAATTATTTTCCAAAATTTTATATGAAGGTTTAGTTTTTAAATATTATTTTCAGAGAAAAGGATTTTCAAAAATATTTTTGAAATGAAAGGGATATTTTCTTCCAGAATCTTTTTAAATAAATATTTTAATATTATTTATATTCATAAATAAAAAACAATTTTTTCACACTCAAATGGGTATATATTGTATTGATACCATAATTAATATTACATTGGAGGTTTTATGATCACATTGACTAGGGAAAGTATTGAAATTCACTTCTTTGATTCATTTTTTTGTCATTAACTTTACCATGAAATGTTCACTTTCTTATGAACAATGGACATTAAATTTACCCCCAAATATAATTATTTTTTATCAAGTATAAATTTATTTTCTAAATCATATACCATTTTTACATGTTCTATTTTCTTTTAATGTTATATATTAACTAGGGAAATATAAAACAATCTATATATTTTACTCAATTAGGATATTTTGATAAGATGCATTGTTTCTGAATTAAAAAAATTTATTTGATATATATAGAATTCTTTAGAAACATATGACATGAGTTGTGAACATTTAATGTAATTTCCTATATTTATCAGTGGTCTCTTGATAAGAAATCTGTTTTAAAAAAACCCCTTGCCTTTGTAACTAAGCAATTAAAACTATCTGGAGGATATATCTTGATTCTTGTGTCTTGAGAATGGTCATAAAATAATTCATATGCGTTTTACCCATCATTTTATAAACTATTACGAGGATATATCTTGATGATAAAGGTATTATGTTCATTGGAATCATGGAATCCAATATTGAATCATTACCTTTATTCAGATTCAGTTGTTGTTATTCATGATATTTTCATTATGAAAAAATCTATAGATGCAATTAATTCATAATTTAGTTATTAAATGGAAAGAGTTTTCAGTTATTTAACTTTACATATTTATTGTACTATAAATTATCATGATATTCAAGTTATTTAAATTTAATGTGTGTTAAGTTATTTAACTTTCCATATTTTTTATGCTCATTAATTCAATATTCATTCTCTATACTTAAACCTTACTGATCATTTGTGCTCGCCCTTATTTTTTCTCATTTCCCTATGATTTCATATATTTTATTATGATAGAAATTATAGGATAAAAAATATGGAATAAAATTGTTATAAAAAACGAATTTTTTTCCATAGTCTTGTTTTTAAATGAAAAGTAAGAATCGTGTATATATATAGTTTACCAAGACTAATAAACATTTAATTACATTAGGATTTGATCCATGTATCATATTCCAATGTAAAAGTAGCATGCATTAGATCCTTCTTAGTGGGTTCTATATTTTTATAGTTAGTATGTTAAGAAATTTTGTACAATTCTTGGGAACAAGATACTGGAAAACCAAAATTAGGTAACATAACCCTAATATAGAATTTAAGGTTATGTATATAAAAACATCCTAATGGTTTGGTATGGTAGAGATTATGTGGGTATTTCCCCAAAATACATCCATGTATGGATACTCCATGGGGATGTGGTTTAGAAACATATGTACCTAAGGGGTAATAACTCAGAAAAGGGAGTGTTGGGCTTGAGTTGAGTGTAACTTGTTACATGGCAATGGGTCCTACTACACACCTAGTTTTACACTACGAGGATATATTCTTAGGATAATTCACATTTTCATTAAATTACAATATTTTTTATTTAAATAGATAATGGAAATTAATGACCTAGGTTAAACCCTATTCCATAGAAAGAGGTATGTGGAAATAAAAATGATGACGAATTTATGTATTGGTATTTAAGAATTAAATTGTAGAGGTATTTTAACCAATGGTATTTTGGTGATAATAATTATGAAATATCTAAGGATTTTTTTTAATATTTTATAATCACATGTGTCTTAATTTTCTTAAGAGTAATGAATACAATCACATATTAATTATTTTAATATTTATCAATAAGTTCAAAGTATTAAAAAAACTTTTTAAGTATTCTTGTGATAGGATTCTTCCAAGATTAAGGAAATATTTGAGATATTTATATAAAAAATATGTTTTAGAAGAAATGTTCTTTGAGGAATAATTACTTTAAATCTATAGATATAATTTTATTGTCATTGATATCATTTAGAGATAATATGATTTTTAATTACACTGTAATAATAATTAAACAAGATTATTATAATTTTTAAAATAAATTGTATTTAAAACCCTAATAAAAATGATATTTATCAGTTATTTTTTCAATATGCCTATCATATTTTCGTAGGAATGCTATAGGAATTATGATAAGATATTATTAGAAAATGGAAAACTCACTTGATGGGTGAAAACCCATCAAGTATAGAAAGTTCATAGGTATTGAACCCACAACTGAAGTAACAAAAGGGTTTAATTCTAACCACTAACCTATGTAATGCCCTAGTAAAATATCAACATTTTTAGGTAAAATATTTGAAAAAAAAATATTAATGATGAACCACCAGTGTTAATTTTGAGGTTTATAGATTAATTTATTATACATAGAAACATTTACTAACCATATTGGTTTACCAAAATTATTAGAGACAAGAGGAAATAATTTTCACTCTTTTAGAGATCTGGTGATCCTTTAAAAGTAATTTCTACTGCTTCATGCATAAAAAATTATTTTTCGATGTTAATTTTTTAGATCTAGTGTTTAAAACACCACAAATGATTCAATTTTGTTTATGAAATCGAAACATTCAATGTTAGTATATTTCTTTATATTCTTATACATAAATATAATTCTTTAACTTTTGGAAAAATTGTCTTGAAATAAAAATTTGTTGTATTACCATTAGTTTTGATGATATAAATGAACTTTCCACACCTTTTAGATTTAATTTTTATAACCCCTCAACATTCCATTGATCATTAACATTATTATGATCAATGAAATAAATCACTCTATATAAATATTTATGCTTTTCCTCCAATTCCATATCTTTATTTACCACGGATGTTCCCCTACTTAGAATCCTAATTGTATATTATTCTATATGACCTTTATACTTATCATTATATCTTATTAAGAGGATGTTTTAGAAACCCTTATAATGATAAGGGATTTTAATAGAATTATTTTTAAATATCAAACATTTTAATACAAATATCATGTTCAAATTGAGAGGATACAATTTATTTAAGGTGGAGAGAATGTAACACCCTGGAATTATAAAATAAGGATATTATATTTTACAGTGTGTATGAAATAAAACACCAAGTGTAGAAAATAATATAATATAATGAGATTTCAAAATATATTTACTATTTTAAATATATTCAATATATTATATATATTTCATGTCATGCAATACTGAGTTATCTTGCATTATATGCAATAATGACTTTCTTCGATGGCTTGCATTACACTACAGACCAAGTTTCATAGAATACTATAAATATTATTATTTAGTATGAAAATTGACTCCTATAAATTAAATTTTTGGTTATGATGTGTATTTAAAAACATATGAAAATATATGTTTTAATTCATTGGTTACCAATTAATTAGAAATAAATGTAAAAACCAATTGAATTTAAAAGAAAAATATTTTTATAAAAACTATTTTTATGCCAAAAAGGAGTTGTATCCCTATAAATTAAATTAATTAATATTATTGGATGATCATAATAAAAATTATATAAAATATATAAATGAAATTTATTACACGATTCCAATAGATTATATATCCATAAGATAAGAACAAATCCAACTCTACGTATAGTGTTGTATTGATGTAAAGGCAGTTTTTTCACCTTTTAATGGTGGATTTGTTATAAAAACTAATTTTTACACTTTTATAAATATTTTTTGAAAAACTAAACATCATTTTCAAAATTTTAATATCAATATTATATTATGGTTAATTTTTTGTATTTTTCTGAGAATTTTCATTTTTTGATGAATAGTAAAAAATACTAAATTTTAATTTAATACTAGCTTTTCATCTAAATAATTTATAATGATAAAATATATTTTCAATTTGATTTAAATACTTAATAGTTATATAATAAATATCTTAATAAAATATTTTTAAATGGAATCATTTTCATATAAAAATTTGATATTAAAAAATGTAAATGTTTGAACATTTTCATTTTAAAAACTCGCTCTCTCGCCACATCTAAAGGATTAATATTAAATTAATATTTTCAAATTATAAAATTTGATATAGGAAAAATTGATTCCATATTAATAATTATTATTATTTATAAAATATAATATGTTCAACATAATTTTTTAACAAAATGAATAATGAAAAGGGTAAAGATTATTTACCATGGTTAGGGTAAAAATGGATTTACTATAAGGTTAAACAAACAATATAAGGGTAAAAATGACCTAACCATTATTTCAACACCCATTTTATTGATTTATTTCGACCCTTATGTCCTTAGGATTGAATTTTATGAGTTTTGGGAAACTTTTCATAGAATGTGACCCATATAAGTAGATAAAAAGACAAAGAAGTTATGTTTCTTCCTTTTAATCGCTATAATGCCTTGGAAAAGGGATACAAACTACATTGGATCGGTTATAAATAAAATTAAAAGACAAATATAATTTTCATATTATAATAATTTATCTTTAGTTTTTAGATATTAATTTTTTACTTAAAATTCTTTTAAACACTAATATTGTAATAATTTAGTTAACAATAAAATAAAATAAATAATACTAAAAATATGAAAAGTGATGTAAATTGGATAAATTATTGTGAAACATTATTTTTT
The DNA here is from genome assembly GCA_963277665.1 of Viscum album. Taxonomy (NCBI): domain Eukaryota; kingdom Viridiplantae; phylum Streptophyta; class Magnoliopsida; order Santalales; family Viscaceae; genus Viscum; species Viscum album. Next base: position 676,168,287 of record OY728128.1, on the reverse strand, counting down.
TTAGATTCATATATCATGTTACACTTATTTTTAATTAATATAATATAATTAAATTATTTTCTTCAAACTATTTAATACAAATTAAATTAATAATATTAAAATTGTCATTAATGTTATTTTATAATAAAGGATATTTTATTAAATGATTTCGAATTAATAAAAATACTATATTATAAAAATTTATTTAAAAATTTTAATGAATATCAAATATGGTTTATTAATGGACCGATGTTTCTGTTACAATGACTATATTGATCATTAAATATTAAAAAGAATTGTTAGCTCAATTACGGTTTAAGCGGTGTTTTTTAAAATTTCATTAACTTGTGTTAAAAGTATTTTAAAATACAAAAATGATTTGTTATTTTATAAATTATAAATGAAATTTAGATTCCATGGGTTTAAATAATATAGCATGTATCATTTTATATTAGTCTTAAGGGATAAAATACTTTAGTTAGAAAACTAGTTAACATAATGAAAACCCAAAATGATAAAATAAGGAAACATATGAGTTTGGGAATGAAATGCTTAAAATGAGTTATATATTTTCTTTTTTATAGTTATTAACAAAAAAATTATCCCTAATATACATTAATAACTAATATTTGATCCAATTTAGTTAAGATTGATTGGAGACTAACATTTTTATTGACTTTGATAGAAATGCTGATACAGGAAAATCACGGAGGTCGAAAAAAGTGCAATCCCAAATCAACTAAAAAAAGGCACTCCCTATCTAAACTTCTTCACACATATCAACCCATATAGATCAAAAAAATTACCCAAATCACTCTTTATTTATCTCCCGTAATCCTATAAAAATTATTTTGTTCATAAATAAAACATTTCAAGGATTTAGTTCAAACCTAAGGAGGAAACCCGAATAAGAGGTAATGTTCTTCTAAAAGCGTTTTGAGGTTATTTACTTCTTCACCTCATAAAATTATTATTTTTACATGATAATATAATAAACATATTGCCTTATATATAATGAGATAATGTTATGTTATGTTTATGACAAAAAAATTCACACACTTTCATCAAATGGGTCATGAAATCGTCGTTTGTGTGTACGGTAGTCTACCACCTTGTGAATCGATGCCATTAATTTTCCATTATCAACATTAAAGATGATAATAATGATGTATTTATAGTTTAAATATTATTTTTAATATTTTTTTGATTTTATTTTTCTTATTTAATTATTATATCTCATATAACTTTATGATTGTTATTTCGTGAGAACATGATAACATTGTTTGTGTATACGACGGACTACCACCTCGTGAAGTAGTGTGATTCATTCAGGATTTACATGGAATGTATTAATGATGGAAATATTAAAAATATTATAAATATATGAAATAAAAATTATCATTTAGTGATAAAATACACATATATAATTTACTTTTATTCATTCAAAATGATAAGAAAATGGAAACATCATTCATGAATACATATGGCCAACCGTCTCCATGAACGATGTATTACATATCTTAATAATAAATTTTATGGATTACTATAAGTACATATATAATGAAGATATATGATATTTTAAACATGTTTTACATTCTAGAGATGATTAATTAAAGATCTAATTGAGATGAATGTGAATTAACAAGTCAAAATATACTAAACAATAATCCAATTGGAAACAAAAACAATGAAAATAATGAATGATTATTTTGTGATATAAGAATATATGTTATCACATATAATAATAAGGTTCTATTATATGTTAATAACATGTCTAAAACCACAATATATATGGTTAAATGTAGTTCTACCAAATGAATGCGTAAGGTAAATACTTCTTTACAAAATTCCCACTCTTTGGTTTAAACTTATACTTTATTGATTATATCCTGATAATTATATGGGTTTAATGAATTTTGATTCGAGTGTATTGCATTTAATCTTATTTTATCTAAATTTATAGTGGATACAAATAGTAGATTCATTTATCATTTATCACTTAAACATTTACTGATTTTACGAGTTTCTTTCACAATCTCATTCTAATTGAGATTGTTTATTCATGAATATCAATTGAAAGAAATTACATGATTATTTATTTATAAACCCCTCCATTCTTATTATAATATGGTTATTAATGATACCTTTTGAGTAATAGATTCATTTTACTACTCTTTCATACTTTAATTATTTGAGAAAATGTTTCATAATTATTTGACTTCATTTCTCTCTTCGATCTAAGATCTATTTTCATCAAAAACCATGATTTATAAAAAAAAATCAATTTTTTTAACCTTTAAAAAATTATTTAATAATGTTATTTTCACCCATTTTATACTATTTAAGAAAAATCAGTTTAATCTTTGTGTTATTTTCAGAAAAATGTTTATTTGGCATTTACTGCAAAATTGAAATGAAACATTGTTTTAACATGTACAGCATGAAGAGAATGTGTTTCCTACATAAACAATATATTATTTTAAATAATATTTCATAAGTTTAAAATATTTTTTTCAAATAAAATTATTTTCAAAAAAAATCGGATATTTTATTTTTCTAAAAGTGATTTTCAATTAAAAGGATCTTCAAAATGTTTTTCAAAATGAAAAGGATATATTCATCAAAAATGTTTTTAAAGATATTTTTATAGTATTTCTATTCATTAATGAAAAAACCATTTATTCTCACTCCAATGGGTATATATTATATTGATATCATCCTTAACATTCATTTGGATGGTTTGTGATCACTTTGACCAAGGAAAGTATTCACATTCACTTCCTTGATTTGTTTTTTTTCATTATATTTACCTTGAAATGTTCACTTTCTAATGATCATTAATGTTTAAATTTTCCCATAAATATCAATATTAGAATTTATAAATTTATTTTCTAAAATATATAAAATTTTTAAAAACGGTATTTACATTCATAGTTATTGATTAAATGGTTAAATATTGAGAAATTTTTATTCTTTACTCAAAATAGATATTTGATCAGGAACATTGATTGTGAATTAAATAAATTTATATCATATATGTGGAATTATTCAGACATGTATTACTTGGTTTGGGTACAATTTAAACTAATCAACTCGATGCATCAACAGTCTCATGAGATGAAATTAGTTGGTAACAACCCCTTCACATTTTCCCGAATGGTCCGAGGGCCTTATTTTTTTTTTGATAACCCCCCTTTGAAGGGATGAGGGGGAAACCTTATATGGCCTATCGGCTTAGAGATTAAAAGGCTCATAGGATTATGAGATTACATGACCCAAAGGTCTTAGAGAATTAAACCAGACTATCTACAAGGAACTATCCATCCCCAGCATCTACATTGTGATAGTATCTCTCCACCTTCGCATGGCCATCTGGCTAGGATTCCTATGCAAGAACAGGCTGGTCCCGATGGCATAACCATACCCACTCATTTAGACAATCCATTTGGCTCTACTCTGGTGAGTACACCTACTTTGAATCCTCTTATAGGGATGCTCCTTTTTTGTAGAGTCTGTCTGGGGAAACTTTATGTGGCCCAAAGGCCTTGAGGTGGCCCTAAGGCCTTAAAGGTGGTACTTAATTCCTACTGACCTAATGTCCTGGGTGGCCCAAAATCCTTAAGGACTCCAAGCCCAAACTGATCACCCATGGTGAACAGTGCCAGCTGCTACCGTACTAAACAGTAACTGCTATAGTAACTGCTACAGTACTACCTCTAGTACTCACACTGTGTACAGTTATGCTATAGTACTTGAATAGTGTATAGTCTGATACAGTACCGCATAGTGTATAGTTCTGCTACAGTATTTCTATAGTGCCTGCTATAGTACCTGTAACCGTACTTCTATAGTATCCTATAAATATGCCTCTACCTAGTTTTGAACCTAAGTCTTGTGGATAATAGATCTTTATCATCGTGTCATGTTAATGTTCTTGAAATAAATTAGATATTTATTAACCATCATTTTTAAACCATATTTAGGATATATTTTTATTGTAAAGGTATCACTTTCTAAGAAAACATGACATCTAGTATTAATGAATTACCTTTATTAAAATTTTGTTGTTATTATTCATGAGATTTTCACTATGTAAAACTCTATAGATTCATTTCATTTTCATTTTGTTGATTAAATTACATGTGTTTTCAGTTATTTATTTTTCCATGTTTATTATTCCATATATTATAATGATAGTAATGTTATTTAAGGGTCAATGAATAAATAATTTTGGACGTAGGGCCTCAGAGCGGTATCTCCTCTCCTGTTGTGGCGCCTTGGGTTTTCCACCGGTTTATCTTCCCTTCTCCCTCTGGCCTGACTCGGTCCCGAAGGCAGATATATTTGGTTCGGATATGTGTTGGCATGGCCAGGCGTCGGCCGGTCATGGTGGTGCATTGACATCTCTTTGCTGCCTTTTGCTGGTCATGGATCAGTGGGAATCTCTCTCTCTCTCTCTCGGCTCAGCAAGATTGTTGTTTCTGTCATGATGCGGCTCGGCATGCCGCTCAGATCGTTTTAGTGACCTCATGGTAGCAGTGGTCCTGGCTTCCAGGTTCAGTCTGGCGCGGCCAAGTTCCATTTCTGATTCATTTCCTTTGAATCTCGATGGAAGATCCGGAGTGTCCAGAGGGGGGGGGGCTACTGGTTTCATCGATTATGTGAGTTCTTTTTCAGGTTTTTGATTTGTTGACGTTTGTGGTGTTCTGTTGGATGGATTTGGAGAATTTAGGTTTCACCGCTCGGACTCTTGGATGGGTTTTGGTTGGGTCACTCTAGTTCTGGTGACTCTTTTTGGCTGGAAATTAGAGGAGGATTTTGGTTGCTGTGAGATTTATGTGGTGTTGATTATGTTATTTTGTGGTAAGGCTTTTTGTTGGTTGAAATTATGATTTGGTCAAATGGTTTTAGTGTTGTTCTGTTAGATTGGTGGTGCTATGGTTCACAGTTAATGGGACAATGCATCCAGATCACTTCAAGAAATAGGTCTAGAAGAGCTTTAGATCAAGGAGCTACCAGAGATCATGGTTATACGGATTTGGATTTTTGAGAGGGTATAACTTTTTCCATCGGTACCGTGCCCGTGCATCATTGCACAGGACTGCTAGCCGACTATCAATGGAAATTTGGAATCTCATCTTAATGATTTTGATGTTGGGTAGGGGTCCTTTTTTGTAGACTTGAATTGGATTGTTTGTGTCTCTGGAACATTGGACTATGGGGATTGATTGTTTTTATGTCTTTGAAGTCTTTTGGGTTTCCCTTACCCATCAAAAGGGGGTCTATCTTAATAAAAAATTAATTTTCACTCAGTTAGTAATGTTATTTAAATAGAATGTGTGTTCATGTAGATACCCTAAGCTTAACGTACATGGAAATTACATTACTTTTGCGGAATACTTAGTCAATAACAAAAACACACACACACAAGGACTGTAATAGTTTAGTGTCTTTGGAAACTCAAAATATAATCTTCTAATCGTGGTGAAAGATCTTCAACATCTCCCATAAAGATCTTTCTTTTTTTACCTAATACCTTTCTTTATATCCTGGGGAAAAGAAAACATAAAACGGTGAGCTTAAATTCTCAGTAACGGTAAACAAAAGAAATATCAATCACATCATATACATAAGAACATAACTTTTGGAAATCTTAACCTGCAAAAGATATAATAATTTCATAACATGGGATAACTCATAGTAGTGAAATGTAATCCCAATAATCATAACCTAAAACATGAAACATTGTGGAATACACACATAATCATAGAGAATAATTTCTTATTAGTCAAGACTCATTTCCAAGACTTTCGTAGTGGACAAAGTCTATTTCTGAACCGAGTTCACTCCTCATTTCAATCCTGTTTCACTGAACCGGTTTAACCTACCATTCTAGCCATGTCTATCTCATGAGATATAAAATCTTTACCCAATGCATTGGAGGGAGATATAGGTCCCACCCATCTCATAATGATACCATTCTTATGTGTGCCACAAAATCAAAAATCATACATCATTGCATAACCCATGTAATAAAAATGGGAATCTTAAACATCATGCCATCATAACATAATCCATATAAGATAAAATGAAATAATAAAAATAATTCCATAATAACATAATCAAATCTATGTAAAAATAGGGATATAAACAGAACCCTTTATTATCTTAGATGGAAAATAATTTTGATAAAACACTTGAAATCCATTCATAAGGAAAATATCCTTTCTACCTCAAAAACAATTTTCATTTCTTAACATGTCATAAAATTTTAAACTAAATGAAGTTGATTAAAATTAAACTTGAAAACATGTAAATGATGCTTCTTGGAAATAATGTTTTAAAAATCCATTCATTCCATATAAGTTAAAAAAACATTATTCTCGTACTTTTGACGGAAAAGTCAAAAAGTACCTTGTACAAAAAACGACAAAATATTCCTTTCATATTCTTTACTAAAAACTCACCGAAGGTTAAAATTGGATTTAAACAATTGTAGGTGGATGGAAAAAATATTACATATTGAGGGAACATGGACATGGATGATAAAATATAGCCCAGTAAATACCAAAGTATAAACAATCTCGGATAAAAATGAGATTGTGATATTTTCCCTTACCTTAGGTCTGATATGCTTCGTAAGTGTCTGAAACTCCTGTATAATGATTTAAATAATGTAATTTACTTATTCCATAATCATAATCATTTTTCTGATATCATATATGTTTCACTTATGACTTTATTTTACCTGTTCTTTTGTAAATTCCATGTTAAAGAGCGTTTTGGGTAAAATCGTTTCATTTTTCTTCCGTGTTTTGACTTGTAATTATTCATATTATTACGTAGATCATTATTATTTAATTAAAGAATATAAAACATGATTTATATATAATATATATTCAGAATATACATATATATAATAGATCAGTAAATGGAAATAAATACACCGTTCATGGAGACGGTAGGCCGTACGTACGAATGAACGCTGTTTTCGTTTCCTTATTGAGTTGAATGGAATTAAGTAGATGACATACATATATATAAACATAAATACAGTATCATTATTATGTCATATATTTCATGATTACTGATTATATATACTTTATAATCATTCATGAATGGTTAACATTGAGAATGAATCTCATCACGTCGTGGAGATGGTAGTCCGTACGTACGCATGAGCGATGATATCATTCTAATGATAATGGAATTGTATTGGAGTGTATGTATAATATTTCAGAATCAATATCAATTTACAATAATCATATATAGTTATTATGTACACCATTATACCCATCCAAGTAAGGTGGTGGTGGAAAATAGATTACAGCACGGCGTGGAGACGGTATTCCGTACGTACGCATGCGCGGTGATTTAATTTTCTGTAGGATGGATAGATGGTGAAATAGGGTTGTTTAATACTTATAATAACATATCAGTATATTATTGATACTGATGTTATTAGTTCATAATGAAAAAACCTGAGAAGAAGAAGTGGAAGAAGAAATAAAGTTGAAAGATTCGGTAACAAACATTACCTCTTCTTTGAATCGCCTCTTTGAGATCTCCTTTTAGGGAACTAAAATTGGTCTTTAAGGACGACCAGAACCTCTAGGATGTTTATAGGGAAGTTTAGAATAGAATTTGACAGGGGTTTTCCGAGATTGAAGGCTCAAAGTGGTGTGAGTAAGAGAGGGAGGAGGTGCCCTTTTATAAGGGAGGAGAGGGGCACCTTTGGAATAACTAAATATATTATTTTATTATAAAGACCAATTTGGTTTTAAATAGCTCCAAATTAATTTATTTCGAAGATAAGGTGGGGATGGGTCGATATCCTCTCATACAATAGAATTTAGACAAGTTTAGGTTCCTATTTTAACCTTATCATTTATATTTAACTTTAAGTTAGATAATTTTACTTTTACAGTGTCTTTTTGTGTTCTTACACAATAAGGTTAATAAACATACAATAACAAGACAAACGAACCCCAAGTTGTTTATTATTAATATATATAACCTTATATAAGTCATTTTGCCGAACCTTGGATTTTTAGGAATAAAATAACAATTAATAATATAATATTTGTTTTAAAAACTATTTTATGTTAATTTTGACACTATTTAGTAATGGATTTTTGTAAAATTTATAACAGAATGATTTGTTCTAAAAAAGTTAATTAAATCAATACCAACATGTCATATTAACCTATAAAATTAGTGGAATTCATAAAAAGTCTCACATTACATTTATTTGGGTATTTATAATATCAATTATGTCAATATTTCATTAATAAGATAATTACTGCATCATCTTTGTGTCATAAATAAATTAAATTATTTAATATCTAAAATTTACAAATAAACTACCATTATGTAGGAAATATTTTTATCTTTCTAATTAATATTTACAGTCGAATTTATCTTATGTATAACCCTATATTAAAAATGATTTTCTTATTAAACTTTGATTTTAACTATTTCAACCCTTCTTTAAATAAATTAATAATAAATGTCCTAATCTAATCCAAGTGGGTCTAAATGGTCATATTTTATTACTAAGGTTGTTTTTGGTCAAATTAAACTTATCCAATAGAATTAGGACATGTGTTAGGGTAATAATAATATCATTTTTACACTTAATTACCCTATTTACTTTTAACCATGGCAAAAAAAAGTAAAAAGTTACTATTCACCAAAAATTATTTTCATCTCATTGAACCACATTTTACATACTGAGATCAATCGTGTCTCTCAGATTTTTGAAATTCCACTCACAGAAGCGGTAAAATTAAGTTTTATGACAAATTCATTTTTTTAACTACCACTTAGTGGTTTCACTATTCAACAAAAAATGAAAGTTTCCAGAAAAATACCAAAAATTACGCCTAAGCTATATTTGATATTATGGATTCAAAAATGATGTCTATTTTACCAAATTCAAAACATATCAGTTGCATTAATTAATTTAAAAATTAATTCTCGTCGTCAAAACAAATAACGTGTTTTTAAGAGATAATAACAATCAAAAGATTGACAGTTGTTTATGTTTGGTTTAAATGTGAAATTACATCAAATAACCAACATTGTATTAAATTGTAAAAATATATTCTAAATATACTTTAAAACCACTCAAATTAATAATTTATCACTATTAATTATTTCTATTAAAAAGTTTGTTTTTAATTAAAATTTAGTAATTTTCACTATTCATCAGAAAATGAAAGTTCTCCGAAAAGTACCAAAATTTCACCCTAAGCTAATTTCGATATTCCGAATCCTAAAATGAACTCCATTTTGAAAATAAAATTTACAAAATTTTAAAAATTGGTTATTACTATTCATAACGGCTAGTTTTAATAATATTTTAATAGCATATCGTTGTTTAGTGAAACTCGGTATTGCGTACTACACACGCTATCGAGGAACGTCGCGATTGCGTGTAATGCAAGGCAAGTCAAGGATGCGTGTTGTGCAAGCTTCTTTTGGTGTAGCGTACAACACAATACATTAATGAAATTAAAAAGAATATTTTTCATAAAATCTCGGGGTGTTACATTCTACCCCCCTTAAAATGAATTTCTCCCTCGAAATTCATTGGGGTCATAAATGGTTTACTACTCGAAAGTTTCTTTAATAGAAACCCACATAGTAAAAAGGAATACCAAACCAATCTTTGAAAACAAAAGTATGAAATGTAACGGTTACCCAAATAAACTAATCACTGTGTTTCCACATAGGTGAAAATATGGATATGGGAGAGAAATCTAATCATCATGTTCTGATGGAGAGTGGTGGAGAACATGGCTATGGAAAATCCAGTAATCACAAAGACATAAATTTGTGATGATCTAGGGTACCATATGATTCATCGGATATAAGGTCACTAGGATAACATTTTTTTTGGTTTTCAAGATCATTTCCCTAAACCTGAAGATTTTGAATTAGAATAAATACTTAATTTATTTTGGTACAATCTCACTGTTGTTCATGATTTGAACAATTTCCACTTCATCTCTTAAAGAAATGAAGTTTAATTTGTTATTCATGAAGTGTTAATAGATCATGTGATAGAATGATGGGCCATTCCATCTCTTTCAAACAAAAGGTTAGAAAAAGTTATCAAATATACATAAGTCCATCTATGGTGAGGTTAATCATATACGATTCGAAAAATGAACTTATACTTTATATATCATACCGCGTAATAAAATAAAACTAGTTTCTACTAACCAGGGACTTCCTATAGGCCAGTGGTAGGCGATAAAGGCCAGTCACACTTCGGTTGTGGGTTCTATTCCCACAGCCTTGTCCGACGCGATGGGTTGTCGCCCGTCTTGCAGGTTGTCCTTTTTCTAAAGCTATATTCCTATAACATCCCATCAATAATATCGAAAAAAAGTTCTATCATAACTTATGTCCAACATAATCCATTCCAATCATTAGGCTTATCTAAAATACTTCGATCCAAGATCATAGTATAAAGAAAATTATTACTTGAAATGTCACATAACAATCACGTGAATGTCATCATTTATCCCCCATGTATCATAAGATATATCTTGTTGGTCAAATTACAAACATGTGAATACCTTAATCATGTGTTCTCTTAAATAATGAATACCCATTAATTGAACCATAGTGAAAACATGAATGTAGTCAAAAGTTAACTCTTTCCACATACCAAAATCCTAAAATTCTATATACTCAAACCATGATATAACCTTCTCCTTATATCAGTCATGAGCTCATGAATACGGTCAAACATTTCATTTTCTCATTTTCCTTTCATTATGCACATATCATCTTTTTTTCCAAAAATATATCAATCACATTCTATGGTTACCGGTACCATTGAAAACCAAAATATACCAATACATAAATATTCAAATATTCCAAGATACTATATACAACATTATTCTGGAATCCCATTACATAAAAACTTAAACATTCCACCACATTGTTGTCGTATTAAACATCGCCAATAGTGATCACATGTGAATTCTCTTTGTTATTTTCCTTAAGTGGTTTCTCATGTCGATCATCACTAACCCTTGGATTAGGGAATTTATTATCATAATGCCCAATTTCCTTTCACTCGATGCATTGAAGTGTTGGTGGTGCGTTCTCTGCATTCTTTTCTTTATTCACATCATTAGAAACCCTTTTTCCATTTCATCGACACTCAGCTGCTCGATGACCTTATTTTCACACATAAAACATTTTCTAGTCCCTTTAAGACAATCTCTACCATGCTAATTTCCACACTTTGAACATAAAGAAACATTCATCTTCTTTTCACAATTATTCTAAGATTTCTCCTTGAACTCCATCTTTCGTTTCTTGTCAAAACTATGAGATGGATAAGTAACACCAACTTCCATTTGTACCTTCATAGCACAACGCACAATTTCTTCATAGCTACTGAAGTCTCTTATAGATAATTCCCTTCGAAGATTTGGTTTTAAGACACTGAAGAATCAATCAGTGTTACTTTCAGGTTGGATGATAAATCCAGATGCATACCTTGCAAGCCATGTAAAATTCGCTTCGTATATACCAACATATTCATCATCCTTTTGCTTTAGTTCAAGAAACTCATTCTCCATCATTGTTCGAAGAATACGAGGGAAGTACTTATTGAAAAATATGTTCTTGAACTTGTCACATTCCATGGACTCAATTTCATCTCTTGGCCTCGTATTCTTGATTAGATTCCACCATTGATCAGCATCACCTTCCAAACGATACACTGCTAAGATGACTTTATCATGTTCAGAACATCGAAGAACTGCAAATATCTTTTCAGTAGTATTGATCCATTGTTCAGCAACAAGTGGATCAGAAGACCCACTGAAATAAGGTGGACGTTGCCTCATGAAGGACTCAATAGAATATTGTTCCCTCCTCTGCTCATTTGGAAGTCCAGAATGATTCATATCTTGTGTAAGTATAGCAATAAGATTTTTCACTCCATCTCCCATAACATTTGTTTGTTTAGGAGGACAATCATTTCATTTTCCATTACATTGATCAACACGGTTCCTTCGGGTTCCAGCCATCATCTAAAACCCAAAAATAATAGTGTGATAGGTAAAAATCACACTAGGGAAAACAATATAATAAAGGGGGAGTACCTTCAATATCTAACATATTAGGATTAATTCTAATATGGTTAGCGCAATTCTAGGACTATAACGTATACTTAACCTTAGGGACATCCCTAGACATACCTTAGAAATATCTCTAGGGATCTCACTAAAGTTCTCACAACCTAGTTTCCAAAGGTTGACTAAACCTTTCCTCTGATACCAACTGTAGAGACCCTAAGCTTAACATACATGGAAATTACATTACATTTTGGGGAATACTTAGTACATAACAAAAACACACACAAACAAGGACCGTAATAGTTTAGTGTCTTTGGAAACTCGGAATATAATCTTCTAATCGTGGTGAAAGATCTTCAACATCTCCCATAAAGATCTTTCTTTTTTTACCTAAAACCATTCTTTATATCCTGGGGAAATGAAAACATAAAAGGGTGAGCTCAAATTCTCAGTAAGGTTAAACAAAAGAAATATCAATCACATCATATACATAAGAACATAACTTTTGGAAATCTTAACCTGAAAAAGATATCATAATTTCATAACATGGGATAAATAATAGTAGTGAAATGTAATCCCAATAATCATAACTTAAAACATGAAACTTTTTGGCATACACACATAACTATAGAGAATCATTTCTTATTAGTCAAGACTCATTTCCAAGACTATCTTAGTGGACAAAGTCCATTTCTGAACTGAGTTCACTGCTCGTTTCAGTCATGTTTCCCTGAACCGGTTTAACCTGCCGTTCTAGCCATGTCTATCTCATGAGATATAAAATCTTTACCCAATGCATTGGAGGGAGATATAGGTCCCACCCATCTCATAAGGATACCATTCTTATGTGTGCCACAAAATCAAAAATCATACATCATTGCATAACCCATGTAATAAAAATGAAAATCTTAAACATCATGCCATCATAACATAATCCATATAAGGTAAAAGGACATAATAAAAATAATTCCATCATAACATAATAAAATAAATGTAAAAATAGGGATAGAAACAGAACCCTTTATTATCTTAGATGGAAAATAATTTTGATAAAACACTTGAACTCCATTTTTGAGGAAAATATCCTTTCTACCTCAAATGTTTTTTTTCCTTTCTTAACATGTCATACAATTTTAAACTAAAAGAAGTTGATTAAAAATAAACTTGAAAACTTGAAAACTTGAAAAGGAATCTTCTTGGAAATAATGTTTTAAAAATCCATTCATTCCGTATAAGTTAAAAAACATTCTTCTCGTACTTTTGTTGGAAAAGTCAAAAAGTACCTCGTACAAAAAACGACAAAAGATTCCTTTCATATCCTTTACTAAAAACTCACCGAAGGGTAAAATTGGATTTAAAAAATTGTAGGTGGATGGAAACAATATTAGATATTGAGGTAACATGGACGTGGATGATAAAATACACCCCAGTAAATACCAAAGTATAAACAATCTCGAATAAAAATGAGATTGTGATATTTTCACTTACCTTACGTCCGATTTCCTTAGTAAGTGTCTGATCCTCCTATAAAATGATTTAAATAATGTCATTTACTTATTCCGAAATCATAATCATTGTTATGATATCATATATGGTTCACTTATGACTTCATTTTACCCCTTCTTTTGTAAATTCCATGTTAAAGAGTGTTTTGGGTAAAATCGTTTCATTTGTCGTCCGTGTTTTGACTGGTAATTATTCATATGATTACATAGATCATGATTACATAATTACAGAATAAAAAACATGACTTATATATAATATATATTCAGAATATACATATATATAATAGATCAGTAAATGGAAAGAAATACACCATTCATGGAGACGGTAGGTCGTACGTACGCATGAACGTTGTTTTCGTTTCCTTATTGAGTTGAATGGAATTAAGTAGATGACATACATATATATACACATAAATCCAGTATCATTATTATGTCATATATTTCATGATTACTTATTATATACACTTTGTAATCATTCATGAATGGTTAACATGGAGAATAAATCTCATCACGTCGTGGAGACGGTAGTCCGTACGTACACACGAGCGATGATATTGTTCTCATGATCGTCGAATTGTATTGGAGTGTATGTATACTATTTCAGAATCAATATCACTTTAAAATAATAATATATAGTTATTATTTACACCATTATACCCATCCAAGTAAGGTGGTGGTGTAAAATAGATTACACCACGGCGTGGAGACGGTATTCCGTACGTACGCACGCGCGGTGATTTCGTTTTCCATAGGATGGATAGATGGTGAAATAGGGTTGTTTCATACTTATAATAACATATCAGTATATGATTTATGCTGATGTTATTACTTAATATTGAAACAACCTAATAAGAAGAAGTGGAATAAGAAATAAAGTTGAAAGAATCGGTAACGGACATTACCTCTTCTTTGAAGCGCCTCTTTGAGATCTCTTTTTAAGGCACTAAAATTGGTCTTTGAGGAAGACCAAAACCTCTAGGATGTTTCTAGTGAATCGGATAAGAGAATTGTGTAGGGGTTTGCCGAGCTCGAAGGCTCAAAGTGGTGTGACGAAGAGAGGGAGGAGGTGCCCTTTTATAAGGAAGGAGAGGGGCACCTTTGGCATAACCAAAAATATTATTTTATTATAAAGCCAAATTCGGTTTTAAATAGCTAAAAATTGATTTATTTAGAAGCTATGGTGGGGATGGGTCGAAATCCTCTCATCAAATAGAATTTAGACAATTTTAGGTTCCTATTTTAACCTTATCATTTATATTTAACTTTAAGTTAGATAATTTTACTTTTACCGTGTCTTTTTGTGTTCTTACACTATAAGGTTAATAAACATACTATAAAAAGCCAAACGAACCACAATTTGTTTATTATTAATATATATAACCTTATCTAAGTAATTTGGCCGAACCGTAGATTTTTAGGAATAAAATAACAATTAATAATATAATATTTGTTTTAAAAACTATTTTATGTCAATTTTGACACTATTTAGTAATGGATTTTTTTAAAAATCATAACAGAATTATTAGTTCTAAAAAAGTTAATTAAATAAATACTAACATGTCATATTAACCTATAAAATTAGTGTAATTAATAAAAAGTCTCAAATTACACATATTTGGGTATTTATAACACAATTATGTCAATATTTCATTAATAAGATAATTACTACATCATCATTGTGTCATAAATAAATTAAATTATTTAATATCTAAAAATTACAAATAAAATACCATTATGTAGTAAATCTTTTTATCTTTCTAATTAATACTTACAATCTAATTTATCTTATGTATAACCCTATATTAAAAATTATTTTCTTATTAAACATTGATTTTAACTATTTTAACCCTTCTTTAAATAAATTAATAATAAATGTCCTAATCTATTCCAAGTGGGCCTAAATGGTCATATTTTATTCCTAAGGTTGTTTTTTTCGAATTACACTTATCCAATATAATTAGGACATGTGTTAAGGTAATAATAATATCATGTTTACCATTAATTACCCTATTTACTTTTAACCGTGGAAAAAAAGTAAAAATTTACTATTCACCAAAAATTATTTTTATCTCATTGAACCACATTTTACTTACGAAAATCAACTGTGTCTCTCGGATTTTTGAAATTCCAATCACAGAAGCGGTAAAATTATGTTTTATAAAAAATTCATTTTTTTAACTACCACTTAGTGGTTTCACTATTCATCAAAAAATGAAAGTTTCCAGAAAAATACCAAAAATTAGGCCTAAGCTATATTTGATATTATGAATTCAAAAATGATGTCTATTTTACCAAATTCAAAACATATCAGTTGCAGTATTTATGTTAAAAATTAATTCTCGTCGTCAAAACAAATAGCGTGTTATTAAGAGATAATAACTATCAAAAGATTGACAGTTATTTATGATTGGTTTAAATGTGAAATTACATCCAATAACCAACATTGTATTAAATTGTAAAAATATATTCTAAATATACTTTAAATCCACTCAAATTAGTAATTTATCACTATTAATTATTTCTATTAAAAATGTTGTTTTTAATTAAAATTTAGTAATTTTCACTATTCATCAGAAAATGAAAGTTATCCGAAAAGTACCAAAATTTCACCCTATGCTAATTTCGATATTCCGAATCCAAAAATTAATTTCATTTTGAATATTAAATTTAAAAAATTTCAAAAAGTGGTTATTACTATTCATAAAGGCTAGTTTTAATAATATTTTAATAGCATATCTTTGTTTAGTGAAACTCGGTATTGCGTACTACACACGCTATCGAGGAAAGTCGCGATTGCATGTAATGCAATGAAAGTCAAGGATGCATGTTGTGAAAGCTTCTTTTGGTGTAGCGTACAACACAAGACATTAATGAAATTAAAAAGAATATTTTTCATAAAATCTTGGGGTGTTATAGTTCAATTATTTACCTTTCCACATTGATTATGCTCATTGATTAATTTTTTTCATTCCCAGTACTTAAACATTACTAATAATTTGTGATCACCCTTGTTTTATTTAATTTCCTTATAATTCCATGATGTTTTCTTTGACAGATATTTAAATATATACTATATGGAATAAATTTATTCTCAATAAATAAAATAAAAAAAATTTGTCTAAATTTTTGTATTCAAATGTAATGTAAGACTCATATATGTTTCAAGTTTACCAAGACTACAAAACTATTCGGACCTTTTGGATGTGATTTCATATGTCTTGTACCAATACAATAGGATCAGGCACCAGCTAAGGGCTTACTGAGGTCAGTGTTTCTATAGTTGATCCTTTTAATATTAGTCACTCCCCAAGAAATTAAATTTCTACGTATTTTAAGGACATTAATGAGTTTTTATTTTTTTACATGGATTATTTATACATAGATAATTCCTAGTAGTCCATCCATTCTCCCTATAAATTATTAATTTAGGTTTCTCAAGGGAGGTTTTAATTATAACATCGATGACTGAGGGGATA
Organism: Viscum album; assembly: GCA_963277665.1. Lineage (NCBI taxonomy): Eukaryota > Viridiplantae > Streptophyta > Magnoliopsida > Santalales > Viscaceae > Viscum > Viscum album. The sequence goes on along the minus strand of OY728128.1, from coordinate 676,151,220 downwards.
AATGGTGAGATATTATCTATTATTAGATGATAGGTGTAATTTAAACCATCTTATTAACTATGTTCATCTTCATCAAGAGACTAGTTATCACTATTATCTTCAGTGGTCATAAAATTATCTCTATAACCAGTATAAAATATATCTTTATAGTCAAATGAGTAATCCCCTTTCTTGGTGGCCTTTTCTATGTCGAACATTTCATATACATTAACAACATTGAATATCAGTCCTCATTGATTCACAACAATAAAATCATTACATATAGAGATAAATGTTCACCCTAGGATTATTGTAAAATTTCCCTCTTACTCAATATAAAATATAAGTAAAACTATTGGGAAGATGAATTATCATACATTGATTAAGATATCATCGATAAGTCCTTGGGGGTACTTAACTAATCGTCCATATAGTTGAAGTTCTAATCTCTTTGGTTTAAAATATTCAATCCCCATTTCATGGAATACACTTATAGGAATGATATTTATGATCGTGATGAGATCACAAAAGGCTCTTCTAAATTATCATGTAACTATGGTGCATATAATAGAATAAATTTCTGGGTTCTGAATCTTGGATGGTGGCTTACATTAAACAACTACAGATCATTATTCGTTTAAGGAGACAACCCTTAATCATTCCATTGTCCTCTTTCTTGAGAAATATATTTTCAAAGATTTGGAATATGTATACATTTCATAAATCACTTCTTCTAGGAGAATATTGATGTAACGACCTGAACTTTTTGAATAAAATTTGTTTCCCAAAAATGTGTGTTATAATATTTTTTACTCAATATAAATATATCTCTTTAATAAAGAAGTGATTATAATTTTAAATATGACCATTGGGTTTAAAATGTTATATAATTTTTGGTCAATTATGACTATTGTTCAATATGACCATTGGGAACTATAATTTGAAGAATAATTTCAATATTATTATTAATATTATAAATAGAAATGCTAATGGTTAATTAATGCATAAATAAAGATTCGATGGACTCATCTAGTTGATTCATTCCGTATGAATCCCATTTTTCAGTAATTGGGATGGAGGTAGCATCTTATTTTCTTCACTATTGATGAAGCCCAAGATGACCATCAAAATGTTAGTCTTGAATGAAATTTCCTATAGGTGAAGTTAAAGTTAGGGGATATTACCACTTGGGCAATGTTATTAGAGTAACCCCAAGAAACATTCACTAGAATAAACCATACCATTAGGTCACATACAGGTGTTATAGGGGGTTATTTTTCAAGGCCCTTGTTAATTAAAATTTAATCCCTTTGTTTAAATAAAAATTTTATTTCATCATTTCTTTTTTAAGAATATTTTTACATAAAATTTGAGATGGAATTTGATAAATTTATTTTTTGAGTAAAAATTATATTTTTTAGAAAGATTTAAATTATTATATTAAACTATGGTTGGGTTAGTAATATATTTTATAATTAAATAGTGTTATAAAAACTCTATTTTGAATTATCTACGATAAAATAAATGTATTTCTCTCAAGTGTTAAAATTTTTACTATGCATTTTACTATGCATTTTTTCCAACCATTACTTTTAATAAATTAGTATTATTTACATTAAAGATAATTTTGTCATATTTCGGTAATTATTTTGATAAAAAAATATCATTTTTTGAAATTCGAATGTTTATATTAGGTTAGGGTGAGTTTATGAGAATTTAATAAAATACTTCATTTTTTCGTCAATAGAAAAATACAGTTTGAGTTTTTAGGTATGTTTAACAAAATAATAATGATGTATTGATTCCTATAAAATTATGGTTCAAAATTTTGGATTAAAATATTATAATAGGTTTTCCAATTCAAAAATACCATGGGAAAATATCATGGGAAAACTCATGGTTTTGTAAATACCACTACAAATGTGTCAATGGAAATTAATGAAACACTCTAAATTTTTCAATAAATACCCTAAGTTTTATTCATTTCCTCTCATTAAAAATTCATAATCAATGAATATATGATTTTTCTTACCTCCCAATGACTCCTCCCATGGCTTCCTGAATCCCCAGGTTCCAAATATTTGAGTATTAGGAGTTACACTTCATGGTAAGAAAATCTCAACATCTCTTTTCCGTTCAAGTTTCCTTTTTATGTGGTGTGTATTTAAAATTTACATAAAATTTAATCATGTCTATTTTATTATATCACTTTATTGTTTTAATATTATTTTATTAATTGGATACCCTTTCCCCCTATCTTTTTAAGGTTTTCTAAAACCACAGTTTATACCTGTTATGCTGCTGATTTTACTTCTCAAAATATCTCTATTTTCTCAAGAAATTATTTTATTTTATTTTTTCAATTCAAACCATTTTATTTTCTGGGGTTATTCACATATATATTTAAAATTATTAATTTTATTCTTGTATTAACATAAATGAACCCCACCTCCCTTTTCTGTGGGTTTAAAATGACAAAAGGATATTGTTTTTAAGTACATTCTAAACAATTGTGATTTTGATATGAAACCCATTTATTTTATTCTCCAAGGGTTATTTATTAATTTTTTATTATGATATATGTAGATAAAATTAATTAATAAATATTAAGGGTGTTCCCTGAAATCTCTCCAATGCATTAGGTTAATAATTTAATCTCTACAGATGACATGTTTTATGATACCATGGTGAATAACCTTTGTAATTTTTATGAAACATTAGTGAAAAACCAAGGTTATATGATTATGAATTTATAAACTAAATTTTGTAGATACATTTAGATGTTATTATTCATGTTATTATTATTATTATATTCCACTTTCTCATTCCATTATTAATTTCCTCAATTTATTATTGATATTCCCCAATATCACAAGTAAATTGATTCCATTATTTTCCCTTATTGGGCCTTATGCTCACCCTTTACTTTGATGTATGTCCCTGGGTTATGATATGTAATAAATTTACTTAGGTTGAACATTGAAAAACAATTTCACGTTGATTAGAATATTTTTTTAAGTTTACCTGTATTATGTGCCTTATTTCCATGGCACTTTAAATTAAAAGATCCTCTATTTTTAAAATGTTATGAAAAGTGATATAATAAAAAGTAAGTATGCCATAGTTTGTATCAAATTATGTTTTATATCCTTAGAAAAATTAGTATTTTAAAAATTTCTTAATAACCTTGGGTATAAGTTAAAATATATGAAAACTTCCTATTACTATGGTGAAATTTTATATAAGTGGTTTCCAAGAAATATAATCTATGTATGGATAAAAATAAGTAGAGGTGGCTCTAGTATAGATGTATCTTGGGGAAAACCCAAAATTCAACTGTTATACGGACTCAAATGGTAACAGGTTCATGATGAAAATCATTTCCTCACTCCTATTTTAACACTCCTAGTGGATATGTTTGGTTAATCATAAGCTTTTTATGAACCAATATGGAGGAATTATTAAAAAAATTATTATTTTTAAAGAATAAAATATTTAATAATGATTTTTTAAGAAATTATATTTCTTTAGAATTATAAGATAATTAAATGATACATGTTTATCACTATGGTTTTCTTATTTTAGAAAATCACGTGAAATATGATAAACCGCCTAAATGGCGAGCCCAATAGACCAAGAACTAACATCCTTCTTATGGAAGTTGAAATGGAAAATGTCATGATAATAATGAATCAACTAACTTAGGTTATGTAAAATAACATTAATCAAGCCGCGAAACCAGATTCACGTCGAAAGGAATAACTTTCCATTAATTCCTTTACGTGTCAATGACCACTTATTTTCAATGGATCTACCAACGTTTTGATTTATGAATAGTTGATAAGCTCTATAGAAAGGATATTTTCTATAATCTATTGTTCAGGATATGATAAAGTCACCCTATTTATGTACCACTTAGAGGGAGAAGCTGATAAGTGTTTTCCACTAGTTAAAAATTTGAATCCAAGAGGGGAGATTGATGCTTTGGAGTGGGAAGCGTTCAAGGGAATGTTTTAAAAAAATCCATTATTTGATGTGAACGAAAATGGAAATGTAATTACTAAAGCTAAATTATAAAGAATATGAATCTAAAGTATGCTATGAGAGTAAAATTACAATACATTCTCATTAAACAACTATCCTTTTCATGGATACTAACAAAAGTGTCGATAGATTTTTTAGTGTACTAAGACCCCGTCTATGGAAGAATCTAGCCAATCGATACTATAAAAACTATGAGGAGATTATGTGAAGTGTTGTGAAATTTGAACTAGGATTCAGAGAGATTCAATGTCCATATAGATCAAATGAAAAAAAGAGATCAATGAAGATACTCTAAGGTAGTAACATTGATCATGGAAAAGAAGGAAAGCAAGTGAAACTTTCCACATGCAATAAATACAGGAAGAAGCATTTGGGGAACTACCTTCTTGGGAGTAGGAAGTGTTAAAAGTGGGAAAGAGATGTCCATATCACTCAGAAATATTTTAGTAAAGTGAATCCTCAACTTCATATCACTAATAACAATGGAAAGATGGTGCAGGACCTACCCTAAGTCCAATTATTCATGTTGGGACTTCTTGGTCACTTCTTCGACCACTATCCAAATCCAAAGGCATTAGAGGGGAATAACCATCAACCTTAGAATATGAAAATAGAGTAAGGTTGTGCTTTTTCTATCACAATGGATGAAGTTGATGCTCCAAACGATTTTCAAGAAGGTAATCTTATTTTTCTCTCAAATCTAGAAAGTACTTTGTTTGATTCTAGTTCTACGCATTCCTTTATTTCCTCCATGTTTTCAAAGAATGTAGATAAATACTTTAAATTCCATAATTAGAGTTTTAAATCTAGACGTGCTGAAATATTAACTAAGAATAAACAGTGTATAGAAACACTATTATTTAATTTGGAGCTCCAAATCACATAAAAAATCTATTTTTCATTCCCATGCTCAAATTCGACATTATACTAGGGATGGATTGGAACTCAATTTATAAATAGAATATCAACTACATAATCATGGAAATATCAGTAGTATTGAATGGAAAACCTATATTTTTCTTCAATGGAGACATATTTTGACCTAATAATTGTCTAGAAGCACCTCCCAAATATTTCTTTATGGAGATGATTGGTGAATATGAAGAAGGAAATGAAATTATACGAATATAAAATATTCCCATTATTAAAAAATACATTTATGTATTTTTTTGAGGAGTTTCCTAGACCTCCCCTAGAAAGAGATGTAGAGTTACTTATTTAGATCATTCTTAGATCCATGCTGATATCAGTGACCCCATATATAATATAAAATATGGATCTTAAGGAATTAAAGAAAAACCTCCAAGATATTTTGGAGAAGGTATTTGTCCAGCCTAGTGTGTCTATTTGGAGAGAACATGTTATATTTGTGAAGAAGAAGGATGGATCAATGTGGTTATGAATAAATTATAGAGAACATAATGGGATTATAGTTAATAATATATACCCTCTTCCACAAATTGATGAATTATTTGACCATCTTTGTGGGGCTTAGTTCTTCATCAAGATTAATCTTCAATCTGGTTATCATCAATTAAGGGTGATGAAGGAAGATATAGCATAGACTCCCTTATGTTCAATATATTGGCATTATTATTTATTTTTTATTCCCTTTGTATTGAAAAATGCTTATGATATATTTATGGATTTGATGAATAGGGTATTTGAGGACTACCTAAATATGTGGTAGTTTTCATTGATGGTATTTTGATATATTTCAAAATTCATGAGAAGAATTAGGATCATCTAAGGATTATATTGAAAACTCTAAGTAATGAGCGATCATTTGTTAAAGTTCAGAAAATGTGAATTTTAGATACAAAAAGTTTCTTTCTTAGGGAACAATGTAACCAATGAAGGAATCTCAGTTCACACTGTAATGGCAACAGATGTGGAGGAGGGGCCTCGTCCTACAATCGTAACTGAGATTCATAGTTTTCTTGATTTATGAAATTATTATTGATGGTTTTTTAAAAAATAATTATTTTCTAATACACTAACCAAGTTAACTCATAAAGGGGTTGAGTTCATTAGGAAAAAGGAGTGTCAATATAGTTCCCAAGAGCTAAATAGGATATTGGTAACTGAACCCATGTAAAATCTAACCTTTATTAGAGAGGGGTTAATTATTTTTAGTTATTAATCTATGAAAGGGATTGGGTTAATCCCCATGAAAATGATATGGTTATTGATTATGAATCGCAGTTTTTGAGGCCTCATGTGTAGAAATATCCACTACATGACCAAGATCTAGTTGTGGTTTTTTTCTATAAATATATGGAGGCACTATCTTTACGAAGAGAAATTTTATATATACACAGACCATCAATGTTTGAAGTATATTTTCACACAAAATGAATTGAACATGAGACATAGGAGATGGTGGGAACTTCTTAAATGCTATGATTGGTCAATTCATTATCACCCTGGTATATGAAATAAATTCATTGATGAATTATGTAGGAAAGACCCTATTGTTTTTTGGTAATGATGAGGATTCAAGGAGTTAATTTGAACAAAGACCTAGGAAATGTTGAAATTGGAATCGTATGGGAAGGGAAAACATTGAACCTATCCAAATTGATTTATCCACCATCAATTCTAGAGAAGATCAATAATTCTAAAATAAAAGATCCATTGTTATAGAAGAAGATAGATTCTATGAAGAATTGGAAGTTTTTTAAGTTCAATATTGATTAATAATGTGTATTGGAATTTCATACAGGCTATGTGTTCCATATTTTAGAAAAATAATGAAGGACCTAATGGATGAATCTCATAGATCAACTTTCTCTATTAATCTGGGAAGCACAAAAATTTATTAGGACCTTAGTTATCATTATTAGTGGTATAACATGAAAAGGGAGATTTATGAATACAATACAAGGTTCCTAGTGTGTCATCAAGTGAAGGAATAGTGAAAACCTTCTAAAAGGGTATTACAACCACTTCCCATACTAGTGTAAAAGTGGGACAATATCACTATTTAATTTGTCACTGGTATCCCAAAAAAATCCAAAGGAAATAATGAAATATGGGTTATAGTGCATCGTCTCACCCAGAATTTCAATTTTATCTATATTTTGGAGGATTTAACTCTTGAAAAAATCTCCAAGATATATGGGAAGAATGTGGTAGGGGTTTATGTAGGTCTATATTATATCATATCTAATCATGATCCAAGGTTCATATCAAAATTATGGAGAACTCTTCGACATGCTCTAGGTTCCTAATTGAATTTGAGCATGTCCTATCACTCTCAAACTAATGGCCAATCTGAAATGACTATTCAAACACTAAAGGACATGTTGAGAACATGACCTATAGAATTTAAAAGGTGGATGTGATCAACAAATCACATTAATTGAGTTCTCAAAAATATAGCTTCCATTCGAGTATTCAGATGTCACCCTATAAAGATCTATATGGGAAGTGATGTAGAACTCCTACATGTTGGGATGAAGATGGTGGGAGAAAGCTTTGTGGGGATGATCTTGTGAAATAGATGATAGAGAAGGTTCATTCCATCCAACAACCCATAAATAATTCTCATAGTCATCATAATAGTTATGTTGACAACCATCGAATGGACTTGGAGTTTGATGTTGGTCATGAATTCTTCCTTTGAATTTCACCTTAGAAGAGATACATGTGGTTTGGGATGAAAGGGAAGCTCCTACCTTGGTACATAGGCCCCTTTGAAATCCTTTATCTCATAAGAGTAGTGTCCTATCGTCTTTCACTTCCTCTAAATCTATCTCATGATCATGATGTTTTCCATATTTCTCTCTTGTGGAAGTACATAGCTGGCCCTTCACATGTACACAATATGGAGGTAGTACTAGTGGAAAATGACCTCTGTTATGAGGAGTAGATGGTGGAGATCTTGGACAATAGAGAAAAGGCTCTACACAAAAAGAATATCTGCCTCATTGAAGTGTAGTGAAGAAACCACAAATATAAAGAATCATTGTGGGAACCAGATGAAATAATGAGGTTAAAATACCATCAAATTTTCTCAACCGAGGGAATGATTTGAAATTTTGTGGATGAAATTTCATAACGTGGAATTATGTAACAACCTGAACTTTTTGAATATAATCTATTTCCAAATAAATTTGTTTTATATTATTTGTAACTCAACATATATATATATATATATATCTCTTTAATAATGATGTGTCTATTATTTCAAATTTCACCATCAGGTTTCATCCATTATATGACTATTGGTCAATTGTGATCATCAATTAGTAAAACTATTTCAAACTATACTCTGAATGATAATTTTACCATTATAATTAGTCGTCTCACCCAAATTTACCAACTATTTTAGTTTTAAGATGTCGCTTGTAGTTTAGCTTGGGTTGTCGAATCCTTAGAGACCTAAGAAGAAACCTATAGATAGATAAATTCTATGGATAGTTTTTGGATATTAAGTGTCCAACTTTGGGTTGATTTTTGATAGGTTTAAGTGAAAAATTAAAGACATTAATGAATTCTATAAAAATAATTGGTAGATCATGTGTTATCACTTGGGTTGGATTGGATGCATTCCCCTTTCAATTATTTCAATTTCTTATATTTGAGATGGGTTCATTTAAAGAGATCAAACAACATCTCCACTTACTATTTTAGTTCCTACACACCATAATACTAATCACCTATAAACATAGAGGATCATATTTATTAGCACTATATGGTAAAGGTTTGTATTATCACTTGAAGTGTGTGGCCTTAAAATTTAAAAAAGAAGAAGATGTTTTAAAATCGTCAAATAAAAATATCAATTAAAATAAGTGATTAGAAATTAATGGAATAAGTAATAACATCCAATATATCCCATTATTACTCCCTTGGATCTACCCATAAGTAGGTTAGCCCTCCGTTGATTCTATGGTTTCAATGGAAGCAAAATGTAGACTCATGAGGGAGGAAATGGAGAAGTAAAAAAACAATGAAATAACAATGGCTCCATCAGTGTGTGATAATCTCACAAGGTTTAGTGTGAATAAATTGGAACCTTGAGAAAATGGAATCAACATTATATGAATAAGAACATAATAATAGGATAAGAAGAACTTTTATTAAGAAACTAAATGAATTGAACAACATGCATGAGAAAGACAAACATAAGGAAACAAAATTGCAGTATAACATTACAATAAAACAATACAGCAAAGATAATAACCTCCTCCACCACCACGACCTCAAATAGACATTAAAATAGTCTTGGTTATATCTCCAAAAATTAAAAAGGGTTGCACTTGAGTATGTTTGGCCAATGGTGGTGGAATGTAAGGGATAGTAGACTTTTCTACCCTTGAGTTGAAGTTGTAGCTGGCTTGCATCCACCAAACAGAGGCGCCTAGATTACCAACTAGATGGAGGAATTGGAGTGTCATATAAAATAAATAAATTCAGCTCCAGATATCTAATAACTCTCTATAATATTTCATCCCAAAATTATTTGTGGTGTACTAGATATGATTAAATAGGTGTAATGTTTTTTTAGTCCACAGAATCTAGCCCAAAATTTCGTCTTCCACATGGGATGCCAAGAACTCCATTAAAAAATCCGAATTATCTATTATAACTGTTTGATGAAATGTTCCCTATGATTACCTCTATCTTTAGATAAATTTTGATAATAATTGGGTATGTATCTTGGCCTCTATAGTCTCATTATTATATTTTTATCCAGTTTACTTTTACCAGAATGTGTTGACATAAAAGCTCATTTTTGTGGTCTTCCAATGTGGATATTCAAGTGCTCAAAAATCATTAATAGTTACTTATATAAAGGGACACCTGAAAATATAATTTGTAAATAAAATCCAGACCATTTTGTATTTTAGGATGTGTTCAAATATGTACCATGTAATAATGAATTTTAAGAAGGAATTACAATAATAACGTGAATTAATGTTAAAAATGTAAAATGCACTAAAATGATGTTTATGAATAATAAAGAACATGACTATTATATATATTAAAAACGAATATTAGCCTCATTCAGTGGCTTATCACACCCCCTACTTGATTTTCTCTAGTCCTGAGTAAAATATATCTAAAAAATATGAAATTCAAATTCCCTTTTCTAAAAAATTTTGAATACACAATGATCACCAAGAACCCTTATACCAAAAAATCATGAAGCCCCTCAAAATATTTTAATAAAAGATAGTTTCATAAGCATATAACAATCCCAATCCCCATCCTTTGTTCAAATTCATCACCGTATTTCATTTAATATCAATTAAGCATGAAGATGTGTTGTGTATCAAAATAGTCATGGGGGTTCATTTGTATTCAAGGAGGAAATTATAGAAGAGATAGGTGGAATCACATTTCAATATTAATAAGAGTATTAATTTTTTTGTTATATATATTTTTTTGTTTTTTTTCAATTTTACCATGGTAATTTAAATTGAACTCAATCGAGTCAACCCTTGTAGCAAGACTTTTATAAGGACTCCCAAGCTCAAAGAACATAGGGAACTAATTGAAACCCACATACTCAGGCATCATCTCGAGTAAACTCAGTCAAAAACAATGTCAAATTTCCCCAAATAGAGATAAAATTACTAACTCGAGGCTAGAAAACTATGGAGTCTCGGTCCCCATGTGTCGAAAGATGCACATTAGGACATTTCATTTCTCTATGATAAAATATATTGTTTTTTGTTGTTGAATACTCATATTATAATGAAAATGGTCACTGGACTAATGCTACAAATTTGGGGGACCCCATGAACTCAAACTAATACGCCACTATCCAGAGGACGTGTGTTGTGATTCTTTTTTTTATTTAGATGAAAACATAAACAATGTAATATCTCATTAGACATCAACATTTTCCAAAATCTATGCTCATGAAATATACATGTATTAAAATGAGAATCAGGTCATGATAAATTATTTGATATTCAATTTCAATGTCTGTAATGTGTATTATCTTGTTCAAGGTTAAAGGAACATTTCATTCCATTGAGGCGCGCTTTTTTTCAAATCATTTTTTCCCAAAGAAGAATTTTTTTATTTCATATCCTCTGAACATAAAATAACATTGTACCCAGTTTTTGAAGAAAATAAAATTTAGAAGGGGGTAGAGGTAGAAGATAGGAGCTCTAAAAATATTTTGAATAAATAAACATAGAACAAAGTCACCTGGTTTTTGAATTTGATGTTCATAACGCCCTTGATTGTTACTTAGATCTCAATGTTACTCATGGACTCCAAGTGGAATATTGTTGATATTTTTGGATGTTCTAGGTATATTTTATTTCCCTATAAAATTCATTAACCTCAATAGCCTCTACTTTTAACTCAAAAACTAAATTAGAACCCATGGAAACCCAGAAAGGTTCCCTAAATTGAAAATAGACAAAGACAAAAAAACATACCTTTTTATTTTAACATATCAATGACTGATACTAGTATCATATAAAATAACAATATATATATATAAGTCAAATATAATTATATATAAAAAATTATAGAATAAGCAAGCATTATAAGCTCTTGGTCAGTGGAAAGCGGGAGCCCCTGCCTGCCTTCGGTCTCGGGTTCGAGTCCCCGTAGTTTCGCCGTTTGTGACGGGGTTTTCCACACGACCTATGACATGTCCTTTTAATTTTTTTATTATTAATATATATATATATATATATATTAACCTAAAAACACATAAAATAAAAATAAATCAATGATACATTGTCTTATTTTTAATTTTTTGGGCAAGGTATTACTCAAAGATCACACTACGTGACACAGATGAATATGGTTCTCCACTTTTATAACCACCCATACACATAATATAAGAACATGTAAAAATTATATGGTACAATCATATTCAGAGTGAAATATTTTTTAAAAATATAAAATTTATTTATTAATACTAATTTAAATGTTAATATGATTCAAAAATATTGGAAACATGAATACCGCAGGTTTCCACCCATGCAGTGATTTTGTTGAAAATCATTATCTTAACATAGACCCCTAATTTTTTATTCAGTTTCCACATATAATGTTGGTTCACACAATTAATCATTAAATTCATGTTTTTGGAGTGCTTCAATGAATGGTTTGACTCTATGACAATTAACTTTAAAGTTTGACCATTAGTGGGATCTTGAATTTATACAGCTCCATGGGGGTACACCTTATGCACTATGTATGCATCCGACCATCTAGACCTCAACTTTACATGTTGTAAATTATGTTTAGAGATATACAGAAGAATAGGTTTACCCGGTACAATGTGTTTTTTTATTTCGAGATTGGTAGGCTTGAACTCTAGCTTTATTTATCCTTGAATTTTCATAAGACTCCACCCTAAGTTCCTCATGTTCATTGAGATGTAATTTTTTTTTCAGGATAATGAGTGGTCATAATTCATTTCATAATTTCCAAAAAATCCTTATGTTCAACCTCCACTGAAAAATGGGATGATTTTCAATAAACCAACCTATGTGGGGACATTCTTAAAATGCTTTTATATGCTGTTATATATTCCCAAAGAGTGTCTATGAGTCTGGTCAACCAGTATTTCCTTGATGGATTAACCATAATCATAAGATTTTTTTTGATATATCGATTGGCTAACTCACCAAGACCATTATTCTGTGGGTGGTAAGTAGTGGGCACTTTGTGAGAAATTCCATACTTTTCCATGATTGCTGAGAATGGACGATTGCAAAAATGAGTTCAATGATCCCTAAATATAGCCCTTGGAATTCCAAATCTATAGAGGATGTTTTTTTTAGAAATATAATCATATTATAATGATCATTGGATTTTCTAGGAATGGCCTCAACCCATTTGACTACATAATCAATAGCTAAACAGATGTACATAAATCCCCTACTATTTGGGAAGGGCCCCATGAAATTGATTCCCCAGTAGTCAATGATTTCAATCACTAAGATATGAGTGAGTGGAATTTGACTCCATTTAATGATGGACCTTACTTGTTGAAACCTAGTATATCTTTTAGATAATGTGTTGGGGTCCCTTGAGAGGGTGGTCCAGAAGATACCACACTAAAGACCTTAGCATAAGTTTTCTTAAAAGAAAAGAGACCTCCACATTCCTCACTATGACAAAATTTCAGGATGGAATCTTGTTCAAACTCTGGGACACAACTCCTAATGACTTGTTTGGGGAAGAACCTATAGAGGTATTGATCATCAAACACATAGTTCTTAACATCAGAAAAGAATTTACTTCCATTTTTATTCCCTAATAATATTGGAATGACTCAAAATTTCACAATAAGTTTATAACATTGTCTTAAGATCAATTTATTTCTTCAGTTTCAGATAATATTGATTCCCCATTAGTAGGATTTTCAGCTAAATTATTGGTTTGATCAGTGTTTGTTAAGGTATTTTGAGTGGTATCGATGAATTTTGTTTCCTGAAATATTTCACTGATTGTTAGTCTTAAGATTTCATCATAGGATCAATCTGAATGTGATCCTAGCCTAGGTGATAAACATCCTCCATGTTAATAAATGAAAATAATCTCATCCAGACTTAAACATTCTTCAAATATTCCCTGATGTTCTACAGATTCATTATCAACACTTAATATCATGTTTACTTCATGAATATCTGCATCATACCTTATTTGTTATCTTTCATTATAGATGTTAAATTAAATAATCAGGTTTCTAAATGTGATTGTCATGTTCCCATTTCGGACTCGGACAATAGAGATGATTATTGAAAGTAAGGGACGACCAAGGATAATTGGGGTTTGTTCCTTGTTACCTACATTTGGATTGTGTTCAAGGATAATGATGTCATTAGGGTAGATGATTTTTTCCACTTTTACTAGAACATCCTTCAAAATCCCCTATGGAACCCTAATTCTACGACCTGTAAGTTGAAGTGTGACAGATGTGGGTTGGAGCTCTTCCACCCCTAACTGGAAGTACACATCATAGGGAATGAGATTTACACTGGCACCTAGGTCATAGAAGGATTTTACAAAATTATTCTCTTCTAGTTAGACATTGATGTTAGGGCATCCTTGTTCTTTTATCATTGGTGGAAGAATTCCTTGTATTATGGTGATAACATTTTCTGCTAGAAGGACTTGGTTCTTATATGATAATTTCCTTTTAAATGTGCATAGGTCCTTTAGGTATTTTGAGTGTGTAAATTTTTTTTAATGGAATCAGGGAGTGGAATGTTCAACTTCACTTGTGAGAATATTTCCCTCAATGTTTCACTCAATTCAGGCTTGGTTTTCCCCCTCATGCATTGAGGAAATGGTGTAGGTTGTGGGATTGTTTATAGAAGAGTTGTTTCTTTCACATTATTATCATTTTTTTCAGTTTGATCATGTGTTTCATTTGAATTGTCATTAGAGTATGAAGTTTTAGATGGTTTTTGAATTATTTTTTCAGGTTTCTCAATTGATTTCCCACTTTTAAAAATTTTCACATCCTTTAGTTGTTCATGAGTTGTTTGAGTGAAACTTGACTCTCCCCTTAAATTTGATGACTGTACCACTAGAGTAGGCATGTGTGCCTTCCTAGTTTTTATGGTTTGTAGTTGTGTTTTAAGGGATGATACTTCAGAGTTCATTTTCTAATTTTGTTTACACAATTGATCAAGGATTGGTAGAGGGACAAATTGGGTAGGGGTCTGTGATGGTTGGTTTATTCTAGGAGGACACTTTGGTTGTTGGATTGGTTGTTTCATGGGTTGGTGGTATTGGAAAAGAGGTTTTTGGTATTTGACTTATTGTGGTTGGAACTAGTTATGTTTTTGAAAGTATTATTTTGGGTTGGGATTTGATCCTTGTGGCTGACTAGGTTTTTGGTTCAGTTGTTGGTTATCTTTCCAATGAAATCCTAGATGGTCATTGTACCTTGGATTGAAAGTGTTTTGGTACTGTGACTTTTGAAATTTTCGAGCATTGACCTCTGTTGGTGGTCCTTATAGAAGAACATATTTAATGGAAGAAATTTTTGCGTAGTTTTCAGTCTTGTGGTCATGTTTGTCATAAATTATTCAAATATGGTCTATAGTTTGGATTTATTATATTTTCCTAAAGTTTATCTCTTCATCCATATTAGTGATTGTTGTGAGTTTAGCCACAAGTCTTTTCTCATATCTAATTGTATGGATTCTAGTATTTATTTTTAGCTTTTCAGAATATGGTGATGTTTCTATGTTTGGTTTTTTCAGCAATGATTTCTAGATAATCATAATTATCTTTTGGGGAATTATTTTTAAAGGTCCCATTACACATCTTGTGAGTGAATTGTTTGTTCCCTAGGACCAAAACTTCATAGAAAATTTTGACTTGTTTAGGAATAAAAAAATAATGTTGTCGAACCATGTTTAGGGTGTCTTTGAACCTCTCCCATGTTTCATAGAATGACTCTCCCTCTTTTTCAATAATGTTATGGATACTTTTTTTAAGTAAAATTGTTTTGTGGCAGGGAAAATATTTTTTGTATAATTCTCTCTGTAATTGGTCAAATGTTTTATGGATGATGGTCTCAAATTTTTTATCCAATTTCCTTCTTGATACTTTAATGAAAAATGAAATAGTCTCATCTTAGCTGATTCTAGTTGATATAGGTGATACTTGGTTTCAACAATGTCGTTGAACTCTTTGACATGAAGGTATAGCATTTCTAACCCCATTCCATTGAATGTGGAAAGGTTGTTTAGAACATGGGGTTTAAATATGAAGTTTGAATATCCTTGATAATTTTGTCTAATTCATGTGGGGGAATTGGTCTAGGGAGGTTTGAGATAGTCATTCATGGTTTGATCGACTGTATTCCCAATGTTTGGGGCTACCTTATTTGGATTTCCATTTTGGTTCCAACATGGGATTATGAGTTTGTTTCATTGAAGAACTTACACTGAAATGGGATCATTTTTTGTCTCTAAGTTATTATGAAGATTAGGATCTAATGGAAATAATTCCATTGTGTACTTTACTCCCCAACCCCAAGACTTTCCACTCTAACTAATCTGTTTGAGTTATCGCAGGTGTAGGCGTACATGCACCAAAAGAAAGAAAGATAAGAATGGGAAAAGATAAGAGAATTTGGATGAGAATAGAAGAAATGGGGGAGAATAGAATGGTCCATTAGATGACATACTTGGTCCCTGGAAACATCACCAAAATTTGTTATCACCGAAATTTAACAAAGATTTTAGGTTTAAGCGGTCACTTGTAGTTTATCTTGGGTTATCGAATCCTCAGAGACCTAAGAAGAATCCTATAGACAAGTACATTCAATGGTCTATTTTGTCAATTAGCTGGCCAAATTTGTGTTGGTTTTAGATTTTTTTAAGTGAATAATAAAATATTTAGGTGAATTAAATTTAAAATAATGAGTCGATCCTAGGTTATCACTTGTGGCAGATAGGATGCATTCCATTTTCAGTTATTTCAATTTATTATATTTGAGATGGGTTCATTTATGGAGATCAAACAACATAACCACTTATTGGTATAATCCCTACACACCCCAATACAAATTGCCTATACACATAGAGGGTTATATTTATGAGCACTCTATGGTAAAGTTTTGAATTAGCACTTCAAGTGTGTGGCCTTAAAATTCAACATGGACGAAAAGTTTTAAAATTGTCAAATAAAAATATCAATTAAAATAATGGATTAGACATTAATAGAGTAATAAATAACATCCAATACAGACCCTTGATACTCCCTTGTATCAATCCACAAATTTTTTATAGCTCCATTTATTCTATGGTTTCAATGGAAGTGGGAAATACACTCATGAGGGTGGAAATAGAGAAGTAAAAAAACAATGAAATAACAATCACTCCAATGTTGTGTGATAATATCACAGGGTTTGGTGTGAATAATTTCACACCATGAGACAACGGTGTCAATGTGATATTATGAATAAAAATACAATATGATAATAAGAACTTTTATTTAGAAACTAAGTCGAATTGAATATCTTACATGAGAAACACAATCTCAAGGAAATAAAATCGCAGCATAACATTACAATTAAACAATGCCTCGAAGATGATAAAATCCTCCACCACCCATGCCTTAAATAGTCATTTAAAAGGTCTTGGGTTAATATACCATCATTACAAAGGATTCCACTTGAGTATAGTAGTCCTAGGGTGGTGGAAAGTAAGAGAGAGGAGACTATTCAACCCTTGACCTAAAATTGCATTTAGATTGCATCCACCAAACAGAGGAGACAAGATGTCCTTATAGATGACCGAATTGGATTGATCCACATAATAGAAACATGAATCTAGGGATGTTTAATAACTCTCTGTAAAAATTATGCCCACAATAACGTTTGGTTTCTGAGATATGATTAAATTTATTATACGTTTTTCTGGGACACAGAATCTGGCCCAGAATTTCATCTTCCCATTTGGATGCCTACAAATTCATTAAAACATCCAAATTATCTCTTATAATTAATTCATTAAATGTTCCCCTTGATGGAATATAACTTTAGGTAAATTTTGAGAATCATTGGACTGGTATCTTGGCCGCTAAAATAGATTTACTAGGATGATGTTCAGTTTACTTTTCCCAGAATGTGTTGGCATGAAATCCAATTTTGGTGGTCTTCCAATGTGAATATTCATGTGCTCCAAAATAATTAATTGTTCCTTATATAATGGGATACTTGAATATAATATATTATAATAAAATCAAGTCAATTTTTATTTTAGGAGGTGTTAAAAAATGTACCATGTAATAGTGCATTTTTAGAGGGAATACAATCATAATGTGAATTAATGTCTAAAGTGTAAAATGCACAAAAATTGTGTTTATGAATAATAAAGAATACAAATTATATATATATTAAAAATTAATATTATCTTCATTAAGTGTCTAATCAATTAGTATTATAAAAATAAACAATAATGTTTAATTAATGTATAAAGAAGAGTTTATGGACACATCTCATAGTGTCAGGTCATACGATGCCCATTTGTTAGTTCTTTAGAGGGAGGTTACATCTTTAGGCTTCTCTTTGACAAATCCCAATCCTATCTTCAAAATGTTAAAATTTAATGAAATCAACTATGGGAAAAGTTAAAGTTGGTGAAGATTACCACTCAAGTAATGTTATTTGAGATTCCCCAAGAATCTATCACCATCGCACACCTTACCCTTATGTCATATTTAGGTTTTATAAGGGGTTATATTTCTAGGACTTAGTTACTAAAAATTTAATCTCTCTGTTTAAATAAAATTTGTATTTAATAATTTCTATTTTAAGAAAAGTTTTTCTTAAAAATTGATTTGGAATTTGATCAAAAAATTGGCTAAAATTGTACTCTTCATAATGATATAAATTACTATATTAAACTCGGGTTTTGTTACTAATTTTTATAAAAATTAAATAGTGTTATAAAAATAATCCTTTTTAATTATAAATCATAAAATAATTTTTTTTCAAGTGTCGATAATTTTACTATGAATAATACTTTGCATTTTCTGTTTGCTATTATTTTTAAACAATAAGTATTTTTATAGTTAAAAGTTAAATTTATCATATTTGTGAAATTGTTATGATAAAATTAATTTCATTTTTGATATCATAATTTTTATATAAGGTTTGTATGAGATTAAGAGAATTTTATAAAATACTTTATTTTTTCATGAATACTAAATATATAGTTTGAGTTTTTCAGTATGTTAAATGATACCATAATGATACAATAATTAATATAAAATTATGAAAAACTATTTTGGATTAAAATATTATAATATGTGTCCAAATTGGAAAATACCATGGTAAAATAGCATAGGAAATCCAATGGTTCTGCGAATTTGATAACTGAGGTATCTAAGGAAATTAATAAAAAAATCTCTCACTTTTTCTATAAATACACACCCATTTATTCGTTTCATTTAATTAAAAATTCATCCTCCAAGGATATATGATATTTTTACATCTCAATGAGTCTTCCCAAGGTTTCCTCAATCCCAAAGATCCTATTCTTTGAGTTTTAGGTGCCACTCTTCAAGGTAAGGGAATCTCGTCTTCTCTTTTTTGTTCAAGTTTTCTTTTTTATGTGGTATTCCTTAAAATTCTAATACAACGTTCTCCTATAAATTTTTTTCAGTACCTTTAGTTAATTAAGTTAATTTTATTAATGGGATACCATTTTCCCATCTCTCTTTTTTAATGTATTTTAAAACCACATTTTTATACCCGTTATGTTATCGATTTACCCTCCCAAAATTTATCTCTTCTTCAGAAGAAATTATTTTAATTTATTTTTTGAATAGGAATACCACTTTCTTCTCCAAGTGTATTTTCATATAAGTAAAAATTATCTATTTAATTCTGTGATTAACATACATGAAACCCTCTTTCCTTTTATGTGGGTTTAAAATGACAAAAGGATCTTATATATAAGCACTTTAAAAAGCACCATGATTTCGATATACAACCCATTTATTTTATTATCCCTGGGTTATTTATGAAATATTTATTAGGATATATGTATATAATATTAATTAATACATATGAAGTGTGTTCCCTAATAGTTATCCAATACATTGAGTAAATAATTTAATCTCTAGAGATGACATGTTTTATGATACCTTAGTGAATAACCTTGGTAATTCTTATGACACCTTAGTAACAAACCTTCATTGTATGATTATAAATATATAAAGTTAATATTGTTTCCACATTTTCATTTTTTAATTAATATTTTTATTATTATTATATGTTCTTACTCATGCCTTAATTTATTTCCTCATGTCCTTATTGATATTCCTTAAGATCTTTTTTCCCTTGTTTTCCCTTACTAGGCCTTATGCTCACCCTTTCCTTCGATATATGTCCCCATGTTATGAGATAAAATAAATTTACAAATGATGATCTTTGAAGAATCCTTTATTTTCTATTTGAATAATGTTATATGTTTTCATATATTATCTACCTTACTTCTAAGACAGTAAACTTTAAAATATCATCTGTTTGAAAAATGTAATGAAATGTCACGTAATAAAAAGGAGGGATTCCATAATTGATGTGAAATTGTTTATAATTTTTCAAAAAAATATATTTCACATACATTTTGTCTTGAATCATCCTCTATGGAAGGGGTAAAGGTATTTTGTAAGTTGGTGGTGCCACATGGACTTCTAATTTTTCCAATATTCTCTAGAATTAGAGCATTTAAAACAAGTTTTTATTAAGGTCTTTCTCCAATCCATCTTTAATTGGGTCATCAGTATAATTCTTACTGATTATTTTCTCACATTTTTTGGTTCATCATGATACTTTTCTTCATATAATCAATAATTCTAGAAATATAACATTTTTCATTCCTAAGGAATATATATTTTTCATCCTTAATTAGAATTATCTCATTGTTACATGAAAATGTATTGGGTAATTAGTCCAATAATGTTTTGTAGATCTTCCCAATTTGGTGCACAAGGTTGTGTAGGGATCCTTTTTTGTCATTCATTTCATATTTTTTGGTTTGCATTATTTTATCTACTTTCTGCAAAAAGGCAGTGAGTAGTTTTTCACGATAATATTGCAGGGGTGGATCTTGTCGAAGTGGTTTTAGTGGAACCTACTAAAATTTATATCATTGATATAGTGGTATTGTTGAATATATTATTTTGTATAGGTAAATTGAATATTCAGAGTATAAATAGGTGGCCCTTAATTATTTAGTGTCACCTAAACATTCCTTTATTGATAATAACCTTGGTGTTTTTACAGCTTCTAAGATGGTATCAACTAATAGTGTTTTTTATATTATTGGGTATTTTGGTAGTGAGTATTTTGTTGATTATAAATGAAGTGATAAAAATCTAGGAATATGGGATCCTCTATACATTTCTTGAATTCTTTGTATAGGTGAGGACCTCTGCACATCTCATAATATTGTATCTCATTCACATGAGAAGGAGGGGTGATTGGGTAGTTATAATGACTCTAGAATCTTGGTCAATGCCTCTACTTTGTTTTTTAGGTTGCTATTTTCCTCCACCTAATAGATTTTTCACTCGATCATTCCTCTATCACTTTTAAATAGGCTATAATTGTGTGAAACATCATTAGAAATGGATCTACTGACTTTAGGTGTCTTTAGCATGAGCCCTCCATCAATGGCGACATAAACAACAATACGAAAGGTATGTTGGAGGCCTTGGTATATTTTTTTAAGTTAAATAAACAAATATATCCTTTGTTGTGGGAAATTTCTAGTTATCACCTTTAATAAATCATAGGCTTCCCATGTGGATTATCCATCTATCTGATTGAGATTTTGAATTTCATTTCTCAGCTTCTTGGTTTGGATTAAAGGGGATTATTTATCATGAAATTTCTTTTCTAGTTCATCCCAGGTCATGATGAACTAAGAATTTTGATTTTTTAGTAAATATTTTTTCTATATAATGCTAGTAGATTGGGAAAACTTTCATTTTTTTGATCAAAAGAGACTCAATCATTAAGAAATCTATCAAAAACCTCTAATAAATTTGTGCAGTGTGCATGGGGTTTTTCTATATGAATCCCATTGAATTGCTCAGTTTTTTAGATCATATTGAAGAGTCCATGATTGATTTCAAATATGTTTTCCTAAAACGGTGGGTTTATAATATTGAAAGAGTACCACTAATAGACTGAAAACCATATCCCATTATGGTTAAATCTTGTAGCACAAGTCACTCTCCCAGATTTTTTTGGTGGTGCGTATTGGGGGTTCTGATGGTTTGGTAGTGAAAGATCATTACACTCATCCATTGTGAAATGTCGACATGCAGCTAAGGTTAAATCAATATCGGGATCAAATAAAAGTTGTTCTTGCCCTTCAAGGATCCTTGAATGAGTTCATGGGCCTTGAAGCATGAACTATGCTAAGATAAAGTGGATTCAAATTATAGTTTTCTAATATAAATTATTGTGAATAGATATATGGGGAAAGAAAAAATAACAAATTTTGAAATTGTATGGTAATATAAGGATCATTCCATATGCCATTATTCCTAAGTGTAAAAGATCCTTGGAAAAAATATCCAAATTTGATGTGCCCATAACTCTTTTTTGATTACTTCAATCATTTACCAAATTAGAGATTTATGTATCCAAAATATAAATACTAATAAGGAGTAGTATAGTGAATGATAGTGATCAAAAACATAGATAAAACTAGTTAGACAAGTAACCCAATAGTTAGATCCTTTTTTGAAATTCTTCGTGTTTATTCACTTTTGTTTTGTTTGACTAAAACTATATTTCTTGGGATTTAAATAAATTAAAGGAAGGTTCTGGGGTCAAATTAAATGTTTTTTCAAAGGGAAATCATTAATTAAACTAGGTTTAGGCCTTTATAAAAGGTTATAAACTAGTAAAAATACACTAATTGATCTTGGTCCAATGAATTAGAACAATTTATGCTAGAAAAGACTCCTTGGTCTATAGTAATTGGAAAACTTTACACATGAATCATGGATTCTAAGCAGAAGGAATTGTAGCTTATTGTCCCTACCCCGATCTTCTTCATCCAGGTCATGGTCATTCAATTTGGACCACTATTGGTTAGGGAAAATAAAATATAATGATATTGGAATTTTTTTGAAATCTTTGTATTATCCCTAGGGTTTCCCATTTTTTTTAGAGA
Organism: Viscum album; assembly: GCA_963277665.1. NCBI lineage: Eukaryota > Viridiplantae > Streptophyta > Magnoliopsida > Santalales > Viscaceae > Viscum > Viscum album. Next base: position 676,128,547 of record OY728128.1, on the reverse strand, counting down.
TTCATTAGGTTCAAGAACCCCTACTATTGACCCCTAACCCTAAGAGGATTATTTTTGCATCATTTAATTGAATTAAATAAATTAAATATATATAAAGAATTATTAGAATAAAAAATAAATGATAGAAATAGGAGAATTACATAGTTGAAATCCTAAATAAGAAATTAATTACAAACCTGGATTAAGAAAAAATGAAAAATACAAAATCAATAAAAGTTTTAGGGAAAATATGATTTGAAATAGAATGTTGGAATATAATTTATCCACAAACAGGCCTTCAATTTGAAAATGGAAACTATAGAATGTGTAGAATTATAATATAATAAAAAAGATACATGCATAATCCAAAATTTAAAGAAAATCGAGAATAAAGAGATAAAGGAACAAATAAAATTCAAGGATTTGGTCCCCTTTTCCACACATAGGGGCACTAAAATATTTATAGAGCCAGAAAGGTACACAATGTGTACAAGGTTCAAATATTTCAATAATTTAAGTGGATACTTCATTGAAACATATATGATGTGTGATTGGTTTTCACATCATGTAATTCAGATCATCCAATTCCCTAGAAAACATTGGATCTTTCTATATTTTTTGGATTGAATCTTCAGAAAAAAGTAGGTTTCGGTCTTTTTACATAATGTATTGATTTCATGCCATATAGTCTAGAGATTTTGGTATTCGATTCATTCATGACGTGTTATTAGGATACATGTTGTGTACTTTGTTCACGCCTAGTAATGGGGATTCACAACATGTAATTTCAACTGTTGGGTTGTGTGTATGAGGATTACATGTCATTTACTTCAGTTTCACAGCATTTAAAGACAATTTGAAAAAAAAATTAGCATTCCTCCATTTACCCTTGATTTTATAATTCCTAAAAATATATCAAAACCCAGTGTATTTTCATGTAAATCATAATTAAACATTAATGAGATGTTTCCAAAAATTATATACATATTCGTCTTATTAAATACTATGGTTTCATTTTTGATCAACCATGTTTTTTTGTTTTTTTAGTATTTTCACAATTCCCAGTTGGTTAACGAAATGTTAAATTATAATAAAAAATGTGATTTGGGAGAGTAGTTTCTCAATAAGGTAAGTAATTTTAATTCAATAGGAAAAATGTTTGCCAATTAAGAAGCATTATAAAATCTGATAGATTCAAAATTGATATTTTTTTAATTTGTTATAATGATATTAGTAATTAAAAATAAATACAAGTATAATAAAATTAATAATACACATAATTATAGGATTCTTAGGGGTGTTTAAACAGTTGATATATTCAATTGATTTAATAAAATCCCATGCCCAAAATCTCAATTCAAATAAATATAAATCATTTATAAATTGAAAATTATGAATGTTGGATTACCTTACATCAAAATGCATATATGATATCTATATTAACCTATTCACATAATGTGGAACATAATAGAGGAAATATAATCCATTTTTATGGTGTATTCATGAGAAACTAAATCATATGAAATCAGTATAGGATACACCTTCACTCCACGACATGAAATCATCTTATATGATAAAGAGTATGATTAAGAGAGATTCATGTGTCATCAGGTTTTATCTATGGATCATGCATACCTCCACCCACTAACATTGTATATATTTAAGCATTAAAAATATCAAAGTATTATCTTTTATAGATAATTAATTTAATCATTCCTTTTAATACAGGAGTAAATGAATCAGCCTCGTTGATTTAACTCAAGAATGAATACTTGTAAAAAACTCTCATTTATTACTTATTATATAATGACTCATTATGATATCTAGGGTGTAATATTTCAACTTATCATGATATACAAGTTATTTATATCACATATCATTCTTCATTTTGTTTCCAATCAAATAAAATACTACACATATGGAAAATGGAATGAAATCATGTATCATGTCATGCCTTATAACCCCATGAAATTGTACTATACACAATATAAAGAAGTGGAATGGTTTAAATAGACCTTCAAATATGATACCCTCTAAATCATATAGAATAAAGTCCCTATAATCATAATATGAAACATATTCTAAAATCAAGTGTTATGATTTGTTATATCATAATATCATTTATACCTTATACAGTTATATATATCTCATATATATAACAGAGTTAGGGAATATTACTTTCAATATATCCCTTACACTAAACCTTGAAAACATTGTTACATTTCACCTTCTATTATATCATATATAATATCATGTGAAATAATATGAAAAAATAGTTTTGGATATCTTCCATAACACTTTTGGAAACATATCATCAACATCACCAGGTATTGTATCATATAAAATACATTATGATAAGCCATCCAAAATTCTTTTGTATTAACTCTAAAATATTATTATATAAAATATTCAAGTCTAAATTAGTATATATCCTATCAACCAAATAGTATGTATCCATTGGCCTTTATAGAATTGAGAAAAAATATATGGAACATTAGATCCATTTATGTTTTAAAATAGTATCCTCTAGGAAAGAGTTAATAGTACTCGATCTGTAATAGGGTCTCACATGATCTCCATCAAAACATTGTATATCTATTTATGTACCCATCATCAACATGTCATGATATTTTATTGGGACAGAAATCTTGATTTAGTAAACCAAATTAGAATAACCAGATGGATATTATTTTAATGACGTTCGGCCATATATATAAAAAGTGGCATAAGAATATCTCTAGAAGACAATGGGGTGTTGAAATTATGATAACATCCAATGGTCTATCCACAATGGATGATCTGGTGTGTTTTTGAATAAATATTACATGAAAATTTATATCTTTTGTTTTTTCACCGTGAAAAAGTAACCAAGTTTTAAATAATATTGATGAACATAATTCTTCATTCTAAATGAATATAAATTAAATAATAAGTGAGGTTAGTGCTACTATTTATACTGACTTGATAAATTTCTAAAACATCTATGGGGACATCATCTATTTTGAATAGAAAAATGATTAAAATTAATCATTGATATGAGAATTATAGAAGATTATTCATAGTTATAATCATTGTCGATTTTTTTATAGTTAATGTGAATTATTTTAACTCTCATTTGTAATTAAAAATACTACATTGTTTCTACCAAATATTTATGACACATATTCCGAACCATGTAATTCTTGGGTCGTTTCCTTTATCATGTTTACTATACTATTTATATGGAATTATTTTTGTTGAGTGTGCGCAATGATTTAATAGGTGTTGTGAGTATGTTATTATTTAATCCCATTATTCAGTACACTATTTCAAGAGATTCATTTTGGTTGACCTAATTTTTACTCGGAATATTGTTTCATAGCTGTGTATCTGATAATAGTATTCTAGTGGTACTACCTAAACTAGTGGTGTCAAATATTGTTTTGTGTTAAAATCAATTATATAAATAAATTTAGGTTACTCATATAATAATCACTATTTAATTTATTTTATTCTATGTTCATTCAATTGGAATTCACTAATAATTAATGGTTGATATCAAACAATGGTAAGGCCTAGATAAATAAATTTGATGGGATGGATTACATGTTTTTGATAATAATTATAGAGGACAATCTCATTACTATTTTGTATTCTATTACGTGTATTTCATATCTATAATATTTAAAATGTGGAATGGTAATGTGTAGATAAGAAGGATATAGGTTTTATCAGGATTTATTTGGCATAAAAAGGGGAAATTACCATCTAGGAGGAGAAGACTATAATTAATCTCATGAAATACCTAGAAGATATATATGAGAATCCTATGAAAATTATTAATCTTTCATGACGTAGATTTTATTCATCCTAATGTTATTTTAAGTAAAAATAATGGTAAACCATGTAAACTTTTTTAATATGATTTGAGGGAAGATAAAATATGTAATGGTAAGATTCATATATGATGTATTTTCACCATTTCTATTGTTATCACATCCTGAATCATGAGTTGAGGGGGTAATATAAGTGAATAATTCATATGGGAAACCAAATATGGTATATTTGTATGTCCAAAACATGATCCTCAATGAAAAAATCCATAGTAGGGAAGGATAGTAAACATACAGTGTAACACTGAATACTGACAAACAAAGATAGTCACCCAAAATAATAAAATAGAAAAAAAATCGAATGATAATTCTTGGGAGAGAATCTAAGGTAAGTTCTCTTGTATTAGTCATAAATGATAGAGGTGTAGGAAAAAATGGAATCATAAGAAGGATTATAGATATAATAATAAAATATCAAGATAATCAACTTCCATAAATAATAATTTCATGAGTACAAATAATAAATAAAACACATGTTTCATAGCCTCAACATTTGAGTGGATTCATGGGTGATTAACTCAAGGAAATCATTCCACTCAATGTTGGGGTAATGATGTATGCATAATTATTTTCCTATAAACATAATCAACGTACATTTTTTAGATGATGAAGATTTTTAATTCAATGTTAAGTTAGATGATGATGTTTAGATGAATAAATACAGCTTCTTAAAATTTAAAGAATTTAGACACATCTCATGGATACAGAAGAACCTAATTTCAATAGGGTAGCTAGATGAGGTGGAATATGAGACATTATTTTTTAATAGAGTATAGAAGGTGACACTAGGTTCCATGATGGCTATATAAGGTTTCAATTATCGAAGCCATTATCAAACTATATGATTATATAGGTATGTATTTTATGTAGAAATAATGTCCAATAATCATGAGTTGTGGAAATAAAAAATGAGACATCTAATTGAGAAGAATAAGGATATTTTAATGGACAATTTAATTATAAATATTTATCAAACTAACGTCATAAATTTTGAGATATTTTTTTGGGAAAACATTTATGGCGTTAATTGAATTTGAACAAATATATTCTTGGAGTTCATAGGTTAAAATGTTTGTTTTGGATGTTAAGGGACCTGCCACGGTAAAATCTCAGGGTGCATTGTTATACATTTTTGTAGATATTTATTTTTTTCTATAAAATTGTGGTATTTATTTTTGAATCATTATAATTATCTTTTCAAAAAATCAATTCAATAAAATTTCATGGAGGTGAATGAAATAGGTTTGATATTAAAATTGTTAGTGTCTAAAAATTGTGGTTAAAATAATGGATGAATCCCTTGGATCTTATATCTGAAAAATGGGATTGGGCTGAAGAGAAAGTTTCCTCATATACTATAGTATAATTGTGTTTCATAAAGGATGAACCATGTATTGATAGTTAAATCCAAAAATATGTTGGTATGCTGAGGAATGACCAGGACAATTTGGGTAGAAGTAGTGAACACGACATTATTCTTGGTCAACTGAAGTCTATATACTCCTATGAGACTAGATAATCTAGAATAGATATGTTACACTATAAAAATCAATATTAGACACCTCAAAATTTATATAATCCTTGCACATATATTCTTATTGATTCTAAGGAAGCATACGAACTTGATGCAATGAAAATGAAATGATTAATTTTGAGATATAGAGAGGAAAATTTTTAATTCTATCCAAGGGATGATGATAAATGGATGAAAATCAAGAGGCTGAATGTTCTATTTAAATAAAAGGTTCTATGGAAGGATCAAAACATAGAAGATAAGGTACTAAAATTTAGGGGACCAACATAAGATGTCTATGTTGGTCTGAATGATTGTATTGGAATAATACAATGTTTGATAAGTTTAAATGTTAGAACTTGGATTATAAAAATGAAAATAATATAAGATTTAAGATAGATGTCAAGGGATTATGAATCTAGAGTTGGATCACCAAATGTTAGGGAAAAAATATATATCCCAATCTCATGTTTATTATAGAATATATATTAGATTCAAAAACTGATTCATAGGTTTTGGGATGATAAAATTTTCCACTTCCTATGAATAGTGGAGAAAAAAAATCATGGATGAGATATACACACTCAGTGAATGCATCAGATAGAATTTAGTAATGATGGAAGAAATTTTGTCATTGGAATATAATGAATCATAGTAGTTGTTTGAGTTACCAAAACAGATAAATGTGCTACAAAAAAATGTGGGAATTCAAATTGAAATGGGAAACTAATAGAAAAAATGGTATATTGCATGCTTGGGGGTGAAGGGGGTCTCAAAAAATGGTATATGACATCTCATAAATATTCTAGTTCGTAGTTAATAACATTACCATGGGGATATTTTGGGGCATGGTTGAATATGATAATCTTTAATTATAGAAAATGGATGTAAAAATTGAATAATTTCATGGGATGTTAGAGGGAGAAATTTAAATGGAGAAACTAATGGGTACTAATGAAGATCAGAACCAGATATTTGTTTGAAAAATGATTAAAGGAAATTATATCTCGAATAATATTCTAATGTAGTTGAATTATAATTTTTGACATATTTATGGAAGTTGAAAGATTCACTAGGTGAGGCATAGATCATTTTTTATACCATAATAAATTAAATGATCGATGTTTCTATCATAAAGTTGGGAGATGTAATATATCCAATATTCTAAGATGATATTTTGAATAGGTATTAATTGGGATAGAAAATATATCATGTTTTTTAAATCCTATAGGGACTACATCTAGAAGTTCATCAAAATATTTTGGATAACTATATAGAATTTGGTTTCATATTTGATGGTTGAACACATCAATCATTCTAGGGATAAATATCCAAAAATAAAATTATAGGATGATTACATGGATAATTATCCATTAAAATTAGTGATATGGAGTCTTATATATTTTATTTCATGTACTCAGTGGCTTATTACATTTGTAATGGGTGTTGAGAGATGGTTCATCTCAAATATGGGAAGGGAACATTGATATGATGTTAAATGAATCATATAACACTGAAAAAAAAGAAGAAGATATTATCTTGTAATTTAAGATAAATAATATAAATCAAAGAAATATTGATAGTTATTTCTCATGGGACTCAAATACCTATAAGTGAGTCACTAGGTTTGTATTCCCATACTGAAGAATGATAGTTAGTTGGATTTCATGATAATAATATATTACGATTTCTATCACAATAGAATTTGTGTGTGTGATTGTAATAGAATTAAGTGTGGATTTTGTTTGGTTTTTGGGATAAATGAAAGAGATTAGAGAAATCTATAATGGACTACTGTTATTAATTTAAATTAAGAGATCAATTCACCTGGTTCAAAATATAATATCCTACCAAAGGATGAAGAACATCATTTGATCATGTTGGAGGGTAGAGTGTTAGATTTATAAATGATTAAAAGAAAAAAAGGTGGAAATGTTTACCATCATGTTAGTTAATGAAATTTTTTTGCAACATTGTGTCTATATGGGACTTCACTGAATATAAGGAAAATGGAAAAGAGTAATTGTTTTGGAATTTAAAGAATGTTTAAATTTTTGTACCAAATTTTTGGAGATCTTATAGAGATTCCCCAAAGAATAATTCAAGTGGGAGATTATTTTTATATGAACTAGGTTATCTCCACTAAGTCACAAATATTATTTATGTATCGATAATGACATTAAATTCTCTCGAGTGGTTAGAATGGTGTTTAGAAAGTGATATCACCGTATGGTGTGTGTAAAGTAAATGGTTTGGAAAGTTGGAAAATAGAATTTACAAACTAAAGGGTAGCTTTATGTCTTCATCAAGGAAAGTGGACTTATTCATAATGATACTAGAGTTTAGTAGCCATCATTATAATTTGATGGAACACTATGAATATAGAATTCTTGTGCATTTTTCATGACTAAATGGATACATCTATAAAAAATAAGTGGGGCCTTATGTATAGTTACTAGTATTGTGATATTTTTATTTTTAGTTCCCATGTATTTAAGACACATTTTCTAATCATGTATCTATTGTTTATTTTTCATTATTCATTTCTGTATTATCTATGAGGTGTGATTTCTATTTATTCTTTTTGATTAAAATTAGTGAATTGAGTAGGGTGAATTTTCTTCATATCTTCAGTCCCACCTTATCGATGAGTCCTTTTGGACAACTTGTTTTTTTTGTTCTATATCATCTAATGGTTGTGTATATGGTAATATTACATTGGATAAAAATTCCCAACATGGTTGTATTATCATATGTTCAATGTCTCTAATACATCTAGTGACCATGGGACACTGCTCATTTAAATCCTATAAAGCCATCTCAAATATTCTTGACTCTCCATGCGTAGACTGATCAAGTCATTGAACATATAATATGTAATTCATCACTATTGATGAGAATATTAAATGTTACTCATCAAAATAGATAAGAACATCAATTGTTTTATCTACATATATCCATACACCCCCTTGTATATTTCAATCAAGGAACAAGATTTTATAGTTCTTATATAAGTCGAAAATCACATTTTTTTGATCACGAACTAATAACATGATTAACAATATACCCAACCACCCCTATATTAGCAAAGTAATTAAGGGTTGTGAAATAGTGTAATAAATGTTTTTAGGTTTTAATTATAGTTATAAATTAATCCTCAATTAAGGGGGACTCTTATATATTATATAACCACCAAGTATACCGAATATTTATTTTATGACGCTATATGTGGTATATTTATTGGGCCATATAGTGTTCAAATACAATTTTTATACCTCGTGATCTTATTATATTTCTCATGGAATAATCCAACTCACAAAAACCACAATATTTCATCACAATATCTAAAATTCAATTATGAACTTTAGTTGGGGTTTTCTCAATGTAATACCTTAAGATGTTAATTATCATTTCATTTCACAGAATTATATATATATATACATTTACACAACCATGAAACAGTAATATTATTTTTTTATTTCATTTTATGGAAAAAAAATTTATTCTTATAAAACTATTATGAATACTTAAGCATACCAAACAAAAGAACGTGTATGCCATATCATATGTGATTGAATCCCATATCAGCCTTATTTTTTCTATATATTTTAGATTTATATTAACTAATTACATTTCCTTGTAATTCCTTCTATATATATATATGTGTGTGTCTGTGACCACATGATAAAACATTCCCAATAAAAACTTAGGTTAGTAAAATCTATGAAGAAATTAGATTTTCATAGTTGTGTGACATAGGAATCATAAGCATAAAATTTAACTCCTTGAAAAAATTCAAACCCTTTAACTTAAATACATTAAATTTCATGATGTAATCTATTATTTAGTATATATAACCCCTTTTATGTTTAATATCTTCATCTATGTATGTGTTAAAATAATTATTTCATTGAATAATAATATAAATATTTAATTTAATATTTATCAACTAATTCTAAACACATTTAGGATAAACTGTCATTGACATTTTGTTTTAACTAGCATAATCCTTTAGAAAATATTGATATTCACTTTTTACAATAATTAATTATAGCCTCTATATTATTAGACACTACCTTATGTCCTAAATACTAATGGATATTATATGGAATATCATTAAACTTTGATTGATGTTTTTTTTATTTTTACTTCACCACGATCAAACATACTTCCACTAGACAAATAGAGAATATAAACTCTTCAGAATAGTTTGTTATTATACAAAAATAATTTTTTATTATTATTTCCTTTTGGTATGAATAAATAAAAAATAAAATATTGATTCTATAACACATTTTCAATTTTTTATGTTTCAAACATTTTCTCTCTAACAATAATAATATTTATCAAATTATTATACTAATGGGTGGAGGGAACATCTTCCCTTATATTTTTATAAACCAATGGATAAACAATTTACACTAGATAATATATTTTTACCATTTTTTAAGAAACAAATTATATAAAATTTGAGGAATCATAATATTTGTTATATAATTAACAATATCATCTTCTTTCATAAATACTATTCGTTAATGAATTACTAATGTCATCCCATCAGATAAATGAAATAAATATACATATTATTTTATTATATTTATTTCATATTCCTTTATATTTTTCACCGTCTATATAGAAGCATTTTTCTCATAATTTTTAATGTAAACTACAAGTCCTGTCATTAATTCCCTTGATTTTGAAATATTTAATATTTAATACCCTACTGAAGTATAATTTTGTTATTATATAACCTTCAAAATATAGATAATTGATTTCTATAACACTAATGCCTAAAATGGACATTCCATAGAGTTTATAAAACACCTATAAGTTATCTTAGATAATTAAATCATATATTATAATTAATCATTCTTCTTGAAAGCACCAATTGGAAAAAATAACCATACCAGGAATACAAGAAGTAACATTATTTCACCCTCCAAGTAATTTTTCTTTTCATATTATAAATTTTACCAATATATTCTACCAACATGACACTAGAACATAGATATCATATAATTTTTTGATTATACATTAAGACCTAAATAATATCGTCTAGACATTACTCGAACTCATTCATCTTACTATAACATTTCTATCAATTTTAATTATAATACATTCCATAACTAGAATAGTCCATAATGAATGAAATAGTATCACAAATTCATTATCAAACTCAATCATATTGCATATCATTTTACTTTTCTAATCCTAATGAGTACATGAAACTAAAATTACTTAATTAATTTAGCATTAAATTCACATGAAAACATAATAGAAACATTCTACACATCTTATATGCATCAAGATTCACTTTTCAAAAACTAAAATACATGGTGATTTAAGAACTTTTTACTAAAACACAAATTGTTTTTCTTAACTTATAAGCATTTCTTATGTGACCAATCTATAGGGTTTCTTATATTACATTTCTCTTTAATAATAATTAAACTCAAGGTAATGTTTGATAATGATGATTTTGATATTAGTATAAAATTTATGATTTTATAAGATAGGTTTCATGTATTATTATCATTTTATAAGGACTAATATTAAATGGGATCCCAATAAAATGACTTTCCCTTTGGAAGAATACAATATCCCTTAGTAGGCCATGATTTATATTTCACTGAGCAATATGTTAATTATGTGGTTCCTTTAACTACATATATATTTAGGTATATCATTATCTCAGTAATATCAAATATGAATCTTGGATTTTTTTAGTGGAAAACTTCTTTTCCAATCCAATATATGTATATAACAAAGACTATCCCTCTATTATATTAACTTTTAGGGTTTCCTATATAAGAGTAACTCAAACAAAATGGAATGAAAAATGTTTAAAAAAGAAAATCTAGTGTCACCCTACTATGAAATGGAAATATAATTGGATAATACAAGGTCTCATATCACATTAATTCCTTGAAAACTATAATTCATGGGAACCCTTCTATGGTGGATACTACCTTGTTGAATAATTGAGAACATGATAAGTTCTAAATTGGATGGAATGTAATATGTAGTATTTTTAAGGGGTTCTAATTTGATCATCTAAAATCATGTAATCCCATTCTATATGCATGATTCAAATGATTTATTTTTGGAATCCTATTTACTACCCCAAACCAACCTACCCAAATCGTATCGAGGCCTAAATATTTTCACAACTCACAATTTTTATTACTCATCAAAATATAAATTCCAAACATATTTACACATATCCAAATGAATCTCATACATAAGGTATATTATCATATAATTTAAAGGATATGAGTTATATTATGTTGAAAATCTAAACATGAGTATGCACAAATCCATTGATTCTAACCCCTGACTTTCTAAAACAAGGAATTATCATTCAGGCCAGAAAGATTTCTGATACAACGTTTCTTTAACAAATGATATATTACTCAAGAGAGAATCTAATTCATAATAACTCCAATATCAAATAGGTGAAACCATTATTCAAAAAAATAAATTAATGATAATAACATTGACTAAAATTTGAATTAAATGTATTGTATGTATTCATCTTAAATAATTATACCAGGTTTGAATTGAAGGTTTTACAGTTTATAAGTGGTTGTTTAACAACCTAAGCTGAATCACAAATGTATTCACCATATATATAAACAATTTATACTTATGAATAAAGTAGGTAATAACATTTAAATAAATGATCATTTAAAATATTTAAAAATCATATAACCAAATATTAATCATCCTTAAAATTATTTTACTTTAAACACCTTATAATTTTATCTCATTGCTTATATAAATGTTTTAATCAATAATATAATCTTTTTATATTCCTAAAAAAACTTTATTACACATTTCATGGAATTTTAAGTTAATTATATTTAATATTTTATGAAATGTAAATATTTAATAAATAAATTTCATTTAAGTAAAAATTTTATATAACCAATATATCATATACTTAACAATATTCGATCCTTGGATAAAATAAATTATTAAAACAATTTTAATGGGGTTAAAATAATTTCCCCTAATAAGGATTTAATTTTAAAAAATCAAATTAATTAATTATTGACAATTAAATTTAAACACATTACAGTTTTCCTTATTTGGAAATTTATAAACAATTTATAAATTACACTGATTATTATAAAATGACCACTTTATTTAACATTAATAAGAGATTCCATATAATGTTATTTAGGTACTTCTTCTGATTGTTACTTTTAATATTAGTTTATATTTACTAATAAATATTTCAAATAAAATTTAATTAATTTATTAAAAACCCTTCATAATTGATTAATATAAACATATTTATACATTAATAAATATCCCATAAATACAATTTTTCATTATTTTTGTTAATTTTATAAATAATTAAATCTATTCATAATTGAACAAAATAAAAAATAAACATTTCCCTCTTTAATCATATTTTAATATTTAAGTTTCTTTTAGACCATGACTGATAAGATTTTAGATTTACTCAATATCATTAATTTTGTTTAATTGATAATAATAAAACCAAATATAATAAAATGAAACATTCTTATAGTAATTTTTTATGAATGATATTTACATCATTTCCTAAAATATTGTATATTATATTTATAAATTCATAGGGATATCATATTGTAGATACAATTCTCAATTTTATATTATATGATATAGGAAGTCATATATGATGATAGGTAGTTGTCGTACACTATGACCAGTGAAAAATATTCTATTTTTAGACACGTTGTGTCTTGTAATTTCCCATATGATATATCATAATCTAAGACCCATTGAATGTTTTAAAATAAAATATTTTATTACTTCCTTACGATACATAATTAAATTAATATTTTTTCCCATTTACTACATGATTTCACTAATCTAAGAATTTGGGATGCTCTAACGTCATTATTAGGATTTTTATAGGTCTACAAACAGTTAATAGATACAATGGATATAATAAAATCCCAAGACTAAGATCTAAATACTAGGAAATATGAATCCTCTGTGAACTATAAATGAAAACTAGTGGCATTCCTTACACGGAATAACCTGTGTCACATCCGTATTTAGTTATATTCTTGATGAGGAACACAATTGAGGAAAAACTATACCTCTTATATTCTTTATCTATAGTGTACTAAATCATCATATTTTTGGATTGGATCTACCTTCACTCCATGAAATGGTAGAATCTCATACAGTTAAGTAAGAATATGAATATAGCTCTAAGTATTAGGGTGTTCCTACTATCATTCAAGAATATATCCACCCAATCCCACTTTATGGTAATATTATTTATAAATCACTAAGGATTCACCATATATGATGATATGTTCACTCAAGGTTATAACACATTAGTAAATCTATCTGACTATTACAAGAGTCTAAATTATGAATTAATATAAATAAATATCCTATGATTGATCTTCGAAAAGAAAACATTATCATAGCCAGTGTGTAAGATTTCAGTTTCCTAAGATATCGATCGTAGAGTTTTTTCATACAATGATTTATGATCATCTCAGTAATATAAAATTGTACCTGTGTGTAAAATAGATAGATATAAAATTTCATTCCATGCCTTATGAAACTATGAAATAAAATTCAATGAAATAATAATTTTGGGCTTTATTTTAGAAAATCGATCACTATGTTTCCCTGCCAACTATATTGTATGATTACCCCCTAAGAATCAGATGAAAATGGGCTATATTTAGGACTTAAAAATTTTATTTCTTAAAAATATATATACCTTATATACTTCTACATATCTTATATATTTAATAGTTTTAGGGAATGTTTTTTTCATATCATATGTAATGGAGTGAAAATTAATGACATGATAAAGATAATTGTTATCTTGTCCAATAATTAAAAAAGTAAAATAATGAATTTATTCTTTATAAAATGGAATCCCATTAGAAGTAAAAGGAAAAAATTAATGAATTGAGATAAGGAATTATATTTAAGATTTATAAAAATTGGAATTATTTTAGATATCAACATTAAGTTAAGAGGAGAATAAATTATACTTCAAAGGAAATTGAAAATGTCATTGCTAAATTCTTTTAGGTTTAAAAAAAAGTATATCATTAATTCAAATTTTTTCCAATGTTGAGGAAAGTTATGATAATCTCGATGAAAGTGTATATAATCTACGGCAAAGAAAAAATTTATTTTTACGAACATATTTTAAACAACATGAAATATATATAAAATATATAATTAATAAACAATATTTTTTATGACAGAGGTATGTTAATGACTTGGGTCATCAATGAAATCAAATCCAACCAATGAACACTATAATAAGCATGATAAGAATAAATGATATATTTGGTGTTCAGAAAAATGAAAATTTATAAGCAATATATAAGTTGGGTGTTCATAGTTGGAAATATAACTAAAAATTATGATCATAATGGATTAATTTAAAACTAGTGGATTGGGATAGTATAAAAATACATATTTAGATTATTTAAACAGTAAATTATTTTGGGTGAATGATATTATATATATTAAGCAATTATTTTAGGTTTTTTAAAATCATTTCAATATATCAAAGAACTTATTTTTTGGACTATCTCAAGAGGTTTATAAGGGATGTTTAATGCCATTTTTATTGGAGGTTAAAATACTCATACCTATAAATTTTGCTGAGTATTAGTGAATGTTTTTTAAATGTATATGGGGAGTCAAAAATTATTCATAAAATATTTATTTTTTTAACTATAAAATAGAATTGGTTTATTAAAAGGTGAAATATATGGTTTTGAAATAGGGAATGAACCTTGATGAATTGTAAAATTATTATAATAGTATTTTAGAAGGCTATTGTCTATAAAATTATCGAATTCAAAATTTGGTATGGTTATTTGTAAAAAAATTAATAATTTTGAAAAGTTGTTTGACATAATTTATAGTATTAAAAAATTCATAGTTTTTCATTTAGTATTTTTTGTATTTAATAAAAGAACCATAAAATATATGAGCCTAAAAATTAATATGGGTTTTTGATCACGTAATTTAAGAAAAAGAAATACAATATTCTTAATAATTAAAGATGAAATATTTTGTAAATTCATGATGGAAAAGTCTTTGAATATTTAAATGATTAAGAGAGTATAAATATTTGATTGGAAATATATTATTTTATAAATTTTAATTCAATAATTTATGTATATTAGAAAATAATTGGTTGTAATTATTTTGGTTAAAAATATTTCAATATAGAAAAGGATAATGTTGCATTAATATATTATAAATTATTTAAAAATTATAAGTTTTTTATGTGAATAAAACATTATGTTAGACAATACAACAAAATTGATATACTAAAAATGAAATAAATTGATGATAAAACTTTATTGACTAATGTTAGGATAATTATTTCAGAAAATCTTAATTAATATGAATATTAGACAATAAATATGAATGTGAATTTTATTAAAATAATCAATGATAAAACCAAGGATTTAGTTTTTGTGCCATCCAACAAGAATATAATTGGAAACAAATGGGTTAAAGGAAATTTTCAAATGAAAAAATATAAATTAAATAAATCATTTCAATCTATCAATTTGGAATAATATTAGATAGAGTAGATAATGAAAAAATGTCTTATATAGTAGAATATATGGAAATTTTTTTGTTTTAATAGAAAATAAGGAGAAATGTTTTTCAAAATTTTCATATTAATTATAGGTAGATTCTTTTAATGGGCTTCTAAAGGAAGATATATCAATAGATCAACCTGATGGTTGTTTTCTATATACGGAATGAAGTAAGGACATTTGATTAAGAAAATTACATTATATATTAGTTTAGGTTCCTTGGGTATTGTAATTATTGTTGTAAATATATTTTTTGAAACATTACATCACTAATAGAAAATTAGATTATATTTTTTGAAGAAAACTATTGATTGTACTGATGTATATGACCATATATTCATTATAGGTATAAATAAATAGATATATTAAATAATTTCATAAATAATTAAAATTAACTTTTAAGCATCATTAATATATGATAAAATTGTTTTAATCCATTTAACTAACTCCATAATTGGAAGAAAATTTTTTCTCAATAAAATTTTGTTTAAGAATTATTGGTGAAATTAGATATATACGATTTTAAAAAACTACCAATTAAAATTGAAGTGGGTTTTAAAATAAATAAAATACAAAAAACTAATATTTCTGAAATACCAATAATAATATTAAAAATTAGTATTATTTAATATTTTATTTCTTTATTAATAAGGTTTTTTTTAACAAATTTAGAAAAATTATATTTTAGTGAGATAAACAAATGAAATTTTATTATACATAATTGAATATTGTATATTTATATGCTTATCAAAGTGGGAATATAGTATGGTTTTTTATTATAATGAACATTAAATAATTATTTTTTATAAATTTTGATTGGGAATGGTCAATTTCTTTAACAAAAGTTTATCTCAAAAGTTACTTTTCTAGGATTAATGTAAATCACCATACTATAAAAGATGCGGGTTCTTATCTCATTTTTTATTATAGATGTTAAATATAGAGAAGTATTGTTTTAACCTAAGATTTCATTTGTGGCAGGGTTGTGAAATAGGGTTCCATTTGATCCATCGTTTTTTCACTCACATGTCACATTGGATGTTATTCCATTCAAGAGAGGAAATTTATCAGTATTTGTTATTTTCTCACATGATTTGATAGAATCAAAATAAGTGATTTATGAAAATAAAATACATAATAAAAAATTACTTAGATCTCCTATACTAGGATACATCCAAAGTGGATTCATTTGATATTTTATGGGTTTACTATAAACCCAACAATAAAATCACTATTTTGTGGATATAATATTTATGTTAAGTTGCTACTCACAAAGACTCACTACCCAGAAAAAAAGGGAATGTATCACAACCTCAAAAGGGTCCTTATCTTTATATCTATCACACTCTCCTCTAGAATTTTACATTTTATAGACTTTTATTTCCCTTATGATTTTATTGGAATGAAGTTGTTTTTGAGTCAAAAGTATTACTTATTAGTTTTCCATTCTTTTAGTTTGGAAAATCATTAACACCTTCTTAAAATCACATTTACTAAATTTTTATATCCAACATTTTTTAGTATATTTATGTGGAAAACATTAATTCTAACCGTAAATATAAAGGTTTATAATATATTTGAAATATAAACTATTATTATTATTCAATATAACACATCATACAGATGGTCCATTCAATCAATCGAACTGACCTTTGTTCTGACCAGTGGATTGATCTATGTCTAACAAAAAAAATTCATAACCATCAAAAAAACATGGTAGCGATACATTAGAAAAACACACATTATTTTTATCAAATTTAAAATCAATAAGGAAGTCTATCATAAAATCAAAATTTTTATAATTAGAATATATATTCTTTTCTATGTGACATAATACTAAATATAATCTTAATTGTGCTAAAAATTGATGTTGGAAATTAACTTATATATGATTTTTGAAGGGAAACCATCCTAGTTTTTTGAAAAAAACACTTCAATAAGACCAATGGAGCTTCACTAATAAATAAGAATTCATTTTAAGAGTTTAGAGATGATATATTTTAAAACATAATTCATATGAACTTTTCTCAATTATGAGAATCTCTTTCAAAAATATTTGTAATACATTATAGTGCTGAAGCTCTAAGGAATCCTTGTTAGGTTTGTATCCTTTTGAAAAAAATTGTGTTATTTTATGTTTGTCCATTGTACTGATCAATGGACTGTGGGGGACAAGAAGATAGTGAATCTGATCCATCAGATCAAGGGATTCGGGGGATATGTATATAGACATTGATCATCATATCAAGGGCATCTGAGTATATGAAGATAGAGCTCATTCTGATAATCATATCAAGGTATTTCCTAGTAAGGAAAGAAAGACTTTATATTAAGTATAAAAATATAGATACCATTAGTGGAGGTTATTGGATACCTTAACTCTTAAGGTTAAAGAGTGAAATATTTTAATATTTCTTGTAATTCATTATTTATTTTGTTAGATGTGAAATATTATTTGTACAATATCTATTTTTCCACAATTCTTGTATTAAAAAGTTAGTTTCAATAATTTTTTTTCTAAACATATTATCAGTTATTTTGTGATACTGATAAAACATACTCTAATATAATCAGAGAATTTTTTATTCTGATTATAAATCTTTGAACACAGAATACTTTTGATTCCAGTGATTTTACTTAAAAATGATATATGTTTCATGTTTAATTTAATTTTTTAAACTACAATAGACCCCAACAATATTATAATCATTGTAAATTCTTTTTATCCAAAAATTGGTATCTGATGAGGTTCTAATGTTTATACATGTTGAGTGTTTACCTAAATTATCTTGGGTAAGTTAATTAATTGTTGATATAAAATTATTGTTTATAAATTTTTATACATTGACATGTTAGTATTAAAGAGATTTTATTGTTCTTAATATGGAAGATATTAATGTTTGATCCCTTGATAATCTAAATCCAAGTAGACCACTTATATTTTATGGTTCTGATTGTGATTACTAGGAAGACAGAATAAATTCATTTTGTATTAAGACTTGTTTTGATTATTTTGTAAAGATTCATGGTAATTAAAAGATTCCTGATAATAATGTTTCAACCATTTAAATTTATGGAAAATAGACATATCAACATAATTATAGAGTAATGAATACACTTTTATGTTCCATGACTAGAACTATAAAGAATGATATTTCATATTTTGAAAATGATAACAGTAATTGGAAGAATATAGATGTCTCACTTTTTGGTACTTCAAAATTAATTGAAACCAGAAGAGATATACGTTGCGCTGATTATTAAGACTTTTATTTTCTACCTGATGATATAGTTAATAAGATAAACCAAAGGATTGTGACTATTATTAATTGTTTATAGTATCTTAGATATAAAGATATTGATGAAAATATTTTGGTGGAAAAGATTATAGATATAATTCCAAATGAGTGGAAATTTAGACGAACTATTGTGAATGACCAAAGGTAGCTTACAAATTTAACACATGATGATCTTATTGGTACCCTCATGTGATATAATGGTAGACTAAAGGTAGATGATGAAAAGTATAAAAATAGAAATGGTGTATTTTCTTTTACTAAAACATATTTTTTACCTAATAATGTTCAATTAGGAAATAATGTTTTGAAATCCAAAAAAAATGTTATTATTTAGTAAGATTCTAGTCCATTAAAACATTATGAGAATGAGTTGTTTAATATTTAAATACGTATGAAAAATATAGTTTGAAATAAATATTTTCAATATTTATAAAAAATATTCATAAGGGTAAAATTGAATAAAAGTACTCTGAGGTTATGTGTTACAAATGCAAGAAGGTAGGACATATTCAACCAGATTATCATAATCTCAAAAGGAAAGATAAGAAGGAAAGAAATTCAGATAGAAATGACAAGAGTTATTACAATCATAAGATAAATGAAATTCAAAAATCTTCTAACCCATGGAGTGACAATGGTGGATATTCTTCTGATAATTCTTTTGATAGTGAATGTTTCGAACATAGAAATATTAGTATTTTTGCTAAAGTACCTATGGTAAAAGAAATTATAGAAAAGGTACACACTATTTAATACCTTTTTAATATGCATTTAAATGAAAACTATCAAGATGAGAAAAATTATACATCATATGATGAATAATCTTCCTCGAATAAAGAGGATAATAAATTACCTTTTTAAGGAAAAGTGTCTATATTTTCTAAAATTCTAAAAAAAGAATAAAGAAATTTTTTTAAAAATGATAATTATTAAAAAAAACTTATAAATTAAGATTCAATAATAAAACATTAAAATAATAAAACATCTTGGATTTTTAAATATCTTAATAAGGATAATTGGAAAAAAAAAATTTCTAAAGAACATGAAAAATAATTTTCTAAGAAAAATGATTTACAAGAAAAACATAGTTCTAAAACTAGTTGATAAAAAAATAGTTATCAAACTGAAATTTTAAATTTATAGTTTTAAGAAACATCTATCCATGTTTAACACTAGTAAAAAACATATAACAAAATTCATAATTAGGTTAGACCTCAATGTAATAATTCTGTAATGGGTTATACAAATAAAAAATTAGTATTTATTAATAAATATTTTATTCCTAAAAGTGAACCTTTTCAAAAAAATGTAAACTGGAAGACATTGGAAGAAAAAAATTTCTTTAAATAAAATTCAATCTTTAGGATTTCAGGAGGCTTATTTTTATATAGAATTGATATTTTCCCAAAACAATAATGTTGGAAAAATGTGGTTACCCAAATCTTATTTTTGGATAATACTAGAACCAATATGGTTTGAATTATAAAAAACTAATATTTTTGTTTTTAGTAAAATTGATAAAGTACCAATAATAAAAAAATTAGGTTTGTGGACATTTCATTTACTAAACACAAGACAAGGAAAAAATATTTCTTCAATAATATTATAAAGATGAACGGTGGAGAAGTAACTTTTAAAGATAATTCTCAAGGAGAAATCATTGGTATTAGTAACATTTTATATCTTAGGAAATCTCTTATTTCAAATTTTTTATATGTTATCGCACTTATGAAAAAATAGATAAATATAAGTGAATAATGTGATAAAATTTATCCTGTGAACATTAGGAATGATAAGTATATTATAAAAAGTTATAAATATGAATTTATTCTTTCTTCTATTTATCATTAGAATATTTATACACTAAATATAGAAGACTATAGGATCTGAGAATTACATTTCCATACTATAATAAAAGATCCATATTGGTTATGGAATAGAATGTTCAGACATTATAACCTTAGAAACATAGCTAAATTAACTAAGCATGAAATTTTAAAAAATATACCAGAACTTATGATTTATTATTCAATTTTTTTTAATTCCTTATCAATATGATAGGAAACATAAGTACTGTTTTAAATCTATTTTTTAAGTTTCATCTTCTAGTTTTTTATATTTAGTTTATATGTTTTTATTTGGTCCTTCACAAACTATAAGTATTGGTGTAAAATATATTGTGTAGATCTCAGTTGATTATTACACTTGATACAAATGGTTCTATTTTATGACAAGAAAATATGATGCCTTTAGTTATTTTAAAACTTTTTTAGAGATATTTAGAGAAGATAAAACCCACTCCTTGAAATCTATTCATAGAGATGATAGTGTGTAATTTGAAAATTATTATTTTGAAATTTTTTGTAGTAATAAAGGAATTATAAATATCTTATCAGGACATAGAACTCCACATCAAAATGTTGTAGAGGAAATTTGATATACATTATTCATGAAATAATAAGAAAAATGTTTATTAAATACCCAATTGTTAATAAAATTTGGGATAAATATGTTAGTACTACCAAAAATATAATAAATCTAGTTTTAATTGTACCATTTTTTAATAAAACTCCTTATGAGTTTTTGATAGGAAGAAAACCAAAAGTTTCGTAATTTAAGGTTTTTTTTTGAAAAGTATTCATTCATAATACTAAATATAAGTTACATATTTTTTCACAGAAATATAATGAAATAATATTTTTATGTTAGTAATCAACTAGTATCTATTATTGAGTTTTTAAAAAATATATCTTGTATTGTTAATGAAATAGTGCATGTTAAATTTGATGAAACTGGTCCCTTTTTTCAAACAACCTCCACCTACATCCTCATGTGTTATTTCTAAATATGATTCTCAACTAATAGTATATATTTCATATCATAAGGAAATTACCCATGAATATGTTTGTGATGTTTTTTCATGGGAATATTTTCACCCTATTTTTTATGAACTTACTTTTGAAAATCCATGAAGTCAATTGCTTCCCAAGAATCATCCTAGTGAAAATATAAATGGTAATGTAGATCATCCAATTAGGAGTAGATGTTCCTTGAGAAATGAAGTTAATCATCTATCTTTATTATCCCAATTAAAACCTAATAATCTCAATGAGACTATAGGGGATGAAGATTGGATAACTGAAATGCAAGATAAAATCAATTAATTTTAACGTAAGAAATTATGTACATTAGTTGAATGTCCAAAATAAAATTCTATAACTGGGGTAGAATCTATTTTTTGGAATAATTGTGATGACAATATAATAATAGTTATAAAAAAAGATATATTTACTAGTAAAGGTTATAATCAACAAGATGGAATTTTATATGAAGGAAAATATGTTCTAGTTGAAATATTTGAAGCTCTTTTAAAACATCTATATTTTAAAGCATTTTTAATAGAAAACTATTTGAAATGGTTGTGAGTATGCCTCCCTTAATTGATATGTTCATGAGGAAGTTTATGTTGAAAACCCGTAGTTTTGAAAATAAAAAAACATCGAGAATATGTTTGTAAACTAACCAAGGAATGAGGTGAAGGGTGTTACTCTGAGGGAGGCATCTATGAGAATAGTTGATTGGAAAGGTGAGTATCACCTTGACACTAATAATAAGATTAAGTCTTGGGATGAAATATTTTCTAAGTAGGTGAATGATCATAATGCTAATACTTCTAACAATGATAAAAGTGATGTATTGTAGAAATACCAATCTTGTTCCACTCTTAAAATCTGTAATGATGACTTTATTGTATAACAAGTTACTAGATAGAAAGATAAACATTCATATAAACGGATGGCTACATCAGGTGGCCAAAAGGGTATGAAAATTTTAGAATCTGACTCTCCATTAATTTCTAAAACATTCCATTCTTATTAAAAGTTTTTTTATGGACAATGATGGATTTCATAATGTTTATTACAAGAATACAGAGTCCCCATATGTCACACTAGTGATGGTAGCACAATCGATTGCAGGGAATGATCGGGTAATTGATTGGGCTACTTTGGGACCTTTTATAGTAATGGAGGTTGATGGGATGTTGAAGACAGTGACAAGAGAAACTTCTCCTAACAAATTAAGGAATGAAAAAAGGATAGATATGATTCTAAAAGAACTAATTAGGATATTTTTTATGAAAGTATTCAATCAATTCCTTTATATAGGGGGAGATCGAGAGGATGAGGGTGAGATCATGAAAGGGATAACTGTGATGCAATTTTAGAATAATAAAGGAGGCAAAGTTTGTGACTATTGAAAAAGATAAACACATATTTTTTTATTTGGGTATTGCCTTGATTTACCATACTCTTCTTGGTTCTTTTCTTTTTCTCGCTTTTAATAAATTGGTCTCAAGATCCATATTTCTAAAAAAACTTTATGATTATACAAATATATATTGATCAAATTAAATTTGGTCAACTCAAAAATATTTAGCCGATTTATTTTTAGATCTCTTGAAGTCTGAGTTTCAAATGAGTTTGATTGGTGAGTTTTCATATTTTCTTGGCTTCCATATGTCACAAAAATCAAAATAAACATTTATATCTCAACATAAGTATGTAAAATAATTACATTAAAATTTAGATATGACAACACTAAAAGTATTTATAATCCCATTAATACCTCTAGTACTTTTAATCATTATAAGGCTATGAAACCAATTGATCAAAAAAAATTTATAGGTATGATTGGTAGATTACTATAATTAACATATAGTTGTATGGGTTTAGTGTTTTCAGTATTTTTATGTGATAGATATCAATAAAATCCAATATAATCCCATATTAAATATGAAAAATGAATATTTCTTTATCTAAAGGAAATATCGATTTAGGATTATTCTATTCTTATATAAATATTTTTGATCTGAACAGTTTTTTAGATACAGAATTTTGTGGATTTAGAATGGATAAAAAATTAAATATGGAATTTGTAATTTCTTATTAGATTCTTTAGTTATATGGTATTGTATAAAAACACTAAATATCACATTACAATAATAAATTCGAATATGTGGCAGCTGGAAATTTTTTTGCTCAAGTATTGTGGATGTTACACACACTCACATATTATGTCATGGGTTTAACTAAAACTAGAATACTTTTAGACAACAAAAGTTGCAATTATTTAATTAAAAACCCATCACATAATTTTTTTTAATAAAATAGATATTAAACATCACTTTATTTGGGATCTCAAGATTAAAAGATATATAATTTTACAATTAATAAGAATGCAAGAACTAGTCACTCATATTTTTATAGAACCCCGTAGTTCTAATAGAATTGAATACATTAAATGGATGAAAGTAATAAAAAATGTTAAGTGATTATTAATATCTGAATCTTGTTTAGAAATCACTTTAAATTAATGAACTCATATACCTAGGATGAGTACATATGTTTTTGTTTTTCCAAATCTTTTAGTTTTGGTTTTATAAAAAAAATTATAAGATTTTTTTATCATAAATTTGTTTTCGGAATCAAGACGTTTTAAGAAAATTTTCCTCACAATTATTTTTTTATAAAAATTATTTTGAGTAAAAGAATTTCCAGACACAAAAAGTGTTACTTAATTTTCAGGAATTTTTTATATAAAACATTCATAAATTTTTTTCATTTTAAAACTATAATAATCATAATTCATTTTAAAACAATTTTAATTATTTTTCATTATAAAAATATTATCATCATATTTTAATTATAATATATAATAAATAATTCATTTTATAAAATCCAAGAAGAAAAGGTTACTCATACCGATTATATATTATACTTTGAAAGGTAACGTCCTATTCTTTTTATTTTTTCCACTTATCCTTTAATTTAGATTTTTCATGTTGTTAGTTATTTTTCTTTTAGTTTCAATACTTTTTTATGTTTTCGAACTAAAATTTTCTTATTGGATTATTTAATATTAGGATAAAAAGATTCCATAAAACATTAAGTGTTCAAAATTTACATTTAAAACGTTCTTAAATTAAATCTCATCCATCAGAGAAGATAATTTTTTAAACCTCAATCTTTGAAATTTTTGAAATATGAACCATCGGCAATTTGTGCGTATATAAGGTTGGGACACCCCCTCTCCCACGTAGGTTCTCAACTTTTTTACTACTAAATCTCATCACCCATTAAATATTTATGTCTAATTTTTTGGTGTTTATCCAATTTCTTACTCAAGTATCAATATGATGATACTAAGGATGATTATGTGAAAATTCATGTTTTCAAGGAATGATTTGTGGAGATATAATTTTTTATATGCATGAATATATTATCAAAATTAATATTTCATTATATGGCTAGGATGATTTATGTGTATAGAAACTTAATAATGATTCTATTTTGTATTATCCTAAAATCATCATAGACTTGTATGCATTAGTTGCGATTTTAACCAAAGGTAATATGGATCTTTTAACTTTTTTGCTTTTTCAATGAAATATAAGATTTTCTATCAAAGATTTTTTTGATGTGGTTAGTGTTCCTAATGGAGGTTAGGCTTATCTAATATCAAAAAAATTATCAAATAATCATTGATTTTTTTATAAATCTAAGTCATAAGCTTCTTTATTTACAAGTTAGGAGAAATTTAGGAAAGTATCAAACTTATCATCAGCCGCTAAGGTTGTAGAGTTGTGGATGAAAGGGTATCTAATACCTCAAGATAGTGATAGGAAAACCCTTAAGGTATTGCACATATTTTTTTTAATTTCATGATAAATCTATGGAAAATTAACCTAGTTATGTTTGTATTCATAATAGTGGATGCTAATAAAATTTCCTTAATAAATTTAAATATAAATTGTAATGCCCCAACCCCAGTTACCTAGAGTCGGTGCATTATTATATAACTTTGGTATGACCACAAAATATCAAGTCTCGAATGATCTATTATATTAGTATCCTAGGAAACATTAGATACATTCATAAGTCTTACATTACATCATAAAGTGAAAAAATACAACAACATTGTTTCCATAGTCCACACTCATATCCACTCAGACTACCCCTATAGGTCACTCATAAAATACTTCTTCACTTCCTGGGAAAAATAAAACATATAAAGTTGTGAGATCAAATGCTTCGTAAGGATAAAAATATAGTGGAAACTTTCATAAATAAGCATAATCTTTTAAGGAAATTTATAACTACAAAAATACTTTTAGACATGAACTTCAGCATAATATAGAAAAAATAAAATGAAATAATGTCATTTACTTATTCACATGGATATTCTACTAGTCTAATAGTCACATGCAATATCAACAAAAACTTTCATAATAATGGAATCCATAATGTCAGACTTTCATAACCACATAGTCAAGGACTTGTGCCAAGACTACAAATAATATTTTTTCAAGTCCTTGTGACAAGACACTAGTTTGTCTCATGTGACCTACCGATGCATCAAGGAGCTATAGAGGGATCCACCCGTCACTTATTAAGTCCAATTCATTCCTCATATGAATAGGTTTAAACATAACATAAACCTTCATATTAAAACTAGCACACGAAATGTCAATACTTTCTCCATAAACCATGAATGGTATAAAAATAACACATCCATAATCAAACATATCACAAAACCTTAAATACAATAATGATGTTTTGTATCATAATAAATCAACTTCAAATAAGCTTAAAATCCATCAAAATATGTTGACATAGATGAAATCGAAACTGTTTGAGAGAAATATCTATTTTTTAAAATCATTTAAAAGTCACATAATTATAAAAGAAAAAATTTACTTTGAAATTATTATTATAATATTGTAAAAGAAGCTTAAATGATTTTATAATGGCGGAAAATAGCCACACCCACCGTATAATTTTAAAAAGAGGACATTCTTACTTTAATTTTGTCGAAAATGTAAAAAAGGACCTTGTTTGGGAAACAATGGAATGATTCCTTCATAAACATCATATAAAAGTCTATCAAGGGTATAAATGACTTTAATCAATAGTCTATAAAATAGTAAGAATGTTTTGTATTAAATTTTTAAGAAACATGTATGTGGATGATATAGATGTCCTGGTATATACTTACGTAAAAACAATCTCGGATAATAAAGAGTTTGTGAAATTAACCCTTACCATGTACTTTTCATTAGTCGAGGGTAGGTTAACCTCCTGTATAATAGTTAAATAATTGTTATTAAATTATACAATAATCATATACATAAATATGATTTCATATATGTTCTTCTAATATTGTTTTGTTAATAATATTTTAATATTATCGTCGTTTTGGGTGTTCACTTACTCATTTTATTTTATATTTTTTGTTACATAAGATGTGTTTGTTATAGATAGGTTGTATATTATTCCTATACAGAATGATATAAAGTCCTGAAACCTTATTTTTAATCATCAAATTAAAATTAGTGTTGAATGGATACGATTGGAAATGAATCTCCTCACGTTCGTGGAAACTGTAATCCGTACGTACGCAAGAGCGACAATATCATTCTTTTGATATTAAAATATTATATAATTGGAAGTTATATCATATATATAGAATCATTAACATGTTATATTTATTATCTATATCAATTATACTTAATTATTATACCCATCCAAATAAAAATATATTGAATAACAACTACACCACAACGTGGAGACAGTAAGTCGTACATACGAACATATGGTGACATGTCATTCAAAGGATGGATAAAATAATGAATATGGTTGTACCATATTTATAATAATGTCACATTATATATATGATACTGGATTTATTATGTTATAATGGAATCAACAAGGAATGAATAAGTGGAAGATGAAAAGAACTTGAAAGGGGTGATGAAATATTTACCTCCTATTCAGGTTCTTCCTTTTGATTTGTTCAAAAGAGCTCCTTATGTTGGCTTTCTGACTAAATTAAGGCCTCTAGGATGAAGTGAACAAAGATTAGAGGATATTTGGGTAGGGTATGGCCGATCCAAAATGCTTTTATGGTGTGAATATTAGGGAAGGAGGAGTTCCCTTTTATAAGAGGGGTGAGGGGAACCTTAGGAAAAGCTAGAAATATTATTTTATAATAAAATCATTTTCGGTTTCTAATGCCTCAAAAATGGATTATTTTAAATATAACATGGGAATGGGTCTAAAACCACATATCTAATAGGGTTTAGATAGGTTTGGGTCACTATATTATCCTTAACATTTAGATTTAACTCTTAGTTAAATAGTTTTACATTTAGCATGTCTCTTTGTATTTGTATATTATATGGTTAAAAAACATAAAATATACTTCCAAGAGAACCCTAA
Organism: Viscum album; assembly: GCA_963277665.1. Lineage (NCBI taxonomy): Eukaryota > Viridiplantae > Streptophyta > Magnoliopsida > Santalales > Viscaceae > Viscum > Viscum album. The sequence goes on along the minus strand of OY728128.1, from coordinate 676,100,008 downwards.
GTTGTTCATTAATGATACAATTATCATTATATAAGTCTTTTGTACAATCATTATATTTTTATAAATAGAATATCAATTAATAATATAGTATTTGTTTTAAAAACTCTTTTATGTCAATTTTGACACTAGTTGGTATTTTGTTTTTTTTAATTCATAACAGCATTATTAATTCGAAACAAAAAATCATATAACCAACTCTAACATGTAATATTAACCATGAAAATTAGTGGAATTCATAAAAAGTCTCAAATTAAATTTATTTGGATATTTATAATATCAATTATTTTAATATTTCATTAATTAGGTAATTACTACATCATCATTGTGTCAAAAATAAATTAACTTATTTAATGTGTAGGAAATACAAATAAAATACCTTTATATAGGAAACCTTTTTATCTTTCTAATTAATATTTATAGTCTAATTTATCTTATATATAACCCTATATTAAAAATGGTTTAGTTATTAAACATTGATTTTAACTCTTTTAACTCTTCTTTAATTAAAATAATAACGACTGTCCTAATCAAATCCAAGTAGGCCAAAGAGGTTCGTATTTTATTCCTAAGGTTGTTTTTGGTCGAATTATACTTTTCCAATAGAAATGGGACATGTTTTAGGGTAATATTAATATCATTTCCCCCTAAGTTACCCTATTTACTTTTAACATTGGTAAAATTAAGTAAAAAGTTACTATTCACCAAAAAAAATTTATTAATTTTTTTGAACCACATTTTACTTTCTAATATCAATAGTGTCGCTCAGATTTTTGAAATTCCACTCAAAAAAGCGGTAAAATTAGGTTTTCTGTGAATTCACAAATTCTCCTAGGAGGTGGGTAAAAGACGGTGAAAAGTTCAAAAAAAAAAATATATATCTAAAATTATTATAAACTGACTCAAATGAATTACATTGAACATATATAGTTATTTTGTATCTATTTTGAACTAAATTAAATTTAAATAAAATAAATAATTATTTAAATAAAATTTTGGTTTTAAACTATAACTCAGTGTTTTTCAATATACATCAAAAATTGAATGTTTCCAGAAAAATACCAAAAATTCACCCTAAGCTAATTTTGATATTCTGAATCCTAAAATGAAGTCCATTTTGAAAGATAAAATTTATAAAATTTTAAAAATTGGGTTTTACTATTCATAAAGGCAAGTTTGATTGTTTGTGGTGTGTGTTAGAACTTGATGTTTCTTACAACACACGCTATTGTATTAATCAAATGGAAGCATACCATGCAAGATTGGGGTGTTACATTCTTCCCTCCTTCAAATAATTTCATCCTCAAAATTTCTAGAATATTACTGAATAAAAAAAATTTGGTGGTTCAAAATCATAAGTTCCTTGGGTTCTCACATTGCCTCTTCCATATTATGGTTTCTCCATAGAACTTTTACCAGATGAGTCATCCAGTTTCTCAACACTTGTTCTCTGGTATCAAGAATCCTGAAGGTCTCTTCACAATAAGACAGATTGGGTTCAAGTTCTACTTACTCATAGGTGAGTACATGCATTGTGTCAGACATGTATTTTTCCAATAGTGATACGTGGAATACATTGTGATCTTTATAGATACGTGGCGGCATTGCCAAATGGTAAGCTATAGCCCCAATGCGTTCTAGAATTTCGAAAGGTCGAATGTTCCTGGGAATCAATTTACCCTTCTTATGGAAACATATAACACCCTTCCAAGGAGATGACTTCAAGAAAACATGATCTCCTACCTGAAATTCCAAATCCATCCTTTGGTTATCAGCATAGCTCTTCTGCATACATTTAGCTTCTTTGATGTGGTTTTGTATTAACATAACCTTTTCCATAATTTCTTCCAAAATTTCTTGGCCTACGTGTTTTCCTTCGCCAACATCATCCTAATAGGTTGGTCTGCGACATATCCTTCCATATAACGCTTCATAGGGTGCCTTATGAATACTTGAATGGAAGCTATTGTTTTAGGAAAACTCTACCAGAGGTAAATATTGATCCCACATATCTTGAAAGTCATGTGAGGAAGATCTCAACATATCTTCTATGGTTTGAATAGTCTGTCCTACTTGTCCATCAGTTTGAGGGTTCTAGGCGGTACTCAGACGAATTTTAGTATCCAGGGCATTCTGAAGGCCTTTCCAAAATCATGAAGTAAAATGGGGATCACGATGAGAAAAAATCGATATGGGTACTCCATGAAGTCTCAAAACTTCAGTAATATATTGTATTTCTAGACGTTCAAGTGTTAGATCTTCTCTTATAGCAAGAAAATTTGATGACTTGGTAAGACGTTCAAAAATGAGCCATATTGCATCATTCCTTCTATGAGCCTTTGGTAGTCCCATGACAATGTCAATCATAATATTTTCCCATTTCCACTTAGGTATGGGAAGAGGTTGCATAACTCCTCCAGGTTGTTGCTTTCCATCTTTTACTTGTTGAAAAAACATACATCTTGAAACAAAATCAGCAATCTCTCTATTCATGTAGTCCCTCAAAAAATGTTCCTTCAAATATCTATGCATCTTACTACTATCATGGTGTATAGAGAAATTGGAACTATGATAATCATCCAAAAATTCCTTTTTTAGATAAGGTACTTCGGGAATAAAAAGTCTCTTCCCAAATTTCAAAATTCCATCTTCATACACAAAGTCACTCAATATCCCATCATTCACATCTTTAATCTTCTTTTTAAACTCTTCATCAACGGTCTGAGAACTCTTTATCCTTTCTAGAAAGGATGGTTTGGAAACCATTTGAAAAATTATAGATGTTTCACCTTACATATTTATTCTCATATCCATCTCCACTAGATCCATGAAAATAGGATCCCTTTCAACTATCATCTTCTTCAAAAATCCATGATCCTTTTTGTTCAAAGCATCATTCACCTTATTTTCCTTCCCCATGTGGCAGTATATGGTGAAATCATAATCATTTAGAAGTTTAATCCATATCCTTTGCCTCATGTTCAGTTCATTTTTGGAAAAAATATACTTCAAATTATTGTGATCGGTATATATCTCACATTTTCACCATAGAGATAATGTCTCTATATCTTCAAAGAAAATATTATAGCTGTTAACTTAGGATCCTGAGTCGGATAGTTTTTCTCATGAATTTTTAGCTGTCGTGATGCATAGGAATAAACCCTATCATTCTGCATGAGGACACAATCATGTCCTTTCTATGAAGCATCACTATAAATAACAAACCAATCATTCCCGGATGGTAGAGTCAAGATAGAATAATTTACTAATAGTCTCTTCAGTTCTTCGAAACATTCTTCACACTCTTTTTCCAAACAAATTTTACCCCTTTAAATGTGAGCTTCATTAATGGGTTATCCAATCGGGAAAAATTTTGGACTAAATGTCGATAATAACCTTTGAAACCAATAAAATTGTGTGCCTTTGTTATACTCATCAGTGGTGACCATACATGGATTTCTCTTGTCTTAGAAGTATCAATAGAGATTATATCCATAGAGAAAATATGGTCAAGAAAAGAAATCTTTTGAAGCCAGAATTCACACTTTCTAACCATCCCATATAATTCATTTCTTCGAAGTGTATTTAGGATAATGTTCAAGTGATTTTCATGATCTTTGTAGCTTTTGGAGTATACCAAGATATAAAAAATAAATACCAGTAAAAATTCATCATGATATTCATTGAAAACTCTATTCATTATATCCATTAAAACAGAGGGTGCGTTAGTCATACCAAAAGGAATTACAGTTCACTCATAATGCATGTACCTAGTTCGAAATTCTATTTTCGTAATGTCTTCCTTCTTTACACACAATTGATGATATCCAGGTCGAAGGTCAATATTTGAAAAGTATTGATCTCCATGAAGTTGGTTTAATAAATCATCAATGTGAGGTAGGGGATACTTGTTCATTATTTTTTTAGCATTGATCTCCCTGTAGTCAATGCACAACCTCATAGATCTGTCATTCTTTTTAACAAAAAGAAGAGGGGCTCCCCCTAGAGAAAAACTAGGGTGAATAAATCCTTTATTACTCAATTCCTCAAGTTGTTTCTTTAGATACACTAATTCCACAGTGGTCATTCAATAAGGGGTCTTCGATATGGGCCTTGAACCAAGAATTAAGTGAATAGAAAAATCAATTTCTCCTTCTGGAGGATGTCAAGGTAAATCCTATGGAAAAACATCAACATATTCTTTCACAATAGGGACATCCTCTATTCAAACATTCCTTTTCTCACCCATAGTTATTTCATTCTCTTCATCCCCAATAACAGAATTTAGTTAAGCTACTGGGAGTGGATCTAGATAAGAATTAGGTGGTGACAGTTCTTCTCTAATGCTAATGTGTTCTTTATCATGGTCATCAAAAATAGTAACCTCCTTCTTCATACAAAAAATTTTTGTATCATGGTCAGAAATCCATTCTATACTGAGGATTATATAAAATTCAATTATGTGTATGACGATGAGATCAGTAGATAAAGAACATTTATATTCCCTAATGGGGACTGATTAAAAAAATCTGTTTCAATGATACTTCCCTTAGGAGTTTTGACTGAAAACACCCCTATTAAATCAAATTCAAAATATCTAATTTTCAAAGAAAACTGGCCAGATATAAAACAATGTGATGATCTGGAATCAAATAAATCATTTTCAAAACATGAGGAAACCATTAGATTACCTGTTATCACGTCTTTTAGAGATTCAACCTCAATAGTAGTGATATCATAAGCTTGGCCTTGATCCCTTGGACTTTTCCAAGGTAAGTTTCCCTGACGCTTAAGAAATTCATTTACATAATGTCTCATCTCCCTGCAATTATTGCATTGAACATCAGTTTCTTCTTGCTTACCCTTGGAATCATGAGATTAGTGGCCTTTTTCATCACACTTATAACAGACTCTCATTCACTTCAAAAAAGTTCTGGGGTGTTTCTTCCCACATTTACTGCAGGATGGATATTTAATATTTCCCTTCTTCCCCTTATTTCCATTCCAGAGGGATCAGCATATCTCTTCTTCTTTTTCATTGCTTTAATGTCATAAGACATAGAGATTTCCTTTTCTGTCTTGATAGCACATGAGTCAAAATCTTTGTAAGACGTGAAGGATTGTGAGAATAATACTTTGCGGAGAAACGATTTAAACTCATAAAAGAATTGATCAATCTTACTTCATGGGTTACGTATATAATCTACAGCATGCCTTGCTAACCTTGTAATGTTAGACTCATACTTTGCAACATTCTCGTCCTCATTTTTCCGGAGACTCGGAAATTGTCATTCCATATCTTCTTGATGGTCATGGGGAAATTATTTTTCTAATAAAATATCTTTAAACTCCCTCCATTCCATATTTGATACTTCTTCATATTCCTTCGTGTTTTGAATCAATGACCACCCTTGATCATCATCTCCAGTGAGGCAGTAAACTGCCATGACAACTTTTTCCCTTTCACTACTACCCAAAGCCTGAAATATTTTCTCTTGGTTACTTATCCATTTCTAAGCTACCAATTTATTTTTTACTCCCATGGAATTTTTGTGGTTTTCTCCTCATGCAGTGATCTAACATTGATCTTCCATGCTGTGGATCGGGGTTCTCCATACGGGTAAGGTTATTATTCATAACCTGAGTGAGTTGTCCCCGTATGGTGATAAGTTGATCAGAACCAGTTTTATCACTAGCTCCACTATATTTATCTTGAGTATGAGGGAAATTCCCACATGGAGTACGTGCATTGATATGGTTTCCATTCCTTTCACTAGGCGCCATTTCTAACTATGACATAAACTAGATTAGTTTATGAATCTCAATACATAAATCCAAACGTGTAAAACAGTTAACATAAATTGAACAGTTTATGGATATAATCCATAATAATAAAAATGTATTCTTTGAGGAAGTATATACCCATAAACCCTTCATAATGGTTTATATATAAAACAAGAATTATCCTAAGAATATCCTATAGGAGTGTCATAACCAAAAGTGTATTAAGGCCCGTTATCATGCACCAATTCCCATTCAAGTCTATCTCAAAGCAGTGTTTTTGAGTTTTACCCCTAGGTACATCTTTGCCAGAGCCACCTCTACCTACTTGTTTCCAGAAAGGGATGTATTTCTTGGAAAACACACAAAATATTTACAATACCAAAATTCTAGGAAGTTCTTCTTTAATAATCCTCAAAGTATATCTTAGGTTTATGTGCTCTAATCTGATTTTATCTAAATCTTGCTTCCGAGGTTTGTAATGAACTTCTTCTGAAACCAACTGTAATTCTCTGACCCTAGTTTCACAGATTCGGTGCATTATTACATAACGTTGGAATGATCACAAAAGATTAAGTCTCAAAAGACCGATTAGTTTAGTAGCCTTGGAAACACTATATACATTCATAAGTCTTACATCACATCATAATGAGAAAAACTAAAATAGCATATTCCACACTCAAATCCCCTTAAACTGTCCCTGTAGGTCATTCATAAAATGCTTCTTTACTTCTTGGGAAAAATAAATCATAGAAAGGGGTGAACTCAGATGGTTAGTAAGGATAACAATATAGCAGAAACTTTCATAAATAAGCATAAACATTTATGGTAATGTATAACTAAATAAAAAGAATTTTAAACATGAACTTCAGCATAATATGGAGAAAATAAAATGAAATAATTCAATTTAATTATTAACATGGATATTCTACTAGTTGAATAATAACATTAAATATCAATAAGCACTTTCATAATGATGGAATGCATAATGCCAGACTTTTATAACCACATAGTCAAGGCCTTCTACCACGACTAAAAATAAGATTTTGTCAAGGACTTGTGCCAAGACACTATTTTTTCTCATGTGACGTACTGATTCATCGATGAGCTATAGCGAGCTCCACTCGTCACTTACTAAGTCCAATTCATTCCTCATATGAATAGGTTTAAACATAACATAAACATTCGTATTAAAACTAGCATACAAAATTTCAATACTTTTTCCATAAACCATGAATAGTATAAAAATAACATATCCACCGTCAAATATATCACAAAACCATAAATACAATATTGAAGTTTGGTATCAGAATAAATCAACATCAAATAAGCTTAAAATCCATCAAAGGATGTTGACATAGATGAAATCAAAACTATTTGAGAGAAATATATCTTTTCTGAAATCAATTATAAGTCACATAATTATAAAAGAAAACATTTACTTTGAATGTATTCATATAATATTGTGAGGGAAGATTCAATGATTTTATAATAGTGGAAAATAGCCGCACCCTCTATATAATTTAGAAAAAGACATTCTTACCTTAATTTTGTCAAAAAGGTTAAAAAGGTCCTTGTTTGGAAAACAGCAAAAATATTCCATTATAAACATCTTATAATAGTCAAAAAGGGGTATAAATGACTTTATCCCATAGTCTATAAAATAGTAAGAATGTTTTGAAATAATTTTTTAAAAAACATGGATGTGGATGAGGGTAGGTTAAAATCTAGTAAAATAGTTAAATAATTGTTATCAAATTATTAAAGAACAATATACATAAATATGATAGTATATATGTTCTTTTAATATTGAATTTTTAATAATATTATAGCATTATCGTCATTTCAGGTGTTCACTTACTCGTTTTATGTTATATGTTTTATTAAATAAGTCATTTTTTTATGTATAGGTTGTATATTATTCATATCCAGAATGATATCATATCCTTAAATATTATTTTTAATCATCAAATGAAAATTAGTCTTGAATTGATACGATTGGGAATGAATCTCATCGCGTTCATGGAGACGGTAATCCGTACTTACGCACGAGCGACAATATCATTAATTGAATATTAAATTATTAAATAATGGGTTGGTATATCATATATACATAATCATTATCATGTTATATTTATTATTTACATCAATTATACATCATTACTATACCCATCCAAATAATAATGTATTGAATAACAACTACACCACAACGTGGAGACGGTAAGTTGTATGTACGCACCTATGGTGACATGTCATTCAAAGGAGGGATAGAATAATGAATATGGTTGTAAAATATTTATAATAACATCACAGTATATAAAATATACTTGAGTTATTATTTTATAGTGGAAACAATAAGGAATGAATAAGTGGATGAAGAAAAGAACTTGAAAGAGGTGATGAAATATTTACCTCTTCTTCGGGTTCGTCCTTTTTATTTGATCAAAATGGATCCTTACGTTGGATTTTAAACTAAAAAAGTCCCATAGAATTAAGTGAGGAAAGTTGAGAGGATATCTGGGTAGGTTTTTCCAATCCAAAAGGCTTTGATGGTGTGAATTTGAGGGAATGGGGAGTGCCCTTTTATAAGAGGGGTGAGGGAACCTTAGGAAAAGAAATAAATATTATTTTATAATAAACTCATTTTCGGATTCTAATGTCTCAAAAATGGATTATTTAAAGGATAAGGTGGGGGTGGGTAGATAAAAACTCAACCAATAGGGTTTAGATAGGTCTGGGTCACTATAATAACCTTAAAGTTTAGATTTAACTCTGAGTTAAATAGTTTAACATTTACCATATCTCGTTATATTTATATATTATATGGTTAATTAAATTACTATATACTTCCAAGAAAAACCCAAGTGGTTCATTAATAAAACACTTATCCTTATATAAGTCTTTTGGATGAACCTTATATTTATAGAAATAGAATTTCAATTAATAATATAATATTTGTTTTAAAAACACTTTTATGTCAATTTTGACACTATTAGGTATTTTGTTTTTTCTAAATTCATAATAGCATTATTACTTCAAAAAAATAAATCTAACAAACCCTATCATGTCATATAAACATATAAAATTAGTGTAATTCATAAAAAGTCTCAAATTACATTTTTTTGGATATTTATAAAATCAATTATTTTAATATTTCATTAATTAGGTAATTACTACATCATCATTGCGTCGTAAATAAATAAAATTATTTAATCTCTAAAAAATATAAATAAAATAAAATTATGTAAGAAATATCTTTTATCTTTCTAATTAATATTTATAGTTTAATTTATCTTATGTATAACTCTATATTAAAAATGTTTTATTTATTAAACTTTGATTTTAACTCTTTTAACTCTTCTTTAAACAAAATAACTATAAGTGTCCTAATCTAATCCAAGTAGACCAAATAGGTTTATAGTTTTTTCCTAAGTTTGTTTTTGTTTGAATTATACTTATCCAATAGAATTAATACATTTGTTGGGGTAATATTAATATAATTTTTACCCTTAATTACCCTATTTACTTTTAACCGTGGTAAATAAAAGTAAAAAGTAACTATTCCCCAAAAATTATTTTTATCTTATTGAACCACATATTACTTACTCATACCAACTGTGTCCCTTAGATTTTTGAAATTATACTCATAGAAGCAGTAAAATTAAGTTTTATGTGAATTCGGAAATTCTCATAGGAGGTGGGTAAAAGACAGTGAAAAGTTCATTAAAATTTTTATATATCTAAAATTATTATAAACTGACATTAATGAATTACATTGAACATATATAGGTATTATTTATCTATTTTCAACTAAAATAAATTTAAATAAAATAAATAATTATTTAAATAAAATTTTTATTTTAAACTATAACTCAGTGATTTTCACTATTCATAAAAAATTGAAAGTTTTCAGAAAAATACCAAAAAGTCACACTAAGCTAATTTCGATATTCTGAATCCAAAAAATGAAGTATATTTTGAAAGATAAAATTTATAAAATTTCAAGAAGTGTCTATTACTATTCATAAAGGCTAGTTTGATTGGTTATGGAGTGTGTTAGAACTCGATGTTGCCTATAACACACACTATTGTATTAATCAAAGAGAATTGTTACCGTGGAAGCTTGGGGTGTTACATCATCTCATTTCCCTCCTTCATCCATAAGTTACTTATGAAGGTTACAAAACTTTTCAAAGTTTATAATAAAACATACCCAATTTGAGAAAATATTTTTTTACTGGTAAAGATTCTATTTCCAGAATGAAGCTAGTTATTTATTTTAAATTAAGTAAATTTATTGATAAGGTTTATGGTGTTGTGTCTTAAGAATAGCATTCCAAGAAATAAGTGTTTTGGAAGAAAAAGTTTGATACTTCATCCCCTCAAAATAATCACCTGAAATAAACGAAAATATAAGATGATTTATTCCAGATGTTTATAGAACGTAAGGAAAATAAGAATACTGGAGACCCATAGTTTCGGACTGATTCAACTATGGAATTAGCCTTAAAAATTCATGATGATAAGAATTTAAAAATTAAAAAACAAGAAAAAATAAAATAATGGATTTGATGAGGCCTAGTTTTTTGAAATTCTCTTGAAAGATGTAGATATAGCTACTGAGAATATTGTTATATCAATTTCCCATTATAATCATTTTATTCCTTATGTCAGTCAGGACTTTTTTGAAACATCACTTATTTCTATAATAGTTCCCTCCATTACAGAAATGGAAAAATAGAAATTAGTTACTGAATTATTGGACATAGTTATTTTTCAGAGATAAAAATAATTGGTTTTTATTATGGTTGGAAAATATTTCCTTAGAACTATGAGGAAGTTAGACCTATGCCATGAGGAATTATAAAAATATCAAGAAAAATAAGAAGAAGACGAAGATAAAGAAGAGGATGTTTAAGATGAATAATAAGGAGAACAACAAGAAGGATAAGAATTAGAAGAAGAATTTGATGATGTAGAAATGAAATCTGATAATCCGATAATGGAAAAGAAATCATCAAAATCATCTACGTCATTTTTAGACTTTCATTAGTAGTTTGATAAAGATTTAGACTAAGAAGGATCTCAACAAAAAATCATTATCATCAGAAGAAGAAATGTTATCAACAAAATATGAAGAAAAATCAACCTCAAATGAAATAGAAAAGAAAGATCAACCGTCATATATTAATGTTTTTGAAAATCATGAATTAGATAAGAATAAATATTTTGTAAAAATTTTAGATGATAAGAAAGTTCCAAAGAAAGGAAATGAAAAAGTTCAGGAAGTATCATAACATTATATCAAATCCTCTAGACCAAAACCCCCAAAAAACCACATCAGGATCATCATATTCAGAAGCTACTAATGTTCAAAATGGTTTTGATTATATCTTCTAGACAATGAAAAGGATTAGTGATATTATTCCATACTTACTAATATTTAGTAATGGGGTAAACATATTCCAATAACTCTTAATGATAAATTAGAATATTTTAATGTTCACATTGAATCATTTATTTATATTGGGGAAGAGTTGAAATATTTTAAAGATAAATCCATAACTTAAAAAAGATCATACAATCATATGGTGAAGTGTTCTAATCAATTCAATAGTAATCATAGATATTTTAATGACATTTTATATATAAATGAATAAACTTACTCTATAAATGGAAACATCATTTAACGACATATCATTATATGTTTCGAATACTATGAAGTTTGTGGAATTGTTTAGAGAGGAAACCAATGGTCGCACTAAGGAAGTAAAACTATAAAAATAAAAATAATTATATTTTATAGTTTGAAAATATAAGGATCAGATCACTTGAATATGAATTGATACTTACAATGGAAAAAATGATTTTGGAGGAAGTTGGAAGATTGATGACTAATGCCTAATGACTAGGATTAATGGATGATAAAATAATCAATATTTTCAAAGATTGTGAAGAGTTATAGATAAATAGTGAACACATGTATATTTAACTCTTGATATATATTTTGAAACATTTGAATGATTTAATTTCAATCATCCTTTTATCCAAATACTTATGTTTGAATATCTTCCAATAATTTAAGATGTATCTTATTCCAAGTATTTCATGGATGATTAGTTTGTTCAGAAATAATTAGTTTCGAAAGTCATAAAGGTAGATAATCTTTGGGTTAAAATTATGAGGATATTGTTTTAAGTGTTATTCTAAAATGGGTTAGTAGTTATGGTAAAGAAGCAACGATAATTTTTGTCAGGATGCTTATTTTCTAAAAAGGGATGATACAATCATAAGGTGGATAAGTATTCATACATTACATATTATTATAAAGGAGTTGTAAACTCAAGGAGAATTATTAATTATATCATAAATATTATTAAATTTTAAAATCTTTGTATTTATTTCAAATTCATTATTTTTATTTATGTATTATGATTTATTTCTGAAAATTGGGATATTTATTATTTAAAAGTATTGCTTATTAATATTTCATTCCATTAGTTTTAAAAATCATAAGCACTGCCTTAAAATCATGTTTACTAACTTTTTATATAAAAAATCATATATTTTTATAAAAAAAATTCATTTTTCCATTTATAGGAATGAACATAATGGATTAAAATAGTCATTCATTATTATTCAATTTCAACCATCAAACTGATGGTGTGTTCGATCAATCATACTGACCATTTTTATGATTAGTGGTTGGACGTATGTCTTATTGGAAAGAGACTTAACCATCAAAATGACCTTGGCACTGATACATCAGACTGACACTCATTATGTTTTTCGAATTTAAAATCAAAAAGCAAGTCTATCAGAATGTACAAAAGTATATAATCAGAGTATATAGATTTTTTTCTATCAAGCAAAATAAAAAATATAATTGTAATGGTTCTAAACAAAATGATGTTATAAATTCATTTATAGATGATCTTTCATGTTTATGGAATCTGAGGCTGTTTAAAAAAACATAGAAATATACATATTAGATCTTTAACTATAAATAGGAGGTCATTTGATGTGTTTTGATATAATATTTTTCACAACTCAGGTAATCTGAATTTTTCTCTATTATGATAATCTCATTATAAATAATTTTTAATACTTTAGATATTTTAAGTTCTATGGAATCCTTATCAGGGTTGTTTCCTTTAGAAAAAAATTAAAATTTTGTTTTATGTGTCTGGTCATTGTATTGATTGAGGTATTCTAGAGAAAGTAAGATAGTGAATATAATACATTATATCATGGAATTACATTGAAAAAAGGTAAACACTAATCATCTTATTGATGTATTCCAAGGATAAGAAGATATATCTTGTTCTAATCATCTTATTAAGGGATTTCTTGGTAAAGAAAGATAGAATTTACTGTAAGTATAAAACTGTGGATACCTTTATTTTGGGTTACTGGATACCTTAACTCTTAATTTTAATGGGTTATATATTTTAATATAGATTTTAATTAAATTTTACTTTTAAAATATGTGTATTTTTAGTTTGTAAAATAACTATTTTTTCTACTATTAATGTATTAGAAATTTATTTTATGTGATTATATTTCAAAAAGTATTAACGGTTTTTTTGTTATACTGATTAAACATACTCTAATATAATCATAAATTTTTTTATTCAGATTCAACTGCTCAAATCATCAGATTGTATAGAGTCTGATCATTTTACTTAATGAGGACTTGTGTTTTGAGTTTAGTTTAATTTTTTAAACTACAATTCAACATATCCCACCCCCTCTTATAATCATAGTTAACTCTTTTCATTCAACGGGTTTCTCCATTATTATCATCTTTGTAGTATTTAACTTGTATAATAATTCCAAATGTATTATTTTTGTGTAGACCATTTTCTTCTCTAATATTTATAATCCTTTCTTTAATATACTCATTATGAGAATTGTTAAATCAATGATCTCGAGAAAAGTTTCAAAACATCACTAAACTCTTCCATGAAAAAACTAACTATAGAATATAAATGTATTCAATAAGATATATCTTCACTTACTATAATAGGATACATAACTAGTAATTCATCATCATAGGTTATCCTCTTTATAAAGCTTATATAGAAGTTCTAATTATTCATTTATTCTTCATATGTGTCCTTCATTGATTTCATAATCATTCTATTATATAAATCAATTCCACATTTTATATATGATCCACATTATATGAAAAATAAAAAATAAAAAAATCTACTTCATTAAATTTTTAAATGAATTCCAGGTTTCTGACCTTTTTCCTTATTCTTGACCTTCTCTAATGGTGTGTCACTCATCTTTGAGTACAACCCAATTTTTTCACAGTAATCATATTCTATATCTTTTTAATTTTAAAATAAAAAATAAAAAATATAATTTCATACCACATTAAAGTTTATTAAATTTAACCTCAACCATTGGATAATTCTAAAATAACTTATAACCAATAAAATCTATCTTACCAGTTAGAGGACATTTTTAAACCACCAATTATTCTTCTGGTTCCATGTCATAAATTCTAGTTTAGTTCTCAGGATTTATACAACCAAAAAATGGAATATTATATTGTGGTAAAACCTATTGTCTTCTTTAAAAATATTCTCCAACTACTTGAATCATTTTTTAGGTTAAGGTATTTCATATTAAAATATTTATTATATATAAAAGAACCTAGAACATAGGATTCATAACCAGGATAAATTTTTCGTGGTTTAATCATTGAGGCGTAGTAACTTTAATTAAGATATGACCTATGTATTTCACAATGACCAAATTCTAAATCAAACATTTTTTTAATGTGTAACATATACCTTCTTAACCAAACCCTCCATTCTTTTTTCTCAATAAGTCTTGTAGAGCTCAACTTGTACAACCTCATGCATGTCCACTATAGTGTGAATAATCCATTATGTCCTGAATAACTTCAAAAATACATAGATTAATCAAACATTCCAACTATGATAATTTTACATGACTCAACCATTTTTTCTTATATAACCAATCCTTTAAAAAATGATATAGAGCTCCATAGTGAAATCTGATATATCATATATAATAAATAGTATGTTAGTTTTAATTTCATTTATGCCTTTATATAATCATATAGAGATCATATTATGGAATGATTACCTTATTTCATAGTGTGATTTATTTTATCTTCTATAGATTAATTATCATATATCATTATGTTTACTCATACATGACATATGTTATAGTCTGATTTCATACCCCACAATGTAATGGGAATTTCCTTCATGAGTATTCTACCATCCATTTCCAAATCACTTCTTTAGAGTTCCTAATTCTAAAAAAAGAATATAATTATTATATAATCATGTTATAAGAAATATAACATCTATTAAATCTAAATTCAATAATTAACTAGATCCCCAATTGAAATCATTGGTATGGGATACTTTCAGAGTAGTTCTTCTATGAATACCCTAATATCAACACTATAGTGGCTCTAATGATACATTCATGAAAGGTCCTACTTCTTCCACAATCATATAGAGATAAACCAATCATACAATTCATATCAAAACCATAATTAATGTGAAATTAAAAAATATTTTTAACCATTATTCGAAATCATTTGTATAGGAAGCTATCATGGTTTTTATTCCATAATAACCATAACATAGATAGTAAAGTGTCTCTAAGGATTCTTCATAATCATGTATCATGAAATACATAATGAATTATAACACTCCATCCATATCAATATAAAAATTACATATAAACAACTATATTTATTAATTCCAACACCCTTCCAATTCATCAGACCAACCAATCATCATCAGTCATTAGTTTTGGTACACAAATTTGGAACACAACCTCTTTGTTGCAACAAATATCATAGCTTTGTACAAAAAATATTTTGATTGAAAAAACATGAGGTTGTCGGTTTAAAGGTGTTGTCTCATTTAACATATATATGTGTTAATGAGAGAAAAAATAATCTATGAATTTTTTTCATTTCAACACTAATGGACCAAACATATATTAATTAATAATAATTTACATATAAATAAAATGAGTATGGTTTTTCTTATAATGAATTACATTTCAATATATAATCTCTTTTTTGAAATTATTAGTGACACACAAAATTGAATCAAATTAAAAATAATATTTTGATCATGGGTGTTCAAATACCCCTCACTATATATAAATTTATGTAATAGGATGATCTTTTACTCATCTAATAATAAAATAACTAGTGAATTTTTGAATAGTCTTATGGGAGAGTCCCCTAAGATAGAGCATCCTTTATTACATAATTATGTTTGATTTATATACTTTTATATACCAAATTTACTATTTATTTGACCAAAATAATTTTTCCAATAGATGATAGCACATATAGTCTTATATTTTTTAATATAAATATAATTTCATTGACATCCAATGTGGCACTTCTTTCTAGAAATAAATTTATAAATTTTTCATCCTAAATGAAGTATGGAAATATGAATATATATCTATTTAATATAGTTTTTTGGTACTATTTTTTATCATTTTATATTCAAGTTTTATTTATAATAATATGGTTTTAAATATTTTATCTGATGAGATCATGTTTGGATTGATGTTATTCCAAAAAATTCTATTTTAAAATAGTCAAAAATATTTTTCAAGGATTTTTTTTTAATATTTTATTTTTTTAAGATTTTTTATCAATATATTGTTGAATTTTTTTCTTAAGGTTCTTGGTAATATTTAATGATTATTTAGATAATATTCATATTTATATATTAGTAATGAATAACTAAATAAAAAGTGAGTGTCAAGTCTAATTTTTTTATATTTCCCTACTTGAGTATATTTCATCATCTATTGAAATAATTATAAATATTAAAAATGTAAATGAATACTATATAATATAATATGTTTCAAGGTCACTTCCTGTATATGTGATAATTTTTTTAACTATCCATAATCCAGAATGTGTAAAAATATAGAACAGACCTTGGGATGGATTCATATTAACCTGAATTGAAAAAAAAAACATTAATATGGATAAATACAATATAATTATATTGTGTATTTTTAATTAGGTAAATTTAAAGTGTATTTGATGTATTAATTTTGTATTTACCATAGTAAAAAACTAATTCTAGTATTTTTTATTTTGAGATGATTCATTTATTTTAAATGAAAATACATGTGGAATTATATACTAACTATGATAATAGGAAACAATTTACTAATTTCATTGTGGAATATTTTTATTGTGAGATGAGATAAATATGATATATTTTCAGATATCACTGGGTTATGATTAGAAAAAAATTGGAAGTCTTGAATGATATAGGATTAACAAATTTTATATAGTACATTAATGAATCATTAATGGGATATAATAAATAGTGATTCTAGTATTATCGAAGAATATATAAAATGATTTGGTGATCCATTTTTACGGATATGGACATGAAATTTGTTGATATATTAAAATGAATTTGATTATTTTTACATTAAATTAACAATTAATGAAAAACAAATAATTATAATGTTTTAAAAGATGATAATTAACAATAATAAATGTTTATATAAGTATTTTAGGGGTTGATCATATTATATTACCTTGATATCTTTTCTCATTCTATATGTATTCAATTTTCATCATTTCATTTTATTATAATTTGAAAAGATCAATTTGGGTAAATTGAAAGAAGGGTAAATAAAACAAAATAATAACTTTATAAGGTAGTTAGTTGTAAATTAGAGTGAACTTTATGAGATCCATCATTAAGAGTGATAATGATTTTTTTACATTGACTAATTTTGTTGTCTGCGAATGTTGAAATAACCCTATATTTGGTAAAATGAAATAAATTTGTTTTTATTTTATAAATAATTATTTAATTACCCAAAAAAATAATTAATGTTGAATATGAAATCATATCTAGAAAAGGGTTTGTCATCTCTATATTTGGATAGATATTTTGAAAACATATATGGAGAGACCTAAAATAAAATTCATAAAAATTGTATCCAATCAATTTATAAAAAAATTGGGTTATTTAAAATTTAGTTTTCCATGAATATAACCCCATTATCTGATACCATCAATGATATATCCCAAATTACTTCTTGGAATAATCATAAAAAAACTAATATGTTAGGGTTTATATAGTACCTCTTTATTGAGATGAATACTCAATACTTTTCTCAATAATAAACACCCAAGGACTATATAGGTTTATAATCTTTTGAAAAATGGATATGTAAATAATTGATACATAAAATATAAAAATCATTTCCTATAAAGTTCATCACAACTATCACCCTTATTAAGAAGATCATACATAAAAATATTCTTCGTTACATAGGGATCAGAAACAAAAAAATGGTGATCATAGATGCATAGAAACATAAAGCATAAGAGATATCAATAAATCATTATAAGTAAGAATAAAATTAAAATAAGGGTATAAGAACATGTTTCAGTCTTAACATAAACAGACATAATCATTCAATGATCATTAATCATGAAACATTGTGTAAGGTTTATTTAAACAAATTACATAAGACCTAACTTCATGGAATCATAAATAATAAATAATAATCCATTAAAACATATCATAAACTTATGAAATAAGGTTTTGGCATGAATATTAGAATATAATGTCATTTCCATATTCAATTTTGACTTTTAAAACAATCTTGGTGTATTGGTTTCACTCTGCATTCCATTATTTACTTAGTCATGGTTTACTCCCAAGACGATATTATTGGACAAAGTACCTTACAAAAACTGGGTTCACATCCCATTATCGACTTTATTTTATCATGGGATATCTATCTTCAGCCAATTTATTGGAGGGGTAAATAATTTTAGGCCCATAAATCACATAATGAAAACTATACATATGTGTTCCAAAGGAACAAAAAATTATCTTATCATTAAATCATCGCCCAAAGAAAGGATATAGTTTTCACAAACATTTATTCATTATAAAAATAAAGCATATAGAGAAAAAATAAAGATATTAACATTGTATCACATACCCAATAAATCATAATAAGAATCAAAGGATGTTGTTCTTGATAAAATTACTTTTAAAATATCTATAAAATATTTCTTGAGTAAAATTCCCTATTTATTTGAATCGCTTATTTAAAATCTAAAAATTTCTAAAATAATATAGGAAACATTTTATTGGAACATAAATAAGTAAAATTATAAATTAATTATAATATAAAATTTTATTAATGTTGGGAAAAAATTTGACCATGAGATTATGTTAAAATAAACATTTCTATTCACATTGTGAAAAGTCAAAAAAATACTATGTTCTGAAAATGGAAAGGAAAATCCATTAATTTCTTACAAATTCAATTACAGGTAAAAAATAAATTAATCCATATTTTATAGATAATATAAATATTCCTCCAAATATTTTAATGAAATTATAGACATGTATTAAAAGAATCATTACCAAAGAAAAAAATTGAATTCAATTTTCCTATAAAAAGTATTTATTTATCTTGATTAATTATGGAGGGAGAAATGAATATAAAACACTAAATATATATAAATAACTATATTATAATAAAATAAATATAATTTAGGATATAAATATCATATAATTTCATCATTTTAATATACAAGCATAAACAATCTTGGTAAAAAAGATATTGTATCATAACCGACTTTTCATTGTGGTAACCATTGAATAATAAACCCCAAGAAGGAAATAATATCAAGTGAGACATTGAATAAAATGAAAATATGGATATTAATGAAAAAACATAAAAATGGGGTTTTATATATAGCTCATAAAATAATATAGATGTATTCCATCAATCCTATCTCAATTAAACAAAATTGTGATGAAGAACCCTTATGACGTTAGAAATTTATAAAATGAAATTCATTGGATTATTAATTATCATACAGTTATTCATATGACCAAAATAATTCATATATTATTCCAAAATATCTTCTTTGGTAGTATATACACCATATAAATTATAAATTTTTGTATAGTATTAAAATAGGTCTCAATTAAGAGAAATTAAGACAAAAACCTTACTTCATGCACCTTTTTCTTTGTAAGTGCCCTAACCTCATGTATAATAAATTAAAATTAATTATAATTATATAATATAAACATAATAATACATATAATATCATAAATCATTTAATTATCACATATTATCACTCGTTCATTAAACATATATCATTATAATTATTATTTTGGTTGTTAACACCTTTGTTTTTCATTTATGTTTTGGGTTTGATGGTTACGGTCGTTATGCTATAATCATTGTTCCATCATATATATAATGTTAATGATGATATAAATATAATATATATTCATTATATATATATATATATTAATACACATTAATATAGAGTGCTGATGAAAAATTAATTACATCTATATTTGGAGACAGTAGTATGTTTGTACGCAATAGTGACCTTTCCCATTTTTGATGAATGGAATGAAACAAAGGTAAATATTAATTCAAATTTAAGAGTCATTATTATAACATAAATATCATTTTTCAAAATTAAATATATCACAATAAACATCCATGAATAGTTCTCTTGGAAAATTATTTCTATCGCTTTGGGGAGGTGGGTGTCCACATTTACGCATGAGTGATAATTTCATCTCTCATTAGATTTTGAAGAGTAGTTAAATGGTTGTTACTTTATCAAAATAAAATAATATATATTTATGAAAAATATTCATAATATTTTTATGTATATGATCTTTTTATAGGAATTATAAGAATAAATTATATTTATAGAGCATGATTAAAATCAATGTCGCTTCTTTTGAGACCTGCTTTGGCTTACCTGTTAATATTTGAAGGATTGGTCTTAAGAGAATACCAGAAGAACTATGATTCTAGGAATTATAATAGTATATTTTTTAAATAGTGATTTCATATTATAGAAGGATCAAATATCATAAATAAATGAGGATAATAGGTTCTCTTTTATAAGTTATGGGAGAGATACACAGGGAATATCTTAAAATATTTCAATGACTTAAGGCCACCTTTATGGGAAAGTGGCTAAAATAAAAATATATGGCAGGTGAGGAAACTATAAAGTGGAAATATATTCATCTAAGTTTAATTTTATAGTTTTGGTTGTCTGTCTTATGATTCTCACATCGTTTAACCAACCTCTCTGTAAACCTGTTTTAACCTTAACTATCGTAAAAACATTTATTATTTCTACTATTCAATATGACGAAAAATTATGTTTCCCCTATTACATTATCTTAATTATATTTCGTTCAAATTTATAATCTATTTTACCAAATTCAATTTTTATGACTGGTATAATTTAATTTTAATTAATCACACAACCCATAAAGAATACGCATTTTCAAAAAAATTGAATTTTTAAGCATAAAACTTAATTTACTTTCATTACGTACCATTTAAAAACCATAAATTGAATTTTAAAAATAATATGGAATATATAATTAATAGATTTAACTAAAATAATTAAAAAATAGGGTCTTAATTAATTTATTATGATAAAAAGTCATTGTGTTCATAAAAAGTATTTTTATAAAAAAATATACTTTTATGCCTAAAAATAAACTTCTACCAAAATCAATTATAATGAATAATTATATTTAGTTAATTATATAATTCTAAATTAGTGTGTCCATATATTACATTAATATAAAATTTGAAACATAAGGGTATTTTTACTTGAAATTAATTGGTAGTTTAAACACAAATCATTCTAATTCACTATTCACTAAAAATAACTATTTTCCAAAAAATACTAAGAATTAAACCTAAGGAAATATAGATTTTTTTCCATAAATTATATTAATTTAATCTAATAAAATTTCAAAAAGTGTAAGAAAATAATTATAATATTCATGTTTAAATTATTTTGATAAAACCCATTTTTAAAGAAACCTTATTTTTGATGCATAAAAGGACGTTACTAAAAATTGAGTACTTATTAGTTATAAAATAATAATTAAATTAAAATTATTTATAAAAATGATAAATATTTATCATAAAGTGTTTATCATTGTTTATACCTTCCCATTTAACAACTAGGTTATAACTATTTACTATATCACAATTCATACAGACTCACGGTTGTGTGTCACGCAAGCTTTAAAATCTTCTTGATTATTTCAAAGAAAATATATAAAAATAATCAATTTTCACATTCGGTCCCATTTAAAATCAATTTTATACCATAAATTATTTCACTCTAGCACAAAAAATTGGGATACCACTACTTCAACAGATCCTTAGTTTCAAATGTAGTTTCCTCAAAAATTTTATTTTTCTAAATAACATTAACTAGTTGAATAGTCATAGACCATTGAAAACTATCTCAATGATCCAAGATTTATAATTTTTTTTCATCATAGTAAATATCATTCACTAGTTGTATAACATCTTATTTTAGTACATGTGAATGATGAGGTTGTATTTCCTTAGTATGGATAAATTGAATACAATGTGACCTCGACTGAGGTTTGGTGGGAGTACCAAGTGATAAGAAACTTTCCCAAAATGATCATGGATTTCAAAAGGTACAATATATCAATGGATAAAATTTTACTTATTTATAAATCTCATAACCTTCTTCTGTGGGGAATGTTGTCAAAAAACCATCTCACCAACATAAAATTCAAGAACTATTTGATGATTTTATATATAGAAATTTTTTGTACTTTGAAATTCCTTCATGTACTTAATAATGTATCTAAAATTCTCTACCATTAACTCTACTATATTAACACATAGTTTATTTATTTATACAAATACATACTAGAATATTGGTGTCCTTCACTTCATTCTATATAATGCATTATATGGGCCATTTGAATGGTAATGTTAACACTATTTTTGTAAGAAAACATAAATATAATAAGGTGTTTACACTAATTACATTTGGAATCTAGATAACCATATCCTAATATATCCTCTATGGTTTTAATGGTTCAATTAGAATGAACATCTATCTGAGGGTGATATACTGTACAAAAACACAACTCTGTATCCATAACATGCAGAAGAATTTTCCAAAATTTCAAGATAAAAATTTAATCCTATGAGATCTAATGTAATGTGGTACTAAATTAAAACATACCACATTCTTAATTTATATCCTATAAATATGATCAAGATAGAAATATTATCTGATTGTATAAAAGATTTCATACTTTGTAAGTCAGCCAACTATAATCCAAATTTAATTGTGTCCTTTAGACATTTTTTTAACTCCAACAACAAAATACATGTGGATGTTTTCCCACTTATATTATTATGTGGGTAATATTTTTAACATACCCTTTTACTTTGATCTCTCATCCTTAACTTCTTAACATATCAATCACTAAGATACATGATCTGCAATACCGACTTCATGATGTCCCAGCAGAAATATTATTTCAAATCTCTAGATATATTCTTACTTCTACGATGAATAGATAATGATGATAAATGATCTTCACCCAATAGTAAATTATTCAATTATAGTATTGAAATGAAACATACTTGATTCTTTAACATTATTATTCCATCATAATAATGGTTTTACTGAAGAATTGTTCTCACCTCCTTTTTCAGCTCCACATCCTCCTTTCTCACCTCTTTAATCATTACAAGGGTATATATTTGAACACTCATTTAATAAATATAATATATATCCCCTTACTTCAGTATTACATGATCAATACATTGACAATCCATTAATATGGTATCTTTTTTTATCCTCTCCACAGATAAGATGACATGATCCTTTTAACTCAAAGGACCATCCACCTTGTCTTCCTTCCCACGGTGGTAGTGTATTGAGTTTTTATAAACATTAATTCTATAAATGACATTTTCAGGAGTGATACCATTGTTTAGAAGCAAGAAGGGTGATTCCCGGCGACCTAGGCTGTGCTGATGCCGGCCGTTGTGGCCTCTCCTCCCGCAGCGGGGGGAGAGGGGTCCTCTCCTTCCTCTTTGAATGATGATTCTATTAAGTCAAGGGTGTGTTCTTCTCAGCCTTTGCCTGATGCGGGGTTTTTCATCCCTACAATACAGGTCACCCCGAAGGTCCCGGGATGGATCTCTGGCCAACCCATCGTTCCGGTAACGGTAAGTGAATTTTCGGAAACCTCTTCGCTACTCTCTAATACTTTAATTGCACGATTCGCGCGGCGACGACCTCTGGTGGAAGATTTCGACAGGATTGTTAATGTTGATTGGGGTTTGAAGCATCATGCGAAGGTAGGGATTTTGGGTCCGCGACAACTCGTTATTTTCTTTGCCGATGAAGACGACCTGGGTTGGGCATGGTCCAGTGTTCGAAGAGTCTCTGCTGAGCTTTCTTTTCATCTCCTTAGATGGTCCTTCGAGCATCACATGAAACGCGATTCTCCCAAATCGGCGATCTGGCTTCAGCTCCCAGGACTCCCTCTTCCGTTCCAAAACCCTGGGCTGCTGAGGTCGATTGGTAACTCCATTGGTCGGTTCATCTGTTGCGACCAGCGGACGGCTTCCATGTCGAATCCCTCGACTGTGAAAATTTGTGTTGAAATGGATCTTTCACGAATCCCACCGGCGACAGTATGGATTGTAATTGAAGGAGAATACAGGTATGATCAAGAAATTGTTTATGATTCATGGATTCCATATTGCTCTGGATGTTGTAAACAAGGCCACGATTCTGAGTACTGTCGTAAGAAATCTTCACGGCTGGGCCCTATCCCGAACGCAGATGTTTCTGCAGGAAAGATGGGTAAGGCTGATACTACAGAAGAGTTACAGCATGGAGGAGCCAGTCTGATGCTTAATAGCAGGAATTTCGATGCGGAAGCTTCATTAGCAGGGGGACTGTTGCAGGGACATTAAATGGCAACCGCTGATATGGATCATGTGCCAGTGGAGGAAGGGAGGAAGGACGTGGTTATCAATATGAATGCTGCTGCCCCGGGTACACAGGCAAGTCTGGATGAATCCAGCAATAAGGAATCCAGTTGTGTTGTTGCTGCTAACAATCAATTAGGAGATTTCAATGTGCATGATTCTGACACTGTACAAGCTGGAATTATGCAATTGCATGCTGATGGCTTGGGTGTGGATACTACAAACGGTGAATTCCAATTTATGGGAAGGGGCTTTGAGCAGGGGCAGTGTTCTACTGATGTAGTGGTGACAAAGCAGAACACATTTCCTATTTTGGTGCAGAGTAGGTCTGATGAGGGGCTAAACTGCACAACAAATCGCTTTGCAGTTCTGGACAGTGCAGAGTTGAATGAGGCTGAAAGGAATGTTGAGCAAGAAACAAAGGAGGGGTGTGGAGGAACACAATTGAAGTATACTCCAAGTCTGGCAAAGGAGGTTCCTGAGGCATTGGGTTGGAAAAATTCTGAGAAAATGGCATGTGATTGTGATACCTTGGGGAAGGATAATGACAAGGGGACATCCTTGGAAGGGCAGGGTAACGTTGAGTTAAGCAGCATGAATCAGAGTAATAGGGAGCACTCTCCATGCTTGCAACCTATGGATGGTAATATGGAACCGGCAGTGGTGGATGAGGGTCCTCAAATGGTGTATGAGGGGAAAGAAAATCAAGAAGATCGACCAAAGGATCGCATGAAAGAGTCCTACAGTGAAATTCTTAGGAATGGGAGGAAACAGAATGTATTCACTGGAGCTTCCACTACTCCACCGAAGAGGAAGCCCAGAAAGGAATATTCCAATCTGCCGAGGATCGTTTCCACTAGGTCCTCTACAAAAAATGGAAAATCAAAAGACCCGGGGTCAAAGTGGGGAGAATGTAGACTCACTGAACCTATGTCTCCAACGCAATTGCGACTGAAGGAACAGTACATCCAAATGCTTAATCAATATGCGCCACAATCTGAATGGGAATCGGCGGATCCAGATGAGTTCTCAGAAGGTGGTGGGGACGTTGACTATGAGGTATTTTGATTTCTTTTGATGTATGACATTCTGGCTGCTTTATCTTCCTGCTTTGTATCTTGTACTTTCTTTTATTAATAGATTTTGGAGGACTGGGCACTCGGCCTAGTCCTGCACCTTCCTGGTAATTCTATAAATCCATATTTTTGTGGAATATATTAATTATTTCTTAATGAATATATACTTTAGATTCTTATGATCAATATATAAGTCACACCTTTATCCATAAGGATAATGCCTCCATATATTTAAGGCAAATATTTCCAATGAAAACTCCAAATCATGGGTCAGGTAATTTTTCTCATGAACCCTTAATTACAATGACGCCTAATATATAACCCTATCATATTTAATTAGAACACACCCCATACCCTACATTTTTCTTTGCTATAAATCACAAACCCTTCTCTGTTATATGGTAGTACGAGCATAGGTGCACTAACCAACCTTACCTTCTGTTCCTTTATACTTTCATCACATTAATCAATAAAAATGAAGTTAATGACCTTATAAGTTAGAATTGTGAGTGTATTATATATATTTGAGAAATCCTTCACAAATTTATTATAATATATAGCTAATCTAAGAAAAATTCTAATTTTAGTGACAGTGGTTGGCCTTGACAATGTTCAATAACATCTACCTTTAATATATCCATTTATATACCCTTTCTTGATATTACATGACTAAAAAAAACTTTATATAACCAAATTTACACTTAGAAAATTTTTTCAGATAGCATATTCTTCTTTATAGTCTTTTTTAAAATCCTTAAGTGATCTTCATATTATTATTTTATCTTGGGATATATAATAATATGATCTTTAAATACTACCAGAAACAATTAAATGTAATTTTGTTTACCTTATTCATTAAAACAATGAAAATATCAAGGGATTTTGTAATAACAAATGGAATGAATATATATTCATAGTTTCCATACCTTTATCATAATGTTATCTAGGGTATGTCTTCAATTTTTCCCTCATTTTATAGTAAGTAAATAAAATATCAATATTTTAAAAAATTATTCTCCTCATAACTGATCAAAAAAATTATCAACATAGGGAAATAGAAAGATAATCTAGATTATGATTTTGTTAATATCTTGAAAATCAATATAGTGTCACATGGACCCACATTTGTTACAAAAAAATGTATAGGTGAAACTTATGGTAACACACTTGGAAAAATGAATCCTTTATGAATATTCTCTTAAATTTGCTTCATTAATTCATGAAACTAAATTAGATCAATTATAAAAGGATTCATTGAAATTAATTAAATATTATGTATGAGTTCAACTAAAATCATGAATTTAAAATTTTATGGGAGTCTTGGTAACTCTTCCACAAATAAATCATCAAAATCCCTTAAAAATATGCATATCTTTGATGTTTTGTTTCTCCAAAACCAAAAATGATAAACAGACACTTTGAAATGGAATCCAAACCCATGATGGGGATTTAATTTACATTTTAAGCATATATTTATCCTCTCATAGATATAAAATAATAGTTCGGTTTGAAATATCTACGTTACTTCACTTAATTTTAAATTTTTATCTTATTTATATAATGAAATATGTTTCCTTAAAAAATATTATAAAGTTAAACTAGAGGAAGAATAACATGATTTTAAGGGTGAAAATCCCAAAAAACATCAATTGGTGAATATTCAGATACATGATATGTGATTATATTTTCATTAATAGTTTTTACTAATATTTCAAAATCAAATGATTTAGGATAAAAATTACCATTACTTGAGACTCATATAATATAGATAAAATAGTGTACTTAATTATCTATTCATAATTGTTACTAACACTACTTTAACATTATACTTTCAATCGCCTACAAATACCAAAATAGTTCAAATGATCATCAAGAATAATTTATTAGATTTATCAATCATGTAGAATAATTTATCTAATGCCTAAATCATGAGACATTATTTTCACCCTATGGATTTTTTTATTATACTAGTTCATATGATGTCATTATTCAAATCCATCATAATTTCTCATAATTAAATTTTTAATTAACCTAATAATATACCCTAATAGAATAAATTTTGGTGCACAGTAAGGTACCATTCACCATTCACAAGAATTATGGTCGTGATATAATTTAAAAACACATTTCATTGTTATTTACCTTAGATGAATCGATGTGAAAACAATGTCTATTTTTACTATCCATATAGGGAAGTTTTTTATTAATGAAACCAGAAATGTTTCCTTACTAGAACATATAATGTTATCTATTAATTTGGTATATCCCATGATTTATCACAATAGCTACCTCATCACTGTATCTAGAAAATACTAAACCATTCCTCTAATACCTACTATAGAGATCCAAAAATTTCATACAAAAATATTATATCTTTTTAGATTAATATTAAATAAATTTCATAATAATTTACACCTGTTGAATTTAAAGGATTATTTTCATTGGGATAGTTGAAATATAATGAAATGATACATTAATTATCTACATCATTTTTTATTATGTTCCTCAAAAATAGAACCCTTCTTAGAAATATAATACATAAAATATTTCATCATATCCAAGGGAACGAAAAGATTATAAAGGGTGAGATCTTGCAATCAATAATGGTAAATATAAGAGATATAAATAAATGATAATAATTGAAACTAATATAAGTACAATGGTATTAGTTCATGATAAATACTTATAATAATAATACCCAATCCGTTAATGATCTATAATCCTGAAAAATGTCATACATTTTTATAAAATAAATGACCTATAATAGAAGAGTGTGTAATCATCAATAATCAATCATAAACCATTATAACATATCGTGATCATAAGACATATGTTTTTGGAATAAACATAATTATAGAACATTATTTCCTTATTTAAGGATCACTCTCATGACTATCATAGTTTATTGGGTTCACTCCATATTCAAACATTTCCTTAGTCAAGGTCCACTCCTAATACTATATTATTGGAAAAAGTGCATTATGAAACTTATTTAAATCCTGATTCCAACCATGATTATCTCATGAGATTTCCATATTCACCCAATTAATTAGAGGGATATATAATTTAAATCCCTTCCACCAGATAATGAAATCCAAACATATGTGTTCCATGAGACAATAAAATATTCACCATATCATCAAATCATTACCCATGGAATGGATATTGGTATCATAAAAAATATAATAACCAAAATAATAAACCATATATAGAAATATTAAAGATGGTAACATTGTATCATATTGGTATTAAATGATAATAAACATCAAACAATAATATTATATATAATAATAACATGAAAATATCTCTAGAACCTTTCTTGGGGAAAATACCCTATTTATTTGAAATCAAGTATTTAAAATTTAAAAAAATATAAAATATTAACTAAAAGATTTTCAGGAAAATATTATAAAGAAACATATATTTTTATCATTAAATAATATATTTCTCACGGGGTTAGATAAATCCTTTTATGTGGTGAACATTGTAAAAAAATTCAATTCACATTGTCTATAAAAATTCGAAAGAACCTTATTCATAAAATGACAAGAGGATTCCATTAAAGCATTATATAAAGTAAAAAATGTGTAATAATTAATTTAATAAGTATTTTTATAATATTAAAAAAAATCTAGAATCATTTTAACTATAATATTAACATTTAAGAAAATATTCCCTATCAAAGAGATAAATGAAGTTTGTTATCCTTAAAAACATTCATTATTTCCCTTGAGAACATAAAGAGAGGAAATGTAAGGAAAAAATTAAATATATATATATATATCTAGAGGATATAAAAATACATAAAATTTATGATTTATAGATCATAAAATTTCCTCATTATATGATTTAAGAATAAATAATCCTGGTAAAATGATATTTTAACAAAAAACCATTATCGATATGGTAACTTTTGAATAATAATTCTCAAGAATGATATTAAATCAAATGAAACATTAAAAAAATGAACAAAATGATATTCAGGATACCAAATAAAAATGGTTTACTAGATACACCATACAAAATAAAAATTTTATATAACATCAAACATGTCTCAATGAAACGAAGTTGAGATAAAGAGCCCTTGGGCCTTTAGTAATTTTTGAAATTAATTTCATTATAACCATGAAACTAATATAGTTTAGTAAATAAATTTATTGAAACCATTAATTATTCTAAAATAAATTCTTGGTTATTATATACACCAAATAAATATGAAATGTGTGCATATCATTAAAACATGTCCTAGTAAAGAGAAATGGAGATGGAAACCTTAACTCAAGTATGTCAAGATCAGTAAGCACTCAAAACTATTTTATAATAAATTAAAAATATATATAATTTTAAAATTTAACATTAATAATACTAATAATTACATTAATGTTTTTCTTTATAACATATTATCACTCATTTATTAATAATCATTCATTATCACTCTCTTTTTAAGTGTTAACTACTTCATTATTAATGCATGTTTTAGTTAGAAATAAATGGACATTGCACATTGACCATGTTTCATTCATCTACATAATTTTAATCATGACATTAATATCATATATGTTGATTATATATATTTTTATAACATTTCATATAAATTGTTAATGAAAAATGAATTACATCACTACATGAAGATGGTAGTCTGAACGTGCACACAAGTGACTTTTCCATTTTCTGATGGCTAGAATAAAAGAAATGTAAATATTAATTAATATCTAAAAAATAATTATTACAAAATAAATATCATATATAAAAATTAAATCTATCATAATAACCCACCATTTATGATGGTTTTTGAAAATGTGTCGTATCACTACGTGGAGGTGGTAGTCGACACGTATGCACAATAGATAATTTCAACTTCCATTGGTTTGAGAAAAGATGTTTAATGGTTGTTCAATTATCATAATAACATATTTATGTATTTATTCTAATATGTTAATTATTTATTTAATCATACAATATTTTCATTGGAAGTATAATATGTAATAAAATTTAATTGCTTGGTTAAGATCTATACCTCTTTCTTGAGATGCCTTATTTGGATTACTCCTTAAGCCTTTAGGGATTTGTCATAGGAAAATAACAGATGATTTTGGGTGAATATAAAGACTTAATTATGGTTTTAGACATGATTGTTTATAATCTAGGAATCTCCAAAAGAGTTAATAATGGTGGTGAATATGTTCCCCTTTATAAGTAATGGGAGGGAAATACAAGGAAATTCATAAATGGTTTCAATGATTTATACTAACATCCATGAGACATTAGAACTGGATGGAAAGGTATTTGAAGTTTGGATAATATAAGGTTGAAATATATTTACCCTATAATAATTTTATTGGTGTGTTTGGAAATT
Source organism: Viscum album (assembly GCA_963277665.1). NCBI lineage: Eukaryota > Viridiplantae > Streptophyta > Magnoliopsida > Santalales > Viscaceae > Viscum > Viscum album. Next base: position 676,068,928 of record OY728128.1, on the reverse strand, counting down.
ATACAATTATCTCATGATTTATCCCCTGCCCCCTTGTAAACCCATTTTAACCTTGACTATGGTTGAAAAATTGTACTATTTTTTCATATTAACTATGAACAGAAAATAAGTTGAATATATTAAAATCTATTAGTTATTAGTATTTCAAATACGGAAACCGTTTTACTAGATTCAATTTATATATATAGAAGAATATAAATTTATTTAAGCACACAAACCACAATGAAAACCAATTTTTGAAAAAATGTATTTATAAGAGTAAAACATTATTTATATCCATACATTTCCAGGTAAAAAACGTAAAATTATTTCTAAAATAGTATCTTATATATTAAATTTGTAAATATTATTAAATATATTAATAAGTATATATTAAATTAGTAAATTAATATAAAAATAATTACACAGATATGGGGTGATGGTCTTCCATGATAATGAATTTTTTCCAATATATCAACTATTAATGTTGGTTTTCATTTATGTAGATGGTGTTGCTACTCACATCGATTGATCATGGACTTTGTTAAGGAACCCGACCCTCCTTATTGGTTTTTAACTCCCTCATATGGTTTATGCCCTCTAATGGGGAATGATTCCACTAATATAAGTGCATAATTGAGAGATTATGAGTGTAGTAGTTGAATAGATTAGATGGTTCAGATGTTTGATGATTGTAAGTATCTTGGTTGTTTTCTAATATCTAATGAGGTAGAATTCCCCCATTCTAATTTTTGATTCATGTAATGATGGGTTTGACATGTGATCAGTGTTTCTATATTGTGTTCTTGGGGACTTTTAGTGTAAATAGTGATCCATGTTCCCATTAGGTATGCTACTCTTGAGAATTAGAGTTATATGTGTGGGGTATATATTTTTATTGCTTGATCCAATCCTTAGATCATATATTAATTTTTTTGAGTTCCTTTTTAGTCAAAATATCGATTCAGATCCATGTTTTCCTTCTTGTAGGATATGGAAGGATACTACATCAAGTAATAGGGTGCGGGTCACCAATTTTCATGGTAAATAACTCTCACATCTATTATTAATCTCCTCTAGAATGGTGTGGGACCACAACATTTATTAAACATTGAGTGTTTTAATTGATAGATGGGCATTTCAGTGGGATATTTATATCTTAATGAATTATTTTGGGAATACTGATGTGCTAATGGGTCCAAAATATTCAACATTTTTATTGGGTCAACATTGAATATGGTTCCTGAGGTATGTCTCAATTTGTGATGGTATTTACTTTTATATGAAATTTTCTTGACTATATCGTCACTGTATTATACGGAGATTTTGGTTGGATTTCAATCATCCAGATTTGAGGTTTTTTCTATCTTTCTTATTGCAGATGAGTATAATGGTGGAGGTCCCCAAAGGAATGGAGTTTATTGGTGTAATCCTCATTCCAAAAAAAATATTAATATAAAGGAATAATTTGACCAACTATAATATTGGTATGAGGTTACCACCACCTAGTACCATAAATTCATCAATATCTTTCATTTCCACTTTTACAATAATTGGGAAACTATAAAATCTTACCCTTTCTTATGAGGAAACCTATATTCTATTGTGCTTTTTCCATGGAACCGTATGGGGAATTTTTATACTCACCATTAAATAGGATATATTCTCAAATATTTCATGTCTATGAAGATGACACTCAGGTTTGCATATTCTTTAGTAGGCTTTGACCTAGTATGTCTAAACCATTTGAGATCCTAAAAGTGTTTTCTATTGATGATTCTTGATTTGTTGATCAGAGTGTTGTGGGGAGCACTATTTCTAGTAGATTTTAGTCAGTTTGAATCCCAGGATATTTGGCCTATTATATTTCATGTTTATAATATCATTTTTATTATATTATTTCTGGGATGTTAGGAATATATTCATGGAAGTTTCATATATCCTGTGTTTTTTTAGATATTTTTATTGGATTGTGATGTAAATATATTATAATTTGTATAGGAAGAGTCCTATAATATATATATATCATGCCTTAATGGAATAAATTATCATCCCATGGCCTATTGTAGGAGGGATTGGGTAGGTACAATTGACAAACCATAATCCTAGGTGGGGACCAGATTGGTTGGTTTATTTTAAATTTGTATTAATTCTAGTTGGTCTTAGTTATGGAGTTTGTTTAATGTTTTTAGATGTGTTTTAGTTATAGAAATGTTGGGAATAATTTTTTAATTGTACATAGGTCTTGTTGTCAGTTTTAAATATTTATCGAGGTTATGTCAGTTGATGTATTACTAGGAAAGGACTCTGATAATATTTTATCTAAATAATTTACTTTGGAAATTGATTGTATAGAATTTTTATGTTGGTTCATACCTCATAAAAGGTGAATTAATCTATTGGATTCATGGAATCACAAACTAATTTTAGAGATATCATCATGTGATGAGGATATTTATACCCTTGTGATAATTATTTTTCTAGATGTGTTGAATATACCTTCTATAATTTATGAGATTTGTGGTACCTCTCATAATAATGTGGGATCTTATGTGATTCTATCATGATATCCAACTATTTTTCTAGCATCTTGAATATTCATAGCGTTAGGATTATTTTAAATTTTATTGAACCCTTTTTTTCTTTTGTATTAATCCCCCCTTATTGATCCTTGGGGGAAATAATTTTTTTTAAGAAGGTTGTCAGGGCTAGAGACTACCTTTAGGATGAATTCCCAACACGAATTTCTCAATACATACACCATGAGTTTTTATTACACTATTTGAATTCAATAAACACTATGAATTCTATTAATGATGTGAACTAGTTTTTCTTGTAAAATAAAGGAATCCTGATGAATTCATGAAATGAATTTCACTCACATCGTGAATATGTCAAGACCTATTTTTTATGGGTAGAACCACTTATTTTAACAAATCCCCTTTTTATCTAGGAGAATCCACATGAATAGATCCTACCATGCCTAACCTTTTCTTTTATTACTTTCATTCATCCAATCACTTATTCCTTCACCGTAGATTACATTGGATGGGAATCAATAATTGATTTATTCCACTTCCATCTTTTCTTTATTTATTCTCTCATCTTTGGTTCTATTTTTTGGGAGATATAATACTATATTTTCATGTAATTTTTTTATTTTCCCAATTTATTCTATTAAATCTCAATTTAAATAATGATAATGGATACATAGAGTTCTACAAACCTAAGGTAAGTACTCATGTTATTTTTCCAAAAACTTTTTATACATTATGTAGTGTGTCCGTGTGCTACACACCAGACTTTCCAACGACACATCCAAAAAAATTATTTAATAAATTAAATTTATATTTCTATATTTATTATTCTCTTATAAACCCACAAAAAACTTCATAGGTTTACCACCTCTACATGAAACACCACTAAATGTGTTCCTTCTTTAATGTCTTTGGATCCTAATTCTTTGGAATTATTTTAAACTACTATTTTTTGTGTCTTTAATTTCCCCTTGTGATTGAGGTGTATTTTAAATTTGACTAAGGAAAATTGTCGGGTCTATTTAATGTCCTGTACATTTGTGTTTTATTTTAATTATCCATATTAAATAAAGTTTACTACATGATTAAAAAGTATTTTAGAATTGTATGAGTTTAATGCAAGTTATGACCTTTCAATTATTCAATGTCGAGGGAGATATAGGGGCCTATATTTATGACTCCTTGGATGGAATCATCAAGTTTAAAAATTAATGTTTTAATTGATTATATCATTCCGAGAGTGATACATGGGTTCTTTTTAGGACACCATGGATAGATCATCAAGAGGATGCCTTTAAGCTTCCCAATAATTATAAATGGTTCCATAATGAATTAACATAGACAGTCTTAGTATGAATTGTTATCATGGTATTCCATGAGTGATACCTAGTTATTAATTTGGAACACCTTGGATGACCTCATATGGATATGCTTTTTACCATGATTTGAATGATAATTTGGTCCTTATATTGATTTCTTAGATAGACTCTTACAGCGATGGGTTTATCAGTCTACCTAGAGTAATACCTCAATTCCTTATATGTAACGCCTTGGATGAGATTAATATTCCAATTACTCTAAAATAAGGATACATTGTCCAATAAAAAGAGCATGATGATGTTTGATCCATGATTTATATGGGTCTTCTATGATGGCTTAGTTATATCTTCATGCTCATTTGTCACAAGGGTCATGAAACCCCTCTTAAGTAATTGTGGATACTATGGGCTTATGCATGATGTCCTGAATATTGTTTCATATTTATTTATATTCACATATATTTATTTATTTATATGAGTAATATAAATAAATCCTTTTATATAAATGAATTTATATACAGGGTCACATTTTTTACGATAGTTATACACTTCATACAGTATATACATGGAGCTACGTGACCTTTCCCTTCTATGATATGGTTAACACCGGAATTCCAGCAACATCATCCTTCCTTAATCTCAATGGATGGTAGTATATAGGATTATGATTCATGATTATAGGACATGATATTGATCATAGAGTATTTAGAGATGCCTAAAGATATGAGGGTCAAGTTTGGGACTTATATTTTTCATGATTCCACCAAGCATTGGTGGGATGTTATCACCCAATCTTGTCAACATCTGGGTATGGTCTCGGTGGAATTCTAGAAATCCTTCTATAACTACATCATTCCATAGACACAAATTTAAGACCATAGTAGAGAGTTTATGCAGCTACAATAGGTTTTTATTTTAGTGATGGATTATTTAGCTTATTTCCCCAATCTTCATCACTTCGCACTGACCCTTTTTGGTGATAATTTTATGATAGTGAGATGATTTAAGGATGGGATAATGCATTCCATCAAATAAAAAGGGACTATATTTTTTTTTTCTGAAAACCATTTTATAGATAGTGGAATAGACCTTAATCATCATGTAGAACATGAAGTAGGTTGGAAGTGTGACCCTCAGTAGTTCAGCATTGAGATGAGGAGATTGTTCGTCTGGAGAAAGAAAATGTTGTTTTGAGTTTACTCGTAGAGGAATCGTTTTTCATATGGCATTCATAGTATGTTATTTGTTGTGTCACTAGTGTGTTAAGGAAGTCCATAATAAGTTCTAGTGTATGAAGGACCCAACTGAGTGATGCAATTGCAGCGGGATGGGTCACCTTTAGCATTTTTTTCAAACATTCCCTCCAATTCCAATTGAGAAGGTATCTGCCAAAAATCTTTATTCGAGTGTAGGATTAGTAGATCCATGTTAGGATGGTAGATGTACTACTAATGTTTGATCAATCTAAGGAGGCTTTCTTGGCCAAGGGGTCTAGAATTTAGAGTTAGAGTGTCAACGGAGCAAACCTTCCCAGCTTAGTCAGGTTGTGTATCTGGGTAGTAAAGATATCGATATGTATATTGTGAAGTCTACTCCCAAAGATCAGAGTCTTTGGAATTCTAAATATCAAGGTACTATCCTTTCATCCTCTAGTATAGTTTCCACCTTGTTCGATATAGGAGGTTCACATTCATTCATTTCATCAGAATTATGCAAATTTTGGGCTTTGAAATAGATTACTTCTATGGATTGATGAATCTCAACACACCATTGGTTATCCAAATTGATAGTTTACACTAATAAAAGGGATTCCCCATTTATATAGAAGGATATATTTTTTTATGGGATTTATTTTTCCTTGAGGTGACGGACGTTGACATCATTCTAGGGATGAACTTGTTAGTGACTTGTTATGATCATGTTGATTTCAATAAAAGAAGGGTGTCCTTCACATCACTAAAGGGTGGTTCATACATTTATAATAGATACTGGGATTTCGATGATAGTCATGCTGGACTGGTGCATTGTGGGTTGGGTGGAATGATATCCCAGATGTCTAGTCTCTTTATGAGTGATCTAGGTGTGTGATATATGGAGTTCCCTCTTGTGGTGGAACATTTCATGGATGTTTTTACAGACAGTTTCTCTACATTACCTCTCATAAGGAAGGAATAGTTCACCATTATGCTAATTCTAGGTTCAGCACCAATTTATATTACTCGTTATAGGATTTCACCTACATATATCCATGAACTAATAATGTAGTAAAAGTGTTTGTAATCTAATAGTTTTATATGAATCACTACATCTCTATGAATCTCACCTGTCCTTATCACTTAGAATGTGGATGATACCCTCAGATTGTGTGAGGATTACCATTAGTTAAACCAAATTATGATTATGAAATGGTATAGTACATTTTATAGATGATCACTTTGACCAATTCAGAGGAGCGACCATTTTTTGTAATATCTACTTGATATTGAGATACTATCAGGTGTTCATATGGTCATCATATATACCAAAAACAGTATTTTGAAGTATATTTAGCTTATATGAGTATCTGGTTATGCTCTTTGGCCTTGTGAATGCACCAGCGATTTTCCTGGATCTAATGAATCGATTTTTACACCCATATTTGGATTCATTTGTAGTGGTCTTCATGGATGAACCTTCATGTGTTATCGAACTAGACACAACCATGACCAATATCATTAGATCATTATAAATATATTGGGATAGCACTAACTATATGATAATGTCACAAAATTCAATTTTGGATTGATAATTTTTACTTCATGGGTTACATAATTTTAGAGGCAAGAATGTCTATTGACCCATAGAAGGTGGGCATTATAGTTTCCTATTGTCATCCCAAGAATTTCATTAACACACAAAATTTCTTACAGATAACTAGCTATTATAGGAGTTTCATTTATGATTTTCCATTCATAGAAATTTATCTTGTAGACTTCCCTTATACATTTTTTATTTTTTTATGGTTGTACATATGTGAGATAGAATTTTAGGAGTTGAAAGGGAGACTAGCTTCAGTATCAATCCCAAATCTGCTAGTGCTAGGAAAAAGCTATATAGTTTATTATGATACACATGGAATCTGGCATGTATTAGTTCTGATTCAAGGATATTGAGTTGTTTTGTAAGGGTCCCACTAGTTGAGACCTCGTGATAATAATTACCCGACACACAACATCGAGCTAGCAGTTTTGGTTCGTGTCTTACGTTGTTTGAGGTACATTCTCTTAGGAGAAAAGTTTGTCATTTAAATGAACTATGAAAGTCTCAAATAAATTTTCACAAAATATGAATTGAATATCAAGAAGTATATTTGGGTAGAGTAACTTCATTAATTCATCTTTAAACTCACTTATACACTCACAAAGGAAAATACAGTAGTTGATTCCCTGAGCCTGAGAATCAGACACAGGTCGTCCAAGTGTCTAGTAGTTAGTGGCAGTTGATGGACCTATTTTCTAAGATGAACCTCAAGGTATAGGAATATTTAAATAATAATACATTAGAAACCTTATCAGTGATGTACTTACTTCTAGAATAGTTAAGGATGGGATAGATTTCATATCCCAAGGTCTTACCCCTGAGATAATGTGTCTCAACTAACCACACATCACCTTGTTGGGTTATTGATGAAGATGACATTCTAAAAATTCACAAATGTGTCTGGTTTCTTATAGAAATAAGGTAATAATTAATGTGTGAATACTATACCTCCATTTGGGTAACTCACCTAGGTCATACAAAAATGTACCGAGACATACATTCTTAGTATTGGTGGTCGGGTATGAAGAGGAAAATTGCATGTTTTATCACATGATGTTCCACCTATCAATAGGTGAATGTAGAGAAACAGTGACCTATGGGACTTCTACAGCCATTATCCCTTCATGAGTTTAAATGGTATGATGTCACCGTGGATTTCATAATGGGATTTCTGAGATCCCCTCAAGGAAGTAGCATGGTATATTTGATCGTTAAGAGTTTGGAAAAAAAATTCACTTCCTATTGATTAAGGGGACCTTTAAAATATATGAACATGGGAACATTATCCTTTTAGGGGTTTTATAGATTCATGTCCATCCTCATTTTATCATATCTGATAGGGATTCTCTGTTTATATCACGATTTTTGTAGGGGTTATAGAGAGCACTAGGTTCATCTTTGAATATAAGTATAGCGTACCATTTTTAGAATGATGGTCAATCTATGAAAATGATATAGGTTTATAGGAAATTCACTAGGATTGTGTAATTTATTTTTTAGGTTATTATGTGAAGAACCTACCTCTCTTGGAGTTTTCCTATAATAACTAATTTCATGAAACTATTCATATGGCTCTCTAAGAGACCATATATTTTAGGCCATTATGTTCACCCCAATACTATTTGGATGTACTTGAGGCAGTGCTACTAGGACCACATATATTTCAAGAGACATCAGAGAAGGTATATATTGTTGAGAAACATATGGATATATCTCATCCATAGTAGAATTCTGATATCGATTGTTTCCACTTACCTCTATAGTTTGAAGTGAGGTGTCTGGTCATTTTGTGAGTTTTTCCAAGACTATGCCATTGACAGGTTTAGAGAAAAGGAAATCAATCACCTCATTATGTTATTCCGTTTGATATCATGGTGATATTCCGGCTAATAGGATATTATTTGGATTTAAATCATTAGTAATGTGTCATTCCCTACGTCTTCCATGTATCGTAGCTTCACAATTATTATTCGGACTGGTCAAATTCATTTGATCTTGTGGATATTGAGCTAGTGATAGATTAATCATTTCATAATAATTTGGTGTGTATCATCCATTAGAGCATGAATTTTATCCAAGTTAGTTCAATTCCTTTTGTATTAGTGTAATGGAATCATGCCCATGTACAAGATGAGACCTAGAAGAGAGAGGCTTACATACATGCTCTGTGGTATGAACTTTTCTTAGAAGATGTTTTACCACCCTCATAAGAGAAACTCTGGGATGTGTGATCTTAATGAAGGGAGATTATAATGTCCAAGACTTTCATATATGTATAAACTCTTTTAAATTCAGTAGAAACCTCATTAATTTTTTCTTTTTTCTTAATCCATGATAATTTAACGATGAGGATAGTTGGTTAGTTTTTTGAAAGAAATTTAGTTATGGGATGGTGCCAATAGACCCAATTCATGATGTGAATGAAACTGATGATGTGAATTCCTATGGACAACCCGCATCAGTTTTTATTAAAGGAAATGAATTCAATGCACATCATGAATCCTATTCATTATGAGAAATGGTTTTCCCTGGAATAATAAGGTAACCTAAGGAATTCATGAAATTAATTCCATTCACTTCATGAATATTTTAGGGCCTATTTTTAAGGGGAATAACACATTATTTTCACATATACCCAATTTTCTCTAGGAGAATCCACCTTAAGATATCTTCCCATTCCTCACATGGTATTTTATCCCTCTCTTATATCTATGTTCTGATTCATTCACTATCAGTTATGTCGGATGAGTATTAGTATGATATTCATTCTACTTTCTTCTTTTCTTTGTTTACTCCACCATCTTCAGTGTTATTTTGGGCCAAGATAATACTCCATATATTCATATCATTTTCCTACTTTTCTAATTTATTACATTATAGATCAACATAAATGATGATAATAAATGATGAATATTCCACCAACATCTGTTAGTAGGTCTATTTCATTTCGCAAAATTTTTTATTCTTTTTATGGTGTGTTGGGTTGCATGCCAAATTTTACGGCAGTGCCTCATATATATTGAATTTATTAAATGTTTTCATGCTTTGTAAATTACTAGGAACCCATAAAACAATGCGAATGTTTGACCACCTCGACGTGAGAAACCTCTAAGTGTTTTCTTTTCTTAAAGGACTAAGAGCCTCATACTTTTTAATTTCATTGAATGACCCTTTTGGTGTATTTAATTTCACATTGTTATTTTAGCGTATTTTTAAATGGACGGACGAAAATTGGTAAGAAATCTCTAAAAAACGTTTCCATCATTTTGTAGTTTAATTAACCATATTTAATGACTTTCCAACATTATTAAATGTTATTTTATAATGGTATTAGTTTAATACTTGGTAGGAATTTTCCTTTCTACCAGGTTGAGGTTGACACAATGGTCCTGATTTAGGTTTCCTTGGACTGGATCACCCATAATTACAACTAAATATTTTAATAGATTATAGAACATAGGGATTGATACATGGGTTTTTTATAAAACAACATGGATGGTTTCAATGGGTGGAATCCTTAATGATTCCCAGGATTTATAACTACTTCCCTATTGGATTACCTTGGATGGGATCTGTTTCATTGCAATCATTTCATTCCATGAGTGATACCATTTTCTCAATTTGGTACACCATGTAAGGACTCAATCAGATGTTTTTTATACCATTCTATGAGTGATACATGGGTTCTTATATGGATTCCTTGGAGGGACTCCTTTGGTGATGGGTTTATCAATGTACCTAGAGTGATACATGGGTTTCTTATACAGAATGCCTTAGATGGGCTCAGGATGTGAATTACATTAATCTAAGGATGAATTCTCCAAGAAAAAGAGCATATTTGGGTTTCTTCCATGATTTATATTGGTATGTAATAATAGTTCAGTTATATCTCCATTATCATATATAGCAAGGATTGTGAACCCCGCATAAGTAATGGTGGATGACTTGGGATTAGACCATAGATCTTGACAATTTTTGTGTATCTATCCATATTCATATATATATATGTGTGTGTGTGTGTGTCTGTGTCTGTGTGTCTGTGTCATATAAATACATAACTTTATATATGTCAATTTACAATTAGGGTGACATATACTTAGAGATATATGTCTTTGGACGAATTAAGTAGTTTCAGTTGGGTGTCCTGTAAGGAAATTAGTCTGATGGGATTTAATTATGTATTTATTATCTTACATTCATTATTACCTGCACACTATTTTTCATATAAAAATTAATTTGATAGTTATAGACACCGATTGAGGTTTCCTACTGGGTATTTCTCACATCCTTTTTTGGCCACTAGTTTTTACCCGAATACCCATTATGGTTATATATAGGGACAAAGGATAGTATCTAACCTTAGATATTTGACTTGTAGTCTGAATATGGGGTATGGGAATAGAGGACCAAGCCAATTATCATGGTTCTAATAGAGGTAGTCTTTGAATTTTTGGGATTTTATTAATAAAATCTTGTATATGTATATACCTTTATATCCCATGTGTATTCCCTTTTCATTAGTTCCATAACTTCATCATCATTTTTTATATGACATTGATTCAATTTCCTCCAGTTGATTATGTTTGGATGATTCATTACAATTATTTTGATGATTTTTTATTAGTACTTTAGATTTTTAATATCATTAGATATTGATGTACTACACTCTAATCATGTGGGGGATATTCTCCCCGCCTTACTATCATAGACCAATTAGTGAGAGTTGGAAGCCTCTGGTGTATGGGGAGGCATGCTTGATTAAATGTGGTTGACCAGTTTTAGTTAGTTGTGAGTGAACAAGGTTCGGGGTGCTGCTGTTGGATGCATGAAAATTGTTTTACATGTTTATAGAATTGGTACTCAGAACCCAGTATCAATGGGCATTGGATTTGGGATGGGGTTAGTACACCCCTGGTTGTGTAAATACCATGGAAAGGGTCCTTTGAGTATTCTATAGAACATAAATTTATTTTTAATTCCACTAAGAGATATTGTGTGTTTCTTCAAGGATTAGTGTTGGTAACGTTCAAAAGAAAATTTGGATACTAGGGTATGAATCCCTAAAATAATATTATAGAGTTTAATACATGACCCCAGATATAGGGGTGTATATCACTCTTTGTGGGTGCATGTGTTATTTATTCTAGTATTGGGTTAGTACTCCTGCAGTCTCAATGAAGCATGGGTCCCCCATACTAAATTAGAGTCTTGATTCCCCTTCCATAAATGGTGTGAGTCCTACACCTATAGTTTATGGTTCTTTATATGAGATTATATATGGTTTATTTAACCATGTGATTTGGTACTCCAGTAGATGTGTGGATTGTGATTCCACCATTAGAGGGGTTGGTACTGCCAAGGCTGGCATACATTTCTCAGTGAGTAAATATTTCCATGTATGTATTATTAAGGTTAGTGTTCCCTTAAAAATATTGGATCTCAAAATATTATACATATGAACATGATTTTTCTATTTTTGAATGGGTTTGGTAATCCATTGAAATAAATGAGGTGTGGGTCCCCCGTAATACAAAGTATTGATTACTCCCCTATAAGATGGGTCATGGTTCTTATATCTTTAGATGTTGATGTTTGTAATGGTATAAGTTGTGGTTATTTTGTATTTATAATTAATTATCTCTAACATGGTTTGGGGTTCATGGTCCCCCACTGATTAGATATAATTATTTGTAGGATTATGTGTCCCAAGTTAGGTTCTTGTGATATCATTTTAATTAAAAATTTTACTCACCCCTGTCAGATTCCCCTTATATGAACATTAGAGAGGAGACTCTACCCCATTTAATGACATGAGGGAAATCAGACAGAGAAGGGGGTGAGTGGGAAAACATCAAAGGTGGGAGATCATATCTTTATCATAATCCAAGAACCATAGAGCATGGATCCTTAGAATTTGATATCTAAAATTTGGTGATTGTCCATTCGGTAGCACTAATTATTTTCATTCCCCCAATATATCATATTTATTATATTTATCATTTCTTTTTGGGGGATTGTGTATCCACTTTCTGATTTAAAGTATAACGACCCTCTCTTGACATACAATAAAAATACATCACATTTACGGAATAATTAAAACATTATTCTAACAGAAGCCTAAAGGCTGTATTATTTATTACCTTTATAAACATGGAAACATGAACACTAGTACATAAATGAGATACATTATTTCCCACTATGTTCTTCTCAACTATAATTCTTCTTAGACACATCATACATAATACACATCTTCATAAACTATGGAATGAAATTTAAAAAAGGATTGCTTGGATTATCATAAAGGGTAAAAAAGGAGACATGTAAGCATAAATGTGACCATAGGAGCATTAGAGAGAGATCAAAACATTTGAAGATAATTCCCTACATAAAGAAATTTATACATGAATGATGTCATAAATATTTGCAGTTCATAATACTTTAATCATATGGAAATAAATAACATGAGACATGAAAGAATAACATAGGAATAAAACCTTGAATTTTGGAAAACACATAATCATATATAATTATTTACATTGTAATCTAGGCATCGCTTCCAATGTCATCTTAGTGGAAAAAAATCTTTTTCTGAGTTGGGTTTACTCCCTATTCAAGCCCTATATTACTAAACAGAGTTTACTCTCCATTCCACCCCTGTAATACTAAACCATGTTCACTCATTATTCCAACTATTTCCATCTCATGATATATAAATCTTAAACCAATGAATTAAAGAGATATATAGGTCACACCCATCTCATAATGAAATCAAATCTACATGTTACACAAGATCCTAAACAGTCAAATCATAAACAATGATATGAAATTAGTGTCAGACACATGTAATCGTATCCTAACATGTGAAAAAGATACAGGTTTCATAATAATTTCATCAAATCATATCAAGTGAAAAGAATTGGGTTTTATAAGAATATAAACCATGAAAGAGAAATAAATTTCATAAAAATCATGCAATAAATTGAAAACCATTCATAGAAATAATATGGATAGAAACATTGAATCTTTTCCCTAGAAAGGCAGACATAACACCAACAGATGTTATCTTAGAAGGGTAATAATTTTGAAAGATATTTTAAAAATAATTCATGAATAAAATAACCTTTCTCATTTTAAAAATTATTCTTAAAATGTAAAACATTTTACAAATATTTTTCAGGAAAATAAAAATAAAATTTTATAAAGGAATCATTGAAAACATTTGGAAATCCTTTTTCCTTTTCAAAATGTGAAAAATTATCTAAAATCTTTTGAAAACGTTTATTTCCATAATAACTTTTAAAATAATCTTGACAACATTTGTAAAATCCATTTCTTTTAAAAACACGGTTATAAACAGTTTTCTAAAAATTTAATCCTTTTAGACATGTAAAGAGACATTCAAGGAAATAAGGACGGGTAAATTTTTACGTGTCATATGAGTTAAAAAGATCATTCCTTTTCACAATAAAATGGTTAGAATAATAACGTGTTTAGAAAGATATAAGAATATTCCTTTGAAAACATTGGTAAAATATAAAATGGGTAAAATTTTCTTTCAGTAGATTATTCTTGGAATCCCTTTTTGGAAAGCATAGTTTTGAAAGAACATCGATTTATGACAGAAGAGAGAGGTAATGTCATATTTTCTTAAAAACATTTAATTAATTATCTTATGTACTAAAGAGTGGGAAAATGGTACTAATACAAAAAGAAATCATGACTAACCAAATAAGATTAAAATTCATGACTGTTCTTGAATGATGAATCATAATATTTATTTAATGAAAATTTGATCCCAAACTATCTCGATAAATAGTGAGATTGTTTCTATAATGGTAACATTGAATAATGCTCCCCGTGTAGGAAAATGAAATCACATAAATCATTAAAATGTCATAAAAATAATTATATTCATGTTATAACATGTCAAAGGTAGTCTATATACCTCATATAAAAATAATGGTTCACAACATGTCTTCTGTCTCAAAGAAGGAAAATTGAAACAAAATTACTTTATCGATTTGGTAAATTTTGAAACATAAACCCCATGAAATAAATATCATAAAATGGATGCTTATATACACATAAATTTAAGTATAATAGGAATATAATCCATTCATGGGTAGTATATACACCACACAAAATAAGTGAGTGGTGAATAAGACATGTATCTCACAAAAATAAAGAGTATGATTAAATTCCCCTACATTGTGTCTTGACTCTCGTCATACTCATTCAATCATTTTTTATGATTAATATAAATTTATTTTAAATGTATTAAAGAAAAATATTCTTACTTCTCAGACCACATATTTTTTTATTATGACTTCATATTATCCACTAGTTAACAATTATATGTTATGCTTTCACATCGGGTCACATCTTATTTGTTTTTAGCATGTGCCTTAATTTGTTATATCATTGGTCCTTATACTTATATCTTGAATTTATGAGTTTAAAATATGATTTAAATATAATTTATATTAAGTATATTTTTATTATAATAATCTATATATTATATAAGTATTAAATGGAATACACCGTTCATTTAGATGGTAAGTCGTACATATTCATGAGTGCTATTTCGGTTTAATTATCGTGTTGAAAGAAATAATGTGAAAAATAGATATATGTATATATATATATATATATAATTATTAAATAAGTCTGATTATATCATATTTTTCATTTATATTCACTAAATGCATCCTCAATACCTTCCTTGTATTATATGAATGAATCACATTACTTTGAGGGGGCGGTAGTCCACACTTTCTTAAATAAAATTATTGTATTATCACAAGATGGAAAGTATAATGATATGTGTTAAAAAAAATTAAAGAACCATAAATATATTATAAATATCATAAATATTATATGAAAATATATTTTAAATCATAATGTCCACCATGAAAAGCAGTAAAGGAAGAATGAACAATCATCTTTTTGTGAGGCGGTAGTTCATTATACACATAAACAATATTTTTGTTACCCATTATATGGAAGTGTGTGTATTTGTGGGATAAAATATTTTCATAAAAAATACTATTATATTTTGGATACATTATTTTTATAAAATAATGGAATAAAAAGATTTATGGGAAAAGAGAATGAAAATAAAAGAAAGGATTTTGAGGGTTGTTGTTACCTCTTAATCGAGACTCCTTTTGCTTTGCACCAAAGAGATTCCTTTGAAGGATTTATTGTAATGGGAAGCTTCAAATAGGAATTTATTGATTTTGGAGATCTATTTCGGCATATTTTGGTTGAGAAAATGAGTCTTGATATGTGTGAGTACGTGGGAGGAGGGGATGCATTTTATAGTGGAGGAGGAGTGAAACTCTTGATATATTTTGGAAAAAGGAAAACCCCAAAAATGTTTTTTTATTGAAAGTAAATCAAATAATGTTAAAATAAGTAGATAAAACATATGATATGGTCTAAATATGTCCATAAAATGTCTTTTTAACAAGTTTATAGGTCATTTTGGGCCTTAATGTTATTGTTAATCTATTATTGAGCTTAATTTAACCTTAATTGTTGTAATAATTTAAATTACCTTCATTAATATTTTTGGTAAAAAAAATAGTTCTTTTTATACTTTATAAATTTTGATGATTCTAAATATCAAATCCATTTTAATAAATTCAAAATAAATAAATGGTAAAAATTAATTTCAATATAATCACGTAGACAGGACGACAAAGCGGTTTTTTAATGTAAAAACTTTGAAAAGTTTCCTAGGTTTTTATAACCAATTTAAATGTAAATATAATTACAATGACAATAATTGGATAAATGGATAAAAATTTCATCTAATTAAACATTAAAATCAATTAAATATATAATTTAAACATATAGATAAATTATATGAAATAGAATTTTTGAGTTAAATTTTAGTATTTTTCACAATATATTAAAAAATGAAACTTCAGAGAAAAATTCCAGAAAATCACCCTAAACTATTTTTAATGATTATATTTAAAAAATTAATTTTATTTTGATATATAAAATTAATAAAATTTTCAATATTTAGATTTAAATTAGCTTCTCATCAAATGGCTGTAAAATCACCATAATAAAAATATTGGGTTTCATGTGTAATATTTTGTTTTTTTTCTTATTCTAGACATATAAAATATATTGGATGAATATAAAAAAAAGTAACGAATATAATATATATATATATATATATATTAATATCACTAACTGATTTTAATTAATTTAATTTATTAGGATAAAACAACTTTGTGAGCATAAAAATAGTTTTCTATAAAAATATTTCATATATATTTAGTTGGTTCATATATTCATTGTAACTAATGAATTAATTTTATATTTTTGGAAAACATTGGTTTTAATAAGTTATTAATACTATTAATATCTTTTAACTTAATGGTTAGGTTATTTCTTAATATATTAAATAATTTTATTTTAATAATAGACAGTTTTTTGGTAAAACTCGATCTTACGTGTTATGCAAGGCATCAATGAAAGTTAGTATTTTGTATAACATAATCCAGCCACAGTGTTCTGTGTATAAAAAGTTAAACATTATGTTTTTTAGTGCATGGTTAACATGGTATTGTGTATAATGCAATCCAAACATATTTCTTTGATATATAAAAACATTTTCATAGTTTCATGAATAGAAAAATGTCAAAAAGATTAAATACTTTTGAAATATATATATTAGACAAAATTTCGGGGTGTAACATTCTACCCCACATAAAATTAATTTTTCCCTTGAAATTTTTCTAGGTTATAAAAGGTTTATTACTTTAGATATCTTCTAATAGTAACCCACATCGTAAAAATGAACTCTAAAACTTCCTTTTAAAAAGGAAATTTGGAAACATAGTGGTTACCCAAAGTAACTCATAACGAGGTATACAAATGGGATAACATAGGTGGAAAGGGAAAATATGGAATTAATGGAAAAGAATAAATATTTTTACAGAGTGATTGAGGTTTTAAATCACACACAAGTGAATGATCAATGAAAAGATAAGGTCCTTAAAGTCATTAATCTTTGTTTATTTAAAAGTTTATCGGCTGAATAATTATAAATTATTTGGACAACATTTTATTTTGATCATTTTCCAGACATTGAGTAATTATTTTACTGATCAAGAAGATATAGAAATACACATAAATGATATATTTATATAAAAAAAATTCATTCATTGGTTTTGCTTTTACAAATTTCTAATTCATTCATTACTTCATGTAATGGATGTCTAGAAATTATCTATTTTGCCTGAATCACTAAAATAAACATTAATTTGATCTTAAGGCCCATAAAAGAAATAAAATTCTAACTATTTGTCTCTAAATATTCTTAAAAATCAATATGGTTAATATATTAAATTTAAAAAGAAACACTATAGTTTTATAATTAATATTTATTTATCAAAAAAATTTACACATTAACAAAGGCACCACATAGGCTATTGGTAGGCATGAAACCCTTATTGAACTTCTGTCGAGGTTTCAAGACATGTGCTCTTTCCAGACATGATTGGTTGTTACACAAAATACATGATTTCCTTTTCTAAAAAACAAAAATGTAATCTCTAAAAAATAATATTTACATACATCAAATAAGTTTAATCACTAAATATCCTTTTAACTAGGCTTATCAATACAACCTCAATACACTAATACTTCATCTGAATTTTAACTTAAACATTATATAACTTGTTAACTTTAGAAACCTTTCAGAAAAAATAAAAAAAAATTAGAGGGAAAATCATTAAATCATCTTAATAATGATCCCCAATATATTGCAAAGTAACTATCGGTTGTCACATTTTAAAAATGTGAATACCCTCATCATATATTCTCTTAAAACTTTATAATAACATGAATTACCATAAATACTTTTAGAAAACATGCATGATTGCTTATTCCCAAGGTTACTAGATAAATTCCATAATTCCAAGAAGTTTTAAACATCATCCATGATGATATTGACCACTTTTTCAACTAATCAGTAATTAGATCCAGGGTAATCAGTGTTATCCAATTTACTTTATCTAAATCAATCATCTCTTTATCCTAGAGAAACACAATTTTATAAACATCTAGATCACATTAATGGTTACATTTAATTAATCAATATATCACTTTTATATGTCGTCATGGCCATTAAACATATACTTTAATTCCTTAATAAAAATTTATACTGAAAATACTTATACATTTGATGATTCATATAATATAATCATTGAATTCCAAAACTAAAGTACCTAATTCATCCAACATTATTCTTAAACAATTACTCAAACTTCTTGACTTGTTATTTAATACCTATTTCCTATAATATGATAAAAAAATCATGTCTTAAGGATCTCAACCTTAATCTAATCATGATTCTTATGATTAATGTAAACAATACTAGAAGAACAACACATACAATTCAATTTTCATTTGTGGAATCTTTATCTCCAGAAGATTAACCAATACTCCTACCATAATCTAGATTTTCTTTATGATATTTCCACTTGGGAAATCTATTTTCATAATTCCTATACTTTACACATCTCAAATATTAAATGTTAACCAGGTTCCTTCTAGTTATCTTCATTGACTATAACTAGAAATCATGGGGGTGAGAAGCACATGTCGTAGAAGAAAACCACACAATCATGAAAAATTACATATAGTATTTATAAATCATTAAAACTACCTTTTAATCGACAATGCCTTTGGTTTATCCTTGGTTATTCTTATTTTTATTCTATTCAAATTATTAATGATGGGTTTTGAAAGAGTTTGTGGAAAACATATGAGAATATATAATTATATCCATATTAGTGAAAGAATCTCTCCCAAGGCAATATTAGTGAGAAATTCATTTACTGAACTAGGTTCACCCCCTATTCTTGCCCTATATTAATTAACCGAGTTCACTCCTCATTTAATCCATATAATACTTAACTACTTTCACTCCTAATTATAGCCATGTATATCTCATGAGATATAAATATATACCCAAGACATTGGAGAGAGTTTTAGGTCCCAAAAATCTCATAATAAAATCATACGCACATGTTCCACAAGATCATAAACAATCATATCGTAATCCATGAAATGAAATGGGTCTCATAAACATGTAATAATATCATAACCTATGAAAAAGAGACAGATTTCATAATCATTTCGTCAAATTATAACCCTTAAAATGAAGCAGGCTTCATAAGAATATAACCCTTGATATATAAATGAATTTCATAAACAACATTCCATAAAATTTAAAGTATTAATCGAAATATTATTAATGGATACATTTAATCATTTCACCAGAAAGGAATTAGTAACACCTAAAGATGTTATTATGATCAGAAATAATTTTGAAATATCATTTAAAAACCGGTCATGAAGGAATTATCTTTTATCCTTTGAAGAAATATTCTTAAAACATTAAACCTTTTGATAACAATTTTAATGAAAATAAACATTAAAATATATAAATGGATCTTTGAAAACATTTTGAAATACATTTTTTTCTTTTAAAACTTGTAAAGGGGCTTGAAAACCTTTCAGAACTATTTTTCATTAAGAACTTATATAAGAAGATTTAAAAACATTAGAAAAACCATTTCTTTGAAAATATTCATTTAAAAACATTTTCTTAAAAATTAACACTTCTAATCATGAAAATGAAGATTCAATGAAATGATGGTGGATAAATATGTACATGTTGTATGCGGTAAAAAACATTCATTTTGCACAGAAGAAAGTTTATAAAAATTACTTGTTTGTAACGTGACGAGATGATTCCTTTGAAACATTATTAATAGAAAAAACCTGTTAAAATTTCAATTATTATATTATTCATAGAATCTATTTTTGTAAAAAATGATTTTGAAAGAACACAGGTTTCTGACTAAAGAGAGAGGTAAGGTCATATTTTCTTAGAAATATTTTCTTATTTATCTTAAGTACCTAATAGTAGAAATGGTATTAATACATGAATAAATAATTAGTAAACATAAGTGAATAAAATTCATGAGTGTTCTTGAATTATGGATTATAATATTTCATTAATGAAAATTTGATCATACACAATATCAATAAACAGTGTGACTGTTTCAATAAACTCTTACCGTGTGGTAATTTTGAATTATATTCCCCATGTATGAAGATAAAATTACATAGAGAATTAAAATATCATGAAAAGAAATAAAATCATGTTATAACATGTCAATGTTATTTTATAAAAATCATATAAAAATATAGGTGTATAACATGGCATGATTCTCAGGGAAGGAAAATTGAGACAAAGATACTTTACTGATTTGGTAACACTTGAAACATAAATTCCATGAATGAAAGATCATAAAATGGATATGTAAATACCCATAAATTTAATTATATAATTAATATAATACATTCATGGTCAGCACATATGCCACACAAAATAAGTCAGTGGTGAATAAGATATGTTTCTTAGGAAAATAAATAGTGAAATGCAATTACCTTACCTTGTGTCTTGACTCTCAATGTACTCATACAATACTACTATAAAATTAATATAAATTAATTATAAATCTATCACAGAATAATATTATTACTTTTAATACCATATATAGTTTGATTATGGATTTATATTACCCTCTTGTTAACAATTCTATGCTACGGTTTCACTTTAGGTAATATCTGCTTTGTTTTTGCATGTGTCTTAATTTGTTAGGTATTTAGTCCTTATACTTATATCATGATTTCTAGAACAGAAACCATGATTGAAATATAATTTATATTCAATATATTTTTACTATAGTAATCCATTAAATTGAAGTATAAAACAGTATTCATCATTCATGGAAACGATAAGTTATATGTACGTATGAATGTTATCTTTATTTAATTTTCTTGTTGAAAGAAATTTTGTAAATATATATATATATATATATATCTTACAGTATATTTATTATATAATATAAATCATATATATTCACTAAACATATCTTTAATACATTCCATATAGTTTATGAATGAATCACATCTCTTTTATTGGGCGGTAATCCATATTTCCTCAAACGAAATTATCATATTAATAAAAGATTGAAAGTATAAAGATATGTGTTGTAAAATATTTGTATAATATTAAAATCTTTTTAAATATCATAAATATTATATAAAAACATATTATCCGTCATAATTTCCACTATGAGAGGTGACAAAGGAATAATCAACAATCATTATTTTGTGAGGTAGTAGTTCATTGTACACATAAACAGTATGTTTGTTACCCATTATATGGATGTGTGTGTATGTTTAGGTCACAATTTAATCAAAATAACATCCTATAATATTTAGTATATTTTTTTGTTATAAAATCATGGAATAATAATATTTTTTGGAGTGGAGAAAGAAGGTAAATTAAAGGAGTTTGAGGGAGGTTGCAACCTCTTAATCGGGTAACTCTATTTGGTTTACACCAAAGGGCATCCTTTGAAGTATTTATTCCCAAGGTAAGAATCAAGGATGAAAATAAGGATTTTGGGGGGATTTCTAGGCTGATTTTTTTTTATCCAATTTGGCTGGAGAGGTGTGAGGAAGTGGGAGGAGATGAGGCCTTTTATAGTGAAGGAGGAGTCTCAATCTTGTAATATCTTGAAAAAATAAAAACTCCACCAACGTTTTTTTATTGCAAGTGGGTCCAATAATGGTTAAAAGTAGATAAAATGGAAGATAGGGTTAAAATATTTCCATCTAATGGGATTTGGACAAGTTTATAGTGTTGTTTTGGTCCTTAAGGTTATGCTTTAGTCTCATGTTAATCTTAATTTAACCTAAATCATTGTAATTAATTTTAATTACATTCACTAATATTTCTGGTAAAAAACTATGTTTACCTTATTATAAATTATAAATTATGATTATTAAATATATTAAATCCATTTTTCAAAATTCAAATCACATTAATGGTATAAATTAATTTAAATATAATGCCAAATACGGGACGACAATGTGTATTTTAAAAGAACAAATGTTCAAATGTTTTATACATTTTTATAAAAACATTAAATTTGAAATTTATTCAAATGAAATACCACAGATAAATTGATACAAATATGATATAATTTAAAATAAATTAAAATTTAATTTTAAAATTATAAATAAATTAGATGAAAAGGTAGTTTTGAATTAAATTTTAGTATTTTCACTATTCACTAAAAAACTAAAACTTCAAAGAAAGACGCCAAAAATTAATCCTACCCTACTTTTTTATTTTTAAAAAAATGAAGTTTCTTTTGATATATAAAATTTTTAAAGGTTTCAAAATTTATATTTAATGTTTTTTTCTATTAAAAGGTGGTAAAACTGACTTAATAAAACTATAGGGTATTATATGTAATATTGGGTTTGCTATTATCTTTATCCAATAAAATATATTGGATGAATATCAAAAATATCAGATAGACTATATATTATATATATTATATTAATATCACTCAGTAATTATAATTAAATTAATTTATTAGGATAAAACAACTTTTTGAGCATAAAAATAGTTTTCTATAAAAATATTCCATTTATATTCAATTAGTTCATATATTCACTGTAACTAATGAATTCATTTTATATTTGTGTAAACCATAGGTTTTCATAAGTTAGTTAATAATATTTATATCCTCTAACTTAAAGTCTAGGTTATGTATTAATATACTAAATAATAATATTTTAATAATATATTTTTTTGGTAAAACTCGGTCTTACATGTCATGAAAGGCATCGAGGAACATCAGTATTACGTATAATGTAAGCTAACCTTGGTGTTATGTGTAGAAAAATACAACTTTTATGTATTTTTTAGTTCAATATTAACCTGGTATTATGTAAAATGAAAGACAAACTTAGTGCTTTCATATATAATAAATATATTCATTATGGTGTGAAATGAAAAAATATTAAAAAGATTAAATTAATTCGAAAGAAATATTTCAAAATATCTCAGGTTGTTAAACATTACCCCCATTAAAATGAATTTATCCCTTGAAATTCATTTAGGTAATCAATGGTCTAATAGTTATGATTTCGTTTCATAGAACCCCACATCATCAAAATGAACACTAAAACATCCTTTTAAAAAGGAAATTAGGACACATAATGGTTACCCAAAGTAACTCACAACCAAGTTTACACATGAGAGAACATTGGTGGAAACTAAAAATATAAACATTGTAAAAGTTTAAATATTGATAGGGGTGATTGAGTTAATCAATCTATAACAATTTAATGGAAAATGAAAAGTTAAGTGCCTCAAATTCATAAATCTGTGTTGATTTAAAAGGCCATCGGCTCAAACAAAATTAAAGTATTAGGAATATATTTTATTTTGATCATTTTTATAACAATGAGTAATTATTTTATTGGAAAAAATATAATTAAATATACATACTTGATATATTTATATAAACAAAATTTCATTATTTTGTTGTTCTTTTATCAATTTCTAATTCATTCATTACTTCATGTATAGTATTTCTAGAAATTAACTTTGATGCCTGAATCCATAAAATACACTTTTCAAAAATCTTATGGCCCATAAAAGAATGAAAAATATAACTATTATCTCTTATTATTCTTAAAAATAAATATGGTTAGTACATTAATCTTAAAAATTATCCATACAGGTTCATCATTAATATTTATTTATCAAAAAAAGTCACACATTAACCAGGACATCGCATAGGCCAGTGGTAGGCTTTAAAACCTTATCATCCTTTGGTCATTGGTTCAAGACCCACGACCTTACCATTCATGATTGGTTGTCACTCAACATAAATGATTTCCTTCTTTAAAACCACAAAAATACAATTTCTAAATTAAATAATATAAACATCATTGAAATAATTTAAATCACTTAATATCGTTTTAACTAGGGTTATCAATACCAACTCAATACATAAATACATTTTCCTAAGTTTAACATAAAAATTTCCATAAATGGTTAACATTATAACCCTTCTAGAAAAAAAACCAAAACCTTAGAGATATATTCATGAAATCATCTTAGTATTGATCACTTTTGTATCCCAAATTAGCTCTCGGTTGTCACATTCCAAACATGTGAATACCATCATCATACATTCTCTTAGAACTTGGTAGTAACCTAAATTTTAATAAATGATTTTGGAAAAAATGAATGATTCTTAATTCTAAAGGTTACTGGATATATTCCTTGAATCTAAGATGTTTTAAAGATCATACATGATGACATATACCATTTTTTGACCAATCAATAATCAGATCCAATGTAATTAGTGTCATCCAATTTTTTTTATCCAAATCAATCATTTCATTACCCAAGAGAAACACAATTTTCTCAAAAGTTTGATTATGTTAACGGTTACAATAAATTAATACAAATATCACCTTTCTATGTATTAATAACCATTAAACATATCCTTTCAATATTTAATGAAAACTTATCCTAAAAATACTTATATATTTCATGATTCATATAACATAATCTTTGAACTCTAAAACCTAAGTACTTCATTCGAGAAACATTATTATTAAACCATTACTCATGCTTCATCAACTTATTCCTTAATACCTCTTCCTATAATATGAAATATGAATCATTTTTTAGTATTCATCAACCTAAATCTAATAGTTCTTCTTATGATTAATGTAAACAATACATGAAGAACATAACATTACATTCACATGTCATTTGCGGTCTCTTTATCTTGAGAATTATAACCAACACTCATAAAAACTTCCTGATTATATTTATTAGATTTCCAATTGGGAAATATATTTTCATATTTCTCGTATTTTACACATCTAAAACATTTAATGTTAACCATTGTCCTTTTAGTTATCCCCATTTACTAAAACCATAAAAAAACTGGGTGAGAAAAATTTATCAAATAAAAAAACAACATAATCATAAAAAAATTACATATAGGATGTCAAAATCATGAAACCTACCTTTTAATTGATGACACATTCGATTTATACTTCGTTATTCATAGTTATTTTATATTCAAATCTGTCATAATATTTTTGAGTAGTTTGTGAATTTACAAAGTATATACCTGGGGTTTGTCCATAAAGGTGTGCAGTATGGGTCATTGTCATGTACCAAATTACCTCAGGTCAAGCCCGAGATATCTTCTTAGAGTTGTTAACCCTAGGTGCATATGTTCCAGATCAATGTCCACTTTTATTCTCCAAAAAGGTATTTATTTATAGGAAACCACTCACTCTATACTTTACCAAAATTCCAAGACATTTTCCTATACTTTTTCGTATCCTTAAACTTATCCTTAGACATGACCTTAAGAGTTATCACTGTGGTTTTCTCACCCTAGTTTCAAAAGGATAACTAAACCTTTTCTCTGATACCAACTTTAATGACCCTGTCTTGACATACATGAACATTACATCACATTTATAGAATACTTAGAACATTATATAAATAGGTTCCCAAAGACGATATTAGTCTAGTTCCTTTGGAAACATGGAAACATAAACATTGATACATAAGTGAGATGCATTATCTCCCACTAGGATCTTCTTGACTATCACCCTTCTTAGACAAATCATACATAATACATTTATTCATAACCTAGGAATGGAAACCAAAAATAACGGGAAATATTAGATGCTCAGTAAGGGTAAATAAGGGAGACATTTAATCATAAACATTAGCATAACCTAATGAGAACATGATCAAAGCATTTGAAGACCATATCCTGCATATCAAAAATCATAAACATGAATCATGACATAAAAATTTACATATCATAAGTCATGAATCATAAAAAAATAAAGAACATAATCCATGAAATAATAACTTATGAATAAAACAAAGAATATGGAAAACACATAATCATATATATTAATTTCTATAGTAGTCAAGGCATTGCTGCCAATTCCATATTAGTA
The DNA here is from genome assembly GCA_963277665.1 of Viscum album. Lineage (NCBI taxonomy): Eukaryota > Viridiplantae > Streptophyta > Magnoliopsida > Santalales > Viscaceae > Viscum > Viscum album. The sequence goes on along the minus strand of OY728128.1, from coordinate 676,042,383 downwards.
GAAAAATTCTTTAACTGATCCAGGTTTACTCCCCATTCCATCCCTATATTACTAAACCAATTCCACTCCTTATTCCATCCATGTAATAAAAAACTGAGTTCACTCCTAATTCGAGCCCCATAATACTGAACCCAGTTCACACCCCAAAAAGTCTTCAGTAACACCAATGAATGTTATCTTGGATGGGAAAAAAATTTTAAACATATTTTGAAAAATATTTCTTGGGGAATTTACCCTTTTATAATTTGAAACATTCTTCTTAGATCTTAAAACCTTTTGAAATCCATTTTCTTGAAAGTAAACTTGAAAACATATAAATGAAGAATTGAAAATATTTTTAAAGTCTTTTTTTTAGAACTTGTAAAGGGTCTTGAAACCCTTTTAAAAACACTAGCTCCGAAAGAACTTATAAAAGAATATTGAAAACCTTTCAAAACCCCATTCCTTTTGAAATCACTTTTAAAAACATTTTATTAAAAATTAACCATTTTAAACATGAAAACAAAGCTGCAAATAAATTATGATAAATATATTCTTACATGTCGTATGAGGAAGAAATAACATTACATTTTATGGTAAAAAGGTTAGAAAAATGTATATTTCAAAAAGTGAAAAGAATATTACTTTAAAAACCTTATTAAAATGAAATAGGGTAATTTTTTTATTATAATATTCTTGTAATCCATTTTTGGAATTTACATTTTTGAATGAATAGAGATTTATGACTGGAGAGAGAGGTAAGGTCATATTTTCTTAAAAATATTTTCTTAATTATAATATGTAAGAAAGAGTGAAAACGAAATTAATACATGAATACATAATCAATAAATAGAGGAGAAAAAAACTCATTAGTGTTCTTGAATGATGAATCATAATATTTCATTAATGAAAACATGATCATAAATAGTCTCCATAAATGATGAGATTGTATCAATAAACTCTTACCACATGATAACTTTGAATCATACTCCCCATACAGGAAACATAAATTACAAGGAGGTTTAAAATATCATGAAGATAATGATATTCATTTTATAACTTTTCAAATGATGTTTATACACCTCATATGAAAATATAGGTTCATTACATGGGGTTTCTCCCAAATAATGAAACATGAGATGACATTACTTTACTTATTTGGTAACTTTTGAAACATAAACAGCATGAAAGAATGATAATAAAATGGATGTGTAAATACTCATAAATATTATTATAATTATAATATAATACATTCATGGGTGATACATATTCCAAAAAAAATAGTGACTGCTAAATATGACATGTATCTCATGAAAATAAAGTGTGAGATGCAATTCCTTTACATTGTGTCTTAACTCTCATTGTACTCATTCAATCCTCCAGTATAATAAATAAATATTTATTATAAATATATCACAGAAAAATAGTATTACTTTTAATAACCTATATGGTTTGATTTTGGCTATACATTACCCTCCTGTTAACAATTTTATGTTAACTTTTCACTTCAGGCAATATTCGCTTTGTTTTTTGCATGGGTCTTAATTTTTTATATCTTTGGTCCTTATACTTTTATCATGATTTACATAATGTAAATAATTATATACATATAATATATATTCAATATATTTGAATTATAATAATCTATATAATAAAGAAGTGTGAAACAGAATATACTGTTCATGGATACGGTAAGTTGTACGTACGCATGACAGTTATTTCTATTTAATTATCATGTTGAAAGAAATAAAGTACAAGAAATATATTTGTATATATAAATTTATATATATAATTATTATTATATACTTATTATATCATATATTTTCACTAAAAACATCCTTAATACATTCTATCTAGTGTATAAACTGATCATCGCACATTGAGGGGGTGGTAGTCCACATTTCCTCAAATGAAATTACCGTATTAATACAAGATGAAAATTATAAAGATATGTGTTTTAAAATAATTACAGAAGCATAAAGAAATTATAAATATCATATATATGATATATAAATATATATTTCATCATAATTTCCACCATGATAGGCAGTAAAGGAAGAATGGACATTCATCGTTTTGTGAGGCGGTAGTTCTACATACACATAAATTGCATGTTCCATACACATTAGATAGAAGTGTGTATAGGTTTATGTATAAATTATAGTATAAAAAAACCTATTATATTTAGGATATTATTTTTTATACAATAATGGAATAAAAATATTTTAGGCAGTGGAGAAGGAAAATAAATGAAAAGAGTTTGAGGGAGGGTGTTGCCTCTTAATCAGGTAACTCCTTTTGGTTTTCACCAAAGGAATTCCATAGAAGGATTTCTTCGCTAGGGAGGATTCAAGGAGAAATTTAGGGATGTTAGGGATATATTTGGATGGAATTTGGTGGATCCAAAGTGTCTTGAGAGTTGTGAGGATTTGGGAGGAGAGGAGGCCTTTTATAGCGGGGGAGTAGTGACACACTTGTAATATTTCGGAAAAAAGAAAACCTCACCCATGATTTTTTATTACATGTGTATCCAATAAGGGTAAAACTTATTTAAAAGGGAGTTCAGGGTAAAAATAGGGATATAAAATGGATTTTTTACAAGTTTATAGGGTCGTTTTGGGCCTTAATGTTATAGTTCAGTCCCCTATAAAGCTTAATTTAACATTAATCATTGTGATTAATTTTAATTACTTTCAGAAATCATGTTGGTCAAAAACTAAGTTGAACTTCTGGATATAAAAAAATATGATGATTCAAAATATGGAATCCATTTTTACAAATTCCAAACACAAAAGTGGCCGAAATTAATTTAAATATAATCCCGCAGACGGGACGACAAAGCAGGTTTTTAAGTAAAAACATTCAATAGATTTCTTGGTTTTTATAAACAATGTCATTGTGAATTTGATTTAAATGACCTAAATAGGATAAATTGATAAAAAATTGATCCAATTAAACATTAAAATCATTAAAAAATATAATATATCCTTATGAATAAATTTGATGAAAAATAAGTTTTGAGTTAAATTTTAGTATTTTTCACTATTTATTAAAAAATGAAACTTCATATAAAACTACCAAAAATTCACCCTAACATTATTTTTATCAATAAATTTCAAAAATTAAGTTTATTTTGGAATATAAAATTTCTAAAAGTTCCAAAAGTTATATTTAATGTTGGTTATCTATCCAAATGCGGTAAAACTACCTTAAAAGAAATATAGGTTTCTATGTGTAATTTTTGGATTGTGCTGTTCTTAAGACTATAAAATATATTAGATCAATATAAAAAATATTTTAATGAATATAATATATATATATATATATTATTAATATCACTCTCTAAATGTAATTAATTTAATTTATTAAAACAAATTTGTGAGCATAAAAATTGTTTTCAATATAAATATTACACTTATATTCAATTGGTTTGTATATCATTGTAACAAATGAATTAATATTATATTTATGAAAATAATAGGTTTTTATAAGTTAGTCATTAATATTCATTTCTGCTAACTTAATGACAAGGTTATTTCTTAATATATTAAATAATAACATTTAAATAATATATTTTTGTATGGTAACACTTGGTCTTGTGTTCTTTGCAAGGTATCAAAAAAAGTAATTATTGCATATAACATAATACAAACTCAATGTTATATGTATAGAAATCTAACATTAATGTTTTTAGTGTTTTATTAACTCGATATTGCATATAACGCATGCCAAACGTAGTGCTTGTATATATAAAAATTGATGTTATTATTGAATGAAATTAAAAATATCAAAAAGATTAAATTAATTTGAAAATAAATATTTCACAAAATCATCGGGAGTTAAAAAAAAATTAGGGGAGAGAATTTACGTTGGGAGGTTTATTTTTGTGGTTCATTGGGGGAATGATTGTGTAAATCCTAACCACGAATCATTTAGTGTAAAAACACTTGTTTTATAGTTTGTTTGTACATCGAAGGACGAAGTCATAGTCCAATAAAAATTTTAGTTATATGATCACATTGTGTTGGTCTATTTGTTATATAACCTAGGTGAAGCATGGTACTTGGCCAGACACCCCATGTTATGTACATGATCTATAGTAGTACATTCCATGTGGATCTACATTACAAGACATAGGTCTGGTAACATAAAATTGGTAGACCATGACTTCCAAATTCCATGTGGTCAAGAGTATGAGATAGTTAATAATTTCATAAATTTTTCTTGGAATTATCATGATTTTAATCAAAATAAATTATCATTTAATGATTAATTGATAGATAATTATTATTTTGGATCAAATTATTACTTTTATACAAAACATATATTTAAATTGTTTTTTCTTTCATTGGAATTTATAGCAAAATATTACACTTAATCTCAGTTATTTAAATGATTATTCAAGGTATCTAAATAGGCTTTCAAGGAATCAAAATTCCACTTAACTGGATTCCAGAATTGTTACAGTAGGAATCTGGTAATTGGTAAATGAATTTCGGTCTATGTTTCATTCTAAAAATACTATTAGAATAAAAATGGAAATGGATGATGACCATATGTGCCTTTTTTTCTTGGTGTATTTCTTAGGCTAGAATGGCTATGATATTTTATGTGTTTGAGTCATTTTTCTCTATATATATGTCATACTCAAGAAATATGTGTCAATTTCATTCTGTGTATGTTTCATTTTTCACTTTTATAATTTTTATTCTACCAACATATTTTTCATCCATTCATTTTAAAAAACAATTAATGCATTATCCTAAGAAGAAATTTTGAGATCCATCTACACTTCAAGACAAAACATTGGGTTGCAACATCATCGCACATATAACCAATGAAATTCATCCATGATAATTAATATCATTCCTAATATTTCTATCAAGAACTCAAAAATTGAGAAATGGAATTTTAGGAGACCAGGTCCTGATAGAGATTTGTAGCCACATGGAAAAAGGATAAATCAGGAGATTTTGAAGCATGGATCTAGAATAGTTATCCATCCAAAAAATGAATGAACAGCCATTAATAAAAATTGGTTGATTTATTTAATAGAATTTGGAGTTTCCACTTTAATTATATCATCCATTACACAATGAAATTCGAATAAAGTTCTACAACTTTTAGTTATTTTATTTGTTTTATTTCTTATCATTTTGTAATAAATTTATAGATAGTTTCAATAAAGTTATCACAATTCTCATTAAATGGTTCTCTATTTCCATCTTTTATCTCATTTTCACTCCCTTTTATCTTCTTTATTGTAATCTATTTCACACATTATTATGGGTGACTAACATGAGGACCCTCCCAGGGGTGTAATATAATGTCAATGCCAACTCATTGGGAATTAATTATTACCATTTATTATTTTCAAGGAGTTAGTTCAAGGGTGATCTAAAGCGGGTAAGGAGGTTTTCTATTTTTACATGGTATGTAATGTATAGCTTCTTCTTTATTAAATATTTACCATCAATGGAGGAGGTGTATATTTAGTACAATCGATGAGTACATTGTATATACCTAATGAAGGAACAAGATAATGTTCACATGACACAATAGAGTCTGTTCATTATATAAAAAATCTAACTCCAATAACTCAAAGTTAGTGGTCAGATTATGACCTTGGTATAAAATACAATAGATAATATCCCATCATATTTAATATTTTATTAGTCCTAGGATACTAGATACATACAATATTATCATATAATACATTGGGAACATAAATATTAACTTTTCGAATTCATAAAACATTTCTTATTTCATTTAATACATCGTTGGAGTCATTCAATGATAATTATTTTTTACCCTATGGAATGGAAAACATAATAATGGGTGATCTCATATGATCATAAATGTAAATAATGAATTAAGAATTTATCATTTAATAAATAGGGAAAAAATAATATTCCAAAAAAAAAATATTTCATATAACTAATATCATTAAAGGATTATATATCCATGGATGACCTTTCAATATAAATATTAACATGGATAATAATAACTAGTTTTGTATTGATATAATCCATAATGTTGAACATTTTAATTTTTCTTCCAAGGCCTCATTCCATTAAATCATACATATATAGGTAAAGAATATACAAAATATTGAGCCCACTCTATGTATGGGTTGTATTTGGTGTTAATGGATGAAAATAGTTTTTAATGAAATATAATAATTTCATTAATATTTAAATATTGAAGAGTGTGTAAATAAAATTAAAATGGATGTTTTGGGTGATATACCCAACCCTAGTAAAAATATTTATATAGTTTGGAAGGAATATGGAAGAATAAAGTAAGTGCTCAAGTCGTATTCTCTTAATAAATTTCATTAGACACTTTAGTTATATGTTGTGACCATTATTTCACTATTAGTAATTTCTAAAACAACTCTCACAAGGATATATGAATTAAATATTGATTACAATAATCTATATGATGTAGTTAATTTTATTTATTATTGAATATATCTTTGGAATTTATATTCCCAAATGAAAGAAGAGAAAATAAGAAGTCTATGATGAATATGTTTTTAAGGATTAATATTTGAGGGAAACGTTTAGGGTTATGGGTTGTAATTTGAGTCAATAAGACATAAGAAAATTTAGAAAAAATGATCATTCAGGACAAAAACACATCGTTAATTCCATTTTGTGTTAAAACACATGGAAAATTCTAATGAAGGCCAAAAACATATGAATTTTTAAATATAATTATATATTATCAAAATTTAAAATATGAGAAGTCCTTAACTATAATTATGAACATGTTTTTATCCTTTGTCGACAATAATCAAAAAATGTGATTTTAAAAACAAGAAAATTGTAAATGTGATTTCATTTGGGTCTATTAAAACCATCAGGGTTCCTTGAGAAATGGCCCCATTGGTGGTGCCTCCCTTACATGGGTAGGGATATAAATTCTCATTTCGACCCCTTCACAGAACACAACTATCTCTCTCCCATTTCTATAATTATTCTTGACCCATGGATTCCATGGTTGGTGAATGGCTTATCAACAATTGAGATCTCCTTCATCAAGTAGGATCTTGTAGTTGGTTCAAACAATTTTATCCAGGTTGCAAGATTTGGTCATCTAAGTCTATTAGTAGTCAATTTTGATAGTCATGTCAATCTAGATTAGTGTTTGAATAATAGTTATTGGTGGAGTTTCTTGGGCCTCGTTTGATATTTATAAGAGGTGTGAACAAAGTGATATTTGTGATTGTGTTTTCTCGCATCCCTTAGGCTTTCCATAACTATGGTTTTTTTAATGTGATGGAAGCCATTGGTTATTGCTATGAGGTATAGTCCTACAGTAGAGATATATATCTCTATTCCTAGACTTCCACTCCATTTTAAGAATTATTCAATTCTACCAGTGAATTGGAATTTATAGTGAGTGGTTCTTGTAAATTGATTAGTGTATGTTGAATGTGAAGCATCAGATCTAGGCGGGTGGGTGTGTTGAATTGGATTTATACCAACCCCATTAGAAGTAGTTTGATAAAATGTGGATGATGTAAATGGTTTAAGCTAGTGGATTTGGTTCGAGAGCTAGGCTGAATTTTGGCATCAATGTGAGATATAGGGGCATGGTCCTAAATGCTACTTCAAGAGGAAAACGCTCGCTCAGGCAGATGCGATAAGGGTTGATGATGCTTATGTAAAGGTGAAAGAGGCATCAGTGAGGCCAGATGGAAATGTTTTAGTAAACGTTCATACTAAGGGTTCTCATGTGGTTGTGGAACTAATGGTGGATGGTCCTGATTATAAAGCTCAACTGACCTTTCTTTGTTCCCCTAATGTGACTGGGTTTCATGGTTCCAAGCAAGGAACTGAACTTCAAAATGGGACAGTTGATAAAATGTGTGTACCTAGTGTTCAAGATTCTGTTTTTGAAGCATTATTATTAATTTAAAACAGAATACATCAACTGGATCTGATTTTATAAGACGTATTGGAAACATTAAGGAAGAATTATATAGATCAAAGGATCCTAGAATTCCTATAGGTGTTCCTGGTGCAAAAGAAATCAATGGAAAGATAAGGCATATCAATGAAACTAAACAAAATGAGAACGATCTGATCAATGAAACATCGTTAAATGAATACAGGGTGGTAAATTTGTCATGACCCATCCCTCAAGGCCCATGTTGTGACTACCCCAATCCCACCTTCCATAGGCCAGGGTTTGGTGACTAGCACTGGAAATGCATTTCTTGAAAACGGGAATGCATTGCAATTAAACCAACAAACACACAAACCATAAAAATGACAAGATGAAAACTACATTTTAGTACTGAAATAGTAAAAGTGTGTATTAAAAGTAAAGGGGCTGGAATACAAGCTCAACTGAAAGTTATAATTAAACAGAAAATAGAAAACAGCTCTTGAGATAATCTACCATGAAACCTAGCAGAAGGGGTTGGTATAGCCCATCTCTATAGATCTCCACATCAACAATCACCATAGTACACCATTAGGTCCTAGATTCCAGAGTCACAGTCAGGGCTACACATCATTTTCACAATACATAATAAGGTACGGGTGAAGCCCGTGTAGGGTTTAGAATATCAATACCTAGTAGGGAACCCAAGACCCCCGAAGTTCTCTCTTAATTCCACAATGGAAAACCACAAAGAATTACCTCAATCACAAATTAAAAGGAAAAATACTCAGGTGAAACCAGGTATAACTTAAGTACAGAAGTACAGATGATTAGTCATAAAGATATATCATCTTATTATATCATGGGTTCTGCTGCTGATCCACAGAGGATTGCTAGGTGATGATCCACAAATACTCACTAGGTGTTGATCCACAAAGGATCTCTAGGTGCGTATCCACACAGGATCGCTTAGTGATGATCCACATAGGATCGCTCAGTGCTGATCCACATAGGATCGATATTAAATCTTCATGTCTCAGAAAGCCATCGGATTCTCGTACAATGTATGCTTGATTTTGGGAGGATTTGATCCTCAATCCATTGGTCATACTTCAACCAACATGAAGTCCCATGAAGAAGTAACCTAATGATCTTTCATGTCATAAGGGTTCCAACGCAATAGATGGTGTGTCAATTGGACACCCGGTCTGAGATTTATAGGCATTTTAGTGTCAAGGGCCCGGTTGGATTCGGGTACGATCAAGCCCCAAAATACTCCATATTTTTCCAAATCACGTCTAGAGTGTCTAAAAAAGACCGTCTCATCCCAAGGATTAAAATTCCATAGAAGGGTGGTCAAACAGATGCCTAGATTGTAAGATATGGCCTTTTAAGAGAAAATTTGCCATAAAGGGACCAGGTCCGGTCTGAGCAGGTCGGACTGACCCGGCACTACCCGAACTGGTAGGGTCGAGGACTGGCCCGACTCAAATGTGACGGACCGAAGCTATTGGCCTCCATTTGTCACACGCAATGTTGTGCTGCCATTCCAAAAATGGGATGAACCGATACTTTTCCTCCCTTACTGGTCTGTCACGGCGTTGTGCAGCATCGCTCCCTTCTGTAGTAGGCGAGTGTCGGCCGCTGCCTTCGCCCACCAGTGCTACCACATCGACGGGTATTCCGTGGGCCACCGGGTGGGCTCTGGTGGTTAGTTTTCCATTCCGAAAGTGCCTATGGTCCTCCTGAGACGCGACCAACTCTATGTGGCTCTTGGGTTCATCCTGTCTCTCTAGTTTCTTGTTTCCCACGAAGAACACAAAAAATATCAAAATGACAAAGGGTATGTACCTTGTTCGTTTGGCCTATGCCCTTTGTGTTATCATCATAACAATTGTGAGATTAATTCATCATCAAACTCTTAGAATTAATCATGAAAAAACCCCTACCTCGTGAACCGTTTGATGAAGTCGCGGTCGTAGGGGGAGAAGAGTCATCGTTTGTTGAAGTCGCAAGAATTCGTCAATCCCAAATCATTTCCCCCAACGACATCATTCATGCCTCCATTCTTCAATGGTGGAAGACCTCACGGTACACCATTAGAGTTTCCTCACATCCATTTTCAAAAGTTGAGCCTGAGCTCTGTTTAAATAGACGAGGTAACTGACCATGTTTCATAACATTAATTTGTTTCACTTATGAACTGCATTTAATGTTCCAATGTAAAGGTTATGCAACCTAAGGGTCATTCCCTTGAATGGCCTAATGAACTCCGAGGTCCTTCCACAACACTCAATAGTTACAAAAAAATAAATAGATTAACTTGTTGAGTTTATTATTATTATTTTTGTAAAGATAAGAATTAACTTTTCCATCCTACTTTTTTCGATCAATGTTAATCTTCCCTAAAGATAATATCGATGATGCAAGTCCAAGATTACCCTCATATTTCAATTCCATGCACGAGTTAAAAATTTGGAAAATTCTGCCCACATGTTTTCTGGATGTACCTTAAAAAAAAGTTTAAAATTTCATTCTGGGCACTCTGGGCCTCAGAATCGTGTGCCTTAATTTTTTGCAGACTTATAATAATCCCAAATAATTTAAATAATAATAATATATATGTAATTTAAAAGTCTATACAAAATGATCCAGTCCTAGAATTCTCTCTAAACTAGGACGGAAATAACTATCTTTCCCTATCAAAAAATGAATAAGATCTTTGAACAAAAGAGTTCCATCACTTGGGTATGACAAAAAGTAAAAAAGATTTAATAGACTGAGAGGGATTTACATTAGTTCTTAGAAAAAAATAGTATATCTAATGTACTATTCATTCCTGACAAAACTAATTATAATGAGATAAACAAGAAATGTTGGTGTGCCTAAGAAAGAGGATGTTCCTGACCTAATACATTTCATGGAGAACCAAATGTGATGTTTTTTGTCCCATAATTTCTTCTCTGTGATGAATGAAATCTTCAATATTTTTGGAAGGTCCTTATTTAAAGAATGTGATGAAGCGATGGATATTAAAATCAAGTTGGCCCCCAAATAAAATAGATAAAATGGGGCTCAAATGACATCCCTGAGGACCAATGATGAGCTCTGGCCTTTAATAGACTAGCAAGTTTAATTCATCCTTCCTAAGATCAAACTAGGTCTTTTCTCCAATAATGATTATTTAGTTGTCCTGGAGTTTATCTCCTCTATAAATGAAGCCAATACTATTCTCAATCCACATGTTGATATCAGGAACCTGACATTGAATATTGTTCTAATTCCCCATCTCAATCCATATATTTATTATTTAGCTATCATAGTTTTTTATTCCCAAAATGTAGTTCATAGTTTTCCTTAAAATTAGATAGATTGGCTTTTATTTCAACATGGTGATTGAGTAGATGCTTTAGATCCCAAGAGTTCTGATGATCTATGTTCTGATCTCACATTATACTTAACCATGAATCCATATTTTGTTTTGATAAGAGGTAAAAATATTTAATATATTGATAGGTTTTTACGTTTTCCCTTAGAAAAAATAAAATATGCCTAAAGTACTATTCATACTCGACTAAACCAATGGTAATGAATTCAATAGGAAACAATAGTGCACGTAAGAAAGAGGATGTTCCTAGCCACATGCATCAAATGGATAGTGGTTCCTTGGGAAAAAAACCTAAGGAGATGTTGTTTTTCCCATGAATTTTTCTTTTGTGATTAATCACATCTTTGATATTTTGGAAGGGTATTATTTAAAGAATGTGATGTAGTGGTGGAAATTGAAATCAAGGTGACCCCCAAATAAAATGTTAAAATAGATCCCCAAATACATCCTCGATGCCTCAATAATTATGAAATGTCCAGGAATTTTTGTGTAGTTTTTTATAAATTATATGGAACTATTCTGAGAATGCACACTTTGACGACATGTGATTTCAAGACTCGGTGATCCCGGAATGGAATTTTTAACATTCATTAAATTCACTTAATTAAATGTGTGAGTGGATTTTTATAACTTTTGAATCGGTTCTCAGATAAAAAATAAGAGGGCATCATTAAACTCAGAACACTAGGATTCCTCTAAAAAGTACACATCTTCGACCGGTAAGGGTTGGACGTTGAAGTTATTTTCCAAACATTTCGAAAAATAGTAAAATAACATAATACAAGTTATTTTATTTCTTTTATCACCATTGAGAAGTGGAAAATATTGATTTGGTGCAGCGATGAGGCACATTAAAGGAAACTCATCATGAGTTTTTTTGTGCAAGTGTAACAACACAACGTCGCAGCGTAACAGAAATGCTACGATGTGTTTTCTTTTAATAACCCATTGGGAAAATCAATTGGTGGAATTTTCTCTGATGAACGTAGAACCCCTCTCTCCCTCTCTCTTCGACAACAAATTCTATCAACAAACTTTGGTGGGACATATTCGAGAGGTGACGAACGACAATGAAAGCTAGCAGAGTGAGGATCGATGATGGCTCGAAGCTTCATCCCTCGTCCGCAAGGGATACTCAACCCAAGAAGGGGTTTCTATTGTTTTCATTTTCCCGTTATTCTTTTTAAAAAGGCGAATGTAGATCAACTCATGCACTGGTTGATCCATAGATCATTAATTATTACGGGATGACATTGTTATTGGATTTTCTATAAGAGGTTTAATTAATTGTAGATAGAACTATGATCCCAAACTCCCCTACATTAAATAACTAACATAGAGGTAGTGTTCCGACATGAACAATACCTGATCCCCATCCACCTAGTGTGTTCTTGGTTGAAGAATGTTTGAAATGGTGACAAGATAATTTCATGTCCTTCGTAGTGAATACGATAACCCCAGAGGCCAGAGGGAGCAAGTGTAATTGAAATCGGACCACCGAAGCGGACATAGTGTCCCACAGAAGGTGTCACTAGCACCACATGTAGATGGAATGATTTAATATCACTTGCCACATTGGAGGAATGTGGAGTGATTAGTGTGCATCATAGAAAGGGGGAAGTCGCAGCGCAATACTGGCACTTTGTAAGAGGAGTGGCTCCCTCCTGGAAGACGAGGAGTGGGGGTTGAACTGACCGCGCACACCCCACCCAAACTGGCCGATCCAAACTGTTCATCCCACGTGAGTGGCCTAGAAAAACATTCTAGTTGATTCTACTTAGTGGACTGGTCCAATGGGATAATGTCAGGCCATGTGGTGGAGTGATCTAGGAAAATAGACTGGCCTGCAAGTGCGGGTCATGCTGGATAAATTTCCGGTCACTGGGTGACCAAGCAGACTGAATCCACGGACAACCTCGACTAGGTCCAGAAAGGCCCAATGGGCCAGGCCAAAGGGCTAGATGGACATGATCTTGTCATGTAGGACCTTAGGTCGGGTTGGTCGGGATGGTCTGAACAAGTCATACTCGGCCCGGACGCAACCAGCCCCTATTTACAAAAAGTGATGTACCTCCCAAACCGTGTATCTTATTAACTCATCGTTTATGGAATTGGTACCCATGTGATAGGGAAGTCCTTATGAAATCATATATTTATGATTTCATGGATGTTGACCCAGTGAGGTTTCATGACGCAGCTACCCAGTGAGACTTCATGACTCAGCTATCAGCGAGACTTCATTACTCATCTACCCAGTGATATTGCGTGACTCGGCTACCTAAGGAGACTCTGTGGATCAGCTATCAATGAGACTTCATTACTCAACTACCCAGTGAGACTCCATGACTCATCTATTAGTGATAATTTGTGACTCGGCTATAAAGGGAGACTCTGTGACTCAGATACTAGTGAAACTCCATGGCTCAACTATTAGTGAGACTTCGTTAATCAGCTATTGAATAGGTCTAGGTGACCTAGCCAGCCTAAATGAATCATCAGAGAATAATTATTTTTAGTAATTGACATTAAGTGTTTACAACCATGGGTTTTTATATCATCAATTTAAGTTGTAACTTCATCGAGCTAACACAAGTGACTCTAATCTTTGTGAATTATTTTGTGATTTTCTTTGTGGATTCCTGTGAGGCCCGAGTCGGTCTCGGGATCCCTACTATGTACTGTTATGTTTATACCTGCATGATTTTTTCCCACACCAATAGTGTCATGTGCAGATGAGGGACATATTTGACTTGGATCTTGGAGAGCTTGGTCTAGGTGGTGCTCGAAGGTGGATCTATAGACACAGTATGCGTCATCAACATCTCACAGTGAGCTATACCTACCCTTTAAGTAGGATCCTTAGAAGATGACCTTTTGATCTTGTACTTCCTTTTATTTTACTTTCCTTTTTAGTTGGGTTTGTATTCTGAGCCCTTTTTCCTTTTATTTTCACCATTACTTTTTTGGTTGTTTCCTCGTGTGATATAATTTTTGTTGGAATCCCTATTTTAGTTTTAATTTCAACAGCAAGGGTTGTGTGTTTGTGTGTACAGGGGTAAAATAAATTCATTCCCTTTTCAGTATATGAATTTTTGGTATGAGTATCTAGCACATGGCCTATGGAAGGCATACTTGGGGTCATCACGGCACGGGACCTGGGTGACGGGTCATGAAAGAGTGGTATCATAGGTGGATGGTTCTAACTCATGGACTGGGAGTCGGTTGTTTTGTTTTAGGAAAACTGTGTTAAATGTTTCAATTTTTACTTTTTGATTTAGGGAGTCCAGTGTTGGAGCGGCATCTGACATATCCATACACCAGGACCCTAAATTCTTTTTTCCAACTTAGTGCATAAAAACACTGATTTTATGTGTCTTTAAAATGTTATTCATGATCTCTTTGAGACAGTGTTAGCTCACCTGGTATAATTAACCGACTGTTGATCGTCTTGATTTCTCTCAGGATGCCTCCATGTAGACAACTAACCAGGATCCTGGTATAAGATCACGAAGATGGTCTGCCGAGCAATGTGGTGTCAGTGTAGGGAATTTTTCCTATGATGGAACCCTCAGGTTTTGTACCAGAGGCACCACCACTCATTGAGCAGTAGTTTCTACTAGCCTTACCTGTAGAGGATGCATGTCGACTGAGCACATTTCATGAGTTCTGATGGAAGAGGACTCCAAGGTTTCCTGGAAAGACGGATCCTCTAGCATCTGAGGATTTTATAGAGGCGGTGACATGAGTTTTCCACATGGTGAGGACACCTTCAGACCAGATGGTGGTTCCACCTAATATCCCTTTATAGGGTGTGTCCAAGAGATTGTGGAGATTGACACTATAAACGTATGAGGAGGAAACCCTCTCTTGGGCCGACTTCGAGCACCATTTCAGGTATGAGTTCTTCCCAGTGAACTTGAACTTAGTATGAATACAGGAGCTGATCCATCTATGATAGGACAACCTGGCCAGGGATGAGTACTCTACAAGGTTCATAGACCTCTCCTAATACTCTTCGAATATGGTGAAGGACCCTTTCTTTAGGGCCTAAACCTTCTAGGAGGGGATCAGATGAGATATCAGACCATCGATAATCTCTCTTATCTTTCTTACATAGGATGGGGTGCGGGAGAGAGCTCTTCTAGTATAGAACTTCCTAGCAGAACCTGCACCGACAGTGAGAGCTACCACCGTAGGACAGGTAGCGTAGTCCTCAACAGCAGGCAATTGACAGCTAACACAGGGGTCCAAGGAGACCAAAACCCCTAGGGGTTGACCCAGTGATACTGGGTCGCTAGTATAAGGCCCCACAGGTAGTGGAAACCAACATAGGAATAGGTTGTGCTTAACATGTGGTGGGAAGGGGCACATAGCTTAAGACTTCTTGACCCACTGTACAGACGATGAATAGGCGGTCAAGGGAGCGCCAAGTTAGAGGCATAGAGTCAAACAGGTTGGACCACATAGATCCGGATGTGGTAGGGGAGAAGTTAGAGCTACAGATATTGGGAGGAGATATGAGGTGCTACCACCACCACCCCTAGGCGGTCCACCATGAGCTCCGGGAGCAGGGGGACTAGGGCGGGGGCAGCTTCAGGTGATGGAGGCTTACAAAAATAGAGCTTCAGAGATGATAAGAGGTAAGATATGTGTCTAATACACTTTAGCAACAGTTTATAAGGACACAGGTTTCTTCACTCTTTCTTCATCACCGGCCATGTATGAGGCTCTATGATTCTGGTGGATTCGTTGGATCGATCCTTGTGATTAGAGACTTCTACAAGATGGGATTCAATGATCACACACTAGTGAAGGCAGTGTGAGATTACTCTTGGAGGTTAGAGCTTCATCTAGGATCTCTTAGTAGTGGCATTGAGGCCTTACAAAGTCATCTTGGTTATGGAATAGTTATCCATAATCGATGCTCAGATCTACTGTTTTCGGCTCTATGTGTGGTGTCTCCACGAGGATGTGAGAAGGTTTTCCTTCACCGGTGAGAAGGGATCTTTTGCAGCACAAGATGTACTTTCTCGGGTGAGGGTTCAGCCGATCACTAACTTGTTTGAAAGCCACACCCTTGATGAGGTTGATGAGAGGTGTCTGAGATTTCCTGTAGTGGTGGACGAGTATGAGGATGTCTTTCCTAAGGATGTGTTGGGACTACCTTCTCGTGGAGAGGTAGAATTATGCATCGATCATTACCTAGAAATGAAACTGATATCCACATCGGTATATCAGATGGATATTGCAGAGCTTCATGAGTTGAGGGTACAGTTGGAGGAGTTGCAGGAGAAGGGCTTTTTGAGACCCAGTGTTTTTCCATGGGTAGCCCCAGTGTTGTTTCAAATGAAGGAAGATGGGATATTGAGGCTATACATGGACTTCTGGTACCTAAACCAGGTGAACATGAGGAACAAGTATCCATTTATGAGGATTGATGACCTATTCAATTAGAAAAATGGAGAAAGGTTGTTCTCAAAGATAGATCTTAGATCATGATATCATCAGCTTCAGGTATGGGATGAGGACATGACGAATACTGCCTGCAGGTTCTAGTATGACTACTATCAGTTCTTGGTGATTCCTTTCAGCATTACCAATGCCCCCATAGTTTTTTTGGGACTTGAGAGCAATATATTCCATCCTTACCTTGATTGTTTCGTGGTGGTCGTCATTGATGAAATATTGGTGTACTCAGTGTCGGAGGGGGAGAACGATACACACCTGTGGGTAGTTCTAGATACACTCTAAGAGCACCATATTTATAAAAAGCTCTCAAAGTGCCAGTTCAGGATTTAGGAATTCCACTTTCTTAGACATATCATATCAAAGGCTAGAGTAGTAGTGGATATAGTGAAGATAGAGGTAGTGCTTTCAAGGGAACCACCCATGAGCATGACTGAGGTGAAAAGTTTCTTGGGGTTGACTAGATACTACCAGAGGTTTATGAAAATCTTTTCCAGAGTAGCAGCACCCATTCCAAATTTGATAATGAAGGGATAACCCTTCATATGGATAGAGAAGTTCCAATATAGTTTTCCAGAGCTGAGGGAGAGACTGAAAAGTTCCCCCATCTTGAGACTACTTGAAGATGGTGTTGGGTATGTAGTATTATATGATGCATCAGGGACCAGACTAGGTTGTGTCATGATGCAGGAATGAGTAGTGATCACCTACAGCTCACGGCAGTTGAGGAATAATGAGAAGAACTACACGCCCCATGACTAGGAGTTTGCAAAAATGGTCTTTTCCATGATGATGTGGCGGAACTACTTGATGGGTGAATGATTTACCATCTACTCTGACCACAAGAGTCCTAAGTATATATTCATAAAGAAAAAATTGATCTAGAGACAACAGAGATGTCTAGAGTTCTAGCAGGACGATGATGTTGCGATATTCTACACTCTTGGGAAAGGGAACATGGTGGCAGACACATTCAACAGGAGGCTGGTTTACAGCTGCTGAGTGAGGCAATGGAGGGGTACCAATGACACTAATATCCTTCATTGATAGTGATGGAGCATCTTATCTTCAAATTATTACTATCACTCTTCCACTCTTACAATGATCTAGGGAGGCACAACTTGTGGATGTTGACTGAGAGTCCCAACAAGCTTATTTATCCTCAAGAAAGTCTCCATAAGGATTTTTGATAGGTGGATAGCTTGTCATCGCTTTTAGAGGACGCACCATAGTACCAATGATGTTATGAGAGGAGGTGTTGAGGGAGTTCCATACATCCCCTTTGTAGGTACATCCTGGTGTGGTGAAGATGTACTAGGATGTCTAACTTCAGTTCTGGTGTCCATGGATAAATAAAGCAATGCTCGATTTTGATTCACGATGCCTCACTTGTCAGTAAGTGGAGGTCGAGCATCAGGTCCTGACAGGATTGGAACAACCACTTGAAGTACCAGAAAAGAAGTGAGATGGTATCTTCATGTAATTCGTGATGGGGTTATCACGCAAGTCCAGGGGCCACGATTTTATCTGGGTGATCATTGACCGACTCACCAAGTTGACCCACTTCATACCCATCCATGAGCAGGGATTAGTAGAGGTCTTGGGAAGCCTCTATGTCAAGGAGATAGTGTGGCTACACAGGGTGCCTTAAATGATCGTATTGGATCGTGATGGTTGTTTTACATCCTGGTTGGGGAAGGTATAGAAGGAGGTGTTCGGGACTCAATTGTGCATGAGCAATGCCTTTCACCCTCAGATAGATGGTCATATAGAGAAAACCAAACATACATAGGTGGACATGCATCGTGCTTGCGTCCTTACTTTTGGTCGTAGTTGGGAGGAACACCTGCCACTAGTCTAGTTCGCATACAATAGTAGATATCACTCTATAATTGAGATGACGCTATTTTAGGTCTTGTACGGGCAGCCTTTTAGATCACCACAATGATGGATAGTCCTATAGGAGTTAGCTCTCATGGGTCTGGAGTTGGTAGAGGCTACCATTTAGAAGGTTCAAAAAATTCAAGAGTGGATTAAGACTACACATATCATGAATAAATTGTATGATAACATGATACAAAACCTTTGGTGTTTGATGAGGGAGACCATGTTTTTCTTTGGGTCTTACCCCGACAGGTATTTCAGAGAGTAGGCTGGGGTGGCAAGTTATCTCTGAGGTTCATCACACCTTTATAGATTCTCAATAGAGTTGGAGAGGTGGCTTACTGCCTAGATATTCCCCCAAAGATGTACCAAGTGAAAGGTGTCTTTCACATGTCGCTGAGGAGCTATGTGCATGATCCAGAACATTTCATCGACTGAGGCGGGATGGACCATGACTATGGGTCGACGTTTGTGGAGTTCCCTGTGGAGATAGAGGATCGACAAGAGTGGGTTCTTCAGGGATGGTCGATTCCTCAGGTGCGCGTACAATGACAACATGGGATCCTCTAGTAGAGAAAATTGGAGCAGGAGGATTATCTTCGCGCTGAGTACCCCTATTTTTTTGAGTAGCCATTATTTTTCCCTTTAGGGATGTAAATCCCTAAGGTGGGAAGAATCTAATGTCTTGAAATTTCGATGTAATTTTTTTAAATTATATGGAATTATTCTGAGATCACACACTTTGACAGCATGTGATTACAAATCCCAATGAGCCTAGAATGAAATTTTAAACTTTCATTATGTTTACTTAAATAAATGTGTGAACGAGTTTTTCAAACTTTTTCACCAGTGTTGGATCGAAAATATGAGGGCACAATTAAACTCAGAACGATGAGATTCATCTAGAAATGACATAACTTTGATTGAAAAGGTTTGGATGGAAAATTTAATTTTAAGACATTTCAAAAAATAATAAAATAACAGAAAAATATTATTTTATTTCCTTTCTCACTGTTGAGTGGCAGATCACGACACTGTGGTGCGGCGATGAGGCACACTAAAGGAAACTCATAATGCCTCATTTTTGTGAAAGCATAATAGCTACACTATTTCATAAATCGAACAACATAATGATGCAACGTCACATGGTAATAAAAATATTGCAACTTGTTTTCTTTGAATAACATGTTGGGAAAATCAATTGGTGGAATTTTCTCTGATGAACATGGAACCCCTCTCTCCATCGGTCTCTCTGATGCTGAATGCTATCGACAAACTCCAGTGTAATGGATTATAGAGATGAAGAATGCTAGAAGATAGAAGATTAATGGTAGTTCAAAGCTTCTTCCCTCGTCAGCTACAGATCCTCATACCATCTAGGTTTTTATTTGGTTTTGATTTTCGTATTCTTCTTTCTAAAACAACAAACAGGGATCAACCCACGAACAGGTTGATCCATAGATCATGTTTTCTTGTGAAATAACGTCGTTATTCAGTTTTCTATCCAAGGATTAATTAATTATTGATTAAACTATGATCCAAAACTCCCCTGCTTTAAACAACTAATGTTGAGGGTGTGGACTGACATGAACAAGGCCCGACCCCCTCCACCTTGTGTGTTTCTGGTTGAAGAATGTTTAAAATGGTGAAAAGGAAATTTAAAGGCCTTCTCAAGGAAGGAAACAACTCAAGAAACATGATTTCACAAGAGGAATTGAAATATGACCATCAGAGAAGACTAGGTGTCCGGCGGAATGGGTCACTGATGTGGCCCCACTGGCACGGCGGTGTCCACATACGGAGGCAGCACCAACTGGTCATGCTAGTGGAATACGGTGCACTAGGTGCATGCCACAACGATGGGGGAGGTTTCCGCCAATCAGCTGTAAAAAACACCAGGACATGGCACTAGCCTCGTGCCCCGTAGGAGGAGTAACCTGCTTTTAGCAGGGCGCCTACAGACGGGGGGGAGGCTGCTGGCCAGGCCTTATAAATTTCAGGTCACTATGTGACCAAGAGAACTGGCTCCATGGCCAACCTTGTCCAGGTCTATTAAGGCCTAATGGGCCAGACAGAAAATATCAGGTCATCTGTGACCCCGAGTTGGGTTGGTCAGAATGGTCTGAACTAGTCGGACTAGGCTCGGACGCAACCATCCCCTATTTACAAAAAGGGATGTATCTCCAAAATCGTGTGTCTGATTGATGCATTGTTTGTGGAGTTGGGACCCATGCAACGGGGTGGTTCTTATGAAATACTTTATGTAATATTTCCTGTAAGTTGACCCATCGAGGATTTGTGACTCAGCTATCCAGTGAGATTCCTTGACTCAACTATCAGCGAGACTTCATGAGTCAGCTATCCGGTGAGACTTCATGAGTCTGCAACCCAGCGCGACTCTGTTACTCAGCTATCAGTGAGACTTCAAGACTCATCTACCCATCGACAATGTGACTCAATTATTAGTGAGGCTTTTTCACTTATCTACCCACAAGACTACGTGACTCAGCTACCAATGAGAATCGATGCTCAGTTGTCAGTAAGACTTCGTGACTCAGGTTCTGAATAGGTCTATGCGACGTATCTAGCTTAATGGAATATTCAGGTTCAATTTCCTTTGTAGTAATTGATGTTCAGTGTTTTCAACATTTTTTTTATATCAACACTTTATTTTGTACTCGTCTTGAGCTGACCATAGTGAATTTAATCTTTTTTCATTCTTTTGTGATTTCCTTTGTGGATTTTTGTGATCCCCGAGTTGGTCTTGGGATCCCCACTAAGTATTGTTATGCTAACCCCTGCATAGGGTTCACCCACACTTGTTGTGTCTTGGGTAGATGATGGATAGTTTTCACAGAGATCATGGAGATCCAAATCCAGGTGGTGATCGTAGGTGGATCTATAGATTCTATACACTTCAGCAACATCTGATACTGATTTGTACATACCCTTCATGTAGGATCCTTGACATTTGACCTTTGGAGCTTGTGCTTACTTTTACTGTAACTTCTATTTTAGTTAGGTTTGTATTTTTGCCTCTTTTTCCTTTCTGTTTCACCTTTACTTGTGTAGATATTTCCTCATGTGACATGCTTGTTGTTGGTATCCCAGTTTCAGTTTTACTTTCCGCAGTATGGGTTGTGTGTGTGTGTAGGTTTAATGTTACTTCCTTCCCTTTTTGGGATATTCCTTTTTGGTACTAGTCACCTGCCCCTAGCCTATAGAAGGTAGGCTTGCATTAGTCATGGCACAGGCCCCAAGGAACGTGTCGTGAGTGATGATCTAAGGCCTTTAATAGACCTGCAAGTTGAATTCATCCATGTCATGATCAATTGGGATTTTTTATCCATTGGTGATTATTTAGTTGTCGTGAAATTTTTATCCTCATTAATTTAATCATATCCACTTCTCAATCAATATATTAAAATTAGGAATCTGACATAGAAATACCCTTCTTACTCCACATATAAATCTATATCTTGATTATTTAGTTTTCACAGTTTTATATTCTATTTATTTAGTCCATAGTCTTCTTTAAATTTCAATGGATCATCCTCCATTTCCACTTGTTTATTGAGTAGTTTCTTTAGCATCTGAGAGCTCTGATGACCTATTTTATGATCTTTTATCTGGCTTAACTATAAA
The DNA here is from genome assembly GCA_963277665.1 of Viscum album. Lineage (NCBI taxonomy): Eukaryota > Viridiplantae > Streptophyta > Magnoliopsida > Santalales > Viscaceae > Viscum > Viscum album. Next base: position 676,020,125 of record OY728128.1, on the reverse strand, counting down.
TCTATACAAGTCAGCATTGATATGAGTTTTGACACCATCAATAGATGTTCTAAAATCAAGGATGGTTTCTTCTCTATCCTTGTACTTCTTATAATGTCTTCTGAAGAACTATCTGTTGGAGTTAGTGTTCTAGAACCAATAGATTGTACATTGATTACAAGTATATTCAAACATTTTAATATTATCAAAACTTATTATTAATTATTTCTCATTTTTTTGTGTGTATTTAATGTAATAATTTTCTAGTGTATTTGTTGCATTGATAAGATCTTGGTAGTTCTCTGCAATGATGAGATCCTTGAAGTGCCATAATGATATTCCTAAATATAGGGGTAAGGTCAGATAAAATACTATGATAGATAAAATAGTATATACACTTTTAGGTGCGAGTACTCATAAGTTGATTAAACTTCTCCTGAAGTTCACTTTTTATAATTTCTATGACAGTGATTATGAGAATAGTCCCACCAGTAGAAATTTTGCAAGCTTTGGTGTCATTAGATATTCCTATATGTGAGCACATGTAATGGTCACTACACATTAATGTTATCATTAATGCATGACATGACTCACACACATAGTTTTATTGATCAAAACTGTTACACCATATGTTTTCTCTAAGTAGAGTATGTTGGGTGCATCACAGATGACATGTTAGTAATAGATTAGTCGAGGAAAAATTTGTCCCTTCTATCTTTATGATGATTGATATCTCCACCCCTTGATTGTAATTGAGATGTCACATTAAATTTCATGTCCATGGTGTAACAAAGTGATTATTTTAGATAGAAAAATAAAGACATATCAAACATATAGGTCGACGACACTAATGGGAAACCTATATAATGAGATATTGTGACAAATAAATTGTATTACAAAATGAGAATTCATATGTGGTTATTGATGTTGCGACATTAAGTTCTTTTTTTTGGATTCATTGACTCATATCTAGACTGTAATATTTGACATTAAGTAAGTTGTCCTGATGTCAAAGAGAAAAAATCATAAAGGTTTACAGACTAAGTGTTTTTATTGATCTTGATTAAATTAACAGAATAAATATTATTCTAAATACTGGAAAATAATTTCATTCATGTTTTATTGATTGCATAAATTAAATAAATATATATTCATCAGATATTGAATAAAAATATATTTATTTACTATATTAAATTTTTAATAAAGATTTATTCGCTATTTTGTGTATAAAATATTTATTTATGAATAAAATTTTTATTCGATTATTCAATAAATTTTGATGAGTTTGAGTGGATCAAGATCATTTCCAACGATAAATATTAATTTACTAGTCGGTAAATTAATATCTATCAATTTTTTGATTTAGCACACACTATAAAATAATAATATTTGTATTATTTGTCATGAGGTGTGTTAAGAATTATTATATTATTTATGGGCCGATATACAATTAAATAATATTTTAACATAAACCCTAATTCAATAAAGATATAGTTATATATGTTGTGTAGGGTGTTAATCAAAAAATGAGAATTGAGAGTTGTTGTGCACAATGAACTACTAACTTGAATTCATCCTCTCATATTACATCAAATAAAAATATCTTCTTCAAGTCAAAATTATCTTCAAGAGATTAACATGAACAACACAAAACAATTAATTCTACGCACTATCACTTGAAAATCAATTAACGTCGCTCAGAGATCAAATGAGTACAAGTAGACCACTGTTAGAGGGATTTGACACAAGGATTATCTTACATAACAAAGGTAATATAATAAGTTTTAACAAAATATCAACATCATCATCAAATAAGTTTCTTCATAACTTAACTATTTCTTCTAATAATAAGTAAATTAATCATAAACTTAACCTAAAAAGATCTTATCCAGGGTTTTGGGGTGATGGGTTTCTCTATGTCAATATTCGGTGAATTTTTTTTGTTCATGACATTCACATCATGTACAATATAAAAAATGATCCATTAAAGAAACATAACATTTATGGTTATTTCCTCCATTGATCCACTTCTGATGGTCTCAGAACATTCAAGTGGTATCTTAGCAATCATGTTTAAAATTTATAATTATTTATTTTATTGTTGATTTATAGGCACAATAGTGGTTTGTTTTTCCTCTTAAGAATTATTCAATATTTTATTAAATTTTAAATAACTTTATTTTTAGATATTAATTATCATCATTCAAAATTTAATTTTCTTAAAAAATAAGAATAGATGAAGAACGAGTGGTGATTCCATTGGGAAGTGACTGAAAAATTGTCTGGTAAGATTGGGTTATATAGCGTGTAGCTGAAGTTCACATTGTGTACCCATGTGCACTGCATCCGACAGTGTCATGGGATACATGACATGCCAATAAACAATTACACATGGTTTATTTGTTGCACACAGTGTGTAGACTGGGATAGTCTAGCACATGACTTGTCAGATTACACGGTGTATTGTTGGCATACACGTCATGTAGTCTACACGATTTAACGGTGGAATTCTCGCAATCTGTTTTCTCATATATATGGTAAAAATGGCATGAGACTGAAAGTCGAAAGCAATAATTATATACAAAACATTTATCTATCATGCATGGAATATAGTTTATTATTTTCTGCATTCAAAGAACACGTCGATCCATTCAATGAGTCAAACTGACACATGACTAGCAGAATACATGACATGTAGCTAGTGTGCACGTCGTGTGGTCCCGTGTATGAAGAACATGATGATCCCTTCAACGGGTTTTGAAAACACACTACAAGAGAGATACATGACATGTATATAATTTATACATGTTGGGTAGTCTAACCTAGTTACACATCGAAGCCCTAGACATGTATATCAGGTACACGACAACTGAGATACACAATGTGTAACCTGTAAGTACACATTGTGTAGTCTCCCAATAAAGGAATGAATTAAATTACATTAAATTTCTCAATGTAGAATTAAAATATCATTATATTGATTGATTCCTATTATTCTTGGGAATTTAATAAAGGTTTTAAAGAACTATTAAATTTTCAATTAATTTATTCTAATTATATGTAATTATTGGTTCTCTTGTTTATTTTTCGAGAATTCATTTAGGATGAGTATCTCTTAGACAATTTAGATGATCATTAAGATGAAAGAGAATTATTTATTTATTTATCTAATTAATTAATATATGTGTTTTTATCTTAATAATAAAGAGTGAATAGAAACGAATCATCACGAGTGTACTTTTGCGTAAACAATGCATGTTTGTGACCGATCATGAGCTTGACCAAGACCTGTGTATGTGTTCACATTATTTTATTTAATTTATTGCATTATTTTGAAACATTTATTATTAAATTAAATATGATGGCATGTGAGTCCTTCCTCCCTCCTTTATTATGTTGGACCTATGTTTCCATGGTGATTTTTGTAATCCCCTTTAACAAATTATTTCGTTCCCCTCACATGCATCTGAGTTATAAATATAAGTTATAAATATAAATATATGTACTAATTGGATTATCCCTAAGCATGTGGAGGTAGTTCAAGAAAAAACTAAAATGATGCTAACCCAGTTGATAGACAAGTGAACAGTTGGAATGATGCAACTTCTGTCACGATCGACATTAGGAGATTCACCTAGGACATAAGTTGATTTATTGTCCACTCAATAAATCAACTGTTAGATATTCTCAAGGTTGTGTTATTTATTTATTTTTTATTTTATTTTTATCTTATGCAAGATCGTGATCACATAAATAAATGATCTAATGTTCAAAAATGACATATAAATAAATGTACTGTGCGTAAAATGCTTTTATCAAAATATTGTGATTCACTGGATTAAAGTAAACTTAATATTATTAATAAATGTAAAAGATAAAACCAGATAAATTTACGCATTATAAAAATATCTCTCAACTAAATATTAAGTCATATTTGACATTCAATTACTTGATTATGAATTAAAGTCATATAACTAAGTGTTTGACCAACCCTCATTGAGACACTTTTATTGTGAAGTTCTTATGATAGTTATGGGATGACTTAATCATCATACATCAAGATAGGAAGTCCTCACTATACTTAGTGTATGTTTGAAATAAGTGTTGAGAAAATTCAAATCTGAATTTTAGGATTGGGGGGTCCACTCAACAGATCAAGAAGATGCAATCCCGCTGTTGGAAAAATACCAGACTACCTAAATACCCTCATTTTGGTTGACCACCCATCATTGGGGTTATGTGAATGGACATATATATCATTTCCACTTGAATGTCTTAACAATTATACATTCTTACTTCAATGGTGAAGGCTTTTGATACTTGATAAAAAAGTGGGAAACATAATAAAATTAATTATTATAATTTCTCACATATTTTGTAATCAATCAAAGTACTAATAATTTTCTCTTTAAATGTTGATAATAAATGAAAATTTATTCATCCACGTTATCTATTTGATCAAAATTTGAGAAAAATCATCTCTTCATAGGTAGAAACTTATAAGAATTGCTCAGAACCGTTCGGGTTGTGTTACGCCAAGAAAAAAAATCTTACGTTCTATAATCTTCACTACCTGATCCACCTACAAAGGAGGTGAGTGATGAAGAGTTTCTTGTATATGAAAAACACTTGAACAATGCATTCAAATCTCAATGTTTTATTCTTTCATCTATGTCTAGTGAAATCATGAAGTCTCATGAAAACATGGATGCATATAGCTTGCTAAAGCATCTATGTGGTTCATACAAGAAGAGAAAAATGAACAAATAGTTTGAGATCTCCAAGATTCTCTTTTAGAGTAATCTTTGAATGGGTGAACCAACAGAGCCTTACTGGGACAAGATCATTGGCTACATTAAGCACCTAAGAGTTATATGGTTTCAATTTCATGTTAAATAGCGCACCGATCTCATTATTTCATCACTCCCTCAGAACATCTTTAGATTTTTTTTAAATTTTAATATGAACAACATTAAGAAGTCTCTATCAAATCTACTCACTCTTATTCCCTAGGTAGATAAGAAGATGAAGTGTAAAAATTATTTCATCTTTATGGTGAATAAATAGTAATACCAAAATTAGAGCTTTAAGGCCAAAGCTTCTTCAAGAACTTCCAAAAAGGGAAAGATCAAGTGCAATCAAAGTAGCATGATGTTGTTTCTTTCTCATGTGATAAGAATGACGACTGGACGAAAGACTGAATCTAGGGCAAGAAGAAAGGATAAGATTTAGGTGCATTTTTTATTGAGTGAAATTTATCTATTTCTACAAATTTGTAATTAGATACAGCTTTTGGTGCTCACATATATATTCAAATATGAGAAACAAATATATTTAGAAAAATTGGTTGAAGAGAGGTAGATCTTTGAGAATCCAACAAATCCAAACTACTTGTTGTAGCTATTAGAGACTACCACCTCACATTGTCGATGAGAATGATCTTTGTTGTAATGAATTTTTATTTTGTTACATCTATTAAAAAAACATTATTTTTTTATCCAGACTTCATACAGGTGAAATTATTTCTAATTTGGTAATAAATATTTCTTCTTTTATAAGGATAACATTTTATGGTATGAAAAATTTAAATAATTTTTTTATGTGTTTTATTACACAAACAAAGTAATGGATATCGATAACAAAACTACTTTACATGAATCATACCACACATAACATTGGTGGCATCACCAGACAGGTCATGTAAATGAAAAGTGTTTGACTAAACTACATAAAGATGGATATTTAGATTCCTTTGAACTAAAACCACTTGGTGTATGCCACACATGTTTATAAGACAAAATTACCAAGTCTCCATTTAGTGTAAAAGTTGAAATGATCAGTGACTGTCTTAAATTAGTTCATACCGATGTGTGTGGACCATTTTTAGTTGAAGAAAGGGGTGGGTTATCATACATAATAATTTTTACTGATGATTTTAGTAGATATGGATATGTCTACTTAATGAGGTATATGTTTGATTTCATTGACAGGTTCATGGAATAAAAAATGAAGTTGAGAACCAACTTGTTAAGAAGATTAAGATATTAAACTCATATCATGAAGTATAATATCTTAATCAATACTTCCTTGATTATTTACTGGTGTTTGAGATCTTATCCCAACTCACTCCTCCTTATATACCTCATTGTAATGGTGTAAGAAAAAGGAGGAACTATACCCTGTTGGATATAGTTAGATAAATGATGATTCATTCAATTATTACATTATCCTTTTGGGGATATGCATTAAAAACAACAAAAATACAAAATCAAGTGTAAACAAAAGCAGCAGATGATATACCATACCAATTGTTGAATGAAAAGAAACTTGTGTTATCATACTTACATGTGTGGGGTTGCGAAACATTTTTTAAGGCCTCTTCAGGTAACAAAATTTCATCCCAAGGCTCAAAGTGTACATTTATAGGACACCTTAAGGAAATAAGATGATAATTCCTATTCAACCCCTTATACAAAAAGTTAATAGTGGAAAGACGCATCATATTCATTGAGAGAGAGTGAATATCTAAATGTGATAGTGGGAGTGAGATTGACTTTAATGAATTCGAAACTCAATGTAAAAAACAGTTGGCACATGAAAACATTCCACAAAGCCCTAAGAAAGAAGATATTATAGAGACATATGTATTGAATATGAGTACCAGAGAGGTTATAGAAGTATAAAAATATGGGTTTCTAGTCGCCAATAATGGTGATTCATTATTAGTTGATAATAATGATCTAGTAACCTGCAAGGAAGTAGTAATCAACACTGATGTTTCCAAGTGGAAAGAAGCCATATATTCTCAAATGAATTTCACGTATCAAAACAATGTTTGGATTATGGTAGATCCCCTGGTGAAAGTAAATCATGTTGGTTAAAAATGAGTGTTCAAGATGAAATTGGACATGGATAGGCAAGTAACTATAAGTCACGACTTGGTTCGAAAGGGTTTAAACAACGTCCAGACAGTGACTATGATTAAACCCTTTCACAAGTTGCAATTTTGAAATCCAACATAATTATTCTATTCATTACAACCATCCATGACTATGAGATTTGACAAATGGATGTCAAAATTATATCCCATAACGGAATCCTCTATGGAGAAGACTATATGATACAACATGAAGGGTTTGCAACTCTAAAGGATGAAAATAGGGTATGAAAGTTATAAAAATCCATTTATGGATCAAAGAAGGCATTCATGTCATGGAATACTCTGTTTGAGGAAGGCATAATGAAATTTTCTTTCATAAAGAATGAATGTGATCCTTGTTTCAATAAATGGTTTAGTGAGAGTGTGGTTATTTTCTTAATAGTATATTTCGAAGACACATTTCTTATTGGAATAAAAATACCAGTCTTACAATCTGTTCATACATGGGTGAATATTTTCTTCTCCATGAAGTACTTACGCAAGACAACATATATTCTTGGGATAAAGATTCATCGTGATAGGTCAAAGAAGCTACTCGGCCTAAATCAAGGTGCATATATTGACAAGATACTAAATAGATTCAGTATGAAACAATCCCAGAGGGTATTTTAGCCAATATCACATATCATTCATCTTTCTAGGAAAATTTTTCCTTAGAAATATTATAGGAGATAAAGAATAATAGGATTCCGTACACGTCATTGATTGAGTCAGACATATATGTTATGCTATATACTAGGCTAGCTGTTGTTTATGCCTTGAGTGAGGTAGATATATATTAAACTGATCTAGGTGACCTCCATTGGATGGAAATACAAAGTATCCTTATTTTTCTAAGGCGTACTATGGATATATTTCTGGTCTGTAGAGGATATGATGAACTAGCCTTCAGAGGATATGCAGATGATAATTTCTAAATGGATCAAGATGATTTTAAATCGCAGATCGGATACATCATTATTCTGAATGCAGGTAATACGATATGGAAGAACTCAAAGTAGGTTGTGGTCTTAGATTCCACCAGAGGATCAAATTATATTACGGCTTCTAATGAAGCTAAAAACCCATATGGATACACAACATCATTCATGAGTTTGACATGGTACATAGCTGTAAAAATCCTATCACACTCTATTTTTATAATACAAAAGCGATGAATCTCACAAAAGATCCAATGTCACATCAAGAAAAAGTTAATATTTCAGAAGTATCATTTCTTGAGAGATTTATCTCAGAGGTGAAATTGCATTTAATAGAATTTTCACAAAATACAACGTGAAAAAACCCTTGACTAAAGCCTTAATTAACCATAAACATGATCATCATGTGAGGGTTAATGAACTAAAAGTCATAGGCAGTTGGATCTAGTCCTCATGGTAGTTTGTTGGAGATGGTGTTCTATAACCAATTGATTGTACTTTTATTATATGTATATTCAGAATTTAGAATATTAATAAAATATCTAATTACATAGTACTCATTGTTCTTTTTGACATTAATGTAATAAGGTCCTAGGGTATCTATCATTAATAATGTCATAGCAGTTTCAAACTATAATGAGAACCTTGAAGTGCCATGAAGATATTGTGAAATATAATTCTATGGTCGGATTTATACTATGATAGAACACATAATATGTATATTATAAGGTGTGGGTACTCATAAGCATATGAAAATTCTTCTCCTAATGTTCATGCATGGTAATCTCTAATACGGGAGATTATGAGAACATACCCACAAGTACTAATTTTTCATGATTTGGCGTCATCAGATATTAATATGCACAAGCATGTGTAATGGTCCATAGACTTTATGATTATCATTAATGCATATTTTGACACATGTAATTAGATTTACTAACCAAAATCATGATGCAATATGTTCATGAGATGTAGGGTGTGTCATGGATGTAATGTTATTAATGTATAATCAGAGGAAGGATTCCGCCATTCTTCTTTATGGAAGTTGATATCTTGGCCCTTTGATTGGAACAAAATGATCACATTAAATTCCATGGACATGATATAATGACATTTTTATATTCGATAAACAAATAAATACATGTCAAACATATAGGTTGATGACACAGATATACAACCTACTTGATGATATTATGACAAAGAGATTTTATTACATAGTCAGCATTCGTATGTGTTTCTCGACGTTGCGACATTATGTTCTTTCTCTTGGATGCCTTGACCCGCTGTTAGATATTAATCTAGGAGTTTATATAGGTTAGTCTAATGTTAGTGAGAAATAATCCTATAGGGTCACACACTAAGTGTTTCCAATGACCTCGATTAAATTCTAATTGAATTTTAATTATGGAATAAATGTTATTCTCATGACCGAGGAATAATTTTATTTATGTTTTATTGATCACATAAATTAAAAAAAATTATTTTTTTGATGACCCATGGGAATACAGTGACATGATTTTTTGGGATACGTGGTGTTAGGAGTTAGTTAAGGAAAGAATGGCTTGGTTATTATGAGCATGTACTAGGAGAGTAATACATTCCTATTAATTAAGTATTAGTTTTATCCTAGTTTAGATAAAAATCATGCTTAGTATATTTATATCATTCAGAGTATGCCAAGATAGCATCATCTATATGCCAAACCATCTAAACATATTTTAATATTTAATAGAGGGACTCCATGGGGGTCACCTTCAAAGAGTGGTCTAAGGATAAGCCAGATGGCGAGGAGTGAAACATTGACCATTTGAGGGTGGTGACCGTAGTTGTAATTTTAAAAATCAGTGAATTCCACAAGAACCTTTATCTGAAAGAAGGAACAGGTGATGGGTTTACATTTGGATTTTCACTCGGGGGTGAGTGTGTTCTTATTCATTCTAGTCATTGTGTCTAGGAATGTACGGAGCACATGCTATGGTAATCGGGTTTTTGTATTGTTTGTATGAAAATGAGGATGTGTCTAAGGTTGGTAGTGAGACTTCAGTTTTTTGTGGGTAACCCTCATGTAAGAAAAGTCATTGAACATTGAGATTAGTTGTTGGATAGTAATTTGTCTCTTTTAAGTCATTGGATGAATGAAAAATTCTTCATCAAGATTCATGGAAAAAGTTAGATGCGATACCACCTTTGGGATCAGTTAGTGCTTCTGGTGTGTGAACATTTCAACTAGGTACCAACATTTCACTTGTAAACATAAGAGTTTGGGCTACCATGGATGATTTCCTTAGAATCCAATAGGTTGATTCTGAGGTCACCTCAGACCCGTAGTTAGGATCTATTGATGGTTAGCTTGGGACGATCCAAGGTTTTGAATCAGGTATGTGCTATTTCTTATGTAGTGGCATGGTGAAAGAGATTCACATTAGACGATTTGTTTAGGATAAGTCACCGGAAGCCGGGTATTGACTTTTTTGAGCATGATCAGAATGATCTTGGTACACCTTGGGGTAATTGATTTCAGAATTGAGTTTTACTGATGTGTTGGCTGTTGAAGCTGCGCCTTTTCAAAAATTATTTTTTCAAAAGTGGTATAACTTGGGTTATCTTGATAGATAGATGCAATTTATGAGGAATTGAATCAGTCATGCTGTTATGATGATACAGATGCAGTCTACGAGTTAGTTGATCCTTTTCTAAGAAAATTCAACGCCACCAGGATGAGTTTGGTCACCTAGAATTCAACCATTTAATCAAGTTACGAATGGTATAGGGAGCTTCATTATGATTCTACAGACGTGTTTTAGTATACAATTCTGACGGAGGAAGCATTGTGGTTCAAAATTATTCATTGAGAGAAAAAAACATAATGTGGGAAAACTATAGGACGAATGATGAAAAAGATGATGACCTGATATTATCTAAGGGTATAAGGGTGCAGGTAAGTGTAGTCTTAGTGTTTCATTGGTGTTTACGAGTGTTGGATCATATTTTAGCACTTTAAGCATCTTATGTTTAAAGTTATGCTTGGAGGCATGTTGGGAATTCAGAAATGCAACACAGTCGTTTGAATTGGAATTCTCAAACCAGCTAGGACTGGTGGTTTACCATTGTTCTTGGTCTGAATCAAACACCATCAGATGCATTGGAAGCCTAGAGGTATGTCTAAAACTCCTCTTACCACTTTTCATAGTTTCCCTTCTCCAATTTATCACTATCTTTCTGCATGATTATATTCCCTATTTCCATAGCATTTATTGATTTTTCTGATTTCTCTAATTTTTTGTTGAATAAAATCCTAATAATGGATGAGTATAACTTATTAAAAATGAGGTAGGTGATTAATGAATTTTTCCATAATGTCTCAAATTATTATAAAATATGTGGTTGCGCTGCATGCCAGAAGTTCCATGTGTTTCCCCTAAAATGTGCAATCCATTTTTTAAAATGGTTAGCCATTGTTAGATATACTCCTTAGACGATTCGTGTTATCGAAGGTCGTCTACCATAACTAGTACAACCCCATTGAGTGTGTTTATTAAAATATATTAAATCTTTATGAATGCATATGTGACCAGACCACCATCTATATGGATTTGGCATGTCTCCTAAATGGTGTAGTTTAAAATGATTCAAATGGATTTTGAATGGTGAGTCCATTTCACTTGACCCGTATCTATATTATTAAATCCAATGCTCGAATCATTTCACTTGTAAGAGAAATAATAAATATAAATAAATAAAATCATTGGTGGGTTGTATAATCCCCCTTGGGTCCCAGATTATTTACTTTGTGTTTTCTATTATAATGGGTCGACTTAAGTAGATAAATTGAATGGTATTATGGCTTTTTTAATCACATGACCCTCATTTTCATTCGTAAGTGAATTGACAAATGGAATGATCATGATGCATAGTATTAGGGCATGGATGTTTCCCATGACCTGTGTTAAATTATAAATATAATGTGCCTGCTTACTATATTACACCTTGGAAGGGATCGTAAGGCACTTGAAATTGAATGAATTTATGATATGTGTTGTCTCTCAGGATAATAGACATGATGTTCGATATTGGTTATGATATGCATTGTTTATTGGGATAATGGATATTTCCCTAATATTTTTCAATAAAGGTAAATAGATAATGACCCCCATGTCTTGCCTCAAGTAGGCCTCGAGTTTGTGACTAAAACTGAGGGTATAAAAATATCACAATTGGGAGACATTTCCCTCTATAATATAAAACACGACCAGTAGAAAGGATAAAAACCCACTAAGAAAATCAAATATATAAAATAAATATAAACAAAAAACCTTCCTACAATGCATGAATAATGTTGACTATTACATATAAAATTCTTGAAGGTAAAGTATTAAATACAAGTCTATGACTCGTCACAAAAGAAGTACCAAACCCAAGATAGTAATGTCCAACTCAATCCCAAAAGTTTTCCTAGAAACCTGAAAAACAATTTATATATGTAGGGTGGGCATTCATGTATACTCAATAGAGACATAAGAAATGTCTCAAGTGCACATGTGAAATGAACATGTTAATGTGTTAGTGAATAAACAATAGAACCAACAACCACATATATAAGAAAACTAACTTGAACCCAGCCTCACCATGGTTCAGTCACTAAATCACACATCCAATATATTAATATAGCCTCAAGATCATAATAAACAAGGCACACAACTGAAACTACCCCACTGATTTTCTTCTCTTATTCCCCAATGTCAAATGTCATATTCTCTCATCCACTACATATTTGTCACATCACAACCATTTCACATAACCTCTCTCCTAAAGACACCTAGGTCATTTCTATTGTGGATCGAGATGCATCCCTCTCTACCCCACCCTCACAAGGTCTAACATCCCATGCTAACATCAGGCATCACCACACCATGTCTTCACCACACATCATCGTCACTGTGGACCACATCAGGCAATGGCACATGTCACATCCTTTCCAACCAACCATCACATCACAACCCAACACACTACATAGCCCACTCAGTCACCTCCATCAACACAAAACAATTCACCCAATCTATGTAGGGAAACACAACATGAACAAGCACACACAGCCACAACACACATTAGCTTCAACAATTAATTCAGGGGATTTTATCACATTAACTTTTTATTAAGCATGAGTATTATTGTGAAAACTAGGTTTCCATTAGAAACCAATTTATTATCCATATATTAATTCATTAACCTTTTATTTAGGGTGATATCATACAATGAATCAACATGGGTTATCACTACATGTCGTCTACAATGCAGACAAGGCTCCTAATAACTGTTATTTTCAACAAGGAAACTACATGACATAATATCATTAGAAATAATCTTAAAGTAGTCAAAACCTGTGATTTATCCCCATACCCATCATTCTCAGGTTTTCAAATTAATTATCATTGTTATGATAAACCTTACTACCCACCTAAATGGAAAAAAAATGAAGATCCCACACATATCACATAAACTTGTGGGAATGACGGTCCCCTACCTGAAAGAAGATTTTCGATCTCGCTGTGCACCACATGGAGAAGAAGAAAAAACCTGCAAACCATAGCTATATAAGGAAACAATAGATCAACCTATACCATATGAAGGGATCATTAAAACACAACCCAAAACACAACCTGAACCAAAACCAACATCGCCGAAATGGAACCCTAGAGAAGAGCGGAAGAAACCACAGAGATAAAGGATATTAACCCACCATTGATCACAGAAACACTGCCAAAAGATCCCAAGGATCTAGGTGAGGGAAGATGAGTTGTAAAGTCTCTAAAAAATGCCTAGGGTTTTCCGCAACCAAGAGGTAGAGACGAAAACCAAATGGATGAATAATCGGTCAAACGAATCCTACATAAAACCTAAGATCTACCATTTTCACATCGTGAATGATATATTCAAATAATTAATTGTCGATTCACAACATGAATTATAGATTAAAATCATGAATTCCATAGGGTCTGTTCATTACAAGTCGTTAATTTATTTTAGGTCGTGAATATCCCATATTTACAACTTCTATAGAAATTCACATCTCCTTTGTTTTAATTACATTTCATGAATTACCATTTCAAGACGTGAATCAATTACATAGGATACACGTCAACCAAAAACAAGCTTTGAACTAAATGGCTTTATAATCCATAAACCACAGACTCAGCACATGAATCTTGTTTATGTCGTGAACCACCTGATGTTGTACTCTTGTAGCTCCAACCTCCACTGAACATCTTCTAACATCCTCTCAATACGTTTTAATTCCCAAATTGGTAATGTAATGGGGTTGGAAGGAATATAATATTATATTAGATACCTCATAAATGATTCTCTCCCACAAGAATAAAAACCAAACCTGTAAGACAAGAAAGGGGTCTGAACAACCAACCCACAATATACCTCTCAATGTTCTTATCACAACTCAAATTCTACCACTAACCAAAATCACCAACTGACACACCCAAAACACCTCACATGACCACATAACCACATCACCACCTCTCATCAGGCATGACACCACATTATATGGCACCAGCCACAAATTACCACTTCTCACACAACTATCTACATCAACATCTCATCCTCCACACAGCCCAAACCAACAACTCCCAAAAACAACACACAACACTGCCCCAAGTAGAGAAATCATGAAATTTTTTTTCTATATCAAGATATTATCTACTTTGGGTGACACTAATTTTCCCAGAGAGTTTTAATCATGTCAAGGTACAACACGTCTTGATTTGGAATCAATCCTTCCCATTTTCATATGTCGGATGCTTTATCACACATCACCCATCAAGCAAACAAAATATCCTATAAAACAACAAGATCTATCATCACAAAATCCATGAAAACCCAAAAAATGAGAAGAAAACGCAAAAATATTTGCGTACTTGGCACACATCTGCGTCTCTCACCCCCATGTACTATCCTTCAGGCCACCATGACTCCACAACATGTGAACCAAGGGGATGATTCATCCACACAACACCCGCTCTTTTCGATCCTAGATCTTTACCAGATGCTCCATAAATGTTGTGTCATCCTCGATATCCAACTCTCCCTAATCAATGACGTGTGAGTCAATGTGAAGATACTGATGAAGCTGAGACATGTGAAAGGTGACATGGATCCATTCCTGCTATGGTGACAACACCAATCTATATTCCACCTCACCAACATTCCCCAATACATCAAATGTCCTAAAAAATAGGGGAGAAATCATTCTTCCCTGCCAAACCTCCATTGACAACAGTAAGGGGAGAATCGAGAACCCATGGTCTCCAACCTTTAACTCTAGGGGCCTCCACCTATGATCAACATAGGACTTCTGATGGTCCGGAATAACCCACATCCTCTCTCAACACAACTGGATATTCTTAGTTATTCTACACATCACATCGGAACCAAGAACTACTGACTCCCCAACCTATGCTTAGTACAACAAAGAATGAAAGGACCACCCATACAATACCTCAAATGGGGTCATGCCAAAGGAAAATTCATAACTATTATTGTATGAAAACTCTACGAAAGGAAAGTTTCTTACACAAGATCTAGCAAAGTCCATGATGTATGCCCACAATATATCATCTTGCATCTAGATGGTTTGCTCCATCTTCCCATATATCAGTGTTAAGACACAACTGGGCGCCTAAATCATGAGGAAATACACTTTAAAACATCAAGAAAAAAGTGGATCCCAATTAGATATGATGGTCCTCAGTACCCTATGAAGTCTAAATACTTCATCCATGTACCGCCTCAATAAAACATCCACAACACTTTACTCACGGATCACCACTAAATGAGATGACTTCATTAGTCATCCCACTATCACCCAAACTGCATGGAAACCTCCCTGAGCTGGAGGAAACCCAATGAAAATATACATTGAGATGTACTTTTATTTCCACTCGGGAAAATCCAAAGACTGTAATAAACCTCTAGAAACACGGTTCTCCTCTTTCACCTACTGAAAAACTAGACACCTCACCATAAACTCTACCACAAACCATTTCATACCTGGCCACCAAAGCGGTCTCCTCAAGCCATGATACATCTTTTTCACACATGTATATACTAATAAAAGTGAATCAGAAAACTCAATGAGAACTCCCTTGTGCATCACCCATGGAACGAAAAACCTCCCACGAAACAACATCCAGTTTAGACCAACCTCTGACCACCCCAAGTAGCATCACCATGACCCACACAGTCACACATCCCATTTTTCATTGAGTCTCCCCACTGAGACTCATCCTCATATCACAAAAAAAGAGGAATTCACAATAATCTGATAAAGACAACATTGACCACTTCTCTCCCTTTCATCAAGATGAATCACTGTAAACTCCTCTATCCCTTTCCAAACATCCACAACCTTCGGAACCACATCTCCTTGGGACTTCCAGATCAATATATCGACAACCAAATTCACCTTTCCCAGGGTATAAGAGATCTAAAAATCATAGTCATGTAGAAACTCCATAAATATCTTTTGGAGTAGATTTATATCTCTCTAAGAGAGAACATATTTCAGGCTCTTTTGGTCTTTGAAAACAATAAATCACTCGCCAATGAGATATTACCATTGAAAATTTAGCATAAACATGATTACCACCAACTCTAGATCTCGGGGACATAGTTCGATAATGGTGATGTAACTAACTAAACCAATAATAGATTGCATCCCTCAGCTTCATCAACATGCATCTCATGCCCAGACTAGACACATCACATAAAGCCTCAAACAACACACCCTCTCTAGGCAACTGAAGTACTGGATCACTGAACAACTTCTTCTTCAGGTAATCAAATGCTTCCTGACATTGATCACTCTATAAAAAATCGTGGTCCTTTCTGGTTATGTCTATCATCGAGGGCACAACATGGGAGAAATTAGGTAAAAACCTTCGACAATAGCCCATGAGACCAAAGAAATTGCAAACCTCCTCCATGTTCTTGGATGATACCCAAAAAACAATTTTACTGACCTTTAAGGGGTCCATTGTCACACACTATTGAGACCCCACATGTCCAACGAAACACACCTCTGATGCCCAGAACGTAGACTTAGATAACATCCTATAAAGATGGTGGGTTGTAGGTCCTACAAAACTGCTCTGAGATGCTCAACATGCTCTTCCTATGACCTCTATGAAATCAAGACATCATCAATTAATATTAAAATGAACTTTCCCAGGAATTCATGGAACACAAATTTCATGAGTCCCATGAACATTGATGGAATGTTTGTAACACCGAACAACATGACTAAAAACTCGAAGTTCCCATATCTTCATCTAAAGGAAATATCTAGAATATCCATGTCCTTCACCCATGACGGTTGATATCCTAACCACATATCCAAATTTTAAATCCAACAAGCTCATCTCATTCAGTTGAAAAGAGTGACTATCCTTAGAAGGGGGTAACGTTTCAAAAAAATAACTTGATTCAACATTCATTGGTCTATACAGAACTTCATACTACCTTTTTTTATTGGAGAAAAACAATAGAGCACCCCAAAGTGATACACATGGTCAGATTAAACCCCTATATATCATCTCATCCCCCGATAACCTCAACTTATTCTTCTCCATAAGTTCAATTTGATAGGGAGCCCTTGAAAGCAGAGATGCACCTAACTGCAACTATATCCCAAAATCGACATTGTGTCAAGGGGGTAGTGTCATAGCCTCATATAGGAAAACATCTAGGAACTCTTCCACAACCCTAGGAAAACCCTCTACCTAATAATACATTGATATCTCCACCAATTGAGACAAAAGAGGTCATACATTCCTACCCCCAATCTAACAACCTAACTCACCAAAGAATGCCACTCGTTAGGAATCCACATCAGAAAAAAAATGTTCCTCCAGAAATAGTTGATGATTACTCATATGCCAAAAAACAAATTAGTTCTAGAGATAACATCATATGGATGTATCCTCAACATGAAGTTTCCCATACATTGTTGTTGCCCCATCATTGGCCTATATCCTCAGTACACATCAAACAAAACAACATGACCACCAACCAGTATATATAACACCAAGTGTATTGGATGCCTCTCTATATCCAGTCCCAAAGAATGGAACAAAGTGATAGTGACGAAGGATTATAAGACTCCTGAATCAAACAAATCTCACAAAAGGGTAGACGATAAGCTAATCATACCTCAAACAAATCCCAGCTCTACTGGAGCTACTACCTTTAACATGTGCATTTGACTACACCCAACTCCTCTGCCTATTTACTGCCATCCTTAGAGACTACACTCTGACCCAGTATCTTCTAAATGAGGATGATCACAAGGGTTACATCTATCAACACCACCTGCCCTCAGCTACTGAACAAGATCCAACAATCCCTATTAGGAAAACTACCTCAGAGGCAACTGCCGCCACTGCTGAAAAGGGGCATGAACACCAACCTGATAATGGCCTCCCTGAGTAGTCAGACACAGATCCTGATGATTCCCATGTCCTTTATATACATAACATGTAAATGGAAATTCTCTAAAAGGTACTCGTGAGACACATGCCCCTAAATAATGAAAAGTGATCTGCCATAATTGGTTCCCCACTGACTAGAACCCTTACTGTCTGAACACCCATGAATTATGGTCTAAATCCCTACTCCTTGACATGCCCTATGTGCCTCTCTATTGAGGATAAAATACCAAATAAATCATTCACATGATAACCACAACCTTTTTTCATCTCAATATATGTCGGGAGCGTATACGAGTTGACCTTGTAATTGATCATTGAGAACAAAGCCTCCTCCATACACTGCACTCTATCTCCTTATCTGGAAAAACATCTACAGAAAAATATGGGAGCTCTTTGAACCTGATCCCCAACTCCTGCACTCTCAAGATCCCCAGCTGAATAGAGATCGTCTTATGCCTCTTGAACACCGTCTTCATTGATGGAATGAAATCCACCCGAAACTCCCTCTGAATGTCTAGACACAACATATTCACCTCCTTAGGGTCACCATGAAAATTTGTCCCCCACTGATGCACAACTCCTCAAATATGACTAATTTCCAATGACTCCAAAAACTCAGCCCGTACTCCAATCAGATTGAAATTGATCCCAAACTCTTCCAACAAGTGTTCTATATTTAGATATGAGATGCTCCCCTCATACATTCCAAAAATATATCTTTTAAAGGCATGAAAATTCTATTTAAAAACATCATCCTCCTATATCAGGTCAAACATCTGAAGAATAACCGGATCAACCTGTCAAACCTCAACTTCTCAAGCTACACATGGGTGACAAACAAGTTCCATTTTAGAAAATCATGGAAAACATCCTAATACTGGTAGAATGGAATTTTATCATAGGTTTATTTAAGTTATTCGTTTTATTTTACCACAACAGTCCAATTCAAACAAGAACTCAAAAAATTATGATGCATGTTCCTCTCCTAGGTTTCTACCTAGAAAACATGTTAACCTCACTTTTTTGTTCAATAAGATCAAAGTCCAAGCATTGGATCATGAGGGGGGATAAAATATTGTGGCCTAGATGGTATCCATGACCCATGTCATGCATAAAGATCAACTAGAATCACATCCCTACCAACTCATGCATTACTCAATGTTCGTAACTCTGAAATCCATCATATATTTCAACTATCATATTCTGATACCACTCTATCATGACCACATCCACTAAAGGTGCTACAATGAAGGGATAGAGATAATGACCCCTGAGTCATCCCTCCAGTAGGCTCTAGGATGAAGAATATCACCGAGGGTGTAAAAATCTCAAAAATGGGAGGAATTACCCTCTATAATATAAAAACAAGACCAAGAGATAAGATTAAAAACCACCTAAAAACTCCAAAAGATAAAATAAAGGTAAACCAAAGAACATCCCATGATGCCTGAGTAAAGTAGACCAGTACATATATAAGTATCCAAATTATTTTAACAAAAACATGTATGTGACAGTGACACAACAGCAACTCCAAACACAATCTAGAAATGTCCAGTTTAGGGCTAAAACAATGTGGCCTAGATATTTTTCCTAACCCATGTCACACACCATGATCAACTAGAATCACTTCCCAACTAACCCATTCATTCCTCACTATTCCTAACTCCAAATTACATCCTCTATCTGAACTATCAACCTATGATACCACTCTATCATGTCCCCTTTCACTAAAGATATTGTAATGAAGGGATAGAGATAATGACCCCTAAGTCCCACCTCCAGTAGGCTCTGGGATGGTGACTAGAACCGAGGGTATACAAATCTGAAAAATGGGAGGAATTACCCTCTATAATATAAATCAATATAGGTAGATAAGATAAACAAAAACAAAATAACTCCAACATATAAAATAAAGGTAAACCAATGACCATCCAAAAGTGCATGAATAATGTAGAACGATTCAAATAAAAGTCTCCAAAGTAATGTACCAAAAACAAGTATATAGTAGTGACACATAAAAAAAATCCAAACCCAAGATACAAATGTCTATCTCAGTCTCCAAATTCCTCATGGAATGCTGAAAAATATTTATATACATATGGTGAGAATACATATATACTCAGTAGGGACATAACCAAAGTCTCATTTTTGCATGTAAAAGGATCATGTTATTGCATCAATGAATGAATAACCGAACCAACAAGCCTCAATATTGTCACCTAACCAAAACCCGACCTCACCATAGCTCGCTCACCAAATCACGTAACAAATATAATAATATAACATTTAGATCATAACTAACAAGGCATCATGCTACCACATCCCCACTAATTTTCCTCTCTAACACCCCAATGTCAAATTTCATGTTCTCCCATCCCTTTCCTATGTGTCATATCACAACCACATCACACCACATCTCACCCTGAAGACACCCTATTCATTTCTGATGTGGGTCAGGATGTAATATCCTGAACCAAATTCCACTAATCCAATTCAATGATTCGGTTCTCCACAAGGCCTCAATTAAACCTCTCTTTAAGTGAGAGTCTTCCGACTAGCAGTGAGGGTCGATGGTGTGTCCGTGGAGAGATAATTCCCTCATATTAGAGTAAACGACAACCTAAATAACTAGATATAATCTAAATATTTCAATAAACAGAGGGAAGAACCAATATATAAATTAAAATAGAAGCATGCTATGATTATAAATGAAATTCAATAAATGTATGAACAACTATGTCACACATACATCATTGATCTCCCATTGGTCCGACCATACATGCGGCATTAAATAAATGAAAATCAAATAAGTAGAGGGCTCCCCCACTAAAATCGAGCCAGACCACATACCCAGTCTCCATGAAACTATCGTGGTACTTCATCCCGACCAAAAAAAATCCACATGAGCGACCCTAAATGATAATGTAACCTTGGGACTCAACCCTATATGTCAGGCAATGTGTGATCATCCCGAAATTAAGACATAAGGTCTATACACACATCGATGTGCACAAACATGGGATGAGAAATAAATCTTGACAGACCACCCCTAATGGTCAACCTATAATCTACTGTCATAAGTGAATTCTAATGAAATATGATTATCCTAGATGAGGCACATTTTTAAATGAAAAATAAAATATGTAAAGTGAAACCAGAATCAATTTCTGGGTCTGTAACCTCGATCAACTGGACATTGAACCATCATGTATATATATATATTTATATTTATATTTTTTATTTTTACACACACACACACAAAAATAAGTATATACATGATTAAGGTGAAAAATAACATAAATCAATACCATTCAATCCTTGGGTATCTAATCCTGAATGTTTGTACGTCCTATACGAAGGGCATTGATCTAGATGTTGTTCCGCTCATGTCATGTATAATTAAGTCAATCCATGGGTCTATAATCAAAATTGATAAAACCTACATTATCCAGCACCATAAACGTCTCAGAGAAAGCGACGCCACCATATTGGGGATACATGTCATTTCCCTAGGATCACCTGTATTCTCCTTCAACCACTATAATTAAGGATTCTAGGAAATACTTGGACATCCTATAAATGGTCTCTGAGATGGATGTCATTCCAATCCAGCCATGGAAATCATGTCTGATGTCTAAGCCCTAGGTCTTAATCCATAGGTGTCATGAAATCGCGACTCATATAATAAATAAGGGGAATGACCCTTAGAAGATCTGTAAGGAATGCTCTCCGGATCCAAGAACATTTTCAGTATCCATTCAAATGAAAATGACTCAACATGCCACTCCTAGTCAAGAATAATGAGTGTAGTAATGTAATGGTGTGTCAACCTGACTCTAGGGAGCATCCTAGTTGTCACTCATTATAGTTTAATCATCATTGAGTTCATCAACAATGTAGAGTGAAATTTCTAACATCGTAGTCATGTAATCGATTTGGGAGTGCATAATAATCATCATCGCTCGAGAAAGGGTAATAATCCTCGAGTTCATCAATGAAACAGACTTCCATGTCCTACACAATAGTCCAATAATCAATCAGGCAGAGTGTAATCATCCCCATCACTTGGTAAAATGTAATCATAATTGAGTGTATCAATGAAACAGTGAACCATGTCCAACACCACAGTCATGTAATCAACCAGGGAGAGAAGAATTATCCCAATCACTTGGGAGAATGTAATCATCATTGAGTGCATCTCATAAGCTAGATCCAAATAAGTACATTTGGAAATATACAATAAATAAAAAAATTAAAGGCTAAGAAGCTGGATCCCAGGAAGTGTCTTTTGGAATCCCTATCACATGTCACCTCATGTGAGACTCATCGAACAAAAACTAGGAATCACCTCTAAAAATCATTACTGCATTAGTAGTAAATAGGTGAATGCATAAAAAATAAGTGGATGACTAACACCAAAAACCACCACTACTACCATTATATCTCAGGGTCAAGAGTTTGGTATGGGTTCTAAGGTGAAACATGCTACCATCTCTACCCAAAACAGTTGTACTAGCTCAAAGTTGGATAAACACTAGGCCACCCACTTGGTCCCTCATGTCATGACACTGAAGATACATACTATATGGGATCATCAAGGTAAATACATAAGCAAAGACATCCCAATGGGGATCTTTAGAGACAATAAGCTTCCAAATGCATCCTATATGTGATCCTCGGAAGAAGTAAGTAAATAGAGGAATCCTATGCAGGATCTCAGAAACAGTATATTGAGGTAGAGGCATCCTATATAGGATCTTTAGAAAGAGTAAATATGTAGAGGGATCTTACAAGGGATTCAATAGGTCAGCATATATGAAAATTCATCCTACCAAAGACCCTCAGTAATAGTAATAAGGTGGGGGAATCCTACATGGGATCCTATAATTCAAAATATAAGACAACCTATTGGTATAAAATGAAAATTCTTTGAACATAAAACTAGATATATGGCTCACAACCCATCTCAGATCAAGGGTATCACTCTTGCTTGATCTCAAAAAATAACCAATCTATCTCACTCTCAATAGTTAACTCAATCCAATAATTGGAGGAAGTACCTCTCCATTATATCTTAATCATCCCTAAACACCTTTTATGAGTCCTCAAATCACCCAAGGGTTCCACCATCGCAATCTATGTGACGAAATGTTCAATATAGATTACTCATGTGTCAAATTCTAGCTTCAAAGTGTGAATGTTGTTATTAACTTATTCATAAATTTTTATTTACTCCATTTACTTATTTTCTAGGAAAAGTGCATAATTAGTGTCAAATATTGATGTTTTTATATTAAATATAATTTTTGAGCATTATTTGAATTCATACAGATTCAATACAGTTCATTTTTTTAATCATAACTCTCATTTTACTAATACAAGTTATGTGATTATTTTTTTAGGGTTAATTATTCAATTTACAACATATAATTATAAGGAACCATTTTCCAATTCGAGCATTAGAAGGTTCATATGGTCCACACAAGAAATACCAAAGAATCTTTGAAAAAACCAGACCATCCATGAATATAGAATTTTTGGGAAAAATCTAAAAGTAAAAATTCTTTTATTCTACCCCAAATGTTAGAGGACAATAAAATACATCTTGGATAAGCATTTCAAGGAACACTTCACAGAAAAGGGGTCCAATAGATGTTTTGTTGTCTAGCTCACCATTCTGTCTGGGAATTATAGTCAGTACACAATCCTTGAATTTTCTCCTAATATATAAATACAATTGGTATTAGATTTTTCAATGTGAAAACCAATATATAAAAGGCCTAGTTTTTAGAAGAAATGGTTCTGATTTGAGAGAATCTTCATATTCAAAACCCATTCACATTTCAACGTTTGAGAAAGTGTTGATAAAAAAGGACAGCTACACATTGTTTTGTAAAATAGCCATAACTTTGTCTAAAAAAGTCTAATGGCTACTAAATATTCAGTGAATACATCAAACAAGTATATCTACAACTTGTTAGAATATGATATCTGATTATTTTGTTCTATGAATAGTCAAATCATCATTCCAAGTGGAGGGTCAATTTTGGAATGCAAACAGTCCACCTCCATTGTCTATAAATATATTCCCCTCTTATCCTTGCAAAAGGATGACATTTAAGAATATAATAGGATACATTGGAATGAACAAAGACTTTCCAAATCCTAGATATGACCTTCCAAACTCATGTTTTTACATGATATACCCTTCATCCTCTCTCTTTTTTCATGCTCTTTTTCGTTTCTTTCATTTGTAATCGCGTTAGCTATTTCAATTTGGTTTCAATTTTAATGAATGTTTATTCATAATATTCTATTCTAACAATACAAGATCTGATATAAAATATTAATGGTCTTAAAATATTTTAAAACAAGTTGAAACCCTTTTCTTATTCTGCTTTCTCATTCATTCAAAATTCCACATTTAATTATCAACATTGTTCGTGTGTGTGTTTGATGCACAACTCTTTTGTTATCTCATTATTTTCATTCTATTTATAATTAATCCCCATAAACACATATTACCAGATAAATAAACATATCAATGAATTAGTAAATCTAAAAATGGGGTGAGTCGTAATTTGGGGATATTATGTGATTAAGATCTTTTTATAGATGAATAATTTTTAGGTTAACATTTTGTATATCGAGCATAAAATGTCATGGATTAATTAAATGTTTGGTTTAACATGTGGATTCCATGAATTATTGGAACCATAAATACATGACCATAAACAATTTTTGATTTAGATCATAACCTTATGTTAAGTTAAGGCTTGGACTAAAGCCTCGACACTTTGGAATTCCAATCAAAGTCATCTAATGAGGTGAGTGTTTATTTAATGTAATATAAACCAAAGGTCAAGTATTTCATAAGCTTAAATACCAAATAATGAACTCACCCAAATTTCTAACAAATTGTTAAATCAATTTAAATCAATCAATCATTTCATTTTTTCTCTATAAACAAACCCCCCAATTACAAAGACAAATCAAAAAAACCATCTCCTGTAAAAAAATATCATTGCCACATATTTGACTCGAGTGCCACTATAAACATTAGCAGAACATTAAAATCTTTAACAGTCGATAAGAGATAATTAGTTGCATTTCAAATGGTGAATTTTTTTTTGATGGTGTGTTAAGAAGTCTGTAGTTTTTTTGTAAAACAAAACAAAACAAATAAAAAAATAAACCAAAAAATATAAAAAAATACAAATAAAACCCCACATTCCTCATTCTTCAAAACTTATCTGAATGCCCTACGGCCTCCCAAACAATCCCTAAGATCAGTTAGACCCTTAAAAAGAGATAAATCCTCTCCGACTTATGAGTAACATTATAGATAATCAAATAACTCAATACCTTGTCATTTTGCAACCAATTGAATTATATATGGCCAATCCCATGGAACAAACTCATAAAAAAACAGTGGTCCTGATATGAATTACCAACCAATTGGAATTAAATATCTAAAAATTGAGACTGATTTTCAACTCAAATCATCTTTGATTAATATTTTACCTCGTTTTCATGGGCTAGATGGTGATGATCCACATCTTTATCTCAAAGAGTTACAAGTGGTGTGATCTACCATGAATCCTCAAGGTGTTTTTAAAGAACAAATAAATCTTAGAGAATTCCCTTTCTCTCTAGCTGACTCTACAAAGTCGTGGTTCTACTACCTCCATCCTAGTTCCATAATCACATGTAATTACATGAAATGACTCTTCTTATAGAAATTATTTCTTTCTTCTAGTACTGATTCTATCCAAAAGAAAGTTAGTGGTATCCATCAATTCCCTAATGAATGACTCCATGAGTATTGGGAGAGGTTGAGAAAGTGTGTGGAAACCTACCCATATCAAAAACTCTTTGACCAAATCTTGATCCAACACTTTTATTTGGGGTTATTGGATATAGCGAGAACTCTCATTTATGTCGTATTTGATAGTTCTCTAGTTAAAAAAACTCATGCAGCTACATGAGATCTTATATGTAACAAGGTGGAGAACATGAAACAATTCCATACTCGATCACATGCTCAAGTAAAAAAAGTCCAAGAGAATCAATCCATAGATCCCAAAAAGATGAACTAGTGGATGAGTGAACTTAGAGGTCGTTTGAGACAACTAATTGTGGTTTCCAAATCCCTAAATTCATCTTCTCCACAACCTTTGTTCTCTTGACCTATCAAAAATGGTATAATTTTCTGCTAACTGACTCATCCAACTGACACTTGACCACAATCTCAAGAGTATAAATATGATTCATCTAGTCAAATGGAGCTCAATGTAGCGCATACTTAGAGGAACAAAAACCCTATACAATCAAGCTAGTTAAATATAAACTTTAACCAACCCCACACTCGAGCCCTTCTCTTTTACCTTTAACCCGGACTTGAGGTACGGTAATCCAATTTCTAATACTCCTTAGTTCCCTCCTCAAAATCCAAACCAATTCCAGTATGTTCAAGGTGGTGGTAACTTCAAAAAACCGTATCCTTTTATTCCTCAACCTCAAAGGGTCAATAACCCTCTTTATCCTTCTAGATTCTACAATCCTATGATCCTTTCCAATTCCCAACACAATACAGGCACCTTCCGGAGAACCAAAATCAAGGTAATCTCCATGCGGGAAATGCCCTTCTTCCCAGAAACATTGGGAAACCACTTTGGAAGATCATGCCTCATTTAACTGTTATATACATAAAGACATTGAAACCCAAATTGGTCAACTTGAATCCCACCTCAGTCAGTAGAAACAATCAAATTCATCAAAACTCCCAGCCCAACCATTACCCAACCCCATGGTTAATTTAAGTGAATTTTAACTTATATAGGGAAAGAAATTTTCTATGCCTCCTGATAAGTCCTCCAACTCCACTTTAAACTTTGACCTATAAAATAAAAAAAAAAAGAAACAATAAAATAAACATGACGACATCCCCTCGCCTCTTTATATCCCTTAATGGAATGCAATTTCTTTTCCTCATGATGTCTTTATTCCAAGGAAGTCATTTGAACCAGATCCTGAAATTCTCAACATGTTTAGACACATTGAAGTGAACATACCACTATTAGATGCCATAAAAAAAATTCCAAAGTATGTCAAGTTTAATGAGGAATTGTGAACCCATAAGCGATAACTTAGGACCATTGATAGTGCTTCAACCCAACAGTCTATACCCATGAAGTGCAAATATCTAGGGACATTTACAATTCAATGCCTAATGGGGACTTCCAACTTCGATGATGCACTCGTAAAACTAGGATCCATAACAAATTTCATGCTAAAATACATCTTCTACAACACTTTTCTAGCCCCCGTACACCCAATGACTATTGTAATCTAGTTAGCCAATAAAATCACAACCAATCCCAAGGGAATAGGTCAGGATTCCCTTCTCCGAGATAATGATCTTATCTTTATAGATAATTTCGATGTCCTTGACATGGAAATTGAGGAAAAATCTTCTTCTTATACTCTAATTATAGGAATAAATTTCCTTTTGATAGTTATAACTAAGATTGATGTCCATGCAGGAATCTTATCCATGTAATTTGGTGACCAAATGGGCATGTTAAACATTTTTCAAGCCATGAGATACCCTTCTGAGGATCACTCTGCCTACCCAATCCATGATTCTAAGGACACTTATATCTTTGTATTATCCCCCATTTAATCATGTTTATCATGTTCTAATTAGATAGGATCCTGTGATATTTTCACCTTGATTAATCAAGTCATAAATGGTGATGTTGATGTTGACCTCTCATTCATAGAAACCATCAATATATAGAACCTTGAATACACTCTTGAATACCATCCCAACTCTGATCTATGTTGTTCTACCTTGGAAAATATTGAGGAAAATTAATCCAAAACAACTGAAATTCATTCCTCAATCCTTTAGTTCTCTAAAACATAAAAGAAACATGAGGTTTATATTAAACTTCTTCATGCACAACTAAAATATGCATTCCTCTTCCATGATCACTCTTATCCTTCCATTGTCTCTCCTATTCATATTGAAACAGAGGAGTCCAAACATGTTCAGCTGTTAGAGGAAAAAAAAGGCCTTAGGTTGGAACCTAGATGACATACCAAAGATCAGAACTATTTTTCATGCATCACATCCATCTTGAGGAGTCATCCAAACTAATCATACAACTATAAAGAAGACTAAATCCACTAATCTTGGAGGTAGTTTGGGAAGAGATCACCATGCTTCTTCAAGATGGTATTATTTACCCAATTTTTAATATTGAAAGTGTTAGTTTGATTCAAGTGGTACTGAAGAAGGGTGGGATAACTATTTTCACAAATTAACATGAAGAGGTTGTCACAAATCGAGTGAAAAAAATGGTATGTGTGCCTTGGTTATTGGAAATTTATTGTCAAAACCCAAAATATCACTACCCTCTTCCTTTACTTTATCAAATTCTAGGACAATTATCCCGAAAATAAAATTATTTCCTTCTTGATGGATACATCAGCTAAATTCAAATCCCAACCACACATTCGGAATAAGAAAATACTACATTCACATTCCCCTATGGAACATATGCATATAATAGAATGTCATTTGGCCTTTACAATTCTCATGCAACATTCCAGAGGTGTATGATGAGTATATTTTTTGAATTCATAGATCATTGCATGGAGGTAGTCATATATGCCTTTACCATTTATGGTGAGTCATTTGAATCTTGCTTGTATTCACTGTCTCTAGTCCTTCAAAAATGTTTCAAATGTAACCTTGTAAAGAATTTTGAAAAATGTCACTTCCTGGTTACTAATTGGATTGTTCTAAGGAACATAATTTCAAAAGAGGTTCTTCATTTCAATCTGGTATAAATTAAGATGATCCAATCACTTCCTAAACCCACAATAGTTTGACACATCCGTTTATTCCTTGGTCATGATAGTTTCTATTAGTGATTCATCCATAACATCGGTAGGATTTCCCTCCCACTCACTCAGCTACTCCAAAATGATTTCCCATTACATTTTGATAAGGCTTTCAATGGTTCTTTCATTGAACTCAATGATGTTCTTTCATCTATCCAAATAATTTAACCCCCATATGTTTTTTACCCTTTGAATCGATGTGTGATGCTTCTGATAGGGACATTAAGGTCATTCTTGGTCAATGAAGAGAAAAGATTCCTCATGTAAATTATTATGCCTAAAAAACATTGGATAAAACTCAATATCACTACACTTTGACTCAAAAGGAACTTTTAGTTGTGGTTTTTTCCTTGGATAAATTTCGGCCCTATAAATTATTTTCCAAAATCAACATCTTCACAAACCATTCTACTATAAAGTTATTACAAAGGAAAATTGATTCGAAACCGAGGTTAATAAGATAGGTCTTAATTCTCAAGAGTTTGAAATTGAAATAAAGGATATACCAGGAAAAGAAAACATTTTTTTTGATCACCTGAGTAGAATTTCTAATTAAACTCATTTAGAAATCATTGACCCTGAATTCCCCATTGAGAACCTTTCATCTCTCACTTCAAAGTAACCATGGTATGCCTCAATTTTAAACTACTTGGTCATTGATATTTTAATGGAAATTTTTTCAAAAGTACAAAAAGTGAAGCTGAAAATTGATTCAAAATTCAATTTCTAGGAAGATAATAAACATTAGAAAACTAGGGCTGATGTGGTAATTATGATATGTTTCAATGAATACTAACATTCCTCTATCTTGGATTTTTTTCACTCAATGCTTGGTGGTGGCCACTTCGGACCCCAAAGGATCTCCCGAAAGGTTCTAGTCTCTAGATTCTTCTAGCCTTCACACTTTAAGGACTCAAACAAGTTCATGAAATCATGTCCCACTTCTCAAAAATTTCGCACAATTTATAAAACAAATAAAATTCCCCAAAAGACATTAATCATTTTGGGATCTTCAATGTTTGGGACATCGATTTCATCGGACCATTTCCTCCTTCCAATGGATTATCATATATTATTATGGATATTGACTATGTTTCTAGGTGGGTTAAGGCCAAACCCACTCGGGAGGATGATGAACATACTGTTAATGAGTTCTTAAAAACAAATATTTTCCACCGATTTGGAATACCACATGCCTTGATATGTGATGTAGGAACTCATTTCTGTAATCAGACCATGTAATCTCTTCTGAAAAAAATGAGGTTGTACATAAAACATCAACTAAATATCACACCTAAAAAATAGCATGACTGAACTTTCTAATGGATTAGTGAAAAGAGTGCTTGAGTTAATTGCAATTCACATTAGAAAAGAGTAATATGAAAGACTTGGTGAAGCGCTTTGGCCTTATTGAACTGCCTATAAAAACCCCATTGGGATGGCTCCATTTAAGCTAGTTTTTGTTAAAGTGTGTCATTAACCCATTAAAATCCAACATAAGTCATTTTGGAATGTGAAAACATGTAATTTGGAATGTGAAAAATATGGTGAAGAGGGATTTTTGTAGTTAAATGAACTATAGGTGATTCAACAAGAATTTAATAAGAATTACAATCTCTATGAAGAAAATGCAAAGACACTCCATGATAAACACATCCTATGATAGGTGTTTCATGAAGAAGAAAATGTATTTTTATTCAATTATTGATTTTGTCTTCACCCAAATAAGCTTAATTCTCATTGGGAAGGTCTTTTTATTATTACTAATATTTACCCATTTGGTGTAATGCAAGTAAAAAACTCCTCTTACAAAAGGACATTCACAGTTAATGGACATCAGTTAAATAATACCAATGGGAGGACACACATATTGGGAACCACATAAACTTCTATAAAATCCCCAACCTCAATAGTAGACCCACCACTTGATGAATATGGAGACCCACCAAATTTGAACCAGGGGAACCTCATTCCCTTTATCTCATCTTCTCTCTAACTCTCTCTCTATCTCTCTCTGTCTCTGTCTCTCTCTTATTTTTATTATTTTTACACTCTCATTCTCAGTTTTTACCACTTTCCTCATAAAAACATTTCTTTACTTTCTATTTTGTGTGGGTTTCATAGATAAATTAATAAAAAACAACAAAATAGGTCCTTATTACTCACCATTCACTTTTGAAATTTTTTTCAAACAATTTTGGGGAGTCAAAAGAAATGTTTTCCTCTAATTTTTTTTATTTTAATCCTGAATTTGGATAACAGATTTTAGGTCAAGATAAATAAATCTGGAATTATCAGTTTTTTATTTCGAAAATGATTTTCCCAAAACGTGAGGCATAGAAATAGATTTCATCCCAAGGTCACCTATGACCATTTTCTCTTTTTTTATTTTCACCCTTGATTGTGAGTCTTGATTTAGTGGACCATTGAGCCGAATTTCCTATTTTTGTGTACATTAATATGATAGAGACATTTTCTAAACCACATAAGAATCACAATATCCATATAGCCTCCCATTAACCTTACTTTATTCCTCCTTTTTAAATCCCCTTCAAGCATATGAAAACCTTTTCTTTGATAGCCACATTACAATCCCAATACCTTGTCCCACCCAACATAGACATGGAATTACATTGAATAATTTTTTGAAATTTTAGTGTGGGGGAATAGATTTCATTTTGGCTATAAATTTCCTAATTTTCAATGTGTTATCATTTTCATTAGGGAAATTATCTCTTTATGTGTGGGGGAGAGGTTTCCATTTGGTAAGTTTGGGGAATGATTATTCCTTTATGTAATTTTTTACATGTTATTGAAAAGTGTTCAAAAAAATGAAAAAATGGATTGTATCTTGGGTAGGTCAAAAATCACTTTTCCTTAACTTTTTTATTTGTTATAACTATTACAATTAGTGTCATGAGGATATCAAACATGGGTTGAGATATGAGTGTGACATTTGTTTCAATTTCAACTTTTGAAAAATATAGAAAAAAATACTTTCATGATATATTCTTGTGTCATTGGGAGATGTTTTGTGTTTTGAACATATTTTCATATTCATTGATCCTATTCCAATTTTCATCTTATTTTGTGTTATCCTTCACACATTCAAGCCGTTGTAAATATGTCTTTCTATAACCTTTCATATTTAATTTCAAAAAAAATGGTGCATTACTTTTTCCATGTTGTTGTTTTACCCCTCTTTTCCAATCGTTTGGCCATTATATTCCTACTATCCCATTGCCCCTAAACCCCCCCTAAAACTACCTCTTGATTCTTTTTAACATTAGTATAGGGAATATAAAATGAGATCTCATTAAATTTCTATGATTTTGAATTTTGTTTCGTTAATGAGTAAACTTCCATATATAAATTTGTTTCATCTTGAGAGGATTATGTTCTGAGTGTCTAAATTTTCCATTTCAAATTTTGAGCATGAAAAATGAATTGTTTTTGAAACATTGTTTCTGTAAAAAATTTATGTGGAATTCATTTGGGATGAGTGAACTATTTCTGACCCCCTTAATTGGTGAAAAAAAATTCTTTATATCTATTGGCAAGTGAAAATGATTTATTTATGTTTTTTATTTATTGTACACAAGGATATGTATAAGACTAAGTGTGTGGGAGTTTATGATATTAATTTATTCATAATTTTTAATTTACTCCCTTTACTTAAATTCTTTGAAAAGTTCATAATTGGTGTGAAATATTCATGCTTTAATATTAAATATATTTTTTGACCATTATTTTTATTAATCTAAATTCGAGGATGTTTGATATTTTAATAATAAATATCATTCTAATTATCCAATTTGTATGATCCTTGTTTTTAGGGTTCCTTATTCAATTTAGAAAATATCATTAGAAGGAATCAATGGCCAATTCTGTCATTTGAAGGATCCTATGGTCCACACATGAAATCCCAAAGAATCTATGAAGAAACATGACCAAACAAGAAGACAGAAGGTATGAGCTCAATCTAGTAGTCCATATTCTTTTATTCACCTCCAAAAGATTGAGTAAAATAAAATTCATCTTGGATAATAAAAATTAAAGGCTCAACTCCACAAAAAATGGGTCTAAATGATGTTTTTAATTCCATACCACAATTCTATTCGGGAATTAAAATCAGCACACAATCCTTGACTTTTCTCCTAATATAGACATCCAATTGATATTATATTTTTCAGTGTGAAATAAATTATATAGAAGAACTAAATTTTATAAGAAATGGTTCATATTTGGGGGCATCCTTCTATTCAAGAACCCATTCACATTCCGGCCTTCAAAAACATGTTGATAAAAATGAAAAATTGCTCATTTTTTAGTTAAACAACCATAACATTATCTATAAAAGTACAATGGCCACCAAAATATTTTACGTAGACAAGAAACATGCATATATAAAACTTATATGAAGAATATATCTCAGTATTCTACAATCTGAATGGTCAAATCATCAATCCAAGTGGAGGTTCTATTTTGGAATGCAAAAATCCCACCTCCTTAGGCTATAAATATATTCCCATCTTATACGTGAAAAAGGTTGACATTTCAAAATATAGGAGGATACATTTACATGAACGATGTCTTTTCAAAGGCCTAAGGGGAGATTCCAAACTCATTTTTTCTCTTAAGAGACCCTCCTCTCTCTTTTATTGTGTTTTTTGTGTCCCTTTAATTTGTAATCATGTAAGCTATTTCCAATATCATTTCAATTTTGACACAAAATTCTTATTCATTTTCTATTTTCATCATAAAACCTATGTTATTAAATATTAATTCTCTTAAAATAGTTTAAATCATGTAGACAACCATTGCCTTCTTCTAATTTCTCAATCAATCAAAAGTCTTTGTTTAATTCTCATCATTGTTCGCGTGTGTGTTCGACACACAACTCTTTTGTTATCCCATTATTTTTTTTCTATTTATAATTAATCACCATAAAAACATATTACTAGATTAATAACCATCTCAATTGATTTGTGAATTTACCATTAGTTTGATCCATAATTTGGTGATATTAAGTGATTGGAATTTTTCCTCGATGAATATTCTTTAAGTTAACATAGTGTTTGTTGAACTTAAAATGTCATCGATTAATGACATGTTTTGTTCAACATGTGGATTCCATGTATTATTAGAATCAAAAATAAACTATCATAATCCAGTTTTGATTGAGATTAGAACCCTAATTAAAATTTAGGCTTGGACAAAAGCCTCAACACTTGGGAATTCCAATCAAAGTCATCTTTTGAAGTGAGTGTTAATTTAATGAAATGTAAAGAAAAGGTCAAGGATATCTTAATCATAAATACCATGTAATTAACTATGCCTAATTTTTATAAATTTTTAACTCAATCTACATAAATCAATAATTTTATTTTAGATCTGCAAAAAAAAACCCCATTAAAAAGATAAATCACAAAAATAATTAACTATAAAAAATTATCATAGCTGATGATTCAATCTGAGTGCTGCTATACATATTAGTAGAGCACCGGAACCTGGAATAGTTGATAGGAAATAATAGTCCATTCTTCAGTGAAGATACAAAAAACCCTCAAAAGGGTATTAAGGTAGGAGTACACGGCACGTATACTGTGGTACATGGTGTGTACCCTCTAATCCCCTACTAGGCATGAACTTAAGTCAGACATGGCATGTGAATCCCATGTACATAGTGTGTATACCTTGTACCCAAAGTGTTCCCCACATAGGGTGCCTACTCATGTACCTCACACGGATTTTCCATGCATTTTTCCTAGAAATGTACCTCTAATATAGTTACTGTAATGGCTTAGACCTCTCTGGCCCATTCCTTTGTCAAAAAGAGGGTTATGAAGTGTTCTGGAGGGTAAAATGAACTTTTCCCACACTTTTCATAATTGTGAAACTACACGCCGTGTAGTGTGAGTACACGTCATGTACCCCCTCACCGGGTATACCCCATGTTGAAGGTCGTGTCCTTACCATGTGAAATAAATGGGTACACCATGTGTACCACATACTACACGCCGTGTAGTACCTCCCCACGTACGCGTTACCCTCAAACCGTGTGTTGACCAGTCAATGGCTGTGTGCCTTGTTGGATCTATTTCCTTGCTGTGTGAAATAAATGGGTACATTCCATGTTCCTCGTACTACACGCTGTGTAGTCCCTCCCCGCGTATGGGTTACCCTCAAACCGTGTGTTGACCAGTCAACGGTCGCGTGCCGCATTAAAGGCCGTGTTAGAAGCCGCATGGTGACCATGCGAAATGGCCGAGTACACGCCGTGTACCATAAAGTACACGCCATGTACTTTTGTTTTTCACACCTATAAAAGGAGGGGTCCCCTCCTCCTTTTCAACTCACTCCTCTCCTCACCTTTCATCTGAGCAGAGCTCTCCCAAGAGACTCGAAGGCTCTTTTTCATCCATAACTTCTTCATACGAGCTCTGATTTATGATCTATCAGCGGCCACGGTATCTTAATGACGAGGCGGAACTTCTGAGCTTGGATCCGTTTTCATTCCTTCGGCCTTTCCTTTCCAGCTTCCACCCGAGGAGGTTTTTTTAGGGTTTTTCTAGAAGCAACGGATGCTGACGGACGTCTTTTAAAGTTGATCCAGGGGAGCGTTGTTATCATAACCCGTTGAGGTAGGGATCTTACCTTCGTCTCTCTAATTTTTGCAACATGTGGGGTGGGTGTCCTCTTGTTTACATGTAACACTTTTGAACCAGTTTAATGAAGATAATAAATGGCTTATATAAGGGGGATGGTAAATTTGTTATGATTATCTTTATATCCTGTGATATTATGTTGTGAATTTAATAGGCTTATGCCTACTGAAAATCATGGTCGTTGGGGGACTTTTCTTGCGCAATTAAATGTTTCCCTATCTTTCTAGACCATTTTTGTGAATGGAACTCTGTTTAATGTGGAATTTGGTTAATCACGTAAAGTTTGATGATTTAAAATCTGGAAATCTTGTGTGATCACCCCAATTGATCAAAATGGAATAATGAACATGTGGGTGTTTGGTTGGATACGTGGCATGTGATGGGGGTGTTTTGGTGGGTTTTTGTGGATCGGGTGAGCAGCGAGGCTGCAGTTGGCTTGGTTGTGGGTTGGTGTGAATGCTATGTTAGTGATAGCTAGCGGGGATGCGATAAATGGTATCAAGGGGTGATGATGTACGGTGTGGTTGTGGTTATGGTGGTTGGCAGCAGGGCTGCAAGGATGGGCTTGAATGTGAACGAACTATGGGTTGTGAATAATAAATAAAAATTGGAAGAGCTAATAAATGGTGGGTCATGGTAATGGAACGAGAATAATAATCATTGGATTGGTTGGTTAATAAGAAGGGACTTGTTGTGCTGCTTGTGTTTTCCTAACTTGATTTGTGGATGGCAGGGATATGTTTCATGAATGATTGACATGGTTGGTTGTGGTTGTTTTCCCAGTAGATAAGGAAGTAAATAAACAAATTATGTTTAAACATGAAAACCTAACTAGGGTTGGGGTTTTTTGAGGTATGCATGCTTCATATTAGCAGTGCCGAGGCACGTGCTCAGTTTCTCTATTTAGAATCCATAGGTTGGGCTGAGTGTTTGGTATATATATATATATATCTGTATCCTTGTGTTTTATCGCACCCCACCCATGTTGAGCACTTAGTGCTAAACACTCCCATTTCATGGGAGAGGGTGTTTTCCCCTTTGTCACTAGCTCCTTCCTGCTCCTTCTTCCCTAGGCTGTGATGGCTTGAGGCGACCTTACACCCAAGTCTCTTTGGGTAGGTTTCGATTGGGGTAGTTTTGGCCCAAGACTCTTCGGGCTGGTTTGTGTTTCCCATGAATCTTTGGGATGAGGCCCAGGTGTGTGCGGGCAGGATGTGTAGTTGTGAGGCCCAGGTGTGTGCGGGTGGGATATGTGGTTCTTGAGTCCCAAGTGTGTGCGGGTGGGAAGAGTGTGGTAGCGTCAGGACGTTCTCCGTAAGGAAGAGAAGCTAACTAGTGGGAAAATGGTGCGGGGTACCCAATACTCTTGTTCTTATATACTACTACCTGTTGTGATTGTGTTTTTGGAGAGTGTGGCTGGTGAGGTTGGGTGGATATAATTCCTTGTTAGGTTTTTGTTTCTTCTGTTGTTCTCACGAGACATTAGGATGTCTCCCCACTTGTGCACAAGAGATTTAGGTTTCCCTACTGAGTATACTTTTATGCTCACCCTACGTTTACTTTTAGGTTTCCAGGAGTACTACCAGGGCTGTGCGGGACCCTACTAGTTAGGACAGTTGGAGTTGTTGCAGTTTTTGTACTCCTATTTCTTTTGTTATTTTACTTTTTGAGCTTTCTTGTACTTGTACCTTGTTTCATAACTATTTAAACATGCATGTGGGATTGGTTTGGGTTTATTTCCATGCACTTGTTCTTTTCCTTTTTGGTGGTTGACTTGTCCTATTTCCCGATCATAAATAATAAAAAGGGTAATGCCTCCCATATTTTTTAAAAATCATACCCTTGGTTCTAGTCGCCACCCTGGGGCCTACTAGAGGCGGGACTCGGGGGTCATTATCTCCCTTTCACCATTGCCAGCTCAGGAGGGGTATCTTTGGTGGGAGGGGGTCATGACAGTTACCAAGAAAAGTGTATCGTGGAATGGCCTTGAGTATCACAGTGTGAAAGGCTACCTGGAAGAGAAGATAATTTTACATTATGGTGTGCCGTGAATGAAATTTTTAGGTTGTTGGGTGGCTCATGTTTCATATAATAAGTTTTAGACCATGATAGTTATGTTTCATGATCTGTTGAGATTAATGTTGAGTCATGGTTTGGTATATTTTCATGCTGGCATGAAATGGATTAGAATGTTCTGGATAAGTGTCAAACCTTACATTTCACTTAAATGAATTTAATGTATGGTTTATTTTGTTCTTATGTTTACCTATATTGTTTTCTAGTCACCTTTTGAGGGTGTAGGTCACAGTGTGAAGGAGTCTAGAGAGTTTATTTATTTTTTCTTGAGTGGTTGTTGAAGTATGGACACCTATGTCACAAAGAGTGACCTAGAGGTTGTGTTTTTCTGCTTCTTCTCATTTGGATGCCATCGTACCATGGTGATTTTTTCAGGGTGTGACCCTTCCTCAATCACACCGAATTTGAATATATACTAGGATTTAAATTAGGAAGATATAGGAGATTATGGTGTATATCTTGACGATTTGATCGAGATGGCCAAATCACAACATGACAATTACTCGCCACACTATAACATATTGAATTTCAAAAACTTATATAAATTCAAAATACTCTATAAATTCTTATTTCTTTATTTCCCCCAAACCATAGATGACTTGAGGTTATTTCTTTGGTGACTATTCAACAACGTTGATTGTATTTTACCCTTATCATTGAGATATTGAGTTCTTGTGATTAGATGTGAGTTTCCATTCTTTTCTACTAAGTTTCCCCTCTGTTCATCATTCGAATACATTGTGGTAGTGGTAGATGTAGTGGGATAGTTCATGTGATTTGGGGATTAGTGGTTGATGGGGATTGTTGTGTTCTGGGTTGTTGAGGATTCCCTTGTGTGATTATTTCTTGGTGATCATCTCCTTCCATGTTAGTTCACAATGTTTGATTGCAGCTTCAGTTTAGGTAGGAGATTCAAAAAATCTATTTTATTTTGTGTATATTGTGGAAGTAATGTGCTTTTGTTTAAAAATATGTTTTTTTTCGAACTGCAATTTTGAGAAGAAATTTGAATTTTTTTTTGTTGGATGCTTGTGAGGGGTAAAGTGGTCATTTTCCTATAGAAATTGATCTCACATAATTTTTCTAACCACTTCTTTGTCCTTGGAATAGGGTGTCTACCCTATGATATGGTTTTGGTGGAATTATGATGTGTTCAAATTTTAGCGGAATATTTAATATTCAATATTATTAAATTAAATATTAAATTACTTATGTAGGTTTGTTTGGAAATTACATTTAAATAGAGTGTTTTATTGAGATTCCATATGTTCCATTGAATCCAAAATGGGCAGTTAATCTAGGAAAGGTATAAACTCATGTCGGGCGTCGGGGCCGGCCCGAGCCCCTTTTTCTTCCTTTTCTTTTCTTTATTCCCTTTCATTCTTCTCTCTTCCTTCCTGACCCTTCTTGCGCATGATCCATGTGTGCACAAACATGGATTTTTCTTTTTGTTGTATTTTGATATTGAGAAATATTTAGAGTTTTGAGGTAAGAGGGGTACCGATTTGAAGCTCTTGAAGTGTTGATTCAGTGAATGGAAATTGTAAGCTATGAAACCAATCAAAGCATTGGAAGTTTCCACCCAAAGGTAGGGAAATTTATGTTTTCTCCATATATCCCCTTTAAACTTGTTTTTTTATGTTTATGAAGCCTTATATTTCTTTCTTTTGGCCTCTTAAGGTCGGATCTATTGTTTCGGGGGAAAAAACAGGTGTTCCGGGTGTTTTGAGGGATTTCCCATCGGAAAACCCCGAATACAAGGTGTGTGTTCTAGGGGAACACACCATATGTTCTTCCCATTCAGGGAAGATGAAATTTTCCAAATTACATGTTGTGTACTATGAGTACACTCCATGTAGTGGTGGTCGTGTGTCCTGCAGTGTGCAAAAAGGACACAGAATAGTGGGTTTTAAGGAGTACACGTCGTATAATATAAGTACACGGCGTGTAGTGGCCCATGGGCATGTGTTTGGGTGAAAACACACATGGGGTGAAATTTTGTGAAATTAAACTCTATGTATAGTAAATTACACACCGTTTACTATTACACATGTAGACCCCATGTGTCTGGCCAAGTGTTATGGCCATGTACTACTTCATCTTTGTAGTTTTGGGATAACTTATTCCTTTGAAGTCAAAATTGGGTCTGTGAGTAGTCCATTGTGAGTTATTTTGTGTAGATCAAAATGGTGGAATACTTATGACATTTAGAGGTCATCTAAATTGCTTTTGGGGGTTTCTATATAAATGGAGAGGTTTTTCCTCCAGTTATCGAGTTCAGCTGACACCTAAGAGTGAGACTTGGTGTGGATAATAGGTTGGGTGTTTGTACCAACTTAGTTGAGACCATTAATATGAGATGATCTATGAGATATCACCCATAACATATTATTTAGAGGACATTCCCTTTATGAGACATTCTCTTATGGCCTATGAGGCTGTGAGACTGGGCACATCCAAGGATCCCCTTAGGGGCCCCTTTACTTGTGTGAAAACCTATAGAGTACTTGTAGGATCTCTCTACTATTTTTCCTTTGATATGACCCATGTCATGGAATGCCTATATTTTCCATATTTTGATTATAGACTATAGGATTCCTCCCTTACTCTTCACTGAGGATCCCCTGTAGTATTCCTTCACTCTTGTTTACCTAGAGGATCCTGAGTATGATGAATCCTTAATGTTTGACTTGAGGGACCTAGTGTGTGCCTGTTGTTTGACCAAAACTAAGATGTTACATCGGGTTTGGGTAGATATGGTTATGGGGTGTCACCTATTACTGGTTCCAAAATGGTAATCCCATGGGGCTATAGATGTAGTGTTGGGTTGGGCGTTCGAGCCACCCTCACTCATTTGTTTATATCTGACTTGGTTTGCCGATGTAGTAGTGGTTACCAGAGGTGCTTCCTAGTTTGTGGTTGTTGAGTCTAATGTGAGGTGTCTTTCTTATTTTTTGGGATGCCTACTATGCATTGTGTTCCTGAGTAGATGTGTTTGGATTATGAATAGGGTTATTTTCCCTGCTATGGATGTGATGCCCATGTTTGTTTTGATTTGACCATTTAGTCTAGCCTTTCTTGTTAGGCTTCTTGTTTCCCATGCCTAGTGTTTTTAGGATGGAGTGATTTTATCTAACGTGTTGTGTTATGATGGAGAACTTTAGCCAAGTAGTTCATGAGGTCAACTTTTGATACTATATATCATTGTGCATGAATGACTTACACAGGGTTGTGGGAACCTGGTGTAGTAGACATTAGGGGGAATGAACGTTGAGGGCTTCCCTAGAGTGTCTATTTACTTGTCACGTTGTGAGGCCATAGGGGGGTGGACATTGAGTGCTCCCTTAGAGTGTCTATAGTTCTACATTACGATACTATAGGGGGAATTGGACATTGAGTGCATCCTTAGAGTTTCTATAGTTACTGATACAAGATTGTAGGGGGAATTTATGATGAGTGATTCCTCAGAGTGACTTTGCTAAAACTGAACCTGAGTGGTTTGACTGTGGGTGCTTCCCAGAGGGTTTCTTGTGTTTGATTTGTTGAACCATAGGGGTTAGGCTGTGGGTACTCCCCTGAGGGTTACTTGTTTTCTGATTAGCTTGCTCAGAGATATAATTCATTCATTGGATGAAGCAGGTATATTTCGATGGGATTATAGACCCCTAGATTTACTTAATGATACATGGCATGAGTGGTACGATATCTAGCTCAATGCCCTTGCATAGCATGTCCATGAGATCGGGCTTATGGTACCAAGGATCGACTGTTGATGTGGTTTCTTATTATTTGATTCACCTAATCATGAATATTCAAATTTATGTATATGTGTATAGGTATGGGATTATACATGTGTATGAATATAGATATATACATTCTTGTTGGCACTTACTCAGTTGACAGGGATTATAGATCCTAAGTTTAACTGTGGTTTCACCTTTGGTTTACTTCCTTTTGTTGTGATCCAGTTAGGTTGAGCACGTCGTTGTTGCATACACTATTAGAAGCACTATTATGGGTTTCTTGTCAAGGTTCCCAACTAAGATTATTTCTCACCCCTGCATGTGCACCTTGATATATTTATAGACCTTATTTCTTATTTTTAGGTTGGACACGAGTTTCATGGTGGATAGGGTTGAGGCCCAGTGTTTCATGATCAAGAGGAGGTGCTCGAGTGGTTCTACTTATTGGCCTACTGTAGTTCGACGGTGTCTAGAGATCGGGTATGTGGATTGGCTTGGAGTTAGCAGCAGAGCCCTATAGTTTTACATTTAGTTTTATTGTACTTGTATCTGTATGGTAGTCCTAGTATGTGACTATTTTTTTGTTGTATTGCATAGTTGTTCGGGATTTTATAGAATTTTACTATTACAACTTGTTCTATTCAGTTGTTTATTTCTTCTACAATCTATTAAATTTCTTTTGTGTATGATACTTTGTAATTTATGATGTTTTCATACCCTATTATAAGGTAATATTATCTCCACTATCACACCCTAGTCCCTTGCTTCTAGTTGGTATCATCAAGTGTATGGGGAGGCGTGCTTGACGCCTTGTGGTGAACTAGCTCGGAGCACC
Organism: Viscum album; assembly: GCA_963277665.1. Taxonomy (NCBI): domain Eukaryota; kingdom Viridiplantae; phylum Streptophyta; class Magnoliopsida; order Santalales; family Viscaceae; genus Viscum; species Viscum album. The sequence continues at coordinate 675,977,554 of OY728128.1, read as the reverse complement.
AGTTTAGTGGCTTCTGGGATGAAATGTTAAAAAGTGGTATCCGAGGAGTTTTCTTTTCCTAGTCTTTACTATTTGGGATATAGTATAGATGAGTATTGGTAATGTGTTAGAACCAATGATGGATATCAGACTGGTGTTTCGAGAACACTTTATCCGATAAGAAGTCCTTGTTTCCAGGGTTTGTGATTGCTGTTCTAATTTTTCGATGTTACAGTTATATATGATTTTCACCCTAAGTTATGAAAATGTTCTGTGGTGTTTTTATTTACTATGGATCTATGGATCTTGGCCATTGGTAAGATTCTAGGGATGGATTTTGACACTTGGCCTGCAAAAGAAAAGAGGCTTCTCATTAATCATACTGGGCACATAGGATTCACAGCATATAGGCCTACTAGTGTGTGTTTTTACAGACAATTGAGACCTTTGGGTCTCCTTACACAAACTTTTTACTCTGATGGTTGGTTATGTGGATCTACATTGAGGCGTTGGTGTGAGGATGAGGACTCAATCCTCATGCACAGGTGGGGAAGTGACCATAGTTTGTCGATATGGAATGTGATGCCTTTCTATTTAACACCTTATTGGGTATTGTTTCTTAGGTATATAGTCAACTTGTCAGATTTCTAAGTACGATGCCGATAGATACCAAGTATTTTCTTGTGAACTGGACCTCCTTAGAGTATTGTCGTATACAGATTATCGATGATTGTTAGTTTATATTTACTCTTTTTCTTTGTTTATGACCTCGAGGGAGCAGTTCTATATGAGGATGCTTGGATAAGATTAGGGTCATCGTAGGCCATATTTTTTCAGCTTTGACCCTCATTGGTCATTGTGATCTTTACCTTCTTTTGAGAGTTTTTTGATCTTTTGGGATAGGTGTTTAGACCTTGTGATCCAGTTTTGAGGTGTTTTCTTGTAGGGATAGGTGGGTGACCTAGAGACCCTTGGTTTTGACTCGAACCCTTATAGTCAATGTCTATTCTATTCTAAGGAAACCTGTGTGAGAATGATTAGTCAGCGTTCTCCAATGCCTTTTGGTGGTTCTTTTTTTTTCATGACTGGCTTCGACGGGCAGGACTGTTTGGGCTTCTAGCCTGGTCGACCAATGTTTATGATGTTGCTATTTCAAGTGGCATCATTTGAATCTAAACCAGTGATTGGCCAGAAATGAGCTAATGACCAATTATTTAAGACATTTGTGGTTTGGGACCTCATAAGTTGTGTTGGAATGTCCCTATGTTGTAGAGGTGACATTGAAAAATGTATGGTTGTTTTGAAATGGTTGAACAGTGCTTGAATCCTGGTCGGGTTTTGGTAGGATGTTAGCATGGCTCGGAAAGAGAAGGACACGCCTTCAGTGAATTCATAGTGTACTCTTATCAGATACGATCATGAAATATATTAATTCATCTTGATTATGCTGGGAGAGATTTGACCCGACATCAGCACCTTTTTATTTCATAATTTTCATCACTGTAGATAATGGAACCTGTTTTGGTTCTACTCTCAGAACGGTGTAAGGAAATCCATGTAGTGAGGAGTGCACCATTGGCCTTTTAGGGTGGTTTTCCTTATTTAAGTTAAACTACGGTGTTTTATAGTGGGATTTTTATCTTGGAGTTTCATTTAATATGGTGATAAGGGTATTCCTATGGTGGGGAGTACCAGATCGGTCATAGTTGAATGTCTTATGTTTAGAAGGCAGTTGTTAACGCTATATGACTAGTCATTGGACAATCTAGAGATATTGGTTGTGCATATTCTTGGGTTGGAAGCATGAGTGATAGTCCATTTACTGGGCTTCTTGACGATGAGAAGGTTTATGGTGGGGAGTTAGTAAGAACCCATGTTTTTTCGGACAGCAGTTTTGAGCAAAATTTTGAATTTTTGCTGTTGAATGCTTGTGAGGTGTAAAATGGGCATTTTCCCCAAACAGTTTATCTCAAATAATTTTTTTTACCACTCTGTTTGTCTTGTAATAGGGTGTTTACCCTATTATAGGAGTTTGGTGTAAATCTGAGCAGTTCGAATTTTAGCGGATCATTTAATATTTAATATTTAATATTATTAAATTAAATATTAAATTATTCATATAGGTTCATTTCGAAATAGAATTTATATTGATTTTTGGATAGTGATTCTATATACATTGTTTAATCTATAATGGGGTGTTAAGCCTAGGGATGGCATTAACTCATGTTGATCATTGGGGCCAGCCCGGGCCCCTTTTTCTTCCTTTTCTTTTCTTCTTTCCTTTTCTTTCATCTCTCTTCCTTCCTACTTTTTGTGCATGTTCCATGTGTGATATTCCTTGTCCATATTTTTGGGAGGATTTGGATATTGAGAACTAGAGAGAGATGAGAGGCAAGAGGGGTATCGATTCAAAGCTCTCGATGCGCTGATTCGGCGAATGGAAACTGTGAGCTGTGAAATAAACTGAAGATTTGGCGGTTTCTGCCCGAAGGTATGTTTGTATATGTTTTCACTATATTTCTCCTTTAAACTTATTTTTTATCTTTAAAAATCATTATATTGCTTGATTGTGGCCTCTTAATGCCGGATCTATTGTTTTGGGGGAAAACGGGTGTTTTTGTCTTATTGAAGGATTTCCCATCAGAAAACCCAGAATACACTTTGTGTGTTCCAGGGGAACATGGAGTGTGTTCTTCCCATTTGGGGAAGATGATTTTTTCCAAAGTACATGTTGTGTACTCTGAGTACAAGCCATATACTGGTGGTCATGTGTCCGACAGTGGGCAAAAAGGACTCAGAATAGTGGTTTTAAAAGAGTACACACCTTGTGCAATAAGTACACACTGTGTAGTGGCACATGGGCATGTGTTTGGGTAGAAACCCACACAGGGTTACGTTTTGTGAATAGTACATTCCATGTATAGTAAATTACATGTCATGTACTATTAGACAGGTAGACACCAAGTGTTCTGGCCATGTGTTCTGGCCATGTACTACTTCAGCATTGTAGTTTAGGGATAATTTATGCCCTAGAAGTCAAAATTGGGCATCTGAGTTGTCTATTTTGAGCACTTTTTCACTTATATCGAAATGGTGGAATCCTTGTGATATTTATAGGTCAACTAAATAGTTTTTTGGGGGTTTCTATATAAATGGATAGTTTCTTCCTTCTATTATCAGCTTTATTTGACACCTAAGAGTGAGACTTGGCATGGATGATAGGTTGGGTGTTCAGACCAACTTATTTGATACCATTAATATGAGATGAACTATTAGATATATCCCATAACATATGATTTATAGGATGTTCCTCTTGTGAGTTTTTCACTTCTTTCTTATGAGTCCATGAGACCGGGCACTTCTAAGGATCCCCTGTGGGATGTCTTTACATGTGTGCTAACCTAGGGAGTCCCTTGTTAGATATCTCTCCTATTTTTCCTTTGAGAGGGCCCATGTTATGGAATTCCAATATCCTTATTATTTTGAGGATCCCGTGTAAGATTCCTCCCTTACTCTTTTCTAAGGATCCTGTGTAGGATACCTTCACTCATGTTTACCTAGAGAATCCCGAGTATGATTCCTCCTTAATGTTTAAATTGAGGGACCTAGTGGGTGCCCGTTGTTTGACTGAACCTTAGTGTTTACGTTGGGTTTTGGTATAGATGGTGATTGGTTGTCACCTAGAACCTGTGCCAAACTGGTAATCCCATGGGGCTATGGATGTAGTGTTGGGTTGGGTATTCAGGCCACCCTCACTCGTTGGTTTATATATGACTTAGTTTTCTAATGCATTAGTGAATAATAGAGGTGCATTCTGGTTGGTGGATGTTGATCCTAACGTGAGGCTTCTTTCTTGTTTTTTGGGATGACTCATATGCCTTGTGTACCTGAGTAGAGGTGTTTTAATTGTGAATTGGGTTATTTTCTGTGATATGGATCTGATTACCATGTTTGTTTTGACTTGACCATTTGGTCTAGCCTTGCTTGTTAGGTTTCTTGTTTCACATGCCTAGTCTTTTTAGGAATGAGTGATATTATATGACATGTTGTGTTATGTTGTAGACTGTTATCCAAGTATTTCATGAGGTTTACTTTGGCTGCTATATATCATTGCTCGTGATTGACATACACACGGCTGTGGGATCCTGGTGCAGTAGACCATAGGGGGAATGGACATTTGGGACTTCTCTGGAGAGTTTTTTTACTTTTCATGTTGTGATACCATAGGGGGTGGATGTTGATTACTTCCTCAGAGTGTATATAGTTCCACATTGTGAGACCATGAGGGGAATAGGACGTTTAGTGCTTCCTTAGACTGTCTATAGTTACTGATATGAGACTATAAGGGTAATTGATAGTGATTGCTTCCTTAGAGAGCCTTTTCTAAAGATGAAATAGAGGGGTTAGACTATGAGTACTTCTCAGAGGGTTTCTTATGTTTGATTGGTTGAACCAGAGGGTTTGGCTGTGGGTACTTCCTCTAGGGTTACTTGTTTTTTATTATCTTTCTCATAGATATAATTTGGGAATTGGCCAAAGAGGGTACATGTCAATGGGATTACAGACCCATAGATTGACATAATGATATAGGGATTGAGTGGCACGACCTCCATCTCAAGGCCCTTGAATATGATGTCCAAGATATTGTGATTATAGTCCCACGGATTGGTTGTTGATGTGGATTCTTATTATTTGATTCACCTAATCATGAATATTCATATTTATGTACTTGTATATAGGTATAGGACTATACATGTGTACTAATATAGATATAGAAATTTTAGGTGGCACTTACCCAATTGACAGGGATTACAGACCCTGAGATCGACTGTGGTGTCACCCTTGGTTTACTTCTTTTTGTTGTGTTCCAGCTAGGCTGGGCTTATTGTTGTTCTATACACTTTTATCATCACAGCTATAGGTTGCATGTCAGGGTGCCCTACTGAGATTATTTATCACCCATAAACGTGCACCTCGGTGGACGTGTAGACCTTATATCTGCATTTCTGGTTGAGAACAAGTTTCATTGTGGATAGGTATGAGGCCCAGTGTTGTCTGATTGAGTGGAGTTTCTCGAGTGGTTCTATTGATTGGGCTGCTGTAGTTCGACAGTGTCTGGAGACCAGGTACATGGATTGGCTTGGAGTTAGTAGCTGATCCCTATACTTTTAATTTTATTTTTTTTGTACATATATCAACATGTTTGACCCAATTGGTTACTATTGTTGTGTATTATTACATAGTTGTTAAGGATTTTACAGTATTTTACTATTACAGCTTGTTCTATTTAATTGTTTATTTCTTCCGTACATTGTTTAATTTCTGTTGTGTATGATACTGAGTGATTTCTGCTATTTTCTTACTCTGGTATTTGGGCATAGTCTCCCCAAAATCACACCCTAGTCCCTCACTACTAGTCGGTAGCCTTTAGCATATGGGGAGGCATGCTTAAGGCCTTGTGGCGAACCTGCATAGAGCACCCGTTTAGTGGCTTCTAGGTTGGGACATAACATTTTTTTACTTTATATGGATGGTAAGGAATAAACCAATGGATATACTAAATTAACTAAAATAAAATTAAAGGGAATGGGGTGATTCACATGAGTTTTTCATGATTTCCTGATATTTATTATTTGATTGATGATGATTTATTTTTACTGTTGAGAATCACTATTGATGCTATGATGAATGTGTTTTTATATTATTAAGATATTGGAATAACCTTTCATAAAAGGTCAATAACGTAGATATGGTAATTAAATGGTTTCTTGGAAATGTTGAATTAGATAATGATTCATGTGTACTAGACACTAGTTTTTAATATGAAAAGGGAGATTATATACGTATTTTTTAATGTAATTGATTGTTTTTTATGTTAGGTTGATTTTTGTATTTCAATGATTTTTGTTTCACTAGTTGGGGGTTATGTATTTGGATTTGGGTGTTGGAATGTGTTGTGCACCAGGTATTTTGGATGCTTTTCATGGGGGAATTAGAATATGTAGTTTTTGATGTGTCGATAGTGGCATGGAATATTTTGTGGGAAGAAGAAGTGTGGAGTGGCTATTGTGGTGGATATTGGAATGATATATGCAGAGGTTCATGTGGGGTTTTTTTGGTTGGTGTTGGTTTTTTATAGTTTCTTGGTGTTGCAGAATGTAAATGATTGATAACGATGAATGTGTTAATGGATGTGGGATGGAATTAAATGATTTTTGGGCTATTAATGAAATGTTAACAATTTAAACGAATGGGTAATGACTTGGATAAAAGTGGATGATGGATAATCGATGGTTTATCATTAAATATGGAAATAAATATAATAATGAATCTAATATAATAGGTAAATGGTAAATGTAGAATGATTAAATGGTTTTATTAATGGGAAAATATGTATATTGTTCGGTTTGTTTTGTGTGAGGAAGTGGGGATGATTTGTGTTATAGAGATAGAACTAGTTGATAGTGAATAGTGTCATTTAAATGATAATTGTTATGGGAAATAGTATATCTATTTTAGTGTGAACCCTATAGGTTTGTTCATGTGTGAATCTAGTATATCTTTTATTTTCCTTATGATTTCATAAACACCCCACCCGAGTCGGATAATATTACTGAAACCCAAATGTTTTAGGTTCTAGATGTTTTCCCCAATATCCAGGTTATCAAGGGAGAATATGGATGACTACTCCCTATTCCTTATCTCTCCCTTATAGGTGTAGTATTGGTTATAATGGATTAATGTAGGTATAAGTATACAATCTATAATGGATTAAAGTTATATTATATGATACACTTCCTGAATTATTTATATAGTTGTGGTGAGGATACTTTGTGGGGTCATGCATAATAGGAGGATGGCATGAGATTAATATCCTTCATGTTCACAATACCATATTGTGACAAATATATACTATGGTTGTGTTATGTGGTGGCTGTGTGGAAATGGTGGTATGTGGTGGTGTATATGCGATGATGATGATATTGTGATGTAATATATGGCATATGATTATGATATGAGATATGATATGTTTCAAAATGGTTGTGGAAGGGATTGGGAGAACCATGATGTTTTCTATTAGGGAATGAGAGTCCCCATTAGAGAATTGGTTATAGGGTCCATTATTAATATATTCATCCATAAATTATTATTATATTTGGATGCGATATTGGATGTTAAAGCCTTGGTGTGGTAGGGTGATAAATGACCTCTTTTAGGTATATATATTTTCAGCTTCTTATTCACTAAAGCATTAGTATACTTCTTCCACATTTTCATGAGAGGTCTTGAAAAGGGTACTATAGAGTATACATGTATGCTCACCCCTATATATATAAATATGTTTTTTTAGGTTTCAAGGGTGATTTTAGAGATTGATCTAAACTTTACTCAGTCGTGGCTCAGAATTTTGGTAGAAGTTTACCATAAGACTTCAGTTTTTGGTATTTCTTTTAGAGAATAGTTTTTGTATGAAATTCATTTATTATGTTATAATGGTTTAAATTTATATTATAGATTTATATTTATTTATTCCTTTTATATATGTTCATGGTATTTATTAGGGTAATTCCCCCCGTTTTCATGTTTTATACACTCATGACTAGTGTCTATGTCAGCACCTATCAGAGGAAAACCTCAAGGGTTACTCACCCTTACACTACAGGACTTGGAGGGGTTCCCGATGGGGGTGCGTTGTGACATGAAGTTTGGTCATAATAGTGTTGTCTTTTTTTAGTGGCCATAGTAATGGTTGGTTTATTATTATAATGGAAAGGTGACAAGGATGTTATGATTGAGGCAAATCGGTTGTAGACCCGAGGTTGGGAATTGGATGTTATTATATTCGAAATGAAATTTATGTTACTTAAAATGAACCACCACCAGATTCAGGAAACATAATCAACATCCATATGAGTTTTTGAGTTCCTCGTGTATCCCTAACGTCTAGAATATAGGTACTACAAATGTATAAGTACTCCCTCTTCTCCTCATTGTGACAGCATTGATATTTATTACACATTAATTCATGATTTATTACATAATATTAGACTTAATACAACCCGAAAGATAGAGAAGTCCAGTTTTTTTTGGAATTTGGTAAATAAAATTACAATTTAAATAGAAAAAACAAAATCTTTATTTAAAACTTCCTTAACATGATCACATTTAAAACTGCAATGGATAACCTAGGGACATACATAAGAAAGTGGTGAGCAATAAAGTACAGTAAGAAAAGAAACATGACATATTATGAAGAAAGTAATACATATTAGACAATAGTAATATCAACGGATCATAAAAAAGGTGAGAATCATAAACATGAATAATAAGGAATGATATATCCTGATAATCATAACATGGGAAATGTAACAACATCTTAAAACACTACATCATAAACATAGGTCAAGACTAACTATCAAGACATCATGATAGAAAAGGTCTAATCCCATAAAGGAATTAGGTTCACTTTATATCCCTACATGATGTCTCATGAGACTAAACATTACCCAATACATTAGAGTTTTATATAATTCTGGGCACACCCTCATATTCATTTCATTCTCAAGCTTAAGTGTTCCACATAGATCGTATAACATGGATTCAGTCATCGTCTTATTTTATTATGTGATTAAGGAGTGTGTAATACATACATTTAATTCCCAATTCAAAGAAGTATAAGTGTATAAAGGTGAACTCCCTTGATAAGAAATAGGTATGTCACTCCCTACAAAATTATTTTTTGAATGAAAAATCACTGTGAAATTTTGGCAGAAAATTAACATCACATAAAAATTTATAAAATGATTTGATGAGAGTGAATGATATCTCTCATAATTTTTATTTAAAATGGGTTTTTATAGGTACATGTATAGACATATAGCAACTTTAGGAATTGGAAATAGAATACATAGGATAATAAATATGTCTGAATAAAGAAGAAAAGGTGAGGATCCCTTACTTGAGTGTATGACTCTAAATGCTTGAGAGAAGCTTCTTGGGGGCTTGGGGTGCCTTGAGAGGACTCTAGATAAGGTTGTTCAGAGTATGGATGTGTTCCAAGGATTTCTAATGAAGATAAATGGGAAAATGGAAGTGTTTATAAAGGAAATGAGTGTTGATTTCTTTAATATTTCTTAAACATAGGTTTTTGACTCTATATAATAAGATAAGAAAAATTACAAACAATCACATGTTTTCTGCCCGTGGTTTGTTCCAAATGTAAGAATGTTTCATTATTATATAAAAATAATTGAAGAACATAAAAATAATAATACCCTTGCTTAAGTGGAAGTGAGTCATATTCTTAAAGAAAATATTTTAAAACCATACAATATATTAATGGTTTTAGAGGACTGATAATGGATTTATAAAATTAATAAAATAAACATAAAATATTAGAATTTTAAAGAGAATCCATATATTTTGTCTTTTATTCCTTTTATATTATTTATTAAATATCTTTTGGGTCATTATGATGTCATAATACACACCACATATTTATATGGTATTTATTTTCCACCCACAAATTGAACTTTCTCGGAATGTTTTAAAAAATTCAACAATATATATTTTCAGCATTCTAATTCAAAAAATTATATACATTTTATCAAAATAATTTTCTAAATATGTGTATTTTATCTTTTGAAATAAGATTCATAATTTATTAAAAAATGCTAGGTTTTTTTACAATAATAGTTTTCAAACCTTTATAAAAAAATACATTTTAAGTCATAAAAATTATATGATTATTTATATTTAATAATCAATATTTAATAATAATATTTTATTAAAATAATATTTTGTTTCCAAAATACATTAATTCATCAAAATAAATGGCTTAAAATAAATTGATTATTAATTAAAATTAATACAATTTTTGTTTAATTATATCAAAATAAAAATCATTTATAAAGTACCAATAATAGGATAGAAATATATTTATTACTCTATAATATAAATACTCATATTTATATGTTATTGATACATATCCCTTTAATACACTAGAAAATTCACTAAAATTAAGGTGTGTGATAGTGAGATTTTCATGGGGTGGTTCAATGAACATGGTTTGGGCCATGATCTTGATGAGCTTGAACATAGCCTGTAAATGGTTTTACTCATACTTAAATTGTTAGATCTCATCATGTACTTGGTAAATGGAAAATCATCGAGATTTTATCTCCCTCAAAAGCTCTGATAAATGGAATTCTTTGGTACTATTCAACTGGTTGAGGCTATCACTTCCTTTTTCTATGATAATTTGATTTTCTAAAATCCTATATTTATATTAATCATATGATCACTATTCAACAACTATATTATCAAATGTAATGATTCTTAATAATATTTTAAATCTTGTAGTATATAATAAAATCAAATAAGTGTATGTGTTTTGTATAACCAAATTACATATTAAAACTTTTAATTAAATAAATAGGGGAATTTTATTTTTAACAGTTCAGGTCGTTACAATCTCCCACTCTTGGGAAATTTCTACCATGAAATTTTCATTTTATACACTAAAATTGATTAGTGTACCTATATTTCATCACCTCCTATTGCTCCCACATTTCCTCCTCAACCTTGTGGTTTCTCTACAACACTTTGATAAGGTTCATTGTCTTATTTCGTAAAAATTTACCTTTGTGATCCAAGATTTTCTCTAGCTACTCCTCACAAGAAAGATCATTCTTCAATGGTACCAATTTTGGATTGAGTACATGTGAGGGTTCTGCTAGGTACTTCCTTAAGAGGTATATATGAAATATATCATGTACTTGAGATATGTTTGGTGGGAGTGTTATTCGATAGTCCACTGCTCCTATACGATCAAGGATGTAAAAGGGGTTGATGTATCTTGGACTAAGATTTTCCATTTTCCAAAATATCATCACTCTCCTCCATGGAGATATGTGGGAGAATACCATGTATCTTACATCAAACTCGAAGTCTCATCAATTATTTTCATCATAACGCTTATGTCAACTATGAGAAGACTTGATGTATTCATGAATTGTCTTATCCTTTTCCACAATTTCATTGGCCAGTTTAGGACCTAGCAACTTTTGTTCCTCAACTTAATCCCAAAATGAATGTGTTCAGAACCACATTCGATAAATGGATTCATAAAGACCCATTTAGATTCTTGAGTGGTAAATGATATTTTAAGAGAACTCTACTAGATGAAGATGTTGATCCCATCCTACTTGGAATTCAATTGAGCATGATCTCAACATTTAATCAAGTGTTTGGATATTCTACTCATATTGTCGATCATTATGGGAGTGGTAAGTCCGGATAATGTTAATATCGGGATTTAGATCATGTTAGAGAATTTTCTAGAACTTGAAGGTGAATCTCATATATCAATCAGATACAATTGATAGTGGTACTTCATTCAATCTCACCACTTCTCTTATGTATATTTGTGATGTTGATCCAGTGATAAATCCTCTTGAATTGCAATGAAGTGTGTATTCTTTTTAAGATGATACACCGCAGCCCATATAAAATTATTCCCTCTTAATTTATTCAGAAGACCTTTGAAAAGGTCCATGATAATTTTTTCCCATTTCCTGGTAGGTATGGGTAATGGTTGTATCATCCACTTGGATATTTTCATTTCTACTTTCACATTCTGGCATACAAGACATATTTGTGTTTATTCCATGATATTATTCATCATATTATCCCACCAATAGTGTTCTTAATGATACTGATAAATAATTTTGATTCCTAGGTGGATGGAGAAGGTTGAGATATGTGCATTATCTAACAGCCTCTTCCTTAACTCAAGATTTTATATTAAACGTATTCTTCAGCAAATCTCACAACTCCTTCTTCATTAACATTGAAATTTGAGGATTTACATTTCCTTATAGCTTCCACTTTAATTTGAATTGACACTTACTTTCTCAGAGAATTCGTTATCTTTTCTAGAAGTGAAATTTGAGATATCATCAGTTAAAGGATTTATGATATTCCTTCCTTTATGATTCTCTTGTCCACCCTCTTCAAGTCTAATAAGATCATATCCCTATCAATTGTAATCAACAATAGAATTTGTGGATCCTTTCTACTATGAGTTCCTACAACTTTATTTTCCTTAACTAGATAGTAGTGGATTGATTAGTCATCGTCCTTGATTATATCTTACCATCGTCACTGGTGCTATTCTTCTCTTTCTTTCTGAATATATACTTAAGTATTTTTTGATCCTTATATATCTAAAACTTATCCCCTAATATATAATGTCACCATATTATCAATGTGATCACTATAGGGAACTCCATGTCATGAGTTGGGTGGTTCTGTTTGTGAACTTTCAACTACCTTGAATAATATGATATGACTTTGGTAATTTGTATAAACACACATCCCAATCCATTTTTTTAAGACTCTATAAATACCATGAAAAGTTATCCACTTCTTGGTAGTGTGAGAATAGGTGAAATTATAATTCTCATTTTGAACTCTGTGAATCTCTCTTCACAATCTTAATTTCAAGAAAAATTGACTCCCTTATGATTTAGCTTGGTTAGAGTGTTTGACTATCATGAGAGATTTCTCACTAATCGATGATAATACTTCGATAATCAAAGGAAAATATAGATATATATCATTGATGTTGGCCTCGTTTATCCTTAAATTGATTCTTCCTTTGAAGGGTCCACAAGTTTCCCAATTTTTTTTATTATATACCCCAATAATGATACTTCCTTAAACTAGAACTTCCATTTTTTGTACTTGGAATAAATATCGTCCTTTTTTATAGTATTTATCAAAGTTATATGATGCACCTTATGATCCTCCTTGGTTTTGTAAAATATTAAAATATCATCTATAAAGACTTCCACAAATATATCAAGGTAATATATAAAGAATCTATTCATCATTTCCATGGTGGTTTCGGGAGAATTAGTGAGTCCAAATGACATTACTATGAACTCACAGTTCCTATACATCGTATTCAAAGAAGTCTTGGTAATATCCTCCTTATATCACAACTGTAGATCCACATCGGAGAAAAATTTTACTCCATGTAACTGATCTAACATTTCATTAATCTGTGATTGAGGATACTTGTTCTTTATCATGATCTTATTGAGCTCACAATAATCAATGAAAAAGCACAATGACCCGTCCTTATTCTTGATTAAGAGGACTAGTGCACCCCATAGTGAAACACATGGGTGTATTAATCCTTTATCTAGATTATCCTATAGTAGTTTTTTCATATCCTCATGTTCTACAACAACCATTCTATACAGATTCTTGGATAATTGAAATGGCCCAAATATAAGTTCTATTAAAAATTTAACCTCTCTGCTAGGAGGAAAACCAGAAAATTCCTCAAGGAACACATCAGTGTATTCCCTCAAAATGATCATGTCATAAAGGATAATTCTTTCCTTAGACTCAATAATTTGATAGCGATATTCATATTAATAGAAAAATAATATCCATTCTGGAGATTTTGTTGCTAAATAAGACTCATCCTCTTCCTTGCACTTGTAAATATTTGGAGGTTAATTCACGATACATAGTGATATTTCGTTCTCATGACAATTTATGTTTTCTCTACATAGTTAAATCCAATGCATACCCAAAATTGCATCAAATTATACAAAATATAGTGTGACATGGTTTTTTTGGATGTTCATCTCAAAAGGAATTATATAATCTGGATGCTATAGTTTCCCCATTTTTAATTTTCACCAAAATTTATAATTCCATGATTTGGGGTGGTGTTTGAATATTTCTACTAATCTTTCTAGATATAAAGGAATTCAAATAATCAAAATCAAAAGTATGTTTTATATACTTGAATGAATAATTAGTGTACTAATCACAACTTTGTTATTGGGATCCATCTCCGTGGTTGTGATGTAAAAAGTTCACCCTTACTACCATGGATGTTGTTGGTTGTCTCAAAAAAACCTTGCCTTAATGCATTGTTTTTCAAAGTACCCTAGTTCCTTTCATTTAAATAAATGAAAAATGTGTTGAGGGTTGAATAGAGCATTCATTTCCTCCACCGCATTAGTGGGTTTCTTATTTCGGCGATTGTTATCTAGGTTCCCTTCCTCCATGAACCTAATCCATTTCCTCACCCATTATGTAATTTCCTGTTGTTTCTTTCCCTATATTTGACAAGTGTGATGTAGAAATTTCATGGAACTATTAGATTTTTTCATCATTATTCCATAATTAAACTCCACTTTCTGCTCCTTATCCCCATGATACCTTTGAGATTCACCAACCTCTATCTCAATTTTGAGGGCGCATCGGGCAATTTCCTTATATCTATCATAGTCATGGATCACCCAATCTTTTAATAGAATGGGTTTTATCCCACCAAAGAAGCAGTCAACCTTTAATTCATGGGTTACAACAAATTTGAAGGCGTATCATGCAAGCCTTGTGATGTTTTCCTCATATTCCTTGATAGATTCATCGTATTTTTTCTTGAAGGAAAATAAATCCTTTTCCACTTTAATATATAGAATCTGGGGGAAATATTTATTAAAAAAAAATTATAGAATTTCTTCCACCTCATAGATTTTATCTATTCCATAGGCTTCATATTCTTGATCAATGTCTACGATTGATTAGCTTCTCCTTTTATACGATAAACATCTAGTAGAACCTTCTCTTGTTCCGAACATTGAACGATAAAGATGATATTTTCAATAGAGTTTATTTATTGTTCTGTGATTAAGGGATTAGATGATCTATTTAAATTCATAGTCCTTTGTCATATAAATATCACAATAAATTATTGTTATCTCTTAGGGGGGTTTGGGTGCTCCTTCGGATCTAGGATACCATTTAGAACCTGAGTCAGCTGAGACAGTATCATCACAAAGTTTTCGGTTCCCACTTCTATAGGGCTGATCATCTCATTGGTTCAGTCATCACATTTCCCATTACATTGATCTCTTACCTGATTCCTTCTATTTTCATCCATTGGCTAGAATAAAGTGAAAATTAGGGATGGATATTTTTAAACTATTAAACACATAAAAGTTAATCCTGTGTCATTAAAGAGAAAACATATAAGTTACATATATTTTCTCAACATATGAATTTGAAGGATTAAATCTATGTTATCCAGGATCTATTTACTAACACGTATTCTTATGGGTATTTTTTCCCTTAATAATTTTTATTAATGAGTTTAGGAATTTTCTAAATAGTATTTATCGGGAGTGTCAAACTAGGTAAAGAGTAAGGTTTTTTTTTCATATAGGATGTTATGTTTAGTCAAGCCCGATGCACCTTCTCGGAGTTTTCACACCTAGGTACATTTGTGACATATCTACATCCACTTGTAATATCCAGACATGGATGTATTTTCTTGATAAACCACTTCCTCTGTTCATACCAAAATTTATGGCTTTTTTCTTATACATAGCCTTATCCCTAAGGATTTTGATAGATTTTTCTAATCATAATCCCAAAAATAACCTAAATTTTCTTATAATAAGAACTATAAATACCAAAATCCTTATTAAAGATTAATTCATGATTTATTAAATAAGATTATAGTTAATGCAACCCAAAAGTTAAAGAAACCTAGGGTATTTATGAATTTGGTAAATTACATAACAATTAAAATAGGTAAAACAACATCTTTATTAAAAACAACCTTAACATACCCACACATAAAACTGGACGGGATAATGTGGGGATACAAATAAGAAAGGGGTGAGGTATAAAGCCCAGTATGGGAATAAACATGTCATTAAATGAAGAAAATAATACATGTTAGACAATAGAAATAAAAATATGCTTAAAATGGGTGAGAATCATAAACATGAATAATATTACATGATATAGAATGATAATCATATCATGGGAAATGTGGAAACATTTTAAAACATTTAATCATAAACATAGGTAAAGGATAACTACCAAGACATCATGATGGAAAATTCCCAAATAGGAATTAGGTTCACTCTCTATCCCAACATCATGTATTATGAGACTAAACATTACCCAATGCATTGGAGATCTATATAATTCTGGGCACACCCATAATATTAATTCCATTATCATTCATAAGTGTTCCACATAGATCATAAAACATGGATTCATTCATCATCATATTTTATTCCATGATCAAGGATTATGGAATACATACATGTAAGTCCCAATTCAAATAATTATATGTGTATAAATGTGAACTCCCTTTATAGGAAATGAGCATTATATTAATTATACAATTGTTTTGGCATGAAAAATCATGGTAAAATTTTGGAAACATAACAGAATCACATAAAAAATTCATAAAACGGGTTTATATGAGATAAAGGGGTTTCCCATAATTTAAAAAAAATATGGGCAGTGTTAGAGATATAAAAAGACATATCCCAACATTAGGAATTGGAAATAAAATACATAAGATAATAAAGAAACTTGAATAATGAAGATAAGGTGATGATCCCTTACTTGAGTGTGTGACACCAAATACTTGGGAGGTGCTTCTTAAGGGCTTGGGGTATATTAGGAGGAATCTAGAGATGGGAGGGAAGAGTAAAGATGTGATCCAAGGATTTTGAGTGAAGATAAATGAAATCATGTGTGAGATTATATAAGAAATGACTGGGTATTTAATTAATATTTCTTAAACATATGTTTTGGACTCTATATAATAAAATAACCAAAACCAAAAACCTTCCCATGGTTTTCGCCTATGGTTTATTTGTATCTTCCGCAATCAAGAAGCCACTAATCTGGTGCACCGAGTCAGGTCTTCACATGACCTCCAGAGTGCCTCCTTAAATGATGGAGGTTTCTAACTAGAATTGATGGTCTAATAGGTCACGTGGGGAGACCATACCCCCATTAACAGAGTAAGCCACAATAGATAATAATTTAAATAATGTGAAAAATAGGCTTCAAACAATAACATGCATAAATAACCAATTCCAATATTGGGTACAACTGTATACAATAGTAAATTTTTTGTGCCATGCTACAGTGCTAAGTTAACAAAACTCCAAATGAAAGAAAAATAAGAGAATTCCCAAAATGGTCTAGACACCAAGTCTTGAAACTCACACATTCATGTCCCGCATCGAACTGAACTCCCTATCATAGTTCCCCTTTCCCTTTTCCTGACCTACAGGCATGAAATTTTCTCGAGTACCCAATGGTGACCCAAGAAGGGTGTGATTATAACTCATTAGTCCACCACCAACACTATCTAAAAAATATCCAGAAAAAGTAGATAGATCATGAAAATGATAATAATGGAAATTAAAGATAAACAGTTCAATAGGTCATCCTAGAGAATGTTCCATTCAATTTTATTACCATTGAATCCAAGTTCACTACTTTGGAATTTCATGATTTAATCAACCATTTTTCATTTGTTCAATGGATTATGAATATTCAATATTCTCAAGTATATGGGAATAAAATTCATGTATTGTCTCACCAGGCACCACATTATAACAATCTCATAATCCTCACCTTTAATCCTCAGTTCGAGTGGAATGCATCCATTAGGGGAATAGAACTTTATCCCCTTCCCTAACCCATGCATTTTGGGGTGGAGATAGATCCTCGGTCTAACTCGACCCATGGGTCTAGAACCTCAAGTCTATACGCCACTCTACCAAGCCATGTTCCCCTGATTATTTATTATTCACCACTACTAACCATATCACAATGAGCTTAGCCAATATCATTTACAACATCGAAAAAATACCAATAAATGGGAAATTCACATTTTTTTTCTCAATCCATTAACTCATTCATCATTTATATTCTAAACACCTTTATCCTCCTTCCCATTACCAATTCCTATCTCACAAATCATATTCATGTATAAAGATAATCCCCTATAATTTTCCCATTAATACATTTAACCCTTTTGCATGCCAACCAAACAATTTCTTAGGCCATTAAACAACCTAAGTGTATTAATAAACACCAATTAAACATCCTTCAAGAATATTAACATATTCATTATGGTCTCTATGTTCTCGTACAATGGACTTACACTTACTTAGCTAAACTCTAAGTCTGGGGAATATTGGCGCACCCCATGGGGGCCCAAATCCCATTTGGCCATCCTCCATTCATCCTGTGGGGATCAAGAAGAGTTAAATTAACCATTTCTTCACCCACTATATGTAAATAATATAAGGTAATCAAGAACAAAAAAATTGCAAATTAAGAACTTAACCCTACATGCACAAATCCATTTGAAACCCAAGGGATACAAATTGTAGACCACCTACCAAGAATCTATTGGTGAATGATCTCTCAAGCGATGAATTAGATCCTGATTCAAAAATCCCTCAAATTATCAAACTAAACCTCCCAAATAAATAAGGGTCTCAGAGCTTTAGAATAAGATAAGAGAGATATACCAATCCAAATCAAAAAAAAAAGAAGCAAGAAGGGGTTTAGCCTTAATCAGATATTTAATCTATAACTAATGGCACTCCAAACGGCCCTAATACAAGGTTGATAGATCCTTGGGATATCTTGGGATATTTGGTTCATTCCTAGGGACCAAGGGATGGAGAAAGGTGCAATCACTGAGTTGGGTTTAAAAATCCCATAATTGAATTTTTGTAAATTTGTAAGAGTATTTGGGCCGCACGGTTTACCCACATGGTTTTCCAAATCGTGCCCAAATCGTGCATATGCTAATATCCAATAATATCCCTCTCTAAAAAATTTACCCACACATTTTTTTCGAACAATGTGAAAATTGTGTGGAGGATACTGTCCGAAAATACTTCTTCTGCACGGTTTACCTGTGATGTCTACACGGTCCGGACTAACTAGGCACCAACCATGCAGCTTTCCCAAAAAACTCATTTTCCCACTTCTTCATGTCTTGAACCCCAGAACACCCATGAGCCTTCTTAATAAAGAAATCACTTATTCAGCCAAATGGAATGACTTAAACTAAAACATAGGTAAAATATACCACATAGTGTAATCTAGGATCTTACAACTCCCCACCTTATAATAGCTCATCCCAGAACTAATCTTCCAATACACCATTGAGTTCCCAAAGAGAATAGATCGTGCCACTGGGCTCAAATATCTGATTCTATCTCCCATGTTTATTCCTAAACTTTTCCATGATTCCAAAGAACAATAACCTAGGGCACAACCTTTCCTAGAAAAGCATTCTGGATGTGATCCACAATACAAACCGGGTGCTCCTCAAAGGACGCATCACCCTCAAGATCGACATCCTCGACATTTAACACATGATATAGATCATTGTGATACTAGAGATGTTATGAAATATGGAAAACATCATGAATCCATCTATAATAATATAGAATATCCAATCGTTAAGCCACGGTTCTATCCCTCTCCACAATCTCATATCGCCCCATATATCTAAGTGACAACTTTCCCTGCTTTCCAATTTTGCGGGGACCCATCCTTGCCATCACCCGAAGAAACAAACTATCACCCACCATGAAATCAAGAGGTCTACAACGTCGATCTTCATATGACTTATTCTTACTCTGATCTTTTTTTAAATGATTTTGAATCAAATAAACCTTCTCTGATGTCTCCTACACAATACTCGGTCTTAATAGCTCAGACTCTCTAGCCTTCAACCAACACAATAGAGATCTACACTATCTCTTATAAAGTTCCTCAAAAGGTACCATATATACATTATCCTGAAAGATATTGTTGTAAGATAACTCAGAATGTGAAAATTGTTTCTCACATGATCCTCCAAAATCCTAAACACATTCTCTCAACATGTCTCCTAATTCCTAAATTGTATGTTCTGATTGCCCGTAATAATGTTGGTGGTAAGTTGTACTCCAAAACACCTAGGTACCAAGTGCTTCTATAGTCCCCTCTACAAATGTGAGGTGAAACAGGGATCATGATCTAAAACTATAGTTCATGTAACACCATGAAATCATACTATTTCTTGAACATACAATTATCCAATATGATCTACTGTATAGATCTCATGAATCTGAATGAAATGATCCAATTTGGTTATCCGATCTACCACAAACCAAATTGCATCATTCTTCTATGGAATCCCTGGAAGACCCACTATGAAGTCCATCATGACATAATTCCACTTTCACTCTGGAATAGGAAATGGCTAAATCAACCCACCTAGATGTTGGTGCTTATCCTTTACCTGCTAACAGATGAGGCATCATATCACACAACTCACAACTTTTTTCTTTATTCTCGATCACCAAAACTGCCTATAAAGATCAAGGTGCATCTTAGTCAAGCCAGGATGCACTTCCCATTTTGATGCATGAAAATCATGCATCAACTCCTTTCATACATCTTCCGACCCCACAATACGACAATAAAAATAAGAAACTATATCTGCACCAAAAGTCCAACAAGAAGGTGAATCCCCAACTTTATGACTTTCCATCATATACAAACTCTCCAGATCCACAAACAGACTCTATTTAACTCATATTAGAACGGACGATTCAATTGTTATAGATGAAAGGTTCATCTACCCTTCCCCATCATGTACCTCCAAATGCATCTTAGCAAACAAAGGCATCATCTTCCACTCTGAACTAGTTTCCTAAAGTTTCTGTTTTTCAGTCTTCTAGCTCAAAGAATTTACAACAGTATTCCCTTTCTCTGGTGTGTACACCAAATCCTAATCGAAAGACTATAGGTATGCAACCCACTATCCCTGTTAAATATTCAAATCTCACTTAGAGAAGATGTATTTGTGATTTTTATGGTCGGTAAACACTGTAAAGGGATCTCCCAACACGTAATGCCTCCAACACTTTATGGAATGATGTCCAGTAGCTAGCTCAAGTTCATGAGTAGGATAATTCTTTTCATGTGGTATCAAATATCTCAAAAAATATGCTACAACCCGATCATCCTGCATCAACACTGCCCCAATTCCAACACCAGACACATAACATAACAAGGTGTAATTCTTACCTGGTTCATGTAAGATCAAAATCGGTGCGGTGGTAAACCACTTCTTTATCTCCTTAAAAGATTTCTCACAAGACTCTGACTAATCAAACATAATTCCCTTCTTGGTTAGGCATGTGAGAGGCACTTCTAAATTAGATAAATCTCTAAAAAACCTACAATAATAACTATCCTAACCCAGATAAATCCAAACATCAGAGACGTTCTTGGGCTTCCCAAAGACACCACATCTTGCACCTTTTCTAGATCCACTAACATGCGTGAATCAGAAATGATGTGTCCCAGAAGTTGCACCTCATCAATCCGAAACTTATATTTTTATATCTTGGCATAAATCCTACGCTCTATTACTGTACTCGAGAAGATGTTATGAGGTTTGGAATGATCTTCATGAGTTATAGAGTACACTAATATGTCATCAAAAAAGGAAAATACAACTTGTTTCAGATATGGGTGGAATAACTGATTCATCAAGGCCATAAACACTACTGGTTCATTTGTCAATCCAAACGGCATTACCAGAAATTCATACAACCCACACCTACTTCGGACTGATGTTAGGGGTATGTCAGAATGTCTCACCCTTAATTGATGGTATCCAAATCTCTAATCGATCATGGATAACACTGAGGCACCTCTGAGCTGATCAAACATGTCAATGATTCTAGGAAGATGGTATTAGTTCTTAACTATCATCTAGTTCAGCTTCCTATAATCGACACATAGCCTTAGTTATCCATCAACCATCTTAGAAAACAACACCAGATATCCCCAAGGTGATGTACTAGGATTTATAAACCCATTACACTCCAATTAATCTAACTGAACCTTCAGTTATTGGTGCTATGATGGTGCCATATGAAAGGGTGGAAAGGAAACTGGCTCTGCTCCCAACAACAATCCAATCGTAAACTCAACATATCTCTCGAGTGGTAACCCCAATAAGTCCTCAGGAAATACATCATGAAACTGGTTCACAACTAAAGGGAATACTGGCTATCATTTCTCTTATTCGTCTAACATGAGGCATTCCACTTGGGTTCTGAGTTCTCCCAACATTCTGGAATAGAAACCATGCACGGCCCACTCAAGTATCCCACTCGCCACGAAGGACATAAGTGCTCCCATCGAGACATGTGAACATTAACCGACATTGATAGTAGTAGATATAAGATCAATGTAATACTAACCAATACATCCCCAAGATTAGGTCAAACCGAGACATTTCAATGACAAACAATTCCCATAGAAAACAATACCCTCCAATATCCAAAGGACAACCATTACACTGCTTGATGCATAGAAATCGTAACCCTAGTGGAGTATTAAACGACTTTAACCCGCATGCAGTCTCAATGGTTAACCCCAACATGAATACAAAATGAGAAGAAATAAAAGAATGCATATCAAATATATCAAATAAAGAACTAGAAAGCGTGGAAGCTATAAGAATCATACCTTGAATAATTGAGAGTATAGCCTCACCACCTTCAGGTGTAGCCTAAACTGCATAGAGATTACCTTCGCCTTTACCCCGGGCTCAGGCCAGAGTACCCTACCCTAAACTACTCTATTGGAAAGTATTATCTCACCCTGGAGTCCCAAATCCATCGCATCTACTAGTACAACCTTTGGAGCACCAATTTCCTATCTGATATGGGGTAATCGACCCCCCTACCCACAGACAACATTTTCCTTTTACCTCCATAATTTACTGACTGTCACGCATTCCTCTAGAACCTCTACACGTGGCCAAACCTACCGCATGCTAGGCACTTGACCAGGGGGCAGGGAAACCGGTCACACTTGTGCCCTGGCCTGCCACACTTATAACAGAAGACCTTGTCGTAGACATGATAAGATGACCCCCTTTTCTGACTACTTTGTGTGCTTCCACTTTACTGAAAGATTCCAAAATGGTGCTTCCTACTATTAGAGGCCAGACCACTTGCTCACCCAACTGGCGCAACAAGTTCACTACCTGAAACTCCCTTTAGGTTATCCTCTGAGATTAGGGTTTGGTCCACCACTTCAACAAACCTTTTTAGAAAAAATATATTCATCTTTTATCTAATCTTCTGTCTCATCCCATCCTGGAAGTGTTTTTTCCACCACTGCCTCATCTCCTGTCAAAGTCAGAACAAAGCACTTCAAATCGGTGAATCGACTAGAATATTCCATCACCAACATTGTCCCCTAAGTCATCCTCATGAAATTTTAGGCCTTCTCTTTCCTCAAGGATTATCGGTAGATGTTCTCCAGAAACATCCCCTAAAAATACTTCCAAATCATTCCCTCAGCCTGCTTTGTTTAGACCATAATATCCCACTAACTATTTTCTTGAACACTCATCATATAGTCCACAAACTTGACTCAATTCTCTAGAGGATACTCTAGATAGTCAATAATAGTTTGTATGGACTCTATATATACCTCTACTGCTTATGGCTCACCCTCTCCAATAATGGTCGGAGGGTGCTACAGCTAAAACTCCCTGGTCAGCTCAAACATACTAAGTACAATCCACCCAGGGTCTCATTCCATCGTCATCATAAAATGAGCCAAGTTCTCATAGAACTACTCTTCTCTAATTTCCTAGATCACCATATTCTCCAGCTCCACTACTGGGGGAGTGTTCTTATAAATGCCCTCATGTTTCCAAACTAAAACACGTCTTCAAGGTGGCATTTCACTATAATTCCTAACATGATCTTTAGAATGAAACCACAAAGCATTTATGGGAAGGAAGAGATATAGGTAGGCTCATCACATGCCACAACCGAACCAATTCTTGTTCACTATCCTAAAGAGCCCACTCATAATGGGATCTCTACCTTTGTCCATCCCATCTAAGGCTATGGATTACATGGTATCTAATTCACATGGTCACAAGCCTTATCATTTAATATATTTCAAATAGTTTCCATATTCTAATTTAATCTTACCACGTGTTAATACATCTTTTATTACTTTTTAAGAACTATTTTTTAATTAATACTTACCATTTTTTACTTTTCTTTTTACCCATTCATACCATCCCATTAGGCACAATTTCAGTAATTTTATGAAAACATATAAATCCTAACCTTTAAATCTCACACACCCATACTGTGTGTGTGGATATCATGATGCATTCCAATTACCTACATATGTGTCTATAATGATTCATGAATTCAAAACCTCATACATTTCTATCCATGAGAGAAATATCTCAAAACATTCAAATCACACAAAAATTACATCGAACAATGGTGAAATATCATCAAATATAACAACACACAATAAGAACAAAAATCTCATCCTAGGGTGACATGGGTTTCCCCCATAAATGGGTTAGCTACAACGAAGAACGAGCTCATTACCAAGGCCCGACACTTTCATTTCCTCTTATCTACCCTTCCCATATAGTAAACAATAGAAAATAACTCCTCTAATACCACTTTCTAATGTCCCTGACTTGGAATCCACTAATCTAGTTCTCTAAGTCGGTTCATCACATGGCCTCAAGCACGCCTCCCCATATGCTGGAGGTTGCCAACTAGAAGTGAGTGTCTAATAGGTCATGTGGGGAGACTATGCCCCCATTTCCATAGTAATCCACAACAGATAACAATTTAAATAATGGAAACAATAGGCAGAAAACAATAACATGAATAAATAACCAATTCCCAAAGCTGGGTATAAACATATACAATAGTAAATATGTCGTTCCATCCTACAATGCTATGTGAAAAAACCCCAAATGAAATAAAAACTGTAGAACCCACCAAATGGCTCAGACTCCAAGTCTGGAACCTCGCCCATACACGTCCCACGTCTAACTCAACTCCCTATAATAGGGCCATTGCCCTTGTCTTGACCTACAAGCATGGAATCTACTGAGGTACCCAATGGAGGTATGAGCAGGGTGTTAGTCTAATTCTGTAGGCCCCCACAAACGGTGTCTAAAAAAATATCCCAAAAAAGTAGATAGTGAATGAAAATGATAATAATGGAAAGTAAATATAAACAGTTCAATAGGAAATCCAAGAATCTGTTCCTTTTAATTTTATTTCCATTGAAACCAAGTTCACTACATAGGAATTTCAGAATTTAATCACCCCTCTTTCATGTGTTCAATGGATTAGGCATATTCAATATTCTCAAGAATATGGGAATAAAATTCAAGTCCTACCTCACTAGGAATGACATTATAACAATATCATAATCCTCACCTTGAAGCCTCAGTTTTGGTGGAATGCAACTGTTAGGGGAATAAAACATTGTCCCCTTCCCTAACCTGTGCATTTAGGGGTGGAGCTAGAACCTTGGCCCAACATGCCCCATGGGCGAAGAACCTCATGTCTATACCCCACTCTTCCAAGCCTTGTGCACATACTTATTTATCATTCACCATGATTAACCATATCACAACGATCTTATCTAATATCATTTACATCATCACAACAATATCCATAAATGGGAAATTAATATTTTTCCTCAACCCATTAACACATTCATCATTTATATTACTTAACCCCTTTAGCCCTATCAAATTACCCATGCCTATCTCCCTAAGCATATTCATGTATAAAGCTTATCCCCTAGAATTCCCCATTAATCTATTTAACCCTTTTTCATGCCAACCAAACAAACTCTTAGTCCATTACCAAACCTAAGTGAATTACTAAACACCAATTTCACTTCCTTCGATAATATTATCATATTCATCATGGGCTCAATATTCTTTCACAATTTCCTTACACTTACTAATCTAAACTCTAAGTTTGGGGAATATCGCCACACCCTATGGGTGGACCTAATTTTATTTTTCCATCATCCATGCATTCCACAAAGATCATGAGGAGTTCAATTAAGAATTTAGACACCCACTATGTCCAAATAAATCAACAGAACCAAGAACACAAAATGGAAAATTAATAACATAACCCTATATGCACAAATCTACTTGAAATCCAAGAGATACAACTTGTAGACCACCTGACTTGAATTTATTGGTGAACACACTCTCAACCTAATCCTTAGATTATAATTCAAACAACCCTTGATTTATCAACCTAAACCTCAATGAAAAAGAATGGTTTGAGAGATTCAGAAGAAGATAATTGAGAGATACCAAGCAAAATCAATGAAAAGAAGCAAGGAGGGGTTTAGCCTTACCTATATATTTAATCCACAACTGAAGGTGATCCAAAAAACCCTAAGATAAGGGATATTGATCCTTGGATGATATTGGTATCTTTGGTTCGTTCCTAGGTTATAAGGGAGGAAGAAAGGAAGAAATCCAGAGTTGGGTATAAAAATCACATAATGGAATTTTTGTACTTTTTTTAAAAGTTTGTATCCTACACGATTTTCCAAACTCTTCCTAAAATGTGCAGATGCTACTATCTAACAATATCCCCCTCGCATGGTTTACCCACACGATTTTCCAATCTGTGAGCAAATCGTGTGGAGGCTACTAACCAAAAATCCATCTTCTATATAGTTTACCTGGGATGTCTGACAGTTCATTACTAACCAAGCGCATACTGCACATATTGCCTATAAAACTTCTTTTCCCCATTTTTTGTGCCCCAAACACCCGAAACACCCCTATCCTTCTTAAGGACTTAGTAAAAAACGTATTCATCAAAAAGGAATGGGTTAAACTGAAACATAATCAAAAAAATACCATAAAGAGAAATATGGGATCTTACATCCTTCCAAATAGGAGTAGTTTTCATTATTTTATAAGGGAAAGTTCCAAACTTAATAAAATAATACCCTTGATTATGTGGAAGTGGGTCACACTCATAAAGAAAAGATTTTAAAAATGTAAAATATAATAAAGGTTTTGGAGGATTCACAATAGATTTATGAAATTAATCAAATAAACTTAAAAACATATTATTTTAAATTGAAAACATAGATTTTCTCCAGTATTCATTTTATAGTATTTATTACCTCACTTTTCTGTCATTATGACGTCATAATACACATCGTATATTTATATGGAATTTAATTTTTACTTGAAAATTTGACTCTCATAAAATTATGAAAAATTCACCTTTGGATAATTTTGACCTTCTAATTCCAAAAAATAATATTCATTTTATACAAATAATTTTCTAAATATGTGTATTTTGACTTTAAAATAAGAATCGATATTTATTGAGAAATGATGATTTTTTTTACAATAACAATTTATAAACCTTCGTAAAAATTACATTTGACTTAATAATAATTATATGATAATTTATATTTAATAAATATTATTTATTAATAATTTTTTATTAATATATTATTTATTTCAAAAATATATCAATTCATTAAAATAAATTTCTTAATTGAAATTGAATAATAATTAAAAATAAAATTGTTGTTTTATTAGTATCAAAAATAAAATCATTTATAAAGTAACAATAATAGGATGAAAATGAATTCATTATTCTATAATGTACATATTCATATTTTTTGTTCTTGATATATGTCCCTTTAATATTCCAAAAAATTTACTAAGAGTAAGTTATGAGATTGTGAGATTTTTATGGGGTGGTTCGATGAACATGGTTTGGGATGTGATCTCGATGATCTTGAACTTCTTCTATAAACAGTTTCTCTCATGCTTATGTTGTTGGATCTCGTCTTGGTATTGGTCAAGGGAAAAGACCAGAGATGCTATCTCCCTTGGAAGCTCCAATAAATGGGATTCATAGGATAGGACCCTATTGGTCGAGTCTATCACATACTTTATTTGTGTCAATTGGATTTGTTAAAACCCTATATTTATAATAATAATATAATCATTGTTCAAAGGCTATATTATCATTGGTAATGATTCATAACAGTATTTTAAATATGATAATATATAATAAAACCAAATAAATGCATGTGATTTTTATAACCATATTATATAATACGAAATTTAATTAAATCAAAAAAGGGAATTTTATTTATAATATATTGGGTCATTACATGCTCTCTATTCTATACATATTATTGGTTGTGATAGGTTTAGGTTATGATACATTATGATGAGGTAGTTTTACGGTGGGTAATTTATGGTTGGATGACCAGAAGTTGATGTCCATCATAATACATCATAGCCAAAATGTGATATATCGAATGTGGTATGTGGCTATGGTTTGCGATTGTGGTATGTGGATGTATTATGTTTATCATATTTGGTTATATAATATGTGGTATATGGATATATAAGGGATAGAAGCGCCAAGATGTATACCGTTAGGGTGTGAGGGTGACTAATTCGGTGGGGGGAGGGGATTTAGTGTACCTAGATATATTAATATGATTATTATATCACTCTACTTGTGTGTAGATTTGGGTGAGTGAACCATTGTGGGGATAGGTGATAGTTGGAAGGGTGTATATAACAAGTTGGTTAAGTTGTTTATTCAACAAGGATTTTTTTTATTATCACATAATGAAGTGTGCTGTTTTAGGGATGATCCTACTTAGTATACTAATATACTCACACGTATATTTTATATACTATTCTTAATGATTCTTAAGAGAGATTTGGTAATCAGGATGGACATTACTAGATTCTGGTGATCATAGGATTTAGTGTTTTTTCTATATGAGATACTTTTATTTTAGAATTATTCATAGTTTACATGTCATATTTTCTTGAATTATTAGATCATGGTTTATGTATATAATTTAGTTGGAGTTTATTGATGCGTTATTTCTATTATACCTAGGTTTATTATGATAATTTATTCTAAATTTGTGTTTTATACCATTAGTTCTAATCACTAATCCATGGACTATTGGGGGTGAGTTTGGGGGTCATCCTCATCTTTTCTACCAATCCAGAAGGGGTTCTAATGACGGTGATTCAAATATATATTTCCTTATTTTTAGTATTTATTTTGGTATAATTAATATTAAATTAACAGTAGAATATTTTAAAGAAAGGCGCTTTTTATTTTAATAAGTAAATAATGAGATTAACAATAAACTGTTATAAATCAAGATTTTAATTTATTTTACTGATATTATGCATCTAGTTTTGAATATATTTATTTATTTTAAATTTTTTTTTTCATTTTTTTTAGTTTTGTAGTTAGTATCACATAATGTGAAGGATTGAATGTGAATAAATAAAAAATTATCTAGCTTTAATGTGATTAAAATATCCCCACATGTGAATAAACTATAACTACTTCATGTTTTGAAGAAGTAAAATAATTTATATAGGATTTATGTTATATTAAATTCCCACTTAGATGTTACTATGTAATAATCATTTGTTTGATCCAAATGTTTCATCAAAATAACAAGTGTGGGAGACCTCTGTATGAATAAAACACTACTGGTGAGTTAGAATCTCATTAACGATTAACTCAGCCAGTTCTCACCTCACATCAGATTAACCTCCATATTTACAAATCCATATAAGATTGAAATTTTATGTTTCAAACTCATATAAGATTAATTAGTCCAGGTTAAATGCATGTATAAATAATTCTAAAGTAATACGCCAAATACCAATTATTCATTATCTTCCTCGTTGTTCATTCTCGATCATCCAAAACACCTATATCCATTGATCTCGTCATTTATACACATTGAAACATAAATTAATTGATTCACATTATGTATTATAGTGATACATACTTTTCATACATATATATTACCTCATAATGGATGAATATTCATTACATAAAATTATGTTTTACACCAAAATTGTATAGGTTTAGTGTCTTTAGTGACTTCATACATAATATTTATATTTCGTGAAGTATCTTCAACATCTCCTAAAAATATCTTATGATATATTACTATTCTTATAGATACCCTAATTAAAACCCTTCTTCATAACTTTGGGAATGTAAACATAAGAAATGGTGAGCTCAGATGCTCAAAAAAAGGAGATCTCAATGAACACTTCAACATAACATGAGAATAATGGTATGATAAAATGAGATTAATATTTAAAAAATCATACCAGACATATCATAGATCATAACATTTAATCATAACATAAATCTTGGAAGATTATAATGCATTAATCATAAAGTATCAATGAGTATAAGCCATGAGAGAATAATATTGACATAAGACATAAGTTTGTGGCTTACACGTAAAAATATATAATCATTTCCTTATTCAAGGTTCACTAAAAAGAATATCATAGTGTATTTAGTTCACTCTAAATTCAATCATATAATTAGTTAAAGTTAACTCCCATGACTATCATAGTGGATAGAGTCCCTTACTGAACTAAGTTATCTCCCCATTCCAGATCTTATTATCACATGAGATACCCATATTTACCCAATTAATTGGAGATATATATAATTATGGGCCCACACACCACAAAATTATAATCCGTTGACATGTGTTCAACAATCTCATAAATCACTCATCATATATCATAACCCATGGGAAAT
Source organism: Viscum album (assembly GCA_963277665.1). Taxonomy (NCBI): domain Eukaryota; kingdom Viridiplantae; phylum Streptophyta; class Magnoliopsida; order Santalales; family Viscaceae; genus Viscum; species Viscum album. Next base: position 675,947,228 of record OY728128.1, on the reverse strand, counting down.
AAATGGGTTTCATAAACATTTCATCATTTCATCATTACATAACCCATGGAAAATTAATGGTTTTCATAAAAAACATATCATTAAAATAAAATCCCATCTAGAAAAAGAAAAAGGATCCTATCATTGGATCATATCACAAGTAAATAAAAGTTACATCAAAGGATGTCATCTTAGTTGAAAATGACATTAAAATATCTCTTAGAATTTTTATTGAGGAAAATACCCTTTTCACTTTGAAATATCTTATTTATAATCTAAAAATTTTCAAAATATAATGGAAAAATTTTTATTTGAAAAGAACCTTGGAAAATTTTAATGGATACTTTAAATCATTGAAAATTCATGATGGGGGAAATTCAGTTCATGTCGGGTACTTAAAAAAATATTACTTTCACGATTTCATTAAAAATTCAGAAATACCTCATTCAAAAAACAGTAAGAAGATTAATTTTATAAAATTTTATAAAAATTAAAACATTAATATGAATTTAAACAGTTATAAGAGAATAGTAAAAATATTTTTTGGAAATACTTTTAGAAAACACGGACATGGAAGAAATTTGATTTTTGACTAAAGCGAGAAATAAAATTAGATTTTCAAAATTGTTTTCATGATATCCTGGGTACTAGAAGTGAATAATAGGAAATAAGAACATGAATAATCTAGTTATAACCATATTAGAAGAAAATTTATGAGACTATTGGGAGGTAGATCACAAAATTTCATCATTGGAAAATTGATCATAAACAATCTTGATAATCAATGAGATAATAACAAAAATATCATACCTCTTTAATAATAGTTAAATCAAAAGAACCATGAAAAAATAAATTCAAATGAATCTTTAAATACAATTAAAATGATGAGAATCATAATATAAAATTTAAAATGGGAATTATATATAACTCATAAACATAAATTGGCGAATGACATCAAACACATCTCAATGAAATAATATTGAGAAAAAAACTCTTACTACATGGGTAATCTATGAATCAACCATCCATTAAAGTGTTAAACATATATGTATTTATCAATACCTATAATTTTCATGAAAATCATAATTAAATAAAATCTTTGTTATTATATACACCACATTAAGGTAAAAAGTGGTGAATATGTCATATATCTAACAGAAATAAAAGTTAAACGAGAAACCCTTATCTTAGGATTGAATTGGTTATAAAGGGCTCAAACATCATGAATAATACATTTATATTTATTATAATTTATTAAAATATCTTATATGATCCAATTATAAAATTTAAACTCTCATTTATTAATAATTTCTTTTTTAAACTGTTATTTCTATGTGTTAATTATTTCGTTTCTCATGAGATTTTTGGTTATATAGTTTCATTTTATGTACTTTGATCATGGATTTCATATTAAAAATGTTAAATATTATATAAATATTATATTTATTCCTTAAAAATATATTTATAGTCATCTATGAAAGACATAAATGAGAAAAAATTAATGACATCATTCATGGTGACTGTAAGTCATATGTACTCAAGAATGCTATTTTCATTTTTCGAAGGATTGAACGAGAGATAGGTAAATAATAATTAAACTTCAAAGAATCATATTAATATCATAAGTAACATATATATATTAATTAAATCCATAACTATAACCATACAAGTAAATTGGTGATGAAAAATGAATTACACCGCTATGTGGAGACGGTAAGTCGTACACACGCACGCGCGATGTTTTCAATTTCTATACGATAGAAAGAAGGTGGATAATGGTTGTTATATAATAAAAAAATTCAGTATATTTAACATACAAAATGAATTATTTTATAATGGATACCATGGATTTATATGTGGTAAAAGAATAAATAAAATTGAAATTCATTGTTAAGAGTTACACATCTTCATCGAGAAACCTCTTTTCACTTACACCTTAAGATATGAAAAAATAGTATTTTTTAAAGAAAATAAAGATATAGGATGTGTTGAAGTAAGATAAAATGATATTATGTTAGGTAATTGTCAATACATAAGGATCAAACATTATGAGTAATGAAGGAGAGGAGGTTCTATTTTATAAGTGAAGGGAGAGACACTCTTAGAATTACTAAAAGTATTAAATTAATACAAAACTATTTTTGATGATAACATTAATAAATATTTATATAACCTGAATATAATATGATTATGAGTAAAAAAGAACACATAAACTAAAATTTAGACAAGTTTCGGTTATATTTTAACCCTTATTTCTTAGTTTTAACCCTCTGTTAACCCTTTGACATTTACCTCGATATCAAGGTTTTTTTACACTTTATGGGTCAAGAAAGTTACTATAAAAGGAAAAGTAACCAATAAATGGACTATAGTTGATATTATAAACCATATATCATTAAATTATAAAATCACAATATTTTTGTTGAATTTTAAATCAATGAAGAAAATATTTTTTTTATAAAATATCATTAATTTCATTTTTAGAAATAATTGAAATATTATAATATAATATGTGTCTAGATCATGTAAAATCTTTAAAATAATTATATATATTTGAATATAAGGATGATATTATATTAATATAATCACAAGATCAAATTTTTATAGGTTTATATATCATTTAAAACCTTATCTCTTAGTTTAAACCCTTGGTTAACCAATTTTAACGGTAACTATGGTAATGAAATTTTAAATAATAAAGGGTTATAATTTTAATTATAATGGGGAAATTGGCTCATAAATGGAAAATGGATGAAAATTTTACCATTTTCAACCTACTTTTCTTCTTAAAATATTTTTTTTATAATTTTCTAATAGTTTAACAAAATATATTTAACATAAAATATAATTAACGTTCATTATTAACACTATTTACAAAATTTGACTTTGTGAACAAAATGAGAGAAATTAAATTATAATATAAATATTTAACACATCTATAATATGTTATATTTTTCATACAATTCAAGGGAAATTTTAACTCACCCAAACAATATTATTTTCAGTGTTTTTAAAGTAATTTACTTTATTTTTACAACCTCCACAAGCATTGTGTGGGTGTGGCCTAATCATTTAAGGTAATTATTTAATCACTAGAAAATTTAAAATAAATTACCCTGATTAATAAAATTCACTTTTCAAAGAAAAATTTATAACTAAAAATAAGTTGTTTTTGTCAGTGTCACAAAATATTATAAATATTGAAAGAAATAAAGTGACATTTTTGAATTTATCTTTAACATAAATATTATAAATGTCAAAATAATATTTAAATGAAAAATGGTCATATTATCTAGGTTTTTATGAATTTGGATGAAATAGAATCATCCCATGAAGTATATACAAGAATTTGAAAAAATTTAAGCCTTATCACATTAGTTCTAACCCTAATTCACTTGTTTTACCATTCCCTTGGTAATAAAAATTTACTATTTTCACTATTCATAATGTCTAAAATAAAAATTGACCTATTTATTACATTTATACAACATGATTCCAAACCTAAAATCCATTTTTAAGTACTCTATTTCTATAAGTATCAGAAATTAATTTAAGATAAAATAAGAAACACAATAAAAAATAGTTTTTTAGAAAAACATTGTTTTATATATAAAAAAGTTTTTATACCAAATTATATAATAAAATTAATTACAATGAACATAATTAGAACATTAATATTTTAAGAAAACTAATTTAATTTTTAATCCTTTTTAATATAAAATCTAACTTTGTGAATTCTTGAAACAAAAAATACAGTTTTCAATAAAATCAGTATTTTTCATTATTCACAAGAAAATAAATCTTCTTAGAAAAATCACAAAAATTAAACCTAAAATATTTTTCAGATTATGGTTTCAAAAATTATTTTATTTTTATAAATTACAATTTTTTAATGTTACAAAAATTGATTATAATATTTTATCATAAAAATTATTAGAAACCATTTTTGAATAAAACTTATTTTGAATAATAAAATAAATTTACTAAAAATTGAGAGATTTTTTCCAAATAATTTATAATTTTTTTATTATTTATAAAATATATATAATTTATAATTCAATTACTTTTATTCATAGATTCTAATTCAATTACTATGTTATAATAGTCTTAAAATAATAATATTTCATTGTTCGTTAAAGCTCGGTATTGTTTGTTGTATAAACTATCAGACATGACATTCTTTTGAAATATCACCGTGTTACATTCTCCAGCACTATTAATAAACTAAATCCTTGAATATTAAAATTGTGCTCTATAATAAACTTTTTGATATTTGAATATTGCTTTGATGAAAAATCAAATTTTAAAAATGGTTAATAAAACTTCTTCTTAAAATTAGGGAATGGAAAATATGAAGGTCATTTTAAATAACATATAACTAGGTTTCTAAATAAGAGATAATTTTTGGGAAGAAAAAAAATAGAAATGAAGGAAAAATTAATGTCCAAATAATTATGGATAATGATAAATAACATTGATCACAATAAAATGAATGATCATGATAATGTTAATGACTATAAAACAATAAATTAATGAGGTGTGAAAAAATATCATCGATTCATCATAAATTAATGTAATAGGATTACATTTTTGTTTCAAGAGCCTTTTCCTAGAGTTGATAAATTACTTTAATATTTAGAATAAAAAAATAATACTTAATTTAAAAGTATAATTCAATCCTTTAATCAATTTCCACAAAAATCGCATCGTTTTCTCTAAACGACGAGTATTCTAGATGATTTTTTTCCATGCCTGAAGCAATAATGTCTGGTTTTAATGGATCACACATTCAATAAAAGGATAAAAATATATTTTTCCTATCATTAAAAATTAAACAAAACCAAAATAATAATCTCAATGTATGATAATCTCCAAAATATATAATCCTTTATATAAAGAAATAATACATTTTACTCCAAAATTTCTGTAATATCAGTATAGGTTCAACTTAGTTCATTCCATAAATAAATAACCCAATATCCTAAATTAACTCAATAACCACAACATTAAATAATGTTTTAACCTTAAAGGTGATCTCATAACATTCAGATTACATCCCAAAAATTTAATTGTATTCTTCCCAAATAATATTTCATGTTTAATCAAATGTTAAACATAAGGGTTATATATACCTCAATAAAATGAAACATATTCCAAAATATCATTAATCACCTTGATAAATTAGTGTCTAATCTTATAATGAAGTTAAATTCACCAAAATATCTTGAATAAAATTTATATACTAATATGAAAGGTATTCATTAGATTGATAGTAAATATTTCTAAAAATATGTCATTGTGAGTGAGTCACTTTTCAACCATAAAGATTATCTATATCCCACTACCCAATATACCCCAAAACAATTTTCATAGGATCATATATTAACCTAAAAGGTTATTTAAACCTCAATAGATTATCCATTCAAAACCTTAGTAAATGTTTTAATTCACCTCAAATACTACCACATAAAACCTTAATGAAAACATTAATGTTGAAAAACATTCTAATATACTCCATAAATAAAAAAATGTTGTAAACATCTAAAAAATCACCAAAATCTCTTTAACATAAAAATCATCAATAAATTAAAATTTCATCAATACATTATAATTTACTTCATCATCTATTTATCCCAACTAAACATTATTATCTCAATATCAAGCACGCATTGAGGGTTATCTATCCATTAATCACATGTCTCTTTAAAATATACCTTATCACTAAATATGCTTTCAAATCCTTAAAAAACTATTGTGGAATAATCTTCAAATGTTTAATGATTTATATAACCAAAATATCATTGATATAACACTTATACAACATAATTATTGGATCCCTATATATAAACATTTAAATACTTTCACTTAAATAATTATCATTGAATAAGTCGATCCTTCGACAATGAGTTTACCCTTGGATTTGGGAATTGTCCTAAATAATGGTCATATTCTAAAAATGTAATACATTGAACTATAAAAGTTACCTTTGGATGAAATTAATATCCCACCATAAAACTCATAATTTTCCTTTAAAATTACTTTCTTTATGCCCTTATTTTCTATATATAAAAAATCATCCCATTTCTTTGAGATATTCCGTGAGTGATACATACCACATACTTTACATGTAAGAATTTTGATCTTCTTTCCTACATGGCCTTCATGAAAGTCTCTTATTCTGTTATTTGGTGTGTCTAGAAACTCACCCATGTTGATGTTTTTAATCATAAAATAAGAGATCTAATTAGGTATAATCATAGGGTTCATCCTTCCAGCTCATGTTTTATTTGGTTTCTCATAAGGACAGTCATTCCATTTTCCTTCACATCCTATGAAACATGATTCCTCCTTGTTCAAAAAATTGACTAAAACAAAAAATTATAGTGTAAGTATTAATAGTCATAGTGAGAAATCATATAGTAATTAAAAAACAGTAATAGGATGTCTAAATTATGACATATTATTTTCAATATAGGACATATGAGGATTATCCAAATCCATCCTTAGTTATCATTTATTAAAATTCATCGTAATAGTTTATATAGAAAATATGAGTTTACCCAAGCATATCCCTCAAGAATGTAAAACTATGTTCACGGTATGGTCACACATACCATGTACCAGAATTATGACTGAGATATACTCAACCAACTATTTTAGGGTTATTACCCTTTGATGCATCGATGCCCAAACTACATATACCTATAGTATCCAGATAGAGTTTTACTGCTCGGAAAATCACATAATTTATACCATACTAAACATTTATGGTGTTATACTATAAATATACTTATGCCCAGGGTTTTTACCGAAGTTTTCTAACCATAATATCAGAAAATTAACTAAACCATGCTCTGCTGTGAATAATAGAGACCCATACTTTTCATACAGAGATATTATATCTTAAAATTAGAATATTCATTACATAGAATTACGATCCATTATAGAGTCGTATAATTTTAGTGTTGTTGGAGACTAGATACACAATCTTATTATTACATAAAATATCTACATCACATACCACAAAGATATTCTCTTATAGTTTCTTCTTAGAAATTCTCTATTAAAACCCTTTCTTCATAACATAGAGAAAGTAAACATAAGAAAGGGTGATCTCAGATTCTTAGTAAGTGTGAACAAGGGATATATCAATGATCAGTTAAAAAATGAGCATAAGGGTATGAGAACGTGATCTTAACATTTAAAAATACATACCCAACATATTATAAATCAGAATATTCAATTATGGCATAAATCTTGGTAGTTCATAAGTTATAAATCATAAAAAAATCATAGAATATGATCAATGAGATAATAACATTGGCATAATACATAAGTTTTTTGAATACACATATGTATAAAAATCGATTTCACATGTCAAGGATCAATTACAGGACTATTATAGTGGATGGGGTTAACTTACCATTCTATTATATTCATATTCAAGGTTCCCTCCCAAGACTATAATAGTGGATAGAGTCCCTTACTAAAAAAGGTTCACTACCCATTCCAGTCCTTATTATCTCACAAGATATCCATCTTTACCCAATGAATTGGAGAGATTATAATTTTGGTCCCATCCATCATATAATAAAAATCTATCAATATGTGTTGCATAACATCATAAATCATTCATCATATATTATAACCTAGGAAAAATAAAATAGGTTTTATAAACATTTCAATATTTCATTATAACATAACCCTTGGAAAATAAACATGTTTCATAAACACCTCATCATCACAACAATAAAACATCTAAATAATGAATAAGGATAGTATCACTAGATCACATTATTAGTAAATCATAAATAAGAAAAAGGATATCATCTTATATGAAAGTACCATTATAATATAACTTAGAATATTTCTTGCGGAAAATACCCATTTCACTTTGAAATCTGTAATTCAAAATCTAAAGATCTAATAAATAGTATGGAAATCATTTTCATCGAAAATAAACTTTTACAATTGTAATGGAACTTTCAAATCATTGAGAAGTCAATACAACATGAAATTATGTTCATGCTATGAATGTTAAAATAATAATTCCTTTAACATTTTTTTATAAAAAGTCAAAGTACCTCATTTGGAAAATGTCATGAATATTCCTTTAAAATATTTTTTAAAAAGAAAAAATAAATTGCAAGATAATTGTAGAAACATCCTTGGAATCATTTTTAGAAATCTTGGACATATAAGGAAAAGGATTTGCGAATGAAGAGAGAAATAAATTTATTTTTCCTTACAAATATTATTTCAGTCGCTTGAATATAATATTTAGAAATATGAAAGGAAAAAATAGTTTCTCAAGAAATAAATATAGGATAAAAAAATTATTGAGATTCTTTAGAGGTATATTATAAAATATCATCATTGAAAACATGATTATAAATAATCCTGATAAACAATAATATTGTAAAATATATCTATTACCGCTTTGGTAACTTTTGAATCACAAGCCCCATGAAATAATAAATTTAAATGAAAGTTTAAATGTCATTAAATTAAATATAATAATGATATAACATTTCAATTTTTTATTATATACACCTCATAAAAAAATGTGTATAACATTAAACATGTGTCAACAAAATAATATCGAGATGAAGAAATATTACCACTTTGGTAATCTATGAATCAAACCCTTATTAAAGAGAGAAGATAATATGTATTTTTAAAATATCATAATTTTCATTAAAATAATTATAAAATAAATTCATGGGTATTATATACACCACACAAAGGAAACAAGTGATGAATATGGAATATGTCTCAGAGAAATAAAAGTTAGACGAGCAACCCTTACTTGAGGTTTGACTTACTTAAAAAGTGATAAAAACTCTTGAATTAAAATTTTTAATTTATTATATTTAAATAAAAAAATATTTACATACTTATAATATCATATATGATCCACTTATTACATTTTAATATTCATTTATTAATAATTCCTAATAAAAATTATAATTTTTGGTGTTAAATATTTTGTATTTCATGAGAGTTTTTCTTTGAAAGTTCTGTTACTTATACTTTGATCATGGCTCAATCATCTAAAAAATGATAACCATAATATAAATGTAATATATATTCATTATATATATTTATTTAGAGTCATCTATAAAAGATAGAGATAGAAAAAATGAATGACACCATTTATAGAGACTGTAGGTCTTATGTACGCATGAATACTGTTTTAATTTTTTGATGGATGGAAAAAAAGAAAGGTAAATAATAATTAAACATTATAGAGTCATATTAATTACATAAGTAAAATATCTTCTTATTAAATCCATCACTATAACTATCCACGTTAAGTGGTTATAAAAAGAGAATTACATCGCTACGTGGAGATGGAAAGTCGTACGTACTCATGAGTAATGTTTTCACTTTCCATAGGATGGAAAAATAGTGGAAGATTGTTCTTAAATAATCATAATAAAAATTAATTATATTTAGTATATTTAATTAATTATTTTAGAATATATACCATGTATTTAAAAGAGGTATACAAAGAAATAAAATTGAAAATTCTCTGAAACGAGTTATACCTCTTTGTTGAGAAACCTCTTTTGTATTATACATTAAGCCTTGAAAGAATGGTATTTAGGTAAGTCAAAATGATCTAGGATTAGGTTAAAGAAGATATTATGATATTAGGGTAGTTATTGGATGATATATATGGATAAAAAATTCATACTAATGAAGGATAGGTGGTTACCTTTTATAAGTGAGGGGAGGGGTACTCTTCGAATTACTTAAAAAATTAAATTAATATCAATTTATTTTTATGATAAAATATCTCCAAATTGATATAATTATAATTTAATATGATTATTATTCTATATAAACTCTTAAAATAAAATATATATAATTTTTTGTTATGTTTTTACCCTTATCTCTTAGTTTAAACCACCAGTTAACCCTTTTTACAATTAGAGCGATATCAAATTTTTTACTATTTAGGGGCCAAGAATGTTACTATAATAGTCAAAGTGAACAATAAATGGAACATTTCTATTATTATAATTCATACCCAATTAAATTGGATTAATATAATATTTTTATTAATTTTAAATAATTTTATAAAATATTGTTTATTATAATATATCATTAATGTCATTTTTAGAAATACCTGAAATATTATAATTAATATGAATCCAACTCAGGTAAAATGGTTCCAAAATGATATTTATTAGAATATAAGGAATATAAAATCTAATTATAATCATCCAATTACATTTTTATAGTTTTAAATATTATTTTAAAACATATCTTTTAGTTTAACCCCTTGGTTAACCAATTTTAACCATAACAAGGGTAATGATTTTTTCAATATTAAAGGTTTATAATATTACTTATAAAGTGATAATTTTCCTAGAAATGGAAATGTGTTGAAATTTAAAATTTATCATCCTAATTTTATTATTTAAATATTTTTATAATTTTTCAATAATTTAATAAAATATATTTAACATAAAATACTACTAATGTTATTTTGAGAACTATTTACACAATTTGACTTTAAAAATAACATCAAAAAAATGGAATTGGAATATAAACCATTAAACTTCTATAATATGTTATATTTATATTTAAAAATCATGGGACACTTTATATTACCCAAATAATATTAATTTTAGAGTTATAAAAATCATTTACTTTATTTTTTTACTATTTGTACAAGTGTTGTGTTAGCATTGCATAAGATTTTAAGATAATTATTTCATCACAAAAAAATAAAAAATAATATATCATGGTAAAAAAAATTATTTATATTTAAAATAAATATTATTAGTATAAAATAATTTTTTTTTATCCCTATAATAAAATATTATTTATATTAAAAAAGAGAAAGTGATATTTTTGACATTATCTTTTAATTAAATATTATAATGGTCAAAATCAAAGTTAAATGGAAAAAAGTAATATTTTATAACTTTTGATGATTATAGAATAAATAAAATCATCCAATTAAATAAAGGAAAGTGGTTGGATGAATTTGAGACCTTATCAAATTAGTTTTAACCATAATTCACCCATTTTACCTTTATTGTGTAATAATAATTTAGTATGATTACTATTCATAATGATAAAAAATAAAATGAAAATGTTTACCAAATTTTTGCCTCATTATTCCAAATATAAAATAATTTTCTAATATTCAATATATATTATTGGTAGAAATTAATTTAAGATAAAAACACAAAACACTATGAAAAACAATGTTTTAGAAAAATGCCTTTTTATGTATTCAAATGTTTGAATACCAAATTCAACCACAAAATTTATTCTCCTGAAATTAATTGAATTATTAATAATAAAATAGAACTAATTTTTCTTTTAAACCATTTTAAAACAAAATTATACTTTGTGAAATCTTGAAATAAAAATATATTTTTCAATAAAATCAGTATTTTCACTATTCGATAGAAAATAAATTTTTTCTAGAAAAAATCAAAAAATATAAACCAAAGATGATTTTGATATGACGATTTCAAAAATTATACTAATTTTATAAAATTAACTTTAAAAAAGTTTAAGAAATTAATTATAATATTCGCTCATAAAAATAAATAAAAACCATTTTTGATGATAACATATTTTGAAGGATAAAATGTATTTTTTAAAATTTAGGTGATTATATAATAATTTTTTATCAATAATTTTTTATGTTTTTTATATATTCCATAATTTGGTTACTTCTATTCATACCCTCTAATTCCATGGTGATGTTATAATGGTCAAAAAAACAATATTTCATTTTTTATTAAAACTTGATGATTCATGCTGTGTACGCTATTGAACATAGTGTTTTTTTAAAATATCATGGTTTTGAAAGGATATTATCAATTAATATGATTAATTAAATGAGATAGACACTTAGTGAAGACCATATTTCATACATTTATAATAAAGCATTGATAAGTGACCACGAGGTGAAATTTTGAGCAGCATAAGCATTTGGAAACATCATACATATAAGAATCATGATTATTATCCATTAAATGTTGATTTTATCCCATATTGATATCATTATTAATGTATACCATAAAACACTACCCAATCCTATAAAGAAGATGAAGATCTCCTGTGATGGGGTTCCCTGCTATGGAATTTTTCTTGAATATATTTCTATAATTTTATATATCTGAGTATAATAAAATAGTATTTTCTTATTCATTATTCATGTACTTATCTCGCTCAAGCCTCTATAAGTCTATTATTATGGACGAATTAACTCTAGGTTTGATCCCCATAGGAGAAAGAAATTTCTTGATTCCGTGTTTCTTATTTCTTTTACAATTAATTTCTATTCGTGATGAGGTGATAATGGTGTGGAATGTAGATTTTGCAGTCACCAATATTCACTTCACTCTCTCAGTCTCATTTCCACTTATATTATCTCATTTTCCCTCCTTCTATTTAATATTATAAATTATGGTACAACTAGTAGGTTGAAAGGTTTCATGGCTATAGAAGCATGTCAGGAATATTGGTTATGCTATAATTCAGTTGTTGAGTGTCATTCCTTATTATCCTAGAAGGGTTTTGGTATATAGTACGCTTTAATGGGTTTCATGAGTGAATTATTTATTCCAAACAAAAAAAATTGGTGGAATATATTTCATAAAATGTTGTAAATTAATAAGGGACTTTGTGTGATATTACCCAAATAGGGGGGAGAATCAGGGTATCAAATAATTGAGAAATTAAAACAATTTATCCTTTAATTATCTCAATTTCCATTTATAGATATTTGTGTATTAACCTTGTGGGTAACTTTTTTAGTCAGTTTAATCAGATATTATTTGGGTTTCATGATCTATTTTGGTGTGAATACATAAAGTAAATATAGACACGAGTATTTACTTGGTTAACCATCATTGTGATACTACAAGGATCATGCTATGATAATGTTCCATGAACCAAATCACTATGTTCTCACTACTCATCAAGGGCTTGGGCTAGGTCACACTTATACCCAGACTCACTACCATATAAAGTTTAGGGAAAACTTACTGTTTCCCAAGGGTTTGTCCCTCAAATATTTTTTTCATTATCTCACTTCTAGTTGAAAGTATAACCTTCATTTTTATGGAAATTTAGGTACCTTTTCTAAAATCTATGAATGAATATTCAAAAGAAGTATATGTCTATTGGGATTCTTCTTCACCTCTATGAAAACACATTTTGGTAGCTCTCTTATTTCCAAAATATATTTGGAACAACATATTTTATTATTTATGCACATCAAACAAACTCATTATTCTTATTATTTTATCAATATTCAATGGTTTCCAATTCTTCAAGACTTTTGTACCCACACTAAAAAAATCTTCTTTTTATTTGATAATTGGTTGTGATAATGTATTCATTATGCGTATCTATTTTCTCTAGAACTTCTACATACAATTTAATGATAATTCCACTATATCTATTTAATCCCATGGTTGGTATTGAATATCATATTTTCTAGGATAATTAAAACCATCCAATGTAATTAATAGAATTATATTGTGACTTTGAAACCAAGTTAGACACCTTGGAGTCAATGAAATAACCCCCCCCCCTAGTCAAAACTTCCACATATAGCAAAATACCTAGCTATGGTGTGGTATTCACTTCTACAGTGTAAAAACATCCATTATTTATATCATATAGTGTGGAAACATACACTATTGTTCATCCTTTAATACGTCATACCTCACTATTACATGGGAAATTATACTTTTCACAATCCACTCTTCTGGCACAATATCTTATCCATTACTCTTGAATGATCTTTGATATAATCTACTATAGTCGTTAAAATCATTGAACTAATTATGGAATAGGAATAATACTTTCAATGAAATGATTATATTTTCATGAGAACCTATTTCATGATCAATACCCTTACAATAAGGATATATACAGCTTTTAGTGGAACAGTGTAGCTCGTACATCCCCAAAATAGTGTCCTTTAAATCTTCAAAACCATAAAATAGAAAATAGTTCAATTTCATAGCTTCCTATCTATGTTACAGACACATAGGTAATTAAATAAAAAATAATCCAAATTCACCTTTTCAACATAGACATAATCTCCAAAATTTGGTTCCCTCTATAAATACATTTCCAGAAATATTCCATGATGCAAGTCGTCTCTCTACGGTGTGTGAAAAATCTCAAATCTTAACATCACAAGGACCGTAATGTGATAATTTATACTAAATTATAGAATAAAGTTATTTATCTTTACTATATTGAAACCCCCACACTATGATGTATCCCACTATTGTAGTAGATATCCTGATTTATATATCCCTGTTAACTTCAGACCTTCCATGATATAGGGTGAAGCTGTGATGTGGGTGTCTCTTTATACATGGGGACTATAATTGAATGTTTATTATTAATATAGTGTTTTTGGTGTCAATCTAGAACCCGTGAGTGAGAGGTTAAAGACAACCCATAAGGCATATTAGATAATTGTGATCAATTCGATCTAACAGTGGTCGTTATTTATATATATATTTAAATGGGTGAACAATACAAACATATCTTGAGTCCAACATCATACTTTTCCTCATCTATTATCTACTAATAAACATTTACGTTTACCCAAACCACTATTTTTGAGTAATATTATTCACTTCTGGCCTCCTCCACACTGAATCCCAATGGTGTGGACCACTACATTCATGATGCCACCCTATGGCATGATCCACTACTCTCATGCATGCACATCTATTCATGTTTACACTTAGCCTCACCTATTATTTCCACCCTAACACTTCCATGTATAGATAGAATTTATGGTTCCCCTATGTGGTCGATCATACTCCCACATGTGTTGGGTTGAGCTTGCTTGGAAGGCCAAATTTTTTCCAATTCCTCCTCAAATTCCTTTTCCAAAAATAGAACCCCTTTTAGTATATAATCTCATCAGAAAACTTATGTTTGTAAATCCATAACATTTCTCCAGGAATCACTTAATAACCTTGTACATATTCAAATTTTATTGTCAACATCCTTGACCAACCATATTATCATCAAATCTAACATCAATCAATTGGCATTTCTGACAATCTCCGGCATAGGATTTTGTTGAAACGACACTACATACTTGTTATCCCCCTTATTCAATTCAACCTGGGAAGTATATTATAAGTAACTTCTAAAACATAATGATATCTCCTTCTCCACATTATT
Source organism: Viscum album (assembly GCA_963277665.1). NCBI lineage: Eukaryota > Viridiplantae > Streptophyta > Magnoliopsida > Santalales > Viscaceae > Viscum > Viscum album. Next base: position 675,932,051 of record OY728128.1, on the reverse strand, counting down.
TTCAATGAAATACAATTTTCCTTTATAATGAAAACATTCTATCCATAATTCTTTATACAAAAGTAGGGATACACTTATCATGAATCACCTACTTATTAGAGGGAACATCATCTTCACATCATCTCTCATTTAATGTTGGGAAATATTCCATGAAATATCAACTCCACCATGCAGATATCGTACCCACCTGAGGATGTTTTCTTTCCATATTTTAAAATAAGTTCATTCATTTTCATCAACCATAGGATGATTATCCAAATCCATTGAAACACCATGTCACCCAGGACAATCTCCTTTCCTAATGTATTTTAATAAGAGATTCACTTAGTGAAGTTACTAATTTTCACTTGATATATCAATAAATATTCTTATAATACTAAACAAGATATAATTTTAGGAAATAATAGTTGTTATATTCAATGACAAGGTTGTCCATGTCACTCATTAATATTAAGAGATACACATAACAACTTTGGATTTTCCACTTTCAAAAATCAACATTTGATCTCCATCACTTCACAGAAAACCCTTAGTACATAACATTAAAGAACATGGTTATGACAAACATATTATATGATGAAGTAATATATACCACTTGATAAACATTTGGAATCACTTGTAACAAGATTGGTACAGTTTGAACAAATGACATCATTTGAACTCTATGCCTTTCATATCTTCAAAAGTATCAGAAAATTATAATGAGGATTAGTAGCATTTGAAGTTTAATACGACTCTACTTAAGAATTATTCTCTTGAAACCATTTTTAATCACTTTTTGGTGTAAAAAATGGGGATACATATTATGCTTGACCATATTTTTAATAATATTCATCCACTTGTGCTTCATTAGCACAGTCATTCATGTTATCTTCATGAAAAATCACCTTATGGATTATATCTCCCACATAATTATGAACTTGTACAAAAATACATAGACATAATAAATCACATAGGGAGAGGGGTTCCTTGATGTTCCTCAATTTTTGGGAATATGGATGATCAGGATGAACCAACTAATTACCTTCCATTTTTTTCCCTTTTTCATATTTTAGGAATGGAATGAAATTAACTCTACATGTTAATCATCATCACTTATATATAGTAAAATAAACCTATTTACAAAGTATATCCTTTGTGTGATACCAATTACACACTTATTTTCATGGATTTTAACATTTTCATCCTTCTATTGATTGTGAATTTCCAGAATTATGGAATTGATCACACATGAACAAGTAGATTTTTGGGATGCATCACTAATGAATCGCACATCTGGTTTTCTTATCCCTTGTATCATACCCATTTTAATCATAATTTTGTGCGTAGGACATCATTGGAAAAAACATTTAATGACCAAATGTTCCATCTTAGAATATATCTTCCTTGGTGGAGTCAATATCAGATTCTTTTCCACCTTCCTAGCTTGAACAACCTCTTGTTTTTTCTTCAATATTTTATTCCTTTCCCCCAAGAGAGTTTTTCTTAGTTCTAATATCATTGTTCTTAATGAACCCTTTTTATGCTCATTTTAATCATCTAAAACATTGAACCCATTTTCCATATTAATGAGCCTTCTTCTAGAATAATAAATCTCCTTACAAGTTATAAGAGTGAAGTTTCATTGTATGACTTATTTAACCTTCTATGAATTTCTATAATTGTAATAACATTCCATTTGACAATGTTTAGAACAAATTAAACATTTACCATAAAAATAATACCTCATTTTTATTCTATTTTTTGAGATATTGGGACGGTTGGAGTTCTTATAACATCGTTTTTCCAGTTGACTTCAAAATATATACTCATGATGTGCCCAAATATTCTATAGTAAAATCACTTTGGTTATTACAAAAAAAATTACCCACAATTCATAATTTTCATGAAACTATTTTTATATATTTTATATATGGATTCAACATTTTTGATACACAAGTTGAGGTAGATTTTAGAGGTAGCTTTATCTTCTCAACTGATGTGTCTGTCCTCTCATGAAGGTCACTTATTTTCATTTCTTTCCCTTTAAACTAACTAGACATTAATTTAATATTTGAATTAGTAGCTATACCATATTATCTCTTTTCATAATGTTGTGTTTTTAGATGTATAATTCTAGTCTCCAACTTCTTCTCCATGGCCATTTCTTTTAAAATCTATTGGGGAATCCCTTCAATCATATCACTTTGCTCTTTTATTTTCATTCCTATTTTCTGCATGATGAAATTCAAGGCTACTAATTAATTCTTCAAACACTAATTTTATCAGTAAAAAACCATAATTATTAGATAGTGTACTTATGTTTGTGCATGTAAATTATTTTATTTGATTACTTGGGGAGAATGTTTTTCCAAGTGAATATTTTCTTTTGTTTTATTACATGTGATTTTAGTTTAAAAATATTTTAGATTATTTATTATATCTAAAACTAAAGTACTCAGTTTTTTGTAAACCTTATATGATTGTATAAATAAGATAAATATCTAAATTTCATTAGTTTATAAGGAACTGTGAAAATTCAATTTTATTACAGTATAAATTCAACTAAATTTATGTTGTAGTTTTAGAAACTGTAAAATTATTAGTTTTAACATATTTATGTATTTGTTTTATAAAAACTAATAGAAATATAGGATTTGCATGAAACTTTATTTTTTAAAAAACGAACATGATTATCTTGATTTAATTAGTTTACATAGAAAGGTCATTTGGCTGGTGTTTAAATTATTTGAATTTACGCTTTAATTTTATAGAACTCCATTTTCCAAAATTTAGTTCATTCTGTTTTTTGATAATATTTGGAAAATTAAATGCTCATTTCATTTGATTCTTGATTATATGGAAATATAATAACTTTTTCCACATATAAGTATTGTTTTCCAAAGTCTGAATCTTCTATTTAGATCACTTAAAAATTTGTGGAAGTTTGTTAAAGTTTGATGTCCAATTTTTTATAAATAGTGCAAAATATGGTTAATCAACCCTATATTTCTGTTCATGAATTTTGAAAAGTATGGTTCAGCCATTGCTATGTACTATTCATGAATAGTGTAATGTTTGGTTGATTAACTCCATATTACTATTCATTAATAATGAAAATTAAGATTCTTCCATACACTACGTAATGTTCATGAATAGGGAAAGGTATGGTTCATCCGTACGCTATGTTACTTTTCATGAATAGTGAAAAGTATGGTTCATCAAACCTATGTTACTATTCATGAATTGTAAATGGTTTTATTCATCCATATGCTAAATTACTATTCATGATTAGTTAAAGTATTATTCATCTACCATACATTACAATTCAAGAACAGTGAAGAGTATGGTTCATCCATACACTACGTTATTGTTCATAAATAGTGTAAAGTATGGTTCATTAATTCGTTAAGTTACAGTTCATTAATAGTTAAATGTATGGTTTATCCCTATGCTATGTTGCTGTTTATTTCAAAGTTATATTTCATTCAATGATTTTTTAATAAATTTCGTGCATATATATGGATTGTTTTTAAAGGTTTTTCTTCTGGAAAAACTCTCAAAATATAAGGATTATAATCAAAGAGTTTTAAATTTTTTTGGTGGAATATTTAGAGTGAAAAATTAATAATATTCCAACATCTTTTCCCAATTAACTGGGAGGTTTTAAAAAATTTTAAATTAAATTTTTGTAATTTACTTACGGATTGTGCTACAAGTTTTCAGGAACTATTTTTTCAAAATTTTCAATAAGTTTTAATGGATTTAAATAGATTTTTTAAATCATTCATTGCTACTATATTCTAGAGATATTTTTGGAAGACATATTCTAATTATTTTTTATTCTTTTTAAGATTTATTATATAAGAATTAAGAGGAAATAGTGCTACATTTTTTATGGAGATATTTATGAATGATCTTTACTCAATATATTTTGAATTTCTGAAGGAGGCAGAGTTGTTGCTGCTGCTGAATATTTATTCTCTCTATATATACCATTCTATCCTACATCTTAATGAGAATACAATAGGAAGATACAAATTTCAAGACACATGTTAACATTTTTTATACTCTATTTTATTTTCATATAGAAATTTCTATGAAATTTGAAACTACTTTGCAATCTGCAACATCCTATGAAACATTCTTTCATCATCTACATGATCTATCAAAGGCTGAATTCATTATTCTTTGACTACAATTTCCTTATGGAGACTAGGTGATTAGACCCTCAACAACCATTATCAGTGGTCTCAATTTTTATCTTTATTCATTTGGTTCTGAGTCTGTAACAATTTTCCCCATATTCCACACACACTCTATTTTTCTATTTATGATTTTAAACACAAAATAATTATTTACTATTTGGTTTCTTGGGTTTTGAATCTCAAATTCTAAATTCAGGATCTAAGGGTTTTGACTCCCTGTATATAAAGTCAGGATTTTTTGGGTTGTGACTCCCTCTGTGTAAAGTCAGGTTGTAAGGGTTGTGAATCCCCATACAAAAGTCAAGATCATGGTTATCCCTCCACTAGAAAATGAATTTTTTAATTGGGTTATGATTCCCCCAAGAAAATAATTTTTAGGGCACACATATCCCTCATCGAGTAAATAGGTATAAGTGTAGTAGTAGGACCACTTGGGACTGAACTACTATAAAAACATCCTTGAATTATTTAATTTTCCCACAATTAATTAACATAAATAATTAACATAGATAATTAAATTTATTAATCATTTTATAAGTTTAAAATTTTAATCTGGTCTATTCACCCCCCTCTAGACCATCTCCCTTAACCCTATTTGATCTAACTATTTGTGTCATAGGGAAATCCTTTTTAGAAATTATTAGATTTTTTATTATCTTTCTAATAAAATTAAATATTTTTCAATAGATTGTTCCTATTGGAATTATCAAATCCCTCTCTAGAGTCTTCTTTGATTTTATTTGTGCTAATACTTTCATAGACCATATAGTCTAAGTACAATATCTTATTAGATGGAAGGATTGAACCACAACGATTCTCGGATTTCTTAAAATCCACTAAACTATTATGGTAATGATTATGGTTACTGGATATCCCAAATGGATTCTTTACATAAACAATTTATCATTGAGAACTAGTCTATCATGTAAAAATAGTACACACTGCCTGATGTTATCCCAGATATTCGTACCAGAATTGATTCTAATAAATATGTTTTAAATTATAAGTTTGTTAATATTTTATATTGAGCTATTAACAAAAGTGTTTTAGTCATGTTCCTGATTGTAAGACCGCTCATGGAATATAAAAGATTCTACATGTTACTCACCTTGGCTCTAACAAACTAATCAATAACAAACATGGAATTCTTTATGTTGAGTACTGAGACTTGAAGATGGGTGAAGATGAAATAGTAAACCAAATTTCCAAATATTTACAATCATTATTAATGGAGTTAATTCACTTGTAGAAGCTCTGGAAAACACACTACTTGTTGAAAGAATCCAATGATTCTTACAAAAGAAATGACATGAAAAGAATGTTTCCACTAATGAAACCACGAATTTCCAAGAATACACTATGGATGAATTGATTGGATCATTACTCCAATATAAACTAGAACTGAATAACATAGCTACTAAGGAGACAATGAAAATAAAACATTTAGCTTTTAAATATTTGAATGTTATTTCTACCAACTCTTCTAATTCTAATCTATAGGATATTGAAAAAAAAAAGATATGGCTCAGATTATGACTGGAGCTTACCAAAGAATAAAAAATAAAGGATTCAAGATTCAGTTTAGAATAAACCCTCAAAAAGAAATATATAAGGGAGACAAGAAAGGATATATGAATTATAATTCATTAGAAGTATCTTTTTATGACTGTATGTGGAATGGGCATGTCAAACCTCGTTGTCCTAAACTAAATAATAAATACAAATAAAAAAAATAAGGAATAAAAATACATTGGCCACTAGTTAAATTTTCACAGAAGAATCTGATTCTAGTGAAGAATCAGAAAATGAAAAAGAATCTGCTAACATGAGCATCATGGCATCACTAGAAAAGGTTAGTAATAATTTTTTTTATTCTGAATATTTAGTTTCTAAATGTGATTTTGAAAATCCTAATTTTTTTGAATTAAATAATTAAATTACAATATTGAGAAAATATATTTTCAAAGTTGTTTATTTATATAATAAACTAAAAGAAAATAGTGAGAAACAAGTTTCTGAAAATAAAATAATTTTACAGTATAATTATTTTCTAATTAACATTGATTCTACTTTTTCTCATTCAAATGTTTATGAAAATTTAAAATCATCTCAATGGTTAAATGAAAATTTGAAAATGGAATTTTAGTGCCATAAACAAGGTTTATCTAGTTTTATTCATGGTTGTTAAATATATCATGAGATAATGTATTTGACAAAAACTGAAAAAAAATATGGTTTTGGTTATGAAAGGATATTACCTCAAATATATAAAACTCATTTTGTTGAAAGTAAAAAATGGTTGCACTGCAACTATAACTTATTTTAAATATGGAATAAAAGGCTATTATGAAAATGATTGTTCTCTTAGATTTATGAAATCCCATGTATTTAAAAAAACTAATATTTCTTAATCCTTATTATCTATATTACCTTACAATACATGTTTAAATTATGTATGGGTACCTGAGAACTGTATAATTAATCCAATTGGTCTCAAAGTAGCTTGTATACCAAAATTGTCAAGTAATTGATTTTGGTAGAAAAATGCCTTGGATGTATCAATAATGACATATGGTACATTGAAAGTGGATGCTCGAGGCATATGACCAATGACCCATCAATTTTTACCACTTAAAACACATGTAATGGATGCACTATTACTCTTGGAGACAATTCTAAGGGAAAATTAAAAGAATGTGGTGAAGTTGGTATGTAAAATTCTACTTTAATTTCTAATGTTTTACATGGTGAAGGTTTAAAATAATATTTTAATTAGTATATAAAAATTATCTGATGATTGGAGGGAAGTTAAATTTTAAAAAGATAAATGTTAAGTTTTAAAATATGATTTGTTATTATTTTGTGATATTCGAAAGGATAATATTTATACTATTGATTTTTATAAACTAACTATTCGACATGTAAAGTGTTTGGATGTTGTACAGAATGAAAATATTCTTTGGAATCTACATTTCAGTAATTTTAATTTCATAATGATAAAAAAAACTCTCAAAACATGGGAATGTGTTCCAACTACCATCCTTAAAAAATAACATATTCATGTTTGTGATGCTTGCAAAAAATGTAAGCAAAAAAAATTATTTTAGCCCCATCAATAAGATAAGTACTGATGGACCTTTATAGTTAATACATTTAGATTTATTTAGTCCCACTCATGTTTATAGACTTCTTCAAAATAAATATACTTAATTTATTGTTGATTATTATAGTATATTTACTTGGGTATTATTTCTTCCTCATAAAAATGATACATTTTAAAAATTTCTTCTTTTTATAAATTAGTTAACAATTAAAAAGGATGTATGATATTTTTTATTCATAGTGATAATAGAGGTGAATTTCGTAATTAATATTTTGAATATTTTTTGTGAAATTAATGGTTATTCTCTTAATTTTTCTATACCTAAAACACCAAAACAAAATGGTATTGTGGAACAAAAAAGTAGAACTCTTATTAAAATTGCTCAAATGATGTTAATTGAATATAATTTTCCATGATATTTTTGGGCTAAATCCATTTTTCATGCATGTTATGTTTCATATAGAATTATTTTTAGGCCTTTTTTAAAGAAAAATCTTTATGAATTATTCAAAAATAAAAAACCTAAAGTTGGTTACATTTTTATTTTTGGTTGTAAAGGTTTTTTTTAATTCAAAGGGTAATTTAGATAAATTTTGATGCTTAGAATGATGAAGGTATTTTTAATAGATATTATAATAGTAGAAAAGAAAATAGAGATTAAAATAAAATAACTATGATTATTGAAGAATCTGTTCATATTATGTTTGATGAAAATAATATTAAAATAAATTCTAATTCTAATGTTATTGATGATGAGTTTAGAGATTTCAATTTTAGTGAATAATTTACTCAAATTTATAATGATTCAATTAAGGGGAGCATACTCCTTCTCAACCAAATCCAAAATCCTGGAAGATTCATAAAGAACATCCTGATTAAAATTTTATTGGAAATGTTTATTCTACTGTTAAAACTAGAAATTATATTTTAAATTTATATTCCAATTATTCTTTGTTTCTGATTTTATTCCTTTTAATTTCAATTATTCTTTAAAATATAAAAACTGGATTTTTGATATTCAATGTAAATTAAATCAGTTTATTATAAATAATTTTTGGAGTTTAGTAAAATTGTCTGAGAATATGAACGTAATTAGAACTAAGTGGGTCTTTAAAAATAGTTTGGATGAATCTAGACAGATTGTCAAAAATAAAGAAAGACTTATTTCTTAAGGATACTCTCAATAATAAAGTATAGAATTTTAAGATTATTTTCACCTATTTCAATGTCAAATATAATTATAATTTAATTGTATTTTTCTTATTTTTAAGATTAAAAATTATAAAAAAATATTTCATAAATGTTTTTATAACTGAATAAGATAATGTTTATCTGCCCCCTATTTTGGAAAGTAAAAATTTTATAACCATGCTTTTAAATTATCTCAATATTTTCATGTTCTCAAACAATCACCTCGTACTTGGTATGAAATTATTTATTTGTTTTTATTAAATAATTTTTTTAAGAATGGAAATGTTGATCCAATAATTTTTATTGAAAAAACATATGCTGAAATTTTAGTTATTCAAATTTATATTAATGATATTGTTTTGGATTATCTAGTGAAATACTTTGTAATGGATTTTCTTCTGTGATGTCTTCTAAATTTTATATGAGTTTAATTGGAGAATAACAATTCTTTCTTGGAATTTAATTTTTTTAAAGAAAATAATAAATTTTTCTTAATGAATCTATGTACGAAAAATATTTAGTTAAAATATTTGGTCTTGATTCTGCTAAATCTATGAAAACTCTTCTTTGGGTACTAATTGAAATTAAGATATGGATGAAACTAGTAAATCTGTTGATTTTAATATTTAGAGATGAATGATTGGTAGTTTGAAATATTTAACTACATCTAGAATCAACAACATTTTCAGTGTTTGTTTATGTGCACGATTTTAAAAAGATCCTAAAAAATGCATATTAGAGTTGTCAAAATAATAATTAGATATGTAAAAGGAAATGTGGATTCTGGTTTACTTTATCCAAAATATAACTATTTTGATTTAACATCTTTTTCTGAGTCGTATTTTGAAGGCTATTGAATTGACTGAAAAAGAACATAAGGTACGTTTCATTTTTTGGGAAAAATGTTGATTTCATGGTCTTCTAATAAATAACTATCTGTTGATTTATATACCAGAGAATCTGATTATATCTTTTCCACAAGTAGTTGTGCTCATGTTTTATGTATTAAGTAATAATTATGTGATTTTGTTGTTTATCTTGATAAACTACTTATTTATTGTGATAATAATTCTGTTATTTCTATTTTTAAAAACCCCTTACAACATTCCCGAACAAAGCATATTGATCTTCGATTTCATTATATTAGATATCTTGTGAAATATGGTGATATTGTTTTTGAATTTATATATTCTGAAAATTAATTAGCATATATTTTTATAAATCTTTTATACTTTGATCAATTTGAAAAAAATTAAATTTGAACATGGTATGTTAGAATATTAATTTTTTATTACTACATTTATTTTTTGAGAGTTTGTTTTCTATTTTTGATTACATACAAAATGGGGGAGATATTTTGGGAGAGATATTTTGGGAGAAATAAAATGGTTTCAAATGATTTTAAAACTGGATATAATTAGTTCAAAAGATTGGCATTTCTATTCAATAAAAATGGGGATATTGTTGTGAATTTTCATTCTTTTATTTGATTACATGGAGAGATTGTTTTTTCAAGAGTATTTTTTCTTTTCTTGGATGACATATGATTTTCATTTAAAACTATTTCAGATTTTTTATGATATATTAAACTATTGTTCTCGGTTTTGTATGAACCTTATACTAATAGATTGATAAAAGATTTATCTAAATTTAATTATCTTATGTGGAAGTCTAAAAATTAATTTTTATTACTCTAAAAATTCAATTTAGTTTTTACTGATGTTTTAGAAACTCTATTGTTTTCAATTTTAAACAATTTATGTATTTATTTTACTATAAATTCTACAGATATTGTATTTCTATTAATCATGAAATTTTATAAATCCATCATTTTATCATGATTTCATTAGTTTACATCAAAGTCAAAAAATGTAATTTAGATGGTATTTAAATTGATTGAAGTTCTACATTGATTTTTCATAACTTTTGTTTTCCAAAATGTAGTCGGTTCTATTTATCAAAGATATTTGGAAAAGTAAATGTCAGGTTTATTCGATTCTTGATTCTTTGGATATCTAATACATTTTTATACAAATATATATTTTTAAAAAAGTGTGAATCTGGTATTAAGGTACCAAAAAATCATTGAAATTCATTAAATTATGTTGTCCTATTTTTTGTGTATGGTATAGAGTATAGTTCATCAACCCTATGTTATTATTAATGAATAGTTCAAAGTATGGTTCATCTATATGATATGTAATATTCATGAATAGTGAAAAGTAGGGTTTATCAACCTGGGGTTGTTATTCAGGAAAAGTGCAAAGTATGGTTCATCCATACGTTACATTTTTGTTCATGAATAATGAAAAGTATAATTCATCAACCCTACATCACCGTTCATGAATAGTCCAAAGTATGGTTCATCCATACAGTATGTTACTATTCATGAATAGTGAAAAGTATGGTTCATTAATCATACGTTACTGTTCATGAATATTGAAAACTATGGTTCATCTCTATGCTACGTTACTTTTCACTCAAAAGTCACTATTCATTCCGTGTTTTTTAATTTATTTTCTGCATATATATGGATTATTTTTAAAGTTTTTTTATTGGAAACATTCTCTTTAAATATAATGATTATAATCAAAGATTTTTTAATATTTTTTTGGAATATTTAGGGAGAAAAACTAATAATTTTTGAATGTCTTTTTCTCATTAATTTGGAGGTTTCCAAATTGTGTGAATTCAATTTTTTGAATTTATATAGACATTGTGATTTGAGTTTTCAGAAATTTTTTTTTCTAAATTTAATGAAGTATAAATGGATTTAAATCGATCTTTTAAATCATTAAATGATACAATATTTATGGAGATATTTTTGTAAGAATTATTGAAATTATTTTAAATTATTTTTAAGATTTATTCTAGAGGAATAAAGAGGCAACGATGCTGCATTTTTCATGGAGATATTTATGAATTCTCTTGAATCAAATTATTTTTAATTTTTAAAGGAAGTGTAACTGATGTAGCTGTTGAATATTTATTCTCCATAAATATATCATTCTCTCTTGCATGTTAAAGATAATACAATAGAAACATACATATTGCAAGACACACGTAAACATTTTTCATACTATGTTTTTTTTCAAAGAGAAAGTGAAGTGAACATTGAACACACTGTGCAATCTGCAATTTCCTAAAACACTCTGTTTCACCATATGTGTGATCTCTCAAGGGATGAATTCATTCTGATTTGACTACAACTTCCTTGAGGAGACTAGCTGATCTAAACCTTAATAACTAGAAATAGTGTTCTCATTGTTTCTCTTCTTTCATCTAGTTCTGAGTCGATAACACTTATTCACATCTCCCACACAAACTATATTTTTCCATATATGCTTTTGAACAAAAAATTATTATTTACTATTTGTTTTAATGATTTGTGACTACTGGATTCTAAAGTCAGAATCTAAGGGTTTTGACTCCCAATATGTAATGTCAGGATTTTTTGGGTTGTGACTCCCTCTGTCTAATGTCAGGTTGTAATAGTTGTGACTCCCCATACAAAAGTTAGTGTCATGGTTATCCCTCCATTAGAAAAGGATTTTGTAATTGGGTTTTGATTCACCCAGGAAAATCATTTTTAGTGTGCATGTATCTCTCACTGAGTAAAGAGGTATAAGAGTAGAAGTAGTCCCACTTCAGACCAAACTAATATTAAAACATCCTTGAATTCTTTATTTTTTTTGCTGCTAATTAACATCAATAATTAAATTTCATAATTAATTTTATTAATAAATTTATTTGTTTAAATTTTTAATCAGGTCTATTAACCCCCCTCTCGACCATCTACCATTACCATATCTGACCTAACAATTAGTATCATAGGGAAATCCTTTTTAGAACTAATTAGATAAGTTATTCTCTTTTTGATACCGTTCAATCTATATCAAGAGATTATTCTTTTTGGAATTATCAAATCCCAGTCTAGAGTCTCCTTTGATTTTTTTGTCCTAATTTTTCTGGACCTCACATTATAAGGACAAGATCTTATAAGATGGCAGGATTGAACCACAATGATGCTTGTGTTCCTCAAAATCCACCAAACATTGAAGGTAATGAATATGTTTACTACTGATCCCCAATGGAGGATTACGTTAAACAATTGAGTATTGAGATATATTCAATCATGTCAAAGCAATACACATTGCATGAAGCTAACCAAAAAACTCTAACCAGAATTGATGCCACTAGATATGTTTTAAATTATAAGTTTGTTAATATTTTATATGGGGATATTAATAGAAGTGTTTTAGTCATGTGTCTTATTATAATACATCTCATGAAATATGGAATATTATATAAGTTACACACCTTGGATCTGAAAAAATAATCCATACCAAACATTAATGCTTCTTGCTAAGTACCAAGACTTCAATATGGGTGAAGATGAAATAGTAAACCAAATGTTCCACAGATTCTCATTAATTGTGAATAGAATGAATTCACATGGAGATGATCTGGAAAACCCAATACTTGTTGAAAGATTATTATAAGACTTACTAAAGAAATGACCTAAAAATAAGGTTTGGATTGATGAAATCAATAATTTCATAGAAAAAACCATGGATGAATTTATTGGATAACTACTCCAATATAAAATTGAGCAGAATAACATAGCTACTGAGGAGAAAACAAAGAAAAGAAAAGTTTTATCTTTTAAATATATGAATATTGTTTCTACTGAATCTTCTAATTTCTATATGATATTTAAAAACAAGATATGGCTCATATTGTGATTGGAGTTTACAAAACAATGAAAAAGAAAGGATTGAAGAATCCATTTATAAGAAATCCTCCAATATAAAAATATAAGGGAGATAATAAAATGATATGAATTATAATTCTTCAAATATGACTTTTTATGAGTGTAGGAGGAAAGGGAATATCAGACCTCATTTTCCTAAACTAAAGAATAAAGAAATTTACAAAAAGAAGGAAAAAAAAACATAGACCACTAGTTGTAGTTTTACAATAGAATCTGATTATAGTGAGCAATCTTGAAATGAAAAATAATTTGATAACTTCAGCTTCATGGAATCACTGGATAGGGTTAGTAATTCTAGTTTTCATTCTGAATATTCATATTTTCAATGTGATTCTAAAGACCCCAATATTTATTAGTTAAATAAAGAAATTAAAATATTAAGAAAATAAATTTTCAAAGATGATAATTTATATAATAAACATAATTAAAATAGTGAGAAACTTAGAATAAAATACTTTTTCAGCTGAATAAAAATATATTTAACACTACTTATTCTACTTCTCAGTCAAAAGTTTATAAAAAGTAAAAATCTTCTAAACAATTAAATGGAAATTTGAAATAGTAAGTTGAGTGTCTTAAAAAAAGTTTATCTTATTTTATTCAAGGTCATGAAAAATATCACGATATGATGAATTTGAAAAAAAATTGATAAAGATAATGATTTTTTTGTTCATGGAATAAGACCTCTTCTATTGTATAAAACACATTTTGCTAAAAGTAAAAATGGTTGTACTTCAACTGTTACTTGTTTTAAATGTGGAAGAAAAGGTCACTATGAAAGTAATTATTCTATTAGATTTAAAAAATACTTGGGATTTTAAAAAACTAATATTTTTAATACTTTATTATCTAGAGTACCATACAATACATGTTTAAATTTTGTATGAGTACCTAAAAATTGTTTAACTAGTCCAATTTGACCAAAAGTATCTTGTGTACAAAAATTGACATGTAATTTATTTTTTTAGGAAAAATACCTTGGATTTATCAATAAATATATATGGTAAATGGACAATAGATTCTCTAAGAATATGACTGGAGACCCATCAAAGTTTTCCACTTACAAAACATGTTATGGACGCACAATTACTTTTGGATAAAATTAAAAAGGCAACGTAAAAGGTTTTAATAATGTTTGTATTTCAAATTCTACTTTTATTTATAAGGTTTTATTTGTTGAAGGTTTAAAACATCATTTATTTAGTATGTCACAATTATGTAATGAGGTAATAGAAGTTAAATATCAAAATGATAAATTTTTAGTTTTTTAATATGATTAATTTTTTCTTTATGCTAATAGAAAAGATAATTTTTTTAGTAATGATTTTTCTGAACTTACTATTCAACATGTAATGTGTTTGAATTCTGTACAGAATGACAATATCCTTTGGAATCAATGTTTAGGTCATGCTAATTTCATAATGTAACATAAAATCTCAAAATATGATAATTTGTTACAATTTCCATCCTTGAAGTAATAAAATCTTCATGTTTGTGATGCTTGTATAAAAGGGAATCAACTTAAAATTTCTATTAGCCTCAACAATCAAATTAGTACTAATAGACCATTACAATTAATAAATCTTGATTTATTTGGTCCCACTAAAATTTCAATTCCTTTTGGAAAGAAATATACATTATTTATTTTTGATGATTATAGTAGATTAAATTTGGAATTCATTCTTGCTCATAAAAATGATAAATTTCCTTTATTTACTGTTTTTTATAAATTAGTTCAAAATGAAAAAGGCTGAATGATTTTTTCTATTCATTATGATAAAGGAATAGAATTTAATAAATATGATTTTGAAATTTTTGTGAAAATAATGGTTATTTTAATAATTTTTCTATTATTTGAATATCAAGACAATATGGTGTTTTAGAATGAAAAAATAGAACTCTTACAGAAATGGATCGAACTATGTTAAGTGAATATAATTTTTCTAAATATTTTTAGTTTGAAGCCATTTTTTAATTTTGTTGTGTTTCATATAGTATTCTTATAAGACCATTTTAAAACAAAAAAATTCATTAATTATTATAAAATAAAAATCCTAAAGTTGGTTAGTTTAGAGTTTTTGGTTCTAAAGTTTCTATTTTAAATTCAAAGGATAATTTAGATAAATTTGATTCTAAGAGTAATGAAGGTATTTTTCTTGGTTATTCTAATAATAGTAAATCTTATAAATTTTATAATAAAAGAACTATTATTATTGAAGAATCTTCTCATGTTATGTTTGATGAAAATAATATTAAAATAAATTCTATTTCTAATTTTATTGATGATGAGTTTAGATATATTAGTTTTGGTGAAGAAATTAATCAAGATAAGAATGAATAAATTGAGGGGGAGAATACTAATAATCAATGAGATCTAAAATCATGAGAGATTAACTAAGATCATCCTATTAAAAATTTAATTGGTAATATTAATTCTAGTAAAACTAGAAATTTTATCTTAATTTTTTTTCCAATTCGGATTTTATTTATGATTTTTTTCCCTTTAAATATCAATGATAATTTAAAAGATGAAAACGAGATTCTTCTTGTGTAAGATGAATTAAATCAGTTTATTAGAATTAACGTTTGGTCTTTAGTATTATTTCCTGAGGAGAATAAAGTAATTGGAACTAAGTGTATCTTTAGAAAAAAGATCGATGAATCTGGAAAGATTGTAAAAAATAAAGTCTTGTTGCTCGATTATACTCTCAAGAAGAATGTATAAACATTTAAGAATAATTTTCACCCATTTCCAGGTAAATGGAAACTACATTTTTATTGGAATTTTATTTTTTTCATTGTTTTAAATTATATAAAATGGATGAAACGGTCTATTTATTAAATGATTTTATAACTAAATAATTTATGTTTCTCAACCCCCTAGTTTTGAAAGTGAAAATTTTACTAACCATGTATTTAAATTATCTAAAGTATTGTATGGTATCAAATAGGTACTCATGCTTTGAATGAAAGACTTTATTTGTTTTTATTAAATAACATCTTTATGAAATACAATTTTGATCCAACTCTTTTTATTAAAAGAACTTATGATGATATTTTAACTGTTAAAATATATATGGATGATATAGTTTTTATATTATCTAGTTAAATAGTTTGGAATGTTTTTTTCTTTGATGTCGTTGGAATTTGACATGAGTTTAATGGGAGAATTAAAATTATTTCTTAGAGTTCAATTTTTCAAAGAAAAGGTGGGAGTTTTTTAATCAATCTATGTATGCTAAAGAGTTAGTTAAATGATTTAGTCTTGGTTATTTTAAATCTGTGAAAACTCATCTGGGTACTAATTGAAAATTATATATTAATGAATTAGGTAAATATATTTATTTTCATGTTTATAGAGGAATGATAGTTATCTAGCTATATCTAACTACATCTAGACCTGATATCATATTTAGTGTTTGTTTATGTTCTAGAATTCAAGAATATTATAATGAAATTCAGTTTAGAGATTTCAATAGAATAATTAGATATGTTAATGTATATGTTGATTCTGGTTTATTCTATCCAAAATATAACTATTTTGATTTAACATCTTATTCTGACTCTGATTCTATAGGCGATAGATTTGATGGAAAAATAATATGAGGTATCTATCATTTATTGGGAAAAAATTTGATTTCCAAATATTATAAGTAAAAACAATCTATTGATTTATCTACTATAGAATCTGAATATATCTCTACTACTAGTTTATGTGCTCAATGTTTTTGGATTAAGAATGAATTATGTGATTTTGGCATTTATCTTTATAAACTACCTATTTATTGTGATAATACATATATTATTTCTATTTCTAAACACCCCTTACAACATTCTAGAATAATGTATATTGATCTTTGATTTCATTTTAATAGAGATCTTGTGATCAAGGTTGATATTGTTTTAGGATTTATACCTTCAGAAAATTTTCTAGAAGATATTATTAAAAAAAATTAGAATTTTCTCAATTTGTAAAAATTAAATTTAACAAGTTGTGTTGGAAATTTAATTTTTAATTACAGCATTTATTTAGGGGGATTTTGTTTCCACATATTGTTTATTTACAAAAAAGGGGGAGATATTTTGGGAGAGATATTTTAGGTGAAATAAATTTGTTTTAAATGTCTTCAAAATTTGTGGAAATTAGTTCTAAAGTATTGGATTTTTTATCAAACCAAAATGGGATATTCTTTTTTATGTTCATTCTTTGGTTTGATTACTTGGAGTGATTATTCTTCAAATTTCATGTTTTCTTTTGTTTGATTACATTTTATTTGGGTTAAAAATATTTCTTATTATTGACAACATATTAAACTACTATGTTCGGTTTTGTATTAACCTTATACCATTGGATAGATTTTAGATTAGAATAAATTTTATTAGCTTATGAGTAAGTTTTGAAATGAATTTTTTTACTCAAAAATTCAATTAATTTTCTACAATTTTAAAAACACAACAGTTTTCATTTTTAGAAAATGTATGTATTTATTTTACTGCAACTTCAACAGATATTTTACTTTCATGAAACATGATTTTTTAGATATAAAACATGTTTATCTTGATTTCATTAGTTTACATCAAATTTTTAAATTTCCTTTTAATGGTGTTTAATTTTTTTTAGTTCTTCTTTTTTCTTCATAACTGATATTTTCCATAATGTAGTTGGTTATATTTTTCAATGATATTTGGAACAATAGATATCAGTTTTATTTTATTAATGATTCTTTATAAATCTAATAGATTTTTCTATAAATAAGTTTTTTTGAAACAATTCTAAATCTTCTGGTTAGAGCCCTTAATTTTTTTTGAAATGTGTTAAAGTATGTTATCCCTTTTTTTTTGAATAGTAAAAAGTATTGTTCATAAACTCCGCATTACTATTCATAATTAGTGGAAAGTATGGTTCATCCATATGCTATGTAGTTTTCATTAGTAGTGAAAATTATGGTTAAACAACCCTAAGTTATTGTTCATGAATAGTGAAACGTATGGTTTATCCATACATTACTTTACTGTTCATGAATAGTGAAAAGTATGGTTCATCTACCCTATGTTACTATTTATGAATAGTGCCAAGTATGGTTCATCCATAAACTATTTTACAATTTATGAATAGTGCAAAGTATGGTTCATCAACCCTATATTACTGTTCATGAATAGTTAAAAGTATGGTTCATCCATACACTATATTACTACTCATGAATAGTGTAAAGTATGGTTTATCCCTACGATATATTACTGTTATTTCTGATGTTAATATTCATTCCTTGATTATTTTTAATTGATTTTTTTCATATACATATATGGATTCTTTTTAAGGGTATTTTCCTAGAAAGATTCTCTTTAAATATAAGGATTCTAATCGAAGAGTTTTTAATATTTTTTTCTGGAATATTTAGAGAGAAAATTTAATAATTTTTCGATATATTTTATTAATTAATTTGGAGGTTTCAAAATTGTTTAAATTGAAATTTTTGAATTTACTTATGTATTGGGATGCTAGTATTCAGGAACTATTTTTTCTAAATTTAAAATAGTTTGAATGCATTTAAATTTATGTTTTAAATCATTCAATGCTACTATATTTCTGAAGATATTTTTGGAAGACTTATTCAAATTATTTTAATTTATTTTTAAGATATATAATACAGGAATATAGAGGCAATAGTGATACATTTTTCAGGGACATATTTATGAAAGCTCTTAACTCAATTTATTTTAAATTTTTAAAGGAATTCCTTCTATTGTAGCTACTGAATATTTATTATATATATATATCATTCTCTCTTGCAGGTTAAAGAGAATACAATAGAAAGATACAAATTACAAGACACCCATTAACATTTTTGATACTATATTTTTTTCAAAGAGAATTTGTTGTGAACCTTGAACCTGATGATCAATATGCAAAGTCTTATTACACTTTGTTTCATCATATGCACGATCTCTCAAGGGATGAATTCGTTTTTATTTGACTACAATTTCCTTTAGAGGACTAGTATATCTAAACCTCCACAACCAGAAATAGTTCTCTCATTTTCATATACATTCATCTATAATACTTTTTCCCATCTTTCACACGCACTCTATTTTTCTCTTTATACTATTAAATGAAAAATCATTACTTGTTATTATTTTTCTGGGGTTGTAACTCCCGGATTATAAATTCATGAGCTATGGGTTGTGACTCCCTGTATATAATGACAGGATTGTCCGAGTTGTGACTCCCTCTATCTAAATTCGTGTTTTAAGGGTTGCGACTCCCCATAATAAAGTTAGTGTTGTGGTTATCCCTCCACTAGAAAAAAGAATTTTTTTTAACAAGCTTATGATTCACCCATAAAAATAATTTTAGTGGACATGTATCTCTCTTTGAGTAGAGAGGTATAAGTGTAGAGGTCAGAAAAATTTGGAAAAAGCTACTGTAAAAAACATCCTTGCGTTCGACACTTTTTTTGCAGATAATTAACCTTTATAATTAACATTGATAATTAATTTTATTAATAAATTTTTTGTTTAAATTTTAATCTGGTCTATTCACACCCTCTAGATATATACCATTACCCTATCCAACCTAACAATAGTTATCTGAGGGAAATCATTTTTAGAACTGAGAAGATCTATTATTCTCATTCTGATACCCTTCAATCCATATCAAGATATTATTCATTTTGAATTATTAAATCCTTCTCTAGAGTTTTATTTTATTTTATTTGTGCTAACATTTTCTTAGTACTCATAGTATAATTAAAAGATCTTATAAGATGGTAGGATTGAACCCCAATGATGCTTGGATTACTCATAAGCTACCACACTTTGATGTTAATGATTATAGTTGTGGGAGATGCCGTATGAAGGCTTACCTTAAACAATTGAGCATTGAGCACTGGTCTATCATGTCAAAATAATACACATTGCCTAAAGCTTACCCAGATACTCTTACCATAATTGATGCTACAAGATATGTTATAAATTATAATTTTGTTAATATTTTATATTATGCTATTATTATAAGTGTTTTTGGTATTGTGTCAACTTGTAAGACAACTCATGAAATATAAAATATTCTAAAACTTACTCACCTTATCTCTAAAAAACTAATCTATATCAAATATTGAATTCATTTTAATGAGTACCAAGAAATCATGATGGGTGAAGATGAAACGGTAAACTAAATGTTCCATAGATTCAGAAGAATTGTGAATAGAATTATTTCACTTCAAAAAGATCTAGAAAACCTAGTACTTGTCGAAAGAGTCATACAATCCTTACTAAAGAAAGAACATGCAAAGAATTTATCCATTGATTAAATTATGAATTTCAAAGAGTACACTCAAGAGGAATTGATTAGATCACTATTCCAATATAAACTTGAACTGAATAACATATCTACTAAGGAGACAAGAAAAATAAAATGTGTATCTTTTAAATTAGTGAATGTTGTTTCTATTGACTCTTCTGATTCAGATCTATAGGATATTGAAAAATAATATATGGATCAGATTGTGAATGGATTTTACAAAAGAATAAAAATGAAAGGATTTAAGAATCTGTTTAAAATAATCCCTTAAAATGAAAATTATAAGGGAGATAAGAAAGGTGATATGAATTATAATGCTTCATATTTAACTTGTTATGAGTGTAGGAAGAAAGGGAATATCAAACATGATTTTCCTAAACAAAAGAATAAATAAAAACAAAAAAAGAAGTAAAAAAATTAATTGAACACTAGTTTGAGTTTTATAGAATAATATGATTGTAATAAACAATATGTAAATGAAAAATAATATACTAACGTGCGCCTCATTTCATCATTGAACAAGGTTTGTAATTCTTGTTTTTTTCTTCATATTCAAATTCTGAATGTGATTCTAAAAACCCCAATTTTTTTGAATTAAATAAATAAATTTAATGGTTTATAAAAGTTATTTTTAAAGCTGTTGATTTCTGTAATAAAATTAATGAAAACAATGAGACACTTGTTTTGGGAAATAAAATACTTTTGCAACATAATTAGAAACTAAGTAACACTTCTTCTTCTTCTTTTCATTCAAAAGTTTATGAAAATTTAAAATCTTCTCAATATTTAAATGAAAATTTGAAAAAGTAATGTTTGTGTATTCAACAAAGATTATTTGTCTTATTCAAGTTGATGAAAAATATCATGAGAGGATGTCTTTGAAAAAAACTAATAAAAATAAATAAGGTTTTGGTTATAATAAGAGATTACCTCAAATGTATAAAAATTATTTTGTTAAAATTAAAAATGGTTGTACTTCAACTATTACTTGTTTTAAATGTGGCATAAAAGGTCACTATGAAAAGTATTGTTATCTTAAATTTAAATAATCCTTGGGATTTACAAGAACAAATATTTCTAAATCCTTATTATCTAGAGTACCTTCCACTACATGTTTAAATTATCTCTTGGTACCTAAAAATTGTATAAGTAATCTTATTAGACCCAAAATAGTTTGGGTAACAAAATTGTCAAGTAATTGATTTGTGTACGAAAATTTCCTTGGATGTCTCAAGAATGATATATGGTACATGAAAATCAGATACTCTAGGAATATAAATGGAGACCAATCAAATTATTCCACTTACAACATATGTGATGGAGGTAGTGTTACTTTTGATGATAATTCCAAAGGAAAAGTAAAACATTTTGGTAAAGTTGGTATATCAAATTCTACTTTTATTTCTAAGGTCATATATATTGAAGGTTTAAAACTTAATTTAATTATTATATCAAATTTATATGATAATGTAATGGAAATTAAATTTCAAAATGATAAATGTGTAGTTTTTAAGTATGATTCATTATTATTTTATGCTAATAGAAAAGATAATATTTATACTATTGATTTTTCTAAACTAATTGTTCAACATGTAACGTGTTTGAATGCTATAAAGAATGACTAAATATTTTTCATCGAAATTTAGGTTATGTTAATTTCAGAATATTACATAAACTACCATAATATTATAATGTGTTATATTTTCCATCCTTGAAAAAAACATCTTTATGTATGTGATGCATGCATAAAAGTGAAGAAACAAAAATTTCTTTTAGACCAATCAAGAAAATAAATACAAATAGACCATTACAGTTAATATATCGAGATTTATTTTTTCCTTCTCAAATTTTCAGCCTTTGTGGAAATTAATATACCTTTTTAATTTTTTATGATTATAGTATATTTTTTTGAGTATACCTTTTTCACATAAAAATGAATTTTTTTTTGGATTTACGACTTTTTGTATGTTAATTTAAAATGAGAAACGTTGTATGATTTTTTCTGTTCATAGTGGTAATAGAGGTGAATTTCAAAATTTATATTTTGAATTTTTTGGTAAAAAAAATGGTTATCTTTGTAATTTTTCTACCCCTAGAGCACAATAGAAAAATTGGGTTATATAATGGAAAAATAGAACTGTTATTAAAATGGATCGAACTGTGTTAAGTGAATATAATTTGATTAAATATTTTTGGGATGAAGATGTTTTGGTTTTATGTTATATTTTAAATATAATTATTGTTAGACGTTTGTAAAATAAAAATCTTTATTAATATTTCAAAAATAAAAATCCTAATGTCAGTTACATTACATATTTTGGATGTAAAATTTTTATTTTAAATTCAATGGATAATTTAGATATATTTTATGCTATGAGAAGTGAATGTATTTTTATTAGTTATTATAATAATAGTAATTTTTATAGAGTTTATAATAAAATAAATATGATTATTGAGTAATCTATTCATGTTGTTTTTGATGAAAATAATATTAAAATAATTTATTGTTCTCATGTTATTGATGATGAGTTTAGAGATTTTAATTTTTCTAAAGAAATTCCCCAATATAAGAATGATTCAATTAAAGGTGAGAATAATCCATCTCAACCATATCCAAACTCATGGAAGAATAAAAAAATATCATCCTATTGAAAATTTAATTTGAAACGTTAATTATTGTGTTTAAACTAGATATTCTATTTTAAATTTTTGTGCTAATTATGCTTTTATTTATGATTTTGTTCCTTTTAATATAAATGATGCTTTTAAATATGTAAACTAGATTATTGTTATGCAAGATGAATGAAATCAGTTTTTTAGAAATAATGTTTGTACTTTAATTGAATTTCCTGAGGTTAAGCAAGTAATTGGAACTAAGTGGATCTTCAGAAAAAATCTAGATTAATCTGGATAGATTTCAAAAATAAATCAAGGTTTTCTTATTAAATATACTTTCAAGAAGAAGGTATATACATTGAAGATTCTTTTTCACCTATTTCTAGATTAGATGAAATTAGAATTTTGTTGGATTTTGGTTGTTTTCCATGTTTTAAATTATATCAAATACATATAAAAAGTTTTTTCTTAAATGGTTTTATAACTGATGAATTTTATGATTCTCAACCCCCGAGTTTTGAAAGTGAAATTTTTCCTTACCATGTCTTTAAATAATCTAAAGTTTTGTGTGGTCTCAAACAAGAACCACTTGTTGGGTTTGAAATTCTTCCTTCGTTTTTATTAAGTAATTTTTTATGAAAGGAAATGTTGATCCAACTCTTTTTATTAAATGAAATTCTAATGATATTTTAGTTGTTCAAATTTATGTTGATGATATATTTTTTGGATCATATAGTGAAATACTTTGTAATGATTTTTCTTGTTTGATGTCTTCTGAATTTGACATGAATTTAATGTGATAATTAAAATTCATTCTTGGACTTTAAAATTTTTCAATGAAAATATGGATTTTTTCTTAATCATTCTAAATATGATAAACAGTTAGTTAAAATATTTGGTCTTGATTATGTTAGATCTATGAAAACTCTTATAGGTACTAATTGATAATTAGACACTGATGCATATGGTAAAACAGTTGATTTTAATGTTTATAGAGGTATGATAGGTAGCTTTCTATATTTAACTATATCTAGACCTGACATCATTTTTAGTGTTTTTTAGGAGCTATATTTCAATCATATCCTAAATAAATTCATATTAAATCTGTCAAAAGAATAACAAGATATGTTAAAGGAACTATTGATTTCAGTTTATTTTATCCAAATTATAACTGTTTTGATTTAACATCATATTTTGACCCTGATTTTGGAGGCTGTAGAATTGATAGAAAAAATACATCAGGTATGTGTCATTTCTTGGGAAAAGTTTTTATTCCATGGTCTTCTATGAATCTACTATATGTTTCTTTATCTAACACAAAAGTGGAGTATGTCTCTACTGCTAGTAGTTGTGCTCAAGGTTTATGGATTATGAAAATATTATGTTATTTAGGTGTTTATATTGATAAAATACCTATTTATTGTGATAATACTTCTTTTATTTCTATTTCTAAAACCTGTTATAGTATTTTAGAACAATGTATATTGATCTTTGATTTCATTTTATAAGAGATCACGTGAACAAGGGTTATATTATTTTTAGAATTTATACCTTCAAAAAATCAGCTAGTAGAGATTTTTACAAAGGCTGTAGACTTTGATCAGTTTAGAAAAATTTAATTTGAACTTGGTATTTATGCATTTTAGTTTTTTATTACTGAATTTTTTTATTGGGAGTTTGTTTTCACTTTTTTTATTTAAAAAAAGGGGGAGAGATTTTGGGAGAGACTTTGGGAGAGATATTTTGGGTGAAATAATTTGGTTTTAAATGTTTTTATGTTTTTTTAAAGTTGGTTCAAAAGTTTTGGTTATGTAAAAAAAACTAAAAGGGGAGATTTTTTTTCATGTGTATTCTTTTGTTTGATTACATGGAGAGATTATTTTTTCAAGTGCATGTTTTCTTTTGGATGATTACCTATGATTTTTATTTAAAAGTATTTTTGATTATTGAAGATATCATAAAATATGGTTATCATTTGTGTGTGAACCTTATACCATTGAATAGACATGAGATTTATCAAAATTTAATTAGTTTTTTAAGAATATTGAAAAATATTTTTTTATTACTCTAAAATTTTAATTAATTGTTTTTTAAGATTTTAGAAACTCTATAGTTTTCAGTTTTAAAATAATTATGTATTTATATTACTGCAACTTCTACAGATTTCATATTTTCATAAAACATGATTTTATAGAAATAGAACATGTTTATCTTGATTTAATTAGTTTACATATAAATCAAAAAATGTCATTTGTTGGAATTTAAATTGGTTGAAGTTATTATTTAATTTTTTAAAACTTTTGTTTTCCATAATGTATTTGGTTCTATTTTTCATTGGTATTTGGAACTTAATATGTTAGTTTTATTTTATTGTTGATTCATTGGAAAATTAATATATTTTTCAAAAGATAATTATTTTTGAAAAAATTCTGAATCTGTTATTTAGATCACTTAAATATTCATTGAAATTTGATAAAGAATGTTGTCCAATATTTTCATGAATAGTAAAAAGTATGGTTTATTAACCCTATATTACTATTCATGAATAGTGCAAAGTATGGTTCATCCGTATGTTACACTGCCCATGAATAGTGCAATGTATGGGTAATCAACCCTACATTGCTATTCAAGAATAGATTAATGTAAGGTTCGTCCATACAGTATGTACTATTCATGAATAGTGAAAAGTTTGGTTCCTCCATACACTACATTAAGGTTCATGAATAGTGAAAGTTACGGTCATCCATACGCTATATACTATTTATGAATAGTTCAAAGTATAGTTCATCAACCCTATGTTACTATTCATGAAATGTGAAAAGTATGGTTTATCCATAGGCTATTTTATGTTCATGGATAGTGAAAAAGTATGGTTCATCAATCTACATTACTATTCATCAATAGTGAAATGTGTGTTCCATCCATACAAGGTATTACTGTTCATGAATAGTTAAATGTATTATTCATCCCAACGCTATGTTACTGTTTATTCTGAAGCTACTATTCATTCTGTGATTTTTTTAATTGATTTTCTGCATATATATAGATTATTTTTAAAGGTTTTTTTACTAGAAAAATTCACTTTTAATATAAGGATTATAGTTGAAGAGTTTTTAATATTTTTTTTCATAATATTTAGAGAGAGAAATTAATAAATTTTCAATTTCTTTTTCCCATCAATTTAGAGGTTTCAAATTTATTTAAATTCAAATTTTTTAATTTAGTTAGAGATTGTATTGTCAGTTTTTGAGATCTTTTTTGTTTAAATTTAAATAAGTTTTACTGGATTTAAATTTTTGTTTTAAATAATTTAACTATTCTATATTTCTGGTGATATTTTTGGAATATTATTCAAATTATTTTAAATTATTTTTACGATTTATTCAACATGAATTAAGAGGAAATTATGTTGAGTTTTTCATGGAGATATTTATGAATGCTCTTTACTCAATTTATTTTGAATTTCTTAAGGAAGAAGAGCTTCTATAGCTGCTGAATATTTATTCAATATATATATATATATATATGTCATTATCTATTTCATGTTAAGAGAATACAATAGCTAGATACAAAATTTAAAGACACACATTAACATTTTTAATACTCTATTTTTATCAAAGAGAAAGTGGTGTGAAATTTGAACCTTCTATGCAATCTGAAACATCCTATAACACTATGTTTCATCATCTTCATGATCTCTCAAGGGATTAATTCATTCTTCTTCAACTTCAATTTCCTTGAGGATACTAGTTGATCTACACCTAAACAACCATTACATGTTCTCTCATTGTTTATCTTCTTTTTTCTAGTCCCGTGTCTTTAACAATTTTTCCCATCTCTCAGACACACTCTATTTTTTTATTTTTAACACAACAGTGTTATTTGTTTTTATTTTTCTCATGTTTTGACTCCTAGATTCTAAAATCAAGATCTAATGGTTGTTACTACATGTATATTACGTCAAGACTGTTTGGGTTGTGAATCCCTCTATCTAAACTCAAGTTATAAGGGTTGGGAATCCCCATAAAAAAGTCAGTGTCGTGGTTATCCCTCCACTAGAAAATAATTTTGTAATTTTGTTATGATTATCACATAAAAATAATATTTAGTGTACACATATTTCTCTTCTAATAGAGAGGTATAAGAGTATAGGTAGTCTCACTTCAGACTGAACTAATATAAAAGTCATCCTTGCATTCTTTACTTTTTCCGCTGATAATTAATATCAATAATTAACTTTAATAATTAATTTAATTAATCAATTTATTTGTTTATATTTTTAACCTGGTCTATTCACCCCCTATATATCATCTTCAATTACCCTATCCGACCTAGCAACATCAATAATGATATTCCATAGATCTTGGTTTTCATTGAATAAGAATTACATAAAATAGAAACTGGTTATTGTTTTGATTTCATCACAATAATCACATATTCTTTTCATATCTAATTGAGAGTTTAAAATTTCACATCCTTTCTCCACATCATGGTTATAATTAGAGATAACATATAGTTCATAATTTACCTCATATAGAGAACAAAACTTCTTAGATGACTTCCTCTTTTTCTTCTTCTTCTTTCCCTTTCATCATAAGCCTACTCTCACTTGGCCTTTCTTCTTTTCCAATAAAATATTCCAACTGTATCCATATGTCTTTAGAGAACTCACCGTGATTCATATTTTTTAATAGGTCTCCCTCGAGAGCCACATTTAATGCATGTTTTATTGAAGAATCAATTTTAATTTTTCTTTGCGGTTTTTAAAAGATACCTCTATGCCTTCTCAACAGAATAATTCCATATTCTAATAATTCATGAGAAAATCCAACCTAAACATCCATGAATTGGATGAACACTGTTTTCCAAGTTATTAAATTCATTCAATAAAAAAATGTTGTCGTTACTGTTTTATAAGCAACTATTTTTACATTGATTACATATATAATTGAATATTTTAATATTAATAAAACATCTTATTATATATTTTTTATTTTTCTTCATCGCCTTCATGTAATAATGTCATAAAGAATCTATCACACTGATATAGTCATATTACTTCCTAACTATGAAGATATCCTTGAAATAATATTGTGAAATTATTAAATATAGTTTTGTGGTTGGATAACATACAATTATTGGACATATAGTATGTAGATTATTAGGTGTGGGAACTCATAATAAGATGAGCCTTATTCTCATGAAGTTCTCACTTTATAATCTCAAAGATTTAAGATTATGAGATGAGAACCGCTAGTAGGAATTCATCACATTTTGGTGTTATCATAAATTCCTATAAAGAGGCATGTATAATAGTCTTTAGTATTTGAGATTATTATTGATGCATTAATGAACCACACACTTATATTTACTTACAAAAATTATGAATCCATATGTTCATGGGAATTAGGGTATGTTAGGTGCATCACGAATTACATGTTATTAATGGATTAATGAAGAAGGATTTTCCATTTCAAGTTTATGGAAGTTGATATCTCATCCCTTTGATTAAAATAAACCCATCGCATTAAATTTCATGGACATGGTGTAATGAAATGATTATATTAGAGAGTCAAAAAAATATGTATCAATAATATAGGTTAATGACATATATTTACAACCTTCTTGATGGTATATTGAGTTAAAGGGATTATATTAGATAGTGAGTATTTGTATGTGTTTTTTGAGGTTTTAATATCAAGTTCTTTCTCTTCGATGCCTTGACCCATTTCTAGACATAAATATTAGACTTTAGGAAATCCAACCTAATGCCCATGAGAAAAAATCCTAGAGGGTCACATATTAAGTGCTTCTATTGATCTAGATTGAATTATATTTGAATTTAATTAATGGATTAAATAGTATTCCCAAGTTTGAGGAATAATTTTATTCATCTTTTCTTATTAACTAATATTTTCAAGGAAATAAATAATTATTTGTTCATTAATAAAAAATTTATTTTATTATGTGTATATTTAATAATTATTTATTAATTAGACTATGAATTAAATACTTATTTTATATATTGATGAATGAAATATATAATTAAATATTTATTCAGGTATTCAATAAATGATATGTAATTGGAGTGAATCAAGATAATATCCATCAATGAATATTTATTTGAAAGATGGTAAATAAGTTTTATCAAATCTCAAGTTAATGCATGTCATAAACATATAATAATAATATTATTATTAAATGGAATATGGTTTAATAATAATTATTATATTTTTTTAAGTTCTAATACTCAACTAAATAAATATTTTAAATTAATCCCTAACTCTATAAATATATGGTTTTGTCTATTGTGTACTATTAATTGAGATTTGAGAATCGTTGTTCACAACAGTATTGTCCCTCCAATCCTCCTCTCTTCCTCTAAATAATTAGAAGTGCAAGAGTGATTCCATCAAGGTCAATGGAACTGGAAGCGATCAACATGAACAATTCATGACAATTGTGTCATATTTATATCACTTGGAATTCAATTGGAATCTTTTAGAGTTAAAAGGAGAACATGTGGATCAATAGTAGAGGGATTATTTAATTAGATCCCTATATTGAAAAAAGGTAATCTGAACAAGGTTTTTAGATGATCAACAACATGTTTATAGGATAATGTTCATAATTTAAGGTAATAATTTCCTTTAATATTAAATAAATTAGTTATAAATTTAACATGAAAAGATCCTCCTTGAGTCTTGGGTTTCTCTATGTCAATATTAAGGGGAACAATTCCATTTTTCATGGTATTCACGTATTGTAAAATATTTAAAATGATCCAGCAAATAAATAAATCCTTCTTGGTATTTAATCCACAAAGACACTTACACTACACCTAGAACCTTCATAAAGGATCCTTTACTATTGATTTAATCTTTAATAACACTTTAGATCAAGTCAAAACAATAAAAAACAAAATATGAACCTCCCTTTGATAAATATTGTTCGAATTAAATAAGGGAAATCATGTGAGATTACCATGAATTGGGGGTGGGGTGAATCATGTTATGTAATTATTGAGAAATTAAAACTCTTTCTCCTTTAATAACCTCACCTTACCTTTATGTATCTTGACCTCTCAACCTTGAGGGTCACTTTTTTATTCTCTTTTGCTGGATATTCTTAGTGTTTCTTGATCTGCTTTAGTGTGCATGCTTAATGTAAATATAGACACATGTATTTACATGGTTCACCCTCCCTGGGATACTCCAAGGATCATGTTACGTTAATGTTTTACAAACCAAAATCACTATAACCTCACTTATCTTACTAGTTTTAGGCAAGTTCAAACATATTCCTGGCTTAATCACCTAAAAATGTTTAGTAAAAACCCATTTCTTCCCAAGATTCACTCCCTTGAACTTTCTTAAATTGGCTCAATGTAGGTTAAAAAGATCACATTTATGGTCTATGGACATGTATGTCCCTTCTCTGGAATCATTGATTTCATCTTCCAATAATCTAAATGCTCTGATTTATTTCTACTGAATTTCTTCATCACTTAAGGGAAAACACCTAGATACTTATCTCTACTTTATAGATCATCTCTGGAACAAATTCTTATTTTATATAGGAACATGAAATAAAATAATTTTTCTTCTTGTTGGATCGATATTCAATGTCCATTAATTTGTCAAGATATCCCACCCCTCACTAGAATAAACTATCTTTTCTCTCTTGGAATCGGATATGAGCATGTATTCTCTGTGCAATGTTTTTTATCTAGAAATTCTACTAATAGTTTTATAGAAAATTACTATTTATCTATTTAATACAATGGTTGTGATTGAATCTCATATTTCTTAGGATCATTACAAGTGTCCCATGTAATTAATGGGATAATATTGTGCAACACAACAAGATTTTATAAAATATCTCTCCACGGTTTTTTATATCTTACAATACACACAACCCCTAGTCTAAATTAACTATAATATGGTATAACATTATAACATATCCATTAAATTGTCCGGTATAAAAATTAATAACTAATTTATGAATAATTTATGTATAAAATAAATTCATTAACTATCACTTGATTATAAATGTAAATAAAAATAATTTTATAGTAAAAGTGAGGTTTTTCTGAAAAGTAGTTTTTATACATGATATGTGTTTTTATCATAATAAGTTAATTTAGTAACTATTTTTGAATGATTTTAAAGTAATATATATGTTATATATTAAATTTTTTAAAAAATCCATCTAATTTTTTAGGCATGTAATAGGAATAAATTCGATTTTATGATTAAAAATTTATATTTCTAAAAAACAGTTTGTTTTTTATTTTACAAACTTGATTTAAAATTAATTTATACCACATATGGGTATTGAATTTTATAATATTTATTTAATTTTTATAATCAATATTTTATTTTTTATTAAATTATTCCCTTTTATTTTTAAAAACTGTGAATAATAACTATGGTAAAATTTAACACCTCGGTAAAGGGTAAATCAGGTAAATCTAGGTTAAACTAATTGTTAATGTCCCCATTCTTAATCTATATTACTATTTTATGAACTTAATTATAACCTTTTCACCTTAGTATTTAAATTTAATTGTATAATATACACTTTTCCTTGAAAATGTTTTATATTATATTTAAATCAAATAATTTTATAAAATGCCACTTCCTTAGATTTAAATATCTTTTACATGTCCACATAGGTAAAAATGAATGTTGGGAGTCAATATTAATTGTAATTTTTTTTATAATGAAATTATATTCATTACGGTGATTTATTTTTAATTTTTTGCGATTAAAAAATTATCTCAAATGCTTTTTCAAAGCTAATACTATATTTATTGAGTTAATAACCAAATAAAATAAATGATTTCAAAAATATTAAAAGTAATATAACTTGAGTTAGTTATAATGTTCCATAGATTGTTTAGATAAATATAACATATTAGTGATGTTTAAAATGATTAGATTATTATTTAATCCTTGTCTTAGTGTATTTAAAATCAAAATAAATGAATAGTTCGAAAATTGATATTAATGATATTTTATGATAAATAATATTATGTCAACTAAATTAATATTCATATATATATTATCTTTATCCAAGTGAATTTAGTATGATTGAAAAATTCATCCATGGTCCATTTATAAGTTAGTTTTACATTTATGGTGACATTCTTCACCCTTTATGGTTGAAATAGTTGTTACCGTGATTAAGGTTAAAAAATAACAAAGGGGTCAATAAAAAAGACATGGTTTAAAATGGAATAATAACCATTATAAATTTAATTTGATTTATTTTATTTCAATCCTAGGAAATTTTTTTAGAATTAATGTCCATTTATAAAATTTATTTATCGAGAATGAATTTATATTATTTTAATCATTTAAGAAATAAAAAATGTTTCTCTTCGCCCCTTATAAAAAGGACACCCCACATTTCTCTTCTTTATGCCACTTTGAGCAGTTTATATCAAGAAAAACATAATAATTCATCTTATAAACATCCATATACATGAATTTTAGGTACTAGTATTCTAAAAATTCCATTACAAGGGTCTTTAAGAAGGAATCTAAAAGACCCCTACTGAAGAAGAGGTAATCATCTAATTTAGACTCATTCAATTTGATTCTTTTTATAGTTCCTCTAAATATATTATATTGTTAATTAAATAATATCTAAATTGTAATGAATATACTTAAATATTACTATTATTATTAAACAACCTTTATTCACCCTCTTTTCCATCAAATGAGAAGTGAAAGTATCGCTTATGCGTACACGCAACTTACCATTTCCACGAAGCGATACAATTCATTTTTCACTAGCATCGTTCATTCATGGGTACAACAATGGATTTAATTTTTATAAATTATATTTAAGAAACAAATATGATTATATAATCGTAATATCCCATCTACTTTATTTCCTTATAATGTGTTGGAAAATGATAATGTCGCTTGTGCATATGTGTGGACTTCCACCTCCACAAAGTGATGTGATTTGTTTTTCATTTTCATCTCTAGAAACGTTGTAATTAGTTTTCTAATATCTATAATTTTAGGATGTGTATATATAAATATATAATGATATTATATGATAATTATATCATGACTAAATTTATTAACATGATATAACCATGATCATAGTATAAGGACTGGGACCACCAAACAAAAACATGCATGAAAAATAAAGTAGTTATCTCCCAGAATTGTGATTTTTAATGGAAATTTATTATTAAATCGGTGTTAAGGTGTTATAACTAAATAATACATGGTATTATATATATATTATTATGGTTATATAATATATTTATAATAAATATATATATATTATACATGATGTTAAAATGTGTATGAAAAAGGATGAGACTTGAGGTAATGGATTTATGATTCAATCCTATTTTAATCAGGATTGTTCATGATCTAATTTCTATTGATGAAATTATATCAAACTTATGAGAAAAAATACATTTAATTTTATTACTATTTATTTATTTATTTATAATATATGTTTTAATTTAATTTTTTTCACTTTATTAATTTAACAAATTAACAGAGTGTTTTTAAGAAAAACTGACTTTATTTCTCTCTTCATTAAAAAATCCATTTTCTTCCATATCTATGTTTTCTAAAAATATTTTCAATAATGTTTATGATATTATACTATGATTGTTTTTAATGTAATTTTAACACATGATTTAATTTTCTAAAAATTGTATTTGAAAGGAATATCTATTTTGTTTTCCAAACAAGGTACTTTTGACTTTTCTATAAAAGTGTGAGTGGAATGTTTTCTTTTAACTTATATGAAATGAATGAAATTTACCACCATCATGACCAGAAAATACATTGAAGATTCATTTAACAAATTTCCAATTTTATTTTCCAATAAAAATGTCCATAATATTTTGGAAATATTTCCATTTTTAAATGTGATTTTCAATTTAGAAAGAGTTTTTTCCCCAATAAATATTTCAATGGTCTTTTAAAGAAGTTTTAATCTATGATAACATAATTTAATTTTAATTATGCTTTACTAAGGATACAATCCAATCATACCATCTATAACACCCCAATAATTTAAAAATAGATTTATTATAGAATGCATGAAACACTAGGTCTTTATAAAACACTACTTTGTTATAACATAGTAATGTAAAAAATAATATTTCCACCTCTATGATTTGAATTTTGAAAAACTAACATACTAAATTACGTTCAGTAAGATATTTAGAGTCTGATAAGATAAACATAATTTTTTTGTTAATAGTAGCATACCCTAATGAATAGTGACATACCCTTAAGAATAGAAATGAATATTAATTAATAGTAAATCATACAAAAAAAAAAGAAACTTCACCCATGAATGTATAAATACAATTTAGACATCTCAAAAGTAGAAAAATGATCATAGTATAAGTATTGGTATTTTGTATGACATAAATATTTCAATTTCAATTTCTTATTTATTTAATAATTTAAAATGGAAATTTATTTTCATAAAATTTAATAAAAAATATTTACTTTATTGTATTATAATTATAAGATAATTTTATGGTACCTTAATTAATTTCTCAATGTGTCATAAAACAAGTTATAGTTTTAAAGTTATTTTTTGGAAGAAATTATAATTTTATTTAAAAAATAAATTAACTATATTTAGAAAAATATTTCAAAATTTGTATTTCCGTTTTGAATTATACATATTTAAAATTGGTTAGAGTTATTTTTTTTGGATTTTTCTGAAATACTTGAATTTTTAATGAATAGTGTAATACGGTAAAATACCGTATAAACACATTAACAGTCAGATACACTATTTATTAAATCATGAGTGATGTATGTCCTCCCGGTCCAAACCCACATGCACTTATCACTATTATGGTTCACAAGAAACTACACTATTGGTTGTCTTGACAGAAATAATAAAACAATGACTAAAATATTCAAAATTCACTCCTCTCTTCCACTATAACCCCCCCCCCCCCCACTTCCACTTATCTACACTCCTCTCAATAATTTTTCCATATCTAATATCTACCTAAATACCCTTACTCAGTCACTCATCACGTCTAAGAGCTCTTTTTCTTTCCCAAAGACCAAAATATTTCCCCTAAGGAGGCTCCTAAGGAAGATTCCTTCAAGAGGTAAAAACCTCTTTTCATTTCTTTCCATTCAAGTTCTCTTTTATGTGGTACATATTCCAAGATTTCATACCATGTTATTATTTCCATATTATTATTTCCCTATAATATTTTATGAGTCTTTTATGAATTTTTTTCCCATTTACCCTCTCTTTTTAATGTTTTCTAAAACCTTGTTGGATAGCCGTTAGGCTGCAGAATTTTGATCTCAAAATCTATCTCTTCTTCAAGCACTCTTATTATGTTATTGTTTTTTAATTTCAATAGGATTATTTTGGGAAATTACATTTTATATCCCCCTTAATTTCCATATTATTTATGAATGATGATATACTCCTCTCATCAAAATCTTTTATGAAATTTAATACAGCGTCGTTAGGATGCTGAATTTTCATAAGGGATTTCTCAAGTGTTATTTTATTTTAAGTTACATTCAGTTATTTTTCTTTAAACACTTAATTTATTAAAAAAGTTTTTATGAATCCATTATCTTACATGTGTTGGAATTTTTTCGTGATAATGGAATAACTCTTCATCATCTCTCATTTCCAATTATTTTATACAAAAAATTAAAACACCATCCGAGATTTTCTAATTTACCACATTCAAGGATGATGGGGATTAAATTTCAATTAACATATTAAATTCTTCTAATTAAACCATTTTTTTGTTGAAATATAATATAATATATTTATTATGTATCATCTATGGTTCTGGAATATTTTTGTAGACATTGTTTTCATTTATAAAGCAAAATCTGTTCCTCTTGTTCGAAAACGGCCAATTAACCCAAGTGGTTATCATTATAAAATTTATATAATGATTCATCTTAACTCAAATTAACAAAATGAATTATACAACCATATAACCTTATGGATGTTACATAATAAAATATAACTTCAATTCAAGACATGAATTCTCATTTTACATGATTCTCCATTCATATATATAAGTATATTGATCATGAAACAAACACATCGAAATAATGAAATTGAACAACTTAACCTATAAAAAAGGATATGAATGAACATAATAAGGTTATAATAAATCAATTAAATTTATAATAGGTTCTTTGAATCTTAATTAATCAATTTAATTTGGTTATCCAGGACACTAATACCAAGTGAAAAACTCCATCAGACTTAAGGTAAGGGTTTCCTCATCTCACTTTTATTTTTGTAAGTCCTTCATTATTAACTACTTTTACTTGTGTATGGTGTATGTATACTTCCCATTGATGTATCATATCATTAATATAATTATTTTTAGTTTATTAAAAGTACCATTTTAATATTATGAATTGTTGGGCTTACGATTCAATTGATTACAACATTGTAAGTATTTTCTACCTGAACCTTCATCTTTAATCTTGTTTCTTTTATTCTCTATTCACCTCAATGAAATTTTTATTTATTAATATGTACTCTTCATAAATTATGTGTTAATTTTCTATATGTATTTACAAATCATAATCATTATTTAATTTTTTTGGAAGTTACATGTTTTAAAATAATCTTTCAAAATTTCATCCTGATAAACATACCTGATTCAGGGGAATTTCTCGAATTCTTACCTATTTTCAAGTGCACTCCAAATTCTGTTTTAAGACACCATTATTTTTATAAAATCACTCATTTTATCATGAAAAATTATCTTTTTTTTCTATGTTTTTAGGAAAACAAACATGCATTTCCACTTTAAAATCCTCTTTAATAATTTCTTTAAAATGATCTAAAATGTTATATTTCTAAAGATTCTTTATAACTCTTTCTACATGATTTCAATTCAACGAGACATCATTTATTAATAATATATAATTTCATTGTCCTTAAATTTTATTTTCTAGTATATACATGATTAAAATAAGTTTTCATGGGAAATACAAATTATTTTCTGAAAGAACTCTTCTTTCCAAAATAAGAAGTATTGTTCTTGTCTCACATTAACTTTTTTGATGTATATGCCTTGTTCTCCAGGTATTCCATGTATTTGGTGTATGAAATTCCATTTTTTATATCATATAAAGAGTCTATATATTCTAAGTATATTCTAAGGGATTATGAATTTATTTTTTTAAGGTGGTATGGGACACTTTGGAATGTTAAAAGATTATTTCCTTAGGAAATTTTCAATGGTCTCATATAAAGGTTTATTCATCTAAGACAAAATTCCTTATTGAATCTTATACGTCATTGAGATTTATCTCCTATTATATCATCTACCATATTTAATTTAATTTTTTATGATTATTTTGAATCTATATGTACTATCTTAAAACCATTCACCAATTTTCTCTGAATGGTTAGGGTTTATGCATAATGTTTGCAGAAAGTTATTTACATATCATATGTTAGTTTCAATATGAATGTGTATATTGTTTATATTTATCCCTGTATATATGAGGAATGAATTGGACATAGTAATTGTTGGGTGGGGCCTACTATATCCCCTTAGTGCATCATTAGGTCTCATGAGACAAACTATGGTCTTAGCATGAGGCCTTGAAAAAATGAATATTTATGGTTTTGGATGAGGGCTTAATCATTTCTAGATTTCTTGGCAAAATCCTTGATGTTATATTTTAAAATGTCTGGCATATGAATTTACCTCATTCTGTAACTACTAATTAAAATTTCATGTGGCTATTCAACAAGTTAAATACCCATGATTATGTTTTATTATGGAATTATTTATTCTGCTAATATTCCTTCCATAATGTGTTCATATTTATTATTTATGGAGGAATTTGTTTTCAATTATTCATCATTCCTATTGTTTGTGTTTATGATATCTTCTCCTATATTTATTACCCTTATTGAGCACTTGAGATCACCCCTTTCTTATGTTTCATTTCCTCAAGACATGAAGATGTTTTTTATGATTAACCTGTAAGGATAAAATTAGAGTTGTTGATGTTATCTATAAAACATATATGTTGTTTTTCCTTTTAAATTTGTAGTGCAGAACTTGTGTATGTATCTAAATTTATAAAACTACTAAATTAATTGTTCTTTCATGATGCATATTCCCTATTTATATGATATTTTAATTAAATAAGGAATAAACTCTGGAAAAATGGTGTTGGGTCCTTACAGTTGGTCTCAAAGGAAGTTTTGTTGAAAACGTGGGAACTAGATATAGATAAATTAGATTAGTGAACAAAACCCTAAGATAGACTCTGGGGATAAGAATACAAGGAAATCATTGAATTTTGTTAATGAATATATTATGTAGTTGGTCAAGAAAATACATCCATGTCTCGATATGAAATGTAAAGGTAGCTCTGTAACAGATGTATCTAGGGGTAAAACCTAAAAACACCACATTGAGTGAGACTCAAACCGGAATTGGTGCATGAAAAGGGGCCTTTCTCCACTATTGGTTTGAAACTCCCAGGGGATATGATTTGGTAAATTCATAATCTTATTTCAAACTATTATGAAGGAATTATGCCCCCAAAGTAACCGAAGTATGTGGTTCTAGTATTTATGATGCATAAATTTATGTTATGTGGCATACAATGTTTTGACATATATGGAGTTCATAATTTTATGAGATAATATAAAATATTGAGTTGATTAGAAATGGCTCATAAAAGAAGTAATGAGAACTTCAAAAATTCATGAGATACAAGGATTAATATGGATCATATATCTTATGGTCGTAAGCCATTATTTCAAAGGAATATTACCTCGCAAGTATCCTCATCATATGAGGAAATAGTATCATGTGTTGAAAAGGTATGTAAATACATCTCTGATTCAAATGGCTTTGAAGGGAATCAAATGAAGAATAGAATGGTAGGGAAAAACATAGATAAAATGAAAAGGAGAAAGATATATTTTCCCAAATGTGATATTTTTTGAAGGAAACACTTTGGTATATGCTTGAGAGGAAAAGGAGTTTTCTTCTAGTGTAGAGAAAAAGGCCAGCATGCTCATAATTTCCTGGAAAGGAAATAATTTCCCTATATTCAATGATTCAACTGCAATGAGATGGGACACTATTTGAATCAATGTCCCAAGCATCAAAGGAGTATACCCCAAATTATGATTTTGTATAATGATCATGTTATGACGCTACAGCATATGAAGTAGAATGATTAATATTACTAGTCAATAATCATGTTATTTGAATATTTTGTTAGTAATTTACTGGTTATATGAATTATGAGATATATAATGATTGGACTGTAGTAATATTTAATTAAGGATTTGAGGACGTGCGATGAATAGTACAAAGAAAAAGTTATTCATTAGAAAGTTAATAATTTTAGAAAACCCATGATTGAGGGAAATTCAGCCCTTAATATATATCTGATGTTGAGACAATGATGAAGAAATGATATTTTCAGATAATTATTGACTACCTTGGAATATATTATTGACTTATTAAGAAGTGCTCTATGCTATCATAGATGAAGTGTACAGAACATTTGAATTTATGGAATATATCCAATAAAATGTATCTTACATAAGGAATATGGAAGCATGAATGTTTTTAATATGGTTTTTAAAGTAATTCATGTTATTAACATATTTCAAGGGGTTACATGATGAAGTTATTCACATGAATGGAATGTGAATTTTAGATATGATTCATGTTGATTAAGGGTTAATGATAAGTTCATTGTAAATTTGGAGACCTTAATTATAATGTGTTTAATAGTTATATTTTATAATTTTTAACCCTTTACGAAATCATTTAAGTTGATCATTGGATGGGGTTTAGAGTTTAATATCACTACATGATGGTTTGATTATTTTTTCATGACCATATTGTAAAATTAGAATTCTTTGTTTTGTAGTAACCGATTCATTTCCCTTTCCTCTTATTAATATAATATTTTTACTATATTATTGATGTGGTTTTCCCACATGGTAACTTTCAAGTATCAACCATTAACATTCGAAGTTCTATTTCAAATTTTGAGGATGAAAATTTCATAAGGAGGGAATAATGTAACACCCTCATGAATTTAAAAATAGCTTTATTATAGAATGCATGAAACAATGAGTCACTACAATACACCACTTTGTTATAACATATTCTAATAAACATCATCTTTTCACCTCTATGACTTTAATTTACAAAAACTGATATACACGGTTACGTTCGGTAGGATATTTAAACTCTGATAAGAAAAACATAATTTTTGGTGAATAATGTCCTAATTTATGAATAGTTACACAACCTTATGAATATTAATGAATAGTAAGGAATATTAAATCATAAAAAAAATAAAAACTTTACCCATGAATGTATAAATACAATTTAGAAATCTTAAAATTGGAAAAATGATCATAGAATAAGTATTGTTATTTTTGAATGATAGAAATATTTAAATTAACATTTTATGATTAATTTAATAATTTAAAATTAAAATATATTTTATTAAAATGAAATCACAATTTTTTACTTTATTTTATTGATATTATAAGATAATTTTATGGGACCTTGATTAATTTGTCACGGTGTTATAAAACGAGTTATTATTTTAAAGTTGTTTTTTTAGAATAAATTATGATTTTATTTAAAAATTAAATTAAAAATATTTAGAATTTTTTTTATAAAAATGGAGTTAAATTTTAAATTCATCGCATTGAAAAATGGAGTTAAATTTTAAATTCATCGCATTGAAAAATGGTTATGGTGAATTTGTGATCTTTTTCTAAAATACTCGAATTTTTGATGAATTGTGAAATATTGTAAAATACCATATAAATAAATTATCCGGTAATACACTATTTAGGGAAAAATTAGTGATGTAAGGCCACTTGGTTCTAACTCAAATTCACTTATCACTATTATTGGTCACACTAAACAACACTATTGGTTTTCTTGATAGAAATAATAAAATAATGAATAAAATATTCATAAGTCACTCCTATCCTCCCCTATAACCCCCCCCCCCCCTCACTTCCTCTTCTTGTCACTCCTCTCAAGCCTTTTTACATGTCTAGTATCTATCCAAGTACCATTAATTACTCACTACCCACATAAAAAACTCTTGATCTTTCCAAAAGTCCAAAATCCTCCCCTAAAGAGACTCTCAAGGAAGATTACTTCAAGAGGTAAACACCTCTTTTCATTTCTTTCCATTCATGTTCTCTTTTTTGTGGTATGTATTTAAAGATTTCATACCATGTTATTATTTCCATATAATTCTGTCCCTATAAAATTTTATGAGTCCTTTATGAAATATTTTCCATTTTCACCTCTCTTTTTAATATTTCTAAAACCATGTTGCGTAGTTGTTATGCATCAAAATTTTCATCTTAAAATATCTCTCTTTTTCAAGCACCCTTATTACGTTATTTCCATTTCATTTAAAT
Source organism: Viscum album (assembly GCA_963277665.1). NCBI lineage: Eukaryota > Viridiplantae > Streptophyta > Magnoliopsida > Santalales > Viscaceae > Viscum > Viscum album. The sequence goes on along the minus strand of OY728128.1, from coordinate 675,890,424 downwards.
TATATTATGTTGGTATATGTCATTAAATATCCCCCTTACATTCTATATTATTTAAGAATTATGTGATACCCCTCTCATCAAAATATTTTATGAAATTTTATTCATTGTCATTAGGCTGCCGAATTTTCTGAAGGGATTTCTCAACTTTTTTATATTTTGAGTTCCTTCCTTTTATTTTTCTTTCCCAACCAAATTTCCTCAAAATTTTGTCATGAATATATTATCCTACATGTACTAAAATTTTATCATGATAAATGAAAATTTCTTCATCATCTCTCTTTTCCTATTCTTTTACACAAAAAATGGGAACACCATCTGAGATGTGCTAATTTACCACATTCAAGGATGATGGGAATTAAATTTCTATTACCATATTCAATTATGGTAATGAAACCATTATTATTGTATAACCATACTATAATATATGTATTATGTATCATCTATGGCTCTACAATCTTTTTTACACATGGTTTTGATTTTTAAAGGAAAATGAGTTTGTAGTGTTCAAAAACTGTCAATCTACCCAAATGGTTGTCATTATATAATTTATATAATGATACTTATTCACTATAGGTAACCAAATTATATTTAAAAAAAATTTAAACATCTATATGTTCACTAATAAAATATAACTTCAATTCTGGACAACAATTGTCATCTTACATGATTCTCCATTCATGTATATAAGTATACCAATCATGAAACAAACAGACCTAAACAATGAAATTGAACCTCTTAATCAACAAAAATATGATGAATGGACTTAAAAAGGATATAATAAATCAATTACATATATAATAGGTTATGGAACTCTTAATTAATGAATTAAATTTTCTTATCTAGGAAACTAATAGAAAGTGAAGAACACCATTAAACATAAGTTTAGGGTTTCCTCATCTCACTCCCTATTTCGTGAGACATTCTTATTCACTAATTTCACTTTTTTATTGTATATGTATACTTCCCATTTATGTAAAATATCATGAATCTATTTATTTTCATGTTATTAAATGTACTATTTTATTATTATAAATTTTGGTTATTGTGATTCAATTGATTACAATGTTGTATGTATTTTCTACCAGAACCCCCATTTTCATTCGGGTTTCTCTTATTCTCTATTCACCTTAATGAAATTATTATTTATTCTTATCTACTCCTCATAAATTATGAGTGAATTTAATATATATATATATATATATATATATTTATATATATACCAATCAGAATGATTCATTAGTTTTTTGGGGAATTACATGTACTAAAATAATCTTTCAAAATTTTATCCTGATAAACACACCTGATTTAAGAGACCATCTCGAATTCTGACCTATTTTCATGTGCACTCCAGAATCTATTTTAAGACACAAATATTTTTAAAAAATCACTCATTTTATCATGAAAAATTATGTTGGTTTATTTCAGGTTTTATGAAAACAAACATTCCTTTATACTTTAAAATTCTCCTTAATATTTTCCTTAAAATGCTTTAAAATGTTATATTTCTAAAGATTCTTAAGAACTATTTTTACATTATTTCACTTCAGTGGGACATAATTTAGGCCTAAAATATAATTTCTATGTACATATATTTTATTTTATAGGATATAAATTTTAACAATCAGATTTCATGGCAAATAAAAATGATTTTCCAATAGAACTCTTCTTTCAAAAGTAAAAAGTATTTTTCTCATCTCACATTAAATTTTATGCCTTGTTCACCACTTATTCCATGAATGTGGTGTATGAATTTTGATTTTTTATATCATATAATGAGTATACATATTCTCATGATATTATAAGGGATTATGATTTGAATATTTCAAGTTGGTATGGGAGACTTTGGAATATTAAAGGACTATTTCATTTGGAATTTTTCAATGGTATCATTTAAAAGTATATTCATCGAAGAAAACAAACCTTAATGAATCATGTACTTCATTGATATTTATCTCTTATGATATCATATACCATATTTAATTGAATGTTTTATGATATTTTTGATTTTGGATGTGCTATCTTAAAACCATTCAGCAATTTAATTTGAATGGTTAGTGTTTATGCTTAATGTTTGAGGAATGTTATTTATATTTCTTATGTTACTTTCAATATGAATGTGTATTATATTTATATTTTTCTCTATACATATGAGGAAGGCATTGGACTTAGTAAGTGTTGAGTGGGGCCCTCTATATCCCATCGGTGCATCGGTAGGTCTCATGAGACAATTTATGGTCTTTGCATGAGGCCTTGACAAAATGAATATTTATGATTTTGGCCGAGGCCTTGATGGTATATTTTAGAATATCCATTATATTAATTTCCCTCATTATGAAGCTATAAATTGAAATTTTATGTGGTTATTCAACTAGTAGAATAACCATGGTTATTTTTTATTATGGCATTATTTACTTAACTAATATTTCTTCCATAATGTGTTCAAGTTTATTATTTGTAGAGGCATGTGTTTTAAATTATTCACCTTGACCATTGTTTATGTTTATGATATCTTCCACTATATCTCTTACCCATATTGAGTGTTTGATCTCACACATTTCTTATGTAGCATTTTCTCAGGACATGAATATGTTTTTTATGATTGACCAATAAGGATAAACTTTGAGTTGTTGATGTTCCCAATAAGACATATATGTTGATTTATCTTTTCAAGTTTAATTTTTAACTTATGTACGTATTTGGTTTTTCAAAATTACTAAACTAGTTAGTCCTTTGGGATGCATATTCCCTCTTTATATGGCAATGTAATTAAATAATGAACCAACTTCGGGCAACTAGGGTTGGGTCCTTACACCATCCGTATTATTTATCATGATGTTTTATTATTATAATGATGAGATATTTATGAAATCAATTTATTTTCATGATCTATTATATGTTGAATTAATTATAGGTTTATGAAACACGTTTCTTTTTCACAGGTTATTATGTGATGATATGGTGAATGTTTTATAATCTTTTGGAACACATACGTATGGTTTTGATTATGTGACAAGTGGTCCTAGAATTATATATCCCTCCCATTAATTGGGTAATTTATTATATGTCATGATATAATTAAGGGAAATAGGTCATTGTTATTGACCCATTATAGGAAAAAAGTAAATTTTCTTTATCCTTTATGGGAAAAAATTTTATGTGCTTGATCCACTATAAGAAAATAGTATTGGTGCCTAATCCATTATTATTTTATGGTCTTGGTAATTAACCTAGGAATATTAAATTGTTTCTATACCTATGATGTTTCTATACTTTTTGACATGAAAATATGGTTCAGGATTTATTTATAAATACTTATCACACTTATGATTCAAGCATTTTGAAATGATAATGGTTTATGCCAAAACTCATGTTTTTGAGATTTGATAGATTGAGTATAAACTTTTAAATTATGGTTATGATCTCATACCCTTATTCTAATCTTATGATTTCATATGATCATAGATTGATATATCCCATGTTTTTTCTTACAAATTATTTGATCTCGCCTTTTCTTACAATTATTTTCCACATGTTATGAAGAAAGGTTTAATTAGGGTATGTTAAGAAGGGGAAATGTGGGAAGAACATTATGAGGGATTATGAAGAATGTATCTAAAAAATAATATAATGTATATAGTCTCCAAAGTCACTAAACCTTTGCAGTTTTGGTTTGAATCATGGTATTATATATGTAATATTCATCTAAAATAATGAAATATTTTGGTATGAAAAGCAAGGTCCATTATAGTTGGTATTAAAGTATGGTTTATTCAATATTTGGAGATTAGAGACAGAAAAATATTAAGAAAACACCATGGGGATAAGTTTAAGTATTTTATAACATTCTAATGTTTTGTTAATAACCATGTATAACTAAGTTTAAACCTAATTTTCATTGATTTATAAGTTGATGACATGATTTTGGAATCATAAAATGATTTTTCAATATTATGTCGTTTTTAACTATGATTTTTGTTAATCACACTATGATTTTTGGTTTTATTCAATGGAAGACACTCAAATGAATCATGTTAATGTTAAATGTGATGTAAAATTATATCATTTTCCTTCTTATTAACCAAATTTTTTGGTAGTTGTAATGTAAAATCTTATTGTTTTGATCACACTACTTTCTCAAGCTATGAATCATGCAGATCTTCCAAACAATAAAATGAAGGAAAAAAATAATATTGAATCTTTTATGAGGAAACATCCACCTTATTTTTGTGGGAAATATTGGATTTGAAATGGATCTCCACCATTGAGAAGATATTTTTTGGTCTCCGTCTCTCATAGAATTAAAATGTTATCCTAGACATTTATCATTTGGAAGGAAAAGTAGATAAATTGTGGAATATTGTTAAAAAATGATTCAAGATGAAGAAATTCACTTTGTGGAATGGGTTAAGTTTAAGAAGATATTTTTGAGTAAGTACTTCCCTTATATTATATATACAAATATGGAGAAGCAATTTTTATATCTTAGGTTAAAGGAGGAAAAATACATTGGTACTTATGTGGAAATCTTTACAAGACATACAATCTATGATTCTAGATTTATCATTATCCTTGAAAGAAAAATTGACTGATTATTTAGTGGCTTAAAAATATGTATATTAAGGGAATTAACTATAACAGGATTTAATATTTATGATGAAATAATTCAATGTGAACTAGAGATAGAAATGTAAATTGGAGATCCCTACCATTCTTATGTATTTTAAAAGAAAAAGAAGATTGAGTCTCATGAGAACTCAAATAAATCACATGGTGGAAAGAAATTACATCCATGTACATACTAGAAATGTGGGAGGAAACATCAAGATTATTTCTTAACTATGGTTAGGATGTTCATTAATTGTGGAAATGTGGGTTATAAATCCTATTAATTTTGAAAGGGTATGAATATTACAGTAAATTAAATAGATGAAAAGAAGACACCAATTACTGCACCACCCATGCTCTAATGATTAAAATTAAAAGAGTATGGGAATTGAGAAAAATAATGAAAAAATATGAAGGTTTTTTATGATGGTCAGTTTCAAAAACCTCTAAATACTAAAGAAAAAGTGAAATCTACTATTATAACAACTGTTGAAGAGGGTTACAAGAACCACATGATGAAAGTTACACATCTTAACCACTATATAAAAAATAATGTGATATTTTATTTTGGATCTAACCAATATTTTATATCTAAGAAACGTTATAAGGGTATAGAGTTAACACATCAATGATTAGATATTGAGTTAACAATCAAAACTTTTAATGGAAAGATGGTTGCATATCAAGTATATGATTATTATCTAGTAGATGTTTATGGGAATACACTTTCTAAAAATCTCATTATTCTCCCTCTATTTGAATTTAATGTTATCTTAAGCATGTATTGAATTAATTTATATATATCCCACATCAATTTCTGAGTATATTAAGTCACATTTGATATTCCAACCCAACCTTTAATATTCTAAAACTGCGATGATAAAAATGAAATTCCAATGGAAAATACATCCATTGTATGGGTCTTGAAGGGGTGTTTATGTTAGATGGCTAGATAGAATCTGAACATCAAAGATATTCCCATTATGAAAGATCTTTTTGATGTATTTCCAAAATATTTTCCTAGTATTTCATCAAATAATGAAGTTGAGTTTTAAATAGAAATCATACCTATTTCTTTTCCTATTTTAAAGACTCCTTATATAATATCCCATATTGAGTTGTCTGAATTTAAGAAGCAACTCCAGGATAATATTAACATGGTATTTATTCATACAAGTGAATCACCATGTGGTGCACTGGTTCTTTTTATTAAGAATAAATATGGATTAATGAAAATATAGATTGATTATCAGGAACATAAAATGATCATAATCAAGAGTAAGTATCCTCTACCTTATGTTGATTATTTTTTTGATCAACTATAAGGACCTCAATAATCTTCCTTGATTAACCTTCATTTTGGATATCATTGATTTTGGTTCCAAAAAGAGGATATACCCAAGATAATATTCCATACAAGTTATGGACACTATGGTTATATATATATATATATTCAGTTCGGTCTGACTTATTCTCCCGATATCTTCATAGATATAATGAATAGATTCCTTAGATATTACCTTGAATAGTTTGTTATGGTCTTTATAAGTGATATTATTATATATTTGAAGAGAAATGAATATTATTAATATCATATTAGGATTGTCTTGAAGACCCTATGGAAGTAGAAGTTATATAAAAAAATTTCAAAGTTTGAATTTTATCAAAAAAAAGTTTCATTTTTAGGTCATATAATCTCATGTTAGGGTATATTCATGGATCCATTAAAATAAAAAGTTAGTAAACATTGACTTAAATAAACTAATATTAATGATATCTCTAGTTTTCTTGATTTGGACAAATATTATTTGTAACACCCGAGACTTTTATGTTATATAAATCATCAAAAGAATATTTTTCTACACAACACTTGCTTGGCTTGCTTTACACGCTATCGCGACCTTCCTCGATAGCTTGCATCGTACGCAATACCGAGTTTCACTAAACAACAATATGCTATTAAAACTAGCCGTTATGAATAGTAATAACCACTTTTTGAAATTTTATAAATTTTATTTTTCAAAATGGACTTCATTTTTGGACTCAGAATATCGAAATTAGCCTAGGGTGAAATTTTGGTATTTTTCTGAAAACTTTTAATTTTTGATGAATAGTGAAACCACTAAGTGGTAGGTTAAAAACTGAATTTTGCATAAAACATAATTTTACCGCTTCTGTGAATGGAATTTCAAAAATCCAACAGACACGGTTGATATCAGTAAGTAATATTTGGTTCAATGAGATAAAAATAATTTTTTGGTGAATAGTAACTTTTTACTTTTTTTACCGCGGTTAATAGTAAATAGGGTAACTAAGGGTAAATATGATATTAATATTACCCTAAAACATGTCCTAATTCTATTGGACAAGTTTAATTCGACCAAAAACAAACTTAGGAATAAAATATGACCATTTAGGCCCACTTGGATTAGATTAGGACATTTATTATTAATTTATTTAAAGAAGGGTTAAAATAGTTAAAATCAAAGTTTAATAAGTAAATCATTTTTAATATGGGGTTATACATAAGATAAATTCGACTATAAATGTTCATTAGAAAGCTAAAAAGATTTCCTACATAATGGTATTTTATTTGTAATTTTTAGACATTAAATAATTTATTGTATTTATGACACAATGATGATGCAGTAATTATCTTATTTATGAAATATTGACATAATTGATGTTATAAACACCAAAATAAATTTAATTTGAGACTTTTTATGAATTACACAAATTTTTTAGGTTACTATGATATATTAGTGTTGATTTAATCAACTTGGTTCGAACATATAATTCTTTTATGACTTTCAGAAAAATCATATATCAAATAGTGTCAAAATCGACACAAAATAGTTTTTAAATAAAATATTATATTATTAATTGTTATTTTATTCCTAAAAATCTAAGGTTCGGAAAAATGACTTAGATAAGGATATATATTAATAATAAACAATTTGGGGTTCGTTTGGCATGTTATAGTAAGTGTATTAACCATATAGTGAAAGAAAACAAAAAGACACGGTAAAAGTTAAATTATTTAACTTAGAGTTAAATCTAATTGATAAGGTTAAAATAATATCCTAAACTGGTCTAAATCCTATTGGTTGATAGGATTTCGACCCTTACCCACTTTAGATTCGAAATAAGACCCTTTGGAACCATTATAAACCGATTTTGACTTTAATATAAAATAATATTTTGAGATATTCCTAAGGTGCCCCTCTCCTCCCTTATAAAAGGGAACCTCCTCCCCCTCCTCCTCACACCAAATTGAGAACTCAAGCTCTGCCAACCCCTGCCTTTTTCTCCTCTCCACTTCCCTAGAATAATCCTAGAGGTCCTGGTCTTCTTCAAAGACCAATCTTAGTTCCCTAAGTGGAGGATTCAAAGAGGCGTTCCAAAGAAGAGGTAATATCCATTACCGATCTTTTCAATTTATTTCTTCTTCAACTTCTTCTTCTTTAGTTGTTTCATGATAAAGTAATAACATCAGTATTACTTACATACTGATATGTTATTATAAATATGAAACAACCCTAATTCACCTTCTATCCATCCCCCGGAAAAATGAAATCACCGCGCGTGCGTACGTACGGAATACCGTCTCCACGCCGTGGTGTAATCTATTTTCCACCATCACTTTACAAGGATGGGTATAATGGTGTAATGAGTAACTATTTATGATTATTATAAAGTAATATTGATACTGAAATAATATATATACACTCCAATACAATTCCACGATCATAGGAACGATATCATCACTCGTGCGTACGTACGGAATACCGTCTCCATAATGTGATGTGACTCGTTCTACATGATCATCATTACATAGTAATTATATAAATGAATTGAATGAATAAATATGATATATGTTACACTAATACCATTCTGGATATAAGTTATATATAACCTTAAAATAAGAATAAGAATTTATTCGGCAAAACACGCATAAGAACAAAAGGCAATAAAGACCCGAGTGACAAGTAACAATGAAATATTACTAACAAGAAGCTAAGAATATGACCATATATGATATAATATTAATATGCATGACTCTGGAATAAGTCAATAACATTATTTAAACCATTATACAGGAGCTTCGGACACGTACAAAGCAAATCGGACCTAAGGTAAGGGAAAATATCACAATCTCATTTTTATCCGAGATTGTTTATTCGTAAGTATTTACTGGGGTGTATTTTATCATCCACATCCATGTTCCCTCAATATGTAATATTATTTCCATCCACCTAAAATAGATTATATCCAATTTTACCCTTCGGTAAATTTTTAGTAAAGGATATGAAAGGAATCTTTTGTCGTTTTTCGTACAAGGTACTTTTTTGACTTTTCCGACAAAAGTACGAAGAATGTTTTTTTTAACTTATACGGCATGAATGGATTTTTAAAACATTATTTCCAAGAATCTTCCTTTACAAGTTTTCAAGTTTATTTTTAATCAACTTATTTTATTTTAAAGTTGTATGACATGTTATGAAAGGAAAAATGTTTTTGAAGAAGAAAGGATATTTTCCTCAAGAATGGAGTTCAAGTGTTTTATCAAAATTATTTTCCATCTAAGATAATAAAGGGTTCAGTTTTTATCCCTATTATTACATTGATTTGATCATGTTGGAATTATTTTTATGAATTCCTTTATCTTATATGAATTGATTTATGATGTCATGATGTTTCAAGAATCCCATTTTTGTTACATGTGTTATGCGATGATGTATGTTTTATGATTATGTGGCACACATAAGAAAGGATTCATTATAAGATGGGTGGGACCTATATCTCCCTCCAATGCATTGGGTAAAGATTTTATATCTCATGAGATAGACAGGGCTGGAATGGTAGGTTATACCGGTTCAGTGAAATAGGACTGAAACGAGGGTTACTCGATTAAGAAAGGGACTTTTTCCACTAAGATAGTCTTGGCAATGAGTCATGACTAACAAGAAATGATTTTCCATGATTATGTGTGCATGCCACAAAGTTTCAAGTTTTATGTTATGAATATGGAGATCTCATTTTTACTTCTATGATTTATTCCATGTTAAGATTTTATGATCTCTTTTGCAGGTTATGATTTTCAAAAAGATATGATATGATTTTTATTTCCTTTATTTTCCCTTGCTGAGCATTTGAGCTCACCCTTTTATGTTTTCTTTTCCCCAGGTCAGGAAGATGGATATTAAGTAGAATATGCTAAAAGGGACCCTAGATATGATGAAATAAATGGGAGATACTGTATAAGATTTATGAACCAGTTGTTTATGTTTCCCAGTTTCTAAAGACACTATACCTATACGGTCCTTTGTGGTTTTGTCATATGTTGTAATAAGTGTGCTTCAATTTTGAAGTATTAACAATGTATGTAAAGTATGGGTCGTTATAGTTGGTATCAGAGGAAAGGTATAGTCAACCTTTGGAAACTAGGATGTGAAAGCCTTAGTAAGAACCCTAAGGATAAGTCTAAGAATAGAACACAATCTTAGTGTTTTAGAAATGGCCATGAATACCCTAGGATAAAACCTTAAGTGTGAAATTTTATCCTTGATTATGTGGTTTTACTATTATAATTAGTGTTGCTCACACTATTCTTCTTGGTTTTAGTCAATGGTTGGAACCCGAAGGAACCGTGTTAATGCGGAATGCGATGGGAAATGCAATGATTGTCCCCCTGAGCAACCAAACGATATGGGAGCTGGAATGCAAAATCTTGTAGCCATGATCACACAACTTTCTCAAGCTATGAATCATGCAGGACTTCCAAACGAGCAAAGGAAGGAGCAACATTCTGTTGAATCCTTTATGAGGCAGCGTCCACCTTCTTTCAGCGGGTCTACTTATCCATTAGTTGCTGAACAATGGATTAGTACTACTGAAAAGATATTTTCAGTTCTTCAATGTTCTGAGCATGATAAATTCATCCTAGCAGTGTATCGTTTGGAAGGAGATGCTGATCAATGGTGGAATCTTATTAAGAATATGAGGCAAAGGGATGAAATTGAGTCTATGGAATGGGACGAGTTCAAGAACTTATTTTTCAATAAGTACTTCCCTCGTATTCTCCGAACAAAGATGGAGAAAGAGTTCCTTGAATTGAAGCAAAGGGATGATGAATCTTTTGGTACCTATGAAGAAAATTTTACAAGACTTACAAGGTACGCTTCTGGTATTATTATCCAAACTGAGAGTAAGATCGATCGATTATTTAGTGGCTTAAAACCATGTCTTCGAAGGGCGTTAGCCATAAGGGACTTCAATAGCTACGAGGAAATCGTTCGATGTGCTCTCAAAGTCGAGATGGAGATTGGAGTAACCCATCAGTCACATGGGTTTGATAAGAAGAGGAAGATGGAATTCAAAGGAAAATCTAAAGAGAACACTGAAAAGAAGATGAACTTTCCCTTATGCTCAAAGTGTGGAAAGAAACATGGAGGGAGTTGTCTTAAAGGGACAGGAAAATGTTTTAAATGTGGAAAGGAAGGTCATCGGGCATTTGAATGCCGTGATAATGGGAAGAAGATGTCTAATGATGCAAACAAAGGAAGGGATACACAGAATGAACCTACTACACTTCAATGTTTCAAGTGCAAGGAGATGGGGGCATTATGCCAATTAATGCCCAAATCCAAGGGTTGATGATGATGGTCGACGTCAACAAAATCTTAAGGCTAAAGACAAAGGAAAGTCACATGCAATTTCTATCAGCGATGTGGAGTACGATAACGAAGTGGTGAAAGGTACACTTACCATCCACTCTAAAGTAGCAAATGTTTTATTTGATTCTGGATCCACCCACTCTTTTATTTCTAAAGAATTTTCTAAGGGTATCACCGTATTACCTCAACAATTAGATGTTGAGTTAGCTGTGACAACACCTAATGGCACAACAGTCGCATCAAAAGTTTATAATTCTTCTCCAATTGAAGTTTGTGGGAAAGTGCTTCCTGCAAATCTTGTGATCCTTCCTTTAGTGGAATTTGATGTGATTCTTGGCATGGATTAGATTTCTCTACATGGAGCTCATATCAATTTCCAAAGAAGGGAATTCACATTTCATATTCCAGATCAATCTACGATCGTCTATCAATGCAAGGATGAACATAACCTTCCAGTGAAAATTCCTTCCATCTTATGGGTCTTGATTCCACTAAATGAAGGTTATTTATCTCAAATGGTTGGTGAGAAACTCACTATTAAGAATATTCCCATTGTACGGGAGTTTGATGATGTCTTTCTGGAGGAATTACCGGGTCTTCCACCAAATCGTGAAGTTGAGTTTTCAATAGAACTCGTACCGGGTGCTTTTCCTATTTCAAAGACACCTTATAGAATGGCCCCAATTGAGTTGCAGGAATTGAAGAAGAAACTCCAAGATAATCTTGATAAGGGATTCATACGCCCTAGTGCGTCACCTTGGGGAGCACCTGTTCTATTTGTTAATAAGAAAGATGGATCAATGAGACTCTGCATTGATTATCGAGAACTTAACAAGATCACTATCAAGAACAAATATCATATCCCACGCATTGATGACTTATTTGACCAACTACGCGGAGCTCAATACTTTTCCAAGATTGATCTTCGTTCAGGGTATCATCAATTAAGGGTCAAAAGGGAGGATATACCAAAGACGGCTTTCCGTACAAGGTATGGACACTATGAATTTATAGTGATTCCATTTGGTCTTACTAATGCCCCTGTTATCTTCATGGATCTAATGAATAGAGTCTTTAGAGACTATTTTGATCAATTTGTGGTAGTCTTTATAGACGATAGTCTTGTCTATTCAAAGAGCAAGGAAGAGCATGAAGATCACTTGAGAATTATATTGAAGACCCTGAGAAAGGAGAATCTTTATGCCAAATTTACCAAGTGTGAATTTTGGCTTCAAAAAGTTGCATTTTTGGGTCACATAATCTCAAAAGAGGGGATATCTGTTGATCCAGTAAAAACAGAGGTTATCGAAAGATGGTCAAGACCAACAACAGTAACTGAGATCCGAAGTTTTCTTGGTTTGGATGGATATTATCGACGTTTTTTAAAAGATTTTTCATGATTATCTAATCCACTCACCAAGTTGACTCGGAAAGGAGTTAAGTTTGTCTAGACAGAGGAATGTGAAGAGAAATTCAAGGAGTTGAAAAGAAGGTTATCCAGTGCACCTGTGCTCACACTGCCTTGTAGTGGAGAAAGGTTTGTGATCTATAGTGATGCATCCAAGAAGGGATTGGGGTGTGTTCTTATGCAAAATGATATGGTGATAGCTTATTCCTCACGACAGTTGAAAATCCATGAGCAAAATTACCCAACACATGATTTGGAGTTGGCTGCGGTAATCTTTGCATTAAAGATTTGGAGGCATTACCTTTATGGTGAAAGGTGTGATATTTATACTGATCATAAAAGTTTAAAGTATATTTTCACACAAAAGGAGCTGAATATGCGCCAAAGAAGATGGTTGGAGCTGATTAAGGATTATGACTACTCAATCCATTACCACCCTAGGAAAGCAAACAAGGTGGCAGATGCATTAAGTCGACAAGACCATGCTAGTTTATCCATGATGAGGATCACAAAAGATCCAATATTTATGGATTTACAAAGGATGGATCTTGGAATTATAATGGAAGGGGAAAAATCTTATCTTTCTCAAATGAATGTTCAACCATCTATACATGTGAAGATTAAAGAGGCACAGAAAGAAGATGTCGAGTTACAAAAGAAGGTGAGAAATGTTCCTGAATTCAACCTTGATTGTGATTGGATAATAAAGTTCTGGAATCGGGTTTGTGTTCCTTCCTTCCCCGAATTAAAGAAGGAGCTGCTGGATGAGACTCATAGTTCTTCATTCTCTATTCATCCTGGAAGCACGAAGATGTATAGGGACCTGAAAGAGTACTTCTGGTGGGATGGCATGAAAAGAGATGTTGCTGAATATGTCTCTCGATGCTTGGCTTGTCAACAAGTTAAAGCTGAGAGACAGAAGTCTAAGGGGATGTTACAACCATTACCCATACCCGAATGGAAATGGGAAAACATCACTATGGACTTTGTCACAGGACTTCCTAAAACATCCAAAGGAAATAATGCTATCTGGGTCATAGTTGATCGTCTTACAAAGTCTGCACACTTCATTCCTATTAGAGAGGATTTCTCTCTAGATCAGCTTTCCAGGATATATGTAAAGGAAGTGGTAAGATTTCATGGAGTACCACTTTCTATTATATCTGATCGGGATCCGAGATTTACCTCGAAGTTCTGGCGAAGTCTTCAGCATACTCTGGATACAGAGTTGAGTTTCAGCACTGCTTATCATCCCCAGACAGACGGTCAGTCTGAGAGAACAATTCAAACACTAGAAGATATGTTGAGAGCTTGCTCTATGGATTTCAAAGGAGGTTGGGATCAACACCTACCCTTGGTGGAATTTTCATATAATAATAGCTTTCACTCCAGTATTCAGATGGCTCCTTATGAAGCTCTATATGGAAAGAAATGCAGGACTCCAACTTGCTGGGATGAAGTTGGGGAAAGAAAGCTATTAGGACCTAATCTCGGTGAAATGGCAGAAAAGGTCAGATCTATTCAACAACACATAAGCGCAGCTCAGAGTCGACAGAAAAGTTATGCCGACAACCGAAGAAAAGACCTAGAGTTTGAAGTGGGTGATAAAGTGTTCTTACGAATATCTCCCTGGAAGAGGGTTATGAGATTTGCAAAGAAGGGGAAGTTGAGCCCTAGATATATCGGTCCTTTCGAAATACTGGATCGTGTTGGGAAGGTAGCTTACCGATTGGCGCTTCCACCGAATCTCTCTCAAGTTCACGATGTGTTCCATGTATCTCTCCTGAGAAAGTACATACCAGATCCTTCACATGTACTCAGCTCAGAAGTTGTACCGCTGCAGCAAGATCTTTCTTATGAAGAACAGCTGATAGAGATTCTGGATCGTAGTGAAAAAGTCCTACGAAACAAGACCACTCGCTTGGTGAAAGTTTTATGGAGGAACCACCAACTTGAAGAAGCTACATGGGAGCTTGCGGAGATGATGAGGGAGAAGTATCCTCATCTGTTTGTTACAAAGTGATGAATTTCGAGGGCGAAATTCTTTTTAAGGGGGGTAGAATGTAACACCCGAGACTTTTATGTTATATAAATCATCAAAGAAATATTTTTCTACACAACACTTGCTTGGCTTGCTTTACACGCAAACGCGACCTTCCTCGATAGCTTGCATCGTACGCAATACCGAGTTTCACTAAACAACAATATGCTATTAAAACTAGCCGTTATGAATAGTAATAACCACTTTTTGAAATTTTATAAATTTTATTTTTCAAAATGGACTTCATTTTTGGACTCAGAATATCGAAATTAGCCTAGGGTGAAATTTTGGTATTTTTCTGAAAACTTTCAATTTTTGATGAATAGTGAAACCACTAAGTGGTAGGTTAAAAACTGAATTTTGCATAAAACTTAATTTTAACACTTCTGTGAATGGAATTTCAAAAATCCAACAGAAACGGTTGATATCAGTAAGTAAAATGTGGTTCAATGAGATAAAAATAATTTTTTGGTGAATAGTAACTTTTTACTTTTTTTACCGCGGTTAATAGTAAATAGGGTAACTAAGGGTAAATATGATATTAATATTACCCTAACACATGTCCTAATTCTATTGGACAAGTGTAATTCGACCAAAAACAAACTTAGGAATAAAATATGACCATTTAGGCTCACTTGGATTAGATTAGGACATTTATTATTAATTTATTTAAAGAAGGGTTAAAATAGTTAAAATCAAAGTTTAATAAGTAAATCATTTTTAATATTGGGTTATACATAAGATAAATTCGACTATAAATATTCATTAGAAAGATAAAATGATTTCCTACATAATGGTATTTTATTTGTAATTTTTAGACATTAAATAATTTAATTTATTTATGACACAATGATGATGCAGTAATTATCTTATTTATGAAATATTGACATAATTGATGTTATAAACACCAAAATAAATGTAATTTGAGACTTTTTATGAATTACACAAATTTTCTAGGTTACTATGATATATTAGTGTTGATTTAATCAACTTGGTTAGAACATATAATTCTGTTATGACTTTCAGAAAAATCATATATCAAATAGTGTCAAAATTGACACAAAATAGTTTTTAAATCAAATATTATATTATTAATTGTTATATTATTCCTAAAAATCTAAGGTTCGGCCAAATGACTTAGATAAGGATATATATATTAATAATAAACAATTTGGGGTTCGTTTGGCATGTTATAGTAAGTGTATTAACCATATAGTGAAAGAAAACAAAAAGACACGGTAAAAGTTAAATTATTTAACTTAGAGTTAAATCTAATTGATAAGGATAAAATAATATCATAAACTTGTCTAAATACTATTGGTTTATATTATTTCGACCCTTCCCCACTTTATCATCTAAATAAGACCCTTTGGAACCATTATAAACCGATTTTGACTATAATATAAAATAATATTTTGAGATATTCCTAAGGTGCCCCTCTCCTCCCTTATAAAAGGGCACCTCCTCCCCCTCCTCCTCACACCAAATTGAGCACTCAAGCTTGGCCAAACCCTGCCATTTTCTCCTCTTCACTTCCCTAGAATAATCCTAGAGGTCCTGGTCTTCTTCAAAGACCAATCATAGTTCCCTAAGTGGAGGATTCAAAGAGGCGTTCCAAAGAAGAGGTAATATCCATTACCGATCTTTTCAATTTCTTTCTTCTTCAACTTCTTATTATTTAGTTGTTTAATGATAAAGTAATAACATCAGTATTACTTACATACTGATATGTTATTATAAATATGAAACAACCCTAATTCACCTTCTATCCATCCCACGGAAAAATGAAATCACCGCGCGTGCGTACGTACGGAATACCGTCTCCACGCCGTGGTGTAATCTATTTTCCACCATCACTTTACAAGGATGGGTATAATGGTGTAATGAGTAACTATTTATGATTATTATAAAGTAATATTGATACTGAAATAATATATATACACTCCAATACAATTCCACGATCATAGGAACGATATCATCACTCGTGCGTACGTACGGAATACAGTCTCCACGATGTGATGTGACCCGTTCTACATGATCATCATTACATAGTAATTATATAAATGAATTGAATGAATAAATATTATATATTTTACACTAATACCATTCTGGATATAAGTTATATATAACCTTAAAATAAGAATAAGAATTTATTCGGCAAAACACGCATAAGAACAAAAGGCAATAAAGACCCGAGTAACAAGTAACAATGAAATATTACTAACAAGAAGCTAAGAATATGACCATATATGATATCATATCAATATGTATGACTCTGTAATAAGTCAATAACATTATTTAAACCATTATAAAGGAGCTTTGGACACGTACAAAGAAAATCGGACCTAAGGTAAGGGAAAATATCACAATCTCATTTTTATCCGAGATTGTTTATTCGTAAGTATTTACTGGGGTGTATTTTATCATCCACATCCATGTTCCCTCAATATGTAATATTATTTCCATCCACATAAAATAGATTATATCCAATTTTACCCTTCGGTAAATTTTTAGTAAAGGATATGAAAGGAATCTTTTGTCGTTTTTCGTACGAGGTACTTTTTTGACTTTTCCGACAAAAGTACGAAGAATGTTTTTTTTAAAATTATACGGCATGAATGGATTTTTAAAACATTATTTCCAAGAAGCTTCCTTTACAAGTTTTCAATTTTATTTTTAATCGACTTATTTTATTTTAAAGTAGTATGACATGTTATGAAAGGAAAAAAAAAATTTGAAGAAGAAAGGATATTTTCCTCAAGAATGGAGTTCAAGTGTTTTATCAAAATTATTTTCCTTCTAAGATAATAAAGGGTTCTGTTTTTATCCCTATTATTACATTGATTTGATCATGTTGGAATTATTTTTATGAATTCCTTTATCTTATATGAATTGATTTATGATGTCATGATGTTTCAAGAATCCCATTTTTGTTACATGTGTTATGCGATTATGTATGTTTTATGATTATGTGGCACACATAAGAAAGGATTCATTACAAGATGGGTGGGACCTATATCTCCCTCCAATGCATTGGGTAAATATTTTATATCTCATGAGATAGACAGGGCTGGAATGGTAGGTTATACCGGTTCAGTGAAACAGGACTGAAACGAGGGTTACTCGATTCAGAAAGGGACTTTGTCCACTAAGATAGTTTTGGCAATGAGTCATGACTAACAAGAAATGATTTTCCATGATTATGTGTGCATGCCACAAAGTTTCAAGTTTTATGTTATGAATATGGGGATCTCATTTTTACTTCTATGATTTATTCCATGTTAAGATTTTATGATCTCTTTTGCAGGTTATGATTTTCAAAAAGATATGATATGATTTTTATTTCCTTTATTTGCCCTTGCTGAGCATTTGAGCTCACCCTTTTATGTTTTCTTTTCCCCAGGTCAGGAAGATGGATATTATGTAGAATATGCTAAAAGGGACCCTAGATATGATGAAATAAATGGGAGATACTGTAGAAGATTTATGAACCAGTTGTTTATGTTTCCCAGTTTCTAAAGACACTATACCTATACGGTCCTTTTTGGTTTTTTCATATGTTGTAATAAGTGTGCTTCAATTTTGAAGTATTAACAATGTATGTAAAGTATGGGTCGTTATATTATTGGTGCTTTGTTAAGAATATCTCATGGTTTCATAATCCACTCACCAAGTTAACGTGAAAGGGAGCGAAGTACCTTTTGATATATTAATATGAATAAAATTTAAAGGAACTGAAGTGAAGGTTAGTCAGTTCACTTGTACATAAACTAACCTATAGAGGATAAGGGTCTGTAATATATAATTATGCATCAAATATATTTTTGGGATGAATACTCATGTATAATGATATGTTGATAACCTATGCCTCATGCCAATTAAAGGTCATGAGAAAAATTCACCAACTAATGATTTAGAGTTTTCTACGGTAATATTTAAATAAAATTTATAGAGGAATTATCTTTACTTACAATGTTATGATATATATATTAATTATAAAATTTAAAAGTATATTGTCACGTAGAAAGAGTTGAATATGCACTAGAGAAGATGGTTAGATATGATCAAAGATTATGATTACTCAATACATTACCACCATGGGAAATTGAAAAAGGTGGTAGATTATCTAAGTCGAACAAATACTTCCAATTTATCATTGATGAGGATTGAAAACAATCTAATATTTCTGTGTTTAAAATGGATGGATCTTGAAATTTTGAAATAAGGGTTGAAATATTATCTTTCTCAAATGAGTGTTCAATCATCGATCCACGTGAATACTAAATAGGAACACAAGGAAGGTATAGATCTACAAAATATGGTGATAAATGTTCCCATGACTAACCTTGGTTATAATGGAATGATAAATGTTGTGAATTGTGTATGTGTTCCATCCACACTATATTTAAATGAGTTATTGGATGGGGCTCATAGTTTTTCATTATTTATTCATTTCAGAAGCATGAAAATGTATAGATATCTGAAAGAGTATGTTCAGTGAGACCACATGTAAAGATATATTGTACAGTTTGAATATTACTTCTTGGTGTGACATAATGTTAAGGTTGAGAGGAAAAATTATAAGGGGATGTTACAACCATTACCCATACTAGAATGGAAATGGGGAAACATCCCCATGGATTTCATTTATGGACTCTTCAAAATTATAAAGTAAATAATACAATTTAGGTTGTAGTTAGATTCCTTACAAAGTTAGAACACTTAATTGATATTAGAGAAGATTTATCTGTTCACCAACATGCCATAATAAATATTATGAAAGTGTTAAGGTTTTATTGAATACCACATTCAATTGTTTCTGGTCGGGATCTGAGGTTTACCTCAATGTTTTTCTAAAGTCTTCAAAAATATATGGATATAGAGATATGTTTCAATATATATTATCATCCTAATATAGATTTTTATACTGATAGAACCATCCAAACAATATAGAATATTTTTAGATATTTTTCTTTGGATTTTAAAGGTAGATGGGATCAACACCTTCCTCTAGTCATGTTTTATTACAATAATAGCTTCCAATCTAGTATTAAAATGTCTACTTATGAATTTCTATATGGAAATAAGTTCATTAATCCAACATGATAGGATAATGTTATAGAAATAAAGATATCGGTACCTGAGCTAGCCAGGGAAATAGTAAATAAATCTAGATCCATTCAATAAAACATCAAGATAGCATAGAGTAGACCGAAGAGTTATGATGATAGTCATCAAAAATATTTGGAGTTTGAAGTTGGTGAGAAATAATTTCTTTGAATTTATACATGGAATGAGTTTATGAGATTTAAAAATAATAGAAATATTAACCCTAGGTATATTGGGCCTTTTGAGATTTTTGATTGAGTGGGGACAATAGCTTATCACTTGGAACTTCCACTAAACCTCTCTCAAGTTTATGACATGTTCCATGTATCTCTCTTGAGGAAAAAATACATAATATTTCACATATAATAAACTCATAGGTCATACCATAAGATAATGTTATATTATATGAATAATAACCAATATAAATATTTTATCATAGAGAGAATGTGTTATAGAACAATACTAATCACTTAGTAATAGTTCTCTAGAGGAATTAAAAATTCCAAGAATCTACATGGGGACTCGAGGATGTGATGAATAATATATATCCTCATTTTTTACCATAGTTATATAATTTTTATGGTTAAATTAATTTTAGGGGTGGGGGTAGAATGCAACACCTCGAGACTTTATCAAATATTTCTTCAATAATTTTTTGATAACTTGTGATACACACAACCTAGAGTCTAAATGAACTATAATATAATATACCAATATAACCTATCCATTAAATAGGAAAGTGTGGATAGTAATAACTAAATTATGAAAAATTTATATATGAATTAAATTCATTTATTATCAACAGGTTAAAATTATAAAAAATCATTTGAAAGTAAAAGAGTGGTTTTTATGAAAAAATTATATTTATGAACACATGTTTTTTTAACCTAATAAATTAAATTAATCACTATTTGTGATTTAATTAAATAAATATTTTCAATAAAATCTTGTAAAATTCATCTAATTTTTTTAGGTATGAGATTGGAATAAATTCAGTTTAATGCTAAAAAATGTATTTTTCTAAAAATGGCCTTTGACATGTTTTGCACGCTTATTTTAAATTTAATTCCTACTACTTATAGGTATTTATTTTGATATAAAATATTATATAATTTTAATTTGGAGGGTCAAATTTTTTAAATATGACCCCTTTATTTTTA
The DNA here is from genome assembly GCA_963277665.1 of Viscum album. Taxonomy (NCBI): domain Eukaryota; kingdom Viridiplantae; phylum Streptophyta; class Magnoliopsida; order Santalales; family Viscaceae; genus Viscum; species Viscum album. Next base: position 675,869,424 of record OY728128.1, on the reverse strand, counting down.
GGCACTATGAATAGTTAGAGTGGTAAAATTTATCACCTTGACAAAGAGTAAATCGTGTTAATCTATGTTAAAACTAAGTATTCTGGTCACTATTTTTTATCTATGTTCATATTGTATGTGAGTAATTTCAAACATATCACCATAATATTTAAATTTATTTTTTAATAGAAACATTTCCATGAAAATTACCTATATATTATTTAAAGCAAATAATGTTACAAAATGTCACCTTATTAGTTTTAAATATCTCTTAAGTGTTCACAAGGGAAAATAGAAAGTGTTGAATGAATATTAATAGTAATTTTGTGAATATTGAATTATCTTCATGGGGTTAATTTATATTCAATTTTTTGTGATTAAATAATTACCTCAAATTTTTATTCAATGCTAATATAATATTTATTAAATTATTAAAAAAAAGAAATAAATGATTTTAAAAATACTAAAATTAATATAATTTACGTGATTTATAATTTTTTCCAATTTTTTTAGATAAATATAACAAATTAGTGTTGTGTAGAAGGACATAATTTTAATTTCATATTTTTATTTGTGTCTTTAAAGTCAAATTAATTGAATAGTTTCAAAACTGATATTAATGATATTTTATAAGAAATAATATTATGTTAAATGACTTAAAATTTATATAATTATTTTTTTTGGCCATGAAAATATAATATGTTTTAAAAAATCATCCATGGTGCATTTTAGATTCACGCTTCCTTTTAGGGTAACATTATTATCCCTTTATGGTTTAAATAGTTGTTACTACGGTTACGGTCAAAAATAATTAACAAAGGGGTTAATAAAAAAGAAAAGGTCTCAAATGACAAGAAAAACTATCTAAATTTTATTTGATGTTGTTATTTAAACTATAGAAACTTTTTATTTGTATTAATATCCATTTTTAATAATTTGGATGGAGAATCAATTTTGTATATCTTAATCTTTTAATAAATCACAACTATGTCCTCTCCCTCTCTTATAAAAGGACATTCCACATTTCTCTTATTTACCCCACTTTGAGCCTTATAATTTTACCAAACCCTACCCATACCTCTTCAAAAATTCCTTACATATTAATTTTTGATGTTTTTATTCATAAAATACCATTCCAAGGGTCCTTAATAAGGTATCTAAAGGAGGCCTATTGAAGAAGAGGTAATCGTTTATCCCAACCTCTTTCAATTTTTTTCATATACATTCTATAAATATGTTATAATATTTATAAAATAATAAATTCAGTATCCTAAATATAATTAAATGTTATTTTGAGTAACAAATTTAGTTTTATTGGATTTTTACTTTGAATATTTCTTTATATATCTTTTAATTTATCATCAAAGATGGCATGGTTTTTGGGTGTCTTAGGATCCAAGAATTAATATATTTTTAATATTAATTTATTTTAATGCACTCACATGAATAATTTCAATGTAAATGGATTTAACCATTATTTAGGACTTATTATGGAAAATATAAGATCACAGTTATTTTGGAACGTTCCGTTTACCCTAGGCACGACCTATGGTTGGTTGGCTCTAGATGTCTGATTGAGGCCAACATTGGTGGTCATGTCTAATAAAATAAAGAATTTTATATATTTATTTATTTAAATGACCTAACCTAGATAATCCTCTATAGAATCCGAATTGTGACAAATTTTTAGGACTAGCCACATAACACTAAGATAATTTGAGAGGATTTTTAGAGATCTTTATTAAGGGATCAAAATAGGGGAGGACATGCTATTAGATCGAGGTGGATCACATAAAATTTAATGCAGAGGGTCTTCCTCATTACTAAAAAACATGTTATTCACCAATAATAAATCCTAAATCAAGTTAGGGTGTGTAATTTTTTGTATTTAATCCCTTTTGATTTAATCAGTAATTGATTCTTTATCTTAGTTGATTTCTAACATTTTCTATCCTCACATGAGCCCAATTAAATGAATTGAGTTATTTTTTAAAATTTATCTTTTCTATTTTATACTATCACCCTAGATGTCTTTATTATATAATATATGAATAATAATTCATTGAAATTTTTGGATTCACCTTTTTTACAGTTCTTTTCTCCCCACCTTTCTTAGAATTCTTTACCGTTGGACCACAGCGTCAGAGTTCAACATTTTCTAGGGCGGGTTCGAGTGTGATAAAACACCCAAATTAATGGTGTTCATGAAAAAAATGATTTTTTTTGTGTTTTTTGGATTTATTGTGATGGATATCTAATGATTATTTGTGGATATGGGTTCTGGAGTAGTGACATGCGACGATAGGTGCATAGGATGCACGAAAACTCATTGATAATTGATCATATTTCAATTTTTGACTACTGAAGGCCAAGAATTGATAGGTGTAGATGAAACCCGCTGTTTTCAGGTGTTTAAATTGAAGATTTCAATGTGAAAAATTTGTATCATGAAACAATACGAAGGATATGAGGTTTCTATATGAAACATGACTACACCCCATGTAGTGCGGAAGAACAAATGTTGTGTTCTTTGGTTTCTACTATAGCTAGGGTTTTCTAAGTGTGAAACTTATTTATGAAATAATTTATACTGGAATTGATCAAGGAAGGATCATCAGAGTGATGTTGGGGTCAATACTCCACTACCACACCAGAGCGTGGGTCCCTTGTACTCTTTACATAGGTAGAGCTGGTAATCCCCCAAAACATGTAATGGGTACCCTATATAGGGATTGTTACTCCCCCATATTTGAGGTCTAGTGGGTAGTGGGTTCTCAATGAGAGTTTTGTATCCCTTAGCTGTGGAGTGTGGTTATGAGGAGTGGACACCTCTATATAGATTCTTGTAAGGTTGTGTGTGATGTTAGGAATTAGAGATAGAATTTTAGAGTTATAGGTCGACTCGTCAACTTTGTATGAGATGTGAGATAGATATACCCTTTCTCTATCTACTAGGTTTCTTAGTGAGAATATAAATATATATATATATATATATATGAAAAATCGTGTCGTCATGGGTTATGAAAATAAGGGAAATTTAAATTTTTTTTCTTGGGTGTATTCAAGGAAAAATGGTGATTTATCATATAATATGATCTCAGATAATTTTTATGGTAACTCCCTTGGTCCTGAAATAGGGTGTTTACCCTATAATAGAAGTTTTTTGGAAATCTAAGATGTTTTAATTTTAATGTAATATTTAATATTAAATCAATTAAATATCAATGTTTTCTTACGTGTTCATTCAATCGTATATTAGAAACAGAGCATTAGATTGAGATTATGTCTCTTCCATTGAGTCTGGAATGAGGTGTGTTTCTTAGGTGAGGCATAACCTTGTGTCGTTCATTGGGCTCGAGCTTGAGCCCATTTTCTTTTCTTTTTCTTTCTTTTTTTGTTTTCTATTACTCTTAATTTTTTATTCTTTATTTTCACTTTTATTTTCATGTATTAACACAACTATTCCCCCTTTAGGGTATTCGTTTGAGAGAGGTAGAGTGAAAGAAGAGAGGGAGAGGGAAAAGAGGAGGAACTTCTGCGGAGCTCAGTTACACCAGATCGGCATTCAGAATCAGTAGATCATATATTTGTGTAATGAATCAGTTGTTTACACTTGGAGGTAGGCTTGTTTTATGTTTTTTATCATAAATACCCATCATTTATGTTTTTTCATTTTTAAATCCTTGTATGGGTTGTTTGGGACACCTTGTGGCTATATTTGGGAGTTTTAGGGAGAAATCAGACTCTTGAGCTTATTATATGGTTTTATGTCGAGATATTACCTTTTACATGGTTTTTTGTTCATAGGAAACACACCATTCACTCTCTTTTTTCATTAAGAAGAGTTTTGAGGAACTACACCCCAAGACTGGGGGTACACACCGTGTTCTAGGCTTCTAGGGTGTGGTCGACTACTTGGTTGGAAACCCCATGTAAGGGTACTGGACCCTATATGGTACATAGATAGTGTTCATATGGAGTGAAAATCATGTAGGAATATGTTCCTAGGTGTGTTACTTGTCCAGTTTCACAAGAGGGTACCCATTTGGGGCTATACGTCATGTACTAGTAGAACATGCCATGTAGTCGGATGTGTTACACACCAAGTGGGGATGAGGTACACCAGAAGGTACCCATATTGGGGTAGACACCATGTAAAAGGGTCCACATTCCACATAATTAAGGAAAGTAAATTCTAATTTACTTGAGGCACATGACTAAGGAGGACCTCAACTGGTACACGCTGTGTACCTGAAGTGCACATTGTGTACTTTACTTTCCATGGTCTGTTTTCCCTATTTATTACCCTGTTGTTAGAATAAGACTTGTGAGTGGTCTATTCCATGTGTTTTTATGTATATATCAGGTTTTGGAATTCTTTTTGGGTTTATATTACATATGGACGGTTTTTTGGATGGAGGGAGTGGTTACAAGAGGATTTCATTGAGGTTTGGTTCCAGAATCCTCATAGGGTTTTAGTTGTGAGTTGTGAGGCTTAGGTGAGAGTTAATTATGAGATTGTTAGTTGGCCTTGATTATATTTTTCAACTAGTTTTGTGAAATGTTATTTTATATTGACCCTATAAGGTGGTATGGAATAGTATCTATTAGGAGATCTTTATTTGTTGCTTCATGTTGAGACTGGTTTCTCAGGGTTACATTTGTTGAGGTTTTGCTCTTAGATTTTGAGACTAGAGTTTTTGGAGCCTTCATACTGGGTTTATTACTTTGGATGGTGGTTACAACTAGGTTCCATTGTATTACTGAGATGAGTCTAGGAGACTCTTGAGGTTACCCTTGTGGGATGTTACCAGTGGTTTCCATAGTCGGCTATTAAGAATGCTTGTATGACATGTTTTGTTTTGGATTGTGATAAGGAACCCTTAAGAAGGGTTTCCTTATTTATAAGTGGTCCTGAGAACCATTTTGAGTTTCCCTATTAGTGATCTTGTGCTTTTGGATGCCCCCTTTATGTGATTTGTTGATTGGGGATCAATTGGAGTCCACTAAAGTTCGTTTTGGATATCTAAGAACTTACTATATTCCACGAACATAGATTAACTAGAGAAACCCCTTCTAAGGCATCTTGATCTCTCTATGTATTTTGGTCCAATTGAGGTTGTTTATGTGGGAATGTCTTGAGATATTAGGTGTATTAGGGGAGTCCCTAGTTGGATGTTGATTTATGCTACAGCCCTGAAGAATATGGTAGCCTCAAGTTTCATTTTTGGACCTAAGGTGGGTCCTTGAGTGCCTATGGTAGATGCTTTTTTGGATGATGAGATATGGAGTACTAAGAGAGGACCCTTCCTTTTTTGGATGGAGTGTTTTTTAGGTTGACATAATTTGGTTCTTATGTTATGAGTATTTTTTTTCTCAAGACAATGGGTTGATGAGGATAGCTTTGGGATATCATGGATTGGGATTTGTCTTTAATTTGTGATTTGGTTCTCTCCCCTATTGGCTAGCTATTATTAGATGGGAATAAGGAAATAATTTATGATCTATATGAGTGTAACCACCATCTTTTTTAGTCCTATACCTGACTTGTGTGTTTAGGATTGTAAGGTATGGAGTCAACCACAATGTGAGATTTTATCTTTAGTGGATTTCATTGTGATCCCAGGGTCTATGGATGTTATTCATGGTCCAAGGTTTTTTATGGATCCAACTTTGTTGGGTCCATAGATCATTCTTTATTCATTCTGTATGACTTTTAAGACTAAAAGGTTCTCTAATTATGTCAACCTAGATGTTACTATCTCATGTTCAGATCATTCTATTAGATTCCCAGATCCCTGTAGATTCACATATTCATTTTGATGCATATGGTTATTCCTTGGGGTCTGGATTTTATTTCTAATGCATTTAGATTTCTTAGATCTCTTATGTAGATCTAGAGGACATGCTTGTTGTTGGGTAATTAGGTGACTTACATGTTGTAATCCTCTAGAATGGTCCATTTTGGTGGTATATTTACAACATGTGTTAGAATATAACCCACTGGTTAGCTACTTTATTGTGTTTATTTCCCTCATTTTTATCTAGTTATTTATTTTATTCCATCTATTATTAGTTTTTGACTATGATGGGCATATCACATGTTCATGAACATGTTATGAAAAAATATTTATAGGTTCACTATTGGGTATAGTCTACTACGATTTTGTTTTCACCACCTGTACATGCAACTAACTGTGCATGTAGACATGATATCATCTTTTAGGTTGGATCATAGGTTTCATGATGAATGGGGTCAAGGCCAAATGTTGTTTGATCAACCAAAGCCTCTTGTATGGAATCTCAGGATCATTCTAGTGTGGCTCAAGTTTTTTAGAAACTAGTTATGTGGTTTGTATCAATGTTTTTAGTAGATATGATTGTATTTATTTTCAGTTTCTTTATTTTTTATATATGGTTGGACTAGTGGGTGACTGATTTTTGTATATTTTGTATGCTTTTAGTCTACTTGACTGTATATTGAATTCCATGTATTATATAATTCTTTTTCTTCATTTATTTATTATACATACTCTAATGTCGATCCATGTGCATTATTTCAGGTATCTTCAAATATTATTGTGCTTTTACCTATGGGTATATTCTCCCCACAATACCTTTTAAATCATGTCCATCGTTTGGAAGCCTATGGTGTTTGGGGAGGCATGCTTGATTCCTTGTGGTATGATAGATCGGGTGAAATGTTATGTCAAACTGAGTGAGTTCATTATAAAATAGTATCAGAGGATTTTGGGTTTTCTGATTTAGGGATTTGGTTGATAGTTGGTCTCGGAATGTATTAGAACTTTTGGTGGATGTCATATTGGTGTGTTAGAAACACCTATTCTAATAGGAAGTCCATGTTTCTAAGCCATGGGATTGATGTTCAGGGTATTCTTTTTTTTTGTGGTTGTGTGATTTCACCTTGTGTGATACACTTGAGTTGGTGGATTTATGCTTCATTATTTTTTTGGACCTTGTTACATGGGAAAGAGGATATTATTCATGAATCATTATAGGTATTTAGGAATCACATGACATCTTCCTTTCTATTATGTTTTACTATATATTTTCTTTTGATGATAGGTCTTATAAATCTTGTGGCGAGAGGTTCTCCGGTGTTGGATATGCAGTCCCTTCATCAAGGGAATCATGGAGACCCGTGCTTATTGGAATTTGGATTTGACTACCCTATTGGTGGATCTATGAGGGATAGGATGCCTGAGGAATATTTAGTTTTGGATAATGTTTCCCTAAGATGGATGTTCCCCTAAAGTCCTAGGTTTGTATTTCTTAAGAGGGAACTATTTTGGTCACATGTTGTCTATCAATTTATATGGTGGGGCCCATGTCCCTGCTATCACTAATGGCATGGGTGGGTGTTGATGTTTTTCCTTTGTGGGGTCGTTAAGGCCTACGATCACTAGGGTATGATTTTTCATGAGGATTCCTGTTGTCAGAGAAGTGGAGTTATAGGAGTGATCACTGTAACATGGATGGCTTCAAAGGGATTTTTTGGTTGGACCCCTGGCCCTGCTCATTTTTGTTGCACCTTGGGTTGTGTTGTGAGAGTGTGGTTCGATGCTTGTGGTTTTTGATTGATGTATAAGTGAAAAGTGTTTGATTGGTTGATCTTGGAATGAGGGGGACGAATCGATGTTGAAGAGGAGTATTGAGGGTTCTTCAGTTTTTTGGAAATAATCTATGTAAGGAGCATAGTTAGTTGTTATAGGCTCATGAACCTAGTTTTTCTAGGGATTGGCCCACGCGAGTGAGTCGTGTTGCTAGTTTGAGTATGTTTTAAGAAAATATTAGTGGTGGGGAGTGAAATAATGGTTGTTAAAGGTCATATAATGCATTTAAGTGGTTGTTATGAGTGCGGAGGTTGTGAGATTTCATGATAGTGCTTAGGTGTGAGTGTTTTTTCCAGTTCTATCAATTACTTTCAATGATGGATGTAGCATGGGTTGTTTGGTTTTATGTTGGGTAGCGGTTCAATTATGAGGACACCCTTGTGGTGGGGAGCACTAGATCAGTTTTTGTTCAATGTCTTTCTGTTTTGGAGAGAGTTTTTGGTAATATAAGACTAGTCATTGGATAGTCGATATATTGTAGGTTTTGTTAGTGATTTGGGGTGATCATGGCTACTGGTTTTCCACTAAGGATTCTTTGGTGTGAGGAGAATTTTTTGTGGGGATTTTGTGATGACCAGCATCATCATGAGTTGTGAAAATCATGGGAAATTTGAACTTTCTTATTACCAGGAGTGTTCAGGGGTAATATGGTTATTTCATTTATAATATGATATCAGATAATTTTTTCTTCACTATCTTAGTCCAAGAATAGGGTGTTTACAATAGGATAAGAGTTTTTTTGGAAATCCATGTCATTAAAATTTTTATATAATATTTAATATTTAATTAATTAAATATTAGATTATTTTCACATGTTCGTTTGGTCATATATTTTAAATGGAGTGTTTTATTGAGATTATGTCTCCTCAATTAAGTCTGAGATGGCCGGCTCTCTTAGGTGAGGCAGAAACATGCATTGGTCCCTCAACCCGGGCCCCTTTTATTTTCTATTTATTTTTAATCTATTTTCTTTTCCTTACATTGTCTTTATTTTTCCCTTGTATTTTCTCATATTCCTATGGGGCTTCCAAATTTGGGATATTTGGATGAGATAGGGATATGGAGAGAATATATGGATACGGAAAGGAGGAGGTGTCATTGTGGATCTTGGGTCTTGCTAGATCATTGTGTGGTAGCTGCGAATCATGGATCAGGGAAAAGAATCAATGATTTCTATAACACCCAAATGATTTATAAAAAAAATTCATGAAATTATTAGTCACCAGAAAAAATCACATTATTATAACCTATCTAGAAAACATAGTTTTTCTACTTCTGTGATTTGAATTTCAAAAAACTGACATACATGGTTGAGTTCGGGGTGATATTTAGAGTCTGTTAGAATCAACAAAGTTTTTTATGAATATTAACAAACTCTTATGAATAGTAATATGCCCTTATAAATAGTAATTAATAGTAAGTCTGACAAAAAAAATAAACTTAACCCATTAATATATGAATACAATTTAGACATCTTATAAATGAAGAAACGATCATAGTATAAGTATTGGTATTTTTGTACGTTGTAAATATTTTAATTAAAATTTTATGATTAATTTAATAATTTAAAATGGAAATTTATTTTCATAAAATGTAATCATAAATTTCTAATTTATTTTCTTATGGTTATAAGATAATTTCATGGGACCGTGATTAATTTTTCAAGGTGTTATAAAAAGAGTTATAATTTTTATGTGGTTTTTTGGAATAAATTATGATTTTATTTAAAAATTAAATTAAAAATATTTAGAAAATTATTTTCAAAAAATGAAATTAATTTTTTAATTCTACATGATGAAAAATGGTTGGGGTGAATTGTTGGTATTTTTCTAAAATACATGAATTTTGGGTGAATAGAAAAATACAATAATTTGAGATAAATGCTAAATACATGATTTATTGAGTCATAGATGATTTATGGATGATTTAAGACCACTTGTTTCGATCTAAAATGAAAATATTATTAACCTTGGTCACAAGAATCCACACTGTTGGTTGTATTGAGGGAAATAATAATATAATGAATAATATATTCACAAATCACTCCTCTCCTCCACAATAACCCCCCCTGCAGTCCCTCATCTCTTCACTCTTATAAAGCCACATGACTTGTCTAAATTATGCTAAAATGTCCTCCCAAGATCCTACCACACATCTTGTAGCCCTTTTTCTCATAAAAATACCAATACCTCTCCCCTAAAGATGCTCTCAAGGAAGATTACTTCAAGAGGTAAATTTTGCTTTTCATTTCTTTAATTTCAAGTTCCTTTAATTTATTTTTCATTACTCACCTACTTTCATCCAAATTTTGTAATGTATCTAGTGACTTAAATGAAATTTAATGTTTTATTATAAATTCATAAATCTCCATCATCTCTCATTTCCCCTTCTTTTATACTAGAAATGAAAACACCATCTGATATGTGGTAATTTATCACATTCGAGGATGATGAGTTTTAAATTTATATTACCATATTAAATTATGGTCACAAAACCATTTTTATTGTTCAAAAATACTATAATATTTTTATTATAACTTATTTAATGTTATTGAATCCTTTTTCACACATGATATTAATTTATAAATCAAAATTAATTCGTTGTGATAAAAAAACGGCCAATTAACCCATTAAAATTTCATTAAAATTTTATATAATGATTCATATTCACTCCCAATAACCAAATGAATTTTATGAACTTATTATCATCTATTTGTTCAATAATAACATATAGCTTCTATTCTGGAAAAACCTTCTCATTTTATATTTTTATCTGTACATGAATATAAGTAAACCGATCGTGAAAACCAATGAAGAAAACACTCCCAAACAATGAAATTGAATATCTTAACCCATAAAAAGGCCATGAATGAACCAAAATAAGGTTGTAATAAATCCATTACATGTAAATTAGGTTTTGGAATCATTAATTTATGAACCTAAATTTGATTATTCATTCCATTAAGATCAAGTAAGGAACACCTTCAGACATAAGGTAAGGGTTTTCTACCCGATTCTCCATTATTCATTCGCGTTACTCTTATTATCTACGTACCAAAATAAAATTATTATTTATTTACATTTACCCCTCATAAATTCTATTTTAATGTTCTATATATTTTTTCCAACTAAAATCCTACTTTAATTTATGGTAAGTTATATGATTTAAGAGGGACTTTAAAAAATTATTCCCAAACTACAAACCCAATTCATGGGAATCTCTCAAATTCTTACATATTTTCAAGGGAACTCTATAATCAATTTTTTATAAACCACTGTCTTTAAAAAATAACTCATTTTATTATGAAAATACTATATTTCTTAACTTATGGTTTTATACATAGTCTTTTCCAAAAGAACTATATTTTTCAAAATACAAGTGTATTTATCTCAAGAATTGCTCGATGATCTTATTAGAGTATCTTAACCTATTTCATAAATATTGTTAATTATTTGGTATTATTGGGATTATTCATTTATAATATCATCTGCCATTTTTAATTTTTTGGTTTATGATTATTTTTACTATGTTTTTTCTATCTTAAAACCATTCACCAATTTATTATAAATGGTTAGTGTTTATTCTTAATGTTTGGGGAATGTTATTGACATTTCATATGTTAGTTTCAATATGAATGTGTTTGTTGTTTAGGATTATCCCCATCAAAATGAAGAACTAATTGGACTTGGTAAGTGATATGTGGGGTCTGCTCTAGCCCCTTGATGTATTGATAGGTCTCATGAGACAAACTATGGTATTTCCACAAGGCCTTGACAAAATGATTATTTTTGGTCTTAGCACATAGCCTTGATGGTATAGTTATGATGTCTGAAATGATTAATTCCCTCATTATTAACCGATTAATTTAATGTTCATGAGGTTATTTTTCTATTAGAATACCCATGATTATGCTTTATGGCATTATTTATTTAGATCTTATTCCTTCCATAATGTGTTCTAGTTCATTTTTAAAGGCATGTGTTTTTAGTTATTCGCCATGACTAATGTTTAAGTTTATGATATATTCTACTATATTTCTTACCCTCACTAGGAATTTGAGCTCACTACTTTATTATTTCTCATTTTCTTAGGATATGAAGAATTTTATTATGAATGACCTGTAGGGATAAACTTAGAGTTGTGGATGTTCTCAATAAAACTGATATGTTGTTTTTCATTTAATGTTATAATGATAAACTTATGTATGTATCTTTGTTACAATTCTAATAAACTACTTGGTCCTTCATGAAGCATATTCCTTGTTTATATTCGAATATAATAAAATAAGGCACCGGATCCGGGAAACTGGGGTCGGGTCTCTACAGTTTGTATCAGAGGAAGTTTAGTAGAAAATTAGAAACTATATTTAGAAAATGTGTATTAGGGAACAAAAACCTAATATGGTGTTTTAGGATAAAAATACAATAAAGACTTTGAATTTTTGGTAAGAAATATATTATGTGGATATTTCTTACAAATACATCCTTGTATGGTTATTACAAGTGTACGTGGTTTTAATACAAATGTTCCTAGGAGTGAAAACTCTAACAAGGAGTTTTGGGCTTGACCCAGGGCATCTTGGTACATGAAAACGGGCATTACGGTGCACCTAGCTTGGCACTCCTAGGGAATATTTTTAGGATAATTCTCATTTTCTTTACAATCCATTAAGAAGGATTTAAATGTAATTTTTTCCTCAAATATTCCATGCTTATGATAATGGGAATTTCCATGCATAGGATTTCAATTTATGCTATGTATTTTTCTATGATGAGATTATACATTAAGATTTATAACCTAATCTAGTGTATGTCATTATTTATAAATAGAGCCTAATGGAAGAAATGGAAACATAATGACCGTGCATGTCCCATATAGGTATTTCCCTCTGATGCAACATAATGATGTTGGCTCTGGTGTTGTGACTGGTGCTGAGAAACTTATAACAATTCTAGGACAGCTGGCTCAGGTTATGAATAATAACCATATCTATATGGAGCACCTTGATCCAAAACATGGGGGAGATATGTTATATTGATTTATGAAACAAAAACCACTATAATTTCATCGGACTAAAAACCCATTCGTAGCATAGCGGTGGATATGTCAATTAGAGAAGATATTTCTCTATTTGGGATATAACAAAATAGAGAAGGTTTTCATGGCAGTTTATTGACTATCGGGAGATGTGGATCAATGGTGGTATTTAATCCAAAACACAAAGGAGGAGTAAGGAATAAAAAAATGGAATTGAATTATTTTAATAAAATTATATTAGAGAAATAATTTCCTCGAAAACAATGAGTGGATATGGAAAGGAAATTTTTGAATCTGAAGAAAAAAGAGGATGATAATGTTTCAAAGTATGAAGCTAAATTCACAAGGATAGAAAAAAATATCATGGGATACATAAATAATCCAATGAATAAGATTGATATATTCGTTGATTGTTTAAAACCATTCCTCTAAAGGGATCTACTCTCCCAAATCTTCTCATCATATGAAGATATTTTCTCAAATTCTATAAATATAGAGAATAAATTCTCTATGTCTTATTATTTTAATGGAAAGTAAGAGAATAAGATAGATGTTTAGAACTATGGAAAAGGAAATAAGTAAATGGGGAAGAAGGGAAAATTTAACCTTCCATCATGTGATAATTTTTGGAAGAGACACCCTGGTAATTTCTTAAAGTGTATGGGTGTTTGTTACAAGTGTAGAGAAAAGTCTAACTATCCTAGGATTGTAAGGGGAATAAAGAAGTCTCAAATGTTCAATACTATAATTACATAGAGAGGGGAAATTATGAAAATTATTGTCTTAGGCATCAAGGAAACTCTCCCCAAAGAATTCCAAGGGAGTAAGGCCAATCTTATGCGGTCATGAATATAGGGGTTGAAGTTCTTAACGATGAGGTGGCAGTTACTTTAATCATTTCCTCAAACATAGACAATGCTTTATTGGGTTATGGATAATCACATTATTTCATAGCTTCCCAGTTTTCCAAGAAAATTAGATATTTCCAATTTGATTTAATAATGGATATTTCATTAAAAACTACTGAGGGATGTATCACTGCAGAAAATTTGTGTTAGACAGACCCCATTATGGAATATAGATGTGATTTGTCTACAGATTTTACTATCATATCCATGATTGACTTTGATATAATCTTTAGTATTAATTTTCTTTCAAACCATGATGTAAAAATTTTTTGTAAGAAGGAGGTTATAATTTTTTAGGACGATGTGGAATCCTTTATATTTAGGGAAGAAACATCACCATCTGATTCTGATTTAGATCCACCCCATTATCATTAATAAATTAAATTATTGGGGAGGAAGGTAATGTAATATCATTGTGTGAGGAAAATAATTTTCAGATAGATGATGTACCTATTGTGAAAGAATATTTTGATGTTTTTCCAGATTATTTACTTGGACATCCTCTAGAGTGGGAAATTGAGTTTTTCATTGACTTAATTCCTAATACAAGGCCCATATCGAATACCCCGTATATAATGGCCACTATGTAATTATTATAATTTAAGAAATAACTAGATGAATTTAGTGGTAATATATTTATTTTCCCTAGTGTTTCTCCATGGGGAGCCCCTATCCATTTCGTTATGGAGAAATATGGATCTATGAGGTAGTGCATTGACTATAGGGAGATCAATGCTATAACAATAATGAACAAGTATCCCCTACCTTGCATTGATGATTTATTTGATAAACTTCATGAAGACCAATATTTTTCGAATATTGACATTTGATCTAGATATCATCAGTTGTGAGTAAGGAAGGAATAAATTCCAAAGAGAGTATTTTGAACAAGTTATGGGCATTAAGAGTTTACGATAATGCCCTTTGCACTGACTAATGCACCCTTTGTCTTCATGAATCTAATGAATAGGGTTTTCAAGTAATATCTTGATGACTTTTTGGTGGTATTTATTGATGATATATTGGTATACTCTGAAATCTACGAAGATCAAGAAAATCACTTATTCACTATTATGAAAACTCTTAGAATAAATGAATTATATGGCATGTTTGAAAAATGTGAATTTTGGCATCAATCAGTTTTATTTATTGGCCACATTGTCTCTAAGGATAGAATGTCTATTGATCATGAAAATAAAAATGTTGTTCACGAATGGCCTACTCTAACAAACATAACTGAAGTATGTTGTTTTATTAGTTTAGTAGGTTATTATCAGAATTTCATTCAGAACATAAACTCTTTATCCAAACTAATGACCAATCTTATAGGTAAAGGGATTAAGTTCATATGGACAAAAGTATGTGAGGAATTTTTTGAGGAATCGAAGAGTAGATTAGTGAATTTTATGATCCCAACTCTACCATTGGGGAATGAAGGGTTTGTGATTTATAGTCATGCATCAAAGAAAGGACTTGGTTGTGTCCTTATGTATAATGATAGAGTTATTTCATATCCATCAAGACAGTTAAAAATTCATCAACAAAACTATCCATCTCTGGATCTTGAGTTAGATAATATGATCTTTTCTATAAAAATATGGATACACTATCTCTATGGTGAAACGTGTGAGGTATATACAGATCATAATAGTTTAAAATATTTATTCTCATAGAAAGAACTCAAAATAAGGAAAAGGTTATGGCTAGAACTACTCACGGACTATGATTGTTCTATACCCTACCACCCAAGAAAGGAAAATAAAGTAGGAGATGCATTGAGTAGGAAGGATCATGGAGTTCTCAAAAAAATGAGGATTAACAAGGATACTTTGTACATAGATCTAGTAAGGATGGACATAGGAATTATCAACGAAGGTGAAAAATAATTATTTTTTCGACTAGTTTCCCAAAAAATATTTATAATAAAGGATTAAAAGATCTTAGTCTAAGGATGAGAACCATCAAAAGAAAATTAATTCTTTGAATGATGGGATGTTGGATAACCTGATGTGTGAAGATAGAATTCTATAATTTAGGAAGATACTATGTGTTCCCTCTTTACCCAAAAAGAAAATGGAGTTATTAGATGATTCTCATAGCTCAAATTTCTCTATACACCCTAGTAAAACTAAAATGTATAGATATTTGAAAAAACACTTCTGGTGGGAACAAATGAATAAGGAAATTGATGATTTTGTATCAAGATATTTAGTCTATCAACAAGTGAAGATCGAAAAGCAACATCCTAGAGGAGTCAGGAAACCTCTACCTATTACTACATGGAAATGGGATGAAATAACCTTGGATTTTTTCACCAGATTACCAAAACTCTAAGATAGAATGATGCAATATGGCTAATTGTTGACCCACTTACGAAATCTACACATTTCTTCACTATAAGGTAGGAGTTTCCACTGGATCTGCAAAAAAGACTCTATATCAAGGAAGTTGTGAGACATCATGGAGTACCTCTCTCAATTGTTTCTGATCATGATCCATGATTTACATTAAAATTCTGGAAAAGTCTTCAGAAATATTTGGATATTGAGCTTTGTTTGAATACTGCTTACCAATTACAAAATGATGGGCAATCAGAAAGGATGATCTAAACCATAGAGGACATGTGGATATTATGTCCACTTGACATTCAAGGTATGTGGGATCAATATTTACATTTAGTGGAGTTTTATTACTATTTTAGTTTCCATTCATGTATTCAAATGGAACTATATGAAGCATTGTATGAAAACAGAAGGCGTACACAAATTTGTGGGGATGAAGTTGGAGTAAGGAATATTATGGGCTCAGAGCTTATGGAGGAAACAACATTAAAGGTAAAGACTATTCAAACCCATATCAAAGCATCTCAAAGCAGGAAAAAGAGGTATCTCTATAATCAAAGGAATGAATTTTAATTTCATGTGGGAGATCATCTTTTCTTATACGTATCTCCATTGAAGGGTGTTATAAGATTTGGGATAAAAGGGAAACCGATAATTAGGTACATTAAACCTTTTTAAATTATAGAGATAATTGGATTTGTTCAATATCATTTGGAAATGCCACCTAGTATGTCTAAAATACACAATGTTTTCCATGTATCATTTTTGAGGATGTACTTGCATGAACCAATGCATGTCCTCACTTATGAAGGTATAGAATTAGAACCTGACCTCTCTTACTATGAAGAGACTATCCAGATTTTGGACACCCAAAACATGTGTTGAGAAATCGAACAACTCGACTGGTAAAGATACTTTGAAATAATCATAAAATTGAAGAGTCAACATGGGAGCCTATGGAGCTTATAATGATGAAATACCCAAACCTTTTTGTGAGGTAACATCTGGGTGATTTTTAGGAACAAATTTTTATATAGAGGGGATAATGTAACACCCCAAGGATTTATAAATAAATTCCTATAATACCGAGTCTCCACAAAACACCACTTTATTATAACCTATCTAGTAAACATAATTTTTCTCCTTCTGTGATTTGATATCTCAAAAACTAACATACACAGTTGTGTTTGGGGTGATATTTAGAGTCTGATAGAATCAATTTAGTTTCTGATAAATAGAAACAAACCCTTATGAATAGTTGCATATAGTTTTTAATATTAATGAATATTATTTAATATTTAGTCAGATAAAAAAATAGAAACTTCAGCCACAAATGTATAGATACAATTTTGAAATATTATAAGTGAAAAAATGATCATAGTATAAGTATTTGTATTTTTATATGTCATAAATATTTTAATTAAAATTTTATGATTAATTTATTAATTTAAAATGGAATTTTTTTTCATAAAGAATAATCATAAATTGTTTTTTATTTTCTTGTGGTTATAACATAATTTTATGGGACCTTGATTACATTTTCACGGTGTTATAAAACAAGTTATAGTTTTAATGATGTTTTTTCAAATAAATTAGGATTTTGATAGAAAATTAAATTAAAACTAGTTAAAAATTATTTTCAAAAAAAGGATTTCATTTTTAAATTCTACACATTGAAAAATGGCTGGGTGAATTTTTGGTATTTTTCTAAAATACATGAATTTTGGGTGAATAGTAAAATACGATAATTTTCGATAAATGCTAAATACATGATTTATTGAGTCATAGTATATGTAAGACTGATGTAACACCACTTAGTTCAAACTAAAATGAACATATTACTATTTTTGGTCCCATAAATCAACACTACTGGTTGTATTGAGGAAAATAATAAGATAATGAATAAGTTATTCACAAATCACCCCTCTCCTCCACTATAAAAACTCCCCTCCCTCTCTATTCAATTATCTCCTCTAAAGCCTTGTTTCTTTTCGAAATTTAACTCAAATATCCTCCAAATATCCTCCCCCATGTCAGAAATTCCTTGGTCGCATAAAAAGACCAAAACTACTCCCCTAAAGTGGCTCTCAAGGAATATTACTTCAAAAGGCAAATTCCCCTTTTCATTTCATTTGTTTTCAAGTTCCTTTATTTTATTTTTCTTTCCTCACCTCATTTCATCCAAATGTTTTGATTAATCTAATACCTTACATGTACTGGAATGTTTTATGATAAATGAATAAATACTCATTTTCTATTCTTTCCCCTTCTTTTATACTAGAAATGAAAACATCATCCGAGATGTGTTAATTTATCACATTCAACGACAACGGGTTTTTAATTTCTATTAACATCTTCAATTATCATCATTAAACCATTTTTATGGTTAAAATGACTATAATATGTGTATTATAACTTATTTATTGTTCTTTATTCCTTTTTTACCCATGATATCAATTTATATTTCCAAATGTTTTTGTTTTGATAAAAAAACCCGCTAATTAACCCAAACAATTGTTATAAAAGTTTATATAATGATTCATCTTCACTCCCAATAACCAAAATATTTATGACCATGTAATATTATTGTTTCTCAATAATAACATACAACTTTTATTCTATACAACCATTCTCATTCTACAATTTTATCCGTACATGGATATAAGTAAACCGATCATGAAACCCAATAAAGTAAACACTCCCAAATAATGAAATTGAATCTATTAACCAATCAAAATGCCATTAATAAACCTAAATAAGGTTATAATAAATCCATTAAATGTAGATTATGTTCTTTAATCAATAATTTATGACCCTAAATTTGATTATTGTGGTCATTAATATCAAATGAGGAACACCTTCAGACTTAAGGTAAGGGTTTTCTACCCGAATATCCATTTTCATTCGGGTTACTCTTATTCACTACTTACCTAAATAAAATTATTATTTATTCACATTTACCCCTCATAAATTCTGTGTGAATTTTTTATATATTTGTAACATCCATAATCCTACTTTCATTTATGGGAAGTTATATTTTTTAATATGGTCTTTCAAAAATTCTTCCTGAAATGCAAGCCTGATTCAAGGGAATTTCTCAAATTCATACCTATTTTCAAGGGAACTCTATAATCTATATTTTAACAACCATTATATTTATAAAATAACTCATTTCATTATTAAAATAATATCTTACTTTACTTCTTGCTTTATACATAAATTTTTCCTGAAGAACTATTCTTTTCAAAAAAAAAATTATTTATTTCAAGAATTACACGATGATTTTTTTAGAGTATCTTCATATGTTTCAACACTCCTATTGACTGTTATTTATTATTGGGATTAATATTTTATTATATCATATAAAATATTTAATTTAATGGTTTATGATTAGTTTTACTATGGATGTGCTATCTTAAAACTGTTCACCAATTTACTCTGAATGGTTAGTGTTTATACATAATATTTGTGGAAATTTATTGACATTTCTTATGTTAGTTTCAATATGAATGTTTATTTTTTTATGTTTATCCCCATTCATATTATGAATTCATTGGATATAGTAAGTGACGATTGGGGTCCACTATAGCCCGTTGATTCACTAGTAGGTCTCATGAAACAAACTAAGGTATTGGCACAAGGCCTTGACAAAATGATTATTTATCATCTTGGTATAAGGCTGTGACTGTATGGTTTGATGTCCAAAATTATGCATTCCCTCATTATAAAACTATAAATTGATAGTTTATGAGGTTATTTGACTACTAGAATACCCAATATTATGCTTTATGTCATTATTTATTCAAATCTTATTCCTTCCATAATATTTTCATGTTCATTTTTAAAGGAATGTGTTTTAAGTCATTCACCATTCCAAATGATTATATTTATGATATATTCCACTCTATTTCTTACCCTTACAAAGAATTTTAACTCATCCCTTAATTATGTTTCATTTTATTAGGACGTGAAGAAGTTTATTATGAATTACTCATAGGGATAAACGTCAACTTATGGATGTTCTAAATAAAAAATATATGTGGTATTTCATTTCCAGTTGTAATGTTGAACTTAAGTAAGTATCTTGTTTCAAAATTTAATAAACTACTCGGTCCTTCAAGATGATTATTCCTTGTTTATATGCTAATGTAATAAAATAAGGCACCATCTTTGGGAAACTGGGGTCGGGTCCTCACAATTTATACCTAGAGGTTGTCCCATTTTATGTTTTACATGGTAAATCCCATAGATGAAGTGTTTTTCATTTTTAAATACTTTTATGGGTTATTTGGGATCCCTTGTGGGTCAATCTGGGAGTTCTGGGGAGAAATCAAGTGTCTCGAGCCAATTGGATGGTTTCTCATTTACGCATTCCCATGAACATGACATGTTGTTCATAGAACACATTCTGTGTGTTCTTCCTATTCAGGGGAGATGAGATTTTAGGAACTACATGCCATATACTGGTGGTACACATTGTGTAGTCGTATTCTAGGGTGTATTCGAGTACTCATCCAGACACCCCATGTAGGAGTACATGGATTTATAGGGTACATATCTAGTTCCAACATAGGGTGCATACTGTATAGGAAAACAAACCTTAGTGGGGTACACAGATAGGTGTATGGGAATATACAAATGTGGGGTTACTAGCCTTGTATTAGTGGTACACACCATGTAATCGGGTGTGTTACAAGCCGAGTGAGGCTTAGATACATGAGAAAGTACCTATTCTAGGGTACACATCGTGTACAAGGTTCTAATTCTATGTACTTTGGGAAAGTACATACTGAGTGGCCTAAGGCACATAACTAGGGAGGCCCTTCATGGGTACATGGTGTGCACTCGAAGTGAAATCTATGTGATTTCCCTACCCTATGATATTTTTCTTTTTTTTCCTACTGTCAAAATTATAGTTTTGAGTAGTCTATTATGAGTGTTCTTCTACATATTTCACAATAGTGTAATTATTTTTTCATTTATAGGACATTTGTATAGTTTTTAGGATGGATAAAGTGGTTTTAGGAGGATTTCATTGAGGCTTGGTTCTATAATCCTCTTAGTGTTTGGGTTGTGAGATGTGAGTTCCAATTAAAAGTTGTGAGCTTGATAGTCAGCCTGGGTTGTGGATTCTATCCAGTGTTGTTATAGGTTCTTTTATATGGATCTCGAAAGGTAGGTTCGAGTTTTATCTTTGAGGATATCTTGGTTTTTCCAAAATATTTTGGACCAATTTATCCATGTTAGAGTTCTTGAATTTATTTCGTAGGTTTGGGGACTATAGATCTCGGAGCCTTTACGATGAGTTTACGCCTTTGGATGGTGGTTATAACTTGGTTCCATTATGCTACTAATATGATTCCGAGGGAATCTTGAGGGTGTCCTTGTGGTCTAGTTTCTGATCAAGTGATTAGTGGTTATTGTAGTCAAATGTTGATAATTATATTATGTCATGTTTTATATTTTTCTTGTGTTGTTGAACTCTAGTGTAGGGTATCCTAACATTGAGGTGGTCATGAGGACCACTGTTAATTCCACTATTGGAAATATATTGTTTTTGGATCCCACTTTGGGTGTGTTGTAGATTGAGGATCAATTGGATGCCACTAAGGCACATTTGGTATGTTTCAACATATGGTGTATCTTGTGATCTTGTATGAACTAGAGGAAACCCTCCTAGGGTGTCCTACTCTTGAGTTTCTATGGGTGTTCCCTGAGATCTTTGACGTAGTTTGTGAGTCCCTAGTTGGGCATCACTTTATTCTATATCCATAGGGACCATGGTATCCCTAATTTTCTATTTTTTCCATGATGTGGGTCATTAAGAGCCTATGGTGGATTCTTTGTTAGATATTGGGATATAGGGTGCTGAGAGAGGATATGTTCTTTGTCGGTAGAGAGTGGATCAATGCTACGAGCTTAGATTTTTGGAAAGTGGGTTTTTCTTTAGATCATACCTAGTTCGGTTGGACATTTTCCATAATATTTGAGGTAGTTTCAACTCAGGACTATGTTTTGAAGAGGAGACCTTTGAGATATCTTTTATTGACTATTATCCACGAATTTTTATCTTGTTATATCCCCCATTGGATGGATATTGTTAAATGGTATTAGGGAGATAATGGATGATCTGGATGAGTTAAAACCCCATTTAGTTGTATGTTAGAACTAACTACTGTGCCTTTGGAATCATGTGGTTTCAAGGAACTCATAGAGTGGGTTTTTATGTATCGTGGTTATTTTTGTTCTCCTAGGGCCTGTGGATTTTGGTCATGGTATTGGGTTTTTATAGAGGCCACCTAGTTGTGATCATATCTCATGCTCTATTTGTTCTACATGACCTTTGGAACAAAAAGGTTCCCCAGTTGGGTCGACATAGATGTTCTTGTCACTGGTTCAGATCATGCCATTGGAGTCCTAGAGACCGATATATATTCTTGTTCATGTGGATGTCTATGGTTACACCCTTGATTCCGGAATTCATGTGTATTTTATTTATACTTATTGGATATTTTGTGGAGATCTAGAGTACATGATGTTTGATGTGTGTTTGGGAGATCCAGATGTTATAATCCTCTGGAATGGACTTGAGTGGGGGTATATTTACCACATGTGTCATTCTAGAACCCACTGGTTGGATTCTTTCCTCTTTTTAATTCCCCAATTTTTATGCATTTGTTTCTTTTATAACAACTAATATTAGTTTTAATCTAGGATAGGCCTATCACATGTTCATTCACTAGCTATGAAAAAAGATTTTATTGGTTTACCATTGAGAGTGTTCTGATAAGATTTACTTCTCACCCATTGTATGTAAACCTCGATGTGTATTCATACCTGATGTTTTCTTTAAGTTTGGATCACATGTTTCATGATATATGGGGTCAATGGATAGTGCTTCTTGATTAAGAGTAGCTGCTTGTGTGGAGTCTCAGGACCTGGGTGGTGCAGCTCAATCAACGTGGATATGAGGTATGTGGGTTGTCTTGGCATTGGTAGTAGTACCAATTATATTTATTTTCAGTTGGTTTATTTTGTATATGTGTTCAGATCATTGGGTGACTTGTTGTTGTATGTTTTGTTTTATTTGAGTTTGTGTGAATGCATACCACATTCCATTTTTTATAGAATTATTTTGTTTCAGTTATTTATTATGAGTAATATGATGTTGATCCATGTGTGTGAGTTTGGTTATCTTCCGTTGTTAATATGCTCTCACCATTGGGTATAGTCTACCCATAACACCTTTTAGAGCCTCGATGTTGGTTGATAGCCTC
Source organism: Viscum album (assembly GCA_963277665.1). Classification (NCBI taxonomy): domain Eukaryota; kingdom Viridiplantae; phylum Streptophyta; class Magnoliopsida; order Santalales; family Viscaceae; genus Viscum; species Viscum album. Next base: position 675,846,247 of record OY728128.1, on the reverse strand, counting down.
TTGTGTTTGGGGAGGCTCTCTTGAGACATTGTAGCGGGCCAGATCGGGTGACATGTCAGGGTGACCTAGGCTAGTTTTTTACAATATATATACTGATGTTTTTTCCATTTCCTATGGGTTTAGTTAACTACTATCATATCTTTATTTTTATCCCTTTGTTTACTTTGGGGTGTCCTACTGTGTATGTATATAATTATCCCTGTGTGGGCATTTCCTACAAGTTTTTTTCCTATGTATACAAATAAAATATCTAAAAATACATCGATGGAGTTTAGTGATACTTTGCTGCATTGACAATGTATGGTGATCCAGACATGGAGAACAAGATTTGAGATCTCTCAGTTTTCCTTTTTTTCTTATTGTAGTCAACTAGGGGAATTATTTTTTCTTGGGAATGTATTTTTAACCTTTCTTTACTACTTTGGATTAATATTATCAAAATCTAATGTATTTCCTAGAGGATATTTCATACTTGGTTTTTATTCAAGTGGGTTTAGACTTCTATTATTTGTCTACACTCTAGCATGGATATGGTTGGGTGCACTCGTATAGGTACATTAGGTTAAGCTCTCACATTTTAGTTCGTCATTCTCATCACTTTTGATCAGCCCCTAGCCTTTTGGAGGAAGATTTAGGGTTGTGGCTTCTCAACCTTCTATATCCAAGTAGTCCTCAGTGGGTTAGTTCATTACATTTTGATTATGAAAATACTTTTATTCACCCGATTTTATGTCTACTGGGAAGTGAAATTATCACTCATGCGTATGTATGACTTACCATATCCATGAATCAATATGATTCATTTATTAATAGAATCTTTCATGGATGGGTACTGTGATGAGTTTAATGTTTATACATGATATTTATGCCATTATTATTATTCTGGAATTATAATATTACATCTACCTTCTTACCTTCCAAACTATTTGAAAACAATAACGTTTCTCATAGATACATGTGGACTACCGCCTTCACGAAGTGATGGGATTTTTTTTCATTTTCATTTTAATTAGATGATAATAAGGATATATTTTATAAATATATATGATATATATGATATAATAATGATATTTTAATGGTGAATTATTAATTACCTTTCTTTTTTTATCTGTGAAAAGTGAAAAAAAACGTTCATACGTACGTACGACCTACCATGTCCATAAATGGTGTAATTAATTTTTATATTTGTATCCTTTATGGATGAATTTAAATATATATATAATAAAAATATATGATATTTATATCATGAGGAAATTAATTGATATGATGTAACCATGATCAAAGTACAAATAAGTGGACTTTCAATCCAAAAAATGCATGAAAAACGCAAGAGTTGTCACCTAGAACTATGATATTTTAATAAAAAATTATTAACAAATTAGTGATAAGGTGTTATAAGTAAATATTTAATGGTAATATATTTTTTATAATGGTTCTGTAATACATGTATAAAAAATTTATATTCATTATATTAGAGTTTTGAATTCATACGAATAAGGGTGAGACTTGAGGTAAGGGATTTATGTCTCAATCTGATTTTAATCAGGATTGTTTATGCTTGAATTTTCATTGAGGAAATTATATTATCCTTATTTGATAAATCGTTTTATTTTTATTATCCACTAGTTATTTATTAATAATATATTTATTCCTTTTGTTTTACTCAATTTAATGAGTTTTAAGTAAAAGTGACTTTATTTCTCTATTTGGTTTAATATACTTTTTCTTCCACATCCATGTTTTCTAAAAATGTTTTCAAGAATTTTTTTAATATTATAGTATGATTATTTTAATTCATTTTTACCCAAATTAACATTTTACATAATGTTTTGTAATGGAAACTTCTTTTTATTTTCCAAACAGGTTACTTTTTTGACTTTTCTAAAAATGTGTGAAAGGATTGTTTTCTTTTAAATCATATGAAATGAATGTAATTTACCACCATCATGACATCAAAATATTTAAAATATTCAATTACAGATTTCTAAGTTTATTTTCAAATAGTTTTTTTGATATATTTTTTTATTTTTTTATTTTTAAATCTGATTTTCAAATTGCAAAGGTACTTTCTTCAATAACTGTTCCAATGATCATTTAAAGGAATTTCTAGCTATTATAACATCATTCTATATTAATTATGATTTCCTGGGGATATGATCTAGTCATTCCATAATTATTCTTTCTCTACATAGATTATGATTTTGGTGAGGAGATATTTATGAAATGCATTTATTTTAGTTTTTTGTACTATGTTGATTTGATGAAGTTTTTATAAAACTCAATTCATTTGTATGGGTTATGAGGGGATGTTATAGTGATTGTTTTATGATCTTATGGAACACATATGTTTGGTTTTCATTATTTTATGGCTGCACTCAAAAGTATATATCCCTATAATGAATTGGGTAAAATATTATATCTCGTGAACTTTTTAATTTATGGTTATGATCTCATATCATTATTATTATTATATTATACTTTCATATGACCATCGATTGATATCTCTCATATCCTCCCTTAATTATAATTTGATGTCACTCTTTCTTATTCTTCCTCCCATTATGAAATAATGTTTATGTTCAGGCAATAAAGAAGGGTACAAAGTATGAAGAACATTATAAGAGATTATGATGAATGTATCTAAATAAGATGTTTATATAAACATTCTCCAAATTTACTAAACATTCATGATTCTGTTATGGGTCATGATATTATATATGGAATATTCATCTAAAATAATGAAATATTTATGTATGAAATGTTTAGGCTGTTATATAATGTGCATTTGAAACCTAGTTAGACACCCTGAAGTCAATGTAATAACTCCACCTGACAAAAACTACCACAGATAGAATACTTCCTTGTCATATCATGGTCGTCACCTCTATGGTGTAGAACCTTATATCTTTTATATCCTACAACATTTTCAATTTCACCATGGTGTAGACTTCAATAATTCATACTTCACTATGGTTTGGGAAAGTTTACTTTATCATGGACACCCCTAGTTGACGAGATCTACTCTTTTGGTGTAGTTTCTCTTCCATTACTCTCACACGATCTTCGGTATGATCTCTTATAACCATTTGAATCACCAAACTGAATATGTCATAACACTAATTATTATAGAGAAATGATTATTTTTTCAAGTGAATATATTACATGACCAATACCCTTGTATCATGGATACATGCAATTTTAAATGCTATGGTGTAGCGTGTACATCCATGGTATAGTGTCCTTCAAATCTTCAAAACCATAGAACTGAAACCACTTTTATTGAATAATTTCATCTCTACATCATGGAAACCTCTCAAATTCTAGTACACTGAAAATAATCCACACTCACCTTTGCAGAATAGGCATAATATCCATGGTTCAATACCCTCCATACGCACATTTCAAAACATTTTCCACAATGCAAATTATTTCTCTGTAGTATGTGAAAACTCTCAACATCTCAACATCACAAGGACCATGATATGGTAAGTTATACTATGTCGTAGCCTCAACTTCTTCAACCTTACCATAGTGTAATCCCCATAATATGGCATAGTGCACTAATGGAGTAGATATCTTGAATTATATACCTTTTTCAACTTTAAACATTCCATGATGTAGGGTGATAATATGGTGTTGGTGTCTCATTATCCATGGGACTGTCATAGTGAAGTTATTCTACCAATATTGTAGCTAGTGTCGATTGGGAACCCTCGAGTGAGAGGTTGAAGATACAACCATGGTAGATCAGATGTCTGTTATCTACTCAATATAATGATGGTAGTTATTTATGTATGTTTTTTAATGGGTGATTAATAATCGCTTCTCTTGAGTCCCACATTGGACTTCACCTTATATTTTCTTTACTTAATAAACATTTCTACTTCCCTCACTATCTAGTTGAGAGTAATGAGGTCCATTCTAGGCCTCCTCTAACATTACTAAAAAACGAGCCTTTAACAGCACTGGTATTTATTAGCACTACTAAAAATAGTTGAAAAATGACATCTTTATCTTTCCTAAAGAAAGTGCTGATAAATGTAAAATTTTATCAATGCTCTTTTAGCACTGATAATTAGAGCCTTTATCAGCACTTTATTTTTAGCACTGATAAAGATTCATTTTATCATCTCTTTTTTAGTGTTGGTAATGGTCTGAATAAATAAAATTAAATGATTAAATAAATAATAAATAAAAAAGATTTTATTAAAAAATTATTACAAATTTTATAAATCAAATAACTATTAATAAAAATGAATAAATTGATTATACATTATTAAATATTTAATATTTAACAAATTAGATAGTTATGATAATTAATGTCAATAAATTGTATATATTAATTATATAGATATATATTCATGTATATAAATATGAATTATATATTATAAAACATTTATGCACTTTATGTTAAATAGTCATATATTTAGTGAATAATGATTAATTACTAAAAAATAATATGACTTAAAAATACTATATAATTTCATAGTAGAATGGACATATAATTGAATGTGCCGTTTTATTTTTCAATTTAACAAAGATCAAATGTGTGTTATATTTATTTCACATATACATAATTAATTAATTTTTATATACAATACAGACACACAAAACATATCCATTATTTCAATATTGTTAAAGAGTACTTATTTTAAATTTATTCAATTTCACTCTTTTTTATCATATATGCAAGAATGCACATAAAATTATATATAAATATTATTTCTCAAAAATATTTCTATAATTTCAAATAAAGAATTTTAAAATTATAATTAATATATTTAAAAATGAATATATTTATTATATTTATATTTATATTTATTTATTAATTATATATATATATTTACAATTTGTATATTTATAATTATAATTATAAATCATTTATCAGTGCTTTTTTATCCCTAATAATGATGAGTCTTTATCAGTAATTAAAAAAGTGGTAATAAAAACCTACCTTTATCAGTGCTAAAAAATAACTGATAAATATTCCTTTTATGAGTGATTATTACTTAAGAGATGGTAAAATGACCCTATATCAGTGAATATTTTTAAGTTCTTAAACAATTGCCCCTATCCATTTAAAATCCCAAACTATTTTCAAACCTATCATGATATTAGAATCTTTCTATGGAAGCCACCCACTGTAGGCACTCATCCTTAGTTAATCGAATCATTAATCACACAACTCGACTGCCTCTAGTTGCTCGAACATCGTCGGACATCCAATGTTCAGTTGTAGTTAGGGTTCGCGAAGTGAATTTTCTTCAAACTAGGGAGATAGGCCTTGTGATTTTATTTGTGTATTTTTCATTTCATTTTTTATTTCTTATTTGATACTGTCATGAGTTATATGTGGTTCAGTTCTTGTATACTATATTTCTTTTTGATTATAAATAGAATTATTTTTTTAGATTATGAACAGATTCCTTTTTTCTTGTTGTTTTGTATAGGTAAGATCATTTAACAATGAGAGAGTTTGTTGTGATATGAATCCTTATACCATAAAACAATGTTGAATACAATAAAATATTTTTCTTCTATATATGTGAATAATTTTTTGGGTGAAACAAAATGAAAAGGAGTCATGTAAAAATATACCTGAACGGATAGTCAATTTATAGAATAATTCTAAGAAACCGTTTTTATAACTACATAGTCCCATTGAAAAGTATCTTAGTACACTATAATTAGCATGGACCCACTATAACAAGTCTTTTCATCCATTTATTTATTCGAAAGTCAAATTTCAAGTAAAATTAATGATGTCGATTCAGAGATTACTCAGATTCCACATAAAATTAATACTTAATGTCTCTAAATCATATAAATGGTGAAAAATAAGGCTGGATTAATCCAATAGATAAATTTGAAGTTAGATAATTTAAACAGGAGTTTATCTTTTGAATTTGAATTTGAAATTAAAATTTATCTTCATAGGGAAGGTCAGACTGATTACATGTTTATAGAGAATAGATATAAATAGTTAATGGATAATATTTTCCCAAAATTGATAGTGTGTAATAGAGTAAGGGTATTTATGAATCATGATAAAGATCAAGAAATTAATTTTTAATAATAAACTCTATAAATTTGTATATCCCACTAAGTTATTATTTCATGAAGTTGAAAGAAATTAATAATAATATAAAATTAAATCACCTTAATATGCGATGATGGTTGCTTAGTTATGGAACAAAAAATAAAAAGATTAATGGATTCGACCATCTTCAGTGAATTTCAGATGATATTAATGCATATATATATAGATATATATGTGTGTGTAGATATATATATATATATACAAATATATATATATACATAAATATATATAAACTTCTATGTATATATATATGTATATAATTACAACAGTTTGGGGAGGGGGTGAAAAACAATGAAAATCCTACTCTACACCAACAGGGAATAACTCAGTAAAACTCGAACCTGAGACCTCACCGAGATCCCAATGAGCGATTACCAACTGATGGGTATATCTAATTTTCAACCTCTTTAGAATCCTTGGGATGGGTCGATGTGGTGATATGACATCCTGAGAGTCTTGAGATGTTTTCAAATATTTGATATACCATTAATTTTAAATGCAATAATTCCTAAGGTTGCTACATCACTTGTTCCAAAAAAAATGAAGGGATGTTATCAAATTCTATATATGATAAGTTATTGTAATTTTTTTCTTGAGACTCATCCCTCATCTATTTTATAGTCAACTGTCATCCCCATAACCTTAATCTCCCAAATATCCATTATTGAAATTTGTTGCTTGAAACTAATCCTTCATCTATTTTATGTTTCTTGTACTACTCTGAGAATTAGTCATCCCATGGATGACTGCTACTTCAAGTCTTTCAAGCAACACAATTGCATGTCAACAAGAGATGAAGGATGTGTCAAACAAAAAAATGAAATTATAATTGTCTGGGGGAGGAAGTGATGAGGATGAGTTGTATATAACATTTTACTCTGAATGAATCCATAGGATAACACCTACCATAGTAGAGTAATTATTTTCTTAAATTCAATTACCCAATTTCTTCAACATACTAAAATTCCTTGAATCAATCAAATATTGAGGTTACCTTATTATAATTTTCTATAACTTTGACCTTTGATAATGAATATCTTATGTGAATTTATTTATATATTATACAAAATTTATATTTTATGAACCCAATAATATGGATATGGAATGAAAATAAATTCATGATAATCATTTATAAAATGAATATGATGATGGAGTTAACGATTTCATCAAATTTTCATGAAATCATGCAGAAGACCCTTCTAAAATCCTATGTCCATGTTTATGTTGTTTTTATTCAAGTCATATTAGTCAGTAAGAGTTGGAAGAAGATTTGATTTGTCATGGAATAGATCAAAGTTGCAAATTTTGGACTAAACACGGGAAAAACTGAATGTGGACATCAATTTGGATGATACTAAAATTTATGAATCATTTGATATGAATAAATTTGTAAAATATAATGGATATCACATGGAATAAATGGCAATGGATGTTGAATATGACCTTCAAGATTGTAAAAAATTGTTTTGGGAGTTAAATAGTTCGTCTATGAAACCATTGTATACCAGTTTCACTAAATACAAAACATTGCCAGTTGTATTAAAGTTATATGATTTGAAATTTGGTAGCGGATGGAGTGACACCAGCTTTACAAAACTACTTGGTATTATAGAATATATGCTACCGGAATAAAATAAACTACAATTCTAGACATAAGGTGTTAAACTAATGATTCATTCAATGGGAATTATCTCTAAAAAGATACATGTTTGCATAAATTATTTCATATTGCTCACTCATAAAATTAGCTAAGTGTGGCGTAGATGGATATAAGAAAAATTAAAAAAATCCGTAAAAATATGTATGGTACTTTACTATCATTCCTTGGTTTAGAAGACTATATGGATTTCAAGAAAACATGATACAAATAACATGGCATGTAGATACAAGAATTAAAAATGGGAACCTATGTCATCCAACATATTCTCCTCAGTGGAAGAAAATTGATTAAGATATTATTAAATTTGGAGATGAGTTGAGAAACGGTTATCTTACATTATCTAAATATGGAATAAATAATTTTTGTGTACAGAGTAGTACACATAGTACATGGCCCGTCATTTTGGTAAATTATAAATTTCCACCATGGTTATTTATGAATCACAAATACATTATGTTGCCTCTACTAATAAATGGACCAAAGAAACCCGGTAATGAGATTAATGTCTTTTTGGATCCATTGATCGAAGATCTGAAAATTATGTGGGATATAGGTGTTATAAAGTTCTATTCTATTGAATTTAATAATTCACATTGAGGCCTATATTGTATAGAATAATAAATGAATTCCCCTCTTATGGAAATTTGTTAGGCTATAGCATTAATGGAATGTTGGGGTGTCTCATTTGTGAAAAACACACATACTCATTTTGGTTGAAACATTCCTTAAAGACTGTGTTTCTATGACATTATAAATTTTTATCTCAATAACATAAATACTGATCCTAGATGATAGTATTCGATGGGAATATCGAACAAGGTACAACACCATCTCTAGTAATGGGTGATAAACTGCACAAAAAAGTTAAAAATATTGACCCTATTTTCAATAAAACATTTTCAAAAAAAACATACAAAATTAGGTTGGAAGAATAGATCATTTTTCATAGAATTACAATATTGGAATTTTTTGTATGCCAGAAATTTTCTTGATTCCATGCATGTAGAAAAAAATGTGTTTGATAGTGTTACTGGCATTTTACTAAATGTTCTTAGAAATACAAAGGATGAAATCAAGGCTAAGATGTACTTGATCGAAATGGGGATAAGTGAAGAGTAGGCATCAGTGAAGGGTAAAATGTGAAATTTTCTTCCTCCATCAGCTTATACTCTATTCAGAGAGAAAAATTCGATATCTTTCCTTTTCCTTACTAGTGTTAACTTTTGAAAGGCGTATTCTTAAAATATCAATAATGGTGTGTCAATGACTAATTTATAGTTAAATTAACTAAAATCGCATGACTATCATGATTTTATGAAATATTTCATGCATATTTATTTCTATTTCATCCTACCTAAAATGTACAACATACATTAACTAGACTCTGCTTATTTTTCAAAGCCATATTCCGTAAATTTTTTGACCTAGTAAATTTTCCCATCATGAATAAAGATATTGCAGTCATATTATGTGAATTAGATATGTTCTTCCCCCTATCATTCTTTTATATAATGGTTCGTCTAATGGTTAACTTAATCAGATAGGTTCAACTATGTGGCCTTATCTATTATAGTTGGATGTACCCCATTGAATGGTATATGAATATTTTAAAAGGTAATATCAAGAATCACAGTCATAAAAAAATTTGTATTGCAGAATGATATATTGTTGATGAAGATGTAGAATTTTGTACCAATTGCCTATCAGATGTTGAAAGCATCAGTCTCCCAAAGTCTCATCACATCAAATGCCTTATGGATGAAGGGATTTTTTAAAGAGATTTTGTTACAATTACATTGATAGATTGGGAGCAAGAACATCTTTACATTTTACATAATAGTGAATATGTTGATCCATACATTTAATCCCACACATAAATTCTTAGAGATTTGAATCCATCAAGGGATGAAGGATGGATATCAAATAAACATAATCAATAATTTATAGGATGGTTTAGAGATCAAATTTCAAAGGAGTTATTTGGAAATGAAAATTGAATTTATGAATGACATAAATTTCTATCCAGATGACTGAATAAAAATGTTATATGTCACACTAGTTTAGTAATCAGTAGTTATATGTTATATTCAAAAGAACATGATGACTTCAGTATGATGAAAAATAGTGGCATTACTCTTATGGCAGAAGTGATTCACATATATTTTTCCATGTATAGAAATCCAATTTATAGAAATTTGTCTTATTTTGTCATTATCAAATAGATATATGAGTTATATTATACAATATTTCAAGTGCCACTTTTCCATTGTAAGTGGGATGAAAATATCAATGGAGTGAAAGTGGATGAAATGGGATTTGTGAAGGTGAATTTCAATGTGGAAGGGGAAAAGACAAGTTGTTCATAATGGAATCACAATCCGTGAAAGTATTTTATATATCTAATCCAAAAAACAAGAATTGGTCTATTATCCTGTGGAAAATGAATAAAATATTGATTTAGATGAAAATTCAATCAAAGATGACCCTTTGATTAGGACATCATAATCAGTTTATGCCTGTCCAAATGTATATAATGTCTTGTATGTTAGAGGGGACCACCAAGAGGAGATTTGGATTCTCGATAGAGGAACAAAATCTTTGAAACCTTTAAAAAAGAGAGTTCAATGAGATGGTGAAATTGTTTGTTAATATATTATGTTTTCCCTCATAATATTATTTGTTATATACTTCATTAACATAATCTAAATTAAATGTTTTACTACTCATACATTTAATTTACTTTGTACATGATGATGTTACCAATCCCTAATAAGAACAAATTATAACGAAGGAAACCATTTTTAAATATGTAAAGGTAATGTTATGATATACATTCTCTATTTTACTGAAAAATTGTATAATGGAACATTGATTTAATTTTAATTATTCCTTGTAGAGTTCATTTATTTTAAAATATTTTTTTAATGTTTCATTCCTTTGAAAGAAGACCAACAATGTTGTGTCTTCTCAATCAAAGAAGTAATCTTAATGTTTTCACACTAAAATCATTATCCATAGAATTAATGTATTATTTCATATTTATGTTTAATTTATTTATTTTTAATATTACTCACATAATATTTGTTTTCTTATATAGGTGGATTCTTTGGTTTTATTTGAGGTTCTCTGTCCATCTTTCATGACTTTCATCACACAAACATCCACAAACTTCTCCCTCAAAACCTTTTCACCCCTATTGTGGTGCATTTATCAATTTATTTAAAGTTATCTCCACTACCATTGTAGGAATAGAAACAAAAATTCATATGCTCTATTATAGAGGAAATATTGATGTTTTCATAGTAAAATCATGGTTGATATAATTATTGTATTGTTTCATATTTATGTTTAATTTATTTCTTTTTAGTATTACTCACTAAATAATTCTTTTTTATGCAGTTGGGTTTTTTTTTGAGTTACGGTGCTTTTTCCATCTCTAATTCCATTATAAACCAAAACTTCTATAGAACTCTTCTACATGAAAACCTTTTCACCCCTATAGTGGTGCATTTATCACGTTATTTCACATTTTATCCACTATGTTTCTATAAAGATCGTCGATGTTGCATCTGCTAAATCACAGAGGAAATCTTGGTATTTTCACAGTAAAATCATTTTATATATAATTAATGTATTTTTTCATATTTATGTTTTATTTATATATTTTTAGTATTACTCACATAATAATTATTTTATTATACAGGTGGATTAACTAATAGAAAAAAGACATATACCCACAGTTCAAAACCGTGGGTATAGCCCCCAAAACTGTGGGTATAGCCTATACCCAAGGTTTTGGGAACCGTGGGCTAGAACGGCATCGGTATAGGGGTCTGAACCTATACCCATGGTTTTGGAGAACCGTGGGTAGGGAGTAAAAATGTGCACCACGACTGTTCCAGCATGTCACACAACAGACCCCATGGTTTTCAAACCGTGGGGTATTTAAATTCAAAAAATCAGCAGCTGGGGAGACTTGGTCCCACGCCTCAAGGAGCACCTCCCGGGAAAGCCTCACCAGGAAACCAACCAAGTTGTCCATTTTATTTGTTATATATTATATATCTACATATATATATTAATATCTACCACTTTTTGAAAATTAAAATAAACCGTGTTTCGGAAAATGTTGAAGGCAGCAGGATTTGAACCCGCTCCTGACAAATTGGCTCAACGCCGCGCTTCACCAAGGGACCAACCAGGGTAATAATTTTATTTTTTTTATGAACATACATCTATATTTATATATATATATATATATATTAATATGATCCGCATTTCGAAAAAATTTCAATAACGTGAATCGAACACATGTACTATAGAAAACGCAGAGAAGCCTTTCCCAACCAAGCTAAATTTTTTTTTGAAATATATATTTATATTTATGTAAATATATTAATCTAAACCATGAATAAATGTCTTCCCGTCATGTTTTTTTTCATGTTCCGCCTAATATTTTTCACCGCCATAACGCGGGAAATCTATACTGACGGTTCTTCAGAATTGTGGGTATAGGTCTTCAAAAAAATATCCAATACCCGCGGTTTTGATGAACCGTTGGTATAGGTCTTCGGAAAATACTCTATACCCACAGTTTTCTCTAAAACCGTGGATATAGGTCTTAAAATAAAACTATTCCCACGGTTTTTGGCACAACCATGGGTATAGATGGCATATACACACGGTTTTGGAAAACCGTGGGTATAGGTGGCCTATACGCAAGGTTTTTCAAAACCGTGGGTATAGACCCATCTTCTAATAGTGATTATTTTATTTTAGTTTTGGTGCAATGTCCTTATTTTATTACTTTTTGCACAAAAATTTCTATACAATTATTATCCCTAAAAACCTTTCACCCCTGTAGTGTTGAAATGTATCAATTTCCTTCAAGTTAACTCCACAACTCAATCACAGAGGTAATCTTGACATTTTCACAGTAAAATCATTTTCTATGGAATTAATTTAGTAATTCATATTTTTTTACTATTACATTGAATAATGTTTTTCTTATACAGGAGGTTTATTTTTTTGAGTTGATGTGGTTTGTTCAATGCTTCTCATGAAGTGTTGGTAGTTCGATAAAGAAATTAAAGGTGATTTTTTTCAACCTTTAGTATGTGTAAGAATCAATCTCACCTTAATATGACACACGATGTGACCGGTTGGACACCAAGTACTTTATTCTATTTAAAATTGACATTAATTTTAGTAAAAAATACAACCATCATTATCAACACCAAGAAAACATATTTAGCTTTTTTAATACTTTAAGACAACGATACAAAAGTAATTTTTGATGTGTAGTAATCATATACACCTTAATCTGATACTAAATGTGCCTGATATGACTCAATGTTTCCATTATTATTTTAAAATTGACATTTTTCATTAAAAAGTATCACAAACTGAAAACTAAAAAACATGATTAGATTTTCTTTATATTTTATGGAATCGATTCAAAAATAATTTTTTATGTTTTTTAATTTTTCCCACATCAAACCGATACATGATGTGATCTGTATGAGTCAAAGTATATGTTTCAATTTTAAAATGACATTTTAGTAAAAAATACCAGTGACATAATCAATACTAAGAAAAATTATTCATATTTTTTGATATTTTAGGAAAACAATCCATAAGATATTTGGAATGTGTTTCAATCAACCTCACCTTAATACGATGTATGGTGTGACCAGTATTACTCTAAGTGCATCTTTATTTAAAATTGTCATCAATTTTAGTAAAAAACAAATTAATCTACTCAAAACTGAACAAACACGTACATATTTTTCTGATACTTTAGGAAAACTATCAATGAGTAATTTAAGACATGCATGAATCAGTTTCACATCAATATGATGAATGTTGTGACCGGTATGGCTCAAAGTGTATGTTTTTATGTATTATTCACATAAATTTTAGTAAAATGGCCAACTAACCTACTAAAAACCAGGAAAATGAATTCACATTGTTTAAATACTTTAGGAAAATTGTCCATAAGTTATTTTTTATGTGTAATAATTAGTATTTCCTCAATCTGATACACAATGTGATCAACATGACTAAAAGTGTGTGTTTTAATTTTAAAATGACATTTTAGTAAACAAGATATGTGACGTACTCAAAACAAAGAAAACACATTCATATTGGTTTGATACATTAGGAAAATGATCCATAAGTTAATTGAGACATAAAGGAATTAATCACATCTCCATATGATTCATGGTGTGACCGGTATGACTTAAAGTGTGTTTTTTTATTTAAAATTGTCATCTATTTTAGTAAAATGGACAAATTTCCAACTCAAAACTAGCCAAACTCATTAATATTATTTTTATACTTTAAAAAAAGATATATAATTCCTTTTTTATATGTAGGAATGAACTATACATATGATACATGATGTGCTCGGTATGACTCAAAGTGTCTCTTATTCGTTAAAAATTAACATTTTAGTTCAAAAAGTGTCACTCACTAAAAATTTAACAAACATGCTTTTATCTTCATTATAATTTATTAAAATGATTCATATGTCATTTATGATGTTTATTAATCCATTTCACATCAAACTATTACAAAATGATATCATAATGCGTCAAAAATGTGTGTTTGCAGTTTAAAATGACATTTTAGCAACAAAGACAGTTGGCATAATCAAAACTGAGAAAACACATTCATATTGTTTCAATACATTATGAAAATAATACATAAGTAATTTGAGATGTTTTGTAATCATAAATACCTGAATCTGATGCACAATGTGACCAATATGACTCCAAGTGTGTCTATTTATTTAAAATTGACATTAATTTTAGTAAAATTAACACTTTTTGATAATTTATTTCTTTATATAATTATTAACATGAGAATTGTTTTCTTATAAATTTGTATAATTTTGATCGATTAGGGGTGTTTTTTTAGAAATTGAATGAATAGGGTGAGGATTAAAATATAAAGTAACATTGATGTTTTTGAATGTATGTTATAAATTGTGTTTATGTAATTGTATAAACCAATGTTTGAAATGTCTATAATATAGTTTTATTGTGTTTTTGTTGTAAATTTCATTTCATTAAAATCGTGTATCGGTACATGTTTTTGTTGATATCCGGTGTGTTTCTGGTGTGGCAGTGTGTTGTTATAGCACACTGTAGTATGTCCCTTTATCAGTTCATTTAAAAGCACTGATGAAGGACAATGTTTTCAGTTATTTTAAATGTGATGATAAAATGTTCTTTATCAGAACGTTTATAATCATGTATAAATGTATACTTTATCAATGCTTCTATAAGTTTTGGTAAAATATAGGGGCTTTTAACCTCGCTCATGTAGTCAGTGCTTTTCTAGCACTAACAAAGTCCATTTCAAGCACTGTTAATGTTCATTTTTGCAGTAGTGTAGGTTGTTAACCTGTGTAATGGACCATTGCCTCTGTTCTTCTACCTTGTGGAATGGACCACTACTCCCATGTGTGTATGATTTCCCAAATTCATTCTATTTCTGACATATACTTTCCACCCTAGTGCTTCCATGGTTGTATGGCCTTGCTAGTTCCCCTATGTGGTTGATCCACCTCCCACATGTGCAGGTTTGAGCTGGCTCTGTTGGCTAGCAATGGTCGGCCTAATTTTTTCAAATACCTCTTCTAATTCATTTTCTAAAACATATAACCCCTTACAATATAATCCCTTCAATAAACTCAAGTAATAACTTCTACAATAATTCTTCAATCATCACCTGACCTCCTGGAAAATATTCAACAAGTATTGTTAATAACCATCACTGACCATATTATCAATAAATCCAACTACAATCCTTTGCGATTGTTAATACAAAAGGTTCTGTGGGGGTTAGTGAATGGATTTGATACAATAACTAAAGCACAATGAAGTAATTTAGTAGCTAACTCTAGGGTACAAAACCTTTCAAAATTATTATTTATTTTTCATCACTCCCATTTTTTATTTACATGAATTTTATACACAGGACACATTTTTTTCAGAAATATTAAAATTAATAAAATTATAAATATGTGAAATAATAATAGTGAATAACTAGTAAAGTTCCTCAATTGGGATGACCTTGGTCAACCTTCTAGGCTCCATTCCATGAGTATTAAATTCTATTTATTCAATCCCTATGGTAATTTCCCATTGACTTAGCACTATTGTAGGGTATCCAACTATGCATTCACTATTTTTTTCACCATGTAAATAACTGAATTTACTTTTTTTAATTATATTTTTTTCATTGATTATATCCTAGCTATAAAAATATAAATTTTGAAGATGTGTCTCTAATAAGAATAATTCTTGGTAAGTGCTTAAAAAATTGGTTGATCAACTCTTTCCATAATATTTTGATCACCACATGATCCCCTTTGTGTACGTTAAAATAGAGAAAGAAGCTAGAGTTAACTAATCAAACCTAAATTTACAATATATGGTTGTGCAAGTGGACCATATAACTTCCATAAAACAAGTGCTAATGATTCAAGAATAAGAGGATGATAAAGAACCATTATAAGAAGAACCCATTTTATATCCAAATATATACTCAAATATAATGGTTTAAGAAGAATGAATAAGAGTTCATAACCCACTATATGACTCTTAATTTCTATTTGTTCCCCATAAGATACCCTAAATACCAGATGAACCACTTCATGGATGTAATTAAATTTTTATTTACTTGTTTTTACCTTTTCTTAAATTCATTTGAATAATCAGACTACTTGTTTTGAAAATATTTATTCACCAAAAACTTTTCATTCCTTAGATGAAGGTGATGGAAGAGAAGCAATGAGTTTTAAAGAAATAATGGAGTATCCCCCCCCCCTATATAGATTCCTAGATTTATTTGATGGTGAATAAGAAATGTAAGTTGATACTATGGTGGGAGATGGTAATTCTATGAATTTATCTGATTTTGTGTATTATTTATTACATTCTGACCTCCTTTGTCCTGTCAATGCATATTTAGAACTATAAATACAAACTATGGTGAACTTTGATGAACATACCATAATAGTGGTGGATAAGTTTTAATAAAATATGGAAGAGTTTGTGTGGAACACTGAAGTATATAAGGATGGTGTTAAAAAGTAATTCTAAAATGAAGAAAATGGAATCCAAGAAAAAAAGTAATACCAACCACATCCTATGATCCAATATCAATAACTAATGACTACTAGTCCATAATAATGTAAGGTATATGAGAACCCCTATATTCTATTCTCACCTCTACAAGTCTATTAGAAGTATAATTTCAAAGAGGAGGGAAAGAAGTTTTAAGTTCAGTAGGTTCTCTATATGAAGATTAAAATGAATCATTTTGGAAGGAAGAGGATGTGTTGGTGAAAATAAACCAAACCAAATCCTCCATTGGATTTTGGGTGACTACAGGCACTTCCTTTCTGGGATAATTAAAAACCTAGTACCCTCTTACGAGTTTAAACTAAACCTACTTTTCTCTTTACTCTCTCATTTTTATTTTTTGTTTTGATATGGATAATCATATCTGTTTGTTTTCCTTATAGGTGTGTAAAAGGAAAAAGATTCTAGCTTAACAAGATTTTACCTTACACAATAAGTCAAATTGTATTTCACCATAATATTAGTTTAACCCTCCTTATTCATTTGATTATATATGAGATAAAATGAAGGTTGTTAATTCAATATTTTGGGGGTATTTATCGGTATCCCAACACCGTTGTATAATGACCCAATATGGTTATGAATTGAGTTCTTGAATTCCACACCAAATTAAAACCTCCTGATTTTAATTAATTTAAAAAATTCAATTTAATTTTAATAAAATATGAATTATAATTAAAATGAAAATAGAATAGGAGGATAAAAGAGTTTTTTATTGGAATTTGAGATAATAAAGAACTTTTCTTAGTACACTCCACCTACAACCAAAGTAGGTTTGATGATTTTATTCTAGATACTTTTCCTATAGATATCACAGGTGAGTGAATTTAGATAATTCTTAGTCTATTAAAAATTATAATAAGATATTTAAATGTAATTATTATCTCATGAGTTTTATAAGGAATCACTTCAATATTTAAAATAATTAGTGTCTATTTAATAGAACAAAAAAGATGATATAATTTTTATTATAGTAAATACCAAACAAATTGCTTTAGAAACTGAAAAATGATAGAATCCCCTATATATAATAAATATGTATTCAAATTATAGATCTGAAAAATGTTATTTTATTGTATTTTATTTATTCAAAAAGAAACAGTAGACGTATAATTTTCATATTTTTCTAATTTACTTTCAATAACATAACTAATCTATAATTGTAGTATTTCCATTATGAAATAATAAATTTCATATAAATAATATATATATACACACATTAAAGTAATATTTTCTTTTCATTTTTATATCTTGTTATATTCTATATTATCCTGTTATGTCAAGATAAAATATATATAATATCTAGAAATTTAATTCAGTAAATAAATCCAGTATTTTGTTCTTGAAAATATGAATACTCAAAATTGTTGTAAACCTTATTTCTCAAAATAAAATCATGTGAACATATAGTTAAACTCTTCCTATAGTAATAAATTATAAAAATAACTAATTTATATTTGATTAATCTTCTCCATAAGAATAGGATCTTCATAGCTGTTAGAGAGCATCGATCTTCCATAAAATCAACTCTCGTGATTACCTTGAGAAATAACCAAAAGTTTAAAAATCTAATTATAATCCATATTATATATGTAAAAGTAAATTTTCCTATTCTAAGGGATATTTAAGAGTAATAATATTTATATTGAATACATAAGAGATATTTTTATCTTAAAAAAGAATTATTATGAATAACTTATATTCCTGGTTTCATATGTAACTTCTAATACCTATCCCATTATTAACAATATCCCAATGAATAAAAGTAACTTTTAATTTTTACTTCATGTATAAATGTAACCTAAAATTTATACTTCATATGTAAAAGTAACTTGTAATTTTTATTTCATATGTAAAATATTCTTCATATGTAAGTGTAATTCTATTATTCATAAGGTCTTTTCCTTTGAAAAAATTACAATATATAAAAATAATATTTATTTGGTAATGGATTTGTATGGACCAATAATTTTCATAATAATTGATATGAAAGTGTATATTCTATATTTCTTAGTATATTTAAAATAAAATCTTAATATGCAACAATTATTACCTTAGAATTTTTTTACCACAAAATCAAAATAATAATTCTATTTAGAAATTATAATAAATAAATAATTAACCAAAAATCCAATTCAAATAAAATCATTAGAAAACATGAGATAATTTATTGGAATAAAAACATAGAATATATGAGAGTATGTTGGTACATTGAAACTATCCAAAAATACCCTCCATTTCAATGATTAAAAAACACATAAAATTAAAACATAAAATTTTATAGATTAAGAAACATTCAACAAAAATAAAACTATAAGAATAAAATGATTCAGTAGAATATTTTTTTTCTCCCCCTTTTTGTGATATCAATAAAAAATTTAAATAGAAGGTATATAACACCATGGTAACTTAAATATCCTATAATTATAATATTTATAACAATGGCTTCACTTTATTATATTTCCATGATCTTTTAGGTTTAGAGTTTTAGAGAATTAGGGAAACCATTATATAACAAGGTAAAAACATCCCAACATTGTATATTTTCTTTCAATGAAATAGGTTCTATAATTGAATACCCTATTTCACTCAATATACTTTTTTTATTTTAAGACAAGTCCCATAGTGGAAATATTTATCATGATATAGTCCCTATAAATCCTTAGATCCAATGAAAAACATTTTAAAACATGGGATGAGAACAAAAAACTTGGTAAAGGATATAAAAATAAACTAAATATATTATTCCAATGAAAAACATTGAATACCATAAAAATGTGTACCCTTTTATCATTGATTGCTTAAAATAAATCATAATCATAGGTTAAAATAAAAAAATTTCTCAGAGATAACATTTAAAACTTAAAGAAATCATAATAAACCCATAAAGGAATCCTTAAAAAATAGAGAACCAATACAAATTATATTTATTGAAAAAACCATTAAAATTTAAAATTTTATATACCTTATTATTTAAATAAAAATATTTCAGTTAAATTTCATCGCTATCATATAAAAAACATGTATTAACCATGTGAAATTATATTTATCACCTAAGTTCAATCTTGTTTCACCTGTATGGAATGGCCCATAATAAGTTATTTCAATCATCATTTATCAAGAGAATAAATCATTACTTGATGAATTAGAGGGACAAATCCCAAGTCAAACCATCATTATATATAATTTCTAAGAAGTATTATGTGTAAAAAACATATAGGATCTTTTATTTTTTCATCATAAAACTAATTTTAACCCATAATCTAAAACACATTCAATCCTCTCATAAAAATAAGGATCAATATCTTTTTTACATTGAAAAATTTTAAAAATAAAAAATTCCCCAAATAATGGGAAAAAGGATCTCCTTTGAAAAAAAAATATAAACTTATAAATTAATCATGATAATAAATAATTTTATATAAATGAGAAAATGTAGTCATATAGTAAATATTAAAAACATTTTTTCACTTTGGTAAAAAAGGTCAAATTGTCCCATAGGGAAAATGTTAAAAATATTCCTTTTAGAAAACGTTTTAAGAAGTTATTTATAGTTTAAATTGAGTTTAAACAATAATATTAGTATATATAAAATCATTATTTAATTTTTTTTTGAGGAATATGGTTTTCTAGTAGAATGATTTTGAAAAGAAAACTTTAAAACAAGGTTTTAAAGAAAAATCTCATACCACTTTAATAACTTTTGAAATTAAAGGAAATTAAGGTACAAGACATGAAATGGATTTTTAAACCACTTTAATTTCATTAAATTAATGAAAAAAATTATATATAGTACTTTATACATCACATAAAATAAAACATGTGTTGAAAATGGTATATGTATCAATGAAAAGAAATTGAGATGAAGAATCTCTTACCTTGAGTCTCATATTTATTTGTAAATCTACAAATCATAAATAATAAAATTATTCTGATTATTAAATTCTCTAAGAAAATTTTTCATGTTAATTTTATTGTCATTGTTCCTTTTATTTTATTTATTATCATGTTTTATTTAGTTATTAAATAGGTTAACTTTATGTCGAATGTTTTGATGTCATTCAATCCAAAACAAAATCAGTTTATAAACCGTGGTCAAAGGGTTAATGGTTACATAATATCTAGAAAATTAAACATGTTAAAATTATCCTATTTTTATGTTAAATAAACTTTTCAAACTATCTAGTTTAGATAATAAAGAAAAATGACATATGTTGTTCATAGAAATGAAAATCCTCACGTATGCATGAGCAGATTTTCATTTTTCTAATGGATGAAAAGTAAAAAAAAAGATAAAGGTTTACCTTTAAATAATAATTTTATTATTATAAATATAAAATTTATTCATTAAATCCTTCCTTGTTTTCTTCTATGTGAGGTGGTATCAGAACAAACGAATTACATTACTTTGTGGAGGTGATATTGTTCACATACACACAAGAAATGTTTCCAATTTACAAGGGATGCAAAGAAAAGAAGTTAGACAGAATTTTATCTTTAAAAAATAATAATTATGTTATAAACACAATATATAACCGTTGAATCCGTCTTTATAACCAATTGTGTGATATGGTGATGAAAAAAACACATCACTACATGGAGGTGGTATTTTTCATATATACATAAGCAATGTTTCCATTTTCTATATGATGGAAAGGAGGTATAAAATAGTAGTTCTAAATACATAATTACATTTATGTGTAATAAATATATTTATTTTATTATATTATTATAGTTATAATAGATTTTATGTATGTAGAAGGATAAATAAACTTGAAATAAATTGATTACGACTTATACCTTCTCCTGGATATCTTCCCTTAGCTAACCCCTTAAGCCTTATAGTATTGTTATTTTGGTGATACCATGACCTATAGGACATGGGTATGAGATTGTTTGATGTATCTGGGAATAAATACCTCAATTTAAGGTGCGAATATTTTGTGGATAAGTGAGGAGAGGAGGTGTCCTTGTGTAAGTGAGAGGTGTGGCACCCTTGTAAATATTAAGAACTTTAACATATAATAAAAGTATTTATTATGGAAAGTGGATCCAATTAAGTCAATTTTATAATATAGGATAATTTAAATTCAAAATAAGCTCAAATTATCTAATTTATATATTTTTTATCTGTTTGAAACCTTATCTCTTAGTTTAACCCCTCTTAAACTCTTTTAACTCTTACTATAGTGACAACTTTTTATACAGGATAACTATTCATTATGACTAAAAATTAAATTTAGATATTTAATAAATTTTAAAATTATAATTCTAAATATTGAATCCTTTTTCTATGTTTCAATTTCTGTAGGGATTAAAACTCACTTTTAATATAAATTCACAAAACATAGTGAAAACCCATTTTTAGAAAAAAAAAATTAAGCATAAAAATGATTTTAAACAAAAATAAAATAAAATTCTGATTCCCTTGTAATTAATTTGTTTATATTGAATAAAAGATAATTATTTTAATTTAAACCCAAATTAAATCTAAAATTAACCTTGTGAATAATTGATTAAAAGAGAAGAACAATAAATCTGTTTTTTTAATAAAAACATTTCTTAGATTTCCACAAATTAAAACATATATTAATAAGTTCAAAATTATGTTTTTAAATAAATTATATTAATTAATAAATATATATTTGTTATATGGAAAAGGTTTCATAAACATTTAAGTGATACTTCTATTGTGATGATTTCATAAAAGTGACAGTATTTTTAAAATCATTATTTTTCATTATTCACCAAAAAAGCAACCTTTTCTGAGAAATACAACATATATTACCTAAGATAATTTTCATATTATTAATTAAAAAATTAAGTTAATTTAAATAATTTATAATTCCAAAATTTATAAATTTATCTATTAAAATAAAATACAAAATATAATGAAAACCCACTTTAAAGAAAAATGACACTTGTAAACTTTATGTGTTCTTAATCTTATTTAAGATCAATTTATAATTATTTTAGTGTTAATATATTATTTAATAAATAAAAATATTACGTATTTTCATAATAAAATTTTAAAATGGATGAATTTAATTTTTTTAGATAAAAATATACCACGCACAAAAAAACAATTTTTAGAAGAAAAAAAATCTAATTTTAACTTCAAATGGATTTATCTTAATTGATAACCATTTTCACATGAGCCTCA
The DNA here is from genome assembly GCA_963277665.1 of Viscum album. Classification (NCBI taxonomy): domain Eukaryota; kingdom Viridiplantae; phylum Streptophyta; class Magnoliopsida; order Santalales; family Viscaceae; genus Viscum; species Viscum album. The sequence goes on along the minus strand of OY728128.1, from coordinate 675,823,169 downwards.
GCATAGTTTGTGAAGTCTCTATAAGTTCATCTATGTGACCCAAGTTCAAAACAAGTAAGAGGCATAATTTCGGGCATACTGTAGCAGTATTGTAGCAGGTACTGTAGTATTTAATATAGCAGGTACTGTTCAGTACTATAGTAGCTGGAACTATTCAACTTGGGCCACCAGTTTGGGGTTGGAGTCTTTATGGCCTTCAGGCCACCCAGGCCTTCAGTTTATTAAGTCATTCTGGACACTTTAAGGCCTTCGGGAGACCTTAAGGCCTTCAGGGCCACCTAATATGCCGATGCACATACAGATTCTACAAGGAACCAACTCTAAAGGAGGATTCAAGAGTAGGGTGCATTCACCAGAGCATGGATAACAGATTTGGAAGAATGATAGGGTATAGAATTTCCATTTGTACTGGGCATGTGCATATCTACATAGGATAGTTATCCTAACAACCATGCAAAGGTGGGGAGCAGATCACGATGCAGATGTTGGGGAGGGGTGGTTTCAAGTAGTCATAGTCTGTAGGATTTCCTTAAGACCTATGGGTCCTGTAATGTATCCAATCCAACAGTCAAATGTAATATTTAATCCTATGGGCCTTTTAAGGGGTTCCCTCTTATCCATTGAAAGGGGGGTTATCAAAAATTAATAAAAATTAATTCGGGCTATTCAAGTATTTATAACCATTTAGTAATCAATTTATGAATTATTATTCATTTTTTATTATATAGGTATAAAAAATAATTTCCAAAAAGCTCAATACTCTAAAAAATAGATATTACCTTTTAAATAAAACAAATATAATAAAATAATATTTATAAAAAAAACTTAATTTAACAATGAATTATTATAATAGTATTACTAAACCATTTCATTGATATCCAAATTATTTTTATTAATTGTGACATTAATTTTATAAATAATGTTTATTAATTTAATTTTTCAAAAGGTCATAAATTTAACGAATAAGAATAATTCTATAAAATAGTTCTAAACTATGTCTTTATAATCAATTTTATTTTTTAAGTGAATTTAAACCCTTTTATTTTACAAAGGCATTTACTTGTCAATCACATTTAACTATCTATTATTGTATTCCATTTTGTTTAGTATTAGATAATTATTTACTTAATTTTTGTGTCGTGTTCATCGTAAGATAATTATATTCTAAAATTTCATGGTGTTACATTATCCCCTACTTAAATAAATTGGGTCCTTAAATTTTTATCTTGTGTCTAATGAAAATGGGTTTAAAAAATTTTTAGAATAAATTTAAAGGGGTGGAAGAGGACTTCTAAAATTATTAATTTAAAAGGATTCCTAATAAATGAACCCTAAAATATAGGAAAATAGAAGGAATATAGAGTAGAAAATAATTATATGTTAGTAAAAATAAATGCCTTTCAATAAAATTTTATTAAATTTACTTTTATAAAGAACATTAATTTATATTTTAATATTATGAAACTTATTATTTCCTAAATATTTATTAAACCATTAATTTTCCATTATGTGACTCATATTTTTGAATGAGTTTCAAAATTCATACCTTGATATCTAAGTGATATTCTCCATATAAGAATCGATAGATTTATGTTCCTCTTACTCGAGTCGAAGGAATTATTTATCATTGATATGGATGATAATATAAAATATAGTTAATTTATTTCTTTATATACCATAGGCACAATTATATTGTTTGATTATGTTTTGAGTATTTTTTTAATCTCAGATTCACCTTATAATCTAAATGATAAATAACCAAGATGAATTTTTCATTCCTGGAGCACTAAAGTTAAATTTTAATCGATCATACAATCCAAAAAAGAATGAAAATTTGGTAATAATCCATCATATTAAGAAATATACATTATTCTTAAAAACCAAAATAATAACACCCAAAGTTCAACATGGAAAATTCTACAAATAACTAAACATAAAACTCTTCAAAATATATTTGTCCAAATATAAAACCCAAAATATAAAAGATTTTATCAAATATTCTTCCTAGATAGACAAGACATTAATCACTAAATAACATTAATCACACATAATGTCACATAGTAAAAATGTATATAACATAATCATATATTCTGAACAATATTCCAATGTTTTTAACAAAAAACCCGAATCACCATAAATACATAATAAAATCACGTTTTTTTTAAATTTTAACTCAATATTTATTCCTCAACTAACATCAACCAATTTTACAATAAATACCATACTGGAGAAAAAAATTTCTCAATTAGCTTAATTCCCATAATGTTCCCAAAAATATAGTAAACTTCTTATAAAATAACATTCACCACCTTATGACAAAAAAAATTAATCTCGTAGTTCTTTATAGGATAAAATACATGTTCCTAAATATATAATAACCCTTTATCTCAATTAACCATAATTACCTCAATACAAAATTTAATATTATTCTATACAGTTATCTACTCTTTAATCATGTACTTTTCCTAAAACTTAATAAACATATCCCAAAGTGTCATTAATTTCCTTTTAATAAAATCACATGAGACATCAAAATCGTATCTATAATTTTTAACTTTTGATCATTTTTAAATCTTATTAATCCTTAAATAAAATACCACTACATCATATCTCTTGAAACCTTATATGTGAACAATTCAATCATTAAACTTCATTCATAAACCATTAAACATGCTTTTATTAATTATTATTTAATAATTCTTTCAGATAACAAAAAATATTAATCGTGTATTAATATTTCTCAATCTCAATAAAACCATGTTTCCCACTTTAAATATAATCAAAGTTGTTGAAATAATTCTTCTCTTTTATATGTTATTCTAATTTTCTTTATCTTCATCATATTACCTTGCTAAACCTTAATCCATATGATCTCACTAATCCTATTCATGATATTACCTACATAGGAATTTATTTTCATAATTCCCATACTCCATATATTTAAAACATCAGTTTATACCTTAGGAATAACTTTATTACCCTTCATTGTGATAATTGAACCATTCTTTTTTTCTCATAAATTAATTACTTTATGCCCTCCTTTTCCACACATTTATCATCTTCTTATTTCCATGATACATTTATCTATGAGACTATTCCTATATTATTAACACATTGGGTGTTGAATCTTTTTACCTTTATGATGTTTATCACCTAAAATTATATAAAGCTCCATTTCTCACTTATTCGGTGTATTAGGAAACTCGCATAGGTTCGGTCTATTTATCATAACTCAAGATATATGGTTAGGCATAACCATAAGATTATTAACCCAAAATCCTATCATGTTTGGTTTATTATTTATAAAAATACCAAATTATCCTTCAAATCCATTTTTAACATGGTTCTTACAAGTTCTAGCCATTTACTAAAACAAAAAATGGTTAAAATAAGTATATCAAACCTTAGTTAACCCTCTTATGAATAAAAAATAGTAATATTTTATTAACTATATAACATTCTATTCAACTCATTTGTTTCAACATTTAATTATAAAAATAACCATATTTTCTTCTTAACATACCAGTATTTAACATTTTAGAATAATTTTAACATATAATCAAATAACATCTTATCCTATAAATTTATCTAAATCCTTTCATTAATAATAACTATAGCACCATATAACTTAATCAACCCAAAATTAAATGATTTATAAATATTTTTTCACTTTATTACATTACTATGATATTTTATTTGAGAGCTTTATATAATTTAAAAAACCATTAGCTAACAAATTGAACACACCCACATGGTGTACATTTTTTCCAAAAATAATACATTCTAAAATTTAGACATCTGTTTCATTCAATACACTTTTCCTTATTTTAAGATGAGTCACTATAGTGGAAATATTTACATTGATATAGGTACTAAACATCCTTAGATCTTGTAAAAATTGGAAATGTGAGATGATAACAAAAATCTTAGGGAGGGTTATAAAAATAATGGAAACCAATTAATCTTGGTGAAAAAATTGAAACCCATAAAAATGTTTAACTTTTACACAATAAACAATGACTGAATAAAATAAATCATAATAACATGTGAAAATAAACCTTTTCTCAAATAAAAACATTAAAACCCATATCAATCAACGAAAAACCATGAATAAATCTTGAGAAAACATGAGAACTCATTAAAATTATTTTTCTTGAAAATTGACCTTCAAATTTTAAAATTTCATATACCTTATTATTTAAATAAAAATATTTCCATTAAAACTCATAGAAAACATATAAAAACCATGTATTAACCTTGTGAAATTATATTCATTACTTGGGTTTACTAATTTTTCGCTCGTATGGAATAATTCATAATCAGTTATTTAGAATTATCATTTTCACTAGAGAATCAATCATTTCCCAATTCATTGGAGGGATATATATCAGGCCCACTTGTCATAATCTTAAATGGACATGAACCATCACATGAAAATTTTATATGTAATATTTCAATTTTCTATCATAACCCGCATTTAAACATATAATAAAATACAATTTTAATCATCTCATAAAAATAAGGATGATTATTCTTTTTTTCTAAAAATATTTGAACACTACAAATTCCCAAAACAATGGGAAAATGATATTATTTGAAAACCCAAAGAAAATAATTAAGTAATATTAAAAATTAATGAAATATATGATGGTGGTGTTGGTTTTCATGTGATAAACATTAAAAAAAATTCTTTCCACTTTGGTAAAAAGAGTCAAATGGGACCCATATGAATTTTTTTAAAATATTCCTTTTTAAAACCTTTGTAAAATATACAAGATTATTTCAAATTATTTTAAAAAATAATTGGAGTATAGAGAATAAAATTATGGAACCATTTTCAAGAACATGGATATGGAATAGAAATTTTTTGATATGAAACAATAAAATAAGTTTTTAAAGAAAAATCACTTACTGCTTTAGAACTTTTTGAATCAAATTGAAATTAAAGAAGATAAATTTAAATAGATTTATAAAGCACGTAAATTTATGGAAATTAATGATAAATTATTTAGTGACCCATACTCAGATATCCTAGATCTAGTGTCTTATACTAAATAAATTATCATGATTATAAGGAATCAAGCCCCTAAGGACTGATTAGTTTAGTAGTATTGTTAAATCATATATAAAAATGAGTATTTTATTAAAAATAGAAACACTAATTACAATATTTTTTCTTCTAAATAAATAAAGACCTTAGGATAACTTTAATCCATATAGTATATTCCTAAATTTATTTCATAGTATACTTATTGGATTCCTAGGGAAGGAAACATAATAATGGTGAGCTCAATTACTCTGTAAGAGAAAAATATAGTAGAATAAATAATGAATCCATAAGAATAATCGTTATGTTAAGTTAAATAAATGAACGCACATTCCGTGTAATCAATAAACCGAATGAAAGTACATAATAAATATAACAAGGTGATAACTATTAACATATTCCATTAAAATAACTAGATAAGGAAAAATAAATATGGCAATGTGTGAAATTGAAACCCATGAAATTAATCAATTAAATGAAATGAAATGTATCCATAGATATGTTGATGAAAAATCTCATGGATGAATAATAAATAAATATACATTGAGGGAAATTGACTTCTTTATGGATGACATGTCTTAGGAACTTAAAAAAATTACTATTAAGAAATTTCACAAGATGGTTTAAAACAAAGGGTAAAAACCCATTTGTGCAAATATTCATCTCATGAGAATGTATAGATGCATTAAAGAGCTATATAATGTTTAGGCTCCACTAGTGATTTACATTCAACATCATTAATCATATTTAATAATCAAAATAAATAATATTCCTAATAAAATAAGTGTGTTGGATGATGAATATGGATCTATCAATAATTCCCAAATTAATCAAATAAATGTCTAAGTAGGGAACTTATGTAAAATGGTATACAGTTTGGGAAATAGTAACATCCATGAAAAATAAAAAGGATAATAAAGGAAAATTCAAAGTTCAATAATCATAGGAAATTGAATACATCTAGGTGACTAAAAAATAAATTAAGGAAGTAAAGGTGAATATTATTCTCGGAGAAATCAATAATAAACCATCCAGAGAAAGAATAAGGTGGGTATCAATATAACAAACCCAAGTGGATAAAAAAAGAGGGTTGTTTTCATTGATGAAATAAAAGATTAAATTTTAAAAATATTCTTGATGAAAATATCCTATTATTTTGAAAAATCTTTTGAAATTGAGAAGGATTCATCAAAGAAATAATGGTGGATAAATCTATACATGTCGTACAAGGTAAAAAGAATATACCTTTTGTATGAAAAAAGGTTTGAAAATACCTTATTATGAAAGAGAAAAGAAGATTTCTTTGAAACATTGGTAAAATATAAAAAATGTTAAAAATATATTTAACAAGTAATTTTAAAAACATTTCTCAAAACCTTTTAATAAAACATGGTTTCTATAATAAAAAAGGTTCTCTAACTAAAGAGAGATATAAAGTTGAGTTTTCTGGAAAAAAAATTTTCTAAAAACATTTTTGTACCAAAGAGTGGAAAAATGGTACTAACACTTGAAATGGTCATGAATAACCATATAATAATAAAATTTTATTCTATAAAATTTTTATATAATTTCCTTTAATAGAAATTCCATTAGAATATCATTAGGATTAATCTTGAGGAAAATATATTTAAACGTTCCAAAGTGTCCCATACTAATTTGAAACATTTTTAAATCATAAAACTCATGAAAGAATAATATTAAATAAAAGTATTAAATTTAATTAAGGAAAATTAATTCATCATATAATATATCAAAATGTCCATTCAGTTCACTGCCCAAAAAATTAAGTGGTGAACATGACATTTATCTCACATATGTAAAAAGTGAGATGGAAATCTGTACTAATGTAGTAACAAATGGATTGGAAAATAAAAAGGTAATAATCCTTAAATAAAAAATTTAAATACCATGAAGATAACAAAATTCATGATATTATATGTCAATGTGGCAGTATTTACCCCATATATAAGAAATCAAGTTCACAACAATTATATATTTCTCACTGAATGAAAATAAGACAAGAATCTATTACCTTGTGTATGTTATCGGGTAAACATCCTTTAACTTCATGTATAATAAACTTATGTAAATTTTATAACTAATTCTGAAACTTTTTCATGTTTATAATTAATTTTGTTTCAATTATTACCATGTTGTGTACAACTACTTAAACAATAAGTTTACATCGATTATTTTTTAGCAAATTCGGTTTATGTGTCAAAACAACTATTGTTGGTCAACTATTGTAAAAGGGGTTATTATATTACATCTCCATAATGATAAAAAATAAATAATTTTCATATTTTTACATCAATTTTACTATTATAATCATTAATTAAATATGGTTATGAAAATGAGAATATGTTACAATTATGGAGACGGTAGGTCGTGCGTATGCATGAGTGACATTACCATTTTTAAATGATCATTACAAAAAGAAATTAAGTAACTAAAATCTTAAAATAATGATAATTATATAATAAATAGCATATTATTTAATCATATATACTTATATATATAAATTTTTGATGTAAAATAAATCACATCATTTCAAGGAGGCGATAGTCAACATGTCCACAGACGACGTTATCTCTTTGAAAGTGTGTGAAGGGGTAATAAAGAAAATGATATATATGTGTATATATATATATATATATATATTCAGAAAGGTAATAAGGTAATTAATATCATATATATGTTGCTTATGTCTCATATTTTTAATTATTACCAACATTTAAACATTTCATATATCGTGTTAATAAATCACATCACTTTGTGGGGGCGGTAGTCCACACTTCCTCAAACGATGTTATCGTATTAATATAAAGTGAAAACTACTTAATGTAATTATTATGAAATTTTTAAAGAATTAAAAATAATTAATAAAATACATATATAAAAAATTTGTACATCATTATGGCCACCATGAGGGGCGGTAATGAAATAATAGACAATCATCATTTAATGAGGTAGTAGTTTGTCGTCCACAAAAACATTATGTTTGTTACCTATTAGATGGTGGTTTGTCTAAGTATAGGATGAAATATAAGAATAAAAACGTCCTAGTATATTTATTATACTTTTTTATATAGTAATATATTAATAATATTTTAGGGGTTGGATAATGGAAATGAAACTATAGAGATAGAGAAACGACATTACCTTTTAATCAGATAACTTATTTTTGTTTGAACCAAAAGAATTTTTTGGAAGGTTTTCTACCAAAATTAATGTTTCTTGTTAGAGGAATGGAATTATGAGAGGATATTAAGGTAGTTATTTGCCGAAATTAATAGGTTTAATAGGGGTGAGGAATGGGTAGAGGTAGTGGTTTTTTATAGGGAAGGAAAATGACTCACTTGGTATTTTTGAAAAGAAGTTAGGTGTGAACATGTTCATACCTAATAAAAGTCATAAAAAATCACAAAAACTAATGAATATAATTTTAATGTCCTAAATATTTCCATCCAATTAGTTTTGGAAAAGTTTATAGGTCATTTGGAACCTTAAACATAGGGTTTTAGTTCATTTTAAGCCTGATTACACCTTAATCACAGTAATTAATTTCAATCACTTTCACTAATATTTTTTGTCAAAAAATTATATTGATATTATTAGACCACAAATATTATATTTATTAAAAAAATTTATGTGATATTTTCAAAATTAAAATCACATAATTTGAAAAATTAAGATTAATGATAATCTCACAGATAGACGGATTAACTGGTTTCAGTAGAAAAATGTTAAAAAGATTGTTATGTTTTTAAATTCAATATAAAAGTTATATTAATTATAACAAACTAAATTATATTAATATATGTATAGTTTCTCCCATGTGAATTTAAAAAAGATTTATAATATAATTTAACATTAATAATTATTTAAACGAAAAGGAATTTTTTAACTAAAAAGGAGTATTTTTCACTATTCACTAGTAAAATTAATTTTCTTGGAAAAAATACTAAAATTTAATCCTAATATAATTTTAAAATTATTAATTAAAAAATTATTTTTATTTTATCAAATTAAATTCATAAAACTTCCAAATTTAAGATTTAAAATTGGTTCTCCATTAAAAGGAAGTAAAAATACCTTAATAAAAATATAGGTTTTTATGTGAAATATTGGGTTTGATCTTAACTTTTTATTACCAAATATATTGGATAAATATAAAAAATTATTTGTTAAAAATGAAACATATTTATTAAAATAATATCCCTCAATAATTGTAATTAATTAAATTCATTAGGGTAAAACAGCTTTGTGAGCATCAATTATTTACTTTTCTAAACCATATATTTTCATTAGTTAATATTATTAATAATGGATAGTTTATATTAAATAATAATGTTTCAATTATAGGTTGATTCTTTGTACGAATCGTTATTTCTTATTGTGGAAGCCATTGAAGAAGGTTTCTTTTGTGTGTAACGCAAGCTATAGGGGAAGGTCATTGTTGTGTATGATGTACACTAACCTAGCATCACAAGCATTATAAGGAAACTTAGTGTTTCATGCATTAAAATATATAAAATATATTTTAAATAGTAAATATATTATAAGCTATATAGATATTATATTAACTTACGTGTTTTTTTCATGTTTCATACATGCTATCAAATACAAGGTTCTTTAGTTTTTCAGGGCATCACATTCTCCCCACCTTATTTAAATTGCATCCTTGTAATTTAAAATTAGTAATGGTGATAGTTTGTTTGATACATCCTATTTTTTAAATCCCACATTGTGAGAAGGTTTCATAAGTAATCTTTTATAAAAAATATAATTGAAAGTACAAAGTTCACATAGAATACCATGTAACTAGGTCTCTAAGTAGTAGAACATCAGTGGAAAGTAGAGATATATACTCAAAGGAAAATGTAAATATTTATAGGGATTTAATGAGTTCATCTACAATAAACTATTGAATGGTCAATAGAAAGTTGAGTGCCTCAAATCTATAAATCTTTGATGATTTATAAATCCATCGATTCAACATAAATTTAGGTATTATGACAACATTTTTATTTCAAATTCATTTTCCTAATGTTGGGAAATTATTTTACTGACCCAAAATGTAACAAAATATTTTTAAATGATAGGTTTCAATATCATATGAACAATCCTAAATTTTGGTGGTTCATTGATCAAATTAGAATTAATCCCTTTACTCTCAAAAATTAATTAACAATGATAATTTTTTTATACCTAGACCACTAAAAGAAACATTTTAAGTGATCATAAGGCCTATAAAAGAGTGAAATGTCTTTCTATTTGTCTTTAACTATCTCCCAAAATAAATATGGTTAATATATTAATTTTAAATCTTAAAAAATTTTACTACTGGTTCATCATTAGTATTTATTCATTAAATTATTTAACTAAAACAATGAAAATTAACAAGGAAATTACGTAGGTCAGTGGTTGGCGTGAAACCCTTATCTTCCTTCATTCATTATTTAAAGACCCATATCCTTGTCGGATTTGATTAGTTATCACTCGACTTATAGGTTTTCCTTATCAAAAACCCTATTAATATAATTTCCAAAATATATATAATGGACATCATTGAAATTAGTTTAATCGCTAAATATAATTTTAACTAAAACTTGAATACAACCTCAATACATAAATACATGGTAGGTTCGGGGGAGGGGAACAAAGGAAAGAAAATCTGCAGACGCGTAGGCTCGAAACCAGGACCTCCTCAACTCACCACCACATGTACAGCAGGAGCGGAACCAATGAACTACGCACTATGGGGAAACCTCAATACATAAATACTTCATCCAATTATTTTCACATAGATCCTTCCATGTTCAATATTTTATCCTCTATGAGAGGGAATTGACTTGGGTAATTTCCAAGTTCCTCACATTTAAAATAAAGAACTACAAAAGATTTTTTAGGATGAGCTTCATTTTCTTCCATCATAATCATCCTTTTTTCCTCGACAATCCTTTTCTTTATGTCATTATTTCCCACACATAAATAATTTACTTATTCCATTGAGACACATCCAAGGTGTCTCCTTCCACACTTATCACATGTCTAAAGTAGACCCTTCTTTTTTATATAGTCTCCACCACTTGAGAACTTATCATCCTCCATCCTTCTCTTTTTTGGTGTGCTTGGGAGTTGGTTAACGTATATATTGGTAATCATATTGTGTGAAACCTGATTTGGCATAAACATGATATCCTTCACTCTAGTCAAAACATAAATGGTTTCTCATTTTCACCATCAACTCCTTCACGTTCAATGTTAACTTAAATCCTCTGGGTTTTAACCATTGACTAAAACCAGAAAGCATAGTGCGAGAAACAGTAGTCATAGTGTGAAAAGTGTATAATTATCTATAATATATCTAAATCATGACTATTTATTTCAAAATCAACCTAGTTTTAACCTTGATTATTCATTTTCAGAATCCTTTCAAATTTTTCCAAATGGTTTGTAATGAAAACTTGGATTATCCGAATCATATCCCCTGGGAGTGTCAAATAAGGTGCATGGTAAGGACCATTTTCTTGTACTAGGTTACCCTGAATCAAGCCCGAAAAACCTTGTTGGATTTGTTACTCCTAGTTACATCTATAGAAGAACCACATCCACTAGTAGTATCTCGACATGGATGCATCGCTTTGATGACCCACATAATCTATACTTTAACAAAATTATAGGGTTTTCATCTATACTTATTCAAATTGTACCTAAAGGTTTTGTTCTCTAATATAGGTTTTCCTAAATCTAGTTCCCATGGTTTCTAGTAAACTTCCTATGATACCAACTATAGCGTCCCAGGCCCATATAGTCCAGAGTCAGTGTTTTATAATAAATACATTGCAATGATTATAAGGAATCAATCCTCGAAGGACTGATCAGTTTAGTAGTCTTGGTGAACAAGATTCATAAATGAGTATTTCATTTCAAATGGATACACTAATTAAATCATATTTTTTATTCTAAAAAAACAAACAAATTGAGGATAACTCTATTCCATCTATTATATTACTGAATTTCATTCATAGTATTCTTCTTGGAATCCTGGGGAATGAAAAATAATATGGGTGAGCTCAATTTATTAGTAAGGGAAAATATAGTAGAAGAAATAATGAATAAATGATACAAGTTTTTATGGAAAGGTAAATAACTAAACACACATGCCATGTAATCAATAAACTGAATGAAATTACATAATAAATAGAAAATGGTAACAACTGGAAACACATGTCATAAAATTACTAGATAAATCAAAATAAATATACCAAGGTTTTAAACTAAAACACTTACCCTTAATCAATGAAATAAAATGAAATGTATTTATATAAATTTCGATGAAAAATATCATTAATGAATAATAACATTAACTACTTTGAGAGAAATATCTTTCTTTATGGAGGTCATGTCTTAGGCACTTGAAAAAATATTACTATCAAGACCTTTCACAAGATGGTTTACAACTAAGAGTAGAAACCCATTTTCACAATTATGTATCTCATGAGAACATATTGATGCATCGAGGAGCTATATAAGGTCCGGGTTACACCCATTATTACCAGTAAAAATCATTCCACATATATAATAATCGAAATAACTAATATCAATTACCAAATAACCATATTGGATGAGAAATATGGATCCATCAATAATTCCCCAATTAATCAAATAACTATCAAAGTAGGAACCGTATGTAAAATGGAATAAGTTTTAGGTAATATTGATATCCATGAAACATGAAATGGATAATTAGGGGAAATTAAAAGCTCAATAATCATAGGAAATTTATTACATCAAGATGACTAACAAATAAAAGAAGTAAGTGAATGTTAATACTATCCTTAGCCAAATCAATAATAAACCATATAGAGGAAGAATAGTAATGGAATCAATACAAAAAACCCAAGTGGGGTAAAATAGAGTGTTTTTCTCATTTGTAAAATAAAAGATTAACTTTTAAAAATATTCTTGAGGAAAATATCCTTTTCTTTTACAAAACCTTTTGAAATTGAGAAGGAGGCTTCAAATTAATGACGATGGATAAATTCATACATGTAGTATAAGGTAAAACGAATATTCATTTTGTGTGAAAAAAGGTTAGAAAATTCCTCGTTATGAAAGATAAAAGATGATTTCTTTGAGACATTGGTAAAAGACAAAAAGGTGTTAAAAAATATTTACCAAATAATTTTTTAAACATTTTTTAAAATAATTTAATAAAACATGGTTTTTAGAATAAAATAGGTTCTCTGACTAAAGAGAGATATAAAATAGGGTTTTATGAAAAACGTTTTTTAAAAACATCTTAGTACCAAAGAGTGGAAAATAGTAAGAACACTTGAAATAGTTGTGAATAATTATAAAAAAAATGTTTTTTTTTGTAAAATTTTTATATAATTTCCTTGAATAGAAATTCCATTGGAAGATCTTTAGGATTAATCTTGAGGAAAAAAATATTTAAACTTTCCAAGGTGCCTCATACTACATTGAATCATTTTTAAATCATAAACCACATGAAATAATAATATTAAATAGAAGTGTTAATTAACATGAAGGAAAATGAATTCATGATATAATATATCAAAATGCTGAATATGTATACCACACAAAAGAAGTAAGTTGTGAATATGACATGTATCTCATGGATGCAAAAAGTGAGATGGAAATCCTTACTAATGTAGTAACAAATGGATTGGAAAATACAATGGTAATAATAATTAAATAAAACATCTAAATACCATGAATATAATATAATTAATTATATTATATTTCAATGTGGAAGTAGGTACACCATATTTATGAAATTAGGTTCACAATAATTATGTATGCCTCACAGAATGAAAATGATACAAGAGTCCCTCACATTGTGTTTCTTTTCAGGTGAACGTCCATTAACTTATTTTTATAATAAACATATCTTAATTTTACACTTGATTCATTAACTTTTTCATGTTTATAATTACATTTATTTCACTTAATACCATGTTCTGTACAACTACATAAACAATTAAGTTTATGTTGGGTGTTTTTGGCCAAATTCAGTTTAGGTATCAGAACAACTATTGTTGGTAAACTATGGTCAAGTGTGTCATTATATTTCATCTCCATAATGATAAAAATTACAAAATTATCATATTTTTAAATAAATTATACTTTTAAAATCAATCATTAAATATGGTTATGAAAATGATAAAATGTCACAATCATGGAGACAGTAGGCTGTATGTACGCATGAGTAACATTCCCATTTTAAAATGATCATTACAGAAAGAACGTAAGTAAATAAAATCATTATATAATGTTAATTATATAATAAATATTATATTATTTAACTAATATACTTATATATATACTTCTTTTGTGTAAAAGTAATCACATCTTGTCGAGGAGACGGTAGTCCACACATCCACGAACGACATTATCTATTTTAAAGTGTGTGAAGGGGTAATAAATAAAATGATATATACATATATATATATATATAATTATGTAATTAATATCATATATATATATATATATAATTATGTAATTAATATCATATATATGTGTTTATTTCTAGTATATTTAAATATAAGAATCATTTATACATTCCATGTATCATGTGAATGAATCACATTGCCTTAAGGGGCTGTAGTCCATACTTTCTCAAACAATGCTATCGTATTAACGTAAAATGTAAAGTACTATATTTATGTATTATAAATGGTTTAAATAAGTATAAATACAAAATAAATATCATATATAACATATATAAACAAATTTTATATCATAATTTTCACCATGAGAGGTGGTAATGGAATAATGAACAATCATCCTTTCATGAGGTAGTAGTTTGTTGTCCATAGAAATATTATGTTTGTTGTCCATTAGATGGTGTAGTGTGTATTTTTAGGTATAAATATTAGCATATAAACATACTAGTATATTTATTATACTGTTTTTTTATACAAGAATAGATTAAGAATATTTTAGGGGTTGGAGAATCGAAATTAAACTAGATAGATTGAGAAAAGACATTACCTTTTAATCGGGTAACTTCTTTTTGTTTGAACCAAATGGCTTTGTTAGAAGGGTTTTCACCCAATGGAATTCTTATAGGTTGAGGATAAGAATTATGGGAGACTTTTGGGGATGTTATTGGCCGAACTTAAGAGGTTTGAGAGGTGTGAGGAATGGGTAGAGGTGGTGGCCTTTTATTGGGAAGGAAAAGGACTCACTTGGTATTTTTCAAAAGAGGTTTGGTGTGCACATGTTCTAACTTAATAAAAGTTATAAAAGAAACCCAAACTAATTAATGTAATTTTAATATATGATATATTCCCGTAATATGAGTTTTGGATAAGTGGCTATGTCATTTGGGCCCTTAAACTTATGGTTTTAGCCTATTTTAAGCCTAATTCACCTTAATCACTGTAATTAGTTTTAATGACATTCCCTAATAATTTTTTAAAAAAATAAGTTTATTTTATTAGACCAAAAATATTATCTTGATTATAATGGTTTTTTTCATATTTTCAAAATTCAAATCACAGAAGCGGAAAAATTAGGATTATTGTTAATCTCTCAAATAGAGAGATTAACTGGTTTTAGTAGAAAAATTTTCAAAAGATTGTTATGTTTTCATATTAAATTTAAAATATATATTGATTATAATGAAATAAATTATATTAATAGATGTATAATTTATTTAATATGGATTTAAAAAATTATAATATAATTTAGCAGTAATATTTATTTAAATGAAAAAACGGTTTTTAACAAAAATATAATATGTTTCACTACTCACTAAAATTTATATTTCTCCGAAGAATCCAAAAAATCATCCTAAGATAATTTTGAAATTATGAATTAAAGAATTATTTTTATTTTACCAAATTAAATTAATAATACTATAAAATTTAAGATTTAAAATTTGTTCGCCATTAAAATGCGATAAATATTCCTTAATAAAAATATAGGTTTTTCTGTGAAAAATTGGGTTTTCTTTTATATTTTGATTAAAAAATATATTGGATAAATATAAAATATAATTTATTGAATATGTAACATATTTATTAAATTAATAAGAATCACTAATAGTAATTAATTTAATCCATTAGTGTAAAATATCTTTGTGAGCATAAAAATAATTTTCTATAAACACATGCTTTTAATATTTTCTAATTTATTTGTAACCAATGATTTAGTTGTATAAACCATATATTTTCATAAATTAGTTAATATTATTATTAATGTTTATTTTATGTTAAATAATAATGTTTTCATTAAATATTGTTTCTTGGTAAGACTTAGTATTGCGTATAGCGAAAACCATCGAAGAGGGTCACTTCTGCATGTAACGCAAGCTATAGAGGAAGGTCATTGTTGCATATTATGTATGATAACCTAGTTTCATGTGAATTTCAAGGTAACTAAGCATTTCATGTGATGAAATATATAAACTATATTTTAAATAGTAAATATATTATAAAGTATATAGATATTATATTATATTGCACACTTTCTATCACGTGTCATACATGCTATTGAATATAAGGTTCTTAATTTAGTTTTTTAGGGTGTAAAAAATTACTTATATATTTAATTTCATACACCACTGAAAATAAAACATATGGTGAAATGTTGTGTGTTTCGAAGAAAGGAAATTGATATGAGAAATCCATAACTATGAGTCTTGTATTTATTCAAATGTTATCTAACTCCAAAATAATAAAATTATATTAATTATTGATTTGCATAAGATAATTTTTCATTTTCATTAAATTATAATTATTCATTTTAATTTATTCATTATAATGTTTTTTTTAGTTACTAAATTAGTTATGTTTATATGAGACCTGTTGAGGTCATTCGATCCAAAACAACTTCGGTGTGTTTACCATGGTTAGAGGGTTCACGGTTACATCATCTCCAAAATCTTAAATATGTTATAATTATCATTTTTTTCATTAAATATAATCTTAAAACTATCAATTAAATTCAGTAACTAAAAATTAGATACATCATTCCTGGAGGTTGTTGCCCATACTTATGCCTGAGCAACATTTTAATTTTTATAATGGATAAAAACTAAATAAAAAATATAAAAGTATACCTTTACAGAATAATAATAAAATTATATATATCATATTTATTCATTAAATCCATCCTTATATCCATTCATGTGTGGAAATAATTTAAAAATATTTAGATTTCTTTGTGGAGGTTGTATTCTCCACAAACACACAAGTGACATTTCCATTTTCCAATGGATGGGGGTTGAATAGGTAGATAATATTTTATCATTATAGAATCATAATTATATCAAAAAAATAATATATATCCATTAAATTCATCTTTATAACCAACAATGTTAGGTGGTTCTGAAAAAACACATCACTTCAAAGAGGTGGTATTCTTCACGTATGCACTAGTGATGTTTTCATTTTCCATAGGATAGAAAGGATATAGAAAATTGTTATTCTATTAACATAATAAAATTTAACTATATTAAATATACTAATGTTATTATATTAGGATGGTTATAATATATTTTAAGTATGGATATGGAGAAATATACTTTAAATGATTCTGTTAATACTTATACTCATTCCTTAGATATCTTTCTTTGGCTTACACCTTAAGCCCTCTAGGATTTATCTTTTTGTGAGAACATGGAATATAATATATATAGAGGGTATTTGGGAAGATATAGGTGTTTAAGTTCATAATTTCACAAACTTTATTCTATAATTCATTATTTTTAATCCCAAAAATATGTTATTTTAGGGGGGATTTTCATATTTTTAGGTTTTGGGATACAATGAACTAAATTGAAAAAATAAACTAATTTTAGTTTTTTAACTATTTTTATTTACATTATATTTAGGCCATAACATTATATAGACTAAAAAATTGTGAAATTGTTATTATTTTATAATTCTATATTAATTTATATACATTGAATTTAACAAGACTAAGTGTGAATCCAAATGTTTTAGGCCTAAAAGGATATCACAATTGAGGCCTTTAAATATGTGCACAATTGTAGAGACTTTAAAATATAAGATTATATCTCATAATGTAAAAAACTAATTAATCTAAAATTTCACATGTATATACAGAACATTCTAATAACTATTTTAATAACTATGAATACTCTATATTCAATAAATATCAAGGTTATTAATGCATGGGAATCCAAAAAATTGTAATTAGAAGAGTCTCCAGTATATAAATAATTTCTTTATTAATATATATATAAATATAACTTCTGTTAAACATGGAATATAAATATAAATTTTTGTGGGTGAATGTGAAATTAATATTTAAAAAACTTTTTATATAACACTTTCTGAAATTCATAAATTTACTGCCCTAACCACACATAAAAATTTTATAGGATGACTTTAGAGTGAAAATGATCCACCCTCCCCCTATAAATTTTTAATCCACCTCCATTCAAATGAGTTGGCCATTTTAATTAAAAAAATTAGTTGTTAAGTATGATTTATTTTTCTATTGTAATATTCTACATTTCTAATATATATCATCACTCTTTCTCTTTCACTTATATTTTATTTTCTCTTTGTTTTTTCTCCCTTCATGTGAATCTTATCTCTATGAAAATGGGGAACTAACCTCACTATTGTTTGAGGGATGGAGTGTTTTTTAAGATATTTAATTTCATGAATTTTATTTATTATATTCTCAAAATTTAAATTGTTTTTAAATTTATTACGGTGAGATATTTCCCTATTTTCCCTACAGTTGTGTTCTAGTTCAATGTTATCAATCATCACTACCTTTCCTATTTAAGTCAATCATACGTTGGAGTTTTATATAGATAGTGTTGGTTGGTGAAGAGTCCTCCTAGTCTAATATATAAATAGTATTATTCATCTTTCATAGGTGTTGGTGTGGGGTAATAATAATTCAAACAAGCAGGTTGTTATGTAAAACTCCACATTATGTATAATCACTAATACAAATTGGGCCTTTAACTGTGCTAGTAAAGGGTTTTATCAGCACTTAAAAACACTAATATTGCAAGTGATGTTAAAATACAACATTTAATAGTTCTAAAAAAATCCCTGATAAAGGGTACCTTTAACAGTGCTGAAAAATCTCTAGTAAAGGCACCCTTTATCATCACTTTTTTAATGTTGTTAAAAATTTTGAAACAAAAATAAATGTTTTTACACACCAACAACAACCCCATTCACAGTGCTTACAACCCCTATTTATTATTGATTTCTACTCCCCAACCACCATATTTAACCCCTTCCTTAGGGCTATAAGGGGCCCCCAAATACCTGCGCGCACCTGGATTTGATCCTAGGACCTCCCTTATGCGACTGGATTCTCTTTACAACTCTGCCATGCATGTTTTCTTTTCAATTGTGTGATATTTCTATTTATTTGTATATATTTATAATTATGTGATATATATATATATATATAATTATATTTATTTAAATATATTTAATATAATATATTAATATTAATATTAATATTAATTTATATATATTAGAATAAAAATGTGTGTGTGTGTGTGTGTTTATTAATACACAGAGATATGTATATATAAAGATTATATATACATATTAATGCATTTGTATAAGGTAAATAAATTGGATAAATTTTACTTTAAATAAAATAAATAAATAATATTTATTTTATATATTTAAAAATATATTTTTATGTACATATGTTGATATATGTATTTATATAAGTGAGTTATTATAATTAAATATATAAAAATATCCATATATTTAATTATAAATAAAATTAAATTATGAAAAATGACAAAATTTCAAAACCATAACATCAAAATGAATATAATATAAGTGAATAAATTTAATCCTCACTAAAAATTAAAAAAATTCCCCCTTAAATGAGGATAAAATTCCATCGAATATTAAAAAATTGGCATACCCCGACTAAAAACACAACATTGGAGGCATTATGGGAATTTTTTTCTCAAAAATAATTATTAGGGGTTCCCCCAATCATAAGGAAATATAGATCATCACAAGCTTAAATTTGATTTGTCATAGAGTCCAAATGGACACCTGGATCAAAAGTTATGGTTGTTTGAAATTCAATCAATGTTTTTAACTTATCATAGACCTCTTATTAATTAATTTAATTTTTATATCCACCAATTATTATTAAATGACTATTACTAAATAATAATTATAAAATAATTTATTAATATTTTTATAATTATTTTATAAGACATTTTCACTAAATATATTATATATTAATTGCAAATGCCTATTTATCTTTACCTAAATCATATTCAAAATATATATGTTATATTTATATCAATATAAATCTATTAAAATATTAATGTATTATTTATGAGGAAATATATTTTTTTATGAAATATAACATATATCAACGCTAAAAAAGCACTAATAAAACCCCCCTTTAGCATCACTTTTTTTCTGGAGCAAATAAAGGGCGTCTTTGTCAATAATTTTTTACAAGTGCTGAAAAAGGGGTCCTTTATTAGTTCTTTTTTAGCACTGAAAAATAACCCCCTTTATCAGAACTTTTATCTAGATATGTTAATGCCAAGATCTATTAAAGTTTGAATCATTAGTATTGAATACTGATATTATATTTTTTTTTAAATGATTTCATTTCTTTGAACTCCCAATAGAATTTTTTTCTTCTTCGAACTTCTCTATTTTTTATTATTGTTAGGCATTAATATTTATATATATTAGAGGTATCAAATTAAATTAAATCCCCTTTTATATTAATATATAATTTAGTTATATATTTTTTAGAATATAATAATGACAATATATTATTAGTGTGTGTGGCCAGCCTCCTTCAGATCAATCCTAGGGTGCACACAATGTTATATTCTTAAGTAATAAAAACATAAAATTGGGTTTTGAAACATATATATACACATTACTTAGTCGATCTATGGTTCTAAAAGTGTTTGGAGAAGTGGGGAGAAGTGGTTCCCTTTATAAGTGAGAGGAGTGACGCCCTTGTAAATATTAAGAACATTAAATTAAAATAAATTTATTCCTCATGTAAAGTGGCTCTAATTTAGTTAAATTTTGAAGATAGGATAAATTAATCTATAAACACATAAACAATAATCAAATGTATATAAGTCTTATAGATATTTTAATCCTTATCTATTTGTTACCCCCCCCCCCCCACCCATTTGAACTCATACCACAGGGAAATACATTTACCATGGTAATTATTAATTATATAAAAAAGAGAAATTTAACTCAATTCTAAATTTAAACACAATTATTCAAAATATAGAATCCATTTTCAAAGATTAAATTTCATAAATTAGTAAAGATCTCTTTTAATATAATTTTTCAAAATGTAATGAAAACCTGTTTTTAGGAAAATGTTGTTTTAAACATCAAAAAATACCATAGAAATAAACTTTAATATTTGTTTAAAAGGAATTAATTGGATTAGGTTAAATCCAATAATACTTATTTGAATTTAAAACAAAACCAAAACATAAATGAAACTTTGGAATACGTGATTAAAAGAGAATAACGAAAAATAATTTTTATTTGGATAAAAATATTACTCAGATTTCCAAAATGTCTGACATTGATTTCTAAGTTTAAGATTATATTTTTAAATGAATTATATTAATTATTAAATATATTTTTTTCTTTAAAATGTTATTTTAATATTTTAATTAACTATTATATCATGATAATGTCATAAAAGTTATAGTATTTGTAAAACTTTTATTTTTCTTTGTTCACTAAAAAATCAACATTTTCATAAAACCCCAAAAACATCTTATTAATTTAATTTTGACATGAAAATTCAAAAATAAATTTCATTTTATCAAATTAAAATTCTAAAATTCATAAATTTATCTTTTAAATGAAAATACCAAAAATAATGAAAATCATCTTTTATAGAAAAATTACCCTTTTAAACATTAAGTGTTCTTGATATTATTTCATATAAATTTCTTATTAATTAAGTGTTAATATATTATTTCCCACATTAATATATTATATAATATCATAGTGATCATTTAAAAGTGATCAAATTTAATTTATTAGGATAAAATTACATTATGAAAAATAAAAACAATTTTATGAAAAATATATCTTTTTACCGTGAAATGAATTTATATTAATTTCTATAAATTTGGTAGTAAATGAAAAAATAATTATTTGTTTTTATTCAAAATTTATGAGAAATATTTTTACATAATTTTAACACTCAAAATAAAATATGTTTTCTTTTAAATAAAACATATATGATAAAACAATTCTTGTGACCAAAACATTTTGTTAAACTATAAATTATTAGAGTAGTATTAATTAACCAATTCATGGATATAATTTATTTATTTAATTAACTATTAATTAACTTTAATCCAGAAATTTTATTGACATCATTCCTCAAAAGAATTAAATTTAATGAAAATGTTTAATTCAATAAAATAGTTCAAAACAGCCTCTTTAGAATCAATTGTATTTTCTTATGTGAATTTGAACCCTTTTATATACTTATGAATATAATTTATCTCCATAGTAATGTATTCCATTTTAAAAAATATATATTTTTTCAATTAATTTGGGTTTTGTTTGTATCCAAAGTTCTCAAAGACATTGAATTTAAGAAAATATATTAAAAAATATCAGAGTTTTACAGTGCAACATAGTTAATATTTCACACTAAAAAACTATAATAATATAAAACATAATAGGTGATTAATCAGTAATTGAATCATATTATTCAATAACCAATTAAATTCATTGATAAATGAAATATATAAATAAATAAATAATTAGAACGTATCAAAACATCACCCATTTGGATTTGGAATCTAGTTTCATAGATTCAAAGGATTTATGATGTAAAAGAGTAGGGCCCTCTACCATATCAATGGGTGTGCTAGAAGGGTTAAAAGTTTTAGGTACATTTGAGGAACAACCATATTTCTTTTCTTGAATATCCAATACATTGTGGTCTCATTGTTGACATTCTCACTATTTTATAAATATCTAAATTAATTTAATATCTTTGATACATTTTTTATGATGTGTATTTATATTCCCTAGGAAAATATTTTTAGACAAAGATGAAGTTAGATAATATCTTGAAGTAATATTTGGTGAAACAACTAACAAAACTAGTATTTCATCTGATGTTTTTGAGTGTAACGGCTCTAGTTTTTAGTAAATATTTCTCCTTAAATAAATATATTGTTCAAAATATTATTTAACATCGAAAACTAAACTAAAAAAATCCTAAAAATATTATTCAAGAAAATTATAGCATGAATAAAACCTATAGTAGATAAAAATATATTAATAAATTAAAAATTAAAAAAAATAGTATTAATAACACTTAAATCATAAATAGTTCATTTTTCAATAAAGTATGTTTTTTTATATATTTTATTTTTATTTAAATCTAAATGTATAAATTATTGAATTTAATATTTTTAAAATAAACATTATTTTTTAATTTAGAATACCAAATTCGATTTGGATGAAGTTTTTATATTTTTATAAGATAAATAATTTTTAGTTGAAGAGTAACAAACACAATTTTTTCCAAAACTATACATTTTATGACATTATATAAAATACTTAGAAATATATAAAATATATTTTTAATTGATAAAATATGTATCTGAAGGGTAATATTATTCATCTTAAATTTTATTCTAAAGTTTTATACCCTTTATTTAATTTTTAGAACTTAAGTAACATCTTATTTGAATTTTAAAATCATTTTTGGTCTTTTCATTCAATTAAAAAATTTTATGGAAAAAACTTAGTTTTGGATTGATTTAAAAATAATAATAATAATAAACCAATTTATTTCATTTAAATTTATAAAATTAATATTTATTATCCTACATGTAAATTTTAATATTAAGAACACACTATGTCTAAAAATAGTTTTTACACATTACTTGTATTTATGTAAAAAATTATATTTATTGCATATAGGAATTTTATATGATAAAATTGGTTTCATATTTGGAATATATCATTGTAAATTATTTAATAAAGTGAAAATATTTTATTAATTAAAATTAAATTATATATTAAAAAATTAGTTTCCATTGTACAATGAAAAATGTTAAAATTAAAAATTATAAGACAGAATAACAGAAAAACATGTTTAGAACATATTTTCAAATGAATGGTTGAGGAATTATAGACCTTATCTCATCCCCAAATACATTATTGTTAATTATTTGAGTCACTTGACGTGTTTAACATGTTATACCTTTATATTAAGTGGTTATATGTAAAAAAATTACATTCTCACCACTAATCAAAGAATCCTCTCAAAAACACTTCAAGACAACTCAATGTGAGTAATCATTTCTTCCCAACTTATTTTTATTTAATCTTACATTAAAAAATATAATTTTTAAATTCTTATATAATTGCATCATTATTGTATATATACTTAATTTTATTTTTCAATAGTAATAACTATTAACCAACTTTCCCCTTTTCTATTAAGAAAAATGAAATTTTCATTCATGCATTATGCAGACTACCCCATCCACTAAGTGATGACTTTTGTTTTTTCACTACTTACTCTATTTACTGATTATAAATATGAAATTGAAAAAAAACGAAGTATTTAATATAATTATGATTATATAGAGAAAATTTATAATCCCCCTTTTTCACTCTCATTCGTTGACAAATGAAAATGTTAATCATGTTTTGTGGGGACTACCCCCTCCATGAAGTAACATATATTGATTTTCATTTATTTTATAATTATTTATTAAATTATTTTGAAATGTGATTAAACATCTTCAAAGCATATATATAATATAATTATTATTTTTTAATAATGATATTATAAAAAAAAATCACTTTCATAATCATGATCATCCAATAATTATTTTATGTTCATGTTTGTGTTGGTCTAATAATATACAAGAAAAATACGAAAAAATATATAATGGATGACTATGATAACTTATTTACTAATGTTACATGAAATAAATAAGTAAATAGTGATTTTATTTTGGTTATGGAATTATAACAATAATATTTAACTGATTAGCTAAGATACCATCATTCTTTTGTTAAAAATCAATGAAACATTTTTTCCCCAAATTTATTCTACAAGAACCACATCTAAAATTATCATATAATGAAATTATAACATTACAAAATATATTAAAATATCAATTTTTTACCTTATATGTTATATTAATGATGAAATTTTGGATAATAATTGTAAGGACATAGTTTTTCAAAATCCCTCCCTTTGTGTTTTTTCAAAGTGTTGGACGACTTCTAGAGGTGAGGGATATATTTTTTCCATTTTAGAGCTTTCTTGTTTGGTTAAGGGTGAACCATGGCTAGTGAAATGTATTTTCACTATTTTTTGAGGGTATTTTTAGTTTTGAATTTCACTTGTGAAAAATGGGCATCTTAGTAATTCCCATTAGAGGGCATGGGGATCATAGTTTTAGAATTGAGATATGCAATAGTAAAGGAAATAGTTTGTCTGGATATTTGGTTGGTAATTTAGGTTTAAAGTTCCACTTGTGAGAAATAATTATAGTACAATATCTTCAGGGGACATTTTGAGGAATTCTATCTAGTTGTGGTACTTATTGTATCCTTTTGTGTGAAACTAGGCGATGTAGCTCACCATTTCATGGTCCTCGGCGTGGTGAGGAGAAAATAACCAATTTCTATACTCTAAGAAATAGTGGATACTAGTGGTGGTTATAAGAGGATCCACCATGTCTTGGAATATTTCATGTCCTAGGTTTCGGTGATTGTCAAATCATATTTTTAAAACTCATCAGAAAAGTGGAAACAACCATAAGAAATTCATATCTCCTTTGACTGAGGGAGACCACAACATAGTGGATAACATGTAACCCACTTAATTTTAGAATAAATCATTTTCATGTCTTATTAATATTTATTAATTATATTTTATAGGGTTATATTAATTATAAGAATATTAAGTAATTTTCCATCCAAAAAGGAAAACATATATATTCTTACTAAATTTGTTATATTTATGGTTTTATTTAAAGGCTTGATTTCCAAATTTTTTAATTTTAATTTTTCAAAATGGAAATTTTTTTAAATCATCATATGAAGATTATCTTTGAGTGAAATTTTTTTATTTTCCTAAAAATGTTGATTTTCGATGAAAAGTGAAAATGCCAATTTTTATAAAATTTCAATTACCTTTAAAAAAGTCCCATTATAATTTGAATTTTATTTTAATGTAAACTAATTATTATTTAATTACATGTAATCTAATTAGAATCATTATTATACCATATTTTGATATAAGTTCATTTATTAAGCTTAAAAATATTTTTTTCTTAAAAAATATTTTAATTGTGTTTTTTGTTTTAATCATAAATAAATTTATGCCAGTTATAGAAATTGAATCTTGAAAAATTGGTTCAATATTTGGAATTAAAAGGTCCAAATTTGGTAAATAGTTTTTTTTATTTTTAGTCATTATAAATAGTAACCATAATAACTAATTGTCACCAGGATTAGGGTAAATCATGTAATTAATGTTAAAATAATATAATATGGACTAAAAATGACCATAAAAGTTTATTTTATCCTGTTTGATGAGTGGAGTTTGGCCATTTCCATCCAATTTTTGAAACAATGGCCACTTGGTTCCATATTTATTGATTTTTACCATTATAATTTTTAAGGAAAATATAAAGTCAAAAATGTCACTTTAATACTTTTAATATCTGTACTATTTTGTGATGGAGATAAAAACAAATTATTTTCAGTAACAAATATTTATTTGAAGGATAAATTATTTTTTATCATGTTTATTTATCTATAATTTTTAGTGATTAAATAATTCACTTAAATGCTTAGGCAATGCAGACACAATATTTCTTCAATAAATAAAATATTATAATAAATGTTTCTAAAAATATTAAAAGTAATTTAATTTGAATTAATTATTGTTTTAAACTAATTTTATAGATAAAAATAATATTTTAGGTATGTTTTATAGGATTATTTTAATGTTTTTTTTATCAAGTTGTTTTCAAAGTCAAACATAATGAATAGTTCCAAAAATAACATTAATGATATTTTATAAAAAGAAATATCTTATTAAATTATTATAAATTAATAAATATCCAAAAACTATCCATTTTATTGCTATATTGTTTAAAATATCGAACATGATGCATTTTTGGGCCATTTTTCCTTTTATAGTGACAATCATAACCCCTCGGTAATCATCAAAAAGGGTTAACATAGGTTAAAAATGATAAGGGTACAAAACATAATATAAACTTATAAAATTTTTATTGTATGGAATAGTTTTTACCCATAATCATACTATATTTTAATTATATCATTTTGGATCCATGTTTACTTGATAATTAATTTATATTAATTTAATACTTTATGTAATTCCAACAGTTCCCCTTCCCTCACTTATAAAAGGGCACCTCCTCTCCTCATTTCATCACACTTAAAAAACCTTTAGGTTCAGAAAATACCAACCCAAATACATTCCAAAAACATATACCCACATCCTATAGACCTAGTTTGATCATAAATCCTACCTAAAAATTATTTTGGTATAAACCTAAAGAGGTTGTCTAAAGAGGAGGTATTATATTTAACTAATCATTTTCATTTTATTTATTCGTATACCTCCTTCGAAAATTATTTAATCATTACAAGATAATAAAATAAGTACCTCCCATATAGTTATATTTTAATTATTTAATTTCATAACATATATCTATCTCCTATTCCTTTAAATTAGAAACAAAACCATCATTCATGACTTCACCAGACTACCACCTCATGAACCTATGTAATTTGTTTTCCATCACCACCTCTCAATACTTGTTATAATGATTAATTTAATGTAAATATATGATATTACTGACATAGTTATGATTCTTTAATTTTAAGATATCAACTATATAATTACCCTTCCATTTATTTAAAAATGATAATTTTGTTCATGCGTATGTATAGACTACCACCTCAATGAAGCGGTGTGATTTGTTTTTAATCACCATATCACATGGATGATATATTTATGTATATTTAAATAAATAATAATTTATTTATAAAATAATTATCATTATATAAATATCAAATAATACTTACCTTATTTATATCATCATCTTATAAAAATGGAAATGTTACTCATGCGTATGCACGGCCTACCATATCCTTGATTGTAACGTAGTTAAGGTTTCATAACCTTATTTCATGATTGGTTTTAAAAGTATAATTGATGTATAAAAATGATAATTAGTTCATGATCATTATTATATTAATGATATAATAATGATCTCATTAACTATAGTCAACATACCAAAGTTATTTTGGACATATGAGTCAAATATCATCAAGACATCCGACATAAACTTAAATGATGAAGCAATTGAATATTACTTGATAATAAATAAAATAAAAGGAATAGTAAACTTTAAAGTGGTTCTTAATAAAGTAAATAATTAATATAATTTTATTATTTTGGTAAATAAATAACATATGTGATGATTCATACTCAAGGTAAGGGATACATTAACTTTAAAAAACTCATTTTAAATGTTTCAAATATTTATTTAATAAATACTTTTCTTCCAGGTCGGTATTTATAAAAAATATTGTGGATATATTTATATGGACATAAAAGAATTATAAAGTATATTTTATGTCCCTTTTCACTTTCTTTTAATATATTTCAAAAGGAATATTTTTTTTATTTTATATTGGATTTTTTGACTTTCTTTACAAAAGGTTGAATGTGCCATCATGACACGTCAAATTAAGTATGTTTTCAAAGGTGTTTTATAGAATAGGGTAGAAAATAGGTCATATCTCAATGATATTTTCAGGTTTATATATTATATTTTTAATAAAAATTAATGAAATAGGGGGTTTTTTAAAAAATAATTTTAAAAATAAAATAACTTAATTTAAAGAATTTAATATTTAACAAACAGGAGGATTTTGAAAAATATGGGGAAAAGGGCTAATTGTGAGTTCCCCAAACGCATTTCATATAAATTTTTCTAATATATGAATTTATGTTTGTACTTAGTCTTTGGTTAAAATTAACCAAAATCATGATTACTTTCCAAGCATTTATATCAATGCTTGAAAAACCAAACCTTGACATAATAATCATATTGAAAATATATAGTAATTATATAGGGAATATAAGATTCCAAAGAATATTTAAATATCGAGAAATTGGTTAACAAAAATATTCTTTTTTTCAATCATAATAACATAAGTCACGCACTCATAACCTCACGCTGATTGATTAGAAATTATGAGCATAGCAATCACATGTATCAAAACAAGAATTAAAATATGAAATAATGTAATATACATGGAATGATATGTTCTAAAACTAAAATTAACCCAAAACAGTAGATATTATAAGTTACATAACTCTCTTTACATGTTTATAACTCTCTCACAATGAACATCCACCGGTTAGCCCTCCTTCGAGAGGAGGAGGAAGCTCGTCTGGAACTCCAAATTTATCTTAGCTCTCCCTATAAGGATAGGGAGATCCAGAACCTACAAGTATATAATAGGAATCCTTTAGGACTCTAAATTGGTATCACTTAACTCTTTGTTCTAACATCCAAATTATTTTTCCATGGTTTCCTTTTATAACCAAAATTGGTAGTGGTTTTTGGCACCTGTAATTTGAGATACCACCCTTGTCCCAGTTTTGGGTTGGTAAATGACCTTATATTGAATTTAAAAAAAGATAAGAGTTAATTATATTAAATATAACGATGTAAAAATTTGTTTCCATTAGACATATTTAATGAGATATATTGTCAAAATAACGAACCTAATTTTTGACTTCGAGCTGATTTATTTTCCTAGACAGATCTGTACGGTTGTGCCACTAGATAGATGAATTAGTATTGGGAGTCTTGAGATGAGTTTTATTACATTATTTTATTGATTAGATCACAAAATTTAAACCTAATTAGATTCACTAATTTTTTTAATGTTCAAAAATTCCACAAGTGTTCATAGGATTTCATCTCATTTTTCTTCAACTTCATTTTGCATCCTCCAAATCAACTCCTCCTATAGAAAAATAGTATAAAAAAATTAAAATTGACCATTTTAAAAGTCATAAAATAATCAAATTTAACTAAATGTGATGTTAAATTTGATATGAAATGTGTAATTTACAATTCAAAATTATTTTAACATAATTGTATAAGGGTGGAAATGAATAATGAATCACTACGTGATAACACCTCCACAACTAAAAAATTTAACACCTAGGAAAATTAACATTTATAAAATGATTCATGAAGATATTACCATATTCATGAATATTGAAAATTAAATGAAAATTCAATTCTTGATACCAATGTGATCAAATAAAAAACCACACCAAGGTGTTATTCTCAGTGACCATGAAAA
Source organism: Viscum album (assembly GCA_963277665.1). NCBI lineage: Eukaryota > Viridiplantae > Streptophyta > Magnoliopsida > Santalales > Viscaceae > Viscum > Viscum album. The sequence continues at coordinate 675,792,686 of OY728128.1, read as the reverse complement.
AAAATATGTCTCAAAAATTGTATCAGAAGAAAATTCCAGAAGATTCCTGATATAATTTTGAGAAAATAATTAAAAAGTCAACTAGTTAACTAACTCTCCACATGTGTTTGTGTCTGTGATAACTATTTCATTCTATTAATTCTAATTTTTATCCAATAAATGTATGGAATTTAATAATTTTTCTACTTACATGATTCTTTCTACTGAACCTACCCTACATCCTTTGTAATCAAATTTCAAGACCCACTCACTTAAGTATTCCTATAGGTAAACCCTTAAACTCTTGAACTAGATATCCCTAGATGTTTTACATTTCACCACTCTTTTTTATATTTATTTGTTTATTTGTTTTTTAGGGCATACAATAGTTGGATAATAGGAACACACACATAGGTCAATCTCATACAGTAATGAAATAGATCAAATAATGAATGAATATATTCTAAAATCATTTCAAAAAGTTGAGAAACATTAACCAAAATTATATTTACCTCCTATTATGCAATAAATTTTCAATGTTCATGGATTTTTGTAAATATGTATGTTGATATTATGTGACACAATTTTCCTATAAACTACTCACACAAATGGTATTAATATTCTCAAAGGATACATATATATACATCCATTTATATCATAAAAAACAACCAATTTACTAAAACATAGTAACACATTAATGTTAAATTCATGATAAAACACATCTCCCATCAGTGAAACAAATTGTGTTAAATGTTATAAAAACATGAAATAAGTAAATTCCAATAAAATTTTGAATAATTTAAATCATTAAATATGAATTAAAAATGAATATTCTGGAAAATGATGTGAGGTGGGGGAGGGGAAAAGGTTGCAATACTATGCAATAAATAAAAAATATAAAAATAATAAAGATGTTGAAAATTATTAACCTAGGAATTTACCCTAACCCCCACACCTAGAGTATACAGTGTCCTCACTATAAGAAATAGAATTTAGTATTGGAGGATAAAATCTATTGGGTTTCATTGGTAGATTTCTTGTTGAACTTATATTTCCTTTATCGGGGACTCTAGAATGGCTTCATGAAAGTGCTTCAACCGCTTCCCATTCAAAGTGAAGTTTAATTTTTTTCATTAATTTTTAATCTAAAGAACAAAAAATGGATAAAAATTATTAAAAATGCGTGGGATAAAGTAGTGAGAACAAATATTACTCAAATGAAAATTTTTCCTTGCATTGAAAAATATGACTTTTCCCCAATATGGAATTGATGATGAAGGATGGTACAATCATGGGAAGCCTTGGATTTCTCATTATAGATATCAGATATCTCATATTAATCTATAATAATTTCCTCTAACACCTGAATATATAACTTCTTTTGATCACAAAAAAAAGAGAGAGATTGGAATTGCATTGTTTAATGGTCCAGTAGGCTCGGTGCTCTATCTCAAAGAGGATGTAAAAAATATTTCCGAAAATGATATGATATGGTGAAATTACAATCATTGTTTTTTAGGTAGTACAATAAGACCATAATGAGTCATAAATTCTAAGACATCCATATTTTATATTGGGTTGAACCATTTTTTTCAAGAATGTGTTTTACCTATATATTTAACACATCAACTTGACCATGGGTTTGTGGGATATATTCAGCAGACACTTGATGGCCAACCCCAAGCCAATGAATAAGTCATTTCATTATTCGGTTGCATAAATTAAAACCTTGGTCACTGATGATGAACCTAGTTAATCCAAACCTACAAAAAATTTGGGTTCTCAAAAATTCCACAACTGTCTTAGAATCATCTTTCATTGTAGCTCCTGCCACTATCCATTTTGATTCATAATCAACTTCAAGAATAACATACATGTTTCCAAATGAATTGGGGAATGGAACCAAAAATTCAATGCCCCAAACATCCAAATTTTCATGAAAGAGAGGGGTTTTTATGGAATTTAATTTATTTTTGAAACATTCCCCATCATTTGAAAATTATGGAAAACATTTCAAAAATTGTGGACATCTTAAAATATTGTTTGATCAAATAGGCCAGAATAAAGGACCTTGCTAGCAGTCTGTTGGGGACCAAACTGGTCCCCATAAGTGAGAGTGTGGAAAACCCAAAGGAAAGACTAAAACTCACTTTCAAGAACACAACACCAGATGAATTGATCACTAAATGTGAACCAATGGTAGGGGTTATCACAAATATACCAACAAGACTCATGTTTCATATGATCAATTTTTTTTAATTAGCATAATTCAAGATGTTATAAAGTAATTTAAAATTTCAACATACCAAGGAATAACATCTTGCACTGGGTAAAATATCTCCTCATGAAACATGTCATTTATGGGAATATATGGGGATGAGTCAATCCTCATGGATGGAAGGATACCACTGATATAGTCATCCACCACATTATCTTCTCCTTTTTTATCCCTAATTTATATATTAAATTCCTAAAGTAGGAGAATATCGAGAATGAGATGTGGTTTGGATTCCAATATCATGAGGAGATACCAGAGGGATTCGTAGTAGGATAAAGTAATTAATTTGGACACTAAAAGTTATTACCTAAATTTATCCATGGAAAACACAATGTAATGGAATTATGTTTCAACTGTGCTATAGTTTTCTTGTGTAGGGTCTAGTGTACATGAGTTATAGGATGTTATATGTAGTTCTCAACTGATATATTAGTATAAGGATTCAACATATGCATAGTTAGAGGCATCAAACATGACCACAAATAGTAAAACCACCAAGATGGCTAGATTAATAGGGTGATGTGAGACTCCATTTCAATTTTTTAAAAGCTTCCTCACATTCTTAATAAAAAACGAATAATTTATATTTTTATAGTAATTTGGAGAGGGGAAGTTAAATATTACTAAATTCATAAATGAAATGATGATAAAATACAACATGACCTAAGAAAAACTGTGATGGTTCCAGGTCTAGTGGAAGCATGCTGAGGTAGGTAATATATTAAAATTTACTTCAATAATTATTTCCATAAACCAAGAGCGAAGATCTTGTAAATCAAATTTTTAAATAATTTATATGATGTTTAATGAAATAAATACTTGGGATTTATAAATTTATTCATTTTTGGATTTTTATCATCCAAAAATACCCTTTCAAATTATCTTAGTTGCGCTATGAGGATCCAAGGATAGAATACATCTATCAGTGATCCACATGTGCTCCTATGATCTCTGAGAAACACCACTCAATCTCCATGTGCTTGTGTGGTGATTCGAATGTATTACATTGTTTGTTCTTGATCTCTCGCTCTTTAGTCTTGATTAAATATCTCTTAAACTACTCGTTCATGAGAGGGAGATACTTGGAGAAATTGAGAGATAATTCATCATGCACAACAATTCTCTATTATCAATTTCTGGATACACTCCACAATAGACATAACCGTATATTTATTGAGATATGATTTAAGTTAAAATATTATTTAATTTCATATATTCCATTAAATAACATTTTTTACTTTTAATAAACCCCATTCCACATAATAATTATTATATTATTACTATTTTTTGTGTGTGACAACTTTCACAATAACAAATATTTTGTAACGATCTCCCAAATTAATATTTGTCACCAGACTCGGTCTTGGTTTGTTCTAACACCTTAATCCTTTATTAAATAAGCAAATACATCTTTTATTTATAAAAAATATTTTATTCAAAATCTAGAAAATAAATATTAAATAAAATATTAAATTAATTAAATAAATATTTTATTTACATGCTGAAGAATAAATATTTATTTAATTTATTTTATCAATAAAACATGAATAAAATTATTCCTCAAACTTGAAAATAATATTTATTTCATTAATTAAACTCAAATAGAATTTATTTGATATCAATGGAAACACATAGTGCCTGAACCTATAGGATTATTTCTTGTTGTCATTAGGAAAGCTTGCATAAAGTCTAATATTAATGTCTAGTAACAAGTCAAGGCACCCTAGAGAAAGAACTTTTTGTTGCAACATTGAAAACCACATATGAATTCTCATTATGTAATATAATACATTTTCATAATATCTCATCTAGAAGGTTGAACATAAGTTTCACCAACCTATATGATCAGTATTTGATTCTTTGAATATCTAAAATAAACACGTTGTTACACCATGCTCATGGAATTTAATGGGATGGTTCTATTCAAATCAATTTTTTGAGATATATACTTTAATAAAGATAGAAGGGACAAATCCTTCCTCGACTCATTCATCAATGAAATGTCACTCATGATGCACCCAACATATCCAACATCACCATGAACTATTATTCTCATGGTTTAAGAAATAAATCTAATTACTCAAGTTGTAACAAAAATTAATAATAATCTCAAAGTCCAAATACCATCACAGATGCTCATAGATATGAATATCTGATAACACCAAGACATGTGGAATTCCTTCTAGTATGTATGTTATCATAATCTCCCATCTTGGAGATTACCAAGTGAAAACTTCTTGAGAATAAGCCTCATCTTATTATGAGTAATCACACATGACAGTCTATGTACTATGTGTCCCATCATAGTATGTTATCCAACCATAGAACATTATTTGAGAATATCATCATAGAGCATCATGGTTATCATCATAGCAGAGAACTTCTATGACCTTATCAATGTGATGCATACTCTAGGACATTATTACATTAGATTCATGAAGAATAAATATATGTATATATATATATATAATAAGAAGTTTTATTAATATTCAATACATAAAATATTTATGTAATCAATGTACAAAATTTTTTTCCTAGGACACCAACTCCAACAAACTCCCACATTAAATAGGGCCAGGGCCAATGACCTTCAGTCTACTAGACCTCGCATTATATTTGTGCTTCTACTGAGTCAAAGATTTACTCAAGGGGTCCACCACGTTTCCTTTTGTGGAAATAATTCTCTCTAAAACTTCACATCTCTAAGAAAAATCCCTCAAGAGATGATATTTTTTAAGTATGTGCTTCATCTACTTATGTGAACCAAAATCTTTTTCAAGAGCCACTGATGTAGTGTTATCACAATAGAATGTGATGGGATCTTTACTTCTAGGTACCACATCATGCTCTTTGAAAAATTTTCACAACCATACTTATTCTTTAGCTACATAAGAAGACACAATATACTCATAATCTACTATATAATTTGAAACTATAGCCTTCTTTGAGCCCTTCCATCTCACAAAAACTCTATTAAAAGTGAATATGTATCATGTTTGTGACTTCATGTCAACTTGATTAGTTTGGAAACAATCATATGAATATCCTATGATAACCAGTTCCTCATTTCCTCCATAAACTAATAATATATACATAGCATGACTCGGATAATTAATGATATTATTGACTTCCATCAAATGGGGGTCACCTAGTTCGACATGATTTCTTCTTACCACACTTAATGTGTAGGAGACATCTAGCCGAGTACATAGAATAACATACATGAATAACCCAATAAATTATTCAAATGGAATCCTTTTTATTTTATTTCTTCCATCTTGTATCTGAGGACCCATTTTCTTGGAAAGATGAATTCCATGTGATGCTCGAAAAAATCCCCTCTTGGATTGTTCTATACTGAATCTCTTTAGTATCTTGTCAACATATATACTTTGACTTGGGCTGAGAAACCTCTTGGATTTATAATGCTGGATCTTGATACCGAGAATATATGTTTCCTCTCTTAATTCCTTCATATAGAAACATTTATTCAACCATGCCTTAACAGAATCTAAGACTTGTATTTCATTTCAAATGAGTAATATGTCATAAACATATACTAATAAGAAAATGACTACACTACCACTAAACCTTTTAGAGACACACTACTTAAATTCATTCTTTATGAAACCAAATTCTATTATGGCCTCATCAAAACAAATTTTCCATGACATGTATGCTTGCTTTAATCCATAAATGGAGCTTTGAAACTTGCATACCTTTTTGGAAACCTTTGGTGTCAAAAACCCTTCAAGATATGTCATATAGACATATTCTTGAAGGTTCCTATTAAGGAAGACTATTTTGACATCCATTTTCCAAATCTCATAATCATGGAAATCCTTAATGGAAAGTAAAATTCCGATGGATTTCATCATTGCAACTAGTGAAAAGGTTTCATCATAGTCAATTATTTGATTCTCTTTAAACCCTTTTGAAACCAGTAGCACCTTATAGGCACTAACTTGTCCTTCCATGTCTAGTTTCTTCTTTAATACCCATTTTCAACCAATGATCCTTATATCTACTAGAGGGTCTCCCAAAATCCAGACATAGATTTGGGACATGGAATGCATTTTATAATTCATTGCTTCTTGCCACTTAGAAATATTTGTGCCACTTACTAATTTCTTATAGGTTATAGGATCAATATTATCAAATAATAACAAGTCACCATCCTCAATTACTAGAAAACCATATCGTTCTAGTTCTCAAACCACTCTAGCACTACTGCATAGTAACTGTGTCTCTGGAATAATTTCTTCTTCCTTGCGGCTTTGTTGTAACGACCTGAACATTTATGAATAAAATTCACTTTCTTTTGATTTAGTCAAAAGACCTATGGATATAGAAAATAGTTGAACTTATTTTTTTATTATATCTAATTGAATTTAAATTAATATTAAGTATCATTAACATTAATAAGATAGTTGTTGAATAGTGATCACATTACTAGTATAAATATTGGGGTTTAACAAATCCTTTTGACAAAGACAAAGGAAGTGATAGCCTCAACCAGTACGATCATACCCTATGAATCCCATTTATCAAATATTTCAAGGGATATAGAATTTCTGGGATTTTCCCTAGAACAACCCCAAGTTGAGATCCAAAAACATAATCATAATAGGAACTTTTTATGGGAGAACTTTAAGCTCATTGAGATCGCGACAAAAACCATGTTCACCGAATGACCCAATGAAAGCCCCACCATCACACACCTTACTCATACGAATTATGAGATTGTAATAAAGGGATATGTATCAAGACCCTATAAATAATATTTTTTATAATATTTTTTTGTAGAATAATTAATATATTTTCTTCCTATTATTGTTAATTTATGAAAAGTTTTTAAAGAAAAAATTATATTTTTTGTTAATATTAAAATTAAATTAATGAATTTACGAATTAATGGATTTTTTAAATAAAAAATATTCTAATATAATATTATTATTAAATAATATTTATCAAAAATAAATGATCATATAATTTTTTGATGTCAAATGTAATTTTTATATGTGTTAAAACGGTTATTTGTCAAAACCCGTCATTTTCAATAAATGTCAATTTTTATTTTAAAAAATAAAATTAAAAATATTTTGAAAATTATTTATATAAAATGAATATTATTTTCGAAATTAGGACATCTAAATTATCCAACAGTGAATTTCTCAAAATTTTCTGAGATAGTCAGATTTTATGGTAAAAATTAAATATTGTATAGATATACATTGTGTTTTATAATATCATAATGGAAAAATAGTTATGTAACAAATACTATAAAATGAATCAGTGACAAAATATGTGTTTATAATTTAAAATAATGTAATTTTATTTATATTTTATCTATTTTATAAATCCTTAGTGAATCCTTCAGCACTTATAATATATTTTAAGATTTTAAAATCATTTCGTTGAAAGTGTGACTCACCTCCACATAAGCAAGAGAAATATTTTAATAAGTTCATACCTTGACCTTATAAAATATTTTAAACCACTCTTCGTTTAAATAAACCTTTTTAAAAAACCATGATATGGTTTTTGTTTTGAATATTTTTTTATGTTGTGTCCAAAACCGAAATAATAATGAAATCCCCCTCCTTTCCTATAAAATTCCACCAAAGATCATGTTTATATTCACTAAAACTACTTTGATATCTTCCATGATCTACTATATACTCCATGTAATCCTACCATGTCACCCCAATCTCCCAAGAAGCCCCTCCTAAGACTTTGGAGTCACACATGAAAGTAAGGGATTATCTCTCTCCTGTGTTAATCAAGCACTTTATTTATGATATGTAGTTTTAATTTCAATTTTCTTATGTTGTGATACGTTATTACCTATCCCATCTACTTTAAAAATGATCAATCAATTATTATAACCCCTTTAAATATCAATTAACCCTCCTTATAACCTTTACATACACTCGTTACCGTGTCGAAAATTTTGTAAGGGTTCTTTTGATTTCTCCTCTTTCCTCGAGATTATTTATTCTGTTACGAATTATGTTTATAATTACTTAATTTGGGGAATGTAAATACATTTCCCTATTACATTCCATTTCATTTATAAATTATTAGATACCCCTTTATCTCTCATTAACACATTTTATGAATTACTATATGATTCTGTTAGGCTGCTGAAATTGCACCATGATTTTCCATGCCAAAATCATTGTTTAGTGAATACCATACCCATTTTTCTATCATGTGTATTAAAATTCATTAACATATAATTATTTATTTTAGACTTATATGTATTTATTCTATATTCCAATTTCATGGAATAAAATTATGATGTTGAATGAATCCATGTTATATTATCTATGAGGCATGCTTAAGAATGAGATTAAAATGTATATGAATGGTGTGCCCTGATTGTGCTCCAATGCATTGGGTAATGTTTAGTATCATGATATGTCATGTCAGGATAGGGGTGTACCTAATTACTATATGTTTTCCACCATAAACTCTTTGAAGTTTATCTTTGACTTATATTTATGATGCAGTTTTTCATGTTGTTTCTACATTTCCCATGTTTTGATTATCATGTAATACCCTTCCTTATTATTCATGTTCAGTTATACCTCATTGATATTCCTTTTCTAATATATACTATTATCCTCATTTTATTCCATTTTTATTCCCTTACTGTGATTTATAGCTTATCTCATTCTTCTATATTTCCTCAGGTTATCCCATGTAGTGTTATGTACGAAGGAATGTTTCGGCCATGTCAAAGAATTTTTCAATAAATATGTTGTATTTAATGTTTTAAGTTGTTATGTAATGTTACTAAACCCCAAAGAAAATATAACTCTAAATCTTATAATCTGTATTAAGTGTAATTTTATGTAATTAATATTTTTAAATATTAAATAATGTTTGGGTTGTTATATTTGTGTAATTTTTTCATGTGTCAACTCTAATGTATTTGGATCCTATACTTCATCAAAGTCTATCTCTCTCCCACTATCTCTATTGGAGATAAGATCCACCTCAAGAAATGTTGGATTTCTGTCAACCAAAACCTTTTTTTCTGAAGGATTGTATAGGAAGTATCCATTTTGTCTCTAGGATATCCTATAAAGAAACATTTTGTGCCTCATGGAGTAAGCTTATTACTTGAAGTGGCCTTAACAAATGCTTCACAATCCCGCACACGTAAGTAATACTACACGAGTTTAATTACATTAAATAACTGGTATGGTATATCATTTTTTTCTTTAGTTGGAACCTATTTTAGTACTTATGATATTGTTTGTAATGAATATCCCCAAAAGGATAATGGAAGACTCGCATGACTCGTCATTGATCTCACCATGTCCAATAAGTTGAGGTTACTAATTTCACTTACACTATTCCACTGAGAAATATAAGGTTGAGTGAGTTCAGATAAAATACAAAAATCCCATATATAATCAATGAAATATTGATTAAGACATTCTCCACCATGGTTTGATCTAAGTTTCTTAATGTTCTTACCAAGATGGTTCTCAACTTTATTCTTGTATTCATTGAATTTCTCAAAAGAATCTGACTTATTCGTCCTTAATTAGAAGTATACATATCTACTAAAATCATAAGTAAATGCTATGAATTATGAGTACCCACCCATTTTTTTAATATGAAATAGTCCACACACATTGATATGAACTAATTCAAGAATCTCTTTAGACCTTTCACCTTTCCAACTAAATGGGGATTTGGTCATTTTTCTTTATAAACATGCATGACATACACCAAGTGGTTTTAGTTCAAAATAATCTAAATATTAATCTTTATATAATTTATTCAAGAACTTCTCATTTACATTACCTAACTGGTGATTCCAATGTTGGGTGTGGTATGAGTCATGTGAAGTAACATCGTTATTTGTTTTCAATATTTTGTCCATGTAATCCAACACATAAAGGCTATTATTTAAATATACCTTACCATAAAAATGATATCTTTATAAATTAATCAACATTTATTCCCAAATTTTAAAATAAATCCACCTTTATCATGTCTGGATAGAGAAATAATTTTTTTTTCAATTGAAGGAATATAATAAAAACCCTTTAAAACCAAGATCATTTCGGTTGGAAACATGAATTATTAGTCCCTAATAGTTATAGCTATAATTTTATCTATGTTGTCTACTTTAAGATATACCTATCCTCGATTAATATTTCTAAATATACTTTTTTAATATATTTGAATATATATGTGATCATCATAAGCTAAATTTAATACCCAATTTGTAGAAACGGATAAATTTCACTTAATAAAATATTCACCTAAAGCTTCCCCTTGCTTCTTTGGTTGGGTGGAGTTTTTCTTCGAGTGGCCCTTCTTTCCACATGAAAAATAGATAGAATTATATACCTTATTTATCCCATGATCTTCCTCTTCATGGAAGAGAATGATGATGCTTTGGTCTTAAATCTCTTCTCTTTACCCTTTTGTTTTTTTCACCATGAAGATGGGAGGGTTTTCATGATCCATATTCATATATACATGGAGAATAAGAGTACGATGATTTGGAAAAGACATATCAATGTTTTTCAAATTAAAATTCATAGTAAAGCTAGTGATTTTTTGAGGGAGTGATTCTAGAATAAGGTCTGTGCTCAGTTATTTAGAGAGTTTCAACCCTAGAAACTCTAACCGCTCAATGTAGATAATTATCTTGACAACATGAGGACTAACTTGGGAACCCTCTCTAAGATATCTCAGAAAGAGGGCCTTGGAAATATCAAATTTTTCCTATCTAGATCTCTCCTAGTAAAGACCAAGGAGGTGATCAAGCATGATATATGCATTCATGTTTTTGTGGTACTTCATTAGTTTACTAGATATCTATGAACGTATTAAACATTGAATGTAGAACGCATTGCTAAAAAAAATTCATAGATAACGAACTCTTCATCACTTGCCTCTTTAGAAGGAGGATTAGCCATTGATAATTCTAGCATGTAAGATTTATGTTCAAGGTGCAGCACAACCCAAAGGCATCTAAACCACAAACAGAATTCACTTCCAGTTAGGAGGTTATCTTTCTCCAATACTGATTTTAGGGATAGTGTAGATGATTAAATTTTAATTTTATTCTACAATTAGAAAGATCATATTATTATTACTTTAATTAATTAAAAAATAAGTGAAATATAATAAATTAAATGTCTTTATTAATTTATTTATTAAATATCCCACTATTTTATCATGTTTTAATAGCCCTCACCATTGAATTCGGAATTTATAGTTGATTTAACATTCTAGTGGAAAGGTTCCCCACTACTTTTATTAATGATCCAGACTTTTCCCATGAAAAATCATAATAAAGTAATTATATGGGAAGTCTTATCAAATACGGACTTGAAGCTCTCTAATGTATTGAGTGGATTACCCTATCCTAAAATCCAGACATGCATTTCCTCAACACTTGCCTCCAAATTTTTGTTTAATAGACAATGGTTGTCAAACTCAATACAATTTTAGTTAAGTAAACCAAAAACTCTCATGAGAACTCCCCAATAAAAGTAAGTGTCTAGACTTTGGCCATGTACTACACTTAGTTATATGGTTTCATTTCTAATCAAGTAATGGAATTCTTAGTCTATCTTAATATTTAATTTAGGGTTTTTAATTTGTTATGCATAAATTTTATCTTGTTTTATCCATTAAAAATACAGTTAACATTAATTGGATGTTACTTAATTAATTAACCATGTTGGATAAAATAGTTATGCATAATTACTTTATTTAATTTCCATCATTTAAAATTAATTCATTTATATATGTTATCACAGTCTTGCATCCATAAAATAAATAATTGAATAGATAGAAATAACTAATTAATTAAATGATCCTTTCATGATCTTTAGTTAATGGTTGATTTAATGAGCAGACAATAAATCAACCTTTGACCTATGGGAAATAAGTTCTAATGTTGGTCTTGGTATAAGATATAGCATTCCACTTGTCCACCTACATATCTCCTGGGTTGGAATCATTATGGTTCTATATTGAACCACCTACAGACACCTTGGGATTATCTATTAATTACGAATATTTATTACTCACACGTAGGTGAGGGGAACCAAAGGACTGGTTAAAGGGGTTTACATAAATATATTTGAAAACACAAGTCCTATGTAAAAATAGATGAAGGGATGACTCACATGATATCATTTAATTTAATATTAAATAATTGAAAACTCATAAAATAAATTAAATTAAAACATATAACATATACACAGGTCTTGGTCAAGCTCATGAATTGTAATACATGCAACGAATACACAAAAGTAAATGGATAGAATTTATTTCATTATTAGTTCTTTTATTATTTTAGATAAACAAATATTTCATTAATTAATTAATAAATTAAATCCCTTTCATCTTAATTATTATCCAATCTTATTTAGAGATTCCTATCATTAATTAAATTCTTGGAAAATAAATGGTAGAAACAATAATGAAATATTAATTACAATAACTTAATGAAGAATTTAAAATTATTTAAATCCATTATTAAATTTTTAAACACAAAATTATGTTATAATAAATAAAATAAGGGATTATTACTAAATTTTTGAAATTTAATGTAATTTTAATTTTTTTTCTATTAATGGGAGACTACACGGCATGTAAATATAGATACATGCCATGTACCTATGTTTTAGTATATCCAGGTCACATGCCTAGGGATTCGGCATGTTAACTCGACAAAAATACATGGTGAGTATATTCCACCTACACACTGTTTATCTACTTTTTATGTGCCAGGTTGGCCCATTCAACACACGGTGTTCAATAAAAGCACCACATGTAATTAATTTCTCGTTGTACTTAGATACAATGAACAAGGGTATATGGAGTGTGATTCGGCCTCATGTCGTGTAACCCAGTTTTACCATCCAATGATTTGGCACTACCCGATGTCATCTTCAGTCGTTCTTCATTTGTTTTTAAACCTTTAAGAAAATGAAACACTAAAAAACATGATTAATATGCTGATAAAATTTTAATTCAAATCAGATTAAAGAACGAATAACATGAAAATAAAATCTCACCATAATTACACATAGATTATCATTAAAATAAATAATTATAAATTTTAATGTGACCCCTCTGATACCACCTAATGATTCCAGGTGCAGTGGAAGTGTAAAGAGGTTGGTGATATATTAAAATTACTTTTCATAATCATTACTCAAGACCAAGAGTGAGGATATTTGACATCAAATTTATAATTAATTTATTTAATCTTTGAAGAAATAAATACCTGGGATTTTGAAATTTCCCCATTGGTGAATGGTGATTATCTGAAAAGACCCTTTTGGATTACCTTCACTGCACTACAAGGATCCAAGCATAGAATCCCACTAGTGGTGATCCAAACATCCTCCTATGATCTCCAGTTTTTAGCATGAAACATTTAATGTCTTAAATTTTTCATTCTTGGTCGATCGTTCTAGGGTCTTGTATAAATCTCTCTTAAACATATAGTTCTTAAGAGGGAGAGAGAAGGAGGGGTAGAGAGAGAATTTGTTGTGCGTAACAATTATCTATTCTCAATTTTTGAATACAATAAACAATAGACAGATCCATCTATTTATCAAGTCCGGATTCAAGTTAAAATTTTATTTAATTGCATACCATCCCTTAAAAAACATTTTTTACGTTTAGTGAACCCCATTTCACAAAATAATAATTATATTATTATTATTTTCTGTGTATGTCCACTTGCGCAATAACATATATTATTTAAAGTTCTTATTAATTAATATTTGTCTCTGAAATTTGTCTTTGTCCATTAAAAATCCAACCTCTTTTATTGAGTAACCAAATAAATATTTTATTCATAAATAAATAATTTATTCACAATCTAGTGAATAAATATTTAACATCCCGACCTAGATTACCACTAAATCGGTAGTTAAACCAGTGGGTCACATGAAATCAAGTATACCTCTCTCTATGTTAATGGCTTCCAACTAGTAGGGAGGTTCTAAATGGGTGATAGTAGGGAGACTATACCCTCATATCAGAGTTAAAAAATGGTATAATAGAATATAAGCAATATATAGTAGCGAAAGAAGTAAATACTTTAATGCAAAGTAGAGGAATAATAATAATAACTTTAAATAAAATATTTCCAATTCTAGTTACAACAATACACATATGTCTAGATGATAATAGATAGCTGAAAATAGTAACATAAAGCCTGATTTAAAATTTAGAACAAATAAAAAACTCAAATAAATAAAAGACTCATACCATAAGGAGATCTACATGAGAATACTAAGATCCAACTCAGTCCTATTCTTCAAACTCCCCAGGTATAAGAAAACAACAAAATATTTCAACCTAGGTCTTATAAATATAAGGTCTACTCAGGTACCCCAGTCCAATGGTGGCCCAAGTTAGGTGTGTGGAATAAATCCCAATAGTCTGGCACCACTAGTGTCTATCCTAATGTTATAGTGATTATAAAATTAAAAATGTGTTCCATATATAGAAAGAGAAGAATAAATAACAGATAAAAAGACAACACCTTGGTCTGGGTTCCTAAACATACACCCATCCCATACCACTTGCTTAAGCCTAATATGGGTGTCTAAAATATGTACCTGTGCATGAAAAAATATATATTTACAGGCCAAAGTAAACATGGAAACCCAAAAAATAAAACCCCCAATATTATTCTTCATCTTGGGGTCTAATTCAAGTGTCAAAATCTAATCCTACTAGAAGCACAATATAGGTATAAAATTGCATAAAGAAACTCTATGAAATATAAATAAAAGTATCTGATGCATTTATATGAATATCATAAATTCCAAAGTTAGATTATGAGCTCGTCCCTAAGTTATCACTCTGGTACATCCATTTAAATTCCAATTACACTAAGCCCATCCAAGTTTATACTTTCGGAATCTCAAGTATCACTCATGGTATGGTAACCCTGGGTTCACCACGGTATCACACATAAGTGATTGGTTATCACTCGAGGACTGGCACAACAAAATTTTCAATTGGTCTACCCCCAATTTCCCCATACAGAACCAGTATCACACAATAGTTTAATAAATTTCTCAGGGAAGGCCTTACCTGTAAATCCAAAACAACACTTCCCAAACACGTTGGGTTATAACCCATCAAGCATGGACATACCATCTATGAGCCATTAATATTGATACCATGTTCTCTACATGGCCTGTATCAAGTGATCCACACAAGTAAGGCACATATCAATTCACATATGGGGTTAAAAAACATAAGAAAAATGAATGGCCTTACCACCCTTATAAACCATTGTAAATGAGTCATTACATTTATCATACAATGAATAAAGAAATACCTCTTATAAAATTCAAAAACCATGATCTATTCCATTAAAACCAAATAATTAAATTCATTTAAGGAAAATAATATCATTATGACATTCCCATTCCAATTTTTATAATTTATCTTTTCCAATCCTGTTCAATTATATTAAGAGGTGTGGCCATACCATCCCATTCAAAACATTTAATCAAACTAATTTAACAATTCAAGGTAAACACCCAACCCATTCCTAAACATCTCTCCTCAGATAGTAACTCAAGGAATTGTTCAATTCATAAGTCAAACCTTTAATTTAACTCATGTGGAAAACAAAGTAATCGCCTACTTGATAAATTCTAACTATAAGAGGACTTAACACCTAAAAGGAGTCTTGATTCATTTAACACCTAATTTAAAATGGGAAACATCATTTTGGAATAACCAAAGAAGGTAAAATAAAAAACATTCCATAACTAACATTAAAATCAATTGTAGCATATTACCAATGCAACAATACAAGAAATTATGAAAGTTTATCATTATTTTTTATCATGAAGGCAGCACACCTCCATTGGAGGAGTTTTATTAGAAAACATGAAATTATTTATCAACACTTCGTTTTTGAATATTTAAAAATTTATTCTATAATTATAATTCATATAACAGAAGTCAAATATTAACATTTCATGTATCAATCAGTGTAAGATAAAACACTAATGCAACAATAACAACAAATATGATATAAATATCTATTCACTTCCTTTTATATTGAAGGAAACTCACTCCCATTAGAGGATTTTTATTAGAAAACATGACTTGTTCCCCAAAAAATTCCTTTTCCCTCTTTAAACATTTTATTAAAAGTTGGAAGGTCAATTTATTAGAATCATAACATAATTCAACTTAATTTTAAGAAACAATTAAATGGATTTCTCTAATTAAAAAGGGTAGATGAAGAGACAACTACTTCAAAAGAAGAACCAAGACTGACACTTGGTGCTTGAAACTTTTATCAGTTACAACTCTAAGCTACTTCATCCATCCTTCGAGCATATGCAATTTCTCATATACATAAGTACACAAAGCCCTATTTATTTATTCACATGGACAAGAACACGTATAAGGAGATACTTACATATATATTACATGAACATACCCATTAACACTTAATTCTGTATGCATTTTTCATATTCCAACATGAGCACACGGAGACCCAGATAAATATAATCATTTCCATGGGCTAACATATATATAATAGGCGAACTTATATGGATATATTCCTACCTATTCATATGCAAGAAAGTCTCCTTTGATAACAAAAACTAGAAACCACATAAAGAATGACCAAAAATCGCTGCTAAAAAATGCTAGGCACCCTAAAATTATTGTAGTAAGGACCAACACACCTCAAATAAAAACCAGGGACTCATAAACACCAAAAAAACTAAATTAGAGGGTGTGAAACCAAACAAAGGGTATAAACCCTTAAATAGGATGGTGGCGACACCCTGAAACCAAACAGCATAGACAAACACCCTATAAATAAAAAATTAGGAAGTCAAAAACACATAAAGACCATAAATAAAAAAGGAGAAAACCAACAATGGATGAAATACTCACCTTAAACCATTGGGGGTGAACCAAAAAAAGTTGAATTGATTCGCCTTCGGTGGCACTTGCACGAATCCACACGAATGGGTCCTGAGAGACCCTTCACACAACCTCTAATCAAAATAAACCCAGGAAATAATCATTAGACCTAAACCCTAGGTTCGTCCGAGCTATGTAGGGTGACAGGGAGACTGAATGTTAGATAGAAATAAAGATTATAGGGGATACAAAAGCTTAACATGAGGATTAAAACAAGAATCATGATGAAATATAGACATATTGATGAATGTGGAGGAGCCAAGGGTGGTGCGTCATGCGCAGCTAGGGGGGTTGATACATCGCACAACCTAGGAGAAGAAAAGTGAGAATACCTCCCTTTGGGGTGTTTACTAAAACCCAAAATTAAAACTTATAATAATATAAATAATATTATTATTTTTATTATTAAAACTTTTTTTTAAATTTTCCATCTTTCTCATTTCCTTTTTTGTTTTAATTTGTAATTTATTATTCTTAAATTCTTTAAAATGAACTCATCGCTTTCAAGTGTTCCAAATTCCAAAAAAAATTGTTCTGAAGATCAGTTTTAAAAACAGCCCATGAAGTAAATGAATTTTTTTAAATTCCCATGGAATTTTTTTCATTCATTTCAAATCATGGGATATTACAACCTTCCCACCCTAAAACTCCTCATCCCCAAGAATCATTTGGGAATAATGAAAATATCAACTTCCCTATAGGGGTCATGAAGTCTCACTCAAATGGTCTTGTAATATTTCTGAATGCCCAATGCACCTTCAAGCATTGATTAGGAAAATGACACTTAAGGCACTAAGATCAAATCAAATAGTCATTTTTAAAATGAGACATTGAAACAATTCTTTCCACATCCCATTTAGCTAGATACCCAGCCATACCTTTGTCTCTTGAAATAACTAACTGGTGGTTCTCCCCACCATAGGTCTTAGCAAGAGAAGGGGTAAACTCCAAGACATGACACCTCCACTGTAATAATTCCCTACAAATAATTCCCATAAGAATTTGGAGGATGCTATTGGAATGGTACTGAGACAATCATGTGGCTAGTTCCACACAACTGTTATCTTAGATTAAGAGCATACAAGTCAGGCCACCTCTGGCTTACCTTTCATGAAAATTATCGTCTTAGGAGGTTAGCACATTTCCAACTAAACTCTGATGCCTTCTTCTAGGGAACCTTGAATTTACAATAAACACATTCACCAAATCCCTTACAGGACATTCGGTGACACACCTTGGTTAAACCATTACTTGCCCATTTTTAAACAATTGTTCCTCAACACAAACAAGGGTATAACCCAGATCCAACCCACTAGAATCATCACGCCCTTTTTAAACATTAACTTCATGCCTGAAAACAAGTATGGGATAACATCAGATTTAAATGATTGGATTGTAAGGAACTAACACAAGGTAGTATATACTCTATGTTTACGAGTAATATGTGGGTACAAATACAAGATGCCCACATCAGAACATTGACCGAGACCAGAGCAGCATCAGCCAGGAGGTCAAGTTAGATGATGGCTAGTGCATAAGTGTTCATCCAAGGAATTATTATAGGGGAATCCATGGGTCACTCAAGACTAACCAATACACAATAATAACCATGTTTCTAGTATGTGACACCAATAGAGAACCACACAAATAAGCCCAACAACTTTTCAAGATTTAGCGCGGCGTAAGACCAACACTCTCTTAGTGAATTAAGGAAGATGTCAATATTGGGGGCATGATTGTTAATTAAATAATAGTATACTAGGGGGATTATAATATTATCAAGAAGTTCAGTCAAACCACCACTGTTCGAATTCCCTTGCAATAAGCACGAATACACCTTCTGATGTACCACCATTAACTGATCATCATGCCTTTACCACCTGGGTAATTTTAGTGATTGTTCATGATTAAACACTGAAGTCCACCCACAACCAATGATGTTTTTCAAGGTTGAAAACACTGACAATGACACCAACATCATGCTACCAAGAAAGAATTGACATGATTTAAATTTCACAAGACTAACGGTCATTTAAGATAGACCGACCATCCTCCAATGGTCCTCTATGGTTTTGTTCCCCACTACCTAGAAGAACATGTATTTAACAGAACCGACATGACACTTCTTACCTTAGGTGTGTCCCAATTGAAGATAGAGAAGATATACTAGCCACTCACAAGTTTTCTTGGTCAAAACCACCTTAAAAATATGTGTTACATTTTCTCGAGTCACACTCATAAACGTCAAAACATTAGAAAAGGAAAACAAAATTGAATCGATCGGCATGTCAAAACACCCGAGTCTTGAGAAATTCCTCCAGAGAATTGGGAAAAACTTTTTTATTTAATGCCTATGTCACTCTACTCTGGAGATTACCTGAGAATGCATTCAATAACACTAATTTTTCCCTCACTGAGGAAGAGGATAGATTCAAGGGACCTAACAAACAACCGATCATTCACATGGTATGTCTACCCAGCTAGAAACAAACATTACTTGATGCCCATGCACGTATCAAAGGCCCAGAAAGACATGACCATTCGACTGAACAAGGGTGTCTTTTTAAAGAAAAAGGGTTCAAACTAGAGATGAAATAACAATACAATAGGAACTCACAGTTTTAGCAAGGAATTCCATATCTAAGTGTGCTACCTACTACAATCTATCCCCTTAAGAAATCACATGTGCCAACCATATCTCTCAGTCACACCAACAGAAAATTCACTATGCTCAAGAGCCGACTATCTAAGTCATTACAAAAAAGAAAGAAAACCCATGGAAAATTTCCCAACTTCCATTCCAAGTCAACTAATTGAGAAACATTAAACTACCCTTACGCAAGGTTTTAAACAAATTACACCACCTATGGTTCCATTTTATGTTCATTTCATCAATTCAAATGTTAATATTTTTTCATTTAAAAGATTTAACTAACACATAATGTCAAGGATGGAATGTCTCAACAAAATTAATTTTTAAAACATTTCACACTTCTTGAAATTCATTCATAATTTTGAGATTTATCAAAATAAAATTCTTTTAATAGATAAGGCATCCTATATGGGTCCCATTAAGCCAAAATGGGTTCTTTAGAAATCAACCCAATAGAAATTGCTTCATTGTAGAAATTAAAAACACCCAAATGGGTCATACCATAAGAAAAATGCCTCCAACTAACCTATTTGGGCCCAGTTGTGCATTTATAAAGTTAACCAATTTATTTACAATCATAAATTGAACATATTTTACATTTTAATCCATTTCATATTATAAAACATGGTCATATATATATAATGGTAATATTTTCTTAAATCCCCTAATTGATAAAGCACCCATAGACTCCATAAATTGCATATTAGATCCCATTAATCACATGAAATAAACTTAAAACATGTCATCAATTACATATTTAAAACAAAACTAGCATGTTTCAACAGAAGATAACACAGACATCCAACAGGAATAAGAGCATCAAATACTAATACCTAAGCATGTTATGTAAGCAATCATGCTAAAGAAAATAAAAACATGACACATCACTCAAGGAACACAATCCAAATCAACAAGTAGCAGACATATGCTAGTATATGGCATGGCATATGCATAGAATGTGAATTCTCTATGTGACTGATATGATACATTTAATGCTTTATCTTCGTCATAACTGACCAATGGTATAATACCATAAATCTCATACATCAATAAGCAGTGAAAAAATACATCAATCACTCTAGGTGGAATTATATCAACAGTAACAACAAAATCACAAGCAATTATCCCAGCCCTAGATACATGGTAATTTCCTATATGTGGGTTGATCAGTCCTTAGGACATCCATTAACCAAGAACCGACACATTCCTAGTCTCTCATCTATCAACCCAAAACAATAAGAAAAAGGAAAAATAATCCCTTTAATACCCCTTTGTAATGTACATTCCTATATTACCACTAAACTGGTAGTTGGAACTATGGGTCACATGAACTCAAGTGTGCATCCCCGTATTCCATAGGCTTTAGACTAGAAGAAAGAGTCTAAATATGTGATAGTGGGGAGACTATACCCTAATATCCAAGTTTCATAATGGTATAAAAAATATGAGCAATAGATAGTTGCAGAAGAAGTAAATAATTGAATAAAAATCAGTGGAAGAATAATATTAAATTTAAATAAAAGATGGCCAATGACATTTAGAATAACAAATGTATGTTCATATGATTATAGATAGCAGAAAACAGTAACATAGAGCATGATTTACATTTTAGAACAAATATAGAACACAAATATAGAAAAGAATCAATCCCAAAGTAAATCCCCATTAGCATCCCGGCTCCAGCTAAGTCCTATGATTTTAAATCCTCAAGTACAATAAAACAACAAAAGCTTTCAACCTTGGTCCTACAAATATAAGGTCTACTCAGGTACCCTAGTGTAATGGAGATCGGAGTAGGGTGTGAAACATAAATCTTAGTAGGCCAGAACTATCAGCATCTAAACCAATGTAGTGGTGATTATAAATTTAATACAATGTTCCATATATAGAAATAGTAGAACAAATAACCGATAAAAAGATGACACCTTGGTCTGAGTTCCTAAACGGACACCCGTCCCATACCACCTGCTCCGTCCTAAGCCTGGTGTCTATAATAGGTACATGTACAAGATATAATAAGTATATACATTCCAAAGTAAACATGGAAACCCAAAAATTCATACCCTAAATCTTATGATTCATCTTGGGGTCTAATTATTGTGTCAAAAACTAAGTGTGCTACTAGAAAAAGAGAGGTATCACAATACATAATGAAACATTATGCAATATTAATAAAAGTATCTAAATAATTCATATCAAGACATTAAATTCCAAATATGGAGTTTGAGCCTATCCTTGATGTATCACTACTATCTATCCACTGAAATTACAATTCCACTAAGTCTGTCCAAGGAAATCCTTTAAAAATCCCAAGAATCTCTCATGGTATGGTAACACTGAGTCCATCTCGATATCACATGTACAGGATTGAGTATCACCAGAGGAATGACATATACATCTTTATAATGGTTATGTTCTCAATTTCATGTTAGTGAACCAATTTCACAAAGTAGTATAATAAATTTCATGGGGAAACCCTTGCTTGGGAAACCAAAACACCGCTTCCCCGATGTATTTGGTTCTAACTAATCAAGCATTGAGAATCCATTCATGAGTCCTTATTTTAGAACCCATGTTCACTCCTCGACACGTATCAATTGAGCCACACAATAATGGAACATATCAATTAACATAAGTTGTTTCAAAACATAAGAAAAAGTTGTGGCCTTACCACCCTTATAAACTATTGTAAATGAGTCATTAAGTTTAATACCAAATGCATAAGGTTGTACAACTTATGCAATTCAAAATCCAATATCAATTCTATTACAACCAAAGAATTCAATTCATTTAAAGAAAATAATATCATCTTGACCATTCCATTCCATTTTATACAATTTATCTTAACCATTATTGTTCATTTATATTAAGAGGTGTGGTAATACCACCCTATTCAAAACATTTAATCAAACTGAATTAACAAGTCAAGTTCAACACCAAGAACTATTCATAAACTTCTTACCACATATGGTAACTCGAGGAATTAGACAACTCATAAGGATTACCATTATTTTATCTCACATGGGAAACAAGGTAATTTACTACTTGGGAATTTTCGACTATAAGAGGACTTAACACCTAAAAAGAGTCTTGATTCATTTGACAGCTATATTCAAAGGGGAACATCATTTTAGAATAACCAAAGAGGCTAAAATTAAAAACATTCCATAACAAACATTGACTTCAAGTGCAAAATAAGACCAATAAAATTATATAATAATGTATTAATGTCTAACATTATTTTTTAGCTTTATGGAAGCTCACATCTATTAGAGGAGTTTTATTAGAAAACATGACATTATTTACCAACACATCATTTTTTCATGTTTAAACATTTATTCTATAATTATAATTCATATCAAATAGTTAAAATACTGACCTAGAATGTATCATTCAATACAAGAAGAAACACTAATGAAATAAGCACAAAAAACATTATATAAATATCTATTCGTTGCTTTTTAGATTGAAGGTTGCTCACCTCCATTTGAGGATTTTTATTAGAAAACATGACTAGCTCTTAAAAAATTATTTTTTCTATTTAAACATTTTAATAAAAGTTGGAAGCTCAATTTTTGAAAATCATAACATAATTAAAATTAATTTAAAGAAACACTTGAAGGATTTATTTAATTAAAAAGGGTAGACAAAGATATGTTTACCTCAAAAAAAGAAAAAAGTCAAACACTCGGCACTTGACACTTTTATCAATGAAAACTCTAAGTTGCTCCATCAATCCTTAGATAATATGAAATATTTCATATAAATAAGGAAACATAGCATCTATTTACCTGTTCTCATGGCCATCAACACATACAAGGGGATCCATACATATAGCTTACCTGCACGTACTCGTTAACACTTACCTTTGTATGAATTTTTCATATTCCAATATGAGCACACCTATCCCCATATAAATATATTCACTACCATGTTTGAACATATATATAACATGGGAACTCATATGAATATATACATATCTATGCAGATGCAAGCAAGTCACCTTTGACAATAGGAACCCGAAACATACTCAAGGATGACAGAAACTCACTATTAAAAATAATATGCACACTAAAATTAATGTGGAAAGGCCCAAAAAAACTCAAATAAAGACTAGGGACTCATAAACACAAAAATAACCTAAATTAGAGGATAAGAAACCAAGAATATGTCATAAACCCTTACCTTGGATAGTGGATGAAACTTGAAACCACGCGGCACCAACCAACACCATACTGATTTAATTTCAAGAAGTCAAAAACATTTAAAGACCCTAAATAAAATAGAAAAAAACCAATAGTGGATGAAATACCCTCCTTAAACCATTAGAGGTGAACCAAAACAATCCGAACCACTACACCATTAGTATCGGTTGTCGGAATCTGCATGAATGGTTCTCAAGATACCCTTTATAAAAGATATAATAAAAAAACCTGAAAATATGAATTATTCCTAAACACTTGGTTCGTATGAGCTACATACGGTGACGGGGAGATCGATTATTGGCCAAAAATAGAGAATACAAGGGTGATGAATATTACCATGATGATTCAAACAAGAACCCTAAACAAATCTGGATGGATTAACAAATGGGGAGGATCTAGAGGCAGTGCATCGCACGTGACCAAGGGTTGATGTATCACATGAACGAGGGGAAGAAAATTGAGAAGCCCTTCATTTGAGGGTTTTACTAAAACACAAAATTAAAACTCATAATAATAATTATAATAATATGATTATTATTATTATTAAAACATTTTTGTATTTTTAACTTTCAATCTTTTTTATTTCACTTTTATTTTAATATTAAATTAAATATTTTTAATTTTTTTAAAAAGAACTCATCACTTTCATGTTTTCCAACTTATGAAAAAAATCATTCTGAAGCCCGGTTTTATAAATATCCCAGATAATAAATGAAAATATTTGAAATTCCCCGAGACTTCTTTTCATCTAGTTCAAAACGTGGGACATTACAAAATATTTATTAAAATATTTAATAAATAAAATAAATATTTTCCTCACATTCCCTTGAAAAATTATTTATTTAATTTATGAGTTCAATATAACTTGAATAAAATTATTCCTCAGACTCAAAAATAATATTAATCCAATTAATTAAAATCAAATAGAACTTAATCAACCTCAATAGAAACACTTAGTGAGTGAACATCTAGGATTATTTCTCATGGAAACTAGGCGGGTTTCCTAAATTCAAAGATTACTATCTATAAATGGGTCAAGGAACCCAAGAGAAAGAACTTAATATCATAATTATGACAACCACATATGAATGCTTAGTGTATAATATAATCCCTTTTCCACAATTTCTCATCAAGCAGGTTTCACATCAGTGTCACCAACTTATATGATTAATATGTCTTTATTTAACTATATGAAATAAGAACATTGTTACACCATGGACATGGAATTTATTGTGATAGTTCTATTCCCATCAAAGGGTTTAGATATCATATTCCATAAACATGGAGGGGGGAAATCCTTCCTTAACTTATTCATCAATTACTTTTCACTTGTGACACACCCAACATATCCAAATTCTCCATGAACTATTATCATCATGGTTTACAAAAATCATCAAATTGTTTTATTTGTAACTTGCATTAATAATAATCCTAAAGTATAAAGACCATCACACATGCTTGTAGATCGGAATATCTAATGACACCAAAACAAACAAAATTCTTACTAGCAGGTCTCTTCTCAGAATCTATCATCTTCGATATTACCAAGTGCGAACTTCTTGAGAAAAAGCCTTATATTCTTATGAGTTCTCACACCTGATATTATATGTACTATGTGTCCCATCATATTATGTTCTCCAAACATATAACATTATTTGATAATATCAGCATAGCACATCAAGGTTCTCATCATAGTGGGGAACAACTATGAACTTAATAATGCGACATATACTCTAAGAAATTATCACATTATATTCATATAGAACAATAAAAAATATGTAATAATAATCTTGATTAATATTCAATACATTGAATATTTATGTGGTGAAAGTACAAAAAGTTGGTCCTAGGACACCAACTCCAATAAACCACACATCCTACACATTTTATGGAATGGTAGGGAAAAATGACATATAATTTTGATTTATGAACTTGGATACCATCCCAAGAATTGACATGTAAAAGTACTATACCTTTTCTCACCATGAAATATAATTTATCATAATTTAATACAATATTGTTTACAATAAAGATATGTAGGAATGAACCAATACTACTCAAGCATTCATAAAAATAAGAGCCATAAATAGTGAAATCATCCATGAATACTTCCATGAAATTCTACAAGAAATTTATAAAAATATTAACCATGTATCACTAGAAAGTTCTTAAAGAATTTCATATACCAAATGGCATCCTCATATAATAAAATGATCCAAAGGGGAAAGTAATGGTTTCCTTTTTCGGATCCTTGGGGGAAATATGGATCTAAAAGTATCCAGAATACCCATCAATGAAATAGTAGTGGAAATTCCCCACTGGCCTCTCTATAATCTATTCAATGAATGTTATTGGTAAATGGTCCTTCCTAGTGTGTTGGTTAATTTGGTGATAATCTATATAGAAACACAAAATATTCTGTACACAGGTAGGAACCAATTCACTATTTTAATTTTTAATAATCGTAATACCATGTTTATTAGGAGCTACCTTCACTAGACTGACCTTTTTTCTCTCAGATATGCGTAAAATTATTTCATTATCCAATAATTTGGTTACCTAATTTTTAAAAAAATCGAGGATGTTTGGGTTTAGTCGGTGTTATCCATTCCTCGCCAGTTTTTCCTCGTTGTTTAGTAGTTTATGATGCATGTAAATTGATTAGATAATACAAGGAATATCAGAAAGTGTCCATCCCAATGATTTTTTATACTCCCTTATAATTTTAATCAATATTAATTCATTTTAAGATGTATTGAAATAGAAATGATGAAAAAAAAATTGTTTCCATTCTCAAGATATGAATATTTCAAGTTTTTGAGGAAGTGGTATAAGTTCCAAGTTGGGAGGATTTTAGATTTATGGGAGTGAATGTGAAAGTGAGAGGTTAGTAATATCATATAACTACTTAATGGTAACATCCCAATATGATTAATAACCTCTTACAAGATTATAAATATCAACAATGGTCATGGGATCCTAAGTGCTCAAGAAATCATCAATTAAAGAACAAGCTTGAAATTTTTCTAAATCAGTACAACATCAAATGCATGATTAATTACCTATAATTTCTATCAATGATAAAATATTAAAAAGGGGTTTAGGGGAAATAAAATAAGTTTCTTCCAGAGAAGGGAGTACATTAATAAAATTAACTAAAAGTGAGGAATGTTATTTCAAGGGAAGATTCATGGAATCAAGGATGCTGAAGTGGAACATATCACCACTAAAATCCATAGATAATGTACCATTGTATACATTATCTATGGTTTTGGTATTTTTCAAGAAAGAACCCCCCAAATATAATTGGGGAATGCCCATTTATTCTATCATTTTCGTTTTTAATCACATAAAAATTAGTAGGAAAAATAAAAAAAATTACCCTCACAAGAACATCTTCTAACACACTAGTGGGCTATTTGGTATTATGGTTTTACTATTGAACAACAATTCCTATGGGATTTAACTCCCCAGACTCTAATGAAGATAAAATGGAGTGAGGAATCACATTTATAGAAGCACCCAAATCAAGCATAACAACATAAAAAAAATATTCACTAATGTTATAAGGAATCAATAATGTCATAGGATCATTACAATTTGTATGAAGTGATTAATTTATCAATGCTAAGATGATCCTCCCTAATCTCACCTTTTCATCGCCTCTAAGTGTAGCACCCCAAACATTTTAGGGTATGTCTTTCTTAAGTTCATTCTAGTTATAGCCAATATTTCATGAATCACTGAGCCTCTATGAAAAAAAACATGGTTACTTATAGGAGATAGCCATAACCTAGCCATAAAACTTATATTTTTCAGCTATGTGATTTGAATATTAAAAATCTAACATAGTCGGTTGTGATTAAGATGATAATTAGAGTCTGATAGAATTAACTTAATTTTCAGTGAATAGTAACCTAACCTTATGAATCATAACCTACCCTTATGAATAGTAACTTACCCTTATGAATAGTAATATGACTCTTGTGAATGGTATCCATGCCCTTGAATGTATAAATGAATTTAGGCACCTTAAAAATGAAGATGAATATTTTAAGTGTTTTTTCAATTAAATAATTATTTTAATAAAATATTTAATTAATCATATTTAGATAATTATTTCTGAAAAATGGACTTCATTTTTGGATTCTACATGTTGAAAAAATATTAGGGTGATTTTTTGGGATTTTTCTGAAATTCTTTAATTTTTGATGAATTGTAAAATGCAATAATTTGCGATAAATGATAAATAAGGAATTTATTGAGTCATTGATGATGATATGATGATGTAAGACCAATTGGTTCGAAGTTACCTGAAACTATTACTATTCTTGGTCATTTAATACTCGCTATTGAATGTCTTGAGAGGAAATAATAAGTTAATGATTATAATATGAAGAAAACTCCTCTCATCTCCACTATATAAACCACCCCTCACCCCCTCTTCCTCCCACACCACTCAAGCTTCAAGACTTGCATAAATTATGCCAAATACTCTCCCCAATCCCTCTCCCCAATTCCAACACCTTCTGGTCTCACCAAAAGGCCAAAAACAAATGCCTTAAGGAGATTCTCAAGGAGGAGTACACAAGAGCTAAACCTTCCTTCTCGTTTCTTTCAAATTCTTTGAAAAAGTTTCATTATTTTGTTCTCCCTTCTCAACTACCCTCATACAAATTCCATGATAATTCAATTACCTTACATGTACTGTATTTTCATTGTGATAATGGAATATTTCATCATAATCTCTCTTTTTCCCCTCCTTTTATACAATAAATGAAAACACTATCCGAGATGTGTAAATTTATCACACTCAAGGAAGACGGGTTTTCAATTTGCATTACTATCTTCAATACTGGTAATGAAACCTTTTAAATGGTTGTACTAGGACATAATATATGTATATTATCTTGATTAATGTTTTTTTAACCTTTACATGTTCATAATATGGAATAATAATACAAAACAAGTTTATTGTGCATAAAACCCCCAAGCCAAATCCAAGCGTTTATTTTTAACTCATCGAATGAGTCATCCTCCTGGTATATAAGCAGAATTATTATAAGATAATTTATATCTCTTTATTGTCACTAATAATGTATATTAACAATTCTGTATGTTTAACCACATTTAAAATGAACTTTCATTCATGAATACAAGTAAACAAATCATGAAACCAAGTAAGAAAATTCATCCAAAACAATAAAATTGAATCTCTTAAACCCATCAAAAAGGCCATTAATGAACTTAATAAGGTTATAAAATATCAATTAAATGTTTATGGGGTTCTGGAATTATTAATTAATGAAGCTAAATATTATTAATCTGGTCGTTAATAACCAACAAGAACACCTTCGAGCGTAAGGCAAGGGATCCTCTTTCTCATTTTTGTTCAAGAATCTCCCCTATGTTGTGCCCATTTATTTTTAATTCCTAGTGATGGGGTATGTTTTTTCACCTCCCCCATACTTCCCCTATGAAAAATAAATAATGTAATATCCCTTTACCTCTCATTAAGCCCTCACAATAACACTCATTACCATGCTGAAATGTTTGTAAGGGGTTCTCATCTCACTTTCATTTCTGTGAGATTTTCATTGTTCACAACTTATTTCTTGTATGTGGTATATGTGTACTACCATTTGATATATAATAAAATTATTATATTTATATTCATGTTACTCAATGATTAATTTGAGGGTTATTATATTCTAGTTATATGATTCGACTAATTTCATTGTGGTAAGAGACTTTGTGTCAACTACTATTTTGTTGTGACTAACTTTGTATTGTGCACCTAATAATCTTTATGCGGTGTACCTATTTCCCATTTGAGATCAATTTTCATTTGAAATAATATTTATATTAAATATCAATAATATCATATCATGGATATGTTGTTTTCTAAACCATATACCATTTTACATACAATGTTTTTTTGGAAAGTTCTTTTAATTATGGAAATATTGATGAATCTATATACTCTACTCTATACAGATATTGAATAGGAATATTTATCTTAAATAGAATCAATGTATAAAGAATTATTTGGACATGAAGAGGAGGTTGGGGCCTATTATAGCCCCTCGATGAATCATTTGGTCACATGAGAGAAATCATTTGGTGACAAACCCTTCGAGTTTTTTTCCAAAAATCAGACAGGTTTCAACCCATAGAATGAAAACGTTTTTAAAGTATTATGGTTTCATGTGACAGATACATGATTTCCAAATAATAATCATTTTCTTTATTCATTATCAGTTTTTACTATCCATGAGGTTTTCACTGTGACAAAATCTATGGATGCAGTTTCATTCTCAGTTTATTAATGGATGGAGTTTTTCATCTATTCACCATGTCATATTGATTAGGTAAGATTGATTATGATTCACTTATTATTGTATTCATGCTTCTGCTATTTCTAACCCTTACTGGGCATTTTATCTCACCCCTTTCATTGTTTACTTTCAACAGGTGACAAAGAGGAGATCATTTATTGAGTTCTTGTGGATGTAGTTTTTAGTTTTTGTTATGTATTGTATTTTGTAAACTTTTCCAATGTAATTTGAGTAACATCTATGTATCTAGTTTCTTCAAGACTACTAAACTGATTGTTCTTTCAGGATTTTCTTTCCTTATAACCATGCCAATATAACATGTAGTGCACCAGATCTAGTCTAGAGGGTTCGGGGCATTATAGTTGGTGTCAGAGGAAGTTTAGTAGCAAACATGTAAACTAGATTATAAAACCTATATTATGAACAAATCCCTAAGGTAGTATTTGAGGATGAACGTACAAGAACGTCCTGAAATTTTGGTAAGGAATATATTATGTGAATATTTATAGAAAATACATCCATGTCTAGATACAAGCAGGTAGAGATGGCGCTGGCATAGATGTACCTAGGAGTGAAATATCTAATAAAGAGTTTCGGGTTTAACCCAGGGTATCCTGGTATATGAAAACGGGCATTTCTTCTCTCTTGGTTACGACACTCCTAGGGGATATGCTTAGGATAATTCAAGTTTTATTTAGAAGCCATTATAAAATATTGAAATGTAAATTATTCCTCAAAGAAACCATTTTTTCTGATTATGGGATTAGCCATACGCAGTATCTCAATTTATGCTAAGTATTCTGTTAAGTTAAGATTATACATTATAAATAATACACTAATCTAGTGTTTTCCATTATTTAGAAATTGCGTCTAACAGAAGAAGGGGAATAAATACTCGTGGGCAAGGTAGGGATCTCCCCACTGAGCTAGTCAATATAGTCAATATTGGAGAAGATAAGATCATTACCATATTAAGACAACTTACTCGGGTGGTAACGATTAACCATTCCATGCCTGTTTTGGATCATTTCATGTGGAAAAAGCCCCCATATTTCAATGGGACTACTAATCCAATGGTTTTTGATCAATGTATCAAGTCCATTGAAAATATATTCATGGAATTAAGATACAATGAAAATGAAAATGTAGTACTAGCATTATATTATCTCAAGGGAGACACTGATCAATAGTGGTCCTTGATTAAAAATACCATAGAGGAAAAATAAATAGAAGATATTGAATGGAAGACTTTTAAGGAAATATTATTCGAAAAATATATCCCTAGTGATCAACGAACCTAAATGAAGAGGAAATTTCTTCTCTTAATGAAAAGGGAAGAAGACAGTGTTTCAGAGTATGAGGCTACCTTCACAAGGCTAGCCAGGTATACTGTAGATTACGTACGTGACTCAGCAGACATGATGTATCATTTCATTGAAGGTCTTAAGCCAAGTCTTCAATAGGAACTATCTTCTCAATCATTTTAATCATATGATGAATTTGTATCAAGTTCCATCAGAACAGAAAAGGAATTTTCTAGATAAAATATTTTCAAGGGAAACCAAGATAAAAAATCGGTACTTTGATAATAAATGTAAAGGTGAAGCACCAAAGAAGAATAAGGGAATTAATAAATTCCCATTATGTGAGAACTGTGGAAAGAATCATCTTGAGAAATGTTTCAAAGGCATGGGAGTCTGCTATGAGTGTGGAAAAAATGGTCATCTATCTGATGAATGAAAGGGGAAGAAACAATTTGAAGATGTTCAATGATACAACTGTAGAGAGAGGGTAAACTATGAAAATGAGTGTCCTAAGTTCCAAGGAAACATGCATCAAAAAAAGCCAAGAGGTCAAGGTAGAGCTTATGCGATTACAACTGTGGAAGTTGAAGTTCCTAATGATGTGGTGGAAGGTACTTTAATTGTTTCCTCAAACATAGCCAACACTTTATTCAATTCTTGATCATCACATTCATTTATGTCTTCCCATTCTACCAAGAAAATTAGACATGTCTGAATTTTATTTAAAAAAGTAGTTATCATTCAAAACTCCTAGGGGATGCATCATTTCAACAAAGGCATGTCGACTTGTCCCCCTCGTGACACAAAAACATGTTTAGTTGCTAACCTTATCATCATACCACTGACTGAATTTGATATAATTATTGGTATGAATTGGCTGTCAAATTATGATGCAAATATATATTGCAAGAAAAAGGAAGTTACAATTTTTGAAAATGCTATAGAATCTCTTATCTTTAGAGCAGAGACCTTTCCATCTGATTCTTATCTTGACCAACCCCCATTAGCACTATTAAATGATATTCTTGGAGAGTAAGAGAACCCAATATATATGAGTGGGGAAGGAAATATTCAAATTGAATATGAGCACATAGTGCAAGAATACATTGATGTATTTCCAGAGGATTTACCTAGACATCCTCTAGAGTGGGAAGGTGAGTTCTCTATTGATTTAATTCTGGGTTCAAGTAATATATCAAAGACTCCCTATAGAGTGTCCACCGTTGAATTAGTGGAGCTGAAGAAACAACTAGAGGAATTGAGTGAAAATTGATTTATTTAACCTAGTGTTTCTCCATGGGGAGCCCATGTCCTCTTTTTCAAGAATAAATATGGATCCATGAGGCTATGCATTGATTATAGAAAAATCAATTCTATTATGATAAAGAATAAGTATCTTTTTCCCCGGATTAATGATTTATTTGGTAAACTTCATGGGTCTCAATACTTTTCGAAGATCGACCTTCGATCTGGATATCATCAATTATGTGTTAAGAAGGAAGATATTCCTAAGATATCATTTCGAAAAAGGTATGGGCATTATGAGTTTACAATGATGCCTTTTGGACTAACAAATTCACCCTCTATTTTCATGGATTTAATGAATATAGTTTTTAGGGAATATCTTGATAACTGTTTTTTGGTATTCATCGATGATATCTTGGTATACTCAAAAATCAATGAAGACCATGAGAATCACTTGAAGATTATTTTGAAAACTCTATGAAGAAACAAATTATATGGGAAGTTCAGTAAGTGCGAATTCTGACTTCAATAAGTATCTCTCTTAGGCCATATTATCTCTAAGGATGGAATCCTAGTTGATCCTATAAAGACAAAGGTAATCCAATAATGGCCCATTCCAAAAAACATAATTGAGGTATGCAGTTTTATTGGTTTAGTAGGTTACTATCGGCGTTTAGTTCAGAATTTTTCCCGACTAGCTAACCCGCTAACCAAGCTCACATGTAAAGGAGTTAAGTTTGTTTGGACAAAAGAATGTACAGAATGCTTTGATGAATTAAAAAGGATATTGTTCAATGCTTCAATTCTGACACTTCCATCAAGAAGTGATGGATTTTTAATATACATTGATGCATCAATGAATGGATTGGGTTGCTTCCTTATGAAAAATGATAAAATTATTTCTTATGCATTAAGACAGTTGATGACTCATGACAAAAATTATCCAACTCATGATCTTGATTTAGAATCCGTAATCTTTTCTTTAAAAATATGGATACAATACCTCTACAGAGAAATATTTTAGATTTATACAGACCACAATAGTATGAAATACATTTTCACAATGAAAGAACTCAACATAAGGCAAAGGAGATGGCTTGAGTTACTCAAAGATTATGATTGTTCAATACACTACAACCCAGGAAAAAAATAAGGTTGTAGATGCATTAAGATGGAAAGATCATGGACTTATAACTCAAATGTGGATTGGAGAGATCCTATATTCCTGGATCTACTAAATATGGATAATGGAATTATTAAGGAAGGGAAAACATCTTTCCTCTTTCAAAGGATTGTTAAACCATCTTTACTATAGAAGATAAAAAGCTCTCAATCTAATGATGAGAATCTCCAGAATAAAATTAACTCTATCAAGGATGGGAGATTTGCAGAATTCGTGTATAAAGAGGGAGTTCAGAAATTTGGGAAGAGGTTATGTGTTCCATCAGTACCTGATCTAAAAAGGGAACTATTAAATGACGCTCATAGCTCAAATTTCTCTATACACCTGAGTATCACAAAGATTTATAGAAATGTGAAGGAACATTTTTTGTGGGATAATCTGAAGTGGGAAATGGCTGACTATGTTTCAAGGTTTCTAGTTTGTTAACAAGTGAAGGTAGAGAGACAATGTCCCAAAGGAGTGATGCAACCTCTACATATTCCTATGTGGAAGTGGGATAACATTATGATGGATTTTGTCACTGGACTACCAAGGACACTGAGAAGGAATGATGCAATATTGGTAATTTTTTATTGTCTCACAAAATCAGCGCATTTCCTTCCAATAAGAGAGGATTTACCACTTGAGCACCAGGAAAGACTTTATATTAATGAAGTTGTAAGAATTCCTAGTGGACCTATAACAATTTTACCTGATTGATATCCCCTTTTTACATCAAAATTCTGTAAAAAGTATCCAGAAGTAATTGAATACTAAGCTTCATATGAGTACTGTTTATCACCCTAAAACTGACGGACAATCTGAAAGGACTATTCCAACTCTGGAAGATGTGTTGAGATCATGATCTCTGGAATTTCAAGGTATATGGGATCAATAATTTCCTTTGGTGGAATTTTCATACAATAATAGTTTCCATTATAGTATTATAATGGCTCTATGTGAAACATTATATGGAAAGAGATGTCAAACTCCAAATTTTTGGGATGAAGTTGGTGAAAGAAAACTTATACGCCCAGAACTTATTGAAGAGTCCATGGAAAAGGTGAAGACAATCCAAGCCCATATAAAATCATCCCAAAGTTGGCAGAAGAGTTATGCTGATAACCTGAAAAGGATTTGGAATTCCCTGTGGGATATCATGTCTTTTTGAAAGTATCTCTATTAAAGGGTGTCTTAAGGTTTGGTTAGAAGGGGAAACTAATCCCCAGGTACATCAGACCATTTGAATTTATGGAATGAATCGGAGTTGTAGCTTATCGTTTAGCAATGCCACCAAGTCTCTCCAAAGTTCATGATGTGTTCCTTGTGTCATTTTTTAAGAAATACATGCCAGAACGAATGCATGTACTCACATATGAAGGAATAAAACTGGAACCTGGTTTATCATATTGTGAAGAGCCTATTGGGATTCTTGACATAAGGGAGCAGGTATTGAGAAATCATACAACTCGTCCAGTAAAGGTTCTTTGGAAAAACCAAAATATAGAGGTTGCAACATGGGAACCTGAGGATGTTATGAAGAAGAAGAACCCGTATCATTTTGGTGGGCTTTATAAATGAAAAATATCGAGGACGAAATATCTAAAGGAGGGAATAATGTAGTACCCCAAACATTTTATGGTATGTTTCTCTAAAATAAACTCTACTTATATCCTATATTTCCTGAATCACTGAGCCTCTATGGAACAAAACATGGTTACTTATAGAAGATAGCCATGACCTAGCCATAAAACATATATTTGTCAGCTCTGTGATTTGAATTTTAAAAATCTGACCTATATGATTGTGATCAACATGATAATTAGAGTATGATAGAATATACTTAATTTTCAGTGAATAGTAACCTACACTTATGAATAGTAACATACCCTTATGAATAGTAAAATACCCTTATGAATAGTAATATTACTCTTATGAATGTTATCCATGCCCCGGAATGTATAAATGAATTTCGGGACCTTAAAAATGAAGATTAATATTTTAAGTGTTTATTTTTTTGATTAAGCAATTATTTTAATTAAATATTTAACTAATCATATTTATAAAATTCTTTTTGAAAAATGGACTTCATTTTTGGATTCTACACGTCGAAAAATGGTTAGGGTGAATTTTTGGTATTTTTCTGAAATACTAATTTTTTGTAGAATAGTAAAATGTGATAATTTACGATAAATGCTAAATAAGGAATTTATTGAGTCATTGATGATGATCTACTGATGTAATCCCAATTGGTTCGAAGTCACATGAATATATTACTGTTCTTGGTCATGGAATACTCAATATTGGTTGTCTTGAGAGGAAATAATAAATTAATGATTATAATAATAAGAAAACTCCTCTCCCCTCCACTATATAAACCACCCCTCACCCCCTCTTCCTCCCACACCACTCAAGATTCAATTCTTGCCTAAATTCTGACAAATAATATCCCCAATCCCTTTCCCCATGTAAAGAACCTTCTGGTCTCACCAAAAGGCCAAAAAAAGGCCTTAAAGAGATTCTCAAGGTGGAGTACTCAAGAGGTGATCCTTCCTTCTATTTTCTTTCAATTTCTTTTACAAACATCCATTATTTTATTCTCCCTTCTCACCTCCCCACATCCAAATTCCATGATAATTCCATTAACATACATGTACTGGATATTCATTGTGATAATGTAATATTTCATCATAATCTCTCTTCTTCCCCTCATTTTATTCAATAAATGCAAACACCGTCCGAGATGTGTAAATTTTTCACACTCAAGGAAGACTGGTTTTCAATTTAAATTACTATATTCAATACTGGTCATGAAACATTTTAAATGGTTGAACTAGGTAATAATATATGTATCTTATCTTTATTGATGTTTTGAAACCTTTACACGTTCATAATATGGAATAATAATACAAAACAAGTTTATTGTGCACAAAACCGCCAAGCCAAATCCAAGTGTTTATTTTTAACTCATTGAATGAGTCATCCTCATGGTATATGACCATAATAATTATAAGATAATTTATATCTCTTTAATGTCACTAATAATGTATATTAACAATTCTGTATGTTTAACCATATTTCGAATGAACTTCCATTCATGAATACAAGTAAACAAATCATGAAACCAAGTAATAAAATGATTCTAAAACAATAAAATTGAATTTATTAAACCCATAAAAAGGACATTAATGAACTTAATAAGGTTATACCATATAAATTACATTTTTATTAGGTTTTGTACTGTAATTAATTAATCTAAATTTTATTATTCAGGTCGTTAAGAACAAACAAGAACACCTTCGAGCGTAAGGTAAGGGATCCTCTCTCTCACTTTTGTTCAAGAATATCCCCTATGTTGTGGACTTTTATTTTTAATTCCTAATTATGGGTTATGTTTTCACACATCCCCCATACTAACCTTGTTAAATATAAATAATTTAATACCCCTTACCACTCATCAATCCCTAACAATAACTCTCGTTACCATGCTGAAATGTTTGTAAGGGGTTTCTCATCTAACTTTCATTTCTGTGAGATTTTCACTGTTCGCCACTTGTTTCTTGTATGTGGAATATGTGTAATTCAATTTGATATATAATAAAATGATTCTATTTATATTAATTTTATTAAATGATTCATTTGAGGTTTATTAAGTTCTGGTCATATGATTCGACCGATTACATTTTGGTAAGAGACTTTGTCTCGACTACTATTTTGTTGTGACTAACTTTGTATTGTGGACCTAATAATACTTATGTGTTGTACCAAATACCCATTTGAGATTATTTTTCATTTGAAATTATATTTATATTAAATATCCATAATCTCATATCATGTATATGTTTTTGTATAAACTGTATACCATTTTACATATGATGTTTATTTGGAAAGATAATTTAATTATGGAAATATTGATGAATCTATATATTCTACTCTATATGGATAGTGAAAAGGCATATTACTCTTGTATTGAATCAATGTATAAAGAATTATTTGGACATAAAGTAGTGGGTGGGACCCATTACATCCCCTCGATGCATTGGTAGGTCTCATGAGAGAAATCATTGGTGACAAACCCTTCGATTTGTTTCCAAAAATCAGATGGGTATCTACAAATAGAACTAAACTATTTTTATGGTATTATGGTTTCATGTGCCAGATACATGACATCCAACTAAAAATAATTTTCTTTATACATTATAATTTATTACTATACATGAGTTTTTCACTATGAAAAAATATATGGATGCAGTTTCATTCTCATTTTATTAATGGAATGAGTTTTTCATCTATTCACCATGACCTATTGATTATGTCAGATTGATTATGATTCACTTTTTATTGTAGTCATGATTCCGCTGTTTTTAACCCTAGATGAGTGTTTGAGCTCACCCCTTTCATTTTTTTACTTTCAACAGGTGACAAAGAGGAGATCATTTATTTTGTTCTTGTGGATGTAGTTTTTAGTTTCCGTTATATATTGTATTTTGTAAACTTTTCAAATGTAATTTGAGTAACATCTATGTGTCTTGTTTTTGAAGACAAATAAACTGATCATTCCTTCAGGATTTTCATTCCTTATAACCATGCCAATATAATAATTACTGCACTGGCTGCAGTCTAGAGGTGTTAGGGAATTACAAAAAGACACCTTCAGTATGTACACATATCCTTTGTAAACTTGGTGTATTGTGGAATCTTTTTTATACCATTAATCAAGGTAATGTTAACCTCCACTTTTTTGAAAGATTATAATATTTATTTATCAATTTCAGTTTTTTTTCTTGTATGGGTGTACCTTTGGGTAAATGAAAAAGGAATGGATTTTCTTGGTTTTTCGT
This sequence comes from Viscum album, assembly GCA_963277665.1. Classification (NCBI taxonomy): domain Eukaryota; kingdom Viridiplantae; phylum Streptophyta; class Magnoliopsida; order Santalales; family Viscaceae; genus Viscum; species Viscum album. Next base: position 675,753,708 of record OY728128.1, on the reverse strand, counting down.
CAAATGAAAATCACTTTCCATTGGAAAGGCTTCTCTCATACAATTTGTTTCCTCATTTGGACCATTTCCAATGGTTGAGATGGTGGTTTACTCAGGAGGGTATGACACTAATAGAGGGTTCATTTGACTTTTAAGTTTAATTACACTATTAAGCTTATTGAACTTCAATTTAACTTATCCCTAGGGTTAATTTGTGGCTGAGAATAAAGTTTACCCGACCCTTGATTTTAGATTCCACCCATAGAGTTTAAAAGTTTTCCAAATTGAGTTTTTAGGTATTGTATGGTTTCTTGGGTATTTTCTTTTTAGAATTTTAGATTATTCATATCCATTAATTTTATCATGTCTTCTAGGATAGTCTCATATTTTTAGGCGGTTTCTGGAAAGGAATTTATAGTGGTTGGGGATTTTAGGGTGGTGGTGGATGACTACTCTTCCCCAGTTGGTTCCTTGGTTTTTTGAGGTGGCTTTGAATCCACTCCCCCCCCCCACATTCCTATAGTATTGTTTGTCTTTAAACCTATGGTTTCATATATATTGTGGTTATTTCTTAATGGATTGGTTATAGGGGTGGCCTAAGATGATTACCACACAACTCTCAGAAGTTTTTCTCATCTGAGGGAATTGGTCCGAATAATGGGTGTAAATAGCATAGATACTGCAATTAATTAGAGGAAAAGATTGGTATTTCTCATGGAAAATATAAAGTTTTAAGAGAAGGGTACTTACCTCTTCAAACTTCATGTCCACCTTATTCTCAAACTTAGAACTCTTTACCTCATGGACACTTCGAATGGGTACACTGGACCTTGAACCGAATTGTTTAGTGTTCTACTCCATGTTTTTTATTAGTATTATTACATCCATTAGGGTTTTATAAACTAGTGAACCACCTAAAACAACATCAACCATGTTATGATTAATAAGAATTAAACCTATATAAAAATATTTTATAAAATATTGATCAATTATTTGGTTTTGTTGATAGCTTGAACATAACCTTTTAAATCATTCCCAAAATTCATGAATTATTTCCTCTTGTTAAATTATAAAACATATTTATTTCCTTATAATTTCTTTTTGATAGTTTGGTAATAAATATTCAATAAAAAAGTGTTTCATGTCTGCCCAGCCTCTAATTGGGGAGTTAACATAGTATAAATAGACCTTTTTCCATGCCCTCTAAATAGAATGGTAATTCCCTAAGATTATCCAATGTTTCATCCATATTATCAGGTTTTAATGTTGAACATATAGTATAAAATTATTTTAAGAGATTATGTGGGTCTTATATATCCATTCCATGAATTTTGGGTAATAAGTGAGTGAGTCTACATTTATGTTAAAAATTAGGTGCTTCACCATGTATTTGAGTGTATTCAAGTTGGATATCAACATCAGATGAGGTTATTTCTTTTAATTTCTAGTTATTTTCATCCATATTATGAAATTTTATTTTATTCTTGTTGTTGGTTTCAAAAGAAGAAGGAGGATTGAGAAGAGTATCGATGTTTTGTGTGTCCTCCTTCAAGGGATCGTTCAGTGCTTCATGGTGTCGATGATACAAGATCATCACTGATTAATGTTCAAAATGAAGTAGTTCCTCCAATTAAGATCATGACATTAACAAACTACCCCCAGAAATGTTGTGAAAATTTAACCACGTTGTAAAGAAAAATCAAATTTATTATGTTTTAAAAGGTGATTTATATCATATGATATACCCTAAGTCATCTCTCAAGCAGATTTGGAGGTTTAAAGTGTTTATTTTTAATAAAAAACTCTAAAAGTTGGGTTTGTTTTTGAAAACAATTTAAAAAATAAAATTACTTAATTTAAATAATTTTATAGTTGACCAACAAGTGGATTTTGAAAAATAAAAGAAAAAGGGTTCATTGTGAGTTTATGACAGACATTTTAAGTTCATTGTTCTTATGGATTAATTTAGGTTTACTGTAATTATTTAGTTAAAATTAATTAGAATCATAATTAATTCCTAATCTTTTAAATCAATTCATGAAAAACAAAACCTTGACATTACAATTTAATTACCAAGGTATAGTCCTTATGCATGGATTAATAGATTACAAATCATATTTAAATGTTAATAAAGTGGGTAAGAAAATAATTCTTGTGTTTTCCAATTGGAACAAAATAATTCATGCACTCAAAACCTCACACTGATCGGTTAGAAATTATTAGCATACCAATCCCATGCATCAAAACAGGCATTCAAATATGAAATGTTGTAATATCAATGGAATTATATGTTTTTAAACCCAAATTACTCTAAAAATATAACTATTATTAGTTTCAAAATATCCTTGACATGTGCATAACTCCCTCACAATGAATGCCCACCATTTAGCCCCCCACCGAGAGGAGGAGGAAGCTCATGTGGAATACCGAATTCATCTCAACTCTCCCTATGAGGATTGGGAGATCCAGAACCTACAAGGTGATAATGTGAATTATTTGGGACTCCAAATTTTTATCAGTTCACTCCTTGGTCTAAATTACAAATTAGGTGCACATGGTGCCATTTTATATCAAAAATGGGTAGTGGTTTTGGGCACCCAGATTTCAAGATACCAATTGTTTCTCGATTTTGGGTTGATAAATTTCCTTATATAAACCATGAAAAATATAAGAGTTATTGTAAGGAATATTTAATATCACCATCTAAAATTGTTCATCCATTGGACATCTGGAATGGGATATATAGTCAAAATACTAAACCTAACTTTTTTACTTTGAGTATATTCATTTTTCTGGACAGATCGGCTCAATTGGGCCACTATATAGTTGAATTGGACTTGGGTGTCTATATATTAGTTTTGTTGCATTGAATTTTGGATCAGATCAAAAAATTTAAGACAAATTGGAATCTTTTATTTCTCATAATGTGCAAAATAGTGGACACTTGTTAATGAGATTCCATTCAGTTTTCCCTATTTTGCTTCATCTTCATTTTGGTTCTTCCAAATAAAATCCTCCTATAATAAAAAAGTCTAAAAAGGTAAAATTAACCATTTTAAAAGTGATAAAAACAACCAAATTTAACAAAATTTAAATTTCTATTTTATGTAAAATGTATAATTTACAATTCAAAATTAATTTACCATAGCGATATAAGGGTGGAAATGAATAATGAATAACTATGCGATCAAAGGTAAATAATTGTTCTATTTTAAGATATACAAAATAAAAATTATTTACCACTACCATAACCATTATTTTAGTTTTTTATTTCATTATAATATTTCATGTTTTATTCAAATAAAACCCCTCTTTACCTTTTTTATGGGGGTTGTGGTTTTGGAAATGGGTTTTTGAAAGGAATGGGTATTTTGATATGAGAAAGTGTTTTTTATAGAGGTTCAAAAGATCTTTTTCATGGGTTTTCTAATGAAAATTACAAGAATATAATTATTTTTTATGGTACTTGAGAATTATAAATGAAGATTGGGTAATATTGATATAACTTATATGAATGGTCAAGCTCGATATAGATTATACAAATGGGTAATACTGATACAGTTTATATGAACGAGTGATCTTGATATAACATATATAGTGGGTGAGCCCCATTATAGTTTTCTAATACATTGGGTAATGTTTCTAATATTAAATATAAATAAAGAGGGAGTTAACCATGAATGTTTCTCTTATGGATTTAACTAGGTTCCTATTACACCAGACATGAGTTATGAATATAATCCTCTAAGTCACCTAAAACAAGTTTTTATTTTCATGATATGAGTGTTAAAGGTTTTATTTAAGAAAAAAGAAGTGTGTTTTTAATTTGATTATGATTTATTTCATAATCTCAAGAATAATTGACAAAGGTAAAAAATTTATGGGTTTTCATGTTTTTTACTAGACTAAATGATTTCCTTCATTTGTGTCCCTTACCAAGATTTTTGTGCTCATCCCATACTTTATTATATTTTTCACAGTGTTTTAAGGACATGTAGGGATAATTATGAGTTCAAGATGAAAATTTTGAGGATATTTCATAAAAACAAAGGGTGTTTCTTTTTAAAAGTTTTATATTGTGGTAAAATGGAAGCTGAGTTGAAGTTTCAACTTTGTAATATATAGGTTTTTATGTAAAATATATGAATAAAATCTCTAAAACACTAAATCATTAATATCCTTGAAGTGTAAGAAATAAAATACTTGATTAAAACTCAAGATTATATAATTTTTTATGCCCGTGTGATTATAATATATCTATTTTATGGAAAGAACTTTTGAGATTCGTCTATAAATATAGGTATAGTCTTCCCTCATATTATTTCTTTTCCTTATCCTTTAAGCCTTATCTGACTCTATACCCCCTTGGAACCCTTTTATTACCTACATGAGTATTATAACCTCTTGGATCATGGAGGATCAATTTCTGTTGATTTAATGTATCTTCCCCTCTTATTTCTTCTTTTTGTTATTACTTTTTTTCTAGATATTTTTGGTTACAAATCCTGTATTTTGAGATAACATATGAGCATAGTTAACGATGGATTGTTGGTGAGAGGTTTGGGAAAATATTATTTTGGTTTTAGTAGTGGTTGATCCTTAACCATCCGTTGTTTCTTGGAGAATGTTTAATTTCTAAATATGGGTTTGGAATTTATTAGTTCTCCTTATTTAAAGTTAAACTATGATGTTATTATTCGTTATCTCAGTTTGTAGTGGTTGAATTAATCTTAATTAAGATTAAAGAAAATTATAGAAAGAATTTATTTAGGGTTGTAGTGATCTCATGTGTTTTTTATATATTAGTGGGTTTCCTCTTGATTTTATATGTTGTGTGTTATCAATTATTTATTTTATCTTTTATCATGTTTTTTATGTTTTTAAATTGGATAAATAATATTAAAATGGTAATAATGTTTAGCTAGATAAAAAAGAGGTAGTTTTAACTATAATCAATCTTCCTTATAATTAATGGAGATCAAAGTGATTCTTAAACCATGTTTAAATAATTTATTGTTTATTGATAGATGATTCATTTGGTTTCCTATCATTATAAACTATGATAAATGAATTAGTTAATTCAAGTTGGTAAAAAATTGGTTGTTTCTTAAGATAATTTTTTTTGTGACTGAGAGAGGAAATTTGTTTATAAATCCAAGAATCCTTACTTCCAGGACCGAGATACCCTATTAACTATTTTATTCTTTCCTTTTATATTGTGTGATTTCTCTAGATGTGGAGTTTTTCTATGCAATGCGATGTGTGCCTAGTATGGATGATGGTTTAGAGGTAAATGGGTGGAGATGCTCATGTTTCTGGTAGTAGTCAGTGATAGTGATGGAGGGATAGATAATTATATGAATAGTGGTTTCCGGTATGGCATCAGGACCAATGAAGTGGGTTAAAGATGGGATTTCCCATTTTTTATAATTAAATCTAGTTTTCTATCTTGTTAATGAATTTTCATTAAGGGTTTATATAGTTGAGTTTATTTTTTCTACATTCCCTTCCCTTCTTTTTGACGCAATAGGTTATTCTTAGTCTATACATATTTTATGGAATCTTATGAAGAGTCTAAGAGTACCTATAATTATAGAATATTAATTATAAATGATTAAACCTATGGTGTTTAATACTTGAGAAAATGATGAAATAATGGTAATTCTTGAGGAACCTTGGAAAGTTTTTGGATTAGGCCATAGGGCATGGAATTTTGTTGGTAATTATAAAAAATGAAATTTCTATCTTAATAATATTAACCAAAAGTATCTTAAAATTATTAAGTGCTTCTAGAATATCTAATCCTTAGTGGTAGTAACTGGTTATCTAAGAGATGATAGTTGAAGTTTCGGTAAATACTAGGTAGTTTCCATTAGTGTGGTTTGTGAGATATATATATTTTCTATGTTACGTGATTTCAAGCACTACCCCACCAATATTGATAGGGAAGTATTTCCATTAACATATAGGTTGGTGATGACATATGGATGACTTCCCCTCTCCCTCACTCTCTTTTAAATGTATTATGTGGTAGCATATACGGTGGTAAACTTTCCGATATATGTGTGTAGTTGGATATAGTGTCTTTTGGTTATTTCACACACATATATCTCAAGATATTGAATCCTAAGTATTATTATGTGTATGTTCTGTATGGGTTGTGATGGCTTGAGGTATAATACAAGACGTACAGGTTGTTGTGTCTCCAGGAAACTACCTGGTTACTATTTTGAGATATAGATGTTGGTGATGAAATTATGTGACACATGAGGTGTGGGTTTTATTTAGTTTCCTTTAACACATGTGGATTATTGGGAGAGATATGACTTGAGATTTGTGATGTTGGGGGAGAGTTTTAAACCAATAGGGAAGTGGTAGCAAGGTACCTTCACTTCTTATATTATTTTGGATATTATATTATTTGTATGTGTTACGTGGAGATATATCCATGGTGAGGATGGGAACTTAAAATAAATTATTAGGTTATGATTTAATTTCATTGGTTTATTAACATTTCTTTAGTGTGATTTCTTTATCTTTTGTATGAGAGGCCACAGGGAGGATCCAACCTAGTATACATGTTATGCTCACTCCAAATTTATATAAATTTTTTTTCATTTTCGAAAAAGATGGTTGGTGATTAGGCTGGACATTAATATATCTTGGTGTTGTTTAGAATCTCTTTAGGCAACGAGGTCACTGCTATGTATTTTCTTTGGATAATTGTAGCTTCTTTTATATTTTTCTGATAGTATGACATTGCATGAATTAATTTATATATTTTATTTTTTGTGAGTAATATTTTTCTAGTGGTATCATATTATATCTCATTCCTCAATCTTCTAGAGGTAAAATCCTCCCATATGTGTGTATGATATACCCTCAGTGCTTTTCACCAACCCATGGTCTATTAGAAGTGAGATTAAGTTGTCATTATCTATCTTCCCTCATTTTTTCCTAGAAGGGGTACCTTAGGGAGAGGGGCTGTAATAGAGTGGTATCCAAAGTGAGGTTAATGGAGAATATTTATTTTTGTGGTAGGAATTGGTGAGGAATACATGGTTCGGTGTGTAAATAGTTTCCACTTAGCCTAGTATGTGATGTGAACAAGGGAGATCAGATAAGATATGGGTATTTAGGGCCCCTTGTGATCCTTTATAAGGACCCTTATGTTTACTTAACCTACTAGGTGAAGTGATACTAGTTTTGGTGTAGAGACCTAGGAAAGGAACATGCATCATTCTTTTTTTCATTTTTGATTGGAATGTGTAGAACATGGGATTAGGATGAACCTTAATTAATAAATATTATATATTATATATTTTAGGATTATAATTAACTAACCATTTATTTTTTTATAATAATGTATCTAGCTCAATGTCCCTATCATGTTCATATCAAATACTTTTAGCATGTCGTATTGGTCCTTGTTCCTTGAGGATAATGAGGAGCCAACTATTTCATGGGATATGTTCCAAGATCGGTTTAAAGAAAGATTTGTTTCTTCAACTAAATAGGTGGCCAGTTAATAGGATCTACTTACCCTTTGATAGGAATAATCTAGTGTGTGGGAGTTTGAGACCAAAATTAGGAACCTACTTTGATATTCTTTGAACATATATCCATATGAGGAGGTTAGGGTGAGGTATTTCAAGAAGTATTTGCCTCCAAATATATAGCTCTAAGTAACTCCTTTTATGTTTTCAATATATCTGGAGGTACTTGTCATAGTAGATTCTATAAATAGGTCACTGACCTAGACTAGGTTGTCCCAAGATGGGAATCATTAGGAATCTCAACATTCCATAGCTATAGTTTTTGGTTCCCAATTTCATAGACAAATGGGATTTTAGAAATGTGGGGGTAGGTCCCAGCCCTTTTCATCTCATTTCCCCTAGGTTGGTGCCTCTAAGTACTCTTGAAATGTATCATATTTTTGTTTGTATTATAGAGGATATGGTCATCAGTGGTGTGAGTTCCCAACATCCCTGAGAAGAAATCATGTGGTTGGTGGACCTCTTTAGGTTCCTCCATTATAGAAATACCAACCAAGGTAACAATAATAGGGTGCTCCAGTATTTGATCAAAATATGATAGATGAGGTAAGAAGAGGGAAAACCCAAGATGTTCCTCATTCTCAAGGAGAAGAGCATGACCATATAGGTGGTTTCTGTCAAGGTTATAGAATTATTAGTGTAGGTGGTTCTCATATGCATTCTCTAGAGATTATATCACTAGGTAAGTCAGAAATCATTCAAGGCAACCTTTTTTTATTTTTACTTGGGAGAAAATATAGCTTGATTTAAGATCTAAACACTCCATAATTTAACCTAAAATATTATTTACATTACAACTTTCGGTGAAGAGGCTTTCGGTTACCTTGGTATTGACTATTCTAGTAAGACATCGAGCTAGTTTTTCTGAAGTATGTATAGACTATGAACTAGTTCTTGGGAAAAATCACTCTTGGGGAAGCTTCCTATTATTTTGAACATAACCCTAAAACATAATCCTTAGCATCAATTGGTTAGATTATGTGTAGTCTATCTTGGATTAAATTATGAGGAATATCATATTCTATGACTCTGACAGAGGTATTTTGATGTTCATTGGAAAGTGATACCCTCAGATAGGTCAGAGGCATGTTCTATACTTGTATCCTTTGATGGATGAGTTTCTGTTGAGTTTATCATAGATTCATCTGAAATTTTTTTCTATGTTCGTGTAAGATTACCATGATGTCTTTATTGAAAAGGTTGTGATGTTACCCCCTTAAGGAGAGATCCAATTCGGGATAGACCTATATCCAGACTCTTCTCTGATCTTGATGTATCTATATAAGATTGTGCCTTATGAGTTATTGTAGATACGGATATAAGTTAATGATCTATTGAAATGATATTTTATTCAGCTGAGTGTGTTACCTTTAGGTCTTTTGGTCTTGTTAGAAAGTAAGATTAATTTATTTCTGTACTAATATATCAAGTATCATCACTTGAATTAGGTGAAAGTGAATAATCTTTATCCACTTCCATGGATTAATGATTTACTCAATTAGATGTATACTCTATGTCTAAGGAGGAGCATATAGAACATTTGTGGGCTATTTTCGGATATATTCATCATAAAAATCTATTCAGAAATCTATAAAAGTGTGATTTTTAGTTTTATGATTTTGTTTCCTAGGGAATGTCATATCCTAATGTGGGATGGTTGTGGATCATTTAAAGATCAAATTAGTTGTTTCTTAGAAGACTCTTAAGAATTTTATAGAGGTGAGAAGTTTTCTCAATATTAAAGGTTGTTATAGGTGGTTCATGCATGATTTATCTCAGATTGTGACACCTATGTTAAACTTTACTATGAAGGATTAGGCATTCATGTGGAATAAATAGTTTAAAAATTTGAGTATCTAAAGGAAAAGTTAGTCAATGCCCCAATTCTTTATTTTCCAAAAGAGAGAGTCCATTTTGAGGTTTATTATGATATATCATGTCTTGGATTAGAAAGCATATTGATTTAATAAATATGAATTTTTTTATGGGTCTTGGTAGTTAAGACCCCATAAATATAACTAGTCCACCTATAATCTTGAGTTATAAGTGGTTGTGTTTTCCATGAATTTGTGGAAACACTTTCTTATTGGTGAACTCTTTGTGGTTTTCACCAATCATAAGAGTCATATATATGTATTATCCTAGTATGATTTTAACATTCAATAGTTATGGTTCATGGAATTATTACAGGACTATAACTTTGAGATTTCTTATACATCGGTAAAGGGTAATTTTTTAGCAGATTAACTAAGTAGGAAGTGATTCAGTGATGTCGTACATGATTCAGGGGATTATTAGAGAGTAATGGAAGAGCTCTCCATGATGCATCTTAATATGGGATAGGATTGTGGAAGAGGATTCCTTTATTATATGGTGATGTAGTCATATCTAGTGTATTAGGTATAGGAGTCCCAAATGGTGGATTCTGAGATGGAAGCTTAGTAGGATTGAGTTATCTTTGGTGACACCCCTGATAGATGGTCTGAGGATGATAAACATAGGGCGTTTTTTCTGGGTAGGTTTTTCATTCCTTTGGGGATGTGTGATGTGGTTCTCTATTAGTTCCACAACTCACCATTAGAGGAAAATTCTAGAATGATGAAGATGTACCATGATTTAAGAGTTCATTTTTTGTGGATTCGGTTAAAATGTTCAGTTACCGAGTTCATGTATAGATTATTAGTCTTCCAAATAGTAAAGTTTTAACACTGTGTTCTCAATGGTTTTATCTAGCTATTAGATTTCCATCAAATGAAGTGGGAGGAAATTTTTATGGACTTACTCACCTATTTTACTTGATCTTAGAGAGTTCAAATATATAGGTGATAGTATATTTTTTGAAAAAAATCAACTCACTGCATATCTATAAAGGAGTCAATCTCAAGGTGGTTTTATCATGGTAGTACTGAGAGGAGGAGGTAAGGAATAACGGATTCCTGAGGACAATCATCTCTGATCATGATTCTCATTTCACCTTTGGGGTGTATAGAGGCCTTCAGTATACTTTTGGATCTGATTTGGGAATCAACACTATTTTTTATCTACCGATAGACGATCCGATAGAGTGGTCCATCCATACTCTTAAATAAATGTTGTGTGCTTATATCTTTTATTTTGTAGCATTATAGGTGAGGAACCTAAATTTTGTCAGATTTTTTTTACAAAAATATTTTTCACTCCACAATTGGCATGTTACAATTTTAATATTTGTATTATTGACATTTTTATTCTCTATTATGTTGGACCAGGGTTAGAGAGTTAGAAATTATCAAAATGGAAGTATTGATAAACATGATAGATATGGTTCTGGTGATTTGTGAGAGGATGAATGTGGAACATGATCATCATATGTCATATGATGACCATGGGAGAAGGCATGTGGATTTATATGTGGTATATCATGTTTTCTTAAGGGAAACTCCATGTCATGAGAAGGGGAGGTTTGGTTATGATAGAAATCATTCTCCTCAATTTTCTGTGCATTTAGAGGTGTTGGATAATGTTAGAGTTGTTTCATATTGAATAGTAATTCCCTGAAAAATGATATAGATATATGAGGTATTATTTGTGTTGCAGATTTTCTACTATCTTCACAACTATTCTCACATCATCAATTGGTGAAAGATCAATGTTAATGATGATGTAACCTTCAAGTAGTGGACCATGGAGATCTTTTTCCATTGGGATAAGGTGTTGTGTGGGTGTGTTATTCTATTAGTTTTTTTCCCTTTGGTGGAGCAGTGACGTATAATAAATCACCAAGGAACAAGAGTTGTTGATATGTGCTTAGTTTCTATACTTTTTTTATTCATTGTTTCTCTTTTGTACTAATTTCTTGAGGAATTTGTTATCATTTATCAAGTTTAGGGTAAAGTTATCTATTACTTAGTTATTTTTTATGTATTTTCCCTTTTTTGAGAGATATCTCACCTGGGTGATTGTTGTGTAGTTTTTCACCTTGTTCCTCTATGTGAGTGTTCATGATCTTGTGATGGAAATATTCTTAAGAGGCATATTAGGGGATGGATTTTTAGGTGATATTTGTTTTCCCTTCTTTCTATCTTTGGTTTTAATTATTAAGGGTGAGAAATTTTTGAGAGGTATATATTTTAAGGCCTTGGATTTTTGGAATCCACCCATTTGGTTTTTTAGAGTGTTAGAAACATTCTATAGACAAGGGTGAATTATTAGACATTTTTGAGCATGGGTGTGTAGTGCATGATACACTATAGCCAGTGAAATAGATTTTCAATCCATTTTTAAGGGTGTTTGGGTTTGGAATCTCCTATGAGAAAAGAGAAGCTTTTAAATTCCTAGTTTGGGCAGAGTGCTTACCGTTTTTGTTTTGTAATATTTCATAATGAAGGAAATGACTTGTTCAGCCATTTTTTAGGAGTTTTTGTTTGGAGTTATTCCTATGATAAATGTGGATGTGTAATTGTCTTGAGAGTTTATTTTGAGGAAGGTCAACTAGGAATGGTTCTTAGTGAGTCCTTCTGTGTGAAATATGGAGCCTGATCTCGCCACACTGAGGTCCTGAGCATGGTGAGGAAAAAAATAATGTTTTATATGCTATGATGTAGTGGCTGGTCATGGTGGGAATCAGATATTCCACCATGTAATAGAATATACCATGGCCTAAGATATGGTGAAAAATAAATCATTTTTTAAAAAATTTCAATATAATGGGAAATGTCTATGGGAGATTTAGATCACCTTTGACTGAGGGAGACCATGATGTAGTGGGATATCTCCACATCATGGAAAGGCCTTTTAGGATTCCATTATAAATAGAGGTATCAAACTCCCTTAACTCTATTACATTTCCTTCTCCTTTGAGTCTTGGACAACTCTAGACCCCCTTAGTACCCTTTTATTATCTCCTTGAGGATTGAAACCTCTTGGATCATCAAGGATTGAGTGATATTAATTCAAGGTTAATTCTAACCTTATTTTCCCTTTTTATTATTCCATTTTTTTCATATATTATATATGACATGCCCTATGTTTTGTGATGAGATCTAAGGATGGTTGATTGTGGATTTTTGGTGACATGTTATGATGAATCTTCCTTTGATTTTGGCGGTGTTTGATCCTTGATCAACCATTATTTTCATAGAGAATATTGATATTCTATATTGATCCAAGGGATATATTGGTTTTACTTATATAAAGTGAAATTTTGAATTTATCATTCATTATCTCATTAGATAATATTTTGATTAACCCTAATAGTGATTAAACAATATTTGAATAAAGAAGTGGTTTAGGGGTATAGTGATCACATTTTTTTGTATAAGTGGTTTGCCTCTTGTTTTTCCAGATAGTGTGCTATCAATTATTTATTATATGTTTTAGTATATTTGTTATGTTTTAAAATTATATAATGAACATAAAGCTAATAATATTTTTTCCTAAATAATAAAGACGCATGTTTAATTTTAACTATTATTCCTTATATTTTTTGGAGATAAAAGTGATTCTTAAATAATGTTTAAACAATTTATTATCTATTGATAACTGATTAATTGGGTTTCCGATGGTTCTAAACTATGATAAATTATTTTGTTAATTCATGTTGGTAAACTTTTTTTAAGAAATTTCTTTGGTGTCAACTGATCATGTTTGCTTATAAAGGTTGTATTCCTTAGTTCTAGGGACTCTATTCCATTTTAACTATGTTTCTTTCTTCTTGTATTATGTGATTATTTTATATGTAGATTCTTTATATAATACATTATGTGATCCTGTGATAGATGATGGTTTAGTTAGAAATTAGAGGGGATACCCTGGTGTTTGGAATTAGTCGAAACATGTAATAGAGTGATATATGGAGATATACATAGTATTGTTGGGGATGGCACCAGGATTAATGAAGTGAGTTTAAGAAGGTATTTCTTATTGTTTGTTGTGTTAAAATATGGTTTATTTTATTATAAATGAATTTGATTAGAATATAGGATGACTGAGTTATTTGTTTCTGTATTCCTTTCCCCACTAATTAATGTATATATTTGTTCTTAGTCTATACATATTTTATATTATCATAGGATGAGACTTTGAGTCCCAAGAATTATGGATTTTTAATGTTAAATTATTTAACCTATGTGTTTGGAGGATTGATGAAATGATGAAATGATGATAATTCTTGAAGAACCTTGGAAAGGGGTTTGATAATTACTATAGGTCATGGAATTCTATTGGTAATTATGTAAAATTAAATACTTATCTTAATAATTTTAACTAAAAGTATCATGAAATTTTTGTGTTCTTATAGGATATCATGTCCTTAGTAGTGTAAAACATGTCTCTCAAAGATGATAACTACAATTAAGGTTAAGGATAAGTGGTTTCCCTTAGTTTATTTTTTGATATATATATATATATTATGTTATGTGATTTAATATGCTACCCCAACCATGTTGTTAGGGTGACTGAAACTAGTGGACTCTGGAGGGTGTTTTCCTCAACATCTAGTTCAGCAAGGATGAATGGATAACTTCCATCTCTCCCTTGATCGCTTCTCCTGGGAGTATTATATTCTGGTATACACGATGGTTACCTTTCCCAAATATGTTTATAGAGGTTTGTAATGGGTTCCAGTTATTTCACACACATGTATCTTTATATATTGTATCCTAAGGATTATTATACGTATTTTGTGTATGATATGTGATGGATTGAGGTATAATACACATTGTGTGGGTTGTAGTGGCTCGTTTAAACAATATATTTACTATCTAGATATGTGGATGTTGATATTGAGTTTATGTGATGAACAGGTTATAGATTGTTATATAGTTTTCATTGAAACATGATGCTTATTTAGAGAGAGATGGATTAGGATGTGCGGCGTTGGAGTGGGATAGAAAAAACATTGGGGAAGCGGTAATAGGGTACCTTTAATTATTATGTTATATTTGATATTTTATTATTACCTATATACATTACTTGGTGAGAGATCCATTTCAAGGATGGGAACTTAGTATGCCTGATTAGCAGACGATTTAGTTCCAATTTTTATTCAATGGTCTTTAGTGTGTTTTCTTAATGTTTTTCACAAGTGTATCCAAGGATGATCCTACTAAGTATTCCTCTTATGTTCACCCTCAACCAATATAAACTATTTTCAGGTCCATAGAATTTGGTTAGTGATTGTGATTGACATTAATAGCACAAGGTGTTGTTCAAGAGTTGTTTAGGCTTCGAGGTCATTGATACGGATTTTATTTTGGTAATTTTAGATTCTTTTATAGTTATTTTGTTTCATGAAATTTAATTTATGTATTCTTATATTTTATTCTTTATGAGAAAGATCTTTTTTTTGGTCTTATATTATCTCTCATTCCTAAATCTTCATAGAGGGTATTTCCTCTCATCTATGTGTATAATATACCCTCAGTGATTGTCCCCAAACCCTACCTATTAGAGATAGGATTAAGACATAATTATCTCTCTTAAAACATTTCTATTCTAGGAGGGGTACCTTGATTGGGAGGATCTCATGATAATAATTAAGAACAACATCTCCTTTACAAAACTAGTTCAAAAAAATCAAGATTACACCCACATGATATGGAAAATAGATAATATATAACTAATATACATATGAAGAATAATTTTTAATAAATTTTAAATAATGTTATAGATATTAATATAGTTTTTAAATTGGTGATTAAAATAGTTATTTTTTATTATATATGAGGTTAAGGTGCGATCAACTAAGCGGGAATGCAAGGTAAGAGTTTCTTTGTCTCATTTTTAACTAAATGGTATATGTTTGATATTAACCATCGTCATTTATTTTATATGGCATAATAAATACCCTATTTATTTGACATATAAAAATATCTTCCATTTTATGATATTTTAGTGTCCATTTAATGATATTCATCCCAAGATCCTTTGATTCTTATGTTATTTATACTGTAAGGGGTTCATTGAAAAAATTTCCAATTAGTTGGGTCATAGGCTTTCTTGCATGAATATAATTTGAAATATTCATTTGATCCTTCTATACCCTTATTTTATATGGTATTTAATATTTTTCTCTTAAGAAATTACTTATCATCATCATAAATCACTTATTTGATAATTATTTTCTTAAATAGAAGTATATTGTTGGTTTGAATAACTTCAATTCTTACCAGTGAATATTTTTCTTCCATGTACAAGTTTTTAAAAAAAATAATTCTTTAAATAAATATAAATATGTTTTAATTTTTTTTCTATTTATGTTACTTTACATATTTTATGAAATTAAATTATTTCAATGTTTCTTGGATATGGATTTTTCTTTAAAATGACCTAAAATATTAATAAAGTCTTTTCCTTTCATTATTTACCACTTTATATTTATTGGATTATTTTTTTGTTTCTTTAAAGGATCCTTTATTTTTAACTCTTTATAAAAAAACTTCAAAATTATTACCTTTCCCTTATCAAAAAATTATTTGAAATAAATTTTCACTCCATATTTTATAAAAATGATTAAAAGGTTTTGTGAAAACATTTTTTATTTTCACTTCTATTTTTCACCCAGGATTTATCTCACATGAAGTGATGTTTTGATAACCCTATATATGTTATTATGAAATTATTTCTTTTTTGAAATTTTGAATTTTGAAATATTTTGATTTCTTATGTTTATGTTATGCGATGTTTCCGAAAAATTAATCAAACCCATTCTTTTCAATTTGGTTTTTAGATATGATGATGATTGATTTTAATTGGGACACATATCTAAGGATAATAATGGGTGAGGTCCTATATCACACTCAAATGATTTAGTTTAATTTTATATTTCATTATATATTCTGGAATGGAAATAATGTCTTTTTTTCAAATAGGCATGGGAATAACGAGTTTTCTCACATTTTTAGGTGTGGATATAATGAGTTTGTTCACATAGGCATGAGAATAATTAGTTTTATCACAATGATTTTCTAATTCATATGGATGTAACACATTCCCATGTTGTTTATCAAGTTATTACATATTTCTTAGATGCTTTTAATTTTAAATATATACCATTTTTTCATGCAAATCCTTGTTTTAAGAATATTTATCACTCTTATGTCATGCCCACATGTTTTATTATTATTGAGATGTATTTCGAGCAATGAGATCACTTTTATACTTCCTAACCAATATTTTTATGATCATATGTTTGTATACCAATCCTTATGATTATTATATATGGTCTCATGATATTATAATAATATATTTACCCTTTCTTCATATTCTACTTCATGTTTTTATCTGATACATTATGATAATTTTTTTCCATTACTAAGTGTATGAGCTCACACATTTTTTTGTTTCCATTACCTATGTAATATAGATGATTATATAATGTGAGATATCAAGAAAATGGTCTAGAGTAGAATGATTATGGATTAATATTTATAATTTTCTGTAAAATAATATGTTTATATAGTTAATATCAATGTCACTAAAACTTTCGGTCTATTGGCTGTGTGACTGTTTGTGAGACTTATTATTTAAATCATGAAATCAATGTATTATTTAAGTTATGTTTGGATTAGGTCTATTTAGTTGGTATAAAATAATGGTTTAGTTATTTTGGGGATTATTTTATATAACTTTAGTGAAAACAACAGAGATAGGTTTAAGGGAAAAGTTTAAGTATAGGGTAACACCCCAAAATTTAGGTAAAATAGAGATTGTGTTTTTTTAGGAAAAGAGGTGACATGAACCAGTCACCATGTTCATTAACTAAATAAAATTTATTAAAAAACAAAGTTTACATTACAATCATGAGGTGTAAAGAATTTACACCAACATGGAATTAAAAGGGGGTACAGTTGAATGTTCTATAGGAAAAAAGGCCAAAAGACAAGGGTTGCAGACAACAAGACACTACCAAAGGAATAATCCCTTTTAAAACCAGTAGTTGTGTAGACATACCCAGCCACAGAGGAAAGAGAAACTCCTGGGAAACATTCTTGGAATAATACTCACCAAAAAAAATTACGATCTTCCAAATGAAGTAGTGAATAAAAAATATGAGAATAATTGAGGTCATTCTAGTAGAAATTATATTACATGATGTCTTAATCGTAGATTTTTAACCAGGGAATGCCTTCATAATATCCAAAAATAAAAAATCCAAAAGTTTCCAAGTGGTTCTAGAAAGTAGAGAAAAAACTAAATATATAACAAAAGAGGATAAGCCATTGAAGAAATCAGTCCAAGATTTTTGTATAAAAGTTGGAAAACCAAGGCAAGATTTCATTTTCTTAGATACTAAATCATCCAAAAAACAACTTAACAAAACTGAGACAACTCATATAGAAGAAAATAATGGGAAAGTTATCCAGATGCCAAAACTGAACAAAGAAAAATTCAATTGAAAAAAATTAGAAAGGAAATCCAGATTCCAAATTTCCTTAACATGGTTGGAAGGAATCAATTTAAGAAAAAACTAGCGAAGTCACAAAAAATATTCATTTCCATAGAATAGATTTGAATTTGAAATTTGGTTCTTTCTTAAACTACTCTAAAAATCTTATAAACATTATTTTTATGATATCAAGGTAAGTTTCATCTGTCATGTCACTATTTTTCTACTCTCAAATGGAAATTGTATAATTCTCTTTCATTTGTGAATCGAGATCTTTTAGAAAGTACAATTTCTATTCTATTTGGTAATCATCTCTAAAATTCAGATCATTGTCATTTTCAACCTCATTGGTATATACTTCCGATAGGGGAATTGAGGGTATTAAATCAATAATTAATTGATGCATCATAAAGAGACCAAACTACACACCTAGTTTTACACTCTTGTGGGATAGTATTTGGTTAATTCGCATCCCCTTGATGAACCATTGTGAATTATTTCAATATATAATGAGTTTAGTTATAAAACTAACGATGGATAACTAAGAATTAATCCTTGAAATTCATAGGTTGACATATGCTTGTCCTTTATAAAATAATATTTCTAATTTTATAGTTTTCTTATATATACCTTCATTAATTTAAGTATTATCATTCTCAATTTTATTGTATTCAAGGTAATGGTAGGAACCTAAAGGAATTGAGTTAATAGTTGGTTTTATAGACTATGTAGATATTATCATAACTATAAACCTAATGGGATAGTGGATGAAATAATAAATCTAATGATTATCCCAAACTATATATCAAGAATTATTATTAATTATGCGAATATAGATGAAATCCCAAACAAACCAAAAAAAGAAGGATAAAGTATCCGGAAAGTTTGGGTGAAAAAAATGATGAAGGGAAGAATGTTCAATTTTTTTTGCTAAAAATTATGGAAGACGCGCCCAAGGGAATGTATCAAAGAAACTAGATGGTGTTTAATCTATAGTAAAGTAGGTAATACATAAAATAATTATTGAGAAAAAATGAAGAGACCATTAGACACGGTTAATGGAAAAATGATCTCACCCTGACATACCACTAACAGTTCAATGTCTTAAATGTAGGGAACTTGGGAATTATCCAACCAATGCCTTAATCTAAGGGATAATAAGAATAATGGGTATATGTAACTTCAAAGGACAAGGGAAAAAGATAATTCCTACATAACCAAAACTACCAAATTAAAAACTGAAAATTATGTAGAGTGAGGAAAACCAATTATCTGCTCAATAACTATGAGTGTTAAATTTTTATCTTATTTAACCCACTTATTTTCACCAAAAATGTTTTTTAAGGACATAAAATCATCACATTGATGACTTGATATTGATTTATTAAAAAAAATTCAAGTTGTATGATTTCAGTATCACATGTATATAAATCCTCTCTAATATATTTTTTTAGTAATGTGATTCTTAAAAAAAATATTTTATCCTTCCTTTAGTCAAATTTGAGGTGATATTATATAGGTATTTACCCTCTCTACGTAAATATTGTGATTATTTCCATGATAATGAAAAAAAATTTAAAATCCTAAATAAACCCATGATCACCTATTTTTTCAAGGTTGATTACACGCTCCCTTTAGAAAATTAATCCGATTTTATTGGGGTATTTGGGACAAATGGTAAGAGAAAAACTCAACATTAGTTATATTCTTATTATAAGGGAAAAGATGAGTTCACTAGTCAAACATAAGACTGTAATGATAAAAAAATTACTAGAAATAAAATCTTGAGTCATGTATCTCTTTTATATACACTTATCTTTTTTCATTATTTATTAGAAATTAAAATTTTGAGGATTAAATTTATTTAAGGGGGTAGAATGTAATGACCTATGCTTTTAGTAAATATTTCTACTTACAAAAATATGGTGTTTGAAAAAAAATTCACATCAAACACCAAAATAAAACAATCTGTGATTTATTAGACAATAAAATTATATCAATAATAAAACATATATTATATAAAAATAAATTAATCAACTATAAATTCATAAAAAATTTTATTAAGAACACATAAAGCATAACTACTTCATTTTTCAATGAAATCATCTTTTATTTTTATATTTGATTTTTTTTTAAAAATAAATGTATAAATTATAAAAGTTTTTTTATTAAAAATTAAATTTATTCTTCAATTAATTATTCCAAAATTATCTTAGGATAAATTTTTTGGGCTTTTATTAAATAATTACTATTTAGGTTAATAGTAAAAAATATATTTTTTACCAAAACTATATCATTTATGACTTTATAAGAAATACATGGAAATATATTAATTTTTTAAAATATATAAAATATGAATTTAAGGGGTAATGATATAAATTTAAAATTTTATTCTAAACTTAGAAAACTTATGATTAATTTTTATAACTTAGGTAAAAGTGTATTCTAAATTGAAAACACATTTCGATCTTTTATTTTAATTAAAAATTTGTATGGTTAAATTTAGATTTTAAATAGATTTAAAAGACAAAAAACATTTATTTTTTTATATTCAACCATTTTATATTATTTAAATTAGTATAATTGACAATTATTATCATATACATAAATTTTGTGCTTAACAACACACTTTCTAAAAATGATTTTTATACATTACATGTGCTAATTTAAAAATTCATTTTTTCATAAAAATATAAAATTTATTATAAAAGTGATTTAATATTTTTAATAATTACATAAAAATTATTTAATAATTTCTATTTTATTTTTATGCATTAAAATCAAATTAATTAGGTAAAAATTAATTACCATAGTAAAACTTGAAATGATAAAATTAAATAATCTACAGCTAAATGACATTAAAAACTTGTTTGAAAGATGTTTGAAAATTATTTTTTTGATGTATTATTAACCTTAAATCACCCCTATCTATTATTTTCTATTTTTGGTGCCACTTAACATTTTTAACATGTATTCCCTTTATATTAGGTGGTTATATTTACAAAAATGCAATTCTTATGGATTATAAAAGGGGCCTATCACCACACATTAAAGACCAATAAAAGAATTTTTTACAAATAAAAATATAATTATTATAATTATTTTTCAATCCTATTCATTTTACATGAAACTTTTCTCAAAATATATTGCCTTAAGACCTCCATTCTTAAAGAATCCACTAAGGAAAATGCAATGATTTCAACCTGAGTAATCATTTTTTTCCTTACTTATTTTCCATTCTATTTTACTTTACCAAATGGAATTTTATAATTAATATATTATTAAATAATTATTATTTTTATACTTAATATTATTGTGATAATTTAATGAATATTAACAACCTTTACTCTTTCTATTAAGAAAAAAATCGTTATTCATGCGTTGTGCTGACTACCGCCACCATAAAGCGATGAATTCTATTTTTTACCACTGAATATATTCACTAATTATAAGGTTGAAATTTATGAATAAATATTAAATATGTTAAATAATTTGTATTATAATGATTCAAATTAAAATACTCCTTAATTCCCACCCATTCTTTAAGAAATGAAAATGTTAATTGTGTGTTGTGCGGACTACTACCTCTACGAAGTATCATATCACATTTTTAATATAGTTTATTTATAATTTATTTAAATATAAAATATGATTCAACACCTTAAAATTATATATTTTATATCATTATTATTCTTTAGTAATGATATTATTCCAAAATAAACCACTTTCGTAATCATAATCATCCATTAATTATGGTATGTTCTGGTTTGGGTCGGTCTAACCACCTACATGAACAATGATATAAAAAAATATTATGGATGACTATGAGAACTTAATTTTTGATATAATATGATATAAATAAGTGAATAATTAATTAACTAATTTTATATTCTTATCATTGATATTAAATTCACTAATTAGGATACCACAGTTTGTTTTTTTAAAATCACTTAAACAGACTTTTCACCAATTTTATCTATAAGAATCATAACTCAAACTCTCAAAGAATGAAATTATAACTTTATAAAATATCATAAAATATCAATTTAGGTACCTTTTATGATTTTGGAATGATGAAATTTATGTGAATAATGAATAAAAACACATCTTTTATAAAACTAGTTCGAAACAATCAATATTACTCGAACTCGATATTGAAAATAGATAATAACTAACTAATAAACATATAGAGAATAATTGTAGATTAATTTTATAAAAGGATATATACATGAATAAGGTTATGAAATAGGTAATTAATATATTTATTTTTTTATAAATGATGTTATAGTGTGATCAACAAAGACGGAATTCAGGGTAAGGGTTTCTTTATCTCATTTTCAACTTCACAGGACAAGTTTAATTTTTCACATCATAATTTATTTCATATAGTTTATTGAATAAAATAATTCTTTAAAATATGAAAATATATTCTATTTAATGAGATTTTAATGTCCATCTCCAGATCTTACTCTCAAGATTCATTGATTCTTACATTTCCAATATCATAAGGGTTGCATTGACTCAATTTCTGATTCACTGAGCCATAATCATTCTTACTTGAATATAATTTTCATGATTCACTTAATCCTTCCATTAAAATATTTTATTTGGTATTTAATATTTTTCTCTAATTAAATTAATATTCATAATCTATAACCCCTAGTTTTATAAAAAACTTCTGAAATAAAATTATAATGTTAGTAAAAATAACTCTCATTATTACCAATGAATATTTTTCATTCATATTCAGGTTTTTCCTATAAAAAGTTTTTTATTTAAATAAATTCAAATTTATTTTTTATTTTTTATTATTCATATTTTTCTTTAACTATATTATTAAATGAAAGTCTTTTAATATTTCTCAAATATAATTTTTTATTTAAAATGGTCTAAAAATATTAATATAGTCATTTGTTTTCATTATTTACCACTCCATATTTATTAACTTGATTTCTTTTCTCTTCAGAGATCCATTATTTCTAACTATTTTAAATAAGGTTTTTAGAATTCATATTTTTCCCTTATCAACAATTTTTTTGAAAGAAATTTTCACTTAATATTTTATAACAATGTTTAAAAGGTTTTATGAAACCTTTTTTATTACACTTCTATTTTCCCCCAAGCTTTATCTCTCATGAATTGATGTTTTGATCACCCTATATATGTTTTTAAGATATGATTATTTTTTTGAAATAATATTTTTTATATCCTATGATTTCTTATCTTTATGTTATATGATGTTTTTGAAATGTTTAATAAACTCATTCTTTTACATGGGTTTTTATGATATGATGATGGTTTATTTTAAAAGAAAAAAACATGTAAGGATGGTGATTTGTAGGGTACTAAATCACCTTGTAATGCATTATTTTAAGTCTATATCTCATGTGATAGTCAGACATGTACATAATGAGTTTTCTCACACATGCATGGGAATGAAGAGTTTGCTCACATTTTCAGGCATGGACATTATGAGTTTCTTCACATAGGCATGGGCATAAAGAGTTTTATCAAAAATATTTTCCAATGATTATAGTTGTTCTATATTTCCATGTTTTACATCAAGTTATTACATATTTCCAATATGATTTTTATTTTCAATATATTCCAAGTTTTAATGTTACACCTTGTTTTTAGAATATTCTACACTCTTATGTCAGGTTCACATGTTTTATAATTATTAATATGTATTCTAATCCTTGTAAAAGATTTTATGCTTCCTTAATGATATTTTTATGATCTTATGTTTCTATAATATGTTTTATGATGATCATTTATAGTCTCATAATCTTTTAATAATATATTTATCTTCTACCCATGTTATCTTTCATGTTTATGATATGATACATTATGAAAAGTTTTTCCCCTTATTAAGAATTTGAGTTAAACTATTTGTTATTTTTCCATTAACTAGGTTATGAGGTTGATTTTATCATCACATATTTATATAAATAGTTCAATAGGAGTGCAATTATGGAGTAATTTTTATAGGTGTTGTGAAATACGATGTTTATATAGCTAATCTCTAAGACACTAAACCTTTTAGTCCTTGGTATTTTTTATTTTTATGAGATTAATTATCTAATTTATGAAATTAACATATTATTCAAGTTATTTTTAGCTTGGGTAACTTTATAGAGTTTGTATATATTATATCACAACTCTTACCCATTGATAATTATGATTTTCCGTTGTTTTTTTGTGGCATGATTTGTGATGTCTAAAATTCTATTACCACTAATCTTTTTATATATATTGTTTGTTTAAGGGTATTTATCCATGTTTATAAGTTTTAAACTCATATAAATTTTTCCCAAATTTATCTAATCATAAAACAATTAATTATTTTATATATCTAAGAATAATGTTGTCTTCTGGTATTTAAAAAAGTCACAAGCCTTCTATATTTTCATCAGATCTTCACTTACAACAATGTTTATATAAAATTAATCAATATTACACTACCATAAGTAATTAATGATTCCTAAAAAATAATATAAACTCATTTTATCATGTCAATTAATTGTATAAATAAAAAAATTTACTTATTTTTCATTTTAAATTATTTATTTGAAAGAATCCAATTATTTTGAAGATATTTAAAGATCATTTAAAAACTATTTTAATATATAAAAAAGTGTCTTCAGGTATTTGAGGTGTGAAAAAATAAGTTTTATCAAAATATGTGGCTTTATAAACAATAATGTATTCACATTTTATTGATAGTTTTTAATTATCTAATTCAAATTAAAATTCATTATTAGATGACTCGGATTTTGAAGAATAAATATCTCTAGGATTCCCAAGAAATAGTTATTGAATATATACCAATAAATTAAAATTATCATTCAGGTTTCCTTACAATTTTTTCTAAAAATTTCAAGCCTATGAGGCTCTAACATTTTTCATTAAGGACTCCTTCAATGTTGAAAATATATTTTCAACCATTACATAAAAATAATTCAATAAATTTTTTTATACCTTTTAGATCCTCATGATAATTTTCAATTTGGTGACGGAAATGACTTAGGAATTTCACAAACTCTGTTATACTTATGAAAATAAAATTAGTATCTTCAATAATTAAAGTTTTAGATTTTTATTATATAGCTTCCCAAATTAACTCCTTTTTAAAATATTTAAATTTATCTAATGTAAATATATCATTATATAAACATTAAATTCATTCATTTATCATTGATAAATCTAAATTTGAACTAATATAATCCATCTCTTCATTCTTTGACTTTTATTCCTTTAGAATAGATTCAAATACAATTTTTGAAAATATTATTTTCCATTCACTAATTTTTCTTGAGCTTTAAACATTTACTTAAACATGATTTTCAAAGACTAAACCAAGCCTGATTGAACAAATTGTTTTTCCTTCATTAATTTATATTGGGTTTTTAAAAACTCCTTTATTTTATAAAAACCACTTCTTTGAACCATTTTTTATTTCATGTCTTCAAAAACTGACTTAGATATTATTTAGTGTCTCATTTCCTCAAAATTATTTCTTAGAAATAGAATTTTATTTCTAGGATTTTAACAATTTTTGAGTTTACCTAAAACTAAACATCAAATATAGACTTTAAAATCTTTACCATTGATATATATGTCGATAAATTTGTAAATAAATACTTCATTTATTCATTAAAATTTTCATCCCTTTCTTGATCAAAAGAATAAGTAAATTTCTCATCAAGTATTAGTGATGGAATTTGTTCATCCAACACTACATTAGATCTCTGTGGGGTTGGAATCTCATCCACATCATCTGTAATACTAGTAAGTATGGTCATCAATACATTAGTAGATTCTCTAAAATGATGCTCCTTGGGAGAAGAACGCACTGATTAATCACTCATACAGTCTATCATAGTAGATTCAAAACTCTTATCAACATTTTTATTTACCTTCTCTTATTATAAACTAGCAGCAGCTGCTGGAGTTTCAAAATTCAAACTAACTTCTAGTTTTTCTATTCCTCTTACATCTTGGCTTCCTCATTTCTAATAAACTCATGGTCGGTCTCATTATATTCTTCAATTTCATCTCATTCATGAGATTCCAAAACCCTTATTTTTAATATACACAAGAATATTTAATGAAATATTCTAAACAAATATCATATTTTCAAAAGATTAGATGCTATAAAATTATGATGATTCTACTTCAGTAATTTCAACTCATTCATCTCAATAAACTTAGTTTCAAAAAAACTGTTAGAAGCCTTCTACATTGATATATGTTTAATTTATTCCTTCCTTGACATAAATGATGTATATATTTAAAAATATATCTTTTCATGTTAACTTTATTATCATTTTACAAAAGATACAGTAGATATATGTCCTAGTATATTACTTTCTCAAACCCTCCAACTCTTTGGGAAATTAAAGTTTGAACAAATTTTGAAAGAGCATTATTCTTTGGTTCTAATTAATTTAGTAATTTATTTTCAAAATTAGTAGCTAATTAAAGATATAACATTATATCAACAGCCTCAATATCACCATTATCAACTAAACACTGACAAAATAAATAATTTCTTTAATGGGGATGGTGTAACAACTTGGGTATCTCAAAATAAGTGAATCTAAATTATTTACTATTTATATTGGAATTAATTTAATTGCCTATAATTAGAAAATTAAAATGAGAATTACCTTAATACTCTCATACATAATTTTTATATAAAATTGATTCATTATTTACTTCAAAAACAAATTATCATCCTTGAAAACATAAAACATTATTTTACAAAAAACCTGTATGATTTATCCACTAGAAATAAAAATGTTTTCCCTAT
Organism: Viscum album; assembly: GCA_963277665.1. Lineage (NCBI taxonomy): Eukaryota > Viridiplantae > Streptophyta > Magnoliopsida > Santalales > Viscaceae > Viscum > Viscum album. Next base: position 675,726,992 of record OY728128.1, on the reverse strand, counting down.
ATAATCTATCTTATAGAATCACTTAATTTAGATTTCATTGATCTTCATGAAGAACCAACATTATATATCTTTGATTTTTCCCATTTTCCAAATGAAATATAGATGTTTGAGGTTTTAGGGTTTAAAATCAAGAGAAAAGAACTAAAGTTTTCACTATGTTTAAGTTTATAAGCCAAATGCTAAAATTCATTAAAATAAAAATAATATCAAACATAATTTTATAATATAAAAATACTTATATATAAATTATAAAGAAACTAAAAATAAAACCATGAAACTCAACTATTAATATAATGTATCAATATTAAATATTATGTATCATTTTTAAGAATAAAAAAGTTAATATATAATAATAAGAAAAAATATATAATAATATTATAATTGATAGAAAAAATAACAAAAAAAATAAACACAAAAAAATAGGAAAAAAAATATAATAAATATAATATCAATAAATTAAACTCATTTAAACACAAATAAACCCAACTCACTCTTAATAAAATCAAAATAATTAGAAGAAAATTTCTGGTAAAATTTATATTAATGATGGTCAATATAAATTAATTAAGAGAAATTCCAACTTTTTATGTGTTCCCTCAAAAAATGATTCATTATGTCAATAATATTGGTTGTTGAATGAAATATAGGATTTTTTAAAATATTAATAGAACTAGTGTTGTCATATTTTATTGGAACATGTTCAAAATTAAAAAAAACCCTATAAAGTGTGTTTCATCCATGAAATTTGTGCAAAACAACTCTAAAGTACTCAAAATTTTTAGTATATAAGGCATTATAATGTTCATTCATACTAGACTAAGAAACTAAAGATCTTCCAAATAAATGGCAGGTTCCTAATATACTATTCCTATCCAGTCTACAACCCCCAAATTCAACATCATAATATGATATTAAATCAAATCCAATTATTTTAATAAATAATAGAGATATGAACACTGAAACTTTAATATATCTTATAATGTTTTTGGTAACTTTTAGAATATATTAATTTAGATTTTCTTAAAAAATATCATAAACGTATATAAAAAATATGATGTTCAGTATATTGGTAATTAGATATAAAAATCTCCCAATTATTACTCTATATAACTTTCTTTCCATTGGTTTCCAAGATTCATCCATATCATGTTTAATATTAGAACTCATAGGAGTTTCAAATGATTTATTATTTTCAAGTCCAAAATTTTTTAGTTAGTGAAGAATGTGTTTTCTTTAATATAACACATTCCTAAAATCATTCTAATAGATTATAAAACTAAGAAACAAATCCACATCACCCATTATGAACATTTAAAACTCTTTTTTATTGATTTTATAAAATTCAATACATAATTTATGGTTAGTTGAATTAAAAATCTCATTATCAATATATATATAGTAGAAAAATATACAAGGATGACGTTTAATCGAATAAAATAGGATCTTCCAAGCCTATAGAAACCCATTAGATAAATTAAAATAATTAGTTGTCTCATACCAAGATCTAGGTGCATGATTATGACCATATAAAGTTTTTTTATGTTTGTAAATAGAATTTGGAAAAGGAGTTTTTTTAAAACCAGAAGATATTTCAACATAAACATACACCAAAAGAAATATTTTATAAAATAATGTTTAACATCCATCTTAAAATGTTTAAAATATATATGAGATGTATAGTCTAATATATTTTTAATGAATTATAATATAGATATTGTTTAAAAGGTATATTTATAATATATACCTTCCTATTGATTGTAACCTTTATCCATTAATCTATCCTTATTCCTAGTGATCAATACTTGATAATCATGTTTATTTATGGAAAACAATTCATTAACCAGAATAAGATAACCAGAGGTTCTATCAACTAAGTCCTAAACCTTGATTAATTTAAATAGTTTTAGCTCTTACAATATATCTGTAATGCAACATTCATCATTTTATGATTCTTTTATGGTATTAGGTTCAATTTGATATATAAAATTAGTATTATTAGTAATGTTTCTAGAAATTATTATACTCATAACACATTCATGTAAAACACTAATAAAATTTTATTTAGGATGACCTTTTAAGGTTTTTGGCTGTCTAAGTGGAACACTCTCAGTTTATTTGGTTTATAACATTTAAGGAATAGTTTCTACATGAAAATATTCCTCACCATAATTATTTTTATTATTAATTGGATTATTAGGTCTCAAGATATTCATAGAAACATCATGGTCATCAATGTGAGTTTTCGTCTTAGAGAAATGGTAACTTTTATCAAAAATGACATGAATTGATTCTTCAACTATCCTTGAATTTTCATGGAAAACTCTATAATCTTTTTGATAAGTAGAATAACTAATAAATATTCCTTCTTCAACATTTGGATCAAATTTACCAAAACTTTCTTTAGTATTCTTTATATAAAACTTAAATCCTAAAACTTTAATAAATATAAATTTTTAATTTCAATTATTACATAACTCATAGGGTGTATTCTTGAAAAAGGCCTTATTAATTTTTTTTTTAATGATATGTAATTTTGTGTTAAGAGATTTAGAGCAAAATATAATTCAAAAACTATATTAACATACCATGATTATTGTAATTTCATGAAAAGTAGTATTACAAATTTCAATAACACCATCTTTTGAGATGTTTTAGGGGTTGAGAATTTATATTTAATGCCATGATTAAAAAAATTAGTTAAAATCATTAATTTTGTTTTCTTTGCCATGTTCACTACTCACGGAAATAATTTTGGAAAAAATTTCATTTTGAACCAGTTTTTAGAAATTCATGAAGAGAGTTCAAGCTTCACTTAAAAGTCTTAAAAAGTAATCCTACGTAAATATAGAAAAAAAACAACTAAATTAAATAAAAAAATATTTCCTATAAGGCTTTTTATTCTTTATGGTCTAAAAATTCCTGAAGATATGTTCTGAAGTTTTAGAATTAGTAACCTAAATGATTAATTTTAAATTAGATATGTTATTATTTCTTCTAGTAATAAAATGGTTTTTAATGTTTTTCCCACAAAGATACATCATTTTCTTGAGTTATCTATGAGACATGATTCATTTAAGAAAAAATGATTACCTTATTTAATAATTGAGAAATAAATTTTAATTGGAAAAGGATTTAATTAATCAATAATTTAATTAACATGAACCAAATCAATTAAAATGTACTAGGAATAATTATTTACTAACAAAAAAATAACACCTTAGTGATCCATGTTAAATTTAACATCTATAGGTCATATGAACTAGATTAAATTGAGAAATTGGGATCTAAACTGAAATTATTTAAGATTTCCAAAAGTACTGTGTGTATTTGTTTGTGTGTGAAAAATAAAATATTTAATAAATTTAATAAGTGTTACGCACAATTCATCTCTTAGAATAATAAATTTGAACAATTTCTTGGTTATTATAAGGAATGCACGAGAAGGTGGATATAGATCTCAAATGAAAGATAAATTTTTATTTAATATGTATCAAGGAAGTGTGAAATTGTGAATTTAATGAAGAATTTAAATAATAGAAAATTAAAAGGGGGAACATATGTTAACATTGATATTTACATAAATCCTTAACAATTAAGAATTCGTTGGTCAAGGATTTAATAAGGGAAGAAGTGGACTCAAAATGAATATTTTTATTGAGATAAATTCTTTAAGATAAAGGAATAATTCGAGTGTGGGGGAGTGATTAAATTATATATTTCCCTTATTTTTAGAAAATATTTATCATAATTAATATAAATATTCTGATATATTATTATAAATAACTATATTTTTATTTTAATAAGAATATAGTGATATTAATGTCAAAATGTCTTAAATAATGATTTTAGTTTATTTTATTGATATTGTTTTTTTAATTATTAATAAAAATATTTTTAAATGTGTGTTTTTAATTTTTTTGTAGTTTTGAAGTTAATCTTATATAAGATGTAGGCTAGTGTGTGAATAGATAGAAAATTATGATGCTTTTGTGGGATTACATTATCTCTACATGTGATTAAACCCAAATTACTTTATAACATATAAGAATAAAGTGGGTTGGGTAGTGTTTATGTTAGATTTAACATCCACATCCAATCTATTATGTGAGAGTCATTCATCTGATCCATAAGTTGCATCATAATAACAAGTGAATGTGGCCTTTTACATATAAATAAACCTTCACGGGCAAGTTAGAAGCTCACTTATAATTAACAAAGCCAATTTTCACCTTTTTCAGATTAAATCCCACATTTTCTAAGCCATGTAATAATTAAATATGTTGTTTTAATCTTGTCTAATATTAACTAGGCCAGGCATGAGCTACATATAAATAACTCCAAAGGAATTATCTAAGCACTCACTGTTTGTTGTCTTCCTCACTATGATCTAAGGATCTTTCTAAGCACCCATGACCAATGATATCATCATTCATACACATAGCTACATGCATGAAGGGGTGTGAATGGAGGATATTCTCAAGTGATATGCTCATCTATATTTCGTAATCACCTAGTGAATTTCATTCATAATAAAGAATCAATAAGAAATCATGGGGAAAATATTCAAGCTAAAGAATATTTTGGAAAAATTATACATTGATGAATCGTACAACTTGGTAATGACATGTGAATTTTATCCCATTAATAGAAAGTTATTTAAGGATACCAAAAACAACTTCCTAGACCTAAAAAGGATAGGAATAACTCATATTTTTGGGTTCCCTACTCTGGGATTATTTATAAATATATTTATATATTTTTTGTGTATGTTAATATAATACAGTAGTATATTATTCTTCATTAGTCACATTTTTTCCTCTCTAATGCCTTTAGAGGTTCATGTCTATTGAAAAATAACTCCAATGTCAATCCCTGGAGAAGGTAGTGAGTTCTTGAGTCTATGTTTATCATTTATCGTATGTCTAATTTCTATTCATGATGTGGTGTTAAGGGTGTGAAATGTGGATTTAGTGGTCTTTAATCTTCACTCCAATCAATTTTTATCATTTCCTATTCCACTATATCATTTATCAATCCTTCCATTAAATAATCTATATTATATTATAGCTAATAGGTTGAAATATTAAATGGATGTGGGATCACATCCTGATGGTTGTAAATGGTATAATTTGTTTATTGAGTTCATTGATGACTGTTCCATGAGGTGCTCTGTAGAAGGTACACTTTCATATGTTTCATGAGTGAATTATTTATCCAAAAAAACAAAGTTCAGTAATATAATTCACAAAAGTTTTTGTGTGGGTTAGTGGATATATATAAAAAAAAATCTAAAGGACAGTAATGAAATTCAGTAACTAACATTGGGGTCCAATACCATTCACATAATTCTTATTTATTTTCCTTGATTAAATTTTTAATTCCATTTATTTTACACACATGAAACATTGTTTTCAAAACTATTAAAAAGAAAAATAATATATTAGTGGAATTATAATAGTGAATAATTGAAAAATCTTCTCAAGATAGACAGTCGTGGTCATCCCACTAGGTTTTATTCTAGAGGTACTGAATTTTATTGATTTGAGCCCCATGATGTCGTCTTATTATGTTGAAGTCCTTAACATCATCAAATTTAAATTTATTAAGGAAATTTTTATACAAGGAATTTTGAAACTATAATTTATTTTTAAAAAAGTAGAAAGTAGAAAACATATTTACCAAACCACTCCCAAAAGATTAGTTTTAGAAGTTGAGGTTATTGATGGGTATCCATCAAATATTTAATCATGGTTGAGATATTTTTAATATTAAAACCCTTTATTTTATTTATATTATTGTTATTAAATGGGGGAGAAAAGGCATGGATCAAAAAGTTGTATTTATTTAAAAGGGGGGTAAATTACATAAACCCTATTGTAGTGGAATAAAAATGGTCAAAATAACATCAACTGAACATGTATTTTTTTTAAAAATAAAGAGAAATAATATTGGGTGGGAAACAAAAAACATAGATATTTGATAATAATAAATGAGTTATTGTGTAATTATTGTGACTCAATTACCCAAATAGTACTGAGTCTGAACACCACAACTTGTCAAGCATATCTTTTTATTACAAGTGGATGGTGTAAATGATGGGTTTTAATAAAAGTGTTAGTGGTAGATTATTTTCCCTATACAAAATGAATAAAAATTAGGGTTATATAATAACATAATTTTGGAATAATCCTTGGGGTCAATGGACTTACACCCCATAAACATTGACGTTCATCATGAGTGCATGTTTAGTATATCAAACTGACAATAAAAGAGGACACAACTATATGAATATGCATACAAACCAGATACCATTTTATGTCTATATGGATATGATGAAGACAAATACACAAGAGGGAGTTAAATTGTGAACTTAAGAAACATTGATGAATTATTCCCACTTCTCTTGTTATGAAGTGGACATTTCCTTTTCTCAAAATGAGAGAGCAACAGAAATTAATAATAGAAATGAACACAATGATGTATAGTGGTTCATGGCCCAAATATCCCTCATTCCACTCCACCAACACTCAAATCCAAGAGATTGGTGATTTTACTATCAGGTACTCTTATCCTAATACGATTAAATCCAAAACTGAGTATAGATTATTGACACCTTATTATAATACTTCACAAAGTCTTCTAGTTCTTTACAGGGAACCGTAAATACACATCTTAGTGAAAGAATCTGAAACATTTCCACAATTGAGTATAAATAGTTGAAACTTTAATAAATAAAAATATTTTTATATTTTTAATGATACAGGTTTAAATTCTGAGATTGTAGCAGAAACTAAAAAATTAAATATGATCTTCAGAATTGCACAACAACAAATATATATCTTCAATGTTTCATAGGACTTCTTTAAATAACATCAAATAAAACAGCACAAATATGTTTAAACATGTATGTCTCTAGTGCGTATCTTCAAAAAAAAATTCCATCATTCGTGTGGAAAAATATTTAACAATAAAGAGTAGTGGTAATGACACAAACAATAGTGAGTTGATCAGATGGATCAAAACATGCATGTCTGCATTTATAGCTCTGAAGGAAACGACACACAACTTTCCCGTGTGTATAAATCATTTTTATATTGTTAAATATTTTTATATTTATTTATATACATTCAAACTCTATTTTTTCAATGAATAAAATCTTTATATTTATACAGCTGGCCATAAAAATCCATGTCAAATGAGCTCTAGAAATATTGCATAATAAATTGTGAATATTTTAATTCAAATTCTTTTGAGAGAATTTTAACTTCTTGTAAGAATATAAATGATTTACTTTATTGAATATGAGACTTTATACAATCATATCAACCCTTTGATTTGGTCAAAAAATCTTTGAAATGATGTCTTATTTCTTCAAGACTGTTACAAAAATCATGGATAATATCACGGATTTAAAATTCCATCGTTGAATATTCAAACATAGTGTTCCTCAATGTAATAGAAAAGTAACAAATGTAGGGTGGATCACAGAATTTGGGTTGATATACCATATATTTGTTTCCTTAAAAATAGGTTTGAATCCAAAGGTAGGGTTCCTTATTTATACTTTCCCTACAACATAGGGCTATTGATCTATACTTGTTTTTCTGAATGTATGGTTCATTCCTTACACACTATTCTGAATATAGGGTTCATTACTTACACAATGCTTACCAATTTAGGGTATGAACAGTGTTTCAAGAATATGTCAAAACACATTCCCAACACATCAATGAATATTCCTTCTAGATCAATTACTTTAATATAATTATAAAATAATTATTCTGACGAATAATAATTTCCTAAATAGTCACTTAATGTAAATTCATTAGAGACATAAATGTGTGAATTTGTGAACATCAAAACAAAAACAAATAACTGAAATTGTTGAATCAATATATGATCGACAATCTCCCCCATTTTTATGATCATAAAACCCATGATAAAATAATAATAAGAAAATATATAAAATTATTTTCAAAATAAATATTTCTTTATAATATATCTTTAATAAAAGAAACTTCTCCCCCATAGATATAAATTAAAATTTGTATTTAATATAAAATGATTATCGAAAAAACATTTCCTATATGTAGACATGTAGAATGTAAAAGTAAACTTCTCCCCCAATGATAATAAAAAGTTATATACTTTCAAACATATAAACATCTTCAGTATAAACTTCTCCCACATTCTCAAGGCTATTAAAAACATATAAATTTCTCTCCTTTGTGTTATAAAAATTATTAGTAGGAAACCTATCTCCCCCTAATATTTTATTTTTTAATAATGAAAATTTATAAACAAAAAATATAAAACAATTATTCTCTTCAAAACTCCCCATATATTATAACATAAAGGATTTTTAAAAATATTTAAAATAATATTTTTTCACAAATATAAACCAAAATTATTATTTACAATAAAAAGATAATTTAAGAAATAAATAAATATTAGGATCATTCATATGTATTAGAAAAATAAATTATGAATTAACACATAACGCTATTTTCACTACACAAATAATATATCATTTGATCACAAAAATAAAATCGTTAAGAAATAGACTGTTCATATGAACATTCTAAACTTTTAACTTTTTCACTTAGAGGATCCAAAACTACTAAGAGTTCTTCTAATATATTTTTAACATCTATTTTTCTTTTATTTAATGAATTAAAACATTGTTTAAGAGTAAATAATTTCATATTATCAAGATATTTCACGGTAAAGGATTATTTTTTGAGCATTTCTATCTAACTTGGAATTTCTATTCTGAAAGATTCAAAGTTTTCTTTTAATATCTATCTATCCTTCGCACTCTGATATTCTTTCCATAACAAATAAAAACTATATTTGGTATATATTCTTTCTATATATTTTTAAAGGACTTTATAAATGCATCCAAATAAAACTGTAGCTTCAATTTTTCTTCACTAAAAATGTTAAATTTGCATAGAATCTTTTCATAAGTCATTTGAGATGAAGAAACTTCTAGCTATTCATCATAATGAACTTTGTTATTTCCTTTAAATGATTTTTAAAAATAATCTTTAACAAATGAAACAAATATTTCTTTTAACAAATTAGAAGGATTTCCTTTTTTTATTTTGTAACAATGGTTTTCATTTAAACATATAGAGCTTCATCATTTCATCTTTTGATGTGATTGTTTTACATAATTTTTCAAACAAAATGTTACAAATAAGAAGATAGATATATAAAATTCTAATAAGAAGATGATACGTTCTTTTCTGACATACTATACATGACATTTCATATTTCTCAACTGAAAAACACAGAATAGTCATTGTAGATTTTATGTATGAAGAGATATGTTACGTAAGAAATATTTTTCAGGTTTAATAAATAAACTAAAAAATATATTTCAAAAAAAATTTAAAAACATAAACTTTTCATAATAAATAAGTACTATATTTTCAAAAAAAATTGATAACAATTTAAATTTTTAAGAAATAAATTATATCTTTATAGAAGAGTTTTTATAAAAATTTTAAAGATAAATTTTTCTTTGTATAAAATAAGTTAATGTTTAATATATATATATATATATATATATTAACAAAATACTTTCAGGATCAATGTTTCTAATACTGATGTTTTCGACAACGAACTACTTTAGAATTGTTCACTCTTTCCATTTGATTAACCACTCGTAGATTTTAACAATATATCTCAGGGGATTAATCCTTATAATAATAAAATTCAAGTGCATTTTGGTACCCATATGATTTTGGGTCCATCATTGTTAGTAATTAATTTTCTTATTAACCAAATTTGATAAGTTTGAGTAGGCATTATACTATCAAAGTGGAACAATTCTTTTAAGAAACAAGCATCTTTAAAACTATAAATTTGAGGTTTTCTAAAATAAAAATAATTTGAATAATTCCCATTAATAATTATATAATAACATTTAACTGCAAATATGTTCTTACTATTTAAATTAGTAACGAAATAATTCTTATCACTACTGGAAAAAACACGTATAACCATGGTTCAAAATCGTGGGTATAGCCCCCAAAACCATGGGTATAGCCTATACCCACGGTTTTGGGAACCGTGGGGCTGAGTGGCGGTATAGGGGTCTTAAGATATCCCCACAGTTTGACAAACCGTGGGTATTTCTTTTCCACGGTGTCACAGCATTCTCCACGCTGTCTAAGTCTTCTCCCCACGGTTTAAAAACCATGGGAACAAAAATTCAAAATATGCAGCTTCTCGAACTTGATCTCGTGCCAACCACAACCTGACAATTTCTTCCACCGGACATCACCACTTCAGCCAACGTATTTATATGAATATATATCTATATTCCTAAATATATATTATATAATTGACCGTATTACGAAAAATAGAAGCCAGTGGGTTTCGAACCCACGTCTACCGCATAATTCTTACAGCACCTAACCAACTAAGCTGACTCGACTTTAACAATTCAAATCTGTATTTATAAAAATATACTAATCCTTGTGTCTCTATTAAAAAAAAGTAGCCAGCTGGATTGGATACCACAGCCACTATAATAGCAGGGTAACACCTAACCAACCAAGCCACCGAGTTCATTAGTTAATAAATTTCTATCAACTTAAATATATTAGTTGAAATCATGGGTAAAAATTTTCCCACCAAATTGTTTTTGTTTTCCCACATCATTTTTTTGCCTCCATAATGTGGGTGAGCTATCCCCACAGTTCTAAAAAACCGTGGGGATAGGCCTTTGAAAAAAATATTTATCCCCACGGTTTTTTCAAAAACCGTGGGGATAGGCCTTCATATAAATACCTATACCGACGGTTTTACAAAACCATGGGTATAGGCCTTAGAAAATAACTCTATACCCACGGTTTTTCTAAAACCGTGGGTATAGGTGACCAATACCCACGGTTTTCCAGAACCATGGGTATAGGTTCCCCCACTGTAGATATACCCACGGTTTAAGCAAACTGTAGGTATAGGGCACCCCTATACCCACAGTTTTTCCCAAAACCGTGGGTATAGGTCTATTTTCCAGTAGTGTATATATTTTTGGTCTTTCACTATTTCTTCCAATTCCAAGTTTTCTTTTATGAAAATTATTTTTTCCAAGGATTTGATTTATATATTTTTCTCCTTTGATTATAATAATTGAAGCTTATTTTAATTCATCATATTTAATCAATAAATATTTAATCATAATATCATGTAAATCATATATGAAACTTTTGAAGAATTAGACTCTAAATCAAAAAAAATGGAAAAAAGTTCATTATCCAATAAAATAGTTTCATAAGTTTTTCTAGTTTTTCTATGTTGTTTCTTTAAAGAATCATATTTATCTTATAACACAAAGTAATATTGATTTAACTCATCATAGGACAAATTTTCAAAACTATAATTTTGTGAATAAAAAGATTGTACCTCATTATTAGTGTGATCTATAAGACATAACGTTTTTCATTTATGTTAAGCCTCATAATCTATAGAATATTCATTATGTGAACTAAAATTATTACTCCAAGAAGATTTTTCATTTTTATTTCATATTCTATTGCTATCATCTTTCCATTGTTCTTTGAGAATTGTATAGTTATCCTTTATATTACTTTTTTTCCTACACTCACAACATCAATTTTCTATAGTCCCTTTTTTCTTTATGTACATCTTTTTAAATTTTATAGCGATATCTGAAAAATATTTATCAAAATTTAGATTACATGAATTAGATGATTCATCCATAGTTATTTTAAGAGAATATTATTTATGTAAAGTAATATTCCAATCTTCATCTTGTATCTCAACTTTATACATCATTATAGTTCTAATCAATTCTTTTATAACTAAATTCTTCACATCAGAAGATTGACCTATAGATTCAAATATTCCATTCCACTTTTTGGGTATAAATCCAAGTACATTCAACGCTTGATCCAATTTTGAAATTTAATTTCCTAAAGTGGAAATATTTTTGACAATCTCTATAAATATTCTATTCATTTGAGTGATAGTTTCACCCTCATACATTCTAATTGTATCAAACATTATTTTCACAATAGCATACCATAAGGGTATGATATTTTTAGTTCCTTCATATGAAATAGTAATAGTATTCCACATCTCATATGTAATAGGAAATTGTGATACACCATTGAATTCATCATATCCTAAACCACAAACAATTTCATTCATAGATTTGGAATTATGATCATATTATCTTTCTAGATTTTCATTCCAATATTACAATTCTTCTTTTGGAATATCATAATGCTTAAAACCCTTCAAATAAACCCTTATTCCACATTTTTTATATATAATCTTATAGGATTTCCAGCATCAATAATCATCACCATTAAAATAAGGATCATGAATCATAGATATACCTTCTATGGAATCAACCATCTCAATATTAATTCATCTAAATCTTTAACTTGGGCTTGTTATAGCTAGTAAAATTTTCTGATATCCTCTAAAATTTGATAAATAAAAAAATTAAAAAAAAAAATATTCCAGAAGATCACTACCTTTGATAACAATTATTAGGTCTGGATGGATATGATTAAGAAAAAGACACAAGAGGGGGTGAATTATGCACTTCAAAAACTTTTATTAATTTTTCACACTTCTCTTATTATATAGCGAACCTTTCCTTATATCAAAGTGAGTGATCATCGGAAAATAATAAAGTAAATGAACACAACGATGTATAGTTGTTTAGAGAACAAGTATCCCTTATTCCACTACCCCAACACTCAACTCCATGAGCTTAGTGATTTTACTATCAGGTCCCATTATCCTAATAATTTTAAATGAACAACTGAGTATAGGAAGTTTACACCCTAAAATAAGACTTTTCAAAGCCTTCTAGTTCTTTTATAGGCAACTGTAAATCCAAAACATAGTATAAAACGTAGAAACTTAACGACATATGAGTACGAGTAGCTTAAACTCCAATAAATCAAAAGTTTTTTATTTGTTGAATGTTGTAGTTTTAACATCACATATTGCTGTAGAAACTGATAAATGAAATAAGATCATTATAATTAAACAGTAGAAAAATATATCTTCAATGTCACATAGTATTTCTTCAAATAATAGCAAAGAAAACACTAGAAAGATGTTTAAACATGTGTGTCTCCAAAGTTTATCCTCTTTAAATTTCTTTTCATTATTGTAGAAAAATATTTAACATTGATAGAAGTAGTAATGACACCAACAATAGAGAGTTTTTTAGATATATCAAAATATGTATGTCTCTAAATGTATCTCTGATATTAATGACACACTGATTTATCTTGTGTATAGATCTTCTGTATATTTGTCAATATTTCTATCTATAATTATTTACATTCATCTTATAATTTCTTCAAATAATAGAATCTTGATATTTATACATCAATCCAAACAAATCTAGGCCAAACCAACTCCAAAAATATCTCTTAATAAATCATGAATATTTTAATTCAAATTATTTCAATAGCATCATAACTTCCTATAAGAATAGAAATGATTTACTTTGTTGAATACAAGCCTTTAAAACAATCATATCAAGCTTTTAATCAATCATAAAAAATATTTGAAATGATATATTCTTTCATCAAGACCATTACACAAATCATGGATAATATTGCGGATTTAAATCTTCATTGTTGAATAGTCAAATGTAAGGTTCCACCACGTAATGAAAAAATACCAAATGTAGGGTTGATCACAAAAGTAGGGTTGATATATCATACATTTGTTTCCTCAAACATAGGGTTGAATCCAAATATAGGGTTCCATATCCATACTTTCTCAACAACATAGGGTTACTGATCCAAAAGCATTGTTTTACACATAGGGTTTATTCCTTACACATTTTTATGAATACGAGGTTTATTTCTTAGCCTACCTTTACCAACGTAGGTTATGAACAATGTTTCTAGAATATATTAAAATGTGTTCTAAATTATTTAGTGAATATTACTCAGCGATCAATGACTTGAATCTAGTTATAAAATAAATTTTCTAATAGATAATAATTTCCTAAGTAGTCACTTAAAGTAAACTCATTAGAGACATAAATGTGGGATTTTTCAACATTAAAACCAAAAAGAAATTACCAAAATTTTTGAATCAATATATCCTCAACATACCAGTCTAAAGATCCAAAAAATTAACAAAACTAGAAAAAAAATGTTATGTACATATAACGACTAATACAAATGTGTCCAAGGGGTGAAAATGGGGAATCCCTAAGTTGAATCCTCCAGAGTAACCTTTCAGGACATATCTTATGAATTTTATCAACACACCATCTATAAATTAAAAAATATTTCAACCACAACCTAGACCCTATGCGGTACAAGAACCCTTGTTATGGTCATTTCACTTTACCTAGGTCATTTACATTAAGTTATTCACATATCTCATACAGGAACATATAGAGAATGAGTATAACAACTCAATAGGAAATCTATACCCCACCACTACTTACCTATCATAAACTATGTACTATGTTAGGAAAAATATATGGCTAGATTAAATAATAAAAGACATAATAAATATGATAACCATACTTAATATGGAATTCATAGATAAAATATGTAAGTTCCTCTACTTGGAGGGTCTTCACCTTTACTTATCGAATTCAGGTGTATCCTGAAATCTATTTGGAAGTGTGAATAATCCTTTTATGATTTTCTTTATTTGATTCTATAATGAGTGAATATCAAATTTGATATTTGGATATAAAGAGAGGAAATTAGAAAAAGAATACGATAAAAGGTAGGAATGGTCCAAATGAAAATATTCCAAAACTTTTTTTTAGACTTTGTTCAGATGATGAAAGCGTGAAAGTAAGATCTATGTTGGATAAACTCTATTAATGTATCAGATTAACTAGACATTTCCTAAAGCTAAATTGAAATTATCAAAGGAATATATAAATATAGTTTAAATTGCATACTAAAAGAAAAATTGTTGAGGTTGTACAACTTACAATCAAACCATGGTTGTTATGATCAAGGGTGGATTCCCTACGGATATCAGATAGCAGTGGATGAAGTTTCACTATTTAGACCCCACAATAAATATGTGGGGTGTTGTTACATATGACTATACTAAAAAAAATTTAATCTTATTCATACGTTAATAAGAAGAAATAAATAATTTTCTTCTATGGAGTATGACTAAGTCCAAACCACCTAATCTCTTATTATTATTTCCTTAAGTTATTTTTTTTTTATCTTTATTGTTCCCTTTATAAAAGTTTGTTTCATTTCTGAGTGGTCAATATTAGTGTGTTGTCTTGGTTTTGATAACTTATCAATTTCAATACATCCTTTCACTAGTTTATTTGTTTTATAATTTATGTACTTTTACTATATTTGAGGTTTCGGTGGGTGTTTCTGGATTGGTGGTTCCATACCCAACAAGTGATATAAGATATTATGGTTCAATAAGGATATTAATCCCATATGTGTATTGAATTTTTTTCAATAAGGAATTAAATATATGTTGTTGTTTTAATGATTTTTTCCATACTTCACGTAAAATACGATAAAGAAAGTTTTTATTTCTTGAAGAACCTTTGAGAGAAGATTTAATATCTAATGATTTTTGGACTATTCTTAAATTCTTATGAAATGTGATGATTGTATTTTTGGAGTTAAAATTGGTATAAAAAATTATGAGGAGATTTTGAAAAATAATTTGAATAAAATTTCAAATGTTTCCTATGGAATACACTTAGTGTTTTACTAAGTTTTGTGTGAGAGCCTCTGCAAAAATATGGCCAAAACCCTAGCCAGGACACCTAAGCAGACTAAGTATAGATTTTTCCAAGATTAAGGGTATCATTTACTAATCCAAATATTTTATGTGATAAATAAATCATACACATTAAGATCGGGATTATGCAAAGAGGGAACATGGGTGTTAGTGAAATCATGCAAGGGTGTGGCATGGAGGTATGAGTGGTGTGTGTGAGATGTGTGTCTGGGGGTTGATCCCTATCTCTATGGATTATGGTAATATTTGTATGTGTATAGTAATATGAATTGGATCACCAATGAGCATAATTAAAATGTTGTATAGAAATGTAGTGATTATTGTTCTAGTGTTTAAAAAATATGCTTACAAAAAAGGATATTTGATTTTAGCAATCACCACGGTCTAATAATATATCAAGATCATATTTAAGCATCACCCACCTAATGTTTCATTTATATAACATGAACTAATATTTGAGATCGAGGCAAGAATGAATGATGAAGATCTATGTGTGCATTCTACATTTTGCATGTGATCCCTAGTTTAAAGATAGCCATCGAATATGCATGGATCTTCCATAAAGAATGAGATTCTATGATGATGAACACAAATATTCCATTAAAATTAATTTTCATGAGTAATATAATATTATATGAATCAATCATGGACCTTTCATTAGAATAAGGTATTCTAACAAGTCTGTTTGAATCTATCTTGTTGTCTTTGATCTACCTCACATTTAGCTATGATCGGCCGCATGTGTGGCATGTCAAGACATCAACTGAGATCAAGATGGAGTCTTCAAAAAATAAGAGGATGTATTTGAAAAAAAACTTTACATACGTGAATTTTAACTTTCATGTATTAAATTACAATAAAAAGAAAATATGTGTTTTTAAGGCACAAATTAGGTGCGATAATTGTGGATACAAAACACTAGACAGAAAATAGGGCTTGTGAAATATTCATGTAGACCTCCATGTATGAATTGATGAAGTTAGAGCTATGAATATATTCATATTTAATACTATAAATGAATATGTGTATTAAATAGAGATGGTTGAGACTTGTATGGAATTATTATATGAAATATTCATATTGTGTCCATGTATATTGAGTCTTTGTAATAAAGAAGAAGTTGCAAATATTCCTACTCATGAAAATATTCAAAGGATTCGAATTTCCCTTATCTCGTTGTGTAATTTATATAAAATACAAAAGGAGGAGATCTCACATCATATTTTATTTGAAGGAGACTTTAAATTATCCATATAGAGTTTCTTTGGAGAATTCATGGCCTTTTCATCTCAGGATCACTCTGATATTCCTTTCCTAGAATGCTAGTTTCACAGAGTGAGTGCTCTGGGGTTGGAATGAAGGGAATGAGTGATTTTTCTTAGTGTTGGGTGTTGGTGCATATGGAAAGCAAGAAAAAAGGCTCTCCATGATGATAGCTAAACTATATAGAGGAATCTCATTATATGAACATGAAATATGCTCATTGATATGGTCTGTATTCTCAACAATTGTAGTGATTCCCCCACTCTCATACTTCTACAAGTGTGAAATCCCCTGGATCATCCCTTATGAATTGCCTCCCTAGGTCATTGGGTTCATTTGTTTCCTCCCCTAAAGGGCCTTAAATTTAACGTTGGTGGATCCTATGTATCAGGCGATATGAAAGGTGGGGGAGGTTTGGGATTCTAGTTGATCAGTTATAATGGAATTTACTACCCACTTCAATAGTAGGAACTCACTCTAGGATTAAGGTAAGGAGATGATCACTGGTTTGAACCTATAAATCCAAAGTAACATCACTTTGATAGAAGTTGAAACCAATTCCAACATTATTTACAACTCCCTACATGGAATATGTATGATCCCATAATCTGTTTCTTATATCATCCTAAAGTGCAGAGGCCTCCTTAATAGCAACATTCATGTGTCTTGCACCTGGAGAGAGGGAAATAAGGTCATGAATCACCTTTCCACCATGGTCGTCCAAGACGTCATTATTTCTTATTTATAATCATTAATTCTCTATTAACATAGTGGGATAACATAGTTAGAGGGGATTCCCTTTCACTTCATTATAGTAGGCCTCCCTAGGTCGGATTGCTGTATTTCTTTCTTGATTCCATTATTTCCTAATAAATAAAAAAATTATGTTGATCATGAAAGAGTGATAAATGCATATAGTTTTACATTCATGCTTGTGATTCAAGTAATAAAATAAATTATGTTACTTTTGGTCACGAAATGAAATATGGTTATGAAAGTTAAATACATGCAATAGTTAAGTAGAAATAGGGAGAATTGATGAGAATTATGATCCGAGGAAAATAATGAAGGTGGATGTTATTTACCAGATGAAGAAAAAAAGAAAACCCAAGTATTTCTGGTATTCCAATGAACATATGATAATACAATATCTAATATGGATAAATTTTCGAGACTCTAGGAAGTTTAAATAGAGATTTAATTTGGTATCTAAATGGGGAATAATTCAAAAATATCTTTGATCAAATTGAGTGAGAATATCATATCTACATCTGAAGATTATAGAATTTCCATATTTTAAAAATGGGATATATTTTTTATGATTATTTTCTATGTGTATAAATATATTATTTAGACATGAAGATGATTTTCAAGAATATTGAGAACTTGCAAGCACTGTGTAAGAGATATTATGTGAAGAAGATCGGTGTTGCACTGATATAAATAAAGTGGGAAAGGAGAAGTAATTCTGTGAAGGGGAATATGAAAACTTGAAACGAATAAGGCCAAATATCTATATTGAGCAGGTATAGACTTGAAGACCCAATCAAGGAAGAGTCTATAGGACCCTTGAAGAACTATCAGGAGGTGGTATAAAGATCCTATCAATAGGTGTCCATAAGATTTTTATGATATATATTTTACTCATGGATGTTTATTATAAATAAATCACCATGAGGCATATTCTTTAGAAACTTTAAGATTAGACACTTTAAGAAATTTTTTATTAGTTATTTCATGATATTTCTCATCAATTTTTTTATGAGATAGGTTATATATTTTATTCTAGCTAATTAATAATGAAGAATCTCAATTATCTTAGCTAGAAAGGAGTAGGATTATCTTGATACCAAACCTTGTAAATTATTATTCCCCTAATTGTATTTACTGTATCAATTAGATAACGATTATAGATATAATAAAGAGAACATTTGGATTTAACCATCCCCAAAGGTTGAGTCATAAAAGTAAAATTATAAAAAATAAAAGGGATGTGTAATTCACCCATCCCTCACTAAATTATATCACATTATCTAATAACTTAAATTAGTATCTTATCCAAGGTTATATCTAAAAATATCCAACCTTTAATAAATATTTATGAATGAGAGTTTGAAATCAGTCAACAATAGAGGAGTTCTCTTCTTCAATAGAAAGAACTTTTATGTATGGAAGAAGTAAATGCATCCATATCTTCTTTTATAAGGCCTCAAGTTATGTGATGTATAGTGGGATTTAATATACTAAGAGAATATTCTCCCCTAAATCATGTAGATAATATAAATATTATAATAGATGGAAAAAATCAATTTTATTTTGGCATCGTTATCTGAAAAATTCTACACCAAGGGGATGAGACTAGAAACTACCAAGGTTATTTGGGAGAAACATGTGAATATGTATGAAGTTAATGTGAACATAAAAGAAGACAATATTCATTTTTGGAGGGAAAATGTTGAAGATATTTGGATAATAGATAATGATAACATTAGTGAATACTTCACCTATGTAAATGATATAGTAACCAATATCATAGGATTTAGTGATATTATGGAACATTAAACTATTACAAATAAGTTAATGAGGAATTTTCCTGATAGATTTGATCCAAATATATCATATCTGTATGGGATTAGAGATATATCTATTGATGAATTCTATAAAACTCTTCTCAACTTTGAGATAAGAAAATCGTTTGTGTTTAAGAAAAAAATTAAACAAGAAATGGAGATTAAATCTATGAAAATTTTCAAGATAAAAGACAAGATTATTGAATCACTCTTAGAATCAAAAGATCAAGATGATGGATAATTTAAGAGAATCGTGTTTATTATTTTAAAAAACATTATAATTGGAAGAGAAATATATACATCTAATCTACCTTTTAAATTATTTAATTATCTAATTATTGGGAACTTTGAAATAAATTTAATAAAGAAGGAACCCTAGAAAATACCAAAAAACTGATTTTAATAATAAAATGAATCCTTATAGAAAATTTAGGAGTAATTTTATGATTAAAGAAGAAAGTGATGATACATCATCATCATATGAGTCATAAGATGATGTTTTCTTTAAACATCACATAGCTCTCATTTATACGACCAAAAGGAGAGAAGACACATCAAGCAGTAATGAGGAAAAAGGTTATACTAAATATATTATAAGATCATAACTATAATAATACCATAAAAAATAATAAATATATGAAGAAGATAAATTTTATTGATAAGGATAAAGGAAATGAAGATCAGAATAAAATAATCTCATATAAGATATTTAAATTCTCATGGTGAAAATTTAGAACAAGATAAAGTTATAGAATATATTAATATAAAACTAACTACAAAAGAAGAAGATATTCAACTACATTTTACCAGTGATTCCCTAAAACTACCCCTAATAGGATAGGGTGGGAACATTAGCGGTGGGTCACCACAACCACCGTTAATGTGTTTATAAGGGGGGTATTACCCCTATAAACTAAAAATTAATCCCTTATAACAAGGGTGTTTCTTTTTAGTGAGAGTTCTATTATAAGAAACTAGTTATATTCAATGTAACACCCCAAGATTTCATAGTAAGTAATTTTCTTTAACGTAATTCAATTACTTTCACTGTACGCAACACCGAGTTTGAGTGCACCACGGCTTACCAAACTAGACGTTCAAAAAGTAGTTATGAATAATATTAACTGAATTTTAAATTTTATATACTCCATATAATTTTAGAATTCATATTATGTTTTTCTTAGACATAATATAAAAACAAAATCATTTTTTCTGATAAAAGAATTATTTTTTAAAAAATTCAATTTTACCACCTTTGAATGGAAACCCCTTTTTAAAACCAATATTTGACACTTTTATATATTCAATTTAATGAAATTAAATTCTTCTTTAGAATCGGGACATAAAAATTTATTTTGGATAAATTTTTGTTACTTTTCTCATAACTTTCATATTTTGATGAATACAGAAAAATAATAAATTTTAATTGAGAAAAACTTTTTTAATTGAAATAATTTATAGTGTTAAATTATGCATTTTAATGGTTTGGAAGTCAAATTATATTATATTTCTATCATTTAATACAATTTAGGTCAATATAAGTAATTTTACATTTAAATTTGACATAAACACATGTTAATCATTTGATAGTTTTTACTTTTTAAAAACATGCTTTTCGGTTTTGACAATGATAATTAATTTAAAATTAATTAACTCATCATCTATGTCTTGAATTTGGTAAAATAAAATTCATTTTTGAATTCATAATATCAAAATTAGCTTAGGGTAAATTTTTGGTATTTTTAGGAAAACATTCAATTTTTAATAAATTGTTGAAGACACTTAGTTTTAGTTTAAAACCAACATTTATTTAAATAATTTTTTATTTTATTTAAATTTGTTTTATATCAAAATATATATATATAATACCAATATAAGTTCTATGTAATTAATTGGAGTCATTTTATAATAAAATTAGATGTATAAAATTTTGTTGAACTTTTTACCATCTTTTACCCACCTTCTAAGAGCATTTACAAATTTCCATAAAACATAATTTTACCACTTCTATGAGTTAAATTTAAAAAATAAAAGATACATGGTTGATATCCTTAAGTAAAATCTGGTTCAATAAGATGAAAATAATTTTTGTTGAATAGTTACTTTTGAATTTTATTTACCACGGTTAAAAGTAAATAGGGTAATTAAGGGTAAAAATGATATTATAATTACCCTAACACATTCCATAATTCTATTGGATAAGTGTAATTAGACCAAAAACATCCTTATGAAAAAAATATTATCCTTTTGGTCCACTTGGTTTTTATTAGGACATTTATTATAATTTTATTTAAAAAGAGTTAAAAGTGTGAAATTCAAAGTTTAATAACTAAACCATTTTTAATATAGGGTTATAAATAAGATAAATTAGACTATAAATATTAATTATAAATTTAAAAAAAATTCCTAAATAATTATATTTTATTTATAATTTTTAGACATTAAATAATTAAATTTATTTATGACACAATGATGATGTAGTAATTTCCTTATTTATGAAATATTAAAATAATTAATCTTATAAATATCAAGATAAATTTAATTTGAGACTTTTTATGAATTAACTAATTTTATAAGTTAATATGAAATTTTAGGTTTTATTAAATAAATTCTTTCTGAAGTAATCATGTTGTTATGATTTTCACAAAAAAACCAATACTAAATAGTGTCAAAATTGACATAATTGAGTTTTTAAAACAAATACAATATTATTAATTGATATAATATTCCTAAAAATATAAGGTTCGGCCAAATTTGTTATAAAAGGTTATATATATTAATAATGAACCAATTTTGGTTCTCTTGGCTTGTTATATTAAGTTTATTAACCATATAATATAAAAATACAAAGAGACATGGTAAATGTCAAATTATTTAACTAAGAGTTAAATATAAAAGATAAGGTTAATATGGTGACCTAAACCTATCTAAAACCTATTAGTTGAAAGTTATTCGACCCATCCCCACCTTATAATCGAGATAAATCATTTTTGGGCCATTAGAAACCGAAAATTATTTTATTATTAAATAATAGTTCAAGCTTTTCCTAAAGTGACCCTCACCTCTTTTATAAGAGGTTACTTCTCCTTCTCTTAATTTCAAACCTCCAATGCCATTTGACTTAGCCAAACCCTGACCAAATATCCTTCTAACTTTCCTCACTTCATTCTAAAGGCCTTCCTTTGGTCATAAATCCATCCTAAGGAGCCCTTTTGATCAAATGAAAAGGAAGAACCTGAAGAAGAGGTAAATATTTCATCACCTATTTCAAGTTCTTTTCTTCTTCCACTTCCTCTTTATTTGTTTTTTCCATTAAAAATAATAACTCTAGTATCTTATATATACTGTGATATTATTATAAAAATGGTACAACCATATTTATTATTCTATCCATCATATGAATGAAAAATTCATCATACGTGCGTACGTATATCTTACCGTCTCCACGTCGTGGTGTAGTTTGTTATTCAAGCACTTCATTATTTGGATGGGTATAATAATGAGTATAACTGATTTAAATAATAAATTTAACATTTTAATGATTCTTTATTTATTATATAACATCCAATTTCATACGATTTCACCATCAATATAATGATATTTCTGCTCGTGCGTACGTACGGATTATCGTCTCCACGAACGTGATGAGATTCATTTCTCATCGTATAATTTTCATTTTATGATTAAAAATAATGTTTAATAAATTAATATAATTATGGATTTTAATAAAATACATCCTATCCAAAACAAACATGTCTTACGTAACAAATCATATAAAGGAAAACAGACCAGTTAACACCCGAAACGAAGATACTACTAAAATATAATTAACTAAGCAATATTAGAGGATCATATATGATATCATATTTTTGTTTATAGTTATTATATAATTTAATAATTATTATTTAACTATTATACTGGAGGTTAACATACCCTTGACTAAGGAAAAGTACAAGGTAATGGGGTTTCTTATCTCACTTTTATTCTCGTGAGATTTCCATTGTTCTCCACTTATTTATTGCATTTGGTGTATTGTGTATTGCTATTTGATATATATATTATCATTATTCTCTTTATATTCATGGAATTCTGTGATTTATTTGGTGGTTATTAACTTTTTTTCATATGACTCGATTGATTACAACATGGTAAGGGGTTTTCATCTCACTTCTTATTCCCGTGAGATTCATACTATATTTCCACTATTTCCTTTTGTGTGGTGTATATACTGCCCATGATTTTATTATTTCTTTAATATACTTTAATTTATGAGTATTTACATGTTCATTATATAATACTTCTTTCATGGGGTGTATGTTTCATAAGTTATGAAATCACTAAGGGAATTTGAAATTTCAATTTCCACTCATTGGGATTTACACATACTTTATTGATTACTTTATTCTAAGATTATGTGTGAAATCACTATTTATTTAATTATGTAGTGATTTCCACTCCCCTTTTTTTGGATATACTTTTTATACACATAATCACTCCATTGATAAATTCTCAATTCATCGATATAAACCTAATAAGAGTAATTTTAACTCAATTTCTATTAATTGAGTTAAACATACAAGTCTTTGGCGTTGTTTTTACAAGAATATGTGTGAATGTCCTCTGATTGATTTACACTAAATATCCAAGAATATTGAGCGTATTTATATTTTTCACACATAATTATTTCATTGATTTATCCTTAACCTAAGTATTCGGTCTTTATAAAGGAATTAAACTCAACTTACATTCTATTGAGATTTATTTGTTCTTATGCACCAATTCACTTTTATTTTATGTATATAATGTACTTTGACATAGTATATCATTAATCCATTTATTCTCATGATATTATAAAGTTTTGATTATCTCAATTATTTTTATTCAGGCATCTCTCATTTGGTTAGAAACTCTAACTAAAATATCATTTTAAATGTTTTAAAATTTGATTCTTCTAAAAATTTCTCATTAATGTCCATGTTTTAAAAATGGTTTTAAGGATTTATTTATATTGAAATTAATCTTTTAAAATTTAAATTCCTTTTAAATGTTTAAAAGTTATATGGGACACTTTGATTCAAAAATCTATTTTAAAAAGCTTCTTGATAAATAGTGATACTTTTAAATGTTTTCATAAGAAATGGATATTTCTCTCAAATATTTTTACTAATAATTTTCAACTATGTCAACATCCATTACGGGATATTATTATTGAACAAGGTTTATTTATTATGATACAAATCTTCCAAACTGTATTGAAGTTTTTGTGATATGTTTGACTGTGGATGTGTTATTTTTATACCATTCATGGTTTTTGGATAGAGTATTAACATTTCATATTCAAGTTTTAATACGGATGTTTGTATTATGTTTAAACTATTTCATATGAAGAATGAATTGGGCTTAGTAAGTGATGGGTAGAGCCCTCTATAGCTCCTTGATGCATTGGTAGGTCTCATGAGACAAACTAGTGTCTTAAAACAATGCCTTGAAAAAATCTTATTTGTAGTCTTGGCACAAGGCCCTGACTATGTGGTTATGAATCTGGAATTATGCATTTCATAATTAGGAAATTGGATATTGATATTACATGTGATTATTATACTAGTATAATATCCATGTGAATAAGTAAATGGAATTATTTGATTTATCATTACTATATTATGCTGAAGGTTAAGTTTAAAAGGCTTTTGTTCTAGTTTTATACATTGCCTTAAATTTTTATTCTTAGTCATGACAGTTTATGCCATATTGTTATCCTTACTAAGCATTTTATCTCACCACTTTCTTATGATTTATTTTTTCCAGGATGCAAAGAAGGTTATTACAATTAATCTGCAGGAATAGGCTAAGGGTTATAAGAGTATTCAAATGGGACACAATGTTGTTTTTTTATTTCATGATTTAATGTAAAACTTATGTATGTATCAAGTACTTCCAGGAATACTAAACTGATCAGTCTTTCAGGACATGATTCCTTGTATCATGCCAATGTTATGTAATAATTCACCGATTATGTGTAAATGGGGTCGGGGTTTTACATTCAAGACATGGGTTTATTACTGTTCTTTGTGCAGGTGGTTGGGTCACATGATGTTAGTGTGCTGGCATGGGATCAAGAATCACTACCAGAAGATTGATTCTTGTTTTTGTATTAGTAAAGGTCTAGTTGACAAGGGTCTAGCTTCTTCTTTTGGTGTAGGTCTGAAGGAATAGGTCTAAATTTGTTTCATTTCTGTAGGTTTAGGGGGTTGAGGGGGTGGATGAAATTGGTTCTTCAAACATAATCACTATCATATCAAATTTTTAACTTATGTAGAGGCAGTGCTTATTAGAGATGATTCTAAAAATGAGGTACTAGTAAAGGTGTCATGTGAGGATTGTAAATCTATCTGCATTCTATAAGGAAGCTTATTTATGGTCTCCTCAGCTCCAAAAGAGGACAAGGTGAATGTAGTGAATAGGTTGATTCCCGTATGGACCATAATATATATTGATTTGAGTAACTTCTTTGAAGGTATAGAAGATGGAGGTTCGGACCATGAAAAAGGGGAATGATATATGGAGACATCAAAATCATAAGGTTTATCATGGGAAGATATTGGCATCCAAGACACCATTCTAGAGGAGAAAAGGACTTGAGTTCAAGATTAATCAAATATAGATTTAGGTGATGATATCTTCAGTAAATTCTCAAAGGACATTGTAGATGGAATTCATTGTAGAATAATTCATAGCCCAGGGAGTAATAAGGGTCAAAACGGAGCCCGAGACTCAGGGTGATACATTATTATTAAGGGAAAGAAATCTAAAAGGTGAACGGACTATGATTACTTTCCAAAACCCATGGAGAGAAGGTCCTCCAAAAATTTTGGGGTCAACAGGTCACCAGAATGTGAAGCCTTAACACATGATCAGGTTCACAAGAAGAGTATTAATCTTCATGGTGAAAACCAAAGGGATAATTATGGTGATTTTAAGGAGAAAGATTAGGTTGGTGACAAGATGGAAGATCCAGATCAGGTGTTGGGAGGCACCATGATTGTAGATAATAGTGTTTTCAAACACAAATTGACTAAGGTCACTAAGAACAACATAGTGTATCTATAATTAGTTCCTGTTGATTATTTAAAGATAATTACAGTGAAGGAGGAAGAGAAAAAATAACAATGTTTGAACCAAATTCACCACTCTAAGGAAGAAATATTGGAGGAGGCCTTCCAGATCAATGCCTCTTAGGAGCATCTTTATAGGATTTATGAGAGAATTATTATATTTGATACTAATCTAGATAAAATGGTGTGTATCGGCAAAAAATATTTCATTTTTACACAAGGCTTCAATAAAAGGAAGATCGATTTGGAGAAGTATGTTCAAAAAATGTGACAAGAAGGCCTAAAATTATTAAGATATTATCAAGGATGATCAAGATATTAAGGTAACTACACTTCAATGGATATTATATAGGGGGAATTATTTTAATAATTTTATATTCTTCTTCAATAATTTTGTGATTTTTTATAGTTTTTGATGACCTTCTCCTCTTAACTTCTCTTGTTTCCCACTTTTTCCCAAAAAAACTTTTTGAAATAAACAAATTTTATTTTAAGTCAGTCAAATCACACTTCTATGAATTTATTTTTATTATGATAAATGTATTTATAAAATGGGTATGGTGGTTAATAAAATAATTAGAGAAAGGTATAGTTATAAGTATTACACTTTTTTTATTTGTTAAAGTATGTGAAAGATAGAATGTTTCTCATTAAATAACCCCTATTTGAGAAATTTGAGAAGTTCCAAGTATTGTATCAAATATATGGGTTTTATGGACAACATGTAAAACCTTGATTATTTCTCTATTATTTTCTACATCGAGTTATCCCACATTGACATAGATTAGAATAATTATAGTCTCTCTACTAAGAAAAATAGGTGATAATATCATTCTCTAGAAAGGGGGTAAATGCTATTATTCATGTATAAGTGGGAGAAGATGTTTTGATAAAAACTTTTTTCAATATAGAATAAGTAGAACATTAGTGAGATACCCTACCTTATATTCCTTTTCGTTTATTTTTAATGATGTGGAGGAGAAAAGACACACATATTGATAGAAAAGGTTGGTGGTATTGAAAACAAATACAAATGAGGAGATTATTGATCCTACATGTGTATTTCCCTTTTTTCAATAATAAATCCAATATGTGTTGGTTCTTGAAGGATATAATACCATAATACATGGAAAAGAGAATTAATAAACTTGTTTTCTCTTAAATAACTAGTGTGAGAAGATTCAATCAACCCATTTATATCTAATAATTGTTGGAATTTTCTTAAATTCTTATGACATATGATTATTGTATTTAAGGAGTTCATATTTATCTATAAAAATAATGCGGATATTATGAAAAATACATTTGATAAATATTGATAAGGTTTCCTATAGAATAAATTTATTGTTTCTCTAAGTGATGTATGAGAGCCTTTTCAGAAATAAGGTCTAAACCCTAGCTAGGATTCCCAATAAGCTGAGGGCTAGATCAGTCCATGCTTAAGTTAAGCCCTTCCTAGACCTATCATGGGATGTAACATGGAGATAATTCATAGCAAGAGTAAGAGCATGAAATGGGTGCATGGGGGTGTGAGTGACATAGTTCAAGGGTGTGGAATAGCAACATGAGTAGTGTGTATAAGAGATTTATCTAGGATATAATCATTAGTTCCATAATTTATGGTCATTTTTAGATTTTTAGTTTAATATTAAGTTGATAACTAATAATAATAAGTTTTATTTGTGATAAAAATTAATGATTAGTGTTCTAGTGTTTAGAAATATACACTTATAGCTAAGTTAATTTATTTTTAATGATCACTACCATCTGATCAAATCATCAAGATTTTCTTCAACCGTAAGCCACATGATGGTTTCATGTATAAAATTTGAAGCACTACTAGATATTGATACAAACATGAATGATGAACATCCATTCATTCATGCTATTATTTTCATGTGATCACCAGTTTGAATAAGAGCATCAAACATGCATGGAACTTCCTTAAATAATTAGCTTCCATGAGAATGAACATTGAAATTTTCTGTAGATTGTCTTATATGAATAAAGTTCACTTCCATTAATTGAGAATAGGACTTTATGGGAATAAGGAAATCAACCTTGGTGTTTTGTAGCCACCATGATGTCTTCAATCTACCTCAAATCTATCCATGATTGACTGTATGTATTTCATGTTGAAACATAAAATGAGATCAATCAAGGGCCTTTATAAAATGAGTGGGTGTGTTGGAAAGCACCTTTATATACATTTAGTTAAACTTTCATGTATGAAATTAAAATAAAAATAGAAAATGCATGTGGTTCATTCTTGAGGTAGGTGTGATACTTGCACATAAAGAACACCAGAGAGAAAACATGTTGTGTGTGATATTCATGAAGACCTATATTAATGAATTTGTGAATTTAGATCCATCATAAAATAAATTATGTGTACTATATATAAATATGAGGATAAAATTAAAAGTTTGATCCACATATAAATTCCTTCATGAAATATGTATATTGTGTCGATGAATATTGAGTATGTATGATTAAGAAGAAGTCACTTGTGTTTGAGTTTGATAGAGTGATACATTAATGCATGTAAATCAAGTGATAAAATATATTTTGTGACATTTTATGAAAAAATTAATAGTTTTAATGAAATTTCAACACATGTGAAATTCATGAAGAAGTAGATAGGATTGAGTAGAATTAATAGTTACATAAAATAATGAAGCTGGTTGTCATTTACCGCGTGAACAAAGAATAAAACCTAAGTCTTTAGGGTGTTTGAATGATAATGTGATAATCAAATATTTCATAAAGAGAAATTAAAAATTCTTCTATAATATTAGATGGATATTTAAATAGAAAATTGAATGAGTAATTTTTCATAAATTATTTTGACTAAATTGAGTGGTAAGATCATATTTATATACATAGATTATGAGATTTCAATATTTCAAATATGGGAGATTTTTTTGATGATTTTCTATGAGTATAAATATATTATGTGGATATGAAGAAGGTTTTAGAGGATATTTATGACTCGCAAGAACTATGTGAGAGATATTATGATAAAAATATCGGTGTTCTGCCTATATCATTGAATTGATTAAGGAAAATAAATTCTCTAAAGGAGAATTTATAGAATTGAAAAGAAAAAAGTCTAGATATCTATATAGAGAAATAAAATATTCTAATACCTCTTTAAGGAATTTTTTAGAGTAACCTTGAAGAAATTTTGGGAGGTGGAATAAATATCCCACCAAGAGGTGGATAGACCATTTTTATGAGATAGTTTTGACTCATAGGAGGTTATTATAAAGAACTCATAGGGAGGTGTCTAATATGGATACTTTATGACCATAAATTTGGGGTGATTTTATTATGGTCATTTTGGGATATTTCTTATCAATATTTTCAGGAGATTTATTATATATTATATTCAATTTTATTCACAGTGGATAATCCATGTTATTATACCTGGCAAGGAGAGGCTCATCTTGAGACTAAAAATTATAGATTATTAGGTCCCTAATTTTATTTACTAAATAAACCATATAAGGATGAGATATACAATATAGAGAGTATCGGTCTTTAACTAGACACAATGGTTTAATTATTAAAGTAAAATCATAAAAAGAATATGGATCATTTATCCCCCCCCCCCCTCTCCATGTTACTGATCTCACTTGACCTAGGAACTTCACACACTGAGAGTACTTGATATCAGAATCCCCAATAACATTCTTATTTTAACAAATTTTCAATTTATTAGGAGTTTTCTATTTTGGATGTAATATCATTGAAGGAAAGGTCCATACTGAAAAGTTTTATGAGATGAAATTTGGATTCTAATGTATATAGATAAAGGATTTTATATCCTAAAGTACCTCAAGATTCCATTTAAGGGTTTCAAATCAGAAATAATAGATAAACAATAATGGGGAAATATTAATTAGAAGGAACTTAGTTTGATAACAATATCATTAGCATTAAATTTCTCCTAAAACATCCATGAGGTAAAGTTCACAAAAGAATTGATGAATGATATTTAAAATATGGGTGAGAATCCAAATGTAATTAACGAAGTTTCCATGATGTGTAAGTTATTCAAAATTGTAATATCGAAAGGAAAACTAGTGGAAGATTATATCAATAACATCATTAATATTTAGTTTCAGTTGGAATCCATAAGAGTAATGTTTCCATATCCAATGTAGTTTTTTTGTTGCTTTCAACACTCTTGGAGTCTTGAGAAATGATAGTTATCAATATTAGAATTTATTTTGGTAAAAATGATCTTGTATTTTAAGGTGTTCATGATATCATTCTGAATAAAGGTATCATGTGGATGTAAGTATAGGAACCTTCTAGAACCACATTCAATATGGAAGGTATAGTATGTTTCATTAATTGAATTATTTGAAGTAATCATAAGAAAGAAGATAAATAAGTTGATGTTAACTAAATGAATCCAGACCTATAGGTTGGTATTGTGGTAAGAAGAGGCATCTGAATAAGGATTGTAAGGGTTATAGGGTTAATTATACAAGGGGAATTTTCAGGAGTTCCAAAAAAACTAAAAATAATGGAGAAATTATTTTACAACATGGTTTCAATATTCTATTGGAATCATAGATCATCCAGTGTGTCATTTCATTCTATGTTCAAGAGAAGAACCATGACCAAATATGTTTTCAAAAGATTCATGAAGGTTTATCATACAATTTATAAATCACTCAAGATCATGGGGAAATGGGGTGTTAAAGACAAAATGGAAATGAAATATTTCTAGATTTATATGGAGTTTAATACATACCTAGATTATGGAATAATTTAATGTCTATTGGGATGTTTTATAATGTATGATTTTGTGTAAACTTTGTGTAATGAGTCTAGAAGATCACTCACTAATCCATGGTGGTGGATAGAGGTGTCAAATATAAAACATTATATCTGATGAGAAAGTTAGATAGAGTAAATATTATTAATGAATCAATATAATATTGTCTAGATTTGTTGAATTTTAATCTTTGGTACATAAATGAGAAGAATATGTGAGTATTAACTGCTAATGGAGTACCAAATCTCAATCACATCAATTTCAAAACATGTGAGTGTTTTATTCCAATAAATTAGATGACATATTCATTTTTCAAAAATGGAAGAACACCTAAATAGTGGAAGTTGTAGCCTATATATATGAAAATTGTGGGGCCTTATCTAGAATATTATCATGGAGAGTAATTATATTATGTTACCTTCATTAATGATATATTACATAAGGTAGGGTATAATTCCTTGAAAAAAAAGTTTTTAGAATTTTTAATAGAGATCCATAGTAGATAAAGAGGCCATAAAAAAGTTTATGTGCTTAATATTAGAAAAATTATGTGTGTATAGTAGTAGGTAATTCCTGAGATTTTTTTTGGAAAGTAATTAGGTTCAAAAATAATATAACTGGGATGCTGCAATAAAATAGTGTAGAAGATAAGGTTAATTAAACATTGAATGTGATATATTTGAGCATAATGTTTCATAGAGGGTTCCCAAAGGATTCTTCCTCTAAAGTTATAAATTATTCCACTTATATTATTAACATGAGTCCTTCTACACCTATGAGAAGGATATTATCTAAAAGTTTGGTTCATAAAACAAAAGGATTTTTGTGACACCCCAATCCTTTTTCACATGTAATAATAATATTATAGTTTTAATATGTTTAATTTTCATATTATCTGAACAAAACTTACAAATTAAACACAAGTCAATTTATTTAATTAAACATTGAAGTGTTTACATTATAGAAAGATAAAAGGGAAACCATAATACCCAAAAATACATATTAAGATACCTATTATAATTACAGAGAGACCACCCAATACAACAAAAACCCCAATAAGATAGTAAGGGTCCTTTGAATAAATCACAATAAACATCAGTATGGCTAGAGCTACTACAGTCGCACTAAGAATTAGTGGAATTATGTGCACCATCTTTCCAAGATGTTTTTAATATGGAACACCTTATTTCAGGTTTTTATAAAGCCTTAATTCAACTATTTCCTCTTTAAGTGACCGATGAATCTCTAATAGCTATAATTATAGACATTGGGAATTCTAGTTTTTATATTTTTAAATTATTCAAGAAAATTGAGATTTTCGAGTGTTTTAAGTTAAAGTAATATCATTTAAACAATGTTGTAATTAAACTCTTCTTTGGATTTTGAAGTGATAATTGTATTAATGTTTGAAATGTATTTGAAAATACAACTCTTATGTTTTAATGAAAATACCGAAAGAGGTGTGCATTATGTTTGAAAATTTTAAATCAGGGTTAAGAATATGTTTATTAATTAAAAGTTATACTATAAATTGATTTGTGTAATTTTATTTTTCAAATAATAAAATAAAAAAATGTTTTATAAAATTTAAGATATAATTTATATAATAAAAATGAATATATGAATTTTTAAAGTTGGGTTATATAAAAAATTGTACCCCACAAGGGCCAGCCCTCTAGCCGAGCTGAAGGAGGAAGTACGCGCTAGGCGGCGAAGCCTAGCCTTCATCCATGGCATAGGTTGGCCCATGAGTGTGTGTGTGCACACCTAAAGCATGCACAGAGAATCTAGGTTGTGCGCCACCATGCGGGGCAGCATGGCGGTAAGGGTGGACGTAGAGAACGCCCGCAAGAACACTTGTACAGGGCAGTACCAGAATGGAGGGGAGGAGAGTTCTGAGCTAAGTCTCAGAGCTCTAGGGTTATATGGTAGTGGTGAAACACATTCATTTTTTGATATGGGATGACAAAAATCAGCCTGGATCGCATCCAGGAAATCAGATCACACCACGTGTGATCTGAGCCGTCTATTTCGGTTTGGTCCTCAATTCCTAGAAGCTACGGTATATCTCTGCATTTTTGTGCACCGTCCGATTCTGATGGATCTAATCTCGATCATCTGAGTATTTTAAAATTTTCAGGTCACCCTAAGCAATCCAATCTAATATGATCTAATCTAAATAGTTCATCTGTTTTTAAATCTCCATGTTAAACCTTATCCATTTGATCATGTCAAGATTTAAACTCGACCGATCATTCTTTTTAAATCTCACAGACATTCCTCAACCGTTTGATCAAGGAAAGATCTAATCCTGGATATCCGTTTGTTTTCTGAATTTTTATCATCTATGGTGTCTTCTTCCTCCCACATGTGCTTAACTAGTGCCTTTTTTTACACCCACTTGCACCATTTTTCCATGCCTGTGAACTCAGTTGGTCCCTCCTCGCTCTCATCTTCTACAAGACCCACACCTTAAGTCATTTTATAAACTGAGTAGGCCTTTGTTTTCTAGCAATTAGCATTAAAATATTCTATATATTTTGTATAATGTTGTCTATATACAACCTATTCCACTTCCTTCCTTCTGGTTCTTCCTCTTCTCAAGCCTCCTTCGAGCCTTCCCCGAGCCTCTCCTCCTCAAAAGAAGTAAGGGATTAATTTTATATGTTTTCTTGTTGTAAAACTTTATACCATTTTGTATACATGCATATATATATATATACATACATTTATATATATGTTGTTTTATACTAGGTCTGAATCTTTACTCATAGTGGGTTTTCTAAATCTGTATTTGGAGTTTATAAACCTTTAAAGGGGTTTTATGTTTCTTTTCTATATGAAAAACATTTTATTGAGTTCCACGGTTATACACATATGTATATAAGTACATAAAATTCGTAACAACTCCAATCATACCTGGTTTCAGTTCTTTAAATGTAATTGATAATGTTCTAATGATGTTTTTATTCTATGAATCACTTTTCGGGGTTAATCATGTTTTTAACTGTAAGAACGATATATATATATACATAAATAATATCATATTTAAAAAATGAAACTAGTTGGGGTCTTTCTTCTTCTTTAATGATATTTTGTTTAAAATGATATTCTAAAAATATCCAACCCATGAATCAGGTTTATTTATTCTTTTTTAAATATGAAAAACCCATGTTTTCAATGGTTAGGTATTAATGTATATTTTTTTTTTGTTTATGTAACAAATCTAAAATGGGGTTTTCAGAAAACCTATCCCTAGTGATTAAATTATGTTTATGAAGAATAAAAAAGTTCCATGAATTTATTAAATCTTATTTTGGGTTATGCAGATCATATATAAGTATATATATAATATTTTTCCATGAATTTCAATCCTCATGAATGCATATATATCGAACTTTATTTCTCAAGTAAGTTGTATGATGTTTTTCATGTTCAAGCATAAATATACATTCATGCATGAGTACACTTTTTTAATTATTTCTTTTATGCATGAACATTTCTCAAGAAATAATCCAATACTTTGTATTTCCCAATTGTCACAAGAAATGATTTGGATCATTTAAAATTTACGTTTCAATATTTTATATAACATTTAACATTTCATGGATTAAATGATTATCTTAAGTTCAAAACATGTAAACATGGTTTTGGAAAAGGTTACATTATTAAGGGTATGATTCAAGTGTAGTTATTTCTTATGACAACCCATCATTTTATGTGTACTAGTTATTACTACATGTGTAAGGGTTTGTTGTTTTAGTTCATGCACGCCACTTTTAAATCTGAAACTAACAAATCTAGTTCTTTTTCACTCAATGAGTAATTCAATTATAGTATGTGAATGTATGAAAATGATTATGGATTAAGAATGTAAGTTCATATGTAGTATGAACACTATCGAAATGAGACCATACTAATATATATGACGAATGTAATGGACTTAAATAATGTGACGGGTGTGCCCGAAATTATACAGTGCTCCAATGCATTGGGTAAAGTTATGAAATCTCATGAGTTAAGTGAAATGATGTGTGAAAATGATGCAAGATTTGTTCACAACTATTTTTGTTAGTTAACCACAATTATGATGATATTTTTACCCATATGGTCTTTGCGAAAGGCCATGACAATGTCTGGCATTATACATTCCCTCATTATGTAATGGTAAATGATCATCCAAGGGATTTTTCGACTAAAATAATATCCCTTGTCTATGAATCTTCTATGATTATGGTAATGAAGTCATAAGGAATAACCAAGTATGAAAATGGAAATTTATACAGGGAAAGGGTATCTAATGTTAAGTTTATATGAATTTCATTTCAAGTGCTAATGAATTGTGATATGAATGATTATTTTTACAACTATGATTTTAGAGTTGGATTGATCAATTTATGAACTATGAACATTTCATGCATTTCTTATATATGTATGTGCACTCTAATTCACGTTTTATTATAAACTTTTAAGCAAAATTATCTTGTATAAAAGGTATTTCGGAAAAATGGTTACAAGTAACCTTTGAAAATTTTATGATGTGCCTCGAAAATTAATGTTTTCCTCTTAAGAAAACGTTTTAATATTGTTTCAAAGGTTGTTGTTTTAAAATGGTAATTTCATTAAATGTTTTAAAACATATATGTGGAATTATTATGCTAACCCTACATTTTAATTTATGTTTTATATGATTTAGTATATTATTCCAATATTTGAGTACTCTTATGTGACGACATCAATATGAGGCTTAACCTTATCAAGTTTTTTGAAGAAGGGTTTCAACAGCATTTGTTTTTATAGAACCTAATCTGAATTGATCCTCTCTGTTGGGACAAGATGTGTAATTTTTATATGATTATATTTATGAAAAAAAATCCACACACTATTTTAGGCACCAATTCTAGACTTCTGGGGTCGAGGTCGTGACAGTTGGTATCAGAGGATCGGTTTAGATCACTCTGGAAAACCAGAACTGAACTAAAAAAATTAACAATACTAAGTATGATGTTTTCTTAATTTTCAGATGGAAAATGAAAATACCAATCATTTTCCTCTTTCTATTGAGGCTCTAGAAACCATAGTTTCCATATCCATCCATGATAACTTTTTAAATTATGAACACATTTGTATGACATGAAAACACCTCTATGATGTGTCAAACTCTCCATATGTACTTCAAATCCACCGACGAGTGGGTTTAGACTACCTATTTATGATGAAAATCCAATTTACATCCTATGCATGTCGAGGAAAGTACTTCGAGGGTCTTTGGATGCTTCACTACAGCAGAAGTCATCCCATTCCTCATGGATTTACAAGAAGCTATAGTAGCGAGTGACCTCCACGTAGCATATATGTTGTAAATCGTATCCTATAGATATTATAGTTAAGTAATGGACACTAAAATCCTTGAAATTGAGGCCTTCAATTATTTATACAGACATCAAGTACATACTGATGTCTCTCAACTTTACACCCATAATGTCTCACTCTAGAGACACCAGAAGTGTCCCCATGAGATTGAACCAGACTGCTCGGGTTACATTTGGTTCAGGGTGATCAAGAGTTTCAAAATTATTTTGGGGATTCATGTAACCGAGAACTAGGGATACCATTATTCCTAGGTGTTGTGTACTAGTAATTTTTTGAAAATAAAACTTGTTTTTTCTTATATCTCCTACATTTTCAGTGTTTGTGATTTTGGATGAGTTTCATTGATTTTACATTCATGAAAAAAATATTTTTTTCATATGGAAGGACAAACCCATATCTTATCTCTTCCTGTTGATGTACTAGAGTCCATTGTGGTAATAACCTGTGCAGAATAATACTTTCCCTTTGCAAACATGGGAAGAACATGCAAACATCTTTATGTGGTATTGAACAGTCCAGACATTCTCTGCTCCTGCCAAGGGAATGCTTATATCTACCACCACATATCCACTATCTAACTCGCTGAGTATTGGAGAAGGGGAAAGTACCATGAAGGTATTAACATATGTTTCACTCTATCCCAAAAATTCATGGCTAGGGAAAGGTTTCAGGAGTATTCCTTGGAAGGGAACCTTCACATAACCTACATGCACCAAATCCTGAGCTTCAGTTTGTATGACCACGTCTACGACGTTGACATTCTCGGACAAGAGAGATCCTGACAAGTTCTTAGAGAGTTTGTCCATTAGGACATCTCTGAAATTTCTACCATTCAATATTCCCTATGGAATCCCAAGTGTGAAATCTTAGAGTTTAACCCTTATTTTCTAAGGTGTGTTTGGTCCAGTCAAGTGGATGAATTGAACACCAATTTGGGTATTCAGCTGATTGCACCTGAGGATCCTCCATGATGGGGGATGTTATGAAGAACATCTGAGAGTCTTTTTAGAATTGTTATATGAAACAGATTGTGAGGACGCAATTCCTGATAAGGGGGGGATAATGTGACACCCCAAACCCTTTTCACATTTAATAAAAATATTATAGTTTTATTCTGTTTAATTTTATATTATCTGAATAAAATTTACCAAATATACACAAGGATTTTTATTTAATTAATCATAGAAGTGTTTACATTATAGCATGATCAAAGGGAAACCATAATACCCAAAAATACCTATTAATAGACCTATTAGAATTATAGGGAGACCACCCAATACAACAAAAACCCCCAAGAAGATAGTAAGGGTCCTTCGGATCCATCACAATAAACATCATTATGGCCAGATCTACTATAGCTGCACTAAGCATTAGTGGAATGATGTGCACCATCTTCACCAAGAAATTTTGAATATGTATCACCTTGTTTCATGTTTTTATAAACCCTTAATTTGACAGTTTCCTCTTTAAGTGGCCTATGAATCTCTAAAATCTACAATTATAGATGTTGGGAATTCTAGTTTTTCTATTTTTAAAGAATTTAGGAAAATTGATATTTTTGAGTATTTTAATTTAAAGTAATATCTTTTAAACATGGTTGTAATTAAACTCTACAATGGATTTGTAAAGGATAATTTTATTAAGTTTTAAAATTTATTTGAAAATACAACTCTTGTGTTTTAAAGAAAATACCAAAAGAGGTGTGCATTATGTTTGTAAATTTGTAAACCTGATTATGAATACGTTTATTAATTAAAAGTTATACTATAATTTGATTTGTGTACTTTGATCTTAAAAAGTTTAAAATAAAAATCATGTTTTATAAAATTTAAGATATTATTTATATAATGAAAATTAATATATTAATTTTTAAAGTTGGGTTTTATAAAAAAAAATGTACCCCACAAGGGCCATCCCACTAGTCAGGTCGAAGAAGACAGCACGCGCTTGGCAGTCAAGCCTAACCTTCAGCATCAGCATAGGCCTACCCATGGGCATGTGTACGTGTGCCTCAATCATGCACAAAGGATCTAGGTTGAATGCCACCGTGCAGTGTGGCACGACGGCAAGGGTGGATGCAGAGCACGGCCGCAAGAACACTATTATGGGGTGGTACCAGGAGGGAGAGGAGGAGAATTCTGAGCTATGTCTCAGAGCTCCGAGGATATAAGGTAGTGGTGAAACGCATCCCTTTTTCGATGTGGGACAGAAAAAATCAGCCAGGATTGCATTCGGGCCATCAGATCTCACCATGTGCTATTTGGGTCATCTATTCCAGTCTGGTCCTCGATTCTTAGCAGTTGTGGTATATCTCCGCATTTTTTGCACTCCATCCGATCCTAATGGATCTAATCCCGGTTGTCTAAGTCATTTAAAATTTCTATATCACCCTAATCCATCTGATATAACGTGATCTGATTTGGACCATTCATCCGTTTTTAAATCTCCACGTTGCATTGTATCCATCCAATCGAGTCTAGATTTGATCTCGACCGATCATTCTTTTTAAATCTCACAGACGCACCTCGATTAATGGATCAAGGAAAGATCTAATCATGGTCGTCTGTTTGGTTTCCAAATATTTCTCATCCATTGTATCTTCTTCTTCCCGCATGCGCTGAACCAGTTCCTTTTTTCATACCAACTTGAACCGTTTTTTCATGCCTGTGACCTCGGTTGGTCCCTCCTCACTCTCATATTCCACAAGACCCACACCTTATGTCATTTGATAAACTGATTAGGCCTATATTTTCTAGCAATTAGCATTAAAATATTCTATATAATATGTATACTATTGTTTATATACAACCCGTTTCACTTCCTTCCTTTTGATTCTTCTGCTTCTCAAGCCTCCTTTGAGCCTTCCCCGAGCCTCTCCTCCTCAAAACCGGTATGGTATTAATTTACTATGTTTTCTTGTTGTAAAAATTTTATACCTTTGTGTATAAATGGATCTATATATTTAAATTTATATATATATATACATAGATTTATACTACTTATGAATCATAACTCACATTGGGTTTTCTAAATGTGTCATTAGAGTATATAACCCATGTAAGGGATTTTATGTTTCTTTTCCATATGAAAAACTTTTTATTGAGTTCCATAGTTATAAAAATAGGTATATAAGTACATAAAATTTTGAAAAACTCCAATACTACTTGGTTAGAGTTTTTTAAATGTAATTGACAATGTTCCATTGATGTTTTATGGTATGAAGCACTTTCTAGGTTTAATCATGTTTTGAACTGTAAGAACAATATATATATAATATCATATTTAAAAAATAAAAAAAGTTTTCATATTCCTTCTTCTTTAAGGATATTTTGTTTAAAATGATATTCTAAAAACATTCAACCCATGAAATGGGTTTTTTTCTTCTTTTTTAATTCTGAAAAACCAATGTTTATAATGGTTATTTATTAATTTATATATATGTATATGTATGTTTATGTAAAAAATTTGATATGTGGTTTTCACAAAACCCATCCCAAGTGATTCAATTATGTTTCTAAAGAATACAACAATTGCAAGAATTTATTAAATCTTATTTTTGATTATGCAGATCATATATAAGTATATATATAAAATTTTTCCAATAATTTCCAATCCATATGGGTGCATATATTTCGAACATGATTTCTCCAATAAGTGGTATGATGGTTTTCATGTTCAAACATTAATACACATTCAAGCATGAGTACACATGTTTAATTATTTCTTTTATGCGTGAACATTTCTCAAGAAATAATCCATGCTTTGCATTTCCCAATTGAGGGGGTCTACCAGGATTAGATGTCTAGTTAAAAGGTTTGTAATTTATCATCAATAGTTTCATTAAATAGATGAAGGAGAACCCAAGAGCTCATAAGATGTATAAATTTTCAATAATTTCAGAAATTGAGAGTTTTCTATGAAAGAAGAAATGGATTCATTTCATGAAAAAAAACCGAGGAGCAAACTAATTTACAAAAAACTAAGGAAAGTGTTATAGAAAAAATGGGTATATCAGTTAAAGGGTTAAGTGGATGGTATAATGTGTTATAGGTCTAGTTTATTTGTTAAAGGCTTTTAATATAATAAGGGGATATATTTTATAAAAATATTTTCTCTTGTTGTTAATAATACATTGATTTAGAGGGTGATAAGTTTTGTAGATTCATATGGGTTACATATTGAATAGTTAGATGTAAAAATAGATTTTCTTAATGGTAAATTGGAGGTGGATATCTTTATAAAGTGTATAGATGGTTTTTTTGATAAATTAAATAAATTTATTTTTTGAAATCTGAAATAGAGCATGTATGGTTTAAAGCAAGTCCTAAGGTAATAGAACCAAAAAATCAATACTTTTAAGTACTATAATGGGTTTCATAGATAAAT
Organism: Viscum album; assembly: GCA_963277665.1. Lineage (NCBI taxonomy): Eukaryota > Viridiplantae > Streptophyta > Magnoliopsida > Santalales > Viscaceae > Viscum > Viscum album. The sequence goes on along the minus strand of OY728128.1, from coordinate 675,685,731 downwards.
TTTGATCATTTATATTATCAAAAATTGTTCAATTATCATAATTATATTATAATTATCTTATATCTAGATGATATGATCCCATTAGATCCATGTATGGATCATATTAAGGAGTTAAATGTTTATTTTTCAAAAAGGTTTGAGATAAATGATCATGGTGAAACCAATTAAATTTTTGGGATGTGTATTGATAGGGATAGGAAAACTGAAACATTGGTTTTTTTTCATAATTAGTGTATCAATAAGATCATTAAAAGATTCCAAATTACCATATATAAAACTATGATCATCCCATGGACCATACATTTAAGGTATCCAAATATAAACAACTCAAAACTAAAGATGAGGATAAGTAAATGGGAAATTTATATATATAAATTATAGGTTTGAATTTTTATATATGTGATGGTTTGTATGTGTCAAAAAATTTCTCATGTATCAAGAGTTGTTAGTCGGTATATGGAAAATCATGGAAGGGGGAACTTTGATGTTGTGAAGTGGATTATTTGATATCTCAAATGTTACGACCTGAAATTTCACTAAGTATTTTATATAAATGAATATTATATTAATATATTATTCTACATGAAACACCAAACTACAATGAAACTATGGGATGTTAAAATAAAAATTTACCATTATAATATAGCTATTAAAGTAACAAATATAAAAGGACGTATCTCTATAATGAAATTTACAAGCCTGTGCATGCACGGGAAAGCCTAGTCGAACAACCATGCAAAGGTGGAGAGCTGATTTCACGATGAAGATGTTGGGGAGGAGTAGTTCCAAGTAATTAGTCTGGGTTGTATGTAATGTTTGAAGCCTACGGGAAATTAATTCCTCTAAGGCCTACAGGCCATGTAATGCTTACGCCTACAGGCCTTGTAAGGGTTCCATGTCACCCCTTGAAAGGTGGATTATCAAAAAATCAATAAAAAATGAAGGCCTTTGGGCCATTGGAGGAAGTGACATCCAGTAGAAAAAGTCTCCGTTATAAAGCTCATTTATCCAATATCAGGAAGAATATAGATTCACAAGGGTTTTCTCTTGGTCAATACCATTCTAAACTCAAACAATTATGGTATGATTTAAATCACGTGCGAGAGAAATTTAACCTCATGGGAATTTCCATGAGATCTATACTAGTAGAATCACCACCCTCAACTGCCACTATAGTGTGCCTTATTCTTAGATATTATTTGAAGATATTAAGGGGATATGTAAATATAATTTAGGATGATATAAAAATGTAATTATTAAAATAATAATTTATTTATAACATGTATTTTACATATTCTTCACATTACCTTTTAAAGAGAAATAAATTTTATTTTTCTATAAAAAAACTTTTACTTTATATTTCATATTTAAATGATAAATTTATAAATTTTGGAATTTTAATTTTATTTAATTAAATAATTTTAAAATTTATCATGTTAATATAACCTTAGGGTGATTTTTTGGTATTTTCATAAATAATAGGATTTTTAGGTGAATAGTGAAAAATATGGTTTTTACCAAAATTTTAAATTTTTATGAGTTTATAATAAAAACTTAGAAGTGTATAAAACATTTTAATTGGTCAAAAATTATTTAATAATTAAAAATATAAATTTTTAAAATAATATTTTAAATTTAGAAAACCTGTTATTAAAAATTTAGGAAAATAAATAATATTTTAAATAAAAACTATTTTTGGTCTTCTTTTAATTAAATAATATTTTGGTAAAATTTGGTTTTGGGTGGATTTTAAGGAAATATAAAATCTATTCATTTTATAATAATCCAATTTAAATCATGGAAATCAAAATCCTTGATAATTTTATCCTATACAGAAATTTTAAGCTTAAAAATTCACTTTTTCAAAAAATGAGTTCTTACACGTTACATGTGCTAATGATAAAATTTATATTTATCACACATAGAAATATAATTTAAAAAACTAGGTATCTCAGTCGGAATAAGTATTTCAAAATTATGTAATAAGGGTTATTTTAGTATTATTCATAAAAATATGATTACCAATATAAAATTTAATTATAGGGATAATGGTGAAACTCTTATTTTCAAAGGCTTATTTAATTAATTTTGAGTAGTTTTTATCTAATAAATTAAATTAAAATATTTTAAATAATTAATCTAATATTATTCTTAAATTCATATATAATTATATTAACACACATTTAATTGGAAACCAATGCTAAATAATATTAAAATACATAATGATTAAAATATCACTTTCTATAAAAAACACATTTTCTATATATAAAATATATTAATTTTAAAGTTTATTTTATCTTATTTAAAAATTAATTTGAAGAGCCCAAGTGAATGGTTGAATAATTAATATATTTTTTTAGTTTATCATTATGTTAATTTATAAGGAATACTTAAATGTGATGTCAATGGTGCTTTGAGGGTTGTTATGGATTCATGAGTTGGCATTGTATGTCACTATAGATAAAGTATCCCTGTAAATATCTAAGTTGATAAAGGTTATTCCATGATTAATGGAACCAAAAAATATTAAGGTTGCTAACTTAAATTGTTCTTATTTGTAACATTCAAGATAATGTCGCATTGGATGTCATTCTTGATAAGACATCCAAGATTATATCTGACAATTGGAATACTATTCTACATTACTCAAAATTGACATGTGATAATGTTGAGTGGAGATGATAATATTTTTAAAACAATAAATTATCATCCTTTTATATATATAAATGAATAATTTTCAATTTGGATTATGAAATGAGAATTTATTTATATTTCATTCATAAATATATCATTTATGTTGTAAGATTAATTGAGGTGAAGACCATGAAAAAACATATTTTCTCATGAAGACCATTCGAAGAAAAGGCCATGAAAATAATTATTTCCATGATGATAAAAATAAAAAATATAAGAAGGATTATATTGATTTTCCATGTAATTTTATCTGAACAATTTTAGTAAATTCTTTTATAAGATTTTAGTAAAAAAAATTAGTCATCACCAAGCAAGGTAAGGGACCAGCTCAGCCACATAAGTGGGAGCATGTCTATCCATACAGGAGCCCACAAACATGTCCAGTCTGAGGTGGTAGGGAGATGCATAGAACAAGAAGAGAACCTTCACAGGTAAGAATAGATTGTGTACAGGATTGGTGGAGTTCCTTTGTGTGGGGAAGCATGAAGGTGAAGAATAAGGTTCCTAGAGCATACATGGATACCTTTAACTATGCATCTAGGGGAACAGATGATTCATTAGGAAGAAAAATGTGGCATACTGGATCGATGTGGGACATGAAACTTTGTGTGTATTATTAATCTTAATATTAAAATATGGACAAAACATCAGCCTCTTGATCAAATAAATCTACAAAGTCTAATTAAATCACTCATCATATTCAAACTCCTAGTGAGGGTTTTCTATATATTTTGTATTCAATATTAGAAATACAATGATTCATCCATCTCCAATGATCATTCCATGTGTTGTGAACAACTAATATAGATCGATACAAGCTAAAATAGTTAATATCTAAGAATACATACATTTTATGCTTTACATGTAAGAATCGTTAAAAATAAAAATCCATTTTCATACATGCGTTGGTTGTTACAACATGTTGGAGTTTAAGTATTATTCATAGAATAATGAATGTATTTTTCTTAACATGAATGTTAGTTATCCATGAAAATAGGGAAACTAAATACACAATGGATTTAGGCTGACATTTTTAACGTCACATGGTGTAACCTAAGAAAATGGGAGATTCCATAGAATTTAGTGTTGAAAAATAATGATAGGGTTAGCATTATTTTATGACATAATGAAGGACCTTTGAATCACTATTTTTATAAGATGAAAGCTAGTGAAGTTTTTTATAAATACTGAGGCATCTATTAGGGTTTGATGTTTCAAGATGATCATTGAGGGATCTCTTATTTAATGAATAAAATAGAGGACCTCGAGATTCCTTATCCTGCAAAAATAATAAGAGGATAAGTGAATCCATAAGCCAATGGTTCTACATCAAGCATAATAAAAAGGTATTATATACTAAATACTACATCACATAGTATAATAAGTAAGATCCCATTTACTTCACTACATAAATAATGAAAATTAATATATAGTAAGATTTATTCTATCTGAATAATATTAAATATATATTAAATTTTGTTTCATCACACACAAATTTTGTTATAGGTTTACCTTATATTTTTAATAAAATATAAATTACATGGTTAAAAACGAGTTACCAAAATAAAAATGAAAATTGTAAAATTTAAAAAAACATAAATGACCTAAAACAGGTTTAAAAAATTTGTGGAAATTTATGGTTGAGAATTTATCTACCTTATATGACCCAAAACTCTATTATTTATCCCTTTTGGAATCATTAAACTTTTAATAGTGTCATTCCATTATTGAAAAATGTGTATTCATAAGAGTTCCTTTTTTCCTTAAAAATATTATCAGTTACACCCTCTCAAAGTTACACATACCCTTCTAAATTTCATTAAATACTACCAAATTAACCACTAATAAGAGTCCCTTAGATGAAATAAGTCCCCTGTTCACTATAATTTATCCTACTCCATTCTTTTCCAAGGATAAATTCAATAGAAACTTCAAGGTCTCAAAGTGAGTATTACTTAATCCTTATCCTTTTCTTGTTAGTATTTATATTCAAAACCTTCCCTAAACATAGTAATATAATAAACTCTATATCATTATTATACTTAATTTTTATTATATTAATTGAAAATCCCTTATTTATTCATTTCCTTCCACTTAGAAATATAAAATGATGTTGACTTTGTGTGTGTGCGGACTACAGCATCCACGAAGTGACGTCTTCCACATTTCACCTCCATCTCTATTAATTTTTTATAAGGATGGAATTGAATAATAAATGTGATATATATAATATTATTATTATTTTTAAGAGAAAAATTATAATCCACCTTTAATACCCCTCATTTGTTGGGAAATTAAAATGTTAAATGTGTGTTGTGTAAACTACCACTTCCATAAAGTAACATGTCTTATTTTTCATATAGTTATTTTATTATTTATTAAAATATCATAAAATATGAATCAAAAACTTATAAATATATAAATAATATCATTATATTTCTATAATAATGATATTATACCAAAATAAATCACTTTTATAACAATAATCATCCATTATTTATTATATGTTCATCGTTGGGTCTATCTGACCACCTACTTTTCCAATGATATAAAACACCATCATGGATGGATATGGGAACTTAAATACTAATATTATTAAAATTTAATAATAAAACATTATTTTTTTGAGGTTATTTAAAGGTCATATTATGTATTTATCTTATTATTAAAATATCATCTTTAGTCGCAAAAATTCCTCAAATAAGCCAACACTAATTAAATTTTCGTGCTAGATAACCAAAACACTAATGGAATGAGATAATAGATTTATAAATAAATATAATGTATATATTAAAATAACTTTATTTATTTATCAATTCTGAAATTTGGGATAATAATAGGTAACAACATTTTTATTACAAAACTAATTCAAAAAGATCAAGATAACTCACTCCCAATATTAAAAAGAGATAATAAATAACTAATATACATGTAGAGAATAATTATAAATTACTTTTATAAAAGTATATGTATTAATAAGTTTATAAAATAAGTGGTTAATACAATTATTTTTTTATATATGATATTCATGTGATTTAGTAGAAGTCGGGAATAAAGGTAAGGGTTTCTTGTCTCAGATTTATTTTCTTGAGACATATTTCCTTTTATACATCATGTTTACTTTGGGATGGCGTATCTACATCCCCTTTAATATTTTGTATCATGGTACTCTAATTATTTATGATATTTAATGTTTCATTTGAGATTATATCCTTTAAATGTTTTTTATTTAAACATTTCTAATATTGTAAATGTTTCATCGAATCCATTTTTGATTCATTAGGTTATGTATTTCTTACATGAATATACATTTAAGACATTATTTGAACCTTTCATTCAACTTTTTATATGGTATATCTTATTTTTATCTTGTTAAATTAGTTATAATTATCAATTTCCCCTTATTTGATAATTTTTTTTTCCAAAATAAATGTATAGCATTGGTAAGAATAAATCTCATTCTTAACAATTAATATTTTCTTCCAGGTCCATGTTTTTTATATTAAAAGTGTTTTATTTAATAATATAAAAATATTTTTTTTTATTTTGTATTACTTATATTTTCCTATATATTTTTTTTTAAATAAAAGTGTCTCAATATTTCTCTGATGTGGGTTTTTCTTTAGAACTGCCTAAAATTCTTTAATAAAGTCATTTATTTTCATTATTTACCACTCAGGATTTCTTAACTTTAATTTAAATTTATTTTAAAGGATAATTTATTTAGAAATATTTACAATAAGGTTTTCCAAATTATTCTCTTTCCCTTCTCAAATATTTTTTAAAATTAATTTTCACTCATCTTTTTTAACAATTTTTTAAAAGTTTTGTGAATACCTATATTTTCATATATATTTTCCTCTATGGTTTATCTCTCATGAAGTGATGTTTTTATCACTCTATATATTTAATTATGATATTTTTACTTTTTTAAAATGATATTTTTGATATCCTATTATTTCATAAGTTCGAGTTATGTGATGATTTTGAAAAGTTTAAGAAACCCATTATTCTTTCATGGGGTTTTTAATATATGATGATGATTGATTTTGAGTGGAACAAATATGTATGGATTATAAGGATTAGGGCCCATATTTCCTTCTATTTAATTTTTTAATTTTATATCTCATTAGATAGTGAGTCATAGAAAGATTTAGTTTGTTCAAATAGGTGTGGGCATATTGAGTTTTCTCATATTTTCAAGAATGAACATAATGATTTTGTTCACATTAGTGTGGGAATAATGAGGTTTGTCATAATGTTTTCCCTATGATTATGGTTTCTATACATTTACATGTTTTTTTATCAAGTTATTCCATATTTCCAAGATTTTATATTCATTTTCATGATATTACATGTTTTCATGTGACACCTTATTTTTAAAATATTACTCTCTTCTTTCATGATCACATGTTTTATGATTATTGAGATATATTTTGAGCCATGTCATAACTTGTATGCCGAATTAATGATATTTTTATGATGTTATTTTTTTTATAAGATTTTTATTATTATAATTTATGGTCTCATGATCTTTTAATAAAATATTATCATATCATCATGTTCGCCTTCATGTTTATGATATGATACATTTTGATAATTTTTTCCCTTATTATTCCCATTTATTATGTTTCCATTACCAAGGTTATGAAGATGATTATATCATAATATATTTATAGAATAGTATCTAGAGGAAATATATTATGGATAAATTTTCACAATAGCTATAAAAAAAGATTTTTATGCAGCTAATCTTCTAGACACTAAAACTTTAGGTCCTTGTGTTGTATGTCAATTATTGATATGCATTATTTAAATAATAAAATTAATGTATTGTTTAAGTAATGTTTATATTGGGTCACTTTAGTTGGTATTAGATTAGGGTTTAGTTATTTTCAGATTATTTTATAGAACTCTTGTGAAAAAACTAAGGATAAATATAAAGGATAATTAAGTATATTTTATCATCCTAAAACTTTAGTAAATTATAGATTGTGTGGTTTTCATAGAAATAAAATTGATTTTTGGATACAATGAGTGGATTAAAGATCTATCATGTATGTAAATAGGGGTAATAACCCTTAGAAGGGAATGTTGGTTGTTAACTCAATCAACACTTGGTGCATGACAAAGAGGCCTAACTACACGCATGGTTTGACACTCTCAGGGGATAATCTTTAGTAAATAACATTCTCTTTACAAGACATTATAAAGGATGAATTATGTTAAGGAATTAGGATGAGAACTATGAGAGAACCCAACCTAAATAAACCTATATATAATTCAGAGTAATTTAGGATGAACTGAATGCTAATGTGATTGTTTCAAAGAGTGAAATAGTTCAAGGTTGAGTTTTTTGTTCGAAAAATTATGATAATTAACTTATTATGTTAATTATTCAATACTCACATTAACCAATTTTTGTTTTATTAATGGATAAATCTCAAAGGGACAAAGTTAACAATGGATATCATGGATAATGAAGAGTTTATACCAATGAGAAACCTAATGAGATAAGATATCGAGTAAGAAATATTATGATTATTCCTGACTATATATTAATAACTATTATTAGCAACGTGGACATAGTTGAAATCCCAAAAAATATAAAGAATATAATTATGGATTCTCATGGTAGTTTGGGTGACAAATATAATTAAAGAAATATTGTTCAATTTCATTTGTGTTAAAAATATAGGAAGAGGCATCAAGGGGAACGTCTCAGAGAAATTGGAAGATGTTTTATCTATGGTAAGGTATGTAATATGGAAACTAATTCCCATGGAAAAATGAATATCTCGGTGGATATAGTGAAAGTGAATAGATTTTTTCCTGAGTTTCGATTAATAGTTTGATATATTATATGTGGGGAACTTGTACATTATCCAAATCAATTCCCTAATATATGGGATAAAAAAGATGATAGGTTCTTGTGAATTCTATGAAAAGTAAAATCATATGAAACTACAATTATAGAAGTGGGTTTTAAAATGGATATGGAATGAGGAACAATGATCATCCACTCATGAACTTTGATTTTTGTATTCAAATCTTGTTCCTATATACTGAGAACTTAAAATACCAACCCTGATGACTATATTTTGAATTATTAAATAAAATTATTATGGTTTAATTGTTGTATCTCAAGTATATAACTCCTATCTAATAGATTATTATAGTAATTTATTTCCTATAAAAAACCTATTATCATTCATTTAGTTAAATTTTATGTGATATTTGTAATGGATTGCCTCTATTAAAATAGAGGCCAATATAATTTCTAATATAGGAAAATCATATCTGAAAATTAAACCATGAACACCTATTAAGGATAAATATAAAATCTTTATTAAAAAAATACACCCATTTAATTAGGGTATTTAGCACAAATGGTTAAAGAAAAACTCAACATTAGTAACATTAATATTAAAAGAGAAAATATGAGTTCACTAGTAAAAAATAAGATAATATGGATATAACCTCACTAGAAATAAAATCTTTAGTCATGTATACCTTTTATTTACCTTTAACCATTTTCATTTGTGAGTAGTAATTAATATTTTGAGGATGGAATTTATTTAAGGGGGGATCTAACGTCCAGAGATTTCACTAAGTATTTTATATAAATAAATATTATGTAAATCTCTAGTTCTATACATAGCACTAAGATAAAGTGAAACTATTTATGTTAAAATTAAATGTGATCATTATAATATATTCATTAAATTAGTGAATATAAAAAGAAGTAACTATAGGAGAAATATATGAAGAAAATGGAAGAAATGGAATCATGTAGTGAAAGTCTCCCATATGAAGCTCATTTATCTTAGATTGGGAAGAAGTTATCTTAAATATATATTTCTATAGAGAAATATCAATCCTAACTTGAACAATTAGGTAATTAGTGAAATCATATGTGGGAGAAAATCAACCTCATTGAAATTTCCATTAGATCTATACTAGCAGAATCATCACCCTCAACTGCCGCTATGTGATGACCCAGACCCCCCTTGGTCCCTTCCTTTGCCAAAAATCCGGTTTCCTTGCGGGGTACCGATCGGTGAGACCGATCGGTGACACCGATCGGTGTGACCGATCGGTGAGACCGGCCGACGTCGCCCGGCCTTGCCAAGTTGTTCCAGTAACGTTCCTTTTTCGCAAATAGGGTTTTAAACCCTATTCTGCCTTGTTAAAAATATCTTGGGGATCCGAAACGCGCACAAAGGTTTTAATTAAATTCTTCATTAATTCATGGGTCGGTTAAAACCACCCAGTGCCATTAATGATGAGTCAAGCCACGTGGTCAACCCACGACTCCCTCGTCTTCCGTGGTTTTGTGATTCATCTCAACCGTCCCCAGCTCTTATAATTAAGGGTTAGGCCGTGGTTTCCCCCCTTCTTCGATCGTGGCTCTTCTGGTGCATCGGGACCGCCGCGTCGTTATCCGTAAAGTTCCGCGCCCCCGGCCTAAACGTCGATCATCTATCAACAAGTAGGGAATTTCTCTCGTCTCTCACTTTTGTGTATCATGCGGGGTGGGCGTTACTTTTGTTCCTATGGAATTGGTTGAACCAAACCCTAATGAAGATAATAAACGAAGTTCTAAAGGAAGAAGGGGAAGGGGTTGTGATCATTGTTATGCTTTATCTTGTGATCATCCCTTTTGTTGTACTGGTTTATGTTTTCTGAAAATTGAGGCCGTTGGTGGTCGTGTGTGTGCACTTGAATCCCCTCATGATGTTTTAAATGGGTTGCTGAAATTGTGAACTCCTGCTGTGAAATTGGTTAACCACGTATATCCGGCTGAATAATTGAAAGCACCAGGATCGGCCCTTCTGTGATAACTCCCGGTTAGAACACACGGAATTTGAAATCATGGAGTGTGTTAAATCGTTTAAATCTGAAAATCCCTGACTTGTGTTGGTAGTGGTTAGTGGTTGTTTTCCCTTCGGGCCGTTTGCTGGAAATGTGGGAGGGGATGGGATCCCCTGTTCTTTTTATACTCTCAGTGGCTGTGTGAATTTGGGGGATGGGATCTCCTGTTGGCATGGTTTCAGTGGTTGTGAGTTTTTATCACAAATTGGGGAGAGATCCTCTGTTGGCAGAACCGGGTGTGAGTGTTTTGGTTGATCTATGCTTTGAAGTTTTCCTTGGTTATGCTTATGGTAGTTGCCCAGTAGTGCTTAAAATTAATTGAACATTTTGACTGAACGTGAAACAAGAATGGGACAAATGGTTTTGTGGGCAAGGGTCGTGAATTGTGACTCGGACGCTGTGTCTTCGTGTTCTGTAGGTTGGCTAGGAAAACCTACGTTTTTTTTGGGTGAGTGTTTGTTACCTATATCTATACTTGTAGCTTGGTGTTTCTTATTCGCGCCCCACCCAAGTTGAGCACTTAGTGCCGAACACCCCCATTTATGGGGGAAGGGTGTTTTTCCCAACACTATACTTAGTGGCTGGTTATTAGCTCCTTTTCTGCTCCCTTTCCCGGATAGCCCAAGTAACTTCGGGCAGGCTGTGATGGCCTGAAGTCCATTATTAGCCCAAGAACCATCGGGCAGGGTGTTGTGGTGGTTGGCCAGGTGTGTGCGGCAGGTGGTTTCCCAAGTGTCTTCGGGATGAGGCCCAGGTGTTTTCGGGCGTGGCAGTGGATCCTTTAGCCCAGGTGTCTTCGGGCGTAGCGGTGGTTGTTCTGGCCTAGGTGTTTGCAGGCATGGTTACTTGTGACAGTTGAGGCCCAGGTGTGTGCGGGCGGGATTTGGCAGTGGGACTGCGTGTGGTTGTGGCCCAGGTCTGTGCGGGCGGGATTTGGCAGTGGGACTGCGTGTGGTTGTGGCCCAGGTGTGTGCGGGCGGGTGTGGCAGTGGGACTGCGGTGAGAATGGCGGGATTGGTCCGATGCGTAGGATGTCTCAATAACCAGTGGGGAAGTGGCGCGGGGTACCCAAACATCGATGTGCTCTTATTATATATATTACTTGACTTGCGTTATTTGGGGAGTGAGCCTTGGTGAGGCCTGGGATGGATAGTTTGCCTTGTTAGTTGTTTGGTTCACTCTTTTCTCACGGGACTTTAGTACGTTCCCCCACTTGTGCACGAGATTCTTGGTTTTCCCTACTGAGTGTACTTGTATGCTCACCCTACGTTTACTTTCAGGTTTCCAGGAGGACTACCAGGGCTGCGCGGGACCCTATTAGTCGGACAGTTGGAGTTGTCGCTGTTGTCGTACCTTTGTTTTCTTTTGGTATTGTACTTGAGAGCTTTCTTTTTCTTTCGTACTTGTACCTTGTTGTAAACTGTTTAAACATGCATGGGGACTTTATTTGGGTTCATTTATATAAACTTGCTTCTTTTCCTTTTTGGGAGGTCGACTTGTCCTTTTTCCCGATCCTAAATAATAAAAAGGGTAATGCCTTCCATTTGCGAAAATTTTCTGTACCCTTGGTGCTAGTCGCCACTCCGGGACCTATTGAAGGCGGGTTTCGGGGGTCATTATCTCTCCTTCAACTTAAATAAGGAAGGGCCTGGCAATCCGCTGACTCTTCCCTCCTTTTGGTGAAGGCGGGTCGTGACAGAATGGTATCAGAGGGGGTTGAGAGATAGGACGGAGTCTGCTGTAGGCACAGTAAGGATTGCATAGGATGGTAAGGCAACAGCGTTGGGTGACCTTGGTGCGTGAATTAGGACAGGAAGGACCGGCTAGGACACGGGATTTTAGGGGCCCCCGTGATCCGATGCAAGGACTCTGGACCTACCGAACGACCAAGTGAGGCCACACTGATTGCAGGGTAGAGACCCTAGGAAAGGTACATGCATCATAAATGACTTGTGTTTTTGTGTTTCTGGGATGTCTTGGGAAATTAATAATAAATTAAATCTTAACAAGTTTTGAGAACGGTTTTCTTTGCACTACTGGGCTTAGGCATTCCTTGTTTACCTTGCAGCTATGGCACCTGGAAGGCGACCACGTGTGGTACAGGCGATCGAGACTCCTGAGACTACTTTGGCCGATCGGCAGAGAGCTGATCGGGAGGAAGAGGACGACCAGTGGCAGAAGACTCTTTGAGCCTTTTAGCGACATGCCCTCGAGAAATATGAGGGAAGCACCTCCGACATGAAGACAGAAGGCTGGCTGGAGGATCTAGTCATAGCCTTCGGCCTGATTCGGGCCCCGACGGAGTACTGGGTTCCTCTGGCTGTTAGCCAGATGCGAGGAGCGGCACGTCAGTGGTGGATGCTTCACCTGGGGAGTAGGAAGGAGTCTGAGGTTGCTTGGGCAGACTTCGAGAGGGAGTTCCGGGCAGAGTTCCTCTCCTCGACAATGAAGGCGGAGAAGAGGCAGGAGCTACTCTCCCTCCAGCAGGGGAGCATGTCCGTGAGGGAACTTGGAATCAAGTTCAAGGACCTCCTGCGTTTTGCTCCGGACCTCTTTCCCGATGAGGAGTCTCGGGCAAGATGTTTGGAGGAGGCGCTCCGACCCTCCCTCCAGTATGCTGTTACCCCCTTTACCCTTCTGACATACTTAGAGGTTCAGAAGAAGGCCGAAGTGGTGGAAAGGATGCACGCTCTAGGCGGACTGTCACGAGAAGGGATCCAGCTGGGACCATCGAAGGGGAAGGCCGTCAGCACCAGGCCTCCGGCATCGGGACCCTCCAGGTTCCGACCCGTAGGGAGCAGGCCGCAGCAGTTTCAGTTTCGATCCCCTGGCCCACGTTCTTTTCCTTCAGGCTCGGGACCACGGTGCTTCATCTGCGGGAGCCCTGGACATCTTCGGAGTCAGTGCCCCGATCAGGTGCAGTACAGCAGTGGCAGTCATCCCCAGCGTCTGCCGCAGCAGCAGCAGCAGGGACAGCGAGCTCCCGCTCCTCCGCAGACAGACATAGGAGGGGGAGGCCGACCTCAGGGCGCTCCCCAGGGACCTCGACCGGGGCGTGGTCGGGGAGGTGGCCGACAGCCGAGGGGCAGGGGAGCTGGGCGTGGACAGTTACACGCCGCAGAAGCAACAGTTCCAGCAGGGCCAGAGGTTGTTCGAGGTACGATCAGTGTATTTAGCACTCTTGCTTATGCTTTGTTCGATACCGGAGCTTCGCACTCCTTTGTTGCACCCAGTCTAGCCCGCGCCTTGGGTCTAGATGCCGAGAGACTTCCATTTCCCCTGGTGTTGAGCACACCAGTTGGAGGTCAGACCGACTTGCTGTTCGTTTGTCGGGGATGTAGACTGATGTTGGGGCCACATCAGTCGGTTAAGAATCTCCTTCTGCTACAGATTCGGCCGTACGATGTCATCCTAGGCATCGACTGGCTATTTTCTGTGTGCGCCGTCATCGACTGTTTCCAAGGGAGGGTGGTGTTCTCTGGTTTGGACGGCCAGCGTGTTACTTTCACCGGCGAGCGGAGCTGTCCGAATGGAAACAGGAGGGAGGAACCTCTCCTCTCCTTGTTGACCGAACTGACGATAGAATCAACAGATGAGGAAATGGTGGAAGTACCAGAGATCGTTCGTGAATTTATGGACGTCTTTCCTGAGGAGGTGACGACTCTACCCCCTCGACGTGACATCGAGTTCGGGATAGACCTGCAGCCCGGCTCTCGACCAATCTCGATGGCTCCTTACCGGATGGCACCTTCGGAGCTACGGGAGTTGCGGATACAGATTGACGATCTGATGAAGAGGGGTTATGTTCGTCCAAGTGCATCACCGTGGGGTGCCCCAGTCTTGTTCGCAAAGAAGACAGATGGTGGCCTCAGGTTGTGCATCGATTACAGGAGGCTGAATCAGGTAACGATCAAGAACCGCTACCCTCTTCCGAGGATAGATGATCTTTTCGACCAGCTGAAGGGGGCAGGATGGTTCTCGAAGATCGACCTGCGATCCGGGTACCACCAGCTGAGGGTGAAGGATAGCGACGTCCCGAAGACGGCGTTCAGGTGCAGGTATGGGCACTTCGAGTTCGTGGTCATGCCCTTTGGTGTTACGAACGCCCCGGCCGTGTTCATGGGGCTTATGAACTCCATCTTTCGGGAGTACCTGGATCGGTTTGTGGTGGTGTTCATCGACGATATCCTGATCTATTCAAAGTCAGAAGAGGACCATGCAGAGCACTTGAGGACGGTTTTGGAGGTCCTCCGACAGCACCAGCTCTATGGGAAGTTGTCAAAGTGCAAGTTCTGGGCACGAGAAGTGCACTTCCTCGGACATGTAGTGTCTGAGCAGGGAGTAGCAGTCGACCCATCAAAGGTTGAGGCAATTGTTTCTTGGGCAGCACCCAAGAATGTGGCGGAAGTTCGGAGTTTCCTCGGACTGGCAGGCTACTACCGGAGATTCGTACCCAACTTCTCCCGGGTAGCAGCCCCTTTGACGGCTTTGACCAAGAAGGACCAGGTTTTCATGTGGAGCGAGCAGTGTGAGTCGTCCTTCAGCTACCTAAAAGAAAAACTGGTTAGTGCCCCAGTGTTGAGATTTCTAGAAGAAGGGATGGCCTATGAGGTATTCTGTGATGCTTCGGGACAGGGCCTGGGGTGCGTATTGATGCAGCGACAAGGGGTGATCTCTTACGGGTCCAGGCAGCTACGCCCCCATGAGCGGAACTATGCCACCCATGACCTGGAGCTTGCAGCGGTAGTGTTCGCATTAAATCTGTGGCGACATTACCTCTTTGGGGAGCGCTTTGTGGTCTTCACCGATCACAAAAGCTTGCGCTATATCTTCTCCCAGCGTGACTTGAACTTGCGACAGCGGAGGTGGGTCGAGTTTCTCCAGGACTACGACTTTGAGATCTCATACACTGAAGGTAAGGGAAACGTTGTGGCTGATGCCCTGAGCAGGAAACCGCATCAGGAGGTGGTTCGGGAATCTGCTGATGCTTGGAAGGCGATGGGGGAGTTGGCTGCCTTACACTTGGATGCAAGGGTGGAAGGTACTAGAGGCTGTTTGTTTCAGATGACGGTACAGTCCTCTTTGTTGCAGCAAGTGGAAGAGTCTCAGTGGGGAGATCTTGAGGTGGAAGTGTTGCGGGATCGTATCGATCAGGGGAATGCCCCGGAAGGATGGTCGGAGGACAGCCGACGTCGGATGCTCTTTCATCGGAGGTTGTTTGTTCCAGAGGTGATGCGTGATGAAGTCCTTCGTGAGTTCCATAGCTCAGCCTTGGCAGTACATCCGGGTGTTTCGAAAATGTACCAAGGCCTGAGGGGACAGTTTTGGTGGCCCGGGGTGAAACGGGCAGTGGCAGAGTTCGTGGCTAAATGCCTGGTGTGTCAGTAGGTGAAGGCTGAACACCGTGTTCCTGGTGGTCTGTTGCATCCTCTAGATGTTCCCGAGTGGAAGTGGGACGACGTCTCGATGGACTTCGTCACGGGACTACCCAGAGCTCAGGGCGGACATGATGCTATCTGGGTAGTGGTGGATCGATTGACAAAATCTGCTCACTTCTTGGCTATCAAGGAGTCAGGACCCGTGAGTACCTTAGCACAGAGGTACGTGGATGAGGTGGTGCGTTTGCATGGAGTTCCGAAAACGATCGTCTCAGATCGGGACACTCGATTCACCTCACGAGTCTGGAAGGGGTTACAGCATGCTTTTGGCACCCAACTACGCCTTAGCACTGCTTTTCACCCTCAGACTGATGGGCAGACAGAGCGGACTATCCAGACCTTGGAGGACATGCTGCGAGCATGTGTTCTGGATTTCGGAGGATCATGGGTACGACACTTGCCTTTAGTAGAGTTTGCCTACAACAACAGTTTTCACTCTACTATTGGCATGGCTCCTTTTGAGGCTTTGTATGGAAGACCATGTCGTTCACCCTTATGCTGGGTAGAGGTTGGTGAGACTGGTACTCTTGGACCAGAAGTAGTGCAGAGCACCACGGAGAAAGTCCAGCTAGTGCGGGAGAGGATGAAAGCAGCTCAGGATCGGCAGAAATCTTATGCTGATCGTCGGAGGAGGCCCCTGAAGTTCGAGGTGGGAGATCATGTGTTTTTGAAGGTTTCACCTCGACGGGGGCAGCGGAGGTTCGGAAAGGGGAGTAAGCTCTCCCCTAGGTTCATCGGACCTTTCGAGGTGCTGAGGCGAGTTGGCGAGGTAGCATATCAGCTGGCCCTACCACCTCAGTTGGAGAGGGTCCATGACGTCTTCCATGTCTCCCAGCTTCGTCAGTACTTACATGATGACTCTCATGTCATCAACTGGGGAGAGCTAGATGTGGGAGGAGACGCGACCTTCGAGGAACGGCCAGTCAGAATCGAGGATCGCAAGGAGAAAGTGCTCCGTGGACGAACCGTCGGCCTGGTTCGTGTGTTGTGGAGACATGGCGGCCTCGAAGAGAGTACGTGGGAGAGGGAAGCACAGATGCGTGCCCAATACCCCGAGTTGTTCTGAGCTTTGAACCTTTGGTGCCTGTTGTGACAGAACGTTTGACCTTTTTGTCTATGAAATGTTCTAGTTCCTTTCCTCTGTTATGTGTGGAAAGCCCCGGCTGAAGGGAAGGGGAAACCCGACCCCTAATCAGGACTCATTAAGGTGGATGCGATTAAACCCGTGCGGGCGAGTCAGTGCCGCCCAAAGCGGATAATATCTTGACATGGGGGAGGGGAACTCCCCAAACCCACATGACCGGGCGGTTTGGCGTGGTATGTTGCTTGGTTCTTGACAGGGAGTGTTTTCAATTAGCGGGGGTCCGCTCCTAAGAGGTATCTTCGAAGATGGTTGTTCGGATCCTCTATTTCCTTCTGGTTTGTTTTGATTCTCGGGGACGAGAATCGTTTAAGAGGTATCTGATGTGATGACCCAGACCCCCCTTGGTCCCTTCCTTTGCCAAAAATCCGGTTTCCTTGCGGGGTACCGATCGGTGAGACCGATCGGTGACACCGGCCGACGTCGCCCGGCCTTGCCAAGTTGTTCCAGTAACGTTCCTTTTTCGCAAATAGGGTTTTAAACCCTATTCTGCCTTGTTAAAAAAATCTTGGGGATCCGAAACGCGCACAAAGGTTTTAATTAAATGCTTCATTAATTCATGGGTCGGTTAAAACCACCCAGTGCCATTAATGATGAGTCAAGCCACGTGGTCAACCCACGACTCCCTCGTCTTCCGTGGTTTTGTGTTTCATCTCAACCGTCCCCAGCTCTTATAATTAAGGGTTAGGCCGTGGTTTCCCCCCTTCTTCGATCGTGGCTCTTCTGGTGCATCGGGACCGCCGCGTCGTTATCCGTAAAGTTCCGCGCCCCCGGCCTAAACGTCGATCATCTATCAACAAGTAGGGAATTTCTCTCGTCTCTCACTTTTGTGTATCATGCGGGGTGGGCGTTACTTTTGTTCCTATGGAATTTGTTGAACCAAACCCTAATGAAGATAATAAACGAAGTTCTAAAGGAAGAAGGGGAAGGGGTTGTGATCGTTGTTATGCTTTATCTTGTGATCATCCCTTTTGTTGTACTGGTTTATGTTTTCTGAAAATTGAGGTCGTTGGTGGTCGTGTGTGTGCACTTGAATCCCCTCATGATGTTTTAAATGGGTTGCTGAAATTGTGAACTCCTGCTGTGAAATTGGTTAACCACGTATATCCGGCTGAATAATTGAAAGCACCAGGATCGGCCCTTCTGTGATAACTCCCGGTTAGAACACACGGAATTTGAAATCATGGAGTGTGTTAAATCGTTTAAATCTGAAAATCCCTGAATTGTGTTGGTAGTGGTTAGTGGTTGTTTTCCCTTCGGGCCGTTTGCTGGAAATGTGGGAGGGGATGGGATCCCCTGTTCTTTTTATACTCTTGGTGGCTGTGTGAATTTGGGGGATGGGATCTCCTGTTGGCATGGTTTCAGTGGTTGTGAGTTTTTATCACAAATTGGGGAGAGATCCTCTGTTGCCAGAACCGGGTGTGAGTGTTTTGGTTGATCTATGCTTTGACGTTTTCCTTGGTTATGCTTATGGTAGTTGCCCAGTAGTGCTTAAAATTAATTGAACATTTTGACTGAATGTGAAACAAGAATGGGAAAAATGGTTTTGTGGGCAAGGGTCGTGAATTGTGACTCGGACGCTGTGGCTTCGTGTTCTGTAGGTTGGCTAGGAAAACCTAAATTTTTTTTGGGTGAGTGTTTGTTACCTATATCTATACTTGTAGCTTTGTGTTTCTTATTCACGCCCCACCCATGTTGAGCACTTAGTGCCGAACACCCCCATTTATGGGGGAAGGGTGTTTTTTCCAACACTATACTTAGTGGCTGGTTATTAGCTCCTTTTCTGCTCCCTTTCCCGGATAGCCCAAGTACCTTCGGGCAGGCTGTGATGGCCTGAAGTCCATTATTAGCCCAAGAACCATCGGGCAGGGTGTTGTGGTGGTTGGCCAGGTGTGTGCGGCAGGTGGTTTCCCAAGTGTCTTCGGGATGAGGCTCAGGTGTTTTCGGGCGTGGCAGTGGATCCTTTAGCCCAGGTGTCTTCGGGCGTAGCGGTGGTTGTTCTGGCCTAGGTGTTTGCAGGCATGGTTACTTGTGACAGTTGAGGCCCAGGTGTGTGCGGGCGGGATTTGGCAGTGGGACTGCGTGTGGTTGTGGCCCAGGTGTGTGCGGGCGGGATTTGGCAGTGGGACTGCGTGTGGTTGTGGCCCAGGTGTGTGCGGGCGGGTGTGTCAGTGGGACTGCGGTGAGAATGGCAGGATTGGTCCGATGCGTAGGATGTCTCAATAACCAATGGGGAAGTGGCGCGGGGTACCCAAACATCGATGTGCTCTTATTATATATATTACTTGACTTGCGTTATTTGGGGAGTGAGCCTTGGTGAGGCCTGGGACGGATAGTTTTCCTTGTTAGTTGTTTGGTTCACTCTTTTCTCACGGGACTTTAGTACGTTCCCCCACTTGTGCACGAGAGTCTTGGTTTTCCCTACTGAGTGTACTTGTATGCTCACCCTACGTTTACTTTCAGGTTTCCAGGAGGACTACCAGGGCTGCGCGGGACCCTATTAGTCGGACAGTTGGAGTTGCCGTTGTTGTCGTACCTTTGTTTTCTTTTGGTATTGTACTTGAGAGCTTTCTTTTTCTTTTGTACTTGTACCTTGTTGTAAACTGTTTAAACATGCATGGGGACTTTATTTGGGTTCATTTATATAAACTTGCTTCTTTTCCTTTTTGGGAGGTCGACTTGTCCTTTTTCCCGATCCTAAATAATAAAAAGGGTAATGCCTTCCATTTGCGAAAATTTTCTGTACCCTTGGTGCTAGTCGCCACTCCGGGACCTATTGAAGGCGGGTTTCGGGGGTCATTATCTCTCCTTCAACTTAAAGAAGGAAGGGCCTGGCAATCCGCTGACTCTTCCCTCCTTTTGGTGAAGGCGGGTCGTGACACGCTAGAGCATACCTTATGATTAGATCTTTTGTGGATATTTATATATAAATTAGGATGATATAAACATTTAATTATTAATGAAATAAGTTATTTATCACATGTATTTTATATATTTTTCATTTTTACTTTTATAGAAAAAGAATGTTTGTTTTTTTATAAAAATAGTTTTTCTTTATATTTCATATTTAAAAGATAAATTTATAAATTTTAGAATAATAGTTTTATAAAATTCACTTAATTTTATAATTAATAATCTAAATATAATCCTAGGGTGAATTTTTTGTATTTTCTTCGATAATTGAATTTTTAGGTGAATAGTGAAAAATATAGTTTTTACCAAAACTATAAATTTTATGACTTTATAAGAAAAAACTAGAAGTGTATAAACCATTTTAATTGGTAAAATAAATATTTAAGAATAAAAAATATATATTTAAAAAACATGTATAATTTATAAAACCTATTAGGAACTTAAATAATATTTTCTAGCAAAATTGTTTTCGGACATTTCTTTTAATTAAAAAATATTTTGGGAAAATTTGGTTTTGTATTACTTCAAAAGACCCATAAAATTTATTTTTATAATAAAAAGATTAAAATAATTAAAATAAAAAATACAATGGTAATTTTATCATATAAATAAATTTTAATCATAAAAATGCACTTCTTCTAAAAATGGGTTTTTACGGATTACATGCGCTAATGTTAAATTTAATTTTTATTAAAAATTGAAATTATATATCATAAAATGGATATAATATTTGGAATAATTTTTTATATTTTAATTAGTAATTTACATTTTACTTTATGGCTTAAAAATAATATTACTAAGATTAAATAAAATTATGGTGATAATGGTGAACCAACTAATTTCAAAGATTTATTTTACTAATGTTATGTAATTTTTATCTAACCAATTAAACTAAAATATTTTATATAATTAATATAATATTATTCTAAATCAAATATATAATTATGTTAAAACTCATTTAATTAGTAATCAATTCTAAATAATATTAACAACACATAATGTTTAAAACAACATTTTTCTTAAAAAAAACAGGTTTTCTATATATAAAATGTTTTAATTTAAAAGTAATTTTTTTTATTATTTAAAATTTTAATTATATTAAATTTATATTAAATTTTTTTGAAAATCCCAAATTTAGTAATATCTTTTACCTTATATTTTTAATAAAAGATAAGTTACTTTCTTAGAAACCAATTACCATGTTGAAAATAAAAAAGCTAAAATATAAAAAACTAATGTAAAATGACTTGAAACATGTTTAAAAATTGTGTTTAAATCTGTTTTTGATGATTTATAGACATTTTCTCACCCCTCTATCCATTATTTGTCACTTTTGGAGCCATTTTCCCTTGAATAGTGTCATTCCATTATTGAAAAATCATGGGTGTTCATAAGAGTGATCTTTTCTTCACTTATAAAAGGGGATCACTTCTACCCTCTCAAAGTTAATCATATTGATAGAAATTTCATTTAAAACCCTAAAAATGTTCTTATATGAGAGGTATATTTAATTACCTAAATACCCTTTTCACCATAATTTATCTCAATCCCTTCTTTTCCAAGGAATCTTTCAAGAGAGAGTTTAAGGTCCCAAAGTTAGTATAACTTAATCCTTGTCCATTTCTAATTAATATTTATATTCAAAAACTACCTTAAAATAGTAATATAATAAACTAATTATTATTATAATTAATATTTATTATATTATTTGAAAACCCCCTTATTTATTCATTTCCATCCACTTAGAAAAACAAAATAACATCAATCATGTGTTTTTACGGACTACAGACTCCATGAAACGATGCCTTCTGTTTTTCACCGCTACCTCTATTAACTAGTTATAAGTATTAAATTGAATAATAAATGAGATATATTATTATTATTATTATTATTATTATTATTATTATGGTAAAAATTATAATCCACCATTACCCCCTCTCATTCATTGGGAAATGAAAATGTTATCTGCGTGTTGTACGGATTATCACTTACATGAAGTAATGTGTATCAATTTTCATATAGTTTCTTTATTATTTATTAAAATATATTAAAATATGATTCAAAAAATTAAAAATATTAAATAATGTCATTATTATTCTTTAATAGTGACATTATTCCAAAATAATCCACTTTTATAACCATAATGATCCATTAATTTTGATATGTTCATCTTTGGGTAAGTTTATCCACCTACTTTAACAATTCTATAAAACAATATCATGGATGACCATGAAAATTTATATATTAATATTATTAAATTTTCATAATAAAATAATTATCATTTTATGTTTTTGTAAAGGTTACATCATTTATTTAACATATTATTAAAATATCATCATCAATCGCTAAAATTTCCTAAATAATCCAACAATGATTCCATTTTCAGGGAACATAACTAAAACATTAATTGAATTAGAGAAAGGTTTTATAAATTGATATAAGTTATCTATTATAGTAACTTAAATTATCTAGTAATGATGAACTTTTGTAGAATAATAAATAACAAACCTGCTATTACATAATTAGTTCAAATGATCAAGATAACTCACGCTAGATATTGAAAATTAGATAATGAATTACTAATATACATATAGGTAATAATTAAAAATAAATTTTAGAAAAGTTTATATATTTTAATAAGGACCATAAATAGTTTTCTAATACATTTATTTATTTTATACGTGATGTTAATTCATTTTAGTGGAAGTTAATAATTAAGGTAAGGATTTCTTTTCTCAAATTTATTTTCTCAAGACATATTTCATGTTATACACCATGTTTTATTTGTAATGGTTTATATAATTCCCCTTTAATATTTTGTATATTTATCATCTCATGATTAATATATTTAATGTTTCATATTAAATCATATCATATAAGGGTTTTTTATTTGAAAGTTTTTAATATCTTAAGTGTTTCATCGACTCAACTTCTAATTCATTGGGTCATGGTATTTATTACTTAAAAATATTTTTCAAACTAAATTTTATCCTACCATTACCTTATTTTATATTTTATATCATATTCTTCTCTGTTGAAATTAATTATCATTATAAATAACCACTTCTTTAATAAAAAAATTTCTAAAATAAAAGTATTACACTGGTATGAAAATTACACTTATTATAAATAAATTTTTTCTTCTATGTCCTTGTTTATCCAATAGAATGTTTTTTCTTAAATTAAATAAAAATATTTATTTATTCATCATATTTTTTACCTTTTTTACAAAATTAAATACTCTTAATCTTTTTCTAATGTGTTTTTTTCTTTAAAAATTCCTAAAAAGCTTCATAAAGTCATTTATTTTCATTTGTTACCACTCAAGACTTATTAAATTGATTTTTTGTGTATTTTAAATGATCCTTTATTTATAACTATTTAAAATAATATTTTAAAAATTATTTTTTTCCCCTTCTCAAAAAAAATTATTGAAATTTTCACTAATACTTTATAACAATGTTTAAAAAAATTGTGAAAACTTTTGTATTTTCAATTCTATTTTTCTTCAAAATTTTATCTCTCGTGAAGTGTTATTTTGACCACCCTTTATATTTTATTATAAGAAGATGGGTTTTTTAAAATGATATTTTTTATATCCTATTATTTCTTAAGTTCAAGTTATGTTATTTTTTTGAAAATATTAAGCAACCCATTATTTTTCCATGGGTTCTTTATGATATGATGATGATTTATTTTAGGTGGAACCCATATTTATGGATGATGATGGTTGGGGTCCTATATCACCATTCAATGAATTTATTAAAGTTTATATCTCATGAGATAGTCAAGGATGTACATAATGAACGTTTTCACATGGGTGTGGTCAAAATTAGTTTGATCACATTTTCTAATGTGGACAGGGTGAGTTTGTTCACATACGAGTGGGAATAATGAGTTTTCCCAAAAATTATTTCTTATGATTATGATTTTTCCATATTTCCATGTTTTTTATCATGTTATACCACATTTCCATGATTTTTTTTTCATTTTTATGATATCCAATGTTTTTATGTTGTGCATTATTTTTAAAATATTTCACTCTTATGTTATGCTCTCTTATTTTATTATTATTGAGATATATTTTAGACCATTTCATAAATTTTATTCTTCCGTAACAATATTTTTATGATCTTATGTTTATATACTATGTTTTATGATTATAATTTATGATCTACTGATCTTTAATAATATATTTGTCCCCTTCTCATGTTCTCCTTCATGTTTATGATCTTATACATTACGATAAGTATTTCACATACCGGGTGTCTGAGCTCACCCCTTTATTATGTTTCCATTACCCAATTTATTAAAATGATTATATCATGTGAGATTTCTAGAAAAGGGTATATAGAAGAATTATTATGGAGAAATGTTCACAATATTTGTAGAATAATATGTTTATGTAGTTAATCTTCAAGAAACTCAATCTTTATGTCCTTGGATTGTGAGGCTATTTTTGAGATATATTATTCAAATAATGAAATTAATTTATTATTTAAGTTATGTTTAACTTGGTTCACTTTGTCAAAGGAACATAAGCACTATCTCTTTATTATAGAATGGATGATCCTTTACATGGGTATGTTGATAATGACTTTGTAAGAGATATGGATGCATGTAATAAAACCATTTGTTTTTTGTGATCAATTTTATAGGGACATTGATAATTTTGATATTAATACTATATCCGGTACTTTTACTTTCAACTACATATGTAGATTACATGGTTATCACAATAGTGGAGAAAAAATTATTCTATCTAAAGTTCTTTTTGAATGAACTCAAAAATAGTTAGGATTATAGGTTGTTTTTATATGATAGTTAGAATGTGATTCTTCTGGAAATGTGTCTGAAGTTTCACTCAAGGAAGGAGAATATTATACTCTTGTGTCATTTCAAGGAGAATCTATTAGAGGATGGGGTGTTGGAACTATAGAATATTATTTATAGTTAGAATCCAACAAACATATTTACTAATGTCTTAGTCTGATAAAGTCTGAGGCAACATTGTTCCTCAGTAGGAATTTAGTGATTATAAGAAGAAATGGAGATTCCAGTTATTGTTAATGTATTTTCCTGACTAGGATACCACTAAACTAGTGCCCTAGCTAGTTCTCCAGAAGACCCAAATCATGCCTCCTTGTACTCTAGAGGTTATCAACTAGAAACAAGGGACTATGGTGTCTCTCTTGAGAGACTATGCCTTAATATCATTGTAAGAAACCAGTTAAAATTACTAAAAATCATCCATAATAGAAAATAATCAGAGTGTGGAAGCAGTAAATATAAATATGGTTCCAATAATGAATGTAATGGAATAAAGGAATGAATGACCATGAAATACATAAAACATTGATCACCCACACGGTTGATCACATATACAGGAGTACATAATGGAAATTGAAATAAAATTGCATGGATATTATACTAAATCTAGGCTAGATCACATACCCAAAATTCATGTTCATATCTAATCCATCATGCTCGATTAGTCTTGGTCTTTAACCCTACTTGTTCCAGAAACCATGTGAATGTTTGTCTGGGTATCCCAGTGCAATGGAGGCCTGATCGGGGTGTGAGTATATAGCCTAACAGGGCACCACCAATTCAGTATCATACATGGATAGTAATATGAAGTGTATATAAAAGTGAGTTACTCATTAATATATCGATAATAAAAATAATAACTTCTATAAATAAGATGAAAGAAAAAAACAATATAAGGCATGCTCAAGGAAAGTGTTCGAACAAGCCGAGACACAACAAGAATATGGTTCCTTCATGTATATATATTTATGTGTGTGTGTATATATTCCCATAAATATATATACATATATACATATATATATATATGAGTAAGGAAAAAAGTAATATGAATCAAATTAAATCCAATCCTTGGGTCTGTAATCCCAATCATCTGGACATCCAATGAAAAATTAATTGAGCTAGATTTCATACCACTCAAGTTGTGTGTAATTAAGTTGATCTTTTAATCCATAATCTTGATTGATGATACATGCTTCAGCTTGTCCTAGAAATGTATCTGGGGAAGCTACTTTTCCATAGGGGGATGCAAGTCCTAACCCCGGTTTCACCCACACTCACCTCAAATCACTATAATAAATGATTATATGTAGTATATGAACATCTTATAAACGGTCACTAAGCTAGATTCCATACCACTCAAGCCATGAAAATACAATTTGATGTCTGAGACCTAGATCCCAATTTTTAGGTGGTCATGACATCACGAAATGGATAATCCCTAAGAGGGATTACCCTTAGTCGATCTGTATAATTAATTCTATTAAAATATATTTACATGATCAGCATCCATTTATATAAAAAATAAATATACCACTCCTTTTCAATTCTGGAGAGTTCAGTAATGGTGTGTCTACTCGACCCTAAAGAGAATCCTAGAAATCGCTCAAGGAGAGTGTAATCTAATCCTGTTGATTATATAGACAGGGTTCTGATGCATCCTCAACAACCTACCGATGTAACCCTCAATAGGGTAGGAATCCTAATGACCAATGGGACTTCCTAAAATGGTAACCTTTGACCATGAAAGGATTACAATTAAGATCCCTAAAGGTACATCTGAGCATCCCAAGAAGATAATGGTCAAACAAAAATTCACAGGAGCTAGATCCTTGGAAGTACCTCTGGGAATCCCTATGATGATATCATACCACAACAGGCTCATCATCCAAGCACCAGGAAGCACCTCTAACAATCATAGTTGCATCAATAATAACATAGTAAAAGAATAAATAAATGATTGAGGGTGGATGAATTCCCAAACCACCACTAATTCTCCATAATCATGGGATTACAAGTTAAATACAGGTTCTAGGTGACACCCACATCCATCTCTACCCAACCCCTCAACACACTAGATCAGGTTCAGTCCAACATTAAGCCACCCACTAGGTCCCTCATGTGAAAATACCAGAGACGCATCCTAATAGGGATCCTCTAAAATAGAATGTATGTAATGGAATATGCCTTGGGGTCCTCACAATGATTAATTAAAGAGATTATTCCTACATGTGATCCTCTAGGTTAGATCATACATAGAGGCATCCCACAAGGGACCCTCAACCTCAGTGATAAGTCGAAGTATGAAGCTAACACACATGGGTTGTTAGTGACCCCTAGAATTCATTTATTTAATTACCAAATTAAATAATTTAATTCAATAGTTTTTTAGGGTAAATCTAAATAGGGGTGTCACCAATAGGGGAAAGACCAAGCATACACATACTAAATAAACATGCATAAATACTTCAGGGTAGGTATGATTGACCACCTACCTTTATGAATCATTCTATTTATAAACAGCTCCCAACAGCTCTGTCTAAGCTCATAAAAATCCAATACAAGTTGTATCGTCTTCCAAGATCCTACCTAATAGAGGAAAACTCAATTATAGTCCAAAAAATCAATTACAACTTTAAAAAATTAATTATAAGATAAAAATCAAAAAGTAATAACTAGAGATAAATCACTAAGTGCTTGTTGCTCGATGTAAATTTTAGAAACCATGTGAATAAGGTCTACCTGGTATCCTTAACACCATTCCCAATCCAGGACCTAACCAACTATTTAAATACACTTATTAAAATTATTTGATTTAGGATTTAAGGATTTAAAAATTCTCCATGATGACCTCAAGAAACAGCACGCAGTGAAGTGCATATAGCCTCTTGGTTCATTTTCTTCCTATGAAAATAAAAATATCTACCACTGGTATCTAATTTAACCATGATCTGGTGGGATTAGGTTTGAAAACCCTAAATTGAGAAACCAAGAATTATGAAAAAATAGAGGAGGAGATCTATGAAGCTTACCAGGGGAGAAATTATACCTTAAAATTCCATGAATGACCATCAAAACACCCACTTGTAGGGGTTTGAAGAGAGAAAGTATATGAGGGATCTACCTAGGTCATGTGATGGAGAAAGGGGAAGGAAAGAGGAGGATTCCCCCCTTGGATTTTACCCTTTTAATGGGCTACACGGTTTTAAAAAATGTGTGGCTGGAACTATTTTGACTCCTCTACCTCCCATGGTCACCCCTAAACTATCACACAATTTCTTAAACCATGTTCCTATAAAAAATGGCCTACATGGTTAGTACGCATAGTTATCACTAAACTTGCACCAACCATATTCCATTGGCCACACCTATCTATAACTCTGGTTTTAGGGCTCGAACCCCAGGATGCGCCCAAAACATCTGAACTACCTTCTGAGTTTCAACCCATATCTAGAAAAACTATTTATAGGCATTAAGACCTTTTAATTCCTATTTTGAATATCCAATCAATATTTAACCCATCCAGCAATTGAAAATTAAAAATACTTCAAAAAATTCCATTATGGGAAAACATGAGACCTTATAATATCTCCACCTTAATGCTTCTCGTCCTTAATAAGCCTTGGTGGTAATCAAAATGAATAACATGACCTACTTGTTTCATGAATTAATTTTGAAAGATCGTGTTTTATTTTTTAATTCCCATCACACCTATAAATACTACTTTCATCATATGGTGATTAACTTTCAAAATTGATCCAACGCTCTTAACCATTATTGAGACATCAAGATGGCACTTACCCAAACCAGTCTAAGCCAAACTATGATCACATCATTGAATGGAGGATAAAATAGCCTATGGAACTCCCCCACCATTGTTTCTTTCTTTATAATAGCCAATTTCAACCCACAGCAATACCACTATCATAATCTCCAACAAAAAAAACATCTCTAGTGTCCTGGCAGTGATTATAGAATGTTTATTGACATGATACACCCAATAAAAACCAATTCATTACTCATAGTCTTAAATATGACTGAACGGTTGAATTCCATTTGATCAAACTCAATATAGTTGTGCCATATTTTCCATGAAAATCATTGGCTAACCCTTTCACTACACCAATCTTAACCCAATGACATGAATGATGTAGTTTATCACTAAATATTTTCAACCATACAAAATAATTTAAGCTAAACCACCTCTGAACGCTATTCTCGAAAATTATTGGATATTGTAGTTGATACGCCATCCAAATCTCGATCCCACTACCTTTATCCCAAGGCACACTAATATCATTGTTAAGTAAAATCACTAGAGTCCCTAACCAACCCCAAGGTACATTTCCTGGACAAACCATGCCACTTCCATTCTATTGACATTCCACAACACAAAAAAATTACCTAGAATTCAACCAGGAATATAGTAATACATAGGTCCATTTATCAAAAAGAATAACAAGTCTAAATGATTATCCACTAACTGGTTTCTTTTCCCCACGAACCTTCTCATGTGAGGGTAAAAATTTGGTGACCAACACCCTACTCCCCACCTTAGGAGAATCCTCATAGTTTCACCAATGAAATGAAACCTCGATCATCATAACTCATTCCCATCCATTACCATAAATGTAAACTAGTAGGGTTAAAATATTACTCATACCCAAGAATCAACACAAATGTCACTCATTTCCCATTCTTGATCCACAGAAATGTAACCCAAGGTAATGATAAAATTCAAAACATAATAAGGGTCACCACCCTCAAACAGCGAATGGGAAATCCCCTCTGCAAGGCTAACTATTTTACCACTCCTAGAGTGTAACTCTCTATGAGTATATTTACCAAAGCAGAAAATCATTTTATTTAGATCAGCGTATAGCTGACGCTCTCTCAGTGTACTCAAGATGATTTCAAGATAATATTAATGAACATCTCTATGTTAGGAGGACATTAATATTTAATCGATATTCATGTATCACTATCCTGGAGCCATGCTCACATCAAACCAGATTATTCTCCCCATTAACTAATTATAGACACCAAGTCTTCCAACAATGCATTTCTAGGTCTATCCATGGGTCAACCAAATTATGGTACCCAATTTATTCATGGTGTCTTCTCTACCATAACGATAAATTACTCATTTATGTCAAAAATTCTAGGAAACTAGGCCCGTAGAATTTATTTTTAAAACCATAAATCATTGTCTCACATATAGATGTGTAGTGATTTTCAATTTTTAATGGTACCATGTGTAACCGAGACATACCATTATCACCTGAATCTCTCGCCCAAAAGTCATCCATTGATAAGTCCATGTTGATTATGTTATGAGGCATGTCAGTCTCATTAAACATAAATCTACTATAGACTCTGAAAAAAATGCTCAAGGGTTGAAGGATGTTTTGGCATGACAAATCGAAGACATATTTTGACTCGGCGATGCATTCTGGGGGGCCCAGAAGTGCCACGTGAAAAATATCATCTGGGCTTGAAAAAAATATCACTCATCTGGAAAAAAGCGGGATTCAGAGCCATTTTTGACGCCAGCACAAAAACTCCCACGCCACGAAGAAACTATTGCGGCTGCACGAAAAACTCCCACGCCCTGCAGAAACTTCCACCCCGGCCTACAAACCTTCACACTTCTAACCAGGGGGTGTGGAATTTTGCTTGCGGTTCCCCACTTGGAATATTTTCATGTTGCTGACACCGGAAAAAAAACATTCACATGGACCTATTTCCGTGCGGATTGGGTGAACCCAAGCTCCTATAAATAGAAGGTCACCCCTTTAACTTTCGAGATGGGTGAAGCATCTGAACTGTCTCCTCTGTGAAAAATCCAACTCTACTGTACACAAAATATGGCTTTTAGGTATGGGATTTTTCACAACAGGCCGCCCAAGGGTCCTCCTTCATGCGAGAACACACAGGTTTAACCCTCATCCAAATCCCTTTGAGTCATGTCCCCTGTGCTTAATTCCTTTAAATTGTGTGCAATTTGTTCCAATTGCATGAAATCCCATCCAAATTTCCCACAATATCGTCCAATTGTGTGCAATCCCTTCAAATTGCACACAAACTGTATGCTTTGCGCACCAGCTCCACTGTTTGTGCGCAAAACCATGGCTCCCCTTTATGCACCTGACCCCTCCAATTGCACGTCTACCTAGAATTTTTCATGCAAGGGGCTCAATTGCGCACTGGCCCAGCATTTTTTGCGCAAGAGACTCAATTTCACATCAGCCCAGTATTTTCGGCACCAGTGCCTCAATTTCATGTTGACCCACCATTTTCCATGAAAAAATTCCTTTTGTGTGCAATAATCCCTCCTTGCACGCACGTGTTTGATGTCTCTCTTCCGGACATCATTTTTGGGTGCCTCCCGCATCCAAAACAACTACGGAACACACCGTTTTCTCATATAACCTTATAGGCTCGTACAAATTAACTTCAAAGTCCCTTGGATGATACTTCCCATGGAGTTGATTCGCCTCATGCTTCTTCGCATAGGAATGCTAACGGCTATTGCTTCTTCGCATAGTCACGCTAACGTGGACCCCCAATGGTTCGCTCAATAACACCCCCTAGCCATGGCGTTGCATATCCCTTCTCTTCACCAAGAACCCACCCCATCTGAGCTGCATGACATTAAGCTACCAAGAACCTTCATCCTCAGCACATGACATTAAACTATGACCTCACCCTACACTATGCATGCGGGGTTCCCCATCTTGGAAATTCTCTATGCCCACTGGTATCCACGGGAGTGAGATCATTCCTCACATGGAATGACATCCTCTTTATTGGAGAGGTGTCCATCCACGGGTAAAGGGAAACCACCCTGGTGTAAGCCCCTAGCTTTCCTTGTAGAAGGCAGCACCCCTGATCCTCCTCTCTTCATGGGTGCCAAATCCTTTTCCTACTGGGATTTGTCACCACCCAAGCCTCCATCCTGGAGTAAGTCCCAATTTACATCTCCCTGGGCTGTTAACCACACGTAAGCCCCTTTTTCCTCTTTGGGCCGCTAACCACGTGTAAGACCTTCTCTACTTCCCACGGATGCACCATTGCGATGTGATTGTCAGGTCTTTGCTATCTCTTATTTCTCACATAAAGTATGAATCATGTGGGCTTAGAGAAAAAATCAACCATGACATCCTATCAAGGTAGCCTAGAGTGTAAGACCCAACCCAACCTAAACTACATGGTCTTTGATCCTTTCCAAGGAAAGGTATGAAGGAATCCTCCATGAGGTTCAATCCCAACACCCAGTTGTTCTGACCATCTTCACGTTAGTTCACCAACACCTGGGCAGCCTAGAGTGTAAGCCCTAACCCAACCTAAACTATGTGGTCTTTGATCCTTGCCAAGGCAAGGTACATAGGAAGCCTCCATGAGGTTCAAGCCCAACTCCCCATTATTCTGACCATCTTCATGGTGGTTCGCCAACACCTCTGGTAGCCTAGAGTGTAAGCCCCACACCCATACCTGAACTACATGGTCTTTGATCCTTGCCAAGGAAAGGTATGTAGGAAGCCTCCCTGAGGTTCAAGACCACCACCCATTGGTTTTGACCCCCTTCACACCAATTCCCACACCACCTGAACTACGTGGTCTTTGATCTTTTCCAAGTCAAGGTACGTAGAAAGCCTCCATGAGGTTCAAGCACACCATCCATCTAGGCCCTATGTCCTCCTTCACATTGGTTCACCCCCATCCTTCATAACGTTAAACTGTGAGCCTCAATTAGTGGTAATCCATTATATCCCTCGATCCGTGGTAAGACATTGTTTCCCCCAGTCAGTGGTAATCCGTTGCACCCACCTGAACTATGTGGACATTGATCCTTTCCAAGGCAGGGTACGTAGGACACCTCCTTGAGGCTCGAGCCCAACAACCATCGTACCTCAGGTCCTCCTCCACGTCGGTTCACTAACCCCCATCCCATATGAACTACATGGGTTTGATCCTTCTCTCCTAGATAAGGTATGTAGGAAGCCTCCCTGAGGTTCGACCTCATCCAATAGTAAGTCGTTGCAACTCCATTCAGTAGTAAGTTGTTTTCAACCCCATCCAACAGTAAGATGTTAAGACTCCATTCAGTGGTAAACCATTTTCAACTCCATCCAGTGGTATGTAGTTGTCAACCCCATCCTGTGGTAAGCCACTGTGACTCCATTCAGTGGTAATCCGTTGTTAACTCCATCCAGCGGTAAGCCGTTTCCAACCTCATCCATCAGAAAGCCGTTGTGACCCCATTCAATGGTAAGCCATTGTGACCCCATTCAATGGTAAGTCCTTGAACTCCCCATCCAACGGTAAGCCATTGAAATCCCCATTTGGCAGTAAACCGTTATCAGATGAACTGCGAAGACTTTGATTCCCTACCATAGGGATACGTAGGAAGTCTCCTCGAGAATAAATCCCAACATTATTGTCATCCTCATGCCGGTCCCATCCCATCCACCATCCACTTCATTCAAACACTCCATCATCCATCTTGATTCTTACCCGGGCTGCCAAATCCTGGTGAGGTCATGACAACTCACCCCCCAACATCAGTGTTCCCTCCAGAGGTTTCACCCCTCTGATCCACTTTAATCAGTGTTCTGATTAGTCTGATCCATCTCTGTTGGATGTTAAACCTGCGGAATACCCTGTGTTAAACATGGGAAGCTGAGGAAAATCTCAGATACATGCCTATGTCATATGATTCCCCGCATTCGACTTGGGATGCCTCGGGCTTTTTCACCCTCGAGAATCCCTATAATAAGGGGAAGAAACCCAAAAGTGCCAGTGTTCTAGAGTCCAAACATGCCAATGATGTCCAACGTGACTACTCCCCTGACTGAATGTTGTTTCCCTAACCGGGCCCTTTTGAATGTCCCGACAGAAGTAGTGTAATTAACTGGTGTCCATAAATATATGGCACTAGGAATAGTTTCACGAACAACATCTTAAATCTATAAGGGAGACTGTATTACCCTCGGTTTCTAGTAAGTAACCATTGTTTTATGCTTTTTAAGTGCATGAAGTTTATGGGAGATTATTCGGGAATGTTGGGAGAATTTTAAAGCATAAAAAGGAAAAATGTGGGGATGCACGGGCTGTGCATGGTTTTCTAAACCGTGCAGAAGCCGTGTAGGTGGTGGTATTTTGGACAGAAGAGACCGCACGGTGTGCACACGGTTTGGGAAAACCGTGCAAGGAGACCATGTGGAGAGCCTCTCTCTAGCAGTGACTACCGCACTGTTAGCGCACAGTTTAACTAACCGTGTGGACTAACCGTGCGTGAAGTCAACTTAGATCCTATTTATTAGGATCTAATCCATTTTATCATTTAACCCACTCATTTTTTTCTCTCATACGGCCCTAACTCGAGATTTATCTCTAGGAAGGTGGAAGAACATATACCATGCATCTTGGAAGCGATATGGAGGGTTTCTTTGGAATTTAGAGGTCGGTTGATCATGGTAAGTCTCGTTATTGTCTTGTTTTCTTAGATATCCTTCTTCCCTCTTGTTGGATCCTTAGATCTATGCCTGAGGTGGGTAGATCTAAGGTAGTGGATGACTTCTATGTCAGTGTTGGCGCTCCTTTCATCACAGAATCTAAATATCGGAAAAGGGGAATATCTGAGTCCAAAGTGATTCATTCTTTGAAGAAACATCAAAAATCAACAAAGGGATGAACAAGGAGAACATTTCCCATAGGTCGCGCAAGTTCCCTCATGGTCGCGCAAGTACACTTGCGCGCCGACTAGTGGTCGTGCAAGTCTACTTGCACGACGCCTTATGGTCATGCAAGTCTACTTGCGCGACACCTTATGGTCGTGCAAGTGACTTGTGCAACCTAAGTGATAACCGCCCGGTAACCGCTCGGGGTCTTCTTCTGCCTATAAATAGACCCTGTGGGCCCCCCATTTGGGAGGATCTTTTTTCCAGAAACTCAGATTCAAGCTCCCGATGCCCAAGTCTCTTCTCAAAGCTTCCGGAACACTTCTAAGGTAATTTCTTACCTAGAACGGAAGATCTAAAGAGAGGGAGTAAGGCCTAAGTGTTTAAATGCATCAACACTTGCGCGCCTGAGTGGCCAGCCCTTAAGGGAAGTGGCCACACTTGTGCGCCACCTTTATTCCTTCGATAGCACTTGCGCGTCCCTTTTCTGGAAGAACCTCAAGAGGTTTCTAAAGGCTTTAATAAAGAGTCGCTCAAGTATTTCAATGCTGGTTGAAAATCACGCAAGTACCCCACGTGTCGCGCAGGTATACCTGCGTGACCAATACTTGCGCACCCACGCAGTACTTGCGCGCCTTCCAAGACTTGCGTGCCCCTTCCTTTTTGGGTGCCTTTCAGGCCCATTTTACCCCTCTTAAGCCATTTCACCTTTCCTATTCAAGATTCAGTCTTCAAGATACTCTTCAAAGCCATTTATGGCATGATTTCTTGATTGGACTTCCTTATTTGAAAGGAATTCTGTGGAATATCTCTCCAAACATAGTGATTTATACATCTTTATGTCACCAAAGATTGAGAGTTCATTCATTCAACCTCGTCCTTTAAGATGAGAGAATATTTAACCTGGGTCTCCTTTTCAGGAATAATCCCCAGTCCTAAGTCCTACAAAAATTGGGCATCCTCCTCAGGAGTAAGCCCCAAATCTTAATCTCATAACTGCGGTCTCCTTTTTAGGAATAAGTCCCAGTTATAATCTTGGGCTTCCTTTTCAGGAGTAAGCCTCAAGTCCCCTAACCTGGGCCTCCTTTTCAGGAATAAGTCCCAGTCGTAATTATGGGCATCCTCTTTAGAAGTAAGCCCCAAGTCCCTTAATTTCTCTTTAACCAGTCCTAATTTTCGTTTGATCTGGGATGCCTTCTCAAGAGTAAAACCCAGTTATCAATCCTCTCCTAATTTGGGTTTCCTTTTCAGGAATAAGTCCCAAGTTAGAGTATTCAAATCTCCATGAAGCACATATACCTTTATGGACCTTGTTCATGGATTTTCTCCCTAAAAGTAAATCCTAAACCTTCATCTATTTGGGCAGTCATATATACATAATCCCCAAACCATTTCTTATGATTGCATTTTTCATGGCACAATTGTCTAATTTTTACCAATACCTCTTGTTTCTCACACCGATCATGACTCACGTGAGCTTAGAGTGTAAAAGTAATTATGACATCCTTCTTTGAGCCATCAATCATAAACGTCATACTCCCTTACTCGAACTACATGGGTTCTGATTCCTTTTCCAAAACAAAGGATACGTAGGTAGCCCATCTGCGGGTCCGATCCCAACTTTGAAATAATCCATGTCCTTCTGAATGACAATAAACTTCAAGTGCCCCACTGAGTGGCTTTAAAACCATCATAGTCATCATAATGACCAAGAGACTTTTATATAAATGTTTTGAAGGATACCATTGACCAAGAATCTCTAAATAGATAAAAATGATTCTCTATTGATGAAGAACCTCGAATACATATAAAGGATTCTCTAAATTTCTTACATATTTAATCATTGATTGTTAAAACTAAAGGAAATCTCATTTTATACTTGGTAATGTAATAAGGATTCACGAACATAACTTAAATCTATAAAGAGAGTCCCGGAGTAGACAATAATTCCCCTCAAAAAGGTGTGATGAGTCCGACCTCCCATCCTCTCGACCAATGCAAATTCCTATGCCTCATCAGTCCACAAGCTAATGAGCACTTACCTTTGGAAAGTAGGTCCAAACGGATGTGGAATCATTGGATGTTTTCGGTTCTACGAAGAAACCCGCTAGAAACCGATCGGAACGTTTGAATCTCCCATCCAAGAGGTCATCCCCGAATTCCGTGCGAAACAAAAATGGTGAACCCGACATGAATCCTTAACCAAGTTAAAGTGGTGTTTTACCTATTTGTTAAAGCCCCTATTTAAAAGTCAGTAAGAGGGCTAACAAAAACAATCATTGACATATTTGCTCATCTAAAGGATGAAGTGGATGAATTTATCTTGATCACGTCTATTATATCAAACAGGAACTCTTTTCCAAGATCTGCTGTATTTTCATAATGGCTGCTCTCAAATTCACATATGTGAATACTGTTGCTACAAATACCACTGCTGCTATTCCTACTGGATCGCCATCCACTCTGAGGATGACATCACCTACTCAGCGTCTTCAACGTTGGGTATCAAATGCTCTGGTTAAGGAGTACCATCAACACGGTACCATCCCAACTCTGGAGGCTGCCCGGCATGCCCTCCAAGTGAACAACTCACACAGGTTGTCCGGACAACGACGACCAGTGATCAAGAGGCAGGCGGTGCTGAATACTGTCTCCAACCGTTTCGGGTCGTTATCCCCAGAACTCAATTTCCATTCGCTCCCTTACTCTGAGGAAGTGAATGATCAGGTCCCTTTGGGCCTTAATTAAAAAAGACAGGATTCCTTCTCGAGGGCGCCCATCAACAATCGCCGCCAGACTCGTGCGGTAGTGCGCCCTCAACATGATGAGGGTACCGACTCCAGGTGTTTGGCTCAGGTTCTTCGAACCCGAGCAGGCAAGACGAACCACCAGAGGCAGAATCCGGTTAACAATGGGCAGGTTATCATCATTGCCATCTCCGGAGAAGTCCACCAACCTAACTTGGTGGCGAACAACGAGCAGGCACACACACCTGCCCATTTTAATTCTGTTGTCCAGCAGACTCGTCTGGCAGCATCATGCCAATCCCGCCAGGCAATTCCGGCGGAGTATTATAGGTAGGAACATACAGCTGCTTATGCATCATCAGTTAGTCAGCAGGCTCGTCTGACTACATATGATGGATCTCTTCAACCGTGTTTGGTGAAGTGTAATCAGCAGGCATATACACCTGCTAATACTAATCAAGCCTACCAACAGTCTCTCTTGGTAGCGCACGGAGAAGTCAGTCGGAAAGCCCCGACGACAAACAGGAGGCAGACTCAACTTTCTGCCTCCACACTTGAGTACTGTCAGGATTCACTGACAGGAAAAGGAGGACAGGAGCAGGCAGATACACCTACTCCAAGCCCGGACTGGACGTATATCCCCGTTCCAGCGGCTGAAGTCACCAAACATATTTTGTCAATGGTGAAAGAGCAGAAGAAAATTCCTGCTCATATTCTGGATGCTTGCCAGGATATCATAACAGCTTTAGCATCATCTCAGGGACAGACACATAAATCTATCCCTAGCAGTGGAGTGACACATCAACGATTCACTCTGGAACAAACACACACATTTGTTCCAGTCCAAGAGGGTTATGGGGCATACTCCCCCATATCATACGGACAACCAAGTCAGGCACATACACATGATTTGAGTGGAGATCGTCATCCTAACCTGACCATCTTTCCTGATCAGGCACATACACCTGCTCAGAGTAACCACTTTCGTCAACAAGTGGTTTCCAAAGTGAGTAAGAAGGCATCTAAGAAAAAGATCCTCCCAACACAGTCAGGAGATCAAAGGCCAATCTGCAACAAGGATTTGCTCGATGCTGGAGTTCTTGAAGCCCTCAGACATTTATCTGTTGGAACTCAAGATTCTATTCTCTCAGTTCCCAATAACGGGAACATTAATTCCAAAAGTCTTCAACAGACACTTTCTCATGAAGGCTTGCTTCATGAAAATTCGGTCAATCTTGAAGTTTCATCTTCAGATGAGAGCCACAAGAACCCTCTGTGTGGTCAGGAGACCAAGGAGCAAGAGATCTAATCTTTTGTTGTAACCCATTATGGTGGTCCTCCCCATGATGATGAACTTCGCTGCGAAAGTCCTCTCCGCAGTAGTGATTCACATTGCCTGGAAAATACTCCAGTGGACAATGTAGTGCCGAGAAAGCCCTCTTATCTTAAGGCACTTGCAAATGAGAAACCAGTCATGTATGATGCTTTATCACTAACAAGTGAAATACTTTCTCAATCAGAAGATATCCCAGGGTGTAGGTTATTCTCCGAACCACACCTAAATCGTGCATCTTCTAGTTTGATCAATGATCTCTCTACCAATCTTGTTGAATCCGATGAAGTAATAAGGAACCACCAACTCTGGTCAAAACAGGTAGAAGAATCTTCATTTAATGATAATGAGGAAATGCTGAACATGAGGAAAAAACTGGAAAAAGGTGAGGTACCAGTCATGTTTTGGCCTTTGGCTGACTCCCAGTACGACATTCCAAAGATGTTGACGGATGATGGAATCCATGATATTCGTCTCAACATATGGAAAACTCTTTGTCAATTGAATAAGAAGGTATTATCTTATGATGAATATGAACATCATCTTAAGATAATATAAGGGCTAAAACGTCAGATTGATTTGGCATCTCTATCAGTCTCTCGGTATCCGAAGGCTGAAAAGTAGTAGAGAACCCTTCAACGTTCATGCCTTGGCACACTAAGAAAATTGCGTCAGTTAATTGCCAATGCTCCATCTGGTGTTCATATCAGAGGATGGGGTGTTCACGGAGCACTACATTTCACAGTGCTTTCCAGTCAGCAAAGCCCGCCGAAAATGGTCTCATGCAATGTTATTGCCCATGGTCGGCCACAGTCAATGGGCTTTGTTCATAATCAAAAGCTTGCTCAAGAACAGGCTTCAACTAGTTCCTCTCAAAATCAAGAATATAGAGAACAAGTTGTTGAATTGCTCCTACATCAAGAAGGAGAGAATATTGCACAAGCCTCTCGTATGGAGAAAACACGTCATCAAATGATAGAAGTTTCGCAAATCATCCAACGGTCTGTTGAACCAGGTGATAAAAGTGGATACAGGCTAATGCATCCAGCTAATTTCTGAACTAAGGTTCGCAAGATCAAGAGAGATTTTAAGAAGATCTCAGTAATAGCATGTCAAGAGACACCCCAGCTTGTCAGACTGGGGACTTCTTTAACCCAACCCTCAGATTCAACAAATGGGATTCGAGGAGTTGAGCGGAAGCAGCAGGAACATCCCCAGTTCTCGAGACTTGGGACTCTTTCAAATCATCAATCCCCTTCTCATAGAATATCGGTCTTTTCTCGATTGGGGAAGAAGCCCCAAGAGGAACGAAGAGACAAATTATCAGGAGATTCCCTCCAAGTTATAGCTCGTCAAGAAGTTCCTAAAAGATTAAATCAACAAAAGGCAATGTCTCATCAAAGACATGAAAGAAGACAATATCACAGAAATGTTGATAGAAGGGATGCAATGCATTATACATCAATTAATGTCATCAATGCCGTTGTTTCTAATCCACCAGAGGAGACTCACTCAGGGGACTCAGATGAAGAGCTTCCTGCTCAAGAAAATGTACGCGCCGATACAAATGAAGAAGGTGTGAGTACACGAAGTCAAAGGATTACTCAGAACCTAGGTAATCCACGTCCCTCCCTCCAAAAGGTATCCAACAAAGGGAAGGGAAAGAATCAGGTTACATATCCTTCCTCTGGATAAGGTCAATCACTCTCGTTAGAGAAAAGTTTTGCACAACAAGAGGATGAAATGAAAGAATTAAGAAGGTTGAATGCAGAACTACTTCAGAGTAGTCTTCTTCTTAAGAATGCTGAAGTCCGACAGCCGAAGGAATTTGTTGCAGTTACTGAGATGGATCAGGAATATCCTCCTTTATCAGTACACCCTCATAAGTCTAATCCTACGGGTCAAGTGTAACAACGGTTAGCAGCACTACCATTAGTTGCAGCACCAACCACCACATCTGTCCAAGCTCCAATCATTGCACCTACCCAAAACCAAGTTCAACCTGATGTTTCTCAAAAGTTAATAACTACTATTGAGTCATTAATAGCTTGGTTAGAAACTATGGAATGGAAACGAGCACAAGTTCAACCTAAAAAGATATTTTACCCTGAATGGGTAGATTCAATTTCTCCTCCATCCAGTTTTGGAAACCCTATTTTCCCTAATTTCAATGGATCAGGCGACCCTGAACAACATTTCACACATTACATGTCTTGTTGTGATCCTATGATGGGAACTCCAGAACAGCAAGAAGCAGTGAAACTCAGATGCTTCGTGCGAACCTTGCAAGGACTAGCTTTTGTCTGGTATACAAGCTTGCAATCCCGGTCAATCATCGGATGGGAGGATCTTCGGCAAAAATTCCTTCTTCAGTTCAGCTCAACTTTGCCAAAAACTACAGTTTTCGATCTTACAAACTGCAATCAAAGGAAGAATGAAAGAGTCTCTGATTTTATTGCTCGCTGGAAGGGATTAACATATTCCCTGAGTTTAGCACTCACTTAGGAAGAGCTGTTGCCAATCTTTGTGGCAAATTTTCATGACGAATTACGCACGCCATTGATCCCTATGAAATACACAGGAGGGTTTCGAGACCTTACTTCAATCGCTCAGCAGATTGAAGATTCCCTTAAACAGGATAAGGTTAAATCTCGTGTAATTCCATCAGCTCCAGGAAGGAGAATGGGTAAAGCAGAAACTGCTACAGTTATTCTTAAACAAGCACCTGTACCTATTTCTACTTCAAAACCTTCATCTTCTCGAAGGGCTCAACCTCCTGAACGCCAACAACAAAGGCCGTTTCGTCCAAATGATCAAAGAGATCAAAGATGAAAACAATTTGATGATTTGAAGAGTAAAACATACTCTTTCCGAAGTGAGAAAGTTCCTGGTTACTTCATTTTAGCTCTAGAAAATAATTTGGTTCAATTACCAGTGCCCAAGAGGCCAAACAAGGAAGGAGATGAAGACCGTCCCAATTATTGTCCCTTTCATCAAATGTTAGGGCATCCCATTGATGAGTGTTTTGTCTTTAAAGACCTCCTGCAAAAGATGGTCGACTTGGGACAAGTCAAGTTGAAAGGTTCTTCGACTCAGGTAGCCTATGTCACTGCTACAGTTCCAGAGGGAGAAGGTGAATGGCAAGAAGTCAAAAGCAGAAATGCACAGAAGTATGATGATTGGATGGTCAGAAAGAAAATCAATCGGACTCATGCCATTTTGCGAACACAATTAAAGAAACCAATTGTGTCTTCTACCATGAATATTGCGGTAAAACCCTCTTCATCAGAGGAAAATCCTCAAAGAAACGGCTTGATTCAAAGAAGAAAAAAGAATCAGAAGAAGATGAGTATGTGTCAAAGCCTAAATTGTCTTTGACTCTGGTAGAATTTATGTCATCTACTTCAAAGCCACGGGCACCGCCCCACCAAACAGCATAGCCTAAACAAGCTAATCAGGCAGAGTCTTTATCAGACGAAGAGTTAATCTTCGGTTTTGTGAATATGATTCAATTAACAGATCCATATTCCAGTCTTGATGAGCCTGAATTCCCTATATCAAATAAGGGAATCTAAGGAAGTTCTAGAGGTTCAGGATACAGGGGAAGACGTGGATCTTTCTGATGCCACTACTCCAATTCTACCCCTGCTAGCACTTTGTATGCAGCAGAAACTCGTGGTAGAGCCCTTCAGCGAGCTCAAAAAGAACAAGCAAGTTCTTCTGCCAATGGCCAACTCAGTTTTGGCACAGTTATTTTGGAAGACCGATTAAAGGTTCCATCTTCTTTATCTCAGCAAGTAAATGGATCTAATCAGTATAATCTTCCAAAACCAAGGATGTTTCCAACTTCAATACAAGATGCATCAGCTTCCAAAGCATCTGCTTCCAAGGTACCTGCTAAACCGCATATTCCTGTTGGGAAACGCAGACCTCTAGATCAAAAGTATGATATATTGAAACACTTGGCCCAAGTAACAGCCAAGTTATCAATTTTGGATGCTTTGAATATATCAAAAGATCTCCGGGAAGCATTCATCGAAGCTTTGTCAAGTCCTTATGAGTTTGAAGCTGAAATTACTGCAGCTGAAGTCTATCACATAGAGAATAATCTTGTAGAATGCCATGCAGTGATATCTTTTACTGATAAAGACGAAGATGATGTTGTGCATGGGCATATAAAACCTTTGTACTTATCTGGAAAAGTCAATGGTGTATATATCCGAAGAGCTTTCATTGACAATGGTTCAGGAGTCAACCTCATGCCCATTCGTACACTTCGTCGATTGGGCCTCACGGAATCTGATTTATCTCCTTCTACCATGATGTTACAAGGATATGATAAAAATGAACAAGAACCACTGGGCGAAGATACACTTAGAACTCAGTTTGGAGATCTTGTATCCAATTCGGATTTCATGATTGTTGATCAAGACTCAGCTTTCAACGTCTTGCTTGGAAGACCCTGGCTACACCAGCATGCAGCTATTCCTTCATCATACCATCAATGTCTCAAATATTGTTTCAATGGTCAAGTTTGAACATTGTATGGTGATAAGGCCCCATTCAAGACATGTGAGTCTCAATACATTGAGGCGGAATTTTACCACATGAAGGGAAGAGAAAAATCTACAATGAAAAAAATTACCAAAGTTAATGCTCCATATGGTTTGGAGAAAATTCCAATAAATCCATTTACACATGTGAGTACAGATTATGTGTTACCTATCAGTCAAATTGACAAAATAATCCCAAATCAAAATACTCTTATGGAAAGATCCATAATGTCAATTACGGCAATTGAGCCAGACAAAATGGGAGAAATTGGTAACCTACCAAACAGTGATGAAAGCATAAGTGGTGATGTTTTCATTTCATCTGCTGAAGTCCAACAAGTCTATACTTCACCAATCAGGCCAGAAGAATTTATAGAAACACCAGAGGTGAATAATGATATCGATTCTCAATCCATCATCTCTTCTTTATTTCCCAAAGAAGGCCCTTTATCATCAATAGGGTCGGAAATGGAAGCCTCTTCTTCAAAATGTGAAAATTTTGATATCTCTTATGATCATGAGAATTTCGTTTTGTCATCTACTTTGCAAGTAGAAACGGAAGAAATATCATGTGATGAAGACGAAGAGGAAGATCTTAGAGATGATCCTCCAGCATTTGAAGAAGGTATCTCTACCACTGTGGATGAACTCAGAGAAGTAAATCTGGGTACAGAGAAAGATCCACGCCCCACTTTAATTAATGCGGCCATGACCTTTGAAGAGCAAGAGATGTATATTTCTTTTCTAAAGAAAAATAAAGATATTTTCGCTTGGAACTATACAGAAATTCCTGGGCTTGATCCTGATATTGCTACTCATCATTTGGGTTTACCAAAAGAACATCAAGGATTTAAGCAAGCCGCAAGAAGAACACACCCAACTTATGCTTCCAAAATTGAAGCTGAAGTGGATAAGCTGATCAAAGCTAACTTCGTCAGAGAAGTTCAGTATCCCAAGTGGTTGGCTAATATTGTCCCTGTAAAGAAGAAGAACGGACAAATTAGGGTTTGCATCGATTTTAGAGATCTTAATCGGTATTGTCCTAAAGATGATTTCCCAGTTCCGATTACAGAACTCTTAATTGATGTGACGGCTGGCTATGAAGTACTTTCTTTCATGGATGGATATTCCGGATATAATCAGATCCGAATGGCCCCAGAAGATGAGGAATCTACAGCCTTCAGA
Organism: Viscum album; assembly: GCA_963277665.1. Lineage (NCBI taxonomy): Eukaryota > Viridiplantae > Streptophyta > Magnoliopsida > Santalales > Viscaceae > Viscum > Viscum album. Next base: position 675,641,342 of record OY728128.1, on the reverse strand, counting down.
GCTCCTCAAGGTGTGTTTTTTTACCGGGTGATGCCCTTTGGTTTAAAGAATGCAGGTTCAACATATCAACGTGTCATGCATCGTATCTTCAAACCTTTCTTAGGGAAGTTTGTTGAGTGCTATGTGGATGATTTGGTGGTTAAATACAAACAACTTTCTAATCACTTGGCTGATTTAGAAGTCATATTCCACAAGCTTCGACAACATAATTTGAAGATGAACCCCTTAAAATGTCCTTTTGGGGTAACCTCAGGAAAATTTCTCGGATTTTTTGTACGCCATCGTGGTATTGAAGTCGATCCTGAGAAGACCAAGTCAATACTTGGTATGTCACCTCCTCAGAATTTGAAAGAATTAAGAGGACTTCAAGGACACTTAGCCTATATTAGGCGTTTCGTCGCCAATTGGGCAGGAAAAAGTTTACCCTTTACCAAATTATTGAAGAAAGGAGTCACTTACCAGTGGACTAAAGAATGTCAAGAAGCGTTTGATGTTCTCAAGAAATACCTCTTGAGTCCACCAGTACTCACGCCACCTATTGAAGGTAGACCACTTATCCTCTATGTGACAGCTCTAGAGCGATCATTGGGTTCCTTTATCGCTCAAAAGAATGATGTTGGGAATGAAAATAGCCTATACTATCTCAGTAGAACTATGCTTGAAGCAGAAACCCGGTATTCAAGTATTGAGAAGTGATGCCTGGCATTAATCTTTGTAGTTTAGAAACTGAGACACTACCTGCAACATCACGAGGTCCGATTGGTATCTCTCAATAATCCGCTCAAATTCATCCTTAGTCGTCCAATGCTTACAGGACATCTAGCAAGGTGGGCAGTTATTTTGCAGCAGTTCGACATTTAGTATGTGTCTCAAAAGGCAATAAAGGGCCAAGCTCTGGCTGATTTCCTGGCTGAACATCCTTCAATGGAAGACACGTCTTCAGATATTGAACTCCCTTATGAGGAAGTTTTCTCTATTCAAGAGAATCCTCAAACATGGGAAATGTATTTTTACGGTGCTTCCAGAAATCCAACAGGGAAGAAAATGGAAAATCCTAAATTCAACAAAGTTGGTTTAGGAATTGTGCTCATTCCCCTAGATAAGGCAGTGTTACCTTATTCATTTTTATTGTGGGAAGGTGGTACCAATAATGAAGCTGAATACCAAGATCTCATTACAGGCTTGGAGTTAGCACTCCAAGCACAAGTGAATCACATAAAGGTGAAAGGTGATTCAGACCTAGTAATCAAACAAGTCAATGGGGATTATGCCATTAGAAAAGAAGAATTAATCCCTTTGTACGATTATGTCAGAGAGTTAATGGCGGAATTCCCTTCAGAACTGACATTTTCTTATGTCCCAAGATCAAAAAATACTCAAGCTGATGCACTGGCTAATATAGCCACAACTTTAGCAGATCCAAATCAGGATGAGACAACCATCAGTATTGCCCACCGTCGTGCAATTTCACCTTATGTTCAATCCAGAACAGAGGAAATTAATGAAATTAGTCCCATTCTTGAACCGTATGGTCATACTACAGGATGGATGTCACCTATCAGGGAATACCTTCAAAATGGAACACTTCCACCTGATAGAGCTGAGAAAGAACAAATACGGCGACGTGTGGTCAATTTTACTCTTTCTGATCGCCCAAACCAATTAGAGAAAATTCTCTACAAACGTGGTTTTGATGGAGTTCTCTTCAGATGCATTGATGGTGAAGAGACAATGGTTGTCATAAAAGAAGTGCATGCAGGAGTCTGTGGTGCCCACCAGTCTTGACATAGATTGTCTGATCAAATTCGAAGGCTTGGATACTTTTGGCCTTCAATGATACAAGATTGTGTTAATTTCAAAAAGAAGTGTCATTCATGCCAAGTATATACCAACTTCATTCATCAACTTCCAGAGTTTCTTCATACAGCTAAATACTCATGGCCATTTTCCACATGGGGAATGGATGTGGTGGGACCTTACCCTTCAACTACGGCCAAGAAGTTTAAGTACATTCTTACTGCTACTGGTTTCTTTTCCAAATGGGTAGAGGCAGTACCTCTCAAAGAAGTGAGTTCTAAATGCATTGTTAGCTTCATCAAGTCTAACATCATTACTAGATTTTGTGTCCCTCATACCATATTGACGGACAACGACACCAACTTCTGTTCTTCTGAGGTGAAGAAATTGTATCAAGAATACAACATTAAATCCAACCATTCATCTCGGTATCATGCGGCAGCCAATGGCCAAATATAAGACTTTAACAAGACTCTTTCAAATATACTTCAAAAGATGGTGGATAAAGATAAGAGGTCATGGCCTGATAAACTCTTTCATGCTTTATGGGCTTATCGGACTACCACCTACAATGCAACGCGGTCAACTCCATATTCGTTGGTATATGGAACAGAAGTAGTCTTTCCAATTGAAGTTCAATTGCCCTCACTCAGAGTGGCCATTTGTGATCAGTTATCTACAGATGAGCAATCCCAAAAGCGATTGAATGAATTGGAACAGTTAGATGAGAAAAGATTGTGCACTTTGCACCACTTGGAAATCTATCAGAATCGAATAGCACGAGCTTTTAACAAAAAAGTTCGTCTTCGTTCATTCATTTAGGGAGAATTGGTATTAGTTATTAGAACTCCAATGATACTAGGAAAGAAACCTCCCAAGCTTGAGCCAAAATGGGAAGGACCTTATTCAATACATAGGGTCTACTCCAATGGAGCTTATTCATTAATCTCGATGGATGGAGAACTCATCACGACTCCAACCAATGCTAGATTTCTGAAGAAATATTTTGTATAAACACAAAATATGGTCCCCAGAACCAAGATTCTTACAATTGGTTCATACACTTTTGTCCAACATGATGTTAAACTGTAGGAAAGTCCCTTTTTCATCCAACATGACGTTAAACTGTAGGAAAGTCCCTTTTTCTTCCAACATAACATTAAACTGTAGGAAAGTCCATTTTTCGTCCAACGTGACGTTAAACTATAGGAAAGTCCCTTTTTCATCCAACATGACGTTAAACTATAGGAAAGTCCCTTCTTTCGTCCAACATGACGTTAAACTGTAGGAAAGTCCCTTTTTTGTCCAACAAGACATTAAACTGTAGGAAAGTCCCTTTTTCATCCAACATGACGTTAAACTGTAGGAAAGTCCCTTTTTCGTCCAACATGACAATAAACTGTAGGAAAGTCCTTTTTTCGTCCAACATTACGTTAAACTGTAGCAAAGAATATGTCCCTACAACATGACACTAAACTGTGCGTCACCAGTTCATCCTTGCTATATGACGTTAAACTATACAGCAATGGTCCAGTATGACCTTAAACTGCAACTTTGTCCAACATGACGTTAAACTGTAGAAAAGAAGATGTCCCCGCAACATGACACTAAACTGTGCAGCACCAGCTCGTCCTTGCTATATGACTTTAAACTATACAGCAATGGTCCAGTATGACCTTAAACTGCAACTTTGTCCCACATGACATTAAACCGTGAAAAAGTTCCCTAAAAAGTCCTGTATGACTTTAAACTACACCACGGTCCTGTATGACATTAAACTGCACCATACATGGTCCATGCATATGACCCTAAACTATTTAAAAGTCCCTTACGTCCAGCAAGACATTAAACTGTGACGTCCTAACTACATGACGCTAAACTGTATAAAAGTCCCTTACGTCCGGAAAGACGTTAAACTACATAAACTGTAAAAAAATCTCAATGCATCCAACATGACATTAAAATGGTGCACTATTTTGTCCTCACTGCATGACATTAAACTACACAGTTCCCCCCTTTCGTCCAACATGACGTTAAACTGTAGGAATGTTTTTTTTGTCCAACATGACGTTAAACTGTAGAACAGAAGATGTCCCCGCAACATGACACTAAACTGTGCGACACCAGTTCGTCCTTGCTATATGACATTAAACTATACAACAATGGTCCAGTATAACCTCAAACTCCTCCTTGGTCCAGTATGACCTTAAATTGTATCTTCAACGGTCCATTTATATGACCTTAACCTATTCTCCCTTTTGTCCAACATGACACTAAACTGTAGAAAAAATCCCCAATGCATCCAACATGACATAAATGGTGTGTTATTTTGTCCTTACTACATGACATTAAACTGCGCAGTCCCCCTGTCGTCCTAACTACATGACGCTAAACTGTACAGAAAGTCCTTGATATGTCCTACATGACATTAAACTGTATTTTGTCCCTGCTACATGACACTAAACTGTGCAGCACCAATAGTCCTAACTGCAAGACTTTAAACTGCATAGTCTCTTGATATGTCCTACATGACATTAAACTATGCATCGTTAAGGTTGTTGTTACCTCTTGTTTCTCACACCGAGTATGACTTACATGAGCTTAGAGCAAACCTCAACCATAACACTCTCTTTGGGCCGCTAACCATGTGTAAGTCCCAACAACATTTTTATTAGATCGTTGTCCCCATGAACAACTAGATCATTAATTCATTCTTTAATTGAACTACACGGACTTTGATCCTTGCCCTCCAGGATGGGTATGTAGGCAACCTCCCAGGGTTCAAGCCCAAAAACAATCTCTTCACATCGGTTCACCACCATCTCATATGATGTTGATTCGTGAAACCGCCCCTAGAATCAATATCTTTACATTGATTCCTTTTCATCCTTGTTATATGACGTTAAACTATGCAACACTTTTGTCCGGTACGACAATAAACTACAACACTCTTTGATTTCCTCAGTTGAGAGAGAACTATTATTGACATTGATTCTTCAATCATGTTTCATTTCAAAAGACTATGTGCATGCATGGTAATACCTAAACATTTTATCTCAGGTTAAACCATCATTGCACTAAAGTCCCCTTTCACCCTTCACATGTACGAACCAAATTTGTACAAAGGGTAGTTCTAGAACTATGTGGGCTTGATTCCCATCCTTATGGGATACGTAGGAACGTTCGAGTATCCCTCGAATCCAGCCCCAAGTCTTTTGGGCCTAACCCCAAATTGCACTTTCATTCCCTTAGCTGAAAAGTCCTCATGAAAACACACACTGTGTATTCATTATTATGGTCCAAACTCTATGACCCTAAACTAAGATCTCTCATATTTTCATCCTGCACGACGTTAAACTGCATTTCAAGAACTACGTATGGCTTGATTCTCATTCTTATGAGATACGTAGTGAAGTCCAAAATTTCAATTCAGGACCCATCCACAACATGATTATGGTTATCATTGGCCTATGTATCTCTATATACATTGGACAATACCCATATTTATGTGTTATAATACTAAACCTTAAATATTTTCAGATCTTCATAACCCTTTTCATGACTTTTATACACAAAAATGTCAAACTTCTGAGAATTATTTTGCCTGACTATGCAGTACGTACCCATGGGTGGCCTTGCATAAACAGTCCACATAACAGACTTGTTATCCAAAAGATACTATTTTATTTAACTATGCAGCCAATGCCCTTAGGTGGCCCTGCATAATAAAACCCCCTAACGGGTTTGTTAAATGATGGTAACTTCATTCTTGGGAAGAATGCCTCTTTTGTCCTTATTTGTCTTAAACGACAGTATGTAGGGATCCGCAAAAAAAAATAGCCATCCTTAACATATTTGTCCCATATCCTTTTTCATGATCTGAAAGTATTCAAGTCTATGGTTTATTCTTCTTCCCTATGTTTGGGTCAGACCTTCGTAGGAGTGATATTCATCCAGTTTTTCGATAATATTGTCTGGAAATATCTTCTCCATATTCAAGTACCTCTTTCCATACAGCAAACTCTATACTTTAGAAAATTTGAATCTCCATAAACTTTAACTAGATTTTAGCACTAGGAAAGTAAATTTCTGAGAGTTCTTTTTTCCTGACTATGCAGCATGTTCCCATAGGTGGCCTTGCATAAACAGTTTACATAACAGACTTTTCAGCCGAAAGATGCTATTTATTTGACCATGCAGCCAATTCCCTTAGATGTCCCTGCATAATTCAACCCCCTAACGGGTTTTGTTAAATAATAGTAACTTGATTCTTGGAAACTACTTCTTCTAATGCCTTTTAGCTCTTTTCCATATCATTCCTCAGATTCAAATATTCTTAAGCCATAGCTTACATATTTTCCCTCATACTTGAGTATGGTACTATGTTTTCAAATGAGTTGTCAAGGAATTGAGTCAATTCTAAATCCATTTCGGTCAAAGCTATTTCGACCTTAAACATTAGCCTTTGTATGTCCGACATGCATGACTTTAAACTGCCAGATTTCTTGTTTTTCTTTTCACCTCAGAGTCAAATCCTCTTTTCTCTCAGGATCCAACTCTGAGGGGGGACTTTTGTTGATGCTCCTTTCGTCACAGAATCTAAAGATCGGAAAAGGGGAATATCTGAGTCCAAAGTGATTCATCCTTTGAAGAAACATCAAAAATCGACAAAGGGGTGAACAAGGAGAACATTTCCCATAGGTCGCACAAGTTCCCTCATGGTCGCGCAAGTACACTTGCGCGCCGACTAGTGGTCGTGCAAGTCTACTTGTGCGACACCTTATGGTCGTGCAAGTCTACTTGCGCGACGCCTTATGGTCGTTCAAGTGACTTGCGCGACCTAAGTGATAACCGCCCGGTAACCGCTCGGGGTCTTCTTCTGCCTATAAATAGACCCTGTGGGCCCCCCATTCGAGAGGATCTTTTTTCCAGAAACTCGGATTGAATCTCCCGATGCCCAAGTATCTTCTCAAAGCTTCCGGAACACTTCTAAGGTAATTTATTACCTAGAACGGAAGATCTAAAGAGAGGGAGTAAGGCCTAAGTGTTGAAATGCATCAACACTTGCGTGCCTGAGTGGCCAGCCCTTAAGGGAAGTGGCCACACTTGCGTGCCGGCTTTATTCCTTCGATGGAACTTGCGCGTCCCTTTTCTGGAAGAACCTCAAGAGGATTCTAAATGCTTTAATAAAGAGTCGCTCAAGTATTTCAATGCTGGTTGAAAATCGCGCAAGTTGCCCACATGTCGCGCAGGTATACCTGCGCGACCAATACATGCGCGCCCACGCAGTACTTGCGCGCCTTCCAATACTTGTGTGCCCCTTCCTTTTGGGTGCCTTTCTTTCCCATTTTACCCCTCTTAAGCCATTTCACCTTTCCTATTCAAGATTCAGTCTTCAAGATACTCTTCAAAGCCATTTATGGCATGATTTCTTGATTTGACTTCCTTATTTGAAAGGAATTCTGTGGAATATCTCTCAAAACATAGTGATTTATACATCTTTATGTCACCAAAGATTGAGAGTTCATTCATTCAACCTCATCCTTTAAGATGAGAGAATCTTTAACCTAGGTCTCCTTTTCAGGAATAATCCCCAGTCCTAAGTCCTCCAAAAATTGGGCATCCTCCTCAGGAGTAAGCCCCAAATCTTAATCTCATAACCTGGGTCTCTTTTTCAGGAATAAGTCCCAGTTATAATCTTGGGCTTCCTTTTCAGGAGTATGCCCCAAGTCCCCTAACCTGGGCCTCCTTTTCAGGAATAAGTCCCAGTCGTAATTATGGGAATCCTCTTTAGAAGTAAGCCCCAAGTCCCTTAATTTCTATTTAACCAGTCCTAATTTTCATTTGATCTGGGATTCCTTCTTAGGAGTAAAACCCAGTTATCAATCCTCTCCTAATTTGGGTTTCCTTTTCAGGAATAAGTCCCAAGTTAGAGTATTCAAATCTCCATGAAGCACATATACCTTTATGGACCCTGTTCCTGGATTTTCTCCCTAAAAGTAAATCCTAAACCTTCATCTGTCTGGGAAGTCATATATACATAAGCCCCAAACCATTTCTTATGATTGCATCTTTCATGGAACAATTGTCTAATTTTTACCAATACCTCTTGTTTCTCACACCGAGCATGACTCACGTGAGCTTAGAGTGTAAAAGTAATTATGACATCCTTCTTTGATCCATCAATCATAAACGTCATACTCCATTACTCGAACTACGTGGGTTCTGATTCCTTTCCCAAAACAAAGGATACGTAGGTAGCCCATCTGTGGGTTCGATCCCAACTTTGAAATAATTCATGTCCTTCTGAATGACAATAAACTTCAAGTGCCCCACTAAGTGGCTTTAAAACGAGCCTAGTCATCATAATGACCAAGAGACTTTTATATAAATGTTTTGAAGGATACCATTGACCAAGAATCTCTAAATAGATACAGATGATTCTCTATTGATGAAGAACCTCGAATACATATAAAAGATTCTCTAAATTTCTTACATATTTAATCATTGATTGTTAAAACTAAAGGAAAGATCACTTTATACTTAGTAATGTAATAAAGATTCACGAACATAACTTAAATCTATAAAGAGAGTCCTGGAGTAGACAATAATTCCCCTCAAAAAGGTGTGATGAGTCCGACCTCCCATCCTCTCGACAAATGCAAATTCCTAGGCCTCATTAGTCCACAAGCTAATGAGCGCCTACCTTTGGAAAGTAGGTCCAAACGGATGTGGAATCATTGGATGTTTCCGGTTCTACGAACAAACCCGCTAGAAACCGATCGGAATGTTTGAATCTCCCATCCAGGAGGTCATCCCCGAATTCCGTGCGAAACAAAAATTGAGATACTCTTCAAGATACTCTTCAAAGCCATTTATGGCATGATTTCTTGATTTGACTTCCTTATTTGAAAGGAATTGTGTGGAATATCTCTCAAAACATAGTGATTTATACATCTTTATGTCACCAAAGATTGAGAGTTCATTCATTCAACCTCATCCTTTAAGATGAGAGAATCTTTAACCTGGGTCTCCTTTTCAGGAATAATCCCCAGTCCTAAGTCCTCCATAAATTGGGCATCCTCCTCAGGAGTAAGCCCCAAATCTTAATCTCATAACCTGGGCTTCCTTTTCAGGAATAAGTCCCAGTTATAATCTTGGGCTTCCTCATTTTAGAGAGAACTATTATTGACATTGATTTTTCAATCATGTTTCATTTCAAAAGACTACGTGCATACATGGTAATGCCTAAACTTTTTCTCTCAGGTTAAACCATCATTGCACTAAAGTCCCCTTTCACCCTTCACATGTAAGAACCAAATTTGTAAAAAGGGTAGTTCTAGAACTACGTGGGCTTGATTCCCATCCTTATGGGATACGTAGGAACGTTCGAGTATCCCTCGAATCTAGCCCCAAGTCTTTTGGGCCTAACCCCAAATTTCACTTTCAGTCCCTTAGCTGAAAAGTCCTCATGGAAACACACACTGTGTATTCATTATTATGGTCCGAACTCTATAACCCTAAACTAAGATCTCTCATATTTTCATCCTGCACGACGTTAAACTTCATTTCAAGAACTACGTATGGCTTGATTCTCATTCTTATGAGATACGTAGTGAAGTCCAAAATTTCAATTCAGGACCCAGCCACAACATGATTATGGTTATCATTGGCCTATGTATCTCTATATACATTGGAAAATACCCATCTTTATGTGTTATAATCCTAAACCATAAATATTTTCAGATCTTCATAACCCTTTTCATGACATTTAGTCACAAAAATGTCAAACTTCTGAGAATTCTTTTGCCTGACTATGCAGTACGTGCCCATAGGTGGCCTTGCATAAACAGTCCACATAACAGACTTGTTAGCCAAAAGATACTATTTTATTCAACAATGCAGCCAATTCCCTTAGGTGGCCCTGCACAATTCAACCCCCTAACGGGTTTGTTAAATGATGGTAACTTCATTCTTGGGAAGAATGCCTCTTTTGACCTTATTTGTCTTAAACGACAGTATGTAGGGATCCGCAAAAAAAAATAGCCATCCTTAACATATTTTTCCCATATCCTTTTTCATGATCTGAAAGTATTCAAGTCTATGGTTTATTCTTCTTCACTACGTTTGGGTCAGACCTTCGTAGGAGTGATATTCATCCAGTTCTTCGATAATCTTGTCTGGAAATATCTTCTCTATATTCAAGTACCTCTTTCCATACAGAAAACTCTATACTTTAGAAAATTTGAATCTCCATAAACTTTCACTGGCTTTTAGCACTAGGAAAGTAAATTTCTGAGAGTTCTTTTTGCCTGACTATGCAGCACTTGCCCATAGGTGGCCTTGCATAAACAGTCTACATAACAGACTTGTCAGCCGAAAGATGCTATTTATTTGACCATGCAGCCAATGCCCTTAGATGGCCCTGCATAATTCAACCCCCTAACGGGTTTTGATAAATAATAGTAACTTCATTCTTGGAAACTACTTCTTCTAATGCCTTTTAGCTCTTTTTCATATCATTCCTCAGATTCAAATATTCTTACGCCATAGCATACATATTTTCCCTCATACTTGATTATGGTACTATGTTTTCAGATGAGTTGTCAAGGAATTGAGTCAATTCTAAATCCATTTCGGTCAAAGATATTTCGACCTTAAAAATTAGCCTTTGTATGTCCGACATGCATGACTTTAAACTTCCAGATTTCTTGTTTTTCTTTTCACCTCAGAGTCAAATCCTCTTTTCTCTCCGGATCCAACTCTGAGGGGGGAATTTTGTTGACGCTCCTTTCGTCACAGAATCTAAAGATCGGAAAAGGGGAATATATGAGTCCAAAGTGATTCATCCTTTGAAGAAACATAAAAAATTGACAAAGGGATGAACAAGGAGAACATTTCCCATAGGTCGCGCAAGTTCTCTCATGGTCGCGCAAGTACACTTGCACGCCGACTAGTGGTCATGTAAGTCTACTTGCGCGACGCCTTATGGTCGTGCAAGTCTACTTGCGCGACGCCTTATGGTTGTGCAAGTGACTTGCGCGACCTAAGTGATAATCGCCCGGTAACTGCTCGGGGTCTTCTTCTGCCTATAAATAGACCCTGTGGGCCCCCCATTTGGGAGGATCTTTTTTCCAGAAACTCGGATTGAAGCTCCCGACGCCCAAGTCTCTTCTCAAAGCTTCTGGAACACTTATAAGGTAATTTATTACCTAGAACGGAAGATCTAAAGAGAGGGAGTATGGCCTAAGTGTTGAAATGCATCAACACTTGCGTGCCTGAGTGGCCAGCCCTTAAGGGAAGTGGCCACACTTGCGCGCCGCCATTATTCCTTCGATAGAACTTGCGCGTCCCTTTTCTGGAAGAACCTCAAGAGGATTATAAATGCTTTAATAAAGAGTCGCTCAAGTATTTCAATTCTGGTTGAAAATCGCGCAAGTACCACACGTGTCGTGCCGGTATACATGCGCAACCAATACCTACACGCCCACGCAGTACTTGCGCGCCTTCCAAGACTTGCGCACCCCTTCCTTTTTGGGTGCCTTTCTTGCCCATTTTACCCCTCTTAAGCCATTTCACCTTTCCTATTCAAGATTCAATCTTCAAGATACTCTTCAAAGCCATTTATGGCATGATTTCTTGATTTGACTTCCTTATTTGAAAGGAATTATGAGGAATATCTCTCAAAACATAGTGATTTATACATCTTTATGTCACCAAAGATTGAGAGTTCATTCATTCAACCTCATCCTTTAAGATGAGATAATCTTTAACCTGGGTCTCCTTTTCAGGAATAATCCCCAGTCCTAAGTCCTCCAAAAATTGGGCATCCTCCTCAGGAGTAAGCCCCAAATCTTAATCTCATAACCTGGGTCTCCTTTTCAGGAATAATTCCCAGTTATAATCTTGGGCTTCCTTTTCAGGAGTAAGCCCCAAGTCCCCTAACCTGGGCCTCCTTTTTAGGAATATGTCCCAGTCGTAATTATGGGAATCCTCTTTAGAAGTAAGCCCCAAGTCCCTTAATTTCTCTTTAACTAGTCCTAATTTTCGTTTGATCTGGGATTCCTTCTCAGGAGTAAAACCCAGTTATCAATCCTCTCCTAATTTGGGTTTCCTTTTCAGGAATAAGTCCCAAGTTAGAGTATTCAAATCTCCATGAAGCACATATACCTTTATGGACCCTGTTCCTGGATTTTCTCCCTAAAAGTAAATCCTAAACCTTCATCTATCTAGGCAGTCATATATACAAAATCCCCAAACCATTTCTTATGATTTCATCTTTCATGGCACAATTGTCTAATTTTTACCAATACCTCTTGTTTCTCACACCGAGCATGACTCACGTGAGCTTAGAGTGTAAAATTAATTATGACATCCTTCTTTGAGCCATCAATCATAAATGTCATACTCCCTTACTCGAACTACGTGGGTTCTGATTCCTTTCCCAAAACAAAGGATACGTAGGTAGCCCATCTGCGGGTTCGATCCCAAATTTGAAATAATCCATGTCCTTTTTAATGACAATAAACTTAAAGTGCCCCACTGAGTGGCTTTAAAACCAGCCTAGTCATCATAATGACCAAGAGACTTTTATATAAATGTTTTGAAGGATACCATTGACCAAGAATCTCTAAATAGATACAGATGATTCTCTGTTGACGAAGAACCTTGAATACATATAAAAGATTCTCTAAATTTCTTACATATTTTATCATTGATTGTTAAAACTAAAGGAAAGCTCATTTTATACTTGGTAATGTAATAAGGATTCACGAACATAACTTAAATCTATAAAGAGAGTCCCGGAGTAGACAATAATTCCCCTCAAAAAGGTGTGATGAGTCCGACCTCCCATCCTCTTGAACAATGAAAATTCCTAAGCCTCATCAGTCCACAATCTAATGAGCACCTACCTTTAGAAAGTAGGTCCAAATGGATGTGGAATCATTGGATGTTTCCGGTTCTACGAACAAACCCGCTAGAAACCGATCGGAACGTTTGAATCTCCCATCCAGGAGGTCATCCCCGAATTCCATGCGAAACAGTCAGGTTTTGGTTTTGTTGGTGATAGGGGAAGGAATCTAAGGAGAGTTCTGGGATAATCAACCTGGTGTTCTTGAGTGTTCGTCATCTGTTGTTTGGTTTCGCCTATTTTTTTGAGGTAGGTGGCTTCACTCTCGATTCCTCTTTCTTAGAACTTGAAGGCTTAGTTTAAATTTGTTTTCCTTGACTGAAATGGGTTGTTTATATGTTTTGAAAGAATGGTTGAATCCCCTTTTTAGTAACGGGTGATGAAAATTGTGTGTTTTTGGAAAGTGGTTGTTTAAGTAAATTTAAAATGGTGATTTTAAATTGGCTATGGTTTTGCTGCTTGAATGAAACTTTTTTCAATAAAAGGGTGATGCTCTATTGAAAGGTTTTGAACACAATTGGTTCAAGGACTGGATTTCATGGGTTGTGGTGTGTGTTCATATGCATTGGGATGGATAAGGGCAAGAACTCCCCCCATCAATAGGTTGGTACGAATAAGGTCGTGAAGTACCCCCATCAAGGTAGTCCACTAAGTGACGACTTAGTGAAAGGATAACTCACCACTCGCGAGTATAGGGAGGTCGAGGTTGTATTCATGGTTGGTTGTGAGAATTTGTGGAATAGAATGAATGTTCCAAAATGGAAATGTGGATTTGATTAGAAACTTTTCTTTGTTGCTTTGTTGGAAAATGGTTTGTTGGAAAAATGGCTTTGACATGGAATTTTCTATATTGTGAACTGTTTTGGAATTGTTTTATATAAATTGTTTTATATAAATGTGTTAACATGTTTTATCCTAGAGGCATGGGTTGGGAAGTCATCGGGGAAAACCTACTGAGTTTCATTACTCACCCCCTACTTTGGAACGTTGGTGCTTTTGCAGATGTCATATACCGAGACGTTGGCAAAGGTAAAGTGTCACATGTTTAGAGTGCTGCTTCATGATACTTGGGATGGTTCATGATGTTGGAGCTGGGAGCTTGTGAAGCATGGAGTTGGGTTGTTGTCCTGTCGTCTTTGAGTTTTCTTTCCACTGTTTACTATGATGTTTAGTGTTGGTTTCCACTGTGGTACTTTTGGTTGGTTTTTGTTAAAATTAATGGTTGAGTTTTTTTGGTTTTAAATCATGCATCATATAGTGGTTTCTTGGAGATGTTTTTCTAGTTTTCTCTGTTTGTTGGTTGTTTTCAGTTAAAGGGTAAATTGTCCCCCATGTATTTTGAAACCCTTAAGCATTTATTGCCAGCTTTTGGCGCGTTGGGGATGTCGCTTAAGGCCTCGTAATGACATGTTGAGCTCTCAATCCAATGATAATTGGTGGGTCATTACAAATGGTATCATCTTGTTCGGTCCTTGCCTAATAAGTGGTCGTCGATGTTCTTGTTCCTGGAGTTGAAATTCCTTCTTTTCTATTCCTTGGGTGATCATCTTAGATAGGAGTAGGATTTTTGGAACTTGAAATGTATAGCATAAAAGGACATAGCTTACCTATTTATGTTGAACTTCAAGTTACCAGGGTGTTGGGTACATAAGTTTTTTGGATACACTTCTAGAATGTTGCAAATCTCATTGTCATGGGTTTAGCCAATGATATGAGCATGACATGCATTAGAGTAATGAATTCCAACTAAGATGGCATATATCATTGCGAAGAATTATTTATGATTTGGGGAAAGGTGAAAATTTTTGAAAAATTCTGAAAATTATTTTCAAATGAATGATTTTGAAAAATGTATATTTATTATATTTTGAAAACGGGCGGATTTTTAAAAAGTATGTGGCATGTTTCAAAAAACGGTTGAACATGTGAAAAATCTTGATGGATGGAAAACAATGTTGTGATAGTGATGTGATAGAAATTGAAATTCTAAGCCTTCAGTTAATAGGAAGTGAGACTAACGGCGTGCATTGTTTGTATAGAAAATGGCACCCGTTAGGCATTGTAGAAACCAAACAGAAGAGGCTGCAGAGAAAGTGGTTGCACCTGAACCACATGTGAACCAAGAGCTATTTCAGAGTATCGTTCAGGCATTCCAGGATGTGTACATAGGGAATCGGAGGGATGAGTTAAGGCATTTAGACCATTCCTTCCAGTTTAAGAAGCAGAATCCAACCATCTGTCGGGGTGATGATGAACCCAAGAAGGCAGAGGTGTGGCTAAGTAGGATGAATCATATATTCAATTTCATCAGCACACCAGTAGAGCTGAAAGTAATGCTGGAGATGTATATGCTTTAGGATCTTGCACGTAAGTGGTGGGATTTAGCGATGCATGCTAAATTGGATGAAGGCCTTACATGGGAGGATTTTGAAGAATTGTTTAACAAACAATTCTATCCTCACACGTTCAAGATCCAGAAAACGATGGACTTCTTCAGCTTGAAACAAGAGATCCTCTCTATCACAGAGTATGTAGCCAAGTTCATGAATTTAGTCCTTTTTTCACTAGTGGTTGCGACAAGTGATTTTTTGAAAGCATGCATCTTCGAATCGGGGATAAGGAAGGAGATTCGATCGGAGATTGCGGTGCTCTGTATTACTTATTATACAGAGATGGTGAATAGAGCAAAGGTTGTTGAATGTGATATCTCGGGATCGATAGGAGGAAGCATGATGATACCCACAAGAACGGGTGGGAACTTTAATGCTGGAAACAAGCGGAAGAGGGACACCTACTTCCAAGGTGGGAGTGAGAATCAGAACTAGACAGCGGGATCAGTCAACCTTCCTCCACGACCCTAGAGAAAATCAGGTTTCTTTCAATGTGGTTCGACTGATCACATCAAACAAGAATGTACATCACCACCAAGAGCATTACATAATTGCAAGAAGATGGGGTATCTTCAGCAATATTGTCACAGTGCTCCGAAGTCGGGTGTGCATGACACTTCCTAGGCATCGCAAGCATCTTATGCTTCGATAGGGTGAGGACAGCAAAATCAGCCTTGCCAGCAGAATAGAGCCAGTTATGGTGATTCTAGGAATACCATGACACCTCAGGTAGGGCAATCTCAACAAGGCAATAAGGAGAAAAGTGCAGCAACAAAGCAATTTTATGGAGCGAAACAGGTGATTGTGGATGATCAGGATGCACCATCAATAGTAATAGGTATTATTCTTTTGAATTCTACCATTTTGAAAGTGTTGTTTGATACTGGTGCATCACAATCCTTCATTTCTTCTCATGTTGTTGACTTTCTATGTTTAAAACTGGAAATGATGCCTTCTGTCTTTAAATTGAAAACTCCACTTGGTGAAAGAGAATGTCAAGCCTTCGTGTGTAGAGAATGTGCTATAAATATTGATGGAGCTAATCTAAAATGGGATTTCTCTATGCTGGAGATGGATGTCTATCATATAATCCTGGGTATGGATTGGTTGACAAGGTTTAAGGATCACATCGACTGTTATAAGATAACGGTTAGCTTCACGACTGAGGACAACATCGACCATCTCTTTAGAGGATAAAGGATAGTAAAGAAAGGTTAAAATAGCTTGTTGGAACCAATGGTGGGAACAATTTTTTACCAATTGGCAGCTTTGACTTTGGGATCATTGGAAGAGAACGCGAAAAATATTTTTCCAGTTAGGGTGGATCAATTTTTGGATGCTTTTCCTGAAAACTTCTCAGGATTACCACCTGTTACAGAAGTGGATTTTATGATTGATCTCCTTCCGAGAACCAGACCTATCTCACTTCCATCTTACAGGATGGAACCAATAGAGTTAAAGGAATTGAAAGTGAAGTTAGAGGAGCTAGAAATAAAGGGTTTCATTCGGCCATGCGTGTCTCTGTGGGTAGCACCAGTTTTTTTGTAAAGAAAGCAGATGGAACTTTGAGGCTATGTGTGGATTATCGTAAACATAACCAAGTTACGATAAAGAATAGATATCCACTACCATGCATTGATGACCTGTTTGATCAATTGAGGGGAGATTAGTGGTTCTCGAAAATTGACTTATGGTCAGGATATCACCAGTTGTGAGTTCAGAAGGAGGATATTCCAAAGACAGCCTTCAGAAGCAGATATAGCCACTATGAATACGTAGTCATTCCTTTTGGTCTTACAAATGCACTAGCTTTCTCCATGGATTTGATGAATCGTATATTTCATCCATATCTGGATTCATTTGTTGCAGTGTTTGTGGATGACATATTGGTGTCTTCAAGAACAAGGGTTGAGCATGAGCAACACTTGGTGATAGTGTTGGAAATATTGAGGGACCATCAGTTGTATGCTAAATTATTAAAGTGAGATTTTTGGATACAATAGGTACGTTTTCTAGGCCATGGTATTTCTAAGAAAGGTTTTTCAGCGGATCCAGAAAAGATATAAGCTGTTCTTTCTTGGAAACCGCCAAAGAATGTCTTTGAAATATGAAGTTTTCTTGGTCTAGCTGGATATTACCGATGCTTTGTGAGTGAATTCTCATGTCTAGTTTCGCCTATGATAGCATTGACAAAGAAAAATAGTGCATTTCAATGGACTTAGCAATGTCAGAGATCTTTTAAAGAGTTGAAAGTTCGCCTTACATCAGCACCCATCTTGATTTTTCTGGAATCAGGATAGGGGTATGTGGTGTATTGTGATGCTTCAGGAATAGGGTTGGGTTGTGTTCTAATGAAAGGAGACCATGTTGTTGCTTATGGTTCAAGGCAGTTGAGGGTGCATTAGAAAAATTACCCAACACATGATTTGGAATTGGTCACGGTCATCCATGCTTTGAAAACATGGAGACATTATCTCTTTGGTGAGAAGTTTACTGTTTTTATGGATTACAAAAGCTTCAAACACATATTCTCATAGCAATTTTTGAATCTGTGGTAGAGGAGATGGATGGAGTATCTTCAAATGTTCAACTTTGACTTTATGTATACACCGGGTAAGGGAAATTCGGTGGCCGATGCATTTAGCAGGAAGTCGTAAGCTCAGTTGGTGAAAGAAGCTTCAGATGAATGGATGTTGATGTTGTTCTTAGCTAACATGCATGTGGAATGTGAAAACCGAGGTGATGTTGCTGTTTTCTTTTCAGCTACACTTGTTCTTGATTTGGTGGAGATAGTAAAGGAGGCACAAAAATCCATTGTAGATTGTGTTGCAAAGAGTTTAAAACTCAATAGTGGGGAGACCATTGAGGGATGGAAGCTGGATGAGAGTTCAGTTTTGTGTTTCAGAAATCGGATGGTTGTACCTATAGTTTGTCAGGAACAACTCTTTCATGCTTACCACCATTCGAGATGGGTTGTACATCTGGGTACACAAAATATGTATAAGGCGTTGAAGGCGCAGTTTTGGTGGAGCGACATGAAACAGAAGGTAGCTGAATTTGTTTCAAGGTGTTTAACTTGTCAGCAGGTTAAAGTAGAGCATCAGAGACTAGCTGGTATGTTACATTCTTTCCATATCCCAGTGTGGAAATGGGATCAGATAGAAATGGATTTGGTTATAGGTCTTCCAAGAATGGTCCAGAAACACGATTCCATTTGGGTGATAATGGATAGTCTAACCAAGTCGGCCCATTTCATCCCAATTCGTGAAACCCATATGGTGGAAGATCTTTCAAAAATATATATCTGGGAAGTGGTAAAAAGACATGGTGTACCGGTGTCTATCGTCTCAGATAGAGATCTGAGGTTCACATCGCGTTTCTAGAAATCCTTACAACAATCCCTTGGTACTCAGTTGACTATGAGTATGGTTTATCATCCTCATATGTATGGGAAATCAGAGAGGACGATACAGATGTTGGAAGACATGTTGCGAGATTGTGTAAGGGATTTTGGGGGCTCATGGGAGGAGCATATACCCTTAGTGGAGTTCTCATACAATAACAGCTACCAAGCTTCGATATGCATGGCTCAGTTTAAAGCATTGTATGGGCGTCCTTGTCATTCTCCACTTTTTTGGGTGGAAACAGGTGAGACTTCACTAGTTGGGCCGATCCTTGTCCAAGAAATAATGGAGAAGATCCAGTTGATTTTAAAGAGGATGGAGACGGCTCAGAGTCATCGGAAATCTTATGCGGATCATCACCGAAGACCGTTGTCATTTGTAGTGAGTGATCATATCTTCTTGAGGATCTCTCCAAGACTAGAACAACATCATTTTGGGAAGTATGGAATGTCATCTCCTCAATATATAGGCCCTTTTGATATACTAGAATGGGTTGTCGAGGTGGCGTATCGGTTGGCATTACCACCACGGTTCAGTTTGGTGCACAATGTGTTCCATGTATCTCAGTTAAAGAAGTATCAGCCCGATCCTGACCATGTGATCAGATGGGATCACGTTGACCTAGAGTCGGATGCTTCATTGGTACATATCCCATTATGGATTGTGGATAGTCAAGATAAAGTATTGCATGGAAAAAGCATCAGTCTAGTGCAAGTTTTATGGCAGCATGGTCAGATCCAGGAAGACACTTGGGAACACGATAATGAAATGAAAGAGAAGTGGCCAGAACTCTTTCAGGCAAGCGATGGTTTTTACTTTCCAAGGATGGAAAGGCCAATGGTGGGGAGAATGTATTACCCCCAGTTTCTGGTAATTAACCCTTGTTTTATGCTTTTTAAATGTATGAAGTTTATGGGGGATGATTGGGGAAAGTTGGGAGACCTTTAAAGCGTAAAAGGGAAAAATATGGGGATGCACGAGCTGCGCACGAATTTCCAAACCGTGCGGAAGCCGTGCAGGTGGTGGTATTTTGGATAGAGGATATTTCATGGTGTGCACATGGTTTGGGCAAACCATGCGAGGAGGCCGTGCGGAGATCCCCTCTCCGGCGAGACTACCGCACGGTTAGTGCACAGTTTAACTAACCGTGCGGACTAACCATTCGTGAAGTCAACATAGATCCTATTTATTAGGATATAATCCATTTTATCATTTAACCCACTCTTTTTTTCTCCCAGATTTCCCTAACTCGGGATTTCTCTCTGGGGAAGGTGGGAGAACACTTACCAGGCATTTTGGAAGCGATCCAGAGGGTTGATTTGGCGTTTAGAGGCCGGTTGATCGCGGTAAGTCTCGTTCTTGTCTTGTTTTCTTAGATCTTCTTCTTCCCTCTTGTTTTATCCTTAGATCTACGCCCTAGGTGGGTAGATCTAAGGCAGTGGATGACTTCTAATTCGGGTTTTGGTCTTGTTGGTGATAAGTGAAGGAATCTAAGGAGAGTTTTGTGAGAATCGACCCAGTGTTCTTGAGCATTCTTCATTCATTGTTTGGTATCTCCTATTTTGTTGAGGTAGGTGGCTTCACTCTCGATTCCTCTTTCTTAGAGCTTGAATGCTTAGTTTAAATTTTTCCCTTGATTGAAATGGGTTGTTTATATGCTGTGAAAGAATGGTTGAAACCCCTTTTTAGTAATGGGTGACGAAAATTGTGTGCTTTTGGAAAGTGGTTGTTGAAGTAAATTTAAAATGGTGATTTTAAATTGGCTATGGTTTTGCTGCTTGAATGAAACTGTTTCCAATAAAAGGGTGATGCTCTATTGAAAGGTTTTAAACACACTTGGTTCTAGGCATGGATTGCATGGGTTGTGGTGTGTGTTCATATGCATTGGGATGGATAAGGGAGAGAAGTCCCCCCATCAATAGGTTGGGACAGATAAGGTCGTGAAGTACCCCCGTCAAGGTAGTCCATGAAGTGACGACTTAGTGGAAGGATAACTCACCACTCGCGAGTATAGGGAGTTCCAGGATGCATTTATGGTTGGTTGTGAGCATTTTTGGAAGGGAATGAATGTGCCAAAATGGAAATGTGGATTTTATTGTAAACTTTGCTTAGTTGCTTTGTTGGAAAATGGTTTTTTGGAAAAATGGCTTTGACATGGAATTTGCTATATATTGAACTGTTTTGGAATTGTTTTATATAAATGTGCTAACATGATTTATCCTAGAGGCATGGGTTGGGAAGTTATTGGGGAAAACCTACTGAGTTTCATTACTCACCCCCTGATTTGGCACATTGGTGCTTTTGCAGATGTCATATACCAGGATGTTGGAAAAGGTGAAGTGTCACATGTTTAGAGCACTGCTTCGTGATACTTGGGCTAGTTCGTGATGTTGGAGCTGGGAGATTGTGGAGCATGGAGTTGGGTTGTTGTCCTGTCGTCTTTGAGTTGTCCTTCCACTATTTACTCTGATTTTTATTGTTGATTTTCATTGTGGTAATTTTGGTTGGGTTTTGATAAAATTAATTGTTGAGTTGTTTTGGTTTTAAATCATGCATCATATAGTGGTTTCTTGGAGATGTTTTTCTAGTTTTCTCTGTTTGTTGGTCGTTTTCATTTAAAGGGTAAATTGTCCCCCATGTATTTTGAAACCCTTGGGAATTTATTGTCATCCTTTGGCGCCTTGGGGATGTTTCTTAAGGCCTAGTAATGACATGTTGAGCTCTCAAGCCAAAGAGAATTGGCGGGTCATTACAGAGACCCAGACTAGGTGACGAGTTCCGAGGAGGAATCTACAGATGGAAGAACCGACATCCCATCATCATGTTTCAATCAAGGAGAAAAATTCCCCGAACAAGGAATGGATGTCGCCTGCCTTTGGAAAGCGGGAATACAGGGCAACAAAACCATGCCTTTCGTACTCAAGCAGATTGAAACGCATGCCCTGGAGAAAGCATCGGAAACAGAAATGGTGAACCCGATGTGAAGATATTCTCCTTAATATAGAGATTAGTAGCATTCGAGATATCAATGGATTATCATGTCATCGGATCTTGATATCCAGTGTTGGGTCTCACCAAGCAAATAGGAGGACTGGCATGAAACTCACCAGAAGTCAGGGTAGTAGAACATTGGGCATCCCAGTCTGTGACGTTGTCAGAGTGGATCCATCTTACCATCCATGGAAGATGGAATGGCTCTAGGGCATTGGTCATCGATTTCCTTTTTCTTTCAGAACTGATGAGTTAATCTCCCTGCTTTCAGAAACCAAGATACAACACCCGGAACATGTACACCCCTAGCCCACCAATGCAGGGGCAGGGGTAGTGCTAACACTGCAGTCCTGCATGGTTCCTCCTCTTCTGTGACGGTCTCAACAGCCATGACCATTGGGCGCCCATGCCCCATCTCCCCATCTGAGGTCAACCAACGAAGGGTGATCAATGAACTTGTATGCTGGTATGAGGAGGAGCGAATTATCCCAACTCAGTATATGGTTCACTTGGATTTAGAGGAATTTGCACCTTGTAATCAATGCTACCCCTGAGGGCTGCGCAGGGAGCCACTACTCCCTAGTCCATCATATAACCGTTTCAGGTGCCTATCCCAGGAATGCTTCGACGACTCCCTTCCCTATGCCGATGAGGAAGGTGATGTTTGGGCCAGCCCAGTTAGAGTCGCATTCCAGGGGATCCCAGTGAGGGCTCCCACCCGGCCACGTCAACACCACCGCCCGGTCTTACTAGCCGAAGAGCAGGTAAGCCATGAACCTGCACCACTGGCTCTGATTCGTCTAACCTAATGCCAGTGTCGGGAGTAAGCTGAAGAGGATGCCTTCCAAGGGGTCTCAATTTCAGTTGCTACTATGTCCTGGGCCACCATTGACACATACCACCCACTCCATGTGTATGCTTAATAGGGATATTCATATGCCCAACCTAGATTGAGGCCCCAACCACCCCATGGCCAAGGTGAGTTGACTTTCTTGGTCACTAACATAGGTAATGGTAGTCATGGACTAACCCGTGTCAATGGCACCCAGTACGGAAGTCCTCCTCGTACTGCTACCATAAAGAACGTGGGACTTCCCTGATTCTAGGCTCAACATGGAGGTCTACTCTATTCCACCTTCATTCCAAATGAGGGTCCTCCCCACGGCAGTGATGCTCACTATGTAAGTCTCTCATGTGCCCACTACACCGGATATAGAGTCATTCCTCCCACCACAGACTTTTAGTATGGGGATGTTGCACATCTGGTTACTCTTCAATGTGGGGGCCCTCCCCATGTCCTTGTAGCAGTTGGTGAAGGTCCTCTTTGCCCTAGCAATCAAAGGAGTGAGGGCCAGCTTCGTCTCACCAGCGCCCATCACAAAGCTCCTAACCGTGTTTAGATCAACCAGTATGAGGCCCCTCCTCATACTGATGTCATCAGAGGGAACAAGCATGGGGGTCCCACCCATTCTCCTATGTCCTTTATCGGAGGTCCTACCCACTCAATAAATTCCTATATAGGTCCTCCCCATATCCGTAAAGACCTGTAAAATTCAAGGGAATTTTTTTTTAATTTTATTTGGGATTTTACAAGAACATAGTTTCTGACGGTACCTGATTCTGAGGCCCGGTGTGCCCGGAATCATTTTCCGAAGTTTGGATCGGGTACGTTTAGTGAACGAACGAGAGCGTTTTCTGAACTTTTGAACCGGTGCTCGGAATCGAATTCGGAGGGCACCAATGGAATCGCAGCACCGGTAATTTCTTAAGAACAACTTTTCCGGAGTTTCATTTGCTCGGGTGAGGTTATTAATTAATTGGGTTAACTAAAGAATAAAATAAAATATTGTGCAATAGATTTTATTTTTATTCTAAGTAGTGTTAACCTAGGCATGGTGGTTGGAGTGGGACCCACTAATATCCTAACTCCTAGGTAGGATATTAGTGAGGTGGGTCCCACACGAACCCCACCCCCTTTATTTTCCTTTTTACCTCCCACGTGCATTTAATTATGTAACTCACCCCCCCCCCCCCCCTCTTTTCAGAAATACCAAGTCAACTCTTGCGTTTAATAGGATTATTAAACGCCTCATTAATTGGTCAACTCTCGATAATTAAATCGTGATTTAATTTTGAATTTCAAAAATAGATGGCATGAGTAATAAAATAATGCAACGCCTTATTTTATTATTGTTGTTTCGTTGTGCGAGAGGGATTGGGAGAGGAATTACTCAAAGCCTTTAATCTTCATCTTATTCATTGGAGAACGCGAAGAACGACGAAGAACGCCGGCCTCCGACGGAAGACGACGAAGAAAGCTAGTTCCCAGGAGATCGACGACGCGACACCGTGTACCGCGACGCTAATGATCCTCCTTCGGCGATGCCTTCTTCTACAACTTCCCTTCCCTGTGACGAACCTTCATTCAACAACTCTTGAGGTAGGGGATTATTTGTTTTTTCCCGTGAATTTTTCCTTTGCCGTTCATCGCCTTCTATTTGGGACGCCTGTTATCGTGATAACGGGAGGGGGTCGGACCGCATGAACATGGACGACCCTCCTCCCCCTTTGATGATTGTGTTTGTTACGGTTCAAAAGAAGGCGGCGCGGTGCAACGACACCGCGCGGAAACATGGGGAAATGTGGCGAAGATGCGCAGCGCCGTCGTGCCGTGCCATTGAGGCCAAGCGAACCCGCGGCAGGAGTCAGGCCATAGTGAAGGGGCGCGGTGCCGTTGCGCCCCACTAGAGAACCATGAAGACACCGCGGCCAGAGCTGGGCCGCGGCGGAGGGGCGCAGCGCCGTCGCGTCGCGCCCGTCGGACAAGGCCGCGGCTCGAAGTCGCGGCGGTGTAGGGTTGGGCGGCCGGAACCGCCGGCCGCCGGCACCTCGGAGGGGTGGGACTCCAGCGGTCCCACGGTAGCAGCACCGGCCAGCTGGCTTCCAAGAAACTGGGGGTCATAACCCCCAGCTGGCCGAAGGAGCGGCCCCCCACGTGGGGGCCACAGTTTCTCAATCAGGGGGGCAGCGCCCCCCCCCCTGTTCCGCTCAGCTCGGCGCTGGCCGAGCTGGCCACGCGGGCCACGCGAGTGCGCCAGGCCACTGGCCATCCAGGCCAGGACGGCCCACGCCCTAATGGGCCGGACCCGGACCCAGTTCGGGTCGACCCGGTTCGGGCCTACCTAGGGGGTCTCGGGCCGGGTCGGTCCGGGCCCAAAACCCCCTAAAACCGGACAGGTTCGTTCTTTCTTCCCATATCTTGGGCTAAGGACCTCCGATCGATGCACTGTTAGTTTTGATTTGATCCTTGGATCGAGACGGTCATTTAGGTATATTACACTCAAGGTTTCGGATAACTTTTGGTATGGCTGGGTTGGTTCGAGCACGAAACCAACGGGGCCCTCGAAGCGAAAACGCTTATAACTTGAGCTCCGGATGTCTGATTGACATTCCGTCAACTTTGTTGGATTCCTCTTAGTGAGACAGACCTTTTAGCTTACTCCTCTCAAGGTTTGGACACAGTTGGAGTTCGTTCGGGTTGTTTTTTACTTAAAAACCAACCGAGCCCCTGGAACAAAAAAAGCCAATAAGTCTCAGACCGGACATCCGATTGATGCATCGTCTGTCACGTTGAGTTCCTCTTATTGAGACGGAACTTTGAGATACATAAACTGCAAACTAAATGTCATTTGATGTATCGACCCCTTGGCTCATTGAGCAGACCCTCCCTGAACGAGCATGCTGTGTGCGGGAACCCTAGAGCTGGCTGCGACTGCGACTGCAACTGTGACGACTGCACTGAAATCCTATGTGGGTTCGGCAGTGATGAAGACTGTAATAAAATCCTATGTGGGTTCAATGGTGATGAAGACTGTACTGAAATCCTATGTGGGTTCAGCAGTGATGAAGACCGTACTGAAATCCTTCGTGGGTTCAACGGTGATGAAGACTGCACTGAAATCCTATGTGGGTTCGGCAGCGATGAAGACCATACTGAAATCCTATGTGGGTTCGATGACAATGAATACTTCACTGAAATCCTTTGTGGGTTCGGCATCTTGGCTGGTTTAGTATCATACGTGGGTCCCAGCATAGATGAATCAGTGGCTATATCTGATCATCTTTATCACCTTATGAAAAAGTATACCTGTGTGAGCTGAGTCTTGACTTTCAACCATTATCTTCGATATGATTGACTTGATTTCTTATGTGGATTGTGTTGTGCTTTCTTGTGTGGATTGGGTTGTACTATCCTGTGTGGAAGTGATCGAACTTGGGCTCGGATGTTGGAGCCAATCATGAATTGATGACTTAGGTATATGTATGGGCATATATCTAAGTAGTGTTTGTTGTTACTTCGTGATTGTATCTTTCCTTTTTGGATTATCCTTTGTGGATTCTGGGAGACCTTCGGGGGTCTCGGGGTCCCTACTAAGTAGCGTATAATCACCCCTACACGGGTCATGCCCGCACTACGTTGTGTTGGATGCACACGATGGACAACACTGATCGTGGTTGAGGCTTGTGGAGCAGGTCGGTACCTGGAGGTGGACCACTGGGTGGGACATACAAAAAGCGGACGGATGGACCCGAGGTGCTAAGGAGGCTATCTGTACCCACCCTTCAGGTGGGACTTCCAGTGGACGACTCGATGTTGCTGCTTTACTTTTAGTCGTTGTACTTTCTTTCCAGTTGTACTTTACTTTCAGTTTGGGTTTGTATTCTGGCCCATTTGCTTTCCTCACTTACATTGGTACCCAGTTTTACTTAGTGATTACTTCTTATGGCTTAATCTGTGGTGTTTGTTTACTTATAAAGGCAATGCCTTCCCTTTTTGTCGAGTTTATTCCTTGGTGCTAGTCACCAACCCCTAGCCTATGGGAGGCGGGCTTGGGGTAGTCACGGCCCGGGTCCCGAGGACGGGACATGACAAATTGGTATCAGAGGAGTTCGGTTCTACTGAAGAACTCAAGACTATGATATTTATTCTATGTGAAGAAATAGTGTTAAGAGTATTGAGTATGGTTATCAGTCCAGGGAGTCCAGTGTTGGTGTGGCGGCCGATGTATCCGTACACCAGGACCATGACTTCTAATTTTTGACTCAATGCACGAAAACATTGATTGCATGTGTGTTTCAAACGTTTTCTTTGTGATTACTTTGTGTCAGATCACTAGGTATACTGTTTTGACCGTGGCGCACCTGTTTCTTTCAGGATGGCCCCATGATGGCAGCCAGCTAGGGTTCCGAGCGTTGAGCGAGACGATAGCCCACTGAGCGACGAGGCCTTGGTGCAGGGACCTATGACAGCAGAGGCACCAGCGGTACCTCTACCCACCGTGCCACCGATGCTACTAGCCCCAGCTGCTAAAAGTGCACGTCGCCTTAGTGCGCTGCATGAGTTTCAGAAACAGAGACCACCCAGGTTCCGTGGGGAGACGGACCCTCAAGCAGCCGAGGATTGGCTGGAGGTGGTTGTTCGAGTTTTCAGGTTAGTGGGGACACCAGCTGACCTCATAGTGATCCTCACAGCGAGCCTCCTACATGCGGCAGCAGGCAGATGGTGGAGCCTGATGCTCCAGGTGCACGACGAGGCATCACTCCTCTGGACAGACTTTGAGAGCCTCTTCCGCTCAGAGTTCATCCCAGCCACCCTCAGTGCGGTGCACATCCAAGAGCTTCTACAGCTGCGGCAGGGCAGCATGGTGGTCACCCAGTACTCGGAGAGATTTACCGATCTCTTGTGCTATTCGACGGACATGGTACTAGACCCATTCTTCTGGGCCCGGACCTTCGAGAAGGGACTAAGTCATGAGATCAGGGAATCGATGATCTCCCTCAGCATTCTGACATAGGCAGGAGTACTGGAGCGAGCTCTTCTCATAGAGAGATTTCTTGCTGAGCCTACGCCAGCAGCGAGACCTACCGTAGGGCGGCACGTAGAAGAGTCAACTGTAGCTGGCAGTCAACGGATGTCACAGGGGTCCAGGCGGACCGGACCATCAGGCAGACGACCTCAGTACACTAGCTCAGAGGTGTGGGGCACAGGGCGCAGAGCCAACCTTCCGAGGAGCTAGTAGTGCTATGCATGTGGTAGGAAGGGCCACATGGCTCGTGACTGCCCGACCCGCTATGCAGATGAGCAGTAGATGGTTGAGGGGCCACCCAGGCAGAGGCAGAGGGTCGACCGTAGCGGTTCGCCGAGAGCAGGCGGACGAGGCAGGGGAGCTGGCCGAGCAGCAGGTGGTGGGAGACGCTTTGAGGCTTTACCACCACCACCACCAGGAGGTCCACCCCAACCACAGGGAGCTGGCGGGCAGAGATAGGCTCAGCTTCAGGCAGTAGAGGCCAATGACCACGGCGCGGCAGAGATGATTTGAGGTACTATCTGTGTCTACTCTACCCTTCTTGTAGTTCTTATAGACACAGGAGTGAGTCATTCCATTATTGTCGCTGCCCTTGTTCGGAGCTCGGAGATTCCGACAGAGCCGTTGGCTTGATCCTTATGGCTAGATACTCCTACGGGAGCAGACTCAACGATTATGCACTAGTTCTGGCAGTGTGATCTTACTCTAGGAGGCGAGAGCTTTGGCTAGGATCTCTTTGTAGCGGCATCGAGGCCTTACGATGTCATCTTGGGCATGGATTGGTTATCTACATTCCATGCTCAGATTGACTATATTAGGTGCAAGGTGCGGTGTGTACGCACTGATGGGAGCAGGTTTACCTTCACCGGTGAGAACAGATCCTTTGCAGCGCAGGATGGACTCATGTAGATGAGAGGATAGCCCATCACTCATCAGTTGGCTAGCCTTATCCTAGGAGCAGTTGACATGCAGAGTCCTAGTTTTCCTGTAGTGGTGGATTAGTATGCGGACGTTTTCCCTAACGACATTCCAGGACTACCTCCTTGCAGAGAGGTAGACTTTTATATTGACCTGTACCCCGGGATAGCCCCGATATCCACTCCAGTATATTGGATGGCCCCCACAGAGCATCGAGAGCTACGGGTACAGTTGGAGGCCTTGCAGGGCAAGGGATTCATCCGACCCAGTGTTTCACCCTGGGCTTCCCCGATATTGTTTGCCAAGAAGGCGTACGGGAGCTTGCGACTGTGTGTCGATTATCGTCACCTGAACCAAGTCACCGTGAGGAACAAGTATCTACTACCAAGGATTGTAAACCTCTTAGATCAGCTCAAGGGATCATGGTGGTTCTCGAAGATAGATCTCATGTCAGGCTATCATCAACTCAGAGTTTGGGATGAGGACATGAAAAATATGGCCTTCAGATGTCAGTATGGCCACTATGAGTTCTTGGTTATGCCTTTCAGTGTAACCAATGCTCTAGCTGTGTTCATGAGTCTCATGAACAGGATCTTTCATCCATACCTTGATCGATTTGTCGTGGTCTTAATCGATGACATTTTGATATACTCGACCACTGATGAGGAGCACGCCTACCAATTTTGAGTTGTACTGGACACACTCCAAGAGCACCAGCTTTATGGTAAGCTCTTGAAGTGTTAGTTCTGGTTACGTGAGGTCCACTTCTTAGGACAGGTCATATCTGAGGCAAGAATTGTGGTGGATCCTGCGAAGATCGAGGAAGTGCTAGCATGGGAGCCACCTAGGAGTGTGACAGAGGTGCAGAGTTTCTTGTGGCTAGCTGGGTACTACTGGAGATTTGTGCCAAAAATGTACAGAGTTTCGGCACCACTCTCATCATTGACAAAGAAGGGGGAACCCTTCGTGTGGTCAAATAGATGTCAGTAGAGCTTCTAGGATCTGAGACAAAGATTGACCAGTGCCCCTATCATGAGGCTACCAGAGGAGGGAGTAGGGTACGTAGTCTACTGCGATGCATCAGGGACCAGACTAGGATGTGTCCTGATGCAGGAGCGGGCCATGATCACCTATGGATCACGTCCTCTAAGGCATCATGAGCAGAACTACGCTACCCATGACCTGGAGTTAGCAGCAGTGGTCTTCGCTCTGAAGATGTGTCGAAACTATCTGATGGGAGAGCGCTTTACAGTCTACTCTGACCACCAGAGTCTCAGGTACATCTTCTCACAGAAAGACCTGAATCTGAGACAGTGGTGATGGCTCGAGTTCCTCCAGGATTATGACTTTGAGATAGTCTATACTCTTGGAAAGGGGAATGTAGTAGCCGATTCTCTCAGCAGGAGGATGGGAATTCAGCTACTCGGGGAGGCGACGGAGCATCTAGCCGCGTTGTAGATATCCTTCATGGATAGATATGGGGCAGAATTTCTTCAGTAACTCACAGTCACTCCTCCACTACTACAGTGGGTCAAATAGGAACAATGTGGGGACGCTTACTGTGAGACGTGGCATGCGCAGATATCCTCAGGATAGGCACCTGATGGATTCTATATAGGAGGAGAGCACGACGTCCTTTTCAGAGGACGTACCATGGTACCAGTTGCTTTACAGGATTAGGTTTTGAGAGAGTTTCACACTTCCCCTTTAGCGGTACATCCAGGAGTGGCGAAGATGTACCAGGATCTCAGACGACAACACTGGTGGCCGGGTATGAAAAAGGTTGTGGCAGAGTTCATTTCTCGTTGCCTCACCTTCCAGCAGGTGAAGGCAGAGCACCAGGTACCAGCAGGCTTGGTACAACCCTTGGATGTCCCAGAGTAGAAGTGGGATGGGATATCTATGGATTTCATGAATAGACTTCCACGTACTTCCAGAGGTCACGACTCCATTTGGGTGATTTTCGACCGACTCACCAAGTCGGCCCACTTCTTACCCATCAAAGAGCAGGGATCAGTGGAGAGCTTGGGGTGACTCTACATTCAAGAGGTTGTATGGATTCATGGTTTTCCATCATCTATTATCTCTGATCGAGATGCTTGCTTTAATTCCCGACTTTGGAAGGGGTTGCAGGAGGCATTTGGGACACATCTACGTCTGAGCACCGCCTTTCACCCTCAGACGGATGGTCAGACGAAGAGGACTATTCAGACTCTCGAGGACATGCTCCGTGCATGTGTCCTCAAATTTGGTCACAACTGGGAGGGCCACCTACCCTTGGTGGAGTTCACATACAACAACAGCTACCACTCCATCATCGGGATGGAACCATAAGAGGCATTTTACGGCTGGCCTTGCAGATCACCTCTATGCTGGACAGACCCTAGGGAGTCCTCCCTTGTGGGACCAGAGATGGTCCATGCCACGAAAGAGAAGGTCCAGGTCATCCAGGAGCGGATGAGGACAGCTCAGAGCCGGCAGAAGTCTTATGCTGACAGGAGGTGGAGGCCACTAGAGGTCGAGGATGGAGACCACGTCTTCTTGTGGGTCTCACCTTGAAGTGGATTATGGAGATTTGGCCGAGGCAGCAAGTTATCTCCATGCTTCATCAGACCATTCCAGTTCCTCAACAGGATATGTGAGGTGGCTTATCGTCTGGCTCTACCACCTCAGTTGCACCGGGTGTATGACATCTTCCACGTATCTCGGCTGAGGAGATACGTGCATGACCTGATGCATATCATCGACCATGGGGAGTTGGACATTGACGATGGGTTGACTTTTTCGGGGGTCCCGGTGGAGATTGAGGATCGATAGGAGTGGGTCGTACGTGGATGGTCGATACCTCTAGTGCGCATTAGATTGCAGCACGAGAACCTCCAGGAGAGCACTTGGGAGCGGGAGGCTCAAATGCGTGCACAGTACCCACATTTGTTCCCCTAGTTTATGATGTATCTTTACGGGGACGTAAAACCCTGAGGTGGGAGTAATGTAAAGACCCATAAAATTCAAGGGAATTTTTTTTTATTTTTCTCTGGGATTTTACAAGAACGCAGTTCTTAACGGCACCTAATTCTGAGGCCCGGTGTGCCCGGAATCATTTTCTGAAGTTTGGCTCGAGCACGTTCAGTGAACGAACGAGCGGGTTTTCCTAACTTTTGAACCGGTTCTCGGAATCGAATTTTGATGGCACTGATGGAATCGCAGCACCGGTAATTTCTTAATAACACCTTTTCTGGAGATGCGTTTTCTCGGGTGAGGTTATTAATTAATTGGGTTAACTAAAGAATAAAATAAAATATTGTGCAACATATTTTAGTTTTATTATAAGTAGTGTTAACCTAGGAATGGTGGTTGGAGTGGGACCCACTGATATCCTAACTCCTAGGTTGTATATTAGTGAGGTGGGGCTCACACGAACCCCACCCCCTTTATTTTCCTTTTTACCTCCCATGTACATTTAATTATGTAACTCACCCACACCCCCCCCCCCTTTTCTTAAATGCCAAGTCAACTCTTGCGTTTAATAGGATTATTAAACGCCTCATTAATTGGTCAACACTCGATAATTAAATCATGATTTAATTTTGAATTTCAAAAAAAGATGGAATGAGTAATAAAATAAGGCAACACCTTATTTTTTTATTGTTGTTTCGTTGTGCGAGAGGGATTGGGAGAGGAATTACTCAAGGCCTTGAATCTTCATCTTCTCCATTGGAGAACGCGAAGAATGATGAAGAACACCGGCCTCCGACAGAAGACGACGAAGAATGCAAGTTCCCTGGAGATCGACAACGTGACGCCGTGTACCGTGATGCCGACGATCCCCCTTCCGCGACGCCGTCTTCCGCAACGTCCCTTCCCCGCGACGAACCTTCATTCAACAATGCTTGAGGTAGGCGATTATTTGTTTTTGCCTTTGAATTTTTCCTTTGCCGTTCATCAACTTCTATTTGGGCCGCCTGTTATCGGGATAACGGGAGGGGGTCGGACCGCACAAACACGACCGACCCTCCTCCCCCTTTGATGAGTGTGTTTGTTGCGGTTCGAAAGAATAAGGCGCGGTGCAACGGAACCACATAGAAACATGGGTAAATGTGACGAAGATGTGTGGAACCATCGCGCCGCGCCGTTGAGGCCAAGCGAACCCGCGGCCGAAGTCGGGCCGCAGCGAAGGGGCGCGGCGCCGTCGCACTGCGCCGGAGAACCACAAAGACACTAAGGCCGGAGAGGGGCTACGGTGGAGGGGCGCGGTGCCGTAACGCCGTGCCGGTCGAACAAGGCCGCGACTCAAAGCCACGGCGGTGCAAGGTCGGGCAGCCAGAACCGCCGGCCGCCGGCACCTCGGAGGGGCGGGACCCCAGCGGTCCCGCGGCAGCAGCACCGGCCGGCCGGACCGGGCCGTCCGACTTCCAAGAAACCAGGGGTCGTAACCCCCGGCTGGCCAAAGGAGCGGCCCCCCACGTGGGGGCTGCAGTTTCTCAATCAAGGGGGTAGCGCGGCCCCCCTGTTCCTCTTAGCTCAGTGCTGGACGAGCTGGCCACGTGGGTCGCACGAGCGCGCCAGGCCCCCGGCCACCTAGGTCGGGCCAGGCCGGTCCGGGCCGCGCCCTAAAGGGCTTGACCCGAACCCGGTTTGGGTTGACCCGGTTCGGTCTGACCCGGGGGGTCTCAGGTCAGGTCGGTCCAAGCCCAAAACCCCCTAAAACCGAACAGGTTCGTTCTTTTGCTCATATCTTGGGCTAAAGACCTCTGATCGACAAACCGTCAGTTTCGATGCAATCCTTGGATCGAGACGGTCGTTTTGGTATATTACACTCAAGTTTTTGGAGAACTTTTCATATGGCTGGGTTGGTTCGAGCACGAAACAAACCGGGCCCTCGAAGCGAAAACGCTTATAACTTGAGCTCTGGACATCGGATTGACGTGATGTCGACTTTTTTAGATTTCTATTAGTGAGACAGAACTTTTGGGTTACTCCACTCAAGGTTTGGATGTAGTTGGAGTGCGGTTGGGTTGGTTTTGACTTAAAAACCTATCGGGCCCCTGGAACAAAAAAAAACCAATAACTCTCAGACCGGGCGTCTGATTGACGCATCGTCTGTCGCATTGAGTTCCTCTTGTCGAGATGGAACTTTCAGATACATTAACTCTGAACTACGTGTCAGTTGATGTATTTACCCCTTGGCTCGTGGAGCGGACCCTCCCAGAACGAGCATGTTGTGTGTGGGAACCCTAGAGCTGGCTGTGATTGCGAATGCGACTGCGACTGCGACTGTGACGACTGCACTGAAAAACTATGTGGGTTCGGCAGCAATGAAGACCGTACTAAAATCCTTCGTGGGTTTGACGGTGATGAATACTGCACTGAAATCCTATGTGGGTTCGGCAGCGATGAAGACCGTACTGAAATCCTCCGTTGGTTCGATGGTGATGAAGACTGCACTGAAATCCTATGTGGGTTTGGCAGCGATGAAGACCGTACTGAAATCCTATGTGGGTTCAACGGAAATGAAGACTACACTGAAATCCTTTGTGGGTTCGGCAGCTTGGCTGGTTTAGTATCCTACGTGGGTCCCAGCATAGATGAATCAGTGGCTATATCTGATCATCTTTATCACCTTACAAAGAAGTATACCTGTGTGAGCTGAGTCTTGACTTTCAACCATTATCTTCGATATGATTGAATTGATTTCCTATGTAGATTGTGTTGTTATTTCCTGTGTGGATTGGGTTGTACTATCCTGTGTGGACGTGATCGAACTTGGGCTCGGATGTTGGAGCCGCTCGGGAATTGATGACTTAGGTATATGTATGGGAATATACCTAAGTAGTGTTGGTTTTTACTTCATGATTGTATCTTTCCTTTGTGGATTATCCTTTGTGGATTCTGGGAGACCTTCGGGGGTCTCGGGTCCCTACTGAGTAGCTTATACTCACCTCTGCACAGGCTATGCCCGCACTACGTTGTGTTGGATGCAGACGATGAATATCGCTGATCGTGGTTGAGGCTTGTGGAGCAGGTCGGTACCAGGAGGTGGACCACTGGATGGGATGTACACGGAGTGGACGGCTGGACCCGAAGAGCTGAGGAGGCTATCTGTACCCACCCTTCAGGTGGGACTTCCAGTGTACGACTCGATGTTGCTGCTTTACTTTCAGTTGTTGTACTTTATTTCTAGTTGTACTTTACTTTCAGTTTGGGTTTGTATTCTGGCACATTTGCTTTCCGCACTTACATTTGTACCCAGTTTTACTTGGTGTTTACTTATGTTGGCTTACTCTGTGGTGTTTGTTTACTTATAAAGGAAATGCCTTCCATTTTTTTCAAGTTTACACCTTGGTGCTAGTCGCTAGCCCCTGGAATATGGGAGGCGGGCTTGGGGTAGTCACGACACGGGTCCCGAGGACGGTTCGTGACAATATCCCTTTTGATATCTGCCCTGTTTCTCCTCACATCCCGACTTTCTCGGGTGGAATATCTCCCCACCCTAACAGAAGTATGGCCATAGGACCTCCTCATGTTAGAAATATGCTCAGTCCAAAAGATCCATCCAGGGGAAGGAAGGTGGATCGTCACCACCATAAGAAGGATTCAGGGAAGGTCCAGATAGATATCAAACCAGTCTGCTTCTCAGACTCCGAATTAGAGTACGAATCGCGCAGGAACCCTCCACTCGCTCCTCTGAGCCAAGGGCTCGGGTAGGAACAAGACGCATCATCCTAGTACTCCCATAATGATAGTTACATTGGATTCCCACCTCCCTCCGCAGTTATATCCAGGAGGATCAAAATTTGGCAACCCTGCAGGTTATGGTCGTGAAATCACCACCGCCGTCACCAGAAGCTCTCTCTACCTTTACTAGAGATCACGAAGAGTTATTCTATGGACCAATGGAGGGCGAGTATCAACATGCCCTGTTGCCAGTAGCCCTAGCCCCTATGCTAGAAACTGCGTCTGTCAGCCCGTCTTATCATGACATAGTGGCTAGGTCACTACACTCTTCGGAGGACAGCCTGAGATTCAGTGGCCAATCAGCCCATTCATCGTATTCCCCACCGTCCATCCGGCTATCCCAGTGGTCTATCTCGGTACCATTTCCAGTTCCTCAGCTGCCTTCGGTTGATAAATGGGGTAATCAAGGACCAAACCCAGAATATGAGCTGAGGAGCTTATGGAATATCCTCGCAGCCAACCACTTCCCTGAGATGTTCTGTCTTGTTGCAGTGCCAAATTTATACATTCCAGAATCGCTCACCCCAGAGGAAGTTGAGTGTTTCCACCAAACCCTTTGGGTGACGCACTTCCTCCTTAATCATTAGTGAGTGGTTTATCCCAAGATCCAAGCGAATTTTGAAGACATTGGTGAGCAATTCCATCTAGTTGATTTGGCCGCACTCCCTCTGGCCCAGCGCCCTGAGTCACCAGGTCGCCGTAAGGCCCTCCAATAGAAATGCATTCATAGTTTCAATGTACTCTACAAGATTATCAATGAGGCTTCCCCCCATGTGAAAATATTTGGCTGGGGGCAATATACTTCCCTCTTCTTCAGTCATATCAGATGGCAACCCAACTCGCTAGGTGATATTAAGGACATGCCCCCATGAAGGGTCACAGTCAATATGGCCGAAAATATTGGACGAGGAGAATGAGCTGGAGCTTCTTAACGGGGACATACCCCTCGAGGGCGTTCCACCACTACTGGATCCATCAGGAAGAGTTACTCGCTAGCAGAGAAATTTTTTGGGTCTCCCTGCACCCACTGAGGCATTGGCCCTTAGCTGAAATCACGGCAAGGGTAAAGAGCACCACAGAGCTATCAAACACTCTGACCCATCCCCCTTAGTGTAGAAGACAGAGGAGGACCCTAAGAAGACCGCGTTGTGCCAACAAATTGACGAATAGAAGAAGTTGGTCGATCACCTCCTCTCTGAACATACTACAGAGCGACGGCCAGACTATGGCAATCCTAAGCCTGGGCAGCAAGGGTAGAAACAACTTCCCCTTGAAGAGATTCCACTAGGTGACCCCGACCATACAACCCTCGTAGATAGGGTTGAGGTCATAACTTACGGCAAGAGGGCGCAGTATGTCTCGCCATGTAACACCCTGAGCTTCCACGATACGCTTCTCTTTCAATAATGCAATAGCTTGCATTGTACGCAAGTTCGAGATTCTAACACACCGCGGCCAATCAAAATAGACATTATGAATAGTAATACCAACTTTTTGAAATTATATATATTTTATATTTCAAAATGGACTTCATTTTTGGATTCGGGATATCGGAATTAGCCTATGTTGAATTTTTGGTATTTTTCTGAGAACTTCCATTTTTTTATGAATAGTAAAAAATACTTAAAAACAACATTTTTAATCAAAATAATTTATACTGATAAATTATACTATTGAGTGGTTTTAAAGTATAATTAGAATTTATTTTTACCATTTTATCCAATGGTGGTCATTAGAATTAATTTCACTTTGAAATTGGACATAAACAATTGTCAATCTTTTGATATATATTGTTTCTTAAAAACATGCTATTTGTTGTGACAGTAGGAATTAATTGTAAAATTAATTAATGCAACTTATATGTTTTTAATTTTTTAAAATAGACATCATTTTTGAATTCATAATATAAATTATAGCTTAGGGTGAAATTTTAGCATTGATCTGAAAAACTTCAAATTTTTATGAATAGTGAAACCACTAAGTGGTAGTTAAAAAACTGATTTTTTTTTAAATGAAACATTACCACTTCTGTGATTTGATTTTTAAAAATCCGACATACATGGTTTTCACTAGGAAGTAAAATTTGGTTCAATGGGATTAAAATAAATTTTTGGTGAATAGTAACTTTTAAGTTTAATTAATCGCGATTAAAGGTAATTAGTGAAATTTAAGGTAAAAATGATATTATAAAAATATGAAAATACCATTACACTTGTACTACCCTTATTGTATGAGTCATTTCCGACCAAGACAATCCATGGGTCAACTTGGGGACCCCATGGAGCCACTTGGGTAAGAAAATGACATTAATAACTTTTTATTTAAAGTAAAAATAAAATTGTCACAAACATGTGTTGTTTTACTAAAACAATTATTACATGGGGTTATATAAGTTAACTTTTTGACCATAAATATTCATTCGAAATCTAAAACGATTTTCTACATCATGGTAATTTTTTTATAATTTTTAGACATTAGATAAATTAAATTTTTAATGACACCATGATGATGCAGTGATTACCACATTAATTAATGATTTTAATAAAATGGAAGGATAATGTAAAATCTAAGAATTAAACTTGTCCAAATCCTTTTGTATGAGTAGATTTTGAAACCTTATCACCTTATCCTCGATATATATAAGTGTGGGACCATTAAAATCCAAAACTCATTATATAATAAAGTAACATTTCATTACTTTCCAAGAGTGCCCCTCCTCTCCTCTTATAAAAGGCCCCCACATCTACCACCTTATGAACACCTTAAAGCCATTTGGCTCGGCCAAAATCTGCCCAAATACTCTCCCAACTTCCCTATATTACTCCTAGAAGCCTCACTTTGGGCATAAGTCTTCCCAAGGAAGCCTTTGGCTCAAATCAAAAAGAGTTACCCGATTTGAATGTAATGTCTTCTCTAATGTTGTTTTGTTTTATTTTGCTTCTCCAACCCCCTAAACTCTTTTTATTATTATTTTTTTGTAACAACACCAGTATATTCAATATACTAGTATTTTGTTATGAGAAGGATTTTATTTACCCTTACACACACCTACATCTAATGGTTAAAGAACATATTGATTCTGTGGATGGCGAATTTCTGCCTCACGAAATGATGATTGTTCAACACTCATATAACACCTCTCATGGTGACCATTATGATGACACTATTTTTATATATGATATATATTATGTTTTTGTTTTCCTTATGATTCTGTATTTTTCATTTATGGCATACCTTTACGATTTCCATTATGGGTAAACGCGATAATTTCATTTTAGGAAGTGCGGACTACCGCCCCCTCAAAGTGATTTGAATCATTAATGCCATATATGGGATGTATAAAGGATGGAGTAAATGGTATTATACATTATACTATACTAAAATTATATTATACCTTTATATAATTATAACTTCATTCCATTAAATACGAAATAGAAATGAAAGTAGCGTTCATGCATACGTACGGCTTACCGTCTCCATGAATGGTGCATTTCATTTCTTACCTCTAAATGTAATGTAATATTATAAATGCATGTATATACTGGATATATAAGATATATATGATATCTACATCATGAATATAATTCTGGAGATAATGGATATTCTACCAAATAAACAACTTGTAATTATAAGAAGTTTATAGTTGACTCAAGTACCAAAAATTGACAAAACGACCCTTATTAACTTAAATGACTACATAATTTTTGAAACATTGTAATAAGTGATATAAAAGGGATAATGAAATTGAAAAAGGTTCTTAATCAAGTATAGATTAACTCTATTTTATTATTCAGGAGGTTAAAAAATGGTCGAGTCAAGTCCGACACAAGGTAAGGGAACTTCTTAACCCAATTTCCATTCTTTGGGTTAATCTCCTACTTTCAAATTATGTCATGATATTATTATTTAGTATCTTGTATTTGTACATTATTTATGTGTACTTATAGTGAATACACATAATAGATCTATTTTATTTAGAAAATGATCTTTGTAAGGGACTTCGTCTCAATCTCCTTACATTGAGGCATATTTGGTTTTATACACAAATTTCCTTTATACGGTGTATAAACCCCTTTGACTTTTACTTTTATTCAAAAGGAATCTTTTTAAATGAAGCATTTTTACTAAACGAAAAAAGGAATGTTTTTTCTTACGTATGCGGCGACAACGACTTCTCCGCTGCCATGACTATTATTTGAGTTTTGGCTTCATCTACAAGCCATAACTTTTTTAAAATGAAAAATAGATACCAAGTTTTAATTTTCTTTTATTTTGGTATTGAAAATGGTTTTGGAAGTGTTTTTATTACATCAATGTGTTGTATTTATATCTTGTGATTGAAATGTGGAAATGTTATGTTTCCTTTATGCATGTTTTATGTGATACGATTATGCAATGGTTTATGATATGTTTAAACCTATTCATATGAGGAATGCATTGGACTTAATAAGTGACTGGTGGAGCATGCTATAGCTCCTCGATGCATCGGCAGGTCTCATAAGACAAACTAGTGTCTTGGAACGAGGCCTTGACAAAATATTATTTGTAGTCTTGGCACGAGGCCTTGGCTACGTGGTTATGATAGTCTGGCATTCTGCATTCCTTCATTGTGAAAGTGGTTATTGATATTGCATGTGATTATTCAACTAGTAGAATATCCATGTGAATAAGAAAATGGCATTATCTCATTTTACTTTTGCCATATTATTCTAAAGTTCAAGTTTAAAAGGCTTTTGTTTTAGTTATACATTGCCTTAAATGTTAATTTTTATTTATGAAAGCTTCTGCTATATTGTTATCCTTACTGAGCATCTGAGCTCACCCCTTTCAATGATTTAATTTTCCAGGATGTGAAGAAGTATTTTAGGAATGACCTACAGGGATAGTCTGAATGGGATATGAGTGTGGAAAATGGAGTCTATGTTATTGTAATTTTTCACTTTATGGTGTAATGTAAGACTTATGAATGTATCTAGTGTTTCCAAGACTACTAAACTAATCGGTCTTTCGAGACTTGATCTTTTGTGATCATGCCAATGTTATGCAATAATGCACCGACTCTGGGTAACTAGGGTCAGGGAGTTACAGTTGGTATCAGAGGAAGTTTAGTACTAACCATGGAAGCTAGATTTAGGTAAACTATGATTAGAGCACATAGCCCTAAGATAGACTTTGAGGATTAGTATAGAAGAACTTCCTAGAATTTTTGTATTATAGAGATTTTGTGAGTTTTCTGAGAAATACATCCATGTCTGGATATGAGCAGGTAAAGGAATCTCTGGAATAGATATACCTAGAGGTAAAACCTGAAGACACCACTTTGAGCTAGACTTGAACGGTAACCGGTGCACGACAACGGGCCTTTCTGCACTCTTGGTTACGAAACTCCCAGGAGATATGCTTAGGATAATTCTCGTTTTCTTTACAAACCACTATAAAGGGTTATGAGTATATACTTCCCCAAAGAAAACATTTATTATGATTATGAATTATATCCATAAATAGTTCAATTTTTTATAAGTGTTTTGCAAGTTTGTAATTATGTATTTTGATTCATAAACTAATCTAGTATATTCCATTGTTTATAAATGGCGCCTAGTGGGAGGAATGGAAACCGTATAAATGCACGCACTCCATGTAGGGATTTCCCTCCTGCTCAAGATAATTATAGTGGAGTTGGTGATACAACTATTGCTGATCACCTTATCACCATACCGGGACAAGTCACTCAGGTTATGAATAATAACCTTACTCGTATCGAGCACCCTGATCCGCAACGTGGAGGATCAATGTTAGACCGCTTAATGAGGCAAAAACCACCAACATTTAATGGGGTAAAAATCCGTTATTAGTGGAGCAGTGGGTAAACTCCTTAGAGAGAATATTCCACGCCTTGGGAAGTAGTGAAAGGGAGAAGGTTGTCATGGCAGTTTACTGCCTCACTGGAGATGTTGATCAATGGTGGTCGTTGATTCAAAATAGAAAGGAAGATAATGAAGTATCAAATATGGAATGGAGGGAGTTCAAAGAGCTTTTCCTAGAAAAATACTTCCCTCGTGACCATTGAGCAGATATGGAAATGCAATTTCTGAGTCTGAGACAAAAGGAGGATGAGAATGTCGCAAAGTATGAGGCTAACTTTACAAGGTTAGCAAGGCATGCAGCAGATTATATACATAACCCATGAAGTAAGATTGATCTTTTATTTGATGGTTTAAAACCATTTCTTCATTGAGCCTTAGTCTCACAATCTTTCTCGTCGTACGAAGATATAGTCTCGTGTGCTATCAAGACAGAAAACGAATTCTCTAAATCTGATGACAATAAAGTAAAGAGAAGAAGAGAATGGTGGAACAAGAGATAGATAATGGGAAAGAAGGGAAAGAAGGATTTTCTATTATGCGAAAATTGTGGTAAGAATCACCCCAGTACTTGCTTAAAAGTAATGGGAGTTTGTTATAAATGTGGAGAAAAAGTTCACCAGGCTCGTGATTGCAAGGGAAAGAAAGAGGCTATCAATGTTGAATGCTAAAATTGTAGGGAAATGGGGCATTATGCAAATGAATATCCTAAGCGTCAGGGAAACTTACCTCAGAAAAGGCCAAGGGATCAAGGACAATCTTATGCTGTTACTATAGTTGAAGTGGAATAATTAATGTATTGGTGCCTTTGGAAACAAGGATTATATTCTAGTTATAAGAATAATGTGATATATATAAGGATTGTACTGCAGTACTTGTTGTTTTCATTAAGGTTTTAATATGATGAAGATAATCATATTTTAGTATGTGACAATAAGAGAAACTTTACTTTGTTTGGGGAATCTAATGTTACAATTGATTTTGAAAATTAAGTACCTTTTAGAGAAAGTCTAGACGGAGGTATTTTGGATAACTATAAAGGTTGGAATGGAATAAGTTGAACTTTGGATAGTATTATTTAAGGTTAAAACATTTATGAAGATTATTTTTGGAATATTATAATACTATATTTTTAGGAAAAGGACAACCTGCAGGTTGGGGGATAACTCGTCGCGTCGTACAAAGCTGTAGGAATCGAACCCAAAACCATAGTGCGGTAGGCCTTTATTACCTACCACTAGCCTACAGGAAGTCCCTGGTTATTACAAAAACGTTTTCCTAATCTAAATGGTATGTGTTAATATTTGGAACCTTATAAAATTTTGATAAATAGAATATTTTTGAGTTATATTACCTTTTGGAGTGAAATATGGGTTTGTGGTAAAAATTTATTAAAGAATGAAAGTCTATATGACAAGTAAGTATATTTCCTTATGTTCTTTGTAAATCTCCTAAATAAATTCCTCAACTTTATGAAAGGTAACTTAAAACAAAAATGTTGTTGGTTAACTTTTCCAATTGGGGAATCAATGACCATTTAACCAATCACAAGTTTGTGATTTTCTTGTAGTTAACTTTCTCCTAATCCTATTTTATACGACTCTCCATCAAACCTTGATGGTTTTTTTCCTCCATATCCATATTTTCCTAGAATCCTTGTATGGGCTATCTCGGGTGACCTTTGTACTTTCCTTTATTTCTTTTAAAGTTATATTTTTATTAACCTTATTTCCGATGTGGGTTTTCCACAAAGGTATTTTCTATTTTCAACCTTTTATTTTCAAAGAAAATTTTCAAATTGAGAGGATGAAATTTACTAAAGGAGGGGAGAATGTAACACCCCGAGCTCTCACGATACGCTTCTCTTTCAATAATGCAATAGCTTTCATTGTACGCAAGTTTGAGATTCTAACACACCGCGACCAATCAAAATAGCCATTATGAATAGTAATACCAACTTTTTGAAATTATATATATTTTATATTTCAAAATGGACTTCATTTTTGGATTCGGGATATCGAAATTATCCTATATTGAATTTTTGGTATTTTTCTGAGAACTTCCAATTTTTTTATGAATTGTGAAAAATACTTAAAAACAACTTTTTTAATAAAAATAATTTATAGTGATAAATTATAATATTGAGTGGTTTTAAAGTATAATTAGAATATATTTTTACCATTTTATCCGATGGTGGTCATTAGAATTAATTTCACTTTTAAATTGGACATAAACAATTGTCAATATTTTGATATATATTGTTTCTTAAAAACACGCTATTTGTTGTGATAGTAGGAATTAATTATAAAATTAATTAATTCAACTTATATGTTTGGAATTTTGTAAAATAGACATCATTTTTGAATTCAGAATATCAATTATAGATTAGGGTGAAATTTTGGCATTGATCTGAAAAACATCATTTTTTATGAATAGTGAAACCACTAAGTGGAAGTTAAAAAACTGATTTTTCGTTTAAATGAAACATTACCACTTCTGTGATTTGATTTTCAAAAATCCTACATACATGTTTTTCATTATGAATTAAAATTTGGTTCAGTGGGATTAAAATAATTTTTTGGTGAATAGTAACTTTTAAGTTTAATTAATCGCAATTAAAGGTAATTAGTGAAATTTAAGGTAAAAATGATATTATAAAAATATGAAAATACCATTACACTTGTCCTACCATTATTTTATGAGTCATTTCCGACCAAGAAAATCCATGGGTCAACTTGGGCACCCCATGGAGCCACTTGGGTAAGAAAATGAAATTAATAACTTTTTATTTAAAGTAAAAATAAAATTGTCACAAACATGTGTTGTTTTACTAAAACAATTATTAAATGAGGTTATATACGTTAACCTTTTTACCATAAATATTAATTTGAAAGATAAAAAGATTTTATACATCATGGTAATTTTTTTATAATTTTTAGAAATTAAATAAATTAAATTTTTAATGACACCATGATGATGTAGTGATTACCTCATTAATTAACGATTTTAATAAAATGGAAGGATAATGTAAAATATAAGAATTACACTTGTCCAAATCCTATTGGATGAGTATATTTCGAACCCTTATCACCTTATCCTCGAAATATATAAGTGTGGGACCTTTAAAATCTGAAACTCATTATATAATAAAGTAACATTTCATTACTTTCCAAGATTGCCCCTCCTCTCCTCTTATAAAAGGCCCACACATATACCACCTTATTCACACCTTAAATCCCTTTGTCTCAGCCAAAATCTGCCCAAATACTATGCCAACTTCCCTCTATTACTCCTAGAATCCTCACTTTTGGAAGAAGTCTTCCCAAGGAAGCCTTTGGCTCAAATCAAAAAGAGTTACCCGATTTTAAGGTAATGTCTTCTCTAATGTTGTTTTGTTTTATTTCACTTATCCAACCCCCTAAACTATTTTTTTTATTTTCTTTTGTAAAAAAACCAGTATATTCAATATAATAGGATGCTTTTATGAGAAGGATTTTATTTACACTTACACACACCTACATCTAATGGTTAAAGAACATATTGTTTCTGTGGATGGCGAATTTCTGCCTCACAAAAAGATGATTGTTCAACACTCATATAACACCTCTCATGGTGGCCATTATGATGACACTATTTTTATATATTATT
Source organism: Viscum album (assembly GCA_963277665.1). NCBI lineage: Eukaryota > Viridiplantae > Streptophyta > Magnoliopsida > Santalales > Viscaceae > Viscum > Viscum album. The sequence goes on along the minus strand of OY728128.1, from coordinate 675,596,819 downwards.
ATTCTGTATATTTCATTTATGGCATAACTTTACGATTTCCATTATGGGTAAACGCGATAATTTCATTTTAGGAAGTGCGGACTACTGCCCCCTCAAAGTGATTTGAATCGTTAATGCCATATGTGGGATGTATAAAGGATGGAGTAAATGGTATTATACATTATATTATACTGGAATTATATTATACCTTTATATAATTATAACTTCATTCCATTAAATACGAAATAGAAATGAAAGTAGCGTTCATGCGTACGTACAGCTTACCGTCTCCATGAACGGTGCATTTCATTTCTTACCTCTAAATGTTATGTAATATTATAAATGCATGTATATACTGGATATATAGTATATATATGATATCTACATCATGAATATAATTCTGGAGATAATGTATATTCTACCACATAAACAACATGTAATTATAAGAAGTTTATTGTTGACTCAAGTACCAAAGATCGACAAAAAGACCGTTATTAACTTAAATGACTACATAATTTTTGAAACATTGTAATAAGTGATATAAAAGGGATAATGAACTTGAAAAAGGTTCTTAATCAATTATAGATTAACTCAAGTTTATTATTCAGGAGGTTAAAGAACTGTCGAGTCAAGTCGGACACAAGGTAAGGGAACTTCTTAACCCAATTTCAGTTCTTTGGGTAAATCTCCTACTTTCAAATTATGTCATGATATTATTATGTCATATCTTGTATTTGTACATTATTTATGTGTACTTATAGTGAATACACATAATAGATCTATTTTATTTAAAAAATGATCTTTGTAAGGGACTTCGTCTCAATCTCATTACATTGAGGCATATTTGGTTTTATACACAACTTTCCTTTATACGGTGTATAAACCCCTATGACTTTTACTTTTATTCAAAAGGAATCTTTTTATATGAAGCATTTTTACAAAACAACAAAAGGAATGTTTTTTCTTACGTATGCGGCGACAACGACTTCTCCGCCGCCGTGACTATTATTTGAGTTTTGGCTTCCTCTACAAGCCATAACTTTTTTTAAATGAAAAATAGATACCAAGTTTTAATTTTCTTTTATTTTGGTATTGAAAATGGTTTTCAAAGTGTTTTTATTACATCAATGTGTTTTATTGATATCTTTTGATTGAAATGTGGAAATTTTATGTTTCCTTTATGCATGTTTTATGTGATACGATTATGCAATGGTTTATGATATGTTTAAACCTATTCATATGAGGAATGAATTTGACTTAATAAGTGATGGGTGGAGCATGCTATAGATCCTCGATGCATCGGCAGGTCTCATGAGACAAACTAATGTCTTGTCACGAGGCCTTGACAAAATATTATTTGTCGTCTTGGCACGAGGCATTGGCTACATGGTTATGATAGTCTGGCATTATGAATTCCTTCATTGTGAAAGTGGTTATTGATATTTCATGTGATTATTCGACTAATAGAATATCCATGTGAATAAGTAATGGCATTATCTCATTTTACTTTAGCCATATTACTCTAAAGTTCAAGTTTAAAAGGATTTTCTTTTAGTTATACATTGACTTAAATGTTAATTTTTATTTATGAAAGCTTCTTCTATATTGTTATCCTTAATGAGCATCTGAGCTCACCCCTTTCAATGCTTTAATTTTCCAGGATGTGAAGATTATTTTAGGAATGACCTACAGGGATAGTCTGAAGGGGGTATGAGTGTGGAAAATGGAGACTATGTTATTGTGATTTTTCACTTTATGATGTAATGTAAGACTTATGAATGTATCTAGTGTTTCCAAGACTACTAATCTAATCGGTCTTTCAAGACTTGATGTTTTGTGATCATGCCAATGTTACGCAACAAGGCACCGACTCTGGGTAACTAGGGTCGGGGCGTTACAGTTGGTATCAGAGGCAGTTTAGTACTAACCATGGAAGCTAGATTTAGATAAACTCTAATTAGAGAACATATCCCTAAGATAGACTTTGAGGATTAGTATATAAGAAATTCCTAGAATTTTGGTATTATAGAGATTTTGTGAGTTTTCTGAGCAATACATCCCTGTCTAGATACGAGCAGGTAGAGGAGACTCTGGAACAGATGTACCTAGGGGTAAAACCTGAAAATACCACTTTGAGCTAGACTCGAATGGGAACTGGTGCACGACAACGGGCCTTGCTGCACTCTTGGTTATGACACTCCCAGGGTATATGCTTAGGATAATTCTCGTTTTCTTTACAAACCACTATGAAGGGTTATGAGTATATACTTCCACAAAGAAAACATTTATTATGATTATGGATTATATCCATAAATAGTTCAATTTTTGTTAAGTGTTTTTCAAGTTTGTAATTATGTATTTTGATTCATACACTAATCTAGTCTATGCCATTGTTTATAAATGGCGCCTAGTTTGAAGAATGGAAACCATATCAATGCGCGCACTCCATGTAGGGATTTCCCTTCTGATCAAAATAATTATAGTGGAGCTGGTGATACAACTATTGCTGATCACCTTATCACCATACTGGGACAACTCACTCAGGTTATGAATAATAACCTTACTAGTATAGAGCACCCTGATCCGCAACGTGGAGGATCAATGTTAGACTGCTTCATGAGCCAGAAAACGCCATCATTTAATGGGGGTACAAATCCATTATTAGCTGAGAAATGGGTAAACTTCTTAGAGAAAATATTCCACACCTTGGGAAGTAGCGAAAGGGAGAAGGTTGTCATGGAAGTTTAGCGCCTCACTGGAGATGCTGATCAATGGTGGTCGTTGATTCAAAACACAAAGGAAGATGATGAAGTATCAAATATGGAATGGAGGGAGTTCAAAGATCTTTTCTTAGAAAAATACTTCCCTCGTGACCATCAAGCAGATATGGAAAGGCTATTTCTATGTCTGGGACAAAAGGAGGATGAGAATGTCGCAAATTATGAGGCTAACTTTACAAGGTTAGAAAGGCATGCAGTAGATTATATACGTAACCCAAGAAGTAATATTGATCATTTCTTTGATGGGTTAAAACCATTTCTTCGTCGAGCCTTAGTCTCACAATCTTTCTCGTCATACGAAGATATAGTCACATGTGCTATCAAGACAGAAAATGAAATTCTCTAAATCTTATGACAATAAAGTAAAGCAAGAGAAGAAGAGAATGGTGGTACAAGAGACCGATAAAGGGAAAAAAGGGAAAGAAGGATTTTCCATTATGCGATAATTGTGGGAAGAATCACCCTGGTACTTCAATAAAAGGAATGGGAGTTTGTTATAAATGTGGAGAAAAAGTTCACCAGGCTCAGGATTGTAAAGGAAAGAAAGAGGATATCAATGTTGAATGCTACAATTGTAGGGAAATGGGGCATTATGCAAATGAATGTCCTAAGCGCCAGGGATCCTTACCTTAGAAAAGGCCAAGGGATCAAGGACAATCTTATGTTGTTACTACAGTTGAAGTGGAATAATTAATGTATTGGTGCTTTTGGAAACAAGGATTATATTCTGGTTATAAGAATAATGTGATATATATAAGGATTGTACTGCAATACTTGTTGTTTTCATTAAGGTTTTAATATGATGAAGGTAATCATATTTTAGTATGTGACAATAAGAGAAACTTTACTTTGTTTGGGGAATCTAATGTTATAATTGATTTTGGAATTTAAGGACCTTTTAGAGAAAGTCTGGACTGAGGTATTTTGGATAACTATAAAGGTTGGAATAGATTAAGTTGAACTTTGGAAAGTATTGTTTAAGGTTAAAAAAATTTATGAAGATTATTTTTGGAATATTATAATACTATAGTTTTAGGAAAAGGACAACCTACAGGTTGGGGGATAACCCGTCGCGTCGGACAAAGCTGTAGGAATCGAACCAACGACCATAGTGCGACAGGCCTTTATTACCTACCACTAGCCTATAGGAAGTCCCTCGTTATTACAAAAACGTTTTCCTAATCTAAATGGTATGTGTTAATAATTGGAACCTTATACAATTATGATAAATAGAATATTTTTGAGTTCTATTACCTTTTGGAGTGAAATATGGGTTTGTGGTAAAAATATATTAATGAATGAAAGTCTACATGACAAGTAAGTATATTTCCTTATGTTCTTAGTAAATCTCCTAAATAAAGTCCTCAACTTTATGAAAGGTAACATAAAACAAAAATGTTGTTGGTTAACTTTTCCAATTGGGGAATCAATGACAGTTTAACCAATCACAAGTTTGTGATTTTCTTGTAGTTAACTTTCTCCTAATCCTATTTTATACGACTCTCCATCATACCTTGATGGTTTTTTTCCTCCATATCCATATTTTCATAGAATCATAGTATGGGCTATCTCGGGAGACCTTTGTACTTCTCTTTATTTCTTTTAAAGTTACATTTTTATTAAACTTATTTCCGATGTGGGTTTTCCAAAAAGGTATTTTCTATTTTCAACCTTTTATTTTCAAAGAAAAATTTCAAACTGCGAGGACGCAATTTATTGAAGGAGGGGAGAATGTAACACCCCGAGCTTCCACGATACGCTTCTCTTTCAATAATGCAATAGCTTGCATTGTACGCAAGTTCGAGATTCTAACACACCGTGACCAATCAAAATAGCCATTATGAATAGTAATACCAACTTTTTTAAATTATATATATTTTATATTTCAAAATGGACTTCATTTTTTGATTTGGGATATCAAAATTAGCCTATGTTGAATTTTTGGTATTTTTCTGAGAACTTCCAATTTTTTTATGAATAGTGAAAAATACTTAAAAACAACTTTTTTAATAAAAATAATTTATAGTGATAAATTATACTTTTGAGTGGTTTTAAATTATAATTAGAATATATTTTTACCATTTTATCCAATGGTGGTCATTAGAATTAATTTCACTTTGAAATTGGACATAAACAATTGTCAATCTTTTGATATATATTGTTTCTTAAAAATACGCTATTTGTTGTGACAACGGGAATTAATTATAAAATTAATTAATGAAACTTATATGTTCGGAATTTTTTAAAATAGACATCATTTTTGAATTGGGAATATCAATTATATCTTAGGGTGAAATTTTGGCATTGTTCTGAAAAACTTCAATTTTTTATGAATAGTGAAACCACTAAGTGGTAGTTAAAAAACTAATTTTTTGTTTTAATGAATCATTACCACTTCTGTGATTTGATTTTCAAAAATCCAACATACATGGTTGTCATTAGGAAGTAAAATGTGGTTCAATGGGATTAGAATAATTTTGTGGTGAATAGTAACTTTTAAGTTTAATTAATCGCGATTAAAGGTAATTAGTGAAATTTAAGGTAAAAATGATATTACAAAAACATGAAAATACAATTAAACTTGTCCTAACCTTATTGGACGAGTCATGTATGACCAAGAAAATCCATGGGTCAACTTGGGGACCCCATGGAGCCAATTGGGTAAGAAAATGACATTAATAACTTTTTATTTAAAGTAAAAATAAAATTGTCACAAACATGTGTTGTCTTACTAAAAAAATTATTACATGGGGTTATATAAGTTAAGCTTTTGACCATAAATATTAATTGGAAATCTAAAAAGCTTTCATACATCATGGTAATTTGTTTATAATTTTTAGACATTAAATAAATTAAATTTTTAATGACACGATGATGATGCAGCGATTACCTCATTAATTAACGATTTTAATAAAATGGAAGGATAATGTAAAATATAAGAATTAAACTTGTCCAAAGCCTATTTTATTAGTATATTTCTAACCCTTATCACCTTATACTATAAATATATAAGTGTGGGACCTTTAAAATCCGAAAATCATTATATAATAAAGTAACATTTCATTACTTTCCAAGAGTGCCCCTCCTCTCCTCTTATAAAAGGCCCCCACCTCTACCACCTTATTCACACCGTAAAGCCATTTGGATCGTCCTAACTCTGCCCAAATACTCTCCCAAAATCCCTCTATTACTCCTATAAGCCTCACTTTTGGAAGAAGTATTCCCAAGGAAGCCTTTGGCTCAAATCAAAGAGAGTTACCCGATTTTAAGGTAATGTCTTCTCTAATGTTGTTTTGTTTTATTTTGCTTCTCCAACCCCCTAAACTCTTTTTATTATTTTATTTTGTAACAACACCAGTATATTCAATATACTAGGATGTTTTTATGAGAAGTATTTTACTTACACTTACACACACCTACATCTAATGGTTAAATAACATATTGTTTCTGTGGGTGGAGAATTTCTGCCTCATGAAATAATGATTGTTCAACACTCATATAACACCTCTCATGGTGGACATTATGATGACATTATTTTTATATATGATATATATTATGTTTTTTTTTCATTATTATTCTGTATTTTTCATTTATGGCATACCTTTACGATTTCCATTATGGGTAAACGCGATAATTTCATTTTAGGAAGTGCGGACTACCGCCCCCTCAAAGTGATTTGAATCGTTAATGCCATATGTTGGATGTATAAAGGATGGATTAAATGGTATTATACATTATATTATACTGGAATTATATTATAACTTTATATAATTATAACTTCATTCCATTAAATACAAAATATAAATGAAAGTAGCGTTCATGCGTATGTACGGCTTACCGTCCCCATGAACGGTGCATTTCATTTCTTACCTCTAAATGTTACGTAATATTAAAATGCATGTATATACTAGATATATAGTATATATATGATATCTACATCATGAATATAATTCTGTAGATAATGTATATTCTACCACATAAACAACTTGTAATTATAAGAAGTTTATTGTTGACTCAAGTACCAAAGATCGACAAAATGACCGTTATTAACTTAAATGACTACATAATTTTTGTAACATTGTAATAAGTTATATAAAAGGGATAATGAACTTGAAAAAGGTTCTTAATAAAGTATAGATTAACTCTAGTTTATTATTCAGGAGGTTAAAGAACGGTCGAGTCAAGTCGGACACAAGTTAAGGGAACTTCTTAACCCAATTTCCGTTCTTTGGGTTAATCTCCTACTTTCGAATTATGTCATGATATTATTTTGTCCTATCTTGTATTTGTACATTATTTATGTGTACTTATAGTGAATACACATAATAGTTCTATTTTATTTAAAAAATGATCTTTGTAGGGGACTTCATCTCAATCTCCTTACATTGAGGCATATTTGGTTTTATACACAACTTTTCTTTATACGGTGTATAAACCCCTTTTACTTTTACTTTTATTCAAAAGGAATTTTTTATATGAAGAGTTTTTACTAAACGAAAAAAGGAATGTTTTTTCATATGTATGCGGTGACAACTACTTCTCCGCCACCGTGACTATTATTTGAGTTTTGGTTTCCTCTATAAGCCATAACTTTTTTTAAATGAAAAATAGATACCAAGTTTTAATTTTCTTTTATTTTGGTATTGAAAATGGTTTTGAAAGTGTTTTTATTACATAAATGTGTTTTATTGATATTTTGTGATTGAAATTTGGAAATGTTATGTTTCCTTTATGTATGTTTTATGTGATATGATTATGCAATGGTTTATGATATGTTTAAACCTATTCATATGAGGAATGCATTGGACTTAATAAGTGACGGGTGGAGCATGCTATAGCTCCTCAATGCAACGAAAGTTCTCATGAGACAAACTAGTGTCTTGGCATGAGGCCTTGACAAAATATTATTTGTAGTCTTGGAACTAGGCCTTGGCTATGTGGTTATGATAGTCTGGCATTATACATTCCTTCATTGTGAAAGTGGTTATTGATATTGCATGTGATTATTCGACTAGTAGAATATCCCTGTGAATAAGTAAATGTAATTATCTCATATTAATTTTTCCATATTATTCTAAAGTTCAAGTTTAAAAGGATTTTGGTTTAGTTATACATTGCCTTAAATGTTAATGTTTATTTATGAAAGCTTCCGCTATATTGTTATCCTTACTGAGCATCTGAGCTCACCCCTTTCAATGTTTTAATTTTTCCAGGATATGAAGAAGTATTTTAGGAATGAACTATAGGGATAGTATGAAGGGGATATGAGTGCGGAAAATGGAGACTATGTTATTGTGATTTTTCACTTTATGATGTAATGTAAGACTTATGAATGTATCTAGTGTTTCCAAGACTACTAAACTAATTGGTCTTTCGAGACTTGATCTTTTGTGATCATGCCAATGTTATGAAATAATGCACCGACTCTGGGTAACTGGTGTCGGGGCGTTATAGTTGGTATCAGAGGCAGTTTAGTACTAACCTTGGAAGCTAGATTTAGATGAACTCTAATTAGATCACATATCCCTAAGATAAACTTTGAGGATTAGTATAGAAGAACTTCCTAGAATTTTGGTATTATAGAGATTTTGTGAGTTTTCCGAGAAATACATCTCTCTCTGGATACGAGTAGGTAGAGGCGGCTCTGGCACAGATGTACCTAGGGGTAAAACCCAAAAACACCGCTTTGAGCTAGACTCAAATGGGAACTGGTGCACGACAACGGGTCATGATGCACTCTTGGTTACAACACTCCCGGGTGATATGATTAGGATAATTCTCATTTTAATTACAAACCACTATGAAGGGTTATGAGTATATACTTCCACAAATAAAACATTTATTATGGTTATGGATTATATCCATAAATAGTTCAATTTATGTTAAGTGTTTTGCAAGTTTGTAATTATGTATTTTGATTCATAAACTAATCTATTTTATGCCATTGTTTATAAATGGCGCCTAGTGGGAGGAATGGAAACCGTATCAATGCACGCACTCCATGTAGGGATTTCCCTCCTGCGGAAGATAATTATAGTGGAGCTGGTGATACAACCGGTGCTGATCACCTTATTACCATACTGGGACAACTCACTCAGGTTATGAATAATAACCTTACTCGTATAGAGCACCCTGATCCGCAACATGGAGGATCAATGTTAGAACGCTTCATGAGGTAGCAACCGCCAACATTTAATGGGGGTAAAAATCCATTTTTAGATGAGTAATGGTTAAAATCCTTAGAGAAAATATTCCACGCCTTGGGAAGTAGCGAAAGGGAGAAAGTTGTCATGGCAGTTTACCGCCTCACTGGAGATGCTGATCAATGGTGGTCGTTGATTCAAAACACAAAGGAAAATGATGAAGTATAAAATATGGAATGGAGGGGCACTACTAGAAATATAGGTTTTCCCAACGGATATATACCAACGGTTTTCTTAAACTGTTGGTGTATATGAGTATACCAAGCATATACCAACGGTTTTTCAAAAACCGTTGGTAAAGGTATGTAGAGGTGAAGTTATACCAACAGTTTTTGCAAAACTGTTGGTAAAAGTGTGTTTGTGAGGAAGATATACCAAGGGTTTTTGAAAAACCGTTGGTAAAAGTTTTTTTTGATGAAGATATACCAACGGTTTTGTAAAACCGTTAGTAAAAGTGAGTTTTTGAAGGGCTTTACCAACGGTTTTTTAAAACCATTGGTAAAAGTTTTTATTCCCAATGGTTTAAAACCATTGGGAAAGATTTCCCAGAAATAGACAGAACCTGGACTCCCCCATTCCAAGCTACTGGAGGCCTAAACCGAAGTAGAGAATTGGGATTCTCTTTACCCTACTGTCCAAATCATTCCATCTTCAAAATTTCCTAGATTATCATTTGTAATCTGTAAGTTATACTTTCATTTTAATGTTATGTATCTTCTATTTTGATTTTATGTTTTCAATTGGGTGATGAGTTGAATTGGGATTCTGTTTACCCTACTGTGAAAATCCTTCATTCTGACCCATCTTCAAAATTTCTTAGTTCTACATTTCCTGTCAGTGATAATTTTATTTTAATTATCTACATCTACTATTTTGGTTTTCTCTTTATATTTGGGTGTTTATGAATTTTGTTTTCTGTTTGATTTTGGTGCGTGTGTTGTGATTTGATAGTGGCACACATATAGTGATTATAGTATGAGTTTGGTCTATTGGGATAAGTAGTAAAGTGAATCAAATTTGATTCAAAATGAATTGTGTGTTAATATCATCCATAAATTTTCAGTTTTTAGAAGGATTTATATTTCTGGGAATTTTGTGTTAATATCATTCATATTACACATGATTCACATCATGGTAATAATGTGTGATGATTTTGTTGATATTAGAGAGAAAACTCATACACTCTAGGTTGTTTATAGTGGAATGGTTAGTCATGAGTGATAATTGGCTTCCTAAGATGATTGTACCAATAAATCATTTAGGGTAAATTAAATATGGTTCTCAAGGTACATTGTATATTATGTCACTTTCTTGGACAATACTCACTTTTATGATGGTGGGGTGCTTTTCACTAGCCATGCAGGCATTTGTAGTCATCCATAACAATTTTAGATTTGGTTTTATTGATGTGAAACTATGTTTTTTTTTCTCTTTTGATTTGGTAGAAATGAGAGGTCTGTGGAAATTAATCATGGATGTGGGTGGTAATTTAGGATGTAAGATAGTATGCCTTCATTTTCCTTGATATATCCAATAATATTATTGATTTATGTTCAGTATGATTATCTTTGAAAAATGATGTAGTTTAATAATTTTTTATTAATAGTTGTAATAATGACTACATGGGGATGCCAGGTGTTGGGGGATGGGGTGTCCAGGTGGGGGGGGGGATGTCCAGGTGGTTGTCCGAGGTATGGGGGCTGTCCAGGGTGAGTGGGGGCTGTCCGAGGGATGGGGGGCTGTCCGGGGTGAGTGGGGAGCTATCCGAGGGGTGGTGGGTTGTCCAGGTGGTTGTACAAGTTAATCTCACCTCAACATTTTAAGTGAAAACAACTACTGACATACGGAAAATAAACCAAACTCATTTGGATTGTGTTTATAATTTAGTAAAATGATCCATGGGTCATTTTTGGTGTGTACAAGTCAACCCCACCTCATTCTGAGGCACTGTGTGGCCGGTTGCACTCTAAGTGTCTCACTTTTGTTTAAAATGAACACTGTTTTAAGTAAAAATAACTGACATACGGAAAACTGACCAAACATATTCAGATTTTGTTGATACTTTAACACAACGATCCATGAGACATTTTTGACGTGTAAGAGTCAACCCCGCATCAATTCGAGCTGTGGTGTGGTCGGAACCACTCAAACCGTGTAACTTTTATTTGAAATGCACAACATTTTAAGTGAAAACAACTAATGGCATATGGAAAACCGACCAAATGCATTATAATTGTGTTGATACATTAGGAAAATGATCCATGGAAATTTTTTGACTTGTATGAGTCAACCCCACCTCAATCCGAGGCATGGTGTGGCCTAAATCACTCAAAGAGTCTCTCTTTTGTTTAAAATGGAAACTAATTTAAGTAAAAATAACTGACATACGAAAAACTGACCAAACTTATTTGGATTGTGTTGATACTTTATAAAAACGATTCATGGGACATTTTTGACGTTTAGGAGTCAAAACCACATCAATTCAAGGCGCGGTGTGGCTGGAACCACTCAAAGTGTCTAATTTTTATTTGAAATGAACAACATTTTAAGTGAAAGCAACTACTGGCATACAGAAAACTGACCAAACGCATTGGGATTGTGTTGATACATTAGTAAAACGATAAATGTGTCATTTGTGATGTGTAAGAGTCAAAAAAACATCAATCTGAGGCGTAGTGTGGCCGGTACCACTCAAAGTGTCTCACCATTGTTTAAAATGGACTTAATTTTAAGTGAAAACAAAAACTGACATACGAAAAACTGACCAAATGCATTTGGATTCTATTGAAACTGTAGAACAATGATCCATGGGTCATATGTGACATGTATGAGTTAACCCAGTCTCAATCTGAGTTGTGGTGTGGCTGGTACCACTCAAAGTGTCTCTCTTTTGTTTAAAATGGACTAAATTTTAAGTGAAAACAACAACTAACATACGGAAAACTGACCAAATGCATTCAGATTCTATTGAAACATTAGAAAAATGATCTATGGGTCATATATGATGTGTACGAATCAACCTTTCCTCAATCTGAGTCGTGGTGTGGCCGGCACCACTCAAAGTGTCTCTCTTTTGTTTAAAATTAACTTAATTTTAAGTGAAAACAATAACTGACATACAGAATACCGACCAAACGCATTCATAATCTGTTGAAACTTTAAGAAAAGGATACATGGGTCATATGTGACGTGTAAAAATCAACCGCACCTCAATCCGAGTCACGGTGTGGCTGGAACCACCCAAAGTGTCTCTCTTATGTTTAAAACGGACAACATTTTAAGTACATACGGAAAACCAACCAAATAGATTCTTATTGTGTTGATAATTTATCACAAGGATCCATAGCTCATATGTGACATGTACAATTTGACCCCTCCTCAATCTGAGGCACGATGTGGCTGTTACCACTCAAAGTGTCTCTCTTTTGTTTAAAATGGATTAATTTTAAGTAAAAACAACAACTGACATATGGAAAAATGACCAAATGCATTCGGATTCTGTTTAAAATTTATCACAACCATCCATGGGTCATATATGACATGTACGAGTCAACTCTGACTCAATCTGAGTCACGGTGTGGCCGTCACCACTCATAGTGTCTCACTTTTGTTTAAAATAGATTTAATTTTAAGTGAAAACAACAACTGACATACGGAAAACCGACCAGACGCATTCATAATTTGTTCAAACTTTAGGAAAAGGATCCATGGGTCATATGTGATGTGTAAAAGTCAACCGCGCCTCAATCTGAGTCACTGTGTGGATGAAACCACCCAAAGTGTCTCTCTTATGTTTAAAATGGACAATATTTTAAGTACTTACGGAAAACTGACCAAACAGATTCTGATTGTGTTGATACTTTATCAAAATGATCCATGGCTTGTGTGTGATGTGTAAGAGTTGACCCTACCTCAATCTGAGGTGCAATGTGGCTGGTACCACTCATGGTGTCTCTCTTTTGTTTAAAATGGATTTAATTTTAAGTAAAAACAACAACTGACATACGGAAAACTGACCAAATGCATTCGGATTCTGTTGAAAATTTAGCACAACGATCCATGGGTCATATATAACATGTAGGAGTCAACCCTGCCTCAATATGAGTCATGGTGTGGTTGTCATCACTCAAAGTGTCTCAATTTTGTTTAAAATAGAATTAATTTTAAGTGAAAACAACAACTAACTTTCGGAAAACTGACCAAACGCATTCATAATTTGTTGAAACTTTAGGAAAAGGATCCATGGGTCATATGTGATGTGTACGAGTTGACCCCACCTCAATCCAAGGCTTGGTGTGGCCGGTACCTCTGAAAGTGTCTCTGTTTTGTTTAAAATGGACTTAATTTTAAGTGAAAACAACAACTGACATACGGAAAACCGATCAAACGCATTCGGATTGTGTTGATACTTTAGAAAAAGGATAAATGGGTAATATGTAATGTGTATGAGTAAATCTCTCCACAATCCGGGGGGTTTGTCCTGGTGTTTATATGAGTTAATCTCGCCTCAACATTTTAAGTGAAAACAACTACTGGCATATGGAAAACAGAACAAACGCATTTGGATTGTGTTGATAATTTAGGAAAACAATCCATGGGTCATTTTTGATGTGTAAGAGTCATCCCCGCCTCATTCCAAGGCACGGTGTGGCCGACACCACTCAAAGTGTCTCTCTTTTGTTTAAAATAGACTTAATTTTAAGTGAAAATAACAAATGGCATACAGAAAAGCTACCAAACGAATTCAGAATATGTTGAAACTTTAGGACAAGGATTCATGGGTCATATGTGATGTGTACAGGTCAACTGCGCCTCAATCTGAGTCATGGTGTGGCCGGAACCACCCAAAGTGTCTCTCTTATGTTTAAAATGAACAACATTTTAAGTACATACGGAAAACCAACCAAACATATTCTTATTGTGTTGATACTTTATCACAAGGATCCATGGCTAATATGTGATGTGTAAGATTTTACCCCACCTCAATCCGAGGCACAGTATGGATGGTACCACTCAAAGTGTCTCTCTTTTGTTTAAAATGGACTTAATTTTAAGTGAAAACAACAACTCACATACACAAAACTGACCAAATGCATTCGGATTCTGTTGAAAATTTAGAACAATGATATATGGGTCATATATGATGTGTACAAGTCAACCCTACCTCAATCTGATTCACAGTGTGGCCGGCACCACTCAAAGTGTCTCTCTTTTGTTTAAAATAGACTTAATTTTAAGTAAAAAATAATAACTGACATACGTAAAACTGACCAAACACATTCATATTCTGTTGAAACTTTAAGAAAAGGATCCATGGGTCATATGTGACGTGTAAAACTCAATTGCGTCTCAATCCGAGTCATGGTGTGGCTGGAACCACCCAAAGTGTCTCTCTTATGTTTAAAATGGACAACATCTTAAGTACATATGGAAAACCAACCAAACAGATTCTGATTATGTTGATAATTTATGACAATGATCCATGTCTCATATGTGATGTGTACAAGTTGACCCCGCCTCAATCCGAGGCATGGTGTGGCTGGTACCACTCAAAGTGTCCCTCTTTTGTTTAAAATGGACTTAATTTTATATGAAAACAACAACTGACATACGGAAAACCGATCAAACGCATTCGGATTGTGTTTATATTTTAGAAAAAGGATACATGGGTCATATGTGACGTGTACGAGTCAATATAGCCTCAATCCGAGGTGCGGTGTGGCCGATACCACTCAAAGTGTCCCTCTTTTGTTTAAAATGGACTTAATTTGAAGTGAAAACAACAACTGGCATACGAAAAACCAACCAAACGCATTCAAAATCTATTGAAACTTTAGAAAAACGATCCATGGGTAATTTTTGATGTGTAAGAGTCAATTCTGCCTCAATATGAGGCACGGTTTGGCTGGTACCACTCAATGTGTCTCACTTTTATTTGAAATGGACTTGATTTAAAGTGAAAACAACAATTGGCATACGGAAAATCGATCAAACGCATTCGGATTGTGTTGATACTTTAGAAAAATGATACATGGACCATTTGTGACATGTAGGAGTCAACTCTGTCTTAATCCAAGACATGGTGTGGCCGTTACCACTCAAAGTGGCTCACTTTTATTTGAAAAGGGCATAATTTTAAGTTAAAACAACAACTTTCATACAGAAAATGGACCAAACTCTTTCAGATTGTATTGATACTTTAGGACAATTATACATGTGTCGTTTGTGACATGTACGAGTCAACCACACCTCCATCTGAGGCAATGTGTGACTGGTATCACTCTATTTGTCTCTCTTTTATTTGAAATGGACAAGATTTTAAGTGAAACCATCTTGCATATAGAAAACTGACAAAACTCTTTCAGATTTTATTGATAATTTATGAAAATGATACATGTGTAAGTTGTGATTTGTATGAGTCAACCCCGCCTCCATCTAAGGCACAGTGTGATCAGTATCACTCTAAGTGTCTCACTTTTTTTTGAAATGAACAACATTTTAAGTGAAACCAACAACTGACATATGAAAAAATGATCAAAGGTATTTGGATTGTGATGATACTTTAGGACAATGATACATTGGTCATTTTTTATGTGTATGAGTCAACCCCACCTCAATCCGAGGTACGATGTGGTGGAATCCTACTTTGACCAATAGATCGCAACATACTTGTACCATTTAGTGTTCATAGCCTTAAAAACATTAATATTATTCTAACTAAGTTCAAAAAACTTACAATTCCATTATTATAGACCATCACAAGTTGACCTTGTGATCATTTCAGTTTTTCCTGAATTTTAAATCAAATAATGAGTTCTATAATTTACTCCTTTTGTAAGCACCAAGGAACCATGGGTAAGTTTCCCAACCCCATTTTCAAATTTAGTTTCATAACCACCATGGAACCATGGGTAAGTTTCCATACCCCATTTTGAGTTATTTAAACTGTTATTCAACTCCACTGGATTATTCTTTTCATATGAACATTGAAAGAGGGAATTGTAGTACACCACATGGTTGGACAATTTTTATGGTTTTATGTGTTTTTTTGTGTTATTACAGGTGTTTTTATGCTGTTTTAATACTGTGCAATAGTTCTGGTGCTTTTTATGCAGGTGGGGGTGCTGGTGCAATGGTGGGGGTTCTGTGCAATGGTTCTAGAAATACACAATACCAACGGTTTGAAACTGTTGGTATAGTATTCCATCTTCAATATATAACAACAGTTCTCTTGAACCGTTGGTAAAAAACACTATACCAACGGTTGTAAACCGTTGGTACACCCTAAAAGTGTATGTTCAAATTGTTTTAGAACCGTTGGAGTAGAGATTTACCAACGTTTTCAATGGAACCGTTGGTATAGGTTTCGGATGGAGTTATATACCAACGGTTTTTAAAAACCGTTGGGAAAACTTTCCCCCAAATTGGCAGTAGCCGATCCTATCCCTCATTCGCTATCCAGAGCCCTAAATGGGAGCGCTTGGGTGATTTTGGAGGCGATTTTGGAGGTGTTTCAGGTTCTCTTCCTCCATACCATCCAAGGATGAGGTATTTTCTTAGTTTTTAGTTTCGATTTTGATGTGGGATGAGACCAATTTCTATTCTCATATTCCAGCCGAATTTCTGTTCCAGCCCAATTTATTTTTCCATTCTTTATTTACATTCCATGCATATTCCAGCCCATATAGATTGCATTAGACAGTTGTCTAATTTTTTGATGTGCCTTTCATGTTTCATTACCAATAAATTTTTATTATATGTTATAAAATTCAATCACATGTTTATTTTTAACATTCATTGTTACTTTATTATCTTGTTTTAATAATTTATATTAAAATTCTTTTCATATATTCCATCGTTGAGTGTTTTCACTTGTTCAATAGAATTCCAAGCTCATTTTACTTCATAGTGATTATTTAGATTTCAAAGTGTTTTATTTTTCATATTAAATTTATTTAAAAGTTTTGGGGACTAATTAAAGTTATTAGATTCCAATTTCCATGCTTCTATGCTTGTTAAGAATTAAATGAAATATGATGGTTGTAATTAAATGAAAGTCAATGTTCAATTTTTATCATGTATGGGTGATTAATAAATTGGAATGTGATGAACCATATAATTGAACCATTGTTGATGCACATTATATACCAAAATGTTATTGAATAAAAGTTATTCTTGTGAATTTCGTTACATCATAGATAAAAATGGTTGTGGTTATATGAGAGATGCCTCTGATGGTTCTTTGATCATTGTTTTATGGAAAATGAATGGTTTAGGTCCGGTATTAATAGTAGCTTCCAGTGAGACCATTTTAGTATAAGGGGAAACAAGATTATGATCTACAAGGGGGTGATTGAGTTGGTAGAGACCAAACATTGTTTGTTCCTTGTGTTAAAGAACCATAAATAGAGTGTTCCAATTAGGAGGTCATCAGTAAAGACGTAGGTAAGATTTCCAAGTTCTGTTTCAT
Source organism: Viscum album (assembly GCA_963277665.1). Lineage (NCBI taxonomy): Eukaryota > Viridiplantae > Streptophyta > Magnoliopsida > Santalales > Viscaceae > Viscum > Viscum album. Next base: position 675,579,387 of record OY728128.1, on the reverse strand, counting down.
GAATTTGAATATGTGGTGCTATAGTGGTTTTGGATTGTTTGAGGTACTCTTAGTGTATTATAAACCCTCATTTGTTCCATATTCATTTAAATTGATTTAATATCATTTTTTCACACAACCCATTATATCCTCTCAAACGATATTTACAGTGTATTTTCATTCGTATGGTGTTAAATATTTTAGTAAATGTCCATACTAGATTCTTTTATGTGTTCTAGGGGTTTAGACTAATGACAGGGCTGCATGATTATTGTGCGGGTATTCTTTTCATATAAATATATCTATACACCCCAACCCCCTTGGACAACCTGACCACCCCCACGGACAGCCCGCCCACCTGGACACCCCGACACCCCTAGACATCCCCCCACCCCCTGGACACCTCTGACCCCCGGACGGCCCCACCACCCCCTAGACACCCCACACCCCCCCTGGACACGCCACACCCCCCTTGGACACTCCCGCCACTCCCATGATCCTCATCCTACTCCTCATCCTGATCTACTTAAAGAAGTTAAAGTATAAAACTCATATACTCCCAACAAGACCCTTAAGGATTATGTATTCCTTGATCCACTTCAAATATCTTACTGGTCAATCCTTGAATATAGGCATTATAAATGTTGTATCTTATTTTCTTATATACACTGTATTTTGTTGTATTTCTTAATATGATTCTCATATAGAGTAATGTGTCAGTTATGCTTTTATATAGAGTAAAAAATTGTCATTTACGTAAATATTTTTTTGATTAAACTTTAATATTATTGAATTGCTTTGAAATGACTTATTGTGATTTTTTTATAGAATGGATAGAATTTGGATGTACGAAACTGATCGGATTTCAACCGATTTTCAAAATAATTTGAAAAGCTTTCTAGATTTTGCATTTGACAAGGCTTCAGATAGTGGTCGCATACACTACCCATGTTTTAATTGTGTTGGAAGACCTTGGTTGGGCCGTGAAGCAGTTAGCTATCATATAAACAAATATGGTTTCCAAACAAACTATTATGTGTGGTATCACAATGGAGAGAAAATGGAATCTCAAAATGTTGATGATCCAAATGATAGGACTGAATTGGATAGTTTGATATATGATCGGTTTCCATTTATTCGACATCATGAGAAGGAAAGGATGTCCAGCCAACAAGATTTTGATACAAGCACACATGATGCGTCCAATGAAAATGATGATGTTGATAGGGTGAAAAAATTGAATGATGTTGCGATGACTCCAGTATATCGGCAATGTGATAAAATGAAAAAGTTGGAATTTTTAATCCGATTGTTTCATGGGAAAACTATGTATGGGATTTCAAATACTGCAATTGATTACATTCTTACCTTCTTGAAGGACTTACTTCTAGATGATGCAGATATTACCTCAAACCACTATATGGCATGGAAGTTGGTTGATGAACTTGGATTCTCAAAAAAAATTCATGCTTGCCCGAATGATTGCAGCTTATTTTGGGAGGAAACTTCTGAAAGAAATGATTGTATAAAATGCGGAACCTCCTGATGGAAGCCAAAATATGATGGAACACCATCTCGTGTGCCACAAAAAGTAATGTGGCACTTTCCATTGATCCCCATATTACAGAACCTTTTCATGTCTGATGAAATATCTATAAAAATGCGATGGCATGACACCGAGAGAAAAAAGAATAATGAAGAGTTGGTTCACCCTGTAGATGGATTTACATGGAAGAGATTTGATGCTCGATATCCTGAATTTGTAGCCGACGTGCGTAATGTGAAATGGGGTCTTTCATGTGACGGTTTTAATCCATTTGGGCAGATGCTTACTTCGCACAGCACATGGCTGGTTTTCATACACATTTATAACCTTCCCCCTCGGTTGTGTATGAAAAATCCTTACACTTTCTTGAGTATACTGATATATGGCCCTTCTGATCCTGGAAATGATATAGATGTATACATGAAACCTTTAATAAAAGATTTGAAACTTCTTTGGTATGTGGGTGTGCCCACATATGATGCATGTTCGAAAGACATATTTCAGATGCGTGCTGCACTTATGTGGACTATCAATGATTTTCCTACTTATGCAATGATGTCTGGATGGAGCACAAAAGGAAAATTTTCATGTCCTATTTGTATGAAGAATACTCGATTAAGAAGACTGAAATATCGTCGTAGTTTTAGTTTTATGGGACATCGACGATTCTTTCCAACGAACCATCCATATAGAAACAATCGTCGAAGATTTGACAATACCATGGAGAATGACGATCCACCTCAGCGTATGTCTGGAACTGATGTGCTTAATGAATTGAAATATTTCAGTTATTCATTTGGGAAGAGTGTAATGAAATCTAGAAAGAGGAAAAATGTTTCCAATGATACCTGTTACAATTGGAAGAATAAGAGTATATTCTTTGAGTTGTCATATTGGTCAACCAACTTGGTACGTCATTACTTAGACGTAATGCACATTGAAAAGAATATATGTGAAATGTTGATTTCGATTCTTCTAAATGTCAAGGGGAAGACAAAAGATGATTTATGATCTCGGCGCGACTTGGTAGATTGGGGGATCAGACCAGAATTTCCTCCTGTCTGTATCAGTGAAAATAAATGGCAAGTTCCATGTGCTTCTTATGTGATGACTCCTGCTGAAAAAAATCAATTTCTGGAAGTGCTAGAGACTATTAAAGTTCCTAATGGCTATTCAACCAATATATCAAAAAGGGTCAACAGAAAAGAGTTGAATTTGAAATCTTTGAAGACTCATGATTATCACGTCCTTTTGCATGAGTTGATTCCAATAGAAATCTGTCATCTCTTGTCCAATAATGTTAGAGTCTCAGTTATTCAGTTGTGCTATTTGTTTAGAGATCTTTGTGCTAAGAGGTTGTCCAAATCCCTCGTGAAAAAACTGTTGGCAGAGACACCATTAATTTTGTGTGAGTTAGAGAAAATATTCCCTCCATCATTTTTTACATGCATGTTGCATCTGACTGTCCATCTTCCGACCGAAATACTTCTTGGAAGACTCGTTGCTTTCCGTTGGATGTATCCAACTGAAAGAAACATGTGCACATTGAAATCATATGTTCGGAACAGGAATTATCCCGAAGGTTCTATTGTGAACGGTTACTTGTCTCAAGAATGTATGGATTTCTGTTCAATGTATTTGTCTGATCATACTACGAGAATAAACAGACCAATGAGAAATGAAGAAGAACAGTATGGGAATATTGAACCCAGTTTTCCATCACTTCCTCAGACAGGAGGAATTCCGGGATCATATACATTGACAACATTAATCCTTGAAGAGCGAGAGATGGCACATCGCACAGTGTTGTTCAATTGTGATTTGTTCGATGAGTATATCAAGTAAGTTAATTGTACATGTATCTGTTATCTTATCTCTTGTAATTTTAAATATTTGTTAAACTATTATTATTTTTATCTACAGGGAACATAAAGAATTGATATATAGAAAGCATCGTTCTTTATCTTTGAGAAAGAAGGAGACTTTGCATAGAAAAGGGTTTTCTGCTTGGTTGAAATTGAAGGTAAAAATATTTCTGTAATAACTAAATAAAAATAATATTTAATTAAGTTTACTATTTGTTTATATTTTAGGTATTGAGTTTGCCTACAGACTCTGTTTCTGAGGAAATAAGAGCTTTGGCTTTTGGTCCTAAAACCATGGTTCGTGCTTGTAAATCACTTGTGATCAATGGATACAAATTTATTATCACTGAACGAGCAAGAAACATGAGAACACAGCATAATGGTGTTATGCTAACTGCCACAACAAACTATTATTCCAGTTCATCGGACACTAGAACTCATTCTGAAAATGTTGCTTATTATGGTGTCGTGGAGAAAATAATAATTTTGGATTATTACTCGCATGGTCGAGTCACAATGATGAAATGTCAATGGTTTGATTCAATGACGAGGCAAGGCACCTTTATTAATGATTGTGGATTTCGAGTTATTGACACGACTCGCACTCTTTCCACCGATGAACCATATGTATTGGAATCAATGGTGAAACAAGTTTTTTATGTCAAAGATCATCATCATTATAAATTCGGTGTAATTATTGAAGTAAATCCCAGACACGTTTTTGATGATGGTGATGATGAAGTTGACACTATCCCTACTTCAATTGGAAGCAATCTGTTTATTACTTATGATGACCCCAACAGCTCAATTGTCAGAGTTGATTGTGAACCCGAAGTTGTGGTGGGAAATATATAGAATCATATAGTCGTGTTCTCACCTACATGTTTCACCTACATCATTTAGAGTGTGTATCCTAGTACATACCTTCATAACACCATAAATCTTTTGTTTCATTATGTTCTTTTTATCATAATGGTTTTTATATATTTTGTTTTTTGGGTTACACATTAGTTATCAGTTTCTAATTACTTCCATATTTGTTTTCATTACAGGAAATGACACCCATTGAGGAGAGGCGGCGGAAAAAGATGACAGATAATAATCATCGCATGGTACAGATGGGTGTTCCTCCACTCATCCCTGTTGTGATTATTTTATTTAAAATATAAATATTTCAATAACTTATAATATCATGTGTTTACTTTTCTGTCAAACGTTTTTTCAGGATCCACCCCCTAGACGACAGATATCTGATGAGGAGCCTGATATTTCTCCCAGTAGAGAGGTTGGTGGTAGGAGGGAGGGTGGTGTCAGAGATGGACGATCATCTAGTGGTCCCGGTACGGAGGCCGGTGGTACGAGGGCTCGTGGGGCGAGAGTTAGATGACCCACTACCACATACGTATCTTCTACACCCTATTTTGATCCTGGCGTGTCTTCAGGGACATATGAGATATTTAGACCTCCGATGTTTACACTACCAGCTGGCCAGACGTCTATGCCATCATCTTTTGCTTCTGGTTCATTATCTCCGGGCTATTATATTCCACCTTCTTCGACTCCTGCTGCGACACAGTATGTGGCTAAGGAGCATACACTGAGGGACACTCCACCTGTACAGGATACTCCTTCAGCTTCTGCACCCATTGATCCGACTACCACAGGTATATTTATATAACTCTATCAAATTTTTATACCAAAATTTATTTTTATTATAACTTGTATTTATATTATTTTACTTTAATAACAGATTCTTCTACAGATAGGAGGTGGGGGAGGGGGCGTACTCACTTACGTGCGGTATGGAACCACCAGACACAGTTGATGGTTGAATACAATGTTGATGGAAAATGATTGAGAAATCTGGGCAGCAATGTCGGGGTTTTTTGGCGACACTAGCCAAATACTCCGATATCATTCCGGTCAGCCCTCTCTCTTGGAGACATCTGCCACCCGAAGTCAAGGATAACACGTGGGCAAAAATATGGGTAAAAAATATATTGGATTTAATGTAGTATATTTTTGTATTTAAATGAACTAATCAATTTGGTTTCAGCTTCGGTTTAACTTCCCTGATGGCGAAGGTGCACGACCAGCGCGTTTAAAAGAGCTAGGAGAGATTTTAAGAGCTTATAAGCATGAGCTGTATGTTGTCTGGTGTGATAGAGTGGGCACGGAGTTAGAGAAATTACCTATCGTGGATGACTGTCCGATAGAGAAATATCTCCAAATGATTACCCATTGGGCGACTGCCAAATTTAAGGTATTAATCTCATTTGAGTTATTTAAATGCGAGTTTTTATATTTTTCATTAATATAATCTTATTAATTATTAATCATTATTTAGGAATATTCTGAAAAAAACAAAAAAAACATTGAATCAAAGCAATACCTCCACACTTTGGGGAACACAACTATGGCAGATCATGAGAGGCAGCATGTACGATATAGTTGTTTATAATTTTTCTTTAGGACTTTCCCTTTTTAGTGGATCCTACTTAAATTATGTGATTTATTGAATAATGAATATATGATTATACTTTCACTTTATATTGTTTCAATTTCATTACAGAATCAAAAAATGAATATTGGAGTACGTATCCCTCGAGAAAAATTGTTTTGCTCGAGTAAAAGAAAAAAAGATGGAACTGCGGTAAATGAACCAACCCAAGAGAAGATTGTAAGTTTTAATTTGTTTATTTCAAAGTTTAATATCTAATTTGAAATTTAATAATCAATTAATATTTTTTACAGGCTGCTTTAGAGGCTCTTGATGCCCAGGAGCCTAAAAATTTTGGGCCACACGATCATTTATATCAGCTTTTGGGAGATGAGCACTCTGGTCTAGTAAACTGTCGACCTGGTAAGAATATAGTCCCGACGAGGTATTGGTCATCTCCAGGTATCCATTCTAGTACCACCGAGTTGGAACAGGTCAAGGAGCATGCAAGACAGTCTGATAAAAGGGTCACAGAGTTGGAAGTACAAGTTCAAACAAGAGACAGAGAATTTATGAAACTGATGAAAGCATTATCTTCATCACTTCCACCAGAGGCTAGTGCGGCTTGTCAGACATTTATTTCGTCGATGGGTGCATCATCCAATGCACCAGGCGGCAGCTCTAGTGGCGATCGAGATGATGACGTTCCTGGTGATGACGAGGATGCTGAAGAGGAAGAGGGTGAGGATGAGGATGTGGACGAGGGCGAGGATGGGGCCGACGGCGAGGATGGGGCTAAGGGAGAGGATGATGCCAAGGATGAGGATGAGGCCGACGATGAGCATGGGGACGATGACGAGGATGACGATGAGGACAGAGATGGCGGCGAGGATGAGGCTGATGATGATAGTGGTGATGGTGATGGTGATCAGAGGCAGATTGATCCATTACATTTTTGAATTCTGTATAACTCTTTATTTTTGAACATGGTTTTCCACTTTGGGGTTTTCCTCTTCTTCATAGGGACGTTGCATTCAGATTCTGTTTTTTGCACTTGATTCTTATTGTATGATTAGTCTACTACCTAGACCTTTAGTATTCCTTGGTACTGTGATACTCATTTTTCTATTTTTTTTACTTAGATTTCTTAGTTAGCCAGGTATTTCATGTTTATTCATGTGGAAAATGATATGGAAAATGTGCTTTGAAGTATTGGCCGACACCACCCAAAGTGTCTAAATTTTATTTGAAATGGACAGGATTTTAAGTGAAAACAACAACTATCATACGGAAAATAGACCAAACGCATTCAGATTCTGTTTAAACTATAGAACAACGATCCATGGATCATATGTGACGTGTACGAGTGAACCTCGCCTCAATCCGAGGGACGGTGTGGCCGGTACCACTCAAAGTGTCTTTCTTTTGTTTAAAATAGATGCACTTTTAAGTAAAAAAAACCACATACAGAAAAGGACCAAACGCATTTGGATACTTTTAATACTTTAGGACATGTATCCATGGGTCATATGTGACGTGTACGAGTCAACCCCGCCTCAATCCGAGGCGCGGTGTGGCCGGCACCACTCAAAGTGTCTAACTTTTATTTGAAATGGACGGGATTTTAAGTGAAAACAACAACTAGCATACGGAAAACAGACCAAACGCCTTTGTATTCTATTTAAACTATAGGAAAACGATCCATGGGTCATATGTGACGTGTACGAGTCAACCCCGCCTCAATCCGAGGTCCGGGGTGGCCGGTACCACTCAAAGTGTGTCACTTTTCTTTGAAATGGATGCGCTTTTAAGTAAAAAAAAACCACATACGGAAAAAGGACCAAACGTATTCAGATACTATTGATACTTTAGTAAATGTATCCATGGGTCATTTGTGGCATTTACGAGTCAACCCCGCCTCAATCTGAGGTGCGGTGTGGCCGGCACCACTCAAAGTGTCTAACTTTTATTTGAAATGGACAGGATTTTAAGTGAAAACAACAACTAGCATACGGAAAATAGACCAAACGCATTCAGATTCTGTTTAAACTATAGGAAAACGATCCATGGGTCATATGTGACGTGTACAAGTCAACCCCGCCTCAATCCGAGGGCCGGTGTGGCCGGTACCACTCAAAGTGTGTCACTTTTATTTGAAATGGATGCGCTTTTAAGTAAAAAAAACCACATACGGAAAATGGACCAAACACATTCAGATACTGTTGATACTTTAGTAAATGTATCCATGGGTAATTTGTGGCATGTAGGAGTCAACACCGCCTCAATCTGATGCACGGTGTGGCCGGCACCACTCAAAGTGTCTAACTTTTATTTGAAATGGACATGATTTTAAGTGAAAACAACAACTGGTATACAGAAAATAGACCAAATGCATTCGGATTCTGTTTACACTATAGTAAAACGATCCATAGGTCAAATGTGACGTGTACGAGTGAACCCCGCCTCAATCCGAGGGCTGGTGTGGCCGGTACCACTCAAAGTGTCTTTCTTTTGTTTAAAATGGATGAGCTTTTCAGTAAAAAAACCACATACGGAAAACGGACCAAACAAATTAAGATACTGTTGATACTTTAGGAAATGTATCCATGGGTCATTTGTGGCGTGTAGGAGTCAACCCCACCTCAATCCGAGGCGCGGTGTGGCCGGCACCACTCAAAGTGTCTTTCTTTTGTTTAAAATGGATGCGCTTTTAAGTAAAAAAAACCACATACGGAAAACTGACCAAACGCAGTCAGATACTATTGATACTTTAGGAAATGTATCCATTGGTCATTTTTGATGTGTATGAGTCAACCTTGCCTAAATACGAGGCGCGGTGTGGCTGACACCACTCAGAGTGTCTAACTTTTATTTGAAATGAACATGATTTTAAGTGAAAACAAAAACTGGCATACGGAAAACCGACCAAACGCATTTGGATTCTATTGAAACTTTAGGAAAACAATCCATGGGTCATATGTGACATGTACGAGTCAACATTGCCTCAATCTGAGGGCCGGTGTGGCCGGGACCACTCAAAGTGTCTTTCTTTTGTTTAAAATGGATGTGCTTTTAAGTAAAAAAACGACATACGGAAAACCGACCAAATGCTTTCGGATTCTATTGAAACTTTAGGAAAATGATCCATGGGTTATTTTTGATGTGTACGAGTCAACCCCGCCTCAATCCGAGGCGTGGTGTGGCCGGCACCACTCAGAGTGTGTCACTTTTCTTTGAAATGGACAACAGTTTAAGTTAAAATAACAAATGACATACGGAAAATAGACCAAAGGAATTAGGATACTGTTGATACTTTAGGACATGTATCCATGGGTCATTTGTGACATGTACGAGTCAACTCTGCCTCAATCCGAGGTGCGGTGTGGCTGGTACCACTCAAAGTGTCTAACTTTTCTTTGAAATGGACAACAGTTTAAGTGAAAACAACAACTGACATACGTAAAACCAACCAAACGCATTCGGATTCTGTTGAAACTATAGGAAAACGATCCATGGGTCATATGTGACGTGTACGAGTCAACCCCAACTCAATCTGAGGGCCGGTGTGGCCGGTACATCTCAAAGTGTATTTCATTTGTTTAAAATGGATGCGCTTTTAAGTAAAAAAAAAGACATACGGAAAATAGACCAAACACTTTCGGATTCTGTTGAAACTTTAGGAAAATGATTTATGGGTCATTTGTGACGTGTACAAGTCAACCCCACCTCAATCCGAGGTGCGGTGTGGCCGACACCACTCAAAGTGTCTAACTTTTATTTGAAATGGACAAGATTTTAAGTGAAAACAACAACTAGCATACGAAAAACCGACCAAACGCATTTGGATTCTGTTGAAACTTTAGGACAACGATCCATGGGTCATATGTGACGTGTACGAGTCAACCTCGCCTCAATCCGAGGGCCGGTGTGGCCGAGACCACTCAAAATTTGTCACTTTTCTTTGAAATGGACAACAGTTTAAGTTAAAACAACTGGCATACGGAAAATGGACCAAAGGTATTCGGATACTATTGATACTTTAGGACATGAATCCATGGGTCATATGTGACGTGTACGAGTCAAACCCACCTCAATCCAAGGGCCGGTGTGGCCAGGACCACTCAAAGTGTATTTCTTTTGTTTAAAATGGATGCGCTTTTAAGTAAAAAAACCACATACGGAAAACTGACCAAACGCAGTCGGATACTGTTGATACTTTAGGAAATGTATCCATTGGTAATTTGTGACGTTTACGAGTCAACCCCGCCACAATCCGAGGCGTGGTGTAGCCAACACCACTCAAAGTGTCTAACTTTTATTTGAAATGAACATGATTTTAAGTGAAAACAACAACTGGAATATGGAAAACTGACCCAATGCATTCGGATTCTGTTGAAACTTTTTGACAACGATCCATGGGTCATATGTGATGTGTACGAGTCAACCTTGCCTCAATCCAAGGGCCGGTGTGGCCGGGACCTCTCAAAGTGTCTTTCTTTTGTTTAAAAGGGATGCGCTTTTAAGTAAAAAAACGACATACGGAAAACCGACCAAACGCTTTCGGATTCTATTAAACTTTAGGACAATGATCCATGGGTCATTTGTGACGTGTACGAGTAAACCCCGCCTCAATCTGAGGCGCGGTGTGGCCATCACCACTCAAAGTGTGTCAATTTTCTTTATAATGGACAACAGTTTATGTTAAAACAACAACTGACATACAGAAAATAGACCAAAGGCATTCGGATACTATTGATACTTTAGGACATGTATCCATGGGTCATTTGTGACGTGTACATGTCAACTCCGCCTCAATCCGAGGCGCGGTGTGGACGACACCACTCAAAGACTCTCTTTTATTTCAAAATGAAATCATTTTAAGTTAATACAACTGAAATTTACACTCATCAACGATAGTCGCAAACTCTTTTTCATGAGTTGGGTAGTTTCACTCCTGGGGCCATAAGTGACGAGACTCCTAAGAAAATATCTTTTCACCATATATTATAAACAATACAATTTCAATGCAAAATTCATCATAAATCATTACATACCCAAACCTAGTACCACAAAAAATGGGATTTGAGTCAATTTGAATGTCTTATTCAACTCTAATAGATATTTATCAAACTATTCTGCCTATTAAAATTTGTTGGGTGAGGTGAATTACCACAGGATGATTGTTGTCATATGTGTTTTTTTGGGCTATTTTAGGTGTTTTTTATACTGTTTGAAGTCTGTATGTGGCTTTTGTGATATTATTTATGCAGGTGTATAGTGGAGGGTATACTCGAGGGCTGTTGTGCACTGTTTTTTTATGCAGGTGTATGGTAGGGCTTCTGGAGGGCTTCTGGGGGCTGCAGTGTAGCAGCTCTGGGAAACTCTTTACCAACGGTTCAGAACCGTTGGTAAAGACTTTTCCAGAATTCTGGAAAAACTTATACCAACGGTTCAGAACCGTTGGTAAAGAGTTTCCCAGAATTCTCAAACACTTATACCAACGGTTTAAATGAAACTATTGGTATAGGGATTTCCTCACGACTAACTGGCCAACGGTTTGAAAAACCATTGGTATACCCTATACCAACAGTTTTCCAGCCTATACCAATGGTTATAAACCGTTGGTATAGCCTACTTTTCCAGTTTTGGGGGTTCAAAGAGCTTTTCTTAGAAAAATACTTCCCTCATGACCATTGAGAAGATATGGAAATTCAATTTCTGAGTCTGATACAAAAGGAGGATGAGAATGTCGCAAAGTATGAGGCTAACTTTACAAGGTTAGCAAGGCATCCATCAGATTATATACATAACCCAAGAAGTAAGATTGATCTTTTCTTTGATGGGTTAAAACCATTTCTTCATCGAGCCTTAGTCTCACAATCTTTCTCATCGTACGAAGATATAGTCTTGTGTGCTATCAAGACAGAAAATGAATTCTCTAAATCTTATGACAATAAAGTAAAGCAAGAGAAGAAGAGAAAGGTGGAACAAGAGACAGATAAAGGGAAAAAAGGGAAAGAAGGATTTTCCATTATGCAAAAATTGTGGTAAGAATCACCCCGGTACTTGCCTAAAAGGAATGGGAGTTTGGTATAAATGTGGAGAAAAAGTTCACAAGGCTCGTGATTGCAATGGAAAGAAAGAGGCTATCAATGTTGAATTCTACAATTGTAGGGAAATGGGGAACTATGCAAATGAATGTCCTAAGCGTCAGGGAACCTTACCTCAGAAAATTCCAAGGGATCAAGGACAATCTTATGTTGTTACTACAGTTGAAGTTGAATAATTAATGTATTGGTGCTTTTGGAAACAAGGATAATATTTTGGTTATAAGAATAATGTGATATATATAAGGATTGTACTGCAGTACTTGTTGTTTTCATTAAGGTTTTAATATGATGAAGGTAATCATATTTTATTATGTGACAATATGAGAAACTTTACTTTGTTTGGGGAATCTAATGTTACAATTGATTTTGGAATTTAAGGAACTTTTAGAGAAAGTCTAGACTGAGGTATTTTGGATAACTATAAAGGTTGGAATGGATTAAGTTAAACTTTGGATAGTATTGTTTAAGTTTAAAACATTTATGAAGATTATTTTTGGAATATTATAATACTATAGTTTTAGGAAAAGGAAAACCTGCAGGTTGGGGGATAACCCGTCGCGTCGTACAAAGCTGTAGGAATCGAACCCACAACCATAGTGCGACAGGCCTTTATTACCTACCACTAGCCTACAGGAATTCCCTAGTTATTACAAAAACGTTTTCCTAATCTAAATGGTATTTGTTAATATTTGGAACCTTATACAATTTTGATATATAGAATATTTTTGAGTTCTATTACCTTTTGGAGTGAAATATGGGTTTGTGGTAAAAATTTATTAAAGAATGAAAGTCTACATGACAAGTAAGTATATTTCCTTATGTTCTTAGTAAATCTCCTAAATAAATTCCTCAACTTTATGAAAGGTAACTTAAAATAAAAATGTTGTCGGTTAACTTTTCCAATTGGGGAATCAATGACCGTTTAACCAATCACATGTTTGTGATATTCTTGTAGTTAACTTTCTCCTAATCCTATTTTATAGGACTCTCCATCAGACCTTGATGGTTTGTTTTTCCTCCATATCCATATTTTCATAGAATCCTTGTATGGGCTATCTCGGGTGACCTTTTTACTTCTCTTTATTTCTTTTAAAGTTATATTTTTATTAACCTTATTTCCGATGTGGGTTTTCCACAAAGGTATTTTCTATTTTCAACCTTTTATTTTCAAAGAAAATTTTCAAATTGTGAGGAAACAATTTATTGAAGGAGGGGAGAATGTAACACCCCGAGCTTCCACGATACGCTTCTCTTTCAATAATGCAATAGCTTGCATTGTACGTAAGTTTGAGATTCTAACACACCGCGACCAATCAAAATAGCCATTATGAATAGTAATACCAACTTTTTGAAATTATATATATTTTATATTTCAAAATGGACTTCATTTTTGGATTCGGGATATCGAAATTAGCCTATGATGAATGTTTGGTATTTTTCTGAGGACTTCCAATTTTTTTATGAACAGTGAAAAATACTTAAAAACAACTTTTTTAATCAAAATAATTTATAGTGATAAATTATACTATTGAGTGGTTTTAAAATATAATTAGAATATATATTTACTATTTTATCCAATGGTGGTCATTAGAATTAATTTCACTTTTAAATTGGACATAAACAATTGTCAATCTTTTGATATATATTGTTTCTTAAAAACACACTATTGGTTGTGACAGCGGGAATTAATTATAAAATTAATTAATGAAAATTATATGTTTGTAATTTTTTAAAATATACATCATTTTTGAATTCGGAATATCAATTATATCTTAGGGTGAAATTTTGGCATTGTTCTGAAAAACATCAATTTTTTATGAATAGTGAAACCACTAAGTGGTAGTTAAAAAACTGATTTTTCGTTTAAATAAAACATTACCACTTTTGTGATTTGATTTTCAAAAATCCGACATACATGGTTATCATTAGGAAGTAAAATTCGGTTCAATGGGATTAAAATAATTTTTTGGTGAATAGTAACTTTTAAGTTTAATTAATCGCGATTAAAGGTAATTAGTGAAATTTAAGGTAAAAATGATATTATAAAAATATGAAAATACCAGTACACTTGTCCTACCCTTATTGGATGAGTCATGTACGACCAATACAATCCATGGGTCAACTTGGGGACCCCATGGAGCCACTTCGGTAAGAAAATGACATTAATAACTTTTTATTTAAAGTAAAAATAAAATTGTCACAAACATGTGTTGTTTTACTAAAACAATAATTATATGGGGTTATATAAGTTAAAGTTTTGACCATAAATATTCATTGGAAAGATAAAATTATTTCCTACATCATGGTAATTTTTTTATAATTTTTAGATATTAAATAAATTAAAATTTTAATGACACCATGATGATGCAACGATTACCTCATTAATTAACGATTTTAATAAAATGGAAGGATAATGTAAAATCTAAGCATTAAACTTGTCCAAAGTCTATTGTATGAGTATATTTCGAACCCTTATTACCTTATCCTCGAAATATATAATTTTGGGACCTTTAAAATCCGAAACTCATTATATAATAAAGTAACATTTCATTACTTTCCAAGAGTGCCTCTCCTCTCCTCTTATAAAAGGCCCCCACCTCTACCACCTTATTCACACCTTAAAGCCATTTGGCTCAGCCTAACTCTACCAAAATACTCTCCCAACTTCCCTGTCTTACTCTTAGAAGCCTCACTTTGGTCAGAAGTCTTCCAAAGGAAGCCTTTGGCTCAAATCAAAAAGAGTTACCCGATTTTAAGGTAATGTCTTCTCTAATGTTGTTTTGTTTTATTTTGCTTCTCCAACCCCCTAAAATATTTTTATTATTTTATTTTGTAAAAACACAAGTATATTAAATATACTAGGATGTTTTTATGAGAAGGATTTTATTTACACTTACACAACACCTATATCTAATGGTTAAAGAACATATTGTTTCTGTGGATGGCGAATTTCGGCCTCACGAAATGATGATTGCTCAGCACTCATATAACACCTCTCATGGTGGGAATTATGATGACACTATTTTTATATATGATATATATTATGTTTTTTCCCCTTATTATTCTGTATTTTTCATTTATGGAATACCTTTACGATTTCCATTATGGGTAAACGCGACAATTTCATTTTAGGAAGTGTGGACTACCGCCCCCTCAAAGTGATTTGAATCGTTAATGTCATACGTGGGATGTATAAAGGATGGAGTAAATGGTATTATACATTATATTATATTGGAATTATATTATACCTTTATATAATTATAAATTCATTCCTTTAAATACGAAATATAAATTAAAGTAGCGTTCATGCGTACGTAAGGCTTACCGTCTCCATGAACGGTGCATTTCATTTCTTACCTCTAAATGTTATGTAATATTATAAATGCATGTATATACTGTATATATAGGATATATATGATATCTACATCATGAATACAATTCTGGAGATAATGGATATTCTACCACATAAACAACTTGTAATTATAAGAAGTTTATTGTTGAATCAAGTACCAAAGATCGACAAAAGCACCGTTATTAACTTAAATGACTACATAATTTTTGTAACATTGTAATAAGTGATATAAAGGGGATAATGAACTTGAAAAAGGTTCTTAAGAAATTATAGATTAACTCTAGTTTATTATTCCGGAGGTTAAAGAACGGTCGAGTCAAGTCGGACACAAGGTAAGGGAACTTCTTAACCCAATTTCCGTTCTTTGGGTTAATCCCCTACTTTCAAATTATGTCATGATGTTATTTTGTCCTATCTTGTATTTTTACATTCTTTATGTATACTTATAATGAATACACATAATAGATCTATTTTATTTAAAAAATTATCTTTGTAAGGGACTTCATCTCAATCTCCTTACATTGAGGCATATTTGGTTTTATAGACAACTTTCCTTTATACGGTGTATAAACCCCTTTGACTTTTACTTTTTTTCAAAAGGAATCTTTTTATATAAATTGTTTTTTCTAAACGACAAAAGGAATGTTTTTTCATACATATGTGGCGACAACGACTTCTCCGCCGCCGTGACTATTATTTGAGTTTTGGCTTCCTCTACAAGCCATAACTTTTTTTAAATGAAAAATAGATACCAAGTTTTAATTTTATTTTATTTTGGTATTTAAAATGGTTTTGAAAGTGTTTTTATTAAATCAATGTGTTTTATTGATATCTTGTGATTGAAATGTGGGAATGTTATGTTTCCTTGATGCATGTTTTATGTGATACGATTATGCAATGGTTTATGATATGTTTAAACCTATTCATATGATGAATACATTGGACTTAATAAGTAACGGGTGGAGCCCGCTATAGCTCCTCAATGCATCGGCTGGTCTCATGAGACAAACTAGTGTCTTGGCATGAGGCCTTGACAAAATATTATTTTTAGTCTTGGCACGAGGCCTTGGCTATGTGGTTATGATAGTCTGGCATTCTGCATTCCTTCATTGTGAAAGTGGTTATTGATATTGCATGTGATTATTAGACTAGTAGAATATCCATGTGAATAAGTAAATGGCATTATCTCATTTTACTTTTTCCATATTATTCTAAAGTTCAAGTTTAAAAGGCTTTTGTTTTAGTTATACATTGCCTTAAACGTTAATGTTTATTTATGAAATCTTCCTCTATATTGTTATCCTTACTGAGAAAATGAGCTCACCCCTTTCAATGTTTTAATTTTTTCCAGGATGTGAAGAAGTATTTTAGGAATGACCTACAGGGATTGTCTGAAGGGGATATGAGTGTGGAAAATGGAGACTATGTTATTGTGATTTTTCACTTTATGATGTAATGTAAGACTTATGAATGTATCTAGTGTTTCCAAGACTACTAAACTAATCGGTCATTTGAGACTTGATCTTTTGTGATCATGACAATGTTACGCAATAATGCACCGACTCTGGGTAATTGGGGTCGGGGCATTACACTCCAAACCCTCCGGAACGACACGGAAATCCAAGAAACCAAGCTTGGGTTCCCCCAGATGCCCCGCAGGTCGCTCCACTAGTCGCTCCACAAGCCGCTGAGCCACCCAACCAAGTTTAAGAACCTGCCAATGCACTCGTGGTTAGTGACCCCCGTCAAGACAGGGACCCTTGCCGATATGATCTAATTGGGGCACTCACTGCCCGCCTTGAGGCATTGGAAACATGAAATGTGGCACTCCCACCTAATGGCAAGCCATATCCAGTATGGGTAGAGGATATGATAGAACCTCTAGGTTTTGTGAACCCTACCATTTCCCCCTTCAATGGTATAGGGTATCCTCCACAACATCTGTCCCACTTTTCCTCAATGTGTGGGCCCATATTAGGGACTCTAGCGTATCAGGAGGCTGCCAAACTCCGATGTTTTGTACAAACATTGGAGATGCCTGCGTTTTTATGGTACATCCAGCTCCCCGTTGGATTAGTGACCAGATGGGAGGACCTCCGTAGGAAAAACCTCTACCAGTTTAGCTCCACCACGCAAAAAACGAGCATCGAAGACCTCTTCAAGTGAAAATAGAGGCCTGATGAGCATGTTGTGGACTTTATCGCCCGGTGGAAAGGGATTACATACTCCCTTGACATGCCACTGACTCAAGAGAAATTACTGACGATGTGTGTAGGGAATGTTAAAATAGAACTTGTTCCTTTTCTGATCACCCAGAACTGCCCTAGAGGATTCCGAGACTTTTCTAATAAGGCCTAGTGCCTGGAAAAAGCCCTGCAACAGGCCAGCTATGCACGTCTGTTCTCCACTGTAATTCCCACAAGGAGGGCTGCCAGAGCCAATCCAGCTCTGGTGGCCCAAATAGAGGCCCCCAAACATCTGTAATTTTTACCAGTGGAGCTGCCTCTACAACCTCACAGAGGCCCACCACCATAGGCGCAGCCTCCAGCCTAGAAGCGTCCACTATAGAATCAGAAGGTGCCCCTATGCAACGCATAGCCACCACCCAGATGGGATAACCAGTCTCCACATCCTCAACATTATCCTCTAGCTCCTTCTCAGGTCCAAGCTCCAAATCCCCCTTTCCATATAGAAGAAACCAAACCTACTCTTTTAATGAGAATCGGGTTCCCAGCTATTTCTGAAGTGCCTTGGACTAGGGGATTGTGTGTTTGCCTAAGTGCAGAAGGCCCGAAGAGGCGAATCTAACTGATCACTGCAACTACTGCCCCTATCACCAGATCTTGGGGAAAAATATGAAGTAGTGATACGTGTTCAAAGACTGGATTCTAGACCAGGTCGATAACAACATTGTCATGTTGGGAAAGGCCCCGACATAAGTGGCATGCGTCGTCGTAAGGCCAGACTGCAGTAGCGACAGCGAGGGCAAGTGGCAGCAGGTTTCTAACCACTGGTCTCAAAATTATGAATACTGGATGGCTTGAAAAATGGTCTCCCATTCCCATGGTATCATCAATACATGCCTGAATCGGCCATATCCCTTAGAAGTTGCAGCCACCACTTTTGCTTCGTCATCTCAGTCGGCCTCTTCCTAGAAGAGAAAACATGGGCGGTGCAAGGGAAAGAAACACACCCCACCAATGCCATAATCTTTTCTTAATCTTGGAGACTTCATTCTCTCAGAGATGAGGATTCATCCAATAATCCAACTAGTAGTAGACAACTATTCGAGTGACAGTCAAGGGTACGCTTCGGTTAACACCGTAGAGTTGGTAAACCCCTACATGACTCCCACCGATGGGGAGTGCCAGGCGGATATCCCGAACGTCCCTAGATGATGACAATGTCAGTGGAGAAGTGGCCATATGGTTCATGAAGTCACATTAGTTAGCACTTCCATCCAGGCTGTGCATGCCACTGAGACCAGAAAGCAGGCCTAGCGCAGATCTCAGAACGCGCAGCCTTCTCATATGGTGTCATCAGGCCCACCTTCACTGTCATTTGTGCTACTAGATCAGGTAGAGCCACCTCGACCATGCCATGACCATCCACACCCTACTAAAGGCTAGTCTCGGTCATCTAACCATCATCTGGTAGCCACTCTGCAGGCTCCGACTAGTGAGCAGCGAGATATACCCAGCACCAGTTAGCTGCCGGCCCAGCAGGCAGGGGTCACCGTACCGCCTGTCATAGAGTGATCTCCTACAAGCATAAGTTCATGCCTTACACGGAAGTATGATGTTCTCAAGCACCTTCCCATCATCCCATCAAGGTTGTCCATCCTCGAGGCCCTTTTCCTATCAGTAAATATGCATGAGGCCCTCGCTGAGGCTTTAAGAATCCCCCTCCATTTTGAGATGGAGGTAGCAGCTGTAGAGGCCTTTCATGCGGAAGTAATAGAGAATGATGAATGCTAGGACATTATCTCATTCTCAAGAAAAGATTAAGGTTCTCCCATACAGGGGCACATTTTCCCACTGTACATCACCGACCAATTCAATGTTTTGGAGGTTTGCCGCTTTCTTGTTGACACTAGATCTGGGATTAAACTTATCTCGAAATGGACAATACGGAAGCTGGGGTTATCCAAAGATGACTTGACTCCCTCTGACCTAAAGATCCAGGGATATGATAGGACAGAGCAGACCCTAGTTGGAAATATTCATTTGAAGACCCAGTTCAGAGAACTAGTAGGTAGTACCGAGTTTATGGTTGTCTCCCAAGACATCGTGTACAATGCATTGATGGGAAGACCATGGATCCACCTACATGTGATGGTTGCCTCATCGTACCACCAGTTCCTCAAGTACTCCCTCAATGGTCGAGTGGGCATGCTCCATGGTGATGCATCTCCTTTTGCCTCTTGTGAATCCTAATACCTAGATTTCGACTATTACAAGAGCAAGGAAAAATAGATTCAGGCCAATGAGGTCGAGCATGCCATGGTTGCAACCGACCCCTGGGCTGGTCTGGATGACGCCTACATCTTCCTAATCCATCGATTGGAAGACAAAACCCCCAATATAGGGAAATGTTTTGTTCTATATGGAACAAGGTGGAAGCATATTCTCAGGTCCAAGTGACGTCGGGAGATCACTTCATATTTTTATAAGAATCAAGCCTCAGTGATACCTAATCCCCCTACCCCCATAAGGTATCAGTATGTCTGCCCCATGGCAACGACGATATGTCATACTTTCCTGTTTCATTGGGAAAGAATTATCCGGCTCAAGCCAACATGCCACTATTGCATTGATATCATCAATCATGGCCCCTTTGGCCGAAGACCATATGGGATCGGGTCGACATCCTTCATTGTTATGGTTTCGGCAGTACTGGAATCTCCAAATGTGGTGAGCACTGCTGATCAGGTTGGTACCAGCCTCCCGTCAGAATCTTCCAACCCAGAGGAAGCTCCTCCCACAGAGGATCCCTCCTAATCAAGTGAAGAAGAGGATTTGGAGGTTGCTCCCCTACCTTTGAAGAGGGAATTTTTTCCACGGTCGATGAGTTGGTATAGGTAAACCTCGGTAGCAAGGCGGATCTAAGACCTACATTAATCAGTGCCGACATGTCCCACGAGGAGTAGTAATGGTACGTAGACTTCCTAAAACAACATCGTGATGTATTCATCTGGAGATATGATGAGATTTCAGTACTAGATCCTCAGGTATCCATGCACTGCCTCGGTCTCCCTCTAAATCATCACGGGTTCAAATAGCCTCCCAAGAAGATGTGCCCTTCTCACGGTGCCATAGTATAGGTGGAAGTTGACAAGATCATCAAAGCCAATTGCTTTAAAGAGGTCCAATACCCCAAATGGATATCCAAAATTGTGGCAGTCAGCAAAAAGAATGGACAGATCAGAGTCTGCATCGACTTACAGGATCTCAACCTCCACTATCTAAAGGATGATTTTCCCCTTCCTATGACGGAGTTGCTGATTGATGATACGACTGGGTTCCAAGCCCTCTCCTTCATGGATGGGTACTTTGGGTACAACCATATTTGAATGGCCCCCAAGGAAGAGGAGTCCAAAACCTTCAAGGCACCACAAGGTAGGTTTTATTACCAAGTCATTCCCTTCAGCTTAAAGAATGTAGGTGCCACCTATCAGTGGGTCATACATCGCATATTCAAGACAATCCTTGGAACATTGGTGGAATGCTATGTGGATGATCTGGTGGTCAAATCTTGCCAGCACCAGGACCATCTCAAGGACCTTGAGAAAGTGTTCAAATTCCTCCATTCCCACCACCTGAAGATGAACCCATTGAAATGTGCCTTCGGGGTCACATCTGGGATGTTCTTTGGCTTTGTGGCCAGGTACTAGGGCATCAATATTGACCCAGAGAAGATCAAGGACATCATCCAGATGCCTCCCCTAAGAAATATTTTGGAGCTTCGAGGTTTTCAAGGATACTTAGCCTACATATTACAATTCATTGAGAATTTGGCCAGCAAGTGTAAGCCCTTTTCTTAGCTCATGATGAAAGGCACCGCTTATGAATGGGATGAAGAGCTCCTGATTGTGTTCGGGGAAATTAAGCAGTATCTACTCCAACCTCTAGTATTGATGTCACTTGTATCTAGAAATCCATTTTCCTTTATATGACTACCCTAGAATGATCTCTCGGTTCCCTTCTCACCCAGAAGAACAATGAGGGGACAGAAAACAGCCTCTACTACCTTAGTCGTATGCTCATCAATACGGAGACCAGATACTCCCCCATCAAAAGAGCTAACTTTCACTGGTATTCACAATACAGAAATAGTGAAATTACTTGTAGAACCATGAGGTACAACTGGTTTTTTGGGTAGACCCACTGAAGTACATTCTGAACGGCCACTTATTGATAGGCCATCTAGCTCAGTGGGAAATGATTCTTCAGCAGTTCGATATCAGGTTTGTCCCTCGAAAAGATATTAAGGGGCAAGCATTGGAAAACTTCCTTTCTTCCCATCAGACTCCTGTAGACCAGTCCTTGGATCTTGATTTTCCTGATGAGGAAATACTCTTAGTAGATCATGTCATCCCATGTTGGAAGATGCATTTCGATGGTCCTTCCCCGAGTCCCACCGGCACGAGGCTCAATGACCCCAGGATCAATAGGGTAGGCTTAGGTATCGTCTTTATTACCCCGTCACAAGACATTATGTCATACTCATTTCTGTTGTTAGAAGGCTGCACCAACAATGAGGTAGAGTATCAGGATCTTATCAGTAGCCTCAAGTTGGCCCTCGAGATTGATGTGCCCCATTTACATGTGAAAGTGGATTCTAAACTAGTCATCAAGCAGATAAACAGTGACTACGTCTTCAGAAAGATGGATCTCGTACCTTTGGTGGAGTGCACTCTCCAGCTAATGGCCTAGTTCCCATCTTGTCCAGAAGTTACTCATGTCCCTCGATCTCATAACGGTTGAGTTGATGCCCTGACCATCCTGGCTACATCACTTGCAGAACCCAAGCAGGATGATCTGATTATCCACGTGGAACATCAGAGAGTAATTTCTCTCATCCCCCCAGATGATGACTACGGCCTGTAGGTGATCCATCTTACCATCGGAGCCTCCACATCAGGACCCCCAGGTCCCTTAGATTCATTGGTAGAAGTGACTCCTGACTAGAGAGCCCCCTTTGTCGAGTATCTCTAAAATGGTTACCTACCGGCTGATTGGGCCAAGCGCAAGTGAATCCGACGTCCCGTGATGTAGTTTACCCTCCAGAGTGGTCCCAGTCTTGAGAAGATCCTATACAAGTGCGGGTTCAATGGTGTTATCCTCCATTGCATCCAAGGAGTCAAGATTTCTCAGGTCATGCAGGAGGTTCACACCAGTTCCCGCATGGCTCATCAGACTGGGCCAAATCTATCTCACCATATCCAGAGATTAATGTACTTTTGGACCTCCATGATCCATGATTTCATTGAGTTATCCAAGAGATTCCATGCATTCCATGTTCATTCCAACTTCGTGCATCGGCCATTGAAGCCTCTCCACACTACCAAGTACTCTTGTCCCTTCGCAGTTTGGGGACTAGATGTCATGGGACCATATCCACCGGCGACAACTCTCTAGTGTAGGTTCATCCTGACCGCTACGGATTTCTTTTCCAAGTGGGAAGAGGTAGTTCCGCTCCAAGAGGTAAAGGCTCATTCTATCGTTTAATTCATGAGTTCCAATATCATCTACTGATTTGGAGTCCCTCACATCATTCTCACCGATAACGGCACCAACTTCTGAGCACCTGAGTTGAAGAAATTGTACGCCAAGTAAAAAATCCATTCTAACCATACCTCCTTCTACTACGCACAAGAAAATGGGAAGATCGAGTTGTTCAACAAGACCCTCTCTAACATCTTGCAGAAAATGGTTGGTCGGAACAAGAAGAGTCGGCCGAACAAGCTCCCCAATTCCCACTAGGCTTATCGGACGACAACTCATAATTCCACACAGGTGACTCCATATTCCCTAGTATATGGGACAAAATCCATCCTTCCCATAAATATTCGGTTTCCTTCATTACACATAGTGGTTTATGACTGGAAGGCACCAGATAAGGTAGCTGAAATTTTTTTGGCTGAATTAGAAGCACTTAATGAAAATAGGCTTCATGCCCTGCACAACCTAGAAAGACACCAAAACAAGATGGCCAAAGCCTTCCACAAGAAGGTCTGCCTCCGCTATTTCCTACAAGGTGATCTGGTATTGTCCTTCCATACACCAATGATACCTAGAAGGAAACCAACCAAGTTGGAGCCCAAATGGGAAGGACCTTTCGTTGTTCACAAGGTCTACCCCAATGGCGCGTACTCACTGGTGACCATGGATGGTGAGCATATAACTCCTCCCACCAATTCCAAGTTTATCAAGTAATACTTTTTCTGATCCAGTTAGTCTTGCATACCCCTAAAACAGTCTGGTCCTACATGACCCTAAACTGTTTGGTCCGGCATGACCCTAAAACTGTCTGGTCCGGCATGACCCTAAACTGTTTGGTCCATCATGACCCTAAACTGTTTGGTCCCACATGACCCTAAACTGCCCGGTCCTACATGACTTTAAACTATAAAATGTCCCGCATTATGTTAAACTGTATGTCATCCTGAAAGATGTTAAATTTCACCGTTATAACTATGTACAGCTTGATTCCCATTTGTGTGGGATACGTAGGAACACTCAGACACTTGGCCCTGAGTCCATCCCCCAGACTCTTCTCTTGTACTATCCCCCCTGGGTATAGTTCCCTCGGAGGGTCCTTGCATAGTATAGTGTAGGATCCTTTATCCCCACTCATGTTAGGATTACGATGGTCTCACCATGTTCCCCATTTTCATTCTTCTATCCTCCCATGTCCTCACCACACGATGTTAAACTACATGGCCTTTAAGAACTATGAACGACTTGATTCCCATCCTCATGGGATACGTAGGAACACCCAAACATTTTTTCTGTTAGCCCAGCCCGAACTTCAGAATCTCCCCTCGGGTCAAGACATATGCTATAGTACAAGATTTTTCCCCAATTCACATAAATCTCATCTCGATCCAGCCATACATCCCTCTCTCCGGAGATATTTTTCACTTTCACCACCCTTCTTGACATTAAAATGCATGGGCACAACTATGATTCACCCACTCCTCTGATTGGGACTCCATCATCTTTCACATCCAAAAGGACCCCCGACTAGCATGGATACTCAACCTAAAGGATCTCCTACCACTTTGGGCCAATTCCCTCGAGTATGTTGAGAAACAAATTGATACATGTCCCACATCATGAATATGGTTAGCGGTCGATGCTCTTTTGTTGTTCCCATTTCATGTCAAACTATAAAGACGTTGTGTTTCGAACATGGTCAGTGGCTATCCTTTGTCATTGTCACCACCCCCATAGATCGCAAACATTGAGTGTGGTGGTTCATCTTTCCCACTGTATCTTCAAGTTGTGACTCCCTTCAGGTGATTCCATCTATCATACCCTTATATGATAGGGAAAGTCCAAATCTGGATCCTTGTTTCCCACATCGAACACTGCTCAAGTGGGATTAGGAGCTGTGATGAGGCGGTAACCATACAAGAGGTCATATGGAAACAGTTTGTCGGGACGCCCAGCCTTGGGTCCTTCGACCCCTTCAGGCCCCTCGCCCAAGTTCTCATTTTGGATTGTGTGGTGCGGTGAAGACTCATGCCCTCATTCACATCAGGCTATTTCTCCATGCCCCACATATCCCCTTGAGATGTCCCTTCCTTCAATTATCATCTGTTCTGTGAGCACAGGCCCAACCATGCTAGACATGACCCATTATTTGGGTTTCTATCACCCTCTATATCTAAAATGGCCCCCGAATAGAATGGATACTTGTCCCAAGGGCTCTCCTACCTTTACGAGCTAATGCCCTCGAGGATTTTGAGTGAAAAGTTGATGTAAGTACCATGTTGTGAATATGGTCAATGGTTGAAGATCAATTTTTCACCCCCCCCCCTTTGGGTCACATAAGGGTGGATACTATGTTGCGAACCTGGTCAATAGTTGTCTTCAATCATCGTTATCACTTAGTGGTCTTCCATAAGCACGATGATTCACCCTCTCTGTCCCACGCATATGAAATTAAACTAGGTATATATGGTCTTATTTCTATGACCCTAAACTATGATCACTTCCATCCACACTACAAGACATTAAATAGTATGCTGGACATGACGCTCCGTCCATGCCCCAGCCTCAGGCCCTTGGCCTTTCCAGGCCCCTAGCCCAAGTTCTCACTTAGGGTTATATGGTGTGGTGTCTCATGTTGGGTTACTTTATGTTTCATACACCTCCTTTGTTTGAGTTACCTTTCCCCTTTCTTCGTCCTCACCACAAGAGGTTAAACTACAAGCTGGTCGAGACTTTCTGTATGAGGCCTAGCCTCAGGCCCCTTGGCCTTCTCGGGCCCCTGCCCCAAGTTCTCACTTAGGGTTGTATGGTGTTGTGTGGGATTATATCCTCATTCACATCGGGTTACTTTCCACACTGTACACCTCCTTCATGTGGGGTATCTTACCCATTTGTGTCCTTGCTGCATGACAGTAAATTGCATATTACCCTCTTCCAGAACTACGTGTGGCTTGATTCCAATACTCAAAGGATACGTAGGAATTCCCGAACATTTATTCTATTGGCCCAACCCCTTCTCGTAGATATATCCATGTTATGTAGGCCCGTTGGCCTCCAGTATTCCCTGAGAGGGATATATGGTGCAGTATGGAATTATGTATTCATTCACATCAGGTTTGTAACAACCACGCCATGTATCTCTTTCTCCTAAGAGTTCTCTGTATCTATGTTCTATAGTCATCTTTTCAAATTGTACACTCTCAAGTTCATCCCCTAAACCCTCTTTGATGATTCACCAATGTGCCCAAGAGTACTCTAGTTCAGTGTTTGGAGTGTTAGATTGTACTTGGACATGCTTTCGCCCATTTTCCAGGCTTCGTGTTCCCCTTCATTTGAGATTTCATAATCTTTCACACCTGAAGGGACCCCCAAATGGCACAGATGTTAGGCCTAAGGGATCTCCTACCATTATAGGCCAACATCCCCAAGGTTTTCAGGCAACAAATCGATATAATTACCATGTTGTGAATATGGTCAGTGGTCAATGCTCATTTGTTTTTCCCCGTTTCAGGATAACGTGATATGTATGCTATGTTTCAAACATAGTATATAGTTATCCTCCATCTTCATGCCATCCCCCTTAAGGCTTGAATGTTGGTTACATGATTCACATTATTTTCTACCCCATCATGACCAAATGGAATTTCAAAACTACTGGAATTATCCCTCAGTGTGCATTTGCACGTTAGGAGGACAAAATCCACGTTAAGGGCATCATTTGGGGATCTTCTCCGATTTCCCCTTAGCATGAATTCTAGGTATTTCAAAAACCTCTTCTGCCCTTGTTTCCCACACCGAGTTTGACTCATGTGGGCTTAGTAATTTGGTTGAGGCTTGCTCTTACATGGAAGGATTTTGCTCCTCTATGGTTCGAGCTCTAAGACCATAAACTAATATCACCTTTAAAACTACGTAGAGCTTGATTCCCATTCCCATGGGATACATAAAAACTCCTAGAAATATTGTCTTTGGGTATAGCTCTAGTTCCACTAATTTATCTCTTCTATTTTTCCTTTGAAGCTTTAAATCCTATGGGACTGTGTGGTGTGGTATGAGATTATGTCCTCATTCACATGGGGTTTTCATTAGTCGCACCACGTTTGTCCTGCATGATGTCAAAAGGCACCTTCAAGAACTTTGTGTGGCTTGATTCCCATTCCCATGGGATACATAGGAACACCCAGACATCTTGTCTTTGGGTCCAACTTAATTGGGAGCTAGTTTCACCTGCCCCTTATCCTCTAATCTTTCCTGGCCCATCGGCCCAAGGTTTCCTCCTCAGAATCACGCACAGTATGGTGTGGACCTCATCCTCATATGCTTTATCACGTCGTGCACATCCCCTCTGGAACCTCATCTCTCCTGTGTAAATCTGAGCCATATGACTTTAAACTATGATGATTAGTACCAAACAACTTTAAACTATTGCATATATCCTGTACGATGTTAAAAATGCATGTTCAGTATCATCACATGACCCTAAACTATGACATTATCATCCTGGCCACACGACGAAAAACGGCACTGCACCGTGATATCCTCACTCGAGGAGGTATCATGTTTGGTATCGGTCATGCACCATACCATTTTTCAACACCTTCACACAACTTGATTTTTTTGATGATGCCTGGACTTTCTATCCTAGGTCCATCTCTACACAAAAAAAAACACTCATTCATCCAAAAGGAAAAACAAGATCTATCAAATACTGCTTCTTTTGGTGAGAGGGCTAGACCCGCACGACATTTTAGAACTACGTTTAGCTTGATTCCCACCCTCATGGGATATGTAGGAACGCCCGTGAACTTTTCCTCAAACCCATCCTAACTTACTTTTTCAATACCTATGCCTGAAACCTCCCCCAAGAAGCACACGACAATCTAGACCATGTCCTCATTCATGTCAGGTCTTGTAATTTCATCGTCGTGTATCTCGTATTTCCTAACATCTGCGGTCCAATCTCTATGACCATAAACTAAGACCACTCCATTTCCTTGCCGCAAGACATTAAACTGCACAACATCTTCCAGAACTACGTATGGCTTGATTCCCATCCCCATTGGATACATAGGAATGCCCAGGTATTTTTGTCTCCAGGTCCTGCCCCAGGAACCATAAGTCATGTTCCCCCTCTTTTTTCGATCCCTTGGCCTAAACTCATTTGGGGAACCATGAAATTGCAGCTTTACCCTGATCAAGTTCGGGATGCCACACAATAATGTTGGTACACAATAGTTTCCTCACCAGAGAGGTCCTTTCTAGAAGTAGGAATGATCCATGATCAGACCGGTGCACCCACCTGATGTGTTTTCACCATGGTGGTGTAATGTCAAGAGTATTGGGTTTTGTTCGAACAAACCATCACTCCACCTTTCACTCTTTGTGTGCCCCTTATTTGGACCCTCGTCCTCTTTCACATCTAAAAGGAACCCCCTAACAGTATGGATGCATGGACTTTCGCTCACCTACTATCTTGGGATAACGTTCCAGAAGACTAATGGATGACATTTCTAGTCAGGCCCCATGTTTTGAACATGGTCAGTGGTCAGTACTCATTTGTTATCCCCATTTTAGGCTAATGCAATAAGTATATTGTGTTTCTAACACAGTCAAAAACCATTCTTAATTTTCATTACACCACTCTAGTGTTCTGAATCTTGGGTATTGTGGTTCATGCGTTTCACCCCCCCCCCCATTCGGATTTATTCCATCGCCCATAATGTTACCTCGTTCGTGCACAAGAGTACACTGGAAAAATGATAATTCAACTATTCTAAGAGCTTCATTCTCTAGTAATCTCTCTCCCTTCTCTTCCTGAGAATTTCGATTGGTTGTTTGACCCTCAGGTGCCCGAATCATGGTTGGAACTCCTACATTTAAACGAAGTAATAGTGCGAACATCCCTTGTCTCTCACACCGGGTATGACCCACATGATCTTAGGAATGGATTTCTATTTATTTTAGGGATGTGGTTGATTACATTAAACCAAAAAAACAAGTAAATAAATCTATCCATACATCTATCCATACATGTAATTCCGAGTAAGACGTAGAAAGGAGAAATGAGTATATGAGTTCAACCAAAACAGTGCCCTTAAGGATCAGCATCTTGGATATATTGTTCTAGAACCACTAACTTTTGGCTTGTGGCCTCCAGGATTGCTTCCCACCCCCTGAGAACCATCTCTTAATCAGTGGCCACAGAGCACAACACACTTGCCCTAGGAAGTTCTTGTGCCTATTCAGTTTGAAGTTCAATCATTTGGTGACCTTCTTCCACTAGCTTCTCTTGGGTGTCTGCCAGCTGGGCCCTCAATTTCTCCATGAGCTCGGAATATTTGGTGATGAATACCTCCTTTCCTTTCATCTTTCCTTGAAGGCGTCAGAACTCTTGTTCCGCCTTCAAGAAATCTTGGGTACTCCCCGAATCTTTCTAAAATCGGGCAATGTCAGAGCATCGGCTGCTCTCACCTAACTTCTTGTCCATGTAGTCACAGACTATCGAATAAAGATGGTGAGCAATCCACCCCTCCAACATTGAGAAATTGCAGTTAGTTTTGGAGTGATCCCATCTGTTTTAGCCATTCTATCTGTGGCTGACTAAGAAATCTCTTGATACATTTCTACCCCTTGCATCATGTCATATATCTCTCATCATCCACCTCCGAATCAGAATCATCTATCACCTAAGGATCTACAGGCCGATAGTTTGGGAAAGCAGTGAAGAGATCAGTGACATGGTCTTTTTCAGGTACTCCACCCGAGGTTTTGGGATCTTAAATGCTTGGGTGACCTTCCTATCTCGCCTTAGTCTCAGCAGCTCCTTTGCCGACTTCCGGCCCCGCCCTAGCATTAATACCACTGATATCCACAAAACTTTGTTCACCAAGTGCCCGGGCTGGCTTGGTTTAAGAAATGTACCATGAATGGGCCGACACATTTGCCATCGAATCACTCACAGATGGTCTGGATTCGGAAGACAGTCGAGCCTCCAATGCCATGATTACTATAATAAAAATGAACACCCTGATCAGCTGATTTCTCTAATAGCCCATACACACAACTAAGAAAAAAACTTACAAAACTCAGTGCATCGGCCTCTGGCATTCTCATAGCCATAAGAGTTATCATGGTGTGGGATCCCTCATCACTTATTAGCTCAATAATGGGTGTCGGCTCCCCACCTTGTTCGATCAGTGCCTCCTCCCCCCCATCGGATGGAGCCTCTTGGTTGGCGCCAATATGCACCTAAGTATAATAAAGAGATCTAATTAAGGGTTACAAGAACAAACGAAGGAGGTAAGGATAGGTAAGGGCAGAGACATACCTTAAGTAGATCAATTATGTATACATCAGAGCCAATGATCTTTCCACTCTCCCAAAGGCTCACTTGGTGGGGAATCCCTTGAGATCATTCAACTCCTCCTTCCTCCTCTCCTTCACCTTCTCCTTCCACCTCCTCCTCTTCCATCCCACTGCCCTTTGGATCCTCATCACTGTCGTCATCCTCGGGAGGCATCTTGTCTGGATCATGCTCCTGGACGAGCATTACCTTCACCAAGAGGGGTGGTTCCTCACGCTGACCTCGCTGGCGTGTATACACATCTGTGGTCGTCAGGTATTCATATCGATGATGGAAGTTTACCCTGTCATCAACCCGGATGAGTCCTGCCTCTAGCAGGTGGATTCCATCTCGTATTTTTTTTTCAGAGAGCTTATGTACCCATCGACTATCGTAGGGTCAACAAGGCCAACCACGGAGCTCGGGAAATTGCATCATCGGAAGGTTGAATAAGATACTTTATCAACTTCCCGAGAAGTTACCTAACCACTCTGTGAGCCCCTCTCTCCCATGTCAATGAAGGCACGACCATGTCGTGAGACGTTCCCGTTACTGTAGTCCTGGCCTATGCAGGTCTAGTTGCTCGACTTGCTTCTCACATTTCCTCCCCAACAGCGCCATGTCTGCTCTCTCACCACCCATGTTCTACACTGGTTACCTTGAGGTTCCAAACTTACATACACAAAAGTCCCCAGGGTATGATACGACCCAATGTTTGGCATATTCTATCAAGAGGTTAGCATCAACTCCGGTGGGTGGAAATGTAATGACATCTCCAGAGCCATGGGTTGTGAACATAAGCCACATTTTGTGAAGAACACAGGGATGCCTCTCCTCTCGTACATCTTTATACACCTTCTTTGGCATCCGCTGGAGGCATCCAAACTGCCTAGTGAATCTTGACAACATGTAGGGATCACAAAATATATTCCCATCAATATAGGCGATAAGAACCCCACCTCTGATGCTTTGGAAGTATTATCTTTCCTTTAGTTAACCCTACCCATTGTCTATCATTTAGCCAGTCAGAGTGGGGAATGGGTTGAAAGTGAAGTTCTCATGATTGATGATTCTGATCCTTACCCCCTCCTCATTGAGCGCTAACGACATGACGCTTGAAAATTTCAGTAAGGAAGGTCGTAGGTCATTACCCGGAGGACGAATGGTGTTTGGAATGGTATATCAGACACAATGAGCTGTGATCCAGCCATGAAGGATCTGGAGGGGACCACAGATCCTCCTTGGTGAGCCCCCTCTGAAAATGTGCCCTAGGATGGCGTACAAGCGGGCTAACATGACGATTCCCATATTGAACCTCTGATTTGCGGCCATGATGCCATCCATCACCAATGTTATTGGACGAACTCCCATCCTTGCGTCCCTCACTGGTAGGAGCCACCCACTCAAGAATGTTGCTAGAAATCTGACATACCAAACGTTTGGGTCCCGAATCTCATTTATACTGAAGCCCCATGATTGATACTCCCCTTCCTCTAGGATCATCCAGTACGATCCTCTCTTTCTCCTTTGTGTCGCGGTTGGACACCGCCTTCCTCGCCCCAACATCTTGACTTTTAGATCATTTTTAAAAAACAAGCTAAACCATTTTTTGTAGGTAATTTCGTTCAAAAATTCTTTGACCCCCAGCCTCACCTCAGCAATCTCCAATATATGCCATGTTAGGATAGGAGTTTGTGATATGTCTCCCTATACGTTGTTAATCGGAAGGAATTCATCATACAAGTACTCATCCAAAGGGATAACCCTGATGTAATGAATGTCCCAAAGGCTGATACCACCCCCCCCCCATGGTGAATATGGAAGGTATTGGTATCAGGGGACCATCGGGTAAATAGCTCATGCCTAAGTTCATGCCGATGGTAACTCAGACCTAAGTTCATGCCGACGGTAGAAGTGGAACTGCAATGTCCACACTGCCTCAAAAAAACCTGATGTGCCACAGTTCGACCCCAAACTAGTCACACATCAAGCATACCTAATACACCCAGGCCCATTCACTGGTGAAATTTCCCCTAGAAAGCAGATCCCAAACCTGCAGCCAGCCTTTTGTTTCGTCAGTGACACTCTGACGAAAAGTACTTGCGTAATGGGTCGGGGAGTCCTCTGCGACCGGGTCACTTCCCGAAATGGTTATGGTCCTGGGATTCAGGATGTAAATATCCATATTCCTAGTTTCTCTGGAAGTATGTCCATTGTTGGTGATATTATATTGAGGTATTTCAACCTCGCAGGTCACCCACGACCGAGGTGTGTCGACTTCAAATCGGGGCATGGGTACCACCTCTGAAATACCAAAGTCCCATATCAGAAAATTGTCAGACAGTGCATACACCTTTTGGGCTGGGGTAAATAGGTTGATGAGAGTATGGTTTCTGGATATGATCATTTGAGTTCCATAATATGGCATCCCTCCTTTTTAATACATAATTTTTCATTACATTTTACATACAGAAGATCTTTAAAGTCTAGTGTCTTGGAAATCAGGAACAATAAAACTTGAATACAACATAAAACATTCTTATAATCCACTTTTAAGGATTTATCATAAGTCCATCCTAAGTAAAATTACTGTATCTCATAACCTGGAGACATACATTCAAAGGAAAGGGTGATCAGAAGGCCCAGTAAGGGTAAACAAGGGAATCAGTTTACTTGGGATATTAATACGAACTTGAATAAAACATAAAGACAAGAAAAATTAAAGAATAGGCATATAATAATGAAAATAACTTGAATCATAACTTGAATATGTGGATACAACATTTCATTTATAAATTCATGAACATATCACTGAGGTCCATCCCCAAGGTGTCATTAAAATTACCAAGGTTATTCACTAAGGTATTTTAAAACTTTTCATCTCTAGAGATTAATTATTTACCCAATGCATTGCAGCGCTATCAGGGTGAAACCTTAATATGTATTGACTTCCATGTTATCCACATATATTTTAATCAAACATTTCATAAATAACCTATAGAGAATAAAATAAATGGGTTTCATTTCAAAATTGTGACGTTTTAAGAGTGCTTAAAAATAATATCATTATATCATTTTTAACCCATGGAAAGGGAGTGAGGGTTATATGTATGTGAATTCCAGAATAAAATATATCATTTTTATATATTTATGAAAAACCATAGAAACTAAATAGTTCTGGGTATTCACATAAATAAACACTATAATTTCTTGAGACAAAGATATAGAAATTTTGAGACGAAATTTCTGCAGCATAACGACTATATAACATGGATTTAGAAAACATTGAAAAGAGAGAGGACAAGGGTAACCCAATAATAAATAATTCATAATATATTATTTTTACTGAATAAGATCATGGGATGAATATTTGAATGACATTCCACATGAAAAGGAAACATGAAAGAGAAGAGAAGATGTGATTTCTTTTACGAGAAATTCGGCAGCCTAACGGTGTCACATAAAAATTAAGAAAACAAATTGATGAGAGGGTAAAGGGTATATTAAAAATTATAAATGAAATGGATAGAAATTATAACATATAATAACATACCATCAACATAAATAGATGGAAATTAGAAGAAACAACATAGAGGAAGTCATGGCATAAAAGAGGAGGGTGAAATGATCCCTTACCTTGAAGAGTAACTTCGAAAGCTTGAAGGTCGGAACCTTGGGATGCTTGAGGGCACCTTGGGAGGACTCTTTGGGAGGTAAAGAGACCAGAACTTTGTTGGGGATGATTTGGAAATGAAATGAATGAGGGAATGTCTTGGTATTTATAGGAGAAGTTAGGGGACAAGTCATTAATGGAAAAGGGACACATCATCGGTGGTGTTGGAAAAAACATGGGCTTTCCCATGGTATTTACCCATGATATTGGCCACATGGGACACCTCATACCTTATATTACTATTCATAAGTCAACCAGAATTATTACATAGTTATTACATCCTTAATGATGTAATTAAAAACTCGAAACTAAAAATTGTATTTTCACTATTCATCGAAAATTCAAGTTTTTTAGAAAAATCTCCAAAAATAACCTTAACCTAATATCGATGCCTTGAATTCAAAAATGAACTCCATTTTATAAAAATAATTTTCTAAATATTTTTAGTTTAATTTCTAAATAAAAAACATTATTCACCTAAAAAAACTAATACTTAACTAATAATTTCTGAAACAGTTATTTACTTATTTTATTAAATCACATTACTTAATCAAGGTGCCTAAATTATATTAATACTTTATTAAGTGAGGTTACTTAATCCATTTGATCACATTACTAATCATAAGCATAAAATCACTATTCATAGTTTACTATTCAACAAAAATTAAGTTGATCTTATTAGACTCTAAATTTCTTACTGAACATAATTGTAGAAGACCATTATTTGAAAATCATTACAAATTATTAATTATTTAAGGTTTAAATAAATATTTTAAAATATAATTTTTCTAAAATTCATCAAAAATATGCATACAATATTTATCCAGACATTTGAAAATTCACAAATTTCACCATAAGAAGAAATCACAATTTTTATTTATATCAAAGGGTTACATAAAGAAGTTAAGGTCTCGTTACATTTCCCATTATAACACTAGCATAGGACCTAAGTGTAAGGTGTGCTATGGTGATAGAATCTTGGGGCGGCTTGACCAACATTTCCCAAGTGGTGATTTCTATCAGCTTGAACTTCTCGCGAAGGTGATTCTATTCTAGCTTCACACGATGAAGTTCAGATTGGGTTTGGTCTAGATCAAAGCCCAGTGGTGGTAAATCCTTCCCAAGTTTAGTCATATGGTCTTCGATCGGCCCGAGACTATTGGATGGGGCCATCGAATATTCTTTCTGTATTAACAAAGATCACTTGTATTTATAGAAAATAATTGTAACATTTAGTTTCCAATGATCATATTGACCAACGGTCATATAATAGTTGAAATTCAATGGTCGCATTTTAATTATTCTCATTAAGTGAAATATTTTTATTGAGTATAAAATAAAATTACACAAAAAATTAGGTAACTAAAATTATTAAAAAGTTCGGGTCGTTACATTTTCCCCCTTAATAAATTTCGTCCCCAAAATTCTTAACTCGTACCCTTAGAGAATAAAATGTGTGGGTACTTCTACCTCATAGACTCTTTTGGTTCCCACATGGATTCTTCATATTTGTGGTTCCTCCACAACACCTTAACATGGTGGGTAGTCTTGTTGCATGGAACCTTGTCTCTTCGATCCAAGATCTCCACCGGCTGCTCCTCATAAGAGAGGTCATGTTCCAGTTGTACCACCTCTGGGTTTAGTACATTTGAAGGGTTAGGTATGTTCTTCCTTAAGAGGCACACGTGGAAGACATCATTAACTTGTGCTAGATTTGGAGGAAGTGAAAGTCGATAGGCCACTGCTCCCACGCGATCAAGGATTTCATAGGGGCCAATGTACCTAGGGCTGAGCTTCCCTTTCTTCCCAAACATCATGACTCTCTTCCAAGGTGAAATTAGAAGAAAGACCTTTTCACTGACATTAAACTCAATGTCCCTTCGATGGTTGTTGGCATATCTCTTTTGCCGACTCTCAGCAGCCTTAATGTATTGTTGGATGGCATGGACTTTTTATGTCATCTCTTGCACAAGATTAGGCCCAAGAATCTTTTCTCGCTAGCTTCATCCCAACAAGTAGGAGTTCCACATATCTTCCCATATAGAGCGTCATAGGGTGTCATTTGAATGCTCGAGTGGAAGTTGTTGTTATAAGAGAAATAAACTAAAGGGAGATGTTGATCCCATCCACCCTTAAATTCCATTGAGAACGTTCTCAGCATGTTCTTGAGTGTTTGAATAGTCCTTTCAGATTTTCCATTATTTTAGGGGTGATAGGTCGTACTGAAATTCAATTCAGTTCTCAGAGAATGTTGAATACTTCTCCAGAATTTTAATGTGAACCTTGGATCACGATAAGATACGATAGAAATTGGAACTCCATGCAGCCTTACCACTTCCTTTATGTAAATTCTGGAAATTTGATCAAGAGATAAATCTTCCTGGATGGAGATAAAATGGTCATTCTTGGTGAGATAGCCCACAATAACCCATATTACATTGTTTCCATTGGAAGTTCTCGGAAGACTAGTGACGAAGTCCATAGTGATATTGTCCCACTTCCACACTGGTATGGGTAGTGGTTGCAATAACCCTTTAAGAATTTGTCACTCTGCCTTCACTTGCTAACATATGAGGCACCTTGGAGTGTAGTTGGAAAACTCTCTTTTCATATTATCCCACCAATAATGATCTTGAAGGTCCCTATACATTTTTTTCTTCCAGGATGTGTAGAGAAAGTAGAGCTATGAGCTTCATCCATCAGCTCCTTTATTTCCAGAATATATGGAACACATAGTCTTGTATGAAATTTCAGTACACCTTCTTGATCAATATTGAACTCAAAAAACTTCCCATCCTTCATAGCTTAAAAGTTCTTCTGTAAAAAAGGTTCTTCTTTCTGAGCTTTCTTGATCTTCTCAAGTAATGACGGTTGAGAAATCATTTGGGTTAGGGTTGATGATATCCCTTCCCTTATAATTCATGTGTCCAGCTTTACTAGGTTATTGATCAAAGGATCTCTTTCAATCCTCGTCATGGAAAGAACAATTGGGTCTTTCCTACTTAATGCATCAGCAAATTTGTTGGCTCTTCTGGGATGATAATGAATTGAACAATCATAGTCTTTAAGAAGTTCCAACCATATCCTTTGTCTCATGTTCAATTCCTTTTGTGTGAAAATATACTTCAATGTAACAACCCGATATTTTATAAGATATATTCTTTTTATTTTCTTTCATATCTTCTATTGTATGCTACACCAAGATTATCTTGCGCTATACGCAACACCGTATTATCTTGGAGTATAC
The DNA here is from genome assembly GCA_963277665.1 of Viscum album. Classification (NCBI taxonomy): domain Eukaryota; kingdom Viridiplantae; phylum Streptophyta; class Magnoliopsida; order Santalales; family Viscaceae; genus Viscum; species Viscum album. The sequence continues at coordinate 675,542,112 of OY728128.1, read as the reverse complement.
GCAACACTAATCTTGGATCGTGTTACACACAATTTCATGTTTGTTTGATAGTAGTTATTTTACAAAACATTGAGTATATATATATATATATTCAATGTATTTTGTTATAATAAACAACAAAGGAGTCGTCCACTACACGCAACCCTGACTTGGCTTTCATTACACGCAATCGCAACCTTCCTCGATAGCGTGTGTTGTACGCAATACCGAGTTTTACTAAACAACGATATATTGTTATAATATTATTATGAACTATCCGTTATAAATAGTATTAACTATATTTTGAATTTTATAACATTATTATTCATCTTACAAATTTTCTAGAACATGGTATAAGAACAAAATAAAATTTTCAGGTAAAATAAGTATTTTTTAAAAAATGCAGTTTTACCACCTTTTGATGGCGCACCCACTTTAAATATAGTTTTTGACATGTTTATAAGTTAAATTTGAAAATATAAAATTCTTCTTTGGAATCAGGAAATACAAATTTACTTTGGATAAATGTTTCATATTATTCTGGTAACTTTCATATTTTGATGAATAGTAAAAACACGCTATATTTTAATTAAAAACAACTTTTTTCATCGCAAAAATTTATATGGTTAAATTATAATATTGAATGATTTTAAAGTATAAATAGAATATATTTTTACCATTTAATATAATTTATGTCATTACCATTAATTTTACATTGAATTCATAGGTAAAAACATTTCAATCTTTTGCAATGTTTTTACTTTTAAAACATGTTTTCTTAACAACGGGATTAATTTTAAATTAATTTATGAAACTTTTGTGTATTGAATTTAGAAAAATGGATTCCATATTTAGAATCAGTGGGTTCAAATTATATTAATAGACTACTTTTTATTTTTGGGCTTTATGAATAGTAACAACGGTAAATTTTATTTGCCATAGTAAAAGTTAAATCGGGTAATTAAGGGTAAATATAATGTTATAAAATTAACCTAACACTTTTCTTAATATAATTGGATGCTTATATTTTGTCCTAAGGCATATTTGGGTCGAAATGGAATCCATTAGAACCCACTTGGAGGTGATTAAGACCTTTAGTTTATTTTATTTAAAGGAAAGTGAAATATGTCTCACTCTACTTTAATAATTAAAGTATTTTTAATATAATTTTATACAGAATATAAATTAGGTTATAAATAATAATTTGTAATATAAAATGTTTTTATTTATCATGGTAATTTATTTGTAATTTTTAAGATTTATTTAATTATCTTATTATCTTATACATTAATGATGCATAAATTATTTATTTAGTGAAAAATCAATAATATAGTTTTTATTGAAATAGTAATACGTATCAAAAGGCCCAAAAATATGAAAAAAACTTATTAGTAGTGTATATATAAACCCTAATCATCCACTGGACGAGTTTTTGACCATTTGGATCCTTTTTAAGGTGATTATGACACTTATAATATTTTATTTTCAATGATTCCAAAGTTGTCACCTTCATAATTTAATAAAGATAACAATTTACATGTTGTTATTTTAAGATTCTAAATTCGAGTAAAATTATTATTATAAAGTCTTTGATATTTATCTTCATCAAAGGATTTTATTTTTAATTTTTATGCAACAAATATGTATATTAAATAATTATACAAAATTGTTGTACTAATTATTTTATTAAGAGATATACCAAATAAATGGTTTTAAAAATATAAAAATAAATATTATATGAACTATTTAATGTGCTCCACGAATTTTATAGACAAATTTGACATGTTATAAATCTATTAAATATTTTAGTTCGAATATATCCTCTGTGTAGATTTTATTTAAATTCAAATAAATGAATAGTGTCAAAATTGACACTATTGTTATTTTATAAAAATAACATATTATTAAATTGTTTAAAAATCAAAAAAAATATTTAAAAATTATAAATTTAAATTTATATAGTCTAAAATTTCATAAAGTATCAAATTATGGAAAATTAACAACACATAAGTGATTATTTTAAATTTAGAATTTTATTACACCAAGTAAACTTAAATAGATTAAATAAGGATAAATCAAAATGATAAGGTTACAAATAAGGTCAAAAAATGTCTAAATATTATTGGTTGATGAGATTACAAACCTATATCATATAATATCTGAATTGAGTCATTTTTTGAGGTTTTTATGTGGGGTTTGAATTTATATTAAACTAATATTTTTTAGGATTCCAAAGGTGCCCCTCTCCTTCCTTATAAAAGGGCACCTCCTCCATCTCCTCCTCAAACCAATTTGAGCCTTCAAGCTCAGCCAAACCCTGCCCATTTCACTTTCCCACTTCCCTAGAAACATCATATAGGTCCTTTTATTCTTCAAAGACCATTTTTAGTTCCCTAAGAGGAGGTCTCAAAGAGGCAATTCAAAGAAGAGGTAATGTCTGTTACCGATTCTTTCAACTTTATTTCTTCTTCTACTTATTCTTATTTAGTTGTTTAATTATGAATTAATAACATCAGTATCACTCATATACTGATATGTTATTATAAGTATGAAACAAACCTATTTCACCATCTATCCATCCTACGGAAAATGAAATCACCGCGCGTGCGTACGTACAGAATACCGTCTCCACGCCGTGGTGTAATCTATTTTCCACCAACACCTTACTTGGATGGGTATAACGGTGTAAATAATGACTATATATGATTATTTTAAAGTTTTATTTATTCTGAAATAGTATATATACACTTCAATACAATTCCATGGGAACGATATCATCGCTCATGCGTACGTACGGATTATCGTCTCCACGACGCGATGAGATTCATTTTCCATGTTAAAAATTCAAGAATGAATATAAAGTATATATAATAATTAATATTGAAAAATGTGAATTAATAATGGTACTATATTTATGTACATATATATGTATGTCATATACTTAATTCCATTCAATTCAATAAGGAAACGAAAACAGCATTCATGCGTACGTACGACCTACCGTCTCCATGAACGGTGTATTTCTTTCCATTTATTGATCCATTATATATATGTATATTCTGAATATATATTATATATAAATCATGTTTTACATTATTTATGTAAGTAATCATGATCTAAGTAATCATATGAATAATTACAAGTTAAAACATGAACAACAAATGAAACATTTTTACCCAAAAACGCTACTTTAACATGAATTTACAAAAGAACGGGTAATATAAAGTAATAAGTGAACCATATATGATATAATAAAAATGAATATGATTCTTTAATAAGTCAATGATATTATTTAAATCATTATACAGGAGTTTTAGATACGTACGAAGCATATCGGACCTAAGGTAAGGGATAATTTTGCAAATCTCATTTTTATACGAGATTGCTTATTCGTAAGTGTTTACTGGGGTTATTGAAATCGTCCATGTCCAAGTTTTATAAATGTGTTTTCTTGTATGTTTAAATTAATTTTTACCCATTTTTTTATTTTTTACTTTTACTACATGGTATGTAAGGAATCTTTCTTTTGTTTACGTTACGAGGTACTTTTTTGACTTTTCCGAAAAAAGTACGAGAAGAATGTTTTTTTAACTTATACGGCATGAAAGGATTTTTATGGTTTTATAAAGCCTTATTTTCATGAAGCTTCCTCCAAAATATTTCATTACTATTTTCAACAAAATATCCTTCTTTTAAAATTGCATGATGTTTTTTGAAAAGAAATTGATTTTGAAGAAGAAATGATATTTTCCACAAGAATTCATTTCAAGTGTTTTATCAAAACCATTTTTCATCTAAGATGACATTATTTCATATGTTTCAAGTATAATGTCTCTATGATTTACATGGTTTCACTTTTCTTATTATGAAATGATATCCATTTCTTTTATATGGATTATGTGATGATGGGATGATGTTTATGAAACCCATTTTATTTATTGGGTTATTATGAATGATGTAGGTTTATTTTGTGGCACAAGTAAGAATGATTTCATTATGAGAAGGGTGGGACCTATATCTCCCTCCAATGCATTGGGTAAATATTTTATATCTCATGAGATAGACATGGCTGGAACGGAAGGTTAAACCGGTTCAGTAATACAGGACTAGAACGAGGAGTGAACTCGATTCAGAAAGGGACTTTGTCCACTAAGATGGTCTTGGCAGCAATGCATTGGCTACTATGGAAATCATATCATGTGCTTAATGTTTTTCCACAATTACAAGTTTTATTTACAAGCTATTTTATCATTATTGATGTTCTATTTTGATCTATGCCTTACGTACTTCCATGTTTTATGTCATTGCACAAGATTTATATGTTTAAACATTATGTACATGTTTTTATGTTCAAATGTATATGGTTTGTTTTATTTTCTCCATGTCTACCCTTACTGAGCATTTGAGATCACCCTTTTTATGTTTTCTTTTCCCCAGGATATAAAGAAAGGTTTTAGGTAAGAAAAAAAGGGGGAGAACTTTATGGGATATGTTGAAGATCTTTCACCACGATTATCGAGTTTCCAAAGACACTAAAATATTATGGTACTTGTGTGTCTGTTTTCGTTATGTATTAATTATTCTGCAAAAGTAATGTAATGTCCATGTACGTCAAGATTTGGGCCTCTATAGTTGGTATCATTGGAAAGGTTTAGTCAACCTTTGGAAACTAGGATGCGAGAACTTTAGTGAGATCCGTAGAGATATTTCTAAGGTATGTCTAGGGATGTCCCTAAGGTTAAGTAAAATTATGGGTTATAGTCCTATAATTATGGTAACGATCTTAGAATTTAACCTAATATTTTATATGTCGAAGGTACTCCCCCTTGATTATGTTATTTTCCTTGTATGATTTTTGCTGCTCACATAATTCGTTTTGTGTTTTAGTTAATGGAGGGAACCAGAAGGAATTCGGTTAACATTAAATCCAATGGACAAATTGGTGACTATGAGCAACAAAATTGCGTAATTCCTAGAGAGAAAGATATTTTGATTATGCCGAATCATTCATCGCGATATACGATTGAGAAAGGAAGATTGGGATTTCTAAAGAAGGGAAGAAGAACCTTGAAGAATACCTCAAATGGAGGGACAGATGTTATCTGTGTAGAGAAAAGGGTCATAGAGTGACAAACTATTATGGAGTTCAATGTCTTATTTGTGGAGAACATGGGAATTACCCAACTCAATGCCCTGACCTAAAAAGTTACTTCTAAATCAAGGTAGGACTTATTCCAGGACAATCATTGAATAGGATGGATTGAAGTGTTTATGTATTGGTATTCAAGAATAATGTTATTGAGGTACTTTTATGGCGTATTAGAATATTTTTGTCTTACTATATTGTGGTTTTCAATAATTTTATGGTACCAGTAACCATGAAAAGAGATTCAAATATTTTGGAAAGCAGATGATATGCGCATAATGAAGGGATAAAGAGAAAATGAAATGTTTGATAGTATTCATGAGCTCATGATTGATATAAGGACTAATTGATATCACGGTTTGAGTATATAGAATTTTGAGGATTTTGGTATGTGGAAAGTGTTAACTTTTAACGTCATTCTTGTTTTCACTCAGGTTCAATGGGTATTCATTTTTTTTCAAGAGAATACATGATTAAGGCCTTCGAATGTTTGGAATGTGACCAACAAGACATATCTTATGATATATGGGGATCAACGATGGTATTAACATGCTTGTTATATGAACCCTTTGGTAATAGTTTTCACTATAATATGAGAGTGGACTACAGTATTATGGATAAGCCTAAAGATTGGAATGGATTATGTTGGACATAAGTTAGTATTGTTTTAAGGATAAAAGTTTTTTCGATATTATTGATGGGATGTTATAGTAATGTAGTTTTAGAAAAAGGACAATCTGCAGGATAGGCGACAGCCCATCGCGTCGAACAAGGCTGTGGGAATCGAACCCACAACTGAAGTGCAACTGGCCTTTATCGCCTACCACTGGCCTGCAGGAAGTCCCTGTTTAGTAGAAACTAGTTTTATTATATTAAGCAGTATGATATATGAAGTATAAGTCCATTTTAGGAATCATATATGATTAATCCCACTATAGATGGACTTATGTATTTTTTATAACTTTTATAACCTTTTGTTTGCGACAGATGGAATGACCCATCATTCTATCACATGATTTGCTAACACTTCACGAATGAAAAATTAAACTTCATTTCTTTAAGAGATGAAGTGGAAATTGTCCAAATAATGACCAATGGTGAGACTGTACCAAAATCACAAAAGTATTTCTTCTAATTCCAATTACATCAACTTTAGGGAAATAATCTTGAAAACCAAAAATGTTTTCTTAGTGCCCTTATATCTGATGAATCAGATGGTACCTTATATCATCACAAATCTATGGCTTTGTGATTGATGGCTTTTTCATAGCCATGTTCTCTACCACTCTCCATCAGAACTTGATGGTTATATTTTTCTTCCATATCCATATTTTCACCTATGTTCTCCTATATGGAAACCCAGTGATGAGTTTCTTTGGGTAATCGTTACATTTAATACTTTAGTTTTTAAAATTAAGTTTTAGTATTCCTTTTTATGATTTGGGTTTCTATGAATAGTAAATGATTTATAACCTTGACGAATTTTGAGGGCGAAATTCATTTTAAGGTGGGTAGAATGTAACAACCCGAGATTTTATAATATATATTCATTTTAATTTCTTTCATATCTTCTTTTGTACGCTACACCAAGATTATCTTGCGCTATACACAACATCATATTAGCTTGCAGTATACGCAACACTAATCTTGGATCGTGTTACACACAATTTCATGTTTGTTTGATAGTAGTTATTTTACAAAACATTGAGTATATATATATATTCAATATATTTTGTTATACGCAACAACAAAGGAGTCTTGCACTACATGAAACCCTGACTTGGCTTTCATTACACACAATCGCAACCTTCCTCGATAGCGTGTGTTGTACACAATACCGGGTTTTACTAAACAACGATATATTGTTATAATATTATTATGAACTAGATGTTATAAATAGTATTAACTATCTTTTGAATTTTATAACATTATTATTCATCTTACACATTTTCTAGAACTTGGTATAAGAACAAAATAAATTTTTCAGGTAAAATAAGTATTTTTCAAAAAATTCAGTTTTGCCGCCTTTTGATGGCGCACACACTTTAAATCTAGTTTTTGACATTTTTATAAGTTCAATTTGACAAAATAAAATTCTTCTTTGGAATCAGGAAATAAAAATTTACTTTGGATAAATTTTTCATTTTATTCTGGTAACTTTCATATTTTGATGAATACTAAAAACACGCTATATTTTAATTAAAAACAACTTTTTTCATCACAATAATTTATATGGTTAAATTATAATATTGAATGGTTTTAAAGTATAAATAGAATATATTTTTACCATTTAATATAATGTATGTCATTAACATTAATTTTACATTGAATTCATAGGTAAAAACATTTCAATCTTTTGCAATGTTTTTACTTTAAAAACATGTTTTCTTAACAACGGGATTAATTTTAAATTAATTTCTGCAACTTTTGTGTATTGAATTTAGAAAAATGGATTCCATATTTGGAATCAGTGGGTTCAAATTATATAAATAGACTACTTTTTATTTTTGGGCTTTATGAATAGTAACAACGGTAAATTTTATTTATCATAGTAAAAGGTTAATCGGGTAATTAAGGGTAAATATAATATTATAAAATTACCCTAACACTTGTCTTAATATAATTTGATGCTTATATTCTGTCCTAAGGCATATTTGGGTCGAAATGGAATCCATTGGAACCCACTTGGAGGTGATTAAGACCTTTAGTTTATTTTATTTAAAGGAAAGTGAAATATGTCTCACTCAACTTTAATAATTAAAGTATTTTTAATATAAGTTTATACAGAATATAAATTCGGTTATAAACACTCATTTTCAAGATAAAATGTTTTTATTTATCATGGTAATTTATTTTTAATTTTTAAGATTTATTTAATTACCTTATTATCTTATACATTAATGATGCAGAAATTATTTATTTCGTGAAAAATCAATAATATAGTTTTTATTGAAATAGTAATACATATCAAAAGGCCCAAAAATCTGCACAAAACTTATTATTAGTGTATATATAAACCCTAATCATCCACTGGAAGAATTGTTTACCATTTGGATCCTTATTAAGTCAATTATGACACTTATAATATTTTATTTTAAATGATTCCAAAGTTGTCACCTTCATAATTTAATAAAGATAACAATTTACATGTTGTTATTTTAAGATGATAAATTCGAGTAAAATTATTATTATAAAATCTTTGATATTTATCTTAATCAAAGGATTTTATTTTTAATTTTTATGCAAAAAATAAGTATATTAAATAATTATACAAAATTGTTGTACTAATTATTTTATTAAGAGATATTCCAAATAAATGGTTTTAAAAATATTAAAATAAATATTATATGAACTATTTAATGTTCTCCACGAATTTTCTACACAAATTTGACATTTTATAAATCCATTTAATATTTTATTTCGAATATATCTTCTGTGTGGATTTTATTTAAATTCAAATAAATGAATAGTGTCAAAATTGACACTTTTGTTATTTTATAAAAATAACATATTATTAAATTGTTTAAAAATCAAACAAATATTTAAAAATTATAAATTGAAATTTATATAGTCTAAAATGTCATAAAGTATACAATTATGGAAAATTAACAACACATAAGTGATTATTTAAAATTTAGAATTTTATTACCACAAATAAACTTAAATAGATTAAATAAGGATAAATCAAAATGATAAGGTTTAAAATAAGGTCAAAACATGTCTAAATTTTATTGGTTGATTAGATTACAACCCTATATCATCTAATATTAGAATTGAGTCATTTTTGGAGGTTTTTATGTGGGGTTTGAATTTATATTAAACTAATATTTTTGAGGATTCCAAAGGTGCCCCTCTCCTCCCTTATAAAAGGGCAGCTCCTCCCTCTCCTCCTCACACCAATTTGAGCCATAAAGCTAGGTCAAAACCTGACCATTTCACTTCCCCACTTCCCTAGAAATATACTAGAGGTCTTGGTCTTCTTCAAAGACCAATTTTCGTTCCTTAAGAGGAGGTATCAAAGAGGCGCTTCAAAGAAGAGGTAATGTCCATTACCGATTCTTTCAACTTTATTTCTTCTTCTAATTATTCTTATTTAGTTGTTTCATTATGAAGTAATAACATCAGTATCACTCATACACTAATATGTTATTATAAGTATGAAACAAACCTATTTCATCATCTATCCATCCTACGGAAAACGAAATCACCGTGCGTGCATACGTACGGAATACCCTCTCCACGTCGTGGTGTAATCTATTTTCCCCCACCACCTTACTTGGATGGGTATAATCGTGTAAATAATGAATATTTATGATTATTTTAAAGTGATATTGATTCTTAAATAGTATACATACACTCTAATACAATTCCATGGGAACGATATCATCGCTCGTGCGTACGTACGGATTACCGTCTCCACGACGCGATGAGATTCATTTTCCATGTTAAAAATTCAAGAATGATTATAAAGTGTATATAATAAGTAATATTGAAAAATGTGAAATAATAATGCTACTGGATTTATGTACATATATATTTATGTCATATACTTAATTCCATTCAATTCCATAAGGAAATGAAAACAACATTCATGCATACGTACGGCCTACCGTCTCCATGAACGGTGTAGTTCTTTCCATTTATCGATCCATTATATATATGTATATTCTGAATATATATTATATATAAATCATGTTTTACATTCTGTATGTAAGTAATCAGGATCTAAGTAATCATATTAATAATTACAAGTTAAAACACGAATGACAAATGAAACGATTTTAACCAAAACGCTACTTTAACATGAATTTACAAAAGAACGGGTAATATAAAGTCATAAGTGAACCATATATGATATAATAACAATGAATATGATTCTTTAATAAGTCAATGACATTATTTAAATCATTATACAGGAGTTTTGGATACGTACAAAGCATATCGGACCTATAGTAAGGGATAATTTTTTAAATCTCATTTTTATCTGAGATTGCTTATTCGTAAGTATTTACTGGGGTTATTAAAATCATCCATGTCCAAGTTTTATAAAAGTGTTTTCATGTATGTTTAAATTCCTTTTTACCCATTTTTTACTTTTTGATTTTTACTACATGGTATGTAAGGAATCTTTCTTTTGTTTATGTTACGAGGTAATTTTTTGACTTTTCTTGCAAGAGTATGAGAAGAATGTTTTTTTAACTTATACAGCATGAAAGGATTTTTATGGTTTTATAAAGCCTTATTTTCATGAAGCTTCCTCCAAAATATTTCATGACTATTTTCAACATAATATCCTTCTTTTAAAATTGCATGACATTTTGTGAAAAGAAATTGATTTTGAAGAAGAAAGGATATTTTCCTCAAGAATTCATTTCAAGTGTTTTATCAAAACCATTTTTCATCTAAGATGACATTATTTCATATGTTTCAAGTATAATGTCTCTATGATTTACATGGTTTTACTTTTCTTATTATGAAATGATATCCATTTCTTTTATATGGATTATGTGATGATGGGATAATGTTTATGAAACCCATTTTATTTATTGGGTTATTATGAATGATGTATGTTTATTTTGTGGCACAAGTAAGAATGATTTAATTATGAGATGGGTGGGACCTATATCTCCCTCCAATGAATTGGGTAAAGATTTTATATCTCATGAGATAGACATGGCGGGAACGGCAGGTTAAACCGGTTCAGTAATACAGGACTGGAACGAGGAGTGAACTCGATTCAGAAAGGGACCTTGTCCACTAAGATGGTCTTGGTAGCAATGCCTTGGATAATATAGAAATCATATCGTGTGCTTAATGTTTTTCAACAATTAAAAGTTTTATTTACAATCTATTTTATCATTATTGATGTTCTATTTTGATCTATGCCTTACGTACTTCCATGTTTTATGTCATTGTACAAGATTTCTATGTTTAAACATTATGTACATGTTTTTATGTTCAAATGTATATGGTTCGTTTTTATTTTCTCCATGCCTACCCTTACTGAGCATTTGATCTCACCCTTTTTATGTTTTCTTTTCCCGAGGATATAAAGAAAGGTTTTAGGTAAGAAAAAAAAGGGGAAGATCTTTATGGGAGATGTTGAAGATCTTTCAGCACGATTAGAAGATTATGTTCTGAGTTTCCAAAGACACTAAACTATTACGGTCCTTGTGTGTCTATTTTCTTTATGTATTAAGTATTCCGCAAAAGTAATGTAATGTCCATGTACGTCAAGCTTTGGGCCTCTACATTCAAACTTTTATGGTCTATGTATATATCGCATTTCTCCCCATAAAGATAGTGCCTCCATATCTTCAGAGAAAAAAACGACCGCAGCCAGCTCTAGATCATGAGTAGGATAATTCTACTCATGAGTCTTCAACTGTAGAGATGCATAAGCAATGACCATTTCATTTTTCATGAGGACTCACCCAATAACTTTTAGAGATGCATCACTAAAAATAACGACTCATTCTCCACTTGAGGGCAGAGTTAACATAGGTGCAGTAACCAATCTCTTCTTCAGCTCTTGGAAACTTTCCTCACACTCATTTGTCTAGATGAACTTGACCCCTCTACGAGTTAACATGGTTAATGGATTAGAATGTTGTGAAATTTTTTTCACAAACCTCCTATAATATCCTACTAATCCACGAAATCTTTGAATCATAGTTATTGTTGTAGGTTGAGGCCACTCCTCTAAAAATTTTGTCTTTGTAAGGTCAAATGTTATTCCTTCATTGGTAACAATGTTCCCCAAGAAATAAACTTGTTGTAACCACAAGTCGCATTTACTGAACTTCCCAAAAAGCCTCTCATTATGTAGTGTTTGTAAATTATCCTTTAGATGATCCTCATGCTCCTCGCGACTTTTGGAATATATCAGAATATCATCAATAAAAACTACCACAAAGTTATCAAGGTAGTCCTTAAAGACTCTATTCATCAAATCCATAAAATAGTAGGTTCATTAGTCATTCCAAAAGGCATAACAACAAAATCATAATGCCCATATCTTGATCAGAATGAATTTTTTGGAATATCTTCTTTCTTCACCCTCAATCGATGATAACCAGATCGAAGATCAATCTTAGAGAATAATTGAGCCCCATGAAGTTGGTCAAATAAGTCATCAATTCTTGGAAGAGGGTATTTGTTCTTCACTTTGATTACATTCAGTTCTTTATAATCAATGCATAGCCACATTGATCCATATTTCTTCTTCACAAAGAGAACTGGTGCTCCCCAAGGAGACACACTCGGTCACATAAACCCCTTCTCCAAAAGATCTTGGAGTTGTTTCTTCAATTCCTCCAGCTCCAAATTTGACATCCTATACAGGGTCTTTGATATTGGATGAGATCCAAGAACGATATCAATAAATAACTCTACCTCTCTTTTAGGGGGAGGTCTAGGAAACTCCTCAAGAAATACATCAATATATTCCTGGATGATGGGGACACTTTCTATCCTTAAAATCTCATCTCCTTCTCCTTATTCACCAATCAACTCCATAAAGAAGGATATAAGGGGTTCTTTTAGACAAAGAGCAGGTTGAGATATCTCTCCTTTGAAGATAACTATAGGTTTTAAATTCAAGACTACTGATATTTCCTTGCTTCTGCAATTGATCTTAGCCTTATACTTTGAGAGATATCCCATCCCTAGTATAATGTCAAATTCCAGCATGGAAATGACTATTAGATTTACGATAAGATTTTTCTCACTAAAGTAAATACTAGAGTTTCTAAACACTAACGATGCTTGGATAGTCCCACCAGGAGTCTTGACTGATAACTCTACTTTTATCAAATTGGGGGTTGATTCTAAATTCTTTGAAAACTTGGAGGAAATAAAGGAGTGTGTAGAACTAGAATCAAACAAAGTATTTACTAGCTTTGAGAGGATAATAAGAGTACCTTATACCACATCATTCAGAGTTTCAAATTCAGTTGTCGGGATAACAAAATCATGTCCTTGATCCCTTGGCCTTTTTTGAGGATGATGGTTGTTCTCCTCCACTACCCTCAGATTTGGACAGTGATTGGAAAAGTGCCCACGTTGTCCACACTTGAAGCACTGGACATTAGGTAGGGCCTGCACCATCTTCCCCTTGTCGTTTGTGTTTGGAAGTTGAGATTCCACCTCACCATGACAATTCCTCACAATGTGTCCATCTCTACCACACTTTTATCACTTCCCACTCCCGAGCAGGCAGTTCCCTGAATGCTTCTTCCCACATTTATTACACGTGGGAATTTGTACTTGCTTTCCTCCTCTTCCTTGATCGAAGCTCCTCCCTAAGCTTAGCTCCAATGATATCTTATTTTAGTTTGATTTATGATACCACTGTGTCTCACCAAACTATATCTCGACTTTCATCGCACTCCACATGATCGCCTCGTAGCTATCATAGTCTCGGTTGGCTATATTCTTCCGTAGATGTGGTCTCATTCCACCAAATAATCTATCAACCTTACCATTTGGATCCATGACAAAGCTATAGGTATATCATGAAAGCCTTGTGAAGTTCATCTCGTAGATTCCCACAAATTCATTCTCCTTCTACTTTAGCTCAAGAAACTCCTTCTCCATTCCTGTTCTCATGGAATGAGGGAAATACTTTCTGAAAAAGATCCCACGGAACTCTTCCCACTCCATGGCTTCAACTTCCACTCTTTGCCTCATGTTTTTGATCAGTTCCCATCACAAATCAGCTTCTCCTTCTAAGAGATAGATAGATAGGGTGACCTTCTCTTTCTTTGAACAGTGGAGCACATAAATGATCTTCTTGATGGCACTGATCCACTGCTCAGTAATCAGTGGGTCAGTCGATCCACTGATGGTTGGTGGTTGTTGACGCATAAATGACTCAATAGAATGTTGTTCCCTTCGTAGTGATATTGGTCTCTCAGCTTGATTCAAGTTATTTCCCATAACTTGAGTCACTTGGTTCATAATTCGCATGAATGTTTCCATTCCAGCTTCCATCAGAGGGCCTTCAATGCATGGTCCATTGCGGTCACCATTTGCACAGTTCCTCCTATTGCTTGCCATTTTTCTAAATAAGTAAAACATTAGTGAGAAAATTATTTCATTTATGAATCTATTAACTATAAATAATTTTATGTCTTAAAACATCATGTTTAAACAATCACATTTCTTTATAGTTCCTTTATAATGATTCATAAAAAACTTCCAAATAACCAAACATATCCCCCGGGAGTGTTGTAACCAAGAGTGCAGCAAGGCCCATTGTCATGTACCAGTTCCCGTTCGATTCTAGCTCAAATTGGTGTTTTCATGTTTTACCCCTATGTACATCTGTGCTAGAGCCACCTATGTCTGCTCGTATCCAGATAGGGATTTATTTTTTTTGATAAACCACTTACTCAATACTCACCAAAATACCAGGAAGTTTTCCTATATTGAAACTTTTCTATAGGGTTCTTCCTAAAGCTTTAATAGACTAATTTCCATAAAAACTAAACAATCCTTCGATACCAACTATGGCATCCCACCTTTTTAATACATAACTTTTCATTACATTTTACATACAGAGGATCTTTAAAGTCTAGTGTCTTGGAAATAAGAAACAATAAAACCTGAATACAACATAAAACATTATACTAATACACTTTTAAGGATTCATCATAAGTTAATCCAGAGTACAATTACTACATCTCCTAACCTGGAGACATACATTCAAAGGAAAGGGTGAGCAAAAGGCCTAGTAATGGTAAACAAGGGAATCAGTTTACTTAGGATGTCAATACGAACGTGAATAAAACATAAAGACAAGAGAAATTAAATAATATTCATATCATAATGAAAATAACTTGAATCATAACTTTAATATGCGGCTACAAAATTTCATTTAGATATTCATGAACATATCACCAAGGTCCATCCCCAAGGTGTCATAAATATTACCAAGGTTATTCACCAAGGTATCGTAAAACTTGTCATCACTGGAGATTAATTCATTACACAATGAATTGGAGCACTATAAGGGCACACCCTAATATGTATTTACATTCATGTGACCCACATAGATCATAATCAAACATTTCATAAATAAACCATATAGAATAAAATAAATGTGTTTCATTTCAAAATTGTGACGTTTTAAGAGTGCTTAAAAATAAGATCATTATATCATTTATAACCCATGGAAAGGGAGTGACGGTTATATGTATGTCAATTAAAGAATCAAACATATCATTTTTATATATTTATGAACACCAATATAAAAAAAATATGTCTAGGTATTCACCTAAATAAACAATAGAATTTCTTGAGAGAAAGAGATAGAAATTTTGATGCGAACTTTCTGCAGCATAACGGCTATATAACATGGTTTTAGAAAACATTGAAAAGAGAGGGGACAAGGGTCAACCACTCATAAATAATTAATAATATAGTATGGTTACTGAATAAGATCATGGTATGAATATTTTAATGACATACCACATGAAAAGGATACATGAAAGAAAAGAGAAGATGTGATTTCTTTTACGAGAAATTCGGCAGCCTAGCGGCGTCACTTAAAAATTCAGAAAACAAATTGATGAGTGCGGAAAGGGTCTCTCAACAATTATACATGAAATTGACAGAAATTAGATCATATAATAACATACCCTCAACATAAAGAGATGGAAATTAGAAGACACAACATAAAGGAAGTCATGGCTTAAAAGAGGAGGGTGAAAGGATCCCTTACCTTGAAGAGTAACTTCAAAAGCTTGAAGGTCAGGCCCTTGGGAGGCTTGAGGGAACCATGAGAAGACTCCTTGGGAGGTAAAGAGACAATAACTTCGTTGTGGAGGATTTGGAAATGAAATTAATGAGGTAATGGCTTGGTATTTATAGGAGAAGTGATGGGACAAGTCAGTAATGGCCATGGGACACCTCATCGGTGGTACTGGCAAAACCATGGGCTTGCCCATGGTATTTTCCCATGGTTTTGGTCACTTGGGAAACCTCATGCATTATATTACTATTCATAAGTTGACCAGAATGATTACATAATTATTACATCTTTAATGATGTCATTAAACACCCGAAACTAAAAACTGTATTTTCACTATTCACCGAAAATTCAACTTTTTCAGAAAAATCCCCAAAAATAAACTTAACCTAATATCAATGATCTGAATTCAAAAATGAACTCCATTTTATAAAAATAATTTTTCTAAATAATTTTAATTTAATTTTTAAATAAAAAACACTATTCACCTGAAAAAACTAATACTTAACCAATGATTTCTGAAACAATTATTTACCTATTTTATTGAATCACATTACTTAATCAAGGTGCCTAAATTATATTAATACTTTCTTAAGTGAGGTTACATAATCCATTTGATCACATTACTAATCACAAGCATAAAATCACTATTCATAATTTACTATTTATCAAAAAATAAGTTGATCTTATTAGACTCTAAATTTCTTAGTGAACATAACTATAGAAGACCATTTTTTGAAAATCATTACACATTATTAATTATTTAAGGTTTACATAAATATTTTAAAATATCCTTTTTCTAAAATTCATCAATAATATGCATACTATATTTATTCGGACACTTGAAAATTCTCAAACTTCACCATAAAAATAAATCACAATTTTTATTTATATCAAAGGGTTACATAAAGCAGATAAGGTTTCGTTACATAGCCCCTTATAACACCTGTATAGGACCTAAGTGTAAGGTGTGCTATGGTAATATAATATTGGGTTAGATTAGCCAACATTTCCCGAGTGGTGATTTCTATCAGTTTGATCTTCTCACGAAGGCAATTCCATTACAGCTTCACACGATGAAGTTCGGCTTGGGTTTGGTCCAGAGCAAAGCCTAGTGGTGCTACCTCCTACCCAAGTTCCGTCAGATGGGCTTCGATCGGCCTAAGACTACTGGATGGGGCCATCGAATCGCCTTTCTTTATTAACCAAGATCACTTGTATTTATAGAAAATAATTATAACATTTAGTTTCCAACAGTCATATTGACCAACGGTCATATAATAGTCGAAAACCAACGGTATCATTTTAATTATACTCATTAAATGAAATAGTTTTATTGAGTATAAAATAAAATAACACATAAAATTAGGTAAAAAAATTAATAAAAAGTTTGAGTAGTTACACATAAACCTCAGGGTTGGAAACCATCTCAGCTCTTTGAGTGGCGAATTCAGCTTCTCTCTCAGTGTCAGCCCGATTGGCAGCCATCTTCTTTCGGTGATATCTCAAGGAGTCAGCATGAAAAACTAGGCGGCGACACGAGAAACTAAGGAGTCAGCGTGAAAAATCAGGAGTCCTCATGAAAAACCAGGAGTCCACGTGAAAAATCAGGATCAGACACGAAAAACAGAGGTCGTGGTGCAAAAATCCTCGGGTTTTCCCATAAAACGATGGTTGTACTCGGGGAATTACATGAAACTGAAGTGGTTTATCATGCAAGACAAGGAATGTTTTTGCACGTGATAGCTCAGGACTTATCTCATGAGAAAAATTCTTACGGACTGATGGACTCATGAGGGTTTTTATAGGTGTATAGAAGGAATTTCTCATGCATGTGGAAAGTGATTTACGCGCGACATCCTGATTTTTCACGCACCTAAGGGGTTTTCAAGTGCAGACTCCAGGTAGTTATGATTTTCTACATTTCCCTCATAATCCAACATTTACATCCCCTCTTCGATCTGATTCTGAGGGGGGGGCATTTGTAGATGCTGAAAAAAATGCTCAAGGGTTGAATGATGTTTTGGCACAACAAAGAGAAGACATATTTTGACCCGGTGATACATTTTGGGGGGCTCGAAAGGGCCGCATGAAAAAATCTCATCTGGGTGTGAAAAAAATATCACTCATGTGGAAAACAGCGGGATCCATGGCTATTTTTCATGCCTGTGCGAAAACTCCCATGCCACGTGGAAAACTCTCGTGCTACGTGGAAACTTCTTCCCTGGCATGCAAACTTTTGCGCCACTGACTGTGGGTTCAGAATTTTGCACGCGCTGCCCTATAAAAAAGATCTTTTTCACTGCCGACACCTGCACGCAATATTCACGTGGACCAGTTTTTGCGTGAATCGGGCAACCCCAAGCACCTATAAATAGAAGGGTGCCCCTTCAACTTCTGAGATGGCTGAAGAATCCAAACCATCTCCTCTACATGAAATCTACCTCTCCTATGCACAAAAGATAGATTTTAGGTATGGGATTTTTCGCGATAGGCCGCCCAAGGGTCCGCCTTCCCGTGAGACCACATGGGCTTAACCCTTGTCCAAATCCCTTCGAGCCCTGTCCCCTGCATGCAATACCTTTCAATTGTGTGCAATCTGTTCCAATTGTGCGCAATCCCATCTAAATTGTGTGCAATCTCTTCCAATTTCTCCCAATCCGTTCAAATTTTCTGCAAACCATATGCTTTGCGTGCCAACTCCTTTGTTTGTGTGCAAAACCGCAGCTCCCCTTTACGCGCCTGGCCCCTCCAATTGCGCGCCGACCCGGAATTTTTCGCACAAGGGGCTCAATTGCGCATTGGCCTGGAATTTTTTGCGCATGTGGCTCAATTATGAATCGGCCCAGTCTTTTCCATGCAAGTGACTCAATTGCGGACCGACTCACCATTTTCCACACAACTATTACTTTTACGCACAATCCTCCCTCCTTGCGCACATGTGTTCGATGTCTCTCTTCCGGAAATCATTTTCGGGTGCCTCCCGCATCCAAAAAATCTACGGCAGACATCATTTTTCCATACGAACTTCTAGGATCATACGAAGTAACTTCAAAGTCCCTTGGATGATACTGCCTGTTGCATTGCTTTGTCGCATGCTTCTTCGGATAGGCATGTTAATGTCTATTTCTTCTTTGCATAGCCACACTAACGTGGAACCCCCAATGGTTCACTCTATAAAACCCCCTATCCAAGGCATTTCCTATCCCTTCTCTTCACCAAGGTGTAGAGGGTGCTGGTTATGTATGTCCTAGGGGTGCGGAGTAAACCCACCCCGTCCGAGCTGTGGGACGTCAAACTGACAAGAACAATCGTCCTCAACACATGACATTAAAATGTGGCCTCACCTGTGCCGTGAATGTAGGGTGCCCTGTCTTGGACATTCTCTATGGCCACTAGTCTCCACATAAGTGAGATCATTCTTCACATGAAATGACATCCTCTTTATCAGAGCAGCTTCCTTCCGCAGTGAGAGGGAAACCACCCTGGTGTAAGCCCCTAGGTTTCCTTGCAGGAGGCAGCACCCCTACTCCTCCTCTCTTATTGGGTTCCAAATCCCTCTCCCACTAGGCTTTGTCACCACCCGGGCCTCCATCCTAGAGTAAGTCCCAATTTCCATCTCCCTAGGCTGCTAACCACGCGTAATCCCCTGTTTCCTCTTTGTGCAACTAACCACATGTAAGCCCCACTCTACTTCCCATAGACGCACCTTTGTGTTGTGATCATCAGGTATTTGCTATCTCTTGTTTCTCACACCGACCATGACTCACATGGGCTTAGATCAAGCATCAACCATGACATCCTCTTTGGGAATCCTAGAGTGTAAGCCCCATCCCAACCTGAACTATGCAGTCTTTAATCCTTGCCAAGGTATGGTACGTAGGAATCCTCCATGAGGTTCAATCCCAGCACCCAGTCGTTCTGACCATCTTCGCGTCGGTTCACCAACACCCAGACAACCTAGAGTGTAATCCCCAACCCGACATAAACTACATGGTCTTTGATCCTTTCCAAGGCAAGGTACATAGGAAGCCTCCATGAGGTTCAATCCTAACACCCATTCATTCTGACTATCTTCACATCGGTTCACCAACACCTCGGGCAGCCTAGAGTGTAATCCCCACACCCATACCTGAACTACATGGTCTTTGATCCTTTCCATGGAAAGGTACATAAAAAGCCTCTCTGAGGTTCAAGCCCACCACCCATTAGTTCTAATCCCCTTCACGTAGGTTCCCACACCACCTAAACTACATGGTCTTTGATCCTTTCCGAGGCAAGGTACGTAGAAAGCCTCCATGAGGTTCAAGACCACCATCCATCTGGGCCCGAGGTCCTTCTTCATGTCAGTTCACCCCCGTCCTACATGATTTTAAACTATGAGCCTCAATTAGCGGTAAGCCGTTATCTCCCCTGATCAGCGGTAAGTCATTGTTTCCCCCAATCAGCGGTAAGCCGTTGCACCCACCCGATCTACGTGGACTTTGATCCTTTCCAAGGCAGGGTACATAGGAAACCTCCATATGGCTCGATCCCAACAACCATTGCACCCCAGGTCCTCCTCCACGTCAGTTCACTAACACCCATCCCATAGAAAATATGTGGTTTCTATCCTTATCTCCTAGATAAGGTATGTAGGAAGCCTCCATGAGGTTCGACCCTATCCGGTGGTAAGTCGGTGCGACTCCATTCAGTGGTAAGTTGTTTTCAACCCCGTCCAGCAGTAATCCATTGCGAATCCATTCAACAATAAACCATATTCAACTCCATCCAGTAGTAAGCAATTTTCAACCCTGTCCAGTGGTAATCCGCTGCAACTCCATTCAGCGGTAAGTCGTTGTCAACTCCATCCAGTGGTAAGTCATTGTAAACCCTATCCAGTAGAAAGTCGTTGTGGCCCCATTCAGTGGTAAGCCATTGTGACCCCATTCAGTGGTAAGTCGTCGACATCCCCATCCAACAGTAATCCATTTAAATCCCCATTCGGCGGTAAGTCATCATCATATGAACTACGAAGACTTTGATTCCCTGCCATGAGGTTATGTAGGAAGTCTCCTCGAGACTCAAGCCCAACATTACCATCATCCTCATAGCGGTTCCATCCAAATCACCATCCACTTCATTCAAACACTCCATCATCCATCTTGATTCTTACCTGAACCGCCACATCCCGATGAGGTCATGACAACTCACCCCCCAACATCAGTGTTTCCTCTAGAGGTTACACCCATCTGATCCACTTTAATCAGTGTCCTGATCAGTCTGATCTGTCTCTATTGGACGTTAAACCTGCAGCATACCCTGTGTTAAACATGGGAAGTTGAGGAAAACCTCACATACATGCCTATGGCATACGATTCCCTGAATTTGATGTGGGATGCCTCGGGCTTCTTCACCCTCAAGAAGCCCTATAATAAGGGGAAGAAACCAAGGAACGACAGTGTTCCAGCGTCCATACACGCTAATGATGTCTAACGTGACTACTCCCCGGACCAAAGGTTGATTAACTGACCGGACCCTTTAGAATGACCCAATAGAAGAAGTTTATTTAGTTGGTTTCCATGAAGATATGGAACTAGGAAGAGTTTCATGAACAACTTCTTAAATATATAAGGAAGACTCGAACTAGGTGAAGAGTTCCGAGGAGGAATCCACGTAAATAAGAAACAATATCCCATCATCTCATTGCAATCAAGGAGAAAACATCCCCAAACAAGGAATGGATGCCCCCAACCTTTGGTAAGTGGGAATTTGGGGCAACGAAATGGCACCTTTCGTACTCAAGCAGACGGACATGCGTGCCCCGATGAAAGCATCGGAAACAGCTACCATAGGAATTCTATTCAAAGATAGAATCCTCACCTATGTTGTGAATTATTTTCATGATCTACTGTAACATGGAATTGTTTTTATTAATTATAATCTTCCCATGCTCCAAAAATATTATAAAAATCATCCATTAGTCAATAGGGTTAGGCACCTAAATAGTCTATCTCATCAAATATAGTCTTGAAACACAATCACCCTATATGCTTTCCTTGAAACATAAGGCATCACCAGGCCTATATCAGAAAACTTTAGCCCCTCTCATGCATCGATCACGATAATAACATACTTCTAGCTCACTAACCCAATGGAATCCATAAACCCTGGCCAACCCTACCCATAGATTTCCCTCAATCAAACAAAATGTTGACCTACATGGGTCTATGTCAAAAATAAGGGCCTCTAGGTCTCCTACCTAAACCCAATGATCATGGTTCATATCAGGGTCACTATATAATACCATCCATCCCACAATTCATACCTCTCCAAGGTCACATCTCATGAGGCATCACCCTGAACATGCCTCAAAAAAGGTATTTAACTTACCTATCAACCCTCTCTAATAGATATAAGGATAACATCATCCTAAAAGGGTTAAAAAATATCAAGAATTATCCAAACTAGGCCTTGATCCTCTCCAAGAATCTCATAAGGTAATGATCCCTAAAGTATCATGATATGAACATAGAAAATAAAATGAACTAACACTCACCGGGAATCCATATATAGTAATACACTCTTAAGGTTCTAATTCACTATAAACATTGGGTTCCTATTAGCATTGTACGAAGAGACCCAACTAGATCACTTAAAAACATATAAAGTACTAATGTTGACCTACAAGGGAAAAAATTACTCCACAAAATCACCACAAGGATTTGTGTCATATCATAAACATGTGGTTTGGTTATGTATATTGTTATTCCAAGATATGTGGGGAAACACCATATAGGTTGTCGCTGACACTTTAAATAACTGGTCATAAGAAGAAACACTATACAAGGGGTCCAACACATGTGAATCATGTACCTTATTGTCACACTAGGGTCACTAAACCTCTTATGCATGAAGATTGATTCATCAAAATCACCATAAAATGTCTCACCATAGATCCACATGACCTTCCATTAGATGTAAATATATATAATTCCACATGATTTAGTAGAATTCCTCCAATAACTTATATGGGAAAACACCATTTAGGTAGTTGAAGAAACATTAAACAATTAGACTTTTTCATCAGTAAAATCACACAATATAAGGCCTATAACTTGTGGACCCTCTATTCCAAATATGATGCATGAGAAACCTCTTTCCTTTTTTTTCCAAGATTCATAATCAATCATTGGCCTCTTTCTAATAGTACAAGATTCATAAATCCATAATAAATCATAAAATCCACACAAAAAGTGTGTCTTTCAAAGTCAAAATCATATAAAACTATAATATAAATTATCAAGAACAACAATCACATATCCCTAGAAACCAAAACTTCTTACCAGAATAAGTTTTCTCAACTCACCTATCTAATATCCATCATAGGTTCGGACACATATCTTGTCACGAATCAACCCAGGTCGACCCTGAACCGGACACCCAGGTCACCTGAGCCAGCCCACGACATGGCCTCAAGCGCGTCTCCCCTTACGCCAGAGGTTGCCGACTAGCGGCGAGGGTGTAAGGTAAGTTAGGGGGGAGACTATACCCTCTTATCAAAGTGGAACAAAGGGACCAAAAATACAGCAACGGAAGTAGTGTAAATAATAATAAGAAAATAGCGGAAAACATTTTTCATTTATAAGGTTTGAATAAATTTGGCGAATGGCAGTTTATATAAGAGATGCATGCATGACATGCTAATGATGCAATGAAAGCATTAAATCACGCGACATACTTACGCATCAATGCAGAAGTAAATGAAAAAAAGTCTCAAGCCCCGAGGGCGATCTCCATGAGCATCCCGAGCCCCAACTCGGTCCTTTGCTCCTAACTCCAAGTACAAGAAACAGCAACAACACGGTCCTGCAACCAAATGGAGTCTACTCGGGTAACCTAGTGCAATGGCGGACCGAGTAGGGTGTGAGATATATATATCTCAGTAGGCCGGAACCACCGGGGTCTGTCCCACTCTAGACCATGAAATATAATTAAACAAATTGCTGTTATTCTTGAACAATAACGACGCAATGCAAACAATAAACGCCCTTCCAGGTTCCAGAAAGGACACCTGGCGGCACTACCTGCTTCGGCCCATAGCCGGGATGAAAACCTGTTTAAAACAACACAAGTAAATTTGATTCAAGCATAAAAAAACACTTTTTATCATTTTGCTCACTTACTCTATTTATTCACTTATTATTTCGACTCAGACTGGAAATCCACTCATTCTTACCTTTCTTTATTTGATCACAATTCACTCGGGTTTTACCCACATCTCTCATTCTTTTCATAAATCATTATTATCATTCGTTCGGTGTAGATCACCATGTCTAACACCCCGTATATCACAAGCTTGGATAACCATTGGGAAGGAACGCCATGTCCACAGCCCAAATTTTAAGTCGATCTAGAACGTCATGTCTAGGACCCAAAATCTCATTCAGTGTAGATCATCATGTCTAACACCCTATATCACAAGCTTGGATAACCATTGGGGAGGAACTCCATGTCCAAACCCAGATTTTAAGTCGATCTAGAACGCCATGTCTAGGACCCAAAATCTCATTCATTTATCACTTAATTAATCAATCGACGCAATTCTCATTTCATGATTAATCCTTCACGTTTAGTTATCCAAATCAGATCTCAGCTTTTTATAATAAATTCTCATAATTAACTATCCTTGTTCAACAATCTGGAACTTGCACGAGCAATAGAAGGTAAACAAAAGCATATGGCACCAAAATGCCTCTATGTTAGGTGATTAATGACATTAGATGGTACAAGTACAATCATGCCATTGATCAAGTATAATGTCAAGCATAAAGTGTCATAAGACTTTTAAGCAAGAAATCACAAAAAAGGAAATCTGCTACTACACGTTTATTTTGAAGGCAGCTCACCTCCATTGGAGGAGTTTTATTAGAAAACATGTCATTAATTTATCAAACAATTCATTTAGTGATATTTATCATTTTCTTTAAAACTCATTCAACACTTAACAAAGTTAAGAAGCCAAACAATAGGAAAAACAATCATGAAATTCTATTGCTACATTTTTATATTGAAGGCAGCGCACCTCGAAAGAGGGGTTTTATTATTAAATTGTTAGTTTAGTGACTAAACAAACTCTTTTATCTTATTCCTGCAATTCACACGATTTGCACAGAAGCATTTAATCGGAACTAAACTTGCAAAATTAAAATACTAAGTGAAATATTAAACTCACTATTTCTTTACTTAAATTAAAAAGGGCAAGGGGAGGGACCCTACCTCAAGGTGGATCCATCTGTCCACTCCGGCTCTTGGCGATTTCTAACTAAAGCTGTCGCAGCTGCTCCCCCACGAGGCATATGTGATTTCACATACGTATAAAGACACCTAGCCCCTATGCACACGCTCCGCATGGCCATGAGCGTGCGCAAGGGGATCCTTACACATATTCTTATACACATAAGCCTGTCTCCACCCACCTGAACATGCACTTTTTATATATGTAATGGGGACAACTAGCCCCGTACGTGTGTATATTCGCTGCCATGGACAAATATACGCACGCCGAGGGAACCCACGTACATATAAATACGTACCTATGCCTGCGCAGGTGAGTCGCCTAAACTCCGGAAACCCGAAATCATACCGAAACCTCCAGCGCTATAAGACAACCACTACGAACCTTAAGACACAAAGATAAACCAATTTAGGCCGGGCAAAACCAACCAGAAATAATAAACCCTTACCTCGGGGGCTGGCGACAGGCCAAAACGAAGGCGAACCACACCGCGAAGCTCAATGCACTGCCAACGACAAACCAGGGACTCATAAACATCAAAAGCCCCAAATTTAACAAGTGCAAAACAAAGGGAAAGGAGAAAACCTCACCCCGAAACCATTCCAAAACTCAAACGAACTAAACCAAACCAACCAGGAACCTCTAAAACAACCTGATAAATTAATTTAGAGGCTGCGAAGACCAAAAACCGGTAGAAACATTACCTCGGAAACCAACCGGCGGACCGAAATCACCGCAAACCGCCTCGCCTTCGGCGGCGGACACCAAACGCGCACCCACGATGTCCTGAGAGACCTTCCGCATAACCCTAGAGCAGGAGAAACAAGAAAAAGGAACAAAATCAAAAACTAACCCCAACCTAGGGTTCGGACGAACCTCACCGGGTGCCGATTAGGTCGAAATGAAGCCAGAAACGGGGAGGAGAAGGGAGAGAATAGCTTACCATGATGATTTGGAGCGAAGCCGAGAAGAAAACCCGGGAAGAACGGGGAAGGAGGCGGCGCCGTGGAGGGGGGGGGTCGCGCGCGGCTCGCCGGGGGAGAAGGGAGGGGGTGCGCGGGGGGTCCTGGCCGAGAGAGGGGGGAGGGAGGTGTTTAGGATTTTTTTTTCTTTTCTTTTATTTTATTTTATTTTATTTTCATTTATTTTAATTTTAAACAAAAACTAAAACGCACCCACCCGCATGGTTTTACCCGCACCGCCTGAAACACCGCGTGCAGCCCGCGCGCCTGCTACCGGATGCCCGGGGTACCCCGCACGCCTAACCCGCACGGTTAAACCCACCGCGCGCGGTCCGATATCACCGCTTAAAATGGCTCCAGAACTCGGGACCTCGTTCCGAAGCTCGGTTTTAAAACCGACCCGCTGATAAAAGAAAAAAGTTCAAGAACCTTCGCATCTTATCCGCTCTAAAAAACGGTTCGTTACAAACTACCCACCAAAAAAAACTTCTCGTCCCCGAGAAGCCTTCGGAAAACAACGAAAACAACACCCGACTCACAAGGGTCTTGAAGTTTCATTCAACCGGTTGTATTGTGTTTCCAATGCCCAAAGCACCTTTAAGAATTTTCTAAGAAGGCTGCACTTAAGCCTTTACAACTCGAGCCAACGCTCAAGTTACAACTGAAACATCAAAGCAGAGCTTACCTATGGGGCCATTATAGGGACCTCAACCGAAGAAAATGGTCGAATCACGATCGACCAACTAAAATCGGTCACGCAAGATTTCCTCGAAAGACATCGCCAACCCGAAAAACACACTCTCCCTTAAACTGACGACATGCTTTTAAAATTGTTCCGTTATCGACCACGCGTACACCGAAGTCCTTACACGACCTTCGGTGATACTCTCAAGCCATCAAAAGACTATTATACAACTATCATGCCTCAGCACGAAGCGTAACTCCAAGAAATCGTGCATCCCACGCACAAGCATAGAGAGATCACGAAACAAACCAACCACTTTTAAACTTTAGCGCGGCGTATAACCGACACTATCTTAGTGTATCCAAGACGACGTCAAGATGGGGGACATGCTCGTCTCATCCAGAAGAGTACACTAAGATTAAACCAAGGTCGCTAAGAAGATCAATCGGACCAAACTCTGATGCCTATACCACCCGAGGCATTCGTATTCGTCCAAGCTTAACCACTGAAAATCTTCCCGCACTAACGGAGTTTCTAAAGTGTTGTGCATACAGCCAACCTTATCACAGTCATGCTGCCAAGAAATCACTGACATGAAAACAGAAACTCATGAGACACTACCCACCTTAGGAGTGTCCATGTCGTCGTAAGAACTAGCCGCTCACCGGCGCGCTATTTTTGAAACACTTTAACGCACGGGTGACGTTCCTTGAACTACTATCACCACATCATAAGCTCACACCGAAAACAAGGCAACTCAAGCTCTAAGGGTACTACCTAGCACGGGCTAGTCCCTTACGAAGCACACACGTCGACCCTAACTCTTGGTCACGCAAAACAAGGATTACTAGGCTCAAAAACCCCTTTCCGTTTTATCCACTTCATTACTTCCTTTCAACCATTAAAACATTTAAAGAATTTTAATCAACCCACAATTACTATTTCAAAACTAATTACCTGGTTTTCAGACAATGCCCCATGGCAAAACAGACAAGCTATAACCAACTTACTCTTTAAAAAAAATTAACACATAATGTTATCCAAGCATAAACAGGTAATTTAGCATCTAAATTCCTTTTTAACAAAGAGGCGACCCCGAGGGTCCCATTTATTCAATTCGGGTTCTTAAAAAGCAACCACATATCAGTTCATTCCATAAGGATGTGCCCCAACTGGCCTCCTTGGGTCTAGTTGAGCATGTTTAAAAGCACACCAAACTATCTCAATCAAAACGCAATAGTTTTACATTAATAATCATTTTCAAACACACTATGGTCTAACAAGGTTCAGTCACATGGGTGGCCACCTACCAATCGATAAGGCTCCCATACACCTTACCGTTGGCATTTGGCTCCCATTTATCAAATCAATTTTTGTTTTTCATTTAACATTTTAACTTAGCAGCCCTCTTTTAAAGGTTTGAAACCACAGTTTACCCTTTTCCCAATTATAAAGCGCCCATACACCTTACAATGGAAAACTGGCTCCGTCGTAATCGCAACCAACAAATTCAGCCAAAGCAACCAAGCTTTTACTAGCAAGCTAACAAGCCACTACAAACAGCTAACACAAGGCAACAAGCCAACAAGCTGAAATCACTAAAACATGCTATAACACAGAGCATGACACACAAGCAAGATAGAAAACATGACATGTTATCACCCAAACATGTTAATTATCACCGAAACATGCTTTCTAAAGAGACGTGCTAAATAAATCCAGACATGACATATTTCCAAGGCACACAATCAAAATCAGCAGGCATCCTACTAATGCAACTACATGGCATGGAACATATGCATGACATGTGAATCTATAAGTGTCTAATATGATGCATGCAATGCAATTTTCTGGCCATATCGGGCCAAGAAAAATTTTCAAAACCTCTTCATAAACAAATAAGCAGTGGAAAGTACAAAATTCACCCAAGGTGAGATCACATCAACTGTAACAGCAAACAACATGAACATCAATTCCCAGCCCTGGCCACTTGGTCATTTACCGTACGTGGGGTGATCAGTCCCAGACACGACTATTACCCAAGCGCCGACACATTCCTAATCTCCTGTCTACCAATCCCAAAACAGTAAGACAATGAAAAGAAAGAAACCTCCTTTGATACCATTTTGTCACGAACCAACCCAGGTCGACCCGGAACCGGACACCCAGGTCACCTGAGCCAGCCCGCGATATGGCCTCAAGCGCGTCTCCCCTTACGCCAGAGGTTTTCGACTAGCGGCGAGGGTGTAAGGTAAGTCAGGGGGGAGACTATACCCTCTTATCAAAGTTGAACAAAGGGACCAAAAATATAGCAACGGAAGTAGTGTAAATAATAATAAGAAAACAGCGGAAAACATTTTTCATTTATAAGGTTTGAATAAATTTGGCGAACGACAGTTTATATAAGAGATGCATGCATGACATGCTAATGATGCAATGAAAGCATTAAATCACGCGACATACTTACAAATCAATGCAGAAGTAAATGAACAAAAGTCTCAAGCCCCGAGGGTGATCTCCATGAGCATCTCGAGCCCCAACTCAGTCCTTTGCTCCTAACTCCAAGTACAAGAAACAGCAACAACACGGTCCTGCAACCAAATGGAGTCTACTCGGGTACCCCAGTGCAATGGCGGCCCGAGTAGGGTGTGAGATATATATATCTCAGTAGGCCGGAACCACCAGGGTCTAGCCCACTCTAGACCATGAAATATAATTAAACAAAGTGCTGGTATTCTCGAACAATAACGACGCAATGCAAACAATAAACGCCCGTCCAGGTTCCAGAAAGGACACCTGGCGGCACTACCTGCTTCGGCCCATAGCCGGGATGAAAACCTGTTTAAAACAACACAAGTAAATTTGATTCAATCATAAAAAAACACTTTTTATCATTTTTCTCACTTACTCTATTTATTCACTTATTATTTCAACTCAGACTGGAAATCCACTCATTCATACCTTTCATTATTTGATCACAATTCACTCGGGTTTTACCCACATCTCTCATTCTTTTCATAAATCATTATTATCATTCGTTCGGTGTAGATCGCCATGTCTAACACCCTGTATATCACAAGCTTGGATAACCATTGGGAAGGAACGCCATGTCCAAAGCCCAAATTTTAAGTCGATCTAGAACGTCATGTCTAGGACCCAAAATCTCATTCAGTGTAGATCATCATGTCTAACACCCTATATCACAAGCTTGGATAACCATTGGGGAGGAACGCCATGTCCAAACCCAGATTTTAAGTCGATCTAGAACGCCATGTCTAGGACCCAAAATCTCATTCATTTATCACTTAATTAATCAATCGATGCAATTCTCATTTCATGATTAATCCTTCACGTTTAGTTATCCAAATCAGATCTCAACTTTTTATAATAAATTCTCATAATTAACTATCCTTGTTCAACAATCTGGAACTTGCACAAGCAGTATAAGGTAAACAAAAGCATATGGCACCAACATGCCTCTATGTTTGGTGATTAATGACATTAGATGGTACAAGTACAAGCATGCCATTGATCAAGTATAATGTCAAGAATAAAGTGTCATAAGACTTTTAAGCAAGTAATCACAAAAAAGGAAATCTGCTACTACACATTTATTTTGAAGGCAGCTCACCTCCATTGGAGGAGTTTTATTAGAAAACATGTCATTAATTTATCAAGCAATTCATTTATTGATATTTAGCATTTTCTTTAAAACTCATTCAACACTTAACAAAGTTAAGAAGCCAAACAATAGGAAAGACAATCATGAAATTCTATTGCTACATTTTTAGATTGAAGGCAGCGCACCTCGAAAGAGGGGTTTTATTATTAAATCGTTAGTTTAGTAACCAAACAAAATCTTTTATCTTATTCCTCCAATTCACACGATTTGCACAGAAGCATTTAATCGGAACTAAACTTGCAAAATTAAAATACTAAGTGCAATATTAAACTCACTATTGCTTTACTTAAATTAAAAAGGGCAAGGAGAGGGACCCTACCTCAAGGTGGATCCATCCGTCCACTTCGGCTCTTGGCGCTTTCTAACTAAAGTTGTCGCAGCTGCTCCCCCACGAGGCATATGTGATTTCACATACGTATAAGGACACCTAGACCCTATGCACATGCTCCGCATGGCCATGAGCGTGCGCAAGGGGATCCTTACACATATGCTTATACACATAAGCCTGTCTCCACCCACCTGCACAGGCACTTTTTATATATGTAATGGGGAAAACTAGCCCCGTACGTGTGTATATTCGCTGCCATGGACAAATATATGCACGCCGAGGGAACCCACGTACATATAAATACGTACCTATGCCTGCGCAGGTGAGTCGCCTAAACTACGGCAACCCGAAATCATACCGAAACCTCCAGCGCACTATAAGACAACCACTACGAACCTTAAGACACAAAGATAAACCAATTTAGGCCAGGAAAAACCAACCAGAAATAATAAACCCTTACCTCGGGGGCTGGAGACAGGCCAAAACGAAGGCGAACCACACCGCGAAGCTCAACGCACTGCCGACGACAAACCAGGGACTCATAAACATCAAAAGCCCCAAATTTAACAAGTGCAAAACAAAGGGAAAGGCGAAACCCTCACCCCGAAACCATTCCAAAACTCGAACGGACTAAACCAAACCAACCAAGAACCTCTAAAACAACCTGATAAATTAATTTAGAGGCTACGAAGACCAAAAACCGGTAGAAACATTACCTCGGAAACCAACCGGTGGACCGAAATCACTGCAAACCACCTCGCCTTCAGCGGCAGACACCAAACGCGCACCCACGATGTCCCGAGAGACCTTCCGCATAACCCTAGAGCAGGCAAAACAAGAAAAAGGAACAAAATCAAAAACTAACCCAAAACTAGGGTTCGGCCGAACCTCACCGGGCGCCGATTAGGTCGAAATGAAGCTGGAAACGGGGAGGAGAAGGGATAGAATAGCTTACCATGATGATTTGGAGCGAAGCCGAGAAGAAAAATCGGGAAGAACAGGGAAGGAGGTGGCGCCGTGGAGGGGGGGGGTGGGTCGCGCGCGGCTCACCGGGGGAGAAGGGAGGGGGTGCGCGGGGGGTCCTGGCCGAGAGAGGGGGGAGGGAGGTGTTTAGGATTTTTTTTTTTCTTTTATTTTAATTTATTTTATTTTCATTTATTTTAATTTTAAACAAAAACTAAAACGCACCCACCCACACGGTTTTACCCGCACCACCTGAAACACCGCGTGCAGCCCGCGCGCCTGCTACCGGATGCCCGGGGTACCCCGCACGCCTAACCCGCACGGTTAAACCCACCCTGCGCGGTCCGATATCACCGCTTAAAACGGCTCCAGAACTCGGGACCTCGTTCCGAAGCTCGGTTTTAAAACCGACCCGCTGATAAAAGAAAAAATTTCAAGAACCTTCGCATCTTATCTGCTCTAAAAAAACGGTTCGTTACATATCTAATACTCATGTTTAGCATATCCCAAATAAAAACACAATCGGAAATGAACTATTATGATACCACTTTGCAAAATCTTGACTAGGCCTCTACTAAACTAATGTACCAATACAGTTTTCCACAAGGCCCCAAGCATGCCTCCCCATATTCCATAGGTTTCTAACTATCAGTGAGGTCATTGGGTGTGTCTTTGGGGAGACTATGCATTTCAATTAGATTAAGAAACTAGTATCATGCATAATAGTAAATAATCAGTGTTCAAAATAATTTAATAGAAACATCATTGTAATAAAGAATGAATTAAAATAAAGGTTTGAACAGTCATGTCATACATACAACATTGATCACCTACTAGGAGGATCATATATACAGGAGTACATAAAGGAAACTGAAATAAAGTTATAGGGATCTCCTACTAACTCTGATCCAGATCACATAGCCAAACTCTATGTGCATATCTAAGTCCTCCCACTCATTAATTCATAGGCCTTAGCCCTACCTATGCCTAAAACCATGTGAACATATTCCCTAGTACCCTAGTGAAATTGTGGACAAAATAGGGCGTGAGTACATAACTCATTAGGGCACCACTAATATGGTCTCGTATATATTCAGTGATATGAAGTGTATGTAAAAGTGATATACTCATCCGGATATTGATAATAATAATAATAATAACAACTACTAGAAATAAGCTGAAATAAAAAGTTGTATAGAGCATGCTCAAAGAAAGGGCTCAACCAATCTGAGACACAATAAGAATATGATTTTGTCATGCATATATTTTTATGTGTTTCTATATATATTACCATTAATAAATATATAAATAAATATATATCTATATGACTAAGGAAATATGTAACATGAATCAAACTAATGTTGATCCTTGGGTCTATAATCCCAATCATCCAGATATCCTATGAAAAAGGAATTAATCCATATGGCATACCAATCAATTCATGAAAAATTAACTTTATCCTTGATTTTTTAATCATTATTGAAGATGCCTTCTTCATCCAATGCTAGAAATTTCTCCAAGAAATATACATATTCATAGGGTGATACATATATTAACTCTGGTTTCACCTGTTATCACCTCCAATCACTATAATAAAGGATTCTAGGTTGTATCAGGATATCCTATAAATGCTCATTGATCTGTATTCCATACCACTCAAGCCCAATAAATCCAGTCTACTGTCTAAGCCGTAGGTCTCAGTTCATAGGTGTTCATTACATCATGACTTGATTAATCCTGAAGGGGGATGACCCTTAGGAAATATGTAAAAGTAATTCTCTTCATATCTAAGTACATTCTCAAAATCCATTAATATAAATATCTCAACAGCACACTCCCAATTGAGTCCAGTGAGTTCAATAATGGTGCATCCACTCAAACTTAGGGAGAATACTAGGAATCACTCGAGGATATCATAATATAATACAAAAGAGTATTTGGATAGGGGTATGATACATCCTTAGAAACCTACATCTATAACCCTTATTAGGGATAGAAACCCAGTGACAAATGGAAATTCCTGAAATGGTAACCCCCAACCATGCAAGGCTTATAAGATGAATCACAGGAACTACACCTAAGCATCCTAAGAATATAATGGTCAAACATAAAGTAAAAGGATCTAGATTCATAGAAGTACCTCTGGTTATCCATATATGAATATCACTCCTCAAAAATTACATCGATAATGTACTAGGAAGAAACTCTTGAAATCATAGCCTCATTAATAATAATTGATTGAAATAATAAAGAATAGAGTTAGGGTAGATGAATTCTCAACCTAACACTACTTCCATAGCCTCATAAGCTTAAAATTTCAGTAAGATTATAGGTGACACCCTCTTCCATTTCTACCCAACCCCCATTGCATTAGATTAGGGTTGGTCTTAAATTGGGGCACCCACTAGGTCCCTCGTGTGAAAATACTAGAGAGGAATCCTACTAGGTATCCTCTAAGACAACACGTAAGTAAAGGTTTCTCCATTGGGTTCCTCATTAAGAGTAAGTAAAAGGATTCATCCTATATGGGATCCTCTTGGTCATATCAAATTTGGTGGCATCCTATAGGAGACCCTCAACCTCAATACTAATTCTAAGTATGACACAGACTCATAAGGGTTGTTAGTGACCCCTAACGTTCATCCATTTAATTACCATGTTAAATAATTTAATTTAATAGTTCATTGGGGTAAATCTAAAAAGTGGGTGTATCCCTAAAGTGAATGATCAATCATAAAAATACTATATGAACATTCATAAATACTTTAGGGAAGGTTCGACAGACCACCTAAATTTAGGAAGTTTTCCATTTATAAAAAGCTCTCAGCAACACAGTCCAAGCTCACCAAAATTCAAGCCAAGACATATCAGTTTCAATGCACCAACCTAGGAGTTTAAAACTTGAGTATAGTCTAGAATATCAATTAAAACATTAAGAAGATAGTTATAAGATAAAATCAAAAAATTAATAATAGATAATACCCACCGACTGCTTGTTACTCAATGTAAATTCAAGAAACCACATGCAGAAGGTCTATCAGGTATCCTCGAAATTGTACCCAGGAAATTCCCTAACCAGAAATGTCAATAAACTAATTAAAATAATTTTATTTAAGATTTAAAACTTTAGAATTTCACCGCGGTGTCATACCTCAATGAAACAATACACAAAGGAGTGCAGATTGCCTCGTAGGTCATCCTTTTTTTAGGAAATGAAAAACCTCAATCATCTGTATCCAATTACAAAATACTCCAGTGGAATTAGGATTGAAATACCTAACTGGGGAAACCAAGAATCAATAATGAGGAGAGTATGATACCTAGGAAGCTTATCAAAGTAGAAATAATTACTTAAAATTCCATAAAAGGCCATCAAAAACCTCTTTATAGGGTTTTGAAGATAGGAAGGAGAGGATGGAGCCTCATGGGCCATGTAAAAGAGAAAGAGGATGGAAATAGGGAAATTTTACGTTAATTATTATAGGGGAAAGGGGGTTATTTCACCCTTTTAATAGGATGAACAGTTTTCCAAATCTTGCGGTTGGCACTATATTGACCCCTCCAGGTCACACGGTCACCCCTAGCCTATTCATGGTTCCTTAAACTATGCTCCTATAAAAAATGACATGTATGGTGAAAATAACCATGATCCAACTATACACCATTGGTTGTGCCTATAAATAACTCCAGTTTCAATCCCTAAACCCCCAGGATGATCCCAAAACCTTTAATCTACCTTCTGAGCCTCAACCCATATCTAAAAATACTATTTATAGGCATTCAGCCTTTGAATTCCTATTCCAAATCTCTAATCAAGATTTTACCCATCTAGTAAATGAAAATTCAAAATCCTTCATAAATTTCCAACATGGAAAAACATGGGACCTTACAGTCTCCACATTTTAATGCTTCTCATCCTTGATAAGTCTTTATTGGAATCAAAATGAACAACCTGACCTACCTAGGTCATGAATTAAGTTTTAAATCCCATTTTTTATTTTTAATAACTAAATTAGCCTCTAAAAACTACATTAATGATATGATTATTAACCACAAAAACTAATCCAATACACTTAACCACTACCAAGAAATCATGACAATACTTACCCAAGACTATCTAATACAAACTATAATCACGTCATCTCACAACAAATCAAACAACCTATAGCGCCCCCACCATATGTTATTTCTTTCCAATAGCCAATTTTGAGCCATTGTACTACCACCATTGGAATTTCCAACAAAAATACATCTGTAGTGTCCTAATGATATTTCTAGAAGGTTTCATAGCATGAAACACCTGATCAAAACTGGGTCACTAATCACGATCCTTAATCAGACTGAGCAATTGAATTCCATTTAATCAAACTCAAACTGGTCACACTAACTTTTCCTTGAAAATACCTAGCTGGCCCTTTCAATACACCTGTCTCATTCCAATGGAATGCCTAATGTGGTTTGTCACTAAGAAAATTCAACCATATGAAATAATTTATGTTAGACCACCTTCGAATGAATATTCTAAAATATGATCACCTCCTGTAGTGGATTCTCCATGCAAACCCAGATCCTACTTTCTTTATCCCAAGGCACACTAAGATCATTTATAAGTACAATTATCAGTGTCCATAACTAGATCTAATGGGAATTTCTAATAGAAAACATACACTATCCATTCTAGCATGAACACATACCTGAAATTCACCAAGTAATCCAATAATACATAGGCCCCTTATCCAATGACATAACAAAGTCAAACCATCATCCAATGACTGTTTTATTTATATCACGACCCTTCTCACCTGAGGTTCAAAAGATTGGAAAAAACACCCTACTCCCCACCTTAGGAGAATCATTATAGCCATACTAATGAAACAAATCCTCAATCACCATAACCCATTCCCATCCATTAGTTACATAACAACTAGCATGGATGAAATATTTCTCATACCCAAGCGTCAACATAAACTTCACCTTTCAACCAATCCTAAACCATGGAAATGGCACCCAAATTAATGATAAAATTAAAATTTTAATGATGTTAAAACCCTTAAATAGATGAGGTTAAATCCCCAACATAAGGTTTTCCTTTTTATAGATCCTCAAGTGTAACTCCCTGGGATTTCTCTATCAAACAATAAAATCATTTTATTTAGATAAACATATAGTCAACACTCTCTTAGCATACTCAAGATGATGTCAAGATAATGGGAATCTTCATATTTATGATATGAGTATGATAATAGTTCATTGATAGGTACGAATCACTCTCCCCAAGCCATGCTAACATAAAACCAAGATACTCTCGCCCTTAACCAATTCTAGACACCATGTCTCCTGAAAATACTTGTCTAGGTCCATCCATGGGTCTACTGGATTACAGTACTTTATTTATTCATGATAAATCTTATACCATGGAGATACATTCCTTATTTATGTCACAAATTCCAAGAAACCAGAACCATATCATTTATTTTTAAAACCTTTAGTCCTCATCTCACACACGACCACTCACTGATTTTCAATTTTTAATAGTACCATCCATAACCGATGCATTCCATTATCACCCAAAATTTTATCCCATGATTCATCCATCAATAAGGCCAAGATAATCATGCTATCAGTAATTCCAGTATCACTAATCCTGACTCTCCGTTATAACTCCTCTTTAAATTCAAGCACTTCACATATGCCACAATTAATTTTCACAGATTCCTGTCACACATCATTGTTTTCATTCATGAGAATATACCTATTCTCTAAAAAACTACTAAAAGTAATCCATTTTTCAATAGGCTTAGGCACCCAAAAATTACTTCCCATTGAATATAGTCTCAAAACACAAGCACCCTAGGTGTTTTCTTAGAAATAAAAGGCATCATCTTTCATATATCACAAAACGTGAGCACCTCCCATGAATTAGTCTCAAAAAGGGTATAATATTGAAATCGTTGCCCCAAAGGCATCCAAGAACTCAGGTGAACCCTACCTATAGGTTTACCTAGATCAAACAAAATGTTGGCCTACAAGAGTTTGAATCGCAACTAATATCCTACAAGTCTCCCTCTTTGCCTTACTAGTCAAGTCACATATCTATGTCATTAGATATTACCACCTATCCCACAAGTCAAACCTCTCCAAGGTCACATCTCATAGGGTATCACCTCACACCTATCTCAACTCAAGGAAACTAATGCCCCTGTTAACTCTATCTAATAGAGGTAAGAATAAAATAAACCTATGAGGGTCAAAAACTATTAACCATTGACCTACTTAGGTCTAACCCTCTCTGGGTATTGCATAAGGGACTATTTCCTAGAGTATCATGATATGAATGTAGAAAATATAATTAATTAAAAATCATCAGGAATATATATATGGTAATACCCTCTCGAGGTTCCAGTTCATTATAAACGTTAGGTTTTGACCATAATTATACAAAGCGACCTGACTAGATCACCTAAAATAAAGGAATAAACTACCAAGGTGGACTTATGAGGGCCAAAATTACTCCAAAACATCACCTCAATGATCTATTTCATATCATAATCATGTAGTTAAGTTAAGTAATATGTAATTCCATGCTATGTAGGAAAACATCATATATGTTAGTAAAACATTAAATAACTGAAACCAAGAAACAACACCCTAAAAGGGGTACAAAACATGGGAATCATGTGCCCTATTGGCCTACTAGGGTCACAACACCTCTTGGGCATGAGGATTAAGTCATCTACCTCACCATCAAATTCTTCACCATAGATCCACATGACCCACCATCATAAGGAAATATATATAAGTAGGATAAATTGAGTAGAATACCTCCAAGAAACTATACAATAAAACAAAATTAATTTGTTACAAAAAATTTAAACAATTTTCCTTTTTATTAGTAAAATCGCACACCAACATGACTATAACATATAGACCCTATTTTCCAAATATGATGCATGGGATACCTCTTTCCTTTTCCAAACAAGAGTCATGATCAATCACTAGACTCTTTCCAATAGGAAAAGAGCCATAAATACATAATAAATCATAAAATCCACACAAAAAAGTTCATCTCTCAAATAAAAAACGTGTAATACTATAGCATCACAAATCAAGATCAATAATCCCATATCCCTGAAAATCAGGGCTTCTTACCAGAATGAGTGTTCTTGACGCAATGGTTTGATATCCCTCATAGGTCCTGACACATTCCAAATACTCTTGTCTACTATATATGAAATAGTAACACAATAGGAAAGGAACTACTATGATACCACTTTGTAATATCCCAAAACAGTTTCCACTAAATTGGTGCCCCATGTCGGTTTGGCATAAGGTCTCAAGCGCACCTACTCATCTACTAGAGGCTGCCAACTAGTAGCGAGGGCCTAGGGTGTTACTGTAGGGATACTATTCCCTCATATAAAAGTGAGAAACTAGTGGAAATAACTAAAAATCTTCCAAAATAGTAAATAAGAAGAGTGAGGAACCAGTAAAAATAAATATGACATTAATAATGAATAAAATGAAATAAAGTCCTGAACACCCATGTCATACATAAAACATTGATCACCCACTGGGATGATCACATATACATAATTAAATTAAGGAAACTAAAATAAAATTATAGGTCTCTCCTACTAACTTTGATCAAAGACACATAGACAAACTCCATGTGCATATCTGAGCCATCATACTTGATCAGTCCTAGGCCTCAGCCCTACCTGTGCTGACAACCATGTGAACTTCTTCTTAGGTACCCCTATGAAATGGATTATTGAGTAGAGTGTGAGTATATAACTTAGTTGGTAACCACTAATGTGGTCTCCTACAGAGCCAGTAATATACATTGTATGTAAAACAGATCTACTCATTAGAATATTAAATATAATAATAATAACTATAAAGACCCTGATCCTAGTAGCCCATAGTTGGTGCCTTGATTTATTACAATGGTACTAAGTACAAGAGGTCACATCCCAAAGGACTGAGTATTTTAGTAGTTTTGGAAAATTAAATAAAAAACATAAATCTTACATTACAACTTTAAATGAAATACAACATAGTAACTTCATTTAAAACACCCTTATTATCTTAGCTTATCCCTACATGTCAATCAAAATATACATATTGGAATCCTAGAGAAAAATAAAACATAATAAATGGGTGAGCATAGATGCTCCGTAAGGGTAAACATACAGAATAGTCTATCATGAATAAACATAAACAATAATTAAAGTTCAACGACTAAATACAAATTTCATTAAAACAAAATCTTGACCATAATATTGCAAGAATAAAAGCTGATCAAATATTTCCATATAAATAATAACATGAGAATGAAACTTAACCATGGATATTCTGCTAGTTGAACAATCACATGGATTATCAATAAATAATCTCAAATTGAGGGAATACATAATTTGGTACATTATAAGCATACCATCAAGGATTCATCCAAGACATTATACATAATCAGGCAAGATGTCATCCAACAACCAAACTAGTTTGTCTTAGGAAACCTACTGATGAATCGAGGGGCTATAGTGAGCTCCTCCCATCACTTACTAAGTCCAATGAATTTCTTATATGAAATGGGTAAAACACAATAAATAAATACATTAATATTGAAACTACCATATGAAGTGTTAATAACTTTCTCCAAATAATAAACATAATCATAAACCATCTAGTATAATATGATGAAAGGTATCAAAATAGCACATCCATAGTCAAACTAATCATAAAAAATTCAGTAAAATATGGTATATGGTATCATAAGTTATCAACCTCAATTAATCATAATATCCAACAAAGTTTGTTTAAATTGATAAAAATAATCTAATAAAATCATTGAGAAATTCTTGAGAGAAATATCATCTTAATTTGAAATCATTTATTTAAAAAGTTGTTCAGTTATAAAAGAAAAAAATTTCTTTGAAAATTACCTTGTAAACTTTTAAAGGATTAAACGAGACATTAAAGAATCATGTAAGTTGAAAAATAATCTCACACCATATAATCTTAAAAAAACATTCCTTTTAAATTTTGAAAAAGAAACATTTAAAAGATTATTTTTAAAGGAAATTATAATTGTTAACCAACTAATTCGATTATGTGTATCAAATTTAAATCCATATAAAAAGTGAAAATACAACAAAATATAGTCAAAATTCCCTTCTCACATATTCATATCATGACATAATCATTGGAGTATAAGTTTTACCCAAATAATGGAAATTTGGTTAAAATTCCCTTACTGCTTTATAATCAGTCAAATTGTGTTCCTTATAAAATTAATGATCTTCAAATGAGACATTTAATCCTATAAATATAAAGAGATTCATGATATAATATATTAAAGGGATTTATTTACCCCACACAAAAGAAATAATGGTTGAATAATGAATATATCTCACAAAAGTAAAAGTGAGACGAGAAACTCTTACCTTATGTCTGAAAGAATTTTTTACTTGTACTTAATGTACTTTATAATAAAATTATATTAATTAATTAATTAATTAATTAATAACATATTAAACCTATATTTTATTTATTATAATTTTATTAAGTTCATTTATGGCCATTTTTATGAGATATAATGTTTAATTTTGTTATTCCAAGAGTATTCCTTTCATGGGTTTATGGTCGTTCCCCTTGAGTATAAATATGGGAATTGTTTTGAAATGGGAAAAAATTATATAGAAGTGAAATTATTTGTTATTAATTAAATCAAATATTTTTAAATGGTCTCATATACCATTTTTTTATATGGTATGAGAATGATTCATTTGATAAAATTTTGATGAAAATATCTTAATTTATTTTGGCAGTTTTTACAACCATCAGGAACATGTGTCATTTTATTTAATATTATGTTTATGTATTAGTTTTAGAACATCATATAACTTATAATATGTATATTAAAATATTATTTTACCATAATAATTTTTTTATTACCATGCTTTAATGTGGTAATGGAAAATGAAAACTCATTGTCCACGAAAGCGGAGAATCAACACATCACGGACGATGTTTTCATTTTTAGAAATAAAAGGAAAGGATAAGGGATTTGATGATGGATAATCCATTAGCATAATAAAATTGTAGTATATATATTATAATGGAGTTATCATTCCAAATTTGATATGGTAGGTGAGGATAGCATAATAAAAGAAAAGAAATTTAAATAGAAGGAAGGGGGTTTTACCCCTTGGATATCATCTCCTTCGGAACCTCCTTAAGACACTTGGATTTGGCCTTTTCGTAAGGCTGGTAGGTCTTCGACATGGGAAAGAAGATTGAAAATGGAATTGGTCAGAATTTAGAAAATATTGAAGGCTTATATGGTTTCAGGAGAAGGGTTGTATTTATAGGGGAGAGGGGTGCTTTTTTATTATTTTATTCATTTATTTATTATTTTGGATCAAGACTATCAATAGTGTTGATTTCCATGACTAAATACAGTAAATAGATAATGTGAGTTAAAACTAATGAGTGATTACATCATTCATACATCATCCATTCTTAAATAATTCATCTATTTACTTATATTGTTAAATGTCGTAAATTATTGTATTTCACTATTCACAAAAAAATCAACTATTTTAGACAAATACCAAAAAATCACCCTAACCATTTTTTGACAAGTAAATTTCAAAAATGGACTCCATTTTATGAAAATAATTTTCTAAATAAGAGAAATTTATTTTCTAATTAAAATCATCATTTATTCACAAAATACGTATTTTAATATTATAACTGATTTTACAACACGTTAAAAAATTAATTACGATCACATAAAGTTAAGTTATAATTATAATAAAAGAATATATTAATTTATGAATCTATTTTAATAAAATATTTTTTATTTTAAATCATTATATTAATTATAAAATTGTAAATAGACATTTACGTTTCACAAAAACACCAACACTTAATTTATAATTTTTAAAATATTTATTTACTAATTTCATGATATAAATATTTCATATTTTCATTTATGAGATACCAAATTTTTATTTACAATTTCATAGGTTAGTTTATTATTCTAATGGTCAAATTACTATTCCTATTGGTCATATTACTATTCCAACGGTAATGTTAATATTTAATAGAATATCACGATTTTAAACTCAGCGTTTCTTGAAATATAAACTATCAAAGATGTTAAATTTAAAAGAGTCATACCATAAAATCTCAGGGAGTTACATTCTCTCTTCATTAAAAAACTTTCTCCTTGAAATTTCTAGACTGTCACCTCATAAAAATATTTGGGTAGTTCTTCACCATAATTCCCACTGGTTCCCACTACTCCACTTTAATTTTATGATTTTTCCGAAATACCTTTACTAGTCGAGTCATCTAATTCCTCAACACCTTATATCTAGTGTCCAGAATCTGGATAGGATCTTGAGTGTAAGATAAATAAGATTCCAATTATATTTCTTCAAAAGTGTAAAAATTCACTAGTTCTGGTATGTACTTCCTTAACAAAGATATGTGGAACACATCAGGTACTTTAGAAAGGCTAGGTGGCATTGACTCCAATGGCCCGAAGGCCTTCATTTTTTATTGATTTTTGATAATCCACCTTTCAAGGGGTGAGTTTTAACCCTTTCAAGTCTCTTAGGCATAAGTATTACATGGCCCATAAGCCTTAGGAAAATTCAATGCCTGTAGGCTTAAAACATTACAAACAACCTAGACTAACTACTTGGAACCACTCCTCCCCAGCATCTTCATTGTGAAATCAGCTCCCCACCTTCGCATGGCTGTTTGATTAGGATTTCTCGTCCATTCATAGGCTTTTCCTGAGGGTAGGCGCCATACCCTCTAATTCTTGCAGTCCGTTTAGCTTCTTCTATGATGAAAGCTCTTTTTCTCATCCTCCTTCTGAAGCTTGTTCCTTGTAGGTTGTCTTGTTTGTATCTTCACTTAATGAGTCCTGAAGGCCTTGAGGTGGCCCGAAGGCCTTACTAACCTAAAGGCCTGGGTGGTCCGAAGGCCTTAAAGGACTCAGGGTCTAAATTGGTGGCCCGAAGTCCTAAACGGGAGAATATTCCATGCTACTACAGTACCAAACAGTGCCTGCTATAGATCCCGCTACAGTACCTACTACAGTACTGCTACAGTACCTATAAATTAGCCTATGCCTGGATTTGATCTCGGGTCTCCTTGATGCACTTAAGGAGTCCTCACCAACTGGGCTGAGGCTCATGTGCGACTAGGTGGTATTGACAAATGATAATATAAATCTCCAATTATCTCCATAATTTCAAAAGTTCCAATGTACATGGGGCTTAGTTTCCCTTTCATTCCAAATATTATAAAACCCTTCCATGGAGATACCTTCAAGAAGATGTGATCTCTCACTTAAAACTCCAAATATTTCCTCTAGTTATCAATATATCTATTCTACCTACTTTGAACTACTTTGATATGGGTTTGAATATTCTTTACCTTTTTTATTGTTTCCTCTATAAGTTATGGGCCTACAAACTTCCTTTAACCAACATCATCCCAACAAGTTTTTGTACAACATCTCTTTCCATATAACACTTCATACAATGCCATTTTAATACATGAATGGAAACTATTGTTATAGAAAAATTATACCAAAGGTAAATAATTATCCTATATAACTTGAAAGTTAAGTGAGAATGACCTAAAAATGTCTTATAAAGTTTAAATAGTCCCTTCAGATTGTCCATTAGTTTGAGGGTGATA
This sequence comes from Viscum album, assembly GCA_963277665.1. Taxonomy (NCBI): domain Eukaryota; kingdom Viridiplantae; phylum Streptophyta; class Magnoliopsida; order Santalales; family Viscaceae; genus Viscum; species Viscum album. The sequence continues at coordinate 675,497,614 of OY728128.1, read as the reverse complement.
AGCATTACTCAAATGAATCTTAGTATCAAGATCCTTCTGAAGAATTTTCTAGAATTTAAATTTAAATCATGGATCACAATTAGAAAAAATTGTAATTGGTGCACCATGAAGTCTTATAAATTAATTAATATAGAGTCGTTCAAGGTGCTCCAGTGGAAAATCCTTTCTTATAGAGGGAAAATGTGTATATTTGGTATTTCGATAAAAAAGTACCGATATTTTATCATTCTTTCATGGATTATTTTTTAATCTAGTAACAAAATCCATAGTAATGTCATCCCATTTCCATGTAGTAATAGGTAGAGGTTTCATGACTTCTTTAGGGTGATGTCTTTCAACCTTCACCTATTGACAAACTAAACATCTTAGTACATAATCAGGAATTTACCACTTTATATTATCCCACCAAAAATGTTCCTTCAAATATCTATACATATTAGTGACACTAGGGTGTATAGAGAAATTAGATCTATGAGAATCATCCAATAATTACCTTCTTAGCTCAGGATAGAGGGAACAAAAAACCTCTTCCAAAATTTCAAAATTTCATCTTTATATACTAATTCTACTAATTTCCTATCATTGACATCATTAATTTTCTTTTAAAAATTCTCATAATTAGACTAAAAACATTTTATCTTATCCAATAAAGATGGTTTGGAAACCATTTGAATAAGTCGTGATGATTCACCTTCCTTAATAATTATCATATGCATGTTTACTAGATCTGTGTACAGAGGATCCCTATCAATCCTCATTTTTTTTATTAATCCATGATCATTCTTACTCAATACATATACTTCCTTATTTTCCTTCCCTGTGTGGTAGTATATTGAATAATAATAATCCTTGAGTATCTCAAGCCATTGCCTTTACCTCATGTTTAGTTCTTTCTATGACAAGATATATTTCAAACTCTTGTGGTATGCATATATCTTGCATCTTTTACCATAGAGATAGTGTCTTCATATCTTTGAAGAAATGATTACCAATGCTAACTCAATATCATGAGTTGGATTTTTATGTTCATGAGTTTTTAACTGCCTTTATATATAGTAAATTACTCTATCATTTTGCATTAGGACAAAACCAATTCCTTTCTTTGATGCATCACTATAAATCATAAATCCACCATTTCCCAATGGTAGATTCAAGACTGAAGTATTAACTAATCTCTTCTTTAATTATTTAAATAATTATTCATATTCCTTTTTCCAAATAAACTTAACTACTTTATGAGTAATCTTGGTCAATATTTTAGATAATATTGAAAACATTTGAATGAAACGCTAATAGTAACATGCTAAACCAATTAAATCGCGTACCTCAGTTATGTTCGTTGGTGTAGGTCATTCCTAGACTTACTTTTTCATTGTGGAATCAACTAAGATTCTATCCTTGGAGAAAATTTTACTAAGAAAAGAATATATTTAAAGCCATAATTCATAATTACTTCTCATATGACTATTTTCTTTTAAGAGTCTCCAGAATAGTCAGAAAGTGGTTCTCATAGTCTTAATATCTTTTAAATTACACCAAGATATCATTAATAAACAACACAAAAAAATTATCAAGATATTCCTTTAATACTCCATTCATTATATCCATAAAATATAGGGTTCATTAGTTAGTCCAAATAGAATTACTATAAACTTGTAATGAACATACCTTGTTTGAAATGTTGTCTTTGGAATATCTTCCTTCTTTACAAGAAATTGGTGGTATCTAAAATGAAGATCAATATTTGAAAAATATTGAGCTCCATGAAGTTGATCAAACAATTCATAAATGTGATTTAGAGGATACGTATTCATTATTGTAATATTATTGATTTATATATAGTCAATGTTCCAGATGAGTATTAGAGCAGGAACATTCACCAGAGCAGAGCTAACCAAAATTGGAAGAACGAGAGGGTATGGAATTGCCATCAGTACCAAGCCTGTGCACCTCTGTATAGGCAGCTATCCGACCAGCCTTACGAAGGGGGAGTGCAGATATCATGACATGTGTTGGGGTGGAGTGGTTTCAAGTTGTCTTGTCTGGGTGATTTCCTCTAAGACCTACATGTCATGTAATTATCTCAAAGACTTCAGGCCTTGTAAGGGTTCCACCTCACCCCTTTAAAGGGGGATTATCAAAAATAAAAAAAATTCTTTTGGGTCATTCATTCAGTCTATAGTCAATGCACACCCTCATGAATCCATCTTTTTTCTTAACAAAGTGTATAGAAGCTCCCCAAGGTGAAACACTAGGGCGTATAAATCCCTTACCACTCAATTACTCTAGTTTTTTTAACTCTAGTATCTCTATTGTGGCCATTCTATATGGATTCTTTGATATAGGTCCTTCACCAGGGATTAAATCAATAGAAAACTCAACTTTCCACTCTGGAGAATGTCCGGGTATTTCCTATGTAAATACATCAATATATTCCCATAAAATATTTGCATCCTCAATTTAAAGATCACCTTTTTCATCAAGCTATTATTCTCCTAGAATCTCATTTAGAAGAACTATTAGATTTGGATCTAGATATGACTCAAATGATGAAGTATCCCCTTTAAAGATGATAAGTTCTATATCTTCATCATGAATAATAATTTCCTTCTCTTTGAAATAAATTTTTGCATTATATTTTGAAATACATCCCATACTAGGGATTATATCAAAATCAAGCATATGTATGACAATAAAATCAGTAATTAGAGCACATTTATGTGTCATAATAAGAAATTATTCACAAATAATTGTAGAAATAAGGTTTTCACTATGATTTTTGACTGATAACTCCCTTGTTAAGGTGAATTGGAAATATATATTTTTTATAGAAAACTAAAAAGATATAAAAGAATTAAATAATCTATAATCAAAAAAATCTTTATCTAAATTTGAGGAGAGGATTAAATTACCTACTACCACATCATTAGGAACTTCACACTTAGCTGTTTTTTCTACATAAGCATAACCTTGTTTCTTTGTCCTTTTTTGGGGAAAGTTTCCTTAACATTTAATAAAATCACGTGCATAGTGTTCCATCTCATTATAGATGAAGAATTGCACATTGAGAATTTTTTTTGTTTCCATTGCAATCATGGGTCTAGTGTCCTTTTTCTCCACACTTATAACAAACTCCCATTAGCAATAAGAATATTCCATTATGTTTCTTTTCTAATTTATTAAAATTTTAAAATTCTATTCTTCCCTTATTCCCTTTTTACATATCTCATTTTCCAGAGTACTCAACATCCCTATTTTTATATTTCATCCCTTCAAATACATATGGCTTCGAAAATTATTTCTCTATCTTGATAACACATAATATTATATCCTTGTATGATGAGAATGTTTGGGAGACTAATTACCTTCATATAATTGGATTAATACTATCCAATAAATGGTCATTATTTCTCTTTGTATTATTTATTCAGTCCATGGCATGCCTCATTAACCTTATAAAGTTGGCTTCACACTTAGCCGAATTTTCATCTTCTTTTTATCTCATACTCAAGGATTTTCTCTCCATATCTTCTCACTATTAAAAATGGAAATATTTGTCTAAGAAAATTTCTTTAAAATACTTTTATTCCATATTTTTAATTTCTTCCTCCTCCTTTGTGTTTTTAATTAAAGACCACCATTGATCTGTATCTCTCAAGATACTATAAAATGCCATGATAACTTTCTTCCTTCTGTTACTTCCCAAAGGGAGAAATATCTTCTCTAATGAAATTATCCATTGCTCAGCTAAAAATGGGTTTGTAGTCCAATTGAATGATAGAGTTTTTTTTCATATGAAGCATTTTAACATTATTACACTGTGTTGTGGATTGGTTTTCTCTATACGAGTAAGGTTATTACTCATAAACTGGGTCAATTTTCCATGTATAGTTATAAGTTTTTTATCTCCAGTTTCATATTTAGATCCAATATCATTATCTTACATATGATAGAAATCTCTACATGGAATATGTGTGTCGATGTTGTTTTCATTCCTTACATTAAGAACTATTTCTAAACAATGGAATACACTTGATTAGATTATGAAATTTTAAAACTAGTGAAACACTTAAAAATTTATGTATAAATAATCTCAAAATAATAATATTGGTTAACTTGGGAATATTATAAATTTCAGTTATAGGGTTATATTTCCCTAATCTATGCCTTCCTAAATCTAATTTAAAAAGTATCTATAAAACTTATTCTGATACAAAATGTGAAGACCCCTACCCCAGTAGACCAACTTCAGTGCCTTACAATATTACATTGGTAAAAGGTACATGTTATCACATCCAAATAGACATAATAGTTTATTTTTTTGTAAAACTAGATACAAACATAAATTTTCATTACAATTTGAAATAAAATACAATATAGTAACTCTATTGAAAATAATCTTATTCTCTTATCTTATCCCTACATGTCAATCATAATATTCATCCTGGAATCCTAGGGAAAAATTAAACGTAAGAAATGGGTGAATTCAAATGATCAATATGGGTAAGAATGTAGTAGAATCTATCATAAATAAAAATAACCAATAATTCATGGTGAATAACTAAAAACACATGCCATTAAAACAAAATCTTGATCATAATATAGAAGGAATAAAATCTGATAAAATATTTCCATATACATAATCACAAGAGAATGAAAATTAACCATGGATATTATACAAGTCAAATAACCAAATATATTATCAATAACTAATATCATAATGAGGTAATTCATAATATAGGGCATCATAAAAATACTGTAAAGGATTCATCCAAGAAACCATACATAATACGATAAGACATCAACCAATACCCAAACTAGTATGTCTCATTAGTCCCATCGATAAATCGAGGGTATATAGCAGGACCCACCCATCCTTAATAAGTCTAATTCATTCCTCATATGATTGGAAAGAAACATAAGCAAAATATAAATTCATATTGAAACTTTCTTACAAAATTTTAATAACTTTCCCCAAAAAATAAACATAATCATAAGCAATTAAATGTAGTAAGATGAATGGTATCAAAATAGCACATCCATAGTCAATATGGTCATAAAAAATAAATAAAATATGTTATATAGTATCATAGAAGATAAAACTAAATTAAGAATAATATCCAACAAAGGGTGTTGACATAAATGAAAATACTCTAATAAAATCATTTATAAATTATTGAGAGAAATACCAATTTACATTGAAATAATTTATTCAAAAAGATTCTCAATTATAAAAGAAAAATATTTCTTTGAAAATAACCTTTTCAAATTTTAAATTATTTCTAAATTCATTAATGCATCATGAAATTGGTAAAATCTACTCATGTTTTATAAGTTTAAAAAAACATTCCTTTTAACTTTTGAAAAAGAAGCATTTAAAAGAATATTTTTTAAAGAAGGTGTGAGCATTAACCAAATGAGTCAATTATGTGTATGAGTTGTAAATCCACATAAAAAAGTTTAAATAAAACATAATATAATCAAAAGTCTTTCCACACATAATCATATCATGACATAATCAATGGAGTAGAAGTTTAACCCAAATAAGGGAAATTGGGTTAAGAATTTTCTTACTGATTTGTAATCAATAGAACTATATACCCAATAAAATTAATGTTCATAAAATGAAAAATTGAATACAATAAAGATAAATAGATTCATGATATGATATATTAAATGGTATTATGTACACAAAACACAATAATAAATTGTTGAATAAGGGATATATCTCATATAAGTAAAAGTGAGATGAGAAACCCTTACCTTATGTTTGAAAGTATTCTGCACTTGTACTTAATGAAATATATAATCAAATTATATTCATTAATTAATTAATTAAGAACATATTAAATGTATATTTTATTTATTATAATTTTATTAAGTTAATTTATGTCCATTTAAATGAGAAATAATTTTTAATTTCAATGTTCTAGGAGCGTTCGTTTCATGGTTTTATGGTAGGTTCTGTTGAGTATGATATGGGAGTTCTTGTAAAATGGGGAATAACTTAAATAGAAGTGAAATTATTTAGTATTAATAAACTTAAATATTTTTAAATTTTCTCATATATAATTTAGTTATATGGTACTAGGATAATTCATTAGATAAAATGTTGATGAAAATGTCTTAATTTATTTTGGTGGTTTTTACAACTATCACTAACTTGTGTCATTTTATTTAATATTATGTTTATGTATGGGTTAAAAAGCATGATATAACTTATAATATGTATATTAAAATATTATTTAACCACAATAATGTTTTTATGACTATCCTTGAAGGTAGTAATAGAAAATGAAAACCCATCGTCCACAAAGGCGGTGAATCGACACATCATAGACAATGTTTTCATTTTTAATAAAAAAAGAGAGGGGAAGGTATTTAATGATAAATATTACATTAGAATAATAAAATTATAGTATATATATGAAACTAGATTTACCATCCCACTTTTTATATCTATGTTTAAGAGAGAATAAGAAAATAAAATAAATTAAAATAGTAAGGACGATTTTACCTCTTGGATATCGTCTCTTTATGAACACTTGGATTTGGTCTTTTGGTAAGAACAGTATGTCTAGGATGTGGGGAAGTGTCTTGGGGTGATAATTTATTATAATTTATAAACGTTTCAAGGTTTATAAGGTGTGATGGAAAGGGGAGGTGAGGAGTGGTATTTATAGGGGAGGAGGGGGTGTTTTTTATTATATTATACATTTATTTATTATTTTGGATCAAGACTATCAATAATGTTTATTCCCAGGAGTAAATAATGTAACTAGATAATTTGAGTTCTAAATAATTATTTCTTACCTCATACATACATTATGACTCAATAATTCATTTATTTACTTATACTGTTAAATAATATAAATTACCATATTTCACTATTTACAAAAAAAATCAACTATTTTAGAAAAATACCAAAAAATCACCCTAATAATATTTCAATATGTAGATTTCAAAAATTTACTCCATTGTATGAAAATAATTTTCTAAATATGATAAATATAATTTATAATTAAAAACAACTTTTATTTGAAAAATACCCATTTTAATATTATAGCTAATTTTAAGAAACTTTGAAAAATTATTTATGGTCTCATAAAATTATATTATATTTATAGAGAAATAATATATTATTTTATTAAAATAATTTATTAAAATTAATTTTCTTTTAAATCATTTTATTAATTATAAAATTATAAATAAACATTTATGTTTAAAAAAAATACCAACACTTATTTTATCATTTTTAAAATAGTTATTTACTTATTAAATGATATAAATATATGATATTTTCATTTATGAGATGCCTAAATTTTATTTATGCTTTCATAGGTGGGGTTATTATTCTAATTTATAGATTATTTTTCATAATGGACAGATTTCTAGTCCAATGGTTATGTTAATATTTAATAGTATATCATTTTTTTAAACCCAGTATTGTGTGAAACATAAGATATCTAAGTTGTTAAATTTAAAAAGGGACATAACATAAAATATTGGGGTATTGCAATAACAACTACTACAAATAATCTAAAATATAAAGTCACAAAAGGCATGCTCATGGAAAGTTCTCAACCTAGTCGAGATATAATTGGAATAAGGTGTAAGCATTTATATATTTCTTTGTGTGTGTGTGTGTGACCATAAATATATATATATATATATATATACCTAAATATATATTTTTGAGTAAGGTAACAAGTAACATGAATCAAATTGTAGCCAATTATTAGGTCGGTAATCCTGTGCAAAAGGCATTTAGCTGGATGTCATTCCACTTAAGTTGTGTATAATTAAGTAAGTACTTGGGTCCATAATACTAATTGAAGATAATTGTTTTAGCTAGTGCTGGAAATGTATCTAAGAAATCTATGTCTCTACAATGGATTCATTTCCTAACCTTGGGTTCACCCTTAATCACCTCCAATCACTATAATGAAGGATTCTAGGTAGTATTTGGGCATCCAATAAATGATCATTAAGCTGGATGTAATACCACTCAATCCATGTAAATCCAATCCATTGTTAGATCTCTATGTCACGATCCATATCTAGGCATGACATCATGACATCAATAATGCCTAAGGGGGTGAACCTTAGGTAATCTATAAAATGAATGCACTCTGGATCCAAGTACATGCTCAAAATCAATTCATATAGATGGATTAGTGTCCCACTACTAGCCGTGTCTAGTGAGTTCTGTAATGGTGCATCCACCAAACCCAAAAGAGCATCCTAGGAATTTCTTGAGAATAGAATAATATAATCATCATGATTATATGGAGAGGGGTATGATATAACCTTAGCAACATACCTCTATAATCCTAAGTAGGGTAGGAATCCTAGTGAAAAATGTGACTTCCTGAAATGGTAATATCTGACCATGAAAGTATTATAAGCTTAATCCTTTAAAGTAAATTGGATTATCCCAAGAAGATAATAGTAAAACATAAAGTCATATCATATAGATCCCATGAAGTGACAATGGGAATCCCTATAATGATATCACACCTAAACAGGATCATCGAAAAATCACCACGAATCACCTATATAAATCATAGCTACATAAATAATAATTGAGTGAAAGAATAATGAAAATAGTGAGGGTGGGAAAACTCCCAACCCAACACTACTTTCATAGCCTCACAGACATAAATTTTTGGTATTGGTTCTAGGTGAAACTTTCTACCATCACTACCCAACCCCCCAACGCATTAGATCAGGGTCGATCAAACATCAGGGAACCCACTATGTCCCTTATGTGAAAATACAAGTGAAGCATCCTATTTAGGATCCTTTGATCCAGAATGTAAGTAAGGAAATCCCCCTTGGGGTCCTCATAAGGAGTATGTAAAAGGAGGCATCATATTAGGGATCCTCTGATCCAGATCATACATTAAGGCATCCCACATAGGACCCTCGAACTCAATGATAAGTTAGAGTATGAAGCTAGCACACATGGGTTGTTAGTAACCCATGTCATTCATCCATTTAATTGTCAAATTAAATAATTTAATTTAAAAATTCATTGGGTAAATATAAATAGGGTTAACCCTCAAGGGAAATCCCAAGAATATTCATACTAAATGAACATGAATAAATACTCTAGAGTAGGTATGATAGACCACCTACCTTTAGGAAGATTTCTATTTATAAATAGCTCTTGGTATCTCCATACAAGTACACAAACATCTGAGCCGAGCCACATCAGCTTCTAAGATCCTACTTGAAAGTAGAAAACTCATGTATAATCTATAATATCAGTTAAAATTTTAAATAATTAATTATAATAGAAAATCAAAAAAGTAATAACAGGTGATAACTTACTGAGTAGTTGTTGGTCGATGAAAATTCAATAAACCACATTCAGAAAGTCTATTGGGTATCCTTGACACTATTATCAGGAAAGTACTAAACCAATGGTGTCAAAAAACTTATTAAAATAATTTTTTTAGTATTTAAATCTTTATAAATTAACAATGATGAAATTCCTCAACAAAATTAAATGCAGCAAAGTGCAGACATCATCTCAGGTTATCCTCTTCCTAGAAAGAGAAAAATACATGTAACTAGAATCTAATTCAACTATGATCTGGTGGAATTAGGATTTAAAACCCGAACTAAGGAAAATAAGAATCAAATTCAAAGAGAGTATGAGATTTGGTAATCTTACTGGAAGAGAAATAATTCATCAAAATTCCACAAAATTCCATAAAAACACCCCCTTGTTGTGGTTTTAAGAGAGGAATGTGAGGAGGGATCCTCTTGGATTGCATGGGGAGAAATGGGAAGGAAATATATGGGTTCCCCCATATGGAACACAGACGAAAAGGGAAATTTCACTATTTTAATAGGTTGCATGGTTTGGACACATGGTTTTATAAATAATTATATAATCATGTGGTTGGTAATGTCTTGACCCCTAAACCTTGCACGGTTGTAGTGGATGATTTAACAGACCATGAACCAAACATGTGACATGTATGAAATAAATTACAGACCCCATGTATGGTCTCCCCTATCCAATGGAATATTTACTTAAACTATTCTCTTATACAAAATGTTTTACATGGTTAGGCTGCATGGTTATCACTAACCGTGTTCCAACTGTGCGTCATTGGTTGCACCTATCCATTACTACAGTTTTGGTCTCCAAACCCCTAATATTCTCCCAAAACCATTGAGCTATCTTCCAAGAATCCACACATATGTAAAAATGCTATTTAAAGGAATTATAACATTTTAATTTCCATTCTAAAACTCCAATAAATATTTTACCTATCTAGTATTTGAAAATTCAAAACACTTCATAAATTTCCAACTTAGAAAAACACGGGACCTTACAATATTAAAGGATGATGTGTTCAAAATTTTACTATGTGAACATAGTTTCCTTGAATATTTGAAATTATTATTCAAGTGGGATATTGTTAGGAATTTTTGAGACTCCTTTCATGACTTTTTTCTCTAATTCTGGAATAGCAGAATCCAAAAAATTAGATTCAAATCTAGATGGAGGCTTTTGATAATGAAAGATCAAAAAAGGCAGGCATAGTTTGGATGGAAATATTCAGGAACCCATTATCTTGTGACCATGTTCTGATGTTGGGATTGTAAAATCATACTCTGTGTTTAATTAACTCTACTGATGAGTCATATTAGATAGAGGTTTCTAAAGGGTAAATCAAAATCATCATAGGTATATGTAAGGAAATTTTTCACTATTCACTAGAAGACATTAGTTGATTTGGTGAAACCTATGAAGAACCAAATGTGTCCATGATCAATATTGGGATCCCCATAAAGATCATACGGTGGTTGAAATAGTATCACTTCCTAGTTTCCACTATAAATTTGTGGGGAGGGGTCACTTATGACTAAACTGAAAAAATTTAATCTTCTTATTTTTTTGTAAAAAGAAATTAACAGTGTTATATCATGTATTAGGACTATGTATGAATCACATAATCTTCTTTTATCATTTCCTTTAGTTATTTTATTTCAGTTTCTTATTTTTTTTTAATTTTATTTATATTTTTAGTGGATTTTTTTGGTGTGGTGGTTGGGGTGTGTTTTCTTCTCTGTTTTGGTATATCATTTTATGGGTTCATCCATTTCAAAAGTTCTAGACTTTTTTCCATATTTGAATTTTCTATAAATGTTTCCATAACAATAGTTCTGGACCCACCAGTATCAATATTGGTTTAGAGGTTGGTTAATCTTATAGCCCAAACCACCGATATAGATATGCATATAAAATTCAATAAATAACCCATCATGTGGGATAGGGGAATGGGTATACCAATTTATGGAATAATCTCGTCCCATAGAAGAGTGGAAGGGTATATAGATTTGGGGAATTATGAACTCATACCATCAGTATAATCTGAAACATTGAATACCTAATTAATAGATATATATATATAATCTAAATACCCCAACTAATATACTTACCTATCACCAAATAGAATTTAAAAAATAATAATAACTCAAAGAGACAATATATGAAATTATACCTTTAATAATTTTATAGAAAAAGTAAATAAAATACTAAAAATCTTTTTTTTAATAACTAAAGGTAGAAATTAAATAATTCAACTTAGGTATAAATACACTAGAACTAAGATGGAAAAATGAAATAAAAACACTCAAGGTATTCTTGAAATAAGTATAAATTTAATTAAAAGTAAAATGTACTTTATACTTAGAGAAAAACAAAATTATGAATTTATTTACCAGAAAAAAATTCATTAATAATTGAATTCACTCATACAAATACCAAATACAACTTATACCTTATGTAATCTGAGAGGGAAGAGGGGTAAACCTATCATAAAAATTCAACCTCTCTCTTGAGGTTAAATATAATTGATTATCCCACTGCAAACTAATTAGACCAACCCATGATAAGAGGTAAGAATGGTTTTGGGTCACTATGATTCAAGAAGGACATAATCAGGAAGAAAATAATAGAGTTACCTTTTATTCGCCTAGGCTGTGCACCTATAGGATTTAGAACAAATGAAATCAGAAGGATTTGATAAATTAAAAAATCCCTAGAATTCAAGGAAGAGGGATTATACCTACTTCTATAATGGGGGTTGAAGGATAGGGAAGATTGTGGGGGAGAAAAATCCATACCTTATTGAAACCAATCCTTAATAACTAATTAAAGGAACATAGAATAATATTTATGGGTAGAAATTCTTAGAGAAGTTGTGAGGATATTATAAGATCCTTTAGAGGTTTTATGGGCCAAAAATGAGGAAAAAAAACTCAAGAAAAAGGTATTCAAGGGTTTATTTTAGGACTTGAATTAACCAAAATCCCCAGATCATTAAAAATAAAAAATTGTGTGCCATCGAGTCCCAGTACTATGCCACTGGGTACCTAGTGGTGCTGATAGATTACATGAAACACATGGGGTTCCACTAGGTGTCTAGTTCCATTCCACTATGTAATCGGTGTTTTCAATACCTAGTTACTAACCCCTTACCTCCTATATCCCTCTATTAATATCTTTTAACCTCATTTTAACTTGAAATTATTCCTAATAGGATGTAAAATGACTAAAATTTAAAATAAAAATAATCTAAGAGGTCAGGATATTTACATGTGATATATTTTTAAATTGTTTATTGAGTTGGATGCAAGTAGTGTTTGATAGTATTTTTAATAAGGTTTGGTTTTGTTGACGATTTCAGAAAAATTAAAGTGGAGAAGAATATTATTGTTAAGGATGACTTTGAGGTATTAATCTATCACATTGTTTTCTACTATGAGTGAACTCAAATAAACTTATAATTGATTGATTGATATTTTATTTCTAATATATGAGAATTTAAATATTTTTATCAATGCTAAACCACATTTTTAGTATATTTAAATGGTTATGAATTTATTAAAAGGTAATAAAATACATTTTTTATCATTTTGGATCAATTATATTGATAAAAAATGAAAAGTAGGATTTTTGAGACTATATTGTGAAAAATATTGTGTTTATGACTCCTTATAAGTATGGAAGAGAGTATTTAAAATGTTTATGATTACATAGTCCTCACATGTATCTTATCTTGTTTTTAAATACATTAATCTTGTCAATTACATTAATCATAAAAAAATGGTTAGGACGTTTATGAACATACTAGTGAAGTCCAATTTTTTTTGATATTTAATAAACAAGGTTTAATTGGTGTTATAAGAATAATAAATGAAAAGTTAGTCAATTCATAAGGTTAAAAAATGAATTAATGTGTTGTGTAAAACTGAATTTGAAATTTAAAATTTTATATGAAATTGGTTTTACTTAATATAATAATAAAGTAAAATTTATAGAGGTTTCATAACAATGAGACATATGTTTTATAATATTGAAGAAATTAAGTCATGATATGAAAAATATTAGGTTGGATATGTGTGAGATTGAAAGAAATATTGAATAGTCTATGTGATATTGAAGTTTTCATAACAATGATGTATAATATTGAATAAAAAACAAACATTATATATAAGAGTGGAATGAATTTTTCAAATGTTGTGTGAAGTTTATCAGAATGTTTTGTATGATTAAATATAGAATCCCAAAGGTTTTATGAGATTACATTTTATTAGAAATTCAGGAAATTATTGTTCCCTGTTTTTTTAATCAAATTTCCATCAGATTATTTGATTTAAATCTCCATGATAAATGGGGAATTTATTCTGACAAAAATCAACCCAATAACTATTGAAATTTCATAGATTTTAAGGAGGAGGAGTTGTCAACCATTTATGATCAGTTGTGATTTTGAATTAATTGTAATAGTAGTTTTATCTTGTAAACACATTGGTGGATATAAAAGGAAAGAATTATTAGAATAAATTAGATTTAATGTTATGTTTTATGGAAATATTCACTAAAGTATTGACCACCAAATGGTGGTTTAGACAATGTCATGGTCTACTCTAGGATACACCACAACATGGTGAGTGTCATCATGTCATTGTGTTGTGAATTACCATGCATGGTATATGATAACATACTGGTTCCTTTGATCTTCTATTCTTATATCTATCATACTCAGATGTAACATCCCAAGGTTTTTTAAAAATAAATTGAAAATGCTTGAAATTTTGTTTAAGGTATATATTTATAAGTATCCTTTAAACATAATTTTATTTCTTCTATGTTTTGAATTTCAAGAAACTATCATCTACAATTGTGTTCAGTATGTTATTTCGAGTCTGATGGAACAAACTTGTTTTTTTGGTGAATAGTAACATGCCCTTATGAATAGTAATATGAATAGTAATATGAATAGTAATATGACCTCATGAATAGTAAATAATATTATTATTTTATTTTCCCATGGAAATAGGATAATGGGATCTTAATTAATTTTCCAATGTCACATAAAACTAATTGCACTTCATTTTTGTTATTTTTCGAATTAACTGTGACCTTATTTTAAAATTAAATTAATAATATTTAGAAAATTATTTTTTAAAAATGGAGTTCATTTTTGAATTCTACACGTCGAAAAATGGTTGGGGTAATTTTTTGGTATTTTTCTGAAACTCTTGAATTTTCGGTGAATAGTGAAATACGGTAAAATACCGTATAATCAATTTATCAGTAAAAATGCACTATTTATGACATCATAAGTGATGCAAGGCCACTTGCTTCGAAATCACATGATATTATCACTATTTAGGGCCACTTGATTTGAGATTATTCATAGTCTTGATAAAAATATTATAATAATAATTAAAATAATCTAAAATACCTCCCCTCCTCCACTATAAATATCACCCTCACTCCCCTCTTCCTCCCACACCTCTCAAGCCTTGAGCATTGTCTAATTTCTGCCAAATTCCCTCCCCAATCTTCTTCCCCACGTCCTAGAGCTGCTGGTCTCACCAAAAGACCAAAATCAAAGCCCTTAAGAAGGATCTCAAGGAGAAGAGATCAAGAGGTAAACATCCTCTTTCATTTTCATTCTTTCCTTCCATTTTATGTTATTCTCTTCCTTTCCCTTTGTCTTTTGTTGGGATATTTCATTAAATATTTTCCCTTACAGTCCAAATTTTTTATGATTGATGAGATATTCCATTCCTCTCATCAATCTTGTTTTTATGAAATTTTTAGAGGCGCCGTTAGGCTGCCGAATTTTTTTTGTAAGAAATTTCTCATGTTTTCTTTATTTCATGATTCCTTCCACTTATTTCTTCACCCCCTCTTATCCAAGAGGCATGAAATCTCCAGAATCATGTATATTCTGGATGTTTTCATGTTTATGGAAAATTACAAATCATTATTCCTCTCCTCTTTCACTTATTTAAAGAATCAAAAAAAACATTGTCCATTTGTGTCGAATTACCGATATCGTGGACGATGTATTTTCAATTTCCATTAATTATTTCAAGTCTGGTCATGAAACCATTTATATGGTTGAACCAGGTTATAATATATGTTTTATGAATCATATAAGGTTCTGTAATTCTTTTGTACTCATGATTCAAACTTATAAGACTAAATGAAATTGTAATTATCAAAGAACCACTTAAATTATCTAAACGAACATAACTAATGTTTTAACTTATAAATCATCATCATATAAAGCACCAAAGTGATGAATGGTATAATTTATGGTACTGGAATTATGTAAATAATACTCCATTCCAATTCTGGAGTTTCACTTCCAATCAACAAGAACGAATCATCATGAACCGATCGTGAAAATCACAAAAGAACTCACCCAAAATAATGCAAGGAACAAAATACTAACAAATAAGGGGTGAAATGAGGTTATGAAATGACCATATAAGATGTTATAAACATGAACACGTTTCTTTAAAATACTAATAACACTCTTTTAACCATTATACAGGAGGTTCAAACAATTTTGAAGTAAGACAAGCCCAAGGTAAGGAAATTCTTAACCCGATTTCCATTCTTTGGGTTAACCTTCTACTTTATAATTTATGTGATATTTAAATTGTTTGTGAGATGGGTTCTGTTTATATTATGTTTAATTATGTGTATTTACAGAGTATATACATATTCCATCCACTCAATTAAGTATCACTTCAAGTATATGATGTTTATAAGGGACTTTTCTTCTAAAATCCTCTTTTAAAATTCTGTTTTATAAGATTCAAAGGCAATGTTTTTATGCTATTATTTATGTTGAATGATTATGTTTTGGCTATTGGTCATTGTTTATGATGAAGGGTGGGACCTATATTTCCCTCCAATGCATTGGGTATGAGTAAGTTGGAGGTCGGCCGTATGGTTACTCCAAGTGTAACTGTGATGGTTACACAAAGTAAGGTAGCCGTGAGGGTTACAAATTTTAAGGTAGCCAAGATGGTTACAAGATTATGTAAGTAATGACCCAATATACCTTTATGATTATAATTATGTTTGTATGGATCTTGTGTAAATCTCATGTTACTCTAAGTAAGATTTTATGGGTGTAAATCATGTATTTTGAAAATGTTTCCATATGTCTTGTGTATTCATGGACTAATGAGATTTTTTCCTTCTTTTTCATACCTTACTGAGCTTTTGTGCTCATCCCAAGTTTTTAAATGATTTTTCACAGGTTAATGGATGAATAATACAAGGAAGTAAGACATGTTAAATGTTGAAGAATTGTCAAGGAGTCTTGTTTTATGTTTTAATGTTTTATATTCTGAGGAAAATGGGAACTGATTTTATGGTATCCACTATGTAACAATGTGTAATGTTATGAATATTTTGTCTTAATTCTCTAAAGCTCTAAACTTGAAAAGATCCTCAATGTAAAATGAAGTGTTTTCTTGAATAGATTCAAGATTATGTATGAAATAAGTGCGGGTCCTTACAGTTGGTATCAGAGGATGGTTTAGATGACTTTAGGGGTTAAGGTGATGCTAATAGAAAACCATAAATAATTCTCACCCTATGTTTAATTTGTTATAGCATTTAAAGATTACCATGTTGCTTCATCTAAGAAATGTTTGTTTAGAATGGTTGTCCGCAGAAGGAACATGGATGCTGAAGAGGATAGGCACCGACAGAATGACATCCTTCCTGATCAACAGCCCGGAATGGTAGGGATTGGAACCGAGCAGTTTGTGACAGTAATGGCTCAGCTAACACAGGCAATAAATGGTGGTGGCATCCATGCAAGAGGACAAATATATGTACCCCAACGGAACATGACAGTGGTGGAACATTTTATGAGACAACATCCTCCTGCATTCAGTGGATCTTCTGACCCAGTGGCAGCAGAAGGATGGATTAAGGCCCTTGAAAAGATATTTGATGTTATGGGATGTTCAGACAATCAAAAGGTAAGTCTTGCCATTTATCGTTTTGAAGGGGAAGCTGATCAGTGGTGGTCAATGGTAAGGAATATCAGGGGTAGAGAGGATTTTGATGCCTTAGTATGGGATGAATTTAAAAGTCTTTTTCTTGAAAAATATTTTCCTAAGGTGGTGCGACTTAGAATGGAGAAACAATTCCTTGAACTGAAACAAAAGGAGGAAGATTCAGTGGCTATGTATGAGGCGAACTTCACCCGACTGGCGAGGTATGCTCCGAATCTTATTCTGGATCTCGATAGCAAAATCAACCGCTTTTACTCAGGATTGAAGCCAAGGTATTGAAGGGCGTTGGCCTCCCGTGAATTCAAAAGTTATGAGAAACTTGTCCGATGTGCTGAGAGGGTAGAGATGGAGTTTGCTGACGATCACATGCAATTTGGAAACAAAGAGAAGAAGAGGTCAAATTGGAAAGCAATGGGTAAGAATCAACCAATGAAATCTGATGGTAAGAAAATACAGTTTCCAGTTTGTGAAAAGTGTGGCAAGAAGCACCCTGGGGAATGTCTTATCAAAACTGGGAAGTGTTTTAAATGTGGTAAGTTTGTACATATGGCCCGAGATTGCAATGAAAATGATCCAAAGACTAATCCTGATAAGCAAACTATAAAGTGTTTTAAATGTGGTGAGATGGGTCACTATGCAAATGCCTGTCCAAAGAGGGATCCAAATGATGCAAAGAAGCCAGACTACAAGCAGAAAGATGTAGTGAGATCCTTTGCGACTACGTCAGCAGATGTTGGGCCATCCAATGAAGTTGTATCAGGTACTTTGTTTGTTCACTCAGATTTTGCTAAAGTTTTGTTTGATACGGGGTCTACACATTCCTTCATATCTGAGAAATTTTTTAGTAAATTGGAAATATCACCTCAACAAATGATACCCGAACTTGTTGTTAAAACACCAGGGGGAAATGTTATAGCAAAGAGGAATTATAAGAATATTTCTATTGTGGTATGTGGAAAGACTTTACCTACAAACCTTGTTGTTTTACCCTTAGTCGAGTTTGAAGTTATTCTGGGGATGGACTGGCTTTCTAATTATCATGCTAAGATTGACTGTAGAGCTAAAGAAGTTGTTTTTCAGAAAGAGTTTCAGTTTGTATACAAGAATGAACCCATACAATTGATAACATATCAAGAAGCTGAGAAACTACTGAAAGATGGAAATGAAAGTTATCTGGCTCATATTGTTGAAAACAAGGGAACTATTCAAATCAATGATGTGCCAGTGGTAAATGAATACCTTGATGTTTTTCCTGAGGAGTTACCCAGTGTCATACCTAAACGAGAAGTTGAATTCACAATTGACTTAGTTCCTGATGCTAAGCCAATTTCAAAACCCCCATATCGTATGGCTCCAATAGAACTTCTTGAATTGAAAAATCAGTTGCAGGATTTGCTTGTCAAAGGTTTCATTCGTCCCAGTACTTCACCATGGGGAGCCCCTGTTTTGTTTGTTAAAAAGAAAGATGGTTCCATGAGACTTTGCATTGATTATAGAGCTTTGAATAACATCATTGTTAAAAACAAGTATCCTTTGCCTCATATTGATGACTTGTTTGATCAGCTCCAGGGAGCTCAGTACTTTTCCAAGATTGACTTGAGATCCGGATACCATCAGCTGAAGGTGAAGGAGGATGACATCCCGAAAACAGCCTTTCGTACTAGATATGGGCATTATGAATTTGTTGTTATGCCATTTGGGTTAACTAATTCACCTGCTGTATTCATGAATCTTATGAATAGAGTATTTCATGAGTTCTTGGATAAGTTTGTGGTGGTATTTATTGATGACATTCTGGTTTTTTCTAAAAATAAAGAGGAGCATGAAAAACATATAAGGGTTGTTTTACAAACTTTAAAAGAAAAGAAACTATATGGAAAATTCAGCAAGTGTGATTTTTGGTTGCAACAGATTTCTTTTCTTGGGCACATTGTAAATAAGGATGGAATAACAGTTGATCCTGCCAAAACAAAAGTAGTTGATGAATGGCCAAGACCCACAAATGTTACAGAGATTCATAGTTTTCTGGGCTTAGCAAGTTATTACCGACGCTTTGTTGAGAACTTTGCACGGTTATCTAGCCCAATAACTAAGTTAACACGGAAAGGGGTTAAATTTGTTTAGACAGAGGAATGTGATGTTTGTTTTCAGGAACTAAAGAAGAGATTGGTGAATGCTCCAGTTTTGGCCTTACCTTCCCGGAATGGTGAGTTTGTCATCTACAGTGATGCTTCTTTGAAGGGACTTGGTTGTGTTTTGATGCAGAATGATCAGGTAATTGCCTATGCCTCGAGACAACTTAAACCTCATGAGCTGAATTATCCCACACATGATTTGGAATTGGCAGCTGTGGTTTTTGCTTTGAAAATATGGAGGCATCATCTATACGGAACCAAATGCCAAATATATACTGACCATAAAAGTCTTAAGTATATATTCACTCAGAAGGAATTAAACATGAGGCAGAGAAGATGGATAGAACTGATAAAGGATTATGACTGCACGATTAATTACCATCCTGGAAAAGCAAACAAAGTAGCGGATGCCTTAAGTCGGAAAAATCATGCATCATTAACCATGCTACGTTTGGAACGTGATCCCTTGATTAATGATTTGATAAATTTTGGCTTGGAAGTTGTTGGTGCAGGGAATATATCTGTTTTGTTTCAGGTTTCAGTGCAGTCTTCGTTGTCAGACAGAATTATGAAAGCGCAGAGGGAAGACTGTGAGCTACAGAAAAAGGTAGAATTGGTTAAAATGGGTAAGTTTCTAGAATTTAATCTTGATAAAGATTGTGTTTTAAGGTTTGGAAAAAGGTTGTGTGTGCCTTGTGATTCCCAGCTGAAGAAAGAATTGTTGTGTGAAGCTCATAGTTCTCCATTTTCTGTTCATCCTGGAAGTACTAAGATGTACAGAGACCTTCGAGAGTATTACTGGTGGAATGGGATGAAAAGAGATATTGCTGATTTTACAATGAAATGTTTGACATGTCAGCAGGTTAAAGCAGAGCGACAGTTACCGAAGGGGATGCTTCAGCCTTTGCCGGTGCCAGAATGGAAATGGGAGAATATATCCATGGATTTTGTGGTGGGACTACCAAAGACTTCTCGAGGTAACAATGCGATATGGGTTATTGTTGATCGGCTAACAAAGTCTGCTCATTTTCTTTCTATTCGAGATACAATGACATTAGATCAGCTTTCTCGATTGTACCTCAAAGAGATTGTCAGGTTACATGGAGTTCCTCTTTCCATTGTGTCTGACCGAGATCCCAGGTTCACTTCTAAATTTTGGAAGGGACTTCAGAAGTCTTTGGGCACAGAGTTGAATTTCAGTACAGCTTTTCATCCTCAATCAGATGGGCAGTCAGAGCGAACGATTCAAACTTTGGAGGATATGCTTCGAGCTTGTTCAATGGACTATCAGGGAAGTTGGGATCAGCATCTTTCTTTAGTTGAGTTTTCTTATAATAACAGTTTCCATTCCAGTATTCAGATGGCACCTTTTGAGGCCTTGTATGGAAAGCGGTGTCGGACTCCTGCGTTTTGGGATGAAGTCGGTGAAAGAAAGTTGATGGGGCCAGAATTAGTAGAAGAAGTGGCTGAGAAAGTGAGGATGATCCAGCAACACATGAGGATAGCTCAAAGCAGGCAGAAAAGTTATGCAGATAACAGAAGGAAAGACTACTCTTTCAAGGTAGGTGACCATGTTTTCCTTAAAATATCTCCTTGGAAAAGTGTGATGCGTTTCGGTAAGAAAGGGAAACTAAGTCCACAGTTCATCGGTCCTTTTGAAATCTTGGATAAAGTTGGAACAGTTGCGTACCGCGTAGCTTTGCCTCCGAGCTTGTTTCAGGTACACAATGTTTTTCATGTTTCGATGTTGAGAAAGTATGTTCCAGATTCATCACATGTCTTGAGGCCGGAAGAAGTTCAGCTAGCAGAGAACCTTTCTTATGAAGAAAAACCGGTTCAGATTCTTGATCGAAGAGAACAGGTATTGCGGAATAAGGTAATCCACCAGGTAAAGGTTTTGTGGAGAAACCACATGGTTGAAGAAGCAACATGGGAGTCTGAAAATGCTATGAGGGAAAAATACCCTCAGTTGTTTAATAAGTAAATAAAATTGCGAGGACGCAATTTCAAGAAGGTGGGGATAATGTAACATCCCAAGGTTTTTTAAAAATAAATTGAAAATGCTTGAAATTTTGTTTAAGGTATATATTTATAAGTATCCTTTAAACATAATTTTATTTCTTCTATGTTTTGAATTTCAAGAAACTATCATCTACAATTGTGTTCAGTATGTTATTTCGAGTCTGATGGAACAAACTTGTTTTTTTTGGTGAATAGTAACATGCCCTTATGAATAGTAATATGAATAGTAATATGAATAGTAATATGACCTCATGAATAGTAAATAATATTATTATTTTATCTTCCCATGGCAATAGGATAATGGGATCTTAATTAATTTTCCAATGTCACATAAAACTAATTTCACTTCAATTTTGTTATTTTTCGAATTAACTGTGACCTTATTTTAAAATTAAATTAATAATATTTAGAAAATTATTTTTGAAAAATGGAGTTCATTTTTGAATTCTACACGTCGAAAAATGGTTGGGGTAAATTTTTGGTATTTTTCTGAAACTCTTGAATTTTCGGTGAATAGTGAAATACGGTAAAATACCGTATAATCAATTTATCAGTAAAAATGCACTATTTATGACATCATAAGTGATGCAAGGCCACTTGCTTAGAAATCACATGATATTATCACTATTTAGGGCCACTTGATTTGAGATTATTCATAGTCTTGATAAAAATATTATAATAATAATTAAAATAATCTAAAATACCTCCCCTCCTCCACTATAAATATCACCCTCACTCCCCTCTTCCTCCCACACCTCTCAAGCCTTGAGCATTGTCTAATTTATGCCAAATTCCCTCCCCAATCTTCTTCCCCACGTCCTAGAGCTGCTGGTCTCACCAAAAGACCAAAATCAAAGCCCTTAAGAAGGATCTCAAGGAGAAGAGATCAAGAGGTAAACATCCTCTTTCATTTTCATTCTTTCCTTCCATTTTATGTTATTCTCTTCCTTTCCCTTTGTCTTTTGTTGGGATATTTCATTAAATATTTTCCCTTACAGTCCAAATTTTGTATGATTGATGAGATATTCCATTCCTCTCATCAATCTTGTTTTTATGAAATTTTTAGAGGCGCCGTTAGGCTGCCGAATTTTTTTGTAAGAAATTTCTCATGTTTTCTTTATTTCATGATTCCTTCCACTTCTTTCTTCACCCCCTCTTATCCAAGAGGCATGAAATCTCCAGAATCATGTATATTCTGGATGTTTTCATGTTTATGGAAAATTACAAATCATTATTCCTCTCCTCTTTCACTTATTTAAAGAATCAAAAAAAAACATTGTCCATTTGTGTCGAATTACCGATATCGTGGACGATGTATTTTCAATTTCCATTAATTATTTCAAGTCTGGTCATGAAACCATTTATATGGTTGAACCAGGTTATAATATATATTTTATGAATCATATAAGGTTCTGTAATTCTTTTGTACTCATGATTCAAACTTATAAGACTAAATGAAATTGTAATTATCAAAGAACCACTTAAATTATCTAAACGAACATAACTAATGTTTTAACTTATAAATCATCATCATATAAAGCACCAAAGTTATGAATGGTATAATTTATGGTACTGGAATTATGTAAATAATACTCCATTCCAATTCTGGAGTTTCACTTCCAATCAACAAGAACGAATCATCATGAACCGATCGTGAAAATCACAAAAGAACTCACCCAAAATAATGCAAGGAACAAAATACTAACAAATAAGGGGTGAAATGAGGTTATGAAATGACCATATAAGATGTTATAAACATGAACACGTTTCTTTAAAATACTAATAACACTCTTTTAACCATTATAAAGGAGGTTCAAACAATTTTGAAGTAAGACAAGCCCAAGGTAAGGGAATTCTTAACCCGATTTCCATTCTTTGGGTTAACCTTCTACTTTATAATTTATGTGCTATTTAAATTGTTTGTGTGATGGGTTCTGTTTATATTATGTTTAATTATGTGTATTTACATAGTATATACATATTCCATCCACTAAATTAAGTATCACTTCAAGTATATGATGTTTATAAGGGACTTTTCTTCTAAATTCCTCTTTTAAAATTCTGTTTTATAAGATTCAAAGGCAATGTTTTTATGCTATTATTTATGTTGAATGATTATGTTTTGGCTATTGGGCATTGTTTATGATGAAGGGTGGGACCTATATTTCCCTCCAATGCATTGGGTATGAGTAAGTTGGAGGTCGGCCGTATGGTTACTCCAAGTGTAACTGTGATGGTTACACAAAGTAAGGTAGCCGTGAGGGTTACAAATTTTAAGGTAGCCAAGATGGTTACAAGATTATGTAAGTAATGCCCCAATATACCTTTATGATTATAATTATGTTTGTATGGATCTTTTTTAAATCTCATGTTATGCTAAGTAAGATTTTATGGGTGTAAATCATGTATTTTGAAAATGTTTCCATATGTCTTGTGTATTCATGGACTAATGAGATTTTTTCCTTCTTTTTCATACCTTACTGAGCTTTTGTGCTCATCCCAAGTTTTTAAATGATTTTTCACAGGTTAATGGATGAATAATACAAGGAAGGAAGACATGTTAAATGTTGAAGAATTGTCAAGGAGTCTTGTTTTATGTTTTAATGTTTTATATTCTGAGCAAAATGGGAACTGATTTTATGGTATCCACTATGTAACAATGTGTAATGTTATGAATATTTTGTCTTAATTCTCTAAAGCTCTAAACTTGAAAAGATCCTCAATGTAAAATGAAGTGTTTTCTTGAATAGATTCAAGATTATGTATGAAATAAGTGCGGGTCCTTACATCAGATGTTCTTTATTGGATAAATTTTTTAGGATTTTGAACATTGAAAATATTCATTTAAATGGTAAATTAATTTATGAAATTTGAACCAAAATTTTTTAATTAGTTGAAACATATGGAACATTTATGAAATTTTTAAATTTATATTGATTTAAAATTTGAATAAATAAGGCCTATTTAAAGGTGGTTTGATCCTTATATGATATAAGAGAGACTCATTGAATGTGATCTTGCATTAAAACTTCTCAATATAGTCTCAACAATCCTACTTTTCATTTTTGGTTTCATCTTAGTGATCAACATTAAACACAGTCTTGATGCTCATATTAACTAGTGAAAGGTACATCATTATTTCTTTGTATTGATTCACTCTAAATGTATATATATACCTTGGTTGTTATTTGGATTATAGAGTTTTTCTTCCACTGCATTTTGGATGATAACTATCCCTCTGAAACCCTTTAGTTGTATCAAATAAAATTATCCAACATTTTTATTGATTTTCAAATGAATGAATAAAACTAAAATATAATTTTTCTATAAACCACGACATAGCCCCATTAAAAATTAACATTATTCTTGATTTTTTTATAATCTATGGTATAGTAGTTATACAAAAAGGTTATGGCCTTATAAGATTTATAATAACATGGTTTGGTTAATGATAAATGATAATAACATGGTTTCATGAAAAATATACTGTCATTTTTTAACTTAATTGTGTCATGGTTTTTATGTCACTATCTCATGGGGTCATTCACCATGAAGATAGACCATGACATAGTTGATGTTTCAAATATATTTTGAGACTTATAAATTTATACCTAAAACATTATGGCTAAGAAAAACTGCATTAACAAAATGTATTGGTTTGCTTAAAAAACATCCAAATTGTTCATGGTTTATGGTGTGATCATTGAACAAAAACAACATAATTTATTTCATGGTGACAAGCCCTGGTGGGTATAACTTTAAGGAGAATTATATTTTTGTTACAATTATCAACATCACTCGTCGTTGTGAGACCAATATTTTTTGGTATATGTCATCTAGTTTTAAAGTGGATTTATATATTAAATAATTTATAAAGTGATTATAATTATAAAATGATGTGAAATATAAAAGGGTTTATATTTTTTTATAAATAGTTCATAAATGATAATATAAAATTTTTATATTCAAATTCATTATTTTAAAATTATTTTAACCATTCCTAAAAGGTATTTTAGATAATTTAAAAAATATATGATGAAATTTATAGTATTTTTCTATTAAAAGTTTTGACATAAAATATGAAATTTTTATATTATTATTAATCGGTGTATGATTTAGTTTAAAGTGTTGAAGTGAAACATTAAATTATAATACATGAATTTAAGGAATTATATAACAGGCATGATAAATTTTTTAGTTTTATTATAAAATAATTTTGGATTTTTCATTGGTTATTATCATATATAAAGAAGTTAATTATTGTTTATACATATTAGGTGTCATAATTATGATAGACTTTAGGTCTCTCTTAAGTAAATAATTGTGGTTAGAGGGACTTTGGGTCAGAATACTCACTCACCTCGTAGTTATGTCTATGTTTGGAAAAGTGTGGGTTGGTTACCTATCACTCTAGGATTACTCTTATAGAGATTGTTGATTTCATTGGATTATAATACATTTCATTAAAGGGTTTCATGTATAATATTCATGGGATGAATTTTTATATGTGTAAGTATAGTTTGTATTTAATTTTGGTTAGTAATACAAGGTATGAGCTATATAAATAGTTACATGTCAATATGGTTTATATGTAATGATTGGGTGGAAGTAATAATGATTAAAAATAAATAAATCATTGGAAATATGTATACATGTAAAGGTAATACATGAGATAATATTATGAGACTTAAAATACCTTAAAAATACTAAGTGTTAAATTCCTTCTAAAGTGACATTTATCAAGACCTTGATCATCAAACTGGGTAGGTTCTACCAAATCAAGATGCTCATAGATTATCTTTTGTAAGGCATGAACGTTATGGGTGACCTTAAAATTTATATAGCATCCCTATGGACGAGACCATATCAATTACACGACTTCAATAAAATATTACATTAAAACCCATTTCCATGATCTTTTAGGTTTATAGTTTTAGGTAATTAAGATAAAACATTAACAAAAAAAATCGTGTTTTTTTCAACTAATGGACATTTTTTCCATAGTATAAGAAACTACTTAATCCATAAAAAATATTCATCATATACAACAAATTATCTACACAAGATAATCTTCTAGACACATATTACAAGTTGTTTTTATTTATAACCTAGGGAAATGAAAACATAAAAAAGGGGTGATCTTGGATGCTTAGTATGGGTAAATATAAGAGATAACAATCAATGATCAGAAGTGAGAAAAAGGTAATAATATGTATATAATTAGGATATATAATAAAGTTATACCCAAAAAATAATATATCATAAATCATGGAATTAGGCATGGAATAACATAAAATTGCATAATATCTTATAAAAGAGGCATAATCCCAGAAATATTTTATATCCTAGAAAAGAAAAGTATCATAGAATTATTGGGTAACATGAAAAAAACTTGGAGATATGGAACAACCTTAATCATAGGAAAACCATGGGATAAAACACATTATGTCCAAACCTATGTGAACAAACTCATTATATTCATTCCAAACTATATCAGGAGGTATAAAATTAAATAAATTTATTAGAGGGAAATAAATTACCTCACAAAAAAGCATCCTTATATATGTGTGAAATAATAAATAAATCATATAATAAAAAATACATGGAAAGAAAATGGTTTTCATATCCCTTTCATATGGAATAATATAAGAAAAAAATTCATAATTCCATAAATAAATATGATAAACTCATATAATATAAATGGGTATCCAATTATACTAAATAAATTTCTATGAAGATATCATTCCATGAATTGTATGGTATTTACACCGTAGAGATAAAGGATTTACATTTTAGTCAATAATTCCCCCCAATAAGTCGATGAATAGAATATAGGTGAACACCCTTTAGTCAAAAAAAGGAAATATAGAGTGTTCATAGGGGAAAGGCATTGGATAAAAAATCATAAACATTCAATGACTGGGAAAGACAAAAGAAGTAATAGATTTCCAAAAGTCTAATCTCGCAAAATAGTACAATATAATTTAGAGGTTGATTAATGGAAGTAAAATTTCTAAGTAAATATGTTTAAAATAAATATGAAAATCAAACCATAAAATATTTTTTAAAAACCCATTTTAACATTGCCATAAAATAAGATGTTATGGGTCACATCAAAATACATTTTTGGAAAAGGTGATTGGAAATTTTTTGAAAAAATTTAATTCTAAAAGAATTTTTAATAACGAAGTCTTGAGAAAAAAGCATAAAATTCATCATAAGGAAATTTTTATTGGAATATAAATCAAATGATCTTGGAAGGAAAATGATTTTTAATATTTTAAAATGCATTTTTTAAAAACCTACATCATAAAAAAGGGATTAAAAAAATTCCTTTTTGAATTTAAAAAATGTAAATGTGAAGTTAACAAAAGATAAAACTTAATTTAGTTTCCCAAAATAAAATATAACATTGGAGGGAAAGGAAAATATGGACAAATAGGGGATAACATCATTAAAGAGGATGGAATTTATTCTCATCAATGATATAAATATTTGAAAAAAAAACTTCATCAAGGTTATTTTTTTGAATAAAAAAGTAATTTTAACCCATATAGGAAGAAAATTTACCATAAAATAAATTATTAGAATGTAATAAACAAGTATTAGAAGAAATAAGTTCAAGAAGAATCATTTTATCTCAACAAATAGAGATGAGTTAACAAAAACTCTTATATTAATAGTAACATAAGAATCAAAATAACATGAGAGAGTTATAATTAAATGAACATTAAAATATCATGAGATGAGATATATTTATTATACTTTAAGTAAATAAGGTAGTGAATATACCATATAAAATAAATTATATTGTAAAATATCAAACATGTCTCATAGAGTTGAAAATAAGACAAAGAAACCCTTACCTTGCATTCTTTCTTACTCATGCATACTCTAAACTCCTATATAAAAAACAAAAATATCTTAATACTACATTTCATAATATTATTAAAATATATTTCATTTTATAAAATTTATTTATGATCATTTATTATGAATATATTAATTAGTTATCACTTATTTTTACCACCGGGTGTTAGTAACTTTAATTGTTCCATACATGCTCTATGATGTCAATTTAGGAATCCATTATTTGATACCATTTTTATAATTAAAATATAATATAAGTTACTTGAATATATAAATTATTTTTATTTATAAATCTCTTATCTCATACCATAAGTGTTTTATTTATTTTTTATGAAAATGAAATTAGTATCGACTTATTTTAAAAAAAAATAGATTTATAAGATGATAGTTTTAATATTAATTTAAATATTTATATAAAATTTATATAACCATAAAACAATAATGATTAACTTATTAAATTATAATAATATTATTATTTAAGTTTTAATATTCATCCATGGTAGATTTTTATATCATTTTTTAAGTGGGTTGTTAGACTGACCCAAACATGAACATACCATAATTAATGGATGATTTCGGCAATGAAGGTGGTTTATTTTTTCATAATATAATTACATTGTAGGAATAATGATATTATATAAATATTTTTATGTTTTTTAATCATATATTAATATATTTTAATAAATAATAAATAAAATCGAAGAAAATTTATTTAAGTAACTTCATTGAGGTAGTAGTCATCACAACGCACGTTTAACTTTTTCACTTCCCAATGAATGAGAGGGAATAAATGTATTATAATTTTTTTATTAAAAATAATAATTATATTATATATTTCATATTTATTCTTAAATTCCATACTTATAACTTGTGAAGATAAGGTGTATTAAAAAATGGAAGATGTCACTTCGTGGAGGTAGTAGTCCACCCAAACGTTCAATCGATGTTCTTTTATTTTACTAAGAGAATAGGAAGGAATAAATAATGATTTTTAAATTATTATAATAAAACTTAATTAAAAAATAATATTTATTTAATTATATTACTATGGTTAGGATGGGTTTTTAATGAAAATAATAAGAATAAAATTTTATGGATCAATTAATACTCACTTGGGGACCCTAATATTCATCTTTAATGTATACTTGGAAATAAGGGGATTAAGATAAATTATGTTGAATAGGGGATTTAGTTCGTGTAATTTAATTATAGTAGAGTTAAATTGAGTAGTGTTAAATTAAATTTTTAAGGGGATGTGTAAATTGGAGAGGGATAAATTTATCCCCTTTTATAAGTGAAGAAAAGGGAACTTTTGTGAACACCCATTATTTTTCAGTAGTAGAAGGACACTATTCAAGGATAAATGGTTTTAAAAGTGATAAATAATGGATTTTTGGGTGATATAAGGTAGATAAATCCTCTAAAAATAATTTTAAAAAATTATTTAAATATATTTAAGCCATTTACCTTTAGGTTTTTACCTTTTACCATTTTCATTTTTACCTATGTGACTAGTTATTAAATAAGTGCTATATATTTTAATAAAAATATAAAATAACCCATATTAAAAAATTTAGGTGTGATGAACCCAAATTTATTCTTCATTTAATCCATTTTAATTTATAAATAATATAAAATTAACTTTCAATATATACAATTTTATATGTAGAATATTTTTTGTAGAAAAATGTTAGTTTTATCATAAGATGTTCTTAATATTATTTATTATTGATTACCAATTGAATGAGTGTTAATATATTTATAAATGGGTTTAAAAATTAAATTATATTCATTTTTTGATAAGGGATTAATTTATTTTATTAGATAAAAACCACACAATGTTAATAAAACAATCCTTTGAAAATGACAATTTTCTCACTATCATGGTAATTAACTTTAATCCTAGTAATCATAATTTTATGCCTAAAAATTAAATTAAATATATAATATGAAAAAATTTATCTAAAATATTAAAATAATTTTTTTTAAATAAAATTTCTAAATATTATAGATTTTATTTTTAATATTATCATATATAATGCATAAAACCCATTTTTAAAAATAGTGTGTTTTTAAGATTAAAATTTGTGTGTAGTATAAATTTATCAGTGTAATTTAATTTAATTATATAAATTGGTTTATTATAAAAAAATAAGAGTTATTTGGCTTTAAAATAAATCTAAAATTGAATATTAGCATTAAATTTTTTAATTTAAATAAAATATTGAAAACTATTTTTAAATTATAATTAAATGTTCTTATGTTCTAAAATGTTGAAAATAGGTTTTTTAAGTTCAAAATAATATTTTTAAAGAAATATTTTTAGTCCTTAAATAAATATTTAATCGATTAATTTTTTTATAAACTTTTAGTTCTTGCTCATATATTGATAAAGTCATAAAATTTATAATTTTTTGTAAAAACTATATTTTTCACTATTCACTTAAAAATTAATTAATTTAGAAAAATATAAAAAAATAACCCTTATATAATTTGGGAATTATATATTAATAAACTAATTTTCATTTATAAAATTAATATTATAAAATTTATATATTTATTAATTTTAATAGAAATAAAAAATATAAAGAAACCCCATTTTATTGAAAAATAAACTTTCTAAAACTTCAAGTGTCTTTAATATTATTTCATTTATAATTTATAAATATTTGAATCATGTTATAATAGTTTATAAATATAAATATTACCTTTTATAATAAATGTTTAACTATGATTAATTTAATTTATTAAGGTAAAATACAATACCACTTTTTTTAAATGGTTCTTCGAAAGACATCCTTTTTTAAAATATTTATCAAAGGAAAATAATAATATGTAATTAATAAAATTTATTTTTATACTTTTATTTACTCGTGATTATATTCTTCAAGCAATTTTAATATGTCACAGTTTGTTTTAGATGGGCGTGGCATTAGTTTAGTGTTGCGTGTGACACAAGCTATCAAATATTGTATTAATTTAAAGGATCCAAAAAAATTGTTGTTACAAGTTAGGTTCCAATATTTGGCATATGATTTGATTTAAACATAGGTGGGAAACCCTATGATTTAAGATATCAATGGAAATGTATTGGGTTTATCCATATGATGGATTGGTCAATGAGATATTTGCAAAATGATCCAAGACTCATATATGGTATGATTGGCATGGAATCTTTCCTAAATAGCTAAGCTATGAGAGAAATGATAAAGAAAACTCATTAATTTGTGAAATATGTATATTATCCCACTAATGGATATAATTTATTTAAAATGGTTTATTTTTTAATGGAATAATGTTAAAAAATACATTATTAAATGAATGTAAAATGTGATACTCATCTAATAAAAGATTCTATTATTGATAAATGAAATCAACATCATTGAACATGATTTTTAGGTCAATATTGAAAAAATTTATGTTTAATGGAATCATATTTTTATACAGGTATAGAAACATAATAATCATTCTTAAGAAATAGGGAAAGTTCTATGTGTTAAAATAAAAAAATTCTAAAAAACCTCTAACTGATGATGTTAGTAAAGAAGAGAAAGATGCTTATAATAACTGTAATAAATATTCCCTTTATATCTACATGGATTCATGTGTTGATATATCCCAAGATAAAAAGTAGCATGTGGATATGGATTCTTTGGGATGATAGACAGACTAAAAAGGTTCTATAAAGAACAAGCTAAACATAAGAGATATAAAGTTTTAAAAAAACTCTTTCAATATTAGATGGTTGAGTGTACTTCCATCTCAACACATGTACTCAATATTATTGTGTAACAAAATGAATTTGAGAGACTAGGGTCACTGCTTAGGTTTGATCTGTCCATACACTTTATTCTAAAATCGCTACCATAATGGTCATGATGGTTTATTATGAACTACAATATGAATGAGTGTAATAAAAGTTTACCTGATCTCCTTAATATATTGAGAATTTGTGAGCAAGATATGGGAGGTATAATATCAAGTACCATTATGGTGGTACATAATAGAAATGGTGAATTTTTCTCTTAGAGGAAAATAATAGAGGTAGTGGAGAGTCTACACCAACTTCTAAACTCATGAAAGGATTTTCTAGTGAAGGGAAGTGTTTTCACTATTGGAAAACTGGAAATTGGAGGAGGAATTTTTTATAATAGTTAAATGGGTGTAATAAAATATTTGGAGAGTACATGTTACGTATTTATGTTATAAAATTAATTTATATATTTTAAAGGGTATATGATATCGACTATTCATTAAAAAATATTTTGAATATGTATAATAGTTCAAAAATTGATGGAGAATTAGTGATTTGATCTTGAAGTATAAATTAAAGTGATGGAGAAAGGGGTAACCATATCAAGGAACTTGATTTGATAGATTAATATAAATCTTTAATGGATTTATAATTAAATATGTATATATGAAATCTCATTTGTTTTCTATTATATTATAGGAGATATATACAAAAAATGGTTTTTTATGAATAAATGATATGATTGTTTGATACACATGGTTTATGATTTATTAGACTCTATAAAATTAAAAAAGATATTGATAAAGGATTTTTATATAGGATAAAGTTGTTTTATCCACAATATTTGTTAAAATATTAAGGAAAGAGTTCCCACCACTCTCCAATTTTATACTTTTTATAATAAATCTCTCTTTTAAGTACATTGATCCAATCACATAAAATAACATATAAAATATGATTATTAGTATTTTATTTGTTAAATATTCCCACAAAAGTAAATGGTTTTTATTTCCTAGAAAAAATAGTTTGTGTATCTTAGAATGATATTTTTAAGAGGTTACAGTTCTTAAAAGGATAGTGGGAATGCATTTATAATTAGAGAAGTTAAATTTTAAAAAATAAAATATTTTTCTATACAAAATTCAAATTGAATGTCACTTAATATCCTAAAAAAATATAGGGTATGTTGTTAAAGATAAATATAAATAATTACATTTAGTTTTCATAACAAAGTGAATGAAACTTTATATAATAAAGTATTCAAGGACATGTTGGCAGATAAATATTAATGTAAAGTGTTTCATATTGTTACCAAATCATATCAATGGAAATTTTTGAATAGAAAAGTTCCAAGATGATGGTGATGAAATTGGAAAGATTTAGAAGTAGAAAACATAATTTATTAACATTGTAACAATGGATGTTGTGAATTAAAGGATTTTTAATACTATGTTCAATGAGTTGAACATTAGGAATATCATTCCCAAGTCTCATTATTATTCAAAAAATATATTTATGGATGATACTCACTAAAGGAGTTTGGTTAGAGGGTTTTATCTGATGATCACATAGATATGTGGAAGGAATTACAAAGAGATATAATGATATTAATAAAACCCTACAAGTATAGAAAACATAAGGCATCATTAATTGACTATCATATGATATATGATATGATAAGATCTTATATATGGTTTTATAACTATTCTTAAAAAAAATTAATGATATAAAATGTATCATGTTATATAAAATTTATTATCTACTTTATCATTCTTTTATAATGGCTATAGATATTGAGTGACGTGAAATGATAATTGGCCTCTCAAAGTATGACTTTGAGTTATCCCCAACATATGTTCATCATGGAGTATCTTATTTTTTTGATGAAATGTTATGGTTAGTGTGGGTAAGATTTCTCATAGAGATATTGAATATGATCATGAGTTATAAAATGAGTTTTTTTCAATAGATAACCCACCAAGTATACCACATAAAGTTTCATGCATTATTTGGTGTGTTAGGGTTGTATGTTTCATATTGAATCCCTATACCTAATGTTTTAAATACACATATAATGATAACATTCATTATTTAATACCTTTCTTAAGTAATCCTTTAGGATTATCTAATCATTAGTGTCTAGGTATGTTGTTGATCATGTTATTGGTTGAGGCTTAACCAAGATGGGATTTATCCTGTTATATGAAAGAGTATAATATCTACAAATTTGATTGAGATAGACTGAGGAAATTTATTTCCATACTTAAATAATGTTTATGTGATGTACTTATAAACCTGTATGAGGGGTATGTGATGTGATCATCTACTTAGATAAATGAAATGTGAAGTATTTATCATCCAGGTTAGACTTGGATAATTGATATTGAATGAGTAGGTTACATGGGATTGAAATAATATATCTATTATAGTTATTTGATGTCTTAAAAAAGGTATTATATGATTATTCATACTTTTATATGATAAATATGATGGACACATGTATGGAGATACATACGTTTAATAGAGATCATGTCAGATCCCTTCTTATATTGAGTATCATTCATGTTTTACTTATAGTTACCCATAATTTTCAAGTATAAATATTACATCTTATTAGATGAATATTAAATACATTACATAACAATCCACACTATAATCATATAGGTTTAGTTTATTTGGAAACTTGGATACATAAAAAAATCATAAGATATCTAAATCATATCCCACTAAGTTCTTCATAACTATCACCCTTACTAAACATATCATACTTAATACCATTCTTTATAACCTAAGGAAAGGAAACATAAAAAAGGGTTATCAAATATCTTTATTAAGGATAAAAAAAGGGATAAAAATGATTACTTAAATATAACATGAGCATGAGGGTATTAGTAAATGAGAATAAGGGTATGAGTACATTATCTTATCATTTTAAAACAATAACTAGTATATCAAAGATCATAATATTGAATAATGGGGAAAAAGTTGGTAGTTAAAAAGATATGAATCATAAAGAAATCAAATAATATAATTCATGAGAGAATAAAATTATTATAATACATATGGAGAATTATACTTTTCATACATAGATATTACATCTTAATAGATGAATTTTTATTACATAACATTTTGATCCATGCCAGGATTGTATAGGTCTAGTATCCTTAGAAACTTGGATATATTAAAAACTTTATCATAAGATATCTACATAATCTCTCACTTAGTTATTCATAACTAACAATCTTATTAGATATGTAATACTTAGTATCTTTCTTCATAACATGGAGAAAGGAAACATAAGAAAAGGGTGAGCTCATATAGTCATTAAGTGTAAATAAGGGAGATATCAATGATCACTTGAGCATAACATGAGCATAAGGGTATGATAACATGACCTTAACATTTGAAAACCATACCTGGCATATCAAATATCATAGTCATGATTCATGTCATAAATCTTAGTATTTAATTATACATGAATCATAAATGAATCAAAGAACATGAACCATTATATAATAACACTAGTATAAGACATAAATTTGTGGTATATACATAAGCATAGAAAATCATTTCCATAGTAGTCAAGGATCACTTCCAAGACTATCATAGTGGATTGGGTTCACTCCCAAAACCATCATAGTAGTCAATGTTTACTCTCAAGACTATCAGAGTAGACGAAGTCTTTTACTAAATAGGTTTCATTCAATATTTCAGTCATGTTTATCTCATGAGATATCACTCTTTAACCAATGTGTTGGAGGGATATATAATTCCAAGACCACCTATCACATAATAAAAATCATAAATATTTTTTAAATAATATCATAAAACATTAATCATGTCATAAACCATGAAAATAAATGGGTTTAAAAAACATTTCATCATAGAATAACCCGTAGAAAAGAAATGGGTTTCATAAATATTTCACCATTACATCATATCATAACCCATGGAAAGTAAATGGGTTTAATAAACATATTTTCATCATAAAAATAAACCATTTATAGAAATAATAAGGATGGTAACATTAGATTATATCCCAAGTAAATCATAAGTGAAATCAAGGGATGTTATCTTTGATGAATAGAAATACCATTACAATATCATTAAAAAATGCATGAGAAAATACCTTTTCCATATTGAAAATAAATTTTCAAAAACTATAAATTCACAAAATATTTTAAAAACATATGTTTGAAAATATAATTGGTAACTTATAAAGTAATATTTTTAGTATCGATAATATATGATGATGTGAAATTTTGTTAATGCTATATATGTTAAAATAAAACATTCCTTTCCTATTTTTGTAAAAAATTAAAAGTACCATCATTCAGAAAATGAAAAGAATATTTATTTTAAACCTTTTTGTAAAAATTAAATCATGGGTAAAAATGAATTTAAAAATCATATTATAATATTAAAAAAATTCTTGAAAACATATTTTGAAAACATGGATATGGAAGAAAGATGTTTTTTGACCAAAAAGAGAAATAAATTCAGCTTTATTTAAAAAAATCTTTTGGTCTCTTGAGTACCTAAAGTGGGAAGAATGAATATAAAATATGTATTTTAAATAATTAACTAGATGAAAAGACAAATTATGAGTTTTTTAATAGGTAGATCATAATATTTCATCATTGAAAACCCAATCATATACAATCTCGATAAACAATGAGATTGTAACATAAAACCCTTATCGTTTTGGTAAAATTTAAATCATTCGAACCGTGAAAGAATAATTCAAAATGAAAATTAAAATAATATGAAAATAAGGATGTTAATGATCTATATTTTAA
Source organism: Viscum album (assembly GCA_963277665.1). NCBI lineage: Eukaryota > Viridiplantae > Streptophyta > Magnoliopsida > Santalales > Viscaceae > Viscum > Viscum album. The sequence goes on along the minus strand of OY728128.1, from coordinate 675,460,667 downwards.
AAAAAAGTACAAGTATATATTCTATTATAAAAGAATATAGGTGAATCTCATAACATATGTCCTAAAGAAGATAATTTGAGATGATAAACCATTACGTCGAGTTCCACTTGCTTCGAAAGCACTATAAGCTCTTTTGTAATAAATTTAAGATTATTATAATTTTATAATAGAATATTTTAAATAATTATAATATCATATATAACCCAATTATAACATTTTAACACCCATTTATCAACAATTTCATATTAAAATCTTCATTTTCGGGTGTTAACTATTTCCTTTATCATGAGTGTTTTGGTTTAGTAGTTCAGATCATTATAATTTGATCATGGTTAAATTATATAAAAAATATTAATAATGATATAATTATAATATATAATAATCATATATATGTTCATTTTCATCCATAAAAGTTATAGATAGAAAAATTAATTACATTGTTCATGGAGACGGTAGGTCATACGTACGCATGAATGCTATTTTAACTTTTTGAAAGATGGAAAAAAAGAAAGTTAAATAATAATTAAACTTACCAAAATCATTATTATATTATATACATCATATATATTAATTAAATCTATCCTTATTACCATCCATATAAAAAATAAATGAAAAACAAATCACATCGCTTCATGGAGATGGTAGTCCATACGTAAACACGAGTGACATTATCTTTTTCCAATGGATTTTAAGGTAAGAAGGTAAACATGATATTATAATTCCAAAATTATAATAATGAAATAATTATCATATATAAACATTAAACCCATCATGATATCAATCCCTAAAATATGGTGATGAAAAAATGAATTGTATCACTATGTGGAGACAGTATGTCGTATGTACGAATGAGTGATACTTTCACTTCCTATTTAATGGAAAGATATTTTTTAATGGTGATTTAATAATCATAATAACATTTCAGTATATTTAGGACACTTAAATTATTATATTTTGATAAATACTATAGATTTATAGGAGGTAAATAAGAAGTAAAAATAAAGTGACTGATTAAGGATATTACCTATTCCTTGAAATAACTAATTTAGATATCATTATAAGGATCATAGGGTTAGTATTTTGGGAATAAATATACCTCTATAATATGTATAAGTAAGTTAAGAAGGTATTTTGATAGGGTATGGTCGAGATAGATGGTGGAAATTTGTTTAAGTAAGAGGAAAGAGGGGTGTCCTTTTATAAGGGAGGGAGAGGACACACTTGGAATTTCTTAAAATATTAAAATATAATAGTAATTATAATGACTCTGATTTTCCATGCAATATTTTTGGATATTGTATTGAATATTTTTGAGATAAGGTGCTGATATGGTGTGTAATTCTGAGGCCCAGTGTTCCAAGAATAAATGTTTGAAATATATTAAATATATTAAATATCACGTGCATGTAGTTTTCCAGAAAAAAGTGTAATGACTCTCAAAAAGTGGATCATATTAGAAATATTAGGGAACCATGGAATTTAGAATGTAGTTTTTACCCTATCTACAACATAACCTTTTTCGGTGAGGGGTTTTTATGAATAATTAGTCATGGGTGATGAATTAATAAATAAATAAATAAATTGATTTATTTTATTTTATTTTACTTGACATAATATCTGGACTCCTATACCTACACACTTTTGTGGAAAAATTTTAGGGTTATCTGTATAATCCTTAAAATCTAGACGATTGATTAGAGAGATCATTAGAGGATTTCTTGGAAAATGATAATGGATCAGGATCAGATCGAGGATTGTTATGCCAACAGAGTTCATGTGTCTCGTTAAGGACGAAAATGTATAAACATTATTTTTCAATGATCAAACAAAACTATAGGTAGGATATTGATTTTTTATTTTTATCCTATTCTTTAATCCTATTCGAATGCATATCAATTCCATGAATAAAAATTTATTCTATCATCGATGGTAGATTTAAATTGATGGATTTATTTTATAATTCATTGTGTTTATCTCCTCTTTATCTGTATATTTATACAATAATGGATTGAGTAAAAATAAAAAAAAATGTTTAGGTTCATTCCTCACATTTGATGGCTTATGGATTTCATTCCTCCATTCTTCATATGTTCATCATGGTCAATTTCTTTATCATATGTTTTGATGAGAACCTGGTATTTGATCATTGCATGACCATTATTTAGAGTAGAAGATCGATACCATAGGTGTGGTTCATGATCAAGTCTAAGATCGAGGTGTGATAATGATAAAGGATGATCAGAGGAATATCAGAGTGGATTTTTGGTTCCCAATCATCTTGGTTTCAATGGTGTGACTACATAAGGCACAACTGGGAATTTCCAGAGTGAATTCGAAGCTTGGAATCCCAATATCCAATAATGGGAAGATATTCCAACTCTATATCTATGTTTTCTAGTAATATAGTTAATGATTAAAAACTAGATAATTAATTAGAAGAGATATCGATGGATCTTGAAAACACTGGGTTACACAAAGTGTAATCTGGTGTTACACATTGTGTGAGACCCCCCCATGTACTACTAGGGTTTCTACACAAAGTTAAACATCACACACCATGTGACCCTTTCACACACTGTGTGACACATATTGGTGGATCAACATGTATCTCAGGGGATACATAGATACAGGAAGTCCTAGTACATGGACATGGCCAGGTGTACATGGACACAGCTAGGTGTACACGAGGTAATACAAAAGCATGTACAGAGGTACACTGGCATGAGAATACGACATGGGAAAGGTGTCATGCAATCTCTACACATTTTGTACTATTATTACATTGTTTTTATATATATATTTACTTTTCATGTGAGGTACAAAAACACAGGTGGGATAGGGGTTGGATGGACACACTTAGTACCCCACTACACGTCGTGTACCCCCTTTGAGGGTGTTTATAGAACAACACTTCTTCATTCTGAACTATTCTTAGTTGAGTGTATTCCATTGGTCTATTCACTTGAGGGTATAGTGCAGTATTACATCCAACTTCATCGATTGTGATCCCCTTTATATGATGAGTCTCATATGGAGTTTTTGGTGTCCCTCTGTGAGACTAGAGTGTGATCCTATATCATTTTTACACCGTATGTGGGGTTTGTGGAATTAGTGTGACATACTTAAGCAAGTATTTGATCCTTGGTCTATCAGGTCATATTATTAGAGTTCATGGTATCATTGTAATATGATACCCTATGTATTGGGTTAACCCATAATGGGTTCATGGTGTCCCCTAGCAAAACTAGGCATGACACCCTATCTGAGTATTAGGGTCTTCAGAGACCAGTGAGAATTCTGGGTTTGGGAAAAAAGATCTTGACCTCTTGGATGACTATCTCAAGTGATATCTTATCTATATGATATTTATCACTGAGTATATATAGTTTTTTATTATTTTTATTCTGTATTGTATTACTCTTATGAGTTGACTATTCTTGATTCTTCGTGTTTAGTGTCTTTAGGGTGTCCTACTAGGTATTGTTATACTCACCAATTCATGGGATCTACCTATTCTTGTCATTCCTTATGCATATGAAAACCCATTTAATGGTGTCCTAGTAAGATAGGGATCAAGTGGAGCAGATATTTCTCTTAAAATACTGATGTGTTTTCTAGGTGATTTCATTTTATCACAGTTCACTCCCTTAGAGCGGGTTGTAATCTCTTCATTTTTTGGTTGGTCTTATATTTGGCCCCTTTTTTATTCAAATACTTTTCTTTCATACTCTATTTTTGGGATCATATATGTATACATTCATTTTTTTTAGTTGTTTGACATTACAATATTATGTGGTCTTGGATATGTGTTCATGTGTATAGGTACATTAGGATAATGTATCCCGTTTTTTGGATATGTAGACTTGTAACTAGCAACCATCCCCTAACCTATTGGAGGTGGGCTTGGGGTAGTCACAGGTGAGACCACAATGGGTCAGGTCATGAAAGAGTGGTATCAAAGGTTTTTGGTTCTTCCTTTAGATTGGAGTATGTTATATTGGTTTGGGGAAATAGTTTTTAGTGTTTCAAGTTCAGCTTTCAGGATATGGACTCCAGTTTTGGTGTGGTGGATGACATGTGCATTCACGAGGAATTTGATCACATACCTTTCAAATCAATACATTTGACATTGGTTGTAGATAAAAAATTGGTAAATGCATCATATAAGAATGGTTTTTGTTTTATATGCCCTTCTTGAGTTATATCAAGAGATATACTCTTTTATTGTGGTACATCTTGTTTATTTAAAGATGACTCTATGAAGACATATAGATAGGGTTCCTACACATGATCACAAGGATGATCCACTGAATGAAAAGGCTTTAGTATAGGGGAATGTACTAAAGATAGAACCTTTGAGTGGTTTACCAGCTATACCACCACCTGTTGAGTAGCATCTAATGTTGGTAGTGCCGGTAGAGGATGCACGTAGGCTGAGTGTGTTGCAAAAGTTCAAGAGGTAGTGACCTCCCAGTTTTCATGGTGATAGAGTCAACCCAAGTGGATGAGGACTGGATAGAGGTTTTCACTCATGTTTTTCACCTTGTGATGATGTCTACATATCATATGGTATTCCTTGTGGTGATTCTTCTTCAAGGATCTTCTGGGTGATAGTGGAGGTTGGTGACTCAGTCACAAGATAATAAAACTCTCTCCTGGTCAGACTTCAAGCATCTCTTCAGGGAGGATTTTTATCCAATAATGTTTTAATCAGTATGAATTTATAAGACTCTACATCTGAAACAAGGCAATCTTACCATGGTAGAGTATTTAGTGAGGTTTAATAATCTCTCATGATACTCCATTGATATGGTCCAAAATCCATTTTCAGAGCACAGACCTATGAGAAAGTCTTACGCTAGGATATCATGGATTTAGTGATATCTCTTTGTATTCCCAATTATTTTGGATTATTGGAGAAAGCCTTAGAGGCGGAGATCTTCCTGGAAGAGCGGATGCAGATAGTGGTTCCTGGTAGTGAGAACCCAGAAGCTGAGACCTCAGAATTAGGTAGCTGGTTAAAGTTGTAGGGATAAAATAATGTCATATGCTTCAAGAGATTATCCAAATACATAGGATCAGTGATGTAGGTCTCTCAAGATGGATTAAATCAACTGAGGGAGAGTCGTTGTTTCTCTTGTGACAGTCAGGTAAATTTGTCACAGGATTGTCCAACCCATCATACAACTAATCGAGAGATGGTTGAGGGAACACCAGGATATAGGGAGTGGCAAGATAAGGGTGGACCATATGGTGACTGATTTGGAATAAGGGAAATAAAAGAAACATGAGTTGGTTGAAGGTTTGAGCTATTACCACCACTACCCCCAGGTGGTCCACACCAGGTTTATGGATCTGGTGGTTAGGGATAAGGCAGGATATAGGCTATGGAGGCCTATAACCCAAAGTTTCTAGGGATGATACATAGTATGATCTATGTATTTTCTACCTTATCTATACTATTGATAGACATAGGTGTCAATCATTCCTTTCTCACCACTTCTCTGGTTTGAGACTTAAGTATTTTGTTTGAGACTTCAGATTGACCCTTGCAAATAGGTATTCTAATAGGTGGTGACTCAGTGATTTCATACTTATACCGATAAAGTGATCTAATTATTTGTGGATATAGTTTTTAATGGGATCTATTTGTTGTAGCGATGTGTCGTTATGATGCCATATTATATATAGATAGACTATCCACAGTTCATGCCAATATCGACTATTTTAGGAAGAGGATATGGTGTGTCTGCAGTGATGGGACAATTTTTTACTTTATGGGTGAAAGGGAAACCTTTTTTGAGTAGGATTAGATTAGAAAACGGAGAGTGTAGTTGATTACTCACCAGTTGGATAGCATGACTCTTGGATTAGTGGATGTTATGGGATACTAGTTCCATGTGATCAGGTATGAGGACATATTTCATGAGGATGTTTCAGGCTTACCTCCTCACTGAGAGCTAGAATTATTTATTGAATTACACTCTAGTATGGCCCCCATATCTACACCATCATATTTGATGCCCCCCATAGATCTTCGTGAGTTGAGGGTGTAGTTAGAGGACTTATAGGAGAAGGAATTTTTGAGACCCAGTGTTTACCCATGGGCAGCCCCATTGTTGTTAACTAAGAAGGTATATGGTAGATTGAGGTTATCTTTGGACTACCAATTCTAGAACTGGGTGACCATGAAGAATAATTATCCACTATCAAGGACTGATGACCTCTTTGATTTGTTGATAGGGGTGTGATGGTACTCTAAGATTGACCTCATATCAGGCTATCACTAGCTATGGGTACGAGATTAGGATATACCAAAAGTGATATTCATGTTTTTATATGGTCACTAGGAGTACTTTTGGATTCCCTTTAGTGTGAAAAAAACCCTATTAGTGTACATAGGACTCATGAACTAGATTGTTCAGTCATTCTTAGACCAGTTTTTGTGGTCTTTATTGACGATATATTGGTGTACTTGGCATTCGAGGAGGAGTATGCAAGACACTTGAGGATGCTCCTAGACACACTCTAAGAGAACCTGCTTTATGGGAAACACTTGAGGTTTCATTTTTGGATTTTAGAGGTCTTCTTCTTGGGTCACATCACCTCAGATGTTGGACTGGCAGTGGACCTAGAAAATGTTGAGGTAATTCTTGTTTGGGATCCACCCTAGAGTTTTATCGAGGTGTGGAGTTTACTTTGGTTTAAAGGAACTATCATAGGTTTGTACCTGATTTCACCAGAGTGGTAGCACCCTTAATAGATTTTACTCAAAAGGTTCATCCTTTCATGTGGATAGATAGGTGCTAAGAGTGGTTTTAGGATTTAAGGAATATGTTTATGAGTGCTACAATCATGATATTTCCAGAGTATGGTGTCGAGTACATAGTGTTTTGTGATGTATCATGGACCGAGATTGGTTTTGTTATAATTAATAGGTAAGTAGTGATTGCCTATGGTTAGCTTCAGTTGAGACCACATGAGAATAACTACATGACCCACAATCTTGAGTTGGAAATGGTAGTCTTTGCACCGAAGATGTGGAGACACTGCCTGATAGGTGAGTGGTTTACGGTATTCTCTAACAGCAAGACTCTTAAGAATATATTCTCTCAATAGAATATTAACTTGAGAGAGTGGTGATGGATAGTGTTCCTCCTAGGATATTACTTTGAGATTATCTATACTCCTAAGAAGGGAAACATGGTTGAAGATTCTCTCAGTTGGAGATCGTGTTCTCAATTGCTGGTTGAGGTATCATAGCAGTTAGCCTCATTGAAGTCATCTTTAGAGGACAATGATGGTACTTTATATCTACATTATATTTTTGTTACCCCACCTATTTTATATAATTTCATGGATACTCTGTGGGGAGACACAGACTATGAGACATTACATAATCAGATATCCATTAGACATGCTCTTAATGGATATTATGAAGGTCGGGAGCATGATATACTTTTTAGAGGATGGATGATGGTACTTTTGACATTGCAGGAGGAGGTGATAAAAACGTTTCATACATCCCTTTTGAGGTACATCCAGGTGTGTAAAACATGTATAAGGACCTCTAACATCAGTTTTGGTGGCAATTAATGAAGTGGTGTGTTACAGAGTTTGTATCTCGATGTCTCACTTATCAGTAAGTGAAGACTGAGTACCAGGTTCCAAGAGTTTTAGATCAACCCATTGAGGTTCTAGAGTGGAAGTGGGATGGGATATCCATGGAATTAATGATATGATTACCATGTACATCTAGGTGACAAGATGCAATCTAGGTGATCGTATACCGACTCACCAAGTCGTCCCACTTCCTATCTATTCAAGAGAAGAGTAAAATAGAGATCATTGGACACCTCTACATGTAGTAGATAGTCTAAATCCATAGAGTTCCCTAGATGATTGTTTCAAACCTTGATTCTTTCTTCACATAATTATTATGGAGAGGATTACAATTGGACTTTGGGACTTAGTTGCGCTTGAGCATAGTGTTTCACCCCCAGACTAATGGCTTGACTAAGAAGACCATTTAGGTCTTGGAGGACATGTCATGGATTTTCATGTTAGACTTTGGTCATATTTGATAGGATTATCTACCCTTGTTGTAGTTTATATAACACAATATCTACCATTACACCATTGTTATGGTTCTATTTGAGGCTTTGTACGAGAAACCCTGAAGGTCACCCCTTTGTTGGACTAGTCCAAGTGAGTCAACACTCATGGGATCAGAGTTGGTGTGAGATACTTTAGAGAAGGTGTAGATCATTCAAAAGTGGATTAATACTTCACATAACCATCATAAGTATTATGTGGACCAATTAAATAAACCTATGGAGTTTGAGGAGGGATACCATGTGTTCCTAAGGGTCTCACCTTGATGTGAATTATGGAGATTTGGTCGCAGAAAAAAGATTTCTTTAAGATTCATTGGCCCTTTACAGAAATTATTTATAATTTTAGAGGTGTCATACCACTTAGCTCTACCATCATAGTTAGACTGGGTACACAATGTCTTTCACTTGTCATATCTGAGGAGGTACATGCATGATCCATTGCATGTTATCGACTGGGGTGATCAGGGCATCAAGGATGGACCTATCTTTGTTGAGTACCCAGTGGAGATCAATGATTAGAAGGAGGGGATTCTTCATGGTGAATGATCCCCCTAGTGTGTTTTCAGGGGCAGCACGAGAATCTTTAGAAGATAACCTCAAAGTGGAAGACCCATATGCAATCCTAGTACCATCATCTATTTTAGTATGGTTTTCTCTTTTAAGGAAAAAATAAATAAGGTGGGGAGAATGTATTACTCATATTTTCCATGTATTATTTTTGGATATTAAATGGAATATTTTTTTGTGCAGGCACCAAGATGGCATATGATTCCAAGGCCGAATGTGCCTAGAATAAATTTTTGAAATATATTAAATATATTAAATATCCCACATGTGCAGTTTTCTTGAAAAAGTGGAATAAATCATGAATGTAAGACCAGATCAGAAATATAATGGCACCATTGATTTCAGAATGTAGGTTTTACCCTAGGTATGATATAACCTTTGTCGATGTGTGGTGGTTGGGAAAAATTATTTGCGAGAATATAATTAATTAATTAATTTATTTATTTATTTATTTTATTTTATTTGATATAGTGACTAGACTCCTCTAATTATATGATACTATGGAAAATGTGTAGGGTTAGCCACATAACCCTCCAAATATAAAGTAGATATTTGAGAGAGTGTTGTAGGAGATCTTGGTGAATGATAACAGATCAGGACTGTATCGAGGATCATTATACCAGTGGAGTTTTTAGATCTAGGTAATGATAGAAATATAGAACTTTGGTTCATCAATGATTGATCCAAACTATAGGTAGGATATTTATTTGTGACTTAAATCTTGTTATTTAATCTTGATAGAACTTGAATCAATTCCATGAATATGAATTGATTCACACATCGATGGTAGATTTAAATTGATGGATTTTTTTTATTGCGTTTATCTCCTATATATTTTTCTATTTCTAATAAAATGGATCAAGGAAAAATAAAAAAAGAAAAAGGTCTATTCCTCACATTTTATTGCTTATGAATTTCTTTCCCTTGTTCTTTGCATTTTCGTCATGGTAAATTTCTTTGGCCCACTGTTTGACGAATACCCAATAGTAAATCATTGTGTGACTGTAGTTTAGCACAACCTATTAATACTATAGGTGCATTTCACGGTCAAGGTGTGATGATGATAAAGGGTCATCGGAGGTGGATCAGATCAAATTTTTGGTTCCCATTCATCCTGGTTTCCGTGGTACAGCTATGGATGGAAGAGGTGGGTGTTTCCCAAGAGGATTAAAAGCTTGGAATCCCAATATCCAGCAATCGGAAGGTTGATCAACCATGTATATGTGTTTTTAAGTGAGATAGGAAGTGACAGTGAACTATAGAATGAAACAAAAGATATATTGATGAATCTAAAATATCCTAGGTTACATTTCATGTAACCCAATGTTACACACCATGTGGGATCCCCTATATGACTCTAGGGTTTCTGAATAGATTTAAACATCACATGTCTTTTGACCTTGTCACATTTCTTGTGACACATATTGGTGGCTTGATGTGTATCTCAGGGGGTACACGGACATGGGTAGGCCAAGTACATTGACACAGCCAGGTGTACACAAGCACAACCAGGTGTGCACGAGGTGGTACACGGTCATAGCTAGAGGTACATGGACATAGGAAAACATCGTATTAAAGGTTCTGAGAGATCTCAACATGTAATATACTATTCATACACACCATTTATATTTTTATTTACATGTTTTTTGAGGAAGAACCACACGGGTAGGATAGGGGTTGGCTGGACACATAGGGTACCCCCAGTACATGCCATGTACCCGCTTTGATGGTGTTTGTAGCCCTTTGTTTCTTTAGTATTGACCGGTATTGGTTGAGAGTGTTCCCTTAGTCCATTACCTTGAAGGTGAAATGTGGTATTATTCCCACATCCTAGGGTTGTGATCCTCTCTAGAGGATGAGTCTCAGATATAGTTTGTGGTGTCCCTCTATGAGAAAGTAGTGTGATCCTCAATAATTTTTAAACCCTATGTGGGATTTTTAGAATTAGAATAACCTCTTTTATCAAGGATTTGATCCTCCATATAGAATTCCATATCAGTATAGTTCATATTATCATTAGAATAAAATCCCCTATGTAGTGGGTTGATCCAGATTGGGTTTGTGGTGTCCCCTAGTGGTCTTGGGCGTGACCCTCTATTTGAGTATTGGGGTCTTCAGAGACCAGTGATCATTCTTGGGTAGGTCATGATAATCTTTACCTCTTGTATGAGTTTCTAAAGTGATATCATGGCTTGTGTACTGGATTCTCCTGGAATTAGAATTTATTTAAGCAGAATATTGTGGCTGGAAGTTAGTTGTGACCGTCTGGTGGCATGGTGTCCTTCCAAAGTATATCTTGGTTTCTCATGTTTCTATTCAGTACTGTATTACTGTTATGAGATAAATATTCATTATGTTTTATTATTAGTGTTATGGGGGAGTCCTACTAGGTATTTTTATACTCACTCCAGTATGGGAACTACCCGCATGTGTAGTTTCTTCTGCAGACGATGACCCATTTGATGGTAACCTAGGAGGGCAGGAAGCTGGTGAAACATAAATTGAGCTTGACATATTAGGGTGTTTTCTGGGTGATTGAATTTTATCATAGTCCTCTCCCTTGGATCATGTTAGACTCTCTTTTTTTTTTTGATTTTATTTGGCCCCTTTTTTGCTTTCAATACTTTATTGTCATACTCTGTTTGTATGGTCATAGATGTATACATGCATTGTTTTCAGTTGTTTTAAATTATATTATTGTGTGGTCGTCGAGATGTGTGTGTGTGTGTATAGGTTCATTAGGATAATTCCTCCCATTTTTGAGATATTCCTACTTGGAACTAGTTTCCAGTCCCTGGCCTATTGGAGGTGGGCTTCGGGTAGTCATGGGTCAGACATCAGTGGGTCAGGTTATGACAATAATTCTCAAGAAAAATGCTTCTAAATGGCCATGACTTTGAAGAAAAGGTGAATAGAGTGTAAATAAAATTGTCCTAGAAAATTTATATAGGTTTTTGTTTCATTTTAAACATTATATTTTTTATTAACTCCTATGTTAATTATTTTTTACCTTAACTGCAGTAACAACTATTTTAAGAATAACAAGTTAAGAATGTCACCCTAAATAGACAATTGACTCATAAATGAACCATGGATGATGTTCTCAACAATATTCCATTGAAATTTATAAATATAATATTTTTATGAATTTTAAATCATTTAATAAAATATTATTTGTTATAAAATTTCAATAACGTCAATTTTGGAACAATTCATTTAATTTGACTTTAAAGACACAAATACAATGTTGAAATTAGAATATAATCCTATTAAAATTCACTAAAATGTTATGTTTATCTAAAAAAATTTGGAACATTATAAATCATACCAATTATATTAATTTTAATATTTTTAAAATCATTTATATAATTTTTCTATTAATTGAATAAATGATGTATTAGCATTGTACAATAATTTAAAGTAATTATTTAATTACTAAAAATTTTAAATAAATTAACATCATGAATATAACTTCATTATATATAATATTTATATTAATATTCATTAAATAATTTCTTTTTTCCCTCTATGAACACATAAGAGATATTTAAAACTAAGAGAGTGACATTTAGTGACTTTTTTCTTTAAATATTATATAGGTTGTTTTCATGGAAAAGCATCTCTTAAAATATTAAATTTCAAGGTAAGATGATAAGGGTTGAATTAAATTCATCTAATTGGAATTTATTTGAAAATGGTAATCTTAACACTTAGTTTTATCCTAGATTTACGCGATTTACCCTTTATTGAGGTGATAAATTAACAATGATTAGAATTCATGATGCTTGAAAATAAAATGGACCTACTTAAAAATTTTGACCTCATAATTACAAATATGGAATCCATTTTTCAAGATTCAATTTCTATGACTATTATAAATTAATTTTAAAATAATTATGAAAAACATGATCAAAACCATTTTTTAGAATAATACAGTTTTTAAACAAAAAAAATAGATTTTATTTGTATCCCATGACTAGAAAAATATTATATGAATGTTAATTTTTTTTTAATATATAATATATAAATTTAATTAAAATCATTCACCAATATTAATCAATTTAATCTATCAATATAAACACACATTATGTGCATAAAAATGGTTTTTTCGAAAAATAACATTTTATGTGTAAAGATGTTTTTATACCAAATTAAAATATAAAATTAATTCCAATGAACTTAATTATATTATTTAAAATAAAATATAAGTAATTTTACTATCAAATTATTTTAAAAAAATTCATATTTTCACATTCTTGAAATAAAAATACAGTTTTTGATAAAATGATGTATTTTTTTACAATTCACTAGAAAAACAAAATTTTGGAAAAATACTAGGAATTCACCATAGTATAATTTTTATACGATTATTTCCAAAAAATTGGTTAATTTTATAAAATAATTTTCAAAATTTTAATATAATATTTTCTCATAATGAAATAAAATTTATTTTTGAAGAAAATGTATTTTTAAGCATAATATAACATTACTTAAAAATTTAATGCTTATTTCAAAATAATTAATCTATAAATTTTAATTAATATGACCTTTATATATTTATATTTCATAAATTTTTCATTCATATTCACACCCACCAATTCAGTGTCTAGGTTATAATGGTAATATATATTATTATGTGGTTCATTTAATCTTGGAGTTGTGTGTTATATATGTTATCGAACATAATGTTCTTCTTTAATAAATTGAATCATAATCGTACCATAATTCACTGTTTTATTTCACCCTTATACCAATAAATTAAACTGGTTTTTTATTAAAAATTAAAATTATAATAACAAATTTCCCTCCATGTTTGATTCAGTTATTTTATTTTTAACACTATTAAAAATGGAAATGTTACTTGTTTTTATAATTATATTGTAGGTGGAGGTGATTTGGAGGACCCATGATGAAGTCCAAGAAAATGGTCCAATCTGCACATGATCCAAGCATACCAGTAGTCTAAAACGCATTCTTCTTCTAAACCGTGAATTCAAATGGGCTGAAAATTTGTGGCCAGGTCTTAAATATAATTAGATACATTTCATATGAAGGAATAAAATCCCAATTCATCCATTAAGAGGCCCATAAAGACTGATCTGTCAAATAAATTTGATCTGCACGGGGTCAAAACATTGCCTCTGTATTTTGGAAATATGTCTTATTATATTCCATCTCTGGCCACCACATTTGACATGAAGGTAGAAAAGGTTGTTGGTAAAAAACTTCTTATTTTTTTCCAAATTTATTTATGATGGTTTGACTGGCCAAAACCATGGACCAACATATTCATGAAATCAGGGTGCCCAAAACCACTTCCCACTTAGCCTATAAATTGGAACCTTGGGCACCCCATTTGGGAGTTCGACCAAGAGTCAAGGTGATACTATTTTAAAGTCCCAAAGGTGTCTCCCCATAAATATTATAAGTCCTGTAGGCTATGGGAAATGCTACTTCAACATCTTCTTCTTCCTCCCCTTCCATGGGTTTCTAAACCCCTTGTGATCACCTGGGGAGGAACGTGATGTAATCTCGAGCTACATACTTGTATTATTTTGAATGAAATTTTTAATTCCATGTTGTATTTTTTTTATTAATCCTATATTTTTATTTAATTTAGTTTTATACTGGTATGTTATACTCAAATTCAAATGATCATGTTTGGGGGTACCCTTTCATGTGATGTTTCACACACCGTTCATCCCTTTTTCCTCCCACATTCAATTGCGGAGTTTGTGTGGTTCATATTGGTCAATTGAACTCACATAAGCACTGCCAATTACGTTTACATTTATGAAATGGTATCACAAAGAAATAACATACAAACTTTGACAACACATCAAGTTCTTCGTGTGCTTCCTTGGTGAGTTTCGGTTATGAAGTCGAACACAAATCACCCAATCAACGGCGGTGTCCAGTGAATCATTGTGTGTTTTCAACTGAACCCTGGGAGGTATCCTAGTATAAACTTAGTAAAATTCTGGTTCTAGGTGTTACAAACCAGGGATTAAAGGATCATAACTCTATCACATTAAGAGATGAAGGATGAGCATCATGAGAGTACCCCGGGTTGATCACATTTAATTAATCTTGTTTACTTCTACTTTGTATTATCACTTTAATTTTCTATTGTCATCTTTAATAATCAAACCCAAGTATTATAAAACCCCATTTCCCTTTTTTACTTTTATAATAAGATCCACATTTTTGAAATAATGATATAAGGTTTCATCGATAGATGACCTAGGATTGCTGCTATACTGTAGAAATTCTAGTTAAAACTAAACAACTAATTTGATGTTCTCAATAACACGATCAAATTTTGGCACCATTTAAAGAGAGCCAAAATCATTTATTTATTTTTTATTTATTTATTTTACTTCTTAATTAGTACTCCTTTCAATACCTCACCCCATTTTATTGTTTTTGTTTTTGTTTTTGTTTCTGTTTTTGGTTGTTTTTATGTGTTCTTCCTCTCTCTCTCTCTATTTCTTCTTCTTCTCCATCTCTCTCTAATTTTGCAGTATAAAATTCCCTTTTCTTTCCTCTTTTAATTTATTAAGTATTTTTATTTCATTCATCTTCCAAAAAAACTAAAAAAAAAATACAACTATCAATGAATCAATCAAACTGGACATCATTGTTGCATGACAAGATCTGGTAAAGAAACATTACTTTAATTCGACCTTGAAATTGAAAAATCACTCCATTCACAAATCAAGGAATTTAGAGAAGGTAAATCAAGTAACACCGAGGAACCCCTTTTGGAACCTCAAGTGGTCATAAACCAATCAAAAATTGAACCGAATAAAACCCAAGAAAACATGGCTACAAATAATCGAACCTTAAAAAAACTGACCACCCCGGATGTGGAGTACCAACTTGCGTACATCCAATATCATGTGGAAGTAGCCAAATTTGATCTGAGATCAGGCCCCATCCACCATATTCCTAAATTCCATGGTATTCCCAATGAGTACCCTCATAACCACCTTAAGGATTTTCACATAGTGTGATCCACCATGAAACCCCAAAATGCGTATAAGGACTTAATTAAGTTTAGGGCATTCCCTTTATCCCTTGATGGTGTAGCCAAAGACTGGCTATACTCTCTGCCTACAAAAATTGGGGGTTGGAATGACCTTAAATGACCCTTTCTAGAGAAGTTCTTCCCTGCCTTTCGAACTGATTCAATTAGGAAAGAAATATGTGGAATTAGGAAATCACAAGGAGAGACCCTCCATGATTATTGGGAGAGATTCAAGAGACTTTGCTCAAGCTTCCCCCACCACCAGATTAGTGAACAACTATTAATCCAATACTTATATGAGAGACTTATCCCCATGGATTGTGGAATGATTGATGCTGCAACTGGTGGTTCTCTAGATGATAAAACTTCTTCCTCCACTCGTGACTTAATAGCCAACATGGCTCAAAAAGAACAACAATTTGGTACATGAGAAATTTCACAAACCTGAGGAGTTCATGAGGTAATTAATTCATCTCTAGAACAAAAGGTAGATAAAAAGATTGATGAGATGCATACCCTTATAAGTAAATTATATCAAGCATAGGGTAGCTCACAATCTTCTCTTGTTCCATTACATTATGGTATGTGTTCTGACAATACTCATTTTTCTGACCAGCTCCCAAAAATTCAAGATTCACCCAAGTCTTGTGTAGACGTGTTCCCAGGGCATCCATTCCAACAATAACCTCCCTTCATGTAAGATCCATTCAGGGAAAATCTAAACCTTGGGTGGTAGGCACAACCCCAGTACCAATAAGGAGGAAACTCAAGCTACCCCAAGCAGAATTTGTATCAACAAGGACAAGGTATGCAACCTTCTTATCCTTAAACTTATCAAAATAATCCTCCTCCTCCTTCCAAATTTGACCAAGCCTCGAGGAAATGTTGAATAAAATGGCATCTCAAAACCTCCAGTTCCAACAAAACACACAATCAGCTATTCAAGACCTACAAACTCAAGTTGGGAAATTCGAAAACACCATTAGTGAGCTTAAGATGCAATGTTCTGGAAAACTACCATCCCAACACATTTCCAATTCGAAGGAAAAAGGTAATTTATGTGCATTTACACTTCGTAGTGGTAAATAAGTCTCCAATTATTCTGATTCTCAACAACAGGAATGTCCCCCTCTTGAAAACTATCATTCCCAGCCCTCAAAAATTTCAAGTAATGAAAAACAAGACAAAAAAGTGTAATCGAGTTATCATTGATGATTCAAATGAAAAATATATTCCTCTTCCTTTCCCCCAAAGACTCTCTAAATCTAAGAAGAATTTTAATACTGATATTGATAAAGAAATAATGGACACATTTAAAAAGGTTCAAGTTAACATTACTCTATTGGATGCAGTTAAACAAATCCCTCGATATGCCAAATTTATTGAAGAGATTTTCACCCATAGAAGAATACTAAAGGGGAATGAGAGAGTAAACTTGGAAAGGAATGTCTCAGCCTGGATTCAACCAGCAATTCCTACCAAATTCAAGGATCTAATAACATTCATGATACCATGTACCATAGGGGAGACCTTCTTTTTTGATGCTATGCTAGATTTAGGTGCTTCCATTAATGTATTGTATCACTCCATGTACACTTCTATGATTGTTGGAGAGCTTTGAACAACAGGAATTGTCATACAACTTGCCAACCTAAGTACTACGCATCCAATAGAAGTGACTGAGGATTTCCTTGTATGAGTGAAGAATCTCATCTTCCCTACTGATTTCTACATTATTTAGATTGAAGATACCCAAAACCAAGGACATGCACCCCAAATACTTGGGATTCCATTCCTCACAACAACAAACACGATCATAAATGTTCACAACGGTATGTTTTCCATGGGGCTTGGTGAAGAAAAGGTAAGTTTTAACATCATTGAGGCTATGAAACACCCCGTTGAAGATCACTCCACTCTTCTTATCTATTTGATGTATGTGATCTCAAATGATGCACACACACACAATTATCTCCTCAACACATACTATGATTCGTTTTCATCATCTTCACCCTTGGATGATTTGAGTTTTGAGTCATGTTTTGAGTGTTGTGTGGGTTATGAAAAGTGTAAATTTTATGCTTTAATTAATGAGTGTGTTCATTCTGAGGTACCCATGATCGTCGACGATTCTGCAAATCTCATTTCAATAGATTCTCTATCTTTAGAGAATAAACATGAGCAGATAGGAAGTTTAATGGACCTCACTCCCCCTAAATCCCTTCCCTCAATCAAAAAACCCCCAATGTTGGAATTAAAACCACTTCCATCTAATTTAAAATATGTCTCTCTTGAGGGTATTGACCAATTGCCCATCATTATTTCCAATAACCTCTCTCAACAATAGGAATCAAAACTGTTTAATCTTTGAGAGAGTGTAAAAAGGAAATAGGATGGACATTGGCTGATATTCTCAGGATTATCCCTTATATTTGTATGCACCATATACTTTTGATGATGTGTCTAAGAAAATAATACATTCTCAATGTTGGTTGAATCCCACTCACCTTGAAGTGGTAAAATTGGAAGTCAGTAAATTACTTTCTTCGGGGATAATTTATCCTATATCTAATAGTAAATGGGTTAGCCCAGTGAAAATTGTGCCTAAAAACAGGAATAACATTTTTGTTAAAAGAAAGGAATGAATTGGTTCCAACTCGTGTGCAAAATAGTTGGTGAGACTTTATTGACTACCATCAACTGAATCAAGCCACGTGGAATGACCACTATACTTTTCCTTTCATTGACCAAATGTTAGAACGATTAGATGGAAAGTCCCATTATTGTTTCCTTGATGGATATTAGAGTTATTTCCAAATCCATATAGCCCATGAGGATCAAGAAAAGAAAACATTTACATGTCCATTAGGCACATTTTCACACAGAATGATGCCTTTTGGTCTACGTAATTCTCCCGGTACTTTTCAGCTATGTATGTTGAGTATTTTTTTCTGAGTACTAAGATGATTTCATGGAAGTTTTTATGGATGATTTCACAGTTTATTTAACTTCCTTTGATGATTTTTTAGATCACCTAGATTCTATCCTCCATCGTTTCATAGAAAAAGATCTTGTTTAAAATTATGAGAAATTCCATTTCATGGTTGAATGGGGGATAGTTCTTGGGAATGTTATTTCAAAAGAGGGAATTCAAGTGGATAAATCAAAAATTGAATTAATTTTAACCCTTCCATATCCAAAATGTGTTCATGAGGTACGATCTTTCTGGGGTCATGCTGTTTTTTACCATCGATTCATTAAAGACTTCAGTAAGATCACACTTCCCTTATCCCAGTTATTCCAAAGGATTCTGAATCTGTTTTAGATAAAAAAAATATGGGATGCTTTAAATTAACTAAAAAATAGTCTCAAATCACCTCCCATAATCCAACCACCAAGGTGGGGTCTCCCCTTTAAACTTATGTGTGATGCCTCTAACTTTGCAGTTGGGGAAGTTTTATCACAAAGGGTTGAGAAGGCTCCTCATATCATTGCATATGCCTCACGTACCCTTGAACTAGCCCAGGAAAACTACAAAACCACTGAAAAAGAACTTCTTTCTATTGTGTTTTCCTTGTAAAAATTTTGTTCATATCTTATTGGGTCAAAAATCATTGTTTTCTCTGATCATATTGCCCTTAATTTCCTCCTAAAGAAACCTGAAGCCAAGCCCCACCTCATTTGGTGGATACTCCTCCTCCAAGATTTTGACCTTTAGATTTGTGACAATAGGGGAGTGTAAAATGTGGTATCTGACCACATTAGTATAATTTCCTCACCATTGGACCATAATGTTGACTCACCCCTCCCCATTGGATAATTCTTCCCCCATGAGAACCTTTGTGATGTTGTGGACCGTACGCCTTGGTATACGAACATTGTGAATTTTCTAGAAACATCTAGGGTCCCCACTGATTTCATCACTTCACAATCCCATAAACTTAAGCATGATTCTAGGTGGTACATTTGGGATGACCCAAATTTTTGGAGAATTTATGGTGACCAAGTAGTTCTTCAGGGTGTCCCTGACCACGAGTTCAACTCTGTTTTTACATTCTTCCACACTTTGGCATGTGGGGGCCACTTTGGCCTTCCAAATACAGCTCAAAATTTCCTTGACATGGAAATTTATTGGCCAACATTGTATAGAGATGCCCATCGGTTTTGTAAGTCATGTAGTCATTGTTAATTCATAGGGAATATCTCTAAGAGGAATGAAATGCCCCAACAACCCATGTTATTCTGTGAAATTTTTTATGCATGGGGCATTGACTTCATGGGGCCTTTTCCAAATTCATTTAGATTTTGGTACATCTTATTGGATGTTAACTATGTATCAGATTAGGTGGAAGCAAAGTCCACCAGGACCGATGACTCTCGGGTGGTTGTTGACTTTGTGAGGTCCCAAATTTTCAGTAGGTTTGGTTTACCGAGATTCATCATTATTGATCAGGTTTCACATTTTTTCAATCGCAACATGAAAATTTTTCTTTGTAAGTATGGGGTTGATCATAAAGTATCCACTTAATATCACCCCCAAACTAATGGACAAGCAGAAATCTCAAATCAGGAATTTAAGAAAATCTTGGAAAAACGGTACAACCCAATAGGAAAGATTGGATTTTACGCTTGGATGATGCACTTTGGGTGTACCATATAGATTTTAAAACCCCAATAAGAATGTAACCATACATAATTTTGGTTTTAATGTCATTTCACCTCCAAGTGGTGGTAGAACACCATGCATATTGGGCTGTTAAACTATGTAATATGAATCTTTCTGATGCATGTGAGCATAAAAAGCTGCAGATTCAACAGTTGGAAGAAATTTGACATGATGCATATGAGCACTCTCAGATAAATAAAGAGAATAAAAAGGCTATCCATGATAGAATTATTCATTAGTGGAAGATTCATATTGGTGAGAAGGTTCTCATGTACAATTCTAGGCTAAATCTCCACCAAGGTAAGCTTCATTCCCAATGGCTCGGTCCTTATACTGTTACTGATGTTTACCCTTTTGGTACTATTTAGGTTTTTCATGAGAAGAGTGGATAGATGATTAATGTCAATGGGAAGAGGCTCAAACACTTCTATGAGGATTTTCCAAAGCATCTTGTGGAGGAGATCCAACTGATAGATGCCACATATGACACCACTTAATAGGATGTACCTTCTCCCTACCTTATTTTACTTTTCTTTTTTTTTAAATTATTTCATTGAGGATAATGTGACTTTTAGGTGTGGGGGAGGATGACATGTCCTAATTAGGATTAAACAAAAAAAATAAAACAAAAAAATGTGTTTTCATTTTTGATTTCTTTTTCCTAATTTTGTGTTTTTAGATAAAAATTGATCGTAAAAATAATATCCAAAATCATTTTTCATGCTTGGGTTGATTGTGTGTACAATTACATTGGTTTTTGAAAAAAAATCAAATGAATGTTGATATGGAATCTTTTTCTAGAATTTGTATTTTCAAATCATTCTTTGGTGTTTAATGGATTTTGAATCCCATGCCTCATTTTCACTGACCAATATTTTAATACCTTACCTGAGATACATTCTAATGCCTTTATTGAATATTCTTCTTTTTAATTATTTTCTTGAGAATATCGGGACATGTAGAGAAACTATAACTTTCCTTGATTCTGTTTAAAGTGATAAGATTCAGGTATGCTACATTCATGATAGAGGCAATCGTTCATTGAAAATCCTTTGTATAATTATCCTCTATTTTCGGTCACATTTAAATTTTATCCTTCTTAAGCCTTAGAGACCATGAAATTCGGGTTAGGTAGCCACATTACAAGCTAATTTATCCCTACCTACCCATATCTTGTGTATATTCTTGTTTATTTTTAGAAAGTTTGGGTGAGAGGGTGTTTCCATGGGAAATTGTTGGGAGAGAATCATTGTTATGGGTTGATATAAATGGTGCCTACATTTTCCTTGGGTAATGGGTTCAAAAGACATATTACATCATTATTTTATAAATTTTCCCCCCTTTATCTCCAAAAAAACTAAAAAAATATAGTTCTGTACATCTAAAAAAACACAGAATAAAAAAAATAAAATAGAGAAAAGAGGAAGTTTACTTATTATTATTCATCACTTGGTTGTGACCCACACAAATTGACAATGGGGATAGTGAGTGGGAGGTAACATACTTTGTGAGGTGTTGAGTGTGTACAATAATTGTGAACACTTTCTGAATTTTGACATGTTTTTTATATAAGATATTAAACACTTCTCTTTAGCCTCATATTTTTAAACATTAAATCCTACCAACACTTAAACCTCAGAACAATCTGTTGGAAGTCCTCTTGATTATCACATTAGTTTCTACCGGTAGAGACGTGAGAGTCTTGGAAAGTATATGGTAAGATCACATGACCTCTAGGAAAAATCATAAATCCACTTTCATATGTTCCTTGAGTGAAGAGGGAAAAATTTTAGGTGAGGTAGGTTGAAACATGTTGCATGGGTGAACAAATGAAGTTCAACAAACTTGAATGTGAGAAAAGAAAAAATGATAGAAAAATTTATTCCATAAAAGAGACGTGATGAATTTAATTTCAAAAAAATATTGGATGCTTTCACACCTTTGATTTATGAATGGGACATGATTAGAATATTATACTTCTCCTAGGAGTGTAAATGTTTAGGTGTGCGGGTGTGATCATACCATGATTCACTGTTTTATTTCACCCTTATACCAATGTATTAATCTAGTTTTGTATTGAAAATTACAAGTATAATAAAAAATTTATCTCCATGTTTGATTCAAGTATTTTGTGTTTTA
This sequence comes from Viscum album, assembly GCA_963277665.1. Lineage (NCBI taxonomy): Eukaryota > Viridiplantae > Streptophyta > Magnoliopsida > Santalales > Viscaceae > Viscum > Viscum album. Next base: position 675,438,148 of record OY728128.1, on the reverse strand, counting down.
CACTATTAAAAAGGTAAATCTTACTTGTTTTCATAATTATATTGTAGGTGGAGGTAATTTGGAGGACCCATGATGAAGTCCAAGAAAAATGGTCCAATCTGCACATGATCCAAGAACACTAGTGGATTAAAATGAATTATTGTTCCAAACAGTGCATTAAAATGGGATGAAAAGTTATAGAAGGGTACAAAATATAATGATATACATTTAATCATAAGTAAATGAATCCCAATTCTTTCATTAAGATTCCTATAAAGACTGATCTATTCAATAAAGTGGATCTGCGTGGGGTCAAAACATTGCCTCTGTATTTTGGAAATATGTCTTTTTATATTCCATATCTTTCCACTAAATTTGACATGGAGGTATACAAGGTGTTCGGAAACTACTTCTTACTTTTTTCCAATGTGTTTTATGACATTCTCACTAGACAAAATCGAGGACCAAGAGGATTTTTGAAATCAAGGTTCCCAAAACCACTTCCCAATTTTCCTATAAATTGTAACCTTGGGCATCCCATTTGGGAGTTCAACCAGGAGGAAACTTATTTCCATTTTGGAATCCCAAATGTGTCTTAACATAATTCTTAGAAGTTATAGAGTCTATGGGAAGTTCTAATTCAACATCTTCATCTTTCTCCCCTCCCATGGGTTTCTAAACCCCTTGTGATCACTCGGGGACGAACGTGATGTAATCTCAAGCTTCATACTTGTATTATTCTGAATGATGTTTTTAATTCTAGTTTTTATGTTGTTTTTATTCATACTATATTTTTATTTAATTGATTTATATACTGGTATATTATACTCAAACTCAAATGATAGTGTTTGAGGGTACCCTTTCATGTGATGGTTCACACACCTTTCATCCCTTTTTTCTCCATCATTCAATTGTGGTGTTTGTGTGGTTTATATTGGTCAATTGAACTCACATACTCACTATAAAGTCCATATTAATTTATGAAATGGTGTCCTAAAGAAATATCATACAAACCTAGATAGTGCATTGAGTTCTTCGTGTGTTTCCTTGGTGATTTTCGGTTATGAAGTTTACTACAAATCACCCAATCATCGGTGGTGTCTGGTGAATCATTTTGTGCTTTTACTAAACCCTGGGAGGTATCCTAGTATATAATTAGTAACATTATGGTTCTAGGTGTTACAAAATAGGGATTAAAATATCATAACTCTATCTCATTAAGTGATTAAGGATGAGCATCTTGAGAGTACCCCGGGTTTATCACGTTTAATTAATCTTGTTTACTTCTACTTTGTTTTATCACTTTAATTTTCTATTATCATCTGTAATCCTAAAACCCAACTATTATAAAACCCAATTTCCCTTTTTTAATTTGATAATTAGAACCAAATTTTTGAATTAATGATATAAGTATTCATCGAGAGAGGACCTAGGGTTGCTGCTATACTACAGATATTCTAGTTAAAACTAAACAACTAATTTGACGAGCTTGACAACGCGATAAAATTTTGGCACCATTGTCAGGGATCCAAGATCATTTCATTTATTTATTTCCTTTTATTTATTTATTTTACTTATTAATTAGTTCTCATTTCAATACCCCACCCCATTTTATTGTTTTTGTTTTTTGTTTTTTGTTTCTATTTTTGGTTTTTTTGTGTGTTTTTCCTCTATCTCTATCTCTCTCTCTCTTATTCTCCATCTCTCTCTCTAATTTTGTAGTATAACATTCCCTTTTATTTCCAAATTTAATTTATTAAGTATTTTTATTTCATTCATATTCCAAAAAAACTAAAAAAATCAAAAAAAACAACAACAATGAATCAATCAATCAAACTGGACATCATTTTTACATGACAATATCTAGTAAAGAATCATTACTTAAATTCAACCCTGAAATTAAAAAATCACTCCATTCACAAATCAAGGAATCTAGAGAAGGTCAATCAAGTAACACCGAGGAACCCCTTTTGGAACCTCAGGTGGTCATAAACCAATCAAAAACTGAACCCAATAAAACCTAAGAAAACATGGATACAAATAATTGAACCTTAAAAGAACTGACCACCCCGGATGTGGAGTACCAACCTGTGTACATTTAATATCTCAAGGAAGCAGCCAAATCTGAGCTGAGATCAGGCCTCATCCACCTTGTTCCTAAATTCCACGGTCTTCCCTATGAGGACCCTCATAAACACCTTAAGGAGTTTCACATAGTGTGCTCCACCATGAAACCCCAAAATGTGTCTGAGGACTTAATTATGTTTAGGGAATTCCCTTTATCCCATGATGGTGTAGCCAAAGACTGGAAAAAAATCTACCTACAACAATTGGGGACTGGAATGGCCTTAAATGACTCTTTCTATAGAAGTTCTTCCCTACCTCCCGAACTGCATCTATTAAGAAAGAAATCAATGGAATTAGGTAATCATAAGAAGAGACCCTCCATGAATACTGAGAGAGATTTAAATGAATTTACTCAAGATTCGCCCACCACCATATTGGTGAACAACTATTAATCTAATAATTATATGAGGCACTTATCCCCATGGATCGTGGAATGATTGATGTTGTAGCTGGTGGTTCCCTAGTTGATAAAACTCCTTCCGCCACTCGTGACTTAATAGCCAACATGGCTCCAAATGCACAACAATTTGGTTCATGAGCAATTGCACCAACTCGGTGAGTTCATGAGGTAAGTCATTAATCTCTATAACAAAAGGTAGATAACAATCCTGATGATATGAATACCCTTTTAAGTCAATTAGCTCAAGCACAAGGTAGCTCAAAATCTCTTCATGTTCCATTACATTGTGGTATTTGATCTGACAATACTCATTTTTTTGACCAGAGCCCAGATCTTCAAGATTCACCCAAGTCTTGTGCAGTTGTGTTCCCAGGGCGTCCATTCGAACAAGCACCTCCCTTCAAGCAAGATCCATTTAGAACAAATCCAAACCCCTAGTGGCAAGCATGCCCCTAGTACTAACAAGGAGGAAACTCAAGCTACCCCAAGAAGAATTAGTATCAATAAGAAAAAGGTGTGCAACATTCTTATCCTTCAACTTCTCGAAATAATCCTCCTACTCCTCCCAAATGTGAACCAATCCTCAAGGAAATGTTGAAGCAAATGGCATCCCAAAACCTCTAGTTCCAACAAACCACCCAATCAGCTATTCAAGACCTAAAAACTCAAGTAGGGAAATTAGAACACACTATCAGTGAGCTTAAGATGCAATTTTTTTGGACAACTACCATCCCAAACCATTTCTAATCTGAAGCAAAAAGGTAATGTATGTGAATTTACACTTCATAGTGGTAAAGAAGTCTCTCCTTCTTCTGATTCTGCACAACAGTTATGTCCCCCTATTGAAAACTATCTTTCCCAAACCTCAAAAATTTCAAGTAATGAAAAACAAGACAAAAAGTTTAATCGAGTTATCATTGATGATTAAAATGAATAATACATTCATCTTCCTTTCCCACAAAGAATCTCTAAATCTAAGAAGAATTTTGATAATGATATTGATAAAGAAATAAAAGATACATTTAAAAAGTTTCATGTTAGCATTCCACTATTGGATGTAGTTAAAAAAATCCCTTGATATGCCAAATTTCTTAAAGAGATCGGCACCCATATAAGGAGACTAAAGGTGAATAAGAGAGTCAACTTGGGAAGGAATGTATCGGCCTTGTTTCAACCACCAATTCCAACCAAATGCAAGGATCCAGGAACAGTCACAATACCATATACCATAGGGGAGACCTTCTTTTCTGATGCTATGCCAGATTTAGATTCTTCCATAAATGTAATGCATCACTCTGTGTACACTTCTTTGATGGTTGGAGAGCTTTAAACAACGAGCATTGTTGTAGAACTTTCCAACCGATGTACTACACATCCAAAAAGAGTGATTGAGGATTTCCTTGTATGAGTGAGGAATCTCATCTTCCCTACTGATTTCTACATTCTTGAGATGGAATATATCTGAACCCAAGGACATGATCCTCTCATACTTGGGATCCCATTCCTCAAAACATCAAATATGATCATCAACATTCACAATGGTATGTTTTCCATGGATTTTGGTGGAGAAAAGGTAAGTTTTAACATCCTTGAGGCTATGAAACACCCCGTTGAAGAGAACTTCACTCTTCCTGTCTATTCAATGGAAGTTCTCTCAAACGATGAACACACACACTATTATCTCTTCAACCCATACTCTAATTCATTTTCCTCTTCTTCACCTTTGGATTATTTGAGTTTTAAGTCATGATTTTATTGTTGTGTGGGTTCTGAAAAGTGAAAACTTTTGTTGTTTAATTGATGAGTGTATTCATTCTGAGGTACTCATGATCGTCGATGATTCTGAAAATCTCATTTAAATAGATTCTCTATCTTTAGAGAATAAACATGAGCATACAGAAAGTTTAATGGACCTCACTCCACCTAAATACACTCCCCCAGTCCAAAAACCCATAGTGGTTGAATTAAAACCACTTCCATCTAATTTAAAATATGTCTATATTGAGGGTATTGACCAATTTCCCGTCATTATTTCCCATAACCTCTCTCAACAAAAGGAATAAAAACTACTTAATATTTTGAGAGAGTGTACAAAGGAAATAGGATGGACATTTGATGATATTCTTGGTATTATCCCATCTATTTGTATGCACCATATAATTTTGGATGATGAGGCTAATCCTGTAATACAATCTCAAAGCCGGTTAAATCCCACTCTCCTTGAAGTGTTAAAATTGGAAGTCAGTAAATTAATTTCTACAGGGATCATTTATCCTATATCTAATAGTAAATGGGTTAGCCTAGTGCACATTGTGCCTAAAAAATAGAAATAACAGTTGTGTCAAAATAAAGGAATGAATTGGTTCCAACACGTGTGTAAAATAGTTGGCGAGTCTGTATTTATTACCATAGACTGAATCAAGCCATGCAGAAGGACCACTTTCCTCTACCTTTCATTGACCTCATGTTAGAATGACTGGCTAGTAAGTCCCATTTTTATTTCCTTTATGGATATTTGGGTTATTTCCAAATACATATATCCCCTAAGGATCAATAAAAGACAAAATTTACTTGTCCATTCAAGACATTTTCATACAGAAGGATGCCTTTTGGTCTACGTAATGCTCCCGGTACTTTTTAGCGATGTATGTTGGGAATTTTTTCTGAGTACCTAGATAATACCATATAAGTTTTTATGGATTATTTCATGGTTTATGGAACTTCCTTTGATGTTTTTTTGGCTCACCTAGGTTCTATCCTCCGTCGTTTCATAGAAAAAGATCTTTTTTTAAATTATGAGAAATTCCATTTCATGGTTGAATGAGGGATAGTTATTGGACATGTTATTTCAAAAGAGGGAATTCAAGTGGATAAATCAAAAATTTAATTAATTTTAACCCTTTCATATACAAAATGTGTTCGTGAGGTGTGATATTTCTTGGGTCATGCTTGTTTTTACCACCGATTCATTAAAGACTTCAGTAAGATCGCACATACCTTATCCTGGATATTACAAAAGGATTCTAAATTTTTTTTTGATAAAAAAATGTGAGGATTCATTCAATTCACTAAAAAGGAGTCTCACATCACCTCCCATAATACAACCATTGAGGTGGGATCTCCCCTTAAAACTTATGTGTGATGCCTCTAACTTTGAAGTTGGGGTAGTTTTATCACAAAGGGATGAGAAGGCTCCTTATGTCATTGCATATGCCTCACATACCCTTGACTCGGCCCAGGAAAACTACACAATCACTGGAAAAAAAACTTCTTTCTATTGTGTTTTCCTTGTAAAATTTCCATTCAAATATTATTGGGTCAAAAATCATTATTTTCTCTGATCATGTTTCCCTTTGTTTCCTCCTGAGTAAACCTGAAGCCAAGCCCAACCTCATTTGGTGGATTCTCATCCTCCAAGAGTTTGACCTTGAGATTCATGACAAGGGAGGAGTGAAAAATGTGGTAGATAACCACATTAGTAGGATTTCCCCACCATTGGACCATCATGTATACTCACCCCTCCCCATTGGAGAATTCTTCCCCCATGAGAACCTTTGTGATGTTTTGGACCTTACCCACTGGTATGAAGACATTGTGAATTTTATTTCAACATCTAGGGTCCCTACTGATTTCGTTACTTCATAATCCTAGATACTTAAGCATGATTCTAGGTGGTACATTTGGGATGACCCATATTTTTGGACAATTTGTGGTGACCAAGTAGTTCGTTGGTGTGTCACTGGCCATGAGTTCACCTCTGTTTTGACATTTTACCACACTTTGGCCTGTGGGGGCCACTTTGGCTCTCAATGTATAGCTAGAAAGGTCCTCAAATCCGGACTTTATTGGCCAACATTGTATAGATATTCCCATCAGTTTTGTAAGTCATGTAGTTATTTTCAATTCACATGGAATATCTCCAAGAGGAATGAAATACCCCAACAGACCATGTTATTCTGTGAAATTTTTGAAGCATGGGGCACTAACTTCATGGGGAATTTTCCAAATTCATTTGTCTTTTTGTACATATTATTTGATGTTGACTATATATCTAAATGGGTGGAAGAAAAGGCCACCAGGGTCAATGAATCTCGAGTGGTTGTTGACTTTGTGAGGTCCCAAATTTTCAGTAGGTTTGGTTTATCGAGATTTATTATTAGTGATTAGGGATCACATTTTTGTAATCGCAACATGAAAAAATTACTTCATAAGAATGGGTTTGATCATAAATTCTCCACTTCATATCACCCCCAAACTAATGGACAAGTAGAAATCTCAAATCGGGAAGTTAAGAGAATCTTGGAAAAACAGTACAACCCAATAGGAAAGATTGGAGTATACACTCGGAAGATGCACTTTTAGCATACCATACAGCGTTTAAAACCCCAATAAGAATGTCACCATACATAATTATGTTTGGAAAGTCTTGTCACCTCCCAGTGGTGGTAAAAAACCATGCATATTGGGATGTTAAACAATGTAATATGAATCTTTCAGATGCAGGTGAGCATAAAAAGATGCAGATTCAACAGTTGGAAGAAATTCGATGTGATGCATATGAGAACTCCCGGATCTATAAAGAGGAAGACAAAGGCTATCCATGATAGAATTATTCATTAGTAGAAGATTCATATTGGTGAGAAGGTTCTCATGTACAATTCTAGGCTAAATCTCCACCCATGTAAGCTTCATTCTCGATGTCTCGGTCCTTATATTGTTATTGATGTTTACCCTTTTGGTTCTATATAGGTTTTACATGAGAAGAGTGGACAGATGATTACTTCCAATGGGAAGAGGCTCAAACACTTCTATGAGGATTTTCCAAAGCATCTTGTGGAGGAAATCCAACTGATAGATGCCACATATGTCACCACTTAGTAGGATTTACCTTCTCCCTACCTTTTTTTACTTGTCTATTTGTTTAAAATAATTTCATTGAAGATAATGTAACTTTTAGGTGTGGGGGAGGGTGACATTTCATAATTAGGATTAAAAAAAACAAAATAAAACAAAACAATTGTTTTTTCATTTTTGATTTCATTTTCCTTCTTTTGTTTTTTTAGATAAAAATTGATCTTAAAAATAATATCCAAAATAATTTTTCATGCTTGGGTCGATTGTGTGGAAAAATCCATTGTTTTTGGAAAAAAATCAAATGAATGTTGATATGGAATATTTTTCTAGAATTTGTATTTTCAAATCATTCTTTGGTGTTTAATGGATTTTGAATCCCATTCCTCATTCGCACTGACCAATATTTTAATCCCTTACCTAAGAGATATTCTATTCCCTTTATTGCATATTCTCATTTTTAATTATTTTCTTGAGAATCTTGGGTCATGTAGAGAAAATAGAACTTGCCTCAATTCTGTTTGATGGGATAAGATTCAAGTATTCTATATTCATGATAGAGGGAATTATTCATTGAAAAGCATTTGTATAATTATCCTCTATTTTCAGCCACCTTTAAATTTTATCCTTCTTAAGCCTTAGAGACCATGAAATTCCTATTAGCTAGCCACATTACAAGCTAATTTATCCCTACCTACCCATATCTTGTGTATATTCTGGTTTATTTTCAGAAAGTGTGGGTGAAAGGGTGTTTCCATGGGAATTTTGGGGAGAGAATCATTGTTATGGGTTGATATAAAGGGTGCCTACATTTTCCTTGGGAAATGGGTTAACAAGCCATATTACGTCATTTTTTTATACATTTTTTCCTATTTATCTCCAAAAAACTAAAAAAAATAGTTTTTTACATCTAAAAAAACACAGAACAAAAAAATAAAGAAAATAGGACTTTTAGTCATTATTATTCATCGCTTGGTTGTGACCCACACAAATTGACCATGGGGATAGTGAGTGGGAGGTAATATACTTTGTGAGGTGTTGACTGTGTACATTCATTGTGAACACTTACTGAATTTTGACATGTTTTGTATATATGATATTAAACACTCCACTTTAGCCTCATATTTTTAAACATTAAATCCTACCAACCCTTAAACCTCAAAATAACCTGTTGGAAGCCCTCATTCGTAACACACTAGTTTCTACTGGTAGAGAAATGATATTCTTGGAAAGCATATGGTAAGATCACATGAACTCTGGGAAAAAGCATAAATCCACTTTCATATGTTACTGGAGTGAAGAGGGAAAATTTTTAGTTGAGGTAGGTTGTGACATGTTTCATGGGTGAACAAATGAAGTTCAACAAACTTGAATGTGAGAAAAGAAAAAATGATAGAAAAATTGATTCCATAAAAGAGACATGATGAATTTCATTTCAAAAGAATCATGGATGTTTTTACACCTTTTATTTAGGAATGGTACTTGATTAGAATATTATATTTTTCCTATGAGTGAAAATGTTTAGGTGTGGGGGTGTGACCGTACCATGATTCACTGTTTCATTTCACCCTTATACCAATGTATTAAACTGGTTTTGTATTGAAAATTACAAGTATAATAACAAATTTATCTCCATGTTTGATTCAATTATTTTGTGTTTTACACTGTTAAAATGGGAAATGTTACTTGTTTTGATACTTATATTTTAGGTGGAGGTAATTTAGAGGACCCATGATGAAGTCCAAGAAAAATGGGCCAATCTGCATATGATCCAAGCACACTAGTGGATTAAAACACATTCTTCTTCCAAAAAGTGCATTCAAATGGGATGAAAAGTTGTGGAAGGGTTCGAAATATAATTAGATACATTTAATCAGAAGTAATTTAATCCCAATTCATTCATTAATATACCCATAAAGATTGATTTATTCAATAAAGTGGATTTGCACAGGGTCAAAACATTACCTCTGTATTTTGGAAATATCTCTTATTATATTCTATATCTTGCCACTAAATTTGACATGGAGGTATAAAAGGTGTTGAGAAACTACTTCTTACTTTTTTCCAATGTGTTTTATGACTTACTCACTGGCCAGAACCATGGACTAAGAGGATTTGTGAAATCAAGGTGCCCAAAACCACTTCCCACTTTTCCTATAAATTGGCACCTTGGGCACCCCATTTGGGAGTTTGACCAGGAGGAAAGGTACTCCTATTTTGGAGTCCCATAGGTGTCTTCAGACAATTCTTAGAAGTTTTTGAGGCTATGGGAAGTTCTACTTCAACATCTTCTTCTTTCTCCCCTCCCATGTTTTTCTAAACCCCTTGTGATCACTCGGGGAGGAACTTGATGTAATCCCGAGCTTCATACTTGTATTATATTGAATGATCTTTTTAATTCCAGTTTGTATGTTGTTTTTATTCATCCTATATTTTTATTTAATTGAGTTATATACTAGTATGTTATACTCAAACTCAAATGATAGTGTTTTGGGGTACCCTTTCATGTGATGGTTTACACACCTTTCATCCCTTTTCCTCCCTCATTAAATTGTGGTGTTTGTGTGGTTTATATTGGTAAATTGACCTCACATATGAACTATAAAGTCCATCTAAATTTATTAAAAGTTATCCCAAATAAATAACATACAAACCTATATAGTTCATTGAGTTCTTCATGTGTTTCCCTGGTGAGTTTCAGTTATGAATTCGAACACAAATCACCCAATCATCGGTGGTGTTTGGTGAATCATTGTTTTCTTTTACTAAAACCTGGGAGGTATCCTAGTATAAAAATAGTAACATTATGGTTCTAGGTGTTACAAACCAGGGATTAAAATATCATAACTCTATCTCATTAAGCTATGAAGGATGAGCATCTTGAGAGTACCCCGGGTTTATCACGTTTAATTAATCTTGTTTACTTCTACTTTGTTTTATCACTTTAATTTTCTATTATAATCTTTAATCATCAAACCCAAGTATTATAAAACCCCATTTCCATTTTTTACTTTCATAATTAGATCCACATTTTTGAATAAATGATCTAAGTCTTTGTAGAGAGGGGACCTATGGTTGCTGCTATACTGCAGATATTCTAGTTAAAACTAAACAACTAATTTGATGAGCTCAACAACGCGATCAAATTTTGGCGCCGTTGATGGGGATCCAAGATCATTTATTTTATTTATTTCCTTTTATTTATTTGTTTTACTTCTTAATTATTACTCCTTTTAATACCCCACACCATTTTATTGTTTTTGTTTTGGTTTTTTGTTTCTATTTTTGGTTGTTTTTGTGTGTTCTTCCTCTCTCTATCTCCCTCTCTTTCTTATTCTTCTCTATATATCTCTCTAATTTTGTAGTATAATATTCCCTTTTATTTACAAATTTAATTTCTTAAGTATTTTTATTTCATTAATCTTTCAAAAAAACCAAAAAAATCAAAAAAAAAACAATAATGAATCAATCAATCAAACTGGACATCATTGTTGCATAAAAATATCTGGTAAAGAAACATTACTTGAATTCGACCCAAAAATTAAAAAATCACACCATTCACAAATCAAGGAATATAGAGAATTTAAATCAATTAACACTAAGGAACCCATTTTTGAACCTCAAGTGGCCATAAACCAATCAAAAATTAAACCCAATCAAACCCAAGAAAACATGGCTACAAATAATCGAACCTTAAAACAACCGATCACCCCGTATGTGGAGTACCATCTTTCATACATCCAATACTCAAGGAAGTAGCCAAATTTGAGATGAGATCAGGCCTCATCCACCTTATTCCTAAATTCCATGGTCTTCCCTGTGAGGACCCTCATAAACACCTTAAGGAGTTTCACATAGTGTGCTCCACCATGAAACCCCAAAATGTGTCTGAGGACTTAATTAAGTTTAGGGCATTCCCTTTATCCCTTGATGTTATAGAAAAAGACTGGCTATAAAATCTTCCTACAACAATTGGGGGCTGGAATGACCTTAAATGACTCTTTATAGAAAATTTCTTCCCTACCTCCCGGACTGCATCAATTAAGAAAGAAATCTATGGAATTAGGAAATCATAAGGAGAGACACTCAATGAATACTGGGAGAGATTTAAAAGACTTTACTCAAGATTCCCCCACCACCAGATTGTTGAACAACTATTAATCTAATAATTCTATGAGGGAATTATCCCCATGGATCGTGGAATGATTGTTGTTGTAGCTGTTGGTTCCCTAGTTTATAAAACTCCTTCCGCCGCTCGTGACTTAATAGCCAACATGGATCAAAATGCAAAAACAATTGGTTTATGAGTAATTGCACCAACTAAAGGAGTTCATGAGGTAAGTCATTCATCTCTAGAACAAAAGTTAGATAACAATATTTATGATATGAATACCCTTATAAGGCAATTAGCTCAAGCACAAGGTGTCTCACAATGTCCGCATGTTCCATTACATTGTGGTATTTGATCTGACAATAATCATTTTTCTGACCAGTTCCCAGAACATCAAGATTCACCCTGAGTCTTTTGCAGTTGTGTTCCCAGGGCTTCCATTCCAACAAGAACCTACCTTCAAGCAAGAGAAATTTAGAACAAATCCAAACCACGGGTGGCAAGCACGATCCCAGTACCGACAAGGAGGAAACTCAAGCTACCCCAATCAGAATTAGTATCAACAAAGAAAAGGTATGCAACCTTATTATCATTCAACTTCTCGAAATAATCCTCCTCCTCCTCCCAAATTTGAACCAAGCCTCAAGGAAATGTTAAAGAAAATGGCATCCCAAAACCTCTAGTTCCAACAAACCACCCAATCATCTATTCAAGACCTACGAACTCAAGTGAGGAAATTAGAACACACCATCAGTGATCTTTAGATGCAATGTTTTGGAAAACTACCATCCCAAACCATTTCCAATACGAATAAAAAAGGTAATGTATGTGAATTTACACTTCATAGTGGTAAAGAAGTCTTTCCTTGCTTTGATTATGCAAAACAGTTATGTCCCCATCATGAAAACTATCTTTCCCAAACCTCAAAAATTTCTTGTAATGAAAAACTAGAAAAAAGGTGTAATCAAGTTATCATTGATGATTAAAATGAACAATCCATTCCTCTTCCTTTCCCCCAAAGACTCTCTAAATATAAGAATAATTTTAATAATGATATTGATAAAGAAATAATAGATACATTTAAAAATGTTCAAGTTAACATTCCTCTATTGGAAGTAGTTAAACAAATCCCTTGATATGCCAAATTTCTTAAAGAGATTTACATCCATAGAATGAGACTAAAGGGGAATGAGAGATTAAAATTGGTAAAGAATTTCTCGGCCTTGTTTCAACCAGAAATTCCAACCAAATGCAAGGATCTAGGAATATTCACGATACCGTGTACCATAGGGGAGACCTTCTTTTCTGATGTTATGCTAGATTTCGGTGCTTCCATTAATGTAATGACTCACTCCATGAACACATATTTGTTGGTTATATAGATTCAACCAACGGTCGTTGTTGTAGAACTTTCCAACCGAAGTACTATGCGTCCAACAGGAGTGATTGAGGATGTACTTGTATGAGTGAGGAATCTCATCTTCCCTGTTGATTTCTACATTCTTGAGATGGAAGTTATCTGATCCCAAGGACATGCTCCTCTCATACTTGGGAAGCCATTCCTCAAAATATCAAATATGATCATCAACATTCACAATGGTATGTTATCCATGGAGTTTGGTGGAGAAAAGGTAAGTTTTAACATCCTTGAGGCTATGAAACACCCCGTTGAAGAGCACTCCACTCTTCTTGTCTATTCCATGAAAGTGCTCTCAAATGATGAACACACACATAATTCTCTCTTCAACCCATACTCTAATTCATTTTCTTCTAATTCACCTTTGGATGATTTGAGTTTTAATTCATGTTTTGATTGTTGTGTGGGTTCTGAAAAGTGAAAATTTTGTGGTTTAATTGATGAGTGTATTCATTATGAGGTACCCATGACCGTCGATGATTCTGAAAATATCATTTCTATAGATTATCTATCTTTAGAGAATAAACATGAGTAGATGGAAAGTTTAATGGACCTCACTCCCCCTAAATCCCCTCCCTCGGTCCAAAAACCCATAGTGTTGGAATTAAAACCACTTCTATCTAATTTAAAATATGCATATCTTGAGGTTATTGACCAATTTCCCGTCATTATTTCCCATAACCTCTCTCAATGAGAGGAATCAAAACTGCTTAATCTTTTGAGAGAGTGTAAAAAGGCAATAGGATGGACAATGGATGATATTTCTGGTTTTATCCCATCTATTTGTATTCACCATATACTTTTGGATGATGAGGCTAAGCCTATAATATAGTCTCAATGCCGGTCGAATCCCACTCTCCTTCAAGTGGTAAAATTGGAAGTCAAAAAATTATATTCTATAGGGATAATTTATCCTATATCTGATAGTAAATGGGTTATCCCAGTGCAAATTGTGCCTAAAAAATTGTAATGATAGTGGTGTCAAAGTAAAGGAATGAATTGGTTCCAACACATGTGTAAAATAGTTGGCGAGTCTGTATTGACTACCATCAACTGAATCAAGCCACGTAGAAGGACCACTTTCCTCTACCTTTAATTGACCAAATGTTAGAATTATTGGCTGGTAAGTCCCATTATTGTTTACTTTATGGCTATTTGGGTTATTTATAAATCTATATAGACCCTGAGGATCAATAAAAGGAAACATTTACTTGTCCATTCAGAACATTTTCATACAGAAGGATGCCTTTTGGTCTACATAATGCTCCCGGTACTTTATAGCGATGTATGTTGAGTATTTTTTTTTTGAGTACCTAGAGAATACCATATAAGTTTTTATGGACGATTTCATAGTTTATGGAACTTCCTTTAATGATTTTTTGGCTCACCTAGGTTCTATCCTCCGCCATTCCATAGAAAAAGATCTTGTTATAAATTATGAGAAATCCCATTTCAAGGTTGAACGGGGGATAGTTATTGGACATGTTATTTTAAAAGAGGTAATTCAAGTGGATAAATTAAAAATTTAATTAATTTTAACCCTTTCATATCTAAAATGTGTTCGTGAGGTGTGATCTTTCTTGGGTCATGTTGGTTTTTACCACCGATTCATTAAAGACTTCAGTAAGATTGCACTTCCTTTATCCCGATTATTACAAAAGGATTCTAAATTTTTTTTTGATAAAAAAATGTTAGGATTCTTTCAATTCACTAAAAATGAGTCTCACATCACCTCCCACAATACAACCACCAAGGTGGGATCTCCCCTTCAAAATTTTGTGTGATGCCTCTAACTTTGAAGTTGGGTAAGTTTTTTCACAAAGGGCTGGGAAGGCTCCTTATGTCATTGCATATGCCTCACATACCCTTTACCCAACCCAGGAGAACTACACAACCACTTAAAAAAGACTTCTTTATATTTTTTTTTCCTTGGAAAATTTTGGTTCATATCTTATTGGGTCAAAAATCATTATTTTCTCTGATCATATTGCCCTTTGTTTCCTCCTAAGGAAACCTGAAGCCAAGACCAACCTCATTCGGTGGATTCTCCTCCTCCAAGAGTTTGACCTTTATATTCATGACAAGAGAGGAGTAAAAAATGTGGTATATAACCACATTAGTAGGATTTCCCCACCATTTGACCATCATGTTGACTCACCCCTCCCCATGGAAGATCCTTCCCCCATGAGAACCTTTGTGATGTTGTGGACCTTACCCACTTGTATGAGGACATTGTGAATTTTATAGCAACATCTGGGGTCCCCACTAATTTCATCACTTTACAATCCTAGATAATTAATCATGATTCTAGGTGGTACATTTGGGATAACCCATATTTTTGGAGAATTTTTGGTGACCAAGTAGTTCGTCGGTGTGTCACTGGCCATGAGTTCACCTCTGTTTTGACATTCTACCACACTTTGGCCTATGGGGGCAACTTTGGCTCTTAACGTATAGCTCGAAAGGTCCTCAACTCAGGAATTTTTTTGCCAACGTTGTATATATATGCCCATCGGTTTTGTAAGTCATGTAGTCATTTTCAATTCACAAGGAATATCTTCAAGAGGAATAAAATTCCCCAACATCCCATATTATTCTGTGAAATTTTTGATGCCTGGGGCACTGACTTCATGGGGAGTTTTCCAAATTCATTTGGCTTTTTTTACATCTTATTGGATTTTGACTATGTATCTAAATGGTTGGAATCAAAGGCCACCAATATCGATGACTCTCGAGTGGTTGTTGACTTTGTGAGGTTCCAAATTTTCAGTAGGTTTGGTTTATCAAGATTTATCATTAGTGATCAGTTTTCACATTTTTGTAATCACAACATGAAAAATGTACTTCATAAGAATGGTTTTGATCATAAAGTCTCCACTTAATATCACCCCCAAACTAATGGACAAGAAGAAATCTCAAATCGTGATGTTAAGATAATCTTGGAAAAAATGGTACAACCCAATAAGAAAGATTGGATTTTACGCTTGGATGATGCACTTTGGGCTTACCATATAGATTTTAAAACCCCAATTGGAATGTCACCATACAAAATTGTTTTTGAAAGGCTTTTCACCTCCCAGTGGAGGTAGAATACCATGCATATTGGGTTGTTAAACAATGTAATATGAATCTTTCATAAGCAGGTGAGCATATAGAGATGAAAATTCAAGAGTTGAAAGAAATTAGACATGATTCATATGAGAACTCCTGGATCTATAAAGATAAGAAAAATTCTATCCATGATTCATCAGTTAAAGTTTCATATTGGTGACAAGGTTCTCATGTATAATTCAAGGCTAAAGCTCCACCCAGGTAAGCTTCATTTCCGATGGCTCGGTCCTTATATGGTTACTGATGTTTACCCTTTTGGGTCCATAGAGGTTTTTCATGAGAAGAGTGGAAAGAGGATTACTGTCAATCAGCAGAGGCTCAAACACTTCTATGAGGATTTTCCAAAGCATCTTGTGGAGGAAATACAAATGATAGATACCACATATGACACCACTTAGCAGGTTGTACCTTCTCCCTACATTTATTTACTTATCTATTTGTTTAAAGTAATTTTATTGAGGACAATGTAACTTTTAGGTGTGGGGTAGGGTGACATGTCATAGTTAGGATTAAACAAAAAACCAAAAACAAAACAAAAAAAAATAATGTGTTTTCATTTTTGATTTCTTTTTCCTTATATTGTGTTTTTAGATAAAAAGTGATCTTAAAAAGAATATCCAAAATCATTTTTCAATCTTGAGTCGATTGTGTGGAAAATTCCATTATTTTTGGGAAAAATTTTTTTTAAATGAATGTTGATATGGAATCATTTTCTAGAATTTCTATTTTCAAATAATTCATAGGTGTTTAATGGATTTTTAATACCATGCCTCATTCACACTGACCAATATTTTGATCCCTTACCCAAGAGGCATTCTAATCCCTTTATTACATATTCTTCCTTTTAATAATTTTCCTGATAGTCTCAGGTCATGCAGAGAAACTAGAAATTGCCTTGATTATATTTAAAGCCATAAGATTCAAGTACGCTAAATTCATGATAGAGGCAATCATTCATTGAAAAGACTTTGTACAATTATCCTCTATTTTTTTCCACCATTACATTTTATCCTTATTAAGACTTAGAGACCATGAACAGCCTATTAGGTATCCACATTACAAGCTAATTTATCCCTACCTACCCATCTCTTATGTATATTCTTGTTTATTTTCAGCAAGTGTGGGTGAGAGGGTGTTTCCATGGGAATTATGGGGAGAGAAACATTGTTATGGGTTGATATAAAGGGTTCCTACATTTTCATTGGGAAATGGGTTCACAAGCCATATTAAATCATTTTTTTATACATGTTTACATCTTTATCTCCAAAAAAACTAAAAAAATATAGTTCTGTACATCTGGAAAAAAAACACAGAACAAAAAAAATAAAATGGAGAAAAGAGTATATTTACTCATTATTTTTCATCGCTTGGTTGTGACCCACCCAAATTGACAATGGGGATAGTGAGTGGTAGGTAATATACATTGTGTGGTGTTGAGTGTGTATATTCATTGTGAAGACTTTCTGAATTTTTACATGTTTTGTACATAATAGATTAAACACTCCTCTTCAACCTCAGATTTTAAAACATTAAATCCTACCAACACTTGAACATTAGAACAACCTGTTGTAAGTCCTCTTTAATAGCATACTAGTTTTTTCTGGTAGAGAAATGATAATATTGGAAAGCATATGGTAAGATCACATGAATTTTGGGAAAAGATAATAAATCCACTTTCATATGTTTCTTAAGGGAAGAGGGAAAATTTTTAGGTGAGGTAGGTTGCGACATGTTGCATGGGTGAACAAATGAAGTTCAACAAATTTGAATGTGAGAAAAGAAAAAATGATAAAAAAATTGATTCCATAAAAGAGACATGATAAATTTAATTTTAAAATAATCTTGGATGATTCAAAACCTTTTATTTAGGAATGGGACATTATTAGGATATTATAATTTGACTAAGAGTACAAATTTTTATATGTGGGAGTGTGATCATACCACGATTCACTATTTTATTTCACCCTTATACCAATGTATTAAACTAGTTTTTTATTGAAAATTAAAAGTATAATAACAAATTTCACTCCATGTTTTATTAAATTATTTTTTGTTTAACACTATAAAAAGGAAAATGTTACTTGTTTTGATAATTATATTGTAGGTGAAGGTGATTTGGAGGACCCATGATGAAGTCCAAGAAAAATGGTCCAATCGGCACATGATCCAAACACACAAGTGGACTAAAACACATTCTGTATCTAAACCATGAATTCAAATAGGCTGAAATATTTTGAGATGGTCCTAAATATAATTTTCTACATTTCAGCTGAAGAAACTGAATCACAATTCCTCAACTAAGAGTTTGGTACAGACTGATCTATCCAATAAATTGGATCTGTACGGGGTCAAAACATTCCCTCTATATTTTGGAAATATCTCTTATTATATTCCATATCCGGCCGTAAAATTTGACATGGAGGTAGAAAAGGTGTCGGGAAACAACTTCTTAGTTTTTTCCAATATGATTTACGACTGTATGACTGGTCAAAATCATGGACCAAGCAGATTTGTGAAATTAGGGGTCCCAAAACCACTTCCAACATTGACTATAAATTGGCACCTTGGGCACCCCATTTGGGAGTTCGACCAGGAGGAAAGGTTCTTCCATTTTGGAGTCCTAAACATGTCTCTTCGTCATTATTAGAATTTATGGGGGCTATGGGAAGTTCTACTTCAACATCTTTTTCTTCCTCCCCTCCCATGGGTTTATAAACCCCTTGTGATCACCCGGGGAGGAACGTGATGTAATCCCGAGCTTCATACTTGTATTATTTGGAATGATATTTTTAATTCTAGGTTGAATGTTTATTTTCTTCATCCTCCCTTTTTATTTAATTGAGTTATATACTATTATGTTATACTCAAACTCAAATTATCATGTTTAGGGTTACCCTTTCATGTGATGTTTCACACACCATTCATCCCTTTTTCCTCCCTCATTCAATTGCGGTGTTTGTGTGGTTCATATTGGTCAATTGAACTCACATAAGCACTATCAATATAAGGGCCCGAAATTATTACATACCTAATCTTGAATTTACTAACAAAAACACTTAATTTTACATTGAGTATATTTTCAAGTTTATAGCTTTAGAGAATTGTAAAAATACATTCATAACATTACACATTATTACAGAGTGGATACCATAAAAATAGTTTCCATTTTTTTCAAAATATAAAACATTAAAACATAAACATGACTCGTTGAAAATTCTTGAACATTTAACATGGATTCCTTCCTTGTCATAGACATCCATTAACCTGTGGAAATCATTTAAAAACTTGGGATGAGCACAAAAGCTCAGTAAGTGATGGAAAATAAGGAAATATCACATTAGTCTATGAATACTTGTAACGTATGAAAGCATTTCAAAAGACATGTTTGTCACCCATATATACTTACTTTGTGTAACATGAGATTTACACAAGATCCACACAAAAAATGAGAATATAAATATAATAAAAGATGTATATTGGGGAATTACTTAAATAATCTTGTAACAATTCTTGGCTACCTTATAATTTGTAACCCTCACGGCTACCTTACTTTGTGTAACCATCGTAGTTACACTTGGAGTAACCATACGACCGACCTCCAACATACACATACCCAATGCATTGGAGGTAGATATAGGTCCCACCCTTCATCATAAAAAATTCCCAAGAAACAAAACATAACCATAAAACATGAATAATATCATAAATACATTACTTTTGAATTTTGTAAAACAGAATTTAAAAAGATGATTTTTAAAGAAAACCCCCTTATAAATATCATAAAATTGAAGAGAGACTTAATATAGTGGATGGAGGATTTATATATACTGTAAATACACATAATAAATCATAATATAAATAGAAACCATCACCCAAACAATTTAAATAGCATGAAAATAATGAAGTAGAAGGTTAATGCAAAGAATAGAAATCGGGTTAAGAATTCCCTTACCTTGGGTTTGTCTTACTTAAAACTTGTTTAAACTTCATGTATAATGGTTAAAAGAGTGTTATTAGTATTTTATAGAAACGTGTTCATGTTTTTTACATCTTATATGATCATTTAATAAAATCATTTCACCCTTTAATTGTTAGTATTTTTCTTCTTGCATTGTTTTTGGATGAGTTCTTTACATGATTTCCAAGCTTGGTCCATGGTGGATGTTCTTATCGATTGGAAGTGAAACTCTATAATTGGAATTTATTAGTATTTTCATATATCTAGTAACATAAATTATACCATTTATCATTTTTAATTCTTACATGAGGCTGATTCATAAGTTAGAACATTAATGATGTTCGTTTAGATCATTTTAGTGGTTTTTTTGGTAATAACGACCTCATGAGTGGTATTTACAAAACCATGGGCTTTCCCATGGTATTTTCCCATGGTATAAGCCACTTGGGAAACCTCATATCTTATTTAACTATAAAAAAGTTGACCATATTTTATGAAATCATTATTACATCATTAATGATGTCATTAACACACTGAAACTAAAAACTGTATTTTTTAGTATCCACCGAATAATCAACTGTTTCAGAAAAATTTTCAAAATTTACCCTACTCATTTATCAATGTGTAGATTTCAAAAATGAAGTCCATTTTTTGAAAATAATTTTCTAAATATTTTTAATTTAATTTTTAAATAAAATCATACATAATTAAAAAATTAATTATTTAAAAACTATAATTGCTTTTATTTCGCATTGAAGAATTAATCAACATGAAATTATCTTAAAGCCTTAAGAAAATAAAATAATAATAAAATTTACTATTCATTAGGGTCATATTACTATTCATATTACTATTCATAAGGGTATGTTACAACTCACCAAAAAAACAAGTTGGTTTCAATAAACTCCAAAAAAGATACTGAACACAGTTTTAGATGATAGTTTCTTGAAATTCAAAACATAGAAGTGGAAAAGCTATTTTTTAAAGGCTAGTTAAAAATATCTACTTAAAAAAAATTCAATGCATTTATATTTATTTTTAGAAAAACTTGGGGTGTTAAATTATCCCCACCTTCTTGAAATTGTGTCCTCTCAATTTTATTTACTTATTAAACAACTGAGGGTATTTTTCCCTCATAGCATTTTCAGACTCACATGTTGCTTCTTAAACCATGTGGTTTCTCCACAAAACCTCTACCTAGTGAATTACCTAATTCTGCAATACTTGTTACCTTCGATCAAGCATCTGAACTGGTTTCTCTTCATAAGAAAGGTTCTCTTCCAACTGAACTGCTTCTGGGCTCAAAACATGTGATGAATCTGGCACATACTTTCTCAACATCAAAACATGAAAAAAAAATTGTTTACTTGAGACAAACTCGGAGGAAAAGGTACACGGTATGCCACTGTTCCAACTTTATCCATGATTTCAAAAGGACTGATGAACCGTGGACTTGGCTTCCCTTGGTTACCGAAATGCATCACACTTTTCCAAGGAGTGATTTTAAGGAAAACATGGTCATCTACCTCGAAAGAGAATTCTTTACTTATGTTATCTACATAACTTTTCTTCCTGCTCTAAGCTATCCTCATGTGCTGCTGGATCATCCTCACTTTCTAAGACACTTCTTCTACTAATTCTGGCCCCATCAACTTTCTTTCACCGACTTCATCCCAAAACGTTGGAATCTGACACTACTTCCCATACAAGGCATCAAAAGGTTTCATCTGAATACTGGAATGAAAACTATTATTATAAGAAAACTCAACTAAATAAAGATATTGATCCCAACTTCCCTAATAGTCCATTGAACAAGCTTGAAGCATATCCTCCAAAGTTTGAATCGTTCGTTCTGATTTCCCATCTAATTGAGGATGAAAAGATGTACTGAAATTTAACTTTATGCCTAATGACTTCTGAAGTCCCTTCCAAAGGTTAGAAGTGAACCTGGGATCTTGGTCAGATACAATGGAAAGTGGAACTCCATGTAACCTGAAAATATCCTTAAGGTAAAATCGAGAAAGATGATCCAAAGACATTGTATCTCAAATAGAAAGAAAATGTGCAGATTTTTTCAGTTGATCGACAATAACCCAAATCACATTGTTACCTCAAGAATTATTTGGTAGTCCCACCACAAAGTCTATGGATACATTCTCCCATTTCTGCTCTGGCACTGGTAAAGGTTGAAGCATCCCCTTCAGAAATTGTCGCTCTGTTTTAACCTGTTGACATGTCAAACATTTCATGGTAAAATCAGCAATATCTCTTTTCATTCCATCCCACCAATAATACTCCCGAAGGTCTCTGTACATATTAGTACTTTCAGGATGAACAGAAAATGGAGAACTGTGAGCTTCACACAACAATTATTTTATCAACTGGGAATCACATGGCACACACAACCTTTTACCAAATCTTAAAACATAATATTTATCAAGAATAAATTATGGCAACTTACCCATTTTAACCAATTATAAATTTTTCTATAGCTTGTGATCTTTTTTATGGGCTTTCATAATTCTGTTTGAAAATGAATACTTCACTGAAACCTGAAACAAAACAAAGGTATTCCCTGCACCAATAACTTCTAATCCAAAATTCATCCAATTATTAATCAAGGAATCATGTTCCAAACGTAGCATGGTTAATGATGCTTGATGTTTCCGAATTAATGTATCTGCCACTTTGTTTGATTTACCAGGATGGTAATTGATCGTGTAGTAATAATACTTTATCAATTTTAGCCATCTTCTCTGCCTCATATTTAATTCCTTCTGAGTGAATATATACTTCAGACTTTTATGGTCAGTTTATATTTGACATTTGGTTTTGTATAAATAATGCCTCCATATTTTCAAAGAAAAAACCAAAAATTCCAATTCCAAATCATGTGTATGATAATTTGGATCATGAGGTTTAGGATTTCTCAAAGCATAGGAAATTACATGATCATTATGCATCAAAACACAACCAAGTCCCTTCAAAGAAGCATCACTGTAGATGAAAAACTCAACATTCTGAGAAGTTAAGGAAAAAACTGGAGCATTCACCAATATCTTCTTCAGTTCCTAAAAACAAACATCACATTCCTCTATCCAAAAAAAATTTAACCCCTTTCCATATTAACTTAGTTATCAGGATAGATAACCGTGCAAAGTTCTTAATAAACTATCATTAATAACCTTCTAACATAAGAAAACTATGAATCTTTGTAACATTTGTGGGTCTTGGCCATTCATCACCTACTTTTGTTTTGTCTGGATCAACTGTTATTCAATCCTTATTTATAATGTTCCCAAGAAAAGAAATTTGTTGTAACCAAAAATCACACTTGCTGGATTTTCCATACAGTTTCTTTTCTTTTAATGTTTTTAAAACAACCCTTAGATGTTTTTCATGCTCCTCTTTATTTTTAGAAAATACCAGAATGTCATAGATAAATACAACCAAAAACTTATCCAAGAACTCATGAAATACTCTATTCATAAGATTCATGAATATAGCAGGTACATTAGTTAATCCAAACGGCATAACAACAAATTCATAATGCTCATATCTAGTATGAAAGGCTATTTTCAGAATGTCATCCTCCTTCACCTTTAGATGATGGTATCTGGATCTCAAGTCAATCTTGGAAAAGTACTGAGTTCCCTGAAGCTGATCAAACAAGTCATCTATATGAGGAAAAGGATACTTGTTTTTAATAGTGATGTTATTCAAATCTCTATAATCAATGAAATGTCTCATGGAACCATATTTCTTTTTAACATACAAAACAGGGGCTCCCCATGGTGAAGTGCTGGGATGAATAAAGCCTTTGTCAATCAAATCCTACAACTGATTTTTCAATTCAAGAAGATTTATTAGAGCCATGTGATATGGGGGTTTTAAAATTGTCTTAGAATTAAGAATTAAGTCAATTGTGAATTCGACTTCTCGATCAGGTATGACAGCGGGTAACTCATCAGTGAAAACATCAAGGTATTCATTTACCACTAGAAGATCATTAATTTGAGTAGTTCCCTTGTTTTAAACAATATGAGAAAGATAACTTTAATTTCCATCTTTTAATAGTTTCTCAGCTTCCTAATATGTTATCAATTGTATGGGTTCATTCTTTTATACAAACTGAAAATCTTTCTGAAAAACAACTTCTTTAGCTCTACATTCAACATTAGCATGATAATCAGAAAGCCAATCCATTCCTAGAATAACATCAAACTCTACTAAGGGTAAAACAACAAGTTTTATAGGTAATTTCTTTCCACAGACTACAATAGAAAGATTCTTATAATTCCTCTTAGCTATAACATTTCCCTTGGTGTTTTAACAACAAGTTCGGGTCTTATTTGTTGAGGTGATATTTACAATTTACCAGAACATTTATCAGAGATAAAGGAATGTATAGACCCCATATCAAACAAAACTTTAGAAAAATCTGAGTGAAAAAACAAAGTACCTGATACAACGTCATTAGATGGCCTAACATCTACTGATGTAGTCACAAAGGATCTTACTACAACTTTATGCTTGTAGTTTGGCTTCTTTGCATCATTCAGATCTCTCTTTGGGAAGGCATTTTCATAATGACCCATTTCACCCCATTTAAAGCACTTTATAGTCTTAGGATCTTTTTCATTCCAATATCGAGCCATATGTCCAAAATTACCACATTTAAAACACTTCTCAGTTTTGCTAAGACATTCCCCAGGGTGTTTCTTGCCACACTTTTCACAAACAATAAATTGGATTTTCTTACCATCAGATTTCATTGGTTGATTCTTACCCATTGCTTGCCAACTGGACCTCTTCTTCTCTCTGTTTCCAAAATTCACGTTATCATCAGCAAACTCAATCTCTACCCACTAAGCACATCGGACAAGTTTCTCATAACTTTTTAATTCACAGGAGGCCAACACTCGTCGATACCCTGACTTCAATCCTGAGTAAAAGTAGTTTATTTTTCTATCAAGATCCAGAATAAGATTTGGATCATACCTCACCAGTCAGGTGAATTTCTCTTCATATGCAGCCACTAAATCTTCATCCTTCTATTTCAATTCATGGAATTTCTTCTCTATTCTAAGTCGCACCAGCTTAGGAAAATATTTCTCAAGGAAAATACTTTTAAATTCATCCAAATTTAAGGTATAAAAATCCTCTCTACCCCTGATATTCCTTACCATTGACCACCACTGATTATCTTCCCCTTAAAAACAATAAATTTCAAGACTTACCTTTTGATTTTTTGAACACCCCCATAACATTGAATATCTTTTCAAGGTCTTTGATCCATCCTACAGCTGCTATTGGGTCAGAATATCCATTGAATTCAGGAGGATGTTGTCTCATAAAATGTTCCATTGCTGTCATGTTCTGTTGTGGTACCTCTATTGGTTCTCTTACATGTATTTTTTCACCATTTATTTCTTGCGTTAGCTAATCCATTACTGTCACAAACTGGTCGGTTCTGATCCCTACAATTTCGGGCTGTAGTTTCAGAAGGATTTCATTCTATCGATTCCTCTCCTCTTCAGCATCCCTATTCCTTCTACAGACAACCATTCTGAAGAAACATATCTTAGATGAAACAACATGGTAATCCTTCAATTATAAAACATTTCAAATTAATCATAGAGTGAAAATCATTATTGTATTCTATTAACATCACCTTAACCCTTAAATTTATCTAAATCATCTTCTCATACCAACTATAAGGACCCATCCTAATTACATACCTAATATTGAATTTAGTCAAGAAAACACTTCCTTTTACATTGAGGATCTTTTCAAGTTTAGATCTTTAGAGAATGAGGACAATACATTCATAACATTACACATTATTACAGTGTGGATACCATAAAAATGGTTTCCATTTTCTTCAAAATATAAAACATTAAAACTTAAACATGACTCCTTGACAATTCTTCAACATTTAACATGGATTTATTACTTTTCATACACATCCATTAACCTATTAAAATCATTTAAAAACTTGTGGTGAGCACAAAATCTCAGTAATGGATGGAAAAGAAGGAAAGAGCACATTGGTCCATGAATACTCGTAACATATGAAAGCATTACAAAAGATATGCTTTCCACCCATATATACTTACTTAGTGTAACATGAGATTTAAAAAAGATCCACACAAAACATGAGAACATAAATATAATCATAGAGGTATCTTGTGGCATTACTTACATTATCTTGTAACCATTCTTGGCTAACTTATAATTCGTAACCCTCACATCTACCTTACTTTTTGTAACCATCGTAGTTACACTTGGAGTAAACATACGGCTGACCTCCAACAAACACATACCCAATGCATTGGATGGAGATATACATCCCAACCTTCATCATAAACAATTCCCAAGAACCAAAACATAACCATACAACATGAAGAATAGCATAAAGACATTACTTTTTAATTTTGTAAAACAGAATTTAAAAAGAGGATTTTTAAAGAAAATCCCCTTATAAATATCATACAATTAAAGAGAGACTTAATAGAGTGGATGGAGTATGTAAATATACTATAAATACACATAATATAACATAATATAAATATAACCCATCACATAAACAATTTAAATAGCACATAAATAATTAAGTACAAGGTTAACCCAAAGAATGGAAATCAGGTTAAGAATTTCCTTACCTCAGGTTTGTCTTACTTAAAACTTGTTTAAACTTCCTGTATAATGGTTAAAAGAGTGTTTTAGTATTTTACAGAAAAATTTTCATGTTTATAACATCTTATATGATCATTTAATAACATCATTTCACCCTTTAATTGTTAGTATTTTGCTCCTTGCATTGTTTTTGGATGAGTTCTTTACATGATTTCCAAGATTGGTTTATGGTGGATGTTCTTGTCGATTGGAAGTGAAACTCCAGAATTGGAATGGAGTAGTATTTACATATATCCAGCAACATAAATTATACCATTTATCATTTTCAATTCTTACATGAGAATGATTCATAAGTTAGAACAATAATGATGTTTGTTTAGATCATTTTAGTGGTTTTTTTGGTAATAACGACCTCATGAGTGGTATTTGAAAAACCATGGGCTTTCCCATCATATTTTCCCATGGTATAAGCCACTTGGGACACCCTCACGTCTTATTTAACTATACATAAGTCAACAAGATTTATGACATCATTATTACGTCATTAATGATGTCATTAACACAGCGAATCTAAAAACTGTATTTTTTACAATTCGAATAATCAATTGTTTCAGAAAAATTCCAAAAATTCACCCTAAACATTTATGAATGTGTATATTTAAAAACTGAAGTCCATTTTTTGAAAATAATTTTTTAAATATTTTTAATTTAATTTATATATAAAAGCATACTTAATTCAAAAATTAATTATTTAAAAACTATAACTGCTTTTATATCACATTGAAAAAATAATCAAGATTTCATTATCTTAAATCCTTAAGAAAATAAAATAATAATACAATTTACTATTCATTAGGGTCATATTACTATTCATATTACTATTCATAAGGGTATGTTACTATTAACAAAAAAACAAGTTGGTTCCAACAGAATCCAAATAACATACTGAACACAATTGTAGATGACAGTTTCTTTAAATTCAAAACATAGAAGTGGAAAAGTTTTGTTTTAAAGTCTAGTTAAAAATATCTACTTAAAAAATGTTCCATGCATTACTATTTATTTTTAGAAAAACTTGGGGTGTTACAATCAATGCCATGTACATTTATGAAATGGTATCACAAAGAAATCACATACAAACCTAGACATCACATAGATTTCTTTGTGTGTTTCCTTGGTGAGTTTTGGTTATAAAGTCAAAAACAAATCACCCAATCATCGGCAGTGTCTGATGAATCATTGTGTGTTTTCAACTGAAACTTGGGAGGTATCCTAGTATATAGTTAGTAACATTCTAGTTCTAGGTTTTACAAACCATGTATTAAAAGATCATAACTCTATCTCATTAAGCGATGAAGGATGAGCATCATGAGAGTACCCTGGTTTGATTACATTTAATTAATCTTGTTTACTTCTACTTTGTTTTATCACTTTAATTTTCTATTATCATATTTAATCATCAAACCCAAGTATTATAAAACCCCATTTCCCTTTTTTACTTTCATAATCAGAACCACATTTTGGAATTAATGATCTAAGGCTCCGTTGAGAGACGGCCTAGGGTTGTTGTTATACTGCAGAAATTCTAGTTAAAACAAAATAACTAATTTGATGCACTCGACAACGAGATCAAATCCTAAAAATTTTAACTTGTGTTACATAATCACATGTTTTATATTTGAAAATTCCTTTATTTAAAACCCACAACATAAAAAGGGTTAATAAAACTTCCTCTTGTAAAGAGGGAAAGGGAAATAAAAATGTCATCTAGAATAACACATATGTAGGTTTAAAAATTTGAGAACAATAGTGAGAAGTGAAAATATGGAAATGGAAGAAAAATGTAACATCTATATAATGATATAGAGTGATATAGAACATTAATCACAAGAAATATAATAATCATGAAAAATTCAACAACCAAAAAACCATAAATTAATGAGGTGTGAAAAAAATACCATCAATTCATCATAATTAAAGGTAATAGGACAATATTTTTGTTTCAAGATTCTTTCACTAGATTTTAGGAATAAATTTACCATAAAGACTAAGTACATAATGAATATACTTACATAATAATTATAATTTCATCCATTAATCAATTTTCACCACAATATCATCTCTTAATCAAAATGATGAGTATTCGAGATGAATTTTTTATTTATGAAGCACTGAAATAAACTTCTAATAGATATAAAAAGTATATCAAGATGTTCCTTCTGACTTTAGGCATTAATCAAAACCAAAAATGGTAAGAAAAAGGTAATATAATTCCAAAAATGAATAAACCTTCATATGAATAAATACAACAATAATATCCAAGTCATTAATAATAACACTAAAGGTTCAACTCAATAAATAATACTACATCCCAAATTACCTTAATAACCTCCAAATTAATGAATATTTTAACCTCAAAGTAAATTCTACAACATTAATCTCGCATCTTTAAAATTTTAATTACATTATTCCTAGATAATATTTCATGTTAATTCACATATTAAGCCTAAGGGGTACATATACATAAACTTAGTGAAAAATCTCCAAAAATATCATTAATAACTATAATAAACCACTATGTAATCTTCTAATGTAATGAAAGTCACAAAAATATCATGAATCAAATTTACATACTAACCTGAAAGGTAATCCTTAACTTGACCATAAATATATCTGAAAATATTATCTAGTAAATGAATCACTTTTAAACTATCATGATTATATATATCCCATTATCTAATATATCATAATTAACTTACCATTAAATCATATACTAACCCAAATTTCTATTTAATCCTCAATAATGTTTTCTTCCTAAAACCTGCTAAACGATTCAAATCACCTCAAAATATCATCACTTAAGACCTAAAAATGGGGTTTATGATCCTTTTAACTTATGATAAAACTTAAAACTATAAACCAATGATGGTATCCATAATTTCTAAGTTAACCTCACTTGAAAATACAAAAGATTCCAAAAATTAACAAAAAATTTATTCCTCAAATAAAATCACATAGCAATGAATATATTCCATAAATCTAAAAATTCAGTAAAATTCATCAAGGATGACTTAAATCACTTTATAATTAAATCACTAACTTATTTGAAGATCACTAATAATATTCCATAAAAATTAATAATCTATTTTCCCAACTAAAAATTATAATTTTTCTTGGGTATTAGTACCATTCAATATTTGTTTTCAAATTATTAAAGAAAACTAGTGCAGTATCATTGATTTCAAGTACATGACCATTTATCACATGGTTTGTCTAACTATGCAATCCAATCATATTTGGTATATACTTAAGACAGTAGCACCGCATGATTGGCACACGATTTTTCAAACTGTACGGCATATAGTTTGCCCTTACAAATTTATGAATCTAATAAAAATTAATTCCTTTAATAAATTTTAACCCCATATTATTTTAATATCCATAATTATTTTTTTATCCCTAATCTTGAGAGATGATTCCCTTAGTTCTAAAATCATTTCTTTGGTGAATCAAAGCGTGTTGAAGGTCTAAATTTATCGTTAAGTACCTGTTCTTCCTTGTTATTCCTAGATCCATTCTTATTATCTATATTGGAACCATAAATCTAATACATTTGGGATATATTTCTATTTTATATATAAATATTGATGAGATATTGTTGTATATAGTGTAGGGAACATGGGTTGTGATCAGATCTTGAAGTTTCATAGTGTAGTTCTTCATTTTCACCAACCATTGTGAGTTATGTGGATTCTCTCTTATTTCCACATGACATAGAACTTTAAGTATTAGTTTTAATTGAATTATTTAATTAAATATTTTGAAATACATTTGTGATTATTTTTGTAAAATCACTTTTTGTTTATGTCTTAAAAAATGTGGAAATTTGATTGGTTTTCAGAAAACCCCTTTTTGTATAATTTTAAAATGATGATTTTAAAATTATGGATTGGTTTTGATGCATGTAAAGTGTTTTTTGAATTTATTTAAAGAAGTAAAATTTTATATATAAAATGTTTTTGTATGGAAATTTATTTTTGGTAATTGTATTAGCATGATTTTAGCCCGACTAATTTGGAATGTGTGGAGTGGGATGGATCATGATCTTAAAGTACCACCATCAAAAGAGGTATGGAGTATGGAAGTGATGTTCCACTATTAATGGTGACACCAATATTTTGTGTGTGTGTGGAAACATCGAATGGGTATTATAAATAAATTATAATTGTTTTTTTGTGAAAATGTTTATGTCTTTGTTGGAAATTGTTTATAGATTTGATTTAAATGATTTAACTTCTTTAAAAAAAATTATATAAGTTTTTATAACAATTTTTTTCCTAGTGGTGTGAATTGGAAATTTATAGGGGAAATTATAATTATTTTAGAATCACACCCTTCTTGGTAAATGTTGTCTAATTTCAGATTTCACTTATTGAGACCTAAGTAAAGGTAAGTTATCTTAGTTATTTAGTTATGCTTCTTGATACCATGGACTTGGAATATGGAGTTGGATCTTGGAGCAGGTTACGTGTTCCTAGTTGATGTCACTTGGGAGTTTTGAGTTTTTTTGTCTTTTAGTTCTCTTAGAGTATTTCTTTTGGTTTCCACTTGTACTCTGATATGGTTAATTGGTTTGGTTATGTTTTGGGTTGGTTTTTATACTCATGTATCATATAGAGGTTTGGTTGGTTATCGTTTATGCAGTTTAGATGTTTTATCTTTCAAAGGGGAAATAATCCCCTAAATTTTCTTGAGGACCTTGGAATTTATTTCCATCCTTTGGTGTCTTGGGGATGTCATATAAGGCCTAGAAGCACACCCATCACTTCTCAAGCCAATGAGAAGGGGTGGTATGTTGCAAATGGTATTTTCTTTGTTCGGTCCTTCAGTTGGAAATGGTATCACTCTTTTATTATGTCTATATTTTTGGAAAAAATGGTATCATTATTGTTTATTCCTCGAGTTGCGTAATTATAAAGAAGATATTATCATCATAACTTTAAATTTATATCATAAAATTTCTAGCTAATATTTTTATTCTAAACTTCAAGATATCGGGGTAATTGGGTACAAAAGTGTTTAGACACACTTCTAGTTGTTTTTTAATATCATCATTGTTGGTTTAACAGATGAGAGTTTCATGAAATGAATTTAAAGTAATAATTCCAAATAAGACTCCATTATTCATTCTTAGTTTAATAGTTTATCATGTGTAATGAAAGTGATGATTTTTAAAAATAGAAAAAATGGTTATTTTGAAAAGGAATGGTTTTAATATTTTAAAAAAAAATATTGAAATGTTGAAAATGTTTGAATTGTGTAAAGATATGTTTTGATATGTGTTGATGTGGTAAATTGGGATTTCTAAGCCTTTAGTTGCTAATGAGTGAGGCTAAATGGAGTTTTGTACTAGTTATAGTGAATGGAACTGGGTAGGCATCATAAAAATCAATCAGAGGAGGCTACTAAAAATGTTGTTTCACCTGATCAATATGTGAACCAAAATCTATTCAAAATCATTCTACATGATTTTTAGGCCATGGATAAGGATAATAGGAATTATGAACCTAAATAGGTGGACCATTCAGTTTAGTTCAAAAAGAAAAATCCACCCACCTTTCAAGGGGATTCTAGACCGTAAAAAGTATAAGTCTAGCTAAATTGAATGAATTGAGTCTTTGATTTACATGGGATTCTAGTAGAGATGATAGTAAATTTGGAAATGTATATTCTGTAGGATTTGACCCACAAATAGTGGGAATTAGTAGTTTAGGAAAAATGGACTGAGTCATGATATGGGAGGATTTTAAAGGATTTTTTAACAAGAAATTTTATCCTCACACATTTCAAATTTTTAGAACAATAGAATTCTTCAGTTTGAATAATAGAGTCTCTCAATGATAGAGTATGTGGATTAATTTATGAATTTAATCTTCTTTTCCATGGAATTTGCTGCAAGAATGTCCTTGAAGGCAGGAATTTTTTAGTGGGGTTGAGGTCAGATATTCACTCAATGGTATTTTTTTATTTTTATAATGGATTGTAAAGAAAGGGTAAATATATTGAAGGTGGAAGAAAGGGATATATCAGGAAAAAATTGTGGGGAGAATATTTAGAACTATAGGAATAGGTGGGAACTCTAATGCTTGAAATAAGAGGAATATAAAAATCTACTTCTAGAGTGGTGGGACACCTCAGAATAAAACCATGGGATCAGTAAATCTTTCTCCTCAACCCAAAAGTAAGATGGTATTTTTTGGTGTGGATTACTTGATCACATCAAGAGAGATTATATGAAACCACCTAGATCATGTCACAATTGTTACAAGATGAGGCATCTTCAGTGCTATTGTCGCAGTGCTCCAAGGTCAGGTGCTATAGTGACATCTCATATTTCATAGGTATCTTATACATCAATGGGATGAGTGTAATAGAATAACTCTCATCATCATAATAGAGTTTGTTAAGGTGATTCTACAAACACCCTAACTAATCAACCTATACAATATCAATAGGGCAAAAAATAGAAAAATTTAGTGAGTAAGAAATTGTATATATTTGATCATGGGGTCATGGATGATCAATCTGGTCCTTCAATGGGGAGAGGTATGACTATTTTGAATTATACACTTATGAAAACTTTGTTTGATACAGGAACTACAAACTTGTTTATTTATTCTAGTTTTATTAATCATATTGGTTTTTATGTTAGTAAGATTCCTTCACTGTTGAAACTTCAAAATCCTCTTATACAAAGAGAATGTTGAGCCATTATATGTAAATATTGTTCTATAACTATAAATGGGGCTAAGTTTCTTTAGGATTTCTCTATGATTGATATGGATTTCTATAGATTTATTTTGAGAGTGGATTGGTTGACATCATTCAAGGACCACATTGCCTATTATGCCTGAAAGGTTAGTTTCACATCATTGGATGGTGTTTAGTATCTCTTTAGTGGAGATTGGAAAGTAAATGGTATTGGAGAATGAGTTTTGGCACCGATGGTTGGAACTATCTAATATCAGTTATAAGAACTAACATTGGCATCAATGTATTAGATTGGTAATAGATGTTTTCCAACTATTTTTGATCAGTTTCTTGATGTTTTCCCTAAAACTTTCTCATGTATTACACCACAAAAAAGATGCGGAGTTTATGATTACCCTTAAATCGAGGACTATTCCTATCTCACTTACATTTTATATGATGGAACTGAAAAAAATTTAGGAATTGAAAGTTCAATTAGAAGAGTTTGAAAGTAAATTATTCATTCAACCAAGTACTTCTCCATGGGAAGCACTAATTCTTTTTGTGAAAAATGTTGGATGAAACTCTTATACATTGTGTGGAATATCGTAAGATGAACCAAATTATGATAAATAATCAGTATCCTCTACCAAGAATTAATGATTTTTTTGATAAATTTAGGGTATCCTATTGGTTCTCTAAAATTTAATTTTGTTTAGGGTTTCACTAATTGTGATTTTAGGAGGAGGATATTCTGAAGACATCATTCAGAAGAAGATATAACCATTATGAGTATGGGGTTATGCCTTTTGGTCTTACAAATTCACCAACCATATTTATGGAATTGATGAATCAATTTTTTCAGAGGTATATAGATTCTTTTGTGGTGATGTTTATTGATGTTATACTAGTGTATTCTAAGACACAATCAGATCATGAGAAACACTTGGATATATTATTGGGTTTCTTGTGGGATCATATTTTTCATGCCAAATTATCTAAGTGTGATTTTTTGGATACAAGAGGTGCATTTTCTTAGCCATTTTATTTATGAAAAATGAATTTATATAGATCTTGAAAATATAAAATCTATTTTATCTTGTAGAAAACAAATAATTCCTTTGAGATACATAGTTTCCTTGTGTTAGTTGGACACTATAGATGTGTCATACATAATTTTTCACATTTTTCATCACTGATGACAGATTTGGAAAGGAAATGTGATCCTATACAATTAAATGATGAATTTCATAAATAATTTCAATAAATTAAGGGTAGACTTACATCATCACTCATCCTCACATTTTTAGAGTCTGGACAGGGCTACGTAGTCTATTGTGATCCATCGGGATTTGGTTTGGGATGTGTTCTTAAGTAGGGAGATCTTGTTGTTTCTTATGGTTCTTAGTAGTTACAGTTTCTTGAGAATAATGACCCAACATGAGATTTAGAATTGGATTTTTTAGTCTATGCTTTGAATAATTCATTTCATTATCTATTTGGTGATAAATTAACAGTATTTACAAATCATAAGTGTTTGAAACACATTTTCTCATAAATATATTTGAATTTAAGGTAGCATAGATGGATAGAGTATTTGTAGATGTTTTACTTTTACTTGATGTAGAAACTCAGTAAAGGGAACTCTATGGTTGATGCATTGAATAGGAATTCATATTCATAGTTGGCTAAATAGGATTCAGACCAATGGCTACTAATGTCATTCATAGAGGATATGCATCTAGAATGCTCGAATCAAAGTGGTGTTACATTTTTCCTTCTAGTTTTATTTGTTCCTATTTTTTTTGATCAGGTTAGAGTTTCTTATACATATGATCCTAATTGTGTTTATTTGACGTCAAAACTTAATAGTGGGGAGACCATTGAGGGTTGGAAACTAGATAGAAGTTTATTGTTGTGGTTTAGAGATCTAATGTAAGTACATTTGGCTTGTTAGGAACAACTTCTTAGTGTATATCACCATTTGAGATATATTTTTCACCTTGGGATTTAGAAAATTTATAAATCGTTGAATTAATATTTTTTGTGGGTTGGCCTGAAAATAGTTGTGGCAGAGTATGTCTTGAGATTCCTCGCCTATGAGAAGGTCAAGGAAGAGCATCAATAGACAGCTGGTTTGTTACAGTCTTTATCAATTCCCATGTGTAAATGGGAGTAGATAGCCATGGATTTTGTAATAGGTTTACCAAATATGGTTAGAAAACATGATTATATATATTTGATAGTGGATCAACTCACAAATGTTTCTCAATTCATCTAGATTCATGAAGTTAATATGGTGGAAGTCATGTCAAAAATCTCCATCCAATAAATAGTAACTATGCATGACATTCCAATCATGATTGTATCACACCAAGACCCCAGGTTTACATCTTATTTTTGGAAATTCTTACAGCAAAACCTTAGAATGTAGTTGACTATGAGTACAACCTTTCATCCTCAAATTGATAGAGTCTAAACAGACAATCCAAATGTTATAGGATGTGATTAAATATTGAGTGATGGATTTTGGTGGCTCTTATGAGGATCATATAACTTTAGTTGAGTTCTCATAAAATAAAAGTTATCATTCCTTGATACATATAGATCCTTTTGAAGCATTGTACAATAATCCTTTTCATTATACACTTTATTGGATAGAAACATGTGAGAATTCACTAATTGGAACCAAACTTGTTATATAAACAAAAAATAAGATTTATTTGATCAAAAAGAGGGTGTATATGGATTAGATCCATAAAAAATCATATGTTGATAATCTTTGATGACTTTTTTCATTTTAATTAATTGATCATGTGTTTTTTAGAATCTCTTCAAGTCTTGGGAATCATCATTTTGGTAAGAAAGGAAAGTTTTCCACTTGATAAATAGGCCCTTTTGAGATACAAGGATGATTTGGTGAGGTGGAATATTGATTGGAATTACCTACAAGGTTCAGTTAAGGAAAAAAAATGTTTCATGTATCTCAATTGAAGAAGTACAAGCCTGAGCCTGGTCATATGATTTGATGGGATCTTGTTGACCTAGAGACGAATGCTATGTTGATTCATGTGCTGGTATAGATTGTGGATAGGAAAGATAATATCTTATATGGGAAAAGCATCGGTCTATTGTAAATTTTATGGAAACATGGTTGGATTCAAGAAAAAACATAAGAGCATTAAAAGGAAATGATAGAGTAATGACCTGAACTCTTTTAGGACAATGAGGGTTTTCTACATTCTGGGGACGATAAGGCCAATGGTGGGGAGAATATAGCACCCCAAATTTTAGTTATAGGACCCTTTATTCATTTATTTCGAGTCTATATAATTCTTGTGTTGATTTCTAGGAGGTTCCAAGGGGTTTCGTCATGTTTTGGAGGCATTTTTATAGGTGCATGGTTTGTGCACGGTTAGTAGAAACTGTACACCACCTCCAAGAAACCGTGAAAGGGAAGACAATGGGAACTGGGAAAGCCCATAGATGGTATGTGGTTTTTCAAAACTATTTTAGTTCCCATGAGAAACTATGCTTCTTGAAATAAAGGTAAAATAATAGTTAGTTCATAGTTTGTCTAACCGTGTGAGAAAACCCTATGAGGCATGGACCTAAGATAGTATCACCACACAGTTTAAACATGATTTACCAAACAATGAAGTATATATTTGGCCCATAAAAAAATTAGGATCAAATATGAATTAATCCCATTAATCCTCATTAATCCATTATTATTTTAACATCCATAATTCCTTTTTCCCCTTATTCATGATAGATGATTTCATTCAATTTGAAAGCATTTCTTAGGATAATCGAAGAATGTTGAAGGTCTGAATTCATCAGTATGTACCAATTATACCTTTTTTATTCCTAGATCAATTATTATTCACCCTCTTAGAACCATATATCTAATATATTAAGGATATATCTATGATGTGTGATATAAATATTGATGAGATCTAGTTGGATCTAGTGAAGGGAATATGATTCGTGATCGAATCTTGAAGTTTCATATATTTATTCTTCATTTTGACCAACCATTGTGGGGTAGATTTATTTTATCTTATCTCCACTTTACTTAGAACTTGAAGTATTAGTGTAAATTCAATTATTTGATTCAAATATTGTAAAATCCTTGTGTGATTATTGTTACAAAATCCCTTTTTGTTATGACTTGGAAATTGTGGAAAGTTTATTGGTTTTTGGAAAACCCATTCATGTATAATTTTAAAATAATGATTTTCAAATTATTTTTTGGTTTTGATTAAAGAAAATTGTTTGTTTAAATTATTTAAAGAAACAAATTGTTTGGTTTTTAATGGTTTGGTATGGAAATTGGTTTTTGGTAATTGGATTGGCATGATTTTGGCATAAACAATTTGGAATGTGTAGAGCAGGATGGATCATAGTCATGAAGTAACACCATGAAAAGAGGGATAGAGTATGTATGTACAGTTACACCTTCAATGGTGAAACTAAGATTTTGTGTGGGGGTGATCATGGAATGAATGTACCAAATAAATGAAGAATGGTTTTGTTGAAAAAATGTTTTTGGATTTATTTTAAATTTTTTATGGATTTGATTTAAATGTTTTAACTAACTTAAAACTATTTTATATAAATTTTTCTAAAATGTTTTTTCCTATTTGAGTGAGTTACAAATTCATAAAGTAGATCCTATTGAGTTTAGACTCACCCACTACTTGGTCATTGTTGTGTGTTTTCAGATGTCATATATCAAGACATGGGTAAAGGAAAGTTATCTTAGTTATTTAGTGATGCTTCTTGATATTTTTGAATTACCATGTGTGGTTAGATCTTGGAGAGGGTTGTGTGTTGTTTGTTTATTTCACTTTAGAGTTTTTAGTTTTGTGGTCTTTTGGTTCTATTCGAGTTTGTATTTTTCTTTCTACTTGTACTCTGATATGATTTATTATTTTGGTAGTGTTTTGAGTTATATTTTATAATCGTGAATCATATAGAGGTTTGGTTGGTTATTATTTATGTAGTTTGGATGTTTTATCTTTCAGAGGTAAAATCATCCCTCAAATATTCTTGAGGCCCTGGGAATTTATTTCTAGCCTTTGGTGTCTTGGTGATGCCACCTAAGTCTCAGTAGCACACCTGTCACTCCTCAAGACAATGAGGAGGGGAGGTATGTTAAAACTAGTGTGGAACAATCCTTAGATGTTTCATTGTTCTTATATCAAAAATATCATTGATATAATTCTTGTATCCCAATATATAAACCCTTCAATCCATTCACTTTAAATATTGTCATAGAATAGTCAATTCCTTAGTCTAGGAGTTAGCCCTTGGATTTGGGCATTGGCTTGGATAATTCCTATATTCCACACACATGATACATTGAACTATAAATTATACCTTAGTATTGACATAATTTTCCTTAATTTAACTCTTTATTTTTTTCTCAATAATTACTTTCTCTATTCCCTTTATTTCCACACAGAAAACATATTCTCATTCCTTTGAGGCGTTCCTTTGAGTGCTTCTTCCCACACTCTCAATAAGTAGAAAGATTAATATTATTTCCTCTATAGTCTTCATGAAACTAAATATTTCTCTTATTAAGTGTTTTAAGAAACTTAGTTATATATAGGTTGTTAATTATATAACAGGATAGTT
The DNA here is from genome assembly GCA_963277665.1 of Viscum album. Classification (NCBI taxonomy): domain Eukaryota; kingdom Viridiplantae; phylum Streptophyta; class Magnoliopsida; order Santalales; family Viscaceae; genus Viscum; species Viscum album. Next base: position 675,399,159 of record OY728128.1, on the reverse strand, counting down.
AATTAGGAATAATCATAAGGTTTTTCATTCTAGCTCTTATTTAATTTGGTCTCTCATAAGGAAAATCATTCCATTAACAATCAACACTGATATAAATCATAATGGTTTCAACCATTGACTGAAACCAAAAATAATAGGGTGAGAAATAATAGAAATATTGATGAATCTTGAAAAACATTTATAGGATGTCTAAACTATGACAACTTTTTTTCAATCTATGACAACTTAGGTTTATCCTTGGTTATTCATGATCAATACCAAAACTTTAGGATGTTATCCAATATTTATAACTATCCCCAGAGTTCTAATTAAAGTTTTCTCATCCTAGTTTCCAAATGTTAACTAAACATTTCTCTAATACCAACTATAGAAACCCGTACTTTTCATAAATTGATATTATATCTTAATTGATTAATTTTTATTACATAGTATTTTGATCAATTCTAGAACTATATAAGTCTATTATATTTTGAAAATTTTATATATAATAAAATTTATTATAAGAGATCTATATTATCTCTCACTTAGTTCTTACTAAATAAAACCCTTCTTATACATGTCATACTTAGTACCTTTATTTATACCCTGGTTAAAGGAAACATAAAAAAAGGTGAGCTTAGATGTTTAGTAAGGGTAAAAAGGGAGATATAAATGATCACAAGATTATAACATGAGTGTAAGGGTTTGAGAATATGATTTTAAAATTTTAAAATCATACCCTCTATATAAAAGATCATAGTATTGAGTCATGGAATAAAGTGTGACAGTTCATAAGACATGAATCATAAAGGAATTGAAAAATATGATCCCAGAGAGTATAACATTTACATAAGACATAAGTTTGTGAAATACACATAACCATAGAAAAAATTTCCATAGTATTCAAGTATCACTACCAATACTATGATATTTTATTGGGTTAACTACCCAAACCATCTTAGTAGTTAATATTCACTCTCAAGACTATCATAGTAGATAGAGTCCCTTACTGAACTAGGTTTACATCCCATTTCATTCCTATTTATCTCATGAGATATCAATCTTTATCAAATGCATTGGAGGGATATATAATTTTGGGTTCACCCATCACATAATTAAAATAATGAATTTATATTCCATTAGATCATAAAACATTCATCATATTATAGACCATGAAAATAAATTGGTTTCATGAACATTTAATCATAACATAACTCAGAGAAAAGTTTCATAAATATTTCATCATCTCATTATAGAATAACACATAGAAAATGAATAGGTTTTATAAAAATAGTTTCATAATAATTATAAAACATCTAGAGAAATAATAATTATGGTACCCTTATATCACATCCTTAGTGAAACATAAGTGAAATCAAGGTTTGTAGTCTTTGGATGGATAGAAATACCATTACAATATCATTAAAACATTATTGAGGAAGATACCATTCCCACTTTGAAAATTACTTTCCAAAAACTATAGATTCAAAAAATATAATAAAAATAATTTTATTTGAAAATATACTTGGAAATTTATAAATTAATATTTATAGTATTTTTTTGTCAAGATGGTGGAAAATTATATTCATTCTGTGTAATTTAAAAGAAAACATTCCTTTCACTTTTTTATAAAAAGTAAAAAAAAAGTAGCTCATTCAAAAAACAACAAGGATATTTTTTTAATCCATTTGATAAAGTTTAAATGATGGGTAAAAATATATTTAAACAATAATATTAAATATTAAAAAATTATTAAAAACATTTTTATAAAACATTGATGTATAAAAAAAGGTTTTTCGACCAAAGAGAGAAATAAAGTCGATTTTCTTCAAAAATGTTCTTTTGGCCTCTTGAGTGATTAAAGAGAGGATAATTAGAGGAAAATATATATTCTAAATAAATAACCATATAGGAATAAAATTAATGCATTTATTGAAATTTATATCATTATATTTCATCATTGAAAACTTAATCATGAATAATCCTGATAAACAATGAGATTATAGTATAAAACCCTTACCACTTTGGTAACATTTGAATCTTAATCCTCATTAAATAATAAATTGAAATAAAACATTTAATATATTGAAAATAATAATAATAATAGTATAAAATTTAAAATGGTAGTATATACACCTCATAAAATAATATAGGTTCATGACATAATATATGTCACAAAAGAAGATAATTTGAGACGATAAACTCTTACCTCGAGTTCCACTTTCTTTGAAAGCACTCTAACCTCATGTATAATAAATTAATTTTTATTATAATTCTATAAATAATCATTTACATAATTATAATATCTTATATGATCCCTTTATAACATTTTAACACCCTTTTATCAGTAATTCCCTATTAAAATCATCGTTTTTGGGTGTTAAATATTTCATTTATCATGAGTATTTCAGTTCAGTAGTTCTGGTCCTTGTAATTTAACCATGGTTCCATAATACATATAATATTAATAATGATATAAATATCATATATATATATATATTCATATATGAATGGTATATATAGAAAAATGGATTACATCGTTCATGGAGACTGTGGGTCATACGTATGCATGAACATTGTTTCACTTTTCAAAAGATGGAATGAAAGAAAGGTAAATAATAATTCATATTTAAATAATAATTATTATATCATATAAATAATTTATATTAATTAAATATATCCTTATTAAGTAAAACATAAATGAAAAATAAATCACATCGCTTCGTGGAGGTGGTAGTCCACGCGTACGCATGAGCGACATTATCGTTTTCCAACCAATTGGAAGGTAAAAAGGTTGGCATGATATTATAATTAAAAAAGTATAATTATTTAATTTTTATCGTATATAAATATTAAACCCATCATTATACCCATCCATAAAATATGGTGGTGAAAAAATAAATTGCATTGTTACGTGGACACGGTAACCTGTACGTACGCACAAGTGATACTTTCACTTATCATTTGATGGAAATAGATTGTGTAATAGTGATTTCATCATCATAATAACATTTCAGAATATTAAGGATACAAAAATTATTATTTTATTATAAATACCATTGATTTAGAGTAGTTAAATAAGAATTAAAAAAATAAAGTGATTAGTTAAGGGGATTACCTCTTCTTTGAAAGAACTCATTTAAATCTCCTCTTAAGGATCCTACGGTTGGTATTTTGGGAAAACCAAAACCTATAGAATGTGGATGAGGAATTTAAGAAGGTATTTTATCAAGTTATTTTTGATATATATAGATCAAATTGTTTTAAAGAATAGGAAGTAGGGGTTTCCTTTTATAAGGGAGGGAGAGGACATACTTGGAATTTCTTAAAAAATTAAAATATAATAAAGTCATTCACAAGAAAAATACTTACAAATGGCCATGAATTTGAATAAAAAATATCTAGGGTTGAAATAAAATCATCCAATTAAATTTAAAAAAAATCTATCATTTAAAATATTATCTTATTTATTAACCCCTTTGATAATTATTTTTGACATTAACTACAATAACAACAATTTTAAACATAAAGGGTTAAGAATATTACCATAAATGGAAATTGACTCATAAATGTACCATGGGTGATATGTTAAACCATGGTAATTTTACATTGCTAAAGATAATATTTATATGAATTTTAAATCTTTTAATAAAATGTTATTTATTATAAAATATAATTAATTTCATTTTTTTGAACTATTCATTTAATTTGACTTTAAAGACATCACAACAAAGATGAAATTAGAATATAATTCTTTTAAATATATATAATAAGTTATATTTATAAGAAAAAAATTAACACTATAAATCACTCAAATTATATTACTTTTAATATTTTTAATTTCATTTATTTTAGTTTTCTATTAATTGAATAAATATTATATTAATGTTGCGCAAGAATTTAATGTAATTATTTAATCAATAAAAATTAGAAATAAATTCCCATAATGTATATAATTTAACTATTCATATAATTAACCTTTAATATTCATTCAAAAAAAAATTCCTTAAGAGAACGTATAAGAGATATTTAAAACTAAGAGAGTGACATTTTGTAACTTTCTTTGCTTTAAATATTATATTAGTCATTTTCAAAGAAAAGTATCTATTAAATAATTAAATTTATAGCATAAGGTGATAAGGGTGGAGTTAAATCCATAAAATATGAATTTATATTAAAAATAGTGACCTTAACACCTAGTTTTAAACTAGAGTAACCAGATTTAGCCTTTATCGTGGTGATAAATTTAACCACAGTTACTATTCATAAAGCTTAAAAATAAAAGGGACATTTTTAACAAATTTAGAATTACAGATTAAAAATATAGAAGCAATTTTTAAATATTCAATTTATATAATTGGTAGAAATAAATTTAAAAATAAGTGTGTAAAACGCGACCAAACCCATTTTTTTAGAGAAATAATTTTTTTAAGCATAAAACTAAATTGTATTCTTATCTCATGCATTGAAATAAATATTATCTTAATATTAAATAAATTATTTAATACATAATATATAAATTTCATTAAAATAATTCACTAACATCTATCAATTCAATTTATTAATATAAAAACACATTACGCATATAAAAATAGTTTTTCAGAAAAATGTCTTTTTACGTATAAAAATGTTTTTACACCAAATTCAAAAATTCAATTGATTCCAATTAAATTAATTGGATTATTGAAAATTTAATAGAGTTAATTTTAATTTAAACCATTCTAAAACAAAATTTATATTTGTACATTCTTCAAAAAAAATACAGTTTTCAATAAAAATAAATATTTTTCACTATTCATATGAAAATTAATCTTTTTAGAAAAATCCTAGAAATCCATATTAATATTATTTTGATATTTTGATTTAAAAAATGTAGTTAATTTGATAAATTAAAATTTTTAAAAAGTGTAAAAAATTAAATATAATATTTTATCCTATAAAAAATAAGAAACATTTTTGAAGTAAATGTATTTTTTATGTTTATTAGAGTTTTACTTAAACATTTAATGCTTATTTCATAAAATTTAATCAATAAATTTGTATTTAGTATTAACTTTATATATATATTATTAATGTTTTATTCATATTCATACTCAATAATTCAATGGCTAGGTTATGATGTTCATATATAATATTTATTGGTTCGTTTAATCTCAGTGTTGTGTGTAATATACACTATCAAACATAATGTTCTTCTTTAAAAACATCGGGGTGTTACGAGATAGAAATATTTGGTATAAACATAAGAATAGAGTATATTTTACTTATTCAATTTTCACTTATAATACTATCATAGTGGATTGGTTTCACTCCCAATTCCATTATATCCTTGATCATGGTTCACTCCTAAGACAATCAAGGTAGACATAGTACCTTACTGAAATGGGTTCACTCTCCATTCTAGCCCTTATTATCTCATGAGATATCCATCTTTACCCAATTCATTTAGGGATATATAATTCTAGGCTCAACCATAATAAAATAATAATGCATTCATATGTGTTCCATAATATCATAAATAATTCATCATTTTATCATAACTCATGGAAAGGAAACATGTTCCATGAATATTTCAACATTTCATCATAGTATAACTAATATAAAATAAATAGCTTTCATAAACATATCATAATCACAATATTAAACCATCCAGATAAAGAATAAGGATGTTATAATTGGATCATATACCCAATAAAACATATGTTACATCAAAATCTGTTATCACACATGAAAATTCCATTAAAATATCACTTGGGATATTTCTTGAGAAAATACCATTTTTATTCTCAAATCACTTCTTTAAAATCTAAAAATTTACAAAATATTATGGAAAACATTTCATTTTGTAAATAATCATGGAAACTTGTAAAGGAATATTCAAATAATTGATCATTAATGAGATAATTAAATTTCATTCATGTTATGTAATTAAAATAAAGATTCCTTTCACATTTTTGAAAAAAAAAGTCAAAAGTATCTCATTAATAAAATGACAAGAAGATTCAATTTAATCAATTTTATAAAACTTAAATCATGAGTAAAAATGACTATAAAAATAATAGTATGATATTAAAAAAAATCTTGAAAACATTTTTAGAAAACATGGATATGGATGAAAAATAATTTTAAACTCAAGAGTAAAACATAGCTAGTTTTCCTTAAAAACATTCTTTCAATCACTTGAGAACATAAACTGAGGAAAATGAAATGAAAAAATGTGATCCCAAAAATAACCAAAGGATATTAAAATTAGTGAGATTATTAGATAGTTATATTATGATATTTCATCATAAGAAACATAATCATAAACAATCCTGGTAAATAATGAGATTATAAAATAATACCCTTACCACTTTGGTAACGTTCAAATAAAAAAACTCATGAAAGATAGAACCTTAGATGGATATTTAAATCCCCAAAAAATTTTTGAGAAGAATCATAAAATAAATTCATGGAAATTATATATGTAACACCATGAGTTTTTATGAATTTTGTTTCAAATAAATATAATTTTTTCTATGTCTTGTGTTACACATAACACCGAGTTTAAATGAACCACAATTAAATTTTAAAAAACTATTATTTAAGGTGATATTTATAACCTATAAATTAAATTGGTGGGTATTAATAGAAGTAAATAAATTATTAAAATTATATGGTTTACACATGTATAAAATAAATTCATTATTTATCAATTGATTATAAATGAAAATTAAAATCATTTGAAATTAAAATAAATGTTTATCAGAAAAACTGTTTTTATGGGTGCAATGTGTGTTTATATTAATAAATTTAATTAATCGTTATTGGTTAATAATTTTAATGAAATATATATATTATCTATGCAATCAAATTTTTTATCATTCATCTACTATTTTTCTATGAATGGGATAAAAATAAATCCAGTTTTATGATTAAAAATGTATTTTTTTTCTAAAAATAAATTTCTTCTTGTTTTGCATGCTTAATTAAAAATTAATTTTTAAAACATTAATAAAATTTATTTGAAAAAAATAAATTTATTTTTTAAATCAAAATTTCAAAATTATCTTAGAGTGGTTTTTTGAGAAATTTCATAAAATATTAGTCTTTCAATGGATAATGAAAATTATTATTTTATCTTAAAGACTCTCTATTTGTTTAAATAATTTTCAATGTTTAATATTGTTTTAAAATGGTTTAAAAGTAAAAATAGTTAAATTATATTATTATTATTTAATTTAAGTCATTGTAATCAATTTCATACTGAATTTTGATATAATTTTTTTATACTTATGAAAACTTTTTCTTTGGAAAACCGCTTTTTCATTACTTCTATGGGTTTAATTTTAAATTAAATTCTACCACTTATGTAAATTTAATTTTTTAAAATGGATCCATGTTTTTAATCAGAATCATTAATTTTATTTAAAATTTCTAACTTAATTTTTTCATAATTAATAGAAAAAACAATAAAAATTAATTATCACAATTAAGGTGAAAACGGGTTTATTGAGGGTTAAACCAAAAGATAAGGGTAAGTTTTCCAATTAAACGTATCAAAATCCTATTTATTATCCATATTTAAACTTTATATTATCAAAAATTCTAATATATTTAAATTTTTAATCATTTTTCTTCATAATTTCTTTATCATTTTCTATTATTTTATGAAATTTCCAAGTGGGTTCCCTCCCCCACATATAAAAGGACACCCCCTCTCCTCTCCTTTTTCCCACTTAAAAATCCATTTTTCATAAAATAAATAAAACAATACCTTAATTAACTCCCTAAAGACATATTGTAAGCCTTATTTATATTATAAAACCCTCCAAAGAATACTTTTGTTACAAACCTAAAGAGGTTGTCTCAAGAAGAGGTATTATTCTTAACCGAGCATTTTTTTGTTTATTTTTCAACCTCCTTAAAATAGTATTCAACTATATTGATATAATAAAATAATTATCTCCCATATAATTATATATTGTTATTATAATTTTATAACCAATATATATATCTTATTTTATCAAATGAGAAATGAAATTATTGATTGTGTGTACGGAGGACGACCACCTCGCGAACTGATGTAATTTGTTTTCCATAATTGTCTCTCATGGATGGATATAATGATGGATTTAAAGTATATATATATAATTTATTTCATAATTAAACTTCAGGAAATATAATTCCACATCTAAATTATTACCATCAAACCCATTAAAAAATGATAATGTCACCTATGTGTATATGTGGACTACCTTCTCCATGAAGCGATGTGACACGTTGTTCATTTTATTTTAACATGGATGGTAATGAGTGTATATTTAATGAATATATATGATATATATGATATAAAAATTATTCTTGAAATTTGAATTAATATTTACCTTTTTTCATTCCATCCATCGAGAAAATGGAAATAGTGTTCATGCATACGTACGACTTACCGTCTCTAGGAATGGTGTAATTCATTTTCCTATATCTAACTTTTATTGATGACTTTAAACATGTATATAATCAGTATAAATAATATTTATATCATTATTAAAATTTTGGAGATTATGGAAACATAATAAAAGTACAAGTAATAAAACTACCAAACCAAAACATATATGAAAAACAAAGTATTTATCACCTAGAACAGTGCTTTTAATAAATAGTTGTTAACAAAGATGTATAGAGATTTGAAAGAGTACTTATGGAGGGATTGCATAAAGAGAGATATTTTAGAGTTTGAATCACTCTTCTAGTTATGTTAGTAATTTGATACTGAGAGAGAAAATTTTAAGTGGATGTTACAACCATTACCCATACCAGAATGAAAAAGGGAAAACATCACCTTAGATTTTTTCATCAAACTCCCCGAAACATCAAAAGTTCATAATGCTATGTGGGTTTTAGTTGTAACAACCCTAAATTTTGAAAAATTGGTTTCCTAATTTTGTGTGTCGTTTTATTTTATACTCAACAAAAATTATATCCTTTAATCAATGAAGTGAGTATAATATAAATTAGACCATTGGGATTCGACTATTATATGATCGTTGGTCAATATGACCATTGGAAACTATACTCTTAACATTATAATTATTGTTTATAAATTAAAATAATCTTTGTTAATTAATATAGAAATAAGAGTCGATTGCATCATCTAGTAGACTCGGTCCATATGAATCCCATCTTTTGGAGCTTGAGAAGGAGGTAGCATCACTGGGCTTTGCTCGGGACCAAGTCCAATCCAAACTTCAACATGTGAAACTTGAACGGAATCACCTAAGGGAGAAGTTCAAGTTGATAGAAATCACCACTTGGGAAATGTTATCCGATCCACCCCAAGATTCTATCACCATATCACACCTTGCACTTAGGTCATATGCAGGTGTTATAAGGGGCTATGTAATAAACCCTTAGTTACTTTCTGTAATCCTTTTGTATAAATAAATTTTTTTACTTCTTATTATGGTAAAATTTTGAATTTAAATTTTCTGGATAAATATAGGATGAATTTATAGAAGTTCCATATTATCGATGAATTTTGGAAAAAAGGGGTGTTTAAAATATTTTTGTATTCTTTAAATAATTAATAATGTGAATTGATTTTCAAAAAATGGTCTTCTACAGTTGTGTTCAGTAAGAAATTTAGAGTCTAATAAGATCAAATTAATTTTTAGTGAATAGTAAAGTATGAATAGTAACATACCCATATTAATAGTAATGAATAGTAATGAATATTAAATCGACCAAAAAAATAGAAACTTCACCCATGGATGTATAAATACATTTTAAATATCTTTAATGTGAAAAAACGATCATAGTATAAGTTTTGGTATTTTTGTATGTCACAAATATTTTATTTACAATTTTAAAATTAATTTAATAATTTAAAATATAAAATTATTTTCATAAAATGTAATAATATATTGTTACTTTATTTTCTTATGGTCATACAATAATTTTATGGGACCTTTATTACTTTTTTAAAGTGTTACAAAATGAGTTATAGTTTTAAAGTTGTATTTTTTGAATAAATAATTATTTAATTTAAAAATTAAATTAAAAATATTTATAAAATTATTTTCATAAAGTGGAGTTCATTTCAGAATTCAGAGCATTGATATTAGGTTAGAGTTAATTTTTGGTATTTTTCTGAAATAGTTATTTTTTCGATGAATAGTAAAAGAACAGTTTTGAGTTTCGAGTGTTTAATGGTATCATTGATTATGTAATCATGATGTAATAAATCTAGCCAACTAGTGAATAGTAATATATGTTATAAGTTCTCCCATGTGTCCAATACCATGGGAAAATACCATAGGCAAGCTCATGGTTTTGCAAATACCACTGATGAGGTGTCCCGTGGAAATTAATTAAAAATTCCCTCACTTTTCCTTTAAATACCAACCCATTTCCTAATTCATTTCATTCCAAAATCCTTCTAAGAAAATATCTTGTCTTTATAGCTTCCAAGTAGTCCTCCCAAGGTTCCCTAAATCCTCCCAAGGTCTGACCTTCAAGCTTTTGAAGTCACTCTTCAAGGTAAGGGAATCGTTCACCCTCCTCTTTTAAGTCATGACTTCCTTTATGTTATGTCTTCTAGTTTTTATTTTATTATGTGTGGGTATATTCTTATATATCATTCATACTATCCATTTCATTTTCAATTGATTAGTTACCCTTTCTTCTCTCATCAACTTATTTTCTAAATTTTTAAGTGACGTCATTAGGCTGCTGAATTTTCATAAAAGAAATCGCATCTTCTCTTTTCCTTCGAGTTTCATTTTCATATGGTATTTCCTTAAAATATCCATACAATTATATTATTTCTTTTTATTATATAAACCTAATGTATAATGAGTTATTTATGAGTGGGTGACTCTTGTCCCCTCTCTTTTCAATAATTTCTAAAACCATGTCATATAGTCGTTATGCTGCAGATATTTCGTCTCAAGATTTCTCTCTCTTTCTCTCATGAAATTTTCTTGTTTATTTATGTGAATACCTAGAACTATTTCATTTATATGGGGGTTCATAAATACCCAAAAATGATATATTTTTTTCTTGAATTGAAATACATATAACCATCACTCCCTTTCCATGGGTTATAAATGACATAATGATCTTATTTTTAAGCACTTAAAAAATGTCATGATTTTGAAATAAAACCCATTTATTTTGTTCTATATGGGTTATTTATGAAATATTTTATTGTGATATATGTGGCTCACATAAAATTAAATAAATTTTAAGAGTGTTCCCTGATAGTTCTCCAATGCATTGGGTAAAGAATTTAATCTCTAGAGATGATAAGTTTCACAATACCTTGGTGAATAACCTTGGTAATTTTTATGACACCTTGGGGTTGAACCTTGGTGATATGTTCATGAATGTATAAATTAAATTTTATAGCCACATATTCATGTTATGGTTCAAGTTATTTTCTTTATTAAATTACTCTACTTCCCTTTCTCATTTATTTATGTTTTTTATCAAGTTCTTATTTTTTTCACAAGAAAAATGATTCCCCTACTTTCCTTACTGGGCCTTCTGCTCACCCTTTCCATTGATTTATGTCTCTAGGTTATGAGATGCAATAATTGTACTTAGGAAGAACTTATTATGAATCCCTAAAATTGGATTAGAAGAATTTTTTATGTTTTCATGTTTTATGTTCCCGATTTCCAAGACACTAGACTTTAAAGATCCTCTGTTTGTAAAATGTAATGAAAAGTTATGTAATAAAAAGATGAGAGGCCATAGTTGGTATTAAAGTATAGTTTAGTTATTTATGGAAATTAGGCTATGAAAACTTTATGAATAAACATATAGAAAAATTTAAATCTAGGAATACTTCCTAGTATTTTGGTGAGTATTGAGTAAGTGGTTTATCAGGAAAATAAATCCCTATCTGGATATGAGTAGGTAGAGGCAGCTTTGGCACAAATGTACATAAGAGTGAATAATATGACAAATAGTTTCAGGCTTGACCTAGGTTATCTTGGTACATGACAACGGGCCTTTCTACACTCTTTTTTACAACACTCTCGGGGTATATTTTTGGTTAATCATAAGCTTTTTATGAATCATTTTAAAGGATTTATAGAGAAATGTAATTGTTTAAAGAATGAAGTTTTAAGACATAAAATAATTTATAGTTAAAAGATTCATAAATAAAATAATATTCTCACTAAGGTTTTATTCTTTTATAAAATGGCAGGAAATAGGAGGAAACGTGAAAATGGTGACCACAATAGACCATGCACTAATGGCCCTTCGATGGAAGCCAGAATGGAAACTTTCATGCGAATGATGAACCAACTGACTCAATTTATGGGAAATAACTTGAATCAAGGTGAGATACCAATATCACTACAAAAGAAAAAACAATATGTTGAGTCCTTTATGTGTCAACAACCACCAAACTTTAGTGGATCAACTGATCCACTAATTGCTGAGCAGTGGAGCTGCACTATCGAAAAGATATTTTTTGTGCTCCGTTGTTCAGAGAAAGAGAAAGTCACCCTAGCTATCTATCGCTTAGAAGGAGAAGCTCATCAGTGGTGGGAACTGATTAAAAACATGATTCAAAGACTGGAGGTTGAATCTATGGTGTGGGAAGAGTTCATAGAAATATTCTTCAGTAAGTATTTCCCTCGATCCATGATAACAATAATGAATAAGGAGTTTCCCGAGCTAAAGCAGAAGGAGATTGAATTTGTGGGAAGATACAAGATAAACTTCACAAGGCTTTCACGTTACACCTCTAGCTTTATCATGGATCCAAATGGTAAGGTTGATAGATTCTTCAGTGGACTGAGACCTCATCTACAGAAGAATCTAGCCAACCGAGACTATGATAGCTATGGGGAGATCAAGCAGAGTGTGATGGAAGTCGAGCTAGAGTTTGGTGAGACACAGTGGATTCATAAATATAATGACAATAAGATATCAATGGATCCAAGCTTTAGGAGAAGCTTTGATCAAGGAAGAGGAGGCAACAAAGTACAACATCCCACGTGTAATAAATGTGGGAAGAAGCATTCGGGGAACTACTTGCTCAGGAGCGGGAAATGCTATGAGTGTGGAAGAGATGGCCATATTATATGGATTTTTGTATTGAAGTGAAACCTCAACTTCCAAACACTAATGAAAAGGGGAATATGGTTCAAGCCCTACCTAATGTCTAGTGCTTTATGTGTGGAAAACTTGGGCACTTTTCCAATCACTTTCAAAATCTGATGGTAGTGGAGGGGAAACCCCATTAGCCACAATAAAGGCCAAGGGAGCAAGTTCATGCTTTTTCTCTCACGATAGCTGAAGTTGAAGCTCTGAATGATGTGGTGGAAGGTACTATTGTTGTTATCTCAAATATATCAAATACTTTGTTTTATTCTAGTTCTACGCATTCATTTATTTCCTCCAATTTTGCAAATAATTTTGAATCAACCCCTAATTTTCTAAAATTAGAGTTATCATTCAAGACTCCTGATAGGATTATCCAAGAATATTCAGTGTTTAGAAACTATAGTATTTACTTTAGTGAGCACAATATTAAACTCTAAGGAAGTAAAGTCTTTTTGGAAAGTTCAAAAAATGTAAATTCTTGTTGCAACAAGTTGCTTTCTTAGGGAACATTGTTACCAATGAAGGAATCACAGTTGACCCTGCAAAGAAAAAAGTTGTAGAGGAGGGGCCTCAGCCTACAAAAATAACTGAGATTCGTAGTTTCTTTGGATTAGTGGGATATTATAGAAGGTTTGTGAAAAACCTTTCATGACTTTCTAATCCATTAACGAAGTTAATTCAAAAATGGGTCAACTTCATCTGGACAAAGGAGTGTGATGAAAGTTTCCAAGAGATGAAGAAGATATTGGTTACTGCACTCGTGTTAACTGTACCCTCAAGTGGAGAAGGATTTTTTATTTTTAGCGATGAATATCTAAAAGGTCTTGGGTACATCCTCAAGAAAAATGACAAGGTCGTTGCTTATGCATCTCTGTAGTTGAAGACTCATGATCAAAAATATCCTATGCATGATCTAGAGATGACTGTAGTCGTTTTTGTTCTGAAGATATAGAGGAACTATCTTTATGGGGATAAATGTGATATATACATAGACCATAAAAGTTTGAAGTATATTTTCACACAAAAGGAATTGAACATGAGACAGAGGAGATGGTTGGAACTTCTAAAATACTATGATTGTTCAATTCATTATCATCACAGAAGAGAAAACAAATTCACTGATGCATTAAGCAGGAAAGACCCATTTGTTCTTTCTATGATGAGGATTCAAAGATATCCTTTGATCAATGACCTAGTAAAACTGGACATGGAAATTATAAGGGAAGGGACATCATCAACCCTAACCTAAATTATTTATCAACTGTCATTACTAGAGAAGATCAAGAAATCTCAGAATAAAGATCCTTTGTTAAAGAAGAAGTTTGAGGCTATTAATGAAGGGAAGTTTTCTGAGTTCAATATTGATCAAGAAGGTGTACTGAAATTTTTTACAAGACTGTGTTCTATCTATTCTGGAAATAAAAAAGGAGCTGATAGATAAAGCTCATTGCTCTACTTTATCTATACATCCTAGAAGCAAAAAAATGTATAGGGACCATCGTGATCATTATTGGTGGGATAATATGAAAAGGGAGATTGCTGACTACACTTCAAGGTTTCTGGTATGTTAGAAAGTGAAGGCAGAGCAATAACTTCCTAAAGGGGTAATGAAAACACTACCCATACCATCCTGAAATTGGGAAAATATTATTATGGACTTCATCACTGGTATCCTGAGAACATCCAAATGAAAAAATGAAATATGGGTTATTTTGGACCATCTCACCAAGACTACCCATTTTATCTCAATTTGGGAAGATTTCCCTCTTGATCAACTTATCTGGATTTACGTGAAGGAAGTGGTAAGGCTGCATGGAGTTCCACTTTCTATCGTATCTGATCATGATCCAAGGTTAACATCAAAATTCTAGAGAAGTCTTCAACATGATCTGAGCACTGAATTGAATTTCAGTACGGACTATTACACCCAAACTGATGGACAATCTTAAAGGACTATTCAAACACTCAAGGATATGTTGAGAACATACTCAATGGAATTTAAAGGTGGATGGCATCAACATATCCCTTTAGTTGAGTTCTCTTACAACAACAACTTCTACTCTAGCATTCAAATGGAACCCTATGAAGCTCTATATAGGAAGTGATGTAGAACTCCTACTTTTTGGGATGAAGCTAGTGAGAGAAATCTTCTTTGGCTGGATCTTGTGAAAGATATGACAGAAAAAGTCCATGTCATCCAGCAACACATTAAGGATACTTAGAGTCGGTAAAAGAGCTATTCCAAAAACCGTCGAAGGGACTTGGAGTTTGATGTTGGTGAAAAATTCTTTCTTTATATTTCACCTTGGAAGAGATTTGTGATATTTGGGAAGAAAGGGAAGCTCATCCCTAAGTACATTGACCCCTATGAAATCCTTGATCGCGTGAGAGAAGTGGCCTATCATCTTGAACTTCCTCTAAATCAATCACAAGTTCATGATGTCTTCCACGTATCCCTCTTGAGGAAGTACATACCTGACCCTTCACGTGTACTAAATCTAGAGGTGGTAAAACTGAAACATGAGCTCCCTTATGAGGAGAAGCTGGTGGAGATCTTAGATCATAGAGACAAGGTTCTACGCAACAAGACTACCCACCTTGTTAAGGTGTTGTGGAGGAACCACAAATTCAAAGAATCCATGTGGGAACTAAAGGAGTCTATAAGGAAGAAGTACCCAAACCTTTTCTCTTCTTAGGGTACGAGTTAAAATTTGGGGGATAAAATTTATTAATGGGGGGAATAATGTAATGACCAGAACTTTTGAATAATTTGTTTCCTAATTTTGTGTGTCATTTTATTTTATACTCAAAAAAATTATATCCTTTAATTAATTAAGTGAGTATAATTTAAATGAGACCTTTGGGTTTCGACTGTTATATGATTTTTGGTCAATATGACCGTCAGAAACTATACTCTTAACGTTATAATTATTTTTTATAAATTCAAATGATCATGGTTAATTAATACAAAAAGAAGAGTTGATGGAATCATCCAGTAGACTCGATCCATATGAAGCCCATCTATTGGAGCTTGGGAAGGAGGTAGCATCACTGGGCTTTGCTCTGGACCTAGCCCAAGCCAAACATCAACATGTGAAGCTTGAACGGAATCTCTAAAGGGAGAAGTTCAAGCTTATAGAAATCACCACTCAGGCAATGTTGTCTGATCCCCCCAACATTCTATCAGTGTATCACACCTTACACTTAGGTCTTATGCAGGTGTTATAAGGGGCTATGTAACGAAGCCTTAGTTACTTTCTGTAATCCATTTGTATAAATAAAATTTTTACTTCTTATTATGGTAAAATTTGTGAATTTCAAATGTCTAGATAAATATAGGATAAATTTATAGAAGTTCTATATTATTGATGAATTTTGGAGAAAAGGGGTATTTTAAAATATTTTTGTATTCTTTAAATAATTAATAATGTGAATTGATTTTCAAAAAAAGGTCTTCTATAGTTGTGTTCAGTAAGAAATTTAGAGCCTAATAAGATCAACTTAATTTTTAGTGAAGAGTAAAGTATGAATATTAACATACTCGTATGAACAGTAATGAATAGTATTGAATAGTAAATCGACTAAAAAATATAAACTTCACCCATGAATGTATAAATACATTTTGCACATCTTAAACGTGAAAAACGATCATAGCATAAGTTTTGCTATTTTTGTATGTCATAAATATTTTATTTAAAATTTTATAATTAATTTAATAATTTAAAATGGAAATTTATTTTCATAAAATGTAATCATATATTGTTACTTTATTTTCTTATGGTTATATGATAATTTTATGGGACCTTGATTACTTTCTTATGTTGTTACAAAATGAGTTATAGTTTTAAAGTTGTATTTTTGGAATAAATAATGATTTTATTTAAAAATAAATAAATTGAAAATATTTAGGAAATTATTTTCATAAAATTTAGTTCATTTTTGAATTCAGATCATCGATATTAGGTTAGAGTGAATTTTTGGTATTTTTCTGAAACAGTTGTTTTTCGGTGAATAGTAAAAATACAGTTTTGAGTTTCGGGTGTTTAATAACATAATTGATGATGTAATCATGATGTAATAAATACAGTCAACTTTTTAATAGTAATATATGTTATTAGGTGTCCCAAGTGGCCAATAACATGGGAAAATTTCAAGGGAAAGCCCATGGTTTGGCAAATACCACTGATGAGGTGTCCCTTGGAAATTAATTACAAATCCCCTCACTTTGCCTATAAGTACCAAGCCATTACCTCATTCATTTCATTCCAAAATACTCCTTAATGAAGATATGGTCTTTTTACCTCTCAAGAAGTCCTCAAAAGGTTCCATAAATCCTCCCAAGGTCCCGACCATCAAGATTTCGAAGTCACTCTTCAAGGTAACGGAATCGTTCACCCTCCTCTTTTAAGTCATGACTTCCTTTATGTTATGTATTCTAGTTTTCATTTTATTATGTGGGGGTATGTTCTTATATATCATTATTACTATCCATTTTATGTTAAATTGATTAGATACCCTTTCCACTCTCATTAACTTATTTTTTGAGTTTTTAAGTGAGTTCGTTAGGCTGCCGAATTTTCGTAAAAGAAATCACATCTTCTCTTTTCCTTCGAGTTTCATTTTCATATAGTATTTCCTTAAAATATCCATAAAATGATCTTATTTTTTTATTATTTAAACTTACATTATAATTAGTTGTTTATGAGTGGGTGACTCTTTTTCCCTCTCTTTTCAATATTTTCTAAAACCATGTTATATAGCCGTTATGCTGCAGATATTTCGTCTCAAATTTTAATTCTCTTTCTCTCTTGAAATTATCTTGTTTATTTATGTGAATACCCAAACCTATTTCATTTATATGGGTGTTCATAAATACACAAAATTTATATATTTGATTCTATAATTGACATAAATATAACCCTCACTCACTTTACATGGGTTATAAATGACATAAGGATCTTATTTTTAAGCACTTTTAAAATGTCATGATTTTGAAATTAAACCCATTTCTTTTGTTATCTATGGGTTATTTATGAAATTATTTATTTTGATACATATGGATCAAATGAAAATAAATAAATATTTAGGGTGATCCATGATTTCTCTCTAATGAATTGGGTAAAGAATTTAATCACTAGAGATGACAAGTTTCACGATACCTTGGTGAATAACCTTGGTAATTTTTTTATAACACCTCGGGAATGAACCCTGGTGATATGTTCATGAATGTCTAAATGAAATTTTTTAGCCACATATTCAAGTTTTGATTATTTTTCTTTTTTTATGATATTCCTCTTTTTCCATTGCTCATATCTTACGTTTTTCATCAAGTTCTTATTGATATCACAAGTAAACTAATTCCCTTGCTTTCCTTACAAGGACTTCTGCTCACCCTTTCCTTTAATATATATCTCCAGGTTATGAGATAAAATAATTGTACTTAGTAAGAACTTATGATGAATCCCTACAAGTGGATTATAATAATGTTTTATTTTTTCTTATTTTATATTTCTGATTTCCAAGACACTAGACTTTAAAGATCCTCTGTTTGTAAAATGTAATGAAAAGTTATGTAATAAAAATGCAGGATGCCATAGTATTCAATATCCTAAAAAATTCATCACACATAATTACTATCAAATAATATTTATATCTATATTATCTTACCAGGATATACATTAATTAATTGGTGAGGTCTCATGGAGTACCATATTTTATTATATCTGACGAGATCTAAGTTTTACCTCAATGTTTAGGTGGAGTCTTCGGCAGGATTTGGATACGGAGTTAAGTTTTAGAACTATGTATCATCTTTATATAGAAGATTAGTTTGAGAAAACCATTCAAACCCTAGAGGATATACTGGAATTTTTTTCTATTTATTTCAAAGGTGTTTGGGATCAGCACCATCCTCTAATTTACTTTTTAGACAAAAATAACTTTCAATCAAGCATTCAAATGGATCCTTATGAATCCCTCTATAGAAATAATTATATAAATCTAATGTATTGGGATGAATTTTTTTAAATAAATCTATTGGGAAAATATATATAAGAAGAAATGGTATATAATGATATATCCATTCAACAACACATAAGGGAAACACAAATTGGAAAAAAAGGTTATGCTGATAATTGTCGACATTATATGGAATTTAAAGTTGGTGAGAATGTTCATACAAAAATTTCTTCACAAAATAAGGTAATGATATTTAGAAGAAAGTAAATTTTATCCCAAGGTATATTATCCCTTTTCTGATTCTTGACTGAGTAGGGATGGTTTCTTATCACTTTTCACTTCGAATGAAATTCTCTCAAGTCCATGATGTGTTCCATGTATCTCTCCTGAGAAAGTACATACTTGATCCTTCACATGTACTAAACTCAAAGGTCACATAATGGGATCATGATATTTACTATAAACAAAAACCTATGTATATTCCATATTATATAGATAAGGTGCTACGAAAAAAGACCACACACCTGTTTAAAGTTTGGTGGTTAAGACATCAACTTGAAGAAGCTATGTGGGAACCTAAGGATATGATGAGGTAGAAGTATACTCAGTTGTTTGAAACAAAGTGATTGAATTTTGAGGTATAAATTCATTTTAAGGGGGTTAAAATTTAATTCCGTTATATTTTAATGTTTTTTCAAATAAATTTAATTTGTTTGATAGCTTGGATTGCATGCAACACCAAGTTTAAACATACTGCGATATACTATTAAAATATTATTATTTAAGGTGACAGTTATAAACTATTAGTTAAATTGGAAGGTATGGATAGGAATAAATAAATTATGAAAATTATAATGTTTAAACATGTATAAAATAAATTCATTGGTTATCAATTGATTATAAATGAAAATAAAAAAGCATTTGAAATTAAATGAAATGTTTATCTAAAAAATTGTTTTTATACGCTCAATGTGTTTTTGTATTAATAAATTTAATTAATAAATATTATTTAATTATTTTAATGAAATATATATATTATATTTAATCATTTTTTTATTCATATAATATTTTTCTATGAATGAGATAAGAATAACTCTAGGTTTATTCAAAAACTGTTTTGTTTTTCAAAAAAGTGGTTTCGCCGCTTTTCGCACACTTGTTTTAAAATTAAGTTTTGCCAATTTTATAAAATATATTTGAAAAAATGAACTTAATTTTTTAAATAAAAAGGTAAAAATTATCTTAGATTTAATTTTTCAGAATTTTTTGAAAATATTAATTTTATGATGAATAGTGAAAAATGTTGATTTTTATTAAAATATGCATTTTTGTTTAAAGAACTTACAAAGTTATGTCTAATTATAAAATGTTTTAAAATAAAATTATTAAAATTATATTATTATTAATCCAATTTATTTCATTAGATCAATTTCATGTATAATTTTGATATAAAAACTTTTTAAACTTTGGAAAACTTTTTCTTTGGAAAACTGCTTTTTCATCACGTTTGTGGGTTTAATTTTAAATTAAATACAATAAATTCTGTGAATTGAATTTGGTAAAATGGATTCCATATTTTTAATTATAATAATTAATATTATTTAATAAGTTCAACATATTTTTTGGTCAAAATTAATAGTAAAACAATAAAAAATAATTACCACTGTTAAGGTTAAAAAAGGTTTATCGGGGGTTAAACCAAAAGATAAGGGAAATTTTTCAATTAAAATTGTACAAATCCTATTTTATGGAAATATTAAAACCATATATTATTCCACCTTCTAATATATTTCCATTTGGAATAATGTTTCTTGGTAATGACTTTATCATTTTGGATTCTTTTAAAAAATTTCCAAGTGGGTTCCCTCCCCCACTTATAAAAGAGAACCCTATCTTTTATCCTATTCACAATTACAAAGACTTTTTATTTGGAAAATAACTTCCTAAATACATTCCTCACTTACCTCCCAATGTTCTAGATGCATTAATTTTATTATGGAACCCTCATAAGAATGATTTTGATGAAAACCTAAAGAGGTTTTCTGAAGAAGAGGTATTGTTCTTAACCGATCATTTTTATTTCATTTCTTTTTCCAATTCCTTCAAGAATAAAAGGGCATAAAGAATATTATTGTTTACCTAAAATAATATAAAAAAGGTCTTCAAAAATAAGTAAGGAAATGTAAAATGAACCCATTCCTTATGACCAAGTAGGAAAATATATTTTAATTCTTCCAATCAAAAATTAAATAGTGGAGTGTGATGAGTGGGAGATCATCATGAATTACAATAAAGAAATTCTCATGGAGGAATTTGGGGTAAAGAATACATAGTAGGATTTTTATAGGATGTTTAAGATGAAATTTTTAGTGGACTTTAATAATGAAAAATTTTATTGGATCAATAAATAATATCACATCTTGACACATGGATTTAGTGAAAGGAAGTTTAGTGTGGAAGAGTTTATACGAACATTGGATAAGATGGCCTACAATTTTGAAGACCTCATGATGGATAACCCAGATGAAAATTTCACTACACTTAAATGGAGTCTATATAGATTTAAGGTTTATAATAGACTTAAAATTCATTTCAATTATTTGGTTATTTATTATGGTGTAGGTTTATTTCTTGTTTTTTACTTGGAAGGTTTACTACTTTTTCCATAAACATGCTTTGTAAAATAAAAAGGTTAATTTTTAGGTAATGGTTTTATGTTACAATCTCATTGTTTATTAGGATTATTTATGACTAAGTTCTCTATGATGAAATATCAGGATATATATCTTAATATATTTATTAGTTTTCTTATCCTATTGTTATTTTTGGAAATTATTTTTTTTTCCTTTCATTTTCCTCTCTTTATGTACTCAAGATTCCAATTTTTTAAGGAAAACCAACATCATTTTTGTCTTCATTCGAAAATAATTTGTATTCCATATACATATTTTTTCTAAAAATATTTTCAAGATTGTTTTTACTATTATAAAATTATTTTTAAATTAATTTTTACCCATGATTGAATTTTCAAAAAATGGTTTAAAGTTAATCTTCTTATCATTTTCGGAATGAGGTATTTTTTACTTTCTAATTAAAATGTGAAATTAATATTTATTTTAACATACACGACATGAATGGAATTTACCACCATCATGACCACTAAATTATTTTAATCTTCATTTAAAATATTTCATGGTAATTTTAAAAGAATTTTTTTCCATTAATATTTGGAAAATTTTAGATTTTAAATAGAAATTTTCAAAGTGGAAAAGGTATTTTCCTCAAAAATGTTTCTAATGATCTTTTAATGGTATTTCTATTAGTCAATGAAAACAAACATTCATTATTATTTTGTTATACTATGGATATGATCAAATTATACCATACCTATTATTTCTCTACATGGTTTATGATTATGATGAAAATATGTTTATAAAACCCATTTCTTTTCCAAGGGTGATGCTTATGAAACCCATTTCTTTTCCATGGGTTTTCCTATGATTAAATATTTATGATACTAACTTAATTTCAATGGGTTATGTTATGATGAAGTTTTTATGATTTTTTGGTACAAATATTTATAATTTTAATTATGTGATGGGTGGGCCCATAATTATAAAGCCCTCCAATGCATTGGGTAAATATGGATATCTCGTGAGATAAACAAGACTGGAATGGGGAGTAAACCTTGTTCAGTAAGGGAATCTATACACTATTATAGTCTTGGTAGTAAATATTGACTACTAATATGGTTGGGTAGTGAACCCATTACACTATCATATCCTTGTCAATGGTCCTTGACTACTAAAGAAATTATTTTCTATGCTTATGTGTATTCCATAAATCTATGTTATATGTCAATGTTATTCTATCATGGATCATTTTAATTGATTACTTTATGATTCATGTCATATGAACTAAAAATATTTATGTTATTACTTAATATTTTTATATTTTATATATAGGTTATGGTTTTCAAATATTATGCTTGTGTTATCATACCTTTATGCTCATGTTATGGTTATGTGATCATTGATACCTCACCTGTTTATCCTTACTGATAATTTGAGCTCACCCTTTCTTGGGTTTATTTTACAAAGGGTATGAATAAAGGTATTAAGTATTATATTCAGAATAAGGGTTATAGTTATAAATAACTCAGTGGGATATGATGTATTTCACTTATTAACTAGTTGTCCATGTATCTAAGTTTCTGAAGGCACTAGACCTAAATGATTCTGATAAGGATATTTATGTTATTTAATGAATATTCATCGATTAAAATTTGATATATGTGTAAAATAATTATGATTTTCTATAATATAAACCACATAAAAGAGGTGGTGAATATGGCATGTGTCTTATAGAAATAAAAGTGAGATTAAAATCCCTTACCTCATGTTCAGCTTACTTTGAAAGTGATTTAACCTCCTATATGATAAATATAAATTTATTATAATTATATAACAGAATAATTTAATTGATTAAAATACCATATAATATTCACTTATAACATTAATCACATATTTATTAATAATTCCATATTAAAATTATTGTTTTGGGTGTTAACAGTTTCGTTTTCATGTGAATTTTGGTTATGTAGTTATAGTCCTTGTACTTTAATCATGGTTAAATCATTTAGAAAATTTTAATAATGATATAAAAATCATATATATTCAATATATATATTTTGAGATTCATCCATAAAATGTATAGATATAAAAATGTATTACACCATTCATGGATACGAGAGGGCTTATGCACGCATGAATGTTATTTTAGGTTTTTGAAGGATGAAATAAAAAAAAAGTTAAATAATAATTCAAATTTAAATAATAATTATTTTATTATATATATAATATATATTTATTAAATATATCCTTATCACCATCAATGTAAATTAGAAACAAAAAAATGAATCACATCGCTTCACGGAGGTGGTAGTCCACACGTACACACGTGCAAAGCTATCATTTTCTAACAGATTGAAAGGTAAGAAGGCAGATATGATATTATAATTATAGAAGAATATTTATTTAATAAATATAATATATAAACTTTAGAATTATTATAGTAACCATCCGTGAAATATGGTGATGGAAAATTAATGGTATCGCTACGTGGAGGCATAGTTCACACGTACACACGAGCAAAACTTTCCCTTCTCATTTGATGGAATAGAAGGAAGATATTAGTTATTCCATATTAATAATAACAATTTATTATATTTATGATATTTAAGTTATAATTATATGATAAATACCATATATTTTGAGGAGTTATAAGAAGAAATAAATTGAAAGAGGACAAGTAATATGATTATCTCTTCTTCGGTATGCCTCATTTAGATCCTTTATTAAAGATGCTTGGAATGGTCTTTTAAGAAGTAAAACACATCTAATTCATGGATAGGGAAGTTGAAAATTAAATTGAGTAGGTTTTTGGGTTATGATATATGGATCAAAGTGGTGTAACAAAGAGAAATTAAGGGTTCCCTTTTATAAGTGGGGGAGAGGGCATCTTTGGAATTTCCTAAAAATTAAAATATAATAACATATTTCAAAAAAATGCTTCCAAATGGATATTTATTAGAATTTGGGATATTATTACGTAAAAATATGTCTATATAATAGTATTTATATAATTTTAATTATAAATCATACCCCTATCTCTTAGTTTAACCCTTGCTAAACTCGTTTTAACCTTAATCACAGTAATAAATTTTTACTGTTTTTACTATTCATTATGACTAAAAATTAAGTTGAACATATTGTATAATATTAATTATTATGATTAAAAATATGGAATATATTTTAAAAAATTCAAATCACATAACTTTTAGGATTTAATTTAAAATTAAATTCATAAAAAAGTGACGAAAAGTGGTTTTCCAAAGAAAAATATTTCTCAAGTATAAAAGATTTTTATATCAAAATTAAAAATTAAATTAATTCCAATTACCTAAATTGGAAAATGTAATTTTAAAGTACATAGTGACGGTTCAAAATTTAGTAATTTATTTATCAATACATTTACATTATATAAAATCTTTATACATATTTTTGATAATTTGGTTATTCCTATTCATATCACCAATTTTAATAGCTAGGATTTAATTATCACATTTAAATAATATTATTTATATCATGGTTTATTTAAAATTAGTTTCATTTATCACAATCTATTAAAGAAATTGAATTTATTTAAAGATAAATATATCATAAAATCTTAGGTTGTTACATTTTACCTCCATAAAATGAATTTATCCCTCAAAATTTCATCACTCAAATAAAAAAAATGAGGATGCCTCTATTTCATCACATCCCCAGGTTCCCATGTAACTTCTTTGAATTTCTGATTCCTTCTAAGAATTTTAATTAGGTGAGTAGTCTTGTTCCATAAAAATTTCTCTCTATGATCCAATATTTCTACTGGCTCTTCATATGAAATATCATTCTCTAGTGGTATGACCTTTGAGTTAAGTACATATGATGGATCGGGTTTGTACTTTCTCATGAGAGATACATGAAACACTTTTTGAAATTGAGAGATGTTTGGTTGAAGAACCTAGTGGCAAGCTATCATCCCTACATGATCAAGAATCTAAAAGGGTCTAGTATACCTAAGTCTCAACTTTCCCTTATTTTTTAATCTCATAACCTTCATCCATAGAGAAATTCACAGGAATACCTTTACACCATATTCAAATTCCATATTTTTCATTGACTATTGGAATAAATTTTCTATGAACTCTGAGTTTCCTTGATGTGCTGCTGAATGGATTTAACATTCACTACCATTTCCTCAGTTATCTCTGGTCCCAGTAGATTTTTTTTTCTAACTTTATCTTTTCTCATTAAAGTTATACACTTATTTCCATAGAGGGTTTTATAAGGAGCTATCTGAATAATTGATTGAAATATATTGTTGTAAGAAAACTGGACTAGAGGAAGGTGTTAATCCCAACCATATTTGAAACCCATTGAGAAATATATCAACAAATTCTCAAGGGTTTAAATAGTTCTGTCAAACTAATCATTAGTTTGATGATGATAAGCAGTACTAAAACACAACTCTAAATATATATCTTACTGAAGACTTCACTAGAAATTCAAGGTAAGCCTCATATCTTGATCATATATAATATAATGTGGTAATCCATTCAAACTTACCACTTCTTTAATATATATTTTGGAAATATGATTGAGAGATAAATCTTCTCTGATAGTAATGAAGTGTGCTAACTTTATAAGGAGATTGACTACAATCCAAATAATATTATGGACTTTAGTTTTTTTGGGGATTCAAATGAAAAAATCCATGGAAATGATTTCCCATTTACATTATGGTATAGATAATAGTTGTAAAATACCCTTAGAATTATGTATCTTTACCTTAGCATGTTGGCATACCAATCACATAAATGCATACACTATAATATCTCTCTTTATGTTTTCCTTCAAGAAATATTCTTTCAGATCTCTATAAATATCTATACTTCTCGGATGAATAATGAATGGTAAACTATGAGATTCATTCAATAGCTCCTTCAATTTTTTTATGTATGGGACACATACATAGTTCCTAAATTTTATCATTCCATAATAATCAAGGTTGAACTCTAGAATATTTATCACCTTCTTTTTCAACTCTAAATCTTCCTTTTATACCTTTTAATCTTCACTTAGATAGATGGTTGAAAACTCATTTGAACAAGATAATATTTCTCACCTTCCTTCAATATTTCGATGTCCATAATTTAAAAATAAATAAATTTTAGATATTTTTTTATCTTCATCATAGATAATATATCATGATCCTTTTAACTCAAAGCATTGGCCACCTTATTCTCTTTCCCAGGGTGGTAATGTATTGAACAATGCTAATATTTGATTAATTAAAACCATTTTCTCTAGTTCATATTAAATTATTTATGAGTAAATATATAATTTACACATTTATGATTGGTACATATGTCACACTTTTCTCTGTAAATATAATTCCTCTATATCTTTAATAAAAATAAATACCCCAACTAACTCCAACTCATGAGTTGGGTAATTTTACTAATGAGCCTTAAATTTTTATGATCTATAATGTATCACTATATCAAACTGCATGAGGATGCACCCTAGTCCATTATTTAATGAATCACTAAAGATCATAAACCCTTCTCCAATTTAGGTTAGTGTAATAATAGGTGCACTGATGAAACTTCTATTCTATTCCTTAAAATTTTCTTTAAATTCATCTATTCAAAGGAACCTGACTCCCTTCTAAGTTAACTTAGTGATTGGATTATAAAACTATAAAAAAATTATCTAAAAACATCAATAATATCCATAAAAACCAAGAAAACTATGGATCTTAGTCACAGTGGTTCCCCTAGGACAATTTTCAATAACTTAAATCTTTGATGGATCCATAGATATACACTTACTTGAGATTATATGACCCAAAAATGAAACTTTTTAAAGCTAAAATTCATGCTTATTAAATATTATATAAAGCTTCACCTTAGGTTATTTGGTGCAATCTTTAAGTTATCTTCATGATCTTCCTTTATCTTTAAATAAATAATAATTTCATCTATAAAGACTACTGAAAACTAGTGAAGGTAATCTCTAAAGTATCTATTCATTAAATCCATGAAGATAGTGGGGGAATTAGTTAGAAAAAATGGTATCACAATAAATTCATAGTGTTCATACCTTGTCCAGAATTTTTTGTTGGGTATATTGTAACAAACCGGCTCAAATACCATCTCAAATGGGTACCTGACCCAATCCACCACATACACAAAGGGCGTTCTCGATCCCCATAGGCTGGTGACTAGCACCCAGGAATCAAAGAAAAACCTGAGGGAATGATTTCTCCCAACTTTAAGAAACAACATGTAACATATATACAATAGATACAACAACAAGAAAGATAAATATATTCCATAATTGAAAACAAATATATGAAACCAAACAACTCAATAGTATAAACAATCTCCAAGTACATGTCCAACCATAAAGGACTACAAAAATAGGGAAACTAACTAGTCCATGTGATGTCATTGGAATAATCCCACCATCTCAGCTTCAGCTACCCAACTCAGTAGATAGAAAACCTCGTTACCTCATGGAGGAACCTTTCCTTTCCATGCATTGAAAGACATAACTTGGTCTATACACTAATTAAGGGGTGCATAGAGTGTGAGCTAATAGTCTTAGTAGGGTCTCACTCAGGTCTTCCATATCAAGTCTCTGAACAAAAATCCAAGAATTCTCAACTTTAAATAAAATGATTCACGATAATATTTTAATAGTTTTTATACCAAAATCATGGAAAATAGTTTGATTTCCCCTTTTCCCACATTTCCATATAAATTAGGTAAATCAATTTCAAATCATTCTAGAACCATATATCATAGTATATATATCATGTCAAAACAATTCATCACCACATATCATATCAAATTTATGGAAGTAAGACAAAAAATTACAAACCAAAAGTAGAAGCACAGGAAACATCACATCAGGGGTCACACATGGTTAGAATATCTAGGTCACTCATAAATAAAATTTAAAATTGCATACTCATCAACCCACTAGACATATAAATCATGACTAAAGATTAGAGGAACACTACAAAAAGTGACCCCCCCCAATAAGTCTAACATGTCCCTAGAACAACAGGCCTAGGAAGTAAAGGAAATCCCCAGGAGAAAACCCTCCAAGTAGATGATACCTATTACTATACCTTAAACTTAAGTACCCAAGTCTTCCCAGGTGATCTATTTTCAAAACTAGTTCATTAAATCATTTCAATAAAACCATTCTTTGAAAAACATTTCACAATGCTTTGAAAATCCTTTTTCATTTACCAAAACCATTGGAAAACTTTCTTCTATAAAAACTCAGTTCCACACACACACACACACAAAATAAGTAATATAATTCCATTTCATTTAATAAAACAATTTATCAAAAATATGAGTAATGAAGTTCACCAACATAGGCTAGAGATAAAACTACCTACCTCAAAACTCGAATCTCACATGCCTGCAACAGAACCCACCACAAGAAAGGATTAAACAAAAAAAGGAGGCCCTAGAATCAATCAAAACATCTTATAATTGATTCAATTTAACAAAATGTGTTGGTGGAGAAGATGAAACAATACGTGCCTCAAGAACACACACCCGCTACACCACAACCAACAAAGGAGATGACCCCTAGAATAAGATCACACAACGGATCTAGAGAGAATCAAGATAAATCATCACCACAGGTCAAAGGATATGATAACGCAACAAAATAGTGCTACCATGATCAAATATATGAAGAAGAAAATTAGTATTACTCACCTGGAGAGATTAAATCCAATCGAAATAGTGATCAATCACCGAACTAATCAATCTAGATCAAATGGTGGCTCCCAAAATCAATGGAGAAAGGCTCTAAGTCAAGAGAAAGGAGGTTTTTATAAGAATGAATGAAAAATCAGTCGATTTAGAACCCTAGAATATTACCTTATAATAGTTAAATGATGTTTAATACATTTACACAATGTCTAATCCATAGAGATCACATATTCCAAAAAACATGTTGCCTTTTTATTAAAACCTGGTCTTTTAACATTACACATCATGTAATCATTACATGATGTGTAATCCATTCATGTTGTGTAAAAAAATCATGAATTGTGTGTGGAGACCAAGTACATGTCATTTAACCCCTTTACACACTGTGTAATCTCCCATCACATAGCAAAAACCCCATATTCTTACACAAAAATCACAAACCAACTCGAGCGTTCTCTGAACTCGGAGAGAACCCCACAAATCCAATAACAAATTTATACTTGGACTCTACTAATTCAAAAAAATGTACAACCCAAAAATTTAGTTCATTTTCCTCATCAAATTTTCTTCATCCTCGAAGGTCCCTAAATACACCCAATTAAAGTGGAAAATAATAAAAGAGAATTTAAATACCTGAAAGCGGTAATGGGATGTTACAAACTCCCCAATATAAGAATTTCTATCCCCAGGAATCCATATGGAAAAAAGAGTTCTGGTGAGGAGGTGTGGCCACTACTCCCTCATTAATGAATCATGCACCCAAGTATCATGATAATTCAATACATTCCTCCATAACAATATAACCAATGTAATAGACTTTCTACACAAATATTTCACTTGAGAGTCAATGATCTCAACTGGCTACTCAATAATAGAAACATCTAACTATAACTCAATCTTCTCCCAATTCAAAACATGAGAGGGGTTAGGATTATATTTCTTGAGCTACGATATATGAAAATCATCATGAATTATCATCAAATAAACTAGAAATTCCCACTGATAAGCAACCTATCCAAGCTTCTCAGTGACCTAAAATGCTTCAATATATCTCAGAGCTAAATTTCCCTGTTTTCCAAGTCAATGGTGACCTAAATGAGGAGAAACTTTCAAGAAACCCCAATCATATATGGAAAAATACAAAGGACTTTTCCATTGATCCACTTAAGATTTTTTCCGACTCTATACTATAACTAGACACCAACGAATACCCTGAATCCCCACTAACATCTCCTAAACAATACTTGGACCAACAAGAGAGGCCTTTCCCACCACTTCCCAACAAAGAGGCAATATGCATGGGTGACTATAAAAATCCTTGAAAGGATCCATTATAATTGATGACTGATAACTATTACTATAAGTAAAAATAATCATTACTATATAGCTATCCCATGACCCACCAAAATCCAAGACACAAGAATGAAGTATAACATCCAGATTCTGAATAGCATGCTCTGTTTGGTCATCTGTTTGTGGATGATAAGTTGTAATCAATCTTACCTGAGCCCCTATTGCCTCCTAGATACTTTTTTAGAACCTCAAAGTAAACCTAGGATCCATATCTGAAATAACTGTAGATTAAACCCCATGCAACCTCAAAATTTCATGCACGTATAGATTTCCTAGATCTTCAACTTTTGCAGTGTCTTTGATTGGAATAAAACAAACTAACTTTTTCAACTAATCAATCACAACTTAGATAGAATTCCTCACTTGGTGTTTCTATTGTAATCAAACAATAAAATCCATGGATACCTCATCCCATTTAAAAAACCATCACTCAAAGAGTATGGAGAAAACTAGAATGTTTTAGATGCTTTACCTTAATCTATTGGAAGGTATAATAGTGAGACACAAAATCAGTAATGTCATGCTTCATACTCATCCACAAAAACATCATATCATTCCATAATACAACTTCAAAGCTCCTAGATGAATGTTCCATGAAGAACTATGACAATAAAACTAAACTAAACTACTCACTGATGATGGGATGAAAAAATGATCATTAAAACTGAGAATACCATCTAAATAAAGAGACCAACTCCCCTCTATGTAGGGTTTCTCAAATTTCTCTAAACTCAAAATAACTATATAGAATAGAATCAATGAGAGATGATGATAACTTAAAACTATTCATAACCATACCCAAAACATCCTCTCGATCATCAAGATGAAACAAATCAAAGAGACTTATAGGGGTATACTCTTCCATCAATTCCAAAACAACTTGTAATGGAACTTTCCTACTAATAGCATCTGCAACGACATTCCCCTTCCTTGGGGTGTTGGTGATATCTAAGTCAAACATATGTAGGTATTATACTCGTCATCTTTGTCCAAGATTAAAGTATTTCTAAGAAAAGATATATCTCAAACTCTTATAGTCATAAAATACTATGATCTTTTCCCTAAAAATATAATGATGCTAACACTTAAGCACATGCATAGCTGCATCAAGCTCTAAATCATGAGTGGGGTAATTATTCTCATGTGATCATAGATGATGAGAGTCATAAGAAACCACATCATCATCCTTCATGAGCAAGAAACCCAAACCAATGATAGAAGAATCACATAAAACAATATATCCCTTACCAAGCTCAGGTTATATTATAATAGTATTTGATGACAGAATTCATTTCATCTCTTAAAAATAAGATTTAAACTTTGCATTCCATAGGAATTTCACCCCTTTTTGGTAAGATCAGTCAAAGGTAAATCCAATAGAAGAAATAATTGAAGAATAATTGATATTATCCATCAAGACCAAGGAATATATAAATCTCAAAAACATTATGTGGTTCTTCCCATGAAAAAAAAGCCTTTAACTTCTCAGGATCTACTGATAAGTCATGCTTTGAAATAACATTTCCAAATAATTTCACTTCTTGAATCTGGATTTTTCGTTTTTAAATCTTTCCATGTAAATAGTGACTACTTAGGATTTATAATACCAAAAATATATGGTGCTCATGCTCATGATTTGATCTTAAATAAACTAACATATCATTTATAAACACTACCAAAAAAAAGTGATGATATACTGATGGAATATCTGATTCATCAATTTCGTAAAAGATGTAGGAGTTTTATTCATACCAAATATCATCACAATATATTTATAATGGCCATAACTATTCCTAAAATCTGTCTTTGGTATATCACACTTCTGAAATCCAAGCTAATGATAACCGAACATAAGAACAATCTTTGAAAATGACCCCCCCCCCCCCCATTGATCAAACAAATCATCCACATGATTCAAAGGATACTTATTCTTAAATGTTACTTGGTTCAACTTCTGATAGTCCACACACAATCAATGTGAACCATCTTCCTTATTGGAAAATAGCACTAGGGATACCCAAGGAAAAACACTAGGGTGAAAAAATCCCTTCACCACCAGATCATCCAAATGAATCGTGATCTCTTTCAGCTCTGGTGGTTCCATATGATAAGAAGGTACTGATATCGGATGTGTCCCTATCACTAGGTCAATCATAAACTCTACCTCCCTCTTTGTAGGAATCCAATATAAATAATCTAGTAAAACTTTAGGGAAAAAATCAACAATGGTAAGATCAACAATAGAAGAAACTTCATCAGGCTCAATTACAATAGTAGAAAACAAACTCTTGAGATCTAGGTGGGAAGGTCTTTTACCACCATACCTCAGACCCCACTCTCCCCGAAACACCTGTGAGCTCCCATCATCTGAAAGAAACATGAAATTTTGATGATAAAAATCATCCTAGTCTCGATTAGAAACAACTGAACATATCTCGATAATGATTCCAAATAGATCCATATTGAGAACAAGAAAATACAAGACTATCTCCACATCAACTATTGATAGAAAACAAGTACATTGAAACCCATTCTCATTATTCTTCCCAAGAGATATTTCTAACTTATTAAAAAAGTAAATTAGATTTATTTGAAGGGTAATCATATCTTCAAAACAACCAAATATAAATGAGTGGGAAGAAAAAGTATTAAATAAAGCAACCACTACTAAAGATGCAATAAACATGGTACCTCTCACTATTGTTGGGCCTGCATCTACCTCCACTAGAAACTCATACACTATGTAAAGGTGATTCACTCCTGAGGCCTATGGATAGATCCATATAATCATTAAAGCATCTTATTGCACCATAGTTGCCTTTGGATATGATGATATCTGGCCATATCGAGGAGTATACATAACCTGATAGAAATGTTACAGATGACCATAACATCAACAACCATTGCATATCTTTGTCGGTGAAGGTCATGAACTCCTAGTGTGTACAAACTCTCCAAACTAATAGAAATTCATAGGCATGCTACTAGATATAACCAAAGTTGATGAAGAGGCTTGCTACCTAGAACCACCTCCACCACTCCTGTGATGATTTTTCCACTTCCTCTTTTTCCCTAGCATGCCATTAAAGAAGCTACTAGGTGGAAGAGAAGGGGTAGAATATCCAACCTTTCATATTCATTTCTTCCATCATATCCCTATACAATATCTCTACATAGGTTGAATTATTCAGCATTAATACCTGTGATCTAATATTTGGTCACAAAACTTGCAAGTATTTATAATATTTTAGCTTGTTATACTTCACAACCTCTGGTGAAAATGAACTAGCTTAGAAAATGGATTGGTGTACACTGAAATCAAACATTTTCCTTGCTACAAAGAGTGAAACTCCAGATACTTCTCCACCATCAGCAACTCGGGATAAAAGTTCTAGAATAATAGATTCTTAAAACCCTTCCAATTTAATCTTACATGCTTGTATTCTAGTACCATGGAATCACACTAACGCTTATTGGGACCCTCAAGTATGAATGTTTCACACTTTACCTTAATACTATCAATTGTATCCATGAATTCAAAGATATAATCTATCTTTTTAAGATAGTTCTCTACCTATTAAGTTTCATTCGTACCTTTAAATGATGGTGGTTTCTCATATAATAACTCCAATGATTGATCCTTTTCTCCTACAGATCTTGGTTTTACCTCAATGACTATGTACTAAACTTGTGGAACATTATAGTCGATGACATGAACTTCCCACATGATAGAATTGATACATTTATGATATATATGAGGATTTACTTGAGAAAAATTAATTGTACCCTCTTGAGGAACTCATATAATACATCTTAGAGGCATATTTTTGCACACAAAAACAAAAGAAATGATCAGGAAACAGAATAATCTTAGTTCAAACAAGAAATCCCATATGAAAAAATTGATATTAACATCAAAACTCAAAATATGAGATACATATCCTAACATCCAATAGTAACTTGAGTCTTGTCATGGCAAGAGATGGTAAGGCACTCACCACAATATACCTCTCAAATCTCGATAATCCTATCTATAGTCTACCAAATGTCCTAAGATAAGTACTATGGGATAGACCAACTTTGATACAAAACTATAATGAACCAACTTGAATACCCTCTCAAACTGGTACCTAACCCGATCTTCCACATACTCGAAGGACATCCCCAATCCCTATGTGTTGGATACTAGAAATCGGTCATCAAAAAACAACCTGAGGGAAATATTTTTTCCAACCTGAAGTAACAACATGGCACATATATACAATAGAGACAACAGAAAAAAAGATAAATATATGCCATGACTAAAAAAATAGTGGAAACCAAACAACTTAAGAGTAGAAAAAATCTCCAAGTACAGTTCCAACCACAAAGGTCTACCAAAATAGGAAAACCAACTAATACATGTGATAGAATGGGCATACTCCCACCATCTCACCACCATCTACCCAACTCAACTTATAAAAAACATCTCCGCCTCACTATGGTGCCTTTCCTTTCTCTACATCAAAATACATAACCAGATTAATGCACCATCGTAGGGGTATACAAGTTATGAGCTAATAAGCTCAGTAGGGTCTCACCCAGGTGTTCTATATCAAGTATCTGAAAAATAATCCAAGCATACTCAACTTTAAATAAAATGAGGCATGATAATAGTTTAACAGTTTTTATATCAAAAACATGGAAAAAGAGTTTAATTTCCCCTTTTCCACATTACCAACTTTAGTTGGTAAATTATTTTAAAATATTTTTATAACCATATATCATATCATATATATCATTTCAAAAAAAAATCATGCATCTCATATCATATTAAATATATGAAAGTTCAAAAAAATAGTACAAACCAAAAGTAAGAGCATGTTTAACATCACAATAGGGATTACACTTGGACAGGATATCTAAGACACATATAACAAACATATAAAATTGTATACCCATAAATCCACTAGACATGTGAATCAGGCCTAGAGGGTAGAGAAACACACTAGAAATTGAACCCCTCAATAGTTCTAATAAGTCTCTAGAAAAATAGGCATAAGGAGTAAAGAAAATCCCCAAGCGAAAACCCCCCCAACAACAGATGAGACCTATTACTATACCTTCCACCTAAGTACCCAAGGATTACCATGTGATCTATTTTCAAAACTAGTTCATCGAATAATTTCCATCAAAAAATTCTTTGAAACCCATTTCACAATGCTTTGAAAATCCTTTTCCATTTTCCAAAACTAGGGGAAACCCATCTTTTATAAAAACATAGTTCTACACAACCAAAAAAATCAGTCATATAATTCCATTTCATTTAATAAAATAATTTATCAAAAATGGAAGAAATGAAATTCACCAACACGGGATAGAGACAGAACCACCTACCAAAAAACTTGGGTTGCACATGCCCACAATAGGATCCACCTCAAGAAAGGATTAAACAATAAAAAAAGGCCCTATAATCAATCAACACATCTCAAAATTAATTCAATTTAACAAAAGGGTTAGAATATAAGAGGAAACAACATATACCTCAAGAAAACACACCTAATGAACCAAAAAAACAATGGAGATGAACCTTGGAACAAGATTTCACAATGAATCTAAAGTGAATCAAGAAGAAATATCACCATGGGTAAACAGATCTAATAACACAATGCAAAGATGCTTCCATGATCAAATAAATGGATAATCAGAAAGGATTAGTCACCTGAAGAGACACAATCAAAATTCAATGGTGATTAATTGTTGAATGAATCAATCTGGATTGAACGAAGGCTCCCAAAATCATTGGATAAGGTATCTAGGATGATACCAATGATGGTTACATAAGAATGAATGAAAAATCAGTCATTGAAGCATCGTAAAATCTAAACTACTAATAGTTACATGTCATGTAATCCATTTACAAGTTATGTAATCCATGGGAATCACATGCATTGAAAAAATCATCACCTTTTTATTAAAACCACATCTTTTAACATTACACATCATGTGGCCTTTACACATCATGTAATCCTTTCACGTTATGTACACAGTTCATGACTTGTGTCTGGTAACCAAGTACATGTCATGTAACCCCTTTACATTCCTATAATCTCCTAGCACATAGTAAAAAACCTAGATTCTTGAACAAAAACCCCAAACCAACTCATGAGTTCTTCAAACTTAGGGATAACCCAACAAATCCATTTACACATTTATACCCAGAATCGATTAATTAAAACAAAAATATATCCCTCAACATTAGGT
Organism: Viscum album; assembly: GCA_963277665.1. Taxonomy (NCBI): domain Eukaryota; kingdom Viridiplantae; phylum Streptophyta; class Magnoliopsida; order Santalales; family Viscaceae; genus Viscum; species Viscum album. The sequence goes on along the minus strand of OY728128.1, from coordinate 675,362,174 downwards.
CATTCTTTTCAAAAAAAGTTCTTTATCCTCGAGAGTCCCTATACACAGCTAATTAAATAGAAAAACAAGAAAAGATAAGAGAATTACCTAAAAGTGTGTAATGGGATGTTACATATATCCTATTTCTTAACCCCCAAATTATGATATCTAGAATGAATTTCAATGTTATAAAGGTATTGAGATCCAAATATTTGATCAAAAAAGTTATTAATATAGTGAAGAAGATACTTATTCTTGATTGTGATCTTTTAAGTTACCTATAATCAATGCAGAGTCACATTGATCCATCATTCTTCTTGAAAAAAAGAACAGTTTCACCCCAAGGTGACACATTTGGTTGAATTAATACCTTTTGAATATTGTCTTGGAGTCTCTTATTTAATTCATACAAATCAGTCAGGTCTACTCTATATATATTCTTTTAAATATGTGTAGAACTAGATATGAATTCTATTGAAAAATCAACTTCATGATTCGATGGAAGACTAGGAAACTCTTTTAGAAATACATCAACAAACTCCTACAAAATAGGAACATATTCAATGTTTATTTTCTTCCCAACCATCTGAGATAATCACCCCTTTTGAATAGAAATAAATATACATATAAGGGATTTAATTTCCATCAGAAGTTTATATTTATCATCGCACTGATAGATGATCATAGTATGGTTTATAATATAAAAATTGATCTCCCTTCCTCAAAAAATGATGTGGGAATTATGTAAGTAAATAAAATCAATTCCTAATATAAAATCAAACTAAACTAGAGGGAGAATAATAATATTTTCATAAATCATGTTCCCATAAACTTCAATAAGAGAAGAATCATCGAATTGAGATGAAATCATTATACCATCGAGATTTTTCACTACTAATTCAGCATTAAATAATTGAGGATACTAATTTAAATTCCTCAATACTTTTCCTAATATACATGAATTCATATAATTATGCTCAAATAGGGTAATTCAATATTTGATCAGACTTGTAACCTCATCAACTTTATTATTTTATTGTCATTTCTTTATGAAAACCAAAATGGTTAGCATGATCATCAAACATCATAGTGAGAAATAATATAATCATGAAAAGTTATTTATAGGATATCTAAATAATGAAACCTTATTTTCAATATATGAAACTATAGGTTTAATCTATGTTATCCATGGTCATCATCTATTTAAATCCTTCATAATGGTTCATAAATGAAATTTAAATTTACCCAACCATATCCACTAAGAGTGTTAAACTAGGTGTACCATAAGGTAACACTTTTCGTGAACCAAAATGATGGTCAATATATACTTGAATAACTATTTTGGGGTTATTACCCTTATATTCATCCATTCTAGAACTATTTCCGCTTGTATTATCCAAACATATATATTTTTCTAGGAAAACCACACTCCTTTCTAAACCATAACTTAGGATGTTCTCATATACATAGGATTTTTCTAATGGTTATAATTAAAATTTTCTCATGATAATTTATAATGGTAACTAAACCATTCCCTGATATCAACTATAGAAACCCATAATTTCATATATAAATATTACATCTTATTATATTAATATTCTATGCATAACATAATGATCCATGCCAGAATCAGATAGGTTTATTGTATTTAGAAACTTGTATACATAAACAACTTGTTCATAAGTGATATACTTCATCTCCCACTAAGTTCTTAATACTTAACACCATTCTCATACATATCATACTTAATACCTTTCTTTATTACCTGGGGAAAGGAAACGTAAGAAAGAGTGAGCTTAGATTATTGGTAAGGGTAAACAAGGGAGGTATAATTGATAAATTAAACATAACATGATAGTAAGGGTATGAGAACATGATCTTAACATTTAAAATACATAACCCATATATCAAATATCCTAATTATGAGTAATTGAAAAAATCTTAGTTGTTTATAAGACATTAATTCTAAATGAATCAAATAACATAATCCATAAGAGCGTAACATTGGCATAATAAAAAAATTTGTGGCATAAAAATAAGCAGAGTATAATTTCTTTTTTCAAGGCTCAATTACAAGACTATCATAATGGATCGGGTTCAATCCTTATTCCATCAAATCCTTAGTCATGGTTCACTCTCAATACTATCATAGTGGACAGTGTCCTTTACTGAACTTGGTTCACTCCCCATTCTTATCCTTATTATCACATGAGATATATGTCTTTAATCAATTTATTGGAGGGATATATAATTCTATTCTCACCCATAAAATAAGAATAATACATTCATATGTGTTATTCTAGATCATAAATCATTCATCGTATATCATAACATGTGGAAAGGAAACAAGTTTTATAAACATTTCAACATTTCATAATAGTATAACACTAGGGAAATAAATGGGTTTCATAAACATCCCATCATAAAAATATTAAATCATACATAGAAAGTATAAGGATTTTAGCCTTGTATTATATGCCCATTGAATCATAACTAACATAAAATTATGTTATCATAAATTAAAATTCCTTTAAATGATCACTTGGAATATTTCTTGAGAAAATACCCTTTTCATTTAGAAATCACTTCTTTAAAATATAAAATTTTAAAAAAAATTATGAAATAAATATTTGGAAAGAACCATGGAAAATTTTAAATTGATCTTAAAAGCATATATTAGTCATAATGGTGGGAAATTCCATTTATTATATGTAATTTAAAATAATGATTCCTTTCATATTTTTAGTAAAAAGTCAAAAATACCTCATTCAAAAAATAATAAGAAGATTCAGGTTAAACCATTATTTAAAAACTAAATAATGGGTAAAATTAATTTAAAAAATAAAATTATAATATTAAAAATATTCTTTAAAACATTTTTAGAAAACATGGATGTGAAATTAAAATGATTTTTGATTGAACAGTAAAACATGCTCAGTTTTCCTTAAAAACATTCATTCAGTCTCTTGAGAACTTAAAGTGAGTAAAATGAAATAAAAACATGTTATATTAAAAAATAACCATAGGATAAAAAAATCATGATATTTTTTGTGGGTTAAATCATGAAATTTCATCATCTAAAACTTAATCATAAACAATCCCGATAAACAATGAGATTATAACCTAAATCGCATACCAATTTGGTAACATTCAAATAAAAAACTCATGAAAGAGAGAACCATATATGGATATATAAATAACCATTATTTTTATGATAATAATCATAAAATACATTCATAGTCATTATATACACCATATAAAATAAACAAGTGGTGAATATGACATGTGTCTCACAAAAATAAAAGTGAGACGAAAATCCCTTACCTCAAGTTCAACTTACTTCGAAAGTGATCTAAACTCATATATAATAAATTTAAAATTATTAAAATTATATAAAATAATAATTTACATAATTATAATATCATATATGATTCAATTATAACATTTTAACACACATTTAGTAATAATTCCTTATTAAAACCATAGTTCCAGTTGTTAACTATTTCATTTTTCATGAGAATTTCATTTCAGTAGTTCTACACCTTATACTTTGATAATGGTTACATAATTTCCATAATTATGATAATTATATAAGTAAAATATATATTCATTATATATATATATACTTAGATTCATCCATTAAAGGCAGAGATAGAAAAATGAATGACACCATTCATGGAGACGGTAGGCTGTACATATATATGAATGTTGGTTTCACTTTTTGATGAATGAAATGAAAGAAAGATGAATAATAATTCACATTTAAAAATTAATAATTATATCATATATATCATATATATTCATTAAATATATTTTTATGACTATCCATGTAAATCATAAAAAAAATCACATCACTCCATAGAGGTGGTAGTCCACACGTACACACGAGTTATGTTATCATTTTTCAACCGATTGGAAAGTAAGAAGGTAGATATGATATTATAATTATATAAAAATAATTATTTCAAAAATATCCTATATAAAATTTAAATCCAACATAATAATTATCCATGAAATATGGTTATGGAAAATGAATTGTATCACTATGTGGAGGCGGTAGTCCACACATACACACAAACTATACTTTCACTTCCCATTTAATGAAATAGAGGGTGGATATTTGTGGTTATATAATCACAATAACATTTTAGTATATTTATTATACTAAATTTATTATTTTATTATGAATAACACAAATTTAGAGGAGGTATAATAGTAATTAAATTGAAAGAAGTTTAGTAAGATGATTACTTCTTTTTTGGTAGGCCTCCTTTATATCCATTCTTAAGGACACTTGGAATGGTATTTTAAGAATAAAATAACCTAAAATTAGTGTATAGGTAATTTTATAATATAATTGGGTATTTTTAGTTCAATATATATGGATCAAAGTGATGTAAATAAGAGAAATGAGGGGTGACCTTTTATAAGTGGGGGAGAGGATGCCCTTGGAATTTCTTAAAAGATTAAAATATAATAAAATCATTCACAATAAAAATGATTCCAAATGGAAAATTATTCTAAGGTGTTATAGTATATGAACTAAATATGTTCACAAAATATTATCTTGATAAGTTTAACTGGAAAACTTACCCTTATATCTTAGTTTAACCCGCTAGTAAAATCGTTTTAACCTTAACCATGGTGACAAATTTATATTTTTTTTACTGTTAACTGTAACAAATAAATAAATTCAACTTATTATATAATATTAATTATTATATTAGAAATCTGGAATCCATTTTAACAAATTCAAATCACATAACTAGGATAATTTAATTTAAATTAAACCTGCAAAATGTGATGAAAATGGCTTTCCAAAGAAAAAGTTTTCTTAAGTATAAAGAAATTTTATATAATAATTCATCATAAAATTGATTCCAATAACATAAATTGGATTAATAATAATATAATTGAACTAATTATACTTTTAAAACCAATTTAAACCAAAATTTAACTTTTTAAATTCTCAAAATGAAAATATAATTTTCAATAAAAATCTGTATTTTTCACTATTCATCAAAAAAAATCTATCTTTTTAGAAAATTCTAAAAAAATAACTCTAAGATAATTTTTACATGATTATTTAAAAAATTATATTCATTTTTTAAAATAAATTTTTTAAAATTTTTAGAAATTAATTATGTCATTTTTTCCTAAAATCAAAGAAAACCATTTTTGAGGGAAATGTATTTTTAAAGTACATAGTGACTTTGTTAGAAATTTAGTACTTTATTTATAAATAAATTTTATATAATATAAAATATTTGTAAATATTTTTTATAATTTATTTATTCTTATTCAAAGAACTATTATAATGTTTATGTTATAATAGTCATGCTTAAAAAATATTATTTATATCATGGTTCGTTTAAACTCGGGCTTGCGTATATCATAAGCTACTGAAGAAATTAAATTTATTTTAAGAGAAATATATCATAAAATCATGGTTTTTTACATTATAAACCCCTAAAAATTTATTTCACCCTCAAAATTCCATCACTCCAATACAAACAAATGAGTATATCTTTGTTTCTTTATATCCTCAGGTTCCCATGAAACTTCTTTGAATTTTTGATTCATCTATAGAACTTTAATTGGGTGATTATTATTGTTCCACATAAATTTATCTCTATGATCCAAGATTTATACTTATTTTTATTCATAAGAAATATCATACTCATGTGGTATGGCCACTAATTTCAGTACATTTGATGGATCAGGTATGTTCTTTCTTAGAAGAGATACATAGAACATATCATGAACTTGAGAGAGGTTTTGTGGAAGCACCAAGAGATAAGATATAATCCCTTCTTGATCAAGAATATCTAAGGGAGTAATATGCCTAGGGATATACTTTCCCTTCTTTACAAATCTCATAACATTCTTCCATGGAGAAATTTTCAGGAATGCTTTCACACCAACTTTGAATTCTAGATTTCACTAATGATTGTCAGGATAAATGTTTTTCCATATCAAAGTCAAATTGATGTGATACTGAATGTATCTAACATTATATGCCACTTCCTCATATATCTCAGGTTCCAATAGATTTATTTCTCTAACTCTATCCCAAAATATTGAATTTCTTTACTTCTTTCCATAGATGGATTCATATGGAGCCATATGAATGATTGATTGAATTCTATTATTATAAGAAAACTCGACAAGAGGAAGGTATTGATCCCAAACAACTTTGAAATACATATAGAATGATATCATTATATCATCTAGGGTTTGAATAGTTATCTCAGAATGACCATCTATTTGAGGATGATAAGAAGTACTGAAACACAACTCTAAATCTAGATCTTGCTAAAGAATTTTCTAGAACTTCAAGGTAAACCTTGGATCCCGATTAGATATAATAGAATATGGTAATCCTTGAAAAATTACCACTTCATTAATTTATATTCTAGAAATATGATCAAGAGATAAATATTCTCTGATAGAAATGAAGTAAACTGAATTTGTATGGTGATTTACTATAACCCAAATAGCATTATGGCCTTTAGATGTTTTAGGGAGTGAAATGAAAAAATCATTGGTGATATTTTTCTATTTCCATTCTCATATGGGTAATGGTTTTAAATACCCTTATAATTCTATCCCTCAGCCTTAAATTTTTTACATATAAAGAACTAAAATACATACTCTACAATATCTCTCTTTATGTTATCCCACCAAAAATATTATTTTAGGCCACTATATAACTTTTTCCTTCAAAGATGAATAGAGAATAATGAACAATGAGATTTATACAACTAATCCTTTAAATATGGCATGGATGGGACATACACACGGTTCCTAAACTTTATCATTCCTTCACAATCAAGGTTGAACTCAAGAACATTTCTCACTTTCTTTTTCAACTATATTTCTTTTTTCTATGCCTCTTTAATCTTCACTTGGATATATGGTTGAACAATAATTTGATAAAGATAATATTTCACACATTCATTCAAGATTTTCTGATACATCCTTTGAAAATATATAAATATTTGATCTTTTATGATCCTAATCGTGGATAAACTAGAATGATCCTTTCAACTCAAAGCATTTACTGCTTTGTTCGATTTCTCAGGGCAGTAATGTATTGAGCAGTTATAATCTGTAATCAAATCCAACCATATTATCAGGTGAATATTCAACTTTTTATAAGTGAATACATACTTTAAACTTTTATGATCGATATATATTTCACACATTTATTCATAAATATAATGCTTCCATATATTTAATGAAAAAATGACCATTGATAACTCCAAAACATGATTAGGTTAATTTTTATCTATAAAATTAAATTATCATGAGGAATAATCTATCAACATATCATTATACATGAGCACACATCCCATCCCCTTCTTTAATGCATCACTAATGATCACAAACCCTTATACACCACAGGGTAGTGTAATAACAGGTGCACTAACTAGCCTTTTCTTCATTTCCTTGAAATTTTCCACAAATTCATTTATCTAAAGGAACTTGAATCCATTATAAGTTAACTTGGTCAATATATTGGATAGTTGGGGCTTGGAGGACATATATGTATATTTTATAAACCAAATAATCAATTTTCATACATGGGATGAGTGCTTTATCTCCTGACTCTCCCATCTCCCTCTCCACTCCACCTAGGGTTTCCTCCTGAAACCCTACGATGTAGGATTGGCAGCGCGTCTGAGATCTTCTCCTTCCTCCCCTTCCTATCTTCCCTTCATTTACCCATATTCTCCTTCTTCATTCCCTGTTTGTATTCCGGTCATTGGTGTCTTTATTAGAGCCCTTGGCTGCTCCCATGCTCTGACCTCTAGTTCCCTTGCGGCTTTCCAAGTTGGATTTGAAGCAGGGTTTCTAAGAGGTTTTGGGATCTTGTGGTTCGGTAGCTATTGGTTATCAAGGATCTTCGGCATTGGTCTTTATTTGTTTCTGGTTTTCTACCCCATTATCATGGTGTCATTTGGGTTCCTCATCTTCTATATTCCCTGCTATAGCCTCATGTCTATCTACACCTCTCCGAGGTGAATTGGCTTTGGGGTGACGCTGAGGTTTTGGGATTTGTGTTTAGAGGCTATCGGAGTCCCATATGTGTTTCCTTATTTAGTGGTGAGTCTGAGTTTCTCTTCCGTATGGTGTTTGGTAATGGTTGGTGGGGTTCTTTCTGCTTTCTTCAGTGGGGTGGGGCTTTTCTGGTCGGTCCCTCTGGTTCTGGTGTGGTGATCTCATCATCTGTTTGGTTCCTTCTTTGGTTATTTTGTTCGGATGGTCCTTGATGTGATTTTTGGTCAAGATTTGACTCTATGTGGAGGATTTAGTGTGAAGAAGATGTGGTGTTAAGTAATGTGATCTTCACCAGTTCCCAAGGTTTGTTTCAGGTTTGTTTCAGTTTTTTTGTGAAGGTGTTCATCTTGTATGGTGGGGATCTTGTATGGAGAATTTGATGGTGTGGTTTTTCTTCTTAGAAAACCCTTTACGGAATTCATCTCCAGTGGTGTTGGAGCGATGATGGTAACTGGTGGTAATTAAGAAGTCTAGTACCATGAGTTTCTCTGACATGATGATCAAGATCTTCTCAAGTTTCAGTTTGGATTCGGTGGTTTTAATTCTGATTTTCATATCCCACCTGATTTACTATTTCAAAATTTATTGGTTCTGTGTTGAATTTTGGATTTTTTTTGGGTGTATTTTCTTAGTTTGAATTTTGTGTGTGTTTTGTTTGTGCGGTTCCCACTAACCCAAAAAGGGGTTTATCTTGAAAATGAAAAAAAAGAGTATGTATCAATAGATTGGATATTTGTGATAAATTCTCCACAATGAATTGATAATATCTATCCAAACCAAGAAACCTACAGATCGCAACCGTAGTGGTTGGTCTGGGATAATGTTCAATAACTTCCACATTTGATGGATCCATAAATATACCCTTGATTGAGATTATATGACCCAAAAATGAAACTTTTATAGATAAAATTTACACTAGGTAAATTATTCATACATATTATGTAGGTTCCATGTGTAGTGAAAGTGTGGATGGGCATGCACCCAAATTTTCAAATTTCCATGATCAATGATTAATCTGGGACCAATATGATGATAAATTCTAGTATCCATGAAATTGAAACAAAGATAATAGAAAAATGAGAGAACCTGAAACCTAGAAGATAGGATCAATATATTTTATTTATAATTAATTAAATTAAATTAAATAATTACCTTTTAGGTGATTCATTCTTCATTTATGCGTTCAACCACGGGTCTGAGGTGTGGCTTCGTTGAGATGTAGAATCCAAGGATAGGAATCCTCTATCAGTGATCCAAACAGGCTCCAAATATCTCCAAACGTCATCAAAGGAGTCTTCAGGTGTAAGTACGGAAGATCCTTATGCTTGTGATGTCTTCTTTTGATCGCATTGAGAATCTATTCCAAATCATTCTATTAGATCCAATGGAGGAGGATCTCTCTCGTTATTGAGAGGGTTCTTGGAGAGGGAAGAGTTCTCTATGATCTCAAGATTTTCCCCAAGTATGTTTCATACACAACCATTGGTTAGCCAGTGGAATGACCCCCTTGGCTAATTAGAGAATAATAATATAATGGGGAATTTAATTCACCAGTTAATAATAAATAATTAGCACAAGTGTTGTTACTTATTTTATTATTCCATGTGAAACCCCATGTCAAATAATAATAGCAATGATATTATTTCCAGGACATATTCTTAACTTGTAAATTATATTTAAATATTATTTAAAAAAATAATATTTAATATTATTTCTCATTGAACCCATAACTTGGTCCGCCAATACTTCTCAATATTTACCAGTCCTTGAATAATGACTATTTATTAAATAAGTATAACTACATTATTCACCAATAAATAAATATTTCATTCTCAATATATTCTCTAGAATAACTAGAAATAAAATAAATGTGATCAGGCATACTTGAATAATTATAGAACCAAAATTAAGAACAATAATTATTCAACTTGTTAAATAATAAATTATTTATCCGAGATACTGGCTACACTTAGTGTGTGACCCTCTAGGCCTCTTTCTTGTTGGAATTAAGCGGGCTTGCCTAAATTCCAAGATTATTGTCTAGAAATGGGTCAAGGAACCCAAGAAAAATAAGTTGATGTCTAAACAACATGTCACCTCATACGAACACTTACCATTTAATATAATCCCTTTGTCCCGATATCTCTAATCAAATGGTTTTAATGTAAGTACCATCAACCCATGTGCTTGATTTCTCATTCATTGACTTCCCAGAATTGAACTTTCCAAGAGAACACCATGGACATAGATTTAGTTAGGCTGTATCATTTCCATAAAAGGGCCTGAGATATATAGTTATATATAAGTGACAAATCCTTTCTCGCATTATTCATTAATGCAGTATTATTCGTGACGCACCCAACATATCATACCTCACCAAAAATATTTATCATCACGGTTTCTGTCAATACATATAAGCGTGTGAGTCATAATAATAATTAATAATAATCTTAAAGTCTAAGTACCAATAAACATGTTCATAGATAGGAATATCCAATAACATTTCTGAATTTGGATTTCTTATTGGCGGGTCTTATTCTCATAATACCCTCCTGGATATTACCAAGGGTGCACACCATGAGAAGGTGACTCAAAGTTTCATGAGTCCCCACACCCTATAGCCTATATTATTTGTGTCCCTTTAAATTATATCATCCGGCCAAAGAACATATATTTAAAAATAGTGTCATGGAACTTCTGGGTTCTCATTATATTAAGGATCCACTATAACCTTTTAGTGTGATAGTTATTCTTAGAAAATTATCACATACTATGTCATGCATAAAAAAAATCATGATGTGTTAAGAAGTTTATTAATATTAATCCAATGAATATAGGTTTATCATAAAGTACAAAGAATTTGGTTTCTAGGGCACCAACTCTAACAGACTCTCACTTTCACTAGATCTAAATGTTAATAACCTCTAGTCCGCTAGCTCTCACATAATATTCATGATTATGTGGAGATAGTACTTTAGTCAAGGGTTCTACCAAATTATCTTCCTTGGACACTCTGGTCACTATAACTTCACCCCTTTGATATAAATCCCTCAAGAGGTGATACTTTTAGAGTATGTTCTTTGTCTATTGATGTGACCTTGGCTTCTTTTCAAGAGCCACCACTATAGTATTATCACAATATAATGTAATAGGATTCATACTGCTAGGAACCACATCAAGCCCCTGGATAGAGTTCTGAATCCAGATGTCTTTATTGGATGTATCAGAAGCCACTATATATTCATAATCTATTCTAGAATCAGAGACAATTGGTTCCTTTGAGCTCTTGCATCTCACAACACCTCTGTTGAGATAGAAAACATATCTCGATTGCAACTTCAGATAATTCTGATCTTTTTAAAAACCAGCATCAGCATACCCTATGATGAAAAGCTCCTAATCTTCTCCATACACTAGTAATATATACTTAGTTATTCTTAGATACTTAATTATGGTCTTGATAGTAGTCTAGTGTTGTTCTCCTGGATCTGCTTAATATCTGCCTACCATGATCAGTGCATAGGCAACATCAAGTCTGGTACATTGTATGGAATACATGATAGATCCTATCGCTGAATTTTATGGAATCTTAATCATCCAATCTTTCTCATGTTGTGTCTGGGGAGACATTTTCATGGAAATATGTATACCATGTGACACTTGAACCAATCCCCTCTTGGATTGTTCCATACTAAATCTCTTTAGTATATAATCTATGTATGTACTTTGACTTAGTCCAAGCAGCCTCTTGGATCCATCACGAATGATCTTGATCCATATAATGTAGGATGCTTTGCCTAAGTTGTTCATGGATAAGTACTTATTAAAAAAAGTCCTTTACTAACTGCAAGACTAGTATATCATTTCAAATAATCATTATTTCATCAACATACACTACTAGGATAAAAACTGCATTCCCATTAAAATTATTGTAAACACGTGGCTCACATTCATTCTTAATGAAACCACGTTATCTTATGGATTAATCGAATCGAATGTTCCATGACCTAGATTCTTTCTTTAATCCATAAATGGATCTATGCAACTTGAATACCCTTTTAAAATCTCCTAGTGTCACAAAACCTTCTGTTTGTGTCATATAGACATCTTCTTGAAGGTTCTCATTAAGGAATGCAGTTTTGACATCCATCTACCAAATCTCATAGTCATGGAAAGCTACTATGTAAATTATGATTCTTATGGATTTAATCATGGAAACTAACAAAAATGTTTCATCATAGTCAATTCCTTAACATTGTTTAAAACCTTTAGCCACCAGCCTTTCTTTATAGGTACTAACTTGACCTTCCATGTCCAGTTTCTTCTTGAATACCCATTTACACCTAATAGGATTTACATTAACTAGCGCATCAACAAGAACCAATAATTTGTTCTGATACATGGAATCTATCTCATAATTCATAAATTATAGCCATACTTTAGCTTTTGATCTCTCTACTACTTCCTTGTAGGGGATAGGTTTATCATTGTACAATAATAATGAGTCATCATACTTAGTGACAAGTAAACCATATCTCTCTGGTTCCCTTACCTCTCTTGTACTCCTACGTAGTACTTGTGTTTTAGGAACTACCATTTCTAAGGGGACCTATGGAACTTGTTCTTGTACCAACTCTAGTGTATCTTGAGCATCAACTTCATTGAAGTCAATCTTTCTCCCACTATCTTTTTTGAGGATGTGCTCCCTCTAAGAAAATACAGCCTATATGGTAACAATCACTTTTTTATCTAATGGGTTTTATAGGTAGTATCCCTTTGTTTCCTTGGTATGCTCTATAAAGATACACTTCATGCCCTGAGGTGCTAGTTTTTTTCCTGGGAAATCCTTAACAAAATCCTCGCATCCCCATACATGTGTATGAGAAAAAGTGAGTTTCTTTCTACTTTATAGCTCAAAGGTAATCTCATTTTTCCACCTATGTTGGTACTTGGTTTAATGTGTATGCTACAGTTTTCAATACATATCCCCAAAAGGATAATGGAATATCTATATAACTCGTCATCAACCTTACCATGTCCTACAAGGTATGGTTCCTCCTTTCACTAACATTGTTCCAATATGGTGTATAAGTTGGAGTGAGTTGAGATAGAATCCCAGAATCCCGTAAAAGGTCGATGAACTATTGGTTAAGATATTCTCCACCTCTATCCGATCGAAGCTTATTTATCTTCTTACCAAGTTGATTATCTACTTCATTCATGAACTCCTTGAATTTCTCAAAGGAATCAGACTTATACCTTACTAAGTATACATAGAAATATCTACTCAATTCATTAATAAAATTAATGAAAAAAGAATATCCACCTCAAGATTCTACTATAAATGGTCCACACACATTAGTTTGTACCAATACTAGAAGCTCTATGGCCCTTTCACCATGTCCACCAAATGGTGGTTTGGTTATTTTACCTTGTAAATAAGAGTGACATATATCAAGTGGTTTTAGATCGTTAGAGTATAAATAAACATATTAATAAAGCTTTGTCAAATGCTTCTCGTTTACATAACTGAGAAGGTGATTCCATAACTGGGTGTTATATGAGTCATGTGAAATTGGTTCCTTATCAATTGCCAACACTTGTTTCTCGTAACTTAATACATACATACCATTATTTAAATGTGTCATACCATAATATATGTTGTCCTTATAAAAGTAAAAACATTTATTTCCGAACTGGAAAATAAATCCATCTGTATCTAAACTCGATATAGAAATTATGTTCTTATTAACACTTGGTACATAATAACATTCATGTAAAACCAAAATAATCTCATTCGATAACAAAAGTTGGTAGTCACCAATGGAAAGAGTAGCCAACATTGAACCATTGGCAGGTCACAAATGCACCTCTCCTCTGTAAATTTTCTAAAATATACTTAGTTCCTGCATTTTAATATATATGTGAGAACCATAATCTGTTTCTAATACCCAATGTGTAGAAATGGAAATATTTCACTCAATAAAAAATGCAACTTAGGATTCCCCTTTCCTCTGGGTGAAATTCCTCTTCTAGTGGCCTAACTTGCCACATGAAAAGTATACTACCTCATTTTCTTTTCCCTGCCTTTGGATCTTCTTCTTCTTGGTTGGACAGTGCTCTAGAGCTTTAGAATATTTATAAATATTATTCCCCTTTACCTTTTCTTTCCCATTCTTATTCACCATAAGGACTGTGGGCTTGTCATGCCCCATATTTTTATCCACTTGATGAATTAGGGTTATAAGTTCTGATAAGTTCTTCTAATTATTTCTCATATTATAATTCACAATAAAACTAGAGAAGGACATATGTAGTAATGATATTATGAGATCTGTACAAAACTCATCTGGGAATTTAATCCCTAAGATGTTCAAACACTCAATGTAGCCAATAATCTTGAATACATGTGGTCTAGCTAGTGCAGACTCTCTAAGATTAGTACTGAACAAAGCGTTGGATATCTCATACCTCTCTTGTATCACCTTCTCTTGATAGATATATCTAAGGTGATACATCATGCTATAAGAATCCATTTATTCAGGTTTATTTAAAATATCTTTGGTCATGGATGATACCATGATGTAATGAACATCTATAGTGTCATTCAGATGTTTCTTGTACACATAGAGTTCCTCATCACTCACCTTATTTACTGGCACAACTAGTAAAGGCTCTTATATCACATAAAACTTCCTCTCATGGTAAAGAATAACCTGAATGTGCCTTTACCACTCCTGGAAATTAGTGTTGGTGAGAAGGTTTTCTTTCTTGAGTATGGATCACAATGATATGTTTGATGTTATTTTTATGTTGTTTCTATGAATAACATGAACATAGTTTTTGATACTTTATCTTGATAAATATAAACAAATTAATTACTTAATATCTATTATTCTCCCACTATTTTTTCGAAAGCCAATAGCCCTCACCATTGGATTCAGAATATCCTGTTTCTTAGACATTCTAATAGAAAGGATCGATATTTCCCTTCACATTACCCCAACTAGGGTTGGTCAAGAAATTTGAAATTTTTTAGGTAGGCATTCCAAATTTCAACTACATTAACTCACAGCTCCTTGATCTGTTGAGTGGACTCCCTAATCCTGAAATCCTTAATTTTGTATTTCCTCAACCCTTGAATCTTAGTTAAACAAAGTCATTCTAGGGAAATCAATCCTTGATTTAAACTAAGTTAATTCAACCCAAAACCTCATATTATAATTCCCTAATAATTGAAATCACCCCAACTAGGGTTGTTCAAGCACTTTTAACTATGGTTAGATTCTAACTGAAGTAATGGAAGGTTATACCGACTTAATATTTAATTGAAGTATTTTATCCTCTATGTGTAAATTTACACTTGTTATCTTTTCACATGATTGTTAATATTAAGTGGGATACACTTAATTGATTAACCATGTATAGATAATATTTACGCATAAGCCATTTTATTTTAGTTCCATGTTGTATGCTTGTTAGTTCATTAATTATGTGATAGCGTAAAAAATTCATAATGAATAACCATACAACTTATAGAAATAAATAAAGGGTATGATCCAAAGATTTAATATTGGTTATTTTATCTAGAAGATGATAAACTAACCCTGGCCTAGGGGAGAAACACCTTAAACCGTTTAAGGTTCATTTTTATAGCCTTCCACATGTCCACCTTTGTATCTCCTTGGATTGGTTTTTCCTCAGCTCCTAACTTGAACCACCTCCACTAACTTGGGATATCCATCCATTTCATATGATTTTAACTCGCACACAGGTGAGGGGTAAAGGGGGGTTTACATAAAAGAAACCATGGGCATGCATGCCCTATATATTAATGAGGACAAGGCACGTAGGTCAACAATTTTAATTTAATAAATAAATTAAAAGGGAACTAATCAGATAAAAAGGTTTGGTCTAGCTCATGATCATCTACGTACATGAAATTAATTATCCCTTTAATAAAACTACCATTCACGTATTTAATCATTCTTATTAAGATCAATTACACTCGAATCTATTAATCATTATCTTTAATTAATCAATATTTTTTATCTTAATCCTTTTTTGAATTTCCTTGAGATTCTCATCTATAACCTTGTACATAAATTGTACCTTAGAGGCAACCTAGTGAATAATTGTCCAAAACTACCCATCATGTATTTATACTTGTATACACTTTATTATTTGGGACATGTAGCATGCACACAAAATTATAATTGTAATACAACTCATACATGATGTGTAGATCTTTGAACATTACGTAGATGTTAATTAAACATTATATATATATATATATATATATATATCAAACACCTATCACATGTTGTGTCCTATCTTTACGCCTACATGAAGGTACATGTCTCAAGGGTCACATAATATAATAATAAATTTTTAAATCTGGTTAATATAGAAATAGTTCACGATGTGTAGATATGACCACACGACGTGTACCCTCTACACCATCTATCTAAAGTACATGCATAAGGAAATGGTGTGTGAGGTGTAACTTGGAAATCTATAGAGTAAACGGTGTGTCGAGTGGGCCACATGTTGTGTAGACTCTGTGTTACATAGTATCCAACTAATCAATCCATGTATGGGATACACAACATGACCCTAACCCAAAGGGACTACACATCATGTCCAATGAGCCACTCGACATGTAGTCTAACTGACTATGTGCCAGTCTGTCCTGTTCAACACTCAGTGTAAGAATTAACTACACCATGTGTCATTAATGCACACAGCTTGAGTAATTTCTGAACTACTTCTGATGTGTTGAACATAATTACACGGTGTGTGATCAAGATTACACGACTTGTATGGAAGATGACATGGCATGTAACTCCAAATACATGGCATGTACTGTTGTGTTACCTGGACAGAATCATCGACACCTCCTAATGAGATCCTTGATGTAATTTTAATCAAAAAATTATTTGTTTCTATTAGATTTGTGAGAAATTAAAGAGGAAGAATATATATTGAAATTCAGATTACAAGAATGATTAAACATTAATTGACAAATTAAATTATTAAATAATAAATCATCAATGAATTATTTAAATAATTATTAAAAAAATAAGACCACTCTGATACCACTTGTAGGTTTTGGGCGCAGTAGAAGCACAGGATGGGTGTGTACCCAACTTTTCAAATTTCTACGATCGATGATTAATCTGAGATTAATATGACAATAAATTCTAGTATCCACATAATTGAATCAAAGATAAAATACAAAGGAGAGAACCCAGAACTGAGAAGAGTGGATTGGCATATTTTTTTTATAATTAATTTAATTAAATTAAAGAATTGCCTCCAGGGTTATTCTTTCTTCGTTGATGTGTTCAACCATGGGTCCAAGGAGTAGCTTCATTTCTATGTAGAACCCAAGTATATGAATCCTCTAGCAGTGATCCATACGTGCTCCACATATCTACGGATGTCACTGAAGGAGTCTCTAGGTGCTAGTGTGGAAGGTTCTTGTGCTTGAAATGTCTGTCATTGATCACCTTGATAATCACTTCCAAAGTTTTCTTCTAGATCTGGTGGAGGAGGATCTCTCTCTTTCTTGGGAGCATTCTTGGAGAGGTAAGAGTTCTTTAGGCTCGAGATATTTTCTCCAAGGATTTTATGCACACAACCATTGGTTAGCTGATAGAATTAACCCCTTGTATAATTATAGAATAATCGTATAATGGGGAATTTAATTCACTAGGTAATAATAAATAATTAGCACAAGTGTCATTACTTATTTTATTATTCTATGTGAAAACCCATGTCAAATAATAATAGAAATACTATTATTTCCATGGAATGCACTTAACTTGCATGTTATATTTAAATATTATTTAACCAAATAATATTTAATATTATGTCTCACCGGACCCATAACATGGTCCACTAATCCTCCTCAATATTTACTAGGCCTTGAATAATGACTATTTATTAAATAAATAAAACTGCATTATTCACTGATAAATAAATATTTTGTCCACAATATATTCTCTCAAATAACTAGAGACAAAAATAAATATGATCAGGAATTATTTAATAATTATTAAACCACAACCGATAATAACAAGTATTCAACTTGTTAAATAATAAATTATTTAACTGAGATACTGGTTACACTTAGTGTGTGACCCTCTAGGCATCTTTCTCGTTGGCATTAGGCGTGCTTGGCTAAAGTTCAAGATTACTATCTAGCATTGGGTTAAGGAACCCAAGAGAAAGGTGTTGATATTTCAAAGACATGTCACCTCATATGAATGGTTACCATGTAATATAATCCATTTTTCCCTATATCTCCAATCAAACAGGTTGCATGCAAGTTCCATAAAGCCATGTGCTCGATTTCTCATTCTTTGACTACTTAGAATTGATCTTTCCTTGAGAACATCATGTCCATGAATTTAGTTAGGCTATATCATTTCCATCAAAGGGCCTGAGATATCTACTTATATATAAGTTAAAAAAACATTTCTCACATTATTCATTAATTTGGTATTATTCATGATGTACACAACATCTTATCCTTCATTAGGGTCTTCATTGAAATCCTCAATTGATCTCTTTTTTCTTTATCTCTCTTTGAATATATAATAATATCATATATAAATACTACCACAAATTGGTCAAGGTAATATATAAATAATTTATTCATTAAATTCATGAAGATAGTAGGGGTATTAGTAAGAAAAAATGGCATCACTATAAATTCATTGTGTCCATAAATTTTATGGAATGTTGTCTTGGGTATATCCTTTTTCTTGACCCTAAATTGATGATATCCATAACGAAGGCCAATATTGGAAAAGTATTAATATCTAGTGAGTTGATCAAGGGAGTAATTAATATGGTACAGAGGATACTTATTCTTGATTGTGATCTTGTTAAGTTCCAAATAATCAATGAAGAGTCAAATTTATTTGTCTTTCTTCTTTACAAAAAAAACAGGTGCACCCAAGGTGATTCACTTGGATAAATGAATACCTTATCAAGATTCTCCTAGAGTTTCTTATTTAATTCCAATAACTCAATCAAGGCCATTATATATAGATAATTTTAAATAGTTATAGCACTAGGTATGAGTTCAATTGAAATATCAACTTCAAAATTTGGTGGAAGACTAGGAAACTCTTCCAGAAATACATCAACAACCTCCTAAAAATATTCATATCTTTGATGTTGAATTTCTCCCCAACCATCAGATATAAACACCCCTTTTTAATAATAATCAATACCCATATGATGGTTGTAATTTCCATCGAAATTTCATATTTATCATCACACTAATGATGATAATAGTTTGGTTTGGAATATCAAAAGTGACTTCCCTTCCTCAATAATTGATGTGTGATTTATGTAAAGAAATTCAATACATGTCTAAGATAACATCAAATTTAAATAGAGGGAGAATAATAAGATTTACATGAATCACATTACCACAAAATTCAATCATAAAATAATCATATACTTGATTTTTGATCATCGTACCATTAGAATTTTTCATTTCTAATTCAACATCTAATCATTGAGGATATGAATTGAAATTCCTTAATAATATTTCTGATATACATGAATTCGTATAATTATTCTAAAATAGGGTTCTTTAGAATTTAGTCATATATATAACCACCTCAACTTTATTATTCTATATTTATTTATTTAATAAAACCAAAATGGTTGGAATGATCATCAAACATCATAGTGATAAATAATATAATCATGAAAAATTATATATAGGTTGTCTAAAAAATAAAACCTTCTTTTCAATCTATGAAACCTTTAGTTTAAACTAGGTCATTCATGGTCATCATCTATTCATCCAAAGCCATTTTTTGCATTTTCTAAAATGATGGTTTAAGGATTACTAGAAACCTTAGAAACGACATAGAAAAAATCAAAAACATCCAAAGACGCGGTAACCGAACCTTCCAGTTTACATTTCAAAATTTAAAAATTCAAAATTCAAGCGAAATCAAAACTAGAAATGTTCGGCACACACCACGCATCCTCGAGACATGAACCCTGACATCACGTGTCACGAACATCACAACAGAGCAGGTCACCAGTGAGACTCTCTGGCCCATCCGTCACATCCCAATTCTGTCGAGACCATCTCTTATCTGACGTTGTCATCACTGTCCTCATCGTTCAACATTGTAGTCATCGACCTCACCAAAAATCGTCATCATATCTAGACAACTGGCCACCAGTGTCGCCAATCAAACATCCCAACGGAACTTTGAAACCCATCAACACACCATCTAATTCCACTAACTCTTCATTGAATCCCTCGTCAGCATCATTCCATCACCACAGTCTCATCATCACACCACCAACAACCATCACCAGATAAAAGAAACAACCGACGCAGAACACAACTGCCATTGAGGAAGAAAACCAAAGATGGACAAACAAAACCGTGGATGAAACCCTAAAGGAAAACAAAATAAGAGGAACATGGGAATGAAATATGAACAAGAAAAAAGCAGGGGATGAAACCCTAAAGTCGCCAAGAAAAAGGGGTAAACTCGAGGAAGAAATCATGGGGAAGAAACCCAAAAGGGAGGCTCTATGACTGCCAAAAAAGTATCCCAAAACCTCTATGAATCTGTCGCTCCAGATCCAACCTAGAGAAGAGTGGTGGAATTCTAGGTCAGAGCATGTTTGAGGCGGATGAGGAAAAATTTGTGCGAGCAAAATCAAACCAACTCTGGTAGTGCCTGGAACCCCGTCATATGCCAAACCCCAAAGCCCAAAGCCTCTTGGTTATCACCGCACCATATCTGACTAGGAGAGGCATAGATCAACTTGAGTTCAGAGCAGGGTTATGGTCTCCAAGGGATTCTAAAGCACAAACCTTCTATGGGAAGACCAAGGGAGACTTGGTAGAACCCACAACGGTGATCAAGAATAGATTCCAAGAGCGGAAACCCACACTCATTTTTTTCAATTACTTAAGACATTATCTTATACATAGGATTATACTAAGGGTTCACACAAAAGTTTTATCATACTTATTTCTAAAGGTAACTAAACCTTACTCCAATACCAACTATAGTGACCCATATTTTTCATTCATAAATATTACATCTTATTAGATGAATATTCAATACATAATATAACGATCCATTCTAGAATCATATAGTTTTAGTGTCATTGGAAACTCATATATATATAAAACTTATTTATAAAAGATCTACATCATCTCCCACTAATTTATTCATAACTAGTACCCTTATTAGAAATATCATACTTAATACATTTCTTTATAACCTAGGGAAAGGAAACATAATAGTGGGTGAGCTTAAATTCTCAGTAAGCATAAAAAAGGTAGATAAAAATAATCTCTTAAACATAACATGAGAATAAGGGTATCAGAACCTGAGTGAGACATTTGAAAATCATAAACTTCATATCAAATATCATAATCTTCAGCCATGAAAAAAATCTTGGTAGTTTATAATACATGAATCATAAGGAAATCAATGAACATGAGCCACAATATCATAATATTTTCATAAGATAAAATTTTGTGGTTTGCACAAAAGTATAGAATACCATTTCCTTTTTCGAGGATCACGTCCAAGACTATCAGAGTGGATTGGGTTCACTCTCCACTCCATCATATCCTTAGTCAAGGTTCACTCTGAATACTATCAAAGTGGATAGAGTCTCTTACTGAATTTGGTTTACTCTCCATTCCATTCCTTATTATCTCATGAGATATCCATCTTTACCCAATACATTAGAGGCATATATAATTTCAAGCACACCCATCACATAATCATAATCCCTTCACATGTGTACCAAAATATCATAAATCATTCATCATATATCATAACCCATTGAGAGGAAACATGTTTTATAAAAAAATCAACACTTCATTACAGCATAACCCTAGTAAAATAAACAGGTTTCATAAACATCTCATCATCACAATCTTAAACTATCTAGTGAAATAATAAGTATGGTATCCATGGATCATATCCCTAGTAAAGCATAAGTAATATCAAAGGGTTTTATCATAAGTTAAAATGCATTTAAAAGAACACATGGAATATTTATTGGTAAAATACCATTTTCATTTTGGAATAACTTCCTTAAAATATAAAAAAACAAAATTTTATAGAAAAAAATTATTTGGAAGGAACCATGGAAACTTTTAAAGTACGCTTAAAATTATTAACTGGTCATTATAGCAAGAAATTGAATTCTTGTTGTGTAAGTAAAAAAAATATTCCTTTCACATTTTTTATAAAAGAAGTAAAAAGTATCTTCTTTTAGAAAATGAAAAGAATATTCATTTTAAACCATTTTTTTAAAATTTAATCATGGGTAAAAATTATTTTAAGAAATCATAATATAATATTAAAAACATTCATGAAAATATTTTTAAAAAACATGGATATGGAAGAAAAATAATTTCTGACCGAAGAGTAAAATATAGTTGGTTTTCCTAAAAAACATTTTTTCAGTCTATTGAGAACATTAAGTGAGAAAAATGAATTTAAAACATACGATATCTAA
This sequence comes from Viscum album, assembly GCA_963277665.1. Lineage (NCBI taxonomy): Eukaryota > Viridiplantae > Streptophyta > Magnoliopsida > Santalales > Viscaceae > Viscum > Viscum album. The sequence continues at coordinate 675,339,593 of OY728128.1, read as the reverse complement.
AAAATAACTAGCTGATAAGAAAATTCATATGATTATTTGATAGGTAAATCATGAAATTTTATCATTGGGAACTTAATCGTAAACAATCTCGATAAATAATGAGATTATAACATAAAACTCCTACCACTTTGGTAACTTTTGAATCAACCCCTTATAAAAGAGATAAAATTATATGGATATATAAATCCCTATAATTTTAATGATAATAATAATAAAATATATTAATGGGTGGTATATATATCACATAAAAGAAACAAGTAGTAATATGTCATTTGTCACATAGAAATCAAAGTGAGATGAAGATCCATTACCTCAAGTTTGACTTGCTTAGAACTTGTTTGATAAATTTAAATTTATTATAATTATAAAAAAGAATAATTTACATATTTATAATATAATAAATGACCTAATTAAAATATTTCAACACCCATTTATTAATAATTCCTTACTAAAATACTCATTTTTAGGTGTTATCTATTTCGTTTTTCATGAGAATTTTGGTTTGGTAGGTCACGCGTATGAATAAACATTGTTTTGACTTTAGGTTGGATGGATCTAAAGAAATATAAATAATAAATCACCTTTAAAAATAATTATAATATTAAAAATATTATATATATTCATTAAATCAATCCTTATTACCATCCATGTAAAGAGGTAATGAAAAAAGATTCGCATTGCCTCGTGGAGGTGGTATTCCACACGTACGCACAAGCGATGTTAACATTTTCCAAAGGATTGGAAGGCTATAAGGTAGATATGATATTATAATTATATAATAATAATTATTTCATGAATATAATATATAAACTTGAAAACTATCATAATAATCATCCATGAAATATGGTTATGGAAAATGAATTGTATCGCTGCGTGGAAGCAGCAGTCCATACGTACGTACGACTGATACTTTCACTTACCATTTGATGGAATATTGGATTTATATTGGTGGTTAAATAATCATAATAACATTTAATTATATTTATAATGATTAATTTATTATTTTATGATTATTACCAAAAAATTATAGGAAGTAGATGAGGAAAGTAAATGAAAGAGGTCAGGTAAGACGATTACCTCATCTTTGGTAAACCTCCTTTAGATCCTTCTTAAAGACCCTTGTAATGGTCTTATAAGAATAATAAAACATCTAAATAATGTATAGGGAACTTTATAAGATAATTATTCATGTTTTGGTCAATATAGATGGCTCAAAGTGGTGTATAAGATAATGTATAGGAAAAAATTACCCTTATCTCTTGGTTTAACCCCCAGTAAACCTATTTTAACCATAACCTCAATAACAAATTTTAACTATTTTTACTATTATTTATGACCAATAATTAAGTTGAACATATTATATAATACTAAATATAATTATTCAAGATATTTAATACATTTTACTAGAATTACACTCACAAAAATAATAGAATTTAATTTGAAATTAAACTCATAAAACACAACGAAAAGCAGTTTTTAAAATAAAAAGCTTTCTTAAGTATAAAAAATTTTATATCAAGATTAAACATAAAATTGATTAAAATTAACTAATTTTTTTTATAAATAATTTAATTGAACTAATTATACTTTCAAAACCATTTTAAAATAAAATTTAACTTTGTAAATTCTTTAAATGAAAAGGAGGTTTTCAATAAAAATCAGAATTTTTCACTATTCATAAAAAAACCAATCTTTTCAGAAAATTATTAAAAAATCACTATAAGATAATTTTTATATTATTATTTCAAAAATTAAGTTAATTTTTTAAAATAAACTTTCTAAAATTTTCAAAAAAATAATTATATTATATTCTCTCAAAAATAAATGAAACCCATTTTTGAAGAAAAATCTATTTTTAAAGTACATAGTGACTTTATTAAAAATTGTGTGCTTTATTTATCAATACATATACATTATATAGAATCTTTATACATATTTTTCATCAAGCTCCTTTCCTTTATTTTCCTTTTTCACCCCTCCACTCTCTTTATTCCATTATTATGTGAAAAAACCAATATCCAACATATACTAGGATGTTTATATGCAAATATTTATACCAAAAATTACACACACCTACATCTAATGGATATCGAACATACTGGTTCTGTGTATGGCGAACTATTACCTCGTGAAATGATAATTGTTCATTTTCCATTTACCACCTATCATGGTGGCCATTATGATGAACCCTATATTTATATATGTCATATATTTTATTTATTATGTATTTAATATTCTTTATTCCTTTTAAAACATTCATCTTTTTACTTTCCATTTGGTGTTAATACGATAATCTCATTTGAGAAATTGTAGACTATTGCCCCTTCAAAGCGAAGTGATTCATTCACACACCACATGGAATGTATTAAGGATTGTTTTAGAGTAATTATATGATATATTTGATATTTTCATGCTACTTTAATAATGATATATATATACATATATATACATATATCATTTACAAACTTTCTTTCAGTACGAAAATAAATATGGAAACAATGTTAATCTGTATGTACGACATACCGTCTCCATGAATGGTGTATTCCATTTAAGAATTTTATATTATATATTATTATAATACAAATATAATTTATATATATAATATTTATATCATGTTTTATATTCTATAATCATGATGTAAATATAATTACCAAATATATAACAAATTAAGACATATGCGAAGAACAAAGTGTAATTTTACCCGAGGTTAAACTTTAACATAGGATGATTAACAAGAGGGTAATATAAGGTCATAATAAAATGATATATAGTATTATGTATAATAATATTATTCTATAAAATATTTATAATAAACATATATTTATTATATAGTAATCTTTTATGAGTATGAAGATAGTCAAGACACAAGGTAAGGGGATTTCATCTCACTTTTAATTTCCGTGAGATACATTTTATGTTTTCCACTATTTCCTTTTGTGTGGTGTATATACTGCCCATTATTGTATTATATGTGTATTATAATTAAATTTATGTTTATTCACATGTCCATTTTATTATCCTTCTTTCATGGTGTTTAACTTTCAAAAGTTACCAAATCGGTAAAATAGTTTTGTCTCAATTTTCATTCTTTGAGACTCGTGTCTTATTATGCAGCTAAAATATTTATTAGAGGTTTATATACATCCATTTTTCATATCATGAATCTAAATATTTTCGTTATATTATAATCTTCATGTAATTTCTTTTTAGAGATTATGATCCCAATTTACAAAGTTATAAGATTTTATTGAGACAATCTCATCGCTTTTCGAGATTGTTTAGATTTATGATTACATTGATGAAAAACTATGATCCATCACTCAATAACACTCTTTAGTTTCCTTATAATCTGTTATTTCATGATAAATTCATGTATTGGTACCATTTTCTACTCTTTGGTACAAAAGATAGTCAAGAAAGAGTTTTTAAGGAAGCCCAACTTTACCCTCTCTTCAGTCAGAAATATGTGTTCTATAAAAAGGGTTTCCAAGAATATTATACCATTATCTTATAATATATAAAATAAATTTTTAACCTTTTCTTTCTTTTAAAAAACTCTTCAAAGGAATATTCTTGTCTCTTTCTGAACAAGGAAATTTTCTAACCATTTTTACCATGTAAAATGAATGTTATTTTGACCTCGTACAACATATACGGATTTCCCCACCATTATTTCTTCAAATATCCCTTTGAATTTTTAAATAGTTAATATTCAAGAAAATGTTTTTAAAGGATATTTTTAAAGAAAATGTATTTTAATTTTTTTATCAGCTTCTCTTATAATTTTTCAAAGAAAATGTTTTTCAAAATGTTTTGGATCTTCTTTTATAATTTTTCAAGAAAAATGTTTTTCAAATAATTTTTCAGATTATTTTATAAGTTTTCAAGTACAATGGTTTTCAAAACATTTTCAAGCTTCTTTTATAATTTTTCAAGAAAAATGTTTTTCAAAACATTTTCAAGCTTATTTTATAAGTTTTCAAGAAAAATGGTTCTTAAAACGTTTTCAATCTTCTTTTTATAAGTTTTCAAGTACAATGGTTTTCAAAACATTTTCAAAATTCCTTTAAAAGTTTTCAAAGTATTTTCAAAGAATTAGGTTTTTAAAGTGTTTTGAAACTTATTTTATAAGTTTTCATGAAAAAAGGTTTTCAAAATGATTTTAAGTCTCTTTATATGTTTTTAAATATATTTTATATGAAAATTATTTTCAATTGGTTTTATGCATTAAAAATCCTTTTTGAAACAAGAAAGAATATTTTCCTCCAAAAAAATTTAAAAGATATTTAAAAATTATTTCCCATATTAGATCATATCCATTGGTGTTACTCATGACTTTATGGGGAAATTATTACTTGTTTCCATTCATATTCTTTCTCTGAAGGGATTATGTTTTGATGACATGATGTTTATGAAACCCATTTCTCTTTTAAAGGTTATATGCTTTTGAAACCCACATATTTTCACATGTTATGTTAAAATAATTATGAAACCTATATCTTTCCATAGGTTATGATATGTTTACATGTTTATGATACCCATTTCATTTCATGGGTTATGATATGTTTATTTGTGATCTTGTGGTATATTCATATATGATTTATTTATCTGACGAGTGGGACCTATATCTCTCTTCAATACATTAGGTAAAGATTTATATCTCATGAGATAAACTAAGGTGGTCTTGGGAGTGGACCTTGACTACTATGATGATCATGAGAGTTAACCATGGCTACTAATATGGTATGAGGAGTGAACTCATGATACTATTATGTCTATAGGAGTTAATCATGAATATTATGATGGTATGGGGAGTGAAACCATACTACTAAGATGGTCTTGGCAGTGATGTCTTGGCTACTATGGAAATCATTATATGCTTTTGTGTTTGTGAAAATTCCATGTCTTATTCCTATGTTATGCTTTCATGGATTATTCTCTTTATTTCAAATGATTCATGTATTATAAACTACCAATATTTATACCAGGATTTCAATTATGATCATTGATATTAAGGGTGTGATCTTATGTTTTCATGATCAAATTATCATACCCTTATACTCATGTTTTTACTTACATGTCTTCCTTGTTTAACCTTAATAAGAATTTGAGATCACCCCTTTTATGTTTTTATTCCCCTAGGTTATGATAATTTGTACTATGTTTGATATGTCTAATAAGGGTGTTAGTTAAGAAGAACCTAGTGGGAGATGATGTAGCTCACATATTTACCAATGTTTATGTTTCCATGCTTTCAAAGGCACTATACGAACTACGATCTTTGGGAGTCTATTTATATAATGTTTAAGTATTTTGAAAAAGTTATGAAATATTAATGTTTTGAAAAGAAAGGGTCACTATAAGGATACACTATGATGTGGTGAGTTCCACCATGGCATGGTGTTGTGCTTTTTCATGCATGTTATACAACAATATGGTGTTCCCTTTTATCTTTCATTATGATAGATATCATATTCAATTTTTTTTTTAAATTTGATGAAAATTTTGAAGATTTTTAATGTTTAAAATATCCTTTTAAATGTTAAATGTATTTATAGAGATTAAAACAAATAATTTCAATGATTTGAAATATATGTAAAGTTTATAAAACATCTGAATTTATTCTGGTCAATTAATTGAGTTATTAAGTCCTATATAAAGGTAGTTTTTTCCTCATATGATGTAAGTGAGACTCATTGGATTTGATCCAATTTTATAAATCCTTAATCAAAAGATCATTTTATATCTTATTCTATTCTAACTTTGAAAAAGGTTTTGGAAAACCTTGTTAAAGTAAGTGATCCTTATTGAGAATTTGTAGATTCTTTCAACCAGTTGATACCATAGGAGGAAGGAACCCATTGGTTTCCTCTCAGTGGTTTAAATTAAACACTTGTTTGAATCTTGAATCAATTGGTAAAAGGTGTTATTTTCTTTCTTTGTTTTTATTCACTCCAAACTTATAGATAGATACTGGTTGTTATTTGGGTTTTAGAGTTATCTTTACGCTGTGTTTTTTTATGGTTGTATCCCTCCTAAAACATTCAATATTATAGTGGTATCAAAAAAATGAAAAATATAGATAAATTAGATACATAAATTGATCATTTCAGATGTAATTATTTTTATAGTAAGGGGCTAAAACCATCTATCACGATAAAGTTGAGAGACATCCTGAAAGAAGAAAAGTCAATTAGAACATGAATAATTGAGAATTAAGGTGAACGTATTATCAATGAAGTAATTTATTACATGGATGATATTATTTTTTTAATTCATATCATATTCACATTATTGTATTGTGAAAACAAGTGGGGGGTTTATAAACTTCCGAATGAGAAATTTGCAATAGGGGTCAAAGGTTTTCTTCTTTCCCTTTCTTGGGTAAAACTTTATAATAAAACAAAGACAATGTGAAGTGGGATAATATTGAAAAAACACCAAGGATTAGTTACTCACATCAAATTGTGAACCTTGTAAAAACTAAAAGTGTTGATTCATGTCTAATTTTCCTCTTTAGCCTTTAGTAAAAATATCTATTCATTTTAAAAAAATAAAAGAGAGAAAATAAAATAAAATAGAAAATTGGTTCACCCCCTACACATGTTCCATGATCCCCAAATCAAATTTTAACATAAATATTCACTAAACAAGTGTTTATATATGGTTCTCAATGGGCCTTAAAACTTACCTACACAACAAAAATAGAGACATTTAGAGGTGGTTTTTCTATTTAACAATAGTTCTATTTAAATATGGTTTTATAAGTTTAGCAGTAATTTTTTAATAATTATATTTATATTTATTGATAATTTATAAATTTGTATATTTATATTTAAATTATAATTAATTTATATATTTTTATTTATATTTATATATTTATATATTTATATATAAATACACACATATATTAATAATATATAATAAATAGTAAATAAATTATATATGTATATATATTAACCATAAATAATAAACAATAAAATATTATATTTAGTTATTTATAGTAAAGAATTTATCATTAATAATTTAATAATTAATATTAATAAAATGTTATATTATTAGTATTTAGTAATCCTAAATTTTTAATATGTGTGTTTGTGTGTTAAATATTAAATAATTAATAATTTATAGTTATATGTATCACTAGTATAGTAGGTTGTATATACAATGGGGATTTTAACATTAGTTTGTAGTAATGGCTATGTTAAAATCTATCTTTTAATATTGGTTTTATAAAAAAACTTAAAAAATTTGGTTTTAAAATCTGATTTTATAAAACCAATGTTAAAACCTCTAATAAAAAAGGGATATGACTATGGTAAATGTTATCATGGGCACTATTTTCATGTTAATAACCCTTGGGGATATTTCTAAGGAAATTAACCTCAGGACTATTATCATGAGCATGGCTAGAGGATATTTTTAGTATGGATATATCCTAAAGAATATGTCCATGGGTTCCACCCTACGTCTTGGGGAAAACACCTTGGGAAAATCCTACCACATCAATGGTGAATTCCTATGGACATGGTCAAGGACCATTATTATAGGAATAAGGTTATTTCCTTGGAAATAGTAGCCATGGGTGGGAGTTATTTTTTCATGATAATCTACCCATGGTTGTAGCATGTGCAGAATTGAAAAAAAAAACTTATATCGTAGAGTTTCAAGCTTGGATCTTTCCAATATATTTCAACATACCCTAAGACTCCACTATAACTAATTTTACATGTATATGTATACAAATACATGTGTGTTTGTGTGTAAGTTTTTTTACATATATATTATTATTGTTATTATAATTAAATTAATTATAATATCTTTTAGGGCCCATGAGGCCACAACCTATAGCTACAAGCTTGTTCTCTCATGGTCATAGGTGGCATAAAGCAATAATAATTGATACATGTGGTGGTAAACTCTTCCAAAAACACCTAATTCCCCTTGGAAATGAAGCCCAAAGTGGTACCCTCTCCTAGAATCACCCTAATACCATGGTATGGGATACCCATGGTAGTACCCTCTCCCAGTACAACCCAAATTCCATAGATCATGATTCCTATAATATTACCCTATCATGGAATAGACTTACTAATATGGGCTTGGATGCCCGTGGTCATACCACGACCCTATGACCACAAGCATCATATCCTATGACAGTATCCTCTCCCCACAATGATCTACTATCATGGGTGTGGATGTATGTGGTAGTATCCTCTCATGGTAAATCTCTATTACCATGAACATGGATGTTTGTGGTAGTACTCTATCCCATAAAATCTCTACTACTACTGGAGTGGATTCACATGACCGTACCCACTCTTAGAAACACCCTACTACTATGAGAATGGATTCTTGTGGTAGTAGGATTTTCTAACACACATCACATGCTCTTCCTGTACTAGATACCTAGTTTCTGCATCACCATATATCCATGAATTATTATTCTTATTTATATAGTCCTTGATCACATGGTTGTTTCACCACAAGCTCCATTTCTCATAGAAGTAAGTGTTCTATGTCCATAGGAATTTTTTTATGGTTATATCCCAGTAGCTATAGGTGATTTTCCTAGTACTTAACCCTTTAAAAAAATAAATTACACATGGGAATGACCACACTCATTATTCTTCTACTCTAAAAAACTTAAAACACTAATCATCATGAGTCATCATCATGATATTTCTCAACAAACTCATATTTTTAGAATCTTTCTACACAATTCCTCCTTTATCATCCCCCCATGGTTCCCTTGACCCCCTTCTTCCACCCTCATCTACCATATTACACCCTCAATCTCAATATTCATTATCTATCATTCTAATTATATTTATTTTATATGGTGGAAAATTTTTTCCTTTATTTTCATGATTTTTAATTTTTAATAAAAATTTAGTTTAGGAATCTCAATATATTGAATAACCATTTGAATTTTTATTTTGGGGTTTTTTTTTAATTTTATTTATAGTTTAGAGTTGAATTTTGGGTATTTATGTGATATTGTGTTGAGTAAAAGTAATATTTTTTATTAAATTTAGGACAAATTTATAATTTTACTAACTTAAAAAATTGAATTTATTGTTAAATTAGTTGGTTTTATATTAAATAAATTAAAATATTCATTTTTATATTTTTATTTATGTGTAATGATTTTAATTTTCAATGAAAATTCTCTTATTTATATATGTATTTACATGTTTATGTGTTTTGATATATTTGATAACATGTTTACATGTTTTAAATATATATGTTTGTATTCATTTAATTTCTAGGATAAAATGTTTTATATAATGTGTATATATATATATTAAAATTATATGTTTTTTATTTATATTTATATGTTTATATGTTTATATTTTTTAAATTTATATTCTTTAATTTTTTTCTTTTATATGTTTATATGTTTTATTTTTAAATTTTATATATTTATATATGTTTTAAATTTATATTTTTCATGTTTATATGTTTTGAATTTATATATATATATATATATATATTAAATTTATATATTTATATGTTTAAATATTTTAATATATTTTAAATTTTAAATTTTTATTTTAGGTAATTAATATATCGTAATTGGATGAATATAATGAGAACAAGTGATAGATGTGAGAAAGTCTTTGATGATTTCTTGGAATATACTAAACATAGTCTTGAAAACATAGACTTCTTGTCCATGCATGAAGTGAATGAATATGAGAAAATTAGTTTATAAAGAAGTCAAAGACCATATAATTTGATATAGTTTTAATCATATTTATACAAATTGGATCTATAATGGTGAAATAAAAAAGAATTCAGTATATAAAATTTAAAGATATTTAGTATGAATCATAGGATTGTCTTGATGAATTATTTCATGATGTAGGCATTGAAACCATTGAGAAAAATAGAATGTGTTAAAAGATTGTATGAAGATACTGAAAAATATTTTTTCCTAGGTTATACTAAATTTACAATGTTATCAATGGTGTTGAGATTGGTTAACTTAAAATAAATAAATTTTTGAAGCAATAAAATTTTCACTAAATTTATTGAAATTTTAAAAGAGATACTTCTCGAAGGTAACAAGATTCCTAATTAAAATTGTAATGAAAAAATATTATGTCCAATTGGATTGGGGTATAAGAAAATACATGATTTTCTTAATGAATTTTTATCATATAAGAAGGAGTATTAAGGTTTATAAAAATGTACTAAATGTGGGAGATCACAATATAAAATGGAGGTGAGATCCAAGTGTGATTCATTACCAAGGCCCAACACTAAACCTCTAACTAAGTAAATTTGGTATCTTCTAATAATTCCTTGATAGAAGCATTTATTTTCAAATTAAAATTATTCAAATAGATTGAGATGGGATAAAAATGAGTGAATATTATATAGAAACCAATGTCACCTGGTAGATTCGCCATAATGGAAGATATTTTATCAACAATTTCTTAATTTTGGAAATAAAGTCAAAGATATTATAATGGGACTATACACAGATAGAATTAATTCATATTATATCCTCATTAGCCAACATATTTCATGGCCTATTATGTTGGTAGTTTACAACCTATACCCATAGATATGTACAAATAAAAAATATGTTATAATGAGATTTATTATTTCTGAAAAAAAAATAGCCTAGAAATGATATTAATGTTTATAAGTCGCTATTGATACATGATTTAAAATATTTATGGGTGGTTCATGTTAAAGTGTATGATTCATAAAATAAATAGTATTTTCTTTTGTGTGTTATGATAATATTCACTATAAAAAACTTTATTACATATGGAAAATTATTTGTCTTCAATGTTAATGGATATAAATATTGTATAATTTTTGAAGAGGGGACATCATATCATTAATTTCAAAATGTGGGAAAGACATTGCACATGGGCCACTGAACATTTTTGTGAATGGATCACCCTTATTGGATATTAAAAAACATTTCATGATTTAAAAGAGTATGATATCCCCCACAACCTTTATCAACCAAATAATATTATAACAATGTGAAAAAAATAAATTTCACAATTAGGAAGACAAAAATTTGGGTCATTAAAAAAATACATGGAAGAAATAATTCACCTTATTTGATCTACCTTGTTGGATATTTTTTGAGCTGAGACACGACATTGATGTCATTCATTTTTAGAAAAAAAATATGTGACAGCTTGATCTAAAAAAAATTTACATAAAAGGAAATAAAAATGATGGATTTAATTTATGATTAGACTTAAAATCTGTGGTAATACATTTTTATTTACCTCAATAAAAGGAAAAAAGGAACATATTTACCTTCTACATGTCACACATTAAGAAATAGTGAAAAGATGAATTTTTATCAATGTATTAATGGAATTAAATTACCTAGTTGGTATTATTAAAATATAAAAAATTTGGTTTCATTGAAATATTTGAATTTAATGAGCATGAAATATCATGATTTCTATGTATTGATGTAACAACTACTATCGGTTTCACTATTTATAATATTTTCATTTCATGTTAGAAAGTTTATCATAAATTTTTTTCTTTTTTTCCATTCCATTTTCAGTAAATTCATGGATATGATTTTTTTTAAATGTGTTGGAGAATGAATTTATCCTTATAATTTATAAACTTGACATATATTTCCCTCCATCAGTTTTTGATATAATAGTTCATCTTGTGATTTATTAAGTGAAAGAGATAAGGTTATGTGTCATGTATATTTACATTAAATGTAACATTTTGAACAATATATGAAAATTTTAAATAGATTTATTAAAAATATGAATCATATTTTATAATGTGAATCAAATTGGAAACCCTATATCTCATCATATGGAAATCAATAGTGAAGGTAAGGGGATATGTTTCTTAAAAGTAAAGTTAATGTCATGTGATGTAGGGATGCAAACATGTTTATATATTTTAAACAAAACAAGTGGTATTAAACATTATATATCATCACATCACCATAATAACATTTTTTATTTCCAAAAAATTTTAAGGGGAAGTGAGAAACCTCACAGCAGTACAGTTTAAGCCCCAAAAGATATGACATTTTTATTGATGAAAATTTTGAACTGATTACAATCAAACTCTCTAAACATTATCCAAGGAATAGAGCTTACCTGAGAGCCAGGATCATCCCTAAAGAGTAACATTCAAAAATAGTGGAGTAATGGAAATCATTTAAGAAATTAATTTTTTAACAAAAAAAGATAAAAACTCACTTTTTTCATTAACAACATATTTTAAAGTTGTTGAGGATATATAGAAAATTGATTATACTAAATTTTGAGTACCAGTGTTTATTTATAACCGGGTTGATAGTAATAATAGTTTTAACATGATGATTATGGATTTATACTAGCTCATTTGAAAATATTATGTTATATAGAGGAACCATTTATCATGAAAATGCATGAAAAGTAGATATTTTATGCTATTAACCCAGAAAATGATCAATGGTCCATCATTTTTCAAGGGAAAAAATCTATTTTGGTGATAATTATATTGATGATACTATGGAATTATAGTATATTTCTTTATATATTAAAAAAATACCTAAGGATAATGATTATTATGATATAGATATATTACATCCTATATGAAATGATATAATAGAAGGGTTTTTGAAAACACTTCATTAGTCTCTAAATTATTCAATTAAATATCTATTTTTTTGTGAAACTTACACATGTAAAACACACTTTTTTTACTTGTAAATTTAAATCAATAGATGTTGATAATTTTTTCCTTTGTTTATTGATTTTCATATTCATCTATTTCATTTACACATTTTTTGGTTGAAGAAGTCAGAAATCATCCTTTTACTAAAACTATTTATTTTTATTCTCTATTTATAGGAATGAACTTTTATTCATATGTATTAGTTAACATAATACATATAGTTTTATTTGTATTATGAAAAATCCAATTTTTATTTCTAATAATAATTTAATTATAATAAAATATAGATACACAAAATTTCATTAAATTAGAATATATCTATTTAAATAATTAACATAGAGGAGGGGGAACATCTACTGAGGAATGTGTATGACTCTTCATATAAATATATACTGTAATTAATTTTTTTAATGAAATTAAACTTATGTTTATAGAAATTATTTATAGAAATATCTATAAGTTAGTTATTTTAGAGTATTCTTCTTCTCTAGAGAAGATGATACCCAATTTTAGTAGATGTGAGACTACACATTTACCAAAAACTTCATATGCTAATAAGAAGGGGCAAAGATTTATAGATAAATTTGATGATGATTATAACCTGATATTTATAAATGGGAAGTATTTTTAGGACTTTTATGGCCATGTAAAGTTGAGGTAAGATTAGAATATTATGACATTATTGGAGTATCATTGACCAAATGATGAAATATCGGTTGTGAGAGTGCATAGAGGTAAAATATCTCAACTAATTTGTATATATTTTCCAATGGTTCAAAATTATATATTTTATATGATAATAATTTTATCTATTTAATTACATTTTACATTCAACTTTCTTAATACAAAAGCAGTTAAGAAGTGTTTGATATATTTTATGGAAATTTTATAGAGGGATTTTAAATTAAATTTTATTTCAATTTATATTTCTGAGAAAAAAAATGAAAAAACATGCCCCAAATATGAGTTTTTATATGTGGATACATGAAAGAAGTTCAATGTCATCATGTAGAAGGAAGCCTTTCTGGTATGATAAAAAATTTATAAAATCAATTTATAAAATTATTTTTTAATTACTTTATGACTTGTTTATTTATTCTTATGTAACAAAAATCCATGAGATCTTACCAAGAGATCAAATTATAGAATATATACGCTTATACTTTGTCATGTTGAGGTTATCCTTTACCTAAGGAGAAAATAATTATTAAAAAGTTTGATGAATTGAGATACAAATCTATTAATGACACTAAAGAGGTTTAGTTCATTACTTTATCCCCCACCCACTTTCCATGAAAAATGGAAAGGGTGATAATGAAAAAAAGATTAAGTTTTTACAAATACATCAAAATAAATAGTTGATAAAATTGTAAGAAATTAATTATTATTTTTCTTGAATATTAGTATTTTTAAAATTCTTCATTCTAATATAAAATTTACATATATCATTTCAGGATTCCCTTCAGGAGTAGGTGACGTAGGGTACCTTTATCGCTAAGGGTAGGGTTGACATTCTTGTGAATTCTTAAGTAAGAACACTTGGACTGTGTAAGTGGATATGAGGTTGGGGTAGTATTAAAAAAATTGGTTTTCCTGGTAGGACATAAAAGTAGGTGGAATAAAAGTGGAAAAATAACTTCTTTTTAGGTTGGGTTTTGAGAGGAGAATCAGTCGAATGATGAGTGAATTAAATCAAATATACAGTTAATGTTTGCAAAAATGGTGAGACAAATGTTGCTTGTGTAGAATGCCTATCGAAATACTCAACCTCTTTGTTTATACCTGACAATGTATTGTGAGTTTTATGTTGGGGTCCCTATTTACACATTTTATATTATGATATCATATATAATCTGGGTATTATGTATATCAGCAGTCTATATATCTAGGTCAAGTAAGTTTAACGGTGCATGATATTATTGATCCAATTGATCCAGTTTCATTTCCTACTAAGGATTTGTCCATAAGTGGATAAATTTTGGGTTATTTTTTACTCTGTTTGGCTATCCTTTTTCATTAGTTAACATATGAGGTGTTTTTTGTTTTTTTATTAAATTATCATTTTAAATTAATTCTAATGTTTTCTTACATTTACCTTATATCTAATAATTTAAAATCTAAAGGATAATTTTAAAAGAAAAAAAATTTAGGAACAAGCACATTCATATAATAATAAGGTTTTCCAAGGGATAACAAAATTATCAATCAATTATTTTATATTGAAGAATTTTTATGAGTTTCTGATGAGTGCTAGAATATGTGGGAGATATTATATAATAATAATATCTAAAAAATAAATCTTGGATATTATTATTGGTGAGTATCTCTTGGTACCCATGTTACAGTTGTTTTCCATGTAAGTAAATTAAAATTTCAATTTTCATTTCATTAAGTAAATATAACTTATAAGGATTTAATTTATTACTTATCTAATTGGGTATTTGCATACTCTTTTCATACAAAATGAGAGAAATTTTGTTTATAGTTTTATGAATAGATAATACATTTCAATGTCTATGAAATATTTAAGTAATCCTACTAGATTTAAATATATATCTTAAATATTGGAAAACATTGCGATTAAGTGTTATTTTCTTCTATTCTTTGACTGGTAAGATGGGATATATAATTATTAAATATTATTCTTTATAATTTCATTTATTCTGAACTTTTTATATTTTAGTGTACATTGGATGTTATTCATATTCTTATCACATGAATGTACAACATGTTTGTTATGATCTTTACTAGGTTGAGTTTGTAAAAGTTTTCAATATTTGTTTAATTCATAATTTTTATTCTATATTATTAGTTCTTTAATCTTAAATTTTGTATGTTATATATGTTTTGGTGATTAATATATCAAAACATAACTGGTCATGGAAGGTGTTTAATAGGGTTCACTTTTCGATAAAGAATCCATATGAAATAATTTTGTGCTAGAACAAATAGATAATTTTTATATTAGTTAATATTTGTTTTGTCTTTCATATAGATATAGTGCTTATTATTTACAAATTGTTGTTTCATAACTATAGTTTCATCATCAAATAGAAAATATTGAATGTGGTTATTAAGTTATAAGATTTATTTGTGTGATTATCATGATTGGAATGACCACATTTTTTATATGGATGGTTACATTTCTACTCTAATATTTTAAACCAATATGTTTTATTATTAATTGTATAAATTTAATGAGTTTTTTAATTTTTAATTATGTTTCATCATATTAAATAGATGACTAAAACTACCTTTTAGGATTATTTATAGACTATTTTATAATCTTGATTTATATATATATATATATATATGTTTGTTGTATGTGTATTATCTTGGTAAATGAAATTGTAGTAAAGTTTGTAGTGAGTTTTTATATATTTTTCTACTACTTATGCTACTGTATTTCTAGTTATAGGGAATGGGGTATTCTATTTTAATATATATTTAAAAAAAATTAGGTTTCAATTTTAGTTTTTATGAAAATCGATATGTACGTATGTATGTATGTATGTATGTAAATAAACATATTTTTATAGATATATTGTGTGCCTATATATATGTACGTATGTACGTATGTATGTATGTACGTACGTATGTATGTATGTATGTATGTATGTAGGTACGTACGTACGTACGTACGTACGTACGTACGTATGTAGGTATGTATGTATGTATGTATGTATGTATGTATGTATGTATGTATGTATGTATGTATGTATGTATGTATGTATGTATGTATGTATGTATGTATGTATGTATGTATGTATGTATGTATGTATGTATGTATGTATGTATGTATGTATGTATGTATGTATGTATGTATGTATGTATGTATGTATGTATGTATGTATGTATGTATGTATGTATGTATGTATGTATGTATGTATGTATGTATGTATGTATGTATGTATGTATGTATGTATGTATGTATGTATGTATGTATGTATGTATGTATGTATGTATGTATGTATGTATGTATGTATGTATGTATGTATGTATGTATGTATGTATGTATGTATGTATGTATGTATGTATGTATGTATGTATGTATGTATGTATGTATGTATGTATGTATGTATGTATGTATGTATGTATGTATGTATGTATGTATGTATGTATGTATGTATGTATGTATGGATGTATGTATGGATGTATGTATGGATGTACGTATGGATGCATGGATGTATGTATGCATGGATGTATGTATGCATGGATGTATGGATGTATGTATGCATGTATGTATGTATGTATGTATGTATGTATGTATGTATGTATGTATGTATGTATGTATGTATGTATGTATGTATGTATGTATGTATGTATGTATGTATGTATGTATGTATGTATGTATGTATGTATGTATGTATGTATGTATTTCAATATAATTATATGTTTTTATGTGTACTTATGTGTTTGTGTGTTTATATTTATATATATTTATATATATTATGTTGGTTTGGGTGTGTATATATTTATTTGTGTGTGTGGGTATATATATATATATAATTATAAGTATTTTAGTATATTTATATATAATTGTTGTGGTCGTGTTTTATATAAAAATATATGTATTTATATATTTTTTGTATATTTTTGTATATTTATATATAATATGTATTTATGCATATTTATGTATGTATATATATAATGATATATATTTATATGTCTGTGTGTGTGTGTGAATTTGTGTGTGTTTGTATTTGTATTTATATTCATTTATATATATATATATGTATGTATAATAAGTATTCTATCAATATAGTTAATTGATGATGATCATAGGTAAATGGTAAATGTGATAGAATATGAGGAAGATTTTATGGGTTCAAATCCAAGTAGCCTTTAATATATGATGCAATTCATGTGATTTATAGACCAAGTTTGGTCTTGGGTTGGGCTAAGCTAGGGGTTGGTCTTGGGACGGTCGGACCTCTTGATCCATTAAATATAATTAAAATTTTTTAAAATATATATATGTACGTATATATGTACGTATGTATGTATGTATGTATGCATGTATGTATGTATGTATGTATGTATGTATGTATGTATGTATGTATGTATGTATGTATGTATGTATGTATGTATGTATGTATGTATGTATGTATGTATGTATGTATGTATGTATGTATGTATGTATGTATGTATGTATGTATGTATTTCAATATAATTATATGTTTTTATGTGTACTTATGTGTTTGTGTGTTTATATTTATATATATTTATATATATTATGTGGGTTTGGGTGTGTATATATTTATTTGTGTGTGTGGGTATATATATATATATATATATAATTATAAGTATTTTAGTATATTTATATATAATTGTTGTGGTCGTGTTTTATATAAAAATATATGTATTTATATATATTTTGTATATTTTTGTATATTTATATATAATATGTATTTATGCATATTATGTATGTATATATATAATGATATATATTTATATGTCTGTGTGTGTGTGTGAATTTGTGTGTGTTTGTATTTGTATTTATATTCATTTATATATATATATATATGTATGTATAATAAGTATTCTATCAATATAGTTAATTGATGATGATCATAGGTAAATGGTAAATGTGATAGAATATGAGGAAGATTTTATGGGTTCAAATCCAAGTAGCCTTTAATATATGATGCAATTCATGTGATTTATAGACCAAGTTTGGTCTTGGGTTGGGCTAAGCTAGGGGTTGGTCTTGGGACGGTCGGACCTCTTGATCCATTAAATATAATTAAAATTTTTTAAAATATATATTTGTTTTAATTTTTTGAATAAAAACTTCCACTAATTATTTATCAGTTTCTTTTAAAACCACCACTGTATATTTTCTATTTTTTATTTTTTATTTTAAGAAAAAATAAAATAGAAAATCACCTCTAAATAAAAAAACTAACACGGAATAATTCATAGTGGTTTTTCATAATTTTCATCCAATAATTCTTGAAACCGCTACCCATTCCAGTTTTACGAAAACATTCTCAAATCATTTAGCAATGGTTTAAACCATAGCTAAATAGTGTTTCTTTCATAGTTCTAGTGTTTAAAAATACAAATCTTCACCACTATGTATTATTCATTACTCTATAGAATGTAACATGGTTTAATTTCTTATGTGTTGTTTTGTTTATAACATAATATCATTCTAAAACTTCGTGGTTAAAATTTAAAAAATGGAACATTTCTTCATTAGTTCTTACCTTTTATCCCAAATTCACCCTTTAATCAAATTATCCATTGATTTCTCATTTGAAATTTATTTTAATTTTATTTAACCTAAAGTAAAAGTTTATTCATCTCTAAAACTTAGTTAACTGAAAATCTAGAAATTTTCTTAATTAATCATGTTTATGGATTTGTATAAACATATCACTCAACCGTAATGTGAAATGAAATATTTGTACATGACTATATGTGCTTGAAAAAAACTCCAACTACTATATAGCATAATTAAAATTTATTAAAAGATAAATAAACAAGTTTTAACTTGTCTAAAAAAATTTAATATTGGTTTTGTTGGGCCTAAATAAGTTTGCAAATAAATCAAGCAAGTTATTGGGAGAATTTTAGGATCCAATAACTGAACTAAGAAAAAGGGAATCAGGGATAAACTTGGCAAAGATAATAAAACCACATAGAAATAAACGTTTTATGCATCGTTAAAATGATACATAGAACTTACCCATTACATAGAAATTCCAAAAATGAAAATTATTTGTGGAATGAGGCGGTAATCTGGCACCCCAGAAAAAAATCATTAGTGGTGTAAGGTGGATGCTCGATGCCTAATTCAAATGAAAGTCATTTTTGGAATGAGGCAAATTCCCCACACCCACTTCAAATGAAAATCATTTGCATGCGAGGTGTCAAATTGTTTTTTGTCGCATAACATCATATATGCCATGTGGTCAACCATTTCAAGAAAGTGGTTATTTGTATGCTACTTATAAATACTCAGATGTCCTCCCCGTAATGGGAATTATGAGAGACATAGGCCAGCAGGAGACAATAGAAACCCTGAGTGATAAACTTCCATTTTGGGAAGCTCAATGAAAAGCATAGGTAACTCACTCTTCACAAGAGGAAAGGGGAATCCCCTATAAAAGGTATCATCAATTTGAAAGGCCTTGTCTGCAAAAAGGAAACTTCTAAAAGGGTAAAATGGACTAGTCTTCTACAAAGGGATAACCCCCCCCCCCCCCCCTTTTGTGAAGGAACCCCTTCATAGTGAACCCCCTTTTATAAAAGAACCCACTTTATTTGTGATATTCCCCATCTCGAATGGAAAAATACTATGTGAAATGGGATTTCATTAAGGTATTTTCCTTTACACTCTCTTTATTATCCTCATATGTAAAATTTTTCTTTATGTTATCCCTTTCACAAATCATTAAAATGATTGTCTTTGACCAATTCTAGTACCCAAGGAAGGCCAAATTGAGACCTTCTCTGAGGCCTCTGGATGTGTACAATCAATGTATAATGCACACTAGCATGTTCCCCCCCCCCCCCTTCAATCATGCCTTCCTATGGTAATATACATCCCCAACTTAAACTCCCTAGTAGTTGGAGTCCTCATTATGTTCGAAATAGTTCATTCCCTAGGTAATGAGGGTCCCAAACTTAGAGTCAATTGTGGGAGGCTTCTTGGTACATGTAGCAGCATTCATCTCCAGCATACTTCCAAAAATTTAAAGTGGATCAGTCAATACTATCTCTTTTTTTCAATAAATGGATACTAAGTCCCAACTTGAATTTTATAAACATTAAATAAGATAATAATGGGTAAAACCTATCTTTCTCCATGACTAACCCATCATACTATCTATAGACTTTCTTACAAGACATCATACTCCTACTACCTTCTATATGCCCACCCTCATCCGCCAACGGACAAGGAAGAAAATTACAGTTTGATCTTCCAATTTAGGTGTAAGTCCCTTATCATACATGATTATACATCATGTATATCTTCTACTATCTTTTATTTCTCATACTTAGGATGACTCAATTGGGTTTAGATAATATTTTTGATCATATCACTAGCATGGTTAAAAATATCCTAATTGTGCCTCCACTATAGGAGTACGTCTAGAATATCCCAAATTATATGGTATTTGATTCTCATCCTGATGGTATATGTAGGAAGGTGCCTAGAGGTTCAAACCCAACACCTTCAATCCACCATCATCTTTATTAGGCCATGTTATTAGTATGACCCAACCCCCACCCAAAGGGCCACATTACTTTCAGGTCCTGTCATCTCATCCCCATTATCCCATATTCCTGGTGAGATCTATCTTTAAAAGACTACATTCCTTATAAGATCAACCTAATCTCATTAATACATATTCCTTGCAAGATCAACTATAAAGTCCTACTCATGTATAATACCCACACTAACCTTTGTTATGCACCTTTCTCCTAGACATTCTTACCATATGGCATTAAACTATATGGTTTGGTCCTTATCACATGGTCTTAAAAGATATTATAAGTCCAAATAAGTGGAATCGAACTACATGGGTTTTGATTATTTTTACAAGTATATACAGGAATCTCTTCTCATAGGCCCAATCTCAACATCAAAACAACAATTGTATCCCTATATGATAGTAAATTCTAGAACACCTAACTCTGTGGCTTAAAATCAGCATCAAAAAATAAAAAATGAAACAAAATGGAGAACTTATGGTACATATAGATGGTACCAGTTATAGAGAACATCTTATACATACACATGGTTCCATTTATAGAGAACCTATGATACATACTGATGGTTTCATACACATGTATAAATTACTGATTGTGGATATAAAGGGTAATTTATTATTAACATAATTGTGATCAATACCACACTTAGGATTTTGGAAAGATTCACAAATTGGTCTTAAATCTATAATAGAGTCTCATATTAGAAAATAGTTCCCCCCAAAAGGGTATGATGAGCCCAAACTCTCATCCTCACAACCAATGTGAGTTTTTAGGTATTGTTGGAAAAATATCCAATGATCACGTTCCTTTGGAAAGAAGGTATGTGAACCATCACAGATGTGGTAACTTTTGTGTGTTTTTGGTCCCATTAATAAACCCTATTAGAACCCATTTGAATAAGGGGTGTGAAACAAAAATAGTGAATTTGGAATGAATCATTCATTTCCATCACCCATATATCAGGCCATTTCAATTCACATATTCATATGAAATGAAAGTGGGCCCAACATGGATCATTTAAAGTAATCAATTATCATGTGTATTTCTACTTGTGATGCTACTTTGATGGTATTACTTGGTTATTTTTGTTCTTAGAACTTAGGTACATTCACCAGAACTCCCTTAGATCCAAAAAATTGTATCCTCCCAATGGAGATAAACTTATACATCGACAGTTGCCTGAGTTGGGTCCTCATCAGACCAGAGGGCATTGTCACCCACCTAACACCATCAACACCATATATTGAACACAATGATTAAGGAGTACCGTCATAATGGTACAATACCGACATTCAAGGTTGTACGTTAATTCCTCTAGGATATGGATCCCCCCTAATCATCTTCATAACAATAACTGGTGGAAAAGAAACAAGTGGAACCCATTTTTGTTTCAAACAATTTCTAGAGTCTTTCTCCAAAATGAAACAACAAGTTCCTACCTTATTTCTGGGAGTTGGATTAGGAGGTGGATAATTACCTCATTTAAATAAAAAAATAATCACATCAAATGGATCCTGTTAGTAATCACCATCACTAACATCATGCAACATCAAGTCCTCAATCCTCTAAGGATGACATCACGTGGGGTCCTACTTTAGTCACCTAGGCCCGAGCACCCATGAAAACTCACCAAGTGTGGAAAAAAATTGACCATGAGAAGGCATATATCTCCATTCCCTCAAGGGAAGACTATCAATATACTACTATGGAATTCTATGAGTATTCACATATTCCTACCCACACCCATTAAGCATGCCAACATAGTTTGGCATCACCCAGAGAAATTTGATGGAAACTCCCAACAATAGATAGGGCATTGATCCATATTTATAACCTCACACATGATGATTTTTAAGTATATATTGGTAGGAATTAGATGAAAAGATAAGTCATATGTCCCTACTCTAACTAAGGAATGGGTATATATCCCCATTCCAATTGTAGAATTCATCCAGCACATCCTAAAAGTAATGGGATGACATACATCTATCCCTACCCATATTATATAAAACTTTCAACATATCTTTATAGAATTAAATTTGGTTATGGATCAAGCATTAAATATCATACCCATGATTGGAGTAGCTCGTTAGTAAAATATGAAGGCTACTCAGGAGTAGACACATATTCCTACTCCTGTCTAGGCGGGTCATCAAAAAACCATGATAAATGGAGAACAAGATTGGGCATATATCTACATTGCAACTGGAGGTCATCTATCTATTTTGGTGACTAATTTAGGGAAGGCATATATTTTTATCAAAAACATAAAATATTGTTGAAAAATTCCAAAAAATAATATGAGAATTGTGTTGGAAGGCTTCCATATTTGAAATTCAGTGACCAAAGAATGAAACTAAAACTCCCTAAAAGAGAACATATAAAAAGAAGCCTCACCAAAGGAAATTCAATTTTCAAGATTTGGGCCATAGTACTACTCTACTCAATACTGGTGTTCCTAAATCCCCCAAATAATTATTAATTGAATCCCAAGATCTAAGTAAAATAAGCAGTGTTGTAGCTATAAGGAACCTCCCCAAAACTTTTCTATCAGTAGATCTAGAGGTCATCACCTGAATACTTACCATGAATTATTCCTTCATGGACATAATATGTTCTATCATAAAATCCTTTATAATTTTGATTAATATGAAATCCTTCCTCATGGTCAGAATATTAAATAGAAATAAGGTCCTACCCTTTCCATTATCCACCTTAAATATCCTCTTAAGGATATATTCCACAAGATTTCTTCTTGTAGACACACATTAATCCATGATGGCAGTCCTCCCCATGATGGAATCCTATAGACACCATGAAATGTGTTGCATGAACTTCTCCACAATTGAAGATGTATTTTCATGTGCCACGGCTCAAAATGACCTCAACCAAGATCGAAAAGTTCATGGTACGACTCTACATTTTTCATGGGGGTCAGTGACGGTAGCAAAGGCACTGACCCGAAGTGATGGGACCGCATCCCGGCACTGATCCCATGCATGGGTGCGGGGGTGTAGCCCCCATGGTATGGAGGAATTATTTGGCTACGTCCCTAAAGAGGCGCCCAAGGTACCTATGTGAAAACACCTATGCACCACCATGCTGGAGGAGAATGAAGAATTTATTTTTTCTAAGTCCTTAAAGTGGCTCCCTAATTTGTCCAAATCACTGGCGGCATACAAGTCTACTTGGGCGCCACCCATACAGTGTGCAGCCTACTTGCACACCCCCATATGGTGCACATCATACTTGTGTTACCAAACTCCTTTCTCCCAAGGTCTTATTTTTTCCTATAAATAGACCCTTGGGATCTTCATTTATACGGACAAATTTCTCTGAAGCCCAATTACTGCTCTAGTCACCCTAGTGATTTTCCCAAGTCTCCCTAAAATTTCAAGGTAGTTCTTCAACACCTTTAGTGAAGGATATAAAGGAGGATCATTGGACTTAAGTCCTTTTAGTGTTTAAAAACCATAACAATTGCGCGCCTAAAGCGCCCAACCTTCCTAAATCAGAAACACTTTCACGCCACTTATTCCTTTCATAGGAACTTGAGTGCCCTACTTCTGGTACCACCTGTGAATACTCATGAAGGCTTGAGCCAAGTCTCTCACAAGTATTACCATACAGTTTGTTCATCACTTAAGTGAATATTAGGTTTCTCAAGTCTACTTGCATGCCCATACTTGTGTGCCCTTATCTAATTGAGCGCCCCTCTTTGATTCACTTACTCTCTTCAGTCTACAATCCATCAAGACATCCTCAAATCTATTCATGGAAAGGATTCTTCTTCCTTGGATCCCTTGTCTGAAAGGGGTTCTATTGAGGCCTCCACCAAAACCTCTTGACTTATCAAACCTTTGGGAAAGTCACATCAGTGTGTCCCCCATTTGAGTTTGTATATCCACAGTCATAGGTTTCCCATATTTTTTTCATAATGAGGTTAGGATTTGTGGATAGTTTTTGGGTCTGTATATCCAAATTCACATGGAACTTTCTCCTAGGAATAATGTTGGGAAGTTCCCAATTTGGAGGAGGGTTGGGTCCTGGCCTCTCCTATCTCAAAGAGACGACACAGAACCTCAGGTCTCTAGTAGGGAAGGTAAATTTCACACTTTATTTTCTTCATTTTTAATAAAGGAGAAGTCTTCCTCCCATACCAGGATCAATTTTAGGGAAACCATCCTTGTGTAAGCCCCTAGATTTTCTTTCAAGAGGTATCACAATTGCTCCTCCTATCTTCTTCAGTGCCAAAGGCCAGAGGGGAGATGGGTATAGGGACTTTCGTTACCCTTTCCCTCTCCCGTTGAGCTTTGTCACTATGGGAATACATCTTGTTGTAAGCCCCTAACCTTCATCCCTTATTCCTTTCATTGGACACTTGTCTAATTTAAAGATTATAGAGGGAGGTCTCGTTGCCTCTCCCTCTTCCTGGGTCACCTTGCCCTCATCCACCGTCGCCACTGTAGGCTCTCCCTCCTCCACCAGTAGGGGAGGAAAAGTTAGTGTCATTGTTGAATCTTTCACATCCTCTTGTTTCTCACACTGATCATGAATCACGTGTCCTTAGAGATTCGTGATGATTAAAATATTTTCATAAACACCCATTGTGAATGAACTACAAGAACTCTGATTCCCACCACAATTAGGATACGTAGGAATCCCTTTTAGGGCTTGAGTACACTGGATATCCTATTCAGGAATCCAATCCTAATTCCTTTAATCTGGTCATACTCCTTAGGAATACACCCCAAATTAAACCCCTAAGTCATCAAGGTATCCTTTTCAGGAAGTAAGCCCAAATTAATTTCTCTCAAAGGACTATATTCCCCTATGAGACTCATCGA
This sequence comes from Viscum album, assembly GCA_963277665.1. NCBI lineage: Eukaryota > Viridiplantae > Streptophyta > Magnoliopsida > Santalales > Viscaceae > Viscum > Viscum album. The sequence continues at coordinate 675,313,842 of OY728128.1, read as the reverse complement.
ACTATGTGGTCTTTGATTCCCATCCACATGGGATATGTAGGAAGCCTCCTTGAGGTTCAAACCCAACATTTCAAATCAACCATGTTCTCATTGGTCTACATTCCCAACAGGTTCTAATCTAATTTGGAAACCCATATCCTTTCCAAGTTCATTAGGCTACTTCAACATAAGTCCCACACTAAACATTGACTAAGAACCTTTCACCTAGATGTCCTTACCACATGACATTAAACTATATGGTTAGGTCATAATCACATAACCTTAAAAGGTATGATGTGTCCCACTAAGCGGCATAAAACTATAAGGGTTCTGATTACTTTCACAAGGATACGTAGGTATCCCATTTTATGGCTACGATCCCAATATCAAAACAAGTCTTTGTCTCCCTGGATGAAAATAAATCTCAGAGTGCCCTATTGAGTGGTTTAAAACCCAATATTATCATAATAATTATTAAAATAATCTTGAAATAGTATATTAGAGGATACCATTGATGGATAACATCAAATACATGAGAATATCTCTATTAATGAAGAACCTTGAATGCATAATGATGATTCTAAATTCTACACATGTTAATAAGTGGTTATAAATTCTAAGGGAAACTTATGTTATGCTTGTTGAATTAATAAGGATTTGTGAAAATATCTTAAATTTACAAATAGAGTCCTAGAGTAGATAATAATTCCCCCCAAAAGGGTGTGATGAGTCAGACCTCCCATCCTTTCGGCCAATGTATGTTCCTAAGTATCATAAGTTTTAAACTTAACGAACACCTTCCTTTGGAAATTAGGTCCCTTTTGGATAAATAATTGTTGGAAGTTTCTAGTTCCATGAATAAATACAATGGAAACCACCTAGAAGTAGTGATTCTTAAAACTAGAACACATGTTTCAAGGAACTACGAAACAAATCCACTATGACGGTCCACCTCAAAAATATATTTCATTTTGATAAGAACCCCCTACCGAATCAAGTATGATAAATCCATCATATCATGAGGCACTTGGGAAGATGAGGTTGTCCATATTGTATGCCTTGTCATTGATAATAGATACTCTTTCTTAGTAGTAAGATAGACCAAGGAAATGTTAATTCTCCGAACCACCCTTGAATCACCGACTTTTTCCAGGGAAGAAAAGATTCCTAAATATCTCATTTACTACAATAAGGAAGATGATAAGTGTCCACTTCAATCAGACCTAATGAAAGAATATTTAGTATAAAATTAATAAAATACATTACTTATGAGAAATAAATAACCGGAATATAATATACCAATTATATTTTGGATCTTATCTACTCCTCAATATAGCATTATTTTGGTGTCGTTAAAAGATTGTGTGCATGATATTCACCTAAATTTATGGATGACTCTTAACCATTTAAAAAAAATTCTTTCCTTATGAATGATATATAGATCACATTAAGGAAATAGAATAACTATTCTTTCAGAATAACTTGGAAACCCTATCAATTGTACAGTGACTGAAATTTGGAAATAATTGGGAGATTCTTCAATGTGTATGTCTTAATGATTTACACAAGTTATGTCAGTTGATCCCAGACACCCCATCTAGTATCTCTATCAGGTGATGGGGTGTACATTGACCATTTCATTTCACCTTGCTCTCTGAATAGAAAATCCTAGCATAAGTGACGTCATGAAATGTCATTGCTTCGAGCTAGCTCTCAAAAAAGGTTTATTCCCCCAACGGATGGTATGATCCATAGGAATAGACCACAACAAAATATCAGAACTATTGGTCCTGATGAGAGAAATATATTAAAATACTATTTCATGAGGCATTTAAAAATATTGAGAAAGATTCCAACTTAAGGAAAGATAATCATCTAGTAATGGAAGTTCCTTCAGTAGCAAGAAGCTCATATTAAAAGACTGATTTTCACCTAGATCACACTCAAACAAATATTGATAATATTAAAAGGTAATTTATGATAGTTTCAGCCATAAAAATAATGGATAATCCCTATCCTATAGGTTCAGAGGCATTTCTATCATAACTTCCTCCTTCAGAGATGCCAAACCAAGCCTGAGATTCCATAATAGTAGAGATGAAGCTTACACAGAGTTGGGGTCATTTTTACCTTAATCACCTCCTCCCCAATGGAAGCCAGTATTCTCCCATTTAGGAGAATCTTGAAATGATTCAACCTGGTTCATCTCATCTTTTGACCCATATTCCTCATTGGGAATGAATATGATGAATTTTTTATAGAGATTATCTTTGGATCACTCTTTTCTAGGTAGCTTTGGGAGAATCTTTAAAGGGAAGGATAAGGCTCTATAGTGGTCACCATCCAAAGATATCTATTAAGGGTAAAAAAACTATTTAATATCATATCTCTTTCAAAGGATATCTTGTGGGAAATCATCCCTCCTATAATTATAGTGAAAATAGAATGCCTATAAGGCATTTTGCATCAGTGAATTTCATCAGCGTTACCCCTGAATATGCTACAAAATATGAAGCCAGTGCAGAGGAACAGGAGGAGGATGTTTTTATTCAAATCATGGTCCACATTTAAGTGATTAAAGAGGGTGTGAATATCAGGAATTAATAGTTAGAAAATAATTTTGGGACTACCTTGAATGTTCAACTTCCACCTCCTCAGTGGGCTTTGATCAAAGAAAAGGGTAAAGGTGTATCCACGTCTCACCCTTTTCCTGAAGAAGTTAAACCCATTACACTTGAAGGGATTTTTTCTCAGTAATAGGTAAAGATGAAAGATTTAAAGAGACTCGATTAGGAATTAATCAAAATAAATATCCCCACTCGGTATGTTCTTTAATAGTAGTCCTATATCACTCTCCTAATAAAACTTCTTTAATGAGAAAATTCATTCATGCAAAAAAATTAGATCCTAAACAATTGATTAACCTAGTATCTAGATAGCTAATTTATCTAGATCCAATAGCAAAAGGATTTTAGGAGGTCCCTCAGTTGGGAAGATCCATTAAAGGCCAATCATTATAGGCTATCCCATGATGGTTATTATCCATAAACACCTGAAAATCCACCATAGTAGGTTCCACCCATTGTTTCTAGCATTAAAATTCCTAATCAACCAACCATCCCACTAGATATTATCGACATTATCAAGTAATTGATGGACCAAATAGAATCTATATAAGGAAGGCGTGCTCCAATGAAGCCATAGAGGAAGCCTTAACTTGAATGGGTAGATGTGACTTTTCATCCACCAAACTTTAGAAATCCTACATTCCCAACATTCAATGGATTAGGGGATCCAGAACAGCACCTAACTAATTTTGAGTCATAGTGTGGTTCCATGATGGGAACCCTAGAGTGATAATAATTAGTTAAACATAGATGCTTTGTATAGAAATTAGAAGGAAAATCCTTTGAATAGTATACCAGTTTACCGACCATGTCAATCAAAGGATGGGAATATCTCTACCATAATTTTATGTGTCAATTCATCTCTATGATACAGAATAAAATAATCAACAACCACTCAAATTGGAAACAAATATAGAATTATAGACTCTCTAAATTTATATCTAGGTGGTAGGGTTTTACTTACTCCTTGAACTACTAGCTTCCTCTAGAAGATTTTTTTGGGTCTATTTATATATAACTTTTGTGATGAGTTTAAAATTCCACTTAGTCCAGTGAAACATCTAGGAGGGTTCTGAGATCTTGTCTTAGTTGCTCAAATGTTGGAAGAATCCATTTGGTGAACCAAAACGAAGTCAAAAACAATACTAGTATCTCAAGTAAAGAGGGTAGGTATGGTGGAAACCATAATCATCACCCTCAAATGACCCTTAAACTGACCCGACCTCTGAAGCCCGAGCCTAATTATGCAACACCTCCTCCTGAATGGCAGTGATGAAAACCATATCCTCGTCATGATTAAACAAAGGAGAAAAAACATCATCAATTTGAGGACTATAATAATAAATTTTATTCCTTATGAGATGAACAAGTTCCTAGTTACTTTATAAAAACTAAGGAAAATAACTTATTAAAGCTACCAGAGCCAAAAAGGCTAATCAGGTTGGCTAATTGACCACCCATATTACTTCTCCTTTCACAAAATTTTGGGAAATTTCATCTAGGATTGATTTTTTCTAAATATATTCTATAAAATATAGTTGATTATGGAAAAGTAAAATTAGGAAAGACACCAACCTAAGTTTTGTGTGTTTATAATGTTGTTATAAATGAATAATATGAATGGAAATAAGTTAAAAGAAATGGTGTATAGAAGTTAAAATATTGGATAACTAGATATATGATCAAATTAACTCATTTTATCATCAAGGCATAGTTAAACTAGTTGATTATTCCCATGGTCTCTTCTACCACGGTGCAACCAAACTCATCAACACCACAGTCTTCCAAGAACCAATATTATAAAAAATGGAATAATCATAAATGAAAAAATCTTGTATAGGAAGATGAAACCAAAAAAATTCTAAGACTATGTTTTACCCTTTTAGACTGCATGCCTCTGATTCAGAGAGGGTGATCACCATCCCACCAAAAGGTGCTGCAGTCACCATCCTATCGAGTAAAATCCTCATCAGATGAATAATTTCTATTTGGTTTTGTTAATTCAATTAATTTAGTGGATCCATTATCTAATAATGAATATATGTATGAATTTGAGTTCCCTATACTTGATCTAGAAACCATAGCTATAATCCATAAGAGTTGAGGGAATATAATAAGACATAATTCTGGGAAAACCCTATATTCTAATCATATCTTTTACAAAGTCATTAATGTTGTTAAAAATATGGGAAATCACTTAAATGGTTCTAGAAAGAGAATAAAAATTATCCCACATTTTTTAAGATTCACTCAGACCTGATTTTTTTGGAAGACCCATGAGAGGGGATGAAATCATCTCAGACAAGTGGGCAGACCAAGTTAGCATAATCAACCAATGATAAGAGTGCCTTAAACTTTTATTCAAAGTCTCATCCCAGCCACCCCAAGAACTTTATACACTAAAATTACTAAAAAATAGTAGCCTCATGTTGGGAAGAACAAACCATTGTCTAAAAAATATGACATCTTGAAACAATTGTCCATGGTCCCAGACAAACTCTCAATCCAGGATGATCTCAATTTATTATAACATCTATAGGAAGCACTTTTGCAATCCCTATTAAGCCTATAAAAGTTTGAATAAAAAGTTTCTAATAATAAATTGTATCATGTAGTGATCTAACCCATAGATTTTCACATGTTAATCTCCTTCACAGAGAAAGACATGGATATTTTTCTTCAAGGACATATCAGACCTTTGTATGTGTATAGAAATATATGTTAAACTAACATTCAATAAGATTTAATTGATAATGGATATAGGATCAATATAATTCTTGTAAAAATGATCCATTTATTATGATATAATGAATCTAATTCTTTTCCTTCTACTCTAACACTTCTAGGTTATGAAAAGAGTGAGAAAAATCCACTCATTCAGATTAATCTCATAACTCCATTTAGGGACCTAATGTCCAATTCTGAATTTCTAGTTTTTTAGAATGACACGGACTTCAATTTTCTACCAAGGAGGCCTTGGTTGTATCAACTTGTCGAATTATTTTAATTATAGCATCAGTGTATCAAATACTACATCAGTGGAAAAATCAGGACACTGCATGATGAAAAAGATCCATTTGATTCTTTTGAATCTCAAAATATCGATGCAATATTTTACAAGAGAGAGGGGAAACCACCCATGATTGGTGATGTCACATGGTTTACAACCCTAAATGGAATGGATGTGACCCCATATAACCCATTAAAAAGTCTTTGTGGTGAATTCATATTTCCCATTAACCAAATTAAAAGCATAAACTTAGATTTGAACATGTACTCATCAACCCTTATGATATCAATTATATTGACTAGATATGATGATAATTAAGAGGTATACAACATCTAAAATAGAAATAATAACATAGATAAAAATTTCCTAGTTTTGAACCAAAAACATCAGTATAACCTTGTATCGTCAACTGAATCGGAATAAATCCTTATATCATGTATAGAGAACGGGAATACCCCTACTTCATCTCTTGGATGTCAGAATGCTGACATGTATTCTAAATATAAATACTCCCCTTAATCACCCATTACCCATAAGATTATTATGGAAGAAGAGGAATAATAATAATAGTACATTAAAGACACTCCTCTACCATTCAAGGAAGGTATCTCTACCACCATTAACAAGCTCTGACTGATAAATATAGGTACTAAGGAGGATATATGACCTACATTGATTAGTTCAATTATAAAATCCAAAGAGTAATATTTATATACCTCTTTTCTAAATAATCACTGATATTTTTTCATATATAATTACACAAAAATTCTAGGACTTTACATTGATGTAACTACTCACCACTCAGGTTTTCTAGAAGATCACTAAAGTTATAAGTAGTTGGCCAAAATAATGCATTTGACTCATGCTTCTAAGGTTGACACTGAAGTTGAAAAACTCATCAAATAAAACTTTATCTGGGAATTATAATACCCAAAATTTATCACAAATATTTTCCTACTAAAGAATAAGAATGATCATATTATATTTTTCATCAATTTCATGGATCTCAACTAGAATTGTCCAAAAGATGACTTCCTGGTTCCAATTACAGAACTTTTTATTGATGCAACCACAAAATATCAATACCTATCATTCATGGATGAATATTATAGATATAACCAAATAAAAATGGAACCTAAATATTAATATTCAAATACTTTTATGGAACCCAAATTCTTATATTATGATTGGGTGATACCCTTCGGTTTAAAGAACATCAGCACCATGTACCAACATTCCATGCATTATTTTTTCAAACCCTTCTTGGGAAATTTAGTCCAATGTTACATCGACTATTTTTTTCTAAATTATTATAATAATTCTGATCATATTTCCAATATTGATTCTTTTTTCAACAATATATGATAAAATATATTAAAAATAAATCCCTTAAAATGTTCTTTCAATGTTACCTCAGGAAAATTTCTTAGCCTCATAGTACACCATCCTTGCATTGAAGTTTTTCCTAAGAATACTAAGGTTATCTTTGACATGTCACCTACTCAAAACCTCAAATAATTGAGATTAATATAGGGATGACTCTTCTATATCAAGTGATTCATAGGAAACCTTAGAGAAAAATTTCTACCTTTCGCCAAGATAATGAAAAAGGGAGTCACTTATAAATGGATTGATGATTTCCATGAATCCTTTAACAATATCAAGAAATACATTATGAGTTCACTAGTGTTAATTCCTCATGTAAAATGAAATCCACTCATCCTATATTTTATAGCCTTAAAATGATCAATATTCTCTTTTCTTGCATAGAAGAATGATGTAGGAAATGAGAATTGTCTCTATTATCTTAGTCGAACCATTCTTGATACCAAGACTCAATATTCCGATATCGAGAAGAGTTTACTTGTGTTAATTTTTGGGGTTCAGAAACTAAGGCGTTGATTGAAACACCATGAGGTCCACATGATCACTCATAATGATATGCTCAAATATATCCCCAATCATTCCATGCTAACTAGATTCTTGGCATGATGGGTGGTCATTTTATAGAAATTTAACATTCAATTTATTTATCTAAAAGAAATAAAAGGGTAGGTAATAGTGTATTTAATTATATATAATCGTTTTATATAAAATATACCATAGAATACTGAATTTTATGATCAAGATATATTTTCTTATCAATATTTACCTTAGACATGGGAGATGTATTTTGAAGGAGCTTCCAAAATCCCAACAGGGAAAAAATAGAAGAGCCCAAACTCAACAAAGTCAGTTTTATATTCATTATCATTTATCTCACAAAGGTATACCTATCTTATTCCTTACTATTGTAAGAGTCTTGTACCAAAACTGAAGTATAATACCATTCTCTCATTTTAAGTTTATAATTGGCACTAAAAATACTAGTGACCCACCTAAAATTCAAAGGTGATTCAGAATTGGTAATAAATAAGATCAATGAATATTATGATATTAGAAGGAGGATTTGATCCCCCTAATTGGTTAAGTACAAGGTTTGATGGTATAATTCCCCTTAGATACAACACTAACTCAAGTCTTGTGCTCACAGAATGTTCAGGAAGATGCAATGGACAATGAAACTATAGACTATATAGATCCGGACTGGGATGAAATAGTTATTAGTATTTTTCATCACAGAATAGTGTTTTCATTAATTGGTAATAGCATGGATGAGATCAATGAGGTTAATTTTATTCTTAGAAAAAATAATCCTACAAATGGTTGGATGACCCCATAGTAAACTACCTCCAAAACCATATTCTTCAATTAGACAGAGCCAAAAAAGATAAAATTCAATGATGGGTAGTCAACTTTACTCTTTATGATGGTCTGAATCACCAAAAGGTCCTCTATAAATAAGGATTTTACAGGGATCTCCTCATATTCATTTATAGAGGGGAGATTGTTATTATTGTGCAATAAGTCCAGAATGGTTCCCAAGGTGCTCATTAGTCAGGGATAAATATTTCTCATCAAATCATAAAGATTGGTTATTTTTTGCCTTCAATGACATAGGATTTTATGGAATTTACCCAAGGTGCCACTCCTATCAAATACCTACCAATTTCATCCATCAATCCCCATAGTTATTGCACACAACCAAATACTTCTGTTCATTTTTTGTATGGGTAATGGATTTTTTATGACTACATACACTAGCTATAACCAAGTAGTTTAAGTACATCCTTACTGCCAATGAATTCTTCTTTAAATGAGCTAAGGAAATACCCCTTAAGGGACTTAGGATAAAGAGTGTCATAAATTTAATTACATCTAATATTATCACAAAATTTGTAATCCCTTTCACAATAATGATAAACAATGGAACCAGTTTTCAAGGTTGTATCATAAGTACAACATTAAATCCAACCACTCATCCTGCTATCATGCAGAAATGAACAGGAAGATATAGGCTTTCACTAAAACTATATAAAATGTAATTCAAAAAATGGTATATGGAGATAACAAATCTTTGTATCATAAGATTCAACATGCTTTATGGGTATATCATACTACAACTCTTACAACCACACAGGAAACCCCATATTCACTTGTATATGGGACAAAGGAAATTATTCCCATTAAAGCCCAATTACCTTCACTCTAAATTTCCATTTGTGATCAGATATCCATAGATGAGAAGTATTAGAAGAGGTTATATGAATTTGATCAAATTATGAGAGAATTTTATACACCTTTAACCATTTATAGGTCCACCAAAGAAAAATAGAAAGAGTTTTTAATAATAAATTTCACCTTCATTAATTCCTAAAAAGATAACTTATTTTGGATCTTAGAACCCTAATGGTATCGGGAAAGAAACATCCAAAACATGAACCCAAATTGGAAGTACCTTATATCATTCATAAGATCTAATCTAATTGTTCATATTTTTTTATCCCCATAGATAGGGATTATATTATGACCCTACCAATGTGATATTCCTCAAGAAATATTTTTCATGATCTCCACACCACAGTCCTTGTCACAACCATAAAAAGTATGATTAATGGTGATGGGTGAAAGAACTAAAAAGTAACACATTTCATACTGATTTCATGCTATTAAATTTTAGGTCAATGTCCCTTCCACATTGTGTAAAATTGTGTGTTTGATGAGATCCTTCTGTGGGGTACTCAGCAAAACAAAATTTGAACCAAAAAAAAATAGTAAAAGTGGGAATCAGATTTCCTCTAAAGAAGATCGTGTTATGAGTGTGTTTAAATATTTTTTTATAGGTTTAGTTTTTAAATATACAATGAATAAAACAAGGTTATTTTTTAAATCAAGTTAAGGAAAAGGTGGTCCATCCTTGGATCATTTATTCCCCCACTTGTTTAATCATTATTCAATTTAATTCTAATTACCCTATTATCAATTGAATCCAAATGATTACTTAAATCAAGCAATTTTGGTTCAGGAAAAGAAACACAATTATCACTATATCTTTTACCCTTACCTAGCCTGGTATTTGTGTAACGACCCAAACATTCAATAATGAAAATTTCTCTTGATCTAATTAAATGTATTATTATGGTTATATAAAATGTGAACTTCATTGATTTTATGTTTATGGATTTTAAAATACTATTAATAATTGTGACTATTGCTAATATATCCATTGAACAGTGATCACATGATTAATATAAATATAGGGCTTTAACAAATCCAATTTACTCAGAAAAAGGAAGCAATGGCCTCATCTAGTAGACGTGCCCCATACGAAGCCCATTTGTTAGAGCTCAAAAAGTAGGTTGTGTCTTTGGGCTTTGCTCTTGACCAAGCCCAAGATGATCTTTAATATGTTAATCTTGAGCGGGATTGGCTACGAGAGAAGTGGAAGTTGATAGAGATTACCACCCAAGCAATGTTATTCGAGCCACCCCAAGAGTATGTCACCATCGCACACCTTACTCTTCAGTCTTATGCAGGAGTTATAAGGGGTTATGTAACAATAAATTAGCACTATGTTTATGTACATTATTTTTGTATATAATAATGAATATACTTTTATTTTATTATTGTTACCTTGTAAATAGTTTTTAAAGAATAAATAGTATTTTTAGTTAATGTTCAACTAAGAAATATATTTTGATGAATTAATGGAAATTTGAATTACATAATATTTTAATAAAATATTATTATTATTATTAAATTGATTTTTATTAAATATAAATTATCTTATAATTTTATGAATTCAATTATAATTTTTATTAAGGTTTGAAAGCTATTTTTGTCAAAACCCATGAATTTTCGATAAATGTCGGTTTTTATTTTAAAAGTGAAAATTAGCATATTTAGAAAATTATTTAGATAAAATTAATATTATTTCTAGAATCAGGACATCAAAATTATCCAATAGTGAATTTTTCATAATTTTCTGAGACAGTCAAATTTTTGGGTAAAAATTAAATACCGTTTAAATATATAATGTGTTTTATGACATCATAATGACCAAATAGTGATATAATAAAATACTATAAAATTTATTTTCGGCCAATATATGTTTTACCATTAAAATAATGTGATTTTGGGTTTTTTTATTTATTTTACAAAGCTTTAGTGGACCCTTCAAGGCTTATTAAACATTTTGTCTTTTTAAATTGTTTTCCTTGGGAGTGTGACTCACCTCCACATAAGCAACCACATTATTTTAAGAAGTTCGTACTTTGACCTTAAAAAATATTTTTTTTTCCACTTCCCTTTTCCAAAAACCATGGGCAAAAACCATGGGATGGTTTGTGGTTTGGATTAGTTTAATGTGAGGTGTCCCAAACCTAAATAATAAAGAATTCTCTCACCTTTCCTATATAAACCCACCCAAGCCCCATCTTCCTCCTCACTCAAAACATTTGGAGTTCGTAAAACCTCTTCCCTCATCTCTATAGAATCCTTCCAAGGCACCCCAATCTCCCAAGAAGCATCTCTCAAGCCTCTCTCAATCCTTTGGAAGCACACTTCCAAGTAAGGGTTTTTTCTTCCTTTCTCATTTTTGTCCAATATTCTTTAAGTTGTTGTGCCCTTTTAATTCCAATTATAAATGTTTAGGTATGGTTTCACACATCCCCCATACTTCCCTATTTATGTTTAAATTATTATAGACCCCTTTCTCTCTCAATAAATTCCTCCCATGTACACCCGTTACTATGTCGAAATACCGAAAGGAATTTATCTCTCTTCACTTACATTCAAGAAATTCTTTTATATCATGAATCTAAATTCCATTACAATTATTGGGACATGTATCTATATGAACCCCTTACTTTCCATTTCATTTACATATTATGAGACACCCTCTTCTCTCTCATCAACCATTTTTATGAATTCTTACGTCACGTCGTTACACTGCCAAAATTACACCGATTTTTTCTAGCCAATGTCATTGTGTAGTGAATAACATGCCCATTTCTCTATCAAGGGTATTCACCTTTATGCACATTTACTTATTGATTATAAAGTTTCTTGTATTAATTCAAAATTACTTTATCATGGAATAAATGATGATATTTTATGAATCCATGTTATATGATCCATGTCGCACACTTATGCATGAAATGAAATGTTTAAGAAGGGTGCACCCTTATAGCACTCCAATGCATTGGGTAAAGTATAGGATCGTGATACACCATGTGCAATGGATTTTTACTCATGCTAATTCATGTTCAACAAGGGTTTACTCATGCTCCATGTGAAATTAACCTTGGCTCATGCTAATTTCATGTTAAGTGTTGTTTCCACATTTCCATGTTATGATTATCATGCTTTATCATGCCTTTATGTTTATGTTTCTCTTGTGCTCTAATAATATGCCTATTGTATAACATGTATTGTATTCCTCATGTTATTCCATGATTACTCCCTTACTAGTCTATATAGCTCACCATTTTCTTATGTATGTCCTCAGGTTATCCCATGTAATGCTAAGTACGAGGGAATGCAGTGGTCGTGTAAAGGAAGTTTTCAATAAAGATGTTGTTTTTCATGTTTTAAGTTGTTATGTAATGATCCTAAGACCCAAATACACTATACCACTCGATCTTATATATTTTATCAAATGAAATTTATGTAATAAATTATGTTTAATTGTGAAATAAAAAGCACAGTTTTCATAGTTGGTATCAGAGGATAGGTTTAGTTATTTTTGGGATTAGGATTAGAAAACCCTAGTAAAGCCTTAGAGACAAGACTAAGTATAATAAAAACATCCCTAAGTTTTTTTGAGTATTGAGTAAGTGGTTTATCAAGAAAATTCATCCTTGTCTGGATACGAGTAGGAAGAGGCGGCTCTGGCATAGATGTTTCCTAGAGGTAAAACCCAAAATCACCACTTTGAGATAGACTCGAACGGGAATTGGTGCACGACAACGAGACTTGTTTCACTCTTGGTTATGAAACTTCAGGGGGATATGCTTTGGTAAATTCACAAGCTTAGTATGAACCATTATTAAGGGAAAAAAATCCCTAAGAATATATATTAAAAGGTAGATCATGGATAACATAGACTAAAGCCAATAGATTCGTATGTTAAGGAAATAAAAGTTATTTATAAGTCATCAATTTTTCCCTTGTATTACCCTTTATGTGTTACCCCTAACTTTCCTTTTATTCCAGCAAATGGCCAATAATTGGAGGACTCGGGCTAACTATTGATTTAAAGATCAATATGATAATTGTACTAATGAGATGCCCAATCCAATAGGAGCGGGAATCACAAACTTTGTCATGATTATCTCTCAGCTAACTCAAGATTTGAATAGAAACATGGGTCAAGAGGAACATTCAATCCCCCCTAAGAAATAACAAGTCACTATCGAGAGCTTCATGAGACAATGGCCTCCTACTTTTAATGGATCATTTGATCCCTCAATTACTGAACAATGGATCAACTCCATTGAAAATATCTTCTCCATACTTCAATTTTCTAAACAAGAGAAGGTTCTCCTAGATTATTATCATATGGAGGGTGAAGTTGATCAATGGTGGATGTTGATCAAAAATACTAAGCCTGAGGAGGAGATCGAGGCGTTGGAATGGAAGGATTTTTAGAAGATGTTTTTTCAATAAATATTTTTCACTCACCCTCCAGCTTAAGATAGAAAGGGGCTTCATTTCCCTCAAGAAAAAAGATAATGAATTGGTTGGGGCGTATGAGGAAAAATTCACAAGGCTTCCACGATACGCTTCTGGATTTGTCGTTACCCATGAATGCAATATTGACTGCTTCTTTGGTGGGCTAAAACATAGACTGTGGAAAGCACTGGCGATCTGTGACTTTGACAGCTATGAGAAAATTGTCCGATGTGACCTCAAGGTTGAAATAGAGACCGGATAATCTCAGGGGTATCATGGGGATAAGAAGTGTAAGGTGGAATTCAATGATGGTGGTCCGATGGATAAATCCAACGGTGCTAAGAATATCTTTCACCCCACTTTCCAAAGGTGAGGAAAGAACCACCTTGGAAATTGCCTGAAGGGTATGAGAAAATGATTTAGGTGTAGAAGAGAAGGGCACCTGGCTATTAACTGTCAGCAAGAAATACCCGCGGCTGTGATAGAGGAGAGGAATTATCCATTAAAACCTCAATGTGTGGTTAATTGATAAAACTACAAATAACCAGGGAATCTTTTAAATCAGTTCCCAAATCCAAGGGTTTTCGGAGGCAATCAACAACCTTCAAAGATACAAGGGCAAGATTTTTCCATCACTACTGCTGAAGTGAACCCCGACAACGAAGTGGTGATAGGTACTCTAGTTATTAATTCAAGAATAGTGAATGTACTTTTTGATTCAGGTTCTATTCATTCTTTTATATCTCTAAAGTTTAGTAGAACAATCCTAGCGCCACTAAAAATCATGTAAGTGAAGATGTTGGTGAGTACGGCAAGTGGGGAAATCATTTCATCCCATGAAAATAACTCCTGCACTATCATAATTTGTGGATTAAAATTCTCAAAGAACCTCTTCATACTCTCTCTGGTGGAATTTGATTCAATTCTTGGAATGAATTGGCTTTCCTTATATAGAGCCAACATAAATTTTCGTGAGAGGGAAATCACTCTCCATGTGGAGAATCGACCCCCGATTATTTACAAGTGCAAGTAGGAATATGACCCTTCTTTAGCTCCATCATCTCAAGAGTGGATATTACTACCCTATGAGCATGTGTATCTGGCTCAGATGATTGAGTCTAAGGAGGCAACCATCCTATAAGACATGCCTATTTTAAGGGAATTCGCTGAAGTGTTTCTCAAGGAATTGTCTGGTCTTCCTCCTAGAATAGATGTTGAATTCTCAATTGATCTTATACCTGGGGCATTGATAATATCCAAGAATCATTATATAATGTCTATTGTGTAGATTGAGGAGCTGAAGAAACAACTATAGGAGAATTTGGATAAAGGGTTTATATGCCCAAGTGCTTCACCATGGGGTGCACTAGTCCTCTTAGTCAAGAATAAGGATAGTTCAATGAGTCTTTGCATCGATTATCATGAGCTTAACAAAATCACGATAAAGAACAAGTATCCTCTCCCACGAATTTATGACTTGTTCGATTAGCTGTGTGGAGCACAATACTTCTCCAAGGTGGATTCTCAGTCAGGATATTATCAAGTAAGGGTGAAGAAGGAAGATATCCCAAAGACTGCTTTTTATAAAAGATACGGGCACTATGAATTCATCGTAATGCCTTTCAGACTCACCAATGCTCTATAAATCTTCATGGACTTGATGAATAGAGTCTTTAGAGATTACCACGACAAATTTTTGGCAGGCTTTATAGATGATATTCCGATATACTCTGAAACCAAGGAGGATCATGAGGAGCATCTAAGAACTGTACTAGAGACCTTGCAGAAGGAGAAGCTCCATGAAAAGTACAGCAAGTGTGAGTTCTAGTTGAAGGATGTCTCATTCTTGGGACATATAATCACAAGTAATGGGATATCTGTGGATCCCTCCAAAATATATGAAATTGAGGGATGGTCAAGGACAACATAGGTAACGGATATTCATAGATTCCTTGGGTTAGATGGATATTATCGACGATTTTTGAGAAATTTATCACAATTTTCCAACCCTCTTAACAAGATAACTCAGAAGGGAGTAAAGTTTTCTTGGAGTAATGAATGTGAAGAAATCTTCAAGGAGTTAAAAAGGAGGCTTATCACTGTGCCCATGCTCACTTTAACTACAAGTGGATAATTTTTTTGTGGTATTCAGTGATGCTTAGAAGAAGGTCCTAGGGTGTGTGTTGATGCAAAATGATAGAGTCATTGCCTATGCTTCAAGGAAATTGAAAGTTCATTAGTAGAATCATCCAACACATGATTTGGAGTTAGCTGCGGTGATCTTCACTTTAAAAATTTTGTGGTATTATCTCTTTGGGGAGAAGTGTGAAATATATACGGACCACAAAATCCTCAAGTATATATTCACACAAAAAGAGTTGAACATGCGCCAATGAAGATGGTTAGATATTATCAAAGACTATGAATTCTCAATCCATTACCACCCTAGGAAAGAAAACAAGGTGGTGGATGCTCTAAGTAGAAAGGACCCGGAAATTCTATCATTGATGAGAATTGAGAAGGATCCAATCTTCTTAGACATGATGAATATGGACATGGGAATCATAAAGAAGGGAACATCATAAATCCTTTAACAAATGATTTCTCAACTGTCTCTTTTGGAAAGGTTAAAGGATGCTCGAAAGGATGATGTGGGAATTCAGAAAAAAGTGGAAGCTATCGAAAAAGGGAAATCCTCAGAGTTTAATATTAATGAATAAGGAATTGTAAGATTTGGGAAAAGACTATGTGTTCCATCAAGTCTGAAGCTAAAGAAGGAACTTTTAGATGATGCACATGGTTCAAATTTCTCTATTCACCCAAGAAACACAAAGATGTATCGAGATCTCGGAGAGCATTATTGGTGGGATAATATGAAGAAGGAGATCACAGAATATACATCAAAGTTCATGGTATGTCAGAAAGTGAAGGCAGAGAGGCAGAAGTCTAATGGGATGATGCAACCATTTCCCATACCAGAATGGAAATGGGGTAACATCACTATGGACTTTGTCATCGGACTTCCAAAGACATCCAAAGGCAACAATGTAATCTGGGTTTTTGTATATCATCTAATCAAGATCCAAGATTCACCTCTATGTTTTGGAAGAGTCTTCAACATGCTCTGAATACTGAACTAAACTTCAGTATGGATTATCATCCTCAAACTGATGGCCAATCCGAGTGGACTATCAAAACACTTGAGGATGTGCTGAGAGTGTGCTCAATGGACTTTAAAGGGGTATGGGATCAACATCTTCCTCTGGTTGATTTCTCTTATAATAACAGTTTCCACTCGAGCATCAAAATGGCACCATATGAATCCCTTTATGGGAAAAGGTGCAGAACACTGGTGTGTTGGGATGAGGTCAGTGAGCGTAAGCTTATTGGACCAGGAATGGTCTAAGAAATGGTGGAGAAGGTGAAAACCATTCAGTAGCATATCAAGGCAGCTCAGAGTCGACAGAAGAGTTATGCAGATAACCCTCGACAAGACCTTGAGTTTAAAGTTAGAGACATGGTATTTCTATGAGTATCTCCATGGAATAAGGTTATGAGGTTTGGAAACAAAGGGAAGTTAAATTCAAGGTACATCAGCCCCTTCAAGATTCTTGATTGTGTCGGGGCTATGGCCTATCGACTAGAACTTCCACCTACCATGGTCAAAGTACATGATGTATTTCATGTATCCCTCTTAAGGAAGTACATATTATACCCTTCTCATGTAGTCTCTTTAGAGTTGGTAGGTTAGAGGATGATCTTTCTTATGAGGAGAAATCAGTGAAGATCTTAGATCGTAGAGAAAAAGTTCTACTAAATAAGACAATGCCCCTCATCAAGGTGTTGTGGTGAAACCACAAGTTTAAAAAAGCGACATGGGAATCGGATGAAATTATAAAGCAAAGTTACCCACATCTATAGTTAGGGAAAATCAAATTTCAAGGGTGAAATTTCTTAAGGGGGAATATTGTAACGACCCAAACTTTCATTAATAAAATTTCCTCTTGATATAATTAAATGTCTTATTATAGTTATATAAAATGTGAACTTCATTGGTTTTATGTTTATGGATTTTAAAATACTATTAAGAATTGTTACCATTTCTAATATATCTATTGAATAGTGATCACATGATTAATATAAATATAGGGCTTTAACAAATCCAATTTACTCAGAAAAAGGAAGTGATGGCCTCATCCAGTAGACATGCCTCATAGAAAGCCCATTTGTCAGAGCTTAGAAAGGAGGTTGCATATTTGGTCTTTTCTCTTGACCAATCCCAAGATGAGCTTGAATATGTTAATCTTGAGTGGGACCGGCTATGAGAGAAGTGGAAGTTGATAGAGATTACCACCCGAGCAATGTTATCTGAGCCACCCCAAGAGTCTGTCATCATCGCACACCTTACTCTTCAGTCTTATGTGGGTGTTATAAGGGTTTATGTAACAAGACATTAGCACTATGGTTACGTACATTATTTTTTTATATAATAATTAATATACTTTCATTTTATTATTGTTACCTTGTAAATAGTTTTTAATGCACAACTAGTATTTTTAGTTAATGTTCAACTAAGAAATCTATTTTGATGAATTAATGGATTTTTGAATTACATAATATTTTAATAAAATATTATTATTGTTATTAAATTAATTTTTATTAAATATAAATTATTGTATAATTTTATGAATGCAATTGTATTTTTTATTAAGGTTTGAAAGCCATTTTTGTCAAAACCCATGAATTTTTTATAAATGCCGGTTTTTATTTTAAAAGTGAAAATTAAAATATTTATAAAATTATTTAGATAAAATGAATATTATTTCTGGAATCAGGACATTGAAATTATACAACAGTGAATTTTTCATAATTTTCTGAAACAGTCAAATTTTTGGGTAAAAATTAAATATCGTTTAAATATATAATGTGTTTTATGAAATCATAATGACCCAATAGTGATATAATAAAATACTATAAACTTTATATTCTGACAATATATGTTTTACCATTAAAATAATTTTATTTTGGGTTTGTTTGATTTATTTTAAAAATCTTTAGTGGACCCTTCAAGACTTATTAAACATTTTGTCTTTTTAAATTGTTTTCCTCGGGAGTGTGACTCACCTCCACATAAGCAACCCAATTATTTTAAAAAGTTTGGACTTTGGACTTATAAAATATTTTTTTCACTTCACTTTTCCAAAAAACATGGTCTGGTTTGTGGTTTGGATTAGTTTAATGTGAGGTGTCCCAAACCTAAATAATAAATAATTCTCTCGCCTTTCCTATATAAACTCACCCAAGCTCCCACTCCCACCCCACTCAAATCCTTTTTAGTTCGTCAAAACTCTTCCCTACTCTCTCTATAATCCTCCCAAGGCACCCCAATCTCCCAATAAACCTCTCTCAAACCTTTCTCAAGCCTTTCTCAAGCATTTGGAAGCACACTTCCAAGTGAGGGTTTTTTCTTTCTTTCTCATTTTTGTCCAATATTCTTTAAGTTGTTATGCCCTTTTAATTTCAGTTAAAAATGTTTGTGTATGGTATATCACCTCCCCAATACATCTCTATTTATTTTTGAATTATTAGATACCCTTTCACTCTCAATAAATGCCTCCCATGTACACCAGTTACTATGCCAAAATTCTGAAAGGAATTTATCTCTCTTCACTTACATTCAAGCAATTATTTTGTATCATGAATATAAATTCCATTATAATTATTGGTATATGTATCTATATGACCCCCTTACTGTACATTTCATGTACATATGATGATACACCCCTTTATCTCTCATAAACCATTTTTATGATTTCTTACATCATGTCGTTACGCTGCCGAAATTGCACTGATTTTTCCAAGCCAATGTCATTGTGTAGTGAATACCATGCCCATTTCTCTATCAAGGGTATTCACCTTTATGCACATTTACTTATTGATTATAAAGTTTCATGTATGAATTACACATTCCTTTATCGTGTAATAAATGATGATTTTTTATGAATCCATGTTATATGATCCATGTGGCAAACTTATGCATGAAATGAAATGTTTAAGAAGGGTGTGCCCTTATAGTGCTCCAATGCATTGGGTAAAGTATAGTATCATGATACGTCATGTGAAATGGGTGTTTACTCATGCTAATTAAAGTGAAAAGAGGGTTTACTCATTGTCCATGTTCAATGATCCTTGGATCATGCTAATTCCATGTTAAGTGTTATTGTCACATTTCCATGTTATGATTATCATGCTTTATCATGCCTTTATGTTTATGCTTCTCTTGTGCTCTATTTATATGCCTATTGTCTAACATGTATTGTATTCCTTGGGTTATTCCATGATTATTCTCTTACTAGTCTTTATAGCTCACCCTTTTCTTATGCATGTCCTCAGGTTATCCCATGCAATGCTAAGTACGAGGAAAATGTAGTGGTAATGTAAAGGAAGTTTTCAATAAAGATGTTTTTTTCAGGTTTTTAGTTGTTATGTAATGATACTAATCCCAAAATACAATAGACCTCTCAATATTATATGTTGTATCAAATGAATTTTATGTAATAAATTATGTTTAAGTGTGTAATAAAAGATCAGGGTTGTTATAATTTGTATATCTCCATTTACCCTTGAATTACCTCCATTTTTTATTATCGCATGTAGTGGATTTAATTCAAGTGACTTGTGTGTTCAATCCCAAAAGTAAGTAGAAGAATTTAAAGGAAATAATTTAGAAGAGATATCTACTATCAATACTAGTAAATTTCAAAGAGGAGTTAGAACTTTGAAAATAAAATAATTCATCAACAGGGGGTGAGGAGATTCTCATTGGCTGAACCACAATGGGTTTAATGTTCCATCATCAGAGTATTACAAAGGAGAAATGAATTAAAAAAGAGTTTTAGATTCAAACCATCCAGAATAAGTTGTCCACCTTCCTCTAGTTTTTTATCTCACCGATCTTCTTCTACTTGAATTCTTTTTATAAATGATGATTTGCCTCTATCCACATGAGAGGTGCAGATTCTTCCTTGATTTTGGGAATGTGAGGGAGTAGGTTTTCTTTCCATGATCCATCATAGTTGTCCTTTGGGGGTGGAATGATATGATGCTTCGCAGTAGTGGGTAAAGGAAAGTTGGTAGGTATTTTGACACACACCTATCATGGGGTGTGAAAAACAATATTTAATTTTACCTAAGTATTGTCTAGTGGATAAACTAGGTAGTCTCCCAAAGAGGAGTACACACAAAACAGTTTTTCACTTTTATTTAATAAATATGTAGATTATGTTTTTGAAACTATTTGAGTTTTAATAAAAATAAGAAGGAAATTTAAAATAAGGTTTGAAAAAAATTGATGGCTAGAGTGATGGGGTTAGGTTAGGATCACCTTTTTCATTGTCATCATGGTCGTAAAAATTTGTTTCCCTCTCATCCTATTAAATGATAAATGAATGACTCCTCTATCGAGTTGCCAATATTCTTTGGTTGAATGAGGAAATGAAAATCCCTCATGTGTGTATGAAAGTTCATAAATCATTACCAAACAATTAAGGAAAGTCCCGATCAGGAATTTATTATCATTAGAAATCTTGAAACAATTCACGTATTTCACACACATTCCAACGATCGCAAGACACTCACAACCTAACACAATTTGCTCGATCGAGATAAACTGCATTAGGCAGAGGGAGTTTAATATTCATCCACCAAAGATATAATCAATGAATGAAAACAAAACCCAAAATAAAATCGTATTAATAGAATTGGAAACCACTAAAAATAGAGACCATTCAATTGAAAAGAGTGATTTATATTAAATAACAAGACTTCGACATTACAAAATGGAAACTCCCCCTTCCCCGATCACTCAAAATATTTACCACTTCATGAGAAGGGTAATAGAGATTAATGGGGAAGAATAAGGAATTAAAAATATATATAAAAGAAAATAAATATAAGAGATAAATTCAAAAGGTGATCCTCCTTGGTGTCCCGGAAGAAATGGGATGGAATGAGATGGAATGAGATGCTTTGGGAGGGAGGATCTCTCCTAATTTTATAGGATAGGATTTGACTTTGAAAGTTGACACATTTAATCACTAGTAAATGAATGATTCACGCATTCAATCCTTCATAAGATTTATTCAAAAATGTATTTTTCTTCTCCCCTCCAAATTTCAGCATATTTTTCCATGTGTAGTAATATTTATGGTTGTTTTACTCT
Organism: Viscum album; assembly: GCA_963277665.1. Lineage (NCBI taxonomy): Eukaryota > Viridiplantae > Streptophyta > Magnoliopsida > Santalales > Viscaceae > Viscum > Viscum album. The sequence continues at coordinate 675,291,950 of OY728128.1, read as the reverse complement.
GATAATTTATTCTACCCAGTCAGACTCTCCACATTTCACATATCCAGATTATCATGCATTAATGACAATGAAAACGGTCAATTCACGAATGATATCCTTCAAAAAAGTTGCTCCAAAATATCTTTAGAGTCTATAAACCGAATTTCAGAGTATTTGGGCTCACCATTAACGAGATATGGACCCAACACCAAAAATATAAAGATCTGTAAATAGTTTTCAAGTCCCAACTTGTGAGCTTGTTTTGAGATTCCATATGGTCGATTAAGATTTTGATCCAAAAGGATGAAATGAATCCAAATATTTCTAGAAACCTAAAAATAAATAATTTTACCATTTGGATCAATATATAAAATTTTATGACTAAAATACAGAAATTATTTAAAATTGTTAAAAATCCAAAATTTTCCATTTTTACGATTAAGCTCAAAACACCACCAAAATCATAAAATGTGGAAATTTCTCTTAAAGTAACACTTTTGTGGGATTTAAAAAAATTAAATTCCATGTGAAATGATTTAAAATATTTGATTTATCAATTCCCTCACACTTAACACTTGGACTCTTGGACAAGTAAGCATCAAAATTAAATCAAATCAAACTCAAAACACAAACCCATGAGATTTACCAAATCCACACCAAGAGACAATAATATATAATTCCTAGCCAAAAACCATTATTTTATGTTCTGTATTTATATCATTTAATATATTTCAGCTTTATTTCTCATCTCATGCACATAAGACACCTACCACACATAAATTTTCTCTCATCTCACAAATGTCAATTTTTAACAAGGTTTTTCTCATCCAAACCCATGCAAGAGTCACCATAGGCTAGATAAATTTCTACATATCTACCTGATGTGGGTCAAGGACCTATGTTTATCTTTTACAAGTTTGTTTTGTGGCTTCTTATTTGTAGGATTTAGATGTTAAAAATTTTGAGGCTGAAAAAGGAGGGCTTCGCTCTTTTTGAAGAAAAATCGCATGATTCTAATTTTAACTCAAGTATGGTCCCCTTATAACCCACTTTGTAGAAAATAATCTCTATCATCATGAAAACTCAAGGAAATTTCACTCCATTCATCATTTCACCACCAAAAATTTCAATCTTCTCAAACATATTTTTTCTTGAATGCTTTAGATAGGAACAAATTTTAACAAAATGAATTCTTTAGAAGCAACATTAGATATTCAACTATTATTTCCAACAAAAGTATAAAAAAATGAGGTATCACAATAGAATACATCTTCCCCCACACTTAAGTTCAACTAGATCATGAAATTTCACTTCAATAGTAGGTTGTATAGGAAAAATTGTCTTGTAATGTGGCTAACCTAACAGGTTTTTATGGATTCTAAGGGCTACAAGGATTAAATGTACAATGTAAGACATAATTAAAAGGTTATTTTTGAAAAGGGGGATTTAAAACCAAATAAATTCATTAATAATTTAAAACAAAAGTACCTAAAATCCTCAAGTTTTTATGGGAATATATCAAATTCTGGTTAAAGAAAGCATGGTTTTGTTCTCTCAAGAAGTTAGATGAATGTAAAGAATATGAAAATAATAGTTTAAAAGCCTCATAGGAAAGTTAATTAAAATATAAAGAAATTGAATTATGTCATGGGATTCAAAAATTAGAGTAATTTTCATGAAATTCACAAAATATTTTAACTTGAAACAAATTCATTTTCCAGCATTCATTTAGGCTCAGTTTCATGAAATAGATTGGTTCAGTCATTAACATGGGTTTTAAAAATGTAAATGATAATAATTTTAGCTTAAAAGTTTCAAAAACACACAAAAAATGAAAAGGAAACACACAAAATTTTAAAAAACACATTTTTAAAAAAAATAGAAAATCAAACAACCAATGATAATCTAAACTACAAAGGTTCCCTCCCCCACACTTAAATCATGCAGTGTCTTCAATGCATTCATGTATATTTTAACATTCGAGAAAATTTTTAATTGAATCACAGCAATCAATTAAGTGTTATAGAGAGGTAAAACCTGACTTATTATTAGTTCATCAATGATTTAAGCTCCTAAGAGATTAACACTATAAACCTACAAGAAAATGTAGAAAATAAATAATAAAAAATATTGGGATAAAATGAAATAGAAATAGAATGAGAACAGATTGATATATCTTGGTTTAATCCCCCAAGTGGGCACTGGATTTCGACTACCTCCATATGGTCAGTTCTAATCGGTTATCCACAATATGATGGTGGGTGAAGTTTCATACTCATGAACCAAAAAAATTCTTCTTTCCAGCATTCATTTGTTCCTTTTTTTAGGACTCCATGGATATAGTATTCCAAATACACCCCCTTCGGAATGAGATAAAACATGCATGGTGGATGTAGGATAATGAATGAGTCCTATTTCATGGATTCCACTTTCATAACATCATCATAATAATCTAGTTATTTCCCAAGGTATGTTTTATTAATGGAATAATCAAAGGTAATGTCATAGTGTAATTCTATTTGAACATAATTTAAGTATGAAGATTAAAGATCAAATTACACCCTTTAAATGTAATAATATTTTTTCTTATTTTTCCCTAGAAAATCCACTTTTATATTCTCATATACTCCTTCAAAAAAATGTTCAACAAGTTTGGGTAGATTGATATGTTCCTCTTTAGATGCATCTTCTTTTTCATCATCTTCCTCCAAGGAAATAAAAGTATTAGACAGATCTAAAAATTTAAAACAAGGGGAGGTAATACTCAATTTAGTTTCAAAAAATTCAAAAGATAATGAGTTAATGGAAATATTATCTCCCTAAGTTTGTTCATATTAAATTTCCTCTTCAATTATAGGTGCCTCTTTTAGTTTAATTTAACTAGATAGAGGTAGGTAGTAAGAATACTCCATCTTCTCTTCAAATTCCAACACTTGGGTGGTTTATTTCTTCAATGGTTTTGGATCTTCTACATTATAAGGAATATGGGGATCAAGTAGTTCCTCACATTCATTGTATAATTTATCCAGATCTTTTTGATCTCCTATATGTATTTTAGTATGAAAATATTCTTCATCAATCTCCTCACACATTTATTGAGCTGGGATCAATGGATTTTATTTTAACTTTATCAAGGCCTGCATGGGTTCTTCAATTTGAAAGATAAGTGGAGATACTTATTCCACCAATTTTTATAGTTTTTGTTATTATTCTATCTCCAATTTTTGATCTTGGTATATAGGTACATATTCCACTATCCACTCTATTGTGCTCTCCAAGTTTTTTACTTTTTGACTAATTCTTTCAAATTGGGCTTCAAGATCCTTGTAAACTTCTTCTTCTTGGTGTTCTGCCTCGACCATTTCTTGATAAAATTCTGGAAAATACTCCTAGAGTTAAATTAATTCTCTATCCAATCCCTCCAACACTAGGAATTCAAGGTTCTCTTTAAGGTATTTAATGAGATCCTTGAATTCATCCTCCTTGATGATTTGGAATTGAGCCCCCTTAATCTGTTTATCAAGGAAATAAACACTATCCTCTATAGACTAAGGTGAGTCAATAATTGGTTCTCTAACTTATGGGTAATTTTCCTATGAATTAAAGAAATAATCATTTGAAAAAATCATGGTATAATATGTTTTTATGTTTTTTTTATTTTGAAAGAGTCAAATATTTACAATTAGATTGTGGTACTTCCTCCCCGGTAATAGTGCCAAGTTTGAAACATGATTTTCATGGGGTATTGAAAAAAAATATTTAATATTACCTAAGTATATTCTATTGGATAACCTAGGTAGTCTCCCTAAGAGGATTGTACACAAAATATTTTGTCACTTTTATTTAATAAATAAGTATAGGATGTTTTTGAAATTGTTTAATTTTTAATAAAAATAAGAAGGAAATTTAAAATAAGGCTTAAACCCGATTTATGGAGATACAAATGGGGTTAGGTTAGGATCACATTTTTTTATTTTCATCATGGTCATAAAAATTAGTTCTCTTTTCCTATTGAATGATAAATGAATGATTCCTCTATCGACTTGTCAATCACCCTTGTTTTAAGAAAGAAATGAAAATCACTCATATGTGTATAAAAGTTCATAAATAATTCCCAAAAAATTAAGGAAATCAGTGATCATGAATTTTTTATCCATATAAATCTAGAAACAATTCACTTATTTCACACATGTTCCAACGATTGCTAGACACTCACCACCTAACTCAATCTTCTTGATCGAGAAAAATTATACTAGGTGGAGGGAGTTTAATGTTCTTACACCAAAGATATAATCAATTAATGAAAACAAAACCCAAAATACAATCACATTAATATAATTGGAAACTATTTAAAATAGAGATCATTCAATAGAAAAAGAGTTGTACATTAAATAACAAGACTCGGACATTATAAAAGGGAAACTCCCCCTTCCTTGATCACTCAAAATATTTAACCCTTCATGATAAGGGTAATCAAGATAAATGGGGAAGAAAAAGGCATTAAAAATATTTATAAAAGAGAATAAATAAAAGAGAAAAATCTAAAAATTTCTCATCCTTTGTGTCCTGGAAAGAATGAGATGGAATGAGATGGAATGAGATGTTATGGGAGGGAGGATCTCTCCACCTTTTATAGGCTAGGATTTCCTTCAAAAGTTGATGAGTTTAATTCCCAATAAATGTATAATTCACACATTTCATCCTTCATGAAAGTTATTTATAAATTTATTGTATTTTTTCCTCCAAATTTAATCATATTTGACCATGTGTACTGAGAGTTATGGTCATTTTACTCTGAGAATTTAATTTTCCCAAGCATACTCTCCACATTTCACATATCCGGATTATCATAAATTAATGACCATGAAAATGGAATATTTATGCATGATATCCTTCATAAAAGTTGTTCCAAAACATATTTCACCTCCATAAACCTAATTTTAGAGTATTTGATCCCACCATTCATAATATATGGATCCAACACCAAAAATCGATAGATTTGTAAACAGTTTTCAAGGCCCAACATGCGAGCTTATTTTTAGCTTCCATATGGTCAATTCATATTTTTATTCAGGAGGATAAAATGAATCCCAAGATGTTTAGAAACCTAAAAAATAAATAATTTCACAATTTAAATCAATATAGATAATTTTATGACCAAAATATAGAAATCATTTAAAACTGTTAAAAATCCAAAATGGACCATTTTTACGATTAAGCTCAAAATACCACCAAAATCATAAAATGTGGAAATTTCTCTTAAAATAACACTTTTGTGGGATTTAAAACAATTAAATTCAATGTAAAATGATTTAAATATTTGATCTATCAGTTTTTTAATTTTGGGACTTGTATTTTTTCACAGCGCCTTAGGGAGAATTATTTTACCCGCAAGACATCACTTCTGCCACAATTTTCACTTGGACTCTCACATCATTTGTAGAATAAATCCAACCATTTCTTTATCAATAGTTTTGCAACTTCTATATAGACTGGTTCTTTCTTCTCACCTCATACTTGGATCTCACACCCAACAATAGTTCTATTTTATATTGGATGGTTTTTTCTTAAATAATGTGGTCAATGTTGATTTCTCATCTTCTTTATGTTCTCATGGGTGACTATTCCTTCAACATGCATCTCTGGTATCGATAAGAAACATTTAACTTTGAGACAAAATGGAGTACAAGAGCTTCCTAGTAAGATGTATAGGCAGGGTGACTTTACTCATGGCGTGCTCGGCTGGATCTCTTCCTCAGTCAAAGAGGGGATAAAAGGGAGTAGAGTAATATCACGACTCTCCTCAAAAGGTAGCTATATGCCATCATCATCACAAATTTAGGGGTGGAAGCATAAGGTGGAATTGACAGGTCGGGTGTATCCCTATTCTTCCTCAGGGCAGAGGTCCATAAATGGGGATGGTATCTTACTTTTTGGAGAACCTACTAGATTCTTAAACTCAACAAGTATTAATCAAAGGTTTCATGATCTTTATAAAAGAAGTAGGCTTGATTACTTTCTATGGTCACAAAGAAAGTAGAGGCATAGTAGGGTAGGTAAAACTAGTAGTAAGCATGGTTACCATGAATGTCGTGATTAGTGTCATGACTTCAAGAGGTATTTTTAGGAGGATCACGATAGGTATTCCTTCCATGAGAGTGGTGGTATAATAATAAAATTTCTTCATGCATTCATTTCTTCTTGCCTTTGTGGATTTCTTATCACACATAGTCAACTATTGGAACTCACAGTAGGTATGCCTACTGTGATAATAGGGTGTGGTAAGGTGGTCAGGTGACTATGATCGATGTTGACGGGAGGCTTAAGGTAGGGTCACCATGACTACTGTGAGACAGAAAGTTCAAGTAGGGGGTAGAATATGGTCAGAAACTGGGGTAATTCTAGTGACTATGGATATTATAGTCACTCTTGGTCTTTGAAATTTTCCACTGTACAAAAGTCAACATCCTTGATTAGTGAGGTATTAAATTCCACCTAAAATGAAATAATTGGATTCACAATTTAAATAAATAAATATATTCATCAATAAATGCCATATTTAAATCCAAGTTCCAATTAAGTTCTAATTTAATAAAATCAACAAAAATAGTTATTAACTTGGGAATTGAGCTATAATGAGGGATATTTTCAATTAATAACAGATAAAAATATGGAAATTTATAGCTTACATCACTCCCCCACACTTAGACTATTTCATTCTAAGATAATTTATCATTGAATTCAAATTATTCAAAAAGGAATTTCATCCTACCTAATTTCAAATTTAACATTTATAATTGAAAAAAAATATTCTTATGAAGTGAGAATTATCATTCCATATATGTGAGTCAAACCACTAACTTATTTCAATTCAGTCAAATTTTTAGTTGGGACTGGATCGAATTAGATTTAAGTGGAATAAATATTTTAACAAAAAGTGCCTCTATGTCTCCATATTTCTTAAGTTTCTAAAAAATTAGTTCAATTTTCCACTTATTTGTAAAAATTAAATGAATTTGTTATAAGTAAATTTCCCCTATTTTTATGGGTTCAATATTCACCTCAACTAAATGGACTCATTTCTAACAAGGCCCTTTTAAATTTATTTTCTCTAACCATAATTGTGTTCAAATAACTATGAATATAAATTATTTGAGATGGATTTATTTAATTGTAGAAAAACACCTGGTTTCCCTTGTCTCAAAGGTCTATTGTGGGTTGCCAATTTCATTTTTTTATTCTAGGTTTAAAGGACTTATAGAATTTCCATTTAAGCTAGATCCATAATGTTTTTATCTCATAGAGGTCAAGTAACTTATATTAAGTTAAAAATTCTAGTGACTTAAATTTATAAAATTGATTCCACATAAATATTTTCACTCACACTCCATCTCTTAATTATAAGACCAAACCTCTATAAAATTAGAGTTTAAATCACCCATAAATCACTTAAAATTAATAGTTTCAGAACCAATTAAATCCTTCAACTCTAGCATGATATGTTTTAAACCTAGGAAAATCATAAATTAAGTTAAGTAAATGGGTGAAAATCAAAAACAAAAATTGTACAAAATTGAAATGAAAAATAATGTATTTTTAGGAAAAATGGTTTGTTTGTTTACAAATTTTGGCCTCTCTCTTCCCCCACACATGGTTTTAGAACTATTCCAGTTAGATTTCATTATGAATTCATTTAAAAGAAATCGTTTAAAATAAAATAAATAGTTAGACCAAGATAAAGGGAAGAGACAACCTAGAAGAACTTATTTCTTAGTAGTCGGGAGGAGTTTGGACTCATCCATGGGTTATTTACAAAATTTATCCTTGTACTTATTTAGTTATTTTCCATTTAATTTAAATAGTTTATTTTAACTACTTTATTTAATTTAAACTGCACTAAAGGGGAAAGTGTTAATTACTGTATATGGACCAGTCTATTTGGAATGAAGCATACTCGAGAAGAGTTTCAGCCTTGAATAAAATAGTAGTGCTTTTTTTCCAACATGAAATTTCATTTTTTGGATCAACTTGTCATGATAGGATTTGGTTTTCACCTTGTATAGTAATGAGATCTCATATGCCTCACTCCTCGATTCCTCAATCTTCATTAATTAAAATTTTATTTACTATAGAACCTTCCTAAATTCCAATTTTACTCATTTGACATCCTAATAAGATTTTTAATATAGCTTAATAGGCAAGTGGAAATGTTTACCATAAACAATTTGGTAAGGAGACATACCTAATAGGGTTTTTAGGCAGTTTTGTATGCCCATAGTGCATCTTATAGTTTATTACTCAAGTCCTTGAGAATAGGTTGTATTTCCTTTTATAATATCCTTTTGGCCTCTCTATTAGACACCTCTTCCAGTACATTTGTCTATGGGTTGTAAGAAGTGGAGGTTTTATAGTGTACTCTATATTTTCTCATGAGGGATTCCATATTTCTATTGTAGAAATGGGTTCCTTAGTCACTGATCAAAGATCGGGGTATTCCAAACCTAAAAAATATATTTGATTTAATAAATGAAATTATAGTTTTTGATTCATCAACCTAAGTGGATTTAGCCTCAATCCATTTAGACACACATTCCACTACTAACAATATATAGAAAAATCCAAATGACATGGGAAATTGAACCATAAATTAAATTCTCTATACATCAAATATTTCACAAAAAAATCAAAGTTTTTTAGTTAATTTCTTGCCTTTGGAAAATTCCACTAATAAACTGGAATTTTGGGTATTTTTGAAAAAAAATCATAATAATTTTTAAAAATGGCAGGCCAAAAGAATCCATCTTCTAAAACATTCATAGTAGTTATTTGAGGTCAAAAATGGCCTCCACATGCAAGTGTATGGAAAAAACAAAGTATAGAATGTGTTTCTTCTTCACATATAAATCTTCTAATGATTTGATTATTACACATATTCCATAAATAAGGGTCATCCCAAACATAGTGTTTGGATTTAGATTTTAATCTATAAGTTTGGTTTTTATAGATTAAATAAGTTATCTTGAATTTGACCATAAAATTCACTATATTAGCATACTAGGTCACTTAGGTTGGGATATAAAATTGCTCACTAGGGAAGGAATCATTTAGGATAGTCTTTTTGATTGGTTCTACCTCAGTAGTGTGAGTTAGTCTACTCATGTGGTCATACATTATATTTTCTCAACCCTTCTTATCTTTAATCTCAAGATCAAATTCTTACAGAAAAAAAATATGTCTTACCATCATGGATTTTCATCAGTCTTTGATCAAATATATTAAAGTTGTATAATCAAAATAAGCAATCACCTTACTTCCTAAAATATAAGAATGGAATTTTTTCCAAATCTATAATAATACACAAAATCTCCTTCTCTTTTTTTGTATAGTTGATCAAAAAAAAATGTACAGGGTTTGTGAGATATAGGTTATCACTTATGGTATCATACCAATACTTTGAGATAGTACAACCCCTATATCTCTATTATATGCATCACAAAGTATCTTAAAGAGGTGACTCCAATATGGTGGGTAGATGATGGGTTCATTGGTTAAAAAATATTTTAATTTGTCATAGGATTTCCTACATTATTCTTCAAATACAAATATAGTTTCTTTCTTGAGTAAATTAGATAGGGGAAAATAAATTTTGATAAAATCCCTAATGAATCTTCTATAAAACCAAACATTAACCAAATTGATCTAATGTTCATGATAGTGGTAGGTTTATGCAATATAAAAATGACATATACTTTTTCTTTATCAAATTTGATTCATTTTTTAGAAATTAAATGGATCAAGCCATTTCCTTTTTATTTTATAAAATTTCATTTTTGAAAATTCAAAACTGGTTGTTTCTCAATACATATTTTTAAAAACTTTCTAAACTTTCCAAAAAAGTTAACTAGTCCCATTAATAGGGAAGTGATCAAGCAATACCTATAATAAATTTTCAATCATATATGAAACAATTCTTACCATGAAATGTTGAAAGGCACCTGGTGAATTAAAATGATAAAAAGGAATCCTTTGGTAGGAAAATGTACCAAATGGGCATGTAAATGTAGTATTTTCTTGGTCACATGGAGCTATTTGAACTTGAAAATATCTAGATAAACCATCAAGTAAACAGTAATTTCATTTCCCTACTAGTCTTTTTAGTATTTTTTCTATAAAGGGTATAGGAAAATTTTCTTTTCTGGTTACGTGGTTTAGTCTCCTATAGTCAATACAAAATCACCAACTATTTTAGATTATGGTAGGTACTAATTCATTATTTTCATTCTTCATAACTGTGTAATTGGTTTTATTTGGAAAATTTTGAATGGGGCTCACCCACTATGATTCTGAGATGGGATAAATTATTTCAACTTTTAAAATTCTTTATACTTCCTTTTTGGCTACCTATAATAGGGTTGGGTCAATTCTCCTATAAGGTTTTCTTACTGATTTAGATCCTTCTTCCAAGAAAATTATGTGCATGAAAGTGGTAGGTTTCATTCTTGTAATATCCCCCAATGTCTATCCTATGTATTTAACATTATTTTAGGATGTTCAACAGTTGGTTCTCATGGTCAGGTTCTAAATTATTGTAAATTATGTCAGGAAATTTCTGATTTTCTTTTAATAAAACATATTTTATATTTGACAGTATTATCTTAAGTTATAATTCAGGTTATTTTCTTGAGATGTTTACATTTCACTATCTTCCATGTCGGTTACCTGAACATGAAAAGAATAAATGTTAGTATCAATTTTCAATAGCTCGTCAAAAATAGTTTTCATTAATTTATTAAAATTGATCCACAATTGAAATTGTCTATAGGTTAAGTTCATTTTCAAAAATAGATATGTTCAGCAAGTTGGGTATTTCCAAATCTTCTCCTAGTCTAACTATATCATTAAAAATTTCAATTTATTCCCTAAAAGAATAGGGGAGTTCAAAATGTTTTAATGTAAAAAATAGAATTTTCATTATGTGGATGTTTCATTGAATCTAGTATATTGATATCTATTATTTCCTCTCCAAATGTCATAGACAGGGTTCCTTCATTAACATTTATGATGGTTTTATAAATTTTTAGGAATATTATTCCTATAATAATTGGATATTTATCTTTACCTTTTCCTTTTTTGATGTTTAAAATGTAAAAATCAGTAGGAAATGGGTAACATTGTACACTTACCAATACATCCTCAAGGAAACCTGTCGGATAGGTAGTGGATGTGTTGGCAAGATGTACAACCACACAAGTGGGTTTATATAACATCTTGGTACCTTTCTAACAGGTATGTTCTATACCATGTTGTGGTTTTCTTTTTTTTCAATGTTTGGGTAGGTTTAATAAGGTATTGGGAGGATGTCGATAATGGTGAAGTTGTAGATTTATTGGATTCTCATATTTAACCAGTCATTTTTGTAGCCTGCTAAAGAATTACATGTCGTGAAATATGGTTACATGTCGTGTAAATAAAAAATGAAAATAATTCGTTTTTATCAAGAGGTGGTGAGTTTTTTAGTGGATATGAGAATTACCAATTAGACGACATGTAATTGGTTTATATGTTGTGTAAAACCATGACCCTTGTTTTTAAATAGGCAGTCCAACTTAAATTTCATTTTTTTATTCCTTCAGGTTCCTTGATCTCAACCTAGAGACATCCCCAAGTGATTTTGGGAGCCCTCCAACCCCTCCGAAACTTTTCATTCGGCGATTGATACTCATTAAAAAAAATTTGTGACATACCGGGTAAGAATTATCTTATTTTATTACTCTATTTTCCATTTTAGTATGATAGATAATCTAGTTATGGGTGGATATAAACTCCATGTTGTCGAATCACTTTTATAGGGTGAGTTATTAGATCTTCTATGCGGTCATTATTTGTTGGTTTTGGTGCGCCGGGTGTGCATTCTTGATGTATGTGGATTTACTCATTTTCTCCAACACTATTTTTTGAATTTAATATTTCTTGAGATGTGGATTGAATTATATGGTTTTTTATCATTGTTGGGTTTAATTGTTGGTGGATCCCATTGCGGGTATGTGCGACCTGAGTTTTCAGGTAGGTGGATCCATCTCTAGTCTATGTTTAATAAACTATATTTTTATGTTTTTATAATTTGATTTATAAATAAATTGGTATGAAATTGTCATGATTGTTTGTGTGTGTTGGAAATTGATTTTGAAGAAAAGTGGTTTTTCCTTGGCTTTTGATAAATGGAAAGAAAATGGGTATTGTCAAAGTATTAAATGATTTGTGAAAATAAAGAGGGTATGGTTACCCTATTAAATGTTCAATTGCATAAATGGTTTTGAAATGGTTATCAAAACATTGATATGATTATGAAAATGAGCACATGGGTTACCTTAGGTACTAGGTGGAAGGTTTAGCTTGAGTTCATCATCTATTGTGGGGGTTCACTTTTGGGTTGTTCCTCTTATCCTAGAGTGTAGATTATTATCTCTAGGTATGTATATGATGTTGGAGTTTCACATGTTGGGGTGTCTCCCTAGTCCTAGAGTGTTGATAATTTGATTCAGGTACTATGTTTCATTGATCATATATTTTTTAGTACTAGTAGTCTGCTATATGAATTATTGTACTCCTTAGTGTTGTGATACATGTGTTGCTACTATTGTTTTTTACTGCTTGGATTTTTACTATTTTAGACTTTATATGCATGTTGATTCTTGTGAAATATGACATGGAAAAATTTTCTTTGAAATTGATATACCATTTTTTTAGAACTATGGAAAAAGTGAAATGTTAACCATGTTCTCTATAAAAATACTTTACTACCTATCATGCTGTGTTTTATATGAAATGATCATATAGGATTTGTTATATAGAGACTTGTTATGTAACCCATGGGTGGGATCCTATTGAGCCAATTATCACACACCATGTGCACCCCTTTGGAGGTGCATGGACCTTTATATGTCTTTATATGTAAGAAAAGTCAAGGTGACATATTGGGGTGGTGGGTTTTCATGTCAGCTGAGTTGGGTAGTTGGTAGTGAGATAGTGGGAGGTTTCCCACACTATCACATGGATTAGTTTCTTGTTTTTTTTTCTTAGTAGTTGGACTTGTCTTTTTGAGTTTGTAGCTACTTTAGTAGTTTTTTTGTTTTTTTGTCTTATTACAGTTATGGAACCTATGTATATCAGTCTTCCACTATTTTCTTCTTCTTTGAGTCTATATATATATTTCCATGCTCTTTATTTGGGTTGGGAGAAATAATTCCCTTGGTAATTTTTTTGATGCTCTGGTGCGTTTTTCCATATCGTGGAGATCAAAAACTCCCTTCGGGTATGTAAAGGATTAGGTCGGGTGCCAGGTTTGAGGGTAACTCAGGTTGGTTCATTACAAAGTGGTATGAGAGGGAAGGTATGTCCTCAAGAGTCCTTGTCTTGGGACATCCGGTAGACTGGAGATAGGATTGTCATGACTTAAGAGGTATGTTTTGATAAGTGTATGGTCATATCTTATCTTAATCAGACTCAAGTTACCATGGGATGTTGAGATATGTGTCTTTAGTGTTGGGTGTTGTTTTAAATATTTGTTTCTGCTTATGGGTTTTCTGGTTTGAATTGATATTTACTATGCTATCCAATTTTTCCTTATATTTCTGTGTGTAGTAGTATGCCTCTGAGACGTCTTCCACAAGTTCCTTAGGATGGTGTAGTTGATTCTCCTCAAGGGAATATTCCAATATATTAGAATCTAACCTAGGATATAATAAAACTAGTTCATGTTATTGATCATAACATACCATGAGTTCAGAATACATTTGTCTAGGTATAGCTTGAAGCTGGAGCAGAGAGAGATCAATCATGGAAATTCTTGCATAGGAATCCACCATCTTTTAAAGGAATGAACGAACCTCAAGAGGTTGAGAACTGGATGGATAGGATTGATCAAATCTTCAAATTTCTGATGAAACATGAGAATATCAAGGTGAAGTGTGTAGTTTTTAGGCTCAAGGGTTCCAATAAGCGATAGTGGGATTATATAGTATAGGTAGATAGACATGTGGAATTAGATTGGAAGGGTTTCAGAACCCTGTTCTTTCAAAAAATTTGTCTAGAGTTACTGATGGTGTAAAAATCTCTAGAGTTCCTCTCTTTGTAGTAGGGAGAGAGTTTGGTGTCAGCATACACCAAATGGTTTGTTGAGCTTGTCTGTTTTTTTTTTGGATGTGGTAAAGAATGACCAGTTGAAGGCTTAGAAGTACCTAAAGGGTCTGAGAATGAATATCATATCATAGTTATTTAGGTTGAATCTTTCAACCTATTTAGAGACAATAGAAATAGTTATGATGGCAGAGATGAATATAGAAGGAAATGTTGGATTTTCCACCTCTTCTCTTCCACCTAGTGGCATATTTAGTGGCGCAAAAGGGAGGAAAAGTAAGTGTCAGGATCATAGAAAGAGTGGTGGAGGTGGATCTTAGCAGCAAGCCTCCTCTACACTATCTTTTATATCCAGTAGTGTACCTATTACTTGATATCAGTGTGGAAATGTCAAACCCACTAGATGTTTTTTCCTATGCCTGTGAATATGTGAAACATCTATGGATGTGTTGGTCATTTACAATGCTTCTATCAAGCTAAGTCTATGACACAAGCCTCAGGAGTGAATCAAAGACTACAGGGCTCTTCCCATAGGCCTCGGGAGTGAATCAATTTCACACAATAGATGAGTTTCCAGCGGAGGTCTATACAGGTTCAGTAACAGTGAGAGGTACTATATTTATTGTATCTTCCATAGCAATTTTTTATTTGATACTAGTGCCTCCCACTTGTTTATATCTGCACATTTTGTCAATATTCATAAAATTCCAAAAAAACTTAAGTCCTTTGTTATAGATTTAGTGATGCCCCTTAGTAAGAGTAAAGAACAGGGGATTTAGTGTCCTTGTTCACTAACGATAACTAATATGGATCTAGTCTGGAATTTTCTCATTATTGATCTAGATCAGTTTGAAATAATCATCGGTATGGATTTTCTAGTCACTCATTGAGCTGAGGTTGATTGTTATCATCAGTTTGTTTCATTTCTTGTTGTCGATGGGAGATCTCATGTGTTTTTGGGGGAATGGGACCAGATTTCTTGACGTACAGGGCCTTCCTGACCAGAGATCATGAGTTTTTTGTCTACTTTTTCGATTAATCCTGATGAAATTTCTTCTATTGTTGATATTCTTGTAATTTTTAAATACTTTTCTGACATTTTACAAAATGAATTTTTCGGTATTTTTCTAGATAGAGGGGTAGAGTTTATAGTTAACTTGGTGTCAGTGACACAGCTAATATCGATACCTTCTTATCTTATGGCACCAGTAGAGCTGAAAGAGCTTAAGATTTAGTTGTATGATCGGTGAGAAAAAGGTTTTGTTCACGTTAGAGTTTAACCTTGGGAAGACCCTATGCTTTTTGATAATAATATAGATGGTTCACTTTGATTGTGTGTAGAATATTGGAATTTGAATCAGGTAAGAGTTAATAACAAGTATCATTTGCCTCCAGTGGATGATTTGTTTGATTAGTTAATGGGGTAAAATTGGTTTTCAAATATTTATCTTAGGTCGGGTCATCCGCAGCTTGGAGTTTGTGAGTCTGATATACCGAAGGCAACTTTCAAGAGAAGGTATGGCCATTATGAATATCTTATAATTCCTTTTGGTCTGAATAATGATCCTATAGTTTTTATGTCTTTCATGAATCATATATTACATCAATATCTTGAAACTTTTGTTTTAGTGTTCTTGGATGATATTTTGTCTTATTAAAAATTCAAGCATGAGCACGAGCACTATCTGAGTTTGGTTCTAGAAATTCTGAGAAGTCACCATTTGTATATAAATCTTTCAAATTTTAGCTTCTGGATTCAAGAAGTGGAGTTCTTAGGGAATGTTATTTCTGAACATGGATTATTAGTTGATCCTAAAAAGGTGAAGGTTGTCTTTTCATGGAAGGAACCACAGAATATATTTGAGATTCAGAGTTTCTTTGGTCTTACTGGATATTACTGATGTTTTGTTAAATATGTCTCTAAACTAGAATCACCTTTGACTTCCCTTACTAGGAAGCGGTGAAATTCACATGGGATTTGATGTATTGGTCTTCTTTTGATAAATCAAAATGACTTCTGAAATCAGCTTCTGTCCTGATCTTACCTAAGCCCGGTAAGGGATATATGGTGTTTTGTGATAATTTGGTGCTGGGTTGGGTTGTGTGATTATGTAGGATAATTATGTGGTGTATTATGGCTCTCATCAGCTCTAACCACATGAGAAAAATTACCTCACTCATTAATTAGATATTTCTATAGTTATTCATGCACATAAGTGTTGGTGGTACTATCTTTTTGGGGATAGGTTCACAATATTTTCTGATCATAAGAGTCTAAGCTATATCTTTTCTCAGAAATACTTGAATCTCATATATAGGTGATGGTTATAATACCTTCAGAAATTTGAATTTGATATCACCTACACCCCGAGGAAGGGGAATGTCATTGAAGATGCTTTGAGCTGGAAACTTTAGAACCAAGAATTTTCAGAAGAGTGGAACTTGATGGATCTTTTTTCACATTTGCACCTTGGATTCTAGGAATTAAGGGAAGAGATATCTTTGACCAATGTTCGGTTGACCTCTACCCTTCTCAATATGATTATTCAGGAACAACTACTTGACAATGAGTTCTATGGCATTAGATAGTCTCTTAAAGGTGGGGATACCATTGTTGAATGTATTTATCCAAAGAGGATGATCTATGCTTCAGGAATCATTTTGTGATATCACAGTTGGTAAGGAGAGCTGTTATGGGGGGTTTCAATAATTCCCAGTGGGAAGTTCACCCAGGAAACATGAAGATGTTTTATGACATGAGGCACCAATTCTAGTGGTCTGGTATGAGATGGAACATTGAATAGTTTGTCTCTCATTATTATACATGCCAACATGTGAAATCTAAGTATCAGAAGTTTTCTTCATCCACTCCTAGTGGCTACTTGGAAGTGGGATGAGATATCTATGGAATTTTTGTTTGTTTTTCCACATACCCATAAAAAGAAGATTGTGATATGGGTTGTGATCAATATAATGATGAAATCGTCTCACTTTATACCCATTCAAGATAAAACCAAAGTAGAAGAGTTGGGAAATATCTATGTTAAAGAGATTGTTTGGTTCCATGGAGTTCCATCTATTATAGTTTTCGATAGAGATCCTTGGTTCACTTCTCGCTTTTGGAAAGGCCTACATGAGGCATTAGGATCTCAGGTTCATTTGAGTATGGCATACCATCTACGGTCAGATAGAAAAATAGAAAGAACCATACATATTCTTGAGGATATGCTTTATGATTTTTTCTCAACTTTGGTGGGGCTTGGGATGATCACTTAAGGATGGTTGAGTTTTCTTATAACAACAGTTACCAGTCCTCAATCATAATGACTCCTTTTGAGTCCTTGTATGGTTATCCTTGTAAATATTCATTGTGTTGGTTGGAGATTGGTGAAATTTCCTTGATTGGACCAAGCTTGGTTCAAGAGACAATATCAAATATTCAGTTGATTCATCAGAGAATTTTTACAGCTTAGATCTAGTATAAGTCTTATGCTTATCATTGTCATAGACCATTGTAATTATCAATTGGTGACCAGGTGTTCTTGAAATTTTCACCTCGGTTGGGTCATCGATGGCTTGGGAGGCAAGGGAAACTTTATCCTTGTTTTTTGGGACCTTTTGAGGTTTTAAGCAGGAAGTGAAAGTGGATTACCGGTTAACACTTCCAATACAGTTGATAATGATACCTAATTTATTTCATGTATCTCAACTCCTAAAGTGTATATCTGATCCATCTCATGTTCTGAGATGGTGTGATCTTGAAGTTGAGCTAACTTATATGTGATTGAGCATCCATGCAGGATAGTCAATTCTAAAAACAAGGTAATTTGTGGGAGTATGATACCTTTGGTTTGAATGTTATGGTAGCACGGTTCTGATTATCATGAGATGTGGGAGTGGGAGGCACTGATGAGAGAGGAGTGGCCTCATTTTTTTAGCATGGAGGCTTCTTCATAGTCTTTCCAGGGATAGAAATTTTTTATATTGGGGAGATTGTAACATCCTATTACCTTTATGATAGGTACATTCTAAACCATGTTGTGGTCTTCGTTTTTTTGTTGTCTGGGTAGAGTTGAGAAGGTATTGGGAGGATTACTATATTGTTAAAGTCATAGATTTGTTGTATTCTCATCTCTAACTAGTCATTTTTTATCCTTATGAATAATTACACATCATGTAATATGGTTTCACACCATGTAATATAGTTACACCCCATGTAATATGGTTACACCCCGTGTAATATGGTTTCAGGCCGTGTAATATGGTTACAATCCCTGTAATATAGTTACACATTTTTTAAATCCCAAAATAAAAATAATTCATTTTTAGTAATAGGTAACAAGTTTTTCGGTAGATATGAGAGTTACAAATTACACAATGTGTATATGGGTTACACATTATGTAAAACTATGTGCCTTATTTTTAAATTGGAAGTCCAACTGAAATTTCATTTCTTCTTCCTTTAAATTCCTTTCCCTTGACATAAATCCATCCCTAGGTGATTTTGGGAGCCCTCTAACCCCTCTAGACCTTTTCATTCAGTGATTGATCCTTGTTCTGATCATTGTGTGACATCTCAGGTAAGAATTATCTTCATTTCTTACTTTATTCTCCCTTGGATTTTGATAGATCATCTAGGGATGGGTGGATCTAAACTCCATGTTGTCAAATCTTGTTTCTAGTGTGAGTTTCTGGATCTTCCGTGTGGTTGTTCTTTGTTGGTTTTAGTGCAATGGGTGTGCATTCTTGAGGTATGTGTATTTCCTCCTTCACATCAACCCATTTTTCTAAATTGAATCTATCTTGAGATATGGATTTAATTTTAGGGTTTTTTTGTTGTTTTTGGGTTTCATTGTTGGTGGATCCTGTTATGGTCTTGTGAAAAATGAATTTTGAGGTAGGTGGCTCTGTATCTAGCCTATGTTTGATAAACTGTATTGTTCTATTTTTATAAATTGATTTATAAATAAATTGGTATTAAATTGGCATGATTTCTTGTGTGTGTTGGAAAGGGATTTTGAAGAAAAAAATTTCCCTAGGTTTTTGATAAATGGAAGGAAAAAAGGGTATTTTCAAAGAATTGAATTATTTGTGAAAAAAGAGGGCATGGTTACCCTATTAAATGTTAAATTTCATAAATGGTTTTGAAATGGTTTTCAAAACATTGAGATGATTGTGAAAACGAGCACATGGGTTACCTTGGGTACTAGGTGGAAGGTTTAGCAAGAGGCCATCATCCATTGTGGGGGTTCACTTTCAGGGTTCTCATATTGTCCTAGTGTGTATATTATTATCTCTAGGTAAATATATAATGTTGGGGTTTCACATGTTGGGGTGTCTCCTAGGTCCTGAATTATAGATAATTGGATTCAGGTATTATAGTGCATTGATCATATATTTTTTTGTACGATTACTCTACTGCACGACCTGTTGTATTCCTTGGTGTTGTGATACCTGTGATTCTATTTTTGTCTTGTACTTCTTGGATATTTACTATTTTATCCTTGATATGCATGTTGATTCTTTTGAAATATGATATGAAAAAATGTTCTTTGAAATCGATATACCTACTTTTTTAGAACTATGGAAAAAGGGAAATGTTTACCATGTTTTCAATAAAACTATTTTACTAATTATAATTCCATGTTTTATTTGAAATGAGGATATGAGAATTGTTATATAGAGACTTTTTATAGAACATATTTGTAGGATCCCATTCATCCTATTAGCTCACATCTTGTGTACCCATTTGGCATTGTGTAGACCTTTGTATGTCTTTCAATGTAATAAAATTCCAAGCACCATAGTGAGGTGGTGAGTTTTTGTGTTAGTTAAGTTGGGAAGCTGGTGGTGAGATGGTGGGAGGTTTCCTACACTATCACATGGATTAGTTCCTTGTATCCATTTTCCCCATCATTTGGACTTGTCTCTTTGATTTTGTAGCTACTTTAGTAGTTGTTTTGTTTATGTTGTATTCTTACAGTTATGGCATCTATATATATATATCTTCCACTTTTTATTTATTCGTTGAGTATGTATATATATTTATTTCCATGTTTTTCATTCAGGTTGGGTGAAATCATTCCCTTAGTGTGTTTTTCAAGGCCTGGGTTCTTATTGTCATCCCGTGGGGATCAGGAACTCCCTTTGGGTATGTAATGAAATGGTTCGAGTGTCAGGTTTGAGGGTAATTCGGGTTGGTTCATTATAATTTAAGTTATCCCATTTGTAAATAATAATATATAGAAAAATTAATTACATTAATTGAGACTCCCAAGTTACAAAATTCATTGGAAGTATTAATCATACCAATTGTTCATGGAATAGAAAAATTACATGGATTTTGGTATTTTTGGGAATTTTAGGGGTAATAAGAGAAAAAACATTCTTACCTAGTAATACCTCTTCATTTCCTTTCAATATCCTTCTACCATTTCACATATCCTTAATGAATTTTTCATACCTTGAAATCTATTTAATGGCTTCAAATAGGGGGATATTTATTTCTACTTTTTTGAAAACTTCCAACATCACTTGTTATAATGATTCCTCTTTTGTTTTTCTTGGTTCTTGCATTCTTGTAGGGGAAGGGGTAGTTGAGGATCTTCTATGTTTTATAATTTTTCTTTTAATTGTGTCTTATTTTCCTCCTTCTTATGTTATCTTCCTTGGAAAGATTCTTCAAATGCTTGATGTTGTACACTTCTAGTTTCAATTTCTTAGGGTGATATTTTAATATCTTCTAGTTATTTTCCACTTATCAAGGTAATAGAACTGAAATTTCCTTTGGGATTTTTAATTATCTATATAAGAATATTTTATGTACCTTGGTTTACTATATCATTCTCAGTGATCAGGAGCTGGCTGAATTTTCCTTTTAATTCATTTAATTCTGACTCTTGAGTGGTGAGGGTGGTGTGCTAATTATTTTGAGATTCTATTACTTATCTCAACATGTATTTTATAGATGGATCTTGTGGTTTTTCATGTTGGTAGGTTGTAGATGGTTGTAAATCATGTATTTTGAATGGGGGGTTTAAAAAGGCTATTGAGAAGTCTTTTGAAATAGTGGTCTTTGAGTTTGTTAACTTCTATCTCTAAATTGGTGAGTGGGGAATTATCTAAAACCCTGGTTTCTACTTGGTTGATTTAGAAATTACATTTTAAACATTTAATCACAACTTTAAGTTCCTCAAATTTTAGGTCATGCATTAGTGAAATTATTATGGGAGTAACATAGTTGGTAGGCTCTTGGGGTGTGGTAGTTTATGATCCCTATACTTTATTCACAGCTAATTGTATCACAAGGTAAGTTAGTTATTCAATTATATTTTCTAAAAAAGTGATTTGGAACTTTTTACCTCAAGTTCTCCTCTAGTTTCAATTCTCATACCAAAATTTTGGGAATTTTGTGAGATCCTTTTAATGAGTTTTTTCAACTCGGGTGGTGAATTATCAATTAGTTCCCCTCTTGAAAAAGCATCAATTAATTTTTGATCATTTTCTATTAATCCTTGGTATAAAATACCAAGAAGGGATTTTCTTCATATAGATGGTGTGATCAGTAGGTAGTTAGATTATTGAATCTTAGCCAAAACTCATAAAGAGTCTCTCTAGTTTCTTGTTTGATTCCATAAATTTATTTTCTATGTTGGGAACTTCCTGAAGAAAGAAATAATTTCTAGAGGAATGACTTTTGTAGCTCTTCCCATGAGTTTACTTCTATATGATATAGACAATAGAGCCACTACTTGGATTCTCCTTCAACTGAGAATGGGGATTCATTCCAGTTAATTTGATCCTCTGTGATTTCTTTGGTTTTAAATCCATTTAAAACTTTATTAAATTCTTGTAAGTGCTTATTGGGGTCTTTTCCAAATAGCCTATGAAACTTAAGTAGTATCCTAATCATTTTAGTTTTGAGTCCACAATCTTTTTGATCATTTAATTTTAATTGACTATTGTTAATATTGAAATTGGGTGTATACATTTCTCTAGATGTTCTATTAACATTATCTAGATTTCCTTCCATATCTTCACTTTATATTAAATATTTTGATGAGGATGAAGCTAAGGAGGGATAATCAGCCAATGGAATGGTGAAAAAATCCATTTCCTATTGTTATATATTTCTTAAAGTTCTAATTATGTCTAACACATTTCTCTCAACCTCTAGATCAAAACCATTGAGGTGGAAAGAACTAGATCTAGTCATTTGAAGAAAAAAAATTTACAAGTTTAAACAATTCACTATATCCCTATAAATGGAACCATGTTTGATGAGATCCTATCATGGGGTGCTTAGTAAAACAAAATTTGAACCCCCAGAAAAAATGTATTAAAACTGGGACTTGGATTGTCTTCAAAGAATATAGTATTATGAGTGTGTTTAAATATTATTTTGTGGTTTCAGGTTTTAAAGAGACGGTGAATAAAACTAGGTTGGTTTTGAAATCAAGTTAAGGAAGAAGTGGCCTAGCCTTGGATCATTTCTTATCTAACCTATTGAATCATTATTTAATTTATTTTTAATTATCCTCTCATCAATTGAATCAAAATGATTACTTAAATTAGGATCTGGACTTGAGCTCCCAATTTTGGTTCTTCCTTTTGAATCATTCTAGTACAAATATCAACTGAGGGTGGTGTTTTTGTTTTTATGTCACCCTTGGTCCCATCATCAGTGATGCATCTTGTGCCTCAACATTTTAGGTTTCCTTCTCTTCTCACCTTCTTCTTCCTCACCATCAGTAGCTTTCTTGGGTTTCCTCTTTTTGGTGTTGTTTCATTTCTAGGCAATGGATCTTTGGTACATTGTTGAACGGTGGTTGTTTTTAAGTGGTCTCTAGTGTAGAGTAGTGTTGATCCTCTTCCTTGATGATTTCAATGATGTATCACTTTCTATGACGATGAATCGTATTTTTTCAAAATGGGTTTAGGTGGTGTTGTGGTCTTTGATTCTCCGATGAAGGTTCAATGATGGGATTTTCCCGGGGAGGTTAATGGTCCTAAAAATTTTTTGGCTTGATGTTGAGGCTCTATATTCTCAAACTCTACTATGGTTTCCTATTCCAACACTCCTCCCTAGGTTGGTCTAGTGCAGTGGTTCTCTTGGTGGCTTTCGGAGGTGCAGTTCATGCAGTCATTCATGGTCGAGGAGGCACAACCCAAGTTGGATTCTATACTTCCTATGAGTTTTTAATGATAGTGTGTAAGGTGTTTTTTGTAGTTTTATGACTTCATGATCCAGATCCTTGAACCAATTCAGGTGAGGGAGGTGTTTGTTTTTTTTGTCTTCATTCAGGGATGAATTTGATTTTAAATTTTGAATTTTGAATCCTAATTGTTAGTTTTTTTAAAATTCTGATCCGAATGGTTTATTTTTTCTACTTTTTTATTTTTTAGTGGTTATCATTCATCCTCAAAGTGGGTTTATTAAAAATACAAAAACAAATACTAGGATTATTTAAATTAGGAAATTTTGGTTCAATTAAATAATTACAATGATCATTATATCTTCTACCCTTGACTAGCCTGGTATTTAGATATCTTGATTTACCCTTGAATTCACACACTATTTATCATCACATTCAGTGGATTTAATTCAAGTGGATTGTGTGTGAAATCCTAAAAGTAAGCAGAATAATTTAAAGGTAATAATTCAGAAGATACCTTTACTTTCAATACTAGTAAATTCTATAGAGGAGTTAAAACATTTAGAAGATCATAATTAATCAACATGTAGGGTGAGGATATTCTCCTTAGCTAAAACAAAATGTGTTTAATATTTCATTATCAGAGTATTACAAATTATAATTAAATTATAAAAGAGTTTTGTATGTAAAACTTCCAGAATAAGTTCTCTGCCTTCCTCCATTTTTTTAGCACCCTGATCTCATCCTACTTGAATTATTTTTATATATGATGATATTATTCTCTCCACGTGAGAGGTATAATCTTCTTATTTGATTTTAGGAATGTTAGAGAGTAGTTTTACTTTCCATGATCCATCTTAGTTTTCCTTTTGGGGTGTAATGATCTGATGCTTCGCAGTAGTGGGTAAAGGAAAGTGGGCATGGGATTTTAATTGCGGGCCTTGTAATTTCACACAGCACCTTTGGAATAATTATTTTACCCATGATACATCACTTATTCCACAATATATACTTGTATTATCCCATCATTTTCTAGAAAACTCTAATTGTTTCTTTGTTAGTGGCTTTACAACATCTCCACAGACTAGTTCTTTTTTCTCACCCCATACTCATAGCTCATGCCCGAAAAAAAAATCTATTTAATGATGGAGGGTTTTTCATAAATAATGTATACAACAATAATTCCTTATCTTATTAAATTTCCCATGGGTTCCTGGTCCTTAATCATGCATCTTTGGTGTTGATAAGCATCATTTTTCTTTGTAATAGAATGTAGTAATAGAGATCCATCAGAATTTGTGTAGGAAATACAACTTTGATCATAGATTTCTTGACCATATGTCTCCCTTAGTCAAAGTAGAGATAAAATGGGAGTAGATTAATTTTTCAACTATCCTGTAAAAGTATCACCATGCCATCGTCATCTCAAATTGAGGGTTGGCAGCAGAAGGTGGCATTGGCTGGGTAGGTATCACCATGTTCTTCCTCAAGGTGTAGGTTCATAAATGGGGGTGGTATATTCCTTTTTAGAGAACCTACTATCTTATATACCTCAAAAAGTATTAATTTAAGGGTTAATGATCTTTAAGAGAGGAGGAGACTCGAGTTCTTTTGATGGATATAAAGAAGGTAAAGGCACGATAGGGTGGTTGAAGCTTGTGGTAAGCATGGTTACCATGAATGATGTAGTCGGTGTCTTAACTGTAAGAGGTATTTTGAGAATGGAGGATCACGTTAGGTATTCCTACCATGGTAGTGGTGGTATAATAATAAAATTTCTTCAAGCCTTTATTTATTCTTTCCATTGTGGATTTTTTTTCACACACAGTCAGTTGTTAGAACTCACGGTAGGTATGCCTACTATGACAATAGGGTTTGGTAAGGGTGGTCGTGTAACTGTGAGAAGTGCTCAAGGTAGGCTTAAGGAATGGGTACCATTTTTACCATGAGATAGTAGGTTCAAGTAGGGTAAACATATGTTCAGAACCTACGGTAATCCTAGTGACCATGGATGTTATAGTCACTCTTGGACTTTACAATTTTCCACTCTACAAAATTTCATAGCCTTGATTAGTACAGTATTAAATTCCACCCTAAAATAAATAATTGGATTCACAATTTAAATCAATAAATGTATTCATCAATAAATACCATAATTAAATCCAAGTTCCCAATAATTTCTAATTTAATAAAATCAACAAAAATAACTATTAACCTGGGTATTGAGCTACAATGAGCTGTATTTTTAATGAATAACAAATAAAAAATATGGAAATGTACAACTCACATCATCATTGTTATAACCCTCTCTTGAGAGGAACGCCATTATTAGTGTTGGTCTCTAACTACACATCTATCTCATAACTACATATAGCTTTATTATCTCCCTAGTGTGATATGTAGTGATGCCTAGATACCTCAGCATGTGCCCTACTATAATCGAGAAAATATCCCCCACTCACTTATATATATGAGGGATTTGTGCATGGGACCACCTATTTCTAGTAACTACATGTGTATTTATTCTCATTCTGATTAGGTATGTATTGACACCTAGACATTGTATCCTACACCATCTGTAATATGATAAAAATTCCCTTACCCCATACAAGAACCTGATCTATATGTAGAGATTCCTCTCCAAAACTATGTTCGGCTTGATTCCTATCTATACAATATATATAGTGATTCCTATATCCTACATCTTATCCTAGAGGTGAAATAAAAAAAATACACTTCTCTGTTATATATTAATTAGATCCATGCAGAATATTATGAAATCGGTTCTCTCATTTATAGACTCGTGTTTGGAAAAAAAATCCCCTTTTCTGCATATGATCTGATCCATGCATGGGATATCTTTCTTAGAATGATGTATGGCTTGATTTTACTTTAAATTAGATATTAAGTAACTCTTGGATCCCTTATCCAAGGCTCATCCATGCTTGATGGGATTATAATCACCTAGTAATTATCGATTCAAGTAAGAATGCTTCTATCATACTTTATAAACATCTTATTTTCACCAATCACACTTTGTGTCTTGGGAAACTAAAATCCTCATAAATATTCCTTGTCCTTCAGTGAAAAACAATTCAAATTTGAAGGAAATTTATGCTTTAAATATGTATACTATGCCCCAAATATGGATTTTCATAAAATACCCCCAAATATGGTCTATCAACTAGAGGCATCTTCATCTTTAGGATAAAATCCTTTTTTCCTTGTATTCCTTCCTAGTATCATAACATAATCGACCTTTCAAACATGGTCCATAGTCATTCATCACATAGTTTTCCCATATCATCACTCTGGATCTGATAGCCCCAATATTATGAATTACAATTTCTCTCTTCATATCCAAAAGATGTTGGATCATTCTTGGCCTATAATGATTGTTTGGGTCATTGTTCCCATAACCAATGGTAAAATTTGTTATACCTAACACATTAATAGCATTTATGGTCTATCCTACATGGCTGTGAACTACTTAGAGTGTCCTTCATGTCCTTCCTTATAGATGATTCAAATATATGTAGGGAATTTTCCATCTGTGGTCAATATTGGTCTAGATGCCTCTATTATACTTTATGAACATCTTATTTTCTATAATCACACTTTGTGTCCTGGGAAACTCAAATCCTCACAAATATTCCTCAGGTATCGGTGATAAAGACATTTAGATATGAAGGAAACCTCTATTTTGACTATGCACACTACACCCCAAATATGGCTCTGTATATGTGCCCTAAATATGAGTTGTCAACTAGAGGTATCTCTATCCTCTATAGAAAGTTCTTTTGTCTTTTTACATCCTGATAGAATTGTAATATAATATTACTTTCAAATATGATTCATGACCATTCCTCATGTACCTATCCCATATCATTACCTCTGATCTGAAAGCCCTAAGAATTTTACTTACAACCTCATCCCCCACATTCAAAAAGATGTTAAGTAATTCTTGACCAGTAACCCCCCATTCTACTAATTTTTCCCATTTCAAAGCTTTCAGTAACTTAAACTACCAATGTAAAGTGGCATAATACTCACCAGTTTGAAAACTCGTAAAAAGAACCCTAGGACAAAGTTGAGTCTTTGATTGATATACACACACACTATGTGTCCTAGGAAAAATCAAACATTTTAAAGTTAAAATAGGTGAAAAACTTATTAGGATGAAAATACATAAAAGTAGGCCTAAGAAAAATACAAGTCCTTCCCACTTAGTCTTCTTTATAATATTCTTAGGTAAATTTTTGGGCAGTAATAGAAAAGGTATAAAGATTTTGGGAGACCACTATGTGCCCCCGGCAACAATCAAGATACACTCACTAAGTCCCTTAGCCAAGGAAAAATTAAGAGCATTCTTCTACTCTTAACATTGTAGTTCAAAAAATATATGCAAAAGTTTGAAACAAGATTATTCATTCGAGAAATCCAAAGAAAAAAATATAAGATCTTCTCAACTTAAGTATTTATAATTATGACCGATATCATTGTTTGGTGGTCAAATGATCTGGAATATCTTGATGTTAACTTTTTAAGTATTGTAAGTTGTTTTGAAGTGATTTTCAAATTGAAACAAAACATAGATAGTTGAGGACAAATAAATTTTTAGTTTTTCATTAAAAGATGGGAAAATGAGGAACATTCACAACTTAGAGTCTACCTAGATAAATAAGTCATTTTTGTTAAGGTATTTATCGACATATTCATAGAGGTGTATCATTATTTGATCATAATATTCTAGGGATTATAAAATCTCAAAAAATGTCTCAATTTATATTTCCATATTAATATGAAATGATTTTTACATCTTAGAATAATCAATCCTTACCTTTTTTAACTATTTTACCAGCTACAACTCTTCATCAACCACTTATTCAAAATTATCCAATTCTCAATTGAGCTGATCCAACTCTTTTTGAACTCAATATTAATCCTAGAGAAGTTTTTCCACCAAGTCTCTCTATTATGAAACTCTACTCCATTACCTTGCAGTCACTCTCGCATGTTCATAGGATTCATTGAGTAGGATATTCCTGGCTATAAAAAATTGTCCATGGAATCTATAGTAGAAAGTTGGGATTGAAGAACACTCCCCCTCCATTGAGAGGTTACCACCAATTTCCCCTTGGAATGTATTAGACGGTAGTCAAACCTCCCATACCCAAGCAAGGAGAACATGGGATGAAAATTAGACAATTTTTTTGTAAAATTTAATAGGGAGTGTGAGAGATCAATTTCCATATATATATCCATATGGTTTTCTTATCAACGTGAAAACCATCAAGAGTTTATTGATATGAAAAAAAGTCACTCTCATAATGGAGGACATATTCTAGGACCAACCCAACTAGAGAGAATCTTTCCTTAATACTTTTAGGATGAGCAGGCTTTTCAGTAGCTAATGTGCTATCATCCATAATAGATTAAAAGTTTGAAACATCTTGAACTTCATAAATTTATGTCGGTGTTCATAAAATAGATATTCAGAGAAACTGGAACCTGATGAATAAATATATGGGGTTTCCAAAGGCGTTTAAGACTCACCTTCACCCACTAGAGTTCCAGCCTCTATGACTTTCATCAACTCATTGGAAGCCACAGTGGGTTCTATGTCTCCCACTAGAGAAATAACTCCAAAATACATCCCTAATTAAAGTGTACCAAATTTATCTCTATTATGGTATACACAATATAATTGAAATAAATCAACAAGAGGAATTTTTTGGTAAATATGGAGTGACTAAAACTCCCCTGTGAATTAATTCATATAATTATCATCATCTTTTGTATATTCATCTAAATCAGTAACCTCTAGAATTCCATTTAATGACATTGAGATTATAGGAATGACAACCGATCTTGAGCCTCCTTGGACTTGGATCACCATTTCCTCTATAGTATTTCTCTGTAGAATAATGTGATTAGTTATCCCTAAAAAGATCATTATTTCTAAACCCATTTCTAGAAATGTATAGGTCATATGATCCTACGAAGAAAATGTACCAGGATCCACAATTCCCATGACATCACCCACTGGCCTTGGATCCTCATCCGGTATTGATCTCTCATATCCTTCACTTATTATTGAATTTATCCCTAGAATGGATGGGGTTATACATGTTTCAACCTATGCACAAACCATTTAAGTTGTTTAAAAATTAGGTGATAAAAAAGAATACTCACCTATTGTCCCTGATTGAATATTTATTTCCTACTTCTTATCCTACCTCTACCTCATGGTATCCCAAGAGGATAATATTTTAGGAAGAATAACTGGTAGTGGTGAGGGTGGAAACACTCCCTCAGTGTTAGCAATCATTTCTCGCATATGCTCAAACATGTCAGAAGGGCCTCCTTTATCAACCTTAATATTATAATTGGAATCCAACCTAATAGTTTTCCCCCCTTTGGTGTATTCTAGATAATAAAAAGATAGTTTTTTCACCTAAAACCTCCTAAAAATAATAGGAAGTAAAGGATGAGAATCATATCAATGGTGAAATAAATAGTTAGAAGGGTAACTTTCTCTACCACTCCCTCAGAATCAATTGCATCTCACCTTGTTACTAGAATCTCTCACACTTTATCAGAGCTATAAATCTTACCCTTAAAATAATGGATTGAGGTATCCATATCTTAATGGTAGGAACTGAATTCCTCATGTTTTTGTTCAAATGATATAGGCCTAGGAGAAATGATTGACCTGAATCCTGTAAAATCAAGTTGTTTCACCTGAAGTACCCCCCAGGCTTCCTTGAAATATGAATTCTTTCTACAAGTGTCTTATTCCTTCCAATATTATGGAAATTCAACCATAATGGGGACATATTGTGTCAAGGAGAAGAATATTGTTGGAGAAACAAGATCTAAGTGCCTCACCACCTTCCTCGGTATCTTAGATTACATGGTTTTTCTTAGGGTAGGGTGTTTATGAGGTCCCAACTATGAGAAGGAAGGTATATACCCATTTCCATATAAAATGGTAAAATATTCCTCATCAGATTCCTATGAAGAATTTCCACTATATTCCCCTTCTTCACTCTCACTCACATAAGGTTTTATAATATCAAGTACTCAGCTTGAATATATGTGATGACTATGAAGTGATTGAATGGTGGTATCAAGGTCCTAATTATAAGATTCCAATACCTTGGGTTGGCCTGTATAAGAAATAATTTGGGGCATAGATATGCATCTATATCCAGTTAAAACAATGTCTTTTCATTTTAAAACAATCCATATAATCTTTATAGGAATAGATCTTTTCCATGAATCCCACTCCCTCAAAGACATTGGATATGTAGCCTCTACAAGGATATGTAGTGAGGGAGAGGATTTAATATTTCAGGTTTACGGAGTAAAACCAGTATTTTGGGGAGCTAAACCCTGAATATTCAACCCATTCCTTCGCACCTCAAAAATTGGGATTTTTTCCAATATGACCCCATTTCTAGGCCTATCTGCCTCAATTTTCTATCCCCCCTATTTCTATCACAATCCAACCTTTGAAAATGGGTACCAATTTCTCCAACTTACCATTGGGGTATGAGTGGATCCAAGATTTAGTGTAAAACTTTACAAGTCTAGGATGGGAATTAGAAGGAGGAATATAAATATGAAGGATCATATCCTCCCTCATAAACATCATCTAAAACTAATAATAAATCAGAAAAATGTTTCCCTTCCATGAACTATTCAGATATGTGGGCCACATCTTTTAGAAATAGTGGAATTACTACCCAAATCTACAAGGTGAATATCCTTCACAGTTTAATTTCCCATAAATCCCTACAATTAAAACTTCCTCCCTCAAGGAAATAAGATTTCCCTACCTTGTATGATCTATAGATGTGTTATTCACCGAGGTATTGATGGGAATTTTGTAAGGATCATAAAAAAAGAGATCATGATAGTTGAGACTATCTATCAAATTTCTTGGTTCCAACTTCAAAGGTTTAACCCCACTTATTCTATGCAAGTACATCCTAAACTGAGCCTCAGGGATGGGTTGATTGTTGATGAATTCATAACCTCCCATGTGAGATACTCTCTAACCTTAAAGAACTTGAAATAGTCCCATGAGCTAGTGAGGGAGTTTTCCTCTACTAATTTTTCTTAATCTATGGTACAATTTCTTCAATACCAGGACTTCCAGATCGATACATTTGTGGGCTTCCAACTAGGATTCCATTGAATTTTTTTTAACTCTAACCCCAATTCTTGATTCATGTACCGATAAAAACCCACCACTCATAGATAGTAATAATGACAATCACATCAACTAATTAACCCCTGGTGAGACTTACCAGCCCCACTGATTGAAATTTCCATCTTCCATTGTTGACCAATAAGCACAAAAAATCCTCCAAGTCCAATGGTTTGGAAAATTTATTAGCCTCCTCATATGCAACTCATGATTATTTGATGTAGCGAACACCTAAATCTAGTCAGAAAAGGGAATTTATAGCCTAGGACAAGGATCAACTACCAAAATATACTATTATATGGTGAGTAACTCTTTTTAAAGTGGTAGATTCCTCTCTATGTTATCCTATAATGAGGTAATATGAATGAATTCATCATAAATTTCCCCCAGTGATCATTCAAACATCCCAAAGGCTTATACCAACCTATCCATGCACCAAATGGAATGTGTTTTTATTTTGGATCCATCTTATAAGAAAATTTAGAATATTAAATTTATCCTAGTGAGAGAAAGTATGTGACACCCAAAATGACACATAAATCCATACTTCATTCATCTCATCCTTAAATTCATCATAATTCTGATGAACCTATAATGTACATCCCTAATTAAAGCTGAAAGATCCTCCAAGATAAAGGTACCATTTTGATGACCATCCTAGTAACTCATCATTCATTTCTATTCTCATGATAGACTGATAGTAATGAATGTCTAATTATAGAACTTATTCTTCTTAATTTAATGATAACATGGTGTAACTCAAAACAAATCCTTCAGAAAAAAATTCTCGAATGAATTCCCCCTTGACTGAGATATTTTTCCTTGGGTGTGTTACTCCATCTACTTATCCATTCCAAGGGTTGATTTCCAAAGTGGGGTTCAGGAATAGGAACATCAGATAGTAACCTAAATCTGTAAAGGGGAAGCCTACTTGAGATAGGGTAATTTTAGAATTCAACACCCATGAGCTGTTCTATGGAGTGATGATTTGAGTGAACGTTTTATTTTTACCTATCATCAACACTCTCAATCATGGTGTTACTCATCTCATTATCAATAGATATTATTTGAGAAAAATCCATTTGTTTTTTTCTCTATGATAAAGAAAAAAAATTAGGGTTTTGGTTTCTAAGAAATTGTATAGAAATTTTACAAAGTACAAAAATTTTCATAGCAAATTGTGTGCTATGAGGACCGAAAAATGTGTTATTTGGACTTCATAATATATAAGTTATAATGTTGGTTATGTAATTTACTTTATAAGTAGTTACATATTAAATATCATAATTCATTTTATATTAATACCAGTTCATGAACTATGGAGATCTAATACATGTAAGAGTTTGACCGTAAAGGGATCTAAGTATGTGGAAGGAACTATGGATCATAAGATCTGAGGAAACCGAAAACCACCTATCCTTTCTATATAACAAATGAGTTATCCTGAAACCTTTATATATTCAAGGTAAATTATGTTGGTCCACCAACACACCATGAAGTATTCAAGTGGGTCAAGTTTCTTCCTATGAATTGCCTCTTCTTCATACCAATTAGACCTCATTCTGAAGGGGTCATTTTTTAGGCCTAATTTTTTTACAATGAAATCAAAAAAAGATATCGGGAGAATTTAGGGATCCAAAAAATGAACTTGTAAAATAGGAATCAGGTATAAACATGAAAAGGTGAATAAAACCACATATCAATCAACATTTTCTATATGGGAAGAACACTACACTGAACCCACCTATCATATAGAAACTTCACAAAAAACTATTTGTGGTCACAAGTGGTAATATAGAACCCCTAAAAATGAAAATTATTTGAAGTGTAATGTGAACACTCAATGCCCGTTGAAAATGTAAGTAATTTGTGGCATAAGGAAGATCCTCCATGCCTATCTCAAATAAAAATCATTTGTAGACAAGGTCTCAATTTTGTTCCCATAACATGAAACTATATATGATATACAGTCAGTCATTTTGGGAAAATGGTTATTCTTTCACCACTTATAAATACCTGAATGTCCTCTCTAGAAGGGAAAGGATGTGTGATATAGGTAAGTAGTAGACATCAAAAACCATGATTAATAAACTTCTATTTTGGGAATCTCACTACAAAGCATAGGTAATTATATCTCTATAAAGGAAAGGGGAATCACCCTCAAAATGGATCCTAAATTTGAAAGTTATTGTCTATAAAAGGGACCCCCATGAAAGGGGAAACTGGACTAGTCATATATAAAGGGATATTCACCTTTTTTTAAGGAAACCCTTCATGGTGAACTCCCCTTTGCGGAAGACCCCCATTTATTTGTGATATTCCCCGTACCATGTGAAGAAAATAGTATGTAGAATGGTTTATCCTTATGGTATTTTTCTTTCATTTCTCATTATTATCCTCTCATGTAGTGTTTTCCTTCATTTTATCTCCTTCATGAAAATTCAAAATGATTTCCTTTATCCAATTCCAAGACCTAAGGAAGGCCAAGTTAATATCTCCTCCTGGGCCTCCAGACGTATAAGATCATGGTATCAGGAACACCAATGTGTCCCCCCCCCCTTCGATAATGAATTTACATGGTAAGATATGTACCCAACTTAACCTCTGCAGTAGTTGGGTTCCTCATCATGTTTACAATAATTCATTCCTATAGTAATGAGGGTCCCAGTATTAGAGGTAGTGGTGGGAGGATTCTCGATACAGGCAGCAGTATTCATCTCCTGTATGTTGTCTAAAATGTGAAGAGAATCAGACAATACCCATTCCTTTTGTTTTCCAAAAAATGGATACATAAGTCCCAACTTGGGGTTTATAAATAGTAAAGAAGATGATAATTGGTAAACCCCATATTTCTCCCTAACTACCTCACTGTATCCTCTCCCTCATCTACTAGTAGATGAGAAGAAAATATATCCATTAGGTGTCCCTCATAGAGTAAGCCCCTAGACTCTTTTTAAAGGACATTATACTTCTCCCACCTTCTATATCCCCTCCCCCATCCACTAGTGGATGAGGAATAAAATTCTATCATGGGCTTCCAATTCAGGTATAAGTCCCTTCCCAAACATGATTGTGTGATATGGTGATCTTCTATTGTCTCTTATTTATCATATCGAGCATGAATCACATGGGCTTAGAGACCAGTGATGATCATGTTACTATCATGGTCAAAAATATCCTAACTGGGCCTCCCCTATAGGTGTAATTCCCAACTACCCTGAACTACTTGGTCTTTGATTCGCATCCTGATGGTATACGTAGAAATCCTCTCAAAGGTTCAAAACTAACACATTCAATCCACCATCATCATTATTTTTCTATATTCCCAGTAAAACCAAACCCCCTCCTAGAGTTACATATTCCTTCTGAGTATTATCATCACATCCTCATTGTCCAATATTCCCAATGAGATCTATCTTCACAGGGCTATATTAATTGTCAGTAAATTCCAAAGTACCCAATTATACAGCTTAAAATTAGCACCATAAATTTATAAATGAAACAAAATAGAGAACCTATGGTAAATACAGGTGGTACCATTGATGGAGAACCTCTTATACATATATATGGTACCATTTTTTGAGAACCTCTAATAAATACATATGGTTTCATCTAAATACATAAATGACTGATTATGAATATAAAGGATAATATATTGTTAACATAGTGATCAGTTTTGTACTTAGGATTTGGGAATGATTTATGAATATATCTTAAATCTATAAGAGATCCCTAGAGTAGGTAATAGTTACTCCTAAAAGGGTGTGATTATCTCGACCTTTCATCCTCTCGAACAATGTGAGTTTATAAGTATTATTGGAAAAATATACAATGATCACCTACCTTTGGAAAGTAGGTCCATGAACCATCATAAATGTAGAAGTCATTGGGTGTTTCCAATTCCATGAATAAACCTCATTGGAAAACACCTAAATAAGGTGTAGAAAACAAGTGTAGCACCCTATATCTGGTTCACCTCCATTATGACCAAATTGGGTGTCACATACCACAAGTGCACCTCCCTGTAATCAAGAGGCTGCCGAAAAATGATGAGTTTCTATGTAAGAAGTGGGGAGAGTATACCCTCTATGGTATAGATAGGTATAAAACATAACAAAAGTAATATATTCATTAGTAATACCATAATAAATCAAATAAAATTAAACATCATAGCTACATTACCGTAGTAAATAAATAACAACTCCCATGTTATAAAAAACGAGTAGCAGTAATGTCATGTAGGCACACTTAAAGAAGATTTATCCATAGGTCGACAATTCATAAGAAAATAAAATGGATAATAAAAAATAAATAATCCCACATCAACCTAGGTATTGATTATTTTCTTGATCCTGTCTCCTGACTACAATCGAGATCCAAAACTCAACTATCCAAAGTTGGGCTATAACCCAACCTATTATTACAACCAAGATGGTTTTCTCAGGTACCAAGGTGCCAAGGGTTCCCAAAAAAGGTGTTATTACAACTCATTAGGCCACTATTAATAGTTCCCTTAAAAAATCTAGCATAATCAAGTGAATATAAATTTTTATATACTTGTGCATAAAGTAAATAGTCAAGGAAATAGAAATAAAACACATCACACCTATGAGTTCTCCTCAGCCACTCTGTATGATGAATACCTACTTCAGCCAGTGTCAAGGTTCCTCTATAAATATCACATAACCATCAACTAGGCATCTTGTACCAAGTCGTAGACAATGGGAATAACGAATCATCAAAATAAAATGAAAAATACATGGGTATTTGGTCCTAATAACATAACCAAATCCATTTTAATAATTTCCCTATGAAATAATAATCATTAATAAATGGGAATTATATTATAGAAATATATCCATATTATTAGTTATAACGTCCCAACATCAATTATCCATAAGTGGTCATAAAATTCCTAATAAATACATGTCAATGGGAATTGTTTCTTAGTTAAATTGTATATAAGTGATCATAGAATCCCAACATCAATTCTATATAAGTGGTCGTAGAATCCCTAAGAAATGCATGTCAATGGGAATCGTATCCCAAAAATAATAGTTCATAAGTGATCATAGGATCCCAAGGAAAATATACTCAAATAGGTATCCCATTATAACCACATCATCATAAGAAGAAATAACATCCCTAGCCATGGGAAGATCACAAAAGGGAAAACATCCTAATACATGAGGGAAAAGCATCTCTAGACATAATAATAATAACAAGAGGTTAATGAATATCTATCCATGGTAATAATCACAAGAGAGAGAAGCATACCTATCCTTGGGCTTCATCTTAATAAGAAGGGTATCACATCCTATAAATAATCATGTATAGGAATCATGTCCCCTTCCTTGAAAAAATCACACCATAGGTAGTATATCCCACTTCCAAGAAAAATATAATTAACTAGGCATAACGTCCCATTTCTATTCTCATATGGGCATTGTGTCCCCTTACATGGAAGTATCACAACATGGGAATTAAATCCCACTCCTAAGGGAAATAATAAATAATTTGGAATTACATCCCATTACTATCATCATCAATTCTATGTGGGAATTATGTTCCATGATCTAGTGGGAATTACATCCTATTATAATAGGCATGGAATCCTTGGTCATGATATCCTCACAAATAAGCATCGCATCTTTGTCCAAGTAATGTGTTCCAGAGTAACCTCACAGAATATAAAGGGAAATAGCTCAAAATGTGTCCCACTAATATATACTCAAATTGAAATGTAAGGTTTTCACATCACTATGGAAAAACTTTATCTCAACCTACCCTTTAATGGGATAGGTATCATATACACAAATATTCACTTCATCAGTTACTAAATAATAATAACATAATCAAAATATAATGTCGGGTAAGTATAATGACACCATCAAATTATATAGTAAAACACTATATAAGTTGTTACCAACACTTCAAATAACTAGACCCCATATCATAATCAAGGTTCTAAATCATAGGAAATCACAAGAATTTTATGTGAATCCTACATGTCAATATGATTCCTAAATTCATTCTTCTTGACACTTTGGGCCAAGAAAAGACCAAAAAATTAATAATTCCTAAAACATTATACTTAGAATAATCAAAACAACTCAACTGTAATAGTGAAAGTCTAAAACAACAATCCCAACTCCCTAGTGACTTGGACTTCATCACATTAAGGTGTTGGTTAGGGAATATTTATAGTGTTCATTTAAAGTTTTGACTGGTCATATCTATATCTACCACATTCCAAATAGTGAGACAAATAAAAAACAAGGATCATATACCACTTTATATAATCCTTGTTATATTTCACCTCTATTATTATTAAACCGGGTTCTATGTACCTCAAGTATGCCTCCCCATATGCCATAGGATTCTGACCAGTAGTGAGAATATATATAAGAAGTGAGGATACTATACCCTCTTTAATACAGAGATCCATAAAATACAGTGGAAACAATATAGTCAAAATTCATCCCAAAATAAACCAAATAAAAGAATACATCACAACTATATTCCATTAGTAAATAATAACAAATATCGTGATATAAAAAAATGATCAGTTTTAATGTCATGTAGGCATACATAAAGAAGGGTCACCTATAGGTCAACCATGCATGGACTACTAAAAGAAATAAGGAACAATAAATAATTCCACACCAACCAAGGTCTTGATTATATGACTAGTCTCATATCCTGACTCCAATTGAGCTCCATAACTAAACTATCAAAATTTTGGTCATGTCCCTACTTATTCACACAACTGAGAGGGTTTGATCGAGTACTAAGGTGCTAGGTTCTCTTGAGCAGGGTGTGAGTATATCTTGGTTTGATAAACATGTCTCGTATAATCAAGTTCATGTATAGTATGATATACCCAAACATAAAATAAATATGAAAGGAAAAAATAATAAATTATTTCACACCTATGGATGATCTTTATCCACCTTGTGTGATGAATATCTGATTCGGCCAATGTCAGGGTGTCTATGAACATATTACATAACCATAAATTGGGCATATCATCTAAAATCATAGATGATGGGAATAAAACCTTATCATAATACAATGACTAATACATGGGTAGGTTTTCCCAATAATATAACCAAATCCATGGTCATAAAATCCTTGTGAAATCATAATCATCAATACATGGGCAGTATATCCCAGAAATATAACTATATCGATGAGCATAACATCCCGACATCAATTCTCCATAAGCAGGCATAGATTCCCTAAGAAATACATGTCAATGGGAATTATTTCCCACTAATAATAGACTATAAATGGGCATACCATCACAAAAATGGTCTATAATTAGGAATATTTTTCAAGATAAATACACATCAATGGGAATCACATCCCCATGATAATAGTCTATAAGTGGGAATATCATCCTAGGAAAAACATACTCAAGAAGTAATCCCATTTTGACCATATCATCATAAGATGGCATAATGTCCATTTACACGAGCATAATCATAATAGGGAAAATAATCCCTAGCCATGGGCATAATCACAATAGAAAATGGAATCCCTAACCATTAGCATAATTATAAGAAGAAAAAGTGTCCCTAGACATGGGTATAATCACAAGTAGGTAAATCATCCCTATCCATGGGAATAATCACAAGATTTAAAAGGTTCCTAGTCCCAGGCTTCATTATAATAATAATGGAATCACATCCCATAAATAATAATGTGTTCACAAGCATCGTGTTCCCTTCCATAGAAGCATCTCACCATGGGAAGTGCACCCCACTTCCAAGGGAAATAAAAATAATCAATCATTGCATCCCATTTCCATTTTAATATGGTCATCACATCCTCTTCCTTGAAAGTATCACAGCATAGGAAATATATCCCACTCCCAAGGAAAATAAATAAATAATTAGGCATCACATCCCATTTCCATCATCATCATGTCCATGTGAGAATTATATTCCAAGACCTATGGGGATTTTGTCCCACTATAACATGCATATCTTCCTTGGTCATGAGATCCTCACATAATGGTCATAGTGTCACTCTTCATGTCATCAATAAGTGAGTGGGAAATGTGTCCCATACCACACATCACAATATCACAGAGGGTATATCATCCCACACCTTATGTATCATCAATACAAGTTTTCATATCATCCATTTGCATAGGAATAAAAACGTGAATTGGAAGGTCATCCTATACTCGAACAAAATATCAAACAAGGGTAATCTCAACCACCTAATAGAAATATTGATCCAACTAGGCAAAGTATCCCACAACATTAACAAAACACATAACAACATAACTCAAAATCTCAAGAAAATCTATATAAGCATAGCATGAAGAGATTATCATAACATCTAACTCTCTTTAAGTCTAAATTATGTTGGTCCTCACATGCCCAACCTAGGTCCATACCCAAAACTGAGGTATAACCAACTCATACACCACAATATAAAAGGGGGAGGAACACTCACCCCATCCATCAGTAACATAAGAAAAAAAGATAAAATTCATCATTAATGATCCACTCAGGTTAGGCCTCATGTCAACCTTACATAGTTCATGCATATCCTACTTAGGGGAGGCAAAGGTAACCTATTACAATTACATTATGGTATGGTTTACCAAGAATACATATCTCTTGATTCAAAATTCCATAATTCCAATAATTTAATTCTCACCCTTGTCCCTCAATATCCATAGCATCTATCTACATCACATGGAAGGACAAAGCATGCCCCTAATAGAACATACTTTCTCTCAAATAATGGAATGAACAATCCAAGTAATGTTTTACATTATCCATCCTCATTTACAAACCTATATTATGTATAAGGAGGTTAAATTCTCCAAAAAATTACCAGGAAATTATATCATAACTTAAGGGAATCCCCTAATGGTTCATAAGTACACAACCCACCCACTTTAGTTCAAATATTTAACCATCAATGGTCAAATCATCATGGAATAATATTTGTGGGTCCCTAGTGGCCCTAGATGTCATCACAAAATTCATATGGGCCAATGAAAAATATTTCAATCTAGTTTTTAAGTCCATCACACATAGTGATGATACCTCATGTCACTTTTCACAAGATAATTGAATAAAAAATGGATAATCTAGGGGATATCTAACTTTTAAAAAAAATTAACCCCTTAATTAAGGCTTAAACACCACTGCCTAGGATCATCCAAGCTTAATCAATCTCCATCGATCATAATCCAACCATAATAGAACCTAACTCCATCAAACATCCACTTTAATTAATTATAAACCATTGTAATTAATTATAGAAATTAATTTCATAATAAATTTCTTTAGTAATAATCAATAGATAACATACCAAATGGTGTAATAATGTTGAAACTTCTAACAACAGGGTATGGATCACTCCTAATACACCCTCAAACTCATCGTCATCAAAATCCCTAACACCCTAACTCGATTTTTCAAAAAAAACATCCTAATTTGATGGAAAACCAAAATAAAAATAGGGTAGTGACTCACCAATTTTGAAACAGTACAAAACCTCAAACATTCATCTTCCTAGTGAGGTACCAAAGAATTGGTGGACCACTAAGAGGGGAGGGGTGAATAAATGGTCACTTAAAACCTTTATAAATTTCTTTCCTTTTAAATTCAACCTCTAAGACTTATTTAATCTTGATCCACTCCTTCTTATGTCACACAACCTCTCTTGGATAAGTAATAAATAAAGACACATGAACACAAGTGTTTTTACAATGTTAGGTACTAAGACCTACTCCTTACCTTGATTAGTTATATTCCCCAATCAAGGATTATCCACTATAATAAATATAATTCAATTAAAAGTGGAGGTTACTTAAAACACTATAACCTGATCAGAGTCACATTGATCTTCTCTCATTCAGAGTCACACTAGACACTTGCATGTGTCTCATGGGACTTCACTTACCAAATTCCCAATGGACTTCTTCAACATCTTTCCACTATAGTCACCGAGTCATGCGTTGGTCTTATTACATACCATAAGTTTCACAATTTTTATGGATTTTCACCATGTATAAATAAGATTTTATTTCCAAATCCTCCTTAGAAGTAGATCTCTAAATGGTATAAGGATGTTAAAACATCCGAAAACTAGACCTCCTTCAATTCACAAGAATATTCTTCAAAATTCCAGAAATTCTTCAAGAAAACTCAAAAAAATAGTCACTAATTACATATCAGCTTCACGAAACTTCTGAATATATTCACCTAGTTGTATCAATAAATGAGATCATATGATCTTATATATCCACTAGCTCCTCAAACATCTAAAATATTAAGAACAATAACTCATAATATGCACAGTGGGTCATCTTTTCTCAAAATCTTATTCTCAAACATGTGTAAAAATATA
The DNA here is from genome assembly GCA_963277665.1 of Viscum album. Lineage (NCBI taxonomy): Eukaryota > Viridiplantae > Streptophyta > Magnoliopsida > Santalales > Viscaceae > Viscum > Viscum album. Next base: position 675,250,082 of record OY728128.1, on the reverse strand, counting down.
TGTTTTAGGATCTTTTCTTCTCATAAATTCATTTCTCACAAACTGATCATAGAATGATAGTCAGATCCTTCTTCTTCATCATCACTATAGCATGAAATGGATACTCTTTTTTGTTCTTTGAGATTTTTCCTCTAATTTTTCACAACACAACAAATCTTGGATAAAGTTCAAGATATCTCTCCAAATTTTTCTTTTTTTATATTTAGGTCACCAGAATTTAATTTATATACTATAATATAAATAATCCCTTAAAATTTGTGGACAGTGTTTTCTCAAATCTCAATAGAAATTATGTGGGATTATCCATGATCTCCATTTTCATTCAAGTGGGTGAAAGCTTTTGGTGGGTGTCATCTCCTATTTCTAAGAATGGAAATGTTGGAATAAATGTGTGCAGGAAAAAATTCATGAAAAGTTCACTAAAATGATTTTCACAATCTCTTTTTTTTCTTTTTAAATGGTTTTCCTCACTATAATTTTAGCCTTTCCCTCATCTTCTTCATTCTCATTTTTCATGGATTGGAATATTTCTTCAAACAAAATTACCAGTAGGATCAACCTCTACTTCTTTAAATGATTCCACTCAAATCCACACAATAAATAAACATCACTGATTTATAAAATATAAAGAAAACAGATATGGTATGGAACTCATTTCATTTTATCTTGAGAACTTTCCATACAAATATCATATACATTGATCTCAGATATTTACACAAATACAACATATCATATTCAATCTCATATTTCAGTCTTGGTAAAATTCCTAGTCTTCTATCTCAGTTCCTATAGAACACTCTAATAGCACCATATGTAAATAAAATCACTTTTGATGAATATAAGCTTGAGTTTTGATGGTTCTTTATTTTCATTATTCTTGAAAACATGTTCAATTAATTTTTAGCATCAAGAAATATATGTAGTGGATTCTACCAAAATAATCCTAGTTCATTATTTAAATAAGTTTCATGATGTTTATATGAATGGACCGAAGGCCTTCTTTTTATTAATTCTTTTGGATAATACCTCTTTTTAATTGGGCTAAGAAGGAACCCTTACATGACCTGTAGGCCCAATGGCACAAGACCCAGTACATGACCTGAAGACCTAGAGGCACAATACCCATTACATGACTCGAAGTCCCACCCCACTAGAACTACCTCTCCCTAGTATCTGCATCATTGAAGATTCCTAGTTCCCCACCTTGAATTTCTGACCAACTAGAATTTCCCCATATAAAGTTTCACGATGCTTGGTCCTGATGGTGATATGCATACCCTCTCATTCTTCCAATCTGGTTAGCTCTTCTTTGGTGGCTGATATTTTTCTCTAAATCCTCTTTTAGGCCTACTCTGTGTGGATCTAGGTTGCTCCATGGTATTTTTATCTTGAAGGCACTATGGCCCAATGTCCTATGTATGGATCAAAGGTCATATGGCCTGAAGTCCTAAACTGGTGGCCCGAAAGCCCAAACAGGTGAATAGTTCTGGTTGCTACAGTACAGCTATAGTACCTACTACAGTGTTGCTGCAGTAATCCGAAAATATGCACCCACCAGGATTTGATCCTGGGTTTCATGTGTGTTAACCACTTATCTACCAACCCCTACTACAAGTTTCATGTTTCAATCTTTAAATTAAAGCACAAGCATCATCACATTTTATTTTCCTCTTCGAAATCAATGATTCTATAATTTTGTAATTTTCATCAGGAACATAAGGGAAATTAGATTATGTAATATTCAGTTTTTCAAAAGTAGACTTGGATACATTGGATTACCATATATTGGTTCTTCATGTGTCTGTATTTGGATATACAGTGCACAAATTCGCTTATGCGGTCCGGATTTGAAAATGTGGGATCTTCTACGCATCATTTGGTTGCGTTATTTGAATTCAACTATTTGGACCTTCATTCACATATATAGTTACTAAATTCATATATGTAGTAGATTTTTTCTATTAATATTTCCATTATGTTATAGGAACCCCATACATGAGTCATTCAGTTATGTCACTGGATTTGGATTTGTTGGAATTTGTGCATGTGGCCATCTACGTAAATGGTTATTTTCTATTGTGATTCATGTATGTAGCTGAATTTTTTTATGATGATTCTCATACATTCATTGAATTACATTACTTAGATCTTTACATATTCAAAATATCTTATGTGGAGATTTCAGTGATGTGGATTCTGGACTTAACTGGATTTTATAAATTGCTTTTATTTCAAACCAGAGTGTCTTCAGTCCAACTCCAATAATTATTAACCACTCATAAAAATCTCCCATTAAATTAATACCTCATGTAATAACTTCTTAATTATGATGTTGATGCAGCATATTTTATTCCACCTTTGATACCTCAGGCTTATAGACACACACTCAGGGTGCACCCCCAATCTTTCACAATTGTATTACATTGTAAGCTAAATTCTTTTGAGATTCTTCTCTATCAAATTTAGTATGAATCATTTGTTTACTTCCCAATTAATTATTTAAACTTTTAATCCTTTCACTTTTTTTCTATCATGAATGGGGTTCCTACCTACTCCATTAATTTTATGGATTTTAACTTTAATTTGAGATCCTTAATCACCATGTACTTCTCCTTTAATTAGAAATTCATTGTTTCCAACCTCGAGCTAGAATATTTTACAAATTTTATCCTCTCTTAAAGTTGTGTTTTGAGAGAGATAATGATTTCTTTAAACTCCTTCTCTATGTACATTTTTATTCCCACTTTGTGTGAAAGTTATTCAAGTAGGTTTCATTGGCCATTCAATTTTACACCCATTTTCATAATATTTTTATTCATGGAGACCAAAACATAATTTAATATTTTTATTCTCCATGATAAGATCTTATATAAATGAATCATACACTTAATATATAATTTTTAGTTGATATTCCTTCTCATATAGGGAATGAATCTCATATTAGTTGCTCCATGAACATTATTTGAATTGATGACTTGACATCATTGCCATGTAATCATTGGAATCCATGCTTTGATCAACTTATATAGGTGATTATGAATTTTTATATTTGAAAGAATATTTAAATACATTATTAGAATAATATTTAATAATATAATCGAAGTTGTTTGCATCAATTTGAGTATTTTATTTCTTGGGATTCTTCTTGCTAATCCTCTTCTTCTTTCTGTTTGATATAAGGCAATCTTTACTAAATTTTGAGGATAACACCTCCATAATATTTAATTCCACTAGATTCCCATTAATAATTTACAAATTATTATACATATTTAATATAGTATCATAATGATAGGTGTTCATGTATACCTCATTGGACATGTATTTAGTCAAGATTTTATTTTTTCATGAATCACCAATTCTTTCACTATGCTTGGTCAAATAAACTTCTAAAAGTATATAGTCCATAACCTCCTTTTCACAAACCTATGGGAAAATAATCATATTCGTTTTTTAAATATAAAATTTAGTATCACTAAAAAATGGAGGATTTATAATTGAATCCATGAGTGCAATAAATCTAAAAATATATTTATATATTGAACATTAATTTACATAAATTTTGGCTCTAATAACACTTTTTGGTACCAAAATGAATATATTCACCTTGAGAGGGGTCAATCAAGGTGCACACTGAATTATACTTCCTATTTTATTTTAGACCCCTAGTTCATACAAATATTGTTCCATCATTGAAAGGAACATGTTAAATATCTCTCATTTCTCTTGGAAACTATCTCATTGAATGTTAAACATGTTTATAGAAAATAAATCACAAGCACACACAAGGATTTTACTTGGTTCACCACTAAGGGATAATCTAAAGAGCATAAATGTGGTGACATATTAGTGTGCCAGAATCCACTATACTCAATTTTGGTGAATGCATATTTTTATGGCACAGTCACTCCTTACCAATGTGAATTGCCTGTAAAAAGTTCTAGAAGGACACACTATCGATCCAAGAGCCACTCCCTCTTCTTATCCTCTTCACACCACTTCAGTGAAGAAATTAGTCAGTTTATCGACATTAGGGTCTCTCCATGTTCACCATGTGAGACTTTTTACATCATTGATCCATATTTGATGCTTGGTTTTTTTCCATGTTTGATACTCTTCCCATCATCCAAGGCCTGAAGAAAATTAAAAATCAATGTGAGTGGAAATAGATTATCTTCTAACACAACAATTACACTTCTTTCTCCCAATGAAAATAATTCCACATTGGAATTATCTTCTCTCACTCTTTCTTCAGCATCTTGATTTAGTAGTGTAACCCTTGTACTCATTGATCCTTATTCCTTTAAAAACTGGAAATGATAAATAGAAATCATTTGTGCCGCTCCTCTCTTATTCTTATTCTATAAGTTAGATATATATATATTTCCCTCTATATTGTTTTTAGGAATAATACAAGTAATTTTGTAAATACATTCATGTAGCCAACTTTTTATCCAATGGTTTCAATAAATACTTCTTCTTATAATTTTCCATAGTCATTCCAAGTGTACCACATGTTTTAATGTGGTTAAAATATTTCAATAAAATTAAGTTAACTCCCTAAATTCTTATGGTATCTCCTCATTATAAATTTGAACTCGATCTACTAAATAACCAATATTATCTTCTTCATGGCGTGAGTATTATCATCACAACATGATTCTTAGTTCCATTTGAAACCATGAACCCAAGCTAATTCCTCCACAAGAACATCCACTACATGTAGCTATCCTTTGCAATGTGATTATCCTTAAAAAAATATCATATCAAAGTATAGATTATTTTATTTATAAATATCTATTTATCTTTATATATATATATCTTCTATAAAGAATCTATAGTTAATTCTACATGAAAATCACCAATCAACTCTCCAAGTAAATCTCCATAGAATTCCCATTCAAATTCTCCAGTGATTTATCATGTACTTCTCTATTAAAACCATCTTAAAATACATTGAATAATTACTGTGATATGTTCTTCAATATATTCATAGTGCAATACCTTCTAAATTATGTTGGAACCATGGTAGTTCTATGCATGAATTGGAGTATGGTTTGTGTTTGTTTTCAATCCTCAGTGTAAGTTCAAAATGTGTGCCAGAAAAGTGATCATACAGAACAATAAGATAACAGTATTGAAGGTGGCAGCGGTTTCCAGTGTTTGCCAAATTTTTTGGCCTGAAAATTGACAAATGGAGAAAAGTGGTTTTTGGCAAAGAGACTTGAACGCCATTGAATTGAAGGAGAGGAAACGTGCACGTCATTTGTTTTTCAAGATTAGAACATTAAAATATGGAAAAGGGAGAAGGGCGCCCAAGTTTTATGTTTGGTCGCGCAAGTGACTTGCGCGGCAGAGACTAGCCCGCCGAAACTTGCGCACCGAGGGAAGACTTGTGATCCGTCACACAGGGTATCCAAATTCATATAAATAGAGGTCGAACCCTCCTCATTTTGTACAAAGTTCAGACTTTAATAAAATCATAACTCCCATCGCGCAGGTGTTGTGGTCGTGCAAGTGGTGGTGGGTCGCGCAATTTGAATTTGTGCGAAAGTTGTTTGTTGTGCGTCCAAGGTATTTTCGGCGAGAAAGGGTGTGAGTCACCCAAGTTTATAGTTGGTGAAGGAGGTTTCACGCGGGTGGTTTGGTGACACTTTCTCACCAGGATTTGAAGAAGCGTGACAGTTCATTGTTGCACGCCAAAATCGTTTTGGGCGTAAGAGGATGTGAGTCATGAAAGTTTGAAGTTGAAGAAGTGAGTGTTGTGAAAGTGGGAGAGGTGAACTTGTGCGCTGTATTGAAACTTGTGCACCGGTCTTGGAGAAGTGCACCAGGTGTGGTTGAAGTACGCTAGTCTTTCTTGGGTTGCGCGAAAGCTGAAAGTTTTCCTGATACCTTTGGTGCAAAGTGATATTAGTCTATGGGTGGAAGTTGGACTTCAAAAAATAATCTATATAAAATAGAGAATGTATTTGTTATTGATGATGAAGACACCTTCATGTCTATAAACTGAGTGGGACTTCACCAAAGGCAGTGAGCCAGGGGGAGTCAACGGGAGTGACCCGAGGAATGCAGTGAGTTATCCCTAAACTTTTGTAAAGGAAGTGAGCCTAGGATAGAGTGACTGTGCTCAAACATTTGTAATCCACATATAGTGAAGTTTAGTGGAATTAGGTATGACCGAAAACATATTGTAATATGTTCCTTGGATGTATCCCTTATTGGTGAACCAAGTAAAAAGTATTGTGTCATGTCTCTGCATGTTAATGTTTTCTTTCTGATCATATCCATCTTACAGGTTTAACAAGTTCCTACCAACGTGGTAACAAGATCCATCACTTTAAAAGAAAAATTTGTCACCCTGATTTACCCCTCCCCTCTCAGGGTGTCCTGGGGTCCTACAAGTGGTATCATAGGGAGGTTGTTGGTGTTAGATCTTTCCTTTGTCGTCATGGATAATGTAGTAAATTCTAGGGGAATACCTCTCTTCGATGGAAGTAATTTTCATATTTGGAAGAACATAATGAAATATCATTTAAGATCCCTTGGAATGGAAGTCCTCTTTTCTACTGTGCATGGAATACAAGATACTGATCCAACAGGGTTTTCTATGACTGATACAGACAGGAAAGTTCTTGACACAGATGCTAAAGCTCATAATTTTATCACTACGGCTCTCTCAGATCAGATCTATCTAAAGGTGATGAGTTTCACCTCACCAAAGTCTATGTGGGATAAACTTGAAAACATTTATGAAGGAGAAAGAAAAGTAAAGGAGGAAAAACTTCAAGTCTTACACAAAAGGTTTGATGATCTAAAGATGCATCCTAATGAGAATGCAGATTCATTCTTCAATCGAATTACTGAAGTTGTGGGAGCAATTAGAGTTCTTGGAGAAGAAATCAAAGACATTGATAACGTAAATAAAATCTTGAGAAGACTTCCTCCTATGTACAATGCAAAGGTGTCAGACCTTGAAGAGAGAGATCTATCTAAACTATCTCTGGATGATCTTTTAAGTAGTCTTGTGGCATATGTGATGAGAGTCAAACCTGAAGATTCCACAACTCGTGTAAGCAAGGAAATGGAATTCAAAGCCATGTAAAAACTGAAAATTTCAGAAGATAGTGGTGTTGAAGATGAAGAGGAAAAGGAAATTCTTTCTCTCATCGCCAAGAAGTTGAAGAAGGGAAAAGGTAAATTCAAAGGTAAGATACCTATGGCATGTTTTAGTTGTGGAATAGTCAGGCACATTTCCTCTTAGTGCCAAAGAAAGTTTGATGATGATGAAAGAGAAGAAGAAGACATCGAGAAGCCTCGGAAAAGGTTTTTCAAAAAGGGAGACTTCAAATATGGAAAGAAAATACCGAGGAAGAGTTTTTTCTATGAAGAGGAAGATGATGATATTGAATTTTGTGAAGAATAAGAACCAGAATTTAAAACAGGAAACCATGCTTCCATGATGGCTACCATTGAAAAGTCAGAACCCTCGATCAAAAAAGGCAGAGATAATCAGATTACTACTAATGGTGATCCAAAGATTCAAATTAAGGATTCCCTTTCAAAGCTTAGGAATAAATTCAAGAGATGCAATAAGTGGAAGGAAATTGTGGAAGAATCATCAGAATATGTCGATGAGCTTGAAGAAGAAATTGAATGACTAGAAGAACTAGTGAAAGTTCAGTCTTCAATCCTTGAAAGCACAGATGATGTTGTGGAACTAAATCTTATAATTTAAGAACAAGCAAAGGTCATAAATGACCTTTCATCCAAACTGGAAGAAAATTCCAAGACTGTTGAGGGTCTTGAGGAAGAATTTATTACTCTTAGGAGTAAAATTGAATGTCAATAAACCGGAAATGATGGTAAGAATAAAATTCATTTTGGAAGATTCTCATATGCAGAATTACTAGCAATAGCTAAGTGTGGTTCAGATGGGGTTGGAAAAATCTTTAGTGATCAAAGATCCTCTTGCATGGGAAAGAGTGGAATTGGCTGTGAAGCTGAGACATCAACTACTAGAAGTGAAAAGATCCAAAATAAAGACAAGATGAAAGTTTCACATGTTGAAACATTGCCTAAAGTGCTGAAAAAGGAACCCTCAATCCAAACTAAAAGGAGAACTGAAAATTAACCTCAAACATTCAGAAATGACAGGAAGTCTAACTATTCTCCCGAGGAAGAAGGTATGAGGAGAAATTCAAGTGAGAAGACATTTCCTCTCATGAAGTGTCAGTTATGTGGATATTTGGTCCATACCATGTCATATTGTGAAGAAGAAAGGAGCTACTTGAATGGGGAAGATCTGGGACGTCAATAAAGGATACTGATTTCATATCCTCCATCTTATAAAAGAAATAGTTTCTATGGATACTTTTTTCATTGTTCTAACTTTGGCCATAAAGATATGTATTGTAGGCATAGATTTGATTGAAGAGATGCATACAACTCTCAGAAACGGGTTAATATTCATCCTCCTGATGGTGTTGATCTCACAAATAGGTTTTCTCCTCTAGAAAAAGATTATGGGTATGAAGAATCTGATTCTGTGGAAGAAATAATTAGAAGGCCTCCAATATCTTATACTCAATCCAATACCTCATGGAAAGAAAAAAATGATGATCGAGAAATCCAATCTTACAGAACTAGCCTTCAAAGCTACAAAGAGCAGTAGCACCTGGATTCTTGATAGTGGATGCTCTTCACATATGACAGGAAATGCTAACCTTTTTAAGAACATTGAAAAGAAGGTTGATGGAACAGTAAGGTTTGGTAACGATGGTGCTTTAAATATTAAAGGAAGTGAGAATACTACTCTCACCAATGGAGAACTGAAGAAGATTGAAGTTCTTTATGTGGACGATATGTGCCACAATCTCCTCAGTGTAAGTCAACTCTATGACTCAGGGTTCATAGTAACTTTCAATCAAAAAGGATGCACTATAAAGGGAAAAATAGGGAATTATATTATGAAAGGCTATAGAACAGATGGAAACTTATATCAGGTTGACAGCAAAGTAAACTCTTGCTATTTTTCTATTGAAGAAGAAAACAACCTCTGGCATCGAAGGCTGGGGCACATTAACTAACAAGACATTGAAAATATATCTAAGATGAATATTGTCATGGATATCCCCATTCTAAAACGTGAACGGGAAAATACTTGTGATTCTTGCATATGAGGGAAGCTAGTTTGTAATTCACATCAACCAAAGAAGAAAAGGGCATCACACCTTCTTGATCTCATCTATATAGACATATGTGGCCTGATAAATGTTGTTGGAACTCATGGAGAGAGGTACTTCATCCTTTTCATTGATGATTATAGTATAATTACTTGTGTAATGGTGATTCACAGGAAGCGACAAGTACTTGATTGCATTAAAACTTATTGTCGGATTGCCGAGAATGATACTGGATGGACAATAAAAGTCATGAGATCTGACAGTGGAGGGAAATACACATCCATTGAGTTTTATAATTACCTAGAAAAACATGGAATACAGCATGAGGTAGATGTTGTGAGAACTCCACAGCAAAATGGAGTTGTTGAGTGCCAGAATCGACAGGTCAACAATATGGCCAGGACTATGCTGATTGAGAGTTTTATCTCTCGCCACTACTAGAAAGAGGTTGTTGACACTGTAGTTCACATTCAGAATCGAATAGGGATTTATATGGGAGAAAAGAAGACAAAATATTAATTGTTTCATGGAAGGAATCCTTCGTTGAAATATTTTTGTGTTTTCGGAAGCAAATGTTTCATCTGAAATAAAGAAGGAAATCAAGGGAAGTTTGGTGATAATGTTGATGAAGGAATTTTTCTTGGGTATCCAATTAACAGCAAAGCCTATAAGTGTTTCAATAAATGCTTGGGGAGGATTGTGTAAAGCAATGATGTTAAGATCATTGAAGGAAAAACCCCAAATGCTTCAAATAATTCCTATGATGAGGAGATAGAAGATGAGGATGAATGTGAACATGGAGTAAATACAAATATAGAAATAGAGGATGGTGTAAAAACACTCAGGGCTCACATCATGATGTTGACTTAGAAGAAGAATATGAAGAGGAAATCTTGGGAGGATAGAATGCGACTAAACATCATAGGAGAAATTGAAGAGCTTAGATTGATCCATATAACATAATTGGGGATAGGATAGCACCCACACAAACAAGGAGGATGAGTAATAACACACAATATTTATTTATGTCAACTGTGGATCCATCCTCATTTGAAGAAGCTGCAAAGGATGAATCTTGGTTGAAAGCCATGAATAAAGAGTTAGATCAGATTGACAAGAATCGGACATGGGATCTTGTCCAGAGACCCGAAGGTCACAATGTGATTGGTACAAAATGGATCTTCAAGAACAAGTTTTATGATCATGAAAGTTTTGTTAGAAACAAGGCATGACTGGTATGTAAAGGATGTTCCTAGATTGAAGGTATTGATGTTGAAGAAACCTTTTCTCCAGTGGCTAGAATGGAGTCAATTAGGATTTTTCTTTCCCTGGCTCTCCAAAGAGGATATAAAGTATATAAAATGGATGTCAATATAGCGTTATAGAATGGTTTACTCAAATAAGAAGTCTACATTGAACAACCAGTGGGTTTTCTTCTTGGTACTAATGAAACAAAGGACTAGAAACTAAAGAAAGCTCTTTATGGCTTGAAACAGGCACCACGGGCGTGGTACTTTCGGCTGGATTCTTACTTCAAGAAGGTAGAATTCAAAATAGGAGGAGTTGATCGCAATCTATATGTGAAGAATTCCCCAAAAGATCAGTTCATGGTTCTAGTCTATGTTGATGACATTATATTTGGTGGCAGTAGGAAAAAATTAGTGGATGAGTTTTCTAATCACATGAAATCCGAATTTGAAATGTCTATGATTGGGGAGCTCACATATTTCTTTGGGCTACAGGTGATTCAAAGGAAGGATTGCACTTTCATTTCTCAAGAAAAGTATGCAAGAGATCTACTGAAGAATTTTAACGTGAAAGACTCCAAACCAATGTCAACTCTGATTGTAGTTGGAACCAAACTTGGAAAGCATGAGGATGGGACATCCATAGACCCCCACCATGTACAGGAGGATAATTGGGAGCCTATTGTACCTGACAGTGACACAGACAAATATTGTCTTTGCAACATGTCTAGCGGCCCACTTTCAAAGTAATCCAAAGGACGAACATACGGTAGCAGTAAAAAGAATCATGAGGTATATTCAAGGTACTCACAATTGTGGCTTATACTTTGCTACAGGAAGGGACAGTGAATTATCATCATTTTCTAATGCTTATTGGTATGGAAATGTAGTGGACGGAGATTCCACCAGCGGTGGAGCATTCTATATTGGGAATAAATGTTTTGGATAGTTGATCAAGAAATAAGAAAGTACTTCTCTTAGTATTGCTGAATCTGAGTATAAATCCTCCACAAAGAAAAGTAGTCAACTGTTATGGATGAAGCAACAATTAACAGATATTGGTGATGAGGTGAATCAACCAATGGTGATTTACTATCATAACAAGAGCGCAATTGATCTTACGAAGAATCTATTTCAGCATTCTCGTACAAAACATATTGAAATTAGGTATCACTTTATCAAATAGAAAGTTGAACAAGACGTGATTAGAATGGATAATGTGGGAACTGATGAGCAAGTGGTTGATATCCTGACCAAGCTACTGTCAATGGCTGTGTTTGAGAAGCATCAGTTGAACCTCGGTGTTCATCCACCTCCCAATGCATAAGGAGGTTACGAAATACCCCTCTCCCCAGTTATGTTAATTGTTTTTAATATATTTATGGATACGATGCAGGTTTTTGGGGGAGATACTATCCAGGGGGAGTGTGGTTTGAGATGAACAATGAACAATTACTGGTATTTGGGTTTATGGTCAATGGGGGAGAAAGGAATAAATTCAGGCATGTAATGCTTTTGTGACACATTGAGAATTCAGTGTCGGTGATAGGATGGGATGGAATACATTGGACATGTAATGCTTCTATGACACTGTAAGATAATTTCTTGGGCATCATGGATAATTCCAAAACATAGGAACCCAATTCAAGCTTCCTCTCCTGTTTTCTACATCGAGCATTGCTCACATAGACTTAGAGTGTTGGCTGAGTTGATTCTTTCATTTGTGGTTTGCCTATGGCTGGTGCTTTATTGAATTTATTTACTGATTTCCAACAAACCCAAAGGGGGAGATTGTTGGAACCATGGTCATTCTATGCATGAATTCGAGTATGTTTTGTGACTATTTTCAATCCTCAGTGGAAGTTTAGAATGTGTTCCAGAAAAGTGATCATATAGAACAAGCAGATAACAATATTGAAGGTGGCACTGTTTTCTAGTGTTTGCCAAATTTTTGGGCCTGAAAATTGACAAATGGAGAAAAGTGGTTTTTGGAAAAGAGACTTGCACTCCATTTAATTGAAGGATAGGAAACTTGAGCATCATTTTTTTTCAATATTAGAACATGAAAATATGGAAAAGGGAGAAGAGCGCCCAAGTTTTATGTTTGGTCACGCAAGTGACTTGCGTGATAGAGACTAGCCCACCGAAACTTGTGCGCCGAGGGAAGAATTGTGAGCCGTCACACAGGGTATCCAAATGCCTATAAATAGAGGTCAACCCCTCCTCATTCTATATGAAGTTCAGACTTAGAGAAAATCAGAGCTCCCGTCGCACAGGTGTTGTGGTCGCGCAAGTGGTGGTGGGTCGCGCAAGTTGAAGTTGTGCGAAAGTTGTTTGTTGCGCGTCCAAGGTATTTTCAGTGAGAAAGGGTGTGAGTCTCCCAAGTTTGGAGTTGGTTAAGGAGGTTTCACGCAGGTGGTTTTTTGATGCTTGCGCGCCAGGATTTGAAGAAGCGTGACAGTTCATTGTTGCACGCAAAAATCGGTTTGGGAGTAAGAGGATGTGAGTCACGCAATTTTGAAGTTGAAGAAGTGAGTGTCACGCAAGTGGGAGAGGTGAACTTGCGCGCTTTCTTGAAACTTGTGAACTGGGCTTAGAGAAGCATTCCAGGTGTGGTTGAAGCATGCCAGTCTTTCTGGGGCTGCGCGAAAGCTGAAAATTTTCCCAATACCTTTGGGGAAAAGTGAGATTGGCCTACGGATGGAAGTTGGACTTCAACGGAGCATCTACATACAATAGAGGATCTATTCATTAGCGATGATGAAGAGACCTTCAAGTCTATAAACTGAGTGGGACTTCACCAAAGGCAGTGATCCAAGGGGAGTCAACGGGAATGACCCGAGGAACGCAGTGAGCTATCCCTAAACGTTTGTAAAGGCAGTGAGCCTGGGACAGAGTGACTGTGCCCGAACCTTTATAATCCACATCTAGTGAAGTTTAGTGGAATTAGGTACGACCGAAAACCTATCGGCGTATGATCCTTGGACATATCCCTTAGTGGTGAACCAAGTAAAAAGTGTTTTGTCATTTCTCTGCATGTTAATGTTTTCTTTCTAATCATATCCATCTTATAGGTTTAACAAGTTCCTACCAACGTGGGAACAAGATCCATCACTGATTCACCCCTCCCCTCTCAGGGTGTCATGGGGTCCTACAAATTCTCCATTAATACTATGTAGTATGTTGAGCCTTCAAGTCAATCTAACGTGATGAATAAACTTTTAGCTTTAATCTCATATAAGCTAAATATCTTTATTACATAGCTTTGAAAATTATCAAGTTAATCACATGTGATTTATTATGACATAGGAGTGATTTATTCATACATAATCTAGCTTATTCATATGTGATTCATTCTTACAAAAACTAAGAGAAATTAATCTTAATACCACACGATGGTTTAGAATCATGGTTCCATCTTACATAGCCTAGTGGGATGACTCTTACACATGGACCAAGTAACCCATATGTATCATGTACTTTTCAATCTATCTATCTGGAAAACCCTTACATATTATCTGGATAACATTTACATATTAACTTAGTGACCTTTATGTGTTATCCTAATGACCTTTACATATTTTCCTAATTACCTTTTCATTTTGGTCTAGTTTACTCTTACTCGTACCTGGGTGTTTTTTACTTTACCACATTTTCACATTACAAAGGGAATTATGTATCCTTTCAAAGACTCTTATGTATCACTGTGAGTGTTCTATGACTTTTTAATTCTTTATCTTCCCAAAATATATTACATATTGTCTTGGAAGATATTAGGTATATAAGGAGATTATTTATTAATTTTCATTTTTCTGAAAACTCCAATCATGACATGATACTTGTGTTTGTGTCGTGGTTTCTTCCTATAACTTCCATAATCATTAGAACTTACCTCCATAAATTTCCAAACATGTTTAAACACTTTATCCATTCATAAAAACTTCTGAAACATCTATGAAACATCTTCACTTTTGTAACAACTTCTAGTTCCACTTTTATAATAATCTTACATACTTCCACAACCAAATCAACTTCTGAACTTAACTTTTAGAACATAAAACTTTCAAACTCTTCAAACTCCAATGCCATATATGTCATTTTTATGATTAATTAAGAACCAAAATGTAGTTCCCATATTTATGGTAACCATCATCTTCATTATCTAAGTTACCATGTCATATAATATCATCCTTCATGTCCTTGTGAAAAAAATCAAAAGGATATTTTTGAAAATTCCAATACACAACCTCTTGGTTGTAACACTCGGGTAGTGGGACTATTGTGGTAGATGTAGTTCTACCAAAAGATCCAACCTTCGATCCTAAGATGTAATAAAAGGAACCAAAAGGTTTAATAGAAATATGATGCCATTGGAATATGTCTCTAGAATCAGGAAGTCAAGCAACACAGTAACACACCCTGACCTCACTCCATATAAAACTTAAAAGAGACACTCACATATGACACTCTGCAGGGGACATGAAACAAACATAAGCAAAGAAAAACAACTGCATGTAAATAATTAATTTTCTTTATACTTTCATCATAATACATGGGAAACAACTAATTCACTATAGAGGTAAACAAGAGTGATTACAATGAAATATAAACTCCAAATCATAAGCTAACAAAATATTTTACTTGATTGAATCACTCAAATCACACACTAATAAGAGTGATCCCAAACCCACATATGTAACAGTTATATTCTAGAGATCCTAGTTCCACCACCAAATGATATTCATGGAGGGAATTCCTCATGGAACTAATATTCATGGTCATCAAATCTTTGGTAAAGGTTAGTCACTACCGTAACTAGATCACCCACTGAATAGTATCTACTTCTAGAGACTATAAGGAAATCATTTCATTTCATCAGCATCAACACCCACCTATGTTGGATTCCAAAAGAACGCATACTCCATATTTTATACCAGCATCATCTAGAACCTGAACCATTATCATTTTTTTTATTTTTTAGAAACTCGGTTTCAAGAACTATTACCTCTCTATATGATGGAATTGGGAAGAATTAGAAGTTATGAATTTCTAATGAATTCAGTATTTAGCCAAAAAAAGTTTCTCACACTAAGACTAATAATATACCAATAAAGAAACATTTTTAGGCTCCACCTCTAAGTCAACTGGATCATATTAACCACCTTATATAAATCTATTCTCTAGATCGCCTCTTCTAATTTATAAGAGCTTTTGAGATCCTAAGGCCTCCAACTCCCACTAAAGTGAAACGCTATTTCAAATTTTCCTGATATATAAATTTAGTTAACGTATCTACTAGATTTTGATTCCCTTAAACATTACATAGCTCTAGAACCCCATCCTCCCCAATATTCCAGATAAATTGGTACTTTAGTTAAATTTTCTTCATCCAAGAGTGAAATATAATATTCCTAGACAAGTTAATAATGATTTGGATGTCACTGTACAACATGTTAAACTCTTTCTACCTTATGATTCCTCCAACATGCCATTCAAATGCACAAACCCATTCCCTAATTCCATTATCACAATGTAATAAACTTTTGGGGTTGATAGTAAAACTATCAGTTATAACCTAGATATTCATATTATAATAGTGCCTCTGAAAGTAAACCCAAAATAGGTGGTACTCTTTCATGAATCAAAATATCCTCCAAATTTAGCATCCACAAACCATTGTAAGGGATCATTTGTTTTGAAACAAATTGAATGATTTTTTAAACCCTTGAGATTCCAAAATATCCACTTGATTTCATCCTAGTGATCTTTTACCAAATTCACCATGAATATACCAACCACACCTACTACTTGAGTGATATTAGGACAAGTACACGCCATGGAATACACCAGGATTCCCATAGCCAACGCATATATAACTTTAACCATGTACTCTACCTCCTTATCCATATTAGTAATCTTCTCCTTTAAAATTTTAAAATTCTCAAAAAGGGGGTACTCACAAGCTTCGACTCAATCATTCTAAATCTCTCTAGTACCTTCTAGACATACTCCAACTAATAAAGGAACAATGTTCCAGAACTCAAGTCTCTTCAAATATTCATCCTTGACATCTGATTAGCATAACCAAGATATTTCATCTAGAAACATCTAGGAAACTCACACTTTTACCCTTCCGTTCTATCCATCATAGGTACTATCAATAGTAGGCCATCAATATAGATAAGAACTAGGATGAATCTTTCATTGTCATATATCTTTCGATAACAATAATGATCTGTATTTCTATAGACTAACCCAAATTATTTTATGAAGTTTTCAAACTTAAAATTACACTACCATGGTGTCTACTTAATCCCATACAGACTTCACTATATCTATTAAACTGGGCCCTTATTTCATTCCAGTATGAATCCTTCTGCTATAGATTTCTTACTCTAAATATCTATAAAGGGATGTTGTCTTAACATCCATTTATTCAATATAAAAACCTTCCATGGAAACCAGTATTAGCAACATCTAAATAATTTTCTATTTAATAATAGTAGATAATATTTAATGGAAATTTACTCCTTATTGTTTTAACCCCTTCAATAGCAGTCATATCTTGTACCAGACTCTATCGTCTTCCTCCTCATTCAGATGATAAAACCACTTGTTCTATAGTTTCCTCCTTTATTTTAAAAGACACGTTAGTTCCCATGTAACAAAAACAAGAAAGAAATATAATTCTTACTTCATTTTTAACTCCCACTGTAATGATTCACTCATAATTATCAAATCAATTGGGATTTTGAGTTCCCCACCATCTTTGAGAAGTAGAAAGTGCATTTGGGAATAAAACCTCTACAATGTCTTATTAAACCTAATAGATTTCCACACCTTTATAGGTTCTTATTTTTTAGTACATCATTCTTCCAAAACTCTACCTTGAGCTTTTTTAGACCCAAATAACTTTAGTACATTATTTCTTGGTACTTATGGAACTTGATCAGCATCACAAGTTCCAATACTTGGTTTCACCTCTTAAAATCTATCTTTCATTCTCCCTAAATAGCCTGACACCACCCATCTTCTATTCAGCTCAACCTTAGATTTCTCTACTGGTTATTTGTTTATATGAGAATTTTCCATCAAGTTATGGTCCTTCTAAAGGATTTTCTCATCAAATAGGATGTTTTGGGATCTAATAAACTTTCACTAAATGTTATCCCAAGGTCTAAAACCAAATTTTTCATCATAATATCCTATAAGGAAACATATCTATGAATTTTCTTTAAAATTATCCCTATCATTGGAATCAACTTGGGTATATGTGATATAACCAAAAAATCTCAAGTAAATAAATTCCACCTTCCATCCAGACAACAGTTCCAATTAAAGTTATTGTGCCACCAATTTGGAAGGACTCCCATTCATGAGATGAGCCACATAGTTAACTACTTTGACCCAAAAAAAATTTAGGAAAATATAACTTAATTTCATGCTTATATCTCTCTCATTCAGCATCTGGTTCATCCATTCTACAACACCATTATTCTTATGTGTCCCTTGTATAGAATTATCTATCTAAATCCCATTTATCCAATATAATTCCTAGAAATTACTTCCTCCACACTTACCACCATTATCATAATAAAATAATTTTAGATTCATTCTAGTATAGATTCCACCATGGCTCTCTATCTAAAAAAATTCTATAAGACCTTGGGCTTGTGTTTAAGGAAATACACCCACACCATCTATGTGGAATTGTTGTAGAAGGTAATGAAATATAGTTCACCCCGATGAGATTGAACTAGGTTTGGTCCCCATAATTTTATATAAACCATTGTAAGATTTTGTTTCTTTAGTGTTCTTTTATCTAAATTGAATGACACATTATGTTGCTTCACTTGGATGAAACCCTTGGATGTTCCAAAATCTATATGATTGAGCTTCAAATATCCCTTCACAACCAAGGTACTTAGACCATACTCACCTATGTGACCAAGATGGTCATTCCAAATCTTTGTAAACCTATAAGATTTTATGGAAGTTTTTTCTCTATCATGTATGATACCATATAGAACATCGTTCAGGTTCAACATTCCTTCTATCACACTATGAGCCACCACTATAGAACCTCATGTGATCTTACACACACCATTCAAAAAAATGGTGTAAAACCCTATGTGATCAAGATGAACAATGTAAATAAGGTTATTTTTTAGTTATAGGATATTCTGGATGTCTTTCAAATGTATCATACATCCACTTTTTATTCTCATTCTCACTTCTCCTTGGCCAATAACTTTAAATGCCTCTCTGTCTGTAAGGTGAACACTACTAAGGATTTCAGGAACATAATTTTTAATGCATTAGCTATTGAAAGTTGAGTGAAATGAATCTATGGAGTTAATTATCCATGAATCTAATTAATTCACAACACTTTGAACCAAATTTCCACCACCCCTTTGGCTATGGAGTTTTTAGATGATCCATAAGAAAAATTTCTAGAGCTTACCCGCATCTCTTTCAACCTGAGATGGGGTATTAGGACGCTTGGTTATGAAGGGTTGTGTGTGGATATATAATATTTTTGTCAGGTCACTACTTATATCATGAATGGTTTCCAATGGGGTTTATTCATTCGATCAGAAATACCTAATGGATCCTATATTTATGAAAAGTTATGAAACTATTTTCCAAAGGCAGGTGGTCATTGGGGTTTCTTACCAATGACACTTAGGAGCTCACATTGGTCAAGAGGATTAGAGTTTGAGATCATCACACCTTTTGGGGGTAATTATTATCTACTCTAGGAAACTTTTAAATATTTAATTCATTTTCATGAATCTTTCCCAAATCCCATTATGGACTAGTTACCTTAATTCTAGCAATCGATTATTAGAACATACTAATGTGGATGCTTATACATCTCATAGGTATCCCATAAATGTGAAAATTAGTATATATAAAGTTTCTCCATATATGACACCCACTTCTTGTATCAAAGTTTCTCTATATTTAACTTATTATTACTTAGCGATGTTGGTTTATAGGTTATTATGTTTTAAATCCACACAGTTGGGCGCTCTTGAGTTTATCATCATTTATGAAGGCGGTGGATGTTTTTTCTATCAAGATAAATCCCATGAATAAGATTACTATATGTCCTTATGAAATTAATTATAATCCACATAGTATGGTTCCATTTAACAGGACATCATGTACCATTTAAGGTCATTTGAGAATGACTAAACCATATAATTTAACGTTATGTGGTAAGGATAGATAGATGAAATATGCCTAGAAATGGTTGATTATGCATGAGAATCCATTTTTGGTTGAACTTGAAGGGAATATAGAACAATAATTATGGGTTGATCTCATAAGAGGTTTAGACCTATAAAGATAGGTTTCTCCAAGAATATGGCCCGATAAGAAAGATATGTTAAGGCCCTAAGAGAATATGGACCTCCAGGTGTAGGAAAGATTTTATCTATAATATGGATTTATAGAGGGATGATATTCATGGAATATATCCTTTGTAAAGGTGGGGATAATATTGATGATGGTGGGTATGAACCTTAGAGAGACATTCTACATACTCTACAAGAAATCCACTGCATAGTGGCGATTTTCTTAATGGTGGCAGTTTAAACTGCTACCATACGCTTCTACGGCGGTTTCATAAAACTACCACTAAATTGGGTGTCTATTTTCAATATGTGGTGGTTTCTTCAATTTAGTAGAGGTTTCTAGAAATCGTCATAGTAAGCACATTTAGCTGCAGTTTTAATTGCTGCTAATATATATATATATTTGAACAAAAACCACCGCTAAAGCACAAAACCACCGCTAAATTATACCATGTATGTATTTAGAGGCGGTTATAACCACTGTATATAATAAAATACCAAATTATAGTGGTGGTTTAAACCACCAATGAATGTATATTTACAAATAAAAATATGTTTCTGATTTTACCGTCCCAGTACCAGTACCCTGAAAAAAAAAACCATGAACAAAATTCATATAACACTTGGGATGGGAGGGGTACATATAGAAATCAAAATACACATACAATGCACACACACACACACACACACATATATATATATATATATATCCACATACATGCCCATCCTATGGGTTCACAATAAGAGTTCCAACCAAATCATAACATCACCACCAAAGTTCATATAACACCTGGGATGGGTGGGGTACATATAAAAATCAAAAGAAACATAAAATTCATATATATATATATATATCCACCACACACATTCCCATCCTATGGGTTCACAACAAGAGTTCCAACCAACTCATAACATCACCACCAAACCTCACAACCTCCACCACTTTTACAACCACCACTAAATTCATAACACCATAAAAGAAATCCAAGAGTCACAATTTACATCCATCTTTCTTTGAAAGCTGATATCGCTCCAAAATCTCCAATCAACATACGTAATTAGAAGGGAAATCGGCTCTACAACCAGTTGGACTAGAATCAATCCAAGTAATCCTACAGTGTCATCCATAGGGACCCCATATGAATCAAATGGGACAACTATATTCTCTTCGATCAGATTTCATATATCTAAAATTTTCATATTTTTCTATATACTTTCACTGTTTCCATCTTTTATGAACAAACAGTTAGTATAAAAAAAGTGTAATAAATTTATTCATATTAAAATTTGTACCTATAACAGTCACCCTCCAATATCCCCATGAAGAACTAGAAGTGGCGCCATGATTTTTACTTGGAATTACTTTAATTTAATCAAATTAAATTAAATTAAGAACATATATTTCAAAAAAATTATGCAAAAAAAATTAAAAATGATAACATATGCACATTACTAAAAAACAAAATATATATAACAATGATAATGAATGAATATACAAATGAAATAAGTGGTTGATAAATGAATGCATAATTGTACATAAAATTATTTTCCCCTTAAATAATGTTGGTTTCCTACTCCATTACTTCATCCACTTTATCCACCCTTGATAGAATAATATTTTCAATATCATGATGTAAAAATAAGTCTGCTTCTTTCTGTTGATGAAATTCAATGTCAAAGGTCAAATCTTCTACTTCATCACCCATATTATACAAATCTCTTTGTTTTACATGAGCAAATACACTCCACCCTTTATCCACAACATCATTCACATAATATACCATTTTATCTTGTGATGATAAGATATACGGATCATGCATTTCATGATCACCAACATCCAACAATCAAGAGAAGTTCACAAAATTAAATTTCAAGGAATCTCTTTTAACACCTATGATAATATTGACCCAATTGAATTTGAATAAAACAACTAAAAAATGCATGTGGTAGTTTAATTCAATAATATAAGTCAACTTTTCATAGTATCTCACTTTAGAAAATGTAAATATACCACTATTATATGTTTTCAAACCCTCTTCTTGATCGACTGTATGAAATATAAAGTCATTCACGCTTTAAGTGTCGAACTTTCCAACTTGTTTTAGAGGACCTAGAGTAAGAAAATTCAAATATTATGAAAAATCTACTCAAGTATCATTATTCATGATCTAAAAAATTAAATATACATTATCATATTTACAAAATATATGTGTCAACCTAATATCTGTATTTATTGAAATATTTATGAACTTACATGTTGTGAAAATCATTCTACAAGATCTTTATTAATAGATTTAATTATATATTTCTCATTTTGTGTTCAGCATCTCATTTGTCTCCTTGTTTGTATCCTCAACTCTTCAATAAATGGATCTCAAATTTCACTATTCAGAAGCACATATCTATGTCTCTGTAATAATTCCATTTCTATTAGTGTAACATTTGAGGTCCTCTCAACTGATCATCCAATAGTAGGAAATATTTTTTATTTCTCATGTATTTGAGATTGATTCTATGTGTTTTCAACATGTCCAACTCAATTAAATATTGTATCAATATCATCTAAGTATCTATAACAAAAGGTAAGACACTCCTCTACCAAATAGACTTCAAAAATAGAGCCTTTAGGTCGAGCTCTATTTCTCACGTATGATTTCAAATTCCTAAGATATCTGTGAAATAAAATAAAAAACATAATTATGTATTTAATTAAGTGACAATAATTGTTTACTTAACTGAAAAAAAATATAAATAAATTACCTCTTAATTGGATACATCCATCGATAATGTACGGGGCCTCCTAATTTATCTTCCTCAACCAAATGCTCAGTTAAATGCATCATGATAGTAAAAAACGATGGAAGAAAGATCATATCCATTGCACAAAGTACCAATAAAAATCTATCCTGAAGGTTTTCAATCTCAAATGGTTGTATAGATTTCTCACATAGTTGTCTAAAAATGTTCATAATTGGAGTACAACAGCAGTAACCATTTCAGGTAATAATATACACAATGCCAATGGTAGTAACTTTTGCAATAAAATATGTGAATCGTGAATTTTCAATCCATGTAACCTATGATGTTTTAAGCCAACACACCTTGAGATGTTACTTGAATACCCATCATATACCTTCACATGATTTAAAATTTTAAGGAATGTATCTTTATCCTTATTTTTTATTACAAAAATTGTCGGATCGTACTTTTCAATCTCATCTGTCCAGAGATCACATTTTATGTTCATTGTTTGTAATTTTTTTCTAAGTATTTAGATGATCCTTCAACTTTACATGCTCATTAAACAATGTGAACATAAAATTTTCACAAACATTATTCTCAATATGCATCACATCAAGATTATTTCACAAAAAATTAAATTCCCAATAAGGAAGTTTTAAGAATATACTTTTTTTCTTCCACTGTTGTGTTCTAATTTCACTTGACGATTCACTCTGAACTCATTTCCCACTATCATTAAAATTATGCACCTTCCCAAATTTTGTTTCAAAATTTCCAAGTTGTTCCAATATTTCAGAACCAGTTAACAACTTTTGAGGTGGTCTATGATCAATGAAATCATTTAATTTTGACCTGTTTAGCCAAAATCTATGAGATGCATCGAGAAATCTTCAATGGAACAAGAAGCACCATTTTCTACTGTGAGGTAGCTGTATAGGTTCAAAATAAAAGTTACAAATAGGAAAATCCAAACAAATGTAAGTGTTTCAACCAGCTAAATTCCTAAGTCCATGGAAGTCACTAATGGTCCACATTAGAGCAGCATGAATTTTTAACATTGTTTTAGAAGAAGCATCATATATCTCAACACCATTTCTCTATAACTCCTATAATTCTTCAATTAAAGGATTAAAGTATACATCAATATCATTTCCAGGAATTTTTTCATGAATAATCATCTAAATGATAAAATATGTTTCTTTCATACACATCCACATTGGTAGATTGTAAGGGATCAAAACAACTGGCCAAATGCTATAACTGGTACTCAAAGTCCCAAATGGATTGAATTCATCGACATCCAATCCCAATAAAACATTCCTAGGATCAGATGAGAAATTTGGATGTAATGAATCAAATTTCTTCCATAATTGTGAATCTTGTGTATGTCTCATTAACCCATCATTTTTATTATCTATAGAATTCCACTTCTTGGGTTCGGTAGTTTGTGATGACATAAATAATCTTTATAATAGAGGATTTAAAGGAAAGTAACACAAAACCTTTAGAGGTGTGTTCCTTTTCCTCTTCATTGTTATAGTATGTTGATTCAGACTTCCAACATCACCCATTGACTTCTATCTAGAAGAAGAACATTTTTTTCAATTCTTTCTACTTGAATCCTCTTTCCAATAAAGCATAAAATCATTGGGACATGCATGTATTTTTTTTATAATTTAGACCAAGCCTATTAACAACTTTTTCATATCATAAAAATACTTGGGGATGTTTTCTTCAGGAAATGTATAATTCAAAAATTCTGATATCATGGACATTGCATTATTTTTAATTCCACATAGGCATTTGATATGGTACAACATCAGTAGAAAAGAAAGTTTTGAATATTTCAAACATCTGCTATACAAATCTTGATTTCCATCATCAAAAAAACCATGAAATGCATATGTCTACTTAGTAAAGTTTTATCTTACATTAGTCTCCACAGAATCAAGAGTAGGATCCAATGATATGTTACAATCTTGATTTGGTTGCCCTACATTATCAAAAACATCACTTCTCACGTTGCTATTTGTAGTACCCTCAACTGGTTGTTCTTCTATGTTTTGATGTTGATGTTGGGGTCTTGAAATGACGAATGCATCATTTATAATGTTTTTCATTCCATTTTCCATTGTTGATGAAGTTGTTATCTCATTATGTGGATTGACATTAGTTCTCAAACTTTCAGTAACGTTCGATTCTCCATTACAAATCCAACACAAATATTGAGTAGGGAATTTCTTCAATATCAAGTGTTCATAAACTTCATCTCTCTTCAATCATCTTCTAAATTTACATTTAGGACATGGAAATCTTATTCTCCCTTCAACAGATTGAGTGGAAATTGAGAAAACTAAAAATTCCTCCAAACCCTTAGCATAATGAGGTGTGTTACTCAGTAATGTGATCCAACTTTTATCCATGTATATCACAATGTGCCTAAACAATATTAAAAAAATTAAAACACATAACTATTACTAAATAGGGAAAGAGATTCATATATACTAGTTGAAAAAAAATATGAATATTTTAAATAAGGTTTTCCTGTATAAATATATATGGTAAATAATGAATCATTTTAAAATAGATAAATGAAATCCATAAAGTCTATTTGTGAGGAAAATTATGTGTAAAATAGTTACATTTTTTATTTAAAAATCGTTAAGAAACCCAAGAGGAAAAATACATGTTTAAATCCATTTTTAGTAAAAATATTCTTTTACGAAATCCTTGAAAAAAGTATCACAATCCAATGTCAATAATTTATTAGAGGACTAGAATGGTTCTCAAAACTAATAAGCTACTATCATGATACTCTTTTTTATTTAATGGATACATTTTGTAACATTTTTTTATTGAGTGAATTGGTGGATTGATGATGATAAAGGATGTATTATCCAAATTGGATATAGGGGATGGATTCTTTAGTGGATCCTATTTGGGTTGAGTTTTTGGGTATAACAATTCATTTGTTCAATATTAAAGTTATAGGTGGAATTTCATGGTTTGTAAGAAGGCCTATCTAAATTGTTTTAGCTGCAAGGATGCTAAACAGGATTTTGATTTCAAGGGAATGAATTTGAGTAGATTTTTTCTTGGATATACTTTAGTACATTTTGATTTAGAACAACTATTTGATATTCCTTTAGGAAGATACTTATGAGAATATTCTTATTTTTTATACTAAATTCATGAATTTGTAACATGTATATTCATTCTATAGTATATCATAAGGTGTAACCAACATCATAACCAAACTCATGGTTAAATCCAGTTTTGTTAAAGGCATGCGCCTTAGGGCGCCTTGGCGAGAGGCATGGTGAGGCGCAATTGGAGCGCCTCGTCGCAGGTGAGGTGAGGCGACCTCACTAAGGTGCACCAAAGGTGTGTGCCTCGCACACCATATTAGGAGGCGCTAAGGCATAAGGCTTTGTAATGATGTTCCTCCTGAAAAAACCATACATCCTTTCTAAAATTCAACAAAACCACAAGGAAACCAACAAAAAAACTAGAATCACACAATAATATATTTCCAAACCACATATTTTAACATAATTATTTTAAATGGGGAATTCATATTAAATCATTTTCTTATGAATGGGTATTTTTATATAGTTTTTATATTAACACGGGAATCAAATTCATTGAAAAATATTCATATTAATCATTTTATGAATTGTGGGTTTAAACAAAAATTCAATGGACTATTTATCAAACCACAGCAATATTTTACAATTCATATAATCCACAACATGCATATCACAACATATTAAAATATTTGAGAGAAAATAGTCAGAAATAATGAGAAAATTGATAAACCAATTAGATTACACACATTTCCTTCAAATTCAATTTAATCTAGTTAATTTCAATCATTATTTATTCTATAGAACCCACCCACTAGAAAACCAAATCATGCAAATTAAAAATATCCATAAAATAAGAGGAGAACAAGGATCACATCACTGTAGTTTTTTGTATATCGTTCTACACCATAATAGATGGACAAACTGATGATTTAATAACCTTGATATCACTAAGGTAAGGGATTAATAAATCATAAAATAATTGAATAGAAGTTAGGAATATGAAATTGAAACAAACTCTTACCTTAAACATAACTCGCTACTTTAGAAAATACATGGGGAACCAAGATGTAGAACATGTCAAGAATCATCAGGTGAAAGGATTCATGGCTAGGGTAGATGAATCCAAGTCTTATGAGTAAGGTATTTGTTTTTCTAAACTAAAATGAAATATTAAATTCCTAAGATGAATGAAATTATTTATATTAAATTTTCCAAAATAGATCATAGGATAATATTAAAAATTATTGTTGTCAATATACCTTTTCAATTTCCAGTTAATTTTGTTTCAATTATAGAAAGTGGGATAACCTATTAAATCCATAGTTTTATGGAATTCAAATAAAATATTCAATCACCAAAAAATATATATTAAAATATTTATTTATGACTTTGATTTTAAATTTTACATTAATATCATTTTTCACATAATTTTGTAAAAAAACTTGTTATTTTGAAGAACTCAAAATTTTTACAAACTAATGAACCAACCATGAGAATGGATCAACCACTTTGAGCCAATAAATTAACCAAATTAATGTACTAACCAACTATAAGAAATAACTATCCAATTTTATTAAGGATAAAGTTGTTTCACGAATAAATAAACTAACTACATGAAGGAACCAATCAACCACAAGATGAAACAAACTGAATGAATGAAGGAATATGTGACTATAAAAATAAACCAACCAAAAACATAAAGGATTGAGTGAATAAACAAATAAATCAAACAACCATAATAAGGAAAAAACTGACCAAATAAAATAACCAAAAAAACTGCAAAAAGAAACCAACCAGTTGCATGAAGGAACCAACAGACCACAAGAAGGAACCAACAAACTGTACTAAGGAACTGACCAACCATACCATGGAACAAACTAACCACACATAGATTTAAGTGATATCACTGTTGGTCAAGGGACCATGTATGAAAATCTATAAATTTTAAGTGGTAATTTCCTTTAAATCCCCCTGATACTTCCAATCCTTGGAAAATCAGAAAGAAAAGGTTTTAGAAACCTAGGATATTATAATGGAAAACATAAGAATTGGATAAGATCAAATTATTAGTAAGATAAAAACTTATCAATATACCATTAATGGTTAGATCATAAGTATATGGAAAACATGATCATATAATAAATAACTTATTAAAAATGTAATGGATTCATGAGAGTTGATCACATGTCATGATAAAAGGACATGTAATCTCAAATGACCAAACATATACCATAGTGTAAGATTATGGAAACATAATATAATAAAGATGATCCATTGATCATAAAATAGGCATTTAATAGCGTGGCATAAAATTGTTACATAGAAATAATCATAGTATATCATAACATAGATGATCCTATATAACTACATGTTTCCCCTAATATAATGGAATATGCATTAACACTTGATTCCCATAACATAGGGGAGAAGACATCATTACCTAATATCATGATATAACCCAATATCATTAATTCAATACTCAAGAATCCAACTATAATCACTAATATTTACACAATTCATGGAACACAATTAGAAAGCATAAAAAAGAAGGCACACATGAAACCTAACCAATTTCATTTCCAAAATCATCTTTCAACCCATACACATATCAAAACCCTTTGAAAACATATTTCACTTCATTCACACAATTCATAAAACACAATTAAGAAGAAAATCAAGCATACTAAATTCATTTAATAATGTTAAATTATTGAATCACCTACCACAATCTTGGAAACTTCCAAAATCTTGTGGAAAACCACAATCGCACCATAATGGGAACCTATAAATGAAATATCATACCACAACCATAAATATTGAAAATAAAGAACTAATATTCAACCCAGTTTAGAGAAACCAACCCAAGATCATACCACAACCGCACCAAAATGGTATAGATACTGGTGCTGAGGGGTGGAAAAGGTAGTGATTGGCGGCGATGGGTGGTGAGGCATGGTGAGGGTGGCAAGACGTGTCACGGGGCATTGAGGGTCAGGACCGAAAGAAAGGGATGTGAGTTTTAGGACTCTTGGGGCTTCAGGGGGGTCATGAGGGTTGGGGGGTTTGGGGGGTTTGGGGGAGAAGTGCCAGGTCTGTAAAAAAATAGGTTTAGCGGCATTTTATTAAACTACTGCTAAAAACTGCCATTAAAGGCTAATTATGTTGTAGTGATATCCCAACAAAATGGGAATCAAATCCCATATTGTTCAAATGGTGTATTTTAAGGTCATGTTACAAGACTATACCATGAAGTTTAATTTTATATGGTAAGGACATTATCATTCAGTTTAATGTCATGTGACTAGAATGTTGGTCGTGAAGTTTAAAACCATGTTTTGAGGATGTGGGTTTCCACAAGGTTATGGAAGTGATATGACATATGACGGGATTTGAATATTAGATATGGGTAATTAAGATTTGAGAGGGCATCATATGTATCCTGTAATAATAAGAATCAGAGTTCATATAGTTTATCTTATGGGAAGGTGTATATGGGGGTATTTTTATATTGGTATGGGGATCAATATTTGGAGAGTCGTACTACATATCCTATAAGAATAAGAATTAGAGTCCATATAGTTCAACATATATAAATGTGTATATGAAGACATTTTTATATTGGTTATAGGACTCAAGCCTTGGAGAGGAAACCTATATATCCTATAAAGATAGGAAATATTGTCCATATAGTTTCGATATTTGGGATGTTTATTTCATAAATGGTGTGATAACAGGTGATTGAGTAGGACTAACACATTGAATATTCTATGGGATGCTTCATTGGGAATATATCCCTTTGAATGGGAAATAATACCCTTTGGTAAGGAGAAAATATGATTGGGGATTACACCTAAAAGAGGCCCATAATTAAGATATTTTCATTATGTTGATGTAATGATCATCACAGATATCTAATCCTACATGAGTCATGCATGGTATGACAAATAATAGATAATATAATATCATAAGATACATGAGATAGTCCAATTATATTTTAAAGGAGTCTTATACACTAATTCTACTCAGATGAAAGATGTATTGGGTTATACACCTAGGAAGGAATTCTAAGGTATGAGTATGAATCTTGAGGAATATGGACAAGTGGGGAGAATATTGGGGCTTAAACCAGATTGGATTCACAAGGTATAGATTTATTCCTTGTTCACTAATGTATGAGGAAATATAATCATGATTTCCTTTCAGGTATATTCAATATCTATATAAGTATTTTGAACTATATATGGTAGAAGTTTAGGCGATCATGTGACTAAATGGGAGTTAAGATAATACGTGAAGGAAAATGAGTCATGCAATCACATAACCAAGATTGGGTGACCACATGACTGATATGAAATAATGTGATCATGTGACTCAGCCATGAATCTTATTTTCACATGCATGGATATGTGGTTTTTGAGTGTTTCATCTTTAAAACTTCCATCCATCCATCCCAAGTTACCTTCTAGTTCCTAGATTATAGGTCTTTGATCCTTCAATATCTAGAAGCATTCCCATATCTTTCTCTAATTTTCACTCCCCATATAAGTGGAAACCTTGGGGGGTTATAGGAAAAAGGGCAGAAGATGAGTGTATCATCTTAATGATGTGGTGGCATATAAAATTTTATAAAGGTAGTGGAGGTATTCCACATAAGTTAAGGTGATCATGTGACTTAGGCCATGTATTGGATGATTCATTTCATCGATATTCATCATGTTTCAATGTACTTTCCGACTGCATAGCCCTAAAATGTCACATGATCAATAGTGAGTGATGGTTGTTTCATCATGAATAGAACATCTTGGGTGTGTCACATGATCAACAGCTAGAGTGGACGGACCCACCATCAATAGCCTATTTCATCCACACCGTGTGACTGAGAGTGGTCGCGGGTGGATCTGTTATTGATAGCATATTCTTAATATCATCACATGAATCAAGGGAAAGTGTGAAATCGACAAACATGTGGTCCTATCAGGGTTACACAATCATATAACCCTATAATGGGATAAATCACACGATACCATGTGAATCCCCTATATGTAATATGGATCCTGTGAAGATGAAATTGGTCTTTTTTTATGTAAAATGGGATTTCAATTTTCTTATTTTATCATCCCACTTTATCAAAAATTATATAGTGGGCATCAAAAAATTCCCCCCCACCCCCTTAGAAATGAATTCTAAAAGGAAAAGTAGGTTCAGTTTAAAGTAAGTGGATGATCACCTGATTCCATTGGTCTTATATGATTCCTTTGGTATTCTATGTGTCTATCATTATTTTACATGTCTTCCCTTATATATAGATGAATAGGGGTACTCTGCACTTACTCTTCAAACATCAGAGTATTCATTGGAGCTTTTTGTGTAACTCAAACTCACCATATAAATAGCATCGAATAACCATCATCATGTGATAATTCTACATAACCACTATCAAGTGTCTATGCTTCTTGATTGGAAAAGTTGAATTTCATTCACTTTGTCTTATCACATATTGTTCTGATGTTTGAATGATCTCTTAAAATAATCAAGGAAAAGCACTCACATAATACTATTTTGTTCATGCGATCACGTGACTCTGTAGTAGTCATGTGGTCACATAGCCTTATATGAGTCACATGATTTATGTTAATTTGAACTAAATTTATACCCAATTCGGGTATTCCCTTCCTTTGATCCAGATGATTTCAAAGCGGGAGGCTGAGGAGCTCATGGATTGATGCACCACTATGGTTGGAAACATAGAAGCTAACTAGAATCTAATTATTCAATTAGTTCATGGCCATATTATTCACTTTATGGGAATAAATTTTTTATAGTATCCAATATTTGACTAGATACCCCTATATGGTTTCAGTCTTTGGAATTATATACCAATTTCACCTCCTCTAGTAGGGAACTGACCTCTTGGATTATCAAGACTCATCAAACATATGAGGTGAACATATACCTTACGATATATTTCATTCCTAAAGATGATCACTCTGATTTTTATGTGTTGAAATCTTCCCAAATGGATATTAAGGGAAATTTTCATGAGTTTTAACCTGATACTCATGTCTATAAATCAAAAATTCATAAATCTCTAACAAAAAAAGTCTTGGGTGACCATATTGTTGGCATCTTTGATCATGTGAGGATATCAATATATACCGAGGTGAGCCATTTTGGGTAAAGCACACTTGAAAGGTGTTTTAGTAGATATAAATAAAGTAGGATTCTATTAGGTTGTCTAGGTTTCACAGATTCTTGATTATTAAAAAAAGGCCTTATGTCAGGCCTAGTTAGTAGGTGGAGCACATACACTAATATATTCCACCTAATTAATAGAGAAGTGGGCATCTGTCTCTGGGATGTCGATAATATTAGAGGTGCCCCAGTCTTGGGAGACATGTATGAAGAATTCCTCCCTAATTTTTCTATCTTGGATGATTTTGAGTGGAATCCCCTTATTGAAAAGGAGTTTTTTAGTTTAGTAAAAGGGGTCCTTGAACAAGACCGGCACCTAGGATTCGATTCCCCTTTAGAAAATGGGAGGCATTATTCATTAAAATGACCAAGAATGAGCCATTAGTTATGAAGCCTGGGGATTTTTTATCACATGATGCTCACAGGGTATTCTATTCCATAAGAAATGTGGGGTAAGGGTGAATACCTTTGTAATGGTGGAATAACTAGCCAATGGTAAGAGAATTAGAATAGTTGAACCAGTTCTGGCCAATCTATACCACCAAATCTGTTATATATAAGATGAAAGCCTCATAAATGATTTTGATCCCCTTCAAGGTATTATGGGGATGGATGATAGGCCACATGAGTGGTTATGAATTTATCAACACCCATGAAATCCTCAGTGACAAATTTAGGCCATTTCAATAAAGGATCATTGGGGTCAGGCCTAGTTCATTAAATAGTTGGGAAATAAATAAAAAATTAAATCAACATGATTATTTTTTATGTATGAAATATAGATATCCAAACAGTACCATCATCAAAAATAGTTATGGAGGTCCTAAATAACATGCTTATTTGGTGGTTATTCATGAGGGTGTCTTGTCAGCTTGGGTAGGTGGAAATATTATCTATTAGGGATATTCACCCTACCAATTTGGGAGGTAGTTTATATGTGTTCAACTAAAATTTCCATCTTCTTATCATATTATACATACAGAGAAGATTTTGATGGTCACTCACCAATTCTATCTTATACTGATAAGATAATAGATCCATATACAAATGACGTTTCCTCTGAATGACATTGATAGTAATCTATCAAGAGATTATATTGACACCTGGATCTAATCCTACCTAGATGGATAATTAATGGTGTTGGTAGCAAAGATAAAGGGACTATAATTTGATAAGGATGGAGTTGAAGGAAATTCTATTGAAATGGTGGGAAAGGGTCCCCATTAGTGGATTACTTCAGGTAGATCATTGACATTAGAGATTCCCAAAAATAAATTCAGCAATTTAGAGCTATCTCTCTCATCAAGTGGGGTTTCAACAAGTGAGTTCCTTTCCTTATTTCCCACTCCATTCATAGAAACGTTTCATATTTCATGTTAGTAATGGGGATATTGGAGGAAACATACATATGTTAAAGAATCCTAGAGTATACTCCTCTGGGAAGAGGTGGTATTGGAGGGATTGGGAATATGAATTCTACTAAGGGTATCTCATATGAGGATAAACCTAGTATTACCTAAAAGATATTGAGGTTCCTCACATAGTTAAATTAAATATAAAAGATGGGTTTTATGGATGATAGTCACCTGAATAGGGGTGGATAAGGATAAAGAGGGAGGACATCACACTTGTGAAGAAAGGGTAGGATAAATCTCACTATTAATGGAATATTTTGTATTATTGAAAATCTAATAATCCTATCTTAGAATATTGTAGGAATATAAAGAGATTAGGTAACCTCCCACTTATCTGATATATTCTCTTGGAGGAATAATATTTTGGGTCAGCACACATACTAATTAGGGGGGTGATGAACAAGACTCTCTTGATCAAAAAGAGTACATGGAGATGGTTAATGTTGATCTTGGAATAATGTTGTTAGTGCCTCCACCAATTCCACCTCTAGTGCCTCAAGAATATATTCCATATGAGGGGATTTCTCTTGATGATATCAGAAAGATAAATCTAGAAAGGTTTATAATTAAGTTGATCTATCATGGGTTAACAATTGGGTATCACATTAACATGCATGTCCCTTATATTACTTTAGTAACTTTTCTTAACCTTTTTTTACTATGCAGGTACTCCTCAAAACTTTTCAAGGACATAGGTATATACGACCAAATGGAAAATAGTTTCCACAGTTCTGATGAGATCCTATGTGGATAAAATAATGGTGGGGCCTCAAGAACAACCAAAGGTGATTCTTCCATCAAGAATACCAACCACTAAAAATAAAAACATTAGGTCATTGGGTAATGAAGAAAAGGACTCAAAAATTGATCTTGTAGACTCAGAGAAAGGGTATGTGAGGGATCAAACTCCAACACCACTCATATAACCCTTTATTCCAAATGAATTTATTACAGAGACAAAATTATCTAAAGTCTAAGTGATATCAGACTCAATACCCAGTTCTGACAGTGGCTCTCATCCCCTTTGATCTAGAGTATACATATACACTCTTAGAGTCCCCAAACGTAACCAATTACTCTATATGATCTTGACAGAGTCGATCCATCATTTAATGAGGGTGGGTTCCTCTTTTAGTATTTCATATTGAATCAATATTTCATTCAGTTTTCTAATATCTATTGATATTGGTATCTCTTATTTATTATAACCCCAAAATTCTATAAAAAAATCATCATATTGTTCCTTATGTTCAGGTTATGGAAACAAAATCAATTGTTTCCACAGTCGTTGCTAGTATGTATCCAAACTTTCAGGACTCAACTATGTTTTTTTTCTATCTACTAGAAAAGATTATATTTTTTACTATAATAGATTTGTCCTAGAGTTTGGACACCCTAGATCTAGCTTCTTCTGGGTCTCATATAGCCGCAATAGATGATATGAAAGTTGGTTTAGTCTCAAGTTCCCTGAGATATGAAAATGAAAAAACCTTTCTCAATGACTTGGTTCCTAAATGCATTCTTATTCCTAGACTAACCATGAGTCTACAAATATAGTATGCAACATTCCAATAGCAATTCAGGTGATAGGTGTGGAAGGACATCGAGAGTATGATTACCAAGGTCCAATTCCATGAGCTTAAAGACCAACTTTTTCACCTCCAACATATGTTCACCTCTCTTGGATATGATGGTTATGATTATCATACACTACATGATCAAGTAAATGAGGTGATTACTATCTGAGAGTAGATAAGGGCACTTAAACTGGATCTGGCATTGAAAAAGGCCCCGGACTCTATCGCACATCCTTATAATGAATCCTTTAATGAAGTCTCCTAGTTGGTGGTGGTGGTGTAAAAACATTTGGTCATAGTGACTAAAGGAAAAGTTTAAGTCGATAGGATTCAACAATAATTGTCCTGCCTAAAATATATACTCACCATATCTAAAAATATAATAGAGGAATAACAATATTTTTTTGAGGAATATGAGAAGGCTAGAAGGTGTGTTTTTGTGAGAGAGAAATCATTAAAATTGATTTCATAGGTGGAAATCATAATGGTAGATCAACTGCGTTAATCCATAACCAACCTGGAGTGTAAGAATGCTAAGTTTAGAGAGTATTCAGAGCATATTTTTTCATAGCATTGTAATTTTAGGATCTTGTTATATGGGGAGATATGGGAAAGACTCTAAAATGTGGAGTTTCCTCCCTCCTCTTTTTTTCTATCAATAAATGAAGTTACTTTCATTACTTGTTTTATTTTCAAGATTATATTTTTTATTCCATATTTATTTCCCAATATCTTGTAAATCATTTGGTGATTTGAGCTCCCTAAAACATTAAAAAATCCCAAAAAATATTCCAAATACTTAAACCATAATGAATCTATCCTAGGCATGGCTTATGGATGGGTATAGGTAAAAGCACCATCATCATTTCACTAGAGTTGTTCTATTTAGATGTGAATAATAAAGTCCTCCTAAGCATGGATCACTAATGGGTATAGGTAAAATAACTATCACCAATTCACTAGAGTTGGCCCATTTAGATGTAAATGATGAATTCCTCTTGAGCATGGCTCAGAAACAGGTATTGGTAAAATCACCATCATCATTACACTAGAGGTTTCCCATTCATATTTGAATGATGAAGTCCTCCCGGGCATGGATCATAGACAGGTATAGGTAAAAGCACTATCGCCATTTTAATAGATTTACTCTATTCATATGTTAATGATAAAGTATGAATAGGCATGGCTCATATATGGGTATATTCATAGATACCATCATTGATACACTAAATTTGGTCCATTTTGAAATTTGTAATGAATGGATTAAAATAAAGGGTAATTTGGGTTAGTATGTTATGGAAAGAGAACCCTCTAAATTTTTCTTAAGTTGGGGGCCTAGAGAGGTCCCTCCCTGATAGAGTTAATATTTTAAATATTATTGATATTTTTTTCAATGATTTAATCCCTATAAATTATTCAATTTGAGTGTATTTGCATCATTTATGTGTTTTTCATGTATTTTGGGCTTAAATGTGAAAATGGGGTAATTCTGTAAAATTTATAGTTTTATATAGCTTCTATTTTTTTGCATAACTTTTAAAATATTGGTCCAATTGAATTTAATCCTTTTTTTAGGCTTCATATACTCATGGGATTAAACTTTGTCTTCTGGACCAAGACCTAATTCAAAACCCAATGGTACAGAAAAATCAATCAAGTAGAGAACTTAGTCTGGTTGGTAGAATGAACCCCACCATATTAAATCATCAATATCTCATTCATAAAACCTTATAATGAGGTTATTCTAGCTTTTTTCGAAATAGGACATTCAAATTACTGTTCAAAATAAATTTGATAAAATATGAATCTCATCAAGTCATATTTTTTGTGCGTCCAAGTGGAATGGGTGAAACAGTTTTTGGCGGCCAGGAAAAGTAATGGTCATTTATTCGAAAAAATATTTCTTTACACCTATCCAATGACTCTCAACTTTTAAGGGTCGATATCCAACTTTATTTCCAACATTCTATAAGAAGGGACCTCAGATATTTTCAGCCGTCTGGTGGGGAGAACAGAGGAAAACTTCTGGAGGACAGATTCTGGAGGATCAAATTTTTTGTTCTTTCTTTTCTTTCTTTTGTTCGTCTTAGCTTTGTAATGAATTCTTATTCCCCATTAAACTCAATTACCCTTACCATGGTGGAGTAGATATTTTGAGTGATTTTTTAGGGATAGGTTTACCCTTTTGTAATTCTTGAGTTCTTGCACATAATTTTTTAATATCCTCTTTTCTCTTCTGCGAATCAGTTTCAATTTCTTATAACAGTTTTTATTATCATGTACGATTGTATCTGCATTTAGATTATTTTATTTATTTATATTTGGTAAATGATAAATATCTCCCTTCACTAGGTTCTGGTTTATAAATGATGGAATAGACCAGGATTTAGTGGTGTAGTACTCAGTGATCACCGGTACGTGTGTGAGGAGTATTGAATGTTCTTGATTGCTTAGGATAAACAAGACCCGATTGGGAATTGCCTAAGATAATTGAGGGTATTTGGTACAACTATATTACACATTGGAAGGAGATTATACCAATCTTAGGTTTTAGTAGGGTTTATTCTCACATTTTTATTTCACCAAGGGAGTGAGAAGAAACGATTGTGGATTCTCACTCTTAACGATTTAGCATAAGAGAATTGGGTAAAGTGAACTATGATAGAATTACAATTAGAAAACCGACCCTAACCTGATCACTATTTCATATCACTGATTTAAATCACATAATTTTTCAATTTGTTTTAAAACTTTAACTTAATTACTTTACTTTATTTAGTTTCTTTCTTGTATTTTCCAAATCAAACAATTTCAAAAACAACATCACTTCTTTCTCTTATTTTAAGTGACAAACACTATTGTTGAGCACTCCTCTCTGGAGAAAACCTAGGTAACCCACTATAATACATTTTAACTTAGGTTATATTTTTTTTCCACACCCCACGACAGGCATGTGTCAATCCCCTCAAGATGATATTCTTTTAGATAATAAGACAAAATGATGGTGTGTATACAGAGTGATATCAGGGCATGTATGCATAGCCAATATAAGCATCCCTTGGAGTCAAGCATGCTCATTTCTGATAGCCATAGAATATTTTTAAAGATTCAAACACTTGGGGGATGAAGTGGGTTATGGAAGAAAATGTTATTCAAGGATTTTTTTTAGTACCCTATATGTTGTTTTTCCATATACTGAACATGCTATCAAGGTGAAGGGATATGATAAATCATTGATCTAACTTTTTCCTAGACTAGTGGATCTAGTAATCCCCACTAAACTTTTTCTAGGTTCATATGGTGGGTCTTATGATCTTTGTGATAGTTTTAGTCATTCTTTGAATTTTTCTTAATCTTTCAAATATTAAATCTTAGCGAGATAAAAATAAAATTTTTCTTATGTTGTCCTTTTATGGGTTTTAAACCTGAAAAGTTCTTTGTCTCTTTCACTATTAGTTTAGTGCCCTATGATTTGGATCAACTAAAACTAGAGTTTAAGGTCTTACAGATTTTACTAGGTTACATGAAACTTAAGGATATAATATGTGAACAAAAGTTCACACAATTCAATTTAATGATGCATGGACCAAGGAAAAGGGAAAGTGTGATAGAATGACCCAATTAGGATTCTAAAGCCGAAGAAAAATATAACACCATTTGAACTAAGGTTAAGGATGTCGTAAATCATGGCTTAATTTCTCAGATCATGAGTTATGGTGTTGGATATACATGTAATGGATGACCACTAAACATATTCAAATAACATATTCCACTATAGTGAAGTCATGGAGTACATGGATTAGAATATCTTTTTTTATCAAGATGAAAATACCTCTAGTTGGTAGGCTGGATTAGAGGCACACATGTAAGATCCATATTAGGACATGTATGCATAACCAAATAGAGGTATCCCTTGAGGTTGGATACACTTGTTACCAATAGCTATGAAATATTTTTGGCAACTCAAGACACTCAAGACACAAATTATGTTTTATAGACTATGATGTTCAAAAAGTATGATGGAACAATACCAGACCTCAGTTAACCATTGTTAGGTTATAGTTGTCCTTGGATAAGGAATGAGAATGTATGATGGATTATTCCATTTAAAGTTATGAAAAATAGTGCAAATTTCATGTAGTTTAATATCACATGAAAAGTAATTAGATGTTGTGAAATTTAACATCATATGATAAGGACTCACATGTCATGAAATTCAACATCGTGTGACAAGGAATCATATTTCATGTAGTTTAATGTCATGTGATAAGGAATTAGATGTCATGTAGTTTAATTTCATGAAATAAAGAATTAAATGAATCTCTATTAAAAGATCATATGCACAGTAGAGGAGGGAATTTTTATTGATATAATTAGATATTGGGACTTGCATATAGGATCTAGGCATCACTATGTATCCTATGATAACAGGATTAAATTCATGCATAGTTCTTGTATTGTTCCCTATAAAGATCAATATATTTTATCAGGAATGAATTTTTAGCATAAGTTTATAAATTAAGAACTCGGTGGTGAAGTCTCCTATCTAAATCAGGCTCATATATAGGAGAGGGGAAATTTTATTTAGTTTCTTTTTCATAGACCAGGTTCATGTGCAAGGGAAGAAAGATGGGTTTTACTTTAGCATAGAACTATCAAGAAGGTGTAGATATAGTCGGATGAGCTAGGATACTAAGGTGAAAGGGTTTTTTTAATTGCAGTTGGGACTAGGATAGAGGGTCTTGGTGTCATGACATATCCTATGGAGATAACAATTAAGCCCATTATAGTTCTTGCAAAGAAATTTACCTGCAAAGATATGACTCACACTACTAGAAAAGGGGGCATTGAAGCCCCCCAGACTCGGGCGACCGCCATTGGCGGTCTCTATAGCTAACCAATAGTGACCGCCAATGGCGGTCGCTAACCTACATAAAAAAAAAGGGGGGCTTCTGCGCCCCCCCCCCCCCCCCCCCCCCGCGCCCCCTCGACCCCGATCCCTCGCCGCCCTAACCCCCTCCCTCCCTCACCGCCCTCCCCTCCCCCGCCGCCCGGCCTCCCCCGCCGCCCACCCTCCCCCGCCGCCCGCCCTCCCCCGCCGCCCGCCCTCCCCCGCCGCCCGCCCTCCCCCGCCGCCCGCCCT
Organism: Viscum album; assembly: GCA_963277665.1. Classification (NCBI taxonomy): domain Eukaryota; kingdom Viridiplantae; phylum Streptophyta; class Magnoliopsida; order Santalales; family Viscaceae; genus Viscum; species Viscum album. The sequence goes on along the minus strand of OY728128.1, from coordinate 675,210,133 downwards.
CCCCCGCCGCCCGCCCTCCCCCGCCGCCCGCCCTCCCCCGCCGCCCGCCCTCCCCCGCCGCCCGCCCTCCCCCGCCGCCCGCCCTCCCCCGCCGCCTGCCCTCCGGCCGCTGCCCTCCGGCCTCTCGGCCCTCCCCCCCCCACCCCGGACGGCACCCGCACCCCGGACAGCCCCCCCCCCCCCCCCCCCGCACACTCCGGACCGCCCCCCGCACCCCGGACGCCTCCCCGCACCCCGGACAGCCCCCCCCCCCCCCCCCCCGCGCACTCCGGACCGCCCCCCGCACCCCGGACGCCTCCCCGCACCCCGGACAGCCCCCCCCCCCCCCCCCGCACTCGGACACCCCCCTCCGAACCCGGACAGCCCCCCCCCCCCCCCCCCCGCACCCCGAACAGCCCCCCCCCCCCCCCCCCCGCACCCCGGACAGGCCCCCCGCACCCCGGACACCCCACCCCGCACCCCCGACAGCCCCCCTACACCCCAGACAGCCCACCCCCCCCCCCCCCCCCCCCCGCACCCCGGACACCCCCGCACCCCGAACACCCCTGCCCGCACCCCTGACAGACCCCCGACACCCTGGACACCCCTCCCCGCACCTCGGACAGCCCCCCCCCCCCCCCCCCGACCCCGGACACCCCCCCCCCTCGCTGCCCGTCCCCCGTCCCCTCACCGCCTCCTCTCCTCTAGCTCCTCACCACCGCCGCCGCCCATCCCCTCCCTTGCCGCACCGCCTTTGGCTCCGGCTCCCCTTCGCTGCCTCCTCTCCCTCGCATCACCGCCTTCGGCTCCCCTCCCTTTCAGGTTTGTAGCTCAATCGGGTAACATGAGCTTTCAGTTACATTATTATTTTATCAATGGTTCATAAACAAATGGTTAATATTTATTTTGAATATAGTTGATTTGAAAAATGTAAATGTAATAAGTATTGTGTAAATGTTTGTTATACAGATATTATTATGGATAAGAGTTGTATTGATCTTCCAAATCGAACGTCTAGAGAATATTTCAATGGCATTATGCAGTTTATTGACTTCACGAGAGGATTTGAAAATGACTATATTAGTTGTCCATGTAGAAAATGTGCTAACAGATATCAATTCACACGAGATACTGTGAGGGAGCACCTTTTCTTTAATGGATTTCTGAAAAATTATAAGAGTTGGACTCGTCATGGAGAAGAATATGTTCGTTGTCAAAATACAGATGCAGCTCAGATGGATGTTGATGCAAGGATGACTGATCCAATGCATGAAATTCTTACTGAAATGGTACGTGGGTTTGATCCTGAAGGCATTGACATCCAGAATCTTGAGACCGGTGAGATAAATCTTCGCTCTGGTGCAGATCGTGATTCGAGGAGGTTTTATGAAGTACTTGATGATGCGAAAACAGAATTATATCCTATATGTACTTCTTACAATAAACTGTCGTTTATCGTGGAGTTGTTGCATTTGAAGACTTTGAATAATTGGTCAGACACATCATTCGACATGCTTTTGGTTTTATTGAAAAAAGTTCTTCCTGTCGACGCTAAGATTCCTGAGTCGTATTACTATGCTCGTAAGTTGACAGAGAACTTAGGTTTTACATATGAGACTATAGATGCATGTGAAAACAACTGTATGTTGTTTAGAAATGAAACTGCTCATTTGGATATTTGTACGGTTTGTGGCGCTTCCAGGTGGAAAGAGAACAGGGGAAATAAGACTCATCAAAGTCAGATTGCGATATAGGGGAAACCGATTGCCGTAAAGCAAATGCGTTACTTTCCCCTTAAACCGAGGTTGAAAAGATTTTTTATGTCATCTAAAGTTTCTAATTTAATGAGATGGCATGCAGAAAGAGTTCATGAAAGTGACATGTTAACCCACCCGGCAGACTCTCATGCATGGAAGGATTTTGATAAGAGACATCCCGACTTTGCTAAAGATGTTCGTAATGTCCGATTGGGATTGGCAGCAGATGGTTTCAATCCATTCAAGTCTATGGTTGGTGCAACTCATAGCACATGGCCCGTGGTGTTGGTTCCATATAATCTTCCTCCGTGGCTTTGTATGAAGTAACAATTTATATTACTTTCCACTCTTATTGATGGACCTAAAAGTCCGGGGGATAAGATTGATGTTTACCTTCATCCATTGATTGATGAGTTGAATGAATTTTGGGGCGATGGTGTGATGACTTATGATTGCGAAACGAATGAAATGTTCAAACTGCATGCTGCTTTATTGTGGACAATCAATGACTTCCCAGCTTATGCAAATTTATCAGGCTGGAGTACAAAAGGGGAATTTGCTTGCCCTTGTTGCAATAAAAGTAAAAAATCTGTATGGCTTAAACATTCCAAAAAATGGGCATACATGGGTCACAGGCATTTTCTCCCTCCTCAGCACAGGTTCAGAAAGGACAGAGTGGCATTTGATGGTTCTAGAGAGTTCAGCCCAGCACCAAATATCATGATAGGAGTCGAAATGTTATCGCAGATTGAGGAAGAAAACATCCGCACGGTATATGAAATTCAGGATTTGGTGGCTCCTCCAGTACGTAATATTCGTGCTGCGGGTAGGCAGCGCAGTCACAATTGGAAAAAGAAAAGTATTTTTTATAGTCTTCCGTATTGGAAAACTAACATGTTGAGGCATAATTTGGATGTCATGCACATTGAAAAAAATGTTTGTGATAACATATTGTGGACCATTTTAGGTGTCAGTGGAAAGTCAAAGGACCATGTTAATGCACGCCGTGATTTGGAAGAAATGGGTTTAAGGAAACAGTTGCATTTACAGTTAGCTGAGGGAAACAAGGCATATATGCCTGCTGCACAGTATTCGATGACTACAGAGGAGAAAGAGACATTTCTTTCCATTTTGAAGATGGTCAAGGTGCCTGATGGTTACTCTTCTAATATTTCAAAGTGTGTGAATCTGACGAGCAAGACATTGCAAGGGTTGAAAAGTCATGAAAATCACATATTACTTCAGCAGTTGATTCCAATCGCAATTTGTGATTGTTTATCCCCCAATGTTGTTCAGCCCTTGATTGAGATGAGTAATTTTTTTAGACAGCTTTGTTTAAGAAATCAACGAATGAGTGATTTAAAAAGTTTGTAGGACCGAATTGTACTTACGCTTTGTCACTTTGAGAAACTTTCCCCCCCCTCATTTTTCGATGTTATGGTCCACTTGACAGTGCACCTAACTGATGAAGTAATGGCTGCTGGTCCAGTGCAATTCAGGTGGATGTATCCTATTGAACGGTATTTGAGTACATTGAAAATATTTGTACGCAACAGAGCTTGTCCAGAGGCATCAATAGCCAATGGTTATTTGATGGATGAGTGTACTACCTTTTGTGCAGAATATCTTACGGATGTTGAAACAAAATTAGATATGCCCTCTCAGATTCATGATGGTCCAGTTGGAGAATGAACCACATTTTATATGGACAACATCGAGTGGATACAAGCACATCGATATATCTTGTTCAATACTCCATCATTTGCACCATTAATGCAGTAAGTATCTTATCAATGTGCTTGTATAACTTTTACATGTTTTGTTTGCATAAGTTGATCTTTTAAACATCGCGTAATCATTTGAAGGAAACACATTAATGAGATAAAAGAAGAGATGCATCGTGCGACTGAGTTGCAAATTCAACAATCTCATTATGTGGCATTTCATGATTGGTTCAAGGATTATGTATGTATAAATTGATTTTCATTATGAGTGAAGTATTAAACTAATTCTTTCTGCATATATCAGTATTGATTTTTTTAAATTATGTAGGTTCGTAAGCTGAGGGAGTTAGGGGACCCCACGCTACCTGAAGTATTTATCCAACTGGCTGAGGGTCCATCTATAACGGCTCGTCATTATAAAGCTATTGATGCTAATGGTTTTTGATTTCGCATTAAAGATGTTGACGACAAACGAGAAACACAAAACAGTGGCATCGGTTGTACCTTTGTCGATTCTGGTTATTACTATGGTCAATTGATAGACATCATTGAAGTTGTATACACACACGGTTTGAAGTACATATTGTTAAAGTGTAATTGGGTTGATCCAGTGCGTGGATGTAAAGTCGATCAATATCAGTTTTCATTGGTTAATTTTAACTATATGTTATACAGAAATAATGAACGATTTGAGAATGAACCTTTCATTTTGAAATCACAAGCGGAACAAGTATTCTTCGTTACTTTGCCTTCGGATCCAAGTTGGCAAGTTGTTGTCAAAATGTCTCGGCGAGGAGTGTTTTTATTTGAAGAAGATGAACCCGAGACTGTTCCGTTTGTTTACCAACAACTTGATCAACATACCGTAGTTCAACGTGAAGAAGATATTTATTGGGTCAGAGCGGCTGTTGAAGGAGAAACGGTCGATTTGCATGCTTAATGAAAGGTATAATTGTTTTCCCGCTATTCAGTAGAATGTCCTAGGATATCATAAATTATCTAATCATTTTATAAATCCTTATAAGTTTTAATCCTCACTTTTGTAAGTTAATTCAGTCATAAATATTTAGGTTGATTAACTTTTTGATTTTTTAAAATTCATTCACAACTAATTATTCATTCCATTGTTTGTTTAATTAACAGTTGTACAAGTTTGATTTATTAAGAACAATCCAATTTATCTTTTAAACACTTTGGACTCATTACTGATATTTTCTATGACTGCAGACATGTCAGGCGAAGAGGCATAAGATCCACATCATCCATCTGAGGCATCTACGTCTCAGGGTTGAGGTATGTTTGAATGTCATTGTCTATATTTTTTATGTAATTGACATATATATATATATATATATAACATTTGTCAATTTATATATAAAATTGTTTTCAACAGGATCAGACTCGGCTGCTTCTTCCTCTCACAGGAGAGGCCCGGGTCGTGGCATATTATCATGGAATTCTCACACGACGATAGATGTTTCATTTGATGAGGTATTTCATCCTGTGGGACCGAATGCCCCGGCATTTATTCGTCAGCTGGGTCATATCATACGTGACCCACATCGATTTCCATTGACCACGCGTGATTGGGCTTCTATCCCTCAGGACACATTAGATCGTCTATGGAGGGAGGTTCAGGTAAGAAAATAATTTTACTTTATTTTCTATTTATAAAGAATACTAATATGTTTGATTATTTTCTTTATAGAAAATTTTGAAAGTATGCCCTGAAGAGTTTCGGCCCGTGTGTATGAGAAAATGTCGTAAGATGTGGAAAGATTATAAAGGCAAAGTGAAGAGAGACCACTGGGTACCAAATGTGGGTGCCCTTGACATTTTGGAAAAAGTCCCGAGAGGTGTCCTCCCGGCTCAGTGGCGTGACTTGGTTGCATATTGGTCTACTGAGGGTGTTTCGGTTTGTATATTAATTATTTTTCTGTATATATATTTTCAAGAATATGTGATTTGTTTGAAATTTGAATGAATTGAATGTAGGAGGTGTCAACACGCCATTCGGAGAATCGAGCGTTGCAGGGACCAGCTCACAGGCTCGGGACTCTTCACGTGTCTCAGATCCGACATGAGGTATATATTATTCATTTTTTAATTTATTAATTAATATGGTTTTGTGTTTATATTCTTTTAATATACAGTTGCGAGGGCAAGGTGCAGCAACTGATAAAATGTCGGTGTGGATAAGGACTCGTGATCGCAATGATCCAGAGGTTGCAGCATTGATAGTAAGTGTCTGTACTTACCAATAATTACATAAATCTATATATTAACATATATATATTTATATATATTTAAATATTTCACAGGCTCAATTTGAAGCTGAGTTAGAACATCTGCCAGAGGACCAGCGACAGCTTCCCATGTGACGGGATGAGATCTTTCATCGCATTATTGGTCGGGACGGGCATGGCTATAGTTTGACCTATGGAGCAGGGATTCCTCGTTCTGTAGTGTCACGCGCTGCAGTTGTCGGTCCTGCTGTTGCTCATATGACACAGCAGATGTCAGATTTTGAGGCACGGCTGCGCGCTTCCGAGGAGACAAATGCGCAATTGACAGCTGAGGTTAGAGCACTGCGGGAATATGTGCGTCGAGCTGATGGTACAGGGGATCATACGACGCAAATATATATTGTATTTATTTATTTAATTTAAATTATTTTTGTTATTAAAATATTTATAATGTTTATTTGTTGTAGGCACCTGGCCCACCAGAAGGAGGTAGCAGTGATGACAACGCGTGACGCACCATATATTCACGAGATATGTTTTTTGTTTTTACTGGTAGGGTTGACATTGATGTACTGTATTTATTCATTTAAGTAATGCATTATTACCATCCATGGTGGTCTTTTAAATATTTTATACACATATTGAGTTTTTGATCAGATAATCTTGAATGATTCTACATTTGAAAAAGTCGAACTAATTCCAATAGATCAATAAATCTGATATTATAGATTATGTATTATCCAATATATTTTTTATAAATTTCTGTATGGTATCGATAAAAGAAATATGTATTAATTAGATGTTATCACTTTTATTTTTCACTTTTGTAATCAATGGGATGGCCTTTGCACCCCCGAAGAGCCCCCCGCACCCCCGTACATCCCCCCGCACCCCCGTACAGCCCCCCCGCACCCCCGTACAACTCCTCGCACCCCCGTAAAACACCAAAACGGCGCGCGCTGAAATGGCGCGTTGGGGGGTCAAAACCACCCGAACGACCTCTGAATTCCACGAAACCGTACAACAATATCCGGGGCATGAATTGTGAAATGGTCGACCAGACGGCACCTCATTCGGAGGTGCCGTGTGACCGCGGCGTCCGGAAACGCGTTTCCGGCGCCATAAAACACCAAAATGGCGTGCGGCGGTCCTATTCGGAGCAAACGTGCTCCAAACGACCTGAAACCGCACGGGAACGATAGAAATATTATTCCTGAGATGCAGGAGGAGGCCGCACGTCCATCGGACGTGCGGTGCGCGCGGCACGTCCGATTGTGTCCTTTTGAGCAGCGCGGCACGCGCTGAAATGGCGCGTTGGGGGGTCAAAACCACCCGAACGACCTCCGAATGCCATGAAACTGTACGACAACATCCGGGGAGTGAATTTTGAAATGGTCAGCCAGAGGGCACCTCATTCGGAGGTGCCGTTTGACCGCGGCGGCTGGAAACGCGTTTCCGGCGCCATAAAACACCAAAACGGCGTGCGGCGGTCCCATTTGGAGCAAACGTGCTCCGAAAGACCTGAAACCGCACTGGAACGATAGAAATATTATTCCTGAGATGCAGGAGGAGGCATCACGTCCAACGGACGTGCGGTGCGCGCGGCACATCCGATTGTGTCCTTTTCAGCAGCGCGGCGCGCACTGAAATGGCGCGTTGGGGGGTCAAAACCACCCGAACGACCTCCGAATGCCACAAAACCGTACGAAAATATCCGGGGCGTGAATTGTGAAATGGTCGGCCAGAAGGAACCTCATTCGGAGGTGTCGTGTGACCGCGGCGGCCGGAAACGCGTTTCCGGCGCCATAAAACACCAAAACGGCGTGCAGCGGTCCTATTCGGAGCAAACGTGCTCCGAACGACCTGAAACCGCACGGGAACGATAGAAATATTATTCCAGAGATGCAGGAGGAGGCCGCACGTCCATCGGACGTGCGGTGCGCGCGGCACGTCCGATTGTGTCCTTTTAGCAGCGCGGCGCGCGCTGAAATGGCGCGTTGGGGGGTCAAAACCACCCGAACGACCTCCGAATGCCACGAAACCGTACGACAACATCCGGGGCGTGAATTGTGAAATGGTCGTCCAGACGGAACCTCATTAGAAGGTGCCGTTTGACCGCGGCGGCCGGAAACGCGTTTCCGGCGCCCTAAAACACCAAAACGGCGTGCGGCGGTCCAATTCGGAGCAAACGTGCTCCGAACGACCTGAAACCGCACGGAAACAATAGAAATATTATTCCTGAGATGCAAAAGGAGGCCGCACTTCCATCGGACGTGCGGTGCGCGCGGCACCTCCGATTGTGTCCTTTTCAGCAGCGCGGCGCGGGCTGAAATAGCGCGTTGGGGGGTCAAAACCACCCGAACGACCTCCGAATGTCACGAAACCGTATGAAAACATCCGGGGCATGAATTTTGAAATGGTCGGCCAGACGACACCTCATTCAGAGGTTCCGTTTGACCGCGGCGGCCAGAAACGCGTTTCCAGCGCCATAAAACAACAAAACGGCGTGCGGCGGTCCCATTCGGAGCAAACGTGCTCCGAAAGACCTAAAACTGCACGGGAACGATAGAAATATTATTCCTGAGATGCAGGAGGAGGAAGCACGTCCAGCGGACATGCGGTGCGCGCGGCACGTCCGATTGTGTCCTTTTCAGCAGCGCGGCGCGCGCTGAAATGGCGCGTTGGGGGGTCAAAACCACCCGAACGACCTCCGAATGCCACGAAACCGTACGACAACATCCGGTGCGTGAATTTTGAAATGGTCGGCCATACGGCACTTCATTCGGAGGTGTCGTTTGACCGCGGCGGCCGGAAACGCGTTTCCGGCGCCATAAAACACCAAAACGGCGTGAGACGGTCCCATTCGGAGCAAACGTGCTCCGAAAGACCTGAAACCGCACGGGAATGATAGAAATATTATTCCTGAGATACAAGAGGAGGTGGCACATCCAGCGGACGTGCGGTGCGCGGGGCACGTCCGATTGTGTCCTTTTCAGCAGCGCGGCGCGCGCTGAAATGGCGCGTTGGGGGGTCAAAACCACCCAAACGACCTCCGAATGACACGAAACCGTACGAAAACATCCGGGGCGTGAATTGTGAAATGTTCGGCCAGACGGCACCTCATTCGGAGGTGCCGTTTGACCGAGGCGGCCGGAAACGCGTTTCCGGCGCCCTAAAACACCAAAACGGCGTGCGGCGGTCCAATTCGGAGCAAACGTGCTCCGAACGACCTGAAACCGCACGGGAACGATATAAATATTATTCCTGAGATACAGGAGGATGCCGCACGTCCATCGGACGTGCGGTGCGCGCGGCACGTCCGATTGTGTCCTTTTCAGCAGCGCGGCGCGCGCTGAAATGGCGTGTTGGGGGGTCAAAACCACCCGAACGACCTCTGAATGCCATGAAACCGTACGACAACATCCGGGGCGTGAATTGTGAAATGGTCGGCTAGACGGCACCTCATTCGGAGGTTCCGTTTGACCGCGGCGGCCGGAAACGCGTTTCTGGCGACATAAAACACCAAAACGGCGTGCGGCGGTCCCATTCGGAGAAAACGTGCTCCGAAAGACCTGAAACCGCATGGGAACGATAGAAATATTATTCCTGAGATTCAGGAAGAGGCATCACATCCAGCGGACGTGCGGTGTGCGCGGCACGTCCGATTTTGTCCTTTTCAGCAGCGCGGCGCGCGCTGAAATGGCGCGTTGGGGGGTCAAAACCACCCGAACGACCTCCGAATGCCACGAAACCGTACGACAATATCCGGGGCGTGAATTGTGAAATGGTCGGCCAGACGGAACCTCATTCGGAGGTGCCGTGTGACCGCGGCGGCCGGAAACGCGTTTCTTGCGCCCTAAAACACCAAAACAGCGTGCGGCGGTCCAATTCAGAGAAAACGTGCTCCGAACGACCTGAAACCGCACGAGAATGATAGAAATATTATTCCTGAGATGCAGGAGGAGGCCGCACGTCCAGCGGACGTGCGGTGCGCGGGGCACGTCCGATTGTGTCCTTTTAAGCAGCGCGGCGCGCGCTGAAATGGCGCGTTGGGGGGTCAAAACCACCCGAACGACCTCCGAATGCCACGAAACCGCACAAAAACATCCGGGGCGTGAATTGTGAAATGTTAGACCATACGGCACCTCATTCGGAGGTGACGTTTGACCGCGGCGGCCGGAAACGCGTTTCCGGCGCCCTAAAACACCAAAACGGCGTGCGGCGGTCCAATTCGGAGAAAACGTGCTCCGAACGACCTGAAACCGCACGGGAACGATAGAAATATTATTCCTGAGATGCAGGAGAAGGCCGCACGTCAATCGGACGTGCGGTGCGCGCGGCACGTCCGATTGTGTCCTTTTCAGCAGCGCGGCGCGCGCTGAAATGGCGCGTTGGGGGGTCAAAACCACCCGAACGACCTCCGAATGCCACGAAACCGTACGACAACATCCGGGGCGTGAATTGTGAAATGGCCGGCCAGACGGCACCTCATTCAGAGGTGCCGTTTGACCGCGTCGGCCGGAAATGCGTTTCTGGCGCCATAAAACACCAAAACGGCGTGCGGCGGTCCCATTCGGAGCAAACGTGCTCCGAAAGACCTGAAACCGCACGGGAACGATAGAAATATTATTTCTGAGATACAGGAGGAGTCAGCACGTCCAGCTGACGTGCGGTGCGCGCGGCACGTCCGATTGTGTCCTTTTCAGCAGCGCGGCACGCGTTGAAATGGCGCGTTGGGGGGTCAAAACCACCCCAACGACCTCCGAATGCCACGAAACTGTACGACAATATCCGGGGCGTGAATTGTGAAATGGTCGGCCAGACGGCACCTCATTCGGATGTGCCGTGTGACCGCGGCGGCCGGAAACGCGTTTCTGGCGCCATTAAACACCAAAACGGCGTGCGGCGGTCCCATTCGGAGTAAACGTGCTCCGAAAGACCTGAAACCGCACGGGAACGATAGAAATATTATTCCTGAGATGCAGGAGGAGGCAGCACGTCCAGCGGACGTGCGGTGCGCGCGGCACGTCCGATTGTGTCCTTTTCAGCAGCGCGGCGCGCGCTGAAATGGCGCGTTGGGGGGTCAAAACCACCCGAAAGACCTCCGAATGCCACGAAACCATACGAAAATATCCGGGGCGTGAATTGTGAAATGGTCGGCTAGACGGCACCTCATTCGGAGGTGCCGTGTGACCGCGGCGGCCAGAAACGCGTTTCGGGCGCCATTAAACACCAAAACGGCGTGCGACGGTCCCATTCGGAGAAAACGTGCTCCGAAAGACCTGAAACCGCACGGGAACGATTGAAATATTATTCCTGAGATAAAAGAGGAGGTGGCATGTCCAGCGGACGTGCGGTGCGCGGGGCACGTCCGATTGTGTCCTTTTCAGCAGCGCGGCGCGCGCTGAAATGGCGCGTTGGGGGGTCAAAACCACCCGAACGACCTCCGAATGACACGAAACCGTACGAAAACATCCGGGGCGTGAATTGTGAAATGTTAGGCCAGACGGCACCTCATTCGGAGGTGCCGTTTGACCGAGGCGGCCGGAAACGCGTTTCTGGCGCCCTAAAACACCAAAACGGCGTGCGGCGGTCCAATTCGGAGAAAACGTGCTACGAACGACCTGAAACCGCACAGGAATGATAAAAATATTATTCCTAAGATGCAGGAGGAGGCCGCACGTCCATCAGACGTGCGGTGCACACGACACGTCCGATTGTGTCCTTTTCAGCAGCGCGGCGCGCGCTGAAATGGCGCGTTGGGGGGTCAAAACCACCCGAACAACCTCCGAATGCCACGAAACCATACGACAACATCCGGGGCGTGAATTGTGAAATGGTCGGCCAGACGGCACCTCATTCGGAGGTTCCGTTTGACAGCGGCAGCCGGAAACGCATTTTGGGCGCCATAAAACACCAAAACGGCGTGCAACGGTCCCATTCCGAGCAAACGTGCTCCGAAAGACCTGAAATGAGATTATTTCTTGAATCGAAGTTTTTAAATTATTATAGCACAATGATTTGATATTATATATATTATATATATATTAAAACATTTAAAATATATTATATATATATATATATATATATATTTAAAATATTGTATTTAATAGTATATATATGAATATTTATATATATATATATATATATATATATATATATATATTTATTTATATATTCAATTCAATAAAAAAAAAATTTAAAAAAAAAATTTTAGACTAGCGACCGCCATAGGGGGTCGCTATAGGGTGCCCGGCAGAGGGGCTTCAGCGACCGCCAAGCGGTCGCTGCAGGCCGATCTGCCAGCCTTCTATAGCGACCGCCATTGGCGGTCGCTGAAAGCCTCTAGCGACGAGGCAACAGCGACCGCCAATGGCGGTCGCTGAGCGGCCGCTAAAGGCTGTATTTTCAGTAGTGATAATAAAGGGGGGATTTTTAGTTAGAATAAGTCCAAAAATGTGGAAAACTATGCTGAATAATCCTATGCATATCTGGCTCATACACAGGAGGGGTAATTTTCAATTTATGTTTTTTTAGATCTGATTCATGTGTAAAAAACAAACTTTTCTTAGTGTTAAAAAATGTAAATAACATGTCGTGAATGTATACTGATCTATTCAAGAACCAATATGAGGTTGGGGTAGTTTTGACCTTTGTGGATGGACCTATTTTTGAAATCATGGGCGTAATTACATATCCTATTAGTACAATAATCAATCCACAAATTGTTCTTATATTTTAATTCTGTATGCATATCAAGCACTTACATAGGGGTGAGGTAATTTATTATTGATTAAGTTTGTGGTTGGGCCTAGTATAAGGGATCCCAATTTAACTATGTAGCCTGTGAGGATAATAATCATGCCACATATAGTTATTGAAGAAAATATTCCCTACACAGACCTAACTCATATGCAGGGGAAAGGGGGTATTTTCATTTGGGCCTAGTAAAAGGGATCTAAGCATCACTACATATCTTGTGAACATAGGAATCAAAACACACATAATTATTACATAAAATGATTCCATGATCATATTTAGATCATATATAATGAATAGGGTACATTTATGCATTGAGGAATAGGAGGATTGTGTGTCATAGACTTCTACATGGATTGATCTCCTATGTGGGGGAGAAATAAGTTGTAGTGGATGGGTGACTCGGAGCAGTTTAGAGTCATGTAGGATAGAATTATGGGGGTATTTAGTTTAGGGATGAAATGATTCAACCAATGTGTGTTGTATTTTAAGTTCATATAATGAGGACTAAAACACCATGTTATTTAAGGTTTTACAACATGAACCTACACCTCACAGTTTAACATCGTACATTTGGGATATTATCATGCAGTTTTACACCATGAAACTAGGATAATAACCATGTAGTTTAATTTAATATGGTAAATATATGGGTGTTGTGACGTTTAATGTCTTGTTGATGGGACTTGGAACTAATATGAGAATTATGCAAAGTATTTATTAAGAAACCTCACATTGGTAGGGTGTGTAACACACTCTCCATCCATTGTATCCATGGAGTAATCTCTATTGGAATAAACCTTGTGTATGAAGTAAGGTCCTTCCCACTTTGGTTCAAACATTAGAGGATTACTAGAATAATTAGGGTTCTTAGGAACAATACAATCTCTCCTTGAAGTAATGATTAGAGGTAGAGTTTCTTATTTAAGGCTCATTCCATTCTATTTTGGTAAACTTCTAGGTTGTATAGTGTATACGGCCTATTCACATCAAGTTGTTTTAACTCATCAAGTCAATTCTATGATTTTTCATATTTTGAGAGTTCACCAAATATAGTGATTTAGAGTGAGGGAAATTTAACTTTGATGGGAATAATTGTAACACCCCAAAATTCAATGGTACGTTTCCCTATGAATAATATAGTAGCTTGCATTTTATGCAACTTGGAGTTTTAACACACCATGACCAATCAAACAAGCCGTTATGAATAGTAATGACCACTTTTTGAAATTTTATAAATTTTATTTTTCAAAATGTACTTTATTTTTGGATTTGGAATATCAAAATTAGCTTAGGGTGAATTTTGGGTATTTTTCTAAAAACTTTCAATTTTTTGATGAATAGTGAAAAACACTGCGTTATTGTTTAAAACCGACTTTTATTTAAATAATTAGTTATTTTAATTTAATTTAATTTAGGTCAAAATAGATAAATAATACCTATATATGTTTAATGTAATTCATTGGAGTCGTCTTATAATAATTTTAGATATATAAAATTTTATTGAACTTTTTACCGTCTTTTACCCACCTTCTATGAGCATTTGAAAATTTGCATAAAACTTAATTTTAGCTCTTCTGTGAGTTGAATTTCAAAAATCCGAGAGACACGGTTAATATCAGTAAGTAAAATGTGTTTCAATAAGATGAAAATAATTTTTGGTGAATAGTAACTTTTGACTTTTATTTACAATAGTTAAAAGTAAATAGGGTAATTAAAGGTAAAAATGATATTATAATTACCCTAAAACATATCCTAATTCTATTGGATAAGTGTAATTAGACCAAAAACAACCTTAAGAATAAAATATTATCCTTTTGGTCCACTAGGATTAAATTAGGACAGTTATTATTATTTTATTTAATGAAGAGTTAAAAGTGTTAAATTTAAAGTCTAATAACTAAAACATTTTTAATATATGGTTACACATACTACATAATGGTATTTTATTTATAACTTTTATACATTAAATAATTTAATTTATTTATGATACAATGATGATGCAGTAATTACCTTATTAATGAAATATTAAAATAATAGATATTATAAATATCCAAATAAATGTAAATTGAGACTTATGATGAATTAAAATAATTTTATAGGTTAATATGACATGTTAGGGTTGATTAAATAAATTTTATTCAAAGTCATAAAGTTTTTATGGATTAAAAAAACAAATACTAAATAGTGTCAAAATTGACATAATTGAGTTTTTAAAACAAATAATATATTATTAATTGATATAATATTCCTAAAAATTTAAGGTTTGGCCAAAGAACTTAGATAAGATTAGATATATCAATAATTAACCACTTGTGGTTTTCTTGGAAGTTTATAGTAAGTTTATTAACCATATAATGTAAAAATACAAAGAGACATTGTAAATGTCAAACTATTTAACTAAGAGTTAAATCGAAAAGATAAGATTAATATGGTGACCTAAACCTATCTAAAACCTATTTTTTGATAGGTTTTCGACCCATCCCCACCTTATCCTATAAATAAATCATTTTATATCCATTATAAACCGAAAATAAGTTTATTATAAAATAATATTTCAAGCTTTTCCTAAGGTTCCCATCACCCCTCTTATAAAAGGGAACTTCTCCTTCTCTCAAAATCAAACCTCCAAATCCATTTGTCTCGGCCAAAATCTACCCAAATATCCTCCCAAATTCCCTCACATCAACCTAGATTCCTTACTTTGATCAGAAAGCCAACCTAAGGATCAAGGATCCATTTTGATCAACTGAAAAGGAAACACCTGAAGAAGAGGTAATAATTTCACCACACTCTTAAGTTTTGTTTGTCTTCCACATCCTATTTCTTTGTTGTTTCCATAAAAAAATAATAAATCCATTACCTTATACATATTTTGGTGTTATTATAAATATGGTATAACCATATTTTTTATTCTACCCATCCTATAAATGACAAAGTCACCATACGTGTGTACGTACGGCTTACCGTCTCCACATCGTGGTGTAGTTTGTTATTCAAACACTTCATTATTTGGATGGGTATAATAATGAGTATAACTAATGTAAATAATAAATATAACATGTTAATTATTATGTATATATGATATACTATCCAATTACATATGATTTCACCATCAATATAATGATATTGTCGCTCGTACGTACGTACGGATTACCGTCTCCACGAATGCGATGAGATTCATTCCCCATCGTAATCATTCAAAAATAATTTTCATTTTATGGTTAAAAATAGTGTTTAAGAACTTAATATCATTAGAGATATTAATAAAATACATCTTATTCATAACAAACATGGCTTATGTAACCAAGCATATAAAGGAAAACGAATCAGTTAACACCCGAAACAATGATACTACTAAAATATTATTAACAAAGTAATATTAGAAGATCATATATGATATCATATTTATGTATATGATTCTGGTATAATTTAATAACAATGATTTAACTATTATATAGGAGGATAATGTATCCTCGACCAAGGAAAAGTACAAAGTAAGGGTTAATTCTATAATTTCTTTACTTATCCGAGGTTGTTAATACGTAAGTATCTACTGAGACCTCTTTATCATCCACATTTGTGTTTTCATAAAAATGTAATTCAAAAAAAATTTACTATATGCTAAACTATGGGTTAAATTCATTTATAAACTTATTTTACCATATATGTTTTGAAAGGAATCTTTTTGTCATTTTCCAAACAAGGCACTTTATGACCTTTTCGACAAAATTAAGGTAAGAATGTATTTTTTTTAACTTATATGGCAAGTGTGGCTATTTTCTACCGTTATAAGATCATCGAAGATTCCCACACAAGATTATAAGAATATTTTCAAAATAAATGTTTTATTTTATAATTATATTACTTTTAAATGATTTCACAATAGAAAGAGATATTTCTCTAAAAAAGATTTGATTTCATCTATGTCAACATCCTTTGATGGATTTTAAGTTTGTTTGAAGTTGATTTATTATGATAAAAATCTTCCATATTTTATTTAAGGTTTTGTGATATTTTTGACTGTGGATGTGTTATTTTTACACCATTTATGGTTTATGGATAAAGTATTGACATTTTGTATGCTAGTTTTAATACGAATGTTTATGTTATGTTTAAACCTTTTCATATGAGGAATGCATTGGACTTAGTAAGTGACGGGTGGAGCCCGCTATAGCTTGATGCATCAGTAGGTCTCATGAGACAAACTAGTGTCTTCGAATAAGGCCTTGAAAAAATCTTATTTGTAGTCTTGGCACAAGGCCTTGACTATGTGGTTATGAAATCTGGCATTATGCATTCCATCATTATGAAATTGATATTGATATTGCATGTGATTATTCGACTAGTAGAATATCCACGTGAATAAGTAAATGGAATTATTTGATTTATATTGGCCATATTATGCAGAATTTTATGTTTAAAAGGCTTATGTTTTAGTCTTATACATTTCCTTAAATTTTTATGCTTATTTATGAAAATTTCCGCTATATTGTTATCCTTACTGAGCATCTGAGCTCACCCCTTTCTATGTTTTATTTTTTCCAGGATGTGAAGAAGTATATTATGACTTAACTGCAGGGATAATATAAGGGATATGAATGTGTTCAATGGAGACAATTTTGTTATTGTTTTTCATTTTATAATATAATGTAAAACTTATGAATGTATCTAGTACTTCCAAGGCTACTAAACTGATTGGTATTTTAGGATTTGATCCCTTGTGATCATGCCTTTGTTATGTTATAATTCACCGACTCTAGGTAACTGGGTTCGGGTCATTACAATTGGTATCATAGGAAGTTTAGTACAAACCTTGTAAACTAGATTTAGATAAACTCTGATTAGAGCACATTACCCTAAGATAGACTTTGAGGATTAGTATGGAAGAACTTCTTATAATTTTGGTAATGTAGATATTTTTTATATTTTCCAAGAAATACATCCCTATCTGGATACGAGCAGGTAAAAGAAACTCTGGAACATATGTACCTAGGAGTGAAAACTCTAACAATGAGTTTTGGGCTCGACTCGGGGTATTCTGGTACACGACAACGGGCCTTGCTTCACTCTTGGTTACGACACTCCCAGGGGATATGCTTAGGATAATTCATATTTTCTGTACAAACAATTATGAAGGATTTATTATTATATACCTCCTCAAAGAAAACATTTTTATTATTATGGATTATATCCATAAACTGTTCAATTTATGTTTAGTGTTTTACAAGTTTGGAATTATGTATTGTGATTTATAAACTAATATATTGTATGCTATTGTTTAGAAATTGAGCCTAGTGGAAGGAATGGAAACTGTATCAACACACATAATCCATGTATGGATTTCTCTCATAATCAAGATAATTATAGTGGAGCTGGTGATGCAGCTGGTGCTAATCATCTTATCACCATACTAGGAAAACTCACTCAGGTTATGAATAATAACCTTACCCATATGGAGAACCATGATCCACAATGTGGAGGATCAATGTTAGACTACTTCATGAGGAAACAACCACCAACATTCAATGGGAGTACAAATCCATTAGTATCTAAGCAATGGATAAATCCCTTAGAGAAAATATTTCATGCTTTGGAGAGTAGAAAAAGGGAAAAAGTTATCATGGCAGTTTATCTCTTCACGGGAGATACATATCAATGGTGGTCATTAATACAAAACACAAAGGAAGATGAAGAAGTATCAAATATATAATGAAGGTAGTTTAAATATATTTTCTTAAAAAAATACTTTCCTCATGACCATCAAGCGGATATGGAAAGACAATTTCTGAGTTTGAGGAAAAAGGAGGATGAGAATGTCGCAAAGTTTGAGGCTAACTTTAAAAGGTTATCAAGATATTTAGCATATTATATACGTAACCCAAGGAGTAATATTGATCGATTATTTTATGGGTTAAAACCATTTCTTCGTCGATCATTATTCTCACAATACTTCTCATCATACGAAGATATTTTCTCATGCACTATCAAGATAGAAAAGAAATTCTCTAAGTCTTACGAATTTAAAGAAAAGAAAGAAAAAAAGAGATCTACTAACCACTTTGGAAATGGAAATAAGGGTAATAAGGGAAAATTTTAATATCCATCCTGTGGTAAATGTGGGAATAAACGCCCTGGTACTTGATTGAAAGGAATGGGAGTCTATTACAAGTGTGGTGAAAAAGACCACCAAGATCATGATTGCAAGGGGAAAAAAGAGGTTGTTAATGTTGAATGCTAAAATTATAGAGAAAAGTGGAATTATGAAAATTAATTTTCTAAGCGCCAAGGGAACTTGCCTTAGAAAAGTCCAAGGGAGAAAGTCCAAGCTTATGTGATCACTACTACTAAGGTTAAAGCTCTTAAAGACATGGTGGCAGGTAATTTAATGGTTTCCTCAAGTTTAGTCAATGTTTTATTTGATTCTGTATCATTGAATTATTTCATATCTTCCAAGTTTGCTAAGAAAAATAGATATTTTCAATTTGACTTAACAAGGAAGTTGTCAGTCAAAACACCTAATGGAAGTATCATCGCAATAAAGTTTTCTGAATCAGTTCCCATTAGGGCATATAAATGTTCTTTATCTGATGATCTCATCATCATACCCATTATTGAATTTGATATAATCCTCATAATAGATTGGATTTTAGACCATGATGCGAAGATTTATTATAAGAATAATGAGGTTACAATTTTCGATGATGATAAGGAGTACCTTATCTTTAGATCAGAAACGTCACCACCTGATTCTTATCTAGATCCACCCCAAGTAGCTCTACTAAATTCAATTATTGGGGAGGAAGATAATGAAATAACTATGTGTAAGGAAAATAATGTTTTAATAGAGGACGTACCTATTGTGAAAGAATATGTTGATGTGTTTCCAAAGTATTTACCTGGACATCCTTCAGAACAAGAAATTGAGTTTTCTATTGATTTAATTCCTGGTTAAAGGCCCATATTGAAGACCCCTTATAGAATGGACACTACGGAATTAGTGGAACTAAAGAAACAACTAGAGGAATTGAGTAATAAGGGATTTATTCACCCTAGTGTTTCTCCATGGGGATCCCCTGTCCTTTTTGTTAAGAAGAAAGACAGATCTATGAGGTTGTGCATTGATTACAGAGAGATCAATGCTATAAAAATAAAGAACAAGTATCCCCTACCTCGCATTGATGATTTATTCGACCAACTTCATGGAGCTCAATATTTTTCAAAGATTTACCTTCAATATGGATATCATCAATTGTGTATGAAAAGGAAGACATTACAAAAACAGCATTTTGAACCAGGTACGGGCATTACGAGTTTACAGTAATGCCTTTTGGATTGACTAATGCACCCTCTGTCTTCATGGATCTAATGAATAGAGTTTTTAAGTAATATCTTGATGAATTTGTAGTGGTATTTATTGATGATATCTTGGTATACTAAAAAAGATATGAATATCATGAAAATCACTTGCACACTATTCAGAAAACCCTCAGAAGAAATGAATTATATGGGAAGTTTAGCAAGTGTGAATTATGGTTTTAAGAGATTTATTTTATTGGCCATATTGTCTCTAAGGATGAAATATTTATTGATCCTTCAAAGCCAAGGCAATCCAAGAATGTCTAGCACTGACAAGTATAACTGACGTACGTAGTTTTATTGGTTTAGTAGGTTATTATCGATGTTTCGTCCAGAATTTTGTCCGGTTGTCTAACCCATTAACCAAGATCACATGTAAAGGGGTTAATTTTTTTTGGACAAAATAGTGTAAATAATGTTTTGAAGAACTGAAGATAAGATTATTCAATGCTATTATATTGACTCTATCATCAGGGAACGATGGTTTTGTTATTTATAGTGATACTTAAAATAAAGTAATTGGTTGTGTCCTTATGCAGAATGATAGAGTTATTGCATATGCATCACGACAGCTAAAAATTCATGAGAAAAACTATCCCACTCATGATATTGAGTTATCAACTGTAATCTTTGCTCTGAAAATATGGAGACACTATCTCTATGGTGAAAATTTTGAGATTTATACTAATCATGAGAGTTTGAAGTATATTTTCTCACAGAAAGAACTCAACATGAGGCAAAGATGATGGCTTGAACTACTCAAGGATTACGATTTCACTATACACTACCACCTAGGGAAGACAAATATGGTGGTGGGTGCTTTGAGTAGAAAGGATCATGGAGTTTTGAACAAGATGAGAGTTGAAATGGATCCTATTTTCATGGATCTAGTGAAGATGGATATGGGAATAACCATGGAAGGTGAAACATCAATACTTTTTAAAATGGTTGCCAAACCATCTTTACTATAAAGGATAAAAAGTTCTCAGACTAATGATGAGGAGTTTCAAAAGAAGATTAAAGCTGTGAATGATGGGAGATTGAGTGAATTTGTATATGAAGATGGAATTTTGAAATTTGGGAAGAGGCTTTGTGTTCCAGATATACTTGATCTAAAAAGGGAATTGTTGGATGATGCTCATAGCTCAAATTTCTCTATACACCCTAGAAGCACCAAGATGTATAGAGATTTGAAGGAACATTTTTGGTGGGACAACATGAAGAGAGATATTGTTGATTATGTGTCAAGATATATGGTTTGTCAACAAGTGAAAGCTGGAAGATAATATCCTAGAGGATCCATGCAACCTCTTCCCACACATGAGTATAAATGGGATGATATTACGATGGAATTTTTCATGGGGATACCAAAGACTCCTAGAAGGAATGATGTAATATAGGTCATTGTTGATCGTCTTACCAAGTCAGCACATTTTCTTGCTATAAGAGAAGATTTACCACTTGAACATATATCAAGACTATATATTAATGAAGTTTTAAGACTTCATGGAGTAACCCTATCAATTGTTTCTGATCGTGATACCCATTTTATATCAAGATTCTAGAAAAGTCATTAGAAGGACCTGGATACTGAACTTCGTTTGAGCACTGTCTACCACCCTCAAACAGATGGACAATCAGAACGGACTATTCAAACCTTATAAGACATATTGATATCTTGATCACTTGACTTTCAAGGTATGTGGGATCAATATTTACCTCTGGTGGAATTTTCCTATAACAATAGCTTCCATTCAAGTATTCAGATGGCACCATATGAAGCGTTATATGGCAAGATATGTCGCACACCAACTTGTTGGGATGATGTTGGTGAAAGAAAACTTGTAGGCCTAGAACTTGTTGAGGAAACAATGAAAAAAGTTAATATTATCCAAACCCACATCAAAAAAGCCCAAAGTAGGAAAAAGAGCTATGCCGATAACCGAAGGAAGGATTTGGAATTTCAAGTAGGAGACCATGTTTTCCTAAAGGTATCTCAATGGAAGGGTGTTATACATTTCGATAAGAAGGGTAAATTGAGTCTTAGGTATATCGGACCTTTTGAAATTCTGGAACGAATTGGATTTGAAGATTATCACTTGGCAATGCCTCCAAGTCTCTCCAAAGTTCATGATGTGTTCCATGTATCACTGTTGAGAAAATACATCCATGACCCAACGTATGTACTCACCTATGAGGAAATTAAATTGGAACCTGATTTGTCTTATTTCAAGAGCCTATTGGAATTATTGATACCAGAGAACAAGTGCTGAGAAATTGGACGACTCGTCTGAATTCTATGGAGAAACCATAAGATGGAAGAGGCAACTTGGGAACCCGAGGAACTTATGATGAAGAACCACCTGAATATTTTTATGCAGTAATATTCTAGAAATTTTGAGGATTAAATTATTTTAAGGAGGGGAGAATGTAACACCCCAAGCTTCCACGGTACATTTCCCTTTGAATAATGCAGTAGCTTGCGTTGTACGCAACTTGGAATTTTAACACAACACGACCAATCAAACTAGCCATTATGAATAGTAATACCCAATTTTTGAAATTTTATAAAATTTTTTTTTTAAAATGGAATTCATTTTTGGATTCTGAATATCAAAATTATCTTAGGGTGGATTTTTGGTATTTTTCTAAAAACTTTCATTTTTTGATGAATAGTGAAAAACACTACGTTATTGTTTAAAAACGACTTTTATTTAAATAATTAGTTATTTTATTTTAATTTATTTTAGGTAAAAATAGATACATAATACCTATATTTGTCCAATGTAATTCATTGGAGTCATTTTATAATAAATTTAGATATATAAAATTTTATTGAACTTTTTACTATCTTTTACCCACCTTCTAGGAGCACTTGAAAATTTGCATAAAACTTAATTTTACCACTTCTGTGAGTTGAATTTCAAAAATAAAATACACGCGGTTAATATCAATAAGTAAAATGTGGTTCAATAAGATGAAAATAATTTTTTTTGAATAGTAACTTTTGACTTTTATTTACCACGGTTAAAATTAAATAGGGTAATTAAAGGTAAAAATGATATTATAATTACCCTAAAACATGTCCTAATTCTATTGGATAAGTGTAATTAGACCAAAAACAACCTCAGGAATAAAATATTATCCTTTTGGTCCACTTGGATTATATTAGGACATTTATTATTATTTTATTTATAGTGTTAAAAGTGTTAAATTCAAAGTTTAATAACTAAACCATTTTTAATATAAAGTCACACATAAGATAAATTCGACTATAAATATTCATTTGAAATATAAAATTATTTCCTATATAATTTTATTTTATTTATAATTTTTATACATTAAATAATTTAATTTATTTATGACACAATGATGATGTAGTAATTACCTTATTAATGAAATGTTAAAATAATTGATATTATAAATATCAAAATAAATGTAAATTGAGACTTATTATGAATTACACTAATTTTATAGGTTAATATTACATGTTAGGGTTTATTAAATAAATTTTATTCTAAGTGATAAAGTTTTTATGGCTTTCAAAAAAATCAAATACTAAATAGTGTCAAAATTGACATAATTGAGTTTTTAAAACAAATACTATATTATTAATTGATATAAAATTTCTAAAAATATAATTTTCAGCAAAAGGAATTAGATAAGGTTTTATATATCAATAATGAACCCCTTGGGGTTTTCTTGGAAGTTTATAGTAAGTTTATTAACCATATAATATAAAAATATAAAGAGACATGGTACATGTCAAAATATTTAACTAAGAGTAAAATCTAAAAGATAAGGTTAATATAGTGACCTAAACCTTTCTGAAACCTATTTTTTGAGAGTTTTTAGACCCATACCTACCTTATCCTAGAAATAAAATAATTTTGAGCCATTATAAACCGAAAATAATTTATTATAAAATAATATTTCAAGATTTTCCTAAAGTTCCCCTCACCCCTCTTATAAAAGGGAACTTCCCCTTTTCTAAATATCACACCTCCAAAGCTATTTTTCACGGCCAATATCTACCCAAATATCTTCCCAACTTCCCTCACATCAACCTAGAGTCCTTAATTTGATCAGAAATCCAACCTAAGTATCCTTTTTGATCAACTCAAAAGGAAACACCTGAAGAAGAGGTAATAATTTCACCACCCTATTTCAAGTTCTTTTCTTCTTCCACTTCCTCTTTCTTTGTTGTTTCCATACCAAAATAATAACTCCACTACCTTATAAATACTGTGATTTTATTATAAATATGTTACAACCATATTCATTATTCTATCCATCCTATAAATGATAAAGTCATCATACGTGTGTACGTACAGCTTACCCTCTCCACGTCATGGTGTAGTTTGTTATTCGAACACTTCATTATTTGGATGGGTATAATAATGAGTATAACTAATTTAAATAATAAATATAACATGTTATTTATTCTTTATATATGATATATCATCTAATTAAATACAATTTCACCATCAATATAATGATATTGTCGCTTGTGCATACGTACGGATTACCGTCTCCACGAATGTGATGAGATTCATTCCCCATCACAATCATTCAAGAATAAATTTCATTTTATGATTAAAAATAATGTTTAAGAACTTAATATCATTTGGGATGTGAATAAAATATATCATATTCATAATAAAAATTTCTTACGTAACCAAGCATATAAAGGAAAACGAATTAGTTAACACCCAAAATGATGATACTACTAAAATATTATTAGCAAAGCAATATTAGAAGATCATATATGATATCATATTTATGTATATGATTCTTTATAATTTAATAACAATGATTTAAATATTATATAGGAGGCTAATGTACCCTTGACCAAGTAAAAGTACAAGGTAAGGGTTAATTCTACAATCTCTTTACTTATCTGAGGTTGTTAATACGTAAGTATCTACTGTGACCTCTTTATCATCTACATCTTTGTTTTATTAAAAATGTTATTCAAAAAAAATTTACTATTTACTAGACTATTGGTTAAAGTCATTTATACCCTTATTTGACCATATATGTTTTGAAAGGAATCTTTCTGTCATTTTCCAAACAAGGTACTTTATGACCTTTTTGACAAAATTAAGGTAAGAATTCCTTTTTTTAACTTATACGGCGGGTGTGCCTATTTTCCACCGTTATAACATCGTCGAAGCTTCCCATACAAGATTATAATAATATTTTCAAAAATAAATTTTTTCTTTTATAATTATATTACCTTTAAATTATTTCAAAATAGAAAGAGATATTTCTCTAAAAAAAGTTTTGATTTCATCTATGTTAGCATCCTTTAATGGGTTTTAAGTTTGTTTGAAGTTGATTTATTATGATACAAATATTCCATATTGTATTGAAGGTTTTGTGATATGTTTGAATATGGATATGTTATTTTTTCACCATTCTTGGTTTATGGACAAAGTATTGACATTTCGTATGCTAGTTTTAATACGAATGTTTATGTTATGTTTAAACCTTTTGAAATGAGGAATGCATTGGACTTAGTAAGTGATGGGTGGAGCCCGCTATAGCTCCCTGATGCATCAGTAGGTATCATGAGACAAACTAGTGTCTTGGAACAAGGCCTTGACAAAATATTATTTGTAGTCTTGGCACAAGACCTTGACTATGTGGTTATGAAGTCTGGCATTATTCATTTCATCATTATGAAATTTGCTATTAATATTGCATGTGATTATTCGACTAGTAGAATATCCATGTAAATAATTAAATGGAATTATTTGTAACGCCCCGACCCCAGAAGCCCAGAGTAAGTGCATTATTACGTATCATTATCATGATCATAAAAGATCAAGTCTCGAAAGACCGATTAGTTTAGTAGCCTTGGAAGTACTAGATACATTCATAAGGTTTACATTACATCATAAAATGGAAAACTACAACAACATTGTCTCCATAGACAACACTGAGATCCCATAGACTATCCCTGGACGTCAGTCATAATATACTTCTTTGCATCCTGGGAAAAATAAAATATAGAAAGGGGTGAGCTCAGATGCTTAGTAAGGATAACATTATAGCGGAAACTTTCATAAATAAGCATAAACATTTAAGGTAGTGTATAAGACTAGAACAAAAGCCTTTTAAACTTGAAATTCAGCATAATATGGAAAAGATAAAATAAAATAATTCCATTTAATTATTCACATGGATATTATACTAGTCGAATAATCACTTGCAATATCAATAACCACTTTCATAATGATAGAATGCATAATGCTAGACTATCATAAGCACATAGTCAAGGCCTTGTGCCAAGACTAAAAATAATATTTTTTCAAGACCTTATGCCAAGACACTAGTTTGTCTCATGAGACCTACTGATGCATTTAGGAGCTATAGTAGGCTCCACCCATTACTTAATAAGTACAATTCATTCCTCATATGAAAATTTTGAAACATAACATAAACATTAGTATTAAAACTAGCATACGAAATGTCGATAATTTATCCACAAACCATGAATGGTATAAAAATAGCGCATCTACAGTAAAACATAACTCATTTGATATAATATGGAAGTTTGTATTGTATCAAATTAACCTCAATTGAGAATAATGAAGGATATTTACATAGATGAAAATAATCATCAAAACTATTAGATAGAAATATCCCCCTTTTTTTGAAATCATTTAAAAGTCACACTATTTGTCAAGAATCCATTTTAAAATAGATTTTTGAATCAAAGTGTCCCATACCACTTTGAAATTTTTAAAAGGAGTTTTAATTTTAAAACTTTAATGTCCATATAAATAAATCTTTAAAACCATTTTTAAAATATGGACATTAATGAGAAATATTTAGAATAATAAATCTTTAAAACATTTAAAATTATATTTTAGTTAGATTTCCTAACCAAAAGAGAGACACTTGAATACAAATAATTGAGTTAATAAAAACTTTGAAATATCATGAGAATAAATGGATTCATGATATACTATGTCAAAGAACATTATATACACCATATAAAAGTGATTTGGTGTATAACAACAAAGAAGTCTCAATGGAATGTAAATTGAGATGAAATCTCTTATAAAGACCATATTCTTTGGTTAAGGATAAATGAACGACATAATTATGTGTGAAAATATAAATACAATCAATATGATTGGATATTTAGTGTAATTCAATCAGAGGACATTCACACATATTCTTGTAAAAACAACACCAATGAATTGGATGCTTAACTCAACAAATGGAGATTGAGTTAAAATTACTCTTATCAAGTTCATATAAATGACTTGAGAATTTATCAATGGACTTATTATGTGTATCAAAAGTATATTCATAGAAAGGGGAGTGGAAATTATGACATAAGCAAATGAATAGTGATTCCACACATAATCTTGGAGTAAAATAATCAATGAAGTATGCGTAAAGTCGAATGAGTGGAAATTGAAATTTCAAATTCCCTTATTGATTTGGTAACATATGAAACATACACCCATGAAAGAAGGATCATACAATGATTATGTAAATATTCATAAATTAAATTATATTACACAATGAATACAATCATGGGCAGTACACACACCACATGCAATAAATAAGTGGTGAACAATGGAAATCTCATAGAATTAAAAGTGAGATAATAAACCTCTTACTTTGTACTTTTTCCTTGGTAGAGGGTAGGTTAACCTCCTATATAATTGTGAAATAATTTTTATTTAATTATAAAATAATCATATACATTAATATGATATCATATATGATCTTTTAACATTTATTTGTTAATAATATCTTAGTATTATCGTCGTTTTGGGTGTTAACGGATTCGTTTTCCTTTATATTATTTGTTATATGAGCCATATTTGTTATGGATGGGATGTATATTATTCATATCCAGAATTATATTAAGTCTTTAAACATTATTTTTAACCATCAAATGAAAATTATTCTTGAATGGATACGATGGGGAATGAATCTCATCGCGTTCGTGGAGACGGTAGTCCGTAGGAATGCACGAGCGACAATATCATTATTTTGATATTAAAATAATATATAATTGGATGTTATATCATATATACAGAATAATTATCATGTTATATTTATTATTTACATGAATTACACTTCATTATTATACCCATCCAAATAATAATGTATTGAATAACAATTACACCATGACGTGGAGACGGTAATTCGTACGTACGCATGTATGGGGACATGTCATTCAAAGGATGGATAAAATAATGAAGATGGTTGTAACATATTTATAATAACATCACAGTATATATAAGATACTGGATTTATTATTTTATAATTGAAATAACAAAGAAATAAGAAGTCTAAGAAGAAAAGAACTTGAAAGAGGGTGGTGAAATTATTACCTCTTCTTCGGGTTCTTCCTTTTGATTTGATCAAAAGGGATCATTAGGTTGGATTTATAATCAAACTAAGGCCTCTAGGTCGAAGTGAGGGAAGTTGGGAGGATATTTGGGCAGGGTTTATCTGATACAAATGGCTCTGAAGGTGTGAATTAGAGATAAGGGGGAGTGCCCTTTTATTAGAGGGGTGAGGGGCACCTTAGGAAAAGCTAGAAATATTATTTTATAATAAAATATTTTTCAGTTTCTAATGGCTAAAAACTAATTTATTTCGAGTATAAGGTGGGTATGGGTTGAAAACAACTCAAAAAATAGGTTTTAGATAGGTTTAGGTTACTTTATTAACCTTATCTTTTAGTTTTAACTCTTAGTTAATTAGTTTGACATTTACCATGTCTCTTTGTATTTTTATATTATATGGTTAATAAACTTACTATAAACTTCCAAGAGACCCTCAAGTGGTTAATTAATGATACAACTATCATTATATAATTATTTTGGATGAACCTTATATTTTTAGGAATATTATATCAATTTATAATATAATATTTGTTTTAAAAACTCCTTTATGTCAATTTTGACACTATTTAATAATTGATTTTTGTTAAAGTCTTAAAAACTTTATTAATTAAAAAAAATCATTTAACCAATCCTAACATATCATATTAACCAATAAATTTTTTTTATGTCATCAAAACTTTAAAATTATATTTATTTTAACATTTATAAAACCAATTATTTGATTCTTTCATTAATAAGGAAAATACTGCATCATTATTGTGTCATAAATAAATTTAATTATTCAATGTCTAAAAATTATAAATAAAATACCATTATGTATTAAATATTTTTATCTTTATAATTAATATTTATATTCGAAAATATAACATATATAACTCTATGTAAAAATTGTTTTTCTAAAAGATATATGCTTATGTCATTTTTGTATTTACTTTAACTTAATTAATATAAAGTGTCATTATCACATATAAGTGGCTCCATGAGGTCTCAAAATCGACCCAAAGATGACCATGGTCGGAAATTTATCACCCAATAGGGTTAGGACACGTTTTAGGGTAATTTAATATTATTATAATATTATTTTTTTACCCTTATTTACCAGATTTACCCTTTAACCATGGTGAATAAAATATTTACCGAAGTAATTATTCAAAATGTCTAAAAATATGAGTTACCGATTTAAACAATTTGTAACTCCTGATTCTAAATATGGAATATATTTTTCTAAATTCAAAACACATAATTGATATAAATTAATTTAAAATTAATTCACATTATCAAAACAAAAAGTGTGTTTTTAAGAAATAATAACTATCAAAAGATTGGCACTTGCTTATGTCCAGTTTAAATGTGAAATTATGTCCAATGAACAAAATTGGATTAAATGGTAAAAATATAATCTAATTATACTTTAAAATCACTCAAATTATTAATTTATCACTATTAATTATTTCAATTAAAAAAGTTGTTTTAATTAAAATTTAGTAATTTTCATTATTCATCAAAATATGAAAGTTATCAGAAAAGTACCAAAAATTTACCCTAAGCTAATTTTGATATTATGAATCCAAAAATGAAGTCCATTTTGAAAGATAAAATTTATAAAATTTCAAAAATTGGTTATTACTATTCATAATGGCTAGTTTGATTGGTTGTGGTGTGTTAGAACTCAAAGTTGCGTACAACACACGCTACTTTATTATTCAAAGATAAGCGTACCATGGAAGCTTGGGGTGTTAAATTCTCCCCTCCTTCAATAAATTGAATCCTCTCATTTTTTAAAATTGGGCTTGGGAATATAATGGAAATTCCCACATTGGAAAAAGAGTTAATAAAACAATCACTTTAAAAGAAAGAAAGAGAAGTACAAAGGTCACCCTAGATAACTTATACTAGGATTCCATGTAGAAAAACATGGATATGGATGATAAAATAAGTGTCAAGTTCTGATGGAGAGGGATATAAAATATGATCAGAAGAAAGTTAACAATAAGAAAACCAAAAACTTGTGATGGGACAAATGGTTATTGGTTTCCCAGTGGGAAAATTAAACGGAAAACGTTTTTTTAAGTTAATTTTCATAAATATGAGGAATTTATTTATGATATTTACCAATAAAATAAATAGATATACTTACTTTTTAATTAGAGTTTCATTCTTTAATAAATTTCTACTACTAACTCTCTCTTTTTAAACAATGAGTATTCAAGATGACTTGGTCATACCGAAAGAGCTAGAATCAACTTCTAGAGAATCACATGATTCACAAAGGATAAACTATATATATTTACCTTGTATTTAGAGATTAATCCAAACCAAAATGGTTAGTATAATATCAGATAATCCCCCTAAAGGATATTCATTTAGAGAAATAAACACTAATATTAATTTCTAAAATTAAACCAACAATACCCCAAAGTTAAATAAATACCATTCAATAAAAAATTGTACTTAAAATCCTTCAACATAATCCAAACTAATATTGAAACCCAAAACATAGAATAATTTGGTTAAGTAGTCTTCCATGTTAAATTTTATCTCCAAATGAAATCAACTACTCTTAAAGTCACATACTTAAAAGTAAATAACCTAATCAAATACTCTCTATTATAGGTTAATCATTTCCATAAATAACCCAAATAACTATAAATACACAATAAAAACATAGATAAAAATCCACCATTACTCCTCAAATTAAATCTCATAGTATTCTATTTTCCTTAGGCATATAGTGTTCCCAATAGAGCGAACGTCTTCCAAAATAACATTTATCACTTAATCACCAAATCATTTTTCTATACTAAGGGTATTCATTTGATAATACATAAGATCCCAAACCAACTTATTATTGATAAATAAAATCATTTAACTAAAAATAATTAGTCACACTAACCAGGGACTTCACATAGTCCAGTGGTAGGCGATAAATCCTAATCCCACTTTGGTTGTGGGTTTGATTCCCACAGCTTTGTCTGACACGATGAGTTGTCACACGGTCTGCGTGTTGTCCTTTTTCAAAAGCTATATTTTATAACATTACCAAAATGAGATAAATTCCTCAAAATAACCATAACATAATTTAACCACAAATTTTATCTCATACCTTGCATTTTCATCCCAAAATATAATAACTTGTAATTGCCTCAAACCCAATGATCATATAAAACCAAATGGTTATTTATAACTATATCCATAAGAGAAAAGATAAGTCTTACTCAAATATCATTCTCACATGGAAAACTGTAGGGTTAAAAATACAAGAGAAAATTATTCCAAAGTAATCCCATCAACAAGGAGCACTAATACTTTTAAACATTTCTCCAACCATTTATTTCCACATAGATTCTTCTTTGACCAAAAAAATATCCTATAGAATTGGGAATTCACTCAGGTAATGTCCAGGCCACCTACATTTATGGAAAATGACTGTAAATGGATTCTTGGGACCATTTGTATTTTCTTCCATAGTACTCTTCATTTATCCTTGGAAATTCTTCACTTTATGTCCTTCTTTCCCGCATGTAAAGCATTTATTTGTTCCATTGAAACACTTTCCTAGGTGACTCCTTCCATATTTCCTACATGATGGAAATTGAGGATTCTTTTCTTCATGGTCTCCACTGTTGGATCTCTTATCATTCATCACCTTTATCTTCTTTGTTGAGTCCGGGAGTTGGTTAATATATATGTTTTTTATCATATTTTTGGAAAACTGATTTAGCATGAACACGATATATTTTACGCCTATCAACATTCCATTTTGTTTCTCATTTCCACCACCATTCTCACCTTGTACATCATTCTCAAAGTTACTATGACTTCCTTGGAATCCATCCATTGACTAAAACCAGAAAGCATTGTGTGAGTAAAAGTAGTCACAAAATCATTCAGAGAATATCATGAAACCATATTCTTTTTGAAAAACCTTAGGATTAACCAAGGTCATTTATTCTCATATTATATTAAAATACTTCAAATATGTTTGTAAAGAAAATTTAAATTATCCTAAGAATATCCCCCGGAAGTTTCGTAACCAAGAGTGCATCAAGGCCCATTGTCGTGCACCAGTTCCCGTTCGAGTCTAGCTCATAGTGGTGTTTTCAGATTTTACCCCTAGGTACATTTGTTCCAGAGCCGCTTCTACCTGCTCGTATCCAGACAGGGATATATTTCTTGGAAAACTCACAAAATCTATACAATAACAAAATTCTAGGAAGTTCTTCTATACTAATCCTCAAATTCTATCTTAGGGCTATGTGTTGTAATCAGATTTTATCTAAATCTAGTTTTCAAGGTTTGTAGTAAACTTCCTATGATACCAAATCTAACACCCCTACCCCAGAATCCTAGAGTCGGTTCATTATTACATATCACTATCATGATCATAAAAGATCAGGTCTCTAAATACCTATTAGTTTATTAGCCTTGGAAGTACTAGATACATTCATAAGGTTTACATTACATCATAAAATGAAAAACTACAATAACATTGTCTCCATAGACAACACTGAGATCCCATAGACTATCCCTGGAGGTCAATCATAATATACTTCTTTGCATCCTGGGAAAAATAAAACATAGAAAGGGATTATCTTAGATGCTCAGTAAGGATAAAATTACAGCAGAAACTTTCATAAATAAGCATAAACATTTAAGGTAGTGTATAAGACTAGAACAAAAGCCTTTTAAACTTGAACTTCAGAATAATATGGAAAAGATAAAATCAAATAATTCCATTTAATTATTCACATGAATATTCTACTAGTAGAATAATCACATGAAATATCAATAACCACTTTCATAATGATGGAATTCATAATGCCATACTATCATAACCACATAGTCAAGGCCTTATGCCAAGACTACAAATAAGATTTTGTCAAGGACTTGTGCCAAGACACTAGTTTGTCTCATGAGACCTATTGATGCATCAAGGATCTACAGTGGGCTCCACCTGTAACTTACTAATTCCAATTCATTCCTCATATGAAAATATTGAAACATAACATAAACATTCGTATTAAAACTAGCATACGAAATGTCAATACTTTATTCACAAGCCATGAATGGTATAAAAATAGCACATCCATAGTCAAACATAACTTATTAAATATAATATAGAAGATTGAATTGTATCAGATTAACCTCAATCAAGAATAATAAAGGATATTGACATAGATGAAAATAATCATCAAAACTATTAGAGAGAAATATCCCCCTTTTTCTTGAAATCATTTAAAAGTCACACTATTTGTCAAGAAGCCATTTAAAAATAGATTTTTGAATCCAAGTGTCTCATACCACTTTGAAACTTTTAAAAGGAGTTTTAATTTTAAAACTTTAATGTCCATATAAAAAATATCTTTAAAACTATTTTTAAAATATGAACATTAATGAGAAAGATATAGAATAATAAATATTTAAAACATTTAAAATGATATTTTAGTTAGAGTTCCTAACCAAAAGAGAGACACTTGAATACAAATAATCGAGGTAATAAAAACTTTACAATATCATGAGAATAAAGGGATTCATGATATACTATGTTAAAGCACATTATATACACCATATAAAAGTAATTTGGTGTATAACAACAAAGAAGTCTCAATGGAATGTAAATTGAGATGAAATCTCTTATAAAGACCATATCCTTAGGTTAAGGATAAATGAAAGACATAATTATGTGTGAAAAATATAAATACACTCAATATTATTGGATATTCAATGTAATTCAATCATAGGACATTCACACATATTCTTGTAAAAACAACTCCAATGAATTGGATACTTAACTCAACAAATGGGGATTGAGTTAAAATTACTCTTATCATGTTCATATCGATGACTTGAGAATTTATTAATGGAGTGATTATGTGTATCAAAATTATATCCATATAAAGGTGAGTGTAAATTATGACATAAGCAAATGAATAGTGATTCCACACATAATCTTGGTGTAAAATAATCAATGAAGTATGCGTAAAGTCGAATGAGTGGAAATTGAAATTTCAAATTTTCTTATCGATTTGGTAGCATACGAAACATACACCCATGAAATAAGGATCATAAAATGATGATGTAAATATCCATAAATTAAAGTATATTACACAATGAATACAATCATGGGCAGTACACACACCACATGCAATAAATAAGTGGTGAACAATGGAAATCTCACGGAATTAAAAGTGACATAAGAAACCCCTTACTTTGTACTTTTTCCTTGGTCGAGGGTAGGTTAACCTCCTGTATAATGGTGAAATAATTGTTATTTAATTATAAAAGAATAATATACATTAATATGATATCATATATGATCTTTTAACATTGATTTGTTAATAATATCTTAGTATTATCGTCGTTTCGGGTGTTAACGGATTCATTTTCCTTTATATTATTTGTTATGTGAGCCATATTTGTTATGTATGGGATGTATATTATTCATATCCATAATTATATTAAGACTTTAAACATTATTTTTAACCATCAAATAAAAATTATTCTTGAATGGATACGATGGGGAATGAATCTCATCGTGTTCGTGGAGACGGTAGTCCGTACGTACGCACGAGTGACAATATCATTCTTTTGATATTAAAATAATATATAATTGGATGTTATATAATATATACAGAATCATTATCATGTTATATTTATTATTTACATGAATTACACATCATTATTATACCCATCCAAATAATAATGTATTGAATAACAATTACACCACGACGTCGAGACGGTAATCCGTACGTACGCACGTATGGTGGCATGTCATTCAAAGGATGGATAGAATAATGAAGATGGTTGTACCATATTTATAATAACATAATAGTATATATGAAATACTGGAGTTATTATTTTAGAATAGAAATAACAAATAAAGAAGAAGTGGAAGAAGAAAAGAAGTTGAAAGAGGGTGGTGAAATTATTACCTCTTCTTCAGGTTCTTCCTTTTGATTTGATCAAAAGGGATAATTAGGTTGGATTTATAATCAAACTAAGGCCTCTAGGTTTAAGTGAGGGAAGTTGGGAGGATATTTGGGCAGGTTTTGGCCGATCCAAATGGCTTTGAAGGTGTTAATTAGAGATAAAGGGAAGTTCCCTTTTATTAGAGGGGTGAGGGGCACCTTAGGAAAAGCTAGAAATATTATTTTATAATAAAATCATTTTCGGTTTCTAATGGCTCAAAAATAATTTATTTCGAGGATAAGGTGGGTATGGGTTTAAAAAAACTCAAAAAATATGTTTTAGAGAGGTTTGGGTCACTTTATTAACATTATCTTTTAGTTTTAACTCTTAGTTAATTAGTTTGACATTTACCATGTCTCTTTGTATTTTTATATTATATGGTTAATAAACTTACTATAAACTTACAAGAGACCCCCAAGTGGTTCATTAATGATACAAATATCATTATATAAGTCCTTTGGCCGAACCTTATATTTTTAGGAATATTATATAAAATTATAATATAATATTTTTTTAAAAACTCCTTTATGTCAATTCTGACACTATTTAATAATTGATTTTTGTTAAAGTCTTAAAAACTTTATTAATTCGAACCAAATTCATTTAAACAATAATAACATGTCATATTAACCAATAAAATTTGTTTATGTCATCAAAACTTTCAAATTATATTTATTTTAACATTTATAATACCAATTATTTGATTCTTTCATTAATAAGGAAAATACTGCATCATTATTGTGTCATAAATAATTTTAATTATTCAATGTCTAAAAATTATAAATAAAATATCATTATGTAGTAAATCTTTTTATATTTATAATTAATATTTATAGTCTAAAATATAACATATATAACCCTATGTAAAAAAAATTTCTAAAAGATATATGCTTATGTCATTTTTGTATTTACTTTAACTTAATTAATATAAAGTGTCATTATCACTTACAAGTGGCTCCATGGGATCCCAAAATTGACCCAAATATGACCATGGTTGGAAATTTATCAGACAATAGGGTTAGGACACGTTTTAGGGTAATTTAATATTATTATAATATTATTTTTTTACCCTTATTTATCAGATTTACCCTTTAACCATGGTAAATAAAATATTTACCGAAGTAATTATTCAAAATATATAAAAATAAAAGGTACCTATTTACACAATTTTTACCTCCTGATTATAAATATAAAGTCCATTTTTCTAAATTCAAAACACAGAAGTAGTAGAAATTAATTTAAAATTAATTCTCGTTGTCAAAACAAAAAACGTGTTTTTAAGAAATAATAACTATCAAAAGATTAGCACTTGCTTATGTCCAGTTTAAATGTGAAATTATGTCCAATGACCAAAATTGGATTAAATGGTAAAAATATAATCTAATTATACTTTAAAATAATTCAAATTATTAATTTATCACTATTAATTATTTCGATTAAAAATTTTGTTTTTAATTAAAAAAAAATTTTAATTAAAATTTAGTAATTTTCACTATTCATCAAAATATGAAAATTATCAGTAAAGTACCAAAAATTCACCCTAAGATAATTTAGATATTACGAATCCAAAAATGAAGTCCATTTTTGAAATATAAAATTTATAAAATTTCAAAAAGTGGGTATTACTATTCATAACGGCTTGTTTGATTGGTTGTGGTGTGTTAGAACTTGAAGTTGCATACAACACACACTACTGTATTAT
The DNA here is from genome assembly GCA_963277665.1 of Viscum album. NCBI lineage: Eukaryota > Viridiplantae > Streptophyta > Magnoliopsida > Santalales > Viscaceae > Viscum > Viscum album. Next base: position 675,173,254 of record OY728128.1, on the reverse strand, counting down.
TCAAAGAGAAGTGTACCATGGAAGCTTGGGGTGTTACATTATTTGATTTATATTGGCCATATTATAAAGAATTTTATGTTTAAAAGTCTTATGTTTTAGTCTTCTACATTTCCTTAAATTTTTATGCTTATTTATGAAAGTTTCTGCTATATTGTTATCCTTTCTGAGCATTTGAGCTCACCCCTTTCTATGTTTTATTTTTTCCAAGATGTGAAGAATTATATTATGACTGACCTTTAGGGATAGTATAAGGGATATGAATTTGTTCAATGGATATAATGTTGTTGTTTTTTTCATTTTATAATATAATGTAAAACTTATGAATGTATCTAGTACTTCCAAGGATACTAAACTAATCGGTCTTTTGAGATTTGATCCCTTGTGATCATGACATTATTATATAATAATACACTGACTCTAGGTAACTGGGGTCATGGAATTATAAGAACCACCTCTATTCCATAGATAAAAAAGTATGGGGTTGCTTAAGATAGGCCCACAAGGCATGCTGGAGTTTTTCTGACTAAGATTTCTTATCATTATCCACCATTTTCTAGAGTATATTTGACAAATTCATATTAAAAGACTCTATTTTCCCATTTTTTATTATGTTATAATAATATGAATGGTTGGACTCAATGTTATACTTCTAATACAACCTTTTCAAGTTGAAAGAACATAATTTAGTTCAATTATCATTCAGTATTCTATAGGGGACACCAAATCTAGTGATGATATTATATATATTAGATGATTGTGGGTACAATTACAATTAAACACACACACACCTCACACACTGGCTGGAAAGTTAGTCCATATCCCCCCCCCCACCCCCCTAAGAGGATAACTCACCCATCAAGCCTTATTTATTCAATACATGGCCCGTAGGCCCAGTAGGCATGAAGCCCATTACATGGACCGTAGAAAATCCTCCAAATTTAGTGGGAGAGCTTGGTTACAGACCGATGAGTGTCGCAGGATTCAGTATGTACTTCATGCATTATGGTTAGGGTCTCTCCTTCTTTAATGTATCTAAGGATGACTCTATCAAAACCCCATTTATAGAGGAATTTTCATTCATTCAGGACATAATGGAGGGTGAAGTTTGTTGATCAGCATCAGATTTATTCCTTTTTGGATCAATATAATAATAGGATCCCATTATAAAGGTATTACATTATGGGGTTCATCCATCCAATAACTACATTAGTTGACAAGGATTTTGGTTCATCGTACCTTGGGGAAATGTTGATCTGATTGATTTCCCCCATGTCATAGATGATGACCAATGAAACAACCTTATGGTGAGAAATATATAAGACTATCTCATCCTTGTCAAGAATAGCTAGGGATATGGTTTCATTAGATAGTGTATCGGTATAATCATTTTTTGAGTGTGATACATGATTCGATGTGAGATAGAAAGGGAATTTTGCCACCAGTCCCCTCACGTAGCCAAGGAGAGGGGAAAACTCTTCCTTATTAATGTAATATTCATCATTAATAGACTTAATCAACAATTGTAAATTTTCTTTAATATTTATATGGGCTATCTGCAGCTATAGATATGGGTTTAGGCTAACGATAAGAGCTCGGTATTCTACCTTGTTGTTGGTGGAGCCTTTAGATAATAGGAAAGAATAAGGTAAAATTTTATTGGTCATGGAGATAAATATAATGCCTAGAAAAAACTGATTGAGCTTTAATTTTTCCATTATTTTCCCAGATGGACTTCAAAATTATTTTTCAAAATACATCTCCTACATTTGGGGAGTGTTATGGGAATAAAAACCTCTTCATCTAGTAGCTCATTATTTACTAGCATAATCTCTGTGGAAGAATTTTCTATGAGAAAATTGGCTAGTGCCTACCCCTTAAATTCCATCTTTAATATAAATTGGATGTTGTATTTTTGTAGGATAATCACTCAGTGGACTGGATACCCATTTAGCATAAGGCAGTTGAGGATGTACTTAAGCGGGTCAATATGAGAGAATAGGAGAACCTCATGGTGTTTTAGGTAATGTATCAACTTTTTTACCATAAAAATTAATGAAAGATAGTTCTTATCGATATTAGAATATTGGGTCTCAGTATCTATAATTGTTCTACTATGATAATAGAGACTATTATCTCTTCCTATATCATTATTCTATATAAAAAGTGAATTGATTGATTGCTCCAAAGCCTTTACATATAATATGAGTGGCTTCCCTTCTATTGGTGGAATTAATAACGATGGTTAAAATATATATTACTTTAGGTTTTTAAAGGCTTCCTAAAAATATATGTCCCATCAATAAGTGACTCCTTTCTTCACCAACCTAGTGAAGGGGAGGCATTTTTCAACTGGATTATTTATAAAATTCCTAATGTAGGTGAGGCATCCCTAAAGAACTCACATCTCTTTAAGTTTTTGAGGAGGCACCATTATGATGATCACACAAGTATCCTCAAGTCCAACCTTGATTTCATGGTAGATTACCACAAAACCAAGAAATTTATTTGATGTTACCCCAAAATAACACTTCAAGGGGTTTATTTTCAAGTTATACAACTATAATTTTGTGAATATTGTTTGAATTTTAGTGAAATGATCACAACATTGTCGGGATTTAATCACAAAATTATCAACATAACATTCCATAATTATTCTTAAAAAGTTCATGAAGATGTGATTCATTTTAATGAATCCAGTTTCTATAGTTTGATCCTTTAAATAATTATATATATATCTATGAATTTTTCCTCAGAGTTGGCATTGTGTTTTGGGTATTTCAAGACCCTGAATTTAATATTTTAAAAATATTAAAATATATTTAAGAATATGCATGCATATTTTTGAAATAAATGGTTTTCCTATTGATCAGGACCTTATACAGGAAATATGAGATCACGGTTGTTTTCAGAATATGGGGTTTACCCTAGGTACAACATAAGGTTGGTCAGTGTCAGAATTTCCGAGAAAGGTGGTTGTTGGAAGGTGCATTAAATAAATTAGATGATAATTTAATTTAATTTAGTATACATTTAACATATCCCTCTCCTATATTTAAATGTCATTATGGAAAATCTCTAAGGTTAACTGCATAATCCTAGGAAATTTAATAGGAGGAGGATAATATCTCTATTGTCATTTATGGACAAGGAATGTGGATCAATGAAAATGATTGAGGAGAATCGTGAGACGAATGATGAATTCAGTGAGATATTCATCTTCTTTGATATTGTATGCATTCTACGCCAATGATAAATTTTCTATTCAATTAGGGATCATTTTTTTCTAATTTTTTCCATTTTGATTTAATTTTCAATCATGGATTTCATATTTTCTTATTGTTTTTTAGTGATTCTCATTCTTTGAATGATCCCAAATTTAATTAGTGTTCTTGAACATAATTATTTATATTTTTTGTGGTTTATTTTCCAATACCTTTTTTTCTATGATTTATGATCTTTGTATATTATTTCATTGGACAATGATGATCTTACCTTATTATTGTTCCTTTTCGCACCATAGTTCTTTGCACTCTTCATCATTGTCTCATGGGGTCATGATTCAACATTGTGTTGACCGAATTCAAGTGAAATAAAACCCATAGATTCATGGATAATACATAAAAAACATATGGATTTTAGTTTTTTTAATGTAATGAGATGGTTTATAGGATGGGAGTGATGGATTCATGGATTGGAACCTCAAACGGTAATGGGAGGTGCATCAACTACCCCTATAGGAGATTGGAGTTCCGATTTTTGGCCACCAGAGGTTAAAAATAAACTATCATTGGTTTTCCCCTACATTTTTAGTGGATTTAATAAAGTCAATAATCATGAGTGGTGGTGTAATTAATATATCTATCATCCACATTAATACAAGATTCATTATCTATGAAAATTGTGAGTACATGTTGTGTACTCTGGATGAACACATGTCATGTTCCTTGAAATATCATAATGGTTACGGTTTCACCTGAGTTAATTATCACACACTATGTTTCTGGGCCCACATTCCATTTAACCCTACCTGGGAAGACAATTCATGTGACGAGGGCACACACCCAAGACCTCAGGTGGGCAGACACATTGTGTACCCATGGGTACACTCCATGTGGAATCACATGTCTAACTGATCTATGTGTTGAGAGCACATGCCCAAGACATTGGGTGGACATACAAACCAAGTCCCCATTATTAAATTCCATGTGGATTTATAGTTCTAGTCAATCTATGTTCAGGGGAGGACACACCCAGGCATTCAGGCATGGTCACACATCATGTGACCCTAAGTAATCCCTTTGGAACCTTTTAACTTATCTATAACCTTCTTTGGGACTCATATTTTTTTCTCATGGGTAGACTATCTGAAGTAGTTTTTGATTTAGACCGTGATATTGGCCTTTATTTTGTCATTATAGATATGATTCAAGGTGTTAAAAGTGAGAAAATTCTTCCAACAACACTTTTATAAAGATAACGATTAGGCTTGGTCATCAGAGAGATGTTGGGGTCGGCACTCCCCTATAAAATAAGGCATGTATCCCCCATACTATTACTCCCCTACATTACAAAGGGTTTAAGACCTTTATCTATGTAGTGGTACTCCCCCATCATCAAGCTCTGGTAGGGATTGGGTCCTCCATTAGAGGTAGTGCTCCCTTGACTATGGAGCATAGTGGTGAGGTGAAATCCCTCCAAACTGATTATTACAAGGTTTCATGTGGTTCTCAGCATCATTGATAAGACTTTTGGAATTTCTGATGGAATCTTCGTTCTTAACTAGCTGTGAAGATGGACATCCCCTTCCTCTCTTCTCTTGGGTTTCTTTTTTGAGTATATATGTTGTTGGGTTCCTTTACCCTCTTACCTTATGGTTGAGTTGATTCTTTTATTCTATTGGTTCCCTCTTGGTTTTCAGGGAATCCTACTAGGTATGTATATATACTCAACCCTTCATGAGATATACTTTCACATGTTGTGTCTTATGAAGATGATAGATGGATTAGTGATGAATTTGGTAGACTCGGTATTGAAGGTGTATAGTGGTACTTAGAGGTGTTGACCACTTTCAATGGTCGGCCTTAGAGATTGTGAGCCTGACTTTATTAAGTTTCTCATTTTCCCACTAGTTATCATGTTGGGACCTATTTTTTGGTTGGTAATATATTTTTCCCATTCATATCTTTTTTATTACCTTATTTTACATTGATGTTTTCCCTAGAGGGTTTTTCATGCATTGATTACAAACCTATATGTTTCAGTCTTTTATTATATCTCTGCACTATTTCATGGAGTTGGTTATGTGCATGCATATAGGTACATTAGGATAAGGCCTCCCATTTCAGTTTTTATCCTACTCAGTGCTTATCTCCATCCCATGGATTATTAGAGGTGAGATTTTGGCGTCACTCTTGACTTACTATCATCTTAGGTAGAACCTCGGTGGGTCAGGTTATGATAAAGTGGTATAAAATAAGGTGTTTCTATGGTTTAGTGTTTGTATTTGGAAATATTGTGAGTATTGGTTTGTGAACTTAAGTAAATGATGTCTAAGTGTCTTGATTTCGACTCATAGGCTAGGTAACCTAGTGTTGGTGAGATAGATAACAAGTCCATACACCAAGACTTTGACTACCTATTTTTTTGACTTAGCATGTCGATACATTGATTACAGGGAAAAAATGGTACATGCATCATATAGGATTGGGTATTTTGACTTTCATGACCATTTTGAGTTATCTCCCCAGATATGATCATCTAACCATGGTATGTCATGCTAACTTTTATGATACCTTCATGATGACAGTCAGCTAAGTTACCAATACAGAGTCATAAATATGACCATTTTATCAATGAATCCTTAGTTCATAAACCCATTCATGAGTTGTTTCCCCAAAGAAGGCATAAATCAGTGCTTTCACCTAATGGATAGTGGGTAGATCTACCTCTAGTGGTCAAGGAGAATGGTCGACTGTGTGTTGGGAAACTGATAGCTTCTGCAGGTTAGGATGACAATGTGTGCAAGATTAGTGTGTTATATGATTTCCAATGATATAGATCGCTCAGGTTTTATGGAAATCCATACCCTCAGGTAGTGGAGGATTATCTCGAGGTAGTGGTTTAATTTTTCTGGTTGTTCAGACCCTGACCGATCATATGGTTGTGTTTGTGACCAGTATTCTTCTTGGATCAGTGGGGCATTGGAGGGGTTTGATTACTTAGAATCATGATGAGATGAAACTCTCATGGTCAAACTTTCATAATAAATTTTATGATGCATATTACCCTCTAAGATTTTACTCTATGAGGATCCATGAGCTTCTTGAGTTGTAGTAGGGTGATATATCAGTTGTTGAGTATGCTTCAAGGTTTACCAACCTCACAAGTTATTCTCTCGATATGGTACGAGATGGATAATTATAGGCATAAAAGTTTTAGTAGGGCCTTAGTAAAGAAATATGAGTTGTCATGGTCTTCTTATGCATTCCCACTTATGTTGAAGTGTTATAGGGATATTTGGTTATGGAAAATTTTCTAGTAGAGGGGTTAAGGGCGGCTAGAGACAGTAGTGGAAATCATGGAGTTGATCTATCTATAGTGGCTAATATGAATCAGTCATCAATGTTGTATAATATAAGGCATACTCATGCCTAGACTTAGACACATAGATTTGTAGCATAGGGTTAACATAGAGGATTCAATCAGCCTGGAGAGGTGAAATGTTATTCTTGTGACAAGTGGGGTTGTATGGATTTTGATTTCCTAACTCATTATGTTTTTTATAATGTTTAGGTGGTGGATGGGCCTTTGTATTAGAGGAAGCATCATGATTAGAGATCTACCAGGCATATTTAGGGTGGCTCCATAGAGGCAGTTCCAATAGAGGATCAAGTGGAGCTTTAAAGGGAGGATCTTTAGGTGGAGGATGATGTTATTATATACTCTTTCCACCACCTCTAGGTGGACCGTTCTAGGATCAGAGGACTGACTATCAAGGGTGTGGGTAGTTTCAGACTATAGAGAGATAGATCTGGCTACTCATGAGATAATTTGAGTTATGATCTATGTCTTCTCTACTTTATATTCAATACTTGTAGACATAGACATGATCCATTCCTTTATCTCCATATAACTTATGTGATAGATAGATGTTCCCATTGATTATTTGGCCTATAAGTTATGGCTAGAGGTTCCTACAGGGAGTGATTATTCTATATCACACATCTACCAGTAGTATGATTTGGCTCTTAGTGTATAGAGTTTCTCATGGGAACCCTTGGTCATTTTTTATTAAACCTTATGATTTCATCTTGGGTATGTACTGGTTGTCCATAGTTCATGCCTAGATAGACTATCATCACAAGAGAGTTAGATTCATTCATACAAATGGGACAAGATTCTCTTTCATGGGTGATAGTGATTTTATATATGAGTGAGTGGGGCTCGTGAGCAAGAAGCTATAACCTATCACCGATCAGTTGTCAATTTTATCCCTTGATGTATCGACCTCTTCAGGAATCTAGCTTCCAATTGTGGTGGAGGATTATATGGACATATTTCCCAAAGATGTTATGGGACTACCTATTAGGTGGGAGATTGAATTCTTCATTTACTTACACCCTAGGGACACACTGATATCTTCTACAGCATATTGGATGGGCCCTACATAGCTCTAGGATATGAGGTTACAATTTGAAGACTTTCAAGATATAGGTTTTTTCATACCCAGTGTGTTACCCTGGGTGGCTCTAGTGTTATTCTTGAAAAAGGAATATGGGATATTGAAGATTTTTATTGATTATAATCACCTAAATCAATTAATGATCAAGAAAAAGTACCCCTTTCCAAGGATTTATGACCATTTCAACAAGTTGAAAGGTGCGAGATGGTTTTCAAAGATTGATCTTAGGTTATTCTACCATCAGTTGAGGGTTTGTGGGTATGATATTATGAAGATGGAATTCCAATTTCTCTATAGGAATTGTGATTTCCTAGTGATATCATTTAGTGTGACTAAATCCCTATGGTGTTCATGGAACTTATGAATCAGATCTTTCATCCATACTCGGACCGATTCATAGTTGTATTTATCGATGAAATTCATATATACTTTGTATCTAAGGAGGATCATTCAAAGCATTTTAGGATGATCCTATAATTACTTCATGAGCACCGTCTATATAGTAATCTCTTAAAGTATCAGTTTTAGATCCAAGAGGTTCAATTTATAAGGCATTTCATCTTTAATCATAGTGTTGTTTTGGATCTGGAAAAGATTGATGTAGGGGTTACTTGGGAGTCACCCAAGAGTGTATCAGAGTTGTGCAGTTTCTTTTATTTTTTAGGTTACTACTAGAGGTTTGTAGTAGAATTTGTTAGTATTGAAACCCCTTTTATTATCTTAACTTGAAAAGGAATTTTTTTCTAGACTGAGTAGTGTCATAGAGACTTTGAGGAGCTAAGGTAGATATTGAATAATTCTCCGACTTTGAGACTATCAGAGGGAGGAATCAAGTACATGGTGTTTTTCAATGCCTTTGGAGTTTGGTTAAGATGTATGTTGATGTAGAGGTAGGAAGTGGTCACTTATAGGTCTAGGAAATTAAGACAACATGAATAGAACTATGCAACCCATGACTTGGAGTTGGTAGCGGTAGTCTTCACCTTGATAATATGGAAGCATTATCTTCTAGGTGAGAATTTAATTGTTTACTCAGACTTCCAGGGTCTTAGGTACATCTTCAATCATATAGATATTGACCTGATATAGAGACATTGGTTGGAGTTCCTACATAACTATGACTTTGAGATAGTATAAACTCCAAGGAAGTGCAACATGGTGGAAGATACCCTTAGTAGGAAATCTCGTTCTCGATTTGTAGAGGAGGTGTTAGAGAAGTTAGCCTCATTTCATCTGACCCTTAGAGGATAGGGTTTCATTATATATTCATTCAATGGTAGTGGATCTACCACTTCTTAAATGTGTGTGAGATTCTTGGTTGGTGGATGTAAACTGTGAGGTTTTTCATAACCAGATATCCTTAAGAGATGCACCAGATGGATTTTATGAAGGAGGGTATCACATCATCCTTTTCTAAGGATGGATGGTATTTTAGTCACATTTCATTAGGAGTTGTTGAGGGAGTTTCATACCTCCCCCTTGGTTGTACACTTGAGTGTGGAAAATTTGTACACAGACCTTTGGTGGCAGTTTTGGTGGACTAGCATGAAGTAGAGCATTGTTGAGTTTGTCTCTTAATGCCTCATGTGTCAGTAGGTAAATGATGAAAATTGGGTTCCAATAGGTTTTACTTAACCCCTAGATATCCCATAATGGAATTGGTATGGCATATTGGAAGATATTTTTACGGTTATTCCATGGACAGTGAGAGGCCATGAAGCTATATGGGTGATTTTTTACCAACTCAGCAAGTTAACACACTTCCTTTCCATCAGGTAGTAGAGTTTGGTTGATATTTTGGGGAAATTTTATGTGCATAATATTTTTCAAATTCATGGTATACTCAGGAAGATCATCTCTTTCCATTATTATTGGTTTATTCCATGGTTGTGAAGGTGTCTACAGGAGGATTTCAATACATAGTTATGGATAAGCATAGTGTTTCACCCCCATATGGAAAGATAGACCGAGTTGGCCATCCAGGTTTTGGAGGACATGCTAAGAGATTATGTGTTGGATTTGACTAAAGTTGGGAGGATCACTTACCATTAGTGTAGCTTTCCAGTAACAATAATTATCACTCAACTATCAGCATGGTTCCCTTTGGGGCACTGTATGGGAGACCCTACAGGTCACCCTTGTGCTGGATTGAGATTGGAGATACATATATTATTGGGATAGAACTAGTGAAGGTGACTATGAAAAAGGTTTAAGTGATCCGAGATCATATGAGGAAATCCTATATTCAACAAAAATATTACACAGACTGATGTCATAAGCCTTTGGAGTTTGATCAGGGAGACCATGTTTTTCTGAGAGTCTCTCCAAGGTGATGATTGCATAGATTTGGTTAGGGAAGCAAGATATAATCAAGGTTCATCAGGTCATAACAGATCATATGGAGGGTTAGAGAGGTTACATACCATTTTCAATTCCCCCATGGTTGGATTGAGTGCATGAAATATTCCATTTGTTGCTACTGAGGAGATGTGTGCATGACTCATCACACATTACTGATTAGGGTGAGATAGAAATTGAGAATAGAGTTTCCTTCTCAAAGTACCTGGTGTTGATCGAGGACTGATAGGAAAGGATCTTTCTTAGATGTATCATTCCACTAGTTTGAGTTCTTTGGCAGTATAGGATCATACAAGGAAGCTTCTAAGAGCGCAAGTGCTAGATGCAGTCTCAATACCCCCACCTTTTTGGATATCTTGTTCTTTTCAAGGAAAAAATCCTTGAAGGAGGGGAAAATGTAATGAATAAAATTTATATAGTTTGATCCTTTAAATATTTATATATATATATATATATATATATATATATTCCTAGAGTTGGCATTGTGTTTTGGGTGTCTCGAGACCCAATAATTAATATATTAAAAATATTAATATATATTAAACCATGTGCATGTATCTTTTTGGAATAAATGGTTTTCTCATTGATTGGGACCTCAGATGGGAAATATGAGACCATGGTTGTTTCCAAAATGTGGGTTTTACCCTATGTACGATATAAGGTTGGTTTGTGTCAGATTTTCTGAGAAAGGCGGTCTTTGGAAAGTTCATTAAATAAGTTAAATGTTAATTTAATTTAATTTATTAAAATTTTAACCTAACCCTATCCTCTATTTAAACTTAATTATGAAAAATCTCTAGGTTTAGTCACATAACCCTAAAATAATAGATAGGAGGAGGAGGAGATCTAATTTGGCATTGAGGACCCTAGAATGTGGATCTATGATAAAGATCGAGGAGAATCATGAGACAAATGAAAAATGCAATGAGATCTTCACCTTATTCATTAATATATATAGTCTTCACCAATGATCAATCCACTCCAAAGTTGGGGCTATCTATTTTATATATTTACACCCATTTGGTTTAATTTTCAATCATGGATTTTATATCTTCTTATTGTTTTTCCTGTGATTCTTATTCTTCACATGAGCCAAGATTTAATTATTGTTCTTATACCTAATTATTTATATTTGTTGTTCCTAATTTTCTACCCCCATGGTTTCTATGATTTATAATACTTGTGTAGAATCACATTGGCCAATGATGATCTTACCTCATTCTTATGCCTTTTCCCATCATCTTGATTCTCATTCTTCATTGTTGTCCCATAGGGCCACGATTCAACATTGTGGGGTTATATTAGAGAATGATAAAACCTCAAGATTCATAGTGGATGAACAAACGACATAGGTATAAATGTTTTGAGTATGGATTGAGATGGTTTATAGGATGTTGGTGATGGATTTGTGGATTGGAACCCCAAACGGCGATGGGAGGTATGTCAACTTCCCCCATAGGAGATGGCGGTTCTGATTTCCAACCACCAAAGATCAAAAATCATTGATAATAGGTTTCCCGCTATGTTTTAAATGGATTTAGGCTAGTAAAAAGTCATTAAGGGTGGATGAATTGGTGGATCTGGTGTCTGTGTGAAGATAGAATTCACTATCTGTGAAAAATGCAAGTACATGTTGTGTACTTCATAGGAACACATGTTGTGTTCCTAGGAATCTCATGGAAGCTAGGGTTTCTCCTGAGTTAAGTGTCACATTCCATGTGTCTAGTCCCACATGTTGTGTGACTCTACCCGAGCATCCAATCCATGTGCCAAGAGAATATACCCAATACCTCAGGTGGATAGATACTCTATGTAGCCACAAGGACATGTCATGTGTAAGCACATGGATAGCCAAGATGTGTGCCGAGAGCACACACCCAAGACCCTGGGTGTACATACACATTGTTTCCCCATTAGTAAACTCCATGTGGAGCCATATGGATGGCCAATTCATATCCATGGGAGGAATTTTCCAAGAATTCTAGTGATATCAAACATCATGTGACCCAAAGTACATATTATGTACTTTGATTTTACACATAGAGTTCAGCTATGGGACATGTCTAGGGTTTGGATTCATGAGACATGTCATATATCCTAAGTAGGAAACACTGTGTACTCCCCTCAGAACCTTGTACCTTACATATATTCTTTTTAAGGACTAAGATTTAGTTCCATGATTTGTCTATACTGATTTGTTTTCTAAGTAGAATGTGATGGTAGCTTTCATTTTGGAATCAAAGATACGATGTGAGGTATTAAAAGTGATACTCTTCTTCTAGGTATACTTGGCAGATGATAATAATCGGTTTTTGCCCATCAGAGAGATATCGGGGTCAATACTCCCATGTCGCATAGGGAGCGGGTCCCCTATACTCTTATATAGGTATATTTGGTACCCCTCCTCCCATTACAAAGGGTATGGGTCCTCAAACTATGGATTGGTACTCCCCCATCATCAAGCATTAGCAAGAATTGAGTCCTCAACTAGAGTTAGTGCTCTCTCGATAGTAGATAGAAGTGGAAATGTGTAGGCCCTCCACATGGATTCTTGTGAGGTTTCATGTGGTACTTGGCATCAAAGATGGGACCTTTTTAGTTATGGGAAGACTCTTTATTATTAGATGGTTGTAAATATGGAGATCCCCTTTCTCTATTCAATTGGGTTTATTTTTTGAGAATATCCATTATTGGGTTCCTTTACCCTCTTTCTTTATGGGTTGAGTTGACTATCTCATTCTATTTATCCCATATTAGTTTTTGGGGTGTCCTCCTAGGTATGTATATACTCATCTCTACATGGGTTATGACCAAATGTGTTGTGTCTTAATCAGATGATAGGAAGATCGATGATGACTTCGGTAGACCTAGAATTAGAGGAGTGTAATGATACTTAGAGTTTATGACCATGTTTAATGGTCATGCTTAGATATTGTGAGTTGGTATCTATTTAGTTTCCCCCTTTCCTAGTAGTTTTAAAGTTAGAACCTTATTTCTAGTTGGGTGTGTATTTTTTTCCTTTATATCTTGTTCATTACCTTGTTTCAATTTGATGTTTTTTATAGAGGTTTTTTCATGAATTGATTATAACCTAGATGTTTTAGTTCTTTATTATATATCTATAATATTTCATGGAGCTGGTTGTGTGTGTGTGCATATAGGTACTTTAGGCTAAGGCCTCCCATTTTGGTGTTTAGTAAACTCAGTTCTTGTCACTAGCCCCTGGCCTATTGGATGTGGGTTTGGGGTGTCACTCTCAGCTTAGTATAGCTTAGGAAGGGCTCTGATGGGTTGGTTAATGATATATATGGTGTGTCGGTAGGTGGAACTGGAATTCTTCAAGTTTAAGGGAATAACATGGTAGTAGAATATCCCCTGGGGTTCTCTGAAAGTGGTGGCTTCCTCATATTTAGGGGTTATCTTGATTTTATCATAACCTAAGTACTCATCCATAATGAAAGGAATTAGAATCTTTTGGTCACATAAATCAAGAGTTCAATAATCAGAAGTGGTAAATCATCCTTCAGCTAGTGTTGATTTTGATCCCTAAAATTGATACATACATTGATTACCACATTATTTTTCTTAATAGGGATAATTTTGGTGGTCTATTTCAGTTATTGAACCTCTATAATGAATCCATATTTGATAATATTTTCAACTTCAGTTTTAACTTAGAAATATGAGTCAGATGAATTCTCCCAGTCACCTACTTGAAACCCCTATGATTATCTAGAAGGCCCATGTGATGGGTGGACACATCAGAATCTAGTCTCATAATCTCTATGTAATTTCAAGAGAACACATAACAGTGTTGTTTTAAAAAGGATATGTGCATATCCTTCTCTACCATAGGTATGGAGACACTAATCAATGTGGGTTGCAAGTCCTTTTCTATACCCATATTTACTTGTTAGAGCTCATAGATAGTAATAGAGATGCCTTCCTCAATTGTTGGAGGGGCATCTCTATGGTCATCCTCTATTGATTCCAACTCTATATCAACTAAAATGTTCTCAAGATCAGTAGATAGTATGAGAATTTTATTATTATTCATGGGAGTCATTCCTAGGCCTTGTGAGTGCCAATACATGGGTACCATAATCGATAGGACTCTAGAGATATGTACTCACTTATTCATTATCATTGGGAGTATAAGAATCATTAATATATTGAGATTTAAGAGACATCATAGGGGCACTTTAAATTTTTGTTGATGGTGCAGGGGAGTTATCTTATTTGAATAGTGAACTAAGGGTCTCCTTAGATTTAAATGATAGAAAAGGAGCACTCTTGTTTGTGTTATTTCCACCTGTGATATTAATTTCCCTAGGTGTGACCTAACTACCTCTAGATGGTACTACTTTAGCTGGTGCAACTATTACTATATAAACAAGGTCTAGTGAAGATTACAAACTATGGTGACTCTATATGGTAGGATTCATTGCATCTATCAGTTTGATAAGAAATACATAAATATTACTGGGTAATCTATAAGGGTTCGTAGGGGCGGTACTAAAACTATTGGTAGTGGTAACCCGCATATCACCCTATATCATCAGTTGTTTTCCTTATCTCTTATAGAAACCCACCCCAGTGTATTGGGATTCACAAGATTCAAAGGGGGTGTTATCACCACATAGCACTCCAACCTTTCCATTGATGAAGTATATTAGGAATTGACGGTATGATGACAACACCACCATATGGTTATGAAGTTAACATCATCCGGGTAGAACATTATATGTCATGTCCTACTGGATAACCGTGAACTTAGATTTAGCACCATGTGTTTAAACTAGTCATTGAATTTGATCTTTCTGAGGGGATTTTTCTTACTCTTATCATACCCTAAAATGGTCATCTTTAAGGGGGGAAAATCATCCTCACCATATCTCAATCATTGGAGAGTATAGACCAAGATAATATTAATGTTGGAGTTGTTGTCGATCAAAGAGAATATGACTGAAAAGTGATTTTTTATTTGATTTTCAAAAGCCTCTTTTTGGCTAAGCGGTAACCTACACAACAGGCGGGAACCAAATAACCCAAATACAAAATTCAAAGTTCAAAATTCAAAAAACACCCACAGGTCACCACTAGTGTCGTCGCCACTGTCGTTGACGCCATCCAGCACCATCGTCAATTCAAGAAGATCACAGAACCACACAAAAATCCCAAAATCCACAAACAAAATTCAAATTTCAAGAAATATACAAGAAACACATCGATCCCTGCAACAACATCAATGAATCCATGAACCATCACCAGATAAAAAGAAGGGTCGTTAGACACTGCAATCAACAGAAACAGGCCAACCATAGATTTTATCATAGTTTGGAAAAATGGCAGCAGATGGAATGAGTACCAAATCCTCACACCTCCTCCACCAAGAAAACATTCCACGAATACTAGAATCAAATACCGGATCAGCAGATGTAGTCAAAACCAGCATCGGATCAACCAAAATAGATCACGACCAAAAAACCAGCACATGAGCAATGGCCAAAATCAAAAAACAGGGTGTGAATCAGAGTTAAAGAAACCTTCACCAAAATCCAGCCACCCAAAAGCCAAGCTCACTAGACCTCGGTGCAAATCATAACTCATAACCCATCGTCGTCATCCCTGCGCACGGAGACCACAGCGGACCACCCAACACATACCAAGAGTTGAGGCAGCAACCCTCAAAAGCGAAAGCAAGATCTCGACCTAAGCATCATTGTGCCGCCATTGGAAGCCCTATCCAGTGAAGGTGGAGTGAGGTGCAAAGCAGGGCAGCAATGATGAGATGTCGAGACGGATGGTGCCAGTACTGAAGGAGAAGCCACCACCACAAACTCTCTAATCAAGTGTCGAGGAGGGGAGTCGAATCAATTCGAAGTAGAAGAAGGTGATGGCGAGGAACCCTAGTGGAGGAGCACCCCTTACGGGCACATCATATCAAGATTCAATCAAAGAGCATCGAATATCAATATTTTCAAGCATACCTAAAACATAAAGGGGTCTGATATGACCCTGAATGGTATCCCATTGATCTTGATCCATGAATTAAATAGTGGTATGGCATACTACAAAAGTATTTTTTCTCAATACACCTTATTTGTATCAACTTCTATCTCAAACTATTAGAGACTTTGGAGGGCCTCAACAAGGCTTCCCTAAGGTCCTTTGAAGGGTAAAGAGTTCCCAAAATCAAGATCTTGGCTGGGACAGCCACAAATTGTTTCAATATGTCATAATTTTTTACCACAAGTCGGCACTTCCTGATGTGGGGTTTCTCATTATAACATGGATTAGAGGATGAAGTGCTTGAGGTGGACAAATTTGGTGCTTGGATAGAAGTTGAAATCATACCTATTACTAAAGAGTTGAGTCAAGCTAGTCTACAACTATTCTAAGATGGTCATACATTTTCATGTCTACTAACTAGTATTCCAAGACATTTGGGTTCATAAGACTATGGGAGGACTCAGGGGTTTCTATGCGCTCTTATTGGGATCACTAAAGTACTTTACCATGGGTCTTGACCATGTATCTATATTCATAGAGGATGTTTCTAAAATACTGATCCTAGAAACAATTGTGTCTTCCCTTATTCCCTCATCTTCTACGGCCTCTACCTTTGGCTCCCTAGTTAGGTGTGAGGAAATCAAGTTCATATACATACTCGTAATTGGAGAAGTGGTATATTAAGTGAAAAACATTAATAGAATTGAAAATTGGATATTCATCTGACTAGTATTCCATTTTGTGGGGTGATTCCCATACCCTTAATGACAGGGGTAATAAATCCTCAAGAGTCTCGGCTGGTTTGAGAGTCAGATGAGACTCTTCTTCATGTTCTCTATTATTCTTTTCCTGGTTGTTTTTGCCTCTAGAGGGTGGGTTCGATGGAATCCCTTTGAATGGTGTGGGAGGAGATGGGACCATAATCGATTGATGGAGTTGTTCCCTGAGAATGGCATGAGCCTGATTTATTTTCTTTTAGGTCATCCAATCATCAAACATTAATTTATGTCTAATTGGGACTTCTTTCCAATCGTCTTCTTCATCTTATTGGATAGTGGGCACATGGGGTACTTTTATAGGGATTTTTCCAATATCACCTATCTGGAATCGACCACTTTCTAGAGGATGTATTTTAAGATGAAGTAATCTTGGATTGTGTGGACCAGACTTGAAGAAAATTCAAATAATCAGAATGATAATTGAGGTTTACTTCATCAAGTTTCCAGGCTTAGGCAGCTTGAGGATATTATTCTCAATGGATTTAAGGAAGTAACCAAGAACTTGTTCTTTCTAAAAGGAATAGGTTTTTTTTGTTCCTCATATTTTGAGTGTCCATGATCTTTCTTTGCATCTGGGTGAAGGTGATTTTGTTATTGTTGTCACTCAGTGGGAGGCATCGGGTGATGTAGATTTTACATGGGTGCTTCAACAATCATTAGCACTAG
The DNA here is from genome assembly GCA_963277665.1 of Viscum album. Taxonomy (NCBI): domain Eukaryota; kingdom Viridiplantae; phylum Streptophyta; class Magnoliopsida; order Santalales; family Viscaceae; genus Viscum; species Viscum album. The sequence continues at coordinate 675,155,758 of OY728128.1, read as the reverse complement.
TATGAGTGTAATAGTGGTAATTTTTACCATACTAAACCTTTTATCCTATGATGTGGGTAAGGGTGGTGATTTGGCCCCAGTTCACCATAGAGGATAATCTAGATGTTTTTTCATTTCTAAAAACTCCCAAAAACTAGTACAGGTTTTTCAACGGGATCAGTAGTGTATGTAGTTCATCATGAAAGTTCTCATCACAAATCAAAAATAGTTGATCCCATGGGATAGGAATGTTAAAAAAATTATATTATACCTTTCCATCTCTCATTTTCACATTGCTTATAATTTTTTAGGTCAACAAACATTTTTTTCCTTAGTGTGGAGCGAAATTAGTGAAGTAATTGATGAAAAATATCATCTCAGACTGTTTTGGACCTTACTGGTAAGCAGTTTTACCAAATGAAAGTTATCCCAATTAATGTTTGTATAAATAAACCTAGTTTTTTGCCTCTTGTTTGTCATGTATTCATATAATTTGGTAACATTGGAACACAAAATGTGATAGATACTGATCTGGATATTCCATTCCATCTAAGGCTGGGAAAATAAGATTCCCAAAATTATGCAGAGGAGGAGTGGAATCCGCCCATTCAGGATATGGATTCCTTTCAAGTTACACTGGAGAATGTGTCCCTTCCATGGCCTCTATTTGAGTGGAAAGAGACTTGATGGTGTTGAGGAGTTCTATTTTAAACATTGTATAAGTTGTTACTTGAGTGAGTAATGGAAAAATCTTGACATGTTCATCTGACATCTATCATCTATTGACTGCTAGTTCACACTAGCACTAGGTGACTATATCGATACATGGGAAGTGGTTGCAGTATTGGAGGGAAATACTAATCTTCCTCTACTCTTTAATTCAAATAAACCATATTTTTAGACCCATATCCAATTTGATGCTCATATTCTATTCCCAGGTGTGAATTAACCCCCACCTAATGAGCAGAAGGATATATATTCATTTCTACTTAAAGGTGATTCCTAGTGTGAATATTTCCCCTAAGTAATTCATCATTGAGAAATATGAGATTAAATATAGCCATATACTATGTCATCTTCTCTTACACAAATAGGACTTCAGGATCTCATTGTTTTGAGTGGGATATAGTCATGATTTTCCTTTTTATCTTTAGAGGAATGGTGTCGAGGTGGTGAAAACTCTTTAATTGGAGGTTATATTTTATGGGTTTTCATTTGATTATGGGTACAAACGCCCTCAAATTTTGTTTCAGTATAACCTAAATCTTAGGAAACTATTTCCCTATTGTGTTCCTTGGTGTCTATGTCTCAATCTATACCATATACTAGGTTGATAGTGATGAAATTCAGCAATCCATATTAGGTAGTAGGAATAAATTCTTCATTATGCATTTTGGATTATAGACCATATGGGGTTTGATCTTCTTTATCATATTATACACTAACTTTGATCTATGGATAGCGATCTTAAGGTAATCTCTGACCATCCCCATCGAACATGCCCCTAATGATAGGTTGTGTTGCATGGAAGTAGGAATGAATGGGGTTTCAGCTACTAGAAATAACTACCCAGCCTAAAAAAGACTGATTTTCTTAGAGGATATGATAATAACACCCCCATGCCTAAGGGTTGGGACTAATGTGGAGATACCACCAATGCAATCTAAAATTTTTGAGGATTTTATAATTTCGAGGGTGGCGATGGTGGTAAACATTCCCCAAACCCTGTGGGATGTATTTTCTCCCAGATATCTACCATGACATCTAACAATGCAATCTTCTTGATTTAGATCATTTTTACTTAGGCATGGGTCAGGTTTAGTGTCACTTAGAGTGTAAGCTACTTTCCATGGGGAGTTACCCCTTGGCTGAAGGTTTTGGTTTTCTAATCTGAGATGTGTTCTCAACCTTTTGAGATACATGTCTTAGGAGATTTCTAATGAACCACTCTCTTTGGTTATACCAATTTTGTACCTTAGATATGGGAGGGTTTTATTGAATTGACCAACTAGTGTGTGTGTTGTTCAAACCTGTGGCCAGTCATATGGAAATGAAATTGTAGGATGTCATCTTCTGGGGACTCTAATAACCCAGTAATGAAATAAAGTACAATTCTATATACTCAACAAATCCTTGGATACATAAGTATGATGAGGAGTTGATGATTATTTTATGGAGTTCCTCTATACTATGGATACAAGCATGTCGGAGGCTCTCATAGTACTTTTCTGACCTCAGGTTTTGAGGTATGGAGAGAGTGGAAAGGTTCATCTAACAGTAAATCTTATTCACTATCTGTATATGGTCATAATATCTCTAATAATGTAGGTTATTATCATTTAACCAATGAAGATTCTCCCACAAGTTCTAGCATAAGTAAGGAATGTATTCCTCTATTAACACATCTAGGATGTTATAATGGGGAGTGGTAATGGGCGGGAACCTATTTGGGAGATTATCCTCAAATAACTCTTTCCACATATCCATACTAGTCTCTTACTCATAGAAGTAATATTACTCTACTTGGTCAGACCACATAGGTCACTTTTCCAAATACGGTGAATCATGGCCTATAGGAGGCAAGAATGGTGGTCGCTACCCTGATTTATCTACTGATTGAGGTGTGGTGTTGCTGGAAAATGATGGGTACCATATGTATTTAACCCCATTTTTTGAGAACCTCTCTTTATGAAGGTTCCCTAATAAGGTAAGGATGTTCTTTCCTGGGTGATATATCATTGTGGGGAGGTTTTCCACAACAAATGTCAATATTAGGATCCCTGTAATCTATCTCAATGCAACCACAGGGAGGATTTACATGGTAGGTATGGCCTTCTACTTCATATGAATATTTGGTGGGTCCTTGGGATACTTTATATATGTATCATATAACCTTAAGAATATTGGAAATAATTAGGGTAGGAGTATGAACCTCATCTTTCATTGTCATCAGAATATGTCAACCTATTATTTAGTGTTGATAAAGGATATGAGATTGATACATGGAAGCTTCTGGAGTATATGATGAATTTATTTGGGTGTTATGATGATATTCTCCCACTTTCAAAAAGTTGTTGTGATATGGTAGAAATATTTTGAACTGGTGGTAAGAATATGAATTCTTCTTTGGGTGGGTAGCAGAATATATCTGCCAACCGTGGTCGAAACAAGGTAATTCACCCAATTTTGATGTTCATTATCCACTAGGATGTATCTAAAGACCTTAATAATGGGAGAATAGATATGTGTCTTCTCCTATATATATTCTTAAGGATGTTGAAATAATCCTTCATTATAAAGAGTAGGAATATGTGCCTTGATTCTATTAGCTATCGGGATATATTGGTAGTGGTATTCTATTGTTGTATCCATTGGGATATATTATTGGAATGTGGTAGAAATATGCACCTATCCTGATATGGTTTATGGAATATACTGACATGCCCTAGTTGAAGAGGTAATATAACCCCAACCCCTAGCCTCTCCCTTTATCAAAATATGATGATAATCTTCCTGATTGGGATTAAGAATTTCTTCTTTCTATATATTAGCTCCCTAGTCATGTTGAAAATGCTGATACACTACTCTGGTTGTTGGAATTGGGATATGTTCATGTTCTAGTGTGATTTCTAGAATATGTCAGTGAATCTCCTCTATCACTACCAGAATATATTGGCAGTTTGGAAGAGTTTGAGTAGGGATATTAGCATGCTCATTTTCAGTCACTAGGATATATTATAAGACATATTTAGTTGAATTGGTAATATTTTCCCACTCATGTCCTCCTTTTGAAATTCGGATATTCCAATGGGATTCATGTGTGGGGATGGGAATATGTTCCTACCCCCAACTTTCTTCCAGAATATACTGGCAGACTTTCTACATGTGAGTTGGGATATGAGCCCACTCGCTAGTTTTTATTGTAGTATATCAACAAGATTATTCATAGGAAGTGGGGATATGAACCCAATCCCTATGGTTTTTATCCCACCACACCTAGTGAGATTTCCTAGATTCCCAAGTTTGAGTGACCAAGGGTATGATATACTGGGTGTCACAATCAACAGACGGCTGAGGTGTGGTGGTTGTATAATGCTGGCAGCGGTGGTTGTAAGGACCCCCCATGGGTGACCCTGATATAAAGATAGGTTTATGTTGAATTCATAGTTTCACTTACTATAATAATGAAGGTATTGGTTATCATGATCTGAGGATAAGATCCTGAAGTGGTTGGTGGAAATGACAGGTGTCACTGGATATATTGCATCTTTCCTCCAACAGGATGGGTTCATGGGATTTAGTGCTCAGAGACCCTTGTGTATGGCCTCTAGGGTAGGGATAATACTATACTAATGGTACTCCCATGTCATCATGTTTACCGCCTAGTGTTGGAGATGATGAATAGGTGACATTGTCCTCAAATTTGTGGGGTTCATGTCTCTCAAAGAAGTTGAAGCATCAGAATTCTTTAGGTGAGTGGCACACTTGTAAATGTCTTGAGAGGTGTTAATAAGTAAGGGGATTAGGTGCCCTTTTATAATTTAGGTGAGTTGAACACTTGTAATTTTTCTAAGTTTTTCAATAATGTCATGTAGCTTTATTGTTCATATAGCTAAAAAATGGATCATATTCTAAGGGTAAAATTATTAGGTCTAAATACAACCAACCAATTGGGTTTCAACAAGTTTTTAGGTTATTTTGACCCTTATGTTTTTAGATTAACCCCTCAATAAACCCATTTTTACCTTAATTGTGGTAATTAATTTTTAGTGTTTTTACTATTAATTATGACCAAAAATTAAGTAGACATTATTAAATAATACAAATTGTTTTTACTTAAAAATATGGAATCCATTTTATCAAATTCAATTCATAGAAGTGTCAGGATTTAATTTAAAAATAAACTAGTAAAATGTGACAAAAACGATTTTTCAAGAAATGAATTTTTCATACATAAGAAGATATTACATTAACTATATGACTAGTAATAATAATTATATGGATTTAAATTAATATATTTAGATATATACTCTATAAATTTAATTCAAATCATTTATCATTATATATTATTTTAATTAATAAAAATTCAAAGATGTTGTACCTTTTTTTAAACGGAATTTTAGAAAATATCTTTGTTTACCTCCAAATGATATTATCATTATTTATATAAAATTTATATTCAATAAATTTTTAATATTATAATATGTTATTATAAATAAAATTAGTAATAGTTAAATACTAAATTTTCAATTATTCATAAAATCTTATTTCTAAGAGAAATTTTCAAAAAATTGTTCTAGGCTTATTTTTACCAAGTAAGTTTAAAATCAGTATCCATCCTATCAAATTAGAATTTTTGTGCCATTAAATATTAAAATGTGTATTTTATTATAGTTTTATTAAAATAGAATGTTTACTTACTATAATTGAGTCTCAAGTATTACATTCTTCCCTCTTGTAAAAATTTCATCCTTAAAATTTTCATGGATATTACTTTTTAAAAAAAATAAGGGTGATTCTTCTTCATAACAACCTCTAGTTCCCAAATTGATTACTCCATTTTATGATTTCTCTAAAGTAAATTTACTAGTATAGTCATATTATTCTTCAATACTTACTCTATAGTTTCAATAATCTGGATGATATCATCATAGTAAGATATATCATGTTCCAATTTTATTTCTTCAGAGGTTAGAACATACATTGGGTATGACGTGTACTTCCTTAACAATGATATATGGAACACATCATGTACTTTAGAGAGGCTTCATATAATTACTAATCAATAATCCATAGCTCTAATTATTTTTATAATTTCAAAAGGTACGCTATACCTAGGTCTCATTTTCTCTTTCTTATCAAACCTTATAAAACCCTTTTATTGAGATACTTTCAAGAAAACATTATCTCCCACATGAAATTCTATATATTTCCTATAATTATTAACATAACTCTTTTTCCTACTTTTAACTTATTTAATATGATTCTAAATATTATTTACCTTTATCGTTTTCTCCTTAACAATTTTTGGTCCTATAAGCTTCGTCTCACTAACTTCATCCCAAAAAGTTGGAGTACAAAGTTACTTTCTAGATAATGCTTCATACAACACCATCTGAATACTTGAATGGAAACTATTTTTATAGGAAAACTCTACAAAGGGTAAATAATGATTATACATACTTTTAATTTCAACTGATCATGACCTCAATATATCTTCTAATGTTTGAATAGTCCATTTAGACTACCCATCAGTTTGAGGATGGTGGGTGGTGCTCAAATGAATCTCAGTATCAAGGGATTTATAAAGACTCTTCTAGAATTTTGATGTAAATCGGGTATCAAAATACAATACAATTGAAGGGGGTTCACCATGAAGTCTTACAAATTAATTAATATAGAGTTTTTCAAGGTTACCAAGAGGTAAACCTTCCCTTATATCAAGGAAATGTGTATATTTTGTTAGGAATTCAACAATAACTCATATTGTATCATTATTTCTATGAGTCTTTGGTATTCCTATCACAAATTCCATAGTAATATCATCCCATTTACATATGGTAATAAGTATAGATTTCATGACTCCTCTAGGATATTGTCTCTCATCCTTATTTTATTGAAAAACCGATAATATTGACACATAATTACCAATTTCCCACTTCATAATATCCCACCAAAAATGTTCCCTCAAATACCTATACATTTTGGTGCTATGAGGGTGTATAAATAAATTCAAGCTATGAGAATCATCCAATAATTCCCTTTTAGTATTAGGTATAGATGAAACACATAGTCTTTTTCCAAATTTTAGAACACCATATTCATATATGAAGTCTTCTAACTTTTCATCAATCACTGATTAAATTTTTTTTTGAAAATTTTAATGACCCAAACTTTTATAAATAAAATTACCTTTTTAATGAATAGTTTCATTATTAAGTGATGTAGATATAGAAAACGCATACACTAATTTGGTTATTTTGGACCATTATAAGTTATATCCTAACATATTTAAATGACAGTTAAGAATCGTAACCACTGAAATTACATTTTTTGTGAAATGACCATTAATAATATTATATATATATATAGGGTTATGATAAATCCATTTGACATAAATAAAGTAAATAATGGACTTTAACAACAGAATATTACCCTATAGAGCCCATCTATCTAAGCATCCAAAAGAGATATAATCACTAGGATTTTCTCTTGACTATAACCAAGATGAGATTCAATAACTAAATCATGAGAAAACCCATTTATAAGAGAATTTCAAGCTCATCAAAATCACGTCCCAAACCATGTTCGCCAGAACACCCCATCAAAATATCACCATCACACACCTTAACCTTAGGGAATTCACTGGTGTAATAAAGTGATATGTATCTAGGCCCTAATAGTATGAATTTGTATATATTTTTTTAATAAAATAATAATTATATTTAACTTTTATTACTTTATAATGATTAAACAATAAGTTTGATAATAATTATATTTTGATATGATGAAATGAAAATTGTATTTTTGGGAAATATATCATTTCAATTAAGATACTATGTTTTAATGAATTCAAGGATTTTTGAAATAAATGATGTTTTAATAAAATATTATTATTAAATATAAATGTTAATATAATTTTATGAACTCAAAAATAATTTTTATAAGGTTCAGAAAACTATTTTTATTAAAAAACAAGTATTTTCCAATAAATGTGATTTTTTGATTTAAAATTATAAATTCACACACTTATATAATTATTTATATAAAATAAATATTATATTTTTAAATCAACGTGTTGAAATTATCCAATTATTATTTTTCATAATTTTCAGAGATAGTTGAATTTTTTGGTCAAAATTAAATACTATATAAATATAAAGTATGAATTATGACATCATAAAATCCTAAAACTAATGTAATAAATACTATTAAGAGAATCCATGACCAAAAGTATGTTTTCCCATTAAAATAATGTGTTTTTGAATCTATTTGATTAATTTTATAAACCCTTAATGAATCCTGCAAAACCTATATTATATTTTCAGGTTTTAAAAGAAATTCTTTATAAACATGACACGCTTCCACATCACCAAAGGTATTATTTTAATGATTTTGGTTTTTAGTCTTAAAAAATAATTAAATTCACTACTATTTGGTAGAAACCATTGGAAAATCTATGGTAAGGTTTGTGGTTTTGATTAATTTATCATATAGAGTCCAAAACCTAAGTTTAGAAATTAATAAAGAATTCCTCTCTCTATTCCTATCTAAATCCACCCATCCTCACATTCCTATTCACTAAAAACTCTTAGAGAACTTTACCTTACCACTCTAAATACCTACAAATGTGACCCAAATATCTTAATAATCTCCTCTCAAGCTTTAAGAAGCAACCCCTCAAGGTAAGGGATCATATCCTTCTCCTCTTTATTCAAGAACCATCTTTATATTATACCTTTTGATTTTAAATTTCTCATGTTGGGATATGTTTTCACACATCACTATTACTATCCTCATGATATCCATTTCATAAGAGTCCCTTTTTACTCTCATTAAACCCTTCCTTGAATCTTTATGTCTACCCATTATGCTGTTAAAATTATTCCTTGATTTTCCAAGCTAAACTTTTGTGTTGTGAATACCCATACATACTCCCACTCAAGGGTATTCACATAAATGTACCCATCCTTTATTTATTATGGATTTTCAATTATTTAACCCACACTCCTTATTCTTGGGATTAAAAGTGATGAAATACACCCTTATGTTGTATGATCTATGTGGAACACTTATACATGTATATGATATGAATATGATGGGTGAGCCTGAAATTATATATCCCTCCAATGTATTGGATAATGTTTTTGTCTTGTTATATGTCATGTATGGTTCACATGAGGTTATTTTAATCACACTATGCTATTATGACTTGTCAGTTATCCTTGACTTATGTTTATGATGTCATGTTTTATGTTGTTTCCACGTTCTCATGTTTCCTTTAAGCTATCATGTTATATCATGCCTCATTGTTAATGATTATAATTATCATCTTTCTTATGTTATATTTATATTCATATTGGATCACATGTATTACTTTACCTTATGTTATGTTTTTTTATTCACTTACCAGTCTTTATAGATCACCCCTTCCTTATCCCATGGATTTTTAGAAGAGCAGTGGATTTTTAAGAGCATTTTATGGAGTTTTAGTTTTTTTCATTATATTTATATTGAAATTTGTTATTATATGTAACTAATTTACTAAATATTCTAGGCCTTATAATCTTATGGGTTGTACTAAGTGTGATTTTATGTAATAAATCATGAATTAAGGTGTAAAAAATATGGGTTTTAATAGTTGGTATCAAAGAAAAGTGTAGTTATTTTTGGGGATTAGGATTAGAAAACTATAGTGAAATCCTTATGGATAATACTAAACATATAAAAACATCCCTAAATTTTGGTAAATTATAGATTAAGTGGTTTTAAAGAAAATGAATCAATGTATAAATACTACAAGTGGATGTTTCTTTGGTATAGTTGTATCAAGGTGTAATAACCCCGAAAAGAGTGCATTGAGCTAGACTCAGTCATCACTCAGTGCATGAAAATGGTATTTTTTGTACATCTAGTTTTACACTCCTAGGGGATGTTATTTGGTAATTTTACAAGCTCTTTGTGATCCATTATGAATGAAAAAATGACCATAAGATTTTATATTAGGAAATAGATCATGGATAACCTATATTGAAACCTATAAATTCATAGGATAAGGAATATATGTCATTTATGAGTTATCCCTTTAATGTTCATGGTTTCCCATTTATGTATTTAATATTTTAAAAATAATCATCCCTAATTTTTCCTTTATTTTATTCAATGGTCGGAAATAGGAGAAATTGATTCAATAACTAATGTGAGGGGTAATGTGATGACTGCCCAGATGAGATGACCAACTTGATGGGACTATGAATCATAAACTTCATGATAATACTCTCGTAATTAACTCGGGTTTTGAATATAAACCTAAATCAAGAGGAACACTTGAATCCCCCTAAGAAATATAAAGTTTCAATTGATACCTTTATATGACAAAGTACTCCAAATTTCAATGGATTTATTGATCCCTTAATCATGGAAAAATAGATCAACTCCATTGAAAATATATTCTCCATCCTTAAATTCTCTAAGAAATATAATATCATGTTTTCTGTTTATCATATTGAAGGAGAATTCGGTCGATGGTGGATGTTGGTCCAAAATATGATGCTTGAGGAGGAGATCAAAATAATGGAGTGTAAGGGGTTTTAGAAAAAAAATTAAACAAATATTTCCATCGCACTCTCAAACTTAAAATGGAGAGGTATTTCCATATACTTAAGCAAAAAATACAACAAAACCATCAGGGAATATGAGGAAAACTTCACAAGAATTGCATGACATGCCTCCATCTTTGTCATCTCCCTTAAAAGTAAAGTTTACCAATTCATTGTTAGTATAAATCTGAGCCTAAAAATGCCTTGGTTATTCAAGACTTTGATAGTTATGAGGAAATTTCCTGATGTATCCTCAAAGTAGAGATGGCGATCAGTGAATCTCAAGGGTCTCACTGGTTTGGAGATAGGAAGTGGAGAATGTAATTTAATTTTGGAAGTGCAATAGACAAATATCATGGGGGAATGAAATTACAAAGCCCCACCTATAAAAATTGTGGTAAGAAATATCCTATAAATTTCCTAAAGAGGACTAGGAAATTATTTAGGTGAAGGAAGGAAGGGCACCTAGCTAGAGATTTACAATAGGAGAAACTCACCAATGTGATGGAAGAAATGAATTTTTCGATCAACCCTCAGCCTATTATCCAATGTTTCAACTGTAAGGAACAAGGAAACTATGAAAATCAATTCCCTAATCCAAGTGTTTTTTATAACAATTGATGATAACAACCACCAATCCCTATAGATAAAGGGTGATCATATTCAATCACAACTACTAAGGTGGATCCTGGTAATGAAGTGGTGATAGGTATGCTTGTTATTCATTCAAGAATAGTGAATGTACTTTTTGATTTTGGTTCTATGAATTCTTTAATATCACATAATTTTAGTAGAACCATTCAAACACCACCTCAAAACATAGAAGTTGGTTTATTAGTGAAGATGAAAAATGGGTCAATTATTGCATCCCAAACATATAATTCATCCCTTGTCCAAATTTTTTTGTCTAAATTTCCCATTAAACCTTGTGATACTCCCTTTAGTGTAATTTTATGCAATTATAGGTATGGATTAGATTTATTTATATAAATCCAACATAAATTGTTGAGTAGTGGAAATTACCTTATGGTTCTACACAATTGCAAGGGTAAGGATAAATATCCTTTGGTGTCATCATCTTATCCATGGATATTATTTCCCTATGAGTAAGAGTATCTTTCTAAAATGATTGATAATGAGGAAAATATCATCCTTTAATACATGTCCATTGTGAGGGAATTTTCTAATGTGTTTTCCAAAGTTCTTCCTCCTAGTTGAGAGGTTAATTTATCAATTGAACTTACACCAGGATATTTTCCAATATCCAAGACTCAATATAGAATGGATACTATTGAACTTGAGGGGTTTAAGAAGTAGCTACAAGGGAATGTAGATAAATGGTTCATGTTCCCAAGTGCTTTACTATGGGGTGCATCAGACCTCTTCATCAAAAATAAGGATGGGTCACTTAATCTCTGCATTGATTATCATGATATCAACAAGATACATGGATCCAGGTACTTCTCTAAGGTGGATCTTCATTTTATATATTATCAAGTAAAGTTCAATAAGGAGAATATCCCCAATACTACTTTTTGTAAAAGGTATGAGCACTATCAGTTCATAGTGATTCCATTTGGACTCACTAATGATCTATAAATCTTCATGAATTTTATGAATAGAGTCTTTAGGGGTTACCTTGACAAATTTTTGGTAGTCTTTATAGATGATATTCTTATATACTCCAAAAAAAGAGGAAAAAGAGGATCATTTTAATTCTATATTGAATACTATGTGAAAGGAATTGTTATTTGAAAAGTACAATAAATGTGAGTTTTAGATGGACAAAGTAACTTTACTAGGGAATTTTATCACTAGAAAAATGATATATGTGGATCAGTCAAAAACTAAAGAAATTTAAGTATGGCTAATACCAACATTAGTGACAGAAATCCAAAGTTTCCTTGGATTGATTGGTTACTATCATTGATTTTTGAGAAACTTATCATGATTTTCAAGCCTTTTAACCAAGATAACTTATAAGGGTTTCAATCTTTTTTAGCCTAATGAATGTGAAGATAGATTTAAAGAGTTGAATAGGGGGCTAATCACTACACCTTTGCTCACATTACCCATCGGTGGTAAAGGATTTGTGATTTACAGCAATGTGTCCAAAAAGGTATTAGGTTATGTACTCATCCAAGATGAAAAAGTGATAGCCTATTCCTCCCACCAATAAAAGATCCATGAGTAGAACTATCCAACACATGATCTATAATTGGATACAATCATCTTCACATTGAATATTTGCAGACATTATCTTTATGGGGATAAGTGTGAAATATATACAAACCATAAAATACTCAAGTATATATTCACACAAATAGAGATCAATATACACCAATGGAGGTGGTTTGAGCTGATCAAGGATTATGATTGTTTAATCCATTACCATCCTCAGAAAGTGGCATATGCTCTGAGTAGAAATTATCCCACAACTCTATCCATGATGAGGATTATAAGGGATCCAATCTTCTTGGACATGGAAAGGATGGATATAGAAATAATAAAATGATATTTATCCTACCTTTAACAAATAACTTCTTAACCATACATTATTTAGAAGATCAAGTAGTCTCAAAAGGATGATGAGGTGATACATAAAAATTTAGCGAATAATATGGAGTTTAACTTTGTTGAAGATGGGGTTATAAGGTTTGGAACCCGGATATATGTTCCATAAAAACTAGAACTAAAGAGGTAACTTCTGGATAATGTGCATATTTCATCCTTCTCTATTCATCTAGGAAGAAATAAGATGTATAGAAATTTGAATCAAAAATTATGGTGGAATAACATGAAGAGGGAGATTGTATAGTTTGTATCACAATGCTTGGTATGACAATAAGTCAAGGGTAAATGATATAATTTTAAGGGTATGATGAAACCATTTATCATACTATTATGGAAATGAGAAAACATAACCATGGATTTTGTTGTAGGAATCTCTATGACCCCTAAAGGAAATGTCATCTAGGTGGTAGTCAATCTCCTTACCAAGTTAGTGCATTTATTGATATTAAGGAAGATTTATATCTTGAAAAAATCACCAAGATATACATAAGGTAAGTGGTAATACTATATAGAGTTCTACTCTCTATTATATTTGATCGAGTTATAAGGTTTATCTCAAGGTTTTGGACAATCCTTCAACAAGTTTTGAATATAAATATGAGCTTCAGCACTAATTATCAAACTAAAACAGATGGTCTATATGAAATAACCATTAAAACTCTATATAATATATTAAGATCATGTTATATGTATTTAAAAGGATATTGGGATCAACAAATTTCCCTAGTGGAGTCCTTATATAAAAACATTTTCCATTCTATCATTCAAATGGCACCTTATGAGGCTCTGTATGAGAAGAGGTTTCAGACTCCAAAATGTTGGGATTCAATTGGAGAGTGGAATATTATGGGACCTAATCTTATCCAAGAGATGATAGAGAATGTTTAAACCATTTAGTTTCATATGAAATCCACACAATGTCCACAAAAAATCTATGCATAAAATCATTGATGTGATCCAGAGTTTGAGGTTAGAAATAAATTTTTCCTTCATATATCATTGTGGAATAAATTCGTGAGGTTTGGGAAGATGGGAAAACTTAGTCCTAGATACATCATCCCCTTTGAGATCCCTGATCGCATCAGAGCATTGGCCTATCGACTAACACTCCCACCTAACCTATCTCAAGTATATGATTTGTTCCATGTATCCTTCTTGAGAAAGTACATACCAGACCCATCACATATACTAAATCCAGAGGTAGTACTATTGGTGAATGATATTTCATATGAGGATAAGTCATTGAATATATTAGATCATAGATACAATGTTCTATAAAACAAAACAACTCACCTGGTAAAAGTGCTATGGTGGAACCACAAATTTGAGGAAGCAACATAAGAATTGGAAGAGATGATGAAATAGAAGTACCCTTATTTGTTTTAGTGTATGAAATCAAAATCTCCAGGGTGAAGTTTCTTAAGGGGGTAAAATGTAATAACTTTGGATTTTATAAATTAAATTCCCTTTTTGAATAAATAAATTCATTATTAAGTGATGTGGATATAGAAAAAAAATGCACTAAATTGGTTATTCTGAACCATTATAAGTTATATCCTATTAGATTTAAAATAATGTTAAGAATCATACCTTTTGATATTATAGTCATTGTATAATGACTATTAATATTATTATATATATAAGGTTATGATAAATCCATTTGGAACACACAAAGGAAACAATGGCCTCGACCAGTAGGATCATATCCTATAAATCCCCTCTATCATAGCTTCCGAGGGGGATATCATCACTAGTATCTTCCCATGACTAATCCCAAGTAGATATTTAAAAACTAAATCAAGGGAGAACCCATTTATGATATAATTTCAATCTCATCAACATCATGACCCAAACCATGTTCATTGAACCACCCCATGAAAATTTCACCATTGCACACCTTACTCTTAGGTAATTCATTGGTATAATAAGTGGCTTTGTATATAGACCCTAACAGTATGAATTTTTATAATTTTATTTTTAATAAAATAATTATTATATTTATCTTTTATTATTTATAATAATTAAACAATAATATTGATAAAAATAAATTTTGATACGATGAAACAAAAAAATTTGGGAAATATATAGTTTTGATAAAGACACACTATTTTAATGGATTCAAGAATTTTTTAAATAAATAAAATTTTAATAAAATATTATTATTAAATAATATTTATTAAATATAAATTATAATATATTTTTACAAATTCTAGAATAATTTTTATAATGGTCAGAAAACTATTATTGTCAAAAAAATCAATATTTTTCAATAAATATGAATTTTGAATTAAAATTTTAAATTCTCATACAGAAAAAAACTATTTGGATAAAATAATTATTAATTATTAAATCATTATTTTGAAATTATCCAACTGTGTTTTTTTCATAATTTTCAGAGACAGTCGAATTTTTAGGTCAAAATGAAATATGATATAAATATACAGTAAGCCTCAAAGTAATTTAATAAATTTTATAAATATTAACCATGACCAAAATTATTTTTTCCCTTTAAAATAATGTGTTTTAAAGGTTATTTTATTAATTTTATAAACCCTTAATGGATCCTCCAAAACCTATATTATATTGTATAGTTTTAAAAGAAATTCTTTATAAACATGAATCACTTCCACATCACCAAGGGTATTATTTTAATGAGTTAGGTTATTATACATATAAAATAATAAAATACACTCTTATTTGTTAAAAAACATGGGAAAAACAAGGTATGGTTTTTTTTTGATTAATTTATCATATAGAGTCCAAAACCTGAGTTTAGAAAATAAGAAGGAATCCCCCTCTTTTTCTATATAAACCCACCCAACCTCCCATTCCTATTCACTAAAAAATCTTGAAACATGAATTTACTCTAACCTTACCTCTATATATTCCTCCCAAGGTTCCCCCAATCTCTTAAGAAGCTCCTCCCAATCTTTAAGAAGCACCCCCTCAAGGTAAGGGATCCTCTCTTTCCCCTCTTTATTCAAGCACCTTCGTTATATTATGACTTTTGATTTAAAATTTATCATATTGGGATATGTTTTCACACATCCTTATTACATTACTTATGATATAAATGTTATTATATGCCCCTTTCACTTTCATTAAACTCTTCATTTAATCTTTATGTATACCCATTACGCTTTCGAAATTATTCCTTTATTTTCCAAGCCAAACTTTTGTGTTGTGAATACCCATCCCTATTCCCACTCAAGTATATTAACCTAGATGTATATATACTTAATATATTGGTTATTTTAAAGTATGTAACCTACAATTCTTATTCATGGTATTAAAAGTGATGAAATACTCCATTATGTTGTATGATGTATGTAGCACACTTATGCATGTACATGATATGAATGTGACAGTTGGGCCTGGAATTATATAGACCTCTAATGCATTGGGTAATATTTTTATATCATTATATTCCATGTAAGATTCATGGGAGGTTATTATATAATACTATATTATGATTTCTTGGTATTTATCCATGATTTATGTTTATGATGTCATGTTTTATGTTTTTTTCATATTCCCATGTTGTCTTTAAGTTATCATGTTATGTCGTGCCTCATTGTTCAAGATTATAATTTTCACCCCTCTTATGTTACCTCAATATGCCTCTTATATCACATGAACTAATTTACCATATTTTATGCTTTTTTTATTCCCTTAATGGGATTTATAGCTCACCCCTTTCTTATATACATCCTCAGGTTATAACATGAAGTTTTAGAAGAGAAATGTATTTTTAAGAGCATATTATGAAGTTTTAGTTTTTGTCATTAAATTTCTATTACATGTTGTTATTATATATACCTAGTTTCCCAAAGACACTAGGCCTTACAATCTTATGGGTTGTACTGAGTGTGATTTTATGTAATTAATCATGAATTAAGGTGTAATAAAATTTGGGTTGTCATAAAATTTATCATCATCATGTTGAGAACTTTTTATCTTTTCTAGTAAATATGGTTTCATAATCATTTGAAAAATTAGTGATGCATCCCATTCCTTAATAATTCTAATATCCATATTTATTAGATCCATGAACATATGATACCTTTTAATCCTCATTTGGGTCATAACTCCATAATATTTCCTTCTCAATGCATCTTCTACCATATTTTTCTTCTCTGTGTGGTAGTGTATTGAGCAATCAAAATCCTGAAGTAGCTCAAGCCATTGCATTTGCATTATATTGAGATATTTTTGTGAAAAAGATATATTTTAGGCTCTTTTTTGTCTATGTATATCCCACAACTTTCACCATAAAGATAATGTCTTCATATCTTCAATGAAAATATTATGGATGGAAACTCATGATCATGAGTTGGATAGTTATATTCATGATTCTTTAACTACCTTTATGAATAAGAAATAACTTTATCCTCCTATATAAGGACACAACCAAGTCCCTTATTCGATGCATTACTATATATCACAGATCCATCCTTTCCTAATGATAGAGTCAAAATCAAAGCATTGACCAATTTCCTCTTCAATTCTTCAAAAAAATTATTCAAATTCCTTTTTCCATGTGAATTTAACCCCTTTATGTGTAATCTTGGTTAACGGGTTATCCAATCAAGATTTTTTTTAACAAATCACCAATAATAACCTACCAAACTAATGAAAATATGCACCTCAGTTATGTTTGTTGGTGTCTTCTATTCTTTTTATTCCTCTTCCTTCATGGGGTTAGCTGATATTCTATCCTTGGATACAATATAGCCAAGAAAAAAACTTTTTAAAGATGAAATTCACACTTGTCAAATTTACTATATAACTCTTTTCTTCTAAGAATCTCAAGAATAGTTTGTAAGTGATTCTCATCATCCTCATCTATTTTAGAATAAACTAAGATATCATCAATGAATACCACAATGATATTATCAATATATTACTTTAATACTATATCCATTAGATCCATAAAAATATATGGTGCATTAGTCAATCCAAATGGAATTATTATAAACTCATAATGTCCATACCTTATTCAAAATTCTTTATTTATAATATCTTCCTTCTTTACTCACAATTGATAATACCTAGAGTTAAGGTTAATCTTTAAAAAATATTGAGCTCCATGAAGTTGATCAAATAATCCATCAATGCGAATCAGAGGATACTTTATCTTTATCATAGTATCATTGATTTACCTATAATAAATGCACAACCTCATGGATCCATATTTCTTATTAACAAAAATAATAGGGGATCCACAAGGTAAAAAAACTAGGGAAAATAAATCCCTTATCACACAAATCCTCTAGTTTTTTCTTCAACTCCACTAATTCTATAGTGGATATTATATAGGTAGTATTTGATATAGGTATTTCATTGGGGATTAAATCAATGAAAAACTCAACTTCATGCTCTCATGTATGTTTGGGTAATTCCTTGGGAAATACATCAATGTGTTCTTTTACAATAGGTACATTCTCAATTTAAAGATTAAATTTTTCATCTATATATTTTGTTTTCTCTTCTTCCCCAAGAATCTCATTCAAAAGTGCTGCTATGGGTGGATCTAGATATGACTCATATGATGAAGTACCCCACCCTAAAGATAAGAAATTCCACATCTTTATCATGAATCATAATTTCATTATTTTTACAATAAATGTTTTGTATTATATTTTGAAAGTGATTCTAGACTAAGGATTATATTAAAGTCAAACATGGTATAATAATAAAGTTATTAGATAGATCACATTTATGTTTCATAATGGGAATTGTTTGACGCATCCTTATTACATTGTGATTTCTGCTTTTTTATTGACAACTCCCTTCTTAAGGTTATAGGGAAATATATAATTTTATTTTAAACCATATAATATATAAAAGAGTGTGAGGATCCATAATCAAATAATGAATTAGTTAATTTTGAGTCTATGATTAAATTGCCTGCCACCACATCATTTGAAAATTCAACCTCAGCTGTAGTGATCGCATAATCTTGGCCCCCCTTCCTATTCTATAATAGATTTACTTGATGCTCGGTACATTGGTTTGAATAATGACCAATTTATTTATATCTTAAGAACTAAATAGTCATGTTTACTTTCTTTCTCTTACATTCATGATCTATATGACCCTTATCACTGCACTTGTAACACACACCCATTCCCTTCAGGAATTTTCTAGGATGTTTCTATCCAAAAATTTTACATGATAGAAATTACTTCATTTTATTATTCTTAGTCAACATGTTCCATTTTTCTTAGTGTTTAGACAACCTATTATTCTCTCAATTCCCCTTAAATATATGAGATCTTGAAAATTCCTTCTCTATTTTGATGGTGCGTAAAACTATTTCATTGTATGATAAAAAATTTTTGAGAAATCAGTGCCATTTAAAGACTTGGCTTAAACCCTTCAAACAAATGATCAATCTTACATTCCGTATTGAATAAGTAATCGGTATCATGCCTAGATATTCTTATAAAGGTATAATCATACTCTTAAATACTTTATTCTTCATTTTATTTTAATATGAGGAACTTTATTTTTATTTTAGTTCATTTCTCATGAGAGAAATATTTTTCAAATAATGTTTCTTTAAAAGATCATCATTCCATGCTTTCTATTTACTCTTCCTATATAGTATTATAGATCAGCAACCACCATTGATCAATATATCCCTTGAGAGAATATACTTATAATATAACCTTTTCCTTTTCATCACATCCCAAGTCAAAAAATATATTTTCAAGTGACTTAATTCATTGCTCAGCTACCACTGGATTAGTAGTTCCACTAAATGATGAGGGATCTTGTTTCATGAAATGATCCAATATAGGAGTATAATTTCATGGAACATAATGTTTCTCAATATATGAAAGGTTATTAGTCATAACCTGGGTCATCTTCCCTAATATATTCATGATTTTTTCAACTCCAACACTAGTTATATTAGATTACTTAGTGGAAAAATTATACATTGACCATGAGTATTGATACCATTATTTATTCCATGAATAATTTATAAACAACGTAATATACTGAATTAGTTCATAAAATTATTAATTTTAAATCATAATTTATAATTCTAAATCTAGTTTAACACTTAACAAAAATTGGAAACTTATTCATTGTTAATATTAGAATCAAAAACTTGGTTTCTTTGGTAATATCTTTAAATCATAAAAATATTTTCAAACACTTTATAATGGTTTGTAAAGAAAATGTGAATTAATTAAATAATATCCCTCAAGAGTACCAAACCAATTGTATAGTAAGGGAATACTCATCATGAACTAGAATAATGATTAAGATACATTCAATCAACTCTTTTCAGGGTTATTACCCCTAGATACATTTGTTAGAAAATCATGTCCACTTGTAGTATCTAGACAGAGATATATTTCTAGGAAAACCCACATAATCACTACCTTACTACAAATTTAGGATGTTATTCCACAATTTGATATATCCTCAAAGTATATCATGGGTTTATGTTCCCTGGTCTGTGTTTTTTGAAATCTAGTTATCAAGGTTTCTACTAAATCATCCTCTAATATCATCTATAACAACTCTGACTCCAATAACCTATAGTCGGTGGTTACTTTATTAAATTGGAATAGATACAAGGGTTATAATCCTGAAGGATCGATCAGTTTATTAGTATTAGAGATCTAAATACACAAATGATACCCATTTTACATTGGGAATAAAATATAAAACATAACAAAATAAAATGTTATGATTCCTTGAAACTCATTCAAGCAATTATTATTCAAAAGAAAGGGAAAGGAAATAAAATAAGGGTGAGCTAAAATGATCAGAAAGGTTATGTATAGTGGAATATTTCATGAGTAAATAAGGAATAATCAACATAGTATAATAAATAAATAAAAACACGTTCCATTTAATCAATATATTTTGCATGAAATATATCCATGGATAATATCAATGCAAATAAATCTCAGGAATAATAATAACTGAATTATCAATGAAGGAAATGATTGATATTGGATTTCATGATCTCAAACATCATGATATCTATACCATCAATTCCTTGCACCATGACTATTTAAAACTATGGTTAGGTATACACCAAAACCCTATTTAATTTAACCAACTAATTTGTCTCATAAGACCTACTAATGCATCTAGGGGGCATATATAATTAGTCCACATCCATCACTGCATGTCCAATTCATTCCTTATATATCTAATGATCAGTTTAATTCAAGAAAAATATACCTTATCAAAAAATATCTGTAATGATTAAATAATATGGATTTATTAATATTTTCCCTAGTCAATCAAATAAATTTCATAATAAAACACCATATATAAAAATTATATATATTTTAGGAAATAATAATATACATGATACAAAGAATATGGATATTTAAGATAAATTTAATGTACATTTATCACAAGAAAGTGATTGTTTCAAGAGGAAGTTAATGAACAAAATTTAAATAAGGGATATTATATGACCATCGGTTCATTGGAAATATAGGTTTTGTAAAAAGATCATTTACTTTGGAAAAATAATGAAAATGGGAGTGAAATGTTAAAATAAGATTTAATTAAAGAGTTTTCTTCATAAAACAATTTAAAATTTGTATAATAATCTAAATTTTATAAAACGGTTATAGTGGTGGGGAAGTTCATTAATACTATATACGTTAAAAAAATATTCTTTTTGAATTTTTATAAAGAAATTAAAAGGAAAAATTTTATAAAAAATTATAAATATTCTTTTAATAACTTTTAAAAAGATAATAATAACTTAAAATTTCTTTAATAAATCATTTTATTAATAAAAAGGACTTTTGTAAAACAATTTTGAAAAATATGGACATTGAAGAAAAATATATCCAATTAAAAGAAAAATAAAATCAAATTTTTATTTTAAACATTTATTATCTTGATTAAAGTTCCAAAGAGAGTAAAAGTTTTAAGAAAATATGTAAAATCATTAAATATCTAGATTATAAGAAAATTTTTATAGATTTTGAAGGATAAATTATAATATTTCTTCAATGAAAATAAAATTGATCCCAAAAGACAGTGAGATTGTAAAATAAATTCTTACCTCTTTAAAAACTTTTAAATTTTAACCCCTTGAAAGAATAAACTTGAATTTAATCATTAATAATTATTAATAAATAGGTATTCATTTCAAATATATTATAGGGATGGTATATACACCACATAAAAGTGAATAGGTGCATAATAATAAATATGTCTCAATGGAATGGAAATTGAGACGAAATTAATTACCTCACATTTCTCTTTAGTTGAACATGATTTAAACTCATGTATAATGGTTTTAAACATAATATTAATTTATAATAGAACCATATTCATATTTATAATATCATAAATGGTCATCTTATAACATCTTATCACCCATTCATAATAATATTTCATTATCACCATTGTTTTGGGTGTTAGTTACTTCATTTTCTCATGCATGATTTGTCACGAAATTTATGGTTCTTGTGTATAAGATATAGTTAAATAATCTCCAGAATTATATTAAAGTTATAAATATCATATTTATTCATTATATACATGTTTATAATCATTCTTAAAATTTGAACATGGAAAATGAATTACATCGCTTTGTGGAGATGGTAGGTCGTACGTACACACGAGTGATGTTATCATTCCCTTAATGGGTGAAAGGGTAAGGAATTATATGTTGTATTAAATTTAAATAATAAATATTATGTCATAAGTATCATATATATTCATTTTTTCCATCATTATTACTATCCATGTGATTCAGTGATGGAAAACAAATTACATCAGTTCATGAGGCAGTAATATGTCGTACACACAAGTGATGGTTTTGTTTACCATATGATGAATAAGTAGATGTATAACTATTATGTCATAAACATAATAAAATCTCATTATATGGATATATTTTTTTTATTATACAGTAATTTTTAATACATAATTTAAGGTGGTAAAAATAAGTAAAAAAGAAAGAGCTTGGTGAAAACAATTACCTTTACTTAGAAAAACCTCCTTTTGATCTCTTATTAAGGACCCTAGGGTTGGTATTTTGGGAATAATAGTACCTATATAAAGTGTATAATGATTTTGGGGAGATATTATTTTAGGTTTTTTTTAGATAAATGGCTTGATAGGTGTGGATAACTGAGGATAGGAGGTACCCTTTTATAATTTAGGTGAGTGAAATACTTGTAATTATTCAATTTTTTTCAATAATTTCATGTCACTTTAT
The DNA here is from genome assembly GCA_963277665.1 of Viscum album. Taxonomy (NCBI): domain Eukaryota; kingdom Viridiplantae; phylum Streptophyta; class Magnoliopsida; order Santalales; family Viscaceae; genus Viscum; species Viscum album. The sequence continues at coordinate 675,132,667 of OY728128.1, read as the reverse complement.
TATACATATAGATCCAAAATGGATCATATTATAAGGGTAAAATTATAAGGTCTAAATATAACCAACCAATGTGGTTTAATAAATTTCTTAGGTCATTTTGACCTTATCTTTTTAAAATAACCCCCGGTAAACCCGTTTTTACTTTAATCGTGGTAATTAATTTTTACTATTTTTACTATTAAATTTGACCAAAAATTAATTTTACCATATTAAATAATTTTAATTATTCTGATTTATAATATGGAATCTATTTTATTAAATTCAATTCATATAAGTGGAAGAATTTAATTTAAAAATGAACCCGTAAAACATGTCAAAAAATGGTTTTTCGAGAAATGCATTTTTCAAGCATAAGATGATCTTGCATTAACTATATGACTAGTAATAATTATTATATGGATTTAAATTAATATATCTATATATATAATCTATAAATTTAATTTCAATCATTCATCATTATAGATTATTTTAATTAATTAAAAGGGAAATACATTATGGGTTTTTTTAAATAGTTTTATGAAAAATATATCTTTTACCTCCAAATGATCTTATATTTATTTCTATCAAATTGATAGCTATTAAATTTTTAATATTATAAATTAAATTAGTAATATTTAAATACTACATTTTCAATTATTCATAAAATCTTATTTCTGAGGGAAATTTTTAAAAAATCATTCTAGTATTATTTTGACCAAGTAAGTTCAAAATTGATATTCATCATATAAAATTAGAATTTTTGTTCCATGAAATATTAAAATGTGCATTTTATTATAGTTTTTTGTAAATATAATGTTCACTTACTATAATTGAGGCTGGATTTTTATAGTAAACAATAATTTTTCTTGGTTATGGTATATTATGGTTGATAGCTTGGTGATGAATATAATGTTACAGGTTCAAGGTGTTGAGTCAATAAGGTTTCCCTTATGACTTTTTCCATTCCTTCATTTATGGGGGAGATTGATAAGTCATTAATGTTTCCTTATAACTTTACCATTCCTCTTGTTTTGAAAATCACAAACACCTTTTCTTAAGGAAAATTTCATTTTACCCCTATTTTACTTTTATAAGGAAAATTTCCTTCCCAAAGGAAATTTACCCCTACCTTGTTTTCATTGTTCATATCAATATTTTTCTTAAGTGTAAAAATCGAATTCATATCTAAAACCTCAGAATCATATAATACTTAGACATGAAGTATTCTGTTTTAGGATCCGAATTTTGGATACGAACTCTGATGAAGTTCAACTTTGAATTCTGGATACGAACTCTAATAAAGTTAAACTCTGAATTCTGGATACGAACTCTAATGAAGTTACACTCCAAATTCTGGATACGAACTCTCATAAAGTACCACTTTGAGTTCTGGATACAAACTCTCATAAAGTTCCACTCCGAATTCTGATTACGAACTTCTCTAAGTTCTGACTCTGAGTTCTCTGAATTCAGACTCCGAACTCTGATGAGGTCTGACTCTGAATTCTCACAAACTTAGACTCTGAACTTTGTAAGTTCTGGATCCAAACTCTAGTGAAATCAGACTCCGAATTTCCTTGAAATTCAGACTCTAGATTTCTACATAATTCAGGTTCTGAATTCCTATAAAATAGAATCCGAATATTCTTAAGTTTATAGACTCTGAATTTATTTTTACTTCCATTCTGAACTTTAACCTTTTCCATTTCGAACTTTCATTTTCTACTCCATTCTGAATATTAGTTTATTTATGCTTACACTTGTTCTATTACAAAACGATGTCATTCTTTCAGTTATTAATTATCCTTTGTTTGAGTGACATGTGTACAGGTCCCTCTGAAATTCAAGGAAGAATATGATCGTTGGAGGAGGGAGCCGACCGTTGGAGCTTCACCTATAAATAGGAGCTCATTTTAACATGCTCATAACTTTTGGAACTTTTGTAATTTTGGTGCTTAGAACTTCCTGAAGTGATTTCTAGAGAGATAGGCTCTTATAAACTCTCAAGATTCGTGCAGAAATTTTGAACAGTTTGTTAAAACTTTGCCTTGTGCAGAATTGCTTCGTGTGACTCTGATTGTTGTTGTGTACAATCGAGGGCTTCCAGGGATAGGAAGATAGAGGTTCCAACACCTTGAATTTGAGGGCTTCCTTGCTGAGGAAGACATAGGTTCTGACTACCTGATAGTTGAGGGCTTGCGAGGATATCAAGACAGACTCTGATCTTCGTATCGAGGTCTTACCCTAGTGTGGGTAAGATATACTTTCTTGAAAGTATGAATCAAGGGACATTTATCCAAGGTTGTTGGATACCCTTCTATTTGGGTTAAAAGACTTATTACTTGTTACTTGTTTTTGTTACAAGTTTTTTCGTTGCATTTTGTATTGTTTAGGAAAGTATATTTTCTTATACTTCTTAATCCTTGTACTCTGATATAGTTAGATTCTATACGCTTTAAGGTAGAATCTTAATCTTTGTAACTTTTGTTAAGTTCCATTTTCAGAATCACTTTTTCCAGAATCAAGCAAGCCATTAGAACTTATAGAGGTCTTGTGAATTATCTTGTTTAACCTTGTTAAACATAACCATCCTTAAAATTTCCTAAGGTAATTTTTAAAAGGTACAATTCACCCCCCCCCCCCTCTTGTATCTGAGAATATCATTCTTATTTCGATCCTATGTTTGGTATTATAGAGTATATCATACTCAATCACATACCATCCTAACACAAGGAATCTTCTCATAGATTTTTTGGAACATAGATATAGTTATATTGATGTGTAATTACTTAGATTCATTGAGTTAGTATATTTCTAAGCTTTCCTTATATCTTCTAGAATAATATTTTTCTTGATATGATGTGAAATCTTATAAGTTGTCCTTATTGGCCCTAAAGTTTATTGATTGTTATCCAATTAGATCTACTGATTGAAAACACTTATATCCATCCCTAGAATCTTACTTAACATCACCCCATTGATTAAAACCCTTCCTTTTTATTCCATAATCCATGATTCTTTTTACCACTCTAAACTTTGATGGTCTGTCTTTACAAAACTCTAGAGACACCTTTTAACATGGAAAGTTCATACTCTTCTCCCAGGGTCAGTAAAGATGGTATGGTCTAGATGAGGTTTTTGTTATTTAATTTATGCATCTCATAATCAAACACTTCCACCAATCTTGGTATTGTCTTTTTGATCTAGGGAAAGGGGTTTTCATTTGGTTTCTTCTTCCATTTATCTTTTCTCTCAAGCCCGGTGTTATGGGTTTTGGTACAAGGAAGGGGTATATTGTATTTTATATCTTTTCATACTATTTTATATTAATTATTTATTATTTATTATAATTACTCTTTTTATTGGTTTAATGTTATCAATATAATAATATTATTATGTTGTTATATTCAAACCATCATGTAAATTATTTAATAAAATACATGAACTTGATTATAAACAGGAAGTGGAAATATGATCATGATGATTAGATCTCTTATTATTCCATGTTTATATATTGACTTTTATGGGTTATATTTAAATATGAAATTTAATTGATATTAAGAACATTGTACTCTAATGCATATGGAGTTTGTAAATGATAATGAATGATTAAAGTGATATAATTTGGGTGTTTATATAGTTGGGGTGATGTTGAAGTTAATCGAGATCTTGTCCCACTGTGAGATATTATCTTGAGGTAGAGTTTGGGTGTGGCTTATGATTAGGATTATAGTTATTTCCTTCCAACTTTTTTAGGTTATCTAGTACTGGTTTTAATCTTTATGATAGATGGGGAGTGTTGTTGATAATCTCTTTTAGTGTGGTTACTTCCTACTAAGTCCTTCCTGTGATGACCCATGCAACCATTGGTTGATAAAATCAATGGAACTTAAAAAAACATGGGTGTATTTAAGGGAAAATAGTAATTTATCCTATCATATGATCTTATAATAGTTTTTTGACTACTTTTTTGGTCTCAGAATAGGGTTTTTACCCTAGGGTATAAGTTTTGTGGAATTTTGATCCAGCCATATTTTTGCGGAATATTTAATATTAATTAACATCACATGTGAAAATGGTGATATGTTTTTAAAATAGTATCTTATTGAAATTTTGACTTTGTGGTTGAGTTCGAGATATGGGGTTTTTTTTAGGCGGGGTGTAAACTCGCTTTGGGTTTTGGTACATAGGTCAATCCATTTAAGCAGACATTTTCTTTCTATTTTCTTTTTTTACCTTTTCCCTTCCCTTTACCTCCTCCCCCTATAGATTCATGTATATGTGAGAGGGGATACTCTGATTTTTCATGCTTAGCTGAGAGAGAAGAGGGAGATGGATAGGGGATCGTGTGGCAATGTTCGTCCGAGGAGGTGGAAGGGTTTCATCAAAGGTGTGGATCAAATTCAGGATCAAAGATTTAGCATTTTACACCCATAGGTAGGTATTTTTTTCAACAATATCACAATATAATAGTTTTTTTAGTTTTTAAAGACTTATATTTGTTTTTTGAGACCCATTTAGGATCGTTAATGGGGTTTTCAAGTGATCAAAAGGGATTTCTATTTAGGAAACACATCTACACAGTGTGTAGTTCGAAGAACACACATAATGTATTCTTATTTTTGGGTAAAGGTTTGAATGTGAGGGAAATATTTTCTGTGTTTTTGGGACATTCCATGTAGGGGTGGCTCAGGGTGTGTTTAGGTGATCAGCTGGACACCCCATGGGGCACATAACCATGTAATGTACATGAACAAACCTTATGTATAATACATTACTGAAGTTCATGTGGTGTTTTTTTCATACCCCATGTTGGGAACATGTCCAAGCACCCCATGTGGGTGACACATCATGTAAGTTTGGTACACACCATGTATTTGGGTTTTAGATGTCATGTCCAACTAAGGTATACAACCAGGGAAGAATTATGGGGGGTAAATGTTGTGTACATGAGGTGCACATCATGTACTTCCCCTTTTGAGGTTTTTAAATATTTTATCACCCAAGAGTCATAATTAGACTTACAGGTAGTCTATTATGATTGTTTTTTCATTTATAATGTGATTTTGAGGACCTCATGGCGTTTAGAGCCTGTTGGTAAGATGTTTTGGGTTGGTTGAGGTTTTTTGAGAGGTTTTCCTCAAAGTTTTAGATTAATAGTTCTCCTATGAGGGGAGTGGTTTGAGACCTAGGTGAGGATTGTGATATTGTTGGTCGACTTATCATGGGAGATTCCAAGGTTTTTAGTTTAAATTTATTTGGACAGTTCTCGAAAGGTGGGATTGATTAGAATCTTGACTTGGGGATGTCAAGGGGTTTTTGTTTGAGGTTCTTTAGCTAGTCCTTGGATGTTGGGATCAGTTACTTAGGGTTTTAGTGGTTAAGGTTTTAGGAATGATTACTTGAGGTTTTAGTGGTTAAGTTTTTACACCACTTTCTTGAGGATTAGTTAGGTTGTAGCCCTTGGGTTGGGTTCACATCATGGGGTTTCAGGCATGGTTGGGTGATACTAATTCGAGGTTGAGATGGGGATGATAGAACTTTGAGGATACTAGAGAGGCTGGATGAGGATCCTTATGGGGTGTAATATTCCCTTATGGGAAGGTTGTTCTTTAGGAGGCCCTTGTGGGCGAGGTGATAGTCATAGATGGGTTGGGTTTTAGAGTCATCAGATGAGGTTTCCTACATCAGGCTTAGAATATTGTTTGATATGGATGTGATCCAAGGGACCTTGGGAACCCCATTTTTTGTTGATCCTAAGAAGTTTAGTGCTGGTTTTAATGATGGGGACTTCGAGTGTCACCTTAGAAGCCAAAGATTAGTGGTATGGACTTGTTGGGTTTGTGTTTGAGGTGATGGGTTTAGGCATTAGTCGAACTAGGTTTCTATGTATTATGCTAGGAATGTTTGAGGATATCTTTTCTTAGGTTGTATGTGAGAGGAGTATTTTGGGATGTTTTTGGATTGGGCATTGGCCCTAAGTTGTTATAAGTTTCTCATATATTGGTTGTTGTTAGATAGGTCCTAGGGAGCTAATGGATGGTCTAGATGAGTCCACCCACTTGTGGATTTTTTTCGTTGTCTTGGGTTAGTGGTAATGGATATTGAGTGCTCCTGGATGATGTTTTGGTACTGATCATATATTATGCACTAATGGGTTGTATTATAGCCCGACTAGTTATACAGGACTACCAGGATGTTGATAGGTTCATCAGTGTAAACCTTGAGTTCCCATCATCAGTTTAGATAATGAAATTGGAGTCCTAAAATATGGTAGTATTGTTGTCTTGTACTTTTATGTTGAGATCCTAGGGTACGTATTTTGTGTTTGTTAGGGTGTTAAATGTTCAGGGTCTTCCTTAAGATCTGGTAAACATGATTGATGTGTATCATGGTAGGGTGAGCCACATGTTTAGATATTTTTGGAATTGGATTAAGTAGGTTTGATCAATATCAGGTGGTTCATTAGGAATCAAGGATTGATGGTTGTTAATTTTATTTCAACTATTTATATTTATTCCAACTCTTATTATTTTAATATGATAGGTATATCACTTGTTCTTACACTTTTTATGGAATAAAATTATTAGTTCATCATTGGGGGTGCCTACTAAGATTTATTTATAACCCCTTGTGTGTAAAATTTGGTGTTCATGTTAAGCTTTATGTCTACTTTTAGGTTGATCATGGGAAGCATAGAGGATGGGGTTGAGGCCCAATGTTTCATGATTGGGTGGGATTTCTTGTGTAGAGTTTGTAGATCGAGCTAGAGTGGCTTGATAGTTGTAAAGACTAGGTTTGAGGTATGACTTGGGGATGGTGGGAGATCATTGTGTATTTTATTTTATTTTATTTATATGGTATATATGGTTGACCCAGTGGGAAGTTTTTTTTTATGTTTTAGAATAATCATTAGAATATATGATGTATTTCATTTTCTTATAGCATGTCCAGTTTATTTTGTAATCTGGTATTGATGGATGTGTATGATTTTTGTTTTTTTCATTTTTATTTCACTCTGATATGGGGGTATAGTCTCCCTATTATATCTTTATAAAACCTATTCGTTGTTCGGAATCCTATGGCATATAGGGAGGTGCACTTTAGGCCTTATGGTGAGTCGGATATGGTAAAAAATTGGGTCGACCCGGGATGGTTCATTACAAAATGGAATCGAATCCATATCCTTTTTCTTGTCTCTTTATTTTAGAGATGGTGGATATGTGGTTTACTAATGTTTTAGGGATTTTTATGGACCTCGAGATAGTACGACATGAACACTTTTTTGGTGGGAAGTCCTGGTTTCCAGGGTGATGGGATTGTTGTTCTTGGTTTCTATTATTACAGTTGTGTGATTTCACCCTGGGTGATACACTTGAGTTTTATATTTTATGATTTACTGTTTTTTGGCTCTTATCATGTTGGAAAGAGTCATGTGTGCATGTATCATTCTAATAAAATAGGATTCACATGATATGTTCACATTTGTGTGTGATTTCACGGATGATAGAGGTTTGGTTGTTTAAAGTTTCCACAACAACCTATATAGTGTTTCCTTATATAGCTTCTTGGTTTAATTTTACTCAACTAAACCATTAGTATTTTCTTCTGATGACAAGTCTTGTGGATCTTATGGAGACATACTCACTGGTGATAAAAATATAATCCCTTCATAGAGGGATGTATAGAGATACTGGTGGGTCATTGTGGGTGTTGGATGCCCCAGTGGTGGGTTTTTTTGGGCATTGGATGCCCTGGTGGTGGGACTTTATAGGAATTGGATTCCCTAGTAGTGGATCTATAGTGGAAAGGATGTCTGATAGGTGTCTGGATTAGGCTCGAGTTTCCCTAAGGATGCAGTTCCCTATAGATCTCAGGTCCAAGTGAGAGGGATTTATTTTAAACCCCTATAGGTGAGGGAAAAATATTGCCACATGTTATCTATTGGGTCATATAATGGGGGATAAGGGCCTACTATCTGTCAGTGGATTGAGTGGGTGTGGTTGATTTTCCAATTGGTGAGGCTCGTAAGGGTTTGTTATCACCAGGGGTCATCTCATAGAAATGTGCATTTGTGGTTATGAATTTGGATACCTTGGTATTTAGAGGTAGATTATTAGGTGTGCTCTTGATTTAGAGGATGGTTTGATAGGGAAGGTTTGGTGGAATGTTTTTCCTATTTTTTCTAGTTGGGATTCTGTTGGCATGTTGGGTGGATGAGAAAATGCTCAAGGTTTTGGAATGATGCTCAGTTGGTGGGTCATTATGTGGTTAGATTTTTATTTTTTAAGGTTCCTTGATTTGGATAGGATCATTGAGGGTGATCTAACTTGTTGTATCTTACATGAAATAATATCATGGTTAATAGTTTAGGCATGTTATACTAGGTTTTTTGGGACTTGGATCTGGTGTGTGTGTGTTTAGTTATGTGATCGGGTTGCGCAGGAGCATGAAACCATTATATTTTATAGAGTTTGAGTGGGATGGTGTGTGAGATCCTCTAAGTGGTTCATGGATAATTACTCTTCCATGAGAATTATATTGGTGTTTAGCATGTATTTTTAGGAAAATGACTTGTTGTGTAAAGGCATGTGCATGTTGGTTTTCATGGTGTTAGTTTTTTTTTTGGGTCATGTGTGGGCCTATTGAGTTTGTTTGGGTCTTGAAGGAACTCAAGAGGTGTGTCTATAGAAGATATATTAGGTTCAGTGCTTGAAGATAAGTGTAAGGGAAGCCATATGGTGGGAAGTGCAGCATGGGATGTTGGTGGATGTGATCCTCGTTATAATTGGTTTGTTTAATATAGAGGAAGTTGTTCTCAATGAGCCTAAAATAGGTAGTGGTTTCTATTTTCATGTTTTCACTTGTTCATGAGTGGTTTATCCACATACAATTCTTCTATTTGGTATTAGGGTGGAGTTTGGGCCATGGAGTTTGTTATTTTGGTTGTGAGGGGATGGTAAGGATACTCCAATTGTGGGGAGTGTTTGGTCATTCATGGATGAATAACCCTTGTGTTCGGAAATTAATAGTGTTTTAAGACAATTAATTGAATGATTTGTGTTATTAATTTATTAATAACTCTTTATTTACTCCCTTTACTAATTTTCTAGGAAAATTTCATAATTGGTGTGAAATATTCATGTTTTAATATTAAATATAATTTTTGAGGATTATTTGAATTAATATAGATTCGAGTCAGTTTATAATTTTAATTATACCTCTCACCCTAATTAACCAAATTTTATTGTTCTTATTTTTTATTCTTCCTTATTCAATTTTATACCAATCATTAGATTGGATTTTGGGCCAATTTGGCCATTTAAAGGCTCATATGGTCCACATAAGAAGGCCCAAAAAATCTGTGAAGAAACTGGATCATCCATGATGCTTGAATTTATAGGCTCAATAAAAAATCCAAAATTTGATGAGACTCCAAAATATGTTACTTACTATCCAAAATAATCGTGGATAAAAATTTCAAGGCCCAACTTCAACAAAAAGGGGCCCAACATATGTTTTTAAGTCCAGCCCAACATTTTGTCTAGATTTTAAAATCAGCACACAATCCTTGACTTTTATCCTAATATAGACATCAATTAGAGATTAGATTTTGGGGTATGAAATACAAGATATATGAGGCCAACTTTTTAGAAGTAAGTGTTCAAATTTGAAGGCATATTCCTGGCCTAAAATGCATTGACATTTAGAGTAAGGAAAAACTCTACAGAAAAATGGACAAAATGAAATTATTTAGTAAAATAGTCATAAATTTTGATACAAAAGTAAAATGATGGAAAAAAAATTTAGGTTTTAAAGTCAACATAAATATCTAGAACTTTTAAGAATATTATATCTTGATATTTATCTATATAGATGTCCAAATTGGTGAGCCAAGTGGAAGGACATATTTGGAATGTAAACAGTCCACCACCTTGAGATATAAATACATTCCCCTCTTCTACTTGAAAGGGGTTAGAATTTCAGAATAGAGGAGGATAAATTGGCATGAACAAAGAATTTAAAAAGTCCTAGTAGGACCTTAAAAACTCAATTTTTCACTTTAGATACCCTTCATCCTCTCTTTTTTTCATGTTCTTTTGTATTTCTTTCATTTGTAATCATGTAAGATGTTTTCAATCTCATTTCAATTTTAATGCAAGTTTATTCTTCATATTATCTTTTAATCATCCACCCTTTGTTATTAAATATTAATGGTATTAAAATATTTTAAATCAAGTTGAAACCCCTTCCCTTATTTTGCTTTCTCATTCAATCAAAAGTTTTTGTTTAATTCTCATCACCGTTCGTGAGTGTGTTCGACACACAACTCTTTTATTGTCACATTCATTTAATTATATTTATAATTAATCACCATAAACACATATTACCAGATTACTAACCATATCAATGGTTGATTAAATATACCATTTAGGTGATTCATAATTTGGGGATATTAAGTGATTGAGATCTTTTTCTCGATGAATATTCTTTAGGTAAAAATTATGTATGTTGAACTTAAAATGTCATGGATTAATGACATGTTTTCTTTAACATGTGGATGCTATGGATTATTGGATCCATAAATACACTACCATAAAAAAATTGATTGAGATTAGAATCCTAAGTTAAGTTAATGCTTGGACTAAATCCTCAACACTTGGGAATTCCGATCAAAGTCATATTGTGAAGTGGGTATTAATTTAATGAAATATAAAGAAAATATCAAGGATATCATAATATTAAATACCCAATAATGAACTCACCTGATTTTTTTTAAAAATTAAATAAATATACATCAATAAATCATTTCATTTTAGCTCTTCAAACAACACCCCCCCCCCCATTAAAAAGAAAAATCACAAAAATAATCAACTATTAAAAAAGTATCATCACCAAGGATTTGACCCGAGTGCCTCTATACACATTAGCAGAGCATCAGACCCTTGAATAGTAGATAGGTGACAATCATATGTGCTTCAAATGGAACTGTTTCTAGGGATGGTTCCTTAAGTAGTTATTATTTTTTGGTTTTTATAAAAAAAACAACAAGTAAAAAAAATTAACCAAAAAAATTGAAAATAAAACACACAATGAAAACCCCTCATTCTCATAAAAAACATAAATAGAAAAAAAAACTTAAAGAAAACCCCATCTTCTTCCTCTTTTCCAAACATATCTTAATTCCCCGTATCCTCCCAAACAATCCATCAAATTTTTTTGACCCTATAATTAATCGAAATCTTCACTGACTTAGGAGGAACATTAGGGATAATCAAATCACTCCATAACCATTAATTATCCAACCAATTGAACTATATATGGCCAATCCTAGGGAACAAAACCTTAAAGAACTTTCTGCCCTTGATATGAATTAACAACCCCTTGGTATTAAATGTACAAACACTGAGGATCATTTTGAACTCAAATTGGGTTTGATTCATCTTCTACCTCATTTCCATGGGCTATTCGGTGAGGATCCACATCTTCATCTCAAATAGTTCCAAGTGGTGTGCTCTACCATGAAGCCTCAAGGGGATTATAAATAACAAATCAAACTCCAATCATTCCCTTTCTATCTATATGACTCTTACAAGTCATGGATCTACTACCACCCTCCTGGTTCCATAAACACATGGAATGATATGAAGTGACTCTTATTAGATAAATTCTTTCCTGCTTCTCGTACTACTTCTATCCTAAAGAAAAAAAGTAGTATACATAAATTCCCTAATGAATCACTCCATGAGTATTGGTAGAGGTTAAAAAATATTGTGGAAACCTGACCACATTACCAAATCCATGACCAAATCTTGATCCAATACTTCTATGAGGTTTTATTGGCTATGTACATAACTCTCATTGATGCCTCAAGTGGTGGTTATCTTGTTGAAAAAAAAATACCTACAGCTGCATGAGATCTCATAAGCAATATGGTTACAAACACACATCAATTCTATACTTGAGCACATTCTCAAGTCAAACAATTCCAAGATAATCAATCCATAGAGCCCAAAAAGATGACCGAGTGGATGAGTGAACTTACAGGTCTTGTGAGACAACAAGCGGTGGCTTCCAAAGCTCCAACCTCATCTTCTACACAATCTTTGTTCCTTGGAACTATCAAGAATTGTGGAATATAAATAACACCTGCTCATCCAACAAACACATATCCACAACTTCAAGAGGATCCATCTAATTCATCTAGTCCAATTGAGCTCAACTCAGCATATGCCGAAGGAACACCAACCCTTAATAATCAGGTCAACTCATTAGAAACTACAACCAACCCCACCTTGATCCCTTATCTTCTACCTTTAACCCAATATTGAGTTATGGTAATACCATTTCTCATCCCCCTCAGTTCACTCCTAAAAATACAAACCAATTCCAATATGGTCAAGGTGTTGGTAACTTCCAACAACCTTACACTTTTGTTCCTCAAGCTCAAAGGAACAATCCTACTCTTGTTCCTCCTAGATTCCACTATCCTAATGATCCTTCCCAATTCCCAACCTAATACAAGCACTTTCCCAAGAACCAAAATCATGTAAATACTAATTCAGGACAAGCCTCTTCTTCTAAGAAACTATGGGAAAGTGTAATGGAAGATCTTACCTTGTTCACTTGTTCTAGCCTTAAAAACATTGAAACCCTAATTGGTCAACTCACATCCCACCTTATCCAGCAACAACTATCGAATTATTCCCAACTCCCAGCTCAACCATTCCCTAAACCCAAGGGTAATGTAAGTGAAATTTCACTTTGATCTGGAAAACAAATTTCCATACCTCGTGATGGATCCTCAAATGAACCTTTGAATGTTTATCTTGAAAATGAAAAGAATAAAAAGATAGAAAAAGAACCCAAAGAAACTCCCTCACCTCCATTAATCCCTATAAGGAACCCAATTCCTTTTCCTCAAGTCATCTATAAGACAAGGAAGTCCTTTGAACCTGATCGTAAAATGAACGACATGTTTAGACATGTCAAAGTGAACATTACCCTCTAAGATTTCATCAAACAAATTCCTAAGTATGCCAAATTTCTTAAGGATTTATTCTCCCATAAGAGGAAACTTAGGACCTTTTAATATGTTTCAACCTAAGATTCCATACCCATGAAGTGAAAATATCCTTGGACCTTTACAGTTTCATTCCAAATAGGAAGTTTAAACATCAATGATGCACTCATAGACCTAGGAGCCTCGATAAATGTCATGACCAAATCCATATTCTCCAACTTTGGTCTAAGTACCATATATCCAATAGGTGTTTTCATCTAGTTAGCCAATCGAAGCACTACCAGTCCTGAGGGAATAATCGAGGATGTCCTTGTATATGTTAATTATCTTATCTTCCCAGCTAATTTCTATGTCCTTTTCATGGAAGGTGAGATGACTTCTTCTCGATCTCCCCTAATTCTAGGAAGACCTTTCCTCCTGACAGCTAAAACTAAGACTGATGTCCATAAAGGCATCTTATCCATGGAATTCAATGACCAACTTGTCAAGTTCAATATTTTTTAAGCCACGTGATACTCATATAAGGATCACTCTACCTTATCAAACCATGCTTCTGAGGACACTTACGATAGTCAATTGAACCCCATTCCATCATGTTCATCATGGTCTAATGATAGTGGAGCATGTTAAATTTTCACCATGATTAACCAAGTCATAAATGGGGAATTTGATGTTAACCTTTCATTCATATACTCCATAAATCTAGAGGATATTGAAAAGTCTCTTGAATCCCATCTCAAATCTGATCTCTATTATTCCACCTTAAACAGTTTTGAGGAAAGTGAATTGGAACCAACTAAAATCCATTCCCCTATTCTTGAGTTGTCTGGCCCATAAGTTAAAGATGAGACTGATCTGAAACCTCTTCCTATGAACTTTAAATATGCATTCCTTTTTCATGATCACTCTTATACTATCATTTTCTCTGCCACACTTACTGAAACTGAGGAGTCTAAACTTGTTCAGGTGTTATAAGAAGATAATAAGGCCTTAGGTTGGAACCTAGATGACATACTAGAAATCAACCCTGCTCTTTGCATGTATCACATCCATCTTGAGGAATCATCTAAACCAACCAGACAACCACAAATAAGACACAATACACTCATACTTGAGGTAGTTAGGAAAGATATTACCAATCTTCTCTAAGCTGGTATTATCTACCCAATTTGTGATATTGAATGGGTTAGTCCTATTCAAGTGGTACCTAAGAAGGGTGCGATAACTATTGTCGCAAATGAACATGAAGAGGTTGTAAAAAGTCAAGTGAAAAAAAAATGGTATGTGTGCATAAATTATTAGAAATTGAATGTTGAAACACGAAAATATCACTACCCTCTTAAATGCTAGAAAAATTAGCCAAAAATTCACATTATTGCTTTCTTGATGGATACACCAGCTACTTCCAAATCCCAATATCACTTTAGGACCAAGAAAATACTAATTTCACTTTCTCCTTTGGAACATATACATATAGGAGAATGCCTTTTGGCCTTTTCAATGCTCCTAAAACATTCTAGAGATGTATGATGAGTATATTTTAAGAATTAATTGAGCACTACATGGAAGTATTCATGGATGACATTACCATTTATGGTGATTCATTTGAATCCCACTTGCATTCACTCTCTCTAGACCTTCAAAAGTGTGTCAAATGTTACCATGTGATGAATTATGAAAAATGTAACTTCATGGTTACTAATGGGATTGTTCTAGAGCACATAATTTCACAAGATGGTATTCAATTAGATCCTGCTAAAATTGAGGTGATCCAATATCTTTCAGAACTCACAACAGTTCTACACATCTTTTCATTCCTTGTTCATGATGGTTTATATTGGAGATTCATCCATAACTTCTATAGGATTTCCCTCCAACTCACTTGGCTACTCCAAAATGATGTCACGTTCCATTTTGATGAATGTTGCAAGAGATTCTTCATTGAAATCAAATTTTTTCTTACATCTTCCCCGATAATCCAACCCCCCATATTGGTCATTACCTTTTGAATTGATGTGTGATGCATATGATAGGTCCATTGGGTCCATTTTTGGTTAAATAATAGAAAAGGTTGTGTATTTCATCTATTATTCCTCAAAAACATTGGATGAAACTCAATATCACTACACTGTGATTGAAAAGGAAATTTTAGCTCTGGTTTTTGCCTTGGATAAATTCTGGACCTATCTCTTAGGTTCCAAAATCATCATTTTTTAATACCATTCATATTTTAAATTCTTACTTGGGAAAAGTGATTCCAAACCAAGTTTAATGAGATAGATCTTAATGCTTCAAGAGTTTGATATTGAAATCAAAGATAGACTAGGAAAATAAAACCATGTGGCTAATCACTTGAGTAGAATTTCTAATTCTTCTCATTCAGAAATCATTGATCTTGAATTCCCCATTGAACACCTCTCATATATCACTCCAAATTTAACATGGTATGCCCTAATTGTAAACTACTTGTTTATTGGTGTTCTTCCTGAAAAATTTTTAAAATAAAAAAAATTGAAGCTGAAAAGTGATTCATAATTATATTTTTGGGAAGATAATAAACTTTGGAAAATTGGGGCCGACATGGTAAGTAGGATATGTGTCGATGAATATGAACATTCCTCCATCTTGGAATTTTGTCACTCAATGCTCGGTGGTGGCCACTTTGGACCAAAAAGGACCTCCCAAAAGGTCCTTGACTCAAGATTCTTTTAGCCTTCACTCTTCAAGGACTAACGTGAGTTCTTTCAATCATGTCTAACTTTCCAAAAGTTTGGCACAATTTCAAAAAGAAATAAAATGCCCCAAAAGACCTTAATATTCTATGAGATCTTCAATGTTTGGGGCATCGATATCATGGAACCATTTCCCCCTTCCATTGGGTTCTCATATATTATTATAGCTATTGATTATATTTCTAGGTGGTTCGAGGCCATACCCACTATAAATGATTATTCATAGACTGTTAGTGAATTAATAAAAACCTATATTTTCCATAAATTTGTAAAACTACATGCCTTGATAAGTGACTTAGGAATTAATTTCTGTAATTGGACTATGAAATCTCTTCTGAAAAATAATGGGGTTGTACATAAAACTTAAAATACTTATCACCCACAAACAAATGGAATGGATGAACATTATAATAGATAAGTAAAAAGAGTTCTTGATAGAATTGTAAATCCCACCAGAAAAGACCGGTCTCAAAGACTTGGTTAAGCACTTTGGGCTTATCGAATTTCCTAAAAACACCTATCAGGATGTCTCCTTTTAGGCTAGTTTTTGGTAAAGCATGTCATTTACTAGTTGAAATCCAACATAAGTCATTTTGGGCTCAAAAATCATGTAATTTTGATTGTGAAAAATATGTTGAAAAATTTTGTTATAGTTGACTAAATTAGATGAGCTTCAACTTTATTCCTATGATAATTACAATCTATATAAAGAAAAGGCCAAGGTACTCCATGAAAAACACATCCTATGAAAGTTATTTCATGAATTTAAAAAGGTAATTCTCTTCAATTCTTGATTTTGAATTCACCCAAGTAAGCTTAATTCTTATTGGGAAGGTCTTTTTATTATTACTAATGTTTACCCATTTGGTTCAGTTTAAGTCCAAGACCCCTCTTCCAAAAGGACATTCATAGTTAACAGAAATAGGTTAAAGCATCACCATGAGAGGACACACATACTAGGAACCACAATAACTTATATCAGATCCCTAACTTCTATGGTAAATCCACCACTGGATGGAGATGGAGACCTACCAAATCCAAACTAGGGCACACCTCTTTCCCTTTAACTCCTCTTATCTCTCTATATATATATCTCCTTAATCTCTCGTTCTCATAAATTTTTTTACCACTTTCCTCATCAAACTTTTTATTTACTCTTTTACTTTCATGTGGGTGTGACTTTATAAAAAACTTCAAAAAAAACTAAGAAAACTAAAAAAAATGAAAAAAAAAAGAATCGTAATTACTCACCATCCACTTTTGAAATTTTTTACAAACCATTTTGGGGAGTCAAAAGACATGTTTTCATCTCAATTTTTTTTATTTTCATCATAAATTTGGATATGGAATTTTGTGTCAATAAAAATAAATTTTGAATGATCAGTTTTTTATTTTGAAAATGATTCTTCCCCAACCGTGAGGAACAATATTAGCTTTCATGCCAAGATCTCCTATAACTATCTTCTCATTTTTTGTGTTTTTCACCCTTGATTGTGAGTCTTCAGTTTGTGTACCTTTAAGCTGAATTTCCTACTTTAGTGTACATTAATATGATATAGGCATTTTCTGAACCACATAAGCATCACAATCGTCAAATAGCCTCCCATTAACCATACACTAATCCTCATTTTGAAATCCCATTCAAGCCTATGAAAACCTTTTCTTTGAGAGCCACATTACAACCCCAATACCTTGTCCCACCCAACATCTACATGGAATTACATTGCATAATTTATTGAAATTTAATTTTGGGGGGAATGTATTTCATTTTGAGTATCCATTTCTTAATTTTCAATTTGTTATCATATTCTTGAGGGAAATAATATATTTAAGTGTGGGGGATAGGTTGTCATTCGGTGAGTTTGGGGAATGTATTTTCATTTATGTAATTTTGTACATGTTATTGAAAAGTGTTCGAAAAATGAATAAAAAAATAAAAAAAATGGGTTGTGTCTTGGGAGGGTCAAAAATCACTCTTTATCAACCTTTGATCTTCTTATAACTATTACAATATGTCATTAGAAGATCAAACATGGGTTAGGATATGAGTGTGGTATCTTTTTCAAGTTCAACTTTCAAAAAAAAAAGAACACTTGCATTATATATTCTTGTGTCATTGGGAGAAGTTTTGTGTGTTGTGCATATTTCACCTTTTAATCCCCTTAAAATTTTATCCATGTCTTTTCGGTCATACTTCACACAATCATTCCCTTATAAATATATGTTTCCATAACCCTCCATGTCTTATTTCAAATTATTCATTACCTTTTCTATGTTAGTGTTTTAACCCTATTTTCCTCTCTCATGGACATTATATTCCTACCATCCCATAGCCACAAAAAAACCTCTAAAAAATACCTCTTGATTCTTGTGAACTTTAGGATAGGTAATGGAAGCTGAGAGCTCTTTCAAACTCTAAGATTTTCAATTTTGGTTGGTGAATGAGTGAAGTTCCATAAATTTTTTTATCATCTTGAGAGGAGTGAGTTTTGAGTGCCCGCATTTTCCATTTCAAAAATTTGAGCATGAAAATTGAATTTTTTTTGGAACATTTTTTCTGTAACAATTTTTGTTGGAATTCAATATTGATGAGTGAAATAGTCTAAACCTCCCTTGATTGGGGAAAACAAAATTTTAATATTTTTTGGTGAGTGAAAATGATTTTGTTATGTTTTTATATTTGTTGTAAATAAGGAAATGCAAAAGAAAAAGTGTGAGGGATTTGATGTTATCAATTAATTCATAACTTTTTATTTACTCCATTGACTAATTTTCTATGAAAAGTGCTTAATTTGTGTGAAATATTCATATTTTAATATTAAATTTAATTTTTTAGCATTATTTGAATTAATCCATATTCAAGTCAGTTTACTATTTTAATTATAACTCTCACCCCACTTATCCAAATTGTATGGTTCTTGTTTTTTAGGATTACTTATTAAATATTATGTAAATTATTATACTGGAGTTTGGGCCAATTTGGCTATTTAAAAGGGTCATATGGTCCACATAAGAAGGCCCAAAAAAATCTTTAAAGAAATTGAACCATCTATGATGCATGAATTTAAGGTCTCAATAAAAAATCCCAAGTTTGATAAAACTATATCATATGTTCTTTATTATCCAAAATAATCATTGATAGAATTTTCAGGTCCCAACTCCAACAAAAAGGGGCCAAACATATGTTTTTAAGTTCATCCCAACATTATGTCTGGATTTTAAAATTAGAACACAATCTTTGACTTTGCTCCTAATATAGACCTCAAGTAGAGATGATATTTTGTGGTATGAAATACATGATATAGGTGGATGACTTTTTATAAGTAATTGTTCAAATTTGAAGGCATATTCCTATCCTAAAATTCATTCACATTTAGTCCAATGAAAAACTCTATAGAGAATGGATAGAATAAAAATGTTTAGTAAAATAGACATAACTTTGGTTTAAAAAGTAAAATGGAGGGAAAATTTTGAGTTTTTATAGAAAAAATGAATATCTACAACTTTGAAGAAGAATATATCTCTAGATTTAGCTGTCTGGATGTCAAAATTATCAATCCAAGTGGAGGGAAAGATTTGAAATGCAAACAGTTCATCACCTTGGGCTATAAATACATTCCCCTATTATCCTTCTAAGTTTTTGTCATTTAATAATAGAGGAGGATACATTGGCATGAATAGATATTTTCCAGAGGACTGTTAGGACCTTAAAAACTCGTTTTTTTACTTGAGAGACCCTTCCTCCTCTCTTTGTTTTCATGTTCTTTTGCATTCCTTTCATTTGTAATCTCATAAGTTGTTTTC
The DNA here is from genome assembly GCA_963277665.1 of Viscum album. Lineage (NCBI taxonomy): Eukaryota > Viridiplantae > Streptophyta > Magnoliopsida > Santalales > Viscaceae > Viscum > Viscum album. Next base: position 675,113,128 of record OY728128.1, on the reverse strand, counting down.
AATTTCATTTCAATTTTAATGAAAGTTTTTAATTCATATTATATTTTAATCATACACCATCTATTATTAAATATTAATGGTCTTAAAATAGTTTAAATCAAGTTAAAACCCCTTCCCTTCTTCCACTTTATCATTCAATCAAAAGTATGTGTTTAATTCTTATCATCGTTTGTGTGTGTGTTCAACACACAACTCTTTTCTTATCCCATTATTTTCATTATATTTATAATTAATAACCATAAAAAAATATTATCAGATTACTAACCATCTTGATGGCTTAGTAAATCTACCTTTGGGGTAAGTCATAATTTTGGGATATTAAGTGATTGAGAGCTTTTTCTCGATGAATATTCTTTAAGTTAACAGTGTGTATTTTGAACTTAAAATTTCATAGATTAATTATATTTTTTTTGACATGTATATTCCATGGATTTATGGAACCATAAATAAAATATTATAAATAAATTTTGATTTATATTATAACCCTAATTTAAGTTAAGGCTTGAACTAAAGTCTCAACACTTGGTAATTTTTATCAAAGTCATCTTGTGAAGTGGGTGTTAATTTAATTCAATATAAAGAAAATATTAAGGATATCATAAGCTTAAATACCAAATAATGAACTCATGCAAATTTTTATAAAATTGTTAAATAAATATACATCAATAAATAATTTCATTTTAGCTCTGTAAACAAACCCACATTAAAAATACGAATCACAAAAACAATCGACTATTAAAAAAGTACCATCGTCGAGGATTCGACCTGAGTGTCATTATACACATTATCAAAGCATAAGACCCTTGAATGGTTGATAGTCTACAATAATCCATGATTTAAATGGAATTTTTTCTAGGGTTGGTTCCTTAATTAGTCAGTAGTTTTTGGTTTTTGTAAAAAAATGACAAAAAGTAAAAAAAATAACCCAAAAAATTCTAAAAAACACACAAAGAAAACCCCGCCTTCACATAAAAATAATAAATGGAAAACACCACAAAGAAAAACCCATATTCCTTTTATTTTATAAACATATCTTAATTCCTCGTATCCTCCCAAACAATCCATCATATTTTTTTGACCCATAAATCGAGAAAAATATTCACTGACTTAGGATAAACATTAGGGATAATCAAATCACTCCAGAACCATTCATTGTCCAACCAATTGAACTAGATATGTCCAATAATAGAGAAAAACCCTAAAAGAACTCATTTCCCCTGATATTAATTACCAACCCCTTAGTATTCAATATTCAAACATTGAGGCTAATTTCAAACTCAAACCGAGTTTGATTTATCTTCTACCTCATTTCCATGGGATAGCTGGTGAGGATCCACATCTTCATCTCAAAGAGTTCCAAGTGGTGTGCTCTAGCATGAAGCCTCAAGGGGTTTCTGAAGAAAAAAATCAAACTTAGAGCATTCCCTTTCTTCCTAGATGAATCTTCCAAGTCATGGCTCTACTACCACCCTTCTGGTTCCATAACCACATGGAATGACATAAAGCGAATCTTCTTAGATAAATTCTGTCTTGCTTCTCATACCACTTCTATCTAAAAGGAAATAAGTGGTATCCATCAATTACCTAATGAATCACTCCATGAGTATTGGTAGATGTTCAAAAAGATTGTGGAAACCTACCCACATCACCAAATCCTTGACCAACTCTTGATCTAATACTTCTATGAGGGGTTATTGGATATGAAGAGAACTATCATTGATGTCGTAAGTGGTGGTGCTCTTGTTGAAAAAACTCATGCAGCTACACTAGATCTCATAAGAAATATGGTTGTAAACATGTATCAATTCCATAATCAAGCACATGGTCAAGTCAAAAAAGTCTAAGAGAATCAATCCATAGATCCCAAAAAGATAACCGAGTGGATGAGTGAACTTACAGGTCTTGTAAGACAACTAGCAGTGGATTCCAAAGCCCCAAATTCATCTTCTACACAATCTCTATTACCTATAACTATCATGAATTGTGCAATCTACACCTCACCAGATCATCCAACATACACATGTCCACAAATTAAAGAGGATTCATATAATTCATCTAGTCCAATGGAACTCAATGCAACATATACTTAGAGGAACACCAACCCTCAACAATCAGTTCAGTTCATTAGAAACTTCAACCAACCCCACTATGATCTCTTCTCTTCTACCTTTAACCTAGTTTTGAGGTATGGTAATCCCATTTCTTATCCCCCTCAGTTCCCTCCACAAAATCCAAACCAATTCCAATATGGTCAAGGTGTTGGTGACTTCCAACAAACTTACCCTTTTGGTCCTCAACCTCAAAGGATCAATCCTCCTCTTTCTCCTCCTGGATTCCACTATCCTAATGATCCTTCCCAATTCCCAACCTAATAAAAGAACTTTCCCAAGAACCAAAATCAAGGTAATACCAATTTGGGACAAGCCTCTTCTTCTAAGAAACCATGAGAAAGTGCAGTGGAATATCTTGACTCCACCTGTTCTAGCCTTAAAAACATTGAAATCCAAATTGGTCAACTTGCATTGCACCTTAACCAGTAGAAACTATCCAATTATTCCAAACTCCCAGGTCAACCGTTTCCCAACCCCAAGGGTAATGTAAGTGCAATTTCACTTTGATTGGAAAAAAAATTTCCATACCTCATGATGGATTCTCAAATGAACCTTTAAATATTGAGCTTGAAAATGAAAAGAACAATAATCTATAAAAAGAACCTTAAACAACTCCCTTGCCTCCTTCCATTCCTCTAAGGAATCTAATTTATTTTCATAAATACATATATAAGACAAGTAATTCCTTTAAACATGATCCTAAAATGCTCGACATGTTTAGACGTGTTGAAGTGAACATTCCCCTCTTAGATTCCATCAAAAAAAATCTTAAGTATTACAAGTTTATTAAGGATTTATTCACCCATAAGAGGTGGCTTAGGACCTTTTAAAATGTTTCAAAACAAGAGTTCATACCAATGAAGTGAAAATATCCTGGGACCTTTACAGTTCCATGCAAAATAGAAAGTTCAAAATTCGATGATGCACTCATAAACCTAGGAGCCTCAATAAATGTCATTCTCAAATCCATCTTCTCCAACCTTGGTCTAGGTACCTTACATCCAATGGGTTTTGTTATCCAGTTATCCAATCGAATCACTACCATTCCTAAGGGAATAATGGAGGATGTCCTTGTCCGCATTAATGATCTTATCTTCCCAGCTGATTTCTATGTCCTTGACATGGAAGGTGAGACGACCTATTCTTAGTCTCCCTTAATTTTAAGAATACCATTCCTCCTAATAGCTATAAATAAGATTGATGTCCATGTGGGCATCTTATCCATGGAATTTGGTGATCAATTGGTTAAGTTCAACATTTTTCAAGCCATGTGATACCCATCTAAAGATCACTCTGCCTTCTCAATCAATGCTTCTGAGGACACTTATGAGAGTCAATCGAACCTCATTACATCATGTTAATCATGTTCTAATGAGAGTGGAGCTTGTGAAATATGCACATTGATTAACCAAGACATAAATGGGGAATTTTATGTTGACCTTTAATTCATAGACTCCATCAATCTAGAGGATCTTGAAAATTCTATTGAACCTCATCTCAACTATGATCTCTATTGTTCCACCTTGAATAGTATTAAGGAAAATGAACCAAAAACAACTAAAATCCCTTCCCCTGTTCCTGAGTTTTCTGGCCCACAAATGAAAGATGAGACTGATCTAAAACCTCTTCCTACATTCCTAAAATATGAATTCATTTTTCATTATCACTCTTATCCTTTAATTTTCTCTTCCACATTTACTGAAACCGAGGAGTCCAAACTTGTTCAGGTGTTAGAAGAAAATAAAAAATACTTGGGTTGGAACCTAAATGAAATTCCAAGAATCAACCCTACTCTTTATATGTATCACATCCATTTTTAGGAATAATCCAAACTAATTATACAAACACAAATAAGACTCAATCCACTCATACTTGAGGTAGTTAGGGAAGAGATTACCAAGCTTCTCCGAGCTCGTATTATTTACCCAATTTATGATAGTGAATGGATTATTCCTATTAAAGTGGTACCTAAGAAGGGTGGGATAACTATTGCTAAAAATGAACATGGAGAGGTTATCACAACTCAAGTGAAAAAATGGTGTGTGCATCAATTATCAGAAATTTAATGAAAAAAACATGAAAAGATCACTACACTCTTCCTTTCCTTGATCAAATTATATACTAATTACCTATAAAGTCATAATATTGATTTCTTTTTGGATACATAAGCTACTTCCAAATCCCAATAGCACTTCAGGACCAAGAAAATACAAATTTCACTTGCCCCTTTGGAACATACGCATATAAGAGAATGACTTTTGGACTTTTCAATTCTCTTGAAACATTATAGAGATGTATGATGATTATATTTTCAGAATTCATTGAGAACTACATGGAGGTATTCATGGATTACTTTACCATTTATGGTGAGTAATTTGAATCCTTCTTGTATTCACTCTCTCTAGTCCTTTAAAAATTATTCAAATGTAACCTTTTGCTGAATTATGAAAAATTTCACTTCATGGTTACTAATGGGATTGTTCTAGGGTACATAATCTCACAAGATGGTATTCAAGTCAATCCTAATAAAATTGAGGTGATCCAATCTCTTCTTGAACCCACAATAGTTTGACACATCTGTTCATTACTTGGTCATGATGGTTTCTATCGGTGATTCATCCATAACTTCATTAGGATTTTCCTCCCACTCACTCGGCTACTCCAAAATGATTTCTCATTACATTTTGATGAATTTTTCAAGATATCCTTCATTGAACTAAAATATATTCTTACATCTTCACTAATAATCCAACCCCCAGATTGGTCCTTAACTTTTGAATTGATGTGTGATGCTTTTGATAGGTCCATTGGGGCCGTTCTTGGTCAAATAAGAGAAAATATTTTTCATGTCATCTATTATTCCTCAAAAACTTTGGATGAAACTAAATCTCACTATAATATAACTAAAAATGAACTTTTAGTTTTGGTTTTTTCCTTGGATAAATTTTGTCCCTATATCATAGGTTCCAAAATAATCATTTTTACAGACCATTCAGATTTGAAATTCTTACTCCAGAAAAGTGATTCCAAACCAAGTTTGATAAGATGTATCTTAATGCTCCAAGAGTTTGACATTGAAATCAAAGATAGAACAGAAAAATATAACCCTATGGATGATCACTTGAGTATAATTTATAATTCTTATCATTTATAAATCATTGATCCTAAATTCCCCACTGAACACCTCTCATCTATCACTCCAAAGTTATCATGGTATCCCAATTGTAAACAACTTGGTTACTGGTGTTTTTTCCTAAAAATTTTCAAAATAACAAAGAGTAAAGATGAAAATTGATTTAAAAATATATTTTTGGGAAGATAATAAAAATTGTAAAACTAGGGCTGATATGGTAATTAGAAGATGTATCGATGAAGATGAACATTCCTCCATCTTGGAATTTTTCCACTCAATGCCTGGTGTTGGCCACTTTGGAACACAAAGGACCTCTCAAAAGGTCCTTGAATCAGGATTATTATGTCCTTAACTCTTCAACGACTCACATGAGTTCTATCAATCATGTCCCACTTTCCAAAAGTTTGGAATAATTTCTAAAAGAAATGAAATTCCCCAAAATCCCTTAATCTTCTATGAGATCTTCGATGTTTAGGGAATCGATTTCATGGGACCATTTCCCCTTCTAATGGATTCTCATATATTCTTCTGAATATTGATTATTTTTCTATATGGGTCAAGTCCAAACCCACTAGAAAGGATGATTCATATACTATTAGTGAATTCCTAAAAACCCACATTTTCCATTGATTTAGAACATTGTGTGCCTTGATAAGTGACTTAGGAACTCATTTCTATAATCGGACCATGGAATCTCTTCTAAAAAATAATGGGGTTGTATATAAAACTTCAACTTATAATCACCTGCAAACAAATGTAATGGTTGACCTTTCTAATAGATAAGTGAAAATTGTGCTTGAGAAAATTATAAAACCCACCAGAAAAGACTGATCTGAAAGACTTGGTGAAGCCCTTTGGGCTTATCAAACTACCTATAAAACACCCATTGGGATGTCTCATTTTAGGATAGTTTTTGGTAAATCATGTCATTTACCAGTTGAAATCCAATATAAGTCATTTTGGGATATGAAAACATGTAATTTTGATTGTGAAAAATATGGTGAAGAAATATTGTTACAGTTGACTAAATTAGAGGAGCTTCGACTTGATTCCTATGAGAATTACAATATATACAAAGAAAAGGACAAGGTACTCCATGAAAAACACATCCTATGAAAGGTATTTCATGAAGTTGAAAAGGTAATGCTATTAAATTCTCAATTTTGACTTCACCTAGGTAAGCTTAATTTCCATTGGGAAGGTCCTTTTATTATTACTAATGTTTACCCATTTGGTGTTGTGCAAGTCCAATATCCATCTTCCAAATGAACATTCACGATTAACCAACATTAGTTAAAGCATCACCATTAGAGGACACACATCCTAGGAACCACATCAACTTTCATTGGATCCCTAACTTATATAGTAGACCCACCACTCGATGGAGATGGTGACCCACGAAATCCAAAATAGGGGGCACCTCTTTCCCTTTAACTCTTATTCTCTATCTCTCTCTCTCTCTCTTATTAATCTCTCATTTTCATAAATTTTTTACCACTTTTCTCATAAAACTTTTTATTTAATATTTATATTTCATGTGGGTGTGTATTTATAAAAAACTACAAAAAAAACTAAAAAATATGAAAAAAAAAGAGTCATAATTACTCACCATCCACTTTTGAAATTTTGTCCAAACCATTTTGGGGAGTCAAAAGATATGTTTTCATCTCAAAAATATTATTTCATCATAAATTTGGATACGAAATTTTGTGTCAAGAACAATAAATTTTGAATGATTGGTTTTTGATTTATAAAATGATTCTTCCCCAACCATAAGGAATGACATTGGCTTTAATACTAATGTCACCTATGACCATCTTCTCATTTTGTGTGTTTTTTACCCCTGATTGTGAGTCTTGAGTTTGTGGACCTTGGATATGAATTTCCTACTTTAGTGCACATTAATATGATAGAGGAATTTTCTGAACCAAATAAGCATCACAATCACCAAATAGCCTCCCATTAACCTTAAATTAATCCTCCTTTTGAAATCCCCTTAAAGCCTATGAAAACCTTTTCTTTGATAGCCACATTACAAGCTCAATACCTTGTCCCACCCAATATCTACATGGAATTACATTGCATAATTTATTGAAATTTAAGTGTGGGGGTAATGGATTTCATTTTGGGTATCCATTTATTGATTTTCAACATTTTATAATATGCTTGAGGTAAAGAATCTATTTAAGTGTGGGGGATAGTTTTTCATTAGGTGAGTTTGGTGAATGGATTTTCAATTATGTAATTTTGTACATGTTATTAAAAAGTGTTCAAAAAAATGAAAAAATATCAAAAAATGGGTGGTGTATTTGGTGGGTCAAAAATCACCCTTCCTCAGCCTTTGATCTTTTTATAACTATTATAATAGTGTTGTAAGGAGATCAAACATGGTTTGGGATATGATAGTGACATATGTTTCAAGTTCAACTTTAAAAAAATGCAAAAAAAAAGAAAAAAATAACACTTGCATTATATATTTTTATGTCATTGGGAGAAGTTTTATGTCTTGTTCATATTTCACCTTTTAGTCCCCTTAAAAATTTATCCATCTCTTTTGTTTCATACTTCACATAATCATTCCCTTGTAAATATGTGTTTCTATAACCATTTATGTCTTATTTCAAATTGTGAATTACTTTTTCCATGTTAGTGTTTTACCCCTCTTTTCCTCTCTCTTGGAAATTATATTCCTACTATCCCCATATCCATGGAAAAAACCTCTAAAAATACCTATTGATTCTTGTTCACTTTAGGATAGGTAGTGGAATATTATATCTCTTTTAAACTTTATGATTTTTATTTTTTGTTAGTGAATGAGTGAAGCTCCATAAAAAAATTATCATCTTGAGAGGAGTGAGTTTTGAGTGCCCACAATTTCCATTTATAAATTTGTGCATAAAAATGAATTGTTTTTGGAACATTTTTTTTGTAACAATTTGTGGTGAAATTAAATATGGATGAGTGAAATGGTTTAAACCTCCCCTGATTGGGTAAAACAAAATTTTAATATTTATTGGCGAGTGAAAATGATTTTGTTATGTTTTTATATTTGTTGTATATGAGGACATGAAAATGACTAAGTGTGGGTGAGTTGATGTTATTAATTTATTAATAACTTTTTATTTAATACCTTTACCTATTTTCTATGAAAATTTCATAATTAGTGTGAAATATTCATGTTTTAATATTAAATATAATTTTTGTGCATTATTTGAATTAATCCATATTCGAGTCAGTTTGCTATTTTAATTATAAATCTCACCCTAATTATCCAAATTATATGGTTCTTTTTTTTTAGGCTTTATAATTCAAATTTATAAAAATCATTATGCTGGAGTTTGGGCCAATTTTGGCAATTTAAAGGGTCATATGATCCACACAAGAAGGCCCAAAAAATCTGTGAAAAAACTGGACCATCCATGATGCTTAAATTTATGGGCTCAATAGAGAAGCCCAAATTTGATGAGACTCTAGAATATGTTCTTGATTATCCAAAATAATAATTGATAAAAATTTCAATACCTAACTCCAAAAAAAGGTCCCAATATATGTTTTCAATTCCAGCCCAACATTTTGTCAGGATTTTAAAATCAACACATAATCCTTGACTTTTATCCTGATATATACATCAACTAGAGCTGATATTTTTTTGTTTGAAATACAATATATAATTTTTATACTTTTTAGAAGGAAGTTTTTTAATTTTAAGGTATCTTCTTGGATTAAAATTCATTCACGTTTAGATCAAGGAAAAACTCGACATAAAATGAACAAAATGAATTTTTTTAGTAAAATAGCCATAACTTTGGCTAAAAAAGTCCAATGGAGTAAAAATTTAGAGTGTTGAAAGTAATCATCAATATATATAACTTTTAAGAATAATATATCTTTATATTTAGCTATATTGATGTCCAAATTATCCATCCAAGTGGAGGGACAGGTTTGGAATGTAAACAATCCACCACCTTGAGATATAAATACATTCCCCTATTCTCCTTGAAAGGGGTTGGCATTTCATAATAAAGAAGGATACATTGGAACAAAAAAATCCTTTCTAAATTCCTGGTATGAATTTTTAAACTCAATTTTTCACTTGAGAGACTCTTCCTCCTCTCTTTGTTTTCATGTTCTTTGTTGTTCGTTTCATTTATAATCGCGTAAGCTGTTTTTAATTTTGTTTCAATTTTAATGAAATTTTCTTATCCATATTCTCTTTTAATCATAAAATTTCTGTTCTAAAATATTAATGGTCTTAAAATATTTTAAATCAGGTTGAAAACTCTTCCCTTCCTCTATTTTCTCATTCAATCAAAAGTTTGTGTTTAATTCTCATCACCATTCGTGTATGTGTTCGATGCACAACTCTTTTCTTATCCCATTATTTTCATTATATTTATAATTAATCACCATAAACACATATTACCATATTACTAACCATATCAATGTATAAGTAAATCTACCATTATGTTGAGTCATAATTTGGGGATATTAAGTGATTGGGAGCTTTTGCTCGATGAATATTCTTTAGGTTAACATTGTGTATGTTGAACTTAAAATGTCATGGATTAATGACATGTTTTGTTTAACATGTGGATTCCATGGATTATTGGAACCATAAATACACTACCATAAACAATTTTTTATTAATATTAGAATCCTAATATAAGTTAAGGCTTGGACTAAAGCCACAACAATTGGGAATTCTGATCAAAGTCATCATGTGAAGTGGGTGTTAATTTAATGCAATATAAAGCAAATATCAAGGATATCATAATATTAAAAACCCAATAATTAACTCACCCCAATTTTCATAAAATTATTAAATCAATCTACATCAATAATCATTTCATTTTATCTCTACAAACAACCCCCCCCCCATTAAAAATACAAATCACAAAAACAATCGACTATTAAAAAATTACCATCACTGAGGATTCGACCCAAGTATCGCTATACACATTAGAAGGGAAACATACCCTTGATAATTCAATAGGTGAAAATTGGTCGTTCTTCAATGATCGAGGTGGAATCAGATTTTTTTTTATATATTTAGATGTATCTAGTTCTATGGAAAGTTCCAAATTCAGGTTTTGGATTTAGAGGTGTGGTGGAGTTCAGGGTTTGGTAGTGAACTTGGGATGAATTGAGTGGATTCGAGGGTAAGACAAATCAAAGATGTTTCAGTGGTTAAGGTGATATCATTATGTCTTATTTACCACCAAATCTTCTTGGGGTGAGAAATGTTGTGGTGGGGATATTATGATGAGTCGCATTGTCATGGGTTGAGAAAATCAAGGGATATTAAAAATTTTGTTCCTATGTGGTTTTAAAGAAAAAATGATAATTTCTCATATAATATGATCTAGGAATCATTTTATAACCACTCTAATGGTCTTGGAATAAGGTTCTTATCCTAGGATAATAGTTTTATGTAATTATGAACTGGTTTTATTTTCATAGAATATTTAATATTTAATTAAATAAATATTAATTGGTTTTTCATGTTTGAAAGGTGGTATGTTTTGAATGTAGCCTCAGATTGAAATTTTGACCTCATGTTTGAGTATGTAATAGTTTTTTTTTTTGACTAGGTGAGGTTTAAACTCTCTTCGAGTTCCGGGACTCGGTTCAAGCTGTTTAAGATGGCGTTTTTATTTTATTTTATTTTATTTTACTTTTTTTATGTTTTTTATTTTATTTTCCTTATCCTTATATGGATTCATGCATACATGAGAAGGGATACTCCCATTTTTCATGATCTTATGAGATTTAATATGGATATGGATAGGGGATCATGTACTAGGTTCATCTAAGGAGGTAGGTCGGGCTACAACGGAGCCATGGTGTTGATCTAAGATCAAAGCTTCACCATTTTACACCCCTAGGCAGGCTGTTAGTTTTTTCACTAATATCCACATAGATTTGTTATTTTAGTTTTTAAATCCTTACATGTGTTTTTGGGGACCCCTTCAGGGTTATCGTGGGATGATTTGGGGATAAACATGGGTTTCAAGTGATTGTGAGGGATTTCCATTCAGGAAACTTATCTACAAGACATGTAGTTTAGAGAACACATGCCATGTGTTCTTATTTTTGGGGTGAAGTATTGAAGATGAGGGTTACATGACATGTGTGTTTGGGACATGATAATTATGGGTGACTAAAGGTATGTTCGGTTACTCATTCAGACACCACATGTAGGGTCGCATGGCTATATAATGTACACATCCAAACCCCATGTACAGTATATGATCAGTGATCATGTTGTGTTTTTGGATATACCCCATTAAGGGAACATATATAGTCATATGAATAGGCGCCCCATGTGGGTGACATGCCATGTAGGTTCGATACATTTCATGTGCTTGGGTTTTACATGCCTAGTCTAGTTGAGGTACACGATTAGGGAAGAAGGTTGGGGGTACAAATCATGTACATGAGGAGCACATCATGTGCTTCCCCTTTTGAGGTGTTTTGCTCATTTTCTCCCCCTAAAGTTATAATTGGACTTTTGAATAGTCCATTATGATTGTTTTTTCATGTATAACATGATGGTGATTACCTCATGGAATTTAGAGTCCATCGGTAAGATGTTTTGGGTTGGGAGAGGTTTATTGAGAGGCTTTCCATGAAGTTTTAGATTAAGATTTATCCTATGAGTGGAGTAATTTGAGACCCAGGTGATGTTTATGATCTTGTTAGTTGAATTGGAATGGGTGTTGCTGAGATTTTTATTCTGAGGTTTTTTTGGATGGTTCCCAGAAGGTGGGATTATGTAGCATCTTGGCTTGGGGATTCCAAGGGGTTTTTGTTTGAGGTTCTTTGGTTGGTCCTTGGATGTTGGGACTAGTTTCTCAAGGTTTGAGTAGTTGAGGCTTTAGTCCTAGTTGCTTGAGGTTTTAGTGGTTGATGTTTTAGACCACTTTATTTAGATTTAGTTCGATTAGATCCCTTGGTATAGGTTTATTTCATGGAGTGCCGAGCACTTTTGGGTTTTGTTGAGTCAAGGTTGAGACGAGTGAGAGGGGACCTTTAGGATAAGAAAGAGGCTGACTGAGGAGCCTGGTAGGGTGTCTTATTTTGATGAGGTTCTTAGGACATCTGAGAATGCTCTTAAGGGTTTGTTTATGATTGAGTATGTCCTTATGGGTGAGGTCATGGATAGGTTGGGTGTTAGAGTTGTGAGATGAGGTTTTTTGTATCAGTCTTGGATCATGGTTTGAGATGGACATGATTTGAGGGATCAGGGGTGCCTTATGTTTTATTTACCCTAAGAAGTTCAGTGATGGTTTTAGCATTGTTGACTTCAAGTGTCACCTTAAAACCCAAATATTGACGGTATGAGCTTTTTATGTCTGTGTTTGAGGTGAGGGGTTAATGTGTTGGTTGAACTAAGTTTCTGTGGATTATTAAAATAATGTTTGAGGCCATATTTTCTCAAGTTAGATGTTATAGGAGATATTTGGGATATTATTGGATTGGGTTGTATCCCTGAGATTGATCTGATTCTCTCTTAAGTTGGCTAGTATTAGACAGGTTAGAGGGAGATAATGGATTATTTGGATGAGTACACCACCTTTTTGAGTGTTTTCACTATCATGGGTCAGTGTTCATGGATGTTGAGTGCTCCTGGATGATGATTTGTGCCTGGTTTGGAAATATGCGCTAACTGGTTGAATTATAACCCGGTTGTTTTTGCAAGACTACTGGGACATTGATAGGTTCTTCAGTGTCTACCTTGAGTTCCTATCACCAGTTCAGATCATGCTATTGGAGTCCTAGAATCTGGGAGTATTGTTTTCTTGGATGCATATGGTGAGATCCTAGGGTCTAACTTTCATGCATGTTAGGGTGTTAGACATCTATGAGTTTTCTTAATATATGGAAGATTTACGTGATGTGTGTTATGGAAATGTGATACATGTTTTAGAGATTTATAGAACTAGTTGAAGTAGGTTTGGTCAATCATGGTTGGTTGGTTGGTACCCAAGGATCAAGGGCTATTTATTTTTTTCAATTGTTTGTTTTTATGCTACCTTTTATTGTTCAAATAGTCTAGGCATATCACATGTGAATGTAATTTTTATAGAAGAATATTATAGGTATACCGTTGGGGAAGGCCTATTGAGATTTATTTCTCAACCCCTATGTGAGCACTCTAGTGCATGTGTAGACCCTTATGTTTTCTTTCAAGTTGATAAAAAGATACATTGAGGATGGGGATGAGATGCAGTGTTTCATGATCAATCAGGGATACTTGTGTAGAGTTTGTGGATCAGGTTGGAGAAGATCAATTATTTTGGAGATCGGGTTTGCGGTATATGAAAGGGGTGGAAGGATAGCCTTGTACATTTTTTTTATTGCATATGTGGTCATCCTGATGGGTGATCAGTTTTTGTGTTTTAGCATGTCCATAAGTATGTATATTTCATTTCATTTTATTATAACATGTTTAGTTTTTTTATTCTTACATACTCTAATGTTCATGTGTGTGTGTGAGAGTTTGGTTATTTTTATGCTATTTTTTCACTTTAATGGGAGGGTATAGTCTCTTTACTATATCTTTTTAGACTCTTGTCATTGTTCAATAGTCTCTAGTGTATGAAGAGGTGCGCTTGATGCCTTATAGTGATTGGAATCATGTGACGAGTTAGGTCAACCTGGGATGGTTCATTGCATATCCTTTCCCTAGAGAGATATATTGATTTTGGGATAGATAGTGAGAATCTATAGATCCTTTAGAGGGTAGAAGTTTAGTGTTCCTTATTGGGGTGGTGCTATCGATTATGGTTAGAAAATAGGTTGTGTGGGGTGTTAAAATATAAGAGAGAATTATAGGTGTGTTGTTGGGAGAATTAGGTAAGTTTAGGTGTTGGGGGTTTTAAGGTTTTATAAGTAAGGTCTAAGTGGGGATGCTTCTTATTATTTAATGGGTTATGTGGGATTAGATAGTTTCATAGTTTTAGATCCAGTCTTTATATTGACTTAGGAATAGTGTGATGAGTTTGAGGTACATTTTTTAGTTGTTTAAACATGTGGTTTGACACTAAAATTAATTAAATGAATATAAAAATGGTATAATTAAATAAATTGACTACTTCGAATTATGTTATTAATAATTAAATAAATGAAGTGGTAATCTGAATGTGGATTCAAACATTGGTAATGTGTTTAAAGATGAAACAATTGAAATTATGGGTTATTTAATAATGTGTGATGCTTAATGTGATGATTAAATGATAATAAAATGAATTATTTTGTACAAATAATTAATTTGATGAATAAATGAATAAATTTTAAGATGATAACATTCATTATGGTAACAAAAATTGCATTGGTCATGATATAATGTATGATACAGTGATGGTTTATGTTTCTCTTTTACCATTATGTTGCTTGTTTACTAAATATTGACTATTTGTGGTTACAATGATTGTATCTTGTGTGGATGTTATATTTGATATGATTAATTGTTTGATCATATGATTTAGTGTTATGTAAAAATGGATATAATGGATCGATGTTTATAACATGTATATACTTGGGTGGTAATGGTTTAAAGTGTAGACATATATATATGTGGGCTTGAATGGCTCAATATTATGTTTCATGAGGACACAAATGGTGTATAAATTGTGAAATGGTAGTGGATATGGTTATGTGGTTTGTAAATGATGATTTGACATGAGAATTTGTGTTGATATGATTGTAGTTTCAATCTTGGAATCCTGATCAGTCGATGAGGGGTTGTCCTACTAGCTCATTGTCAGTTTCAGTTGGAACAACCTCTGAACTAACAGGTAAGAGTGGTGGCTAATTTTTTTTAGGACCCTTTATTTTTCTTATTATATTATAATTATATTACCCATGATGATTTATGGATATGATTTTTTAACATATAAAATATCCTAATATAAGTATTTAATGGATGAGATTTTAATATCATGAAATGTTATACCTTTTCTTGATTATGAGTGTTTGTCTAACACCTATTCTTGATTCCTATTTTTCCTCAACTTAGTTGATTTCACACAGGTTCATCCTAGAACATCTTTTTCACATGAATCCTGTATTGTTTAGAAATATAATCCTTTTGAGTACTCATAAGTGATCACCCCTCTATAGTTTTCTTGAGTTATTTTTCAAAATAGCTCAGGAGAGATTGGAGATGTTTTTATTTGGGTAACTAGAGTGGAATTATAAGAGGGTGGTCTTGCATTGTCCCTAATAATGTTGTATTATGACATGTAGAAATAGATTTGGTATGGGAATTGTTTAATTTTTAGTATATATATGCAGTTTATTAGTGGTTACACTTATATTTTTTCTTAGAAATTATAAGGGTAATGCCTATCATATATGTGATAGATATAATCAGTGTTAGTCACCAACCCATGACTAGTAGGAGGTAGGATTTGGGGGTTAAGCCCTGATTCACTGCTAACCTAGGAGGGGTTTCAATAGAGTCAGGTTGTGAAAAAATGGTATTAGATGTTTTTTTTAAGAGATAAGATGTAGTTTGAAGTTAGGAATAGGTGATAATTGTATGGGTCTAGTAGGAAAATAGTGTCATTTAAACTTATAAAGTAATATAAATAGAGGAAAATGGCTAGTAAAAAGGTATTTAGGTCTCCCTGTGATCTTATTAAAGGACTTACATAGTCTACTAAGAATGTTTAGGTGATAATTCAATGGTTTTAGGGTAGAAATATTAGGATGGGTGGATGTATCATTATCATCGGTTTCATTTAAGTTGAAATTTTGATTTTTAATGATGTTTAGTGTGTTCATTTATGATAACATTTATCAACATGATATATAATTTATAATTATATTAAATTCATTTTTAATGAGTTAATACATGTTATTTTTAATATGATTTCTTATAAAATCATAACATGATATGATGCTTTATTTTCTTAATTTGTCATGTTTAGTTTTATAATTAAAATTTTAATGCATTATAATTAACAAACTCATAATATCATGTTATTAATTAAAAGTATTGGTTAAAAAATTATATAAATAGTATGCTAATATGTTTTCATTAATGATGAATCATGTCTAAAATATCATTATTACCATGAATAACTTTTTTAGATCCTTTCTGATTAAGCATTCCCTTTATGAATAATTAAGTTAAAAGTTTTTGAAAGAAATTATTTAGTAACATGTTTTAGATTCCAATGTTTCTTAATGTGAAATGATTACCATTTTTTAAGTCAAACCGATGATTTATAAAGTTTATTTGAATTAAACTAAAATTGTAAGTATGAGTACATGTAATTAAAAAATCATGATAGAGTTATGAATTCTTTTTACTTAACATGTATGAATTAATAGAATTTTTTAATGAATGCCTATTGTACTTGGACATAATTAAAAATTCATTATTAAAATAGATAATTAATGTGACATACATGAACTGGATATTTTGGATGGTATAAACAAGATTGTTAAATGTTATAAGCAATTTATTATGTAAACATACTAAGAAATATGAAATTTTGGTTGTTATTTATTCCATGTTAAGGATGATGCGTTCAAGATGTTATTTAGATTTTATTATATAATTTAATAAGAATTCCATGTTTTATTTAAGTATGAATCATGAAAGAGAATCATGTTATAATCATGTGGTAGTTAAAATAATCATTTTATAATGTTAATAGAAAATTAATATAATGAAAGTATTATAACTCTTTCAAGGTAAGACAAGATGAATGTGATCAAGTCATGAGTTCCCCATGAAATTTTTTAGGTAATATTAGATGAATATTATTTGTTAGATTTATAATTATTATCTTGATTAGTTATGTGTTAATAATATTTTTTCTTAAATATGCATGTTTGGATGACCTGGTAATTGATTAACTATTCTTTAGTAAAGTTTTGTGAAATGAATTATTGGGATTTTTTTTGATATACCTAATATTATTTGATATGGTGATATTAAATTAATGTGGTTAATAGGGAGGGGTGGATATTATGTAGGAATATGTTGTGGTGAAATGTGTGTGGATTGGTGATGTGGGGGTGATGATGTGGCTATGATGTGGAAAGTAAGTGTTGGGATAATGGTTATACTTAGCTAATGAATGTGTTTTCTTGTGTGATATAATGTTATTTGTGGTTTTTTTGTGATTCATGTGATATGTTTTAACCTAGTTTTTTAAAATTTAACCAAAGATATACCATTGAAACACCATCAAGACATTGTCCGAGGGAAGAAGAAAAAAGGATCTTAGGATGAAGCATTTTTTATGTTTCGGTGGTAAGAAGTAGCAACGTTTCTTGATGGATCATATAGCCAAGATATTGAGGAATGGTTGTAAGAGATTGAAGTCATATTCAAGTTATTTGGGACTCTAGATCAATTTTGATAGGTTTTGTAAATTGGAATGTTTTAGAAAGTGGCTCAAAGATAGTGGAAGATGAATCATGGTTCCCTATATGGGATGCCTTGGGTAGAGTTTCTTCAAATATTCAAGAAATGTTTTATTTCCCATTTGTAGATATACAACTGTATAAAAGATATTAAAGAGATCCAATAGGTATTAGATAGTATGCATAACTTTGAGAATCATTTTATGGACTTGATTAGTCAGTTCTTGTGTTTCCTAACCAGCAAAGCAGATTGAGTACAGTATTTTGAGTCTGCATCTAGGCCAGAGATTCAATGATCTACTATGTACTATAAGATAAAATATTTGGAAGAGGTTAGGGATTGAGTATAGATCATTTATAGAAACCTTTACTTGATATAAGGTTTCATTAAAGAGCCTCCTTGATTTTATAGAGAGGTTATGATGAATGCTCTAAGTTTTGGGCCTCAAGGTCTGCAAAAGAGAAGACTAAGGTGATCTTCTAGAGTTAAAGTGTGGATTTGAACCCTAGGTTTGAGAATTTTGAGGTGTCTTATGTCAGGTGACCTGATATATTTTTATTTTAATGATGTGGGGTTATATCAGTATGGTTTCAATGAGTATAAATGTTCTTCTCAATCTTCTATGGGTAGCTAGCTATGGATTGGGAGGTGATACATGTTATAAGATAGTGTCGGTAGTGTGTCTATCCTTTTTTATAGGTATCATTGCATGGATATTAATCTTGTTTATTTTCTTATTTTGGGTTTGGTTTGGATTCTCAAGGTTGAGAATCATTTGAAGAGGTATTTAATGTAAAGGATTAAGTTCCTTGTCCTTTTCTTGGGTTGGTTTCTACTTTATTGAGTTTAATTTTAATTCTAAAGGAGGATAATTTTTTTAGAGTAATATAATGTAAGAGACTAAAATTACTTATACCCTTTGTTAGTTTTTAGAATTTTTAGGAATCTATGGGTTTTGGTGGTAGTTTGGAGGGAGAAGGTTTGATTTTAAGCTGTAATTTTAGCTAGAAGAGGTGCATTATAGCATGGATGTATGTGTTGTGTCATGAGTGGTTAGTTGGGAATTTACATCATGATATGAATTTGTGTCATGACTTGGGTCATAGTCCATGAGAGATATGAGTTTCTTGGTTTTAGTGGGGTTTTATTCATCATATTGTGATTGTTTGGTTTGGGTCATGAGAGGTGTTAGTCACAACGTAGTTCATTTTGGTCATGGTGTGAATGTCTATGAGTACCCTTACATAAGGTTTTTGGGTAAAAAATTATGTTCATGGTACCCTTATATAATATTTTTTTGTGATTTGAGTTGATTTGGTTTTTACATGAAGAGTCTTAAGGATTTGATTTAATTTTATATGAGTGGCCATCATAGTGTGGTCATATATGTACATGAAGCTTGGGTGACTGATTTCATGGTTCTACCTTTTGGAAGTCATTTTATTTTAACAATATTTTCATGCCATGAGCTTGTTCTAAGGTTGATTAGGTTTAAGGATAAGGTTAGGGATTCATGTCATGAATTATGTGGATTTATATATTTTGGTGTGGTTATATTTATCATGCTATAATAATCCTTAGTTGTATTTAATTCAAGAAGGTTGATCAAGTTTTAGGGGGGGCACCCTGAAGGATCACAAAGTGATCCTTGGAAGTGGGACCATCAAAATTTTAATGAAAATATTTATGTATGTTCCCCTTATCTCCATAGGTTCCTCTTCTTTTTAAAATTCCAATATATAAAGTCTCTGGTACCATCCAACTTTCCATAGCTCTTACCTCTTCTATTTTTTCTTTTTTCTTCTAACTCCTTCGAGTGGAGTGCCCCTGTCTTCTAAGAAACTAAACAAACTTATGGAAGTTGATGAGACCTCTATATTATGGATCTCTTTATTCAAGATTATATCATGAATATCCTAGTATACCAAGTCAGTATTTTCACTAGAATTACTCACAATGGTCACCATTACATCCCATGATTTTGGAAGTGACAATTGGAGAATCAAGGCCCACATGCCTTCAATGAACTTCACTCCAAGTGACTCTGGATCATGTTTAATTTTTTTATATGATTAGCCACTAACCTTCCTTATGACATCCTCATGTTGAAAATTCATTGCAACATGAACACTTTGTTCATCAAAGAAGGCTTCTCATATGTGTTTGAATGATTTTCCATAAATTTTGTAGTTGTTCCAACATCGTGGATGTTGAAGACAATTTTCAGGGATAACATCATCTAGACAACACCCAGTGCCTTATTTTCAAGTCATCCCCACTCCATCTTTTCTAGTACCTCTATAATATTCCCAATAAACAATAGATCAAGATATTTATGGAATGTATATTCCTTTACCTAAATCTTACAAAATCCAGAGTCCAAGCCATCGAACTTTTCTAGCCTCAACTTTCCCTATTACAACACCTTCTTCCAAAGGCAAAAAACTCCTACTAAATTTGAAAAAGGGAAAAGTAAAAGTACCTCGTGATTTCTTGAAGCTCTTGTTTGATATCCCTTTATAACACTACAAGATTTGATACCTCTTTTTATACTATAATCACTATATTCCAAATGATCCAACCTTCAGACCTCAAGTATGGAATAAGGTCACTAGAAGGTCCATAAGATATCCAGTGCCAACAAAATAAGTCTTTATAATTAGGAGTCCACATGACACAGCCACACGCCCTAATCTCACACCTTTAGACACTTCCAGAAGTGACACTCACATCAGTAACTCAAATTGGAACATGAAATAAAATTGAAGTAAAGTAAAAAAAAGGAACATAATGAATTATGTGGTTTGGAAAAAGTCTAATCCATAGAAAACAACAACATTCACTAGAATAGTAAACAAGAGATTACAACAGAAATAAACTCCAAAGTATAAGTTGACATAAACATTTCTTGATAAATCATTGATCACTTTGTTACAGTACCAATGAACCTATCCCGAACATATATAACCACTATATTCAGGTAATCCTAGTTCCACCTATAATAGCCTTGAGTTTTTAGGAACTTTACACCTTAATTTTTTCCATATTTATGTGTTTTTGAGTTATGATTTTCTTGGGTGAATTATCAGGTGTATTTTTTTTGATTTTGGAAGGTTTTAAAGGCCTTAAGTGGGGAGAACATTTGGCATTATGTTAAGGTAAATCATGCAACTTCTCCCATGAAACTGTATAGCTTTCTTGAAAATGGACAATGGGAAAAGTACAGTTTGTGCATGGTTAGATCTAACCATGTGACTTTTCCTAGGAAATTTTGTTTCTCTATATAGAGGTGAAAAAAAGTTTGGTTCATAGTTTACCAAACCCTATTACCAAACCATATGGGTGCCCAGAAGAGGAAAAATTATCACACGATTGGCACACAATTTGGAAAACTGTGTGACCAAACCATGTGTAGAGAATTAATTAATATAAAAATTTTATTTTAAGACTAAAACATCTCTGAAACCTCTAATTATTCCTCTTATTATAGGATATATCAAACCTTGGGACTCTAGTAGTGATTATTTATGATTCCTCTCCCTCATAACTCCAAATCAGTTGGATCTAGAGCATTGGATCTTGTGGATTAAAGAAAGGAATTGTTTCTTCCTCTATTTTTCACATCTAACTAAGATCTCATAATATTACCTTGATATGAATCATATATCCAAGCTATATTGGATAGATTTAAGTATTATATCATGGTCTAATGGATTTTTATTGGTTGATTGTTGGATAGAATCATGATCTAGAGAATTTTCATCATTTCCTTGAGCAGATCTAGATATAACATTAACAACAGATCTCCTTGGGTAAGTTAGTGTGTATTTCATTCCTTGGTTTGATACCCTTATTGAATTTGATTCTAGAACTGGTGTCATATTGGAATTTAATTGGTTATAGGTAACCTTGGCATGTGTGTTCAATTCAGTCAGTGTGTGGGCGTGATTTGAAGAATCAACCTTTATTAAATCTTAACATTGACTTTAATGTGTTGAAAGTGGGAAGTTATTAACATCATGGGCCTTGTATATGATTGTTGGGAAGGTATAATAGTATGTTCTTGTGTGATTTGATACCCATGTTTAAGTTTGATCACATGTGTGTGCATGTGTATCCCATGAGACCCATGTTTGATGATGATCACATGTGTGTGTGTGTGGCCCATGAGACCCATGTTTTATTATTGATCACATGTGTGAGTGTGTGTGTGGATAATGATACTCGTGATTTATTTCTATATTTTTCCTATATGTGTTATTCCCTTTTGTGTATAGATGCATGACCTTTAGAGGTATTCCTTCTTATAGAAAATAACTGATAGACCATTGTGCCTTAGTTAACCCTTAGAGGAGGATCATGTGTGGTATGAAATGATGATGAAAATGGACTGAGACATAGGGTAGAGGTATAACAACCTTGTGTCCTGAACTGAGACACGGTGCCAAGATATGATGACCATGTGGCCTGGCCCAAGGAAGATTTGAGATGTGATGGACTTGTGCCCTGACCCATGATAGTGACGAGGCTTTACAGCCTTGTGGCATGACCTATGACTTGTTGGACTTGTGACTGCTCATATATATAATAGGTGTCCATATATCCAACCCATGATTATGACCTCTAATATGACCACTCTTTCAGTATGAAACGAAAGTAGGTGTGGTGGGGGTTCATGGTGACTAGGTTAGTACATGATCGCTCAACACATGATTGGTTGTTACTTGGTTGTAAATTTCCATATTATCATGGAATAAACCACTTAAGCATCTATATTTATGATAAGGATGCATTGGTGGTGTCTTACTAGGTTTATAATCACACCCTACATGGGAATATCAGTGCGTGTATAGACTTCATGATCAGGGATCCAGAGAAGGGAAAGGGCCCTGTGATAGGTTGCTGAGGAGCTTAGAGTCGGGAGATAGATGTGATAATGGGATAAACTTCAAATAGTTGTCATATCATCTTTCATTTATTTATATTTAGTTGCATTGTTATACTGTAAACCTTCCATTTTGGGGTCCCCTTTGATTACACTTGTATGACTTGGAATGATATCTATTATCACAATTATTTGTATTATCTTCTAATGTGTTATTTTGTTAGATTATTTTTATGTTATTATTCATCTATAATGACTATTATTACTGAGGGTTCAGTCTTACCATGCCACATTATAATCTTGATGCTATTTGATAGCCTCTTATATATAGGTAGATGTATATTATTTTATGTGGCACTTTGGATTAGAACCAATGATTTGGGTTGATTTGTTACAAAATGGTATCATATACGCTAAGGTTTCCTTTCTTTTCTTTTAGGTTTATGGTATAAAAAAGATAGGTTATGTGGAACTTGGGTAGGGGAGCTTCCATGTGCCTAGCTATCTCATGTGTAACGGGCCTTTGAGTTACCAGTGATGGGATTACTATTGCAGTTTTATGGGATTTAAGTGTGTTCGTGCATAATGAGTAGGCATGTAGGACCACATTTCATATATATACTTATTGAGTGTTGCATTATAGTTTAATTAAATTACATGTTTTATGATAACTATTGAGTGATATATTTAGATTATCTATTGTTGTGAAATATTTGTGTTGGAATTAGTTAGTTGTACTTATAAATGTCCTTATGTTTTGTATATATATGATTGTGACTAATATGTAGGTTTGAAGGATTAGGCTTAAGCCTTAGGTAAAACTATGAGGGTTATACTCTATCTGTGGGTATCTCCTAGGATAGGTCTTTTGATAGGAATCCCTAATGTGTTCCTTATAACTACTTAGGTTACTCTCATAAGAAAGTTGTTGTAGATATTCTAAACATTCATTTTGAATTTAATAAAAATGCAACCTCATAGAAGCTATAATTATACTACTAGGGATGATTCACTAGTTTCACCACAATCTATGCAATAGGATTCACCTGAGTGTTCTCCCACACCTATTTTGGTGGTTCATGTGGTAAACCCAACCCATATCAGAGTCTTATGGATTGTGTCTTCTTGGGTGGAGGGGCACATAGGAAAATGGTTGATTATGCCCAAGACTTTCATCCCCGATATATGTTAGCATTCTAGATCAATGGTGGTCCCCGGGATGCTGAGGACTGGATTGAAATCATTGAGGTAATATTTGACCAGGAAGATACTCCTAGGGATAGTAATTTAAATCTTGTGACCTTTATGCTTCAAATACCCACCAAGAGTTGGTGAGGATTCATGGTTCAGAAAGTCAAACATGAGGTTCTTTCTTGAGAGGTCTTCAGGGAGCTATTCTTCAATGAGTTTTTTCCAAAATGTTGAAACTAGACTAAACTTAGAAGTTTATGGATCTTCAGTAGGGGACAATGTTAGTTTTTTATTTCATATATTATTTCATATAATTTCTATGCTTTGCCCCTATTTTGGTAGGTAATGAGACATAGAAGGCTATAAAGTTTGATATTTACCTTTGTTTGAAGATTAAACATAATGTTAGGGGATTTAAACTAAAAATTTATACATAATTATTATACAAGGCCCTGAATTTTGAGAAGAGGATAGGGGAGGACAGTCTTGTATGTGTTTTTCTAGTTTATAATGTGAAGATGACCAGAATTCCATGTGTCATAGCGACTGCCTCTTCTAGTGATAGGAAGAGGAAGGATGAGGAGGTAAGTAGGGTGGTAGGAAAAAAACAGAGTAGTTTTTTTTCATCCCCCTCTATGGATGGTATAGGCCCTTAATGTTTAAATCATGGATAGAATGAGAATTATCACAAATTTTACTCAAGTCCCCAGATCTAGTGTCATGGATGTGGCAAGATAGGACATCTTCGGCAATTATGTTTGAGGGCATTGTGGATGGGTTCTCATAGGGGTAAAAGGTAGATGTGGTTTGTGACATAGGGATCTGGTCGAGGTTCTCAAAAACATACCTAGGAACCATATATATAAGTGACTCAGGTGACCCATGAACCATAGAGGCAGGGTCACGCTCTAAAGATATACATGATTTACAAGATGGATGAGGTTACAACCACCAATGGATGGGTACCTTAAATAGTTATAGGTATATTCTTGATTACCTCTATGTTATTTACTACTTTTTTTTATACATGATCTTCCCATTATTTCATTACACTCAAGTTGTTACTAGCCTAGATTTATGAGTTAAGTTATCTTCTGAGTTTCTCTCTCTTGATAAACCCTTGGGAAAGAAAGTAAACCATCACCAGTTATGTCAAGAATGTCCCATAGTTGTTGTTGGATATGAAAATCCATGGGACTTCATGATCTTAGAGATGACTAGTTTTTATGTGATGTTTGGAATTGACTTGTTGACTAGTTATTAAGCACATATAAACTGTTACTGGAGACATGTATCTTTCACTATGACTAGGGGAGAGAGGTATGTGTTGACTGGTGAGTGGGATGTCAGAGAAGATAGGATGAGACCAGGCTTGAGTCAAGTTGGATTTATCATAGTGCAAGTATCAATCTCATCTCTTATAGAAAAATCAAAAGTAACCCCCTCTATCTTTCCTCCAATAGTGGATCGTTATTCGGATGTCTTCCCATATGACTTATCAAGACTTCCTACAATAAAGGGAATTGATTTTGAGATTAATCTTGTGCCTGGGGCACAACCAATATTGATTCCTCTTTATCATATGGAGCCAACTGAGTTAAGAGAGTTGAAGGTGTAGTTAGATTATTTAAAGGAGAAGACCCCTATTAGATCGAGTACACTACCTTGGGGTTCTACTGTGTTATTTTCTAAGAAGGCATGTAGTAGTATACAACTCTATGTGGACTAAGTGAACTTGAATCTGGTAATGGTGAAGAAGAGTTACCCTTTACCTAGTATTGGTGGTCTATTTGATCAGTTATGGGGAGATCAGTGTGTAATGAACTAGCCTAGGTTGACCTGACTCGTCACCCGAGCTAGGGCACCATACGGCCCAAAGTGCATTCCCAATTGCCACGGGCTGATGACAAGAACCGGGTATAACCAACAACCTTTTGGGAATGGTTTCACCCAGGGTAAACTAACATGACCCATCCATGAAATAGAACCACCACACCAATCTCATCAGAGTCGGTAGAATAAAATACAACATTCATAGTAACACAATAATGATGAAAAAGATACCATAAGAAACAATATATATCATATAAAAACATTCCATAACAAGACATATACATGGTATCTCAATTCAAAATTGCAAAACTCAAAAGAATGGGAACATGACCAAACAAGGCATGTACATACATCCCAAGGTACAAATACAAAATAACTCTACATGATCTAACCTGGTGATACCACATCTCCTCTAAAAAAACAACGGATGGTAGTAATTAAGAATATCCACCCAGGTACATGGTGCTCTTACCTTTACCTATTTCCTACAAAAAAAGTATACATATTCCCAAAGGTATATATAGGGTGTGAGGCACAAATCCTAGTAGGATACCACCATGAATCTATTTAAGGATTTTACCCATGAAAACCAATAAACTAGTTTGAAAAAACTTTTCAAAACTAAACCACTTTGAAAATGTTTCACTTTCAAATAAGCCTTTGGAATCCCTTTGTTTTTCCATTTCAAATAAAAAATATTTTCAAAAGCAACTCTCAACATGGATAAAATAAAGAAACAAGGCCAAATGACACAACATGCTCAACACATCCAACAAGTCATAATAAGGGTGTGCACAAACATCATCATCATATAACCATGAAAATGGAAATGGGAATAACACGCATGATATCATATCAACACGACTCTAATCAAATGCACAAAACATTTAAATCAATATGGTATGAGTAATGTGCACCTAAGGCTATAACAATAAGGGTATAATGTGGGTGAGTCTAAAAAAAGTATTCTAGTTGTCTAAAAAAGGTGGAATATCACATGGTCTTCCTAGGGACAAACTTCAAGAGCACTCATAGTCTATTGGTAACAAATAGAAGATCTCTCACTCTTCCTATCCAAAGGCTCTCATGGTACCTTGGAAACAAATAAAAACTCTCACAGTATTCTTGCCTAAAGGATCTCATGAACCCTTGGAAAAAAATGGAAGCTATCATTATATTCCTACCTAGAAGGATATCACAGTCCCTCGAACAACCCCTCGCCCACACCCTAATCAACCCATGTGCTACTACATGCCAACATAATCAAAAGAAAGTTCCATACATGAAAACCCATTTTAAAAGACAATTTAATAATCCAACATGACCATTTTAAATAAAAACAACTTTTACATGGTAATACCATTTCTAAAACCATTTTATAAAATCTATTTAAAATCATAAAACCTCTTTAAGGAATTTTAATGAACACTTAGGATGCACTCAAGCCACCCCCATTTGGAAAACTAAATTTAAATACCCAATTGTTGAACCAAACAATGGAACACATTAAATATGGTATAAAAATCAACTATAAATCATATAAGTGAAAATTAAACAAACACAAACCAAATGAGATTATGAATTTAAAGGTAAGTCATGGAAATCACTCATAAATAGAGACACCTACCTTGGAATCAGCTCCAACCTCATCACCTTTGATGAAAACCATATGTAATAGGTAATAGAATGTATCACACACCTAACTAATAAGAAAACAAACCAAATCTCCCATTAAATCTCTAGGTTTATCCATCCCTACCAACTAGGGTTTCACACTTCCATGGAAATGGAATAATAATCATGAGAAGGGGAAAGGAAGAAGAAACCATGAAGAAAGGGGATTACCTCAAACCAAACTACCTTGGATCTAAGGAGAATCCACCAAAGAGGAGAGGTAATATTCTTCCACACTAATCAGAGGGGATGTGTGATCAAGGGAGGAGAAATGAGGCCATGGGGTATAAAAACTGACAGGGGTATTTTGGTAAAATACCAAATTTTTAATGTTCTAGACAAGCCGCATGGTTTGGATGCATTGTTATGTAAATAGTGTACCAAGAATTCAGGAGTGAATTCCTCCCTAAAAATAGGTCACATGATTATCCATTAGGCTCACATGGTTTGACAAACCATTCTCAAACCGTGCAAAATCCCTCTATCACCAACTAGAACCCCTCACATGGTTAGTTGTACGGTTAGACAAATTGTGTTATAATTGTGCACCTTGGTCTATCTTCACCAAAATGGTTTTTTTTATCCCTAGAACTCGAAACCTCTAAAGGTAAATAAAATGGTAAATAAAACTCAAAATTTGGAATACTAGTGACCTGATGGGTGTTACAAATTCTCCACCATGCCACTTTATACCCCTAGAAATTCCCCAAGCTTCATCAGAAGAAAACAGAAGAGGTCATTGTTTCCTCACCAAAGCTTCTCACTCCCATGTCTCGTGGATATTATTACCTCACTACCAGAGCACACATGCCAATAGAATCGACTTACCATGGAGCACCTTGTCCTGATGATCCAAGATACGAACAGGCTACTCCAAAACAATGACATCAGGTTCAATCTCTAATTACCACTACTCTAACACATAATATGGGTCTAAATGGTATCTATTCATCTAGGAAACATGAAATACATCATGGATCAAGTTCAATTATTTTTGAAACTCCATTTGATAGGATACCTTCCCAAGACACTCCACGGCACGAAACATCTTGACATAACATGGCACTAGCTTTCCTTAATTTCCTAAGAAATGATGTCCCAATCGAATGGATACCTAAAGAAACACCTAATACTTAACCTAAAACTACAACAAGCGATGATTTTGATTATCATACAACTTCTAGAGACTTTGGGTTGTCGCTAACCTTTTTTGAGCCAGTCATACTGTCTTTATCATCTCCTGGATGAGACTTGGTCCTACCAAGGAACATTTACCCACCTCATCCCAACATAATGAGGATTGGAATGACTATCTATAAAATGCCTCAAATATGGACATCCTGATCAAGGAATGGTAACTATTGTTATATGAAAATTTGGACAACAAAAGGTTCCTTTCCCATAAACCTATGAAATCAAGAACACATGCAAGAAACATATCTTTAAGAGTTTTAATAGTCCACTTAGATTGAACATCCATATGAGGGTGATACATAGTGCTCAACTTCAGTTTAGTTCCCAAATCCTCCTAGAGTCCCTTAAAAAATTGATAATTAAAATGGGAATACCATTCAAAAACTATCATTGAGGGCACTCCATGAAGTTGAATAACCTCTTAAACATATAGTAATATAAGTTCCTCTACCTTCATCAACTCCCTAATGGTAAGAAAGTGGGCTGATTTCATTAAATGGTCGACAATCACCCATATGGAATTTTTTCCACTCATAGTATGAGGTAGCCCAATCATAAAATCTATAGAGATCTAATCCCACTTTAACACTAGAATGGGAAGTGGTTACAATAACCCAATTGGTCTCTAATGATTATATTTGATACTTTGGTGGATCAAACATCTAGAAATAAAATCTCCAACTAAACATTTCATCCCGGGACACCAATACTAGCCTCTTGAGGTATAAAACATCTTGGTCACCCTGGGGTGTATAGCTCAACTAGAAAGATGTGACCCATGAATTATCTCCTACCACAATATTAAGGGAATTATCATCTGCTTATAGAAAAGGATAGAACCATCAAGATACTGATACCAATCACTCAAGGTCTCCCCACTATTTAAATCACTGCTAATCTACTAGTACTTGGATTCATATACCTGCTCACTCCTAACTTGATCAATAAGAGAGGGGGAAACCTACACACTGGTTAAGAACACCTTCTATCTACCCCCCTACACCTCCAAACCTAGATTATCAAATAGTCTCATTAGACTCCACTCATCTATTGATTATCAAACTACCTATATTGTAAAATTCCTACTCAAAGTGTTGATGACCATATTCCCCTTTCTAGGTGTATACAAAATATCAATATCAAAATTATAAAGATATTCCAACCAGATTATTTGTCTAAGATTTAGGTCTCTATGGGTGAAAATGTACTCTAGGCTCTTATGATCTGAGTAAACTATAAAATGCTCCCCAAAGAGGTGGTGTCGCGACATATTTAGTATGTGAATCATGGATGTAAATTCTAGGTCATGGGTGTGATAATTCCCTAATATGGATGTAGAATTTGTGAGTTATAGTCAACCACATAGTCATCCTGCATTAGCACACATCCCAACCCCACATCATAAGAATCATAAAACATAGCATAATCTCTCTCAGGATCATGAAGAATAAAAACTGGTGTGGATGTCAAACACATCTACAAATTCTCAAAATCACACCAACACTTCTCATCCCACTCAAACTTCACCCCTTTCCGAGTCAAAGTTGTCAAGGAAGAATCTATCCTAGAGAATTCCCAAATGAAATGTTTATAATATCTGGATAAACATAAAAATATATGGATCTCAAACACATTCTTGGGCTACTCCAAGCAGTGGGCATGATTCTCCTTTGTCTTGTAATATACCAAGATGTCATCAACAAACATAACCATGAATGAGTCTAGAAATTGATGGAATATCTTGTTCATTAATTCCATAAAGACTGATGGATAATTGGTAAGCCCAAATGGTATAACCAAATACACAAAATGTATATACCATCTTTAAAAGGTGGTATTTGGAACATCCTATTCCTAGACCCTCAATTGGTGGTACTCAAATCTTGGTTCAATCTTTGAAACCCAAAAAGATCCTCTAAGATAATCAAATATATCATCAATTTTGGGAAAAGTTTATTTATTATTCATGGTCATCTGGTTAATCTTACTATGGTCTATGAAAATTCAGTGAATTTGGTCCACCTTATTCATAAACATCACTAGAAAAGACCACGGTGACATCATGGGATGGATAAATCCCTTAACCTTGAGATCATCTAGTTGAACCTTAAACTCTTTCAGCTCATCCAAATCCATCCAATAATATGGAAAAGGGATTGGGTTCATTCTGGAGAGTATATTGATAGTAAACTCAACCTCTCACTGGGGAAACAATCCCAAAAAAAACCTCTAGAAACACATCTGGGTACCTTTCCATTACCACTAAAAGTTCACCCACTGAACTATTCTTATAAGTATCAAGAAACAACATGGATAACTAGCATGAAATAAACCTCATTTATGAAGAAAGTGGTCCTAACCTCCCTAACCATAGATCCCACTCACCCTAAAAGACATGAGTGATCCCATCAAGAGTAAGAAACTAGACCCTATGATGATAATAGTAAATAAAATCCTTAAAGATGATCAACTAATTCATGACAATGATGAGGTTGAAAATTTTCAGGTCAAACACAAGAAAATCCTAGATGACTTCCACATAAGCAATTAAAACATGACACTCCAAGAACTTAAAACCTTGCTCATTCTTTCTACCCAATGGGGTTAGAAAATTTATCACAAATGGAATCAACATCACTCACATAACCAAGGAATAAATAATATTCAGTGAGATAAAATAATGGTATGTTCCTATATCAAATAAAATAAATGCTATAGAAGAAGTAATAAACATCATACCTCTCACATTGGTCAGCCCGAAATCTGAATCCTCTGGAAAAAAAACTATGTTGCATGAAGACATGCAGAATCTAACCCATTATAAGCCTTATTCACCTAGTGAGAATCCCCCTTACCCCAAGAACGAGATCCTCCACCCTTAGTATCATCAGACTTCACCTAAATCCCCTTTAAGAGCATAGATCCTACACTAATACCCCATAAAACAAACTGACAGAAGCACTGAAGATGACCCAAACATCCACACTAGTGGTACATCCTTGGAGTCTCTGGGAAATTATGTCTGATGTGTCCACCTCTCCTACACTGATAGAAAACAACATTCTTGCTCTACATAGAATCTACTAGAGTTGTTCTTGATAACTACTACATGTTCCTTCCACTACCTTGATGAGACTCTTCCTACATCCACTTCTGATCGAATAAAGAACTCTGACTACCACCCACTGAAGGAACACCACTGAGAACTATCTTTCCAGTAAAATATTTTGTTTTCATAGCCTACTTATCAAATACCTATGAATAAGTTAGTAAACAGAGAATAATAAGCATGGAACTAATATCTGGCCTCAAAACCATCTCAAAACACTGATCCTTGAGGTAACCGTTCATGAGGAGATCCATATATATGTGTACCAACTCAGTAAAATGAGTAGAATACTCCATCACAGAATGGTCCCCTTGCTCCAACTTCAAGAACTCATAGGACTTTTCCACCCTCAAGGTCCCTAGGTAGAACTACTAATTAAAATACACCTTTAAATCAGTCTATGTGAGATCCTCATGCCTCCTTAATAGTATCATTAACACCCACCACTTCCTACCCAGACCTTCTAGTGCATATGTGGAAAATACCACTTTATAGGTCTCATGGGTCTTCAAGAACTTAAATATATTCTCGATATGATCCAACAACTACTCAAGATCATTGGGTCCCTTGTCACCATGGAACACTGATGGGTTTTTCCTTGTGAACTCCTGAGAATGGTCCTCTATCCATGTCTGCTCTTGACCACCCACTTGACCTAAGGATTGGGTCATATGAATCATTTTCTCCACTAGATTCAGATCAAGAGGAGGGTTTTCCTATTGGGTATTCTCTATTTCACCCTCTCTATGCCTGAATGAGGTCATTTTTTGAGGCATTGTCCATAATATGTAAGAACACAACATCCATCAAGCACAATTCAATCTCAAACCACATAAAAAATCAAAAAGGAACCCCCATCATGGGTCTCAATAAGTAGCATGAGCATCAAAATTAGCTCCAAGAAAAAAAGTCAAAAAAACATCAAAATTTAAAATATTTCCCATTGTGCATGGTTTGACCACATGGTTAGACAGAACTTGATCCAACTGTGTGGGTTTCACTGGAGGTTGGTAGACAAGGTTGCACGGGCTACACAATATTTCTAATAATCATGTGCCTTAACTGTACGCCACCTCCAGACCTCCCTATTTCACCCAAAAATTAAAAATATCCCCTGAGATTACTCTAGGACTCAACATAGATTGGAAAATACCTCAAGTAATCCTTAAAACAACCCATAACTGGGCTCAAAATATAAACACAATCCCAAACCACCCATGACCATTCAAGGTTCGACACATAGAAGAGTTGTCCAGACACTCCCCTATTCCTACCTCTCTAGCCCTGATGGTCCTAGCTCCAAACTACCACTAACTCCAAAATAAAACCATGATCTAATAAAATTTTGTAATGAACTGACCTTGGTCAACCTGACCCATCACCTGATCTAGCTCGCCACCCGGTCTGAAGCGCATTCTCCATCACAACAGGCTGTTGATAAGCACCGAGCATAACTGATGATCTTTTGGGAATAGTTTGACCCAGGGTAAATTGGCATAACCCATCCATGAAATGGGATAACCACACCAATCTCATAAAATTCAATATAATAAAATACAAAAAACCAGAGTAACATAAACATGTCTAAATATAGAATATAAGAAACAACGTGCATCATTTACAAAACGTTTCATAACATGACATATACATGGTTTATTAAGTCAAAAGATAAAAACTCAAATGGATTTGAGCATGACCAAACAAGAACTATACATAAATACTAAGGTACAAACCCAAAATAACTCCACAAAATCCAACCTGGTGATACCATGTCTCCTCCAACAAAACAACAAACAGTGATAATCAATAAGAGACACCTAGGTACATGGTGCTCTTACTTTTACCTGTCTCCTAAAAAAAAGTCTAAATATTCACAAATAAATATATATTGTGTGAGGAAAAAATAAAATTAGGATACCACCATGAATATATTTAATTATTTTACCCATGAAAACCAATAAATTAGTTTGGAAACACTTTTAAAAACTAAAACACTTTGAAAACATTCTACTTTCAAATAAGCATTTGAAATACCTTTGGTTTTACATTTCAAATAAAACATGTTTTACAAAATAACTCTCAAAAAGGATCAAATAAAGAAATAGGGAAAAATGGCACAACATGCTTAACGTTCCCAACAAATCATAACAAGTTTGTGTATAAACATCATCATCATATAACTGGGAAAATGGAAATGGGAATAACATGAATGATATCACATCAACATGGCACTAATAAAATGAAAAAATCATACAAAACAATCCTTAATATGTAATGTGAACCTAAGGATCTAACCATAAGTGTTTAATGTGAGTGAGTATAAAAAAAGTTTGATAGCCATCTAAATAAGGTGGAAGATCTCACAGTCTTTCTAGGGCCCAACTTCAAGAGCTCTTATAGTATATTGGTAACAAATGGAAGCTCTCATGGTATTACTACCCAAAGGATATCAAGGTACCTTGTAAATAAATGGAAGATATCATGGTATTCCTACCCAAAGGCTCTCATATTCCCTTGGAAAAAAATGGAATCACACTAGTCTTCATACCCCAAAGGCTCTCACGGTCCCTCGGACAACCCCTCGCCAACACCCTGGTAACCCTGTGATACTTTATGCCAACATAATCATAAGAAAGTTCCATACATAAAAACCCATTTTACAAGCCAATTTCACAATCCAAAATTAAATTTTAAATAAAAAAACTTTCATAAGGTAAAACCTTTTTATAAATCCATTAAAAATTATAAAACCTCTTTGATCCGTTTTAACAAACACTTGGGGTGCACTCAAGCCACCCCATTTGGATAAATCACTTTAAATTCCCAATTTCCAAACCAAACCATGGAACACATCATACATGGTATAAAAATCAACCATAAATCGTATAATTAAAAATTAAAAAAACATATACCAAAGGCGATTATGAATTTAAAGGTAAGTCATGGAAAACACTCTTAAATAAAGACATCTACCTCGAAATTGATTCAAAACTTGTCATATTTGACGAAAACCACCCAAAATAGGTAGTATAAGGCCTCAAAAACCAAATCCATAATGAAACAAACCAAATCCCCCATTAATACCCTAGTTTTTTTCATCCCCACCAACTAAGGTTTCAAACTTCCATGGAAATGTAATAACATGCATGAGAAGGGGGAAAGGAAGAAGAAACCATGAAGAAAGAGTCTTACCTCAAGTCAACCCACCTTGGATCCAAGGAGAATCCACCAAATAGGAGAGGGAAGAATATTCCATGCCAAGTAAAGTGGATACACATACAAGGGAGGATAAATGAGGCTAAGGTGTATACAAATCAACATGGTCATTTTTGTAAAATACCAAAATTTTAATGTGTTAGAAAAGTTGCATGATTTGGATATATAGTTCAGAAAATCATGTGCCATCCATGAGAGAGATGCTAACTCCCCAAAAGAAAGTTTCATGGTTATCCCTTGGGATTTCAAGGTTTGAAAAACAATGCTCAAACTGTGTAAAATCCCTTTGTCACTAACCAGCACCCCCCACATGCTTAACTGCATGGTTCAAAAAACTATGTGTTATTTATGCGCCTTGGTTTTTCTTCCCCAAAAATTGTTTTCTCAACCCTAGGCACCCATAACCTCCAAAGGTAAACCAAGAAATAGATAAAACTCAAAATTTGACATATTGGTGACCTGATGGTTGTCACACAGTGGTTTTCTAAGATTGATCTTCATTCAGGCTACCATCAGTCATGTTTTAGATAAGTGGATATTCTCAGGATGGTGTTTAGGATTAGATATGGACCATATGAGTATCTTTTTATACCTTTTGGGTTGAAAAATGCTTCAATGGAGTTCATGGATATCATAAACATGGTTTTTCATCCATATATTGACTCATTCATCATTGTATTCATGGACGATATCCTAATATATTCCAAGGCATTGGATATTCATGATAGGAACCTTGATATTGTATTGAGTACACTTCAATCGCATCGGCTTTATGACAAAATGTTGAAGTGTAACTTTTGGATTCAGGAGATGAATTTCCTTGGGCATTTGTTTTATGATGTAGGGATCTATGTGGGTCCAAAGAAGGTAAAGCTCATGATGTCATGATCACATCCCAAGAATGTGTTAAAGAATAGGATTTTATACAATATTGTGGGGTACTATCGAAGTATCATTCAGGACTTTTCCCATTTAGCAGCACTAATGATAGAGTTAATCAAAAATGGGAAGAAGTTTGAGTGGTATAATTAGTGTGAGGAGGTCTCCCTAGATCTAAATAGGGGATTAATTACCACTCTAGTTTTGATTCTTCTAGAGCTTGGGATTGGTTACGTAGTTTACTATAATGCCTCAGGCATTGGGTTAAAAGCTATATTGATTTAGATAGATTAGGCAGTCGCATATGGGTCATGTTAGTTGTGAACCCATGAGAAGAACTACCTGACACATGACTTAGAGTTGGAAAGTTTGGTCTATGGCCTGAAGTGTTGGTGGAACCATCTCTTTAATGAGAGGTTTATTATCTACATGAACCACAAGAGATTGAGATAAATATTCTCTCAATGGGATCTCAATATAAGACAAAGTCATTGGGTAGAGTATCTACAAACATTCAACATTGAGATAGAATATGCTTTGAGAAAAGATAATGTTGGTATAGATGTTCTTAGCAGAAAAAACACCAGAGATATAAGAGCTTGGAGAGCAGCCCTCGCAGGAGTAATAATGCCTGATGAGTTTGATAACTGAGTAAATAGTGGGCACATATGATAATCATAGAGTTATGACATGTGAACCTTTTATTGTCACATATTATTTAGTGGAATGGGTAATGTCTAGTTAGGAGTTGGATTCTGAGTGTGCGATAATGTGTGAATAGCTGGTAGGAAGTGACCCAGTCTTGGGATGGTCCTTAGATGATGATTATGTGATCTATGTTCATGGGAGGTTAGTTGTACTAGCTTACTTGAGATAGGAGTTGATGAGAGACTCTCATTATTTGAAATGGTAAGTTCATATATGGTTGAATAATATGTACCATGATATCC
This sequence comes from Viscum album, assembly GCA_963277665.1. Taxonomy (NCBI): domain Eukaryota; kingdom Viridiplantae; phylum Streptophyta; class Magnoliopsida; order Santalales; family Viscaceae; genus Viscum; species Viscum album. The sequence continues at coordinate 675,076,565 of OY728128.1, read as the reverse complement.
AATGTCAGTTTTGTTGTCCATGTATGAAGAGATACATCACCAGTTTTGTCTCATGATGCCTTACTTATTAGGGGAATAAAGGTCAAGCATCAGCTTCCTAATGGTTTTCTTTAACCACTTCCAGTGCCTATATAGAAGTGGTATGACATGACTATGGACTTCATGAAGTGGTTACCCAGGACCTTGAGGATTTTTTATTTCATTTGGGTAATTTTTGATCAACTGGTGAAAGTGGATCATTTATTGACTATTCGAGAGACTCTTTCAGTGGATGAGTTAGGAAAGTTGCATGTGTGAGAGATTACATGACCGCATGGAGATCCTTTTACAATCATATCAGAAAAATATGTGTGTTTCACATTTTTTTTTTGGTAGGTATTACAAAATGATTTGGGTTCCTAGTTGAAACTAAGTGTAGCATGTCATCCATAGGTTGATGGATAGTCAAAGAGAATGGTCCATATTTTAGAGGATATGCTACGGGCGTACATTCTAGTGGAACTTGGGATGATCACCTAGAATTAGTTGAATTCACATACAGTAATAGATTTTAGGATTCAATTAATATGAAAACTTAGTATTCTCTTTAGTGTCAATCATGTCGCTCACCACTGTGTTGGCACAAGGCGGGTGTAGTAGTAGTTATGGGGCTGAATTTGGTTTAGGAGACCTATGAGAGAGTGAAGTTGATCCAAAAGTAGTTATCCATCGCTCAAAGTAGGAAGTGATTATATTCTAATAGAAAGAGATTACCCTTGGAGTTTGTGGTGGGGGACCAAGTTTTCTTGTAGGTGACTCCTCGATGAGGGCATTAACGATTGTCAAATTAGGGGAAGTTAGCATTGAGTTTTTTGGAATTTTTCGAGATTACTGAATGTATTGAGATAGTAGTCTATTGTTTGGATATTACTTTATAGTTTAGAGGTATGAATGATTTATTCCATGTATCTCATCTTTAAATGTACATGTCTGGTCCTACACACGTGATCTACTATGAAGAAATTGTGCTAGAGCTTGATTCATTGTTTGTGGAGCGTCCAACGTGGATCATGGATCGAGGTGAAAAAGTATTGTGAGAGAAGATGATTCCACTTATTAGAGTCCTTTGGAAGCATTAATAGATTAATTACGATACTTGGGAGTTGTAATATGATATATGAGCTCAATGAATTCATTTTTTTGATCATGAACTCTAGAGACACTTCATGCATAAACGAAGTCCTTCAAGTGGGAGATTATAATGACCCGAGGGTTTTTAAGTACTCTGTGCCTTAATTTTATCCATATTTAAGTGTTTTTGAGTTATTATTTACTTGGTTGAAGTCTTTAGTGAATTTTTTTCTGGTTTTTATGGGTTTTGGAGTCCTTTAGGAGGAATCATGGTTAGATCATGATTAAGGGAAACCATACAGCTTCTCATAGGAAATTGTGTGGCTTTCTAAAAGATGAATGGTAGGAAAACCATGGTTTTTGCACAGTTAAATCCAAACATGTGACTTTTCCTAGGAAACTATGTTTATTTGGTCATATTAGAAAGTATGGTTGGTGAATGGTTTAACAAACCATGTGGCTAAACTATGAGAGTGCCCAGAAGAGGCATACAGACTCACACGGTTGGTGCACAGTTTGACAAATTGTGCGACCAAACTATGTGTGGATAATTAATTAATCTAAAAATTTGATTTTAAGCCTAAAACCTCTCATTATTCATCAAATGAATAGTTATTTATAACCTAAGGTCTCCATTAGTTATTCTTGTCAATTACTCTCCCTTTGAACTCCAAATCTGGTGGATCTAGAGCGTTGGATCATGTGGATTCAAGTTAAGAATTGTTTCTTCCTTCACTCTTCATGTATAACTTATATATTGTCCTTCTATCTTGAGATTAATCATAGATTCAAACTATATTGGATGTATATAATGATTATATCATGAATCTAATAGAGTTTTCTTGGTTGATTGTCAGATATACACATGATCTAGAGAATTGGCATCATTCCCTTAAGTGAATCTAGATATACCATTGACGATGGGTCTTCATGGTTAATTTGGTGTGGATTTAATTACTTGGATTGATTCACTTATTAAATATCATTCTAGAACCCTTTTCATGTTATATTGTAATCGGATCTAGGGACCCTTGGTGTGTGGGTTCGATCCGATCGGTGCGCGGGTGTGATTTAAAGAATCAACCCTTAGAAAATCTTAATGTTGACATTAACACATAAAAGTTAGGAGATCCTTACCATCTTGGGCCTTGTATATTATTTTTGTAACGGTATGATGATATGTGTTCTTTGAGACTCGTGTTTGAGTTTGATTACATGTGTGTGCATGTTTATCCCATGAGACCTATGTTTGATGGTGATCACATGTGTGTGTGTGGCCCATGACACCCAAGTTTGATTATTGATCATGTGTGTGTGTGTGTGTGGATACTAATACTCATGCTTGATATGTTATGTTGTTATTATATGTGTTATTCCCTATTTTGTATGGATGTATGACCTTTGGAGGTATTTATTCTGGTAGCAAATAATAGGTGGATCATCGTGGCTTAGTTAGCCCTTAGATGGGAAGCATGTGTAGCATGCGATGATGACGGTGATGGACCGAGACATAGGGCAGGGGTATGATGACCTTGTGTCCTGACCTGAGATGTAGTCTCGGGATACGACAACCATGAGGCCTAGCCCAAGGAAGATATGGGATGCAACGACCTTGTGGTAGGACTCGTGAATGTATCACCCCAAGACATTACCATATATTTCTTTTAGAATAAATTTAATTTTATTGATATTTTACAGTGCACGCAACAACAGGTTTGAAAAAAAAAACTATTTAGTCATGTTTTTCACATCTACTAAATATGATAAACTTAGGTATTCCTCCAATACACATGTCCCACCTATAATCCTCCACGCTACGACACGATCTATCTTCCACGCTGACCCCCCGCGTACAGCCACTACTGTCACTCTATTCCTCTTCGTCGCGATGATACCCTAGGTTTCTCCTCCTCCTTTACATGATCTGCCTTCACCTCCGCCTTCTCCACATTTACCTCTGATTCCCCTAACGCTTCTCTAGGGTTCCCACACCGAGCAGTAGCTGCGCTGACCCTACCACCACACGGTGGGTCTCCTCCCTTCTGGTTGCGACCACCATGAGCCGACCACCCATGGACCGGCTTCCTCCCTCAGTGGATTTATCCTTTGTCGCACCACCTGTCACAAGCCCCAACACCGCATTTCCTTCCCTTCCCCTCCTCCTTCAGCCGACGATACGCGCAGCCTCCTCTGGATGAGAACCCTCTGCACGCAGCCCGCCCTCGCTTCTGGTTCTGCTTCGAACTCTCCCGACTTGTGAGTCCCCACTCCAGATCCAACCTCTTCTTCCATGACCAACCCTAGATCTAGATGGACCAAGCCTCTTCTAGCAACATTTTCATGGGTAGATGTGGGCCAGCGGGCAACCAACGGAGGTGCCTCCCTTTGTCGCACCAGCAACCTGCATGCCTCTATAGTGGAGGCGACCAACCACCCACCAACAGCTTCGATTTCTGCCTCCTGGAGCTGGATTTCACCAATGTGTGCACCCGACCAGTAGTATCAAATGCCTCTGGCGACCCCCCGTGCGAGGTAACCCTCTGAACAGCACTGAGACGCCCCCTAAGTGGTCAATGTGGGTTTTCTCCTTAAGTCCATTACATGAATGCTTTGCATGAAAGGGGGTTTGTGTGATCAAGAGCAGTGAATGAGAAATTGATGGTTTGGTTGAAGTTTATACTTAGAAATCCTAGAATACTTTGTATGTAATATCATCCAATCTGCTTGATTATTTTTTTTACCTTTTCTTGATTTAATCATGCTTTTCATTTTTGGGAAAGTGGGATGTCTCTCTGCATAGCAGTGAATTAGTGGCTTTGACTCCTATCTAATCAATGTGTTATTTTCATTATTAGTCAAAGACAACATTGTGTTTTCCTTTATTTAGCCTCCTGGTGCCATTACAGTATCTTGGTCTATTATCATCACCTTCAAGTCTCTATCATGAATGTATTTTAATGGAATTATGTCATTTTTTGTTTCAATAAAAGATGTATTATTATTTATATCATATTATATGAATTATATACTTTATTTCAACATATTGCTTGTTATTTGTTGAGGGCAGTGTAAATGGATCCATTCCATATCAAGATCGTCTGTGTGTGTATAAATGTTACTTCTTTTTTAAGACTAGATTATGTGCACATGTCAGTTATTCCGTCCCAATCACCACTCCATAACAGTAATGTAACAATTTGGTATATTATTTTATACTTTTAAAGGTGTGTTATTTCTATAGTTTAAGCTTGGTTAATTGTTTTACATAGTTTTCTTATAGTTGTTGGGATCTTTAAGTATGTTCCCTCAAAGAGATGAATACCTTCATTGAAGGGTACTCTTTTTTTAACCTTTGATTCATATTACTCTTTACTAAAGACTCATCTCTTTGTTATTTAATTACAAATTTTTTACACTACATTCTGCCTTGACGTTCAATAGTGATTCATGTTTTCATTTTTTGATTCCGTTTCAACAATGAAATCATAATGTTTGAATTTGTATTCATATTATTTTTTCAGATTTCAGAATTTTTTGAGTTATTTGCTTCTTATGGAAGAGGTTTTGAATCTCCAAGTAGATGATATTACAGCCTGATTACCAATACAAGTATAATTGACATGATACCAAAATTTCCAATTCCTTTTCAACACTTAATCCATATTCTAAAACTACATGAAACTTCTTGATATATACTCATCTCAAGGTTATAAAGGTACCATCATTTCTTCTAAATGCATTTCAAGACTCGCAAATTGTTTCTTTAAAGGAAAAAAAGTGGCATATATGAAATGAAACTATTTTATAAGATAGAAAATAGATTTATAATTTTACTTTCAATCATTTTATTTATATTCTTCTTTTGATTCATTTACATTCATTTTCTTCTCATGATGCACTACTTTTTTTTCTGTTGTTAACAAGCAATGATATTGATCATATCAGTGGAATAAATGGGCTATGTAAATTCAATAAGCCTTCAATCTTACCAGCCATCATAGGTAGAGTATGACCTATATTTTTCTAAAGGAAAGTGACCGAGGGATTCAATTTTACCATCCAATAAACTATTCTATTTGATAAAAATACCATTATTCTCCAATATTTGGTTTTGTTTTCATTCAATGAAACTTTTTCCATTATTTATAAACTAAAATCTAGATTAAAATCCTCAGATAGAACTGCTAAGGCTATGAATTTTTTAGTTGACATAGTAGTGGTTGATTTTATATTCATATTAATTCCTTATGATTATGAAAGTATAGAACTATTTACTATTTATGGAGGGGGTTTTGAATATCAAGGGAGATGATATTGCAGCCTGATTACCAGAGAAATTTTAAATGATGTGATGTTGACAGATAAATGTAAAAATCCATTTCAACACTTAATCTATGTTTTTAAGGTACATGCAAATTCTTAGGATATACTAATCTAAAGCTGATAATGGAACCATTGATGGTCACGATGGTCAGAGCTTTATCTTCTATGTACTATTGTGCTCTCAGTCTGTGAATTACAATTATCGACAACTTTTCAAATTCATTGGTTGTGGTGATGATATTATTCAAAATTTAACATTTTATTGAATTCAATCTGTAATTATCCTTCTTATGAATAATTATTTTTACTGTTTGTAAAATTTACAACCTATAGAATAATGATAGAAAAAATAACTTGATATTATTACCACTCAAACTTTTTTCTCATGTTTTTCAGTTTCCTTTTTCAGGAATATACCATTCATCATTGAATGACATCAATGTATTAGATAAAAGCATTGGTCTAGTGACATGTACTGAAAATTCTATATTTTATGAGAATTGGATGGAAAAATCATGCAGTGGGCGCCACTATCTTAAACGATAGGTTCCACTATTATATGCAATTGTAATTCACTATTTATGTTGTGACATATGAAAAAACATTTGGTGAAGGATTTATATAATACACATTGTAATACACTTTTTTATCATGTAAGCTGCAACACTTTCGTTTCTTTGTATTCTTTCCCATTTTTTAATTTCCTCCTTTATATACTCTTTAAATAAAATTATGATGGCAGCAGGTACTATTTTTCTCAAATTCTAAAATTTCATTTATAAAAATAGAACTACCATTGCATTGAAGTAATTCTTTTATCCTTATTTCATATCAGCATCAGAATAATGGATATTTACAAATATTTTGTAGCACTAATGTTAAGTTCATTAAATAAACCGTGTAGAATTGATCCACTCAGGTATATATATGTACTATTGATTTAATGTTATTTTTATTACAAATTTATGATTGGAAAATATGCATTTTTTCTCATTTCCATATGTTTGGTTCATTTTACCTTATTTTTAATATTCATTAAATCATATTATGAATGCAGCATCATTATTTATAAAAATAGAACTACCATTGAATTGAAGTAATCAAGATCATCAAGTGGTGTTCTTGAGCTCATCCGTGACCCGGTGTTCTTCCCAAGCCCTGCTGATCACCCAGGCCATGCATCATTGCCCAGGAAGAAACCAACATCCATGCACACATTCTACACCCAGAATATATTACTGTTATGATTTTTAAAAGAATTTTCATCACTTATTAATATCATGCTCAATATTTCACCATAAAAAACCATGATTTCATCAATGTTTCTTGATATATAGGTTCAGTTGTGTTTTTTTATTTTAAATAAATTTTATTTCTTATAGATTATCCTACATCTTTTCAAATTTATTTTTCCAAAATCTCATCTGCTATTATAAAGATGTATATATTTTTTCCAATTTTATTCCAATAAAAAGTATCACTATTTTTTTATTTTAATATATTGAATATTCATGTTCATTATTAATGTTGAAATATATTATTTTCTTCTTAAAAATAAGCATTGAAACATATCATTGTGTGACCACATAAGCATTAGGATGTGGGAATTGTAGAAACAATGTGAGCATTGTAGAAACACTGTCACCATTACAAGAAACCACTTTACAGTCATTATCTTTTACAAATTGCAGTCATTAGGATGTGGGGATAATTTTATCCTTTCTACTGATAAATGAGGATGTGAGTATTGCAGCAATGACTCGTGAGAACTTCTGTTAGGATATTATACTAATAATACGGATGTCCCTCACACTGTGTGACTACGAAGTGAACCACACATACTCTAAAAACAGTACCCATTGTTACTGTTTTCAGCCATGTTTTTGCAAAGAAATCATTCTCTATAGACATGTGCTTATGTGTCCTCAGTTTCAAAAAAAATTAATATGTTAGTATCACAATTTCAATTTTCATGAATCAATGTTAACATTTAATATTTATTATTAAAAATGTATGATACATCATGTTTTTTTATTTCTCTATAGTGAAAATAATGTTTCATTCTTTTTGATATTTACTTCATGATAAATAATATTTTTTTGTATCTTTTTACATAATTTTTTTTCCTTTTCCATCCTTTTCATATATAATTTATCATACATGTTCTTATTTTTCATTTATTTTCATTATTATCTATCACTAAAGTTTTAATTTTAACATATTTTTAACTAATTTTCATTATTAACTACTCAAACTATTAATACACTTTTAAAAATTAGATTTAAATTATAGCGTTGTGCGTATGCACGGGCGGGGTACTAGTTAAATTAAATTCTAAAACTTTTATAAAATTTATATAGTAAATTTACATTTTATATATTCAATAAAATATTTTAACATTCATCCGATATATTTTATGGGCATAATATAAAAACAAACCAAATATTACACATAAAAACCTATATTTTTATAAAAGTAGTTTTACAGTCTTTTGATGGTGCACTTGTTTTAAATCAAGTTTTTGGAACTTTTATAAATTATATTTGAAAAAATAAACTTATTATTTTAAATAAGAATATAAAAATTTACTTTGGTTGAATTTTTGGCATTTTTCTGATAATATTCGTATTTTGATGAATAGTGATAAAATATTCCATTTTAATTGAAAATAGCTTTTTCATCTAAATAATTTATAGTGTTAAATTATATTTTTAATTGGTTTTAAATTATAATTAGAACATTTTTTTATCACTTAATCTAATTTAGTTCATTGGAATTAATTTTAAATTGAATTTGGATATAAAAACATTTCAATCATTTGAAAGTTTTCACTTTAAAAACTCATTTTCTCTTTCCATCAATGAGATTAATTTTATATTAATTACTGCAACTTGTATGTTTTTTATTTTAAAAAATGGATTCCATATTTATAATTAGTGGTTCGAAATTATATAAATAGGTTCCTTTTATTTTTTGAGATTGTGAATAGTAACTTTAGTAATTTCTATTGACATGGTTAAAGGTAAATCGGGTAATTAAGGGTAAAAATAATATTATAAATATTATAAAATTATCCTAAAACATTTCATAATTTTATTTTATGGTTTATTTTCGACCAAAATCATCCTTGGTATTATTTTATGGCCTCTTAGAGCCACTTGTATGACTTTAAGCCTTTTTTAGTATTTTTTTTTTAAGTCCAATATGTCATACTCATGTTTTTAATAAATATTACATTTTTATATGTGGTTATTAAAAAGATATATTTGATTGTAAATATTAATTAGAAATATAAAATTTCTATATTAATGAAAGAAAATTATTTTTAATTTTTATGAAATAAATAATTACCTTAAAGGCTTACACAATGATGTAGTAATTGTTTAATTAATGGAAATATCATATAAATAATATTAAAAATATTAAAATAAATATAATTTGAGTTAATTAATTTCATCCAAAAAATTTATATATAACCTAGAAATATTATATATTTATTAAAGGTTTGGATTATAATATATAATTTTGTTATGATATTTTAAAAAAGTCATGTAATGAATGGTATCAAAATTGACATTAATGATATTTTAAAATAAATAATATTGTATTAAATGATATAAAATTCATAAAAAACTAAAATTATGCCAAATAATTTTAAAAGGTTTCAAATTTCATCCATGACTCATTTATGGTTATTTTTTAATTTTATAGTAACTATATTAACCCTTAAAGAGTAAAAAGTCAAGTTGTCACGGTAAGAGTTAAAGGGTTTAACTAAGGGTTAAAGCCAAAAGATAAGGGTAATAATGTGACCTAAACATGTATAAAAATTATTATATGAGATTATTTGGACCCATAATAATATTAGATTCTAAATAACTCACTTTTTAGTCATTTTTAATTAAAAATTAATTTATATTAATTTAATATTTCGAGAGTTTCCAAAAGTACCCTTCACCTCAATTATAAAAGGGTGCCTCCTCCCTCATTTTCTCACACCAATTTGAGCCTTATATATCATCAAAACCCTACAAAAATAAGCTATAAAATTCCATCCCATCATCCTAAAATCCTCCCTTTGGGAATAAATCCAACCAAGAAAGTCTTTTGGTATAAACCAAAAGGAGTTACGCGAAAACAAGGTAACATTCTTCCACGATCACTTTCATTTCATTTATTTCATAAACCATTAAATTATTATTATTTCATGATTATATAATAACATATATATATTAAATATATTGATATGTTTTTATTCTAATATGTATACCTACACTTTCACACACATGCATCAAATGGGATATGTAATCATTGTTCATGTGTACAACGGACTACTGCCTCACGAACTAATGTTGTTCATTCTTCCATTTACCACCTTTAAAGGTTGTAAATAATGATTTATTTATAGTTTATATATTTTATATATGATATTTATAATGTATTTATGATTCTTTAATTCTTATATAACACATGCCTTCATGTATTCCATATTGTGGGGATACGATAACATCATATGTGGACGTGTGGACTACCACATCCTCAAAGCGATGTGATTCATTCAAACATTACATGGAATGTATTAAGAATGGTTTAGATAAAAATATGTGAAATATATGAAAAAAATATGATACTTTAATTATAATATACATCATTAACTTTTCATTCTTTTAATACGACAAAGAAATGGAAGTAGCGTTCATGTGTATGTACGACCTGCTATCTCCATGAACAGTGCATTTAATTTCCTATTTACAAATTTTATGGATTATTATAAATACATATATAATGAATATATATTATATTTAAATCATGGTTTAAATTATTTATATGATTAAATCATGATCTAATTAATAGGAACAATAGGTAACAAGTCAAAACATACTCGAAAAACTAGGCAACTAACACCCTAAATAGTGAAAATGATGAAATATTATTAACAAAATGGTGATAAAATAATATAATAAGATCATATATGATATCATAAATATAAATAAGGTTCTTATATAAATTAATAAAATGATTTAAACCATTATACATTAGGTTAAACCATGTACAACTAAAAAGGAAGTGTGAGGTAAGGATTTTCTCATCTCACTTTTACTTATGTGAGATATAAGTCTTATTCGCAACTTATTTATTTTGCGAGGTGTATGTATACTATTATTTGATATATCATATCATAAATCTCATTGTATTTATGGTATTAAAAATTTTTAAAGTTTTATGGGACACTTTTATTTAAAATGTTTTTTTAAATCGATTATTCGATATATGAAGAATACTTTGGACCGGTACAACATCAGTTGGGGACCATTTGAAGTAAGCCCCAAGATGAATTGATAATATCATGAGAAGAATCATTTGTAAAAATCATATGGGTTTCTACCTAATATGTTAAACTGTCTTATGAAAGGTCTTGACGGTAAAGGTACCATGTACCTAGGAAACATGGTGTCCAATAATTAAGCATTTACTCTATTAAGAATTCAGTTATTATTATTATTATCCATGAGATTATTAATTTTAAATTATCTATGTATGATTTTCATTCTCATATTATTTATTAAATGGCATGTGTTTTAGTTATTTACCATGCCATATTGGTTATGCCTTATCATGTTATTTGAATGGCATGTTTTTTCAGTTATTAACATTGCTATATAGATATGTTCTCATTGATTCATTATTGCTTCCATTGTCCTTACTCTTATTAATATTTTGAAGGATGTTGATATTTTACTTATATTATGCTTTATTTTATTTTCCCAATGTATTATAGGTATCATATAAGTAATCCAGTTTTCCAAAACTGCTAAACCGTTGGGTCCTTTAGGATTTGATTCCTTATAATCATGCTAATATAATAAAATAATGCACCGTTTTCAAGCTTATGGGGTCGGGGTGTTACAGTTGGTATCAAAGGACGTTTAGAAGAACCTTGGAAACTAAATTTTGAAAACATAGATTAGGGAACATAATTATAAGATAGAATTTGAGGATAAGTATATAAGATTATCTTAGAATTTTGGTAAGGTAGATATTATGTAGGTCTTCCTAGAAATACACCATTGTATGGATACTACAAGTGGATGTGGTTCTAGAACAAATGTACCTAGGGGTAACAACTCTAAAAAGGTGTGTCGGGCCTGACTCAAGCATAACATGGTACATGAAAACAGACCTTACTACAAACCTAGTTTGACACTCCTGGGGGATACACTTATGATAATTCACATTTTCTTTACAAACCATTATTAGGGATTTAAAAGTGAATTTTTCCCCAAAGAAACCAAATATTATGATTCTAATATTTATGATGAATAAACTTTTAATTTATGTTGAGTGTTATACCATGTTTGGAATTATAAGTTATGATTTAAAATTCATGATTTTATGAGCTAATCCAATATATTTCATTATTTAGAAATATCACATATAAGAAAGAATGGTATTAATACTCATGTAAAATGCATAGGTTTTTTCACTGAGGAAATCAATACAACTAGTATTGGAATAGAGAAAATTATGGCTATACTAGGGAAGATTAATCAGGTTATAGAAAATAACCTTTCTTGAATGGAGAAACCTATCCCACAGAGAGAATCTTTTATACTAGATCACTTTATGTGACATAATCCCCTATCGTTTAGTGGGATTACTAATACAATTGTAGTTGATCAATGTATTAAGTCTCTGGATAATATATTTATAGCCTTGGGATGCGGTGAAATAGAAAAGGTTACACTTGCAGTCTATTGTCTCAAAGGTGATGTTGATCAATGGTGGTCCCTAGTCTAAAATACTAGGGAGGAAGAAGAAAAAGAACTCAGGTAATGTAGAACTTTTAAGGATAAATTCTTTGATAAATACTTCCCTCATGATCAAAAAATTGATACGAAGAGTCAGTTACTTAACTTAAATTAAAAGGGAGAAGATAGTTTTATAAATTATGAATCTACCTTTACAAGGTTTTCTAGGTATTCTACGGATTATATGCATAACACGGAGTGCAAGATCGATCACTTGTTTGAAGGTCTTAATCCAAATCTTTGAAGGGTGTTGGTTTCTTAGAATTTTTCATCATATGATGAAATAGTTTTATTTTCCATAAAAACATAGAAGAAATTTTCTAGAATCAATATATTCAAGGGTAATAAAGATAATAAGAGGTCATTTGAACACCATGAGAAAGGAAATACATCAAAGTAATAAGATAAAGAAATTTCCATCATGTGACAATTGTGGAAAGAGACACCTAGGGAAATGCCTGAAAAGCATGAGAGTTTGTTATAAGTGTGGATAAAGGGGTCATCATGTCAAGGAATGTAAAGGGAATAAGAAAAACACTGCTATTCAGTGTTACAACTATAAGGAGATGGGTCACTATGCAAACGAATTCCCCAAGCGTTAAGGGGATCTACCACAAAAGAGGCCAAGGGGAGATGACTAAGCTTATGTAATCACTACAGTTGTGGTAGAAGTACCCAATGATGTGGTGGAAGGTACATTAATCCTATCTTCGAATTTAGTCAATGATTTATTTGATTCCAGATCATTTCACCCTTTTATATCTACCTAATTTTCCAAGAAAATTAGACATTTTCCTTGTAAAGACCCATAAATTTCAAGGAAATTTTTTTCTTAAATACTTTGGAATTTTACGAGTCTGCGGTTTCTTATGGAACCTGATTCTGAGGCCCGGTGTGCCCAGAATCATTTTCAGAAGTTTTGTTCGAGTACGTTTAGTAAACATACGTGTGAGTTTTTCTATCTTTTGAACTGGTGCTCGGAATTGAAATCTGAGGACACCGACGAACTCGCAATGCCGGTATTCGCCTAAGGAGACCTTTACCACAGTTGCGTTTGGTTGGGAGTAGAATTTATATTTTGGGGATTCTTAATAATTTAAATAAAATTTATGTGTTATATAAATTTTATTTAGGTGGTGGCTAAATCCACCAAAGGGAGGTTGGAGGTGGGGCCCACACCCCACATAACCTCCCACGGGAGGATAATGTGTGGTGGGGCCCACACAAGCACCTAACCCCCCTTTAACCCCTTAAACATTTGGACTTCCCATTAAAGTTCCAAATCACCCATGTTTTAATTTTATGTGACCTTTGAAATTCTTGCCAACCCATGGAAATTAATTAAGTGAATCACTTAATTAATTGTTTGTGTGTTTGAGATATTTTGAAATGCATGGCAATATTATTATAATATTAGGAGCCTGTTATTTTATTGGCTTGGCAATTTTTTTGTGGGGAGGCTTTGGGAGAATTCACCCTCTCCGATGAAGAACGCGAAGAATGACATCCTCTTCAACGAAGAACGCCGATTCCATCGAAGAACAACGACGTGTCTTCCTTCCTCTTCCTCCATGACAAGGGAGAAGATGTCACCCGCAAAGGACGTCGCCTACGACAATGACTTTCCCCGATGTTGATGGAACAACGCCCGACTACCACGATGCTCGTCTTCCGCGGCTCGTCGATGTGCAACGTCATATACGAGGTAGGGGGTTTTGTATGATTTTAGTTTAATAAAATTATACTCTCGTCATTAATGAATGTGAGTGATCATCTATGGCCATTTGATATCGCCTAACGCGGAGGGAACGGGCCGAACAAACACGGACCGACGACCCTCCAAAAATTCTAGTTTATTTTAGCGGTGGAGATCGGAGGCGGCGGCGATTGGAGGTGGCGGCCATGCACCGGCCGCATGGAGGAAACCGCGGCCCGCATCCGCGAGCCGTTCAAACGAACTGAACCGACCGGCTGTAGCCGGCCGGGCTAGTGAACCACGGCACTCGTAGGTGTCGCCCGGAGGAAGTGTGGCCCACACCCGTGGGCCGCTAGCTAGACAAATCGGTCGGCTACAGCTGGCTGGGCAAGAGATCATGGCACCATGTGGGCGCTGTGCTACAGGAAGACCGCGACGCTTGGTGGGCGCCGCGCTGCGGGAAGACAGCGGCCCGTTGTGCAGGCCGCTCACGCCAGAAAAGCTGGCCAACTTCGACCGGCCGAGCAGGAGAGGCAGTACCACTCAGCGCCACCATTGCAAGAAAATGGGGGGGTTGTGCCCCTCGCTCCGCCCGGCCAGCTGGCCGAGCCGCGGGCCGGGCCGCCCTTGCGCGGGTCGGGTTGCCTACCACGTGGGCCAAGCCGCCCTCGCGCGGGCCGGACCACCCTCACGTGGGTCGGACCACAGTGCCGAGCCAAGCTGCACCCCACCGGGCCAGGCCGACCCCCCATCCGGGTCGGACTCGCCGAGCCAGAACGGGCCGACCCGCTAGCCCACTGGGCTTGACGGGTCGGGCCAGTTTCACTTAAATGTGAATAACTTCTAAACCACGCGTCTGATTGACACGATATTTATGGAACTGTGATCCTCGTGATGAGACGGTCCTTTTGCAATAATCTAAGTGATTTTTAGACGACTTTGGAAAATGTCCAGGTTTGGAACGAGCGTAATTCCAACCGGGCCCCTAGAACGGAAAAGCCAATAACTCTCAGACCGGGCGTCTCATTGACGTACCGTCTGTCACTTTGGGTTCCTTTTGATGATATGGAACTTTGGGATACATCAACTCTGGACTTCGTGATAGTTGATGTATCGACCCCTTTGCTCGAGGAGCGGACCCTCCCGGAATCGAGCGTGTTGTGTGCGGGAACCCTAGAGCTGGCTGCGACAGTGAAGACTACTATATTGGGATCCTCTGTGGGTTAGACAGCGATGAATACTATATTGGGATCTTTAATGGGTTCGACAACGATGACTACTGTTCTTTTATCCTGTGTGGGTCTAGTAGTTTGAACTCTATACTTGTATCCTGTGTGGGTCTGACAGAGTAGCTGGTCTTGTATCCTATGTGGGTCTGATAGCTTAGCTGGTCTTGTATCTTGTGTGGGTCTGACAGCTTAGATGAATCAGTGACTACATATGATCATCTTTATCGCTATACGAAATATGTATACCTATGTGAGCTGAGTCTTGACTTTTAATAATTATCATTGATGTGATTGACTTTACTTCCTGTGTGGACTGGGTTGTGCTTGGGCTCAAGAGTTGGAGCTGAACTGAGATTGATAACTTAGGTATATGTATGGGCATATACCTAAGTAGGGTTGTTTGATACTTCGTGATTGTATCTTTCATTTTTGGTTTATCCTTCATGGATTCTGGGAGACCTTTGGGGGTCTCGAGGTCCCTACTGAGTATCATTATACTCAACCCTGCACGGGCAATGCCCGCACTTTGTTGTGTTGGTTGCAGACAATGGACAGCACTGATCGAGGCAGAGTGTTGTGGAGCTGGAAGGTACCTGAAGGTGGACCACATGGCGAGACGATACACTGAGCAGACCGATAGACGTGGAGTGCTGAGGTGGACATTTGTACCTACCCTTTAGGTAGGATACTCGGCGGACGTACCAGGAGCTTCCCTTTTTATCTATTGTCCCTTTTTCAGTTGTAATTGCTTTCCGTTGTACCTGTAATTTATTATTGGGCTTGTATTTTCAGCCCCTTTACTTTCAACACAACTTTTTGTATACAGTATTCACTTAGTGTTTACTTCCTGTTGCGTACTCTGTTGTGTTTGTTTACTTTCATAAAGGCAATGTCTTCCCAGCTTAGGGATTTACGCTTTTGGTGCTAGTAGTCAGCCCCTGGCCTATAGAAGGCGGGCTTGGGGTAGTCACGGCATGGGCCCCGAGGACAGGTCATGACAAATTGGTATTAGAGGGAGGTTCTACCACATAACTCTGGACTCTGATCATTCTTTCTGTGAATCAATAGTGTTAAGAGTATTGAGTGTGGTTTTCAGTCTAGGGAGTCCAGTGTTGGTGCGGCGGCTGACGTATCCATACACCATGACCCTGACCTCTGATTTCTGACTCAGTGCACGAAAACATTGATTAAATATGTGTTTCCTTTGAAAAGTTTTCTTTGTGATTACTTTGTGTCAGCTCACCAGGTATACTGTTTGACCGTGGCACAGTTGTTTCTTTTTAGGATGGCCCCACGAAGGCAGCCATCTAGGGTTCCAAGTTACGTATGAGATGATAACCCACTGAGCGATGAGGCCTCGGTGTAGGGCCCCATCACAGCAGAGGTACCAGCGGCACCTCTACCCGCTGGACCACTGATACCACGAGCCCTAGCAGCAGAGAGTGCACGCCACCTGAGTGCGTTGCACGAGTTATAATGCTAGAGGATGCCCAGGTTCCGGGGAGAGACAGACCCACAGGCAGCTGAGGATTGGCCAGAAGCTATCGTGAGAGTTTTCAGATTGGTAGGGACACCAGCAGACCTTATGGTGATCCTTGCCGCAAGTCTCCTACACGTAGCAGCAGGCAGATAGTGGAGCCTAATGCTCTAGGTGCATGACGAGGCATCTTTACTCTCAACAGACTTCGAGAGTCTCTCCCGCTCGGAGTTTATTCCAGCCACCCTTCGTGTGGTGCGGATTTAGGAGTTACTTCATCTGCAGCAGGGCAGCATGACAGTAGCTCAGTACTCAGCAAGGTTCACTGACCTCTCATGCTACTCCACGGATATGGTACAAGACCCATTCTTCAGGGCCTAAACTTTCGAGCAGGGACTCAGGCATGAGATCAGGGCTTCGACGATTCCCCTCAGCATCCTGACGCAGTCGAGGGTGCTGGAGCGAGCCCTTCTAGTGGAGAGTTTTCTCGTTGAGCAGTCACTAGTGGCGAGACCCACTGCTGGATGACACGTAGCGGAGTCTTCTGCAGCTGGAAGTAGACAGTTGACGCAGAAGTCCAAGAAGACCAGGCCATCAGGTGGGAGACCTCAGGATACAGGTTTGGTTGTGCGGGGCACACGAAACAGTGCTAGCCTTACAAGGAGCAGGCAGTGCTATTCATGCGGCGGGTAGGGCCACATGGCTCATGACTGCCCGACCTTCCATGCAGACGAGTAGCAAAAATTAGAGGTACCTCTTAGGAAGAGGCAGAGGTTTGACCATGGTGGTCCGCTGGGAGCAGGCGGACATGGCAGAGGAGCTGGCCGAGCAGCGGGTGGTGGACGACGTTTCGAGGCTCTACCACCACCACCACTAGGAGGTCCACCCCGACCATAGGGAGCTGGTGGAAAGAGGCAGGCTCTGCTCCAGGCAGTCGATTCCTACGACCACGGCGTACCTGAGATGATTTGAGGTACTATTTATGTCTTCTCCACCCTTGCTGCAGTACTTATAGACACAGGTGTGAGTCGTTCTTTTATTGTCGCTACCCTTGTTCAGAGATCGGAGATTCCGATGGAGTCGTTGGCTCGATCCTTACGACTAGATACTCCTACGAGAGTAGACTCGATGATTACACATTGGTGCCGGCAGCGTGAGCTTACTCTATGAGGCGAGAGCTTCGGCTGGGATCTTTTTGTAGTGGCATCTAGGTCTTACGACTTCATCTTGGGTATGGACTGGTTATCCATAGTTCATGCTCAGATTGAATATATTAGGTGAAAAGTGTAGTGTATCTACACGGATGGGACTAGGTTCACCTTCACCAGTGAGAAGGGAGCCTTTGCAGCGTAGGAGGGACTTACGCAGAGGAGGGGGCAGCTGATCACACATCAGTTGGATAGCCTCATCCTCAGAGCAGTTGATGTGCAGAGTCCGAGTTTTCTTGTTATGGTGGATCAGTATGCAGATTTTTTCCCTGATGAGATTCCAGGATTACCTCCTCACAGAGAGGTAGACTTCTACATTGATCTGTACCCCGGGACAGCACCGATATCTACTCCAGCAAATCGAATGGCTCCCGCCGAGCTTTGTGAGCTACGGGTACAGCTAGAGGACTTGCAGGGAAAGGTATTTCTCTAACCCAGTGTTTCACCCTGGGCATCTCCGATTTTGTTCGCCAAGAAGGCAAATGGGAGCTTGCGACTATGTGTTGACTACCGTCACCTGAATCAGGTGACCGTGAAGAACAAGTACCCACTCCCGAGGATTGACGACCTCTTTGATCAGCTCAAGGGTGCATGATAGTTCTCAAATATAGACCTCAGGTCAGGCTATCACCAGCTCAGAGTTCGAGATGAAGATGTGCAGAAGATGGCCTTCAGGTGTCGGTATGGCCACTACGAGTTCTTGGTTATGCCCTTCGGCGTAACCAATGCACCAGCAGTGTTCATGAGTCTCATGAACAGAATCTTCCAGCCTTACCTCGATCGATTTGTCGTAGTCTTCATCGAAGACATACTGATTTACTAGACTACTGGAAAGGAGCACGCCTACCATTTGCGGGTGGTACTAGATACACTCTGAGAGCACCAGCTTTATGGTAAACTCTTGAAGTGCTAGTTCTAGATTCTAGAGTTTCAATTCTTGGGACATGTCATCTCGGAGGCTGGAGTTGCAGTGGATCAAACGTAGATCGAGGTAGTGCTTGCTTGGAATCCACCCAAGAGTGTGACAGAGGTGCGGAGTTTCCTGGGGCTGGATGGGTACTATCGTAGATTTGTGCCAGACTTCTCCAGAGTTGCAGTACTGCTTTCAGCATTGACGAAGAAGGGGAAACCCTTCATGTGGTCAGAGAGATACCAGTAGATCTTTCAGGAGCTGAGGCAGAGGTTGACTAGTGCACCCATCTTGAGGCTACCGGAGGAGGGCGTAGGTAGAGGTGTTAACGGGGCGGGGCGGGTCAGCCCGCGGGGCGGATCATGCGGGCTGCGGATTTTATTGTGCGGTCCGGCCCGGTCCACAAATAATGCGGGCTTAAAAAATAAAAGACCGACCCTACCATGCGGGACCCGCGGACTAACGGGCCGGCCCACGGGCTTAAAAAAAATAATATATAAAAATATTTTTTAGCTTCATGAACCATGATAAAGTGGAACGGAAAAATAGAAATGTTTGAGATTTAGTGAAAATATTTAGTTTTTAATTAACAATATCTCTGACAACAACAACAACCATTAAAAGATTATATCTTTGATGATTTATGGGATAATATCATCTTAAGTGGGTCATTTAACTTGACCGTCCAAACCAGTTTTTGGACAACAATACTCTTGCGCCTCTCGTTAACACTACAACTCATGTATATAATATTTACTACATATATATATATATATATAATATTTATTGTTTATTATATAAATTTATTTAGTACATATAATATATTTATTACATATACATGTAATATATATTATTTATTATATGTACATAGGAAAATATCTATTGAATTTTTTTGTGCAAATTTATATTGGAAATTTCACGTGTAAACTTCCACTGAAAATCTACACTTCAAATCTTTACTTAAAATTATAATGAAAATATATTAATACATAAATAAAAAATTTAAATTTTCACTATAAATTTTAATTGCAATTTTTTTACAAAAAATGTTTACTACAAACTTCCATTGAAAATTTAATTGGAATCTCCACTTAAATTTCTAGTGTTAAATTCAACCTATTTTTTATTATAATTATACTGAAAATTTGATTAAAAAAATTCTAAGATAAATGCATGATTAAATTTTTAATTTAAATATTTTAACTCATAAATAGATAATTTAATTTCACACTAAAACTTTGAACCGCAAATTTTCTATGGAAATTTTCAGTACAAACTTCTATTGGAAATTTCTGACGCGAATTTTCACTAGAAATTGGCATTTTAATTTTTGACATAAAATTACATTGTAGATGTATTAAAATATAAATAAAAAATTTAATTTTTCAAAAAATTAAAACTAAAATAAAATTATATTAATATATATATTAAAAATGTAAATTTTAACTGAAAATTTTCATTGGAAATTTGCACGAAAAACTTTCAGTAAAGATTTTCAATAGAAAAGTTTGGTTCAAATTTCCACTTAAATTTCTGATACAAATTTCCATTTGAATTTTGTTATAATTATACTGAAAATTTGATTAACAAAGTTCTAAAATAAATGCATGCTCAAATTTTATTATTGAATTTTCCAGTGCAAACTGCCACTGAAAATTCTTAGTGCAAATTTTCACAGGTTTTTTGCAGTTCGATTTTTCCATTAAAATTACAATGTAGACACATTAAAACATAAATAAAAAATGTAAATTTTCATTAGAAAATTACATTTAAAATTTTCATTAGAAACTTTTATAGTAAACTTCCACTAGAAACGTCCACTTAAAACTACAATAAAAATATAATGATACATAAATAAAAACTATAAAATTTCATCATAAATTTACACTAAAAATTTACATCAGAAACTATGAATGGAAATTTCCATTAGAAAATTATAGTTAAAATTTCCATTTAAATGCCTAATTTAAATCATCAAATTATATTTTCTATGTATTGAAATTTTACTCTTATGAGTTCAAATCAGTACTCAAAATTTGCAATGAAATTTTACACTGAAATTTTGTATTGGAGACTTGATTATCAAAATTTTAAAATAAATACATGTTTGGATTTTCAATTCAAATATATCAATACATAATACTATTATACACTTATTATTATTGTTTCTTATTTATTAATTTTTTATAAGTTACTTTTAAAAACTCATAGTAATATAAATAAATATATATATATATATATAATTATAATAATAAAATTAAAATACATAAATCAAAATATTAGTAGAGCGTTGTATTATAAACAAAATGGTAGTCTTGTATATCCGTTTTCATAATTATTGTATCAATTTTTAATACATTAATTCTATTATGTTACAAATAACCACATTAGTGCCATCTATCCCACGACCAACCTTACCGTCAGGTTTAAAATCTAAATGAGTCAATTTTTTTCATGCTTTATATTGTTTAATAAAACTTGAACTATTTTTTTCACACTCATGTTAATTTATTATATTATATTATTTTGTTTTATTTTTCAATAATAATTTTTTGTAATACTTATAATTGCGGGTCAAACGGGACCCGCGGACACTCAGCGGGCTAGTCCGCGCGGGCTGCGGGTTTTGCGGGTTGGATCAAATGCGGTCCGAATGTTTGCGGGCCTAAATGTTCAAGGCTCTAACCCACATAAATCCACGGGCTAACGGATCGGCCCGCAGATTTGCGGATTTTTTGACACCTCTAGGCGTAGGGTACGTAGTTTACTGCGACGCATCAGGGACCGAACTCGGGTGTGTCCTGATTCAGGAGCGAGTAGTGATCGTGTATGGTTCACGACAATTGAGATAGTACAAGCAGAACTACGCTACCCATGACCTGGAGTTAGCAGCAGTGTTCTTTTCCTTGAAGATATGGCGGCACTATCTGATGGGCGAGCGTTTTACAGTCTACTCTGACCACCAGAGTCTCAGGTATATATTCTCACAGAAGGAACTGAATATGAGACAGCGGTGATGACTCGAGTTCCTTTAGGACTATGACTTCGAGATAGTCTATACTCCTGGGAAGGGGAACATTGTAGCAGATGCTCTCAGCAGGAGATCGGGAATTCAGCTGCTAGGAGAGGTGACGGAGCAGCTAGCCACGTTGCAGATATCCTTTGTGGATAGAGATGGAGCAACCTTTCTTCAGTCACTCACAGTCACTCCTCCACTTCTTCAGCGAGTCAGGGAGGCACAGCAAGGGGACGTTGACTGTGAGATGCGACGTGCTCAGATATCCTCAGGATAGGCACCTAATGGGTTTTATGAAGGTGGGGAACACGTCATCCACTTAAGATGACGTACCATGGTACCAGTTTCACTATAGGAAGAGTTGTTGATGGAGTTCTACACTTCCCCTCTAGTATTACATCCAGGAGTGGAAAAGATGTATCAGGACCTCAGATGACAGCACTAGTGGCCGGGTATAAAGAAGGTTGTAGCAGAGTTTGTATCACGGTGCCTCACTTGTCAGCAAGTGAAGGTAGAGCACCAGGTACCAGTAGGCTTGGTACAACCCTTAGAGGTTCCGAAGTGGAAGTGGAATGAGATATCCATGGATTTCGTGATGGGGCTTCCACATACATCCAGAGGACACGACTCTATCTGGGTGATTGTTGACCGACTCACCAAGTCGGCCCACTTCCTACCGATCAGATAGCAGGGATCAGTAGAGATCTTGGGGCGCCTCTACGTTTAGGAGATTGTATGGCTTCATGGTGTGACATCGACTATCATCTCTGATCGAGATGATTGTTTCATTTCCCAGCTATGGAAGGGGTTACAGGAGGCTTATAGGACGCAGCTTCATTTGAGCACCGCCTTCCATCCTCAGACGGTCGGTCAGAATGAGAGGACCATTCAGACTCTCGAGGACATGCTCTGTGCACGTGTCCTTAACTTTGGTTGCAGTTGGGAGGATCACTTACCCTTGGTGGAGTTTTCGTATAACAACAGCTACCACTCCACCATCGGGATGGCACCATACGAGGCACTTTATAGCCAACCTTGCAGATCACCTTTGTGCTGGACTGACCCAGGGGAGTCAGCACTTGTAGGACCAGAGATGGTTCAGGCTACAATGGAGAAGGTGTAGATCATCCAGGAGTGGATGAAGACTATATAGAGAAAACAGAAGTCCTATGCCTATAAGAGATGGAGGCCACTGGAGTTCGAGGATGGCGACCACGTCTTCTTACGAGTCTCACCTCGACGGGGTCTACGGAGATTTGGACGAGGCAGCAAGTTATCTTTGTGCTTTATCGGGCCATTCCAGGTCCTCAGCAGAGTTGGCGAGGTGGCTTACCGCCTGGCCCTTCCACCTCAATTGAACTGTGTGCACAACGTCTCACACATATCTCAGCTGAGGAGATACGTGCACGACCCGCCACACATCATCGACCATGGGGAGCTGGACATCAATGATGGGGCGACATTCACGGAGGTCCTGGGGGAGATCAAGTATCGACAAGATCAGGTCCTACATGGAAAATCGATTCCTCTGGTGCGCGTTCACTGGCAGCACGGGAACCTCCAGGAGAGCACATGGGAGCAGGAGGCTCAGATGCGTGCTCAGTACCCACTTTTGTTTCCCTAGTGTGTGTTGTAGATTTACAGGAACGTAAAGCCCTGGGGTGGGGGTAATGTAAAGACCCATAAATTTCAAGGAAATTTTTTTCTTAAATATTTTAGAATTTTATGAGTTCGTAGTTTCTGAGGGCGCCTGATTCTGAGGCCCGGTGTGCCCGGAATCATTTTCTGAAGTTTTTTTCAGGTACATTCAGTAAACGTATGTGCGGGTTTTTCTATATTTTGAACCGATGCTTGGAATTGAAATCTGAGGACACCAATGAACTTTCAACACTGATATTCGCCTAAGGGTACCTTTACCGTAGTTGAGTTTGGTTGGAAGTAGAAGTTATATTTTGGGTATTCTTAATAATTTAAATAAAATTTATTGTTATATAAATTTTATTTAGGTTGTGGTTAAATCCACAAAAGGGGGGTTATAGGTGGGTCCCACACCCCACATAACCTCCCATGGGAGGATAATGTGTGGTGGGGCCCACACGAGCACCTAACCCCCCTTTAACCCCTTAAACCTTTGGACTTCCCATTAAAGTGCCAACTCACCCATGTTTTAATTTTATGAGACCTTTGAAATTCTTGTCAACCCATGGAAATTAATTAAGTGAATCACTTAATTAATTGTTTGTGTGTTTGAAATATTTTGAAATTCATGGAAATGTTATTATAATATTGGGATCCTATTATTTTATTGTCTTGGCAATTTTTCTGTGGGGGGTCTTTGGGAGAATTCACCCTCTCCGATGAAGAACACAAAGAACGACGTCCTCTTCGATGAAGAACGCCGATTCCACTGAAGAACGATGACGTGTCTTCCTTCCTCTTCCTCCGTGACAAGGGAGAAGACACCGCCTGCAAAGGACACCACCTACGATAATGAATTTCCCCGATATTGACGGAACAACGCCTGACTACCGTGACGCTCGTCTTCCGCGGCTCGTTGACGTGCAACATCAAATATGAGGTAGGGGTTTTTTCATGATTTTAGTTTAATAAAATTATACTCTTGTCATTGATGAATGAAATTGATCGTCTATGGCCATTTGATATTGCCTAATGCAGAGGGCGCGGGCCGAACAAACACGACCCGATGACCCACCGAAAATTCTTGTTTATTTTGCTGGTGGTGATCGGAGGCGGTGGCGGTGTTTGGAGGTGGCGGTCGCGCACTGGATGCATAGAGGAAACGGTTGCCTGCATCCGCGAGCCATTTGGATGAACCAAACCAGCCAGTAGTAGCTGACCAGGCTGGTGAACCACGGCACCCGCAGGTGTCGCGTGAAGGAGGTGTGTCCCGCACGCGCGGGCCGCTAGCTGGACAAACCGGTCGGCTACAGCCGGCTGGGTAGGAGATCACGGCGCCAGGTGGATGCCACGCTATGGGAAGACAGTGGCCTGCTGTGCGGGCCGCTCATGCTGGAAAATCTGGCCAGCTTCAGCCGTCCAGGCAGGAGAGGTGGTGCCACTCAGCGCCACCATTGCAAGAAACCGAGGGGGGGGCGTGCCCCCCGCTCCGCTTGGCCAGCTGGCCGAGCCGCGGCCAGCCGCAGGCTGGGCCGCCCTCGCGCGGGCCGATCCACAACACCGGGCTGATCCGAGCCCCACTGGGCTGGGCCTACTCCCTAGTCGGGTCAGACCCGTCGATCCAGAACGGGCCGACCCGCCATCCCACTGGGCTTGACGGGCCGGGCCCATTTCACTTAAATGTGAATAACTTCTAGACCGCGCATCCAATCGACGCTCCATCTACGGAACTAGGATCCTCATGATGAGACGTTCCTTTTTCGATACTCTAAGTGAGTTTTGTATGACTTTAGAAAATAGCCGGGTTTGGAACAAGCGTAATTCCATCCGGGCCCCTAGAACAGAAAAGCCAATAACTCTCAGACCGGGCGTCCGATTGATGCACCGTCTGTCGCATTGGGTACCTTTTGATGAGACATAACTTTAGGATACATTAACTTTGGACTTCGTGATAGTTGATGTATCGACCCCTTTTCTCAAGGAGCGGACCCTCCCAGAATCGAGCGTGCTGTGTGCGGGAACTCTAGAGCTGGCTGTGACAACAACGACTACTGTACTGGGATCCTCTGTGGGTTCAATAGCAACTACTATTGTACTGGGATCCTTCATGGGTTCGACAGCGATGACTACTATTCTTATATCCTGTGTGGGTCCGGTAGTTTGACCTCTGTACTTGTATCCTATGTGGGTCCGACAGAGTAGCTGGTCTTGTATCCTGTGTGGGTCCGATAGCTTAGCTGGTCTTTTATCCTATGTGGGTCCGACAGCTTAGATGAATCAGTGACTACATCTGATCATCTCTATCGCTATATGAAAGATGTATACCTGTGTGAGATGAGTTGTGACTTTTAATCATTATCATCGATGTGATTGACTTCACTTCCTGTGTGGACTGGGTTGTGCTTGGGCTCGAGAGTTGGAGCCGAACTGAGATTGATAACTTAGGTATATATATGGGCATATACCTAAGTAGGGTTGTTTGATCCTTCGTGATTATATCTTTCCTTTTTGGTTTATCCTTCGTGGATTCTAGGATACCTTCGGGGGTCTCGGGTTCCATACTGAGTATCGTTATACTCACCCATGCACGGGCAATGCCCGCATTTCATTGTGTTGGTTGCAGACGACGGCAGCATTGATCGAGGTAGAGTGTTGTGGAGCTGGATGGTACCCGGAGGTGGACCACATGGCGAGACGGTACACGGAGCGGAATGATAGATGTGGAGTGCTAAGGTGGACATTTGTACCTACCCTTCAGGTAGGATACTCGTCGGACATACCAGGAGTTTCCCTTTTTATCTTTTGTCCCTTTTTCAGTTGTACTTGCTTTCTGTTGTACCTGTACTTTACTGTTGGGCTTGTATTTCCATCCCCTTTACTTTCAACACTAATTTTTGTATACAGTATTCACTTAGTGTTTACTTCCTGTTGTGTACTCTGTTGTGTTTGTTTACTTTCATAAAGACAATGCCTTCCCAGCTTACGGATTTACGCCTTTGGTGCTAGTCGCTAGCCCCTGACCTATGGAAGGCGGGCTTGGGGTAGTCACGACATGGGACCCAAGGATGGGTCGTGACATTCCTTTTCATTTAAAAAGGATTTTTCAATCAAAACTCCTAAGGAATGTCTTATTGCAACAAATATGGGTCAAGCTATACCTATTATGACACATAAGCATGCTTTATTTGTTGACCTTATCATCACACCTATGGTTGACTTTGATATAATCCTTGGTATAAACTACCTTTCAAAATATGATGAAATAATTTATTGTAAAAAGAAAGAAATTACAATTTTTGAGGAAGATGTAGAATTCATTGTCTTTAGATAAGAATCTTCCTCACCTTATTATTATCTAAATCCACCCCCAGTAGCTCTAATTAATGAAATTATCAGGGAAGAAGAGAAAAAAACATCAAGTGATGGAGAAGGTAGTCTTCAAATTGAGGATGTACCTATTTTGTAGGAATACATTGATGTATTTCCTGTGGAATTACCTGGACATCCCCCAGAGTGTGAAGTTGAATTTTCCATTGATTTAATCCCTGATGTAAGGCCAATGTCAAAGAATCCCTATAGAATGACCACTGTGGAATTAATGGAGTTGAGGAAACAGCTAGAGGATTTGGGTAATAAAGGATTCATTTGCCCTACTATTTTACCATGGGGAGACCATGTTCTCTTCATTAAGAAGAAAGATGAATCCATGATGTTGTACATTGATTATAGAGAAATCAATGCTATTAAAATAAAAAAAAACAACTATCCTCTACCTCACATTGATGACTTTTTTGATCAAATTCACGAAGCCATATATTTTTCAAAGATTGATCTTCATTATGGGTATCACCAATTGCAAGTAAAGAAGGAATACATTCTAAAGATAGTTTTTTGGATGAGGTATGAACATTATGAGTTTATAGTAATTCCATTTGTATTGAATAATTCACCCTCTATTTTTATAGACCTAATAAAAAGACTATTCAAAAAATATCTTGATGATTTTGTTGTGGTATTCATTGATTATATTCTAGTATATTATAAAATCTATGAGGATGATGAGAATCACTTGCGGACCATTATTAAGACTCTTAGAAGGGAAGTGTTATATGGTAAATTTAGTAAGTGAGATTTTTGGCTTCAAAAAGTTTCTTTTCTTGTCTATATTGTCTCCAAGGATGGAATATCAGTTGATCCTACTGTTGGCCCATAAGAGACTATTGGGAATCCTCTCTAGTATTAGTAATTTTAATAATCACAAATCATATCAACTCATATTAATCATATCTAAACATTTCAATCATAATGATTTAAGTTTAAATATGTGAAATTATGTTTATCTATGATCTCACATAAATTTGGTACATTCTGTTAACATTTATATTGTAAGATAGTCTGGAAAAAAATATATTCCAAGTATAACAGACTAACACCGACATAAGAGATAAACCTACTGACTCAAATGACTTACCTATGCAAATGACCTACTGATGCAAATGACCTACCGACATAAATGACCTACCGATGCAAATGACATACCGACGCAAATGAACTACCGATGCAAATGACCTACTAATGAAAATAACCTACCGATTCAGATGACCTACCGATGTAGATGACCTACTGATGTAGACGACCTACCGATGAAAATGACCTACTGGCGCAAATGACCTACCATTAATAAAAATGACCTACTGATGCATGGTGTTACCAATGCAAGGACTCACCAATAGTTAAAACGAGTCATTGATGCAATGAGTCACTGACATATGTAAAGACTGATAGAATTACATACTGATGGGATGATTCACTGATAGAATAAGATATTGACCGAGGATTCACTGATAGAATGTTTAAATTTTATTTTATTTAAAATTATTTCTAACGGTCATATTTTGAGTGTTTAAATGTAACTGATAAATTTAATGTTTTTTGCATACATCTTAAATGAGGATGTCAAAAATACGAGGTATTGTTTCTACCTCAAACATGCACATTATCAGGATGAAAGAATATATATAAAAAGAAGAGTGCAGAAAATAAAGATACATAGATAGACTCACATAGACACATATACAGAAGAAAATACAAGAAGACCTACTACGAGCACCATACAGAAAAAGAAGAACGCACAAGGAATTATTCATTCCTGGTTGTTGTGAACTAGAGAACTGCTCATGATAAAAGTTCCATCATCTTAGTAGCATCCAACAAAACCAAAGGAGAAGAACCTATAACCTTCCTAGAAGACAAAACACAGTGCTCCACGTCAATTTGTTTTCAGTGTCTGTTTCCAGAAGAGGACTCAAGCTTCAACTATGATACATCAGAGAGTCTAGATCTGAATTGAATCACACTCAGAGTATCTCTAATGCCTTCTTAATATATTCTACTCTGTTGTCTAGCATTTAACAAAACTTTCGAGTTGTGTACCATTTAATAAAACTTTCGAGCTGTGTGTGTGTGTCTATACTAAAACACACATTGTCTCCTGTACTAAACTATAGGATACTAGATATCCTCAAACAACATTCTTTTTACACCTGTTCATCCCAAGAAGAACTATGGAAGAGGTCTTATGTGACCTAGTTATTTTTGTTCCCACGTAGAAATATGGTAGAGGTCTTGTGACCTGGACAGTCTGTGTACTGTTTTGTTAACCCCGATCTAGGGTGTGGATCAAAATCTTTATTTATATTGATTTCTTGGTGGTAGGTGATCACCAAGTGTAGAGGACTAAGTCTCTACTTAAGACTGAACCTCTTGTTTTATATCCACTATGTTTTCAACTTAGTCTTTCTCTGTTTTAATGCATTTTTTAGAAAACTAAATTTTACTTTGATTTTTAGTATTGGATAGTTGTTATAACTATTTTCCTTATTAGAATAGTTTCAAAAGTTGTATCAATATCTCATATTTTTATAACTGAGAATTAATCAATATTCTAAGAAACTATTTGAATAATCAACCTATTATAATTTCACTACTTTGGTTAACTGGATAATTTTATTTTAAATTGGGGGAACTTTCTAAATTAAATTTTTTAAATAGAAATTTTTATAGGAACTCAATTCACCCCCCTATTGAGTGTCATACTTCAACCAACACCTACAAAGAAAAAGGAAGTCATAGAATGTCATATACCAACAAGCATAACTAAGGTATGTAGTTTCATTGGTTTGGTAGGTTAATATCAGCAATTCGTTCAGAATTTTTCCTGATTGGCTAACCCATTATCCAAGCTTACACATAAAAGGGTTAAGTTTGTTTGGACAAGGGAATGTTAAGAATGTTTTGATAAACTAAATCAAATATTAGTTAATGCTCTGATTTTGACCCTACCATCTGGAAGTGATGGGTTTTTCATATATAATGATGCATTGAAGAAGGGACATGGTTGTGTCCTGATATAAAATGATAAATTTATCGCATATACATCAAGGAAATTGAAGACTCGTGAATAGAACTATATAACCCATGATCTTGAGCTAGCGGTTGTAATATTCACTTTGAAAATATTGAGACATTATCTATATGGTGAAAGATTTAAGATATACACAAATCATAAAAGTATGAAATATATCTTCTCATATAAATATATCAATATGATACAAAGATGATGGCTCTAGCTACTCAAGGATTATGATTTCTCAATACATTGTCACCCAAGGAAAGAAAATAAGGTAGTGGATGCATTGAGTAGGAAGGATCATGGAGTTCTAACCCAAATGAGGATTGAGAAGGATACTATGTCCATGGATATAGTAAAGATAAATATGGGAATGTCTAAGGAATGGGATACATCAACAATTTTTCAAATGATTGCAAAACCATATTTTTTAGATAAGATAAAGAATTTTCAATCTGATGATGAGAACTTTCAGAATAAGATTAAAAGTGTAAATGAATGAAAATTAGAAAACTCTATTTATAAAGATGGTGTTCTAAAATTTGGAAAGAGGATATGTGTTCCATTTATACTTGAGATAAAAAGGGAATTGTTGGCTGATGCTCATAGCTCAAATTTCTCTATACATTGTGGTTGCACAAAGATGTATAGGGACTTGAAGGAACATTTTTTATGGGATAAAATGAAGTAGGAAATTGTTGATTATGTGTCCAGATGTTTGGTTTGTCAACAAGTAAAAGATGTGAAGCACCATCCTAAAGGAGAGCTACAACCTCTTCTTATTACTTCTTGTAAGTGGGATGAAATTACTATGGACTTTTTCATGGTACTACCAAGGACTCCTATAAGGAATGAAGCGATATGAGTTATTATTGATCATCTTACCAAATCATCACATTTTATTTCTATAAGGGAATATTTACCTCTTGAATGCCTAGAAAAACTCTATATTAATGAAGTTTTAAGACTTAATGGTGCACCTATATCAATTTTTTCTAATCGAGATCCCTGTTTTACATCAAAATTCTGGAAGAGTCTTCAGAAGGATCTAAATATTGATCTTCACTTAAGCATTGTCTACCATCCCCAAACTGATGGATAGTCTAAAAGAACAATTAAAACAATGGAAGACATGTTTATATCTTGTTCAATTGACTTTCAAGGTATGTGGGATTAGTAACTACCATTGGTATAGTTTTCCTACAACAATAGTTTCCATTCAAGTATTCAAATGGCGTTGTATGAAGCATTATATGGCAAGAGATGTCATACTCCAACTTGTTGGGATGAAGTTGGTGAAAGGAAAATCATAGTCCTAGAACTTGTTGAAGAGATGATGATAAAGGTAAAGGATGTTCAGTATCATATTAAAGAATCTCAAAGTAGGTGAAAGAGTTATATCAATAATCAGAGGAAAGATTTAGAGTTTCGAGTGGGAGATCATGTTTTCTTGATAGTATCTCCATGGAATGGTGTTATAAGGTTTGGTAAGAAAGTTAAACTGAGTCCCAAGTACATCAGACCCTTTTAGATTCTTAAAATGGTAGGATTTATTGCTTATCATTTGGCAATGCTTCCAAATCTCTCAAAATTACAATATGTGTTTCATATATCACGACTAAGGAAGTACATGTTTGACCCAAAGCATGTGATCACCTATGATGAAATAATGTTGGAACCTGAACTTTCATAATATGAAGAACCCATCCAGATTCTTGATACTAGAGAGCAATTATTGAGGAATCATATGACTTTTCTAGTAAAGGTACTCTGTAGAAATCACAAAATGGAAGAAGTGATATATGAACAATAGGATTCTATGAAAAAAAATACCCAAATATTTTTTAAGGCTTAACCTATAAAATTTTTAGGAGAAAATTTTTGTATGATAGAATAATGTATCACCCCAATAATTTACCATATTTTCCTTTTAGAATAAATTTAATTTTTTTGATAACTTACGATGCACGCAACAATGGGTTTGAACAAAATACTATTTAGTCACGTTTTGCTCAGTCAATTAAATTCTAACACTTTTAGAGAATTTATATAGTAATGTTATATATTATATATCCAATAAAATATTTTTACATTCATCCAATATATTTGATATGCATAATATAAGAACAAAATCGATATTACACATAAAAATCTATATTTTTATAAAAGAAGTTTTACCACCTTCTGATGGATCGCTTGTTTTAAATATAGTTTTTAACACTTTTATAAATTATATTTGAAAAAAATAAACTTATTATTTTAAATAAAAATATAAAAATTTAATTTGGTTTAATTTTTTTTATTTTTTTGATAAGATTTATGTTTTGATGAATAGTGATAAAATATTTCATTTTAATTGAAAACAACTTTTTTTCTAAATAATTTATAGAGTTGAATTATATTTTTAATTGGTTTTAAAGTATAATTAGGTCAAATTTTTATTATTTAATCTAATTTAGGTTATTTTAATAAATTTTACATTGAATTTGGATATAAAAACATTTCAATCTTTTGAACATTTTCACTTTAAAAACTGGTTTTCTCATTCCATCAATGAGATTAATTTTATATTAATTACTACAATTTTTGTGTTTTGAATTTTGAAAAATTTATTAAATATTTTTAATAATTGGGTCCAAGTTATATAAATAGTTTCCTCTTATTTTCGGATATTATGAATAGTAACTTTAGCAATTTCTATTAACATGGTTAAAGATAAATCGAATGATTAAGGGTAAAAATAATTTTATAAATATTAGAAAATTACCTTAACACTTGTTCTAATTTTATTGGAAGAGTTATTGTCAACCAAAATTATCCTTGGGCCGATTTTATGACCTCTTGAAGCCACTTGGATGATTTTAATCCTTTTTTAGTATTTTATTCCAAGGAAAGTATAACATGTCATACTCATGTTTTTAATAAATATTAAATTTTTATATGTATTTATTCAGAAGATATCTTTAACTATACATAGTAATTTGAAATATTAAATGTTTATATTCATCATTTAAATTTATTTTTAATTTTTAGGAAATAAATAATTGCCTTAAAGGCTTACACAATGATGATGTAGTAATTATTTAATTAATAGAAATATCAAATAAATGATATTAAAATAGTAAAATAAATATAATTTGTGTTAATTAATTTCATTAAAAAAATTATATATTACCTAAAAATATTAGGTATTTATTAAAGGTTTTGGTTTTAATATATTATGTTGTTAATATATTTTAAAAAAATTCATATAATGAATAGTATCAAAATTGGCATTAATGATATTTTAAAATAAAAAATATTTTATTAAATGATATAAAATTCATCCAAATGATTGGTATAAGGTTTAAAATTTCATTAATGACTCATTTATGGTTATTTTGGTATTTTATAGTGACTATATTAACCCTTAAAGAGTAAAAAGTCAAGTTGTCATGGTAAGAGTTAAAAGGTTTAACTATGGGTTAAAGCCAAAAGATAAGGATAAGAATGTGACCTAAACATACCCAAAAATTATTGGATAATATTATTTAGACTAATAAATATATTATATTATAAGTAACTCACTTTGTAGTCATTTTTAATTGAAAATTAATTTATAGTAATTTAATATTTTGAGAGTTGCCAAAAGTGCCCCTCACCTCAATTATAAAATGGCACCTCCTCCATCACTTCCTCACACCAATTTGAGCCTTCTATATCATCAAAAACCTACCAAAATAATATCTTAACTTCCCTAACCTCTTACTATAATCCTACCTTTGGGAATAAATCCAACCAAGGAAGTATTTTGGTATAAACCAAAAGAAGTTACCCGAAAACGAGGTAACATTCTTCAACGAACGCATTCATTTCATTTCTTTATCAAACCATTAAATTATTATTATTAAATGATTATGTAATAACATTATAATATTAAATATACTGATATGTTTTTATTCTAATATTTATGCCTATGATTTCACACACATCCATCAACTGGGATACGCAACCATCGTTCGTGTATACGGCGGACTACCATCTTGTGAATCGATGTCATTCGTTCTTTCATTTACCACCTTTAAAGGTTGTAAATAATAATGAATTTATAGTTTATATATGTTATATATGATATTTATAATGTCTTTATTATTATTTAATTCTTATATAACACATGCCTACACATGTTACATATTGTGGGGATACGATAACATCATTTGTGAACGTGTGGACTACCGTCTCCTCAAAGCAATGTAATTTATTCAAACTTTACATGGAATATATTAAGAATGGTATTAATAAAAATATATGAAATAAATATGATATTTTAATTATAATATGCATCATTTAATTTTCATTCTTTTAATATGGCAAAGAAATGGAAGTAACATTCATGCGTGCGTACGGTCTACTGTCTCCATGAACAGTGCATTACATTTTCTATCTCCAAATTTTATGGATTATTATAAATACATATATAATTAATATATATGATATTTAAATCATGTTTTAAATTATATATATGATTAAATCATGATCTAATTAATAGGAACAATAGGTAACAAGTCAAAACATACTCGAAAAACTAGGCAATTAACACCCGAAATAGTGAAAATGATGAAAGATTATTAACAAACGGGTGATAAAATAATATAAGAAGATAGTATATGATATCATAAATATTAATAAGGTTATTATATAAATTAATAAAATTCTTTAAACTTTTATACAATAATTTAAAGCACGTAAAACTAAAAAGGAAGTGTGGGGTAAGGATTTTCTCATCTCACTTTTACTTTTGTGAGATATAAGACTTATTCACCACTTATTTCTTATGTGTGGTGTATGTATACTAACATTTGATATTTCATATCATAAATATCATTGTATTAATGGTATTAAAATTCTTTAAATTGGTATGAGACACTTTGATTTAAAAACTTTTTTTAAATTGATTAATCGATATATGAAGAATGCTTTAGACTAGTACGATATAGGTTGAGGACCATTAAAAGTAAGCCCTTAAATGCATCAGTAATATCATGAGACAAAACAGTTGGCCAAATTAGATGGGTTTCTACCTGATATGATAAACTGTCTTGTCAAAGGTCTTGATGGTAAAGGTATTATGCACCTAGGACACATGGCATCCAATAAATAAGCATTTTCTCTATTAAGAATTCATATATTATTATTATTATCCATGAGATTATTGATTTTACATTATTTATGGATGCATTTAATTCTCATATTATTTATTAAATGATATGTGTTTCAGATATTTAACATTCCATATTGACTATGACTTATCCAGTTATTTGAATGGCATGTATTTTCAGTTATTGACATTGTCATATAGATTTTTTCTCATTGATTCATTATTGTTTCTATTGTAGTTTCTCTTACTGAGCATTTTATCTCACCCTTATTATGTTTTCTTTCCCTAAATTATGAAGAATAGTCCTTTAAATGATTTTTTAGGATGTCGATATTTTACTTATGTTATGCTTTATTTTATTTTCCCAATGTATTATGAGTATCATGTATGTAATCCGGTTTTACAAAACTGCTAAACCATTCGATCCTTCAGAATTTGATTCCTTGTAATCATGAAAATGTGATAAAATAATGCACCAGCTCCAAGATTCTGGGGTTGGGGTGTTACAATGAAAGTGATGGGATTATAGCTCAAACCATGATTCGTTGGTCATGTATCTGCTTAGATATATAAGAAGTGGCCTTACGGTCAACCCATGATTATGAGTTCTGATATAACCACTCTTCCAACATGAAGCCGAAGCAAGTACGAGCTAGTTTTTTGGTAGCTTGGTTAGCACATGACCACCTGACACATGATTGGTTGTTTCTTGATTGTGCATTGCCACATTACCATGAAATACACCCACTATTGGAAAACCAATCTATACCCATGGATCTATACCCATAGTTTAGAGAAATTGTGGGTATATATTGTCTTCCCAAACCTATACCCACGGTATTAAAAAACTATTGGTATAGGTTGAGCTATACCAAAGGTTTTTTAAAAACCACAGGTATAGATCTTTAGTTAGGAAGACTCTTTCGGTCTCCTCCTCCCCCTCCTCATTCAAAGACCTATCTCTCACCTCCCCTCCTTAGGCGATCTTCAGCATCCCACTCCCCTCCTCAGGAAATATTCAGCTCCACCCCCTAATTTTCCTTTCATCTGAGTGAGCGGCCACCCGATCAAGTGGCGACCTCCCATCTCCTCTAGCGATCTCCTCTATTTCAATCTTTTTTTTATTTGAATCTTCTTCAACATCACATAAGTGAGTTCCAAATATTTTTTCTCTTCTTCTTAATATTGTTTTTATTTTTATCTATGTTATCATGTGACCGATCTAAGACAATATTTGTTTATATATTGGTTAAATATAGATTTAGTGATTTTTGGTTCATGTTTTTACATTCTAGAATTTACGAGTTTTTGTTCATGTCAAGAAGTAAACCATTCCAACTCTTTTAAATTTTTCTAGATGTGGTTTGATGTTCTTTTTGGTTTCATGACTTTTTTTGGTTTCCCTATTTTTTTATAGAATTATAGATGTTGTTTTTAGCGCTAATCCTTGGAGTGGTAGAGTGTGTGGTTGTTTGAGTATAGGTATGTTACTTGTTCTATTTTGGAATTGTTTTGGAGTTTGGTTGGAAGTTATTGTGTCTTTATTATTGTATCGGTTCCCACTAAACCCCCAAAAGTGATTTATTACATTCCGAATTTCCTAAATATGTTATACCTCTATATTTTTTGGTGGTTTTTATGTATATTTATCTTTAAATAATGTAAAAATATGTGTAAGAGATGTGGTTTATTATAAATTCTATTTTGAGTAAATATCATCTACTATGTGTTTGATGAAATGTTAATATTGGGTTATCATTAAATAATTAATATTGTATTTATGGAATGATTTAATAATAATTATAAAAATTTAATACAATTTTTTAATAAATGTTTTCTAATTGTATGAGGTTGTTTTTCTTATTTCAAGAGAGTTTTAATTTCATGATTCATTTATTTTATATATTTTTTCTATTTTATGATATTATTTATCATGCTACAAAATATTATTATACAAACTGACTATTATTGGATTTAAATATGAAAATGGGCTATTTAATTGAAGGGTTATTAGAGATAAGGTGAGTGGTTTTAAAATGTTTTTATTGTATTTATCAATGAATATGTTTAGAAAACGTCATGTAAGAGACTTCTATACTCAAGGGCATTCTAAAAATGAGTACACTTTCTAGGTTAGGTTACACATTACCTAGATTTTTCATAGTTTTAATTACACTTGTGCTAGGATAGACTAGTTTAGGATTATGCTTTGGATAATTCCTTTTGTGATGACCTTGCTAGTTTAGATTATGCACTAGATAGTTACTTTACCTCTAGTTTAGGATCATTATTTGGTTATAGGACTCCATTTAGTTTATGTATTGACTAAAAGGATCATGGAAATCCTTTCATTAAACCTGTGGTTAATCTCCGATGATGTTTGGGAATAAATTATGTAATAGAATTGTTTTATTTATAAATGTATTTATGTGAATGTGTATTTTGGGTAAACATAATTTATATGTGATTTTATTTTGTTACTTTTATTTCATATAATTAAATGGTTTCTTTGCTTATATGAATTTCAAAATAGAATGTCATTTATTCCTATATGTTGTGTATAGAGAATTTTGTGGAACCCTAAAGGGAATCAATTATGAAAACCTTTATACACAATTTGTGTGTATATAGACTTGGTCTCATTTCATGAATGTAATGAAAAATATCTTCCTTTACATAATGGGTATTCAAAATATTTTTCATGATTGGATAAGATAATATATGGGATATGCATACTTTCCACATGGATATGGGTAGATGTAGTTTTTTTCTATTCTAATTTAGATTTTTTTTACATTTTTAGGTTTCTAGCCTCTTGATCTTAAAATCCACTTTTCCATTTTTTTGGACATTTTATATGATAGTTTTATATATTTAAAAGATAGTGATTATATTTATATTTGATGTATTTATGTTTTATTATACATTTAATATTTCTTTATGTTATTATTATATGTTTGAATGTTCTTTATTTCAAAAACCTTTATTTCATATGTATTAATGAAAAATATATGAATTTTCATCCTAGGTTCCCTGATGAAATTATTTTTTTAGTTTTTTTTATTCAGGTTAAATCATTTCCATTGTGTAAGTTGATGTCCTTAGAAATTGTTGCTAAACCCTATTGACCGGGAATGGAATTTAAGCCTTATGGTAGACCAGATCGAGTATAGGGATAGATAGATAATGTTGGTTTATTAAAACATAAGTGATTATAAGGGAATAATATGGATTATAGTGTCTCAAAGTTATTCAATTTGTCTACCATGATAGTTAATTATTAAATGTCAGGGATACCCACCTTGGTTCGTTATTTGTAGTCATCTCTTATAGCATATGTTATTTATCTTATTCTTTGTTTTTATAGCTAATAGTATGCTTTGATGACTTTCATATTAAAATTGGTTGTAATGAATTTTTTAATTATGGTTTACATTATTTATTGTAACATAACTTTTTTCTCTATAATATAATGGATAGAAGTTGAACGTATTATACCGATCATATTTTAACCAAGTTTCAAAAGAATTTGGAAATTTTTTAGATTTTTTATTTAACAATGCTTCAGATGGTGGTTGTATACAGTTTCTATACTATTATTGTGATGGAAGACAATGGTTAAGTCAGGAAGAAGTTAGATACCATATAATGAAATCTATATTTCAAACAAATTGTTATTTTTGGTATCACCATAGAGAGACGGGACAATCTTCTATTTTTTATGAATGAAAATAAATAAGTGGTATAGAGAATTTGATATTTGATGGATTTTTATTTGTGCATCATCATGATAGAGATAGTATGTCAGTGAAAGAAATCAATGATATAAATACACATGAGAAAAAAACTAAAGATGATGATGTTGAGAGAGTGAAAAATTTAATGGATGATGCCAGAACTCCAGTATATCAAGAATTTACTAAAATGACCAAGTTAGAATTTTTAATGCAGTTATATAATAGAAAAACCATGTATGGAATTTCTAATACGGTCATTGATTATATTCTTACATTTTTTAAGTACTTTCTTACTAATGGTGTAGATATTCCCTCAAATCATTATAAGTCATGGAAGTTAATTAAGCAGCTTGGATTTTCTACTAATAAATTTCATGCTTATCTAAAAGATTACAGTTTATTTTAGGAGGAAATCGCTAACCTTAATGATTGTAAAGAATGTGGCATATCTCTATGGAAGGTAAATGTAGATAGAACACCATCACGTATGCCACAAAAAGTCATGTGGCACTTTACATGGATTCCCATGATTTAAAATCTATTAATGTCTATAGAAATATCATCCAATATGTGATGTAATGATACTAAGAGAATTAAAGGTAATGATGGGTTGGTTCATCCTGTAGATGGATTAGCATGGCGGGAATTTGATTCACAATATACTGATTTTGTATCTTAGGTTCATAATTTCAATTTGGGTTTATCCTATGATGGTTTTAATCTATTTGGTTAGATGCTTACTGCTCACAACACGTGGCCAATTTTTATTCATGTTTATAATCTTCCTCTGGATGTGTATGAAAAAACCTTTCACTTTCTTGAGTGTACTAATATCTAGACCTTATAATCCTAGCAATGATATATACATCTACTTTCAACCTTTAATAAGATAGTTTATGCAACTTTGGGATATGGGTGTGCGCACATTTGATGCTTATTAAAAAAATATTTCAGATGTGTGTTGCCCTTCTATGGACTATAATTGATTTCCTTTCTTATGCAATGATGTCTGGTTGGAGCACAAGGGGAAAACTAGCATGTTCTATTTGTATGAAGAATACATGTTTGAGAAGGCTTAAATATCATCATAGTTTCAGTTTTGTGGGGCATCAACGATTCTTGTCAATAGATTGTCAATATATGAAGAATCACTGGAGGTTTTATAATACTATTGACACTGAACAACTGCCTCAACATATGTTAGGAACTGATGTGCTTAATGAATTGAAATATTTCAGTTTTTCATTAGGGAAAGGTCAAATGAAATCTAAAAAGAGGGAGAATGTTAACACTGAATCCACTTATAATTGGAAAAAGATAAGTATCTTTTTTGAGTTTCCATATTAGTCTACCAATTTGTTACGTCATTATTTGGACGTAATTCACATTGAGAAAAATATATGTGAAATGTTGATTTCAATTCTTCTAAATATCAAGGGGAAGACCAAACATGAATTTCAATCTCATTAGGACTTGTTAGATTGGGGTATTCTACCATAACTGCATCATGTGTGTATCGATGAAAATAAATGGAAAGTTCCTTATGCTTCTTATGTGATGACACCGTTAGAGAAAAATCAATTTCTAAAAGTATTTTAGAATATCAAGGTTCCTAATGGCTATTCTAAAAAACATATCTAAATGAGTCAACAGATCCCTAAAACTCATGATTATCACATCCTTATTCATGAATTGATTCCAATAATAATCTGGAATTTTCTATCCAATAATGTAAGAGTGATAGTGATTTGCTTGTAACATTTTTTTAGATACCTTTATACTAAAAGGCTATCCAAGTAATTCTTGATAAAAATGTATCAAGAGGTGCCATTAATTTTTTGTGAGTTGGAAAAAAATCCTCCATCATTTTTCACCTACATACTGCATTTAATAGTTTATCTTCCAATTGAAACACTTCTTGGGGGACCCACTGCTTTTCGGTGGATGTATCCTACTGAAATAAATATGTGTACAATGAAATCTTATGTCTAAAATAAGAATCATCCTGAAGGTTCCATTATGAGAGGTTATCTGGCTCATGAATGTATGGATTTTTGTTTAATGTATCTATCTGATGTGAGAACAAGACATAATAGACCAATAAGAAATGAATATGATCAGTATGAAGAAATTGATCTCTCATTTCCATCTATTCCTCAAATAGGAGGAATTCTTGGTTCATTGGATACATTGAGCCTTGAAGAGCAAGATATGAAACATCACACAGTCTTGTTTTACTGTGGTTTGTTTGATGATTATATCAGGTAAGTAATTTAGATATTTATATGTTATCTCATACTATGTAATTTCACATATACCTTAGACTTTTATTATCATTTTATGTAAGAAACATAAACAAATTATAAGTAGAGTTCATCAATATTTACCTTTGAGAAGGATAGAGGCTTTACATAGCCAAGAGTTTCCTGCTTGGTTGAAATTAAAGGTATGACTATTACTTTAATTAACTTAAAATATAGATATTCATTTAATTGTATTATTCATATATATTTTAGGTATTTAGTTTACTTATTGACTATGTTTCTCAAGAATTAAGAGTGCTTGATTTTAGTTCCAATTCTTTGGTTTCTGAATGCAAATATTTAATAATCAATTGGTATAAATTTGTTATAACTGATTGAGTGGTGAAAATGAGAACACAACATGGTGGCGTTATGTTAACTACTACAATAGACTGTTATGCCGGTTCATTAGATAGTCGGCCCAGTATGAAGATGTGTATTATTATGGACTTGTTGAGATAATATTATTATTGTATTACTAATCTCAAGGTTGAGTTACTATGATGAAATGTAAATGGTTTGATTTAATGACGCAACATGGTACATTTACTGATGATTGTGGATTCAGAGTTATTTACATTAGTCGATTCTTGACTACCAATAAACCATACATTTTGGCATCAATGGCAGAACAAGTGATTTATGTGAAAGATCATCTGAGACCTGATTGTGGTGTCATTAATGAAGTAATCCCAAGATATATTTTTCATGGTGTTGGGGACAAAATTGACACCATTTATTCCCCCATTAGTGTTCACAAAAATACTGCATTTGATGACTCAAATTGTCCCATTGTGAGAGTTGATGTTGAACCTGAAGTAGTGGTGGGTAATATTTATAAGAAACCATATATATTCATAGTTTATTCATTTTACCTTGACACGAGTTTCTTAGGTTGTAATTAATTTAATTTATTTTCAGTTTGGAATGATATGTTTGTTTTAGTATTGTTTGGTTTCGCTGCATTTAATTAGATTTATTTCAATTTAGAAAACTGGTTTTAAAATTGGTTTTTAAAAAATGTATAACTTGGTTTTAAATTATTGTTACTAAAATATGTTATGACATTATTTATGAATTCTTTGACTTCTAAGTTATATTCATGATTTTTAAAAACTATTTCTAAAAAATGTATATTTCATTCTTATTTAGATTATGAAAAATACTTTAGAAGTTCGAAGGAAGTGATTATTTGATGTTGATCGACATATGTGTGAGTGTGGGTTGCCTCATCTGCT
This sequence comes from Viscum album, assembly GCA_963277665.1. Classification (NCBI taxonomy): domain Eukaryota; kingdom Viridiplantae; phylum Streptophyta; class Magnoliopsida; order Santalales; family Viscaceae; genus Viscum; species Viscum album. The sequence continues at coordinate 675,034,325 of OY728128.1, read as the reverse complement.
TCCTTTAGTGAGTATAATAATTGTAATATTTTTCTTTTGCATTACATATAATTCCATGTTCATATTCTTTATCAAAAAAAATTAAGGATATTAAATTCCACCAGAGTTGACTCCTCCTCATCCTACTAGCATGAGTCTAAGTGGGGATGCTCCTATACCTAGACGGAGCACCCATCATACTCATTCCCACCCTGAACCACTAGCGGACACACCATCTACCACAACTTTCCATCCTCCGCTTGAGCCTCTGAGGATGTTCCCATCCATGCCTCCATCATCATCTCATTTAGCCTATTGTTATCATAACATGTATATGCTGCCTCCATGGATGTTCTCACCCATGCCTCCATCATAATCTCATTTAGCCTCTTCTTCACATATCATGTCTACATCGCCTCTAGGTATGTTCTCACCTTTACCAAATCCATATCCTTTGATGTATCCCCAACCCTACTACCCATATCCTACCATGTCTACACCACCTCCATTTTCTACCATACATCTAGGATCTGATGATTACGTTCCTTCAGCTTCCATTCTAGTTCATTAAGATCACCCATAGCATGCATTGGAACAGACACATCCTTCAAAGGCTACTGATCCAAGATATCCCATGGATCCATTAGAGCCTACTGAGTAGTCTGCATCAGGTTTTTTTTATTATAACTATGTCAAATTATATCAATTTATTTTTTTTATGTTGTACTGTGACTTAATTCTTCTTCTTTTTTCCCTTTTATCTTATTCAGTGGGATCTTCTAGTAGGAGACGTGGTTTCACCCGTATGTGGGAAGCCTGGAATCTTCAAACATGAATAATGGTGGATTATAATAAAGAAAATAAGATGATAAGTAAAAATATCAAGCAGTGCAAAAGTTTCATGGCCACTTTAACCAAGTACCATGATATCATTCCGGTGGAACCGGTCTCATGGAGGCATCTCAGTAATAACATCAGGGACAAAACATGGGTGTAGATATGGGTAAGAAAATTTTATAAATTTATATCTATATTATTATTGTATTTATATGAATTAACATGTTTGTTATAAAGTCGGTTTAACTTTCCCAATGGTGAAGCTGCTAAGGTATCAAGGTTGATGGATCTTGGGGAGTTATGGTGATCATACAAACATGAGTTATATATCAGTTGGAGGAGTGGAGTTGGTTTTGATTTATAGGGTTTACCCATATTCCTTGACTTTCCAAAAACACAATATCAAAAAATGATCGCATATTGGAAGACTGGTGAGTTTAAGGTATTCCTAATCTTTAATGGTTTTCATATAAAATGTAATTCTTATTACTTTTATTGAATTTTTGTTTTTAGGATGCGTCGAGAAAAAACAAAAAGAACAAAGATTCAATGATGCATCTGCATACATTGGGGCACACTACAATGCCCAAGCATGAGAAGTGTCGGGTACTTTAATATGAATAGAAATCAGTGGTTCCTATATTCATATTCAACTCTATGAGTTACATATTATCTTCAATATTAAATATGTTAATTGTAATAATTACATGAAATTATGAACATATTATATGTATTATATTATGATTTCTTCTTCTTCAAATCATTGTAATTCCTCTTCCAAGAGCCTTTCTTACCTCATGTGATTTAGAAATCATATTACTTATTTTTCTCCCTTTAAACCATTTACCTCTTTTATAGATTTTGAGAAGGCCAAATTGAATCTAAACCTATAATAATATTTTCATCCTTCTCCCTGACTTTTTACACCATAAGGGGTGACAGAATATGTTCCCAACAATCCTTATCAGCATAGAGAAGCATAGTCAAATGTTTTATTAATTTATTATCCATATTTTTCGTTAATTAATACAAATAATCTAGAAAGTATAGTTTATAATATGATATTAATGGATAACTTCTTATGCATATGGAATCACACCTTTTCTAACTAATCCATATACATCAAATCATGATGTAATAAACACAAGATAAGTACTTGTCTTCCATTTTACAGTTGTGATATGCAATGAAAATCTCATTAATCATAGTATATTCTTTCTTTTATTTGATTTATTACTGATGAGTTATCATGGTGTATGATTCCTTGTCTTTTTTTCATCTTTATCTATCTAGAAATATATTATTAAACGATTTAACATATAGTTGATGGACTAGATGTAATGACCCAGGTATTTATATAATAATAATTTTTTCATTTCTATTAACATTTATGAATAAGATATTAATTTTATATTAAATATGACACTTTTTTCGATAGAATACTCAACACACAACAACGGGTTTCCTTGAAATCTTATGTTGCACACAACTTTGAGTTATACCAAAAAATAAAATAATATTATTATTATTTTAAATGGTAGTTAACGCATGGTCATTGTATTAATGGGAATGAACATAACTAACTATATTATGATTATACATGTTTGTTAAATGTTTTTATATTTATCCAATAAATTTTAGAGGATTAAAATAATAATGAATCTGATTTTAAGCATGAAATACTTTAATATTCTTTAAAAGGTCGATTTACTATCTTTTGATGGCGAACCCTTTTTAAATCTAGTTTTTTTCACTTTTATATGTTCTATTTGACAAAATAAAATTCTTATTTATAAGTGGGGCATCAAAATTTAATTTGGATGAAATTTTGGTATTTTTTCAATAAAGTTTATTTTTTTAACGAATAGTGAAAAATACTGCATTTTAATTCAAAACTGCCTTTTAATCTAATTTATTTATATAGTTATATTGTAAATTTAATTAGTTTTAAAGTGTAATCGGATTATATTTTTATCATTTAATACAATTTTGGTCATTATAAGTAATTTCACTTTGAAATTGGATATAAACACATGTCAATCTTTTGGTATTTTTTACTTCTTAAAAACACGTTTTTTGGTTTTGAAAACGAGAATTAATTTTAAATTAATTTCTTAAATTTATGTGTTTTGAATTTGAAAAAATGGATTCCATATTTTTAATCGAGATTTCCAAATTGTGTAAATATGTACATTTTATTTTTAGACATTATGAATAGTAACTTCAGTGAATATTTTATTTACAATGGTTAAAGGGTAAATCTGGTAAATAAAGGTAAAAAATAATATTATAATAATATTAAATTACCCTAAAATGTGTTCTAATCCTATTTTATGATATATTTACGACCATGGTAATCCTTAAGTCGATTTTGGGACCCCATGGAGCCACTTGTATGTGAAAATGACATTTTATAAAAACTAATGTAAAGTTAAGGAAAATATAATATAAACATATATCTTTTACTAAAAAAATTATATGTGGTTATATAAGTTATATATTTGACTATAAATATTAATTAGAAATCTAAAAATATTTCCTACATAATGGTATTTTATTTATAATTTTTAGACATTAGATAAATAAATTTATTTATGACACAATGATGATGTAGTGATTACCTTATTAATGAATGTTTTAAATAAATGAGATTATAAAAATTAAAATAATTTTATTTTTAAACTTTTTATGATATAAAATAATTTTAGGGATAATTATTACTTGTTATATTTGAATTAATGAAAGTTTTTAGAAATAATCAAGTTTTTATGTATTTTTTAAAAGTCATGATATGAATGATATATAAATTCCCATAAATGAGTTTTTAAAAAAAATACTATTTTATTAAATGATATAATAGTCCTAAAAATATAATATCTAGAAAAATGACTTATATAAGTTTTAAAATGTCATTAATTAACCAATTTATGTTCTATTGGCATTTTATAGTAATTATATTAACCATATAGTATGAATATACAAGAAGACATAGTAAGAGTCAAATAAGTTAACTAAGGGTTAAAGCTAAATGATAAGATTAAATTTGAAAACAAACTTTTCTAAATTCTATTTGTTGAGATTATTTCGAACAATACTCTTCTTATATTATAATTAAATGATTTTTAAACCTTTTGAAATCGAAATTCAGTTTATAATAAAATAATCTTTAAAGACTTTACCCCTCCTCCCTCTTATAAAAGGGCATCACCTCTAACCCCTTACTCACACCTATCAAGCCTCTTTTCTCACCCAAAATCTACTCCAATAATCTCTCAACATCCCTATATTCCTCATATAAGTCTTACCTTGGGAATAAGACAATTCAAGAATGCATTTTAGCTTAAACAAAAATGAGTTACCTGGTTTGAGGTAATGTCTTCTCTCAAGCTTCTTCCATTTATTTTCCTTATCCAACCCCCTAAACTCTATTTATTACATTATTTTATAAAAACATAAGTATCTTAAGTATACTAGGATATTTTTATGATGATTATTCAACCTACACTCACACACACCTCCATCTAATGGATTTAGAACATACTATTTTTATGGACGGCGAACTACTGCCTCACGAAACGATAATGGTTCAATTATCTCCTACCGCCTATAATGGTGGTCATTTTGATGAAACTATATTTTTATGTGATATATATTATATTTATATTGTCTCTATTCTTTTGTATTTTTCATTTACATCATACCTTTATGCTTTTTATAGTGCGTAAATACGATAATTTCATTTGAGGAAGTGCGGACTATCGCCCCCTCAATGTGATATGACTCGTTCATGCTATAGATGGAATGTATAAAGGATATAATTAATAAAATTATTTAAAATATATAACATAGATATTATAATAGAATTATAATATACCTATGTATCATTTAGTTTTCATTCCTTTAAAAATGAAAAAGAAATGAAAGTAGTGTTCATGTGTGCGTACGGCTTACCGTCTCCATGAACGGTGCATTTCATTTCTTATATCCAAATGTTATGGAGTATTATAAATAAATATATACTAGATATATATGATATTTAAATAATGAATATAATTCTGGATATAATGTACTTTTGACCACATGGACAATTTGTAATTATAACAAGTTCATTTTTGACTCAAGTACCGAACATCGACAAAACGACTGATATGAACTTGAATAATTATATGATTGTTATAGTAAATTAATAAGTGATATAAAAGGAATAATAAACTTGAAAAATTATCTGAATTAATTATAAATTAACTTAAGTTTATTATTCAGGAAGAACAAGGAACATACATGACGAGTCAGACTCAAGGTAAGGGAACCTTTCATCCTTCTCTTTTAGTCAAAGACTTATTTTATGTTATGTATTTTAATTTCTATTTTATTATGTTGGGATATGTTCTTATATATTATTATGATTTTACATTTTATTTCCAATTTATGAGAGACCCTTTTCTCTCCCATCAACTCATTTTCTGAATTTTTAAGTGACGTCGTTAGACTGCCGAATTTTCATAAGGGGACTTCTTAACCCAATTTCCATTCTTTGGGTTAAAATTATACTTCTTTATTATGTTGTGATATGAATATGTGTGAATGACCTCTAATTTTTTTACACTTAATATCCACTTATATTGGGTGTATTTATGTTTTCATGCATAATTATGTCATTGATTATCCTTAATGTAATGATATGATCTTTGTAAGGGATTTCATCTCAATATCCTTTCATTGAGGCATATCTTGTTTTTATGCACATATATTATCCTATAATGTGTATATACAACCCTTTTGACTATTTATATCATTAATTAGTATATTCTCGTGATATTTAAAGTTTTGTTCAATTTTATTCCTTATTGATTTTTATTCAAGTGTTTCTCAAGTGGTAAGGGACTCTAACTAAAACATCGTTTTAAATGTTTTAAATATGTATTCATTTAAAACCTTATATTTCATGTCCATGTTTTCAAAATGGGTTTTAAGAATTTATTTATGTGGACATGAATGTTTTAAAATGATAATTTATTTCAAAAATTTCAAAGTGGTATGGGACACTTTGTTTAAAAATTCTCTTTATTTAATGTTTTAAATGGTTTTAGAAATGGGTTGAATATTTCTATATCTTAAAATGGTCTCTTGAGGTTGTAGTGTGGAAATTTTACTTTTCCTTTATGCTTATTTTATGTGTTATGATTATATAATGGTACTTGGACATTTGATGAGTGGTTGTGTAATAAACCAATGATGGGTGGTTACGTGATAAACCAAATGACGGGTGGTTCTGTGATAAACCAGGGATGGGTGGTTACGTTATAACCTCCAATGCATTGGGTATGGAATTTGGTCGTATGATTATTCCATTTAGTGATATGTGTGGAAGTCAACCGTATGGTTATTCCATTTAAGTATGTTTATGTCTCAAGTTACCTTTATATGCTATATGTTGCTTTATATGGGTTTTATGGCAATATTTTGATTACAAAAAGGGTAAGTAATGATCTTATATTCAGCAAAGTGTATTTAATACTTCTTAAAGGATAAAATTATTAATTTATGATAAAGTATTCATGGTTTTCATTTTATCCCAAGACTAATAGTTTTATTTCTTTATGTATCTCTTACTGAGCTTTTTATGCACATTCCAAGTTTTGAAATGTTTTTCACAGTACATAAAGATGAATAGAGTCAAGGATGGTATCAAGGAAAAGTTATGTTGTTAAAACATAAAATGATGTCATGTTTCTTTTTAAAGAGTTTTTGTTTTGTGAAAAAATAGACAATGAGTAGAAGTGTCTACTTGTAATATTCAAGATGTTATGTATAATTTATGACCTAATTCTCTAAAAATCTAAACCTAAAAAAACCTCAATGTGAATTATTAACTTAATTCAAGATTATGTAATGTTTAAGGTTGAGTCCTCACAGTTGGTATCAAAGGTTAGTTTAGATAATTTAGAGGTTAGGGTGTTATTTAAGTATAAGTGTCATAACCATAATGGTAAGCATATTAGAAAGAGTCATATTTATTTTTAAATAAATTGAATGAGTTTAAGATAACATGAATAAGTATATTTTAGTGTTTACCCTCCTTATAAGATATTATATGGTGATTTTACTGATATACTCATATGAACCTTTTTGGTTTTAGTAAATGGTTGGATCTAGCAGGCACCAAAGTAACAATGGATGTGAAGAAAACTATGGTGGTTTTCTGAATGAGAAACCAAATGAAATGGGAGCTATAATGAGAACTCTTGTGTTTATTATTAACCAACTATCAGGAGTCATGATTGACTACTTGAACCTTGTTGATTTTTCTAAGGCATCATAATGTGAGAAATGAATCCCAATGGAAGTTCAGGTAATAATCATAAAGGTAAGTATATTCAAAAACCTATGTGTCAAGGATGTGGAAAGAAACACCTAGAAAAATGTTTCAAAGGGAAGGGAAGATGTTTTAGATGTGGTAATAAAGGTTATAAAGCAATAACCTATCATAGAAAAAGGAAGCATCCAGTTGAATCCAAGAAAGGGAATTAAGTTATTTATGAATGATCAATTGAATGTTTTAAATGTGGTGTGAATGGTAATTATACAAATAGATTTCCTACGAATAAGGTTCAGGAATGGGATCAGTAGGACCATACAAATATATGTTTAGTAATGCCTAATGTCATTCCAATTGAAGATGAGGAAACTGAAAATGACATATGAAAGGTATGGATTATTTCTTAGCTCATGTTTTGACATTATTGAAATCTTAGAACATTATGAATGATTTTTTTTATAGAAAATAAGTATAAAATAATAAGATGAAAAAACATGGATAAAATATCATGAAGAATGTTCGATGATTAAGATGTTTACATTTTAGAAATTTAAGAGTTATGTTGGATCTATGGATGGTGATATGTTTAAATGATGGGATTACATTGGAAGACTTATAGTATTTGTAACCCTTTTTTATATAAAAATGTTAATTGAGGAAGAATTATCTTTTCTTTTGTGAATGAAGTTATAAAAAACCATTAGGGTTTATACAATCCTTAAATTTGAGGCAATTACGGGTTATTACTTTTTGAGATGAAAAATGTGAGGTATGAGATAACCTTTGAGTTTAAAATATGTTATGGTTATTTTTGAGGAATTTATCTCATTTTTTGGAATGTTATAATAATGATATGGTTTTAGAAAAAGGACAACCCATGGTATGGGTGACAACCTGTCGCGTCCGGCAAGGTCATGGGATTTGAACCCACAACCGAAGGGTGACAAGGGTGCATCGCCTACCACTGACCTACGTAAAGTCCCTGGTTAGTATGACTTATTAATTTTAGTTAAATGGTTTTATGGATCAAGAATAAGTTGATTTTGGAACTTATGTTTTATCAAATAGATATCTTTAGTATAGGAAAATAATTTGGTGATTAAGTGATAAATGTTTTTTTGGAAGATGTTCTCTCTTTTGGAAACACTATATGATTAAGGAAAATATAATACTATGAGATTTCATTTGAGGAGTGATGGTGGAATTTTATTTTGGAAGAATATATGTTTTTATTATGGACTTATAACGATTCATGTTATTTATGAAAATGATTAACCTATCTTGGAGAATATGTGATTAGGTTAATTACATTTCAGTATAGGACTTTAAGAGTATTTGATGTTATTTGGGGATAGATGTTAATATTTTTTACAGAAGATTAAGTGATAAAATTCTTTTGAGTTTTTGGGTTTTAATCTTAGTTTGTAATATATTGAATAATTTTAAGGAAAATTGTGTATTGAATGGTCTTTGTTGAAATTTGGGTACTGTTTTTTGAATTTTGGAGATTAAGAGTAGTATTTCTTTTTATAAAGGATTATCCTTTTAGGATTATCTAATCTCATACTAACCATTTTGGTTTTGGTAAATTTATAAAGATGGAGGAAATATATAGTTCATATTTTATGGATTATGTGATTCTCTAGAAGTTTATTCTAGCGCTTTTGATGTGACCAAGTCATCTTGAATACTCATCCTTTGGAGAAAAGATGAGTTTATGGTGGAACTATAGTAAAGGATGAAAGTCTATATGACAAGTAAGTATATTTCCTTATGTTCTTATTCAAGCTCATAAATAAATTCATCAACATTATGAAAAGGATATTAAAACAAAAATTTTGTTCTTTTACTTTTCCTATTGTGAAATCAAAGACCGTTTAAGTCATCGTAAGTTTGTGGTTTTCTGGTGGTTTTCTGGTGGTTAACTTTCTACGGATCATGTTTTCTATCACTCTCTATCAGAACTTGATGGTTTGTTTCTCTTCAATATCCATGTTTTCCTACATGGAATCCTAGTGTGTGTTATCTTAGGTGACCTTTGTACTTCCCTTTATTTATTTTAAAGTGATAGTTTTATTGACTCTTTTTCTGATGTGGGACTTTCAATGAAGTTTCCAAGCCCAATTTTAAAATTGTGAGGAAGTAATTTTCAAAAGGGGGGAAAGATGTAACGACCCAGGTATTTATATAATAATACTCTTTTCATTTCTATTAATATTTATGAATAAGATATTAATTTTATGTTAAATAGGACACTTTGTCTGATAGCATAATCAACACGCAACAATGGGTTTCCTTGAAATCTTACGTTACACACAACTTTGAGTTATACCAAAAAATAAAATACTATTATTATTATTTTAAATGGTAGTTAACGCATAGTCGTTGTATTGTCGGGAATGAACATAACTAACTATATTATGATTACACATGTTTGTTAAATGTTTTTACATTTATCCACTAAATTTTAGAGGCTTAAAATAAGAATGAATCTGATTTTAATCATGAAATACTTTAATATTCTTTAAAAGGTCGATTTACCGCCTTTTGATGGAAAATCCTTTTTAAATATAGTTTTTATCAATTTTATATATTCTATTTTACAAAATAAAATTATTCTTTAGAAGCGGGACATCAAAATTTACTTTGGATGAAATTTTGGTATTTTTCTAATAAAGTTCATTTTTAATGAATAGTGAAAAATACTTCATTTTAATTCAAAAATATTTTTTAATCTTATTTATTTATATAGTTATATTGTACTTTTAATTGGTTTTAAAGTTTAATTGGATTATATTTTTATCATTTAATTCAATTTTGGTCATTATAAGCAATTTCATTGTAAAATTGGACATAAACACATGTCAATATTTTGGTAGTTTTTACTTCTTAAAAACACGCTTTTTGATTTTGAAAATGAAAATTAATTTTAAATTAATTTCTACAATTTCTGTGTTTTGAATTTGGAAAAATGGATTCCATATTTGGAATCAGGAGTTCCAAATTTTATAAATAGTTACATTTTATTTTTAGACATTATGAATAGTAACTTCAGTAAATATTTTATTTACCATGGTTAAAAGGTAAATCTGGTAAATAAGGGTAAAAAATAATATTATAATAATATTAAATTAGCCTAACATGTGTCCCAATCCTATTGGATGAGATATTTATGACCATGGAAATCCTTTGATTGATTTTTGGACCTCATGGAGACACTTGGATGTGAAAATGACATTTTATAAAAATTAATTTAAAGTTAAGGAAAATATAACATAAACATATATCTTTTACTAAAATTATTTTTATATATGGTTATATAAGTGATCTCTTCGACTATAAATAGTCATTAGAAAGATAAAAATATTTCCTACATCATGGTATTTTATTTATAATTTTTAGACATCAAATAAATAAATTTATTTATGACACGATGATGATGTAGTGATTACCTTATTAATGAATGTTTTAACTAAATAAGATTATAAAAATTAAAATAATTTTATTTTGAAACTTTTTATGATATACACGAATTTTAAGGATATTTATGACTTGTTATATTTTAATTAATGAAGTTTTTTCTAAAGAATAAAGTTTTTATGGATTTTTTAAAAGTCATGATATTAATAGTAATATTAATAGTATATAAATTGATATAAATGAGTTTTTAAAACAAATACTATTTTATTAAATGATATAATAGTACTAAAAATATAAAATTTGTCCAAATTACTTATATAAGGTTTAAAATTTCATTAATAAACCACTTGAGGTTCGATTGGAATTTTATAGTAACTATATTAACCATATAGTATGAATATACAAGAAGACATGGTAGGAGTCAAATAAGTTAACTAAGGGTTAAAGCTAAATGATAAGGTTAAATTTGAAACCAAAACTTGTTTAAAAAATATTGTATGAGATTATTTAGAAAAATACTCATATTATCTTATAATTAAATGAGTTTTGAACCTTTTTAAATCGAAATTCATTTTATAGTAAAACAATCTTTCAAGACATTCCTAAAGTACCCCTCCTCCCTCTTATAAAAGGGCATCACCTCTAACCCCTTACTCACACCTCTCAATCCCCTTGAATCATCTAAAATCTACTCCAATAATCTTCCTATATCCCTATATTCCTCCTAGAATCCTTACCTTGTGCATAAGGCAATTTAAGAAGGCCTTTTAGCTTAAATCAAAAGGAGTTACCCGATTTGAGGTGATGTCTTCTCTCAAGCTTCTTCCATTTATTTTCTTTATCTAACCCCCTAAACTCTATTTATTCCATTATTTTATAAAAAAATAGTATATTTGGTATACTAGGATGTTTTTATGAGAATTATTTAACCTAAACTCATACAAACCTTCATCTAATGAATTTAGAACATATTGTTTCTGTGGACGGTGAACTACTGTCTCACGAAACGATGATTGTTCAATTATCTCCTACCACCTCTCATGGTTTACATTATGATGGCACTGTATTTATATATAATATATATTATATTTATATTGTCTATATTCTTATGTATTTTTCATTTACATCATACCTTTATGCTTTTCATAACGCGTAAATGCGATAATTTCATTTGAGGAAGTGCGGACTACCTCCCCCTCAAAGTGATATGATTCGTTCATGCTATACATGGAACGTATAAAGGATGAAATTAATGAAATTATATAACATATATAACATATATATTATACTATAATTATAATATACCTATTTATTATTTAGTTTTCATTCCTTTAAATATGAAAAATAAATGAAAGTAATGTTCATGCGTACGTACGGTTTACCGTCTCCATGAACGGTGCATTTCATTTCTTATATACAAATGTTATGGACTATTCTAAATACATATATACTGAATATATATATATTTAAATCATGAATACAATTCTGGATATAATGGACTTTTGACCACATGGATAATTTTTAATTATAACAAGTTCATTTTTTACTCAAGTACCGAACATCGACAAAATGATTGATATGAACTTGAATAATTATATGATTGTTATGCAAAATTAATAAGTGATATAAAAGGAATAATAAACTTGAAAAAGGTTATGAATCAAGTAGAAATTAACTTAAGTTTATTATTCAGGAAGAACAAGGAACATACGTGATGAGTCGGACTCAAGGTAAGAGAACCTTTCACCCTCCTCTTTTAGTCAAAGACTTCTTTTATGTTATGTATTTTAATTTATATTTTATTATGTTGGGATATGTTCTTATATATTCTTATTACTTTACATTTTATGTCCAAGTTATGAAAGACCATTTTCTCTCTCATCAACTCATTTTCTGAATTTTTAAGTGACGTCATTAGGCTGCCGAATTTTCGTATGGGAACTTCTTAACCCAATTTCCATTCTTTGGATTAAACTTCTACTTCTTGATTATTTCGTGCTATGAATATGTGTGAATGACCTATGATTGTTTTAAACTTAATATCCACTTATATTGGGTGTATTTATGTTTATCACACATAATTATGTCATCGATTATCCTTAATGTAATGATACGATCTTTGTAAGGGATTTCGTCTCAATCTCCTTTCATTGAGGCATATCTTATTTTTATGCACGTCTATTATCATGTAATGTGTATATACAACCCTTTTGAATATTTATATCATGAGTTAGTATATTATCATGATATTTAAAGTTGTGTTCAATTTTATTCCTTAATGATTTTTATTCAAGTGTTTCTCAAGCGGTAAGGGACTCTTTAACTAAAACATCATTTTAAATGTTTTAAATATTTATTCATTTAAAACCTTCTATTTCATGTACATGTTTTCAAAATGGTTTTTAAGAATTTATTTATGTGTACATGAATGTTTTAAAATGATAATTTATTTCAAAAATTTCAAAGTGATATGGGACACTTTGATTCAAAATTCTCTTTATTTAATGTTTTAAATGGTTTTGGAAATGGGCTGAATATTTCTATATCTTAAAATTATCTCTTGAGGTTTTAGTATAGAAATGTTACTTTTCCTTTATGCTTATTTTATGTGCTATGATTATATAACGGTACTTAGAAATTTGACAGGTTGTTACGTGATAAACAAATGATGGGTAGTTACATGATAAACCAAATGACGGTGGTTCCATGATAAATTAGGGATGGGTGGTTACGTTATAACCTCCAATGCATTGAGTATGGAAGTCGGTCATATGACTATTCCATTTAGTGATATGTGTAGAAGTCGACTATATGGTTATTCCATTTAAGTATTTTTATGTCCCAAGTTACCTTTATATGCTATATGTTGCTTCCTACGAGTTTTATGGTAATATTTTGGTTGCAAAAAGGGTAAGTAATTATCTTATATTCAGCGAAGTATATTAATTCTTAAAGGTTAAAAGTATTACTCTATGATAAAGTATTCATGGTTTTCTTGTTATCCCAAGACTAACAGTTTTCTTTCTTTGTGTATCTCTTACTGAGCTTTTTATGCTCATACCAAGTTTTGAAATGTTTTTCACAGGACATAAAGAAGAATAGAGTCAAGGATGGGATCAAGAAAAAGTTATGTTGTTAAAACATGAAACGATGTCATGTTTCTTTTTAAAGAGTTTTTGTTTTATGAAAAAAATGGATAGTGAGTAGAAGTGTCTACTTGTAATATTCAAGATGTTATGTATAAGTTATGACCTAATTCTCTAAAGCTCTAAACCTGGAAAGATGCTCAATGTGAATTATTAACTTAATTCAATATTATGTAATGTTTGAGGATGGGGCCTTATACTAGACATGTATGAAATTTAGTCATCCTTTTCAACTTTAATCGCTCATTGAGGTTTCTGATTTGGATTTGGGGATTCCATCACTTTATTGAAATATCAATTTAGTAGTGTCGCAAACAAGATACTATAACCCTCTTCCAAATTTATTTTATTATGGTAATATTCATTTTCAATGAATGTTGGTAGTGTTCACTTGGATTTTATTTTCATTTTCAGCACTAAATAATAGATGATATTTATAGAATGTTCATAATGAGTAGCTAAAATTATACAGTGTTTATGATTAGCTTTTATTTATAAATTTTTCATCAATGTTTATCACATGTTTGAATTTGTGAGTTGTTCATTCATTTAAAAGTTATTCCTTTTTATTATTATTCAAGGTTATAAAATGTTTATATTCTGAATATGTGTATACTAATCAATATCATTTGCAGCAAGCTGTATTGGGCATCGAAGACCTTGTGCCTTGAGCAAAATTATTTTTCTTTAGTGGGAAGAAAAATGATGGAAGTGCAGTAAATGCACAAACACAATAAAAATATTGTGAGTATTTTTATTTTTATTTCAAATATTTATTTGAAATTAAAAATTAAATATCTTGTTTATATTTAAATAGTCTACCCTAAAGACCCTTGAGGATAAAGAAGATGACAACTTCGGGCCAAATGACCATTTGAGTCGGGTATTAGGTGAGGAGCACCATGGGAGATTCTGATGTCAACTAGGGAAAAACATCATCCCTTTTGGGTATTGGTCCTCATTAGGCTCCTCTCAAACCTCTCAGACCCCCAAGCTGTAAAGTGCTCATGAAAAAGCAGTTGAGACAAAAAAAAAAGCTTTACAGGAGCGTGAAAGAAGTAAACAGGAGCATGAAAAAAATAAGTTGATCACTGAACACTTACTGAAATCTATGTCAATTATAAGTCAATAGCTTCCATTAGAGGCTACTGCTACTATTGATTCATATATGGAATCAATGCGCTCTTCAAATGATACCTTAAGTGATGCCAATGAGGGTCCTAGTGGGGGTCGAGCTGATGGTGGTGGTGGTGGTGATGTTGATGATGTTGTTGATGATGATGTTGTTGATGATGATGATGTTGTTGCTCCAGATGATGTTGTTGGTGGTGATGATGTTGTTGATAGTGATGAGGATCACTACTACAAATATGGTCTTTATCAGCACTAGAAAAGTCGATTAACAATGCTAAAAAAACGTTGTTAATCGAGGCGAGGATAAAGGGGGGTCCCTTTTATCAGCGCTCTGAAAAGCGCTGATAAATGCCCCTTTTATCAGCGTTTTTAAAAAGCGGTGATAAAAGTTGAAAAAATATTTTAAAAAAATTGCAATTCTGGGGGGCTTCAACAGCGCTTGAAGCCCCCCTTTAACTGCGTCCACCGCCCATGGTAGCCCACTCACGCCCCAGGACAGCTACACCCAACCCCACCCCCCTTTAACAGCGCTAGGTAATTCCCCACACCTGCGCGCGCGACCTGTCTTTCCCAGGATTCAAACTCGAGACCTCTTGTCTGCACACCTAAGCCTTTACCACTCCACCATATTGTTTTGCTTTTCATTTATTAATATATCTAGTTATTTATATATAATTAGTTATATTTACTCATATATTAATATATATGTATATTTAGTTATATTAATATATATGTATGTATATTAATATATATATATATATTAACATATATATGTATATTTAGTCATATTAATATATACATATATTTAATTATATATATATATATATATTAACACACATATATATATAGTCATATTAATATATACATATGTTTAATTATATTAATATATATATATATATATGTATATTAATATATATTTACATCTATTTGTATATATATATATATATTTATATATATATTTAGTTATAATTTTTTATCCGTATATTTATTTTTATATTAATATATATTAATATATATTTATAAGATTAGTTTTAAATACATTTATAAAATATGTTTTCTTATGTGTGTTTTTATAAATAAATAAATAAATACATACATACATATATACAACACACGCACACACAAAGATATATTATATGTATATCTGTAGGTATAATTATACATATTTATATATATTTACAAATATTATATATTAATATGTATATACAAAAGTGCTAGAAATGAGGTCTCGAAAAACCTAACAAATCGCAGAGTCACTAAAAAAGACATAACTTCTTCTCCAGGTGTCCATTTCAGCTCTGTAAATAGTCAAACTGAAACTCATGGAACGAACTACGATAAAACGGGTGTCGGAGGCCGAACAGACACACAAATCAGAAGTTATAACCATTTTAATAAAAATTTGACAGAGGTCTGGACACGAAAACTGAGTTATGGAGGCCTTCTCGTATTTTTTTGGGATTTTTGGGTTCTAGACATGCGTATATCTCTTCGTTGTCTTCAATTTGATATGTGGTAGAGCTCAAACGAACACCCGGAGCGAAAGTTATGACCGTTTGAAGTTGGACTTTTTTTTGGAGTATTATAATTGATATATCTTTTGTTTCTATGATCTTCTAACATTTTTGACTAGACGTGGTCGTCACTCATTTCACGAGATTCGATTTGACTAGTCACGGTGCTCAAACGGACAACCAGAGCAGAAGTTATGCCCATTTTAGTGAGTTGCTGGTTTCTTAGGTTTTTAGGAGATGCGAGAGTTACAAAATTTCAAACGACAATAACTTCTGCTCCGAGTGTTCATTTTGGCTCTACCACATATCAAATCGAAGCTTAAAAAAAGTTACACGCTCTGGTGATCATTGAAATCCCTTCTCACGTTCTTTGAGGTTCAAAAAGAACCAAAAACCCTCTGAACAGTCATAAGTTTGGCTCTGAGGGTCCGTTTTGCCATAACTTCTGCTTCGGGTGTCCGTTTTGCCTCAACCACATATCAAATTGAATCTTACGACCATACCTACACTATAGTGACCATTGTAACACCTTCTCATATTCTTCAAGGTACGAAAAGGTCCTTAATCCCTACAAACGACCATAATTTCTGCTCCAGGGTGTCCATTTTGGGTCTCCGACATATCAAATTGATTTAAAACATATTTTAAAAAAAATTATTATATTTATATTAATATAAATATACTTATATGTTAATATATTATTTTTTATGATTTTTTTTTGAAATATGCACATTTATCAGCGCTAGGAAAATGCGCGCTGATAAAACCTCTCTTTATCAACGATATTAAAAAAACGCTGATAAAGGGTGGCGCTGCGGAAACCCAGTTTTGTGGCAATGGATGTTGGTGATAGTGATGAGGATGAGGATGTTGGCGATGGGGGGGATATTGATCCCCTCCATTTTTGACTTAGTAGTAATGAGACATGTGGAACTTGTTTAATGACTTGAATTGATTGGGTTGTATGGATGTATATATATGTTTCAATATTGTAAATGGTTTGAAAATTATTAAAAGTAGTCGGTTGAATGCTGAATAGACAATATTTGTACTGCATTGAATGTGTACTGTGTGTTTTATTTGATTTACAAGTTTAGGAGCCGGTGGAAGAGGTTTTGTTGCCGCTGCTGCCAAATAGGGACAAATACGTATACCGATGGTTTGGAGACCCGTGGGTATAGGTTCTCTGATGGGACAAGTTATACCCATGTTTCTCCAAACCGTGAGTATGATATAATCTATTGGGCCTATACCCACGATTTATATAGAAACAATGAGTATACCCATGCCTTCATCAGTCACAGTTCTGAAAACCATGAGTATATCCTATATCCACAGTTTAAAATTGTGGGTATAGAGTGGTTTTCCAGCAGTGACCTCTTATGCATGTGTGCTCATGTTAATGATGCATTGGTGATATCATACCGGGTTTACACTCACACCCTGCACGATAATTTCGATGCGCATGCAGACTTCATGACCAGGGATTCGGAGAAGGGCAAGGGCCCTATGGTAGGATGCTGAGGAGCTTGGAGCCGGGAGATAAATGTGGTACCGGGATAGACTCTGAATAGTTGTTGCAACGTCTTTCATTTATTTATATTCAGTTGTACTATTATATTGTTTACCTACCACATTGGGGTCCGTTTGATTACACTTGAATGATTTGCCATGACATCTTCCATCATATTTATTTGTATTATCCTTTATTGTGTTATTTTTTTGGCTTATGTTTATGTTATTATTCACTCATGATGTCATTGATTATTGAGAGTATAGTCCCCCACGTCATATTGAACTCTTGCTGTTAGTCAACAACCTCTTGTGTACGGGAAGACGTGCATGAGGTTGCGTGACACTTTGACTCAGAACCGATGATTTGGGTCGGAGTGGTACACTATCGTCAAGCGATCTTTCCAAAATGAATGTCTCGTGACTCTGATCTTTGCGGGCATCAAATCACTTGGTCAAATGCAATCATCGCCTCAATTGGATCGCCCCAGTGAACAGTGCATCAATGCCAGCTTCCGGAACTCATCCTCCAGCTACGACACCTACGTCCTTTGGATTCACCCCCTTTGGCACTGTTATGTTATGGACTCCTAGTTCCAAAAGAACTGTTGCCCTTGTATCTGATAGAAGTACCAAGTATTAGCAGTTACGACTTTTTGACAACTTTAATACGAAATTGGAAAACGACTTTTCGCACCAAGCCTAATAAGTTCACTCCGAATGAAACTCTAAGACGACTCAACTAACTTGATTGGACTAAAAAATTCACTGGTCCACCATTCTATCCGATTCGGGTTTGGAAACAGTGAGCTCAACTGATTCCACAATGCATTAAAGACAAATCAAAGTGAAATGACACTAAATTTACGAGGCACGGGTGAAAGACATACACCAACGAGCATCGAGACATTTGAATTCTCCATGATTTAATAATATACATAGATGATACATGTAAACCCTAAAAAAACATGACCTATATTGAAGGATTTATGTCTAACTCCAACATGTGCTATAAAACCTATAAACTGAAAAGCGCATATTCGGTTCCCTATCGTCTTCTTCCATATAAATCAAATGTTGGGTAATTAATGTTATTAGTACAACTCGCATACCAATAGAGTAAAAAAAATATCATAATAACAAAGACATAGAATGACTCAAAAATAATAATTATAAACCTAATAAGTTATGATTATAATATAAAAAACACTGGTGCAAGAATTCCTCAATTGAAAATCAAATAAAAAAAAGGGACGAGGTATCCGAAATAACTGAGGTACCCGAAACTCTATACGATGATATTGAAGCATGAATCCGTTTGTTATCTATTTACTAGGTTGATTACACCCACCACAGCGGAACACAATGTAAAGAAGAAAATTGTAATAAATCAAAAGTTAGAGACTTGACCCGTCCTTCACCCCCTCATCGGTTTGTTTATCTATTTAATTTTAAAAAACACCACCCAAACATGATCAACACATACAATACGTGATTATTTTAAAACAGGACTTGTCCGGGACGGACCGCCTGAAAATTCGGGCCGCCGAGGCCGGAGCTGAAAAACACTACCGTCAGAAGTTTGGTGCGAGCCCTGTCGCTCTAGACATTCCTCTCTCCCGCCCCTCGGATGCTTTCTCTGCGTTCGTGCCTTGGCTGCCAACTGCACTGGTCTTCCTCGCGCCTTCTCCCACTCCCCTCTCTGCTCTCCCTTCGCCCCCCCTCTGCCCCAATCTCTACAATGTCCGCTCGCCCTTCCGCCTTCGATGCTCTCATGTCCAAGGCTCGAGCTACAGCCGCCAAAAATAAGCCCCGGGGTTCACCCCCCAAGAAGCGCAGCACCCCCGAGTCAAATGGTTCCGGAAGCGCTCTCCCAAGTTCTGATTCCGATGCAGTCGATGGAACCCGAGTCCCATGTGAACCGTTACCAGCGATGCCGGTGCCCACCCAGCAGCAGCACCCTAACTCGGTGTCACCGCCGGAGGCCTTGACGGCTAAGAAGCAGCGCACGATCAATGTTGATGGCAGCATTGCCCTGTTGAAGAGGAAACCGACAGATTTTGATCCCGCCAAGGCTGCTTTTTGGGAAGAGCAAGGGAAGCGGGTGCCATTTCTGTTCCTTGCGCGGGCTTTTGACATGATATCAAAGGAGTCGGGGCGGATAGTCATCACGGATATCGTCTGTAATCTCCTGCGCACCGTGATGTATGCTGCGCCTGATGACTTGGTGGCTGTAGTTTATCTTTCTGCCAATAGGATTGCCCCCGCTCACGAGGGATTGGAACTTGGGATCGGGGAAGCTTCAATCATCAAGGCGCTTGCAGAGGCATGTGGAGGGAAAGAGGCCCAGATTAAAAAACATTACAAGGTTATTATTTTTTATACATTGTTCTGTTGCCTAATTGGAACCCGAGTGGACTATCTGAGCTAAATGTGGCTGACGTTTATCCCTTTACTGATAAAATGAAGTACTTCTGAAGATATCGGAGCTCGTAAAAGCCTGTTGTCTTGTTTTTCAAATCACAGCCTAGTTCATTTAAATCAGAGAATGCGAACATGGACCGGACTTATTGTTTGAAACCACATTGCTTTCTGTATCTTCTATATTAATTGAACTTACTCTTCAATTCACATTTTTTTTTCTTTGGGACAGGAGTTGGGCGACCTGGGCCTCGTTGCCAAAGCAAGCCGATCATCCCAGTCTTTGATGCGCAAGCCTGATCCATTGACTGTGTGCAAAGTTTTCGATACCTTTAAGGTCATTGCTAAGGTGCTGTATTTCTTTCTTTTCAAACTTTTAAACCATTCCGTGTACATTCCTTTCTAGAACTTTCTTGGACACAATTTGATTTTAGGAAAAAAGGTGGTGGGTAACCATTTATACCATGCTTCTGCATTTTTTGCTTATTAATGCATGTAGTTCAGTAGTGTATGATTCTACGATGATGTGAAATCTCTGCTGGAAATCTAAGAACATTTAAAAAAATCCAGCCATTCATTGTTACTTTTATCTATATTTAGCTTGCTTTGGTTTATTTTGACTGTTTTTAGAAATCTGGAAGTAGCAGTCAAGAGAAGAAAAAAGATCACATCAAGGGACTCATTGTTGCAGCAACCGATTGTGAGCCTCAATATTTGATTCGTTTACTTCAGGTTATCCTTTGATCAGATCTGCATTAGTTGGTTCTTTCGTGTCACCGCTAACTTAAAAATATGCATGCAGACTAGGTTGAGGATCGGTCTAGCAGAGCAAACCCTTTTAGCTGCCCTAGGGCAAGCTGCTGTATACCATGAAAAAAATTCTGTAACCCCTCCACATGTCCGGTCTCCCCTTGAAGAGGTGGGTTTGATGTTATCATTTAGTTTACTGTCTGTATTTCACAAATAATGACAGTTTTGGCTGTCTTTCCGTGGTATCTGACTTGTTTTCTTTCGTTTCTATTGAACTTTCAATTCCCCCAATTAATGCGATTTTTTTATTCATGAGTACTTTATTTTGCTGGGATTCAACATTTTTATCTTAGAGCAACTGCTTTGGCATAGTTTTGTTGAAATATGATGCTTGCTTGTCAGCTTAACAATCAATTTTAATGTGCCATACCTACAATTTCCTTTGATGTTTGAAGAATGTTTGATAACCCAAACAAATTTTTATCTCAGTTAAGGTGCATGCTAAATTTGGATATTTCCCTTTTTCTCAGCGTAGAGCTATGCTTAGTGTGCAGAAGGATCTATTTCTCTTGGTTGATTTAAATAAAACGTACACAACTAAGAAGCTTCTAAGCTGTTTCTAATGAAAATCTGGAAATCTTTCTCTCTAAAATAGTGGATATAAAAAAGAATAAATTTATGCATTATCCGTAAATGGGTAATGCCAATAAGTAAATCTGTATATTCTACCACTAGTACACCTAATACAACAATGAAATTGAGGTCCTGCTTGTGAACTAGTGGCATAACTAAACTAAAAGAATGTTTCTAAATGGTATGGTTAAACTGTAGTAGACTACAAATTCTTCGACGATTTCATGCAAGACAGTATAGAAGCCACTCATAAATAATCAGAGAATTCCGATTCAGAGCTTTCCTTGTAGTTCAAAATGTTTAAAATTATAGTATCAGCTGTAAAATTTTACAATATATATAAGTATGAATAACTATACAAACCATGATACATGAAAATCAAAAACCTGTAATGATATTTTAATACATAGTGAGTAGTTATCTTATTCGACTAAGTCTAATCTATCATCATATCCTGTTAGTTTGAAATTTATATTTCTCGCCTATCACGAATCCTGCACATCTTTATTTCACTCTATAAATAGAGTGTCAGCCTCACATAGAGACATGATTTCTATGTCTATTTTTTCAACACGGTATTAGGGGTGGGAATCACAGTTTTAATTGAAGTGTTCAAAACTAGGCCTATACATGGATCAGGGGACCTGCCCAGCCCAATATAAAAAGGTCTTATTGGGCCTAATTTTTTTGGCTTGAATATTAATCGGGTCAATTTTAAAGCCCGATTAATAATAGGGCTGGACTTGGGCTTTAGTCCGTTACCAGGTATGCGACCTGCCCGACCCGATTATGCTATATTATACTGATGTTTTTTTAAAAAACTATAATTATGTATTTATTATTTCAAATTATTGATTATTATACTTTTTTTTTTAATTTAATAACATTTTAAGGCCTGATTAATAAACGGGCCGGAAAATTTAAACGAGCCTTTAATCGTGTCTTTTTTCAAGGCTTAATTGATAAACGGGCCGGGCTTGGGTTGGTCTAGCCAGACCTGATTAATAAATGGGTTGTTTTTTTCCCCGGCCCGAATCTGACAGGCCTGACCTGTGTACAGGTTAATCAAAACTGATTGAACTGAACTGTTATGGGGTGCAGTGTGTGCGAACATCAGCAACACAACAACCTGGAAGCCAGGAACAATGATTTATTGCCAAATGAATGATGCAATTATGAATCAGTAGCAAATACAATGCAAGTAATTGAAACAGAAGACAAAGACATAGGTATTTACGTGCTTCGGTCCCTTTGGGACCTACTGCACGACAAGAACACCACCCATGCACACCAATTTACCCGTGTCTTGAGAGAAAACATGAATGTCTATCCACGGACATCGAAACTCATGCCGTGTACGCGGGTAGGGGGTGAGTCCGACGACCCAGTGGGAAATCTCCAATGCCTCAATGATATTGAGTGATGCTGTGATCAAGTGGATGTGCATGCAATACATATATAAGGTGCAGTCATGTCCGTGCAACACTCCCACCCGAAAACATAACACGCATGACACGACATGGGTTTCGATTGAGTCGGTAATGGAACGGTTGCTGCTGGCACAGGAACAGATGGAGTCGAGAATAACAGAAGCACTGCGACCGGCAGAGCAACAACGAGTCTAGGAAGGTCGTATGATGGAGTTACATACGTCTTTAGATGCCCTTATGAAGTAGGTACACGAGCAAACACAGAAGTTTGCAGAGTTCTCAGTTTGGCAGATTGAGCCAGAATGGAAGTGGCAAGTGGAGGATGAGCCGAAAGATTCAAAGTCCTTTTGTCCTGAGCAGTAGGGGATTGGCGCAGGGCGGATCAGGTCAAATCCATTACGATCCAACGAGGTAGGTTCTGATCCAAGCTCTAGTAAGTTCAGGCAGATTTTAGTCAGCAAGGAACTCGGTTTGAAATAACATTTGGATTGCGAAGTGAACGCTGGAGAAGATGAAATGAGGTCTGAGTTGAGTGCTTTGGCCAGACGAGTAGAGGTGCCGTTGTTTTCTGGTGAAGATCCGATAGTGTGGATTGCACGGGCTAATATGTACTTCATGATTCACCAGACTCGAAATAGTTTGCGTGTGCCGATAACACAATTGTGCATGAAAGGTATAGTGCAACGCTGGATATTATCACTACTGTCACTATGACCGAACCTGCAATAGGAAGACTTGAAGGCAGGCGGTTTAGGACAGCTCTGGAAAGTGATCCTTTGAAGCAACTAAAAGGTATCAAACAAACAGGTTCTGTGGTGGACTATACCAACTAATTTGAGAGAGTTGCTTTACTAATACTAGGATTACAAGTGTCATGCTATATCGGCTTCTTTTAGGTGGATTACGACCAAAGATTGAGAGTACAGTGCTTATTCACGAGCCCTGCAATAAAGCAAGACTTATTTCCTTGACAATGAGTGTAGAATGGGAGTTGACTGTGAAGGGATTAATCCGAGATCAGGGCAAAGTTTTGTGTTCAACTGTTCATATAGTAGCGGGACAGTTGGGTTGAATCCTGCTCCAGTGGTTCCAGAAAGATGTAAGGTAGACAAGAGTGTTGAGAGGAGGGAGGTTGCACCGAAATGGATGGGAGTTCGAAACATTTTCAGGGCAGAGTACGGGAGCGAAGAGCTAAAGGACTGTTTTTCTTGTGGAGCTAAATATGGGCCAACACACAAGTGTCTTGAGAAGGGGTTTCATTTAATGGTCTGGGAGTGTGTGGCGTCCCAGGATGAAGAGGAAGAAGTTACAGCTCCTGATCAGATGGATTGTTACAGCGAGGAAGGTTTATGGGAAATGTCCTGTCAGGCGTTGATGCTAGGTGTTATGGAAGGACAGTCTGCTCCACGAGCTAAGTCAATGATGCTGGAAGGGTCTCTTGCGGGAGTGCTGATGTTGGTGATAATAGATAGTGGAGCCAGTCACAATTTTGTCTCGAAAGCCCTGTTAAAATTCCTAGAGGTCCCGATAACCAGGACCAAATCTTTCGGGTCGGTTTAGAGATGATCACCATGTTGTGTCTTGCGGAAAGTGTCAGGCGCTGCCAGTTTAGTTGGGTGATATAACAATAGTGGTGGATGCCTACCTTTTTGAAACGGTTGGGCCAAATCTTATACTGGGAATGGAGTGGCTAGAAACTCTGGGATATGTGACTTCCCATTGGTGGAATCTCACAATGAGTTTCGAATATCAGGGTCGGATGGTAACTTTACAGGGAGTTCGGACTCAACGGGAAGCGCCTTTGGCCTTGCAATGGTTTTTGGCAGAAGGCTGTTACCACAGGGCCTCCAGTGGCACACTGGGGTAGAGGTCGCAGATAGAGCAAAACCTGCCAACCAGGAATTTGCGAAGGGATTACAACGGCTACCGGAAGAGTTTCAAACATTGCTAGATGAACTCAAAGGTTTGCCGCCGTGTCGTGTTGCCGATCATGCGATCAGATTACGGGAGCCCGTGAACCCGGTCAATGTACGACCATACAGAATTGCACATCAATTAAAGCATGAAGTTGAGAGGCAGATAACAAAATTGTTGAACCAAGAAGTGATAAAAAACAATACTAGTCCATATTCTAGTCCGATAATTTTGGATAAAAAAAATGGCGGATGGGGAATGTGTGTGAACTATCGCACATTGAATAGACTGACCATTCCAAACAGGTTTCCTATTCTGATATAGAGGAGTTGCTGGATGAGCTAAATGAGGCCCGGTTTTTTACCAAACACAATCTTCGTTCTGGGTTCCATCAGGTTTAGGTCAAAGAGGAGGATATCAAGAAAACAACCTTTCACACACACGAGGGGCATTATGAGCATTTAGGTATGCAGTTTGGCCTTGTGAATGCTCCTGCGACGTTCCAAGCGACTATGAATGCTATTTTTAAGCCTTTCCTTTGGAAGTTTGTCTTGGTATTTTCTGATGACATTGTGGTATACAGCAGAGGTCAGAGGGACCATTTGAAGCACTTGGACCAAGTGTTTACCATCTTGCAACGCAACCGCTTTCATAACAATGGGAAGAAATGTTTCTTTGGACAGACATTAATTGAATGTCTGGGACAAATAATTTCCCGTGATGGGGTAACAATGGACCCACAAAAAATCTTTATTGTACAAAGTTGGCCGGTTCCAAAAAGTTTTAAAGAGGTGACGGGGTTTTTCGGCCTCACTGACTATTTCAGGAAGTTTGTTAGGGATTATGGGAAAGTGGCTCAACCCCTTACTGTCCTCACTAAGAAAAATAATTTTAAGTGGGATCAAGAAGCTCCAACTGCTTTTGAAGCCTTGAAGAGATGCTTGGTTATAGCTTCTGTGCTTGGTCTAGATTTTTCTAAACGATTCTACGTGGAATGATTCTTCAGGTGGTGGAATATGGGCCCTTCTCAAGCAGGAAGGGCGGCCACTAGCTTTTTCCAACAAAGCCCTCTCCGAATCATGTTGAAACCATAAAAGTCTCAAACACCTGGTCAACGAATTTCCTCCATGGACCAACAGTGTTGGCAAGCGAAGCTGCTGGGCTATGATTTCGAAGTCGTCTACAAACTGGGCCAAACTAATGCTGCGACGGATGCTCTTTCGCGAGTTGTGGAAACTGATTTTTTTCCAAATGGCAGTTTTTGAGCCATATTGGGTTGAAATACGAGTGGTGAAGGAAGTGCTTCGTAATGATACCGGTTTGCAAGCCCTAATTTTCACTTTGGAACAACATTCTGATGCTAAACCTGGGTTTTCTCTAGATAACGGGATGCTTTTTTTTAAAAGGCCGATTGGTTTTGTCCAAAGAGTCTCAATTGATACCCAGATTGCTGCATTATTATCATGCTACGCCGGCGGGGGGGCCTCAAGGGATTTCTCAAAACTTATAAGTGGTTGGCAGCTGAGTTGTATTGGTCTGGAATGAATGACTCCAATTGTGATGAAGTTCGTCTGGGAGTGTGACTTGCGCCAGTGGCACAAGTATAAAACTTTATGTCCAGCTGGACTGTGACAACCCCTCCCATTTCCAGATCTGATTTGGGAGGAAATTTTCATGGATTTCATTTCCGGACTACCTAAATCTCAAGTTTTTGAGGTCGTTCTTGTTGTTGCGGACCGTCTTTCAAAATATGTCCACTTCCTGCCCCCAAAGCATCCATATACAACTAAGGATGCTGCGGAGCTATTCATGAAGGAAATTGTTAGGTTACATGGCACGCCTTCTGTCATTATCGGCGATCGGGATCCTCTCTTTACAAGTTTGTTTTGGAAAGAATTATCCATATTACACTGCAATAAGCTCAAAATGAGTTCTTCTTACCATCTCCAAACAGATGGCCAAACCGAGGTTGTGAACCGTAGCTTGGAGGCTTGCTTTGTTTTTCCTCTGAAAGGCCTTGGAATTGGCTTCGATGGTTGTCATGTGCAGAATTTTGTTATAGTACCGCTTTCCACGCTTCTGCCGGAATGACTCAGTTTGAAATTGTTTATGGCATGAAGCCTCCTGGTTTGCCCCATTATTTCCGGGGAGAAATTGCTCTTGAGGCTGTGGCTACAGCTTTACTTAACCGGGATGAAGCCCTTCATCAGTTGCATTCCCATTTTTTAGCAGTACAACAGTCCATGCAACGTTCCACCAATAAGAAGCGGTGAGCACTTAATTTCAAAAGGGGCGACCTTGTTTTTGTTAAGCTCCGTTTCTCACAACCTGCTTTGACTTCTTCCAAGATTTGCCCCAAGCTTGCTGCGTGGTACTATATGGGCCTTTCCCAATTCTTGGCAAAGTGGGTGCTGTTGCTTATCGCCTTGGACTTCCCGAGGGCAGTAAAATTCATCTGGTTTTCCATATTTCTCAGCTCAAGGTGGCGTCTGGTGATCACGTTTCCGAAAACATGTTTTAGCCGCCTGGGGTCGCGATTGTGACTGTCAGTGAGTGCAATGGTGTGGTGGTCCTGTTGAAGATGCTACTTGGGAGAATGCTCCGTTCTGTGCTCAGTTCCCTTATTTTCACTTTGGGGACAAGATGACTTCTCAGGTGGCGGGGACTGATAGGGTGGTTGGAGCTGGGCGCTTGGATCCCCAGCCTCGAAGGACCTATTCTAGGAGGAAGCGGTCTGTTTCGAATACTGAAGGGTAATATGGGCATCTTCTTTAGGCAGGAAGTTATAAATTGGGTGTTCTGCTGGAAGAGAGGGGATCTGGCAGTTCAAGCAGCTACCACTGGAGGAGTTTGCGGCCTTGGCTCCTGGAGAACCTTCCTGGAGAACCTTCCTGGAGAGTCTTCTTCTTCCCTTTCCACTAATGTTATTTCCTGTTAGCGAATCTTGTAAGCTTGTTTTTCTGCCATTCTTTGTAATTCAGCCACTGGTTTTATGGATAGAAGAAGATTAATAATAGGAGATTGGAATTTTTCCCTATGACTCTTAACAATTTCACTCTATAAATAGGGGGTTTTGGTCCACAGGTTTTCTGGGTCTATTGTTTCAACACATGGTTAATCATGTGATATGGAAATATATGTCATATAAAGGTCATTTGACTTAGAAAATTAACTATTCACTAAATGCAGGCTGGGTAATCCGTAAATAAAATCCAAATAGACATCATTCAAATGAGTATATGGTCTGAAAGCGTTAAAGTTGAGACACTTTAATAGGCTGTGCATGTCAAGCTAATATCAATACCACTTCTGCTAGTTGGGTTTCTAAGCAAGTTGTACTGAGCTAAAATTATCCTACTGTTAGTTAGAATGTTTTGTTAAAGTTTTCTTCCAGAAACATTTCATTTTAATCCAATATATTCCTAATTTTGGTTTAACAGCTCTATACCTTATGTTTTTCTAAAGAGACTTCACCTGATGTTTTTTAAATAATTTAAACAAACATTTTCAGAATTATAATATTATAAATTTTAAAAAATGTTTTGTTAATTTGGAGTGAAAAAAGGTTAGAGCATATATTAGCCATTTTTCAAACATGCTAAAGAAAGAGATTGTAAAGTTATGATGCATGGTATTTTTGAAGGCAATTAAATAACTTTTCAACGAATCTATGATCATAAATGCTTTATAATTTTATGATTTTTAGACACTTTCTTCACCTTGCTTATTTTTTTATTAAATTTAACCTAATGCTTTCATTCTCTTTAAGCCATAAATGCAATAGTTTTTGGGTTCAGGTAATATAATATTTTTTGGGCTCAGATAATAACAATTTTGGAACTGAAATTGTTGCTTACTGGTGACTGCTCTCATTCACGAACTCTTGTTGCCTGAATGCTTTTGGCGCTTTTATGTGGAGTTATGATATGAGATTGGAAAGAGAAGGAAAAAATTGGGAGATGAATTTGTCTCAAACGATGGAATTTTGGTTTCCAATAAATTGAAGATGATGCATTCCAAACATCAGAAACTAAATTTTCATTTCTCATTCCTTTAACCTCACTATGCTTGCTCTCTACCAAACATGCCCCCAGGAGAAATTTGTAATGCTGACACAGTGATGGTGGTGGGTTGTTGTACAACGAGCCATCAAATGAAGATGTCTCCAGAGGTTATCCGTCATGGCACTGTAGATTTGGGTGTCTGAACTAACAAGCCGTTTGAACATATGTGCTAGGTGTTAAATTATGTTATGTTTCTTTCTTGCTCACTGTTATTTTCATATGCGCCTCTTTACATGTGTTTTCTGTTGCTGTCTCAGGCTGCAAAGATTGTCAAACAAGTTTACTCCGTCCTTCCTGTCTATGACAAGATTATCAGTGCTCTTTTGAGTGATGGTGTTTGGAACCTTCCCATGTCATGTGGCTTTACTCCAGGAATTCCAGTTGGACCAATGCTTGCAAAACCAACTAAAGGGGTATCAGAGATCATTGAAAAATTCCAGAACACAGAATTCACTTGTGAATACAAGTATGATGGAGAGCGTGCTCAGGTAATAGCAGACAAATTTTTCTGGGTGGTGGTCCCCTTCATAATGTGTTCTGTACTTCGTGTTTTTCATCAGATTCATTACTTGGAGAATGGTAGTGTTGAGATATACAGTCGAAATTCTGAACGAAATACTGGGAAATTTCCTGATGTTGTGGTTGCTATATCAAGGTAATTTTATTTTTCGAGTTCTTTTGATTTTTGCTGTTATTTTCTTATTTTTAAAAGTTTTGCATGGTAATTCATCATTCAGGACACGTTGACCTGTTTTTTTCTACTTTATCGAAGCTATTCCCTTCATCAAGTATACATTATATTTATTGAAAACTCTGACAATTAATGTTCAAATTTTCAAGTCACTTGTTAGTGCACCACAGTGCATGTGATCTCTCGGCTGTTCTCAGCTGATTTCATGGTGTGGCACTAGATGTCTGTTCTTGAAATAAATGTAACATGTAATGTTTTTTGCCTGCAGATTAAAGAAGCCTTCTGTTACTTCCTTTGTTCTTGACTGTGAACTGGTTGCCTATGACCGTGAAAAACAGAAAATTTTGCCTTTTCAGGTAATGTATTTCTTTGCCATTTATTGTGTCCAGTCTTTGTAAGAGCAGTTCTATCAGTGTTTTGACAAAAATGTGAGTTTTCTTTCTATGTTGAAGTGGATGAACTCCTAAATAAGCAGTAGGCATGCAAAATGGGTGGGCTGGCCTGGCCTAAATGGGCCAGGCTCGTACGGGCCTAGGTCTGTTTTGGCCTTGTCCGTTTTTTATATGGACCAACTTTTACAAGCTCGGCCCGTTTTTCATATGGGTCGGGCAGGCCCGCATGTAGGCCTGTTTATTTTTTGTTTACTAATAATTATTTATATGTTATATATATATATATATACACATTGCAAAGAAAATTAAAAAAAGCCGGAAATTATATACATGTAGACATGCAAATATATACATGAAGATCAGCAGTGAGGACCAGGGTCCTTGTGCCAAGCTTTGACCATTCAAGCCTCACTCCGGCGGATCTGTTACCAGTCCGATTCTCAAAATCATGTGTCCATCTTAAGATAGGAGGGAGAGAGAACGGGTCAGCTGTGGAACCTTCTCACTCACATTGTGGCACGGTTTGCTCGCCCTGACCGAAGAGTCGAAGATCCTGCACAGCGTTTATACGTGTATATACACACACGGAGAATTCAAAAAAAAACCCTGCAAAACATGGGTATATATATTTATACATGGTTTTTTTTGAAGAAAATATCCTGCACATCATGTTATATATACACAGATTTTTCTAAACAAAAATATCCTGTATATTATGTATATATATATACAAAAAAATAAAAGAAACAGAAAATTAAAAGCAAATTATTTAAATAAATAATATAGGCCTGTGGGCCAGCCTGTATCCGGGTGGATAAGCCTGTACTGATACTGGACCGTAACCAAAAATCCATTTTGGCCCATTTTAAAAACGGGCCAGAATTTGTAAATAAAAAGCCCACGGGCTTACCTGTTAGCAGGCTTTGGCCTGTTTTCGCATCTCTAATAAACATTACTGTATTTGTAAAATTTATTGAAAAATATCGTATTATCGTTGCATTCCTGCAATGGGGTTAGAAGCTGTAAAAAGTTTTCAATGACAGCTTCATGAAATATTTTTAAAGGAAACACAATATTCCTGCCTCAGCCTAATATCGTATTATCATATTTATTGATGCTTTGTTCTTAATGCACAATATTCTGTAACATGGTGCTGTAGTGGAGTTAAGGGTCTATAATTAAAGGAAGCTTGACATTATTTGAGAAACAATAAATTTAGAGAGTGCTACAGGGCCTTGAGGAGACTGAGGCAGGAGGGCATGTTGTAAAGTAGGGAGTGAGAAGCTCAATAATTCCAGTCTGCATTGCATTTCCATTTGTTTTAGGCTGATACAAAAATATAAGACTAATATCCTCAAGAACACCCCGTATTCCAGTTACCTTAAAATAAAAGATCCTAGTTTTATCCTTATTTCTGCCTATATAAATAAAAGATATAATAGATTCTTCAAATTGAAAGTAATAAATAAATTTCCAATTTTTGATGAGCTGTTTTGTGCACATATGAAAGGTCATGCGTGATAAATATTTTTTTATTATAATTATTTTTATGTTTAAAAGAATATATATACATAGGGTTACCTGTTTGCTGCAGGTCCTCAGCACCCGTGCTCGTAAAAATGTTGTCATGAGTGACATCAAGGTTAATGTTTGCTTATATGCTTTTGATATTCTGTATCTGAATGGTCAACCGCTTCTTCAGGAGGAACTTAATGTTCGTAGGGAGGTACGATCTGTTGCCCTATGAATTCATGGTTGCTTGCTTATTGTTCTTAGTTAGCGTAACCACCACGGCTTTGCTATGTCATTTAAACTTGTCAGCTTTTCAATTTGTCTTGGCATTCAAAGGTGGTCATGAAGTTCTTTTTTTATTAACGATGACGGTGATGATTGGAATTATCGATTTTACTTCTTAAACATTATGATATTTAATTTTCAGTTTAGTTAATTTCTCATTGTGCATGCATTCTGGTCCATATAAATGATATCACATATTTATTCCTTCAAGTCTATGCCTTTCTGCAGCATCTTTACAGCTCATTTGAGGAAGAAAATGGATATTTTCAGTTTGCCACATCAACAACATCAAATGATCTAGAGGAGATGCAAAAATTTCTTGATAATGCTGTTAATAGCAGGTATTTGTTACACCTAGGCATTCTTTTGTTGCACCTAGGCATTGTTTGAGTTTTTGAATCCTGGCGTTCATCACATACCTCTGTATGTCTGATACCAGGAAGGAAATATACAGGTCTTGTGTTGGCATGCTAGAAGTAATTTATCAGGAATCTGACATTCTAATAACTCTCCCAAAATCTGGCCTTGCGCATGTTGCCTTTCCCAATTTTTGAAGCGGCATTGTATTTTGCAGATACCTTTCCCTAGTCTGGTGTTAGGCCCAATTTTTGAAGCGGCATTGACATTCTAAACTGCATGTTTTCCCTTACACGTGTTGCTATATCTTTCCTCCATTTCCCACCTATCCATTCCTCTCCCAATTTTTGCCCAACTTCCTCTGTGTTTTCCATTCCTTCTCCCCGCTTTTCTCTTCCCTTCCGCCTCCACCTCGCATCTTGCTTCCCGTCTACCTGCCTCTACAGCCCCCTCTTCCACGACTTTCTTCCTTCGACACCTCCCACATCCCGGCCCAGCAGGTCTGTCGTTGATGCCTCTACCGCCCCCTCTTCCAGGAGTTTCTTCTTCCTCTCCTTATTCTGTTCCCGCCTCCCTTCCCTCACCAATTTCACCTGACATTTCCTCCGTTTTCCCTCCCCGCGTTTCCCTTTCTAGCATCATCAAACCTCCCACCTCCTTACCTTCGTCTCAGGTTTCGATTTCTTGCGCTGGTTAGGGTTTCCCCAGTGTTCATTCCCCACCCCTATAATCATCCTGCAACTACCTTCTTCAAATGTTCGACGGTTCAGAGTCTCCTTCGAGGTATATCCTCTCTCCCCTCACTGTCTATGTGGTTGTTTCTAGGGTTTTATGAACTGTTTAGCAGTGGTGTGTCACAAGTGGGTCTTGTTGGTACTGGGTGCGCAGTAGAAGCGTGAGAACTTTAAAATTTTTACGCTGCGATCGATGTTGTGATGTCGTTGCCAGCGTAACCGCAACCTGGTAAACAACTCGAGGATCTCACGTGATCAAGAATAAACACAAAAATTAAATCAAACCGTTGCCTCGCTTGATTTGATGACGTAGGCATGTTCCGCGCGTCGCTAGTGATCGCTCTTTGAAGGAATCGACGTCGAATCCTTCTAGATCGTCCGCACATGCTCCAAATGCTTGCAGACGCGTCGATCGTTGATTCCCGGGTGCTAGCGCTGAAATTCAACGACGCTTTAGACGTTCCGACAATCGCAGTAGCGCCATCTCTTCGATCCGGGATCTAAGCTTGGATCGGGGTGCTTTGATTGCTACTTCCTCTCTCTAGGAATCAGGAGAGTAGAGAGGGGCTATGAAAATCGTGCAGTGAATAGTCACCACAAACAGTGGCTTCGATTTCCTTAAATAAACGGGTTTCATTTATGAAAATTGCACCTTGGCCCTTTTAGAAATGAATCCCTTTAAATCGAACCATATTTGCTGCGTATGACATTGTGAACGTGTTGTAAATGTTATAAATATTTTATCACTTACTCGTAACATCTAAATTGTGTTATGTGATAAAATAAGAGCCATTAACTCGACCCGTCTCTCACAAAATTATTTAATGAACCTTGAATAAAAATATTATTCATTCGTAAAATATTTTTTCTCTTACTATATTCACTTAAAACTTGCGAATACGTTGATTAAATAAATTTACTTAATATTATTCTAAACTCGAATAATATTGATTTTATTTATTTCTTGCGATTGTTCAAACTCAGACATATCCCGACCACCGACGTAGGGCCCACCATCTCCAAAACTCCAATTCACTTGAATTGGCCAAACATTTGAATACGCTTTGTGTGCGACCCTCTTGGCCCGAATCTCGATAGCAGTGAGTCATACTCATAGAAAAAAAATGGTATTTTGCAACACATCATGAGCTTTAAGGAGATAAGGTTTAGTCATAACAATAACAACTTTCTACGAATACACGTTGTGCAATATAATATCTTTGTCCTGCGATATCTCATAAAGCAGGACAAACACTTTGTGTCATCATCCTCTCTTGTTTTATTATTTTATGACCTTACTGGACGACGGACTTATCTTCTACCATCATGACCATGAATTTAATAAAGGTATTACCATCTTGGTCAATTGGGTCCGAGATATCTCTTTTTTTCGAAAACTACAAATCATGTCTTGATTGTTCAATTAATTTCATAACACCAATGATGTACCCAATACAAGTTACCTTGTCATGACATGAATGTATCTTACATCAAAGTACGCAATCAAATGATACACATTGATAACGATCTCAAGTCGAGAGACCAATACACGTGCTCGTAAATAGGAACGACAAATGACACTCGGAGGAGGTTTCAGTGTTTCAGCTTTCAATCCTCCCGGAGTTGCTTCTCGCTAGCGAGGAAGACGTGACAGAAACCCACCGTTCAAAGTCTCTGGTGGCCGGGTGTGAGAAGGTGTCCAACGATCTATCTCCCGCGACCCGCTATGTCCTCGAGGAACGGTTAGACGAAGTGCGGAATTGGTCCCTTTTAAAACTAACATTTCCACATGCCGTGCTACATGTATCGCCTGTAACCTTGTTTCCGAATTATGGATGCGCACCCAGCTGCGAATATCCACGCGCAAACTGTGTAGAAAGTTCTCGACGTACTGCAACTTTGGTTGTCCTGGAACTAAAGAAGCAAGGTACTCAAACTGTTCTATATAATCAGCTACCAAAGCGTGTTGATGTAAAACAACCAACTCTTTATATGGATTTTGATTGTCGAGCCCACTAAATCGCGCTATCAGCTCGTCCTTGAAAATCGTCTAAGTCCCAGTTGGTTGCACCTCCTCCAACACTGTAAACCAGTGGATAGCAATACCGTCCATGCAAACTTAAGCGAGAGACATTTTCAAAGCTTACGGAGTTTGATGAATTTGGAAATATAATTCAGCATTAGTCAACCATCCCCGCGGATTAGTCTTGTTGAACACCGAAAGCTCCACACGACGTGCAAACAGTGTGGGATTGGGGCCAGACGTAACTAGCGTCCCTAGAAAGTGGCGATGCGTAGAATCAAGCATTACGAGATTACCGTGAGTGGCTATAAGTCTAGTTCGAGGATGCGGCTGGTCGTCAGGCGTTAGGTTGCCAGACGGCATGCTAGACACCGCTGTGTCACCGGACACTGGTAATTCCTCACGCAATGGTTGCTTCTCGGAGTGGCGCATCATATAACGTCGAAATCCGGCAAGTTCCCTTTCCCAATGAAGTTGATCGATCTCTAATTGCTGCTGTTTCTCTAAAATTTCAGTTGGTGTGGTTTCCAAACGACCAAGGCGTTGTTTGACGCCTTCCAAGCGGTTGTGTTGGTGTGACTCCATAACCAGAAGAAAACGAAGTGCCTCTCTTCAGATGGCAGGTCGGACGGACTAAAATGATAAGCCACCCAAATCAAAACACAAATTCTGGCGTGTAATTCAGTATGCTAGGGGACTATTATAGCAGAATCAGAAACTGGAGAAGTGGAAGGGGGAAGAAACGGGGGAAACTTGGGGGAGAACTACAGTTTTCCCGCTCAAGCTGTTTGGCCGCACAAATAGAATTATATTCCCTCCTTTTCTCTCTCCCCCTGGTCCCCACTTATAGCTGGTTTGCCAATAGATTCTCCTGCAGTATTTATCCCCTTGCCCTTCCGAGTATGCACCTTCCATGGGCCCGTCTTATTAACAGATTCTTATTGGCGGGTTAGTCTTTATGATCTCATTTTTTGAGATCACCTAGTGCGAACTTAATGAGAAATTTCAATGCTTATGAGTCCTCAATACTTGATACTCCCACATGCACTAGAGCCAACTTGCTAACTATCAACCCGTTAGCTCTCATATGCTCTCATATGATAAGATCATGCTTTTGCTGAGTAATGACTTGAGTCATTGGACTTCCAACGTTTTCTTACATGACAACTTTGTCATAATCTTGACATCTTGACTAGTACCTTTGGTACGATTTCAAGAACTGGAACAAATCATTGTGTATTGTATATTGCTTCTTTAGGTGCACCATAAAAGCCGCAACATACCCGATATTTGTAGATATGACAACCACCGACTTTAATGAGCTTCCCTTGCTCATTACCTTAGCATAACAACAATATTAGATCCAACTGATCCATAAGAAGACTTGTTTGTGTCCCTTTATAGCTAGTGTTCTTTCCTTTCCAGGTTCCTGGTACATATCCCTTTGTATTCTAGTTTGCATTCACCCTGTCTTCTCCGCCCGAGTTTGTGGCCCCAAGCCAAAGACCACAGCTATCTGGGTGGAACCTCCAAATTGTTACGTAACAGAGACTAAATAAGTTTTTCACAGTTCTAGAACGATTCAACTGTAATATTCTCAGTTAACTGCACATACAGCTGCAGCAGTTTTGCTGCTACAAGATAGAAAAAGAGAAGAAAAACAGGTACCGAAGATTGTCCCCCTCTTGGTACCCCCCTTGCTCTCTGTGCTTCTTGCCACAGGATTGTTGGGAGCTGTTTCTCCTAGTCCATTGCCTCCGGCAGGCCTCAGTTTTGTTATTTCCCTACGTGTCCCCTCCCAAACACAAGACTCCAAACATTTAAAGGCACTCTAACCGCTAAACTGCCACATCAACAGCAACCTTGCCGCGTCACAAAAAAACACAACTAACTACTTATTCCCGTGCCTTTGATAAGTGTGTAAAATAGGAGGCTGAGTAGACCGAGTACCCGCATCAACAAAAGAAGTACCCGCATCAACAGAAGAAACCAACTCATCACTGACAACCGCGACCATGGAGCTTCGGTGATAGTGTCGTGCAGGGGGATGTTACAACAACCGGACTGTGACGCCTGCTTTGACAAGATCCGTTGTGGTTGGCCCACGAAGAGGGGTGTTTATGCAAGGGAGTTGCAGCAAGGATTTCAAGCAAGAAGATAGGGATATTTTGGTCTTTTTAGATTTTGGATTACCATTCCTTTCCTTGCATATCAAACATGATTTTATTTGGCATTTATCATCTTTCCCATTCCATTTTCAATTCATTTTCCAATTCCCTTTCCATAAAAAACTCTTCCTTCATATCAAACGGGGCCTTTAATATATGCATGTTTAGGTAAAGAACTCTTGTCAATTGCAACTAATACAACCCTTGGATTGTTGACTGAAAAACATCTTGCCCAATTCATCTCATGAATGTACTTAACACGACTCGTCTATTTGATCAATCAAGGTCTTAACGAATGTGAATCTTTTTGCCAGTCATCTAACACAAAATTTAATGAATGATTTTTTTAGAATTGTAATCCCTTACCTCAATGAGAGGTGAAACCCTTTATTTATAAACAGAGGAAAAGAATACAAGACAGAGCAAACCAATGTGGGACTCTAAAATACACATAATCGGGTCCAACACTCCCCCTTAAGCCAGAACAAGTATAGCTTGGAAGAAGAGTCCCACACACCAAAACAAAGAGAAGACTTCACAAAGACCGAACACACTCCCCCTCAAGCTGGGTCGTTGATGTTGTGGATGCCTAGCTTGATGCATAAAGAATCCAATCGAGTTCCCAACAAGCTTTTGGTGAAGATGTCGAAAAAATGATGAGCAGTTGGAATGTAGCTGAAGGTGATGGCAAAGGAAGTGATAGTCAATTTCAATATGCTTCGTGCGTTTATGAAATGGTATATTGGAAGCAATCTTTGTGGCCGCTCAATTATCATACCAAACATGAGCAGGAGTTTGGGGCTGAAAACCAATTTCATGAAGAATGTGACAAACCCAAAGAACTTCAGTAGTGACCGTCACATAGGAGGGGTGACGCAAAGAGGGGGGGGGCATCGTGTAGGTGGGGCGACGTGGAGGAGGGGGGGGGGGGCGTCGCATGGTGGGGTTGAGGCGCAACTAAGGGGGTTAAAAAATGGCGACAGAGGGATCCGTTGATACCATGTAGAATCGTACTCTCTTACCTCAATGAGAGATGAAGCCCTTTATTTATAGATAAGAGGAAAATAATACAAGACAGAGCAAACCATTATGGGATTCTAAAATGCATATTACAGGGTCCAACAATTTTAAATTTGGTCTCACCATTAGCATTATATGTCTCACATACATACCTTATATGATCATATTAACTGTAATTCAACAGTATGTATCTTATATATACTCTATGCATCTTAAGCATATTTAATTACTAAGGTAAATAATTCATTTACATTTATATCTTACATGATGTTCAAGACTTTTAATCACATTACATAAAACAATTCTACGTCTCCACATCAATTTCAGTACGATGCAAAGATCTAGCATTCTAAAGGGGTTCGATGGACTAGAGTATAGAGCATGTGATATTTCACACTAGGGTTGAGCAGAAACCCACTATCTGGAATTACCCTTAAGCGGAGTGATCTCAACATCCAACTTGCCATCAATGTTTCATGTTAGTCTGATAGGGTTCGGGACAATAAGGGTAAAAGGGTCATGACTGAGGAGTATTGTTAGCGTGTTAAGGGAGTGGGGAATTTGGGCCCACATGGATAATACTAGAATATGTTAAGCTGTTAGAAGGGAGGAAGGGTTCAGTTATAAATAAGGAGCAGAGGGTGAGAGAGAAGGGAGGTAGAAGAATATTATTCTGGGCTGCTTAGCAGATTGATTGTGAGGCTTGGGCGACAGTACCTGAGGTCTCTTTAGTTCTACTCTCTTTATTCTATCTATCTTCTTCCTCCGCTGTATTTCAGTTCCTGTCTTCTTAATATATAAGTAGCCGACTCTTGGTTTCCTATCAAATTGGTCTGACCTTCCATTACCGCGCTCTACCTGCCTCATTTGGAGGTGACGCGCACGACTCGACGAAGTGTTGCCGTTCGTCTGCTTCGTTTGGAGTCGTGCACTGCTGGATCATTTCGATCAGTGCAAATGTGCATGATCGACACGTCATTCGAAGGACGAACCGCGTGCTGTTATTGTCCAGACGAGCCGCATGCTGTTATGGTCCAATAGCGCCGCACACCGTCGACTTCTGTCAGACGCAACACACACTACCTGCTTAAGACCAGTGGTGGCGTGCTACCCGTTTGCGACCAGAGGAGTTACGCACACCTGGAAGGCACACATGGCCGACGTACATTCCTAGGAGTCATTTGAAGGGGACGAACACTTCCGACTCACCTCCAGACGCGACGCACACCCCCCACGTGCGTCTGCATCAAAGCTCCCTGCCACTTTTTTTCTTGCGCCTCTAGCCTCGACCCCATGGAGACTCGCCACCAAACTCACCTCGACACCCTCGAGCAGTGCATGGGCGTCCTGGAATCATCAGTCTCCGAGCTTACCACAGCTACGACTCAAGCTTAGCAAAACCGGGACAAGGATTGACTCGATCAAGTGGCGTTCCGCACCTTCCTGCTCAGTCATTTTGAGAAATAGCCACAATAAGTGCCCAACCACCCTTGGCGTCGGACCTGCCAACAGCTCATTCCGCTGCATGACGTGCCTTTGAGGCCGCAGGGGCACGATGCAGTGGTGGCCGCACTCCCGCCTGGTCTCGCCTACGACCAACCCTTTGATGCGCGCCGTGTAGAGCTTCCCATCTTCCTTGGCACTGATCCGCGTGGTTGGATTGTGCGCGTCGAGCTTTGCTTACTCATCAACCAGACCCCAGAGGAAACAATGGTCCCCTTGGCATAAGTCGGTATTGAGGAGTTGATATTCACTGGTTTACCATGCTCAATGAGGTGCACCCGCATTTTTACATGGGCGATGTTCAAAGAGTAGCTGATGAAATGTTTCAGTGGATTGAAAATTTAAAACCCATACGAGGAACTCACGACTCTCCAACAGATGAGACCGATGCAAGAGTATATCGAACAATTTGAATATCTGGCATCACTGCTACCCAGTCAACCTGAGCCGCATTACGTTGGCTATTTCTTGCATGGCCTGTGCGAAGACCTTCGCAGTTGGGTTCACATCCACAACCTAACAACCCGACAACCCGATTGTAAGCCATGCCACAACCTTCGCGGTTGGGTTCACATTTTCATGGGGTACGCGAAGCAGAACCATGACAACCACCCGACCGTTTGGCGACACACCTACCGCAAGGGACCACTTTCCCACTGATTCGATGAGGGAAGGCTGCTGGGAAAGGAGTTCGCCGGGAGGTTCCAAATCCGCCACCTCCTGACAGGCGAGGGGTTCGACATTTGATGACCCAAGAGTGGGAGGATTGCTGGAGCAAGGGCTTGTTCTTCAGGTGTGGGGGGCACTATAGCCCCCTGCACCGGTGTGCTGATCCAAAACTACACGTGCTTCTGTTAGGCAAAGATGAAGATAATGCTAAAGGTGGAGGAGTTGAGGGGGCCAAGGAAGAAGTCCAAGAGGGACCAGTTCCCTTCAACCAGTCTTGCAGACAAGACCACTTTCAAGGGGTAGCGATTGATAGGTCCCAACAACAAGGGTAAAAGGGTCATGACTGAGGAGTATTGTTAGGGTGTTAGGGGAGTGGGGAATCTGGGCCCACATGGAGAATACCAGAATCCGTTAGGTTGTTATAGGGAAGGGTTCGGTTATAAATGAGTAGAGGGTGAGAGAAGGGGGTAGAGGAATATTATTCCGGTTTGCTTAGTAGCAGAGTCTTAAATGAATTTTACAATATGAATATATCATAAAATTATACAATATTCAAACACCTAGTTTATGTACTTCTCATTTATCAAGTGTGGCTCTAATACCACTCTTAGAGTAGTGGGATTGTATCCCCCATATGAACACGTTGAGCGTGACATTTGTAGAACCTATCATAGCACTCCATTGCCCCAGTAGCTTGGGTTATTCAACTTTTTGCATCAACAATGGAGGTTCTGCGTGGAGAGTTGCACTTAAAAATGTCTTTTTAAAATGGATTTTGCAGAAGAGTACTCCTTACCTCAATGAGAGGTGGAGGAACCCTTTATTTATAGAAAGAGGAAAAATAATACAAGACACAAGAAACCATTGTGGGACTCTAAAATACACGTAACCGAGTCCAGCACTCCCCCTGAACCTAGAATAGGTATAACTTGGAAAAAGAGTCCCACAAAAAAAAAAAAAACAACAAAGAGAGAATACATCACAAAGACCAAACACACTCTCTCTCAAGCTGAGTTGTCTATGCTGTGTATGTCCAGCTTGGTGCATAGAGAATCCAATCGAGCTCCTGGAAAGCCTTTGGTGAAGATGTCGACAAGCTGATGAGTAGTTGGAATGTATTTAAAGGTGATATGTTTTCGCTCAAGGTGCTGGAGAAGGAAGTGACGATCAGTTTCAATATGCTTCGTGCGTTCATGGAATACTGGATTAGAAGCAATATTTGTGGCCGCCTGATTATCACACCAAATATGAGCATGAGTTTGAGATGGGAAACCAATTTCATGAAGAAGGTGGTGAAGCCAAAGAACTTTAGTAGTAACCATGACCATCGCACGAGCTTCAAATTCAGCACTGGATCTGGATATGACAATTTGTTTCTTGCTTCGTCAGGAAATTAAATTGCCAGCTAGAAGAACCGCAAACCCAATAGACTTCTGAGTAGATAAGCAACCAACATAGTCAGTATCACAGAAGATCTCAATGTTCAGATGATCGTGATGTGAATACTGAAGACCACGAACAGAGTCTTTCTTAATGTTTTTGGCATTATGAAGAACAACGTTCCATTAAGATTTTGTCGGATGATCCATGAATTGACTGACCTTGCTGACAACGCATACAATATTTGGACGAGTCATAGTAATATAATTGAGTTTTCCCACAAGACGACGATAGCTATCTGGATGAGAATATGATTCAGTAGTATTATGGAGAGACCTTTCCCCAAGTTCAAGATGAGTGTCGACGACAGTTGTTTGAGACAAACCAATCTTGTAAGATATCGAACGCATATTTTCCTGTGAAAGAAAGATGTCGGTTAGAGAGCGAAAGACTTCAATGTCTAGAAAATATTTCAAAGGACCCAAGTCTTTTGTATGAAACTGTTATTGAAGGTAAGTCTTGAGATGGACAATACCATGAGTGTCTACCAATAATAATGATATCATCAACGCACACAACCAACGGGATGCAGCCAGAGGATGTTTGTCGATAAAAAATAGTGTGATCCTTCATACTCTGAGATAGACCAAACGTAGCGATGACGGTGCAAAAACGGCCAAACCAAGTATGAGGAGGTTGCTTAAGTCCATAAAGATACTGACAAAATCGACAAACATGAGAACCTACCCCCTGAGAAAATGAAGCCATGTGGTTGTTGCAGATAAACTTGTTCGTCAAGAAAACCATGTAGGAACACATTATTGACATCAAGTTGATGAAAGAGCCAATGATAAGCAACTGCAAGAGAGATGAATAATCGAACGAAGGTCATTTTAGCAATTGAAGAAAATATGTCGAAATAATTAAACACCATATGTCTGAGCAAAGCCTTTGGCTACCGGGCGTGCTTTAAGGCGACAGTATTGAGATGAACTGTATTCATTTGCCGCCAACAACTTGTTTATCTGCTGGAAGGGGGATCAGATCCCATGTGTGATGGTTATCCAACGCCTGCAATTCATCCCGCATTGCTTGAAGGCAATCAAGGTGAGATTTAGCCTCGACAATCGTATGAGGAACAAATATTGTCTCCAAAGCAGAGAAGCCTTTGTAGGAAGTTGTGTATATAAGATTATTCTGGTAAGAGCGAGTACCTTTCCACAATGTAATCGACAAGTCATTTGTGCCCGTAGCAGGAGTGACAGACGAAGTCGGGGAAATGGCGTCCTCGGTCTGGGCAGGGGTGGGTTCGATAGATGATGAGAATAAACAGAGCTAAAGTGACGATCATCAGATCGGGACAATGGAGATAGAGGTGGGTGGATGGTGAGAGGAAGACAATCATCGGTGGCAGTAATTGAGGTGAGAAGATTGTGGAGAGGATGGGAATGAAGAGTAATCGATAAAGGAAACATCAACGAAAATGATATAACGTCGCAGGTCAGGAGAGAAACAGCGGTAGGCGCGCTGAGTGCGAGAGTAGCCTAGAAAGATGCTACAAAGGTCTTTTAAGGAAAATTTAGAGAGATGGGGACGAGTGTCACTAACATAATAGTGACACCCAACAACGTGAAGTGGAAGAGGGTGAGGAGGGAGGGAGGAGAACAGAGCCCGAAACAGACTCTTCCGCCGAAGGATAGAAGAAGAAAGACGATTGATAAGATAAGTGGCAGTAAGAATAA
This sequence comes from Viscum album, assembly GCA_963277665.1. NCBI lineage: Eukaryota > Viridiplantae > Streptophyta > Magnoliopsida > Santalales > Viscaceae > Viscum > Viscum album. The sequence continues at coordinate 674,990,776 of OY728128.1, read as the reverse complement.
CACCCCCCCAAAATGAAGATGCACTTGCATGTGAAATAATATGGCATGAGCAGTTTCCAGAATATGACTATATTTACGCTCGGCCACACGTTGAGGGGTATTGGGGCATGATGTTTGATGGACACTGTGATTTTTGAGAAACTGATGAAGGGAAGAAGATAAATATTCTCATCCGTTGTCCGAGCGAAAACATTTAATAAGCGTGGAGAACTGAGTGTGAATTTCATAGTAAAATGCCCTAAAGATATCACACACCTCAGAACGATCATGAAGGAGATAAAACCATGTCATGTGAGAGAAGTCATCAATAAAGGTTACATAATAACGGTACCCTAACTGACTTGAGACAATGCAGGGACCCTGAATATTAGAATGGACCAAGTCAATAGGGTTAGACGCATGCTTCACCAAATGAGGAACATAAGACGCCTGATGATGTTTAGTAAACTTATAAGATTCACAATAGAAAGAAAGACACAGACTGAAGTGGGGGCAAAGATGATGAAAGGCTGAAGCCGATGGATAACCATAGTGAAAATGTAGAGCTAGAGTGTGAGCAGAGGTGGACGAGCTAGCAAAGGATGAGGGGGTATCGAACATGTACACCCCATCGCGAAGATGACCTCTACCAAGTTCCCGATTCGTCGATCGCTCCTGAAAAACAACACCAGATGATGTAAAAATAGCAACACAATTCAAGTTTTTTATGAGCTTATTAATTGAGAGGAGATTAAAAGACTGCGAGGAACATGAGCCACTGAACCCAGACGAATATAAGGAGTCAATGAGAAAATGCCAAATCCCGTAATAGGGATTGTGGATCCGTCAACAACAGTAATTGTAATGGAGTCAGTGTACGGATGATAGGTAGTAAGCATACCTGCATCACCAGTGAGATGGTTGGAAGCACCAGAATCAAGCATCCAAATAGTCAGACAACCAGAGACACAAGCGGCAGAGCCACCCGTATGAGCAACAGAGGCTGAAGAGGAGGTATGTAGCGAAGTGACTCAATGAGTGTATAAGCGCGATCTTAGCCAAAGATAGTTCTAGGTTGTGATGAATGCCGAATGATGGTGAGGAAGGTGCCATGTTAGGAGAGGCTACAAGAAACCTCCAAGCCAACAGGGAGGGCTGAGCGAGGAATCCAACAAGAATAGTTGGAAACAGGTAATCGGGCCTCAACAGGAGAAGCTGGGCAACATGTTACTGGGTGAGATCACCATTAAATCGTGTAGGAAGAGGACATGAGAAGCCGAAAGCGAGCAATGATAGGAGGAAACCGCGAGTGCGTTCAGATGACATCATGATTGCACAACAAGGGTGAGACTGTGGAAGTCGCATAACTGTACCAGATTCGTCCAACAGGAGGTAGAGGTGGAGGGTCGCCTAGAGGAGCTCTGCTTGGGTGATGCGTCTTGGGTGGATGCGCACGCTACTGGGGTGGAAGCACAGTTTGTGCGTGCAGGAGCAGGGGCTACGCGAAACGCTAGAGGAGCGCTGCAGATTCGTCCAGCAGGGGCGTGCGAAAAGGGAGATGATGCGTCAGGCCGAAAGTCGAGGGAGATGCATGCAGCTGCGGGAACGAGGCCTGGTCTGACACGCCTGGAGGATGACCGCGCCTAGGAGGTGCCAGAGATGGGCGTCGGCTAGGGAAGTGTGCACAACAACAACAGTCGTCGCGTTAGGGCAGGGTGACGTGACTGGAACGCGGTAGGAAGAGTCGTCGCGCGACTGGAATGCGCAAGAGGACAACATGACAGGAGAGGGTGGGTGGCAAGAGATGGCGACGCCGAAGGGAGGGACGCGCACATGCGCAACATAGGAGAATGTTGGATCGAATAAGACTCCAGGGAGGGCGCTGTCATGGTCAGACGCCAAAAAAGGACGACACCATCAGGGGTGGCGGGGTGATCCTGGGAGATGCGACGAGGCCGTGCTCAGAGTGGGAGGCGGCTAAGGTTGGAGTGCGGAGGAGGGCGGCGGGGCGCAGGGCTCAACTTGGATGAAGGCAGACGACAGACAAAGAGGAGAGAGACGGGAAGGGAGGGTTCGGGTTATACCTCATCTGATACCATGTAGAACAATACTCCTTACCTTAATGAGAGACGAAACCCTTTATTTATAGATAACAGAAAAGTAGTACAAGACACAAAAAACCAATATGGGACTCTAAAATACACATAACCGGGTTCAACAATTTTGAATGTTTAAATCAAACTTGAATTGACGAATTCAACTCTCCTTCAGTATCTTCTGATAATGCTAATCACGAACACCTTGGTGGGATCCTCTTCCCATTCAAGCGATGCTAGTCACTTCTCAATGGTAAAAGGTGAAAGAAGGAAAGAGAAAGACACTAAAAAACCTCTCAGATGCGGAAGAAACTCTTTTAAATGAGAAAAACCAGGTAACTTTGTCTTGGATGAAGGAAATTAGAGAATACTAAGCACAACATTCTCATTCTATCAATGAGATGAAGAATACACGCCTCCTCCTTGCTATTTATACCAAGAGGGGCATTCGGTAGTCTCTCTGAAAGCTAATCTCGTAGCTAACCTAATGGGGTGCAATAGATAGCCTCCAAAGATTATTTGGAGTATCAAATAGCCTCTAAAGTGGCTTAAGTCCCAAACCACGAGTTAAAACTGTTGAGCAAGTGTTGTTTTCAACAACACTCTATTTTATTAAGGGGAGATCGTTGAGAACAATACTCTATCCCTTTATGATGCTTTTGATGTTCACAAATACCCTTATTTGTTATTCTAATGATTTTACTTTGAGTATATTTCAGGAAATTAATATTCTTTATTTCTCTATTTTGGAATAATTTTAAAGCGTTTAATCCGCGTGGAATATTTGACAAAGTGTTCGGAAATCACTTTCGCGTGTTCTGAAAACATTGTTCATGCTCTACGTGTTCGGAAATCACTTTTGCGTGTTCTGGAAACACTGTTCATACCCTATGTTGAGGAGCGTAGCGTAAGAATGGAATCCGTCGTTTACTTTATGACATATCAGAAAAGTATGGTTAAACAACCATACGTTATAGACAAAAGTATGGAAGAAGAACCTTACGTTTGGAAGAAATCTTATGTTCGGGATATCAGAGAAGTATAAAAGGACCCTACGTTAGTATGGAACATTATGTTTGTTTCTCAAAAGTATGGTTCATCAACCTTATTTTTGAAAACAACCTTACGTTTTATCAAAAAGTATGGATCATATATCTTACGTTTAAAAGCTGATAAAAATATGGATCATCAATCTTACTTTTATAACGAACCTTACGGATCATGTATCTTATGTTTTGCTAAAAAGGAAAGTATGGATATTGTACCGTACGTTTGAGAGTTGAAGGGAAAAGTATGGTTTATCAACCATACGTTGTGAACCTTACGTTGTCAACCTTACGTTGTCAACCTTACGTTGTCAACCTTACGTTCAGAGAAAGAATGCTATGCAGTTCAACCCTACGTTTGGTGTCAGAGATTTAAATTGCGACTTTATTGAGCAACAATCTTTATGCAGATTATTAGGCTGATTTCAAGCCAAATTCAAAGCCCGATTTTAAAGCACGTCTTTGACTGATTCAAAGCCGTTTATTTGTGATTCAAAGGATCGATTTAAGATGAGCTTTTCATGCCGAATATTCAGGGGAGTTGCGAATGCTCTGTTATTCAAACATTTGAATATCGCGATTTTAAAGACGACTTTTGTGGATCTAAATTTTAAGGAAAACGCTCGTCGTTATTCTATATATATCTGTGATATTTTGTATTACAAAAAGAAGGGCGAATCATCAAGAAAATATATAACAAGCTCTTGAGTTCTTCACGACTACAGTTTTACAGAGTCATTCGAGATTTACAGATATGCTGCTACCAAGATTTATCAAACTCTGTTTTTCTGAAGAAGAAGAAACAAGTTGAAGATTCACCGTTTCTACATTGAAGATCTTTCGTGAATCCATTGTTGTTGGAGTTGCTGAATTTATTTCTATATCTATTGCAACTGGATCGACTTAAAATTGTCCTTATCTGAAGAACATCTTTTATGAAAACGACGATCTATCTACTGCCAGTTGCGTGCTGTTGCAACTGTAAAGATCAACTGGAAAGTATTTGAAGACAAATACTCTTTATTTTGAGTAACCGACTTCTCATACTAAGCTGTGTATTCGGTTCTGTGTATGAATCAGAAGGCTCTGTTTTTAGCCTTAACTTGTAAAGGTGTCAACTGCTTGCACTCAGTTATGGACGGTCTGTTGATAAAAGGACCAGATAGTGAAAATCACCAAGCTCGTGGAGTAGAGCGTTGGTGGAGTGGATTAGGGGCCTTCTGTTCCCCAAACCACTATACATCCTTACGTCCTTTAACTGTTTATTTTCCGTTGCATAAACAATTTGATAAAGATAAAAGGACAGACTCGGTCATCATTGCGATTTGTGAAGAATTTGTAAAAGTCACAATTTACCCCTCTCTTGTGCGTATTTGGTATAACCCGATCCAACAAAAACTATCAAAGAAGGTGCTTGAATTACCTCTTTAACAAGACCTATGAATTTTCCTCATATAATGGGTTGTGGGAGCCCATTACTCCAACCTTAAGCCCAAATCCCATCCGGCCTTTGTCATTTCTTCACGTTTATGTATTAATAATATAAATAACTCATTATTTATATTATAATGCCTCATTAATTATTTAATTAAGTAAATATTATTTAATTAAATATTTTAAACACGTAAAACACAAATCCTTTTTTATTTATAATGAACATAAATTTTTTTACACAGACTAATCACATTAGTCCAAAAATCCCAATTAGCATAATTTTATGTGTGATCTCGTGAGCCCTTTGTAAAGCTGACAATGATTTCGAATCTCTTTCATAATTATAAACTAAGAATGGTATTTAACAGCACGTCTACCCAAATTACACAAGGGTTTGGTGTGATCCAATCTACCACATGTCCATTAGTAAAGTTCCTTTGTCTTCAACCCCAAGATTAAGCATTAGACATGGATAATGTCAATCCTGTATAGCTTATTTCTTTTTCTTAATTCTCGAGTTAACTCAATCTTATTTAATTACACCAAATGTAATTATCTTGACACAGGCATGCACTTAGTCAAAACTCAATTGAGGGCTATAATGTCATGACCCTTTATATGGATGGATGCATCCTATTTTGGTTAATCAAATCCCTCTAGATAATTAGTGTTATACCCAAGTAGCTTCTATGAAGTTAAATTCTCAAATGACTTTAGATAGGTATCAAAGTATGAAACTTCACAGGTAGAAAACCTATTTGTCAACCTGGAGTCAAAGGAACAAACATAGATGAATGATTAAGTATTATCATTAACATACATTATATTGTACAATAGGTCCTTAAACCAACAACACTTGACCGACTTAAAGGCACAAAAACTAATTACAACTAGGGAAATATTAGCAAGCTCTTCGGGTATGGTCATCTCTTTGGTGTGCCATAGTCTTAGTAAGGTTCATAGCATTTTACATGGCTCTTTAAGTTCTCCTTCGGTTGATCATAGCGCTCTAGCACCTGCCATGTAATGAGGCAGCGGCCAAAGACACACTTGCCATCATTGCGGTAAATCAGAACATACTATGGATGTGTGTTGGCCCCTCCATGATCGGCCCGCTGCTTGAAATGCCTAGGCGACATTTGAGTCACTCTTGTTGGAGTCCCTATATCACCTCCATACACTCATGTTATCATTGATTGAACTTGAGCTTATCCAATCATGTAGAGCTGCTCCATAGTCTTTGTTGTCGTCTACATCCTTTGCTCTGACCGGTGGCTCCACCGCATGTCTCTCCTAGCGCCCCATGACATGGACTCTTGATGCTAGTGCCTCTGATCACATAACCGGCGATGTTGGTATTTTTCACAATGTAGAATGAGGAAACCCCCTCGCCTCCTTACCTCAAAGTGAGGAGGAGGCGTTCTTTTATAATGATTGATAAACTCCACATCGGACCACAAGTCCGATGTGGGATACAGACTCTAACACTATAGCATCCCGCCATTTTATAACATAAACTTTCATTACATTACACACAACTGAGGATCTTTAAGGTTTAGTGTCTTGGAAACCAGGAACATAATACATGAAAACAACATAAAGCATTCTTCTTAAACACTTGAAAGGCTTCTCCTTAAGTTCATCCTAGGTTCATTACTGCATCTCATAACCTGGGGACATACATCAAAAGAAAGGGTGAGCAGAAGGCCCAGTAAGGGAAACAAGAGGAACATTTTACATGTGAACTTGATATACTTCAATAAGGACATGAAAAGAACTTTAAGGTATGAGAAAGAAAATCATGAGGCATTTCATAATAAAAACAACATTTTCCATAACTTGAAGATGTGGCTACATCATTTAACATAGACAATCATGAACATATCACCAAGGTCCATCCCCAAGGTGTCATTTGAAAATTACCAAGGTTATTCACCAAGGTATCATGAAAATTGTAATCTCTAGTGGTTACATCATTACCCAATGCATTGGAGCGCTATCAGGGCGCACCCTTAATTTGTCTTTATTATCATGTGAGCCACATATATCATCATCAAACATTTCATAAATAACCCACATAGCATAAAATAAATGGGTTTCATTTCATAATCATAACGTTTTAAAAACTGCTTTAAAGACATGATCTTTACGTCACTTTAAACCCACGGAAAGGGAATGCGGGTCTCATGTATGTAAATCCCAGAATTTAAAATGGAACATTTTGATATATATGTGAATACCCTTGTAGAAATAAGAGCTTTGAGTATTCACTTTATAACATAAAATAATTTTTGAGAAAAGAGAGACATTTTGAGGGGAAAATTCTGCAGCATAACGGCTAAGTTTCGGGGTTTTAGAAAACATTGAAATGAGAGGGGACATGGGTCACCCACTCATAAATGATCCATAAAACAGTAGGGTGAAAGAATAAGAAGGATATATGGACCTGGAAATGAAATTTGGAGGGCATACCATTTGAAAAGAAAAACATGGAAGGAAGACAAAAATTAGATTTCTCTTATGAAAATTCGGCAACCTAACGGCGTCACTTAAACTTCAATAAAAATGAATTTGCAAGATCAAATAGGGTCTCTCATCATATGATCATAAGAGATCAGTATGATAGATATAGAGATCATACCCCAACATAATAAAAAAAAAAGAACTTGAAAGACTTGACATGAAAATCGAACTTGAAAAATGAGAAGGGTGAAAGAATCCCTTAAAAATTCGGCAGCCTAACGGCGTCACTTAAACTTTCATAAAACGAAATGATGAGAGTAAGAGGGAATCTCTCATCATATAAACATGAAAGGGCAGTAAGAGGAATATAAAAGAACATCCTCTCACATAAAAACATGGAGCAGAAAAGGAATGACATAAAAGAGATTACATGAAAAGAAAGAGAGGGGTCGGATCCCTTACCTTAAAACGTGACTCTTGAAACTCAAAGGATTGGATCTTGAGGGCTTGGGGGCACCTTGGGAGGACTCCTTGGAAGGTAAGAAGACCAGAACTTCGTTGGGGGAGAGTTGGGAGTGAAAACTAAAGGAGGAAAGGGTGGGTATTTATAGGGAAAGTGAGGGGACAAAGCATTAATGGCCAAGGGACACCTCACTAGTGGTTTTGGCAAAACCATGGGCTTGCCCATGGTATTTGCCCATGGTATTGGCCACTTGGGACACCTCACACCTTATCTTACTATTCATAATTCGACCATATTGAATATATACTTAATACATCATTTAATGATGTCATTAAACACCCGTAACTTAAAAACTATACTTTCACTATTCACCGAAAATTCAACTTTCTCAGAATAATCCCAAAATTTCACCTTAATCAAATATCAATGCTATGATTTCAAAAATGAACTCCATTTTATAAAAATATTTTTCTAAATATTTTTAATTTTATTTTTAAATAAATACACTATTCATCGAAAATTTATTTTTTCAGAAAAATCCCCAAAAATTACCATAACATAATATCGATGCTCCGAGTTCAAAAATAAAGTCATTTTTATAAAAATAATTTTCTAATTATTTTTAATTAAATTTTTAATTAAAAAACACTATTCATCCGAAAAAACTAATACTTGAATAATAATTTATGAAACCGTTATTTACCCATTTTATTGAATCACATTACTTAATCAAGGTGCCTAGATTATTTTAAAACTTTCTTTAAGTGAGATTACTAATCCATTTGGTCACATTACTAATCCTAAGCGTAAAATCACTATTCACTATTTACTATTCATCAAAAATTAAGTTGATCTTATTAGACTCCAAATTCCCTAATGAACACTTTTGTAGAAGACCATTTTTTGAAAATCATTACACATCATTAGTTATTTAGGGTTTACATAAATATTTCAAAATATCCCTTTTTCAAAATTCATCAATAAAATACATTCTAAAATTATCTGGACATTTGAAATTTCACAAACATCACTAAAGGAAGAAATCTCAATTTATTCACCCGAAGGGATTACACAAGGAAGCTAGGGTCTCGTCATATAGCCCCTTATAACACCGGCATAAGACCTGAGTGTAAGGTGTGCTATGGTGAGAGAATCTGAGGGAGGCTCAGATAACATTGCCCTAGTAGTAATCTCTACTAACTTAACTTCTCCCGCAGGCGTTTCCGTTCAAGCTTGACACGCTGGAGTTCGGCTTGGGCTTGGTCCAAAGCGAAGCCCACAGATGCTACCTCCTTCCCAAGCTCTGATAAGTGGGCTTCATAAGGGTTGAGTCTACTGGATGAAGCCATCGACTCCTCTTTCTGCATTAACCATTAACATCTTATTAAATCAATAAGAGTAAGTTAATATACTACTCAAAAAGATTGGGTCGTTACATTCTTCCCCCCTTAAGAAATTTCGTCCCCGAAATTTATACTTGAGGCCTAGTCGAAAAGGTGAGGGTACTTTTGCTTCATCGTTTCCTCAGGCTCTCAAGTCGCTTCTTCATATTTTTGATTCCTCCACAACACTTTCACAAGGTGGGTAGTCTTGTTTCGTAGGACCTTGTCTCTACGGTCCAAGATCTCCACTGGCTGCTCCTCATAAGAGAGGTCATGTTCAAGTTGTACCACCTCTGGGTTCAGTACATGTGAAGGGTCGGGTATGTACTTCCTCAAGAGAGATACATGGAAGACATCATGAACTTGAGCTAGGTTCGGTGGAAGTGCTAGACGATAGGCCACTGCTCCTATGCGATCAATGATTTCATAGGGGCCAATGTACCTAGGGCTGAGCTTCCCTTTCTTCCCAAACCGCATGACTCTCTTCCATGGAGAAATTCGAAGGAAGACTTTGTCACCAACACCAAACTCCAAGTCCCTTCGACGATTGTCAGCATAGCTCTTCTGCCGACTCTGAGCAGCCTTTATGTGTTGTTGGATGACATGAACTTGTTCTGTCATTTCTTGCACAAGATCAGGCCCAAGAAGCTTCCTCTCACCAGTTTCATCCCAACAAGTAGGAGTTCTACACCGCTTTCCATACAGAGCTTCATAGGGTGCCATCTGAATACTCGCATGGAAGCTGTTGTTATAGGAGAACTCCACTAATGGGAGGTGTTGATCCCATCCACCCTTAAATTCCATTGAGCATAATCTCAACATGTCTTCGAGTGTCTGAATAGTCCTTTCAGATTGACCATCAGTTTGAGGATGATAGGCCGTACTAAAATTCAATTCAGTATTCAGAGCATGCTGAAGACTTCTCCAGAATTTTGATGTGAATCTTGGGTCACGATCAGATACGATGGATAGTGGTACCCCATGCAGCCTTACCACTATCTTCACGTATATCTTGGCAAGCTGATCCAGAGAGAAATCTTCCCGAATAGGGATAAAATGGGCTGTCTTGGTGAGACGGTCCACAATAACCCATATCGCATTGTTTCCTTTGGATGTTTTCGGGAGACCAATTACAAAGTCCATAGTGATATTATCCCACTTCCATACTGGTATGGGTAGCGGTTGTAATACCCCCTTAGGAAGTTGTCGTTCTGCCTTTACTTGCTGACACACCAGGCACCTTGTAGTGTAATCGGCAATCTCCCTCTTCATGTTATCCCACCAATAATGATCACGAAGGTCTCTATACATCTTAGTGCTTCCCAGATGTATAGAGAAAGTAGAGCTATGAGCTTCATCCATCAGTTCTTTCTTTATCTCCGGAATAGATGGAACACATAGTCTTGTACGAAATTTCAATACACCTTCTTGATCAATATTGAAATCAGGGAACTTCCCATTCTTTATAGCCTCGAACTTCTCTTGCAGCAAAAGATCTTCTTTTTGAGCCTTCTTGATCTTCTCTAGTAATGAAGGTTGAGAAATCATTTGGGATAGGGTTGATGATGTCCCTTTCCTTATAATTTCCATGTCCAGTTTTACTAGATCTTTAATCAAGGGATCTCCCAGGATCCTCATTGTTTCCAGAACAACAGGATCTTTCCTGCTTAACGCATCCGCGACTTTGTTTGCTCTTCCAGGGTGATAATGAATTGAACAATCATAGTCTTTAATAAGCTCCAACCATCTCCTTTGTCTCATGTTCAATTCTTTCTGAGTGAAAATATACTTTAGACTTTGGTGGTCAGTGTATATATCACATTTCTCCCCATAAAGATAGTGCCTCCATATCTTTAGAGCAAAAACAACTGCCGCCAGCTCTAGATCATGCGTAGGATAATTCCGCTCATGAATCTTCAACTGTCGAGATGCATAAGCAATTACTTTGTCATTTTGCATGAGGACGCACCCAAGCCCTTTCAGAGATGCATCGCTAAAAATAACGAATCCTTCTCCGATAGAGGGTAGTGTTAACACAGGTGCAGTAACCAATCTCTTCTTCAGCTCTTGGAAACTTTCCTCGCATTCCTTTGTCCAGATGAACTTAACCCCTTTTCGAGTCAACTTGGTTAGTGGATTAGAAAGCCGTGAAAAGTTTTTCACAAACCTCCTATAATATCCCGCTAAACCAAGGAAACTACGAATCTCAGTTACTGTTGTGGGTTGAGGCCACTCCTCCACAACCATTGTCTTTGCAGGGTCAACCGAGATTCCTTCATTGGTTACGATGTGCCCCAAGAAAGCCACTTGTTGTAACCAAAACTCACACTTGCTGAACTTCTCAAAGAGCCTCTCCTTCCGTAGAGTTTTCAAAATAACCCTCAGATGATCTTCATGCTCCTCACGACTTTTTGAATATATCAAAATATCATCAATAAAAACTACCACAAAGTTATCAAGGTAGTACTTAAAGACTCTATTCATCAAATCCATGAAAATAGTAGGAGCATTAGTCAAGCCGAAGGGCATAACAGTAAACTCATAATGCCCATATCTTGAACGGAAGGCAGTCTTTGGAATATCTTCCTTCTTCACCCTCAGTTGATGATAACCAGATCGAAGGTCAATCTTATAGAAGAATTGAGCCCCACGAAGTTGGTCAAATAAATCATCAATTCTTGGAAGAGGGTATCTGTTCTTCACTGTGATCCCGTTCAGTTCTCTATAATCAATGCATAGCCGCATTGATCCATCCTTCTTCTTCACAAAGAGAACTGGTGCTTCCCAAGGAGACACACTCGGTCGGATAAACCCCTTCTCCAACAAGTCTTGGAGTTGTTTCTTTAGCTCCTCTAGCTCCACATTTGCCATTCTATACGGAGTCTTTGATATCGGTTGGGACCCAGGTACGAGTTCAATGGAGAACTCTACCTCTCTCTCTGGGGGAGGTTCAGGTAACTCCTCAGGAAATACATCCATGTATTCCTGAACAATCGGAACATCTTCTATTTGTATGCTCCCTTTTCTTTCTTCATCATCACCGATTAACTCCATAAAGAAAGCTATAGGAGGTGCTTCTAGATAGGGATCAGTTCGGGATATCTCTCCTTGGAAGATAACTGTAGGTCGTTCTTTCAAGACTACTGAGATTTCCTTACTTCTGCATTTGATCTTAGCATTATACTTTGAGAGCCAGTCCATCCCTAGTATAATGTCGAATTCCATCATGGGAATGACTACTAGATTTGCGATAAGATTGTGCTCACCAAAGTAAACACTAGAGTCTCTAAATACTGTTGATGCAAGGATAATCCCACTTGGAGTCTTGACTGACAACTCTACCTCTAGCAGTTCGGGGATTGATTCTATTTTCCTTGCAAACTTGGAGGAAATAAAGGAATGCGTAGAACCAGAATCAAATAAAGTACTTGCTAGCTTTGAGAGGACAACAAGAGTACCTGCTACCACATCGTTCGGGACTTCAACTTCAGCTGTTGTGATAGCGAAAGCACGACCTTGCTCCCTTGGCCTCTGCTGAGGTTGATGGTGATTCCCCCCCACCGCCCTCGGATTTGGACATTGATTAGCAAAGTGCCCAAGTTGTCCACACTTGAAGCATGTGACTTCGGGTAGGGCCAGAACCATCTTTCCTCTGTCGTTAGTGTTGGGAAGTTGAGGCTTCACATCACTACGACAATTCCGAGAAATATGGCCTTCTTTTCCACACTTATAGCACTTACCACTTCCGATCAAGCAGTTCCCCGAATGCTTCTTCCCACATTTATTGCATGTGGGATGTTGCATATGCTTTCCACCTCTTTCCTGATCAAAACTTCTTCCCAGGCTCGGTTCTAAAGTTCTCTTCTTCTCATTAGATTTGTGAGACCATTGTGTCTCCCCAAACTCTAGTTCAACTTTCATGGCACTTCGAACTATTTCTTCATAGCTATCATAGTCCCTGTTGGCTAGATTCTTCCGCAGATGAGGTCGTAGTCCACCAAAGAATCTATCAACCTTCCCATTAGGGTCCATGATGAAGCTTGAGGTATAACGGGAAAGCCTTGTGAAGTTCATCTCATAGCTTCCGACAGATTCGTTCTCCTTCTGCTTCAGCTCGAGAAACTCTTTCTCCATTTTCGTTCTCATGGAACGAGGGAAATACTTATTAAAGAAAATCCCCCGAAATTCTTCCCACTCCATAGCTTCCATCTCTCCTCGTGGCTTCGTGTTTTTGATCAGTGACCACCACTGATCGGCTTCTCCCTCTAGGCGGTAAACAGCAAGGGTGACTTTTTCTTGTTCCGAACAATGAAGTACAGAAAAGATTTTTTCAATGGAGCTTATCCATTGTTCCGCAACCAATGGGTCAGTAGATCCACTGAATGTTGGCGGTCGTTGACGCATGAAGGACTCAACAGAAAGTTGTTCCCTTCGTGGTGAGGTCGGCCTCTCAGCTTGATTCAAGTTATTACTCATAACTTGAGTCAGTTGGTTCATCATTCGCATTGAATGTTTCCATTCCGGCTTCCATCGGAGGGCCGTCAGCACATGGTGCATTGCGGTCACCATCGGCACGGTTCCTCCTATTGCCCGCCATCTTCTAAAAGAATAAAAACTTAGTGAGAAACTTATTTCATTTATGAATCTTTTAACTAAGACTTCATGCTTAAACAATTATACTTCTCTATAATTCCTTCATAATGATTCATAAAAAGCTTGCGATTAACCAAACATATCCCCCGGGAGTGTCGTAACCAAGAGTGCAACAAGGCCCGTTATCGTGCACCAGTTCCCGTTCGAGTCTAGCTCAAAGCGGTGTTTTCAGGTTTTACCCCTATGTACATCTGTGCCAGAGCCGCCTCTACCTGCTCGTATCCAGACAGGGATGTATTTGTTTGATAAACCACTTACTCAATACTTACCAAAATACCAGGAAGTTTTCCTATACTTAAACTTTTCTATAGGGTTCTTCCTAAAGTTTTTTTTTTTATATCCTAATTTCCACAAATAACTAAACCATCCTCTGATACCAACTATAGCATCCCGCCATTTTATAACATAAACTTTCATTACATTACACACAAATGAGGATCTTTAAGGTTTAGTGTCTTGGAAACCAGGAACATAATACATGAAAACAACATAAAGCATTCTTCTTAAACACTTGAAAGACTTCTCCTTAAGTTCATCATAGGTTCATTACTGCATCTCATAACCTGGGGACATACATCAAAAGAAAGGGTGAGCAGAAGGCCCAGTAAGGGAAACAAGAGGAACATTTTACATGTGAACTTGATATACTTCAATAAGGACATGAAAAGAACTTTAAGGTATGAGAAAGAAAATCATGAGGCATTTCATAATAAAAACAACATTTTCCATAACTTGAAGATGTGGCTACATCATTTAACATAGACAATCATGAACATATCACCAAGGTCCATCCCCAAGGTGTCATTTGAAAATTACCAAGGTTATTCACCAAGGTATCATGAAAATTGTAATCTCTAATAGTTACATCATTACCCAATGCATTGGAGCGCTATCAGGGCGCACCCTTAATTTGTCTTTATTATCATGTGAGTCACATATATCATCATCAAACATTTCATAAATAACCCACATAGCATAAAATAAATGGGTTTCATTTCATAATCATAACGTTTTAAAAACTGCTTTAAAGACATGATCTTTACGTCACTTTAAACCCACGGAAAGGGAATGCGGGTCTCATGTATGTAAATCCCAGAATTTAAAATGGAACATTTTGATATATATGTGAATACCCTTGTAGAAATAAGAGCTTTGAGTATTTACTTTATAACATAAAATAATTTTTGAGAAAAGAGAGACATTTTGAGGGGAAAATTCTGCAGCATAACGGCTAAGTTTCGGGGTTTTAGAAAACATTGAAATGAGAGGGGACATGGGTCACCCACTCATAAATGATCCATAAAACAGTAGGGTGAAAGAATAAGAAGGATATATGGATCTGGAAATGAAATTTGGAGGGCATACCATTTGAAAAGAAAAACATGGAAGGAAGACAAAAATTAGATTTCTCTTATGAAAATTCGGCAGCCTAACGGCGTCACTTAAACTTCAATAAAAATGAATTTGCAAGATCAAATAGGGTCTCTCATCATATGATCATAAGAGATCAGTATGATAGATATAGAGATCATACCCCAACATAATAAAAAAAAAAGAACTTGAAAGACTTGACATGAAAATCGAACTTGAAAAATGAGAAGGGTGAAAGAATCCCTTAAAAATTCGGCAGCCTAACGGCGTCACTTAAACTTTCATAAAACGAAATGATGAGAGTAAGAGGGGATCTCTCATCATATAAACATGAAAGGGCAGTAAGAGGAATATAAAAGAACATCCTCTCACATAAAAACATGGAGCAGAAAAGGAATGACATAAAAGAGATTACATGAAAAGAAAGAGAGGGGTCGGATCCCTTACCTTAAAACGTGACTCTTGAAACTCAAAGGATTGGACCTTGAGGGCTTGAGGGCACCTTGGGAGGACTCCTTGGAAGGTAAGAAGACCAGAACTTCGTTGGGGGAGAGTTGGGAGTGAAAACTAAAGGAGGAAAGGGTGGGTATTTATAGGGAAAGTGAGGGGACAAAGCATTAATGGCCAAGGGACACCTCACTAGTGGTTTTGGCAAAACCATGGGCTTGCCCATGGTATTTGCCTATGGTATTGGCCACTTGGGACACCTCACACCTTATCTTACTATTCATAATTCGACCATATTGAATATATACTTAATACATCATTTAATGATGTCATTAAACACCCGTAACTTAAAAACTATACTTTCACTATTCACCGAAAATTCAACTTTCTCAGAATAATCCCAAAATTTCACCTTAACCAAATATCAATGCTATGATTTCAAAAATGAACTCCATTTTATAAAAATAATTTTCTAAATATTTTTAATTTTATTTTTAAATAAATACACTATTCACCGAAAATTTATTTTTTCAGAAAAATCCCCAAAAATTACCATAACATAATATCGATGCTCTGAGTTCAAAAATAGTCATTTTTATAAAAATAATTTTCTAATTATTTTTAATTAAATTTTTAATTAAAAAACACTATTCATCCGAAAAAACTAATACTTGAATAATAATTTATGAAACCGTTATTTACCCATTTTATTGAATCACATTACTTAATCAAGGTGCCTAGATTATTTTAAAACTTTCTTTAAGTGAGATTACTAATCCATTTGGTCACATTACTAATCCTAAGCGTAAAATCACTATTCACTATTTACTATTCATCAAAAATTAAGTTGATCTTATTAGACTCCAAATTCCTTAATGGACACTTTTGTAGAAGACCATTTTTTGAAAATCATTACACATCATTAGTTATTTAGGGTTTACATAAATATTTCAAAATATCCCTTTTTCAAAATTCATCAATAAAATACATTCTAAAATTATCTGGACATTTGAAATTTCACAAACATCACTAAAGGAAGAAATCTCAATTTATTCACCCGAAGGGATTACACAAGGAAGCTAGGGTCTCGTCATATAGCCCCTTATAACACCGGCATAAGACCTGAGTGTAAGGTGTGCTATGGTGAGAGAATCTGAGGGAGACTCAGATAACATTGCCCTAGTAGTAATCTCTACTAACTTGAACTTCTCCCGCAGGCGTTTCCGTTCAAGCTTGACACGCTGGAGTTCGGCTTGGGCTTGGTCCAAAGCGAAGCCCACAGATGCTACCTCCTTCCCAAGCTCTGATAAGTGGGCTTCATAAGGGTTGAGTCTACTGGATGAAGCTATCGACTCCTCTTTCTGCATTAACCATTAACATCTTATTAAATCAATAAGAGTAAGTTAATATACTACTCAAAAAGATTGGGTCGTTACAAACACTCCCCCTCAAGCTAGGTGTACCTAGCTTGGACACATAATGAAAAGAAATCAACAAAAAATAGACGCTAATACTCCCCCTCAAGCTGGACAGACCCAGCTTGATTACAAAACAGACGAAATAAAAAAAAAAGAAAACTGCAAAGGGCTGCTGCTCCCTCTCACGATCAAAGCTCCTCCGCAGGATGATGGATGGATGATGTTGCGGGCGCAATAGAAGAAACCACTCAGATCGGCTGGGTGACGGAGCGCCAGGAATGCCGCACTAGTGGGGCCGGTTGATGAAACGCCGGGAAATCCAAACTAGCACCGGGAAAACCGCACTTGCGGGGCCGGCGACGGGAGGTGGGGATTCTGCAGAATTGTTGCGGGACTGGTGGCGCCAACGGGCCCAAATCCTAGGTGGTCGAGGTGCTGCGCCAGCGAATGGACGTGCCGGCGGACAGAGATGCGGCTGCCGGGAGTCGTCGGGAGATGCCGACGAGGCGGGGATGCTGCAGGAGGTGCCGGAGAGCCGAAACAGAAGTTGGGAAGCCGCAAGGAGAAACTGGAGCCGGGTGGCTGCCGGAAGAGAAGCGCAGGAGGAGGCCGGCGAGGGAGCAGAAGGCCGGGAGGTGGCGCTGGAAGCCGGAGGAGGCCGCCGGTGTGGAGGGGCCGGCAAGGGTGGAGGCCGGTTGCTGGAGGCCGGCTGCTGGAGGCCGGCTGCTGGAGGTGCTGGCAGGAATGGAGGCCGGTGAAGGAGGTTGCCTTGGAGGAGCGCTGCTGGAGGGCCGCAGTCCGGATATCGCCAGATCTGGCCGGATCTGGCCGAAAATCGCTGGATCTGGCCGGAGTAGCCTGGATCAGGCCGGATTCGGCCGGAGCTGTCCGGATCTGGCCGGAAATCACCGGATCTGGCCGGAAAATCCAGGAAGGGCCGGGAGGGCGTGCGGAGGGCCGAGGGCGCTGCGGCGCAAAGGGAGGGCCGCCGTGAGGGAGTGCCGCCGGGAGCCGGGGCGAGGCGCGCCGAGGGCAAGGCGTCGGGGTGAGGGCGCTGCGGCGTGAAGGGAGGGCCGCCGTGAAGGGAGTGCGGCCGAGATGGAGGGAGGGGGCGACGCGGGGGAGCGAGCCGCGCGGGGGGAGATCCGCCGGTAGGGAGGGGGGTGACGCGGGGGGGTATTGCCGGCGATGGAAGCCGTCGAACGGGAGGCTGCGCGTCACAGGAGGCCGACGCAAGGGATGCGGGGCTGGAAGCCGAGTCGCGCCGCGGGAGGGAGGCGGGATCCGCGACAGGAAGCCGGAGGGAGGCGGGGCCGGTCGTCGCAAGGAGGCGAAGCCGGGAAGCCGCAGGAGGGGACGTCGTCAACGGAGCTGTGCCGGACGACGGGAAGCCGCGGGACGGAGGGAAGCCGGGAGCCGCGTCAGGCAGGAGGTCGACGCGGGGAGCCACGGGAGGGCGACGCGGAAGGCGGGGCCGGCGGGAGCCGAGAAGCCACATCGTAAGCAGAGGGCCGCCGGTGGGAAGCGCCGCCGGGAGGGAGAGCCGCCGGGAGGGAGCGCCGCCGGGAGGGAGAGCCGGCATGAGCAACGGAGGGCGGGGGGGGGCTATTTGGATTGGAGCCGCCGCCCCCTGGACGGGGAAACCCTAAAGGAAGGGGGAAAAAAATCAGGAGGGAGGGTCGGGAGTAAATCCCTCTGATACCATGTAGAATGAGGAACCCCCCTCGCCTCCTTACCTCAAAGTGAGGAGGAGACGTTCTTTTATAATGATTGATAAACTTCACATCGGACCACAAGTCCGATGTGGGATACAGACTCTAACACACAATTATGATACTCATATTAGACAAGACACGATCATAGTGATCGATGGTTCCGCCATTCCCATAATGGGGTTCGGCTCCTGTACTCTGACATTCTCCATTGAGCTCTCTTGTGGTGCACACTCCTCACAACCCCTTCAATTTTCTTTCTTTCAGTAAACCCACTCAGGATTTCAACTACAATGAAATATTTTCACCCACTGATGTTATCTTTCAGGAGTGTTCGATGGCACGAGAGCTTGCTAGAGGCTAGTTGTGAGGCGGTGTGTACCTTTTCGCCGTGTCTCCATCCTTTGCTTGCTTCACCTCCTCTACATGAGCCCTAGAGTATCACTCCTGCTATGATAATCCTTTTCACTCCCCTCAGTTGATGTGTTTAGAGTTGGGTCCCTCCCCGCCACTTCCATTGTGAATTGTGCTAGTTAGCCAAACTTCATCGCATGAACTATGCACTTTGCATGAAATCCTTTTCATGAAATCCAGGCTCAATTTTAACAAACTATTAAATGCTTGCACACCGATAATATCCGAGAATACTTGTTGTCCTTTTTTCATCGTTTCTTACAACTCATGGCATTCTCATCAAAGTTTGTTTCTCGACAACCCTCAACAAAATGGCATTGCTGGATGCAAACACCGCTATATCCTAAAAATTGTTGGAACTCTCTTATTTCATATGAAGGAACCTCTCACGTTCTAGAGTGATGCCATTATGACACCAACCTACCTTATCATATTGCCTTCCATTGTTAGTGTTTTAGGGGGAGACTCTTTTTCATGTTTGATTCCCTAATCATTCTCTTTATTCTCTCCTGTTGCGTATCTTTGGATGTCTTTGTTATGTTTGGGACATACGACCCTTGTCTTTTAAATTTGCCCCTTGTCTTTGTTATTTTCGTCAATGTTTCATTTGTTGAGACATCACCCTTTTCTTCTTCACCATCTTCACCCAAGTCGGATGTTTCATTGGATGCGTGCCTTCCCCTCATCATCCACTCTACCTTGACTCTTACAAAGGATGATCGATTTGGCTGGGTCTACAGCCATCGTTTGAACGATATAGCCAACCCGCTTCCGGCCAACCCCGACTCTGAAATCGTTGACGTTCCAGATCCACATCAGGGTGATCTCCCCATTGTGCTACGGAAAGGTACCCGTTCTTGCATCACTTGTCCTGTTTATGCACGTAGTTATCATGGGTTATGTGCCCACACCACCTCTTTTATTACTACTTTGGACTCTGTATCGATACTTTGTACGATTGCAGATGCCAAGTCCCATCCAGGGTGGATCCAAGCTATGAAATATGAACTGCAGGCACTTGAAGACAACCACACTTGGGATATTATCTCTCTCCTAGGTGCTAAACAAGTGCTGCAAATGCATTTACATTGTTTAGGTCAATGTCAACGATTCTCTTAATCGACCGAAGGCTTGTCTCATTGCCAAAGGCTGCACAAGCCTATGGCGTAGATTACTTCGTCTCTTTTTCCTCGGCTAAGAAAATGGATTTCGTTCGCCTGTTCCTTTCCATGGCGGCCACTGCTCATTGGTCACTTCATCAACTCGATGTCAAAAATGCATTTCTGCACAGATTTTTGGATAAAGTGGTATATATGCGTCAACCACTAGGTTTCATTTAATCTGGGTCTTCCCTTTGTGACTTGTTGTCTTTATGGATTTAAACAATATCCACGTGCATGGTTTGACCTTCTGTTATGTTGTCGCATCATATGGGCTTTGATAGAGTATGAAGGATAGATCAATATTCTACTGACTCCATCTGACTGCATCTTATTTGTTGTCTACCTCGATGACATCATTATTACTGGAAGTCATGTGACCGACATAACCCGTCTCAAAACCTATCTCTAAGAGTAGTTTCACACCGAAGATCTCGCCCCCCTGAAGTATTTTTTTGAAATTGAAGTATCTCAATACAACATAGACGTTTTTCTCTCGGAAATATGCTTTAGATATTCTTCTGGAGATTGGTCTTTCCAAGACTACTTCTGTTGATACCCCTCTTGAACCTAGAGATTTTTTTTTTTACATATTTGATAGTTCTACTTTTTCTCATCCAGATCGTTATCAGCACCTTGTCAGAAAGCTCAACCATCTAACCATGATTCAACTCGATATTGCTTGTGTCGTCAACAAAGTTGACCAATTTATGGAGCATCCTATGCAATCTTAGCCGGAGGCGGTCATTCTAATTGTCCGATATATCCAATAGGATCCAGACCATGGTTTGCTCTATCCAACTCGCATACACTTAAATATTGAGGTCTTCTGTGATGTTGATTATGCTGGGTTTCTCTCCTCCACAAAGTCCACCTCTAGCTTTGGTGTCTTCGTCAGCATCAACCTTATCTCACGGCGGAGCAAGAATCAAACCGTCTTTTCTTGTTCCAATGTTGAGTTTGAATATCGTGCCATGATACACATTACTGTCAAAATTTTACGGCCTCGGTAATTTCTCTTATGAACTTGGGTTTTCAGTCTTCCAACGTACTCATATTTGGTGTGACAATCAAGTAGTCACAAAGATTGCTACCAATCCCGTTTTCCATGAGCATTCTAAACACATTGAAATGGATTGTCACTTTGTGCGTCATCATTTTCTATAGAAGCGAATTTCCTTCAGTCTTATTAACACCGTTGACCAATTGATTGATATCTTTGCTAAAGGGCTTCTCAGACTGCGAATGCACTATCTGTCTTCCAAGCTTGAATTGCACAACATTTACATCCCAACTTGAGGGGGAGGGATCTTCAGCACTCTTCTTTTGCGGGACTCATGTATGTCAAGCTGTATTAACTTAAGGGGGAGTGTTAGTGGGTGTGACGGGATCAACCCCTTTATGTGTTATTGGAGTCCCACATCGAATATGTCTCATATGTATCTCTTATCTTCCATCTATAAACATACAACCCCACCTCATATTGAGGTAAGGGATTACATTTAATTGGATCAAACATCCTTCAATAATCCCAGTCTCTCTCAATAGAGTTAACATGCTCAATTTCTTGTCACGTTTTGTTCTTTCCATTTTCTCCTTATCTCCTCTTCCAGGGTATCTGGTTTAGTTTTGTGAGTGCCACTTAGACTGTACATTAAGAGAGGTGGGTGAATTAGAGCACAATATTTTTCCTTTTTCAAATTAAACCTTATGTTGTTGCACGATATTCAGTTAACAAATTTATTTGAAAATTTAATGAAGAAATCAAATTGATATAGATTTTTGCATGGTTCACCAACAATGGTCAGTTACATCCACGATGTGAGCTACACTATACAATAATTACTATGATAGGGCCTCATTGGTGATTACAAAGGCTGGAAGCTCACTGCTCTTATAATAATTTCAGTATAAGGAAATAATATTATCCAAAGTAGGATGGTGAATGATGTAGCTTTGTGATTTTCTTCTTCAGCTTGTTAAGATACACACATACATTTCTTTTCATAAAACAAACTTTTTCACTCTTTTCACCTTTTCACTTTTTTACATATCTTCAGTGGTATTTCGCTCTTTACAATTGTTCTCAATATTTTCCACAATGTACCACTCTAGATTTTTTCTTACTCTTCACACAATTCAAACTTAATCTTCTCCTTATTTTTAAACGCCCATCAAAAAGTGACTTATTTTATCATAAAAATAGTCACTTCAACCCACATCATAAAAGCCGTTCATTCAATAAAAATGGTTGCAATTATTCTAATATTTTCAATGAGTGTCTTGTCCCCATAAACGTGATCAATGAATCAACTAATTCCCTCCATAACTTTTTAAATGTCATGAGAAAGGATTAATGGAGCGATTACTCAATCACTTAATTGTTGGATCGAATATATAGATATGTATGTCTATTAGATGGAACAATACAAGAGGGGGGGTGAATTGTAGGTTTAAAAACCTTTTGAGTTTTAGCACTGAAACGATTAGTTTAAATGATCTCAAACTAATACAAATACAAACACCCACAATAGTATTGAATATAAAAGGTATGATGTAATGTAATACTAATGAAATGTAAAACAATTGTATTCAAGATGAACACAATAATCAGAGTAATATAAAGATGAATGATTCTACCTTAAAGCGTATAGAATCAATCAATACAATATGTAATAGAATGGATGTAATTGAAACAATTACAAATGTATAAGAGATAGAAAAGGAAACAAAAACAATTTCCTTTCTAATACAGATAGCAGCGGAAATGTAAAAGAATTACAATTCTTTTAACCCAAAGAGAAGGGTTATCCTTTCACCTAGGATAAAAGGTCTGTCTCACCAACACCTTGGTGAGCCCTCGATACGATGATCGGAACGTCTGTCTGCCTATTCCCGGCAGCCCTCGATACGATGATCGGAACGTCTGTCTGCCTATTCCCGGCAACCCTCGATACGATGATCGGTCCGTCCGTCTGCCTATCCCTGGCAGCCCTCGATTTTGTAGGTAATCGTCACCTCTGTCTTTCAATTACTTGAAAGCCCTCGATACGATGATCGGACGCACAAGGCACAAGGCATGAGAGAAGTCACAGCATCTCTCTCTAGATCTTGATAGAAGCAAAGTATCACAGTTGTATCACGCTTGTTCTTAGTTTTCTGTTGTAGTCTCAGCTTCAAATGACCTATTTATAGGCCTCGGGTTCCAACGGTCACATCTCCTCCAACGGTCATATTTCTCCGAAAAACTTGGAGGGACTTGGACACCTGACATCATAACGGTCATATTGAAACAGAAAGCACGACATCGTTTTGATTAGTTTGTAACTAACTCAACGACATCGTATTGGTTAGAACAAGATGTATGAATAAGATAATCAAGAGTACAATTTAAATGAAGCATGTGTTTATGACAAAGTACTAAAACAAGTATGTAATAAAAGATATGAGAGGCTGAGTTAAAGCAATTTCCATATTCAGTACGATCAGCATTGTACGATTGGCATGGTCAGTACGATCAGTATGATCAGTACGATACGCATAGTCAGTACGATCAGCATGATCAGTACGATTAGCCTGGTCAGTACGATCAGCATGATCAGTACGATCATTATGGTTAGTACGATCAGCATTGTACGATTGGCATGGTCAGTACGATCGGTATGATCAGTACGATACGCATAGTCAATACGATCAGCATGATCAGTACGATACGATAGACAAAGTTAGTAGGATTAACAAGACATTTGTGTTTTCCAAAACAAAACATAGAAGTCAAAAGAGGACTTTTGACTCAACATTAATCTTTACATGGGAGTTACACAAATTCAAATATTCTCCATGTATGCTTGCAGCCTAATACTTATGTTCAATGAATCTATTGACCTTTAAACATTTTTTTGTGAATTCCTTAATTTTTATAGTAGATATTAGCACAACTACACAATTCAAAATAATCCATTAAAAGTTGTAACTTCTTAAGTTAATAAATGCAAATCTTTACAACTGATGCTTGAAAAAATTTGAGCAGATTAGAGTTCTCAAATCACATTGAATGCTGCTTGCCTGTCAGGCCATTGTTCATTATTTCTGTCTGTATGCCTGCATGTCCTTGCTTCTTTGTTTGCATATTTTGTTCTGTGAATGATATTTTCTTCTGTCATTTCTTATTTTGATGCATGAATGGTTGACTTGTGTGAAAGTTTGCAGTTGTGAAGGATTGATTATTAAAACATTGAACAAAGATGCTACTTATGAGCCTTCTAAACGCTCCCTTAACTGGCTAAAATTGAAGAAAGACTACATGGAGAGGTATGGAGCAAATGATACTGCATATCTTGAAATTTTCTGATTTTGCTTCATCGCTTGCTGCTTATACTTCCTGTGCTCTGCAGCATTGGCGATTCACTTGATTTAGTGCCCATTGCAGCTTTTCATGGCCGTGGGAAACGTACTGGTAACTGGCTAAGCAGAATATTGCAATTCATCAATTAAATCCTCATTTTTTGTTAACATTTCTTCGCTAATTTAGCAGTCTTCTGTTTGGTCGTTGCTATTTGATGATCATTTTGCAAATTTCACTTCGAATTTCTATAGGTGTCTATGGTGCCTTTCTTCTTGCATGTTTTGACTGCGACAATGAAGAATATCAAAGCATTTGTAAAATAGGTGAGCAATTTGAGCATTTGCATGGTTCTGGAATGTGTTTGACTGTGGATTATTATGATATTCAACTTGTTTTTTGCTGGTTAGGTACTGGATTTTCTGAATCTATGCTGGAAGAACGATCTGCCAGTCTTCGATCTAAAGTGATCCCAATGCCGAAGGTGCATTTCTCTTTTCTATCTAGCAAACCTCCAAGAGATTGTCTTTGGGTTTTCTTCTCTTTTTAAATGTGTTTGTGCCCAACTTACATGAAAGTGATGTGATTCCAGAGAGAAAAATAATGAAAACAGGACAAAAGTAGGTCACAACTTATTCATCGTAAAGTGATCAAAATGGGTGTGAATTTCTGACGTCCTATGAAAAGAAACAACTGGTGACCTAGTAGACCGAGGAAAGATAGAGTGAATAAAATTTAATTCAGTGAGAAGTTATTAAGAGAGGCATGAATTTTAGTCCTGCCCAATGAAATAACTAGGGAACTACCAGAACGGGGATAGCAGATTCAGCAATCAAGCTTGATTTTAAGTAGTAGAGATCGAGGTTTAATTGAATTAAGTATATTCATCTTGTGCAGTTTACTCTGTAATTTTAACTTTTGTTTCTCTTGTCAGCCATACTATCAGTTTGCAGACACAATCAATCCGGACGTGTGGTTTGACGCCACTGAGGTAATAATTATCCACTTTGAAGTGCATATGAACTGTTTTTTTAATTGTTATTATTTTGGCGTGTTGCCTTATATATAAAATAATTATCATCATTTTTGTTGTGCATGCACACCTGTGTATTTATTTGTTCTTTTGTATCCATGGGCCTTTTCTGAAACACTGATAATGAGAAATTCACAGGCAGTACACTAGTATATGTGGTTTTCTATTTGCCTAAATGTTTGAAAAGAACCAATGCATTTTGTAAAAGGATTGCATTTCAGCCTTGAATGCATCATACGCTCACCTAGACACCTCTCTTCCTCATTTCTCCCTGGAAGTCCATGCTTCAAAACGGGCATCCATGGAAAAAATACAGTAGAAAATGATCCTGAAACGATGGCAATGGTCAACTTCTCATCAAACAGCTAATAGGCATTGAACTTGGCATCTAAGAAGCACATATAAGGGATTCTGGGACATGGGTAGGTACGATGATGATGAATCAATCAAGGTTGTGTTTTGCAGAACTTACTGAAAAGTTTTTATTTGTATTCATCACTTATGACATGTATTTTGAGAAAATCTGTGACGCCTGTTTTGTTTTTGGAAAGATACATACACTTCAATTCTGGAAGAAGATCACTCAAGTAGGTTGTTATTCAATAAGCAATCTGAAAATTCTTGTAGCATGCCGTTGGCAACTGATGACCATGTATTGCTGCTATAATGTTAACTTATCCTCTTTGCATAATTGAATGTGATTATCAATTGATAATTTGATATGAGATTGGATATTTTAGTTGCACATATTTCTTGTAACTGTAGCTTTTTGTTTTTCAATATAAAATTAGCTCAAAAAATATGGACCGACTTATTAGGCCTGTAAACACATATGATGTGAGCCGCACTTCCATTTTTGAAACTTACAGAAAAATGGGCTTCTAGACCCTGACTCATATTATTCCAGACCCATAATGGGCTGGCTTGTTTGGGTGGGGCAGGCCAATGTTCCCAGCTATAATTGCTGCTCCAAGAACCAAGGTTAGAGTCAGTCTGCTATCATGGCTTGAACTGCAAATTGCTAGTAGGTTAAGAGTACGTCATACTGGGATGGGATGCATCAATACGTGTTGTCGCATTTATGCAAATGTGACGATCTGCGTATTTTTTTAATATAATATTATTTTTGGGTTCAGGTTTGGGAGGTGAAAGCTGCAGATCTGACGATTAGCCCAGTTTACCGAGCTGCTATCGGTATTGTGGATGCTGACAAGGTTGAATGGAATTGAATGACACATGATTTTCCTGTGATTTTGTACCTTCCATTGTTAGCCGCTTAGCTGTGGTGCATGCTGATCTTAGATGGTGTTTTGTAACTGTGAAGGGCATATCACTTCGTTTCCCACGTCTGGTTCGGGTCCGAGAAGATAAGAATCCCGAGCAAGCCTCCTCATCTGAAATGGTGCGTCGAATACGAGGCTTGAAACCCTTTGATTCGACATTTTTGTGTGAAATTCGCATAATTTTAGTCTGATCAGGTGGCGGAGATGTACTCTGCTCAGAAGAACAATCAGCAAAACAACCCAGATGAGGAGGAAGACAGTTGAGGGGACAGAAGAACCAGTAGTTATTTTTTCCAATCAATCGGTGTTGGCTGGGTGGAGTTGATCATCTTTCTATGGGAGACCAGCAGTTTCCGGCTTCACAGGTGCGTGCCTTCACCATCTGAAACGGTTCTTTTCTGTTGTCAACTGACTGCGATTCCTCATCTATTAAAGCTATTAAAGTTATCTGCTTTCAATTTCTGGATCGGACAAAATAAACAATTTTGCTGATAATTCTACATGTTTTTCAGAAGAGTCCTTCCAATATGATTGGATTATTAGTGATCCGTTTCAATTTTATTGAATATTCAAAGAGAAAAGAGGATAGACTCATTCAAAAAAAAAAAAAAAAAAAAATCGAATCACATAAATAAAAGTTCAAAGATGTGAGAGCCAAATGAATTCAAAGATTCATGTTTTAAAGAAGAAAAATGTTAAATATGAATGGGGTTTTGTAAGTCTAAAAACACTATGTACCGGTTCACCTCTTTCTTGGCGCACATCACCTTGACATTCAATTAGCATTGATACGAAAGGGGTTTTGTAAGTCTAAAAACACTATGTACTGGTTCACCTCTTTATTGGCGCACATCACCTTGACATTCAATTAGTATCAATGTGCTATTTGGCCGTTGAACGTTCCAGGTGCAATGGAAGCGTCATATGAACCGCACTCAACTTTACTTTTTGTCATGATAGATGATCAATCTGAGCTTTACACGATGATAAACGTCGTGATCAACAGAATTGAATCAAAGGTACAAACAATTATTTATAATTAATTTAAGAAATTAAATAATTATCTTTCATGAAATTATTTATTTGTTGATGGATTTGACAACGTGTTTACATCATACCGCTGTTGCGTTGTAGGAATCAAGAATAGATACCCTTTACGGTTTTTTTAAAAAAGTAATATAATTGATTTTATATACCGCTAGAGTTGAAAATAAATAATTACACAAGTACTCTTGAATATTTATTTAATCCTTGCAAAACTCCATGTCTATAATAATAATAATAATAATAATAATAATATTCTTGCAAATTAAATTAAATGTTATTTAATTGAATAATATTCAATATATATTATTTCTCACCGAACCTATAAACTCGGTTCGTCATTCCTCCACAAAAATTTATCGAGCTTTGAATAATAACTATTTATTCAATTAATAAATATCAATGCATTATTTGTCAATAAATAAATAGATATTATATTCACTAAATTGCAAATAAATATTTATTAAATATTCTGTTCACATAATATTCTCTCGAATAACTGGTGACGAAATATATGCGATCAAATAAATTTGAATAATTATTAAACCACGTGTGAGGTTAATATTTATTTAATTTCTTAAATAATAAATAATAATATATTATATAACTGAGATTCTGGATACACTTAGCGTGTAACTCTCTAGGTCTCTTTCAGTGGCATTAAGCGAAACAACCTAAAATCCAAGGTTAGCGTTTAGTAATACGCCAAGACACTGAAAGAAGTTAATGCCGCAATAACATAATACCTCATAGAGACGCTCATTGTATATTATAATCTCTTTATCACGATATTTCTAATCAAGCAGGTTGCATGATGATACCATCAACCCATGTGCTCGATGTCTCTTTCTTTGTTTTTCCAGAAATCGAAGTTGCCTGTAGAACATCATGACCATGAATTTATTTAAGCTATATCATTTTCATAAAAAAAGTCTGAGATATCAACTTCCATTAAAGAACAGAAGGGATAAATCATTTATCAGATTATTCATTAATGAAATGTTACTCGTGATGCACCTAATGTATCATACCTCGCTGCGAGCATGTGTCATCACGGTTTTCGTCGATACATCAAAGTACACGACTTATAACACTCATTAATAATAATCTTAATGTTTAAGGATCAATATACACGTCCGCAGATAGAAACATCTAATGACACATATAAATGCAGATTTTCTACTGTCAGGTCTCGTTCTCATAATATTATACACTGGATATTACCAAGGACGCACACCATGAGAAGACGCCTCAAAGTTCTAAGAGTCCACCCCTAATAGCCTGTATCATTTGTGTCCCTCAAATGATTTCATTCGGCTATAGAACATATATTTAAGAATAATGTCGTGACTTTTCTGAGTTCTCATTATATATGAGAACTGTTATGACCTTTTAGTGCGACTGCTCTTAGGACATTATCACATGCTATGTTACGCAGAAGAATAATCGTGATGTGATATAATTTATTAATATTCAAAACAATGAATCCATGTTATCCTAAAGTACACAAAAGTTAGTTCTAGGGCACCAATTCCAACATACTCCCACCTGCACTAGAGCCAACTGCTAACAACCTTCAGTCTGCTAGCTCTCACATGATACTAATGCTTTTGCTAAGATAAACCTTTAGTCAAGAGATTCACCATGTTTTCTTCTGTGGGAACTCTGCTTACTGTAACTTCACTTTTTTGATAAAAATCTCTTAACAGGTGATACTTATGGAGTATGTGCTTTGGGGGTTGATGCGACCTTGTCTCTTTTGTAAGAGCCACCGTTGCAGCATTATCATAATACAATGTGATATGGTCTTTATTGCTAGGTACCACATTAAGCTCCTGGATAAAGTTTTGTATCCAAACAGCTTCCTTGGCTGCATCAGAAGCCGCTATATACACGAACTTCGCTGTAAAATCAACGACAATTGGTTGCTTTGAACTCTTCCAGCTCACAGCTCCTCCGTTGAGACAGAAAATAGATCCCGATTGCGACTTTAGATCATTCTGATCTGTTTGAAAACTAGCATCAGTATAACTCCTAATGGCCAGCTCCTCACCTCCTCCATATACCAGGAGCATATCCTTAGTTTTTCTCAGATACTTGAGGATAACCTTAACAACAGACCAATGCTGTTCTCCTGGACCTGTTTGATATCTGCCTACCATGCTTAATGCATATACAACATCAACTCTAGTACATAACATAACATACATGATTGATCCTATCACTAAAGCATATGAGATCTTACTCATTCTCTCTTTCTTCTGTTGTGTTTGAGGACACATTTTCTTAGAAAGACATATATCATATGACACTAGAACCAATCTCTTTTTGGATTGTTCCATACTAAATCTGTAAAGACCCGTAAAATTCAAGGGAAATTTTTTCTTAATTTTCTTTGGAATTTTACAAGAACGCAGTTTCAGACGACACTTGATTCCGAGGCCCGGAGTGCCCGGAATTTCTATCCGAAGTTTAGCTCGGGTACGTTCAGTGAACGAACGAGCGGGAATTTCTAACTTTTGAACCGGTGCCCAGAATCGAATTCCGAGGGCACTGATGGAACCGCAACGCCGATAATTGCTTAGAAACTCCTGTTCCGAAGTTGCGTTATCACGAGTGTGGATGATAAAAATTGTGGAAGTTAATTTATTATTTTTCTACAATTTTTATTCTAAGTGTTTAGTTCTTGATGGAAGTTGGGTAACCACCCAACCTCCCTTGGGAGGTTATGAAGGTGGTGGGGCCCACACGAACCCCACCCCTTCATATCCTCTAACCCCCTCAACTCACCTTTAATGTTGTTAACTTAAGTTATAACTTATGACATTAATGTAATAAGTTTAATGTGAGTTTTTAAAATTCAAACTCTTGAATTTCAAAAGGCTTGTTGTGTTAATAAAATAAGAAATGAGCTTATTTTATTTTGATGTTAGAGTTTATGCCACGGGAGAGGTTTTGGGAAGCGTGAAGATCTTCTTCATCTCCAACGAAGAACATCTTCGACGAAGAACGTGAAGAACACCTCGAACTCCGACAAAGAACATCGTTCTTCAACGAAGAACATCTCCGACGAAGAACACCGTTCTTCAACGAAGAACATCTCCGCCGAAGAACGCGGAGAACTTCTCCAACGACGTTTCCTCTTCGGACGCACCTCGACGACAACAGAATCGACGTTCGTTTTCCGCGACGCCCGACCTCCGCGACGCTCGTTTTCCGCAGCTCGTTGACGAGCACCGTTCTTGAAATCGAGGCAGGGGATTGTAATTAATTAATTTGTTCGTGTTTACATCCCTGAATTTCTTCGTGAAATTTTAACCAACTGCTATCGATTAACGTGAGGGGGGTCGGACCGCACAAACACGACCGACCCACCTCCTTATTATTCTTGTTGGATTCTTTTGGTTCGATATGGAAGTGGCGCGGTGCCGTCGCACCGCGCGGGTTTATGCGGCAAGAAATACGCGGCGCCGTCGCGCCGCGCCGCGAATTAATACAAGGACGCGACGACATCGCGCCGCGTCGGAGACACCCGAAAATACCGCGGCCGGTACCGGGGCCGCGACGGAGGGGCGTGGTGCCGTCGCGCCGCGCCGGACGACAAGGGCTGCGGCCGGTTCCGGGCCGCGGCGGAGCAAGGTGACCGGCGGCTGTACCGGGCCACCGGCGTCGGAGCTGGAAGGGGACCGACTATCGTCGGTCCCGTTGAGCAGGAACCGGCCGGCCAGGTCGGGCCGACTGGACAGGGAGGAGCCGGGGGAATTAATTCCCTTGGCCGAACATCAATGCGGCCCCAATTAAGGGGCCGCGGTTACAGAAAACCGGGGGGCAGCGCCCCCCCGCGCGAGCCAAAACGGCTCGGCCGTTTTGGCCGAGCAGCCGACCAGTGCGCGGGTCGCCGGGCCGGGCCACGCCAGGCCGGGCCGACCCGGACCCGGGGCGGGTCGACCCGGTTCGGACCGACCGGGGGGTCTCGGGCCGGGTCGGTCCGGGCCCGAAACCCCCGTTTCGGACCGTCTCCGGTCTTTTGCCGATAACTTGGGCTAAGGACCTCCGATCGACGCACCGTCAGTTGCGATGCGACCCTTGAATCGAGACGGTCGTTTCGGTATATCGCACTCAAGGTTTCGGAATACTTTGAGTTCGTCCGAGTTGGTTCGTACACGAAACCAACCGGGCCCTCGGAGCAGAAACGCTCATATCTTGAGCTTCGGATGTCCGTTTGACGTGCCGTCGACTTTGTTGAATTCCTCTAAGTGAGACGGATCTTTTGGCTTACTCCGCCTGAGGTTTGGACGCAGGTGGAGTACGTTCGGGTTGGTTTTGCCTTAAAAACCAACCGGGCCCCTAGGATGAAAAAGCCAATAACTCTCAGACCGGACGTCCGATTGACGCGCCGTCTGCGACGTTGAGTTCCTGTTGACGATACGGAACTTTTGGATACATCAACTTTGGACTATGTGTCAGTTGATGTATCAGCCTCTCGGCTCGTGGAGCGGAGCCTCCCGAACGAGCTTGCTGTGTGCGGGAACCCTAGAGCTGGCTGCGACTGCTACTGTGACGACGATGAATGTACAAAGATCCTCAGTGGATTCGACGGCGACGACTACGGCACTCAGCGATCCTATGTGGATCAGTGCTACCGATCCTGTGTGGGTCCGATCCTGTGTGGGTCAGCGCTCAGCGCTTCTGTGTGAGCCAGCGCCTACAGATCCTGTGTGGGTCCGATCCTGTGTGGGTCTTTGCGGGGGTTAGTTTCCTACCGATCCTGTGTGAGTCTTTGCGGGGGTTAGTACCTATCGATCCTTTGTGGGTCCGACGACTTAGATGGATCAGTGATCATCTCTATCGTCTTCGAAGAAGTATACCTGTGTGAGCTGAATCCTGTTTGCTTTCCTGTGTGGATTGTGTTGTGCTATCCTGTGTGGATTACGTTTTGCTTTCCTGTGTGGAATACGTATACTTTCCTGTGTGGACTGGGTTGTACTTGGGCTCGGAGGTTGGAGCGTATTGGAATTGATGACTTAGGTATATGTATGGGCATATACCTAAGCAGTGTCGGTTGTTACTTCGTGGTTGTATCTTTCCTTTGTGGTTTATCCTTTGTGAATTTTGGGAGACCTTCGGGGGTCTCGGGGTCCCTACTGAGTAGCTTATACTCACCCCTGCACAGGCTATGCCCGCACTACGTTGTGTTGGTTGCAGACGACGGACAACGTTGATCGTGGTTGAGGCTTGCAGAGCAGGACGGTACGTGGAGGTGGACCACTGGGCGGGACGTACTCGGAGCGGACGACGGAACCCGAGGAGCAGTGGAGCTATCTGTACCTACCCTTCAGGTGGGATTTCCAGTGGACAACTCGGCATAGCGACTTTTACTTTTCAGTTGCTGTTTTCCCTTTCGAGTTGTACTTTACTTTCAGTTTGGGTTTGTATACTGGCCCACTTACTTTTCCGCACTTACTGTTGTACCGGTTTTTACTTAGTGTTTACTTTTTCCGCTTGCTTACTCTGTGGTGCTTGTTTACTTTACAAAGGCAATGCCTTCCCTTTTTACCGGGATTTACGCCTTGGTGCTAGTCGCCAGCCCCTGGCCTATGGAAGGCGGGCTTGGGGTAGTCACGGCACGGGCCCCGAGGACGGGTCGTGACAAAATCTCTTTAGTATCTAGTCAATGTATGTACTCTGACTTAGTCCAAACAGTCTCTTGGATCTATCACGAGTGATCTTGATCCCTCGAATATCAGCGGCTTCACCGAAGTCCTTTATGAAGAAACATTTATTGAATCAGTCTTTAACAGACTGTAAGATTGATATGTCATTTCCAATAAGTAACATGTCATCAACATATACTACTAGGATAACAACCACATTCCCACTAAACCTCTTGTAAACATATGGTTCACATTCATTCTTAATGAAACCAAATTTTTTATAGCTTCGTCAAATCGAATGTTCTATTACCTAGATGGTTGCTTCAATCCATAAATGAATCGCTACAACTTGATTTTTTTTGGCATCACCTGAAGTCACAAACCCTTCTGGTTGTGTCATATAGACATTTTCCTGAAGGTTCCCATTAAGGAAAGTAGTTTTTATGTCCATCTGTCAAATTTCATAGTCATGATAAGCTGTTATGACAAGTAGGATTTTGATGGATTTAAACATGGAAACTGGTGAAAAGGTCTCATCGTAGTTAATTCCTTGACGTTGTTTAAACTCTTTAGCCACTAGCCTTGCTTTATAGGTATTTACTTTACCTTCCATGTTCAGTTTTCTCTTGAAATGCCCATTTTTACCCTACGGGTTTTACATCAACTGACGCATCGACCAGAACCCAAACATGGTTCTGATACATGAAATCCATTTCAGAATTCATGGCTTGTTGCCATCTTGCAGCTTTTGAGCTCTCTATTGCCTCTTTGTAGGAGAGAGGTTCATCATTGTCAACCAATAATGAGTCACCATCTTCGATGACTAGAAAACTACATCTTTCTGGTTCTCTTACTTCTTTAGTGCTCCTACGTAGTACTTGTGTTTCATGAACTACTTTTCCACGAGGACATGTGAAATCTATTTCTGTACCAACTCTTGTGTATCTTGAGTATCAACTTCATCGAAGTCAATCTTGTTACCACTATCCTTTTTGAGGATGTGCTCCCCCTCAAGAAAGACGACTTGTCTGGCGATAATCACTTTCTTGTCTGAGGGGTTGTATAGGTAGTATCCCTTTATTTCCTTGGGATACCCTATAAAGATACACATTTTGCCCCGAGGTGCTAGTTTTTTGCCTCAAAAGGCCTTAACAAATGTCTCACAACCCCATACACGTGTATGTTATAAAATGGGTTTCTTTCCACTCCATAACTCAAATGGAATTTTGTTTTCCATTTTAGTTGGTACTTGATTT
Source organism: Viscum album (assembly GCA_963277665.1). Lineage (NCBI taxonomy): Eukaryota > Viridiplantae > Streptophyta > Magnoliopsida > Santalales > Viscaceae > Viscum > Viscum album. Next base: position 674,956,126 of record OY728128.1, on the reverse strand, counting down.
AGTGTGTATGATGAAGTTTGTAATGCATATCCCCAAAAAGATAATGGAAGATTTGTATGACTCATCATCGACCTTATCATGTCTAACAAGGTACAATTTCTCCTTTTACTAACACCATTCCACTACGGTGTGTAAGGTGGAGTGAGTTGAGATAGAATCCCAAGCTCCTGTTAAAAGTCAACGAACCCTTGGTTAAGATATTCACCACCTCGATCCGATTGAAGCTTCTTTATCCTCTTTCCAAGTTGATTCTCTACTTCATTCTTGAGTTCTTTGTATTTCTCAAAGGATTCAAAATTGTACTTCATCAAGTAGATATAACCATATCTATTCAATTCATCAGTAAAAGTTATGAAGTAAGAATACCCACCTCCAGCTTTTTCTGGAAATGACCCACACACATCAGTGTGTAGCAATCCTAGAAGCCCTGTGACCCTTTCACCCTATCTACTGAATGACAGTTTGGTCATTTTGCCTTGTAAATAAGCATGTCATCTTTCAAGTGGTTTTAGCTCAGAAGAGTCTAAATAACCATCTTGATAGAGCTTTGTTAAACACCTCTCGTTTATATAACCAAGACGGTGATGCCATAATTGAGTGTTATATGAGTCATGTGAACATGATTCGTTATCTATTTACAATACATGGTTTTCATAATTTAATGCCCCCAGGGTGCAACTCAGTTGGTAGCAGCCTTGCGGGGTCTCAGTGAGGTCTCGGGTTCGAGTCTCTCCGAGTTCTTCTTTGTTGATAGTGTAGGGATTTTCTTTATATTTCTCCCCTCCCCCGACCATTGTAATGGTTTTTATAATTTAATACATAAAGGCCATTATTTAAATGCGTAATACCATAACATATGTTGTCTTTATAAAAGAAACAACTTTTATTCCCAAACTTGAAAATAAAACCATCTGCATCTAGGCATGATACATAAATTACGTTCTTGGTAACAATTGGTACATAGTAAAAATCTCTTAAAACCAATATCATTCCTGTTGGTAATGAAAGGTGGGAGTCACAAATGGCTAGAGAATCTAGCCTCGCGCCATTGGCAGCTCGCAAATCCACGTCTCCTCTAGCAATCTTTCAGAATCTACTTGGTTCCTGTATTTAGATACAGATGTGAGCACCACAAGCTGTAACTATTACCCAATGTGTATATATTGAAAGATTACACTCGATAGCGAACACACCTTTAGTTTCCCCTTGCTTTTGAGTGCAGTTCTTCTTCCAGTGGCCTTGCTTGCCACATGCAAAACATACTGTCTCCTTTTCCTTGCCCTCCCTCAGGATCTTTCTCTTCTTAGAAGGATGGTGCTCTGGAGTTTTAGATTTGTTATGATCCTTGGGACCCTTCACCTTGTTTTGCATTTTCTTATTCACCATAAGGACTGCGGGTTTGTCATGTCCCATGTGCTTATCCACTTGGTGAATCAGGGTAAGAAGTCCCGAAAGACTCTTCTCATTATTGCTCATGTTATAATTAATAAAATTGGAGAAGGTCTTGGGTAGTGAGGAAAGTATGAGATCTGTGCGCAACTCATCTGAGAATTTAATCTGTAAGATGTCTAAGCATTCAATATAGCCTATAAGCTTGACTATATAAGGCATAGCTGGCGCCGACTATCCAATTTTAGTTGTAAACAGAGCATTGGAGATCTCATATCTTTCTTGCCTCACCTTCTCTTGATAGAGATCCTGAAGGTGAGAAATCATACTATACACACCCATGTTCTCATGTTTCTTCAAAAACTCATTGGTCATAGATGATAACATGAAACATTGAACATCTATAGCATCGTTCAAATGTTTTTCATAGAGTGACAATTCTTCCTCACTAGCCTCATTACCAGACGCATCATGAATAGGTTATTCCAGCACATATAATTTACTTTCATGGTGTAGGATAATGTGTAAGTGCCTTTACCATTCTTGGAAATTTGTTCCGGTGAGAATAAAATACTTCTCAAGTATGGATCAAAACGATATGTTTGAAGTCATTTTATTGTTGTTTCTATAAATAAGATGACTAGAGTTTTACTACTTTATTTGATAAAATTTAGACAAATAAATAAATATTATATTTATTAATCTCCCATTATTTTATCGAAATCCAATAGTTCTCACCATTGACTTTAGAATACCCTATTGCCTGGACATTTTAGTGGAAAATATCCATATTTTTCCTTCTCATTACCCCAAATTTGGTTGGTCAAGTAATTTGAAGGGTTTTAGATAGGCATTTCAAACTCCAACTGCATTAACCCACAGTTCCTTGATACGTTGAGTGGACTCCCCAATCCCGAAATCCTTAAATTGGATTTCCTCAACCCTTGTCTTTCAGTTACACCAAGTCCTATTTTGGCAATCAACCATTGATATGAACTAAGTTAAGTCAACCCAAACCTTCATGTTAGAATTCTCCGATAATTGAAAGCACCTCAACTTTGGATGGTCAAACACTTTGAACTATGGTTCGATTTTAACTGAAGTAATGAAATATTATACTGACTTAATATATATAATTGAGATATTTTATCATTATGCGTAAATTGTCAATTATTATCTTTATTAAATGCTTATTAATATTAAGTGAATTTTCTTAAGCGATTAACCATGTCTTAGATAATATTTACGCATAAGCCAATTTATTTTAGTTCTATCTTGCATTAATTTATGTGATCGTGAAAAAACATTCATAATGAAATAACCATGCAACTTGATAGAAATAAAATAATAGTGGTATGATCATGAGCTTTTACTAACTGTTAGTTTATCTAGGGGTTGATAAACTAACCGTCGGTCTAGGGGGAAAGCACCTTGAACCATTTATGGTTCGTGTCATAGTTTTTCACCTGTCCACCTATGTATCTATCTTGGATTGGTTTCATTTTGACTCCAAACTTGAACCGACTAGTGGAAAAAACATTTAACACGTCAACATTTTTCACGTCGGTTCTATATAACCGACGTGCAAAGCTTTAATAATCGATATATCATGTCAGTTATTTTATATCCGACGTGATATATCGATCAAGATCCATTTTTTACGTCGGTTATTTTATAAACGACGTAAAATATACAGAGATTAGCTTTTTACGTCGTTTATTGTATAACCGACGTGAAAATCGAATCTGGCATGCTTTATCACGTCGGTTATTTTATAACCGACGTGATAAAGGAAAGCTCAGTGCTTTATTACGTCGGTTATAAAAAAATCGACGTGATAAAGCTAATATCGTCAATTTATCACGTTGGTTATCAAAAGAAACGACGTGATAAAGTGACATATATCACGTCAGTTATTTTATAAACGACGTGATAAATTTTTTTCTACGTCAGTTATTAAATAACCGGCATTATAAACATTAAAAAAATAGTTTACCACGTCGGTTATTAAATAACCGATGTGCTAAATCTTTTAAACGATTTACTGCACCCCGTATTTAGTCATTCTGTTTTCTTCGATCGGGCGACCTGCGACTCGTCTCTCTCGCGTGAAAAAACTAGAAACGATTCTTTGAAGTCGTGCCCTCCAGCCTTGTTTTGCGAACATCATTCTTCATATTTATTATCATTAGATCTATCAGGTCGACTCACAACACTCAAGTAAGCCTCACACGACTCCTTTTCAGTTTTTATTTTCCGCGATGCCCTAAACTAATTTTTTGAGATGTTATTTTTCTTTGTTCTTTCTATCATGGTAAGTTTCATAGTGTTCATCTATACCATGCTAAATTCTTTTCTGGTAAAATAAACCCATGGAAGTGATATCATGTAAGTTTACGATTTTTGTATGTTCTATCGCGTGTGTGCGCGCGTACAAGGGGTTTCCGAGGGGGGGGGGGGGCTGTGCAAGTGGGTGGGGGTGTCCAAGGGGGTTGGGTGGGTTGTCCAGTGGGGTGGGGGTGTCCAGGGGGTGTCAAAGGGGGTGGGAGGTGGTTTCCAGGGGGTGCGGGGGCTGTCCAAGGGGGTTGGGGGTGTCCAAGGGGGTGCAGGGGATGTCAAAAGGGGTGGGGGTGGTGTCCAGGGGGGTGCAGGGGCTGTCCAAGGGGGTTGGGGGTGTCCAAGAGGGTGGGGATGGGGGGTACAAGGGGATATGGGTGTCCAGGGGGGGGGGTGTCCAGGGAGGTGAGTGGGCTGTCCAAGGGGGTAGGGGGTGTCCAGGGGGGTTGGGGGGTGTCTAGAGGGGTGGGGGGCTGTCCAGGGGGGGGGCTGTCCAGAGGGTTCGGGGGGCTGTCCAGATGGTTGGGGGTGTCCATGGAGGTGGTGGTGGTGGGGGGGTGGGGTGGGGTGGGGGGGGGCAGTACATGGGTGTGTGTGTGTGTGTGTGTGGGGGGGGGGGGGGTCTAAGGGGGTGGGGGTGTCGACGGGGGGGGGGGGGGGGGGGGGCTGTCCAAGGGGGTGGGGGGCCTGTCCAGAGGGTTTGGGGGGTTGTTTGGGGGGGGGGGTGGTGTCCAGGGGGGGTGCGGGGGCTGTCCAAGGGGGTTGGGGGTGTCCAAGGGGGTGCGAGGGATGTCAAAGGGGGTGGGGGGTGGTGTCCAGGGGGTGCAGGGGTTGTCCAAGGGGGTTGGAGGTGTCCAATGGGGTGGGGGGGGGGGTGTCTAGGGGGTGAGGGGGCTGTCTAAGGGGATAGGGGTGTCTAGGGGGGTGGGGGGGAGTGGTGTCCAGGGAGGTGAGTGGGATGTCCAATGGGGTAGGGGGTGTCCAGGGGGGCTGTCTAGAGGGGTGGGGGGCTGTCCAGGGGGGTAGGGTAGGGTGGGGTGGGGGGGGGGGGGGGTTGTCCAGAGGGTTCGGAGGGCTGTCCAGAGGGTTTGGGGGGATGTCTAGAGGGTTGGGGGGTGTCCATGGAGATTGGGGGGGGGGGGGGGAAGGGCAGTCCAGGGGTGTGTGTGTGTGGGGGGGGGGGGGGGGGAGGGGGGTCCAGGGGGTGGGGGGTATCGAAAGGGGTGGGGGGGCTGTCCAAGGGGGTGGGGGTGGGGGTGGGTGGGGGGCTATCCAAGGGGGTGGGTGGGGGGCCTATCCAGAGGGTTTGGGGGGTTGTCCGGGGGGGGGGGGGCTGTCTAGAGGGTTGAGGGGTGTCCATGGGGGTGTCCAAGGGAAGGGGGTAGGGGGTGGTGTCCAGGAGGGGTGAGGGGTGTCCAAGGGGGTGGGGTGGGGTGTGTGTGTGTGGGGGGGGGGGTGTCTAGAGGGGTGGGGGGCTGTCCAGGGGGTGGAGGAGGGATGTCCAGAGGGCGGGGGCATCCATAGGTGTGTGTGTGTGGGGGGGGGGGGGCTGTCCAAGGGGGTGGTGGTGTCTAGGGGGCATCCAAGGGGGTGAGGGGTGGTGTCTAGGGGGTGGGGGGCTATCCAAGGGGGTGGTGGTGTCCAAAGGGGTGGAGGGTGGTGTCCAAGAGGGTGGGGGTGTCTAGGGGGTTGGGGGGGGGGTGTCTAGGGGGTTGGGGGGGTGTCCAAGGGGGTGGGTGGGGGGCCTGTCCAGAGTGTTTGGGGGGTTGTCCGAGGGGGGGGGGGTGTCCAGAGGGTTGGGGGGTGTCCAGGGGGGTGTCCAAGGGGGTAAGGGGTGGTGTCCAAGAGGGGTGAGGGGTTTCCAAGGGGGTGGGGTGGGTGTGGGGGTGTCTAGAGGGGTGGGGGGCTGTCCAGGGGGTGGGGGGGGATGTCCGAGGGGGGGGGGGCATCCAGAGGTGTGTGTGTTTGTGTGTGTGGGGGGGGGGGGGCTGTCCAAGGGGGTGGTGGTGTCCAGGGGGTGTCCAAGGGGGTGAGGGTGGTGTCCAGGGGGTGGGGGGGGGGGCTATCCAAGGGGGTGGTGGTGTCCAAGGGGGTGGGGGGTGGTGTCCAAGGGGGTGGGGGTGTCCAGGGGATTGGGGGGTGTCTAGGGGGGTGTCCAAGGGGGTAGGGGGTGGTGTCCAGGAGGGTTGGGGGGTGTCCAAGGGGGTGGGGGGGGGGGGGGGGCTTTCCAAGGGGGTGGGGGTGTCCAGGGGGTGTCCAAGGGGGTGGGGGTGGTGTCCAGGGGGTGGGGGGCTGTCCAAGGGGGTGGTGGTGTCCAGGGGGTGGGGGTGGTGTCCAAGGGGGTGGGGGTGTCTAGGGGGTTGGGGGGTGTCCAAGGGGGTAGGGGTGGTGTTCAGGAGGGGTGGGGGGTGTCCAAGGGGGTGGGGGGGGGGGGCTGTCGAGAGGGGTGGAGGTTGTCCAGGGGGTGGGGGTCTGTCCAGAGGGGTGGGGGGGGGGCTGTCCAAGGGGATGGTGGTGTCCAGGGGGTGTCCAAGGGGGTGGGGGGGGGGGCTGTCCAAGGGGGTGGTGGTGTCCAGGGGGTTTCCAAGGGTGTGTGTGTGTGGGGGGGGTGTCCAAGGGGGGGGGGTGTCCAAGGGGTGAGGGGTGTTGTCCAAGGGGGTAGGGGTGGGGGTGGTGTCCAAGGGGGTGAGGGTGGTGTCCAAGGGGGCGAGAGGCTGTCCAGAGGGGGGGGGGGCTGTCTAGAGGTCTCAAATCGTTAGGATCTGTGTAATTTTCAGTAGTGAATGCATACATATTTTAATATTTATACTTCACATTTATTTTTTACAGAAGAGTGAATTTGGTATCCAGTTGCACCAGGATGTATTCTTTGTGAACCTTAAGAAGAAAGGATCCAAGATGAATTTAAAACTGTTATATCTAACTATATTTTCTTTTTAAAATCATTTTCAAGCATATTTTTTTAAATACGCATAGATTTGTTTTATATTTCAAAATTGTTTTACATTCAAATTATGATATTTTTCATATAAACATATATTTGTCTTATCTTAAAAAGATGTATAATTTTGATATTTTTTATAGGTAATAATGAGTCGAAGTTGGATTACGACACATCAAATGAGTAATGAATATGAGGAAGGTGTTGATGCATTTTTGGAATTTGCTAAACGAAATGTTCCAAGCAGTGAAATTTTATTCTGTCCATGCCTGAAATGTTTGAATATGAAGAAGTTGAAAAGTAGAGAGATAAAAGATCATCTGATTTGTCATGGTTTTAATCCGAGTTACAACCCTTGGATTTGGCATAGTGAAACTAGACGAAATGTCAGATCTATTGGTGATGATGATTCACAAGATGGTAACTCTGATGGAATTGAAGAAATGATTTGCAATATTGCAGTAGAACAAATTGAGATAGAACCGACAGTTGTGCGTCTATATGGTGATGCTGAAAAACCATTGTATCCTGGTTGTACAGATTTTACGGTTTTTTTTGGCGGTGTTAAGATTGATTAACCTGAAGGCGAAACATGGATGGAGTGAAAAAAGTTATACAGAGTTGCTACAATTGATGAAGACATTATTCCAAAAGATAACGATCTTCCAGATTCACATTATAAGGCCAAGAAAATATTATGCCCGATGGGATTGGGATACAAGAAAATACATGCCTGTCTGAATGACTGTATGATATATAAGAAGAAATATGAATTTCTGTCAGAGTGTCCTAAATGTGGGACATCCCAGTATAAGGTGAAAGAAAAATCACAGGTTGATGTAGAGATTACAAAGATCCCTTCCAAGGTATTTTGGTATCTTCCTATAATTCATCGTTTCAAACGTTCATTTGCTAATTCACATGATGCAAAAAGGTTAAGATGACATGATGATGAGCGGATATGTGATGTAAAAATACATCATCCAGCTGATTGTCCAAAATGGAAGAAAATTGATGACTAGTATCCTACATTTGGAAATGAAATTAGAAATCTCAGACTAGGGTTGTGCACAGATGGAATGAATCCATACCGAACCCTCAGTAGCACACATAGTTCATGGCCTGTTTTATTGGTAATTTACAACCTTTCTCCTGAAGCTTGTATGAAGCGCAAATATGTCATGTTGAGTATAATGATCTCTAGTATGAAGCAACCTGACAATGATATTGATGTTTTCTTGTCACCATTGATTGATGATTTGAAACTTTTATGGGAGGATGGTATTAGGGTGTATGATTATTATAAAATGGAATATTTTCAACTGCATGCAGTAATTATGTTCACTATAAATGACTTCCCAGTATATGAAAATTTGTCTGGATACAGTGTTAAAGGGCATAAAACATGTCCAATTTGCGAACAAAAGACTTTATATTGTCAATTGCATCATGGGAGGAAAATAGTGTATATGGGTCATCGAAAGTTTTTACCTATGGATCACTCTTATAGAAGACTAAAAAAGGTATTCAATGGCTCACAAGAATTTGATAGTGCTCCAAAACCTTTATCCCCTAATCTGTATTTTGAGAGGGTGGAAAACCGTGATGTGACATTGGGAAAGACACAGAAATCTGGTAATGATAGACATATTTGGAAGAAAAGGTCAATATTTTTTGAGCTACCATATTGGAGATATCATGAAGTTAAACATAATATTGATGTCATGCATGTGGAGAAGAATATCTGTGATAGTTTGATTGGAACATTGTTAGATATTAAAGGAAAAACAAAAGATGAGTTGAATGCAAGATTAAACTTACTATTAATGGGAATACGTTTGGAGTTAGCTCCCACTCTTAATGGAAGATCAACATTTCTTCCCCTAGCTTGTCATACATTATCCAAGAGGGAGAAAATTAGCTTTTGTCAGTGTCTTCATGATATCAAAGTGCCTCAAGGTTATTCTTCAAATGTAAAAAATTTTGTCTCATTGAAATAATTGAAGTTGATAGGTATGAAATCTCATGATTGTCACGTCATGATGCGACAACTTCTACCAGTTTCATTGCGTGGAATATTGCCCATCTGTGTTAGAAAGACTATAATGAAGTTGTGTTATTTTTTCAATTCAATTTGTAATAAGGTGATTGATGTGAATGCTTTGAATATTTTGGAAAAGGATGTAATTTGTATGCTTTGTCAATTGGAAATGTATTTTCCTCCAACTTTTTTTGATATAATAGTGGATTTAATGATTCATCTGGTTCGAGAAATAAAGCTTTGTGGACCTGTATATCTTCGTTGGATGTATCCTTTTGAAAGATATATGAAAATATTGAAGGGGTATTTTAAGAATCCATATGGACCTGAAGCCTCCATTATTGAAAAGTATATTTCTGAGGAGGTTGCAGAGTTTTGTACGAGCTACTTGGCTGCAGCGCAACACATAGGTTTGCCTCCATCTCGCCATGAACGAGTTAATAATGATGGAAAGAGAATTCATGGCTTGAAAGTCAAATCGTTGTCAGCTAAACATATGAAGAAGTTAGAATTATACATCTTGAATAACATAACTAATGCTCAACCATATATCACATTGCATATTAATGAGTTGAAATAATGTCATCCAAAGAAGAAAGAAATGTGGATTTTGAATGAGTACAACAAAATATTTTTGTCATGGTTTAAAAAGACCTTGCTTGGTAGATTAGATGTATCAGAGACATTAAAATGGGTAGTGGGTGGTCCATGTTTAAATGTGATAACATGGTCCGGTTATGACATTAATGGCTATACATTTTATACGAAAGATCAGGACAACAGAAGTGCAGTTCAGAATAGTGGTGTATTGGTGTTTGCAGAAGCAATGAATTTTTCAAGTGCTAAAGACAAAAACCCAATTTATGCATCAAGTGCATATTATGGAGTGATTGAAGAAATATGGGAGGTTGATTACTTTAAAATTAAAGTTCCTGTTTTTAACTATAAATGGTTTATCGGTAACAACAGTGTCAGACACGATGAATTTGGAATGACAGTTGTTAACCTAAATAGATTGGAAGACACAACTGATTCTTTTATAATGGCAACACATGAAAAACAAATTTTCTATGTAGTAGATCAATTCGATATGCAGTGGGCTGTTGTTTTACATGGGAAAAACAACATGTTGGTGAGGATGAACTTGATGAAGATGTTGATTTATGTGAGATCCCTAATTCCATGGAAATATTAACAGAACATAATAATGAGCATGTTGAAGACATGGCTTGTGCCACAGGGAACGATCACGACGAAGGAATTTGGGAAAACAATCCACTTGTACATTCCTAAAATTACAGGTAAAATTTTTTTATTTCTTTTTTACATTTATTATTTTCATAAAATGTTATATATTGTAAGTTTTTTGTTTATTAAAACGTGTATTAAAATAAATAAGTATAAGTTTTTGTTTGTTTTAATTTTGTTTACTTTACTTTATCATGTTTACCATTACATAAATTATATATCTATTATTTTTGTTCAATGACAATTACTTTACCATGTTTACCATGTTTACCAGGTTTACCATGTTTATCAGGTTTACCATGTTTACCAGGTTTACCATGTTTAACATCTTTACCATCTTTACCATCTTTACCATCTTTACCATCTTTACCATTGTTTAACATGTTTACCATATTAACCATGTTTACCATTACATAACTTAGTACAATTTTCTATTTTTTGTTTATATTAGTATTGTAATATTTGAATTTGTATATTTGTGAACTAATATTTGTTTTTTTGATTTGAAGGATAATGATAGATCAATCAGTTGATCAACCACATGATTCTGGAGATGAGCATATTGGTCATACCTCTGGAGAGGAACATTCACATGATCCTCTTGATGTTCCCCAATCTTCCTCATGTGCTCCCATTACGATAAAGAGTTCAAGAGTTGGTAAACATGGGTGCACACGTTTACCAAAATTATCACTTGCCCATACACATGATCAAAGGATACTCATTGAGTTTGATGAGGATGATATTCCTAGAGGTCCAAATGCAAAGGATTTTAAGAGTTTTGTATCAACTCTGGGTAAGAGCAAAGTAAACATTTTGTATGATGATTGGAGAAGTGTGGACAAAGCGATAATCTCTCAGTTGTGAGAGATGATTTTGGTAAGATCTTTTGCTATTGTTTGCATATTCTTTAAATGTTTCTAGTATATATAATATGTTTAACCTCTTCTTTACCAGATGATATTTGATATTCCTGACACTGGAGGAGTCAGGAAGAAATGCTTATCGATGGATGCCAGGAGATGGAGGGATTTCAAATCAACCCTCTCATCTGATTTTATTTTTGGTCATAGGAGTCATGACAATCTATGTCGTATATATCCTTTTATAAATGAAGACACATGGATACAGTTTGTTAAAAGTAGAAGAAAAGATTCATTTTTGGTAAGGGCAATGTAAAATTTTATAAGATTTCTTATATAAATGATCTTATGAATGTTTTGTTAATGATTTCTTATTCTTAATTTACAGAAAATAAGGAAATCTAATCAGGAGATCCAATCTAAAAATGTATACCCTCATAATTTATCTCGGGGAGGGTATACATTATTAGAAGAACAAATGATGGCAGAAAAATTAAAAAAACTAAGAGCTGAGTCTTCAAACTCTAGAGAGGTGGCCCCTCCATCCCCTCCATCTAGACATGAAAAATGGAAGAGAGCTCAGATGGACAAAAAGGGGAAATATCTTTCGGAAGATTTGAGAATCGTAGCTGAGAGGATTATAAGATATCTATTTTATTTATTTAAGTTAACTATTTTCTTCATATAATTTAAATCATTACAGAAATGTTCAATTAATTAATACAGGATTCTCTTAAGGAGCAGAGCTCACATGGGGTATTTACAGCTGCTGGGAGGAAAGATATTTTATCTGCAGTATTCGAAAATCCCAAACATCCTATTCATGTACGAGGATATCCGGTAGGTGTATCAATAAGAAAAGTGTTGCCACTTTCTTCAACTTCTTACGTTGAGGGTGTTTATAAAAAAAATAAAATATTTGGAGGCTGAAGTTCATAAAATTAATGCGACGATGGAGGAAAAGATTAGAGCTTCGATACAGTCTATGTTTGCATACATGCAAAGACAATTTTAGACTGCAGCTCCCACTCCTCCACCTCCCCCTACATGCCCCATTATTTATCCTCCACCTCTGCCAGTAGCTCCCACTCCCCCACCACAGCCTGCGGACCCCATTTTTTATCCTACTCCTCCGCCACAACTTCCTACTTATTGCGAGTTGTATGTTGATGATCCTCAACATCATATAGTTGCATATGGGCTGGTATATTGTATAGGAGATACAATTCATCATCAACAATTAGAGGTAGAGAATCATAAAGTCACTGTACATGATATTATAGATAGATCAGCTCGAGTACCATTACCTACAGATGAGGTGACGACAGTTGGACATAGTATCAACCATTTTTTAATTTGGCTATCCAGACTTCTGCGACTCATTACCATAGATGTATGTATGTTATATCTTCTATTTTTTTTTATTAAAGTTGTTTTATCATTTGAAAACTAATATATTTTTCTATTTATTTTTACAGGAATACTTCAAAGGCAAAGAAATACTGTATAGACAACAACAAATACAAATGGATATGACATCAGATACATATTCTAGTAATCTTGACAGATTGTCAAGATATTCAAATTTTTTGGCGGATCATTATGAGTTTCCAATGGAATCTCATGTTTGTGGACGTGAAATAACTGTGGGGATTGTGAAAACTGATATCATGGAGCTTGTTACTCGAGATAAGTTGGGCATCAACGTGGTGAAATTTTTTTCCATGTAAGTCTTAACACCTTTTCCCCGCGTTATATTTATTAAAAATGTATACTTATGTCTGTTTTGTATTAGGTATCTTTATAAAATTTGTGAGAATAATGAGCGGACAGATGTATATGGATTCATGGACCCGCATTTGATTTCCCCTGAAGCATGTGCATTGGATGAGGAGCAAAGAATCCTTTATATTGATGAAAGACTTGAACAAAATATAGTAACACAATATTGGATGATGCCTTTTTGTGAGAGGTATGAAACACATATCTCTCAAAGAGTTCATTATCTTTTAACATAAAAAACCAATAACCTTAAATTTTCTTTTATCAGTGATCATTGGATGTTAGGTGTTTTTTGCTCAAGGGAGAAAACACTTTATTAGATATGCTCTGTCCATGGCGATGTGCGGGAAAGTTTTAAGAAAATATTGGAAAAGTAAGTTTCAATTTCTCAATAGTTTTATATATTATAATGAATTTTAAATTTATCCCATTCACATTATTTTCTAATAGGGGATGGGTCTACTTTCGAAAAAACACAAAGAAAAGGAGTGCGAAGATCAAATATGTAAATGTAAAGGTAAATATCCATTTATAATTTGTACTTTTTGATTTATTACATAAAAATAATATATTGAATTTACACTCATTCAAACAGAATTTTCATGAACAACAAGGTGTCATCGAATGTGGATATTATATGTTTAGATTTATGTATGAAATAATAACAACTAGAATAGTTGTGAACTTTGACCTGTTAAGATTTCCTTTTAAAATTATTCATAATATTTCATTTGATTTATTCATTATACATATTAACTACTATCCTTTTAATTTGTAGCTATTTGATGACCCTCAAACCTATAATTCTCAAGACGTCAAACACTTACAAGTGGAATGATCAAATTATTTTACAGGTTTGATTGAATTTTAGTTGTTTGTAGTGTAAAATGTAATTTTGAATATTGTCATTGTAATTGTGTATTTGGTAGTCTTTTAGGTTGGATTTAGTTTTTTTTAAGTTGACATTGTAAGTTTTGAATGTTATATATGTGAATGTTTAATTTTGCTCTACTTCTTATTTTGGTCTACTTATGATGGTTTTTCTGGTATGGATTCTGGTCTGGGGGGGAGGGGTTCCAAGGGTGTGGGGGGTGTCCAGTGGGGTGGGGGGGTATCCAGGGGTGTGGAAGGGTTGTCCGGTGGGGTGGGGGGTTTCCTGGGTGTCCATGAGAGTGGGGGGGGGGTGGCAGTCCAGGGGGTGGGAACGTTTCCAGGAGGGTGGGAGGGCTGTCTAGGGGAGTGGGGGGCTGTCCAGGGGTGTGGGGGTGTCCTGTGGGGTGAGGGGGGTTTCCAGGGGTGTGAGAGGGCTGTCCAGTGGGGTGGGGGGTGTCCAGGGTGTCCATGGGGATGGGAGGGCAGTCCAGGGGGGTGGGAGAGGAGGCGCCGCCATACCTCGGGGGGCTGAACGCCATTGGAAGGTACTCATCACTCTCACATGCGAATCTTGAGCTCTCAAAATGTTTCACTAATGTTTTCTTCCCATTTAAACATCATTCATTCTATCACTTGGATGCCAATATAACCAGGGGAAATGCCGTCATGTGTGACTAAAATACCTGGATCTTAGTAGTGGAAATCTCCCGGATCTTGAGGGACTGGAAATGATTCTCCCAAGGCTGCCCATGAGATGCCTGAAACAATGTTAACAAAAAGCACGGTGGTGGGAAGAGGGTGCTGGTTCAGTTGGTGGAGAGGGATGCGGATAAGACGACTGCGATGATATGAAATATACCCAACAAGTACACATAAGTGACTATTTAGTTCCCCAAATTAGATGCTTGAACAAATATAGGGTTGTTTGTGTGTTTTTTTGGTCTCCTCCATGCAATGTTGGTCCAGGAACATTACCATCATATCCCGTCTGTCACCAAAAAACACACAAACAGCTCTATATTTGTTCAATCATCTAATTTGGGAAACTAAATAGTCACTTACGTGTACTTGTTGGGTATATTTCGGATCATCGTAGTCGTCTTCTCCGCGTCCCTCTCCACCAACTAAACCAGCGCCCTCTTCCCACCACCGATCTTTTTGTTAACGTCATTTCAGGAATCTCATGGGTAGCCTTGGGAGCATCATTTCTAGTTCCGCAAGATCCGGGAGATTTCCACTTCCAAGATCTAGGTATTTTAGTCACACATGATGTCGTTTCCCCTGGTTATACTGGCATCGAAGTGATAGAATTAATGATGTTTATAGGGGAAGAATGCATTGGTGAAACATTTTGAGAGCTCAAGATTCTCATGTGAGAGTGATGAGTACCTTCCAGTGGCGTTCACCCCCCCGAGGGATGGTGGCGCCTCCTCTCCCAACACCAGATGTGCAGAGGCTGTCCAGGGGGTGTGTGTGTGTGTGGGGGGGGGGGGGGGGGGGGCTGTCCACGGGTGTGTGTGTGTGGGGGGGGGGGGCAGTCTAGGGGTGTGTGTGCGTGTGGGGGGGGGGGTGTCCAGGGGTGTGGTGGGGGCTGTCCAGTGGGGTGGGTGGGTGGGGGGGGGGGGGGGGGGGGTTCTGGTCTGGTTTTGGTCTATTTTTGATCTGGGGGTGTCTAGTGAGGTGGGGGGGGGGGGGGTGTACGGGGGTGTGGTGGGGGCTGTCTAGTGGGGTGGGAGGGTGTCCAGGCGAGTGGGGGGGATCTCCAGGGGTGTGGGGGGGGGGGCAGTCCAGTGGGGTGGGGTGGAGGGGGGTTTCTAGGGGTGTGGGAGGGCTATCCAGGGGAGTGCTGTCTAGTGGGGTGGGGGGTGTCCAGGTGGGGGTGTGTGTGTGTGTGTGGGGGGGGGTCTAGGGGTGTGGGAGGGCTGTCCAGGGGGTGGGGTGGGGGGTGTCCAGGAGGGTGTGTGTGTGTGTGTGGGGGGGGGGGTTGTCCAGGGGTGTGGGGGGCTGTCTAGGGGGTGGGGGGGGGGGGGTCCATGGGTGTGGGGGTGGGGTTGTCCATGGGTGGGGGGTGGGGGGGGGGGTTGTCTAGGGGTGTGGGGGGCAGTCCAGGGGGTGGGGTGGGGGCATTCCAGGGGTGTGTGTGTGGGGGGGTGTCCAGAGGTGTGGTGGGGGCTATCTAGTGGGGTGGGGTGGGGGGGTGGGGGGTTCTCGTCAGGTTTTGGTCTGTTTTTGGTCTGGGGGTGTCCAGTGGGGTGGGTGTCCAGGGGTGTGGTGGGGGCTGTACAGTGGGGTGGGGGGATTCTGGTCTGTTTTTAGTCGGGTTTTGATTTGTTTTTGGTATGTTTTTGGTCTGTTTCAGGTCTTTTGGTAGGGAATAGCAGTGGTTGATTGGTGGTGGGGGCTGTCCAGTGGGGTGGGGGGGGGGGGGGTTCTGGTCTGTTTTTGGTCTGTTTTTATTAACTTTTTGGTATGTTTCAAGTATTTTGGCAGGGCATAGCAGTGGTTGATTGGTTTTATTTTAAAAAATTGTTTTTTATGTCGGTTATTTCATAACCGACCTAAAAAATGCATTGGGATTAGTTTTAACATCGGTTATTTGGAAACCGATATAATAAATGCATGGGAAATGGTTTTTACGTTGGTTATTTCATAATCGACGTAATAAATGGAAATGAATAGTTTTTTACGTTGGTTATAAAATAAACGATGTAGTAGATATGTTTTCACATCGGCTATTATATAACCGACGTTGGAAACCGCTTGGTAGACAGGTTTATCACATCGGTTATAAAAATAACCGACGTGATAAACGCTTTGGAGGAGTGATTTATGGCGTCGGTTATATAATAACTGACGTGAAAGGGTATATACCACGTCGGTTATTTAATAACTGATGTAATAAACCACAACTCCGAAGCTTTTTTCACATCAGGTTTTTATCAACCGATGTGAAAAACGCTTTAGATTTGTGTTTTTTACATCATTTGTAAAATAACCGACATAAAAAACAATGTTTATAACATCTCTTGTAATAACGTCGGCCAAAAGACGATGTAAAAAATAAAAAATAACCGCCGTAAAAAATGTTTTCTGCACTAGTGGTCTCCACTAGCTTGGGAGCTCCATCTATTATATATGCTTTTACTCACACACAGGTAAGGGGAATGAGTTTACATAAAAGAAACCATGAGCACACATGCCCTTATATAATAAGAGGAGAGATGACACACATACCAAAAATTTAATTTAAGAATAAATTAAAAAGAAACCAATTCCATACAAATGTTTGGTCTAAGGTCATGATCATCTATATGCACGCAACGAATTACACATTTAATAAAATCAAAATTCAATTCTTAATCATTCTTATTTAAGTTAAATTGTGTTTGAATCAATTAATTTTTTTCTTTAATTAATCAATTCTTTTATCTTAATTCTCATTCGATTTTTCTTGATATTCTCATCCATCATAGTTTTAAAAAAGTAAATAAATTTATTTAAAATTAATTATGTACAATAAAAAATGTACCTTGTAGGCAATATGGTGAGTACCCGTCCGAACTACCCAACATGTATTATACTCGTATACTGTGATATATGACATACATGACTTATCATGTAATATCATGATGTGTATTATCAACTTAATGATCACACGGTTTACATGATTCCCTTTTTTAAAGTTGCGTGTAATGCTACAATACGTAGAGTAATAATTGCAATACGACTTATACATGATATGTAGATCCAAATATTCTACAGAAATTAATTAGGAATTTATATATATAAAAACCCATCACATGACGTGTCCTATCAATTTAATGATCACACACAAGCATATGTTGATATGAGTTACACAATATCATAAATTAATTTTTAATTCTGCGTAATTTGGTGTAAGTACATGACGTGTACAAGTCAGCTACACGATGTGTACTATTCTCACCATCTATCCGAGACACATGCTTAGGGACTCAGTGTGTAATCGTGCTATGTAAAATATTGGAGTACACGCCGTGTATATGTGCTACACGACGTGTTGTATCTGAGTTACATGGTCATCGGTCAGGTAGACCATGTAAGAAGATACACGACCCATCTGTGACTAAGGACTACACGCTGTGTACGAAAGTTACACGATGTGTACTTCAGCTGACCGTGTGCCAGAATGGTCCAGTCAACACATGGTGTATAATTAAATTCACCACATGTAATAAATTCACAAACCTTGAATTAATTCCGAATTAATTCTTGGTGCATTAAACACTAGTACACGAGGTGTACCTCCGGGTTACATGGTGTGTACTCTTGTGTTATTCGTCCAGATTCCTCAGTACCTCCAGATGAGATCTTTGAATTTATTTAGTTCATAAAATTAACCCATTTGATTATATTTACAAGAAATGAATAGGAAGAAGCATATCTCATAATTCGGATTTAAGAACGATTAAACTAGAATTGAAAAACTAAATTAAAAATGCATAAATCAATCAATGATTTTTAAATAATTATAAATAATCATGAAACCCGCTCTGATACCACTTGAAGGTTCCAAGCATGGCAGAAACATGTGATGGGTTGTGCCCAAATTTGCTTTTTTTCACGATCGAATGATTAATATGAGATTTACATGATGATAACGCCATGATAAACGAAATTGAATCAAAGAATAAAAATAATGGGTAAAACGTCAAAACCAAACCGCATGATTGTCACATATTATTTATAATTAATTTAAGCAATTAAAGAATTAACTTGTGTGAAATTATTTTTTCGTTGATGGATCTGATAATGGATCTACATCGTATTGTCTTTGCGTTGTAGGAATCAAGAATAGATTCCATCTAGCGGTAATCCACATATGTTCCAAAATTCTCTGAATGTCATCGTAAGAATCTCTGGGTGCTAGCACAAAAGATCCTATCGCTTGCATCATTCACATTTGATCGCTCTGAGAATCACTTCCAAAGGATTCTATTTGATCTCTCTTGACTTGAGAGTGGAAGGTGGAGAAAGATCACTTTCCATTCTTGGGAGCGTTCTTGTAGAAAGAAACTCTCCAGAGTTTTGAGAGGATTCTTCAGATTTCGTTGTGCACAACAAAACAGAATGAATTGGCTCTCTTGAAAAAATAATATAATTGAGTTTATATATTGCTAGAGTTGAAATAAATAATTTCACAAATACACTTTAATATTTATTTAATCCCTACGGAACCCCATATCTATAATAATAATAATAATATTATTTCTTGAGATGCGATAGACTCACAAATTAAATTAAATATTATTTAATCAAATAATATTCAATATATATTATTTCTCAACAGACTTATAAACTCGGCCCGCCATTCCTCCAAAAAATTTTCCGGGTCTTGAATAATGACTATTTTTTTAATAAATAAATATCACTACATTATTAACCAATAAATAAATAAATATTATATTCACTAAATAGAAAATAAATATTTATTAAATATTCTGTTCACATAATATTCTCTCGAATAACTGGTGACAAAATATATACGATCAAGTAAACATGATTAATTATTAAACCGCATGCAAGATTGATATTTATTCAATTTGTTAAATAATAAATAATAATATATTATTTAACTGCGATTTTGAATACACTTAGTGTGTGTCTCTCTAGACCTCTTTCTTAGTGGCATTAGGCGAAACATCTTAAAGTCCAAAGTTAACGTCTAGCAATACGCCAAGACACTCAGAGAGAGAAAAGTTAATGTCTCAATGAAATAATACCTCATACAGATGCTCACTATGTAATATAATATCTTTATCACAATATCTCTAATAAAGCAGGTTGCATGCTGGTGCCATTAACCAATCTGCTCAATGTCTCTTTCTTTGACTTTCCAAAAAATTTAACTTGCCTATAGAATACCATAACTATGAATTTATTTAGGCTATATCATTTCCATCAAAGAGCATGATATATCAACTTAAATTGAATAATATAAGGGAGAAATAATTTCTCGCATTATTCATTAATGAAATATCATTCATGATGCACCCAACGTATCCTACCTCATCGCGAACATGTGTCGTCACTGTTTTTGTCAATACATCAAAGTACGCGACTTATAACACTCATTAATAATAATCTTAAACTCTAAGGATCAATACACACGTCTGCAGATAGGAACATCCAATGACACATATAAATATGGATTTATTATTGGCATGTATCATTCTCATAATATCCTACATTGGATATTACCAATGACGTACACCATGAGAAGGTGTTTTAAAGTCCTATGAGTCTCCAATCCTGATAGCCTGTATCATTTCTGTCCCTCAAATGATTTCACCTGACTATAGAACATGTTAGGTCCACTAGGTCAAATACCCTAATAGGGGGGCGAATCAGAGTATGACAGCTTGAAACAACTGATACTTCAGATCTTGTTTCATCATTAAACAAAACACACTTCTCTCTTTCTCCCGTAGCAATGTATGAACAAAAATTAAATCGTGTACAAGACAAAATTATTTTACTTGGTTCACCCTCACTAGACTACATCCAAAGAGCATACAATGACTGTGATTTTGTACCAAATCCACTAAGGATCACTGCCAAATTACAAGGTTTGGGCTGGATCAATTCTATGCCCAAGATCACTACATTTACAAGATTAAGGGTCTGCTTAATGCATTTTTAAGGGTCACTCCCTATGTCTCTTTCTCTGGTTTAGTGCCGATGGAAATGATCAACGTCTTTCTCTTTTTTCACTAATTTTGGAAGGGATCCAATCACAGTTTATGGACTTGTAGGTCCCTTCATTTTCCTTAAATTACGCATCCTCAACTGTAGGTAGATGCTCTGTTGAAGTTCCTTTTTCACCCATAGATGAATTACACTTTTCCGCGCACTGATAGTTTACGAAAATTACTTTCATGAACTGTTACTACACAAACTAACTTGATCCTCCACAGAATGCCTTGAGTCCTCCACAAACTGCGTTGCACTGCGTAGTGCGTATGCTTCGTAGACCACCTCTCCTCTACGAACTACCTCCACTTCCACGTACCGTACTCCTTCTATTAACCGTTCCTGCTTTGCGGACTGTATCCACTTCCGCATACCACCTCTACTTCTGCGGAATTCCTTATTCCGCGAACTGCTTCTTCTGCCGACCACTTCTTCTTTGTGAGCAACAGAGTCCCGAAAAATCCTTTCACGGACTGTTCCCACAAACTGCTTCACCATTCACAGAATCCTCCTCACAAACCTCTTTCGGACTTAGCCAAATCTCTTCCTGAAGCAAATATTTTTTCAAATGAATTTTTATCTTTTCTTAATGATGAGATTAGTGGTCCTTATATAGAAAAATAGATCCACATAATCTACTAATCCTAGATTTACCAAATCTTTGATGTGGTACAACCTTCTTTGCATACCAAGCCTCCTACGAACCGTTTACCCCTACGCATTGTGCGTAGCGCATTTTATTCCTCATTGTAGCCAATATCTTTCGCAAATGGACCCCTTCCTAGCTCTAAAAATCATCACCTCACTTCCTCAAATGAAGAGCCATCCCACGTACCGCAAGCCTTCTATGAACTTCTTGCCTCCCGTGAACCATTTTCGTTATGCGAACCATTTCTCCTATGCAGTC
Source organism: Viscum album (assembly GCA_963277665.1). Taxonomy (NCBI): domain Eukaryota; kingdom Viridiplantae; phylum Streptophyta; class Magnoliopsida; order Santalales; family Viscaceae; genus Viscum; species Viscum album. Next base: position 674,935,013 of record OY728128.1, on the reverse strand, counting down.
TACATACCAAGCTTCGCGGTCCGCATAACACTTCTATGCAGAATATTTCCTTTGCCGATTTACCAAATCCATTCCGCGTACCACCTTTTGTAGTCCGCAGACTGCCATTTTTGGTCCGCGTACGGTTCATTCTTACACGGAAATTTATCATTTCCCCAAAACAAAATCCCTATTTTGAGGCCAAACAATTTGAAAAGTACTGGGAAACTACGCCACCTTAAACACCTGCTTCGGAAAACACCAACCATACCCATTCGTGGTCATTTGAATTTTTCAGCAAACACAATTATGCCAAAAAACATCTATAGGATGCCTTGAGAGATTTTTGACCAACGTAACATATATCTATGAATATTATTGTGACACTTCTGGGTTCTCATAATAGCGGGGAACTACTATGACCTTGTAGTGTAAGAACTAATCTTAGGAAATTACCACATGATATGATATGAAAAAGAACAATCATGATGTGATAATAAGTTTATTAATATTCAAAATAATGAATACAAGTTATCATAAAGTACATAGAATTTGGTTTTAAGACACTAACTCCAATAGTCATTGAAGATCCCCAAGTTTTAAAATCTTAACTTTTGCTATTGTATTTTCTGATATTTGTTGGGTCTGCAATTTGATGTCATGCTATAATTTTTCTTGAAAGGTTTTGACACAACCCGTCCCCTGAGGCCTGCATCGTGACTACCCCAAGACCGCCTTCCATAGGCCAGGGGATGGCGACTAGCACCAAAGGCATAATTCCCTAGAACTGGGAAGGAATTGCCTTTATAAAACGTAAACACACACAACCAGAGATCAAGTAGAAGCAAACACTAAGTAAAACAGTATAAAAAGCATGCTGAAAGTACAAAGGGGCCGAAAATAAAAGCCCAACAGAAAGGTACAACTACAACTAAAAGAAAGTACAACTGAAAAGACAAACAGCTGACTGGTGAAGCAGCTCCTGGATCGTCCTCCGGGTTCCTACCTGAAGGGTAGGTACAGATGTCCTTCTCAGCACTCCGTGTCTATCAGTCTGCTCCATGTGCCATCACGTCGAGTGTCCACCTCCGGGTACCGTCCATTCCTTGTACACTCTACCTCGGTCAGCACTGTCCGTCTTCTGCATCCAACACAATGAGGTGCGGGCATAGCTCGTGCATAGGTGAGTATAACGATACTCAGTAGGGACCCCGAGACCCTCAAGGTCTCACTAAATCCAACAAGGATAAACCACAAAGAAATATCTCAACAGATAATCTTTACTTAGGTATATGACCATACATATACCTAAGTTATCAAGTAACCCATCTCAATCATGAGGAAAACACAAAGGTCACGACTCAGCTCAAACGAGGATTTTCATTATCGAAACCACAACTGCTGGAGAACTCCTCCTCTGTCGAGTACAGTGGACCTATTGCGACTTTGAGGTGCTACTCACTAACCTTAGACTGTTGAGGTACTCCTCCTGTCGAGTACCGCGGGACTGCTGCCAAACCGGGCGCTCCTCCGCTGTGGATCTGCCACCAAACCGAGCGCTCCCCCTAATAGCCGTCAGAGGTAATCCTCCTGTCGAGTAGCATGGGTCTGTTTCCAAACCAGGAGCTCCGCCCGCCGTGGGTCTGCCACCAAACTGGGTGCTCTGTCCACTGGGCTAGTCGAATCACTCCGAGTCGAATCGGTCAAGCAGTTGTCAGGTCTACAGCTACTAGGTCTCCACACTATGTCTGCTCATCTTCAAGAGGATCCGCTCCACGAGCTACTGTTCGATACTCCAAGTGTTACAAAGTCTCACGTGGAAGTATCTCAAAGGTCCGCCACATCCTAGGGGTCTCAACACAACAGACGACGCGTCAATCGGACGCCCGGTCTGTGAATTATTGGCTTTTTCGTTCCAGGGGTCCGGTTGGTTTTTAAGCTAAAACCAACCCGACCATACTCCAATATCATCTGAATCCCACAGGTATTATTCCAAAAGAACCATCTCATCAAAAGGAAACCAACATAGTTGACGGTATGTCAATTGGACGTCCGGTCCTTAAGTTATAAGCGTTTCCGCTCCGAGGGCCCGGTTGGTTTTGGTTTCGAACCAACCTGGCCGTACCCATACTTCTCCAAAACCTTGATTGTAATATATCGAAAAGACCTTCTCGATCCGAGGAATCCTACGCAACTAACGGTTCATCGATCGGAGGTCTGTAGCTCAAGTTATGGGCAAATGACCGAAAAATGGTCCGAAAAGGGGGGTCTGGACCCGGTCCGACCCGAACCATCTCACCCTGGGTCGGTATGAACCAGGTCGACCCGACCCGGCTGGGTGTGGCTCGTCCAGGTCATCCGAGTGGGTGGGGGGGGGGGGGTCTTTCCCGGATCCCGTGCGGCGCGATATCCTTTCCACCGCCGCCGCGGCTGGTGCCGCGACAGATCTTCCGCCGGCGGCGCGCTGGGGCACCACCGCCTCCAGGCGGCCGGCTGGCATCGACCGCCGCCTTCGGTCGCCGGCACCTCCGCGCCGGTGACCCGTGTCACCGCGGACTTCCGCGGGCCACCGGAGTCATTCCGATGGTCTGTTTTAGCTCCTGTCTGTGCCTATGGCCTCCTCGGGTCCCGTTCTTCACTGCGATGGCCTCAAATCAACGTTGCCCTTCTGTTCATCCGTAGCCAAACAAAATGCGCATCACGAACAAGTTGGTGGTGGGTCCGGACTTGTTCGTTAGCCCGTACCCACCGCGTTAGTGGTTCAAATAATCACCCAACAAATAAACGCCCATGTTCGAGGGTATAAATCACATATATGAAAATATATAATATCCTCCTACCTTTTTAACTGTCGCGAGTTCGTTTGTCGCGGGGGAAGATGGGGTTGTAGTCGTTCACCATATGCTTCCTCTTCCGAACTCATGCGTCAGTCCGTTGATGACGAAGAGGAAGATAGAAGAGTCATCATAGAAGTCCCACATCGTAAGGGGGTTCCGAGGAAGAAGCTGAGGAAGAAGCGTTGTCACTGGCGTCTCCGCATTCTTCGTCAGAGTTGTTCTTCAGCGGTTCTTCGTCGAAAGAAGAACTCTCTTCTTCTAATTCCCAAGAGCTCTCCCAAAAATCCTCTCAACACCACGAGTGCCAAACTAAAATAATAGCCTAAGCTATTATTTTATTCTCCCATAGTATAACATTTCCATGCACTCAAATTAATTCAAAAATAGATGACCCAATTAATTAATGATGTAATTAATTGGTTGGGGTGGAAAATTCAATTGGGTGGAAGGTGATAAATAATTAAGGGAGAAGGTAGAGAGTTATAAGGATTAATAAGGGTGTTTCATGGGGGTTTAAGGGAATTAAAGGAGTAGTTGAAGGGTTAGGGGTTCGTGCGGGCCCCACCACCCTTAGTCATATCCTCCCATGGGAAGTTAGGTGGGGTGTGGGCCCCACCTACAACTTCCCTTTGGAGGAATTAACTTCCACCTGAAAATAAATTGTAACACAAAAATTTATTTAAGTCTTAACGAATCCCCAAAATTTAACTACCACATACGACAAAATGCAACTGTGCTTAAGGTCCCCTGAAGCGAATACCGGTGCTACGAGTTCATTGGTGCCCTCATATTTCAATTCCGAGTACCAGTTCAAAAGATAGAAAAACCCGCACGTACGTTTACAGAACGTACCCGGAAAAAACTTCAGAAATTGATTTCGGGCACACCAGGCCTCATAATCAGGTGCCGTCAGAAACTACGGACTCATAAAATTCCAAAGAAATTAAGAAAAAATTTTCCTTGAAATTTAAGGGTCTTTACATTACCCCACCTCAGGGATTTACGTCACCGTAAAACTACAACACACACTAGGGGAAACAAAGGAGGGTACTGAGCACGTATCTGAGCCTCCCACTCCCATGTGCTCTCCTAGAGGTTCCAATGCTACCAGCAAACACGTACTAGAGGAATCGACCATCCATGTAGGACCCACTCTTGTAGATCCTTGATTTCCACCGTAACCTCTGTGAATGTCTCCCCGTCATCGATGATGTGGGACAGATCGTACACACATCTCCTCTGCTGAGATACGTGGATGACATCGTGCACCTGGTGTAACTGAGGTGGAAGGGTCAAGAGGTGGGTCACCTTGCCTACTCTGCTGAAGAAAAAGGAGGAGTGACTGCAGATAGGATGCACCATCCCTATCTATAAAGGATATCAGTAACACGGCCAGCTGCTCCGTCGGCTCTCCTAGCAGCTGAATGCATAAAATCTTGCTGAGAGCATCCGCTACTACGTTTCATCTTCCCAGGAGTATAGACTATCTTGAAGTCATATCCCTGGAGTAACTCAAGCCATCACCGTTGTCTTAGGTTCAGATTCTTCTGAAAGAAGACACACCTGAGACTATTGATATTGGAGTAAACCTTAAACCGTTCGCTCAATGAACTATGGTGAGACTATCCAATTTAAAAGATCTCATCCAAACCCTTCTTTGTCTACTATTTACAAGAGATGCTAATATTTCTCCTCTTCCGAAAAGAGAAATCCGATCTCATCCCCTGGATGAACCACGTCCTTTGCCTAATACAGTCAATCCCAACATGAATGATACTAATTCATGACATGGATGACGTCGTAAGGCCTCGACGCTACTACCAAGAGATCCAACCATTACTCTCACCTCCAAGGGTTGAGTCACACTGTCGGCATCAGTGTGTGGTCACTAGGTCTCCTCTAGTAGGAATCTCGAAAGTGAGGGTCAAGTCAACAGTTAAACCGGAACCTCTTAGTACACAAAAAGGAAGGAAAGCAAATGTCACAAGGGAAAATGTCTTTTATTACTGCATCTCAAAGTACAAAGACACATAACAACCACACACAACAACAACAAGGAAGCTAGAAGCACCAAGAACAAAGGCCTCCATGCCTGGAACTAGTTCCGCTCCTGTCCACCTGCTTCCGGAGCTCCATAGTCATATGATTCAGCTGCTTGAAGCTGTGATCTCCCCTATCCACCTGTTCCCTGCGATCGGGGTGGACCTCCTGGTGGTGGTGGTGGAAACACCTCAAAGAGTCGTCCACCACCAGCTACACGACCAGCTCCTTGCGGTCCATCATGATCGAACCTCTGCCTCTGCCTGGGAGGTCCTTCATCTATTCGCTGATCGTCTGCACGGCGGGTCGGACAGTCATGTTCCATGTGACCAAGCCCAATGCAGGAGTAACACTGTCCGTTCCTAGTATTCATGGCTTTGTCTCCACCCTGGGTGCCCCACACTACCGATCCTGAGTCGTGCAGTCGAACATCTGTAGGTCTGGTCCTCTTGGACCTCTGCGTCATTAGTCTACTGCCAGCTGCAGAAGACTCCGCTGCATGTCAACTAGTGGTGGGTTCCACTGCTGGAGACTGCTCAGCAAGGAAACTCTCTACTAGGAGGGCACACTCCAACATCCCCATCTGCGTAGGGATGCTGTGTGAGACAACTGAAGCTCTAATATCTCTCCTGAGTCCCTACTCAAAGGTCCGGGACTTAAAGAATGGGTCTCGTACCATATCTGTAGAGTAGCGCGAGAGGTCTGTGAACCTTGCTGAGTACTGTGCCACTATCATGCTACCCTAATGTAGATGCAGTAGCTCCTGTATACGCACCGCTCGAAGGGTAGCTGGTACAAACTCCGCCCGGAACAGGCTCTCGAAGTCTACCCATAGAAGTGTATCCTTGTCGTGCATTTGGATCATCAGGCTCCACCATCTGCCTACTGCTGCCTGAATAAGGCTGGAAACAAGGATCACCATAAAGTCTGCTCGCGTCCCTACTAGGCTGAAGACTCTCACCACATCCTCCAGCCAATCCTCAGCTACCTGTGGGTCTGTCTCTCCCCTGAACCTGGGTGGCCTCTTGCACTGGAACTCGTGCAACACGCTCAAGCAGCGTGCATCACCTGCTACTGGGGATGGTGGCATCAGTGGCCCAACGGGGAGTAGTACCGCTGGTGCCTCCGCTGGTGACTCAACTGGAAGAGGGCCCTGTACTGAGGCCTCATCGCTCGGCGGGCTGTCGGTACATACAAATCTCAAGGCTCTAGCTGGTCGTCCATGGGGTGGCATCCTGAAAGAAAAAGATGCGATACGGTCAAAGACTATACATGGTGAGATGACCTGGTTTGAGTTGATTTTAAGAAAACTTTTGAAAACACACCCGCAATCTGTGTTTTCATGAACTGAGTCTGAAATCAGAATTCAGGGTCCTGGTATATGGATACGTCGGCCTCCCACACCAACACTGAAATCCCTGAACTAAAAACCACACTCAGTACCCTTAACACTATTGCTTCACAAAAAGAAATATCAGAGTCCTATGTTCTGTGGTAGAACTGACGTCCTCTGATACCAATTTGTCACGACCCATCCCCCGGGGCCCGCATCGTGACTACCCCAAGCCCACCTTCCATAGGCTAGGGGCTGGAGACTAGAACCAAAGGCGTAATTCCATAGAACTGGGAAGACATTGCCTTTATAAAACTTAAACACACACAACCAGAGATCAAGTAGAAGCAAACACTAAGTAAAGCAGTATAACAAGCGTGATGAAAGTACAAAAGGTCCGGAAATACAAGCCCAACAGAAAGGTACAACTACAACTGAAAGAAAGTAAAACTGAAAAGACAAACAGCTGAATGGTGAAGCAGCTCCTGGATCGTCCCACGGGTTCCTATCGGAAGGGTAAGTAAAAATGTCCTCCTCAGCACTCCGCGTCTATCAGTACGCTCCGTGTGCCGTCATTTCAAGTGTCCACCTCCGGGTACCGTCAAGTCCTCGAACACTCTGCCTCGGTCAGTGCTGTCCATCGTTTGCATCCAACACAACAAGGTGCGGTCATAGCCCGTGCAAGGGTGAGTATAACGATACTCAGTAGGGACCCCGAGACCCTCAAGGTCTCACTAAATCCAACAAGGATAAACCACAAAGAAAGATCTAACAGATAACCTTTACTTAGGTATATGCCCATACATATACCTAAGTTATCAAGTAACCCATCTCAATCATGAGGAAAACACAAAGGTCACGACTCATCTCAAACCAGGATTTTCATTATCGAAACCACAACTGCTGGAGAACTCCTCCTTTGTTGAGTACAGTGGACCTGTCGCGACTCTGAGACACTACTCACCAACCTTAGACTACTGAGCTACTCCTCCTGTCGAGTACCGCGGGTCTGCTGCCAAACTGGGTGCTCCTCCGCTGTGGGTCTGGCACCAAACCGGGCGCTCCCCCTAATAGCCGTCAGAGGTACTCCTCCTGTCGAGTACCATGGGTCTGCTTCCAAACCAGGTGCTCTGTCCGCCATGGGTCTGCCACCAAACTGGGCGCTCCGTCTACTGGGCTAGTCGAATCACTCCGAGTCGAATCGATCAAGCAGTCGTCAGGTCTACAGCTACTAGGTCTCCGCACTCTGTCTGCTCGTCTCCGAGAGGATACGCTCCACGAGCTACTGGTCGATACTCCAAGTTTCACAAAGTCTCATGTGGAAGTATCTAAAAGGTCCTCCATGTCATAGGGGTCTCAACACAACAGACGGCGCGTCAATTGGACGCCCGGTCTGTGAGTTATTGGCTTTTCCGTTCTAGGGACCCGATTGATTTTTAAGCTAAAACCAACCCGAACATACTCCAATATCATCCGAATCCCACAGGGAGTATGCCAAAAGAACCGTCTCATCAAAAGGAAACCAACGTAGTTAACGTCACATCAATCAGACGTCCGATCCTTAAGTTATAAGCGTTTCCGCTCCGAGGGCCCGGTTGGTTTTGGTTTTGAACCAACCTGGCCGTACACAAACTTCACCAAAACCTTGAGTGTAAAATACCAAAATGACCGTCTCGATCCTAGGAATCCTACGCAACTGACAGTGCATCTATCGGAGGTCCTTAGCTAAAGTTATGGGCAAATGATCGAAAAACGGTCCGAAAAGGGGGGTCTGGACCCGGTCCGACCCGACCCAACTCACCTTGGGTCGGCCCGAACCGGGTCGACCCGACCCGGTTCCGGGTCCGTCCCGACTGGCGCGGCCCGGCCCGCGGCCGGCCGCAGATCGACCAGGATGGCCGAGCGGGGGGGGGGGGGGGCTCCCCCGGATCCCGTGTGGCACGGGATACTTTCCACTGCCGCTGCGGCCGGTGCCGCGACGGATCTTCCGCTGGCGGCGTGCTGGGGCGCCGCCACCTCCGGTTGTCGGCGCCGGTGTGCCGGCGACCCGCGCCACCGCGGACTTCCGCGGGCCACCGAAGTCATTCCGGTGGTCCGTTTTAGCTTCCGTCTGCGCCTACGGCCTCCTCAGGTCCTTCTCTTCACTGGATGGCCACAAATCAACGTTTCCCTTTCGTTCATCCATCTCCAAACAAAATGCGCATCACGAACAGGTTGGCGGTGGGTCCAGACTTGTTCGTTATCCCGTACCCACCGTGTTAGTGGTTAAAATAATCACCCAACAAATAAACGCCCATGTTCGAGGGTATAAATCACATATATAAAAATATACAATATCCCCCTAACTTTTTAACTTTCGGGCATTCGTTCATCACGGGGGAAGACGAGGTTGTCATCGTTCGCCGTATGATTCCTCTTCCGAGCTCGTGCGTCGGTCCGTTGACGACGAAGAGGAAGATAGAAGAGTTTTCGGAGAAGTCCCACATCGGAAGGGGGTTCCGAGGAAGAAGCTGAGGAAGAAGCGTCATCGCCAGCCTCTCCGCGTTCTGTGTCAGAGTTGTTCTTCGGCGGTTCTTCTTCAAAAGAAGAACTCTCTTCTTCTAATTCCCAAGAGCTCTCCCAAAAATCCTCTCAACACCACAAGTGCCAAAATAAAATAATAGCATAAGCTATTATTTTATTCTCCCATAATATAACATTGCCATGCACTCAAATTAATTAAAAAAGAGATGACCCAATTAATTAATGATGTAATTAATTGGTTGGGGTGGCAAATTCAATTGGGTGGAAGGTGATAAATAATTAAGGGAGAAGGTGGAGAGTTATCAGGATTAATAAGGGAGCTTCATGGGGGTTTAAGGGAGTTAAAGGAGGAGTTGAAGGGTTAGGGGTTCGTGCGGGCCCCACCACCCTTAGTCATATCCTCCCATGGGAAGTTAGGTGGGGTGTGGGCCCCACTTCCAACTTCCCTTTAGAGGAATTAACTTCCACCTGAAAATAAATTGTAACACAACAATTTATTTAAGTCTTAATGAATCCCCAAAATTTAACTACCACATAAGACAAAACACAACTGCATTTAAGGTCCCCTTTAGAGAATACCGGTGCTGCGAGTTCATCAGTGCCCTCAGATTTTAATTCTGAGCACCGGTTAAAAAGATAAAAAAACCCGCATGTACTTTTTCTGAATGTACCTGAATAAAACTTTAGAAATTGATTCCGTGTACACTGGGCCTCGGAATCAGGCGCTGCCAGAAACTGCAGACTCATAAAATTCCAAAGAAATTAAGAAAAAATTTTCCTTGAAATTTCCGGGTCTTTACAGGTTTAAATTTTTCTTCTCATATCATTGAAGATTTTTTTTATTTTGAGGCTTTGGTGACTTTGAAATAATTTGTTTTAGGAAAAATTTATAAACATTCCAAACTTCATTGTATTTATCTGCCGTGAAGTTCTTATCATGGAGTATCTGACTTATATAAAAAGGAATGGACTATCAAATTTTAGTGGCAGAGCAGGTTGATTTCATGACTAGTACAAATAAAAAGAATCTTGAAAATGGTGGGAAGGTAAGAAATTCCTTGTCCAAACATTTGTCTGAAAAAAATCAAAAAATTTCTGGACTCCAAAATTATGAAGGAAATATGTGATGCATTGAAGTATATTTATAAAGGTGAAAAAATGTTGAAGGTGCAAAACTTAAAATATGGATATCTAAATTTGAAAGTTTTACAATTTAGAGGAGTGTTTTTGGGTTCATGGTTTGAAGTCGATGATGAAAAATTTGACAAAATCGTGCATTTTATCTTAAAAATTTTAGTGAAAATGGAATGTACAAGTAAAACTTTCCTTGAAATGTTTTGGTCTCGGATGAATAGAGTACTCTTGTGAAATGAATCAAGTGATGTCCAAGACTGATTCTAAAATACCTCAAGGGTGATGCAAAATTATATGAAATTAAGAGGATACATTTCTCAATGAAGACAAATTTGATACATGTCGATGAAAGCTCAAGGGGGGTTGGGGTGGGGTGGGGTGGGGTGGAAGAATTTTCATGACTCATATTGAAAATAACGATTAACCTTCCTAGTGGGGAATAAGAAAGTGAAGAGGGATAAAATATTGAAAGGAGAATATGTTTAAATGAGGCCTTAGAGTCTCTGAATAAAAACACTCAACTTGATAAGGTGATTAAAAGGTCTAAAAAACCTAATCATAGTCAAAATTTTGAAGAAGCATAATGTACTCTAAATGTGTTTGAGTACTTAAAAGAATATTGAATCAATGAACATTCTTATTTTCAAAAAAGGTAATATCCACGAGGATCATGACATCAAACTATCAAAAAGAACTTTATTTTTTAGATTTATTTTTCATAAAGGTTGAAGAGAGTATGAAAAAGTGCAAAACATATTTTCAGAAATTGTTATGTGGTTGAATAGAGTTTAAAAATCATCAAGAGATGAATCATCCAATAGGTTGGAGGGGTGTTTAAATTATTAAATTCCACACTTTGTGGGAAAAAATGGTTCGAGATTCATTGGAATCCTATAAAAATTTAGAAATAGAATATGTACATTTTTTTAAAACCAAAACCTATTTTATCCAATAATTTTATCTTAAAAACAAGTGAAAATGAGGTTTCAAACAATGATTAAAAAAAATGCCAGGACCAACATGTGAACTATGTGTTGTGGTGATCTAATTATGGAGTAGACATAATAATGTTGTGTGTGTGTGTGTGGGGTGGGGGGTCAATTGAAGATATTAAACATGGTTATGAAAAATTGATTCTAAGTCTTAGAGGAGCTTTGTGGAATATATGATCAATATGGTCATATTGATGAGAAATGCTTAACCAGTCTTCGAACTTAACTAAATCAAAAGAGTGCCTTAAAAAATTTCAAAGAAAAAAAGAGAAGTGTCTATTTTTATAGTGGGTTTCTTAAAGGATTTAAATAAATAAAAATATTGAAGGTTAAACAGTGTATGATGGATCTTTGAAAATAAAGAGTTAGATATATTTAATTTTCTCAACACAAGTTGAAATACTAAGATGTTCCTTTTTAATAGGACAAAACAAAATCTATTAAGTGTTATCCAATTTCATGATAATGGAAATGAGGTCATCTTTAGAAATAATGAATATATAGTGAAAATGTTTAAATATGATGTTATAAAAATAGATAAAATAAGAAATGCGATTCATTTAGATTGAACATGGATGATTTTTTTGTTATTTATTTGCAAATGAAGAGAATTTCATATGCCATAGGTGTCTTAGAAACATTTTACTGAAATTAATGAACACAATCATAAAAGAAGGTGTTTTGAGACATGAAGTAGATATAAAAAAAGGTGAAATTTGCAATACTTCTTACAAAGGAAACATGACCAATGTAAGATTAAATTTATAATAATATTTCTTTCCTTGAAAGCTAAATAGAACTACAAAGTTCATCAAATGATCATGAAATAAACTTTCTTTATTGATAATCTTGAATAAGAAGTCTATATTGAGCATCATGAGATATTTCTAATTAATCACGATGGTTCAAAATTTTTTAAGATGAAGAAGACCTTTTTTGGATTGAAATAAGCCCCAAAGGCATGGTATTTGAAGTTTCTTATGATCATAAGAACCATTGAGAAGGGGGGATGAATCAGTGGTGATCTTATACAATTTTAATTTTATTGAAAATTAACCCCTGCAACTTGTTAGAGTTTTATCCTTACCAAATTTATATAACAATCTCACAAGTATGCATAGATAGAAAAGTAAGGCAAGACACATAAGATTTATAAGGTTTCCCCATAATGTGGGTGGCTACATCATTGCTATGAAAACTCCCATTAGTCCACGAAAATTCACTATAATAGAAAAGTGAATACAATAAGTCAACTCTTGTTACTCCTATATCCTGATAGGTATGATCATACTGACTCCTATCAATTACAAAGTTTTTCTTATCAAACCGAGCCAACACAAGAATTTGAAACTTTGTAAAACAGCTCCCAATAATATCATTCAAAAATTGCCCGTCTGATTTTCTTCGTCTGGTAAGAGTCTGTCTAGTGTGTCCTGCCTACGTCCGATGTACTCCATCTGGTGCACCTCACTAACCATGCCTCTAATCCGTGTTCTGTCCAGTGAACAAAACCACTGTGCCTCACAACCCAATCGAAAATTCTATTCAATATTATCTCTACTCAGTATACTATGACTGATGTCTCTATTCAATATCTCTAATCAACAACTTTTTCTGGTATCACCTCTCACTATACATGTGTTCAGTGTTATTTAACTTCAACCAAATCTCAACCTGGTTAGAAAATTTCCTTTATCAAAACTTTGGATTTTGGCTCTTTGACCATCATCTCCGTTCAATAACTTTTTTGTTGCACTTTATCTTTCTAACTTGAATGAACAATACAAAACTCATACTGTACTTTCACTCCCTTTTATTGGTGTGCTTTTAGGAGAAAATTCAGGAGTCAATTTCATTTTCCCACTCAAAGAAAAATCAAATTTTGAATCTACTACTCACTTGAAATTTATTGGGCGGATCTCAAACATTCTAGAGTCTTATTGAAAATACATGAATCTTTATGGAAACCCCAACATCCATAACCATATTCAAACTTCCTTAACCTCAGCATTAAGGAACTTATTCAATATTTTTAAACCATGCTAGATAAATGAACATTGAACGCTCAACACCACATAATTATTGTTAAAGGGGCTCTACAAAGTTATGTAAAGCTTCTCAATACTCTGTCTGGTAAGTGTTTTTATGATGACTTCATGAGAACTTCTCCATTTAGCTATGATTTATATTTCTCCATTAATTTCTTTGACCAATTGACTATGTCCGGTGAACTTAGATAATCTTCAACCAGTTCTCTACAAATGTTTCCTTTAACTAATGGAATTTATATATGTGTGTTTGATGTGATTTTCCCGAAGAGTTAGCATGACTCAGTCTGATCATCATTCCTCAATTCACACTTCACATTCTTAGAAAACATAGCTTGATGAAACTTCATAGAATCATCCGTCCTATGACATCATTAATGTTTGTTCGATCGTCCGTCCAATGGAACATGACTACTCAACATAACTTTCCAAGCTCATTCTGTCAACTTTAATGATTTTTTTCCTTCTACCTTTGTTCGATGCACTTGATTTTTTGGTTTTATGATAACATTGTTTCAAAATCTAAAGAATTATTTCACAAAATCCTTCTCATTCCAGTTATAACATCCCTACTCCATCTGGTAACTTTGTGCAACATGTTTGTCTGATCATGATTTCCACTTAAAATTTTCACTTCTCTTAAAAATTCAACCTTTTCACACCATTATACTTCTCCCCCTTTGGACTTTTAACACTTTTTACAAGTTGTAATAACTATGCAACAAGATCTTATTATAACTCTTCATCTGGTAACACCATCCATGTTCTATCTGGTATCTTGAGCCGCTGGACTTCAGTTACCTTTACACATTGGGCATACTAACCTTATGTAAGTCATGATGGGATTTACCCTTACATGTGGTTCTATATGGTGCCTATAACTTTACACAGCCTTCAAAACTCTACCTGTATCCTTATGTAGCTAATGATAGACCTCTATACAGCCTTTGTACTATTGCTTGAACTTCAACATATTATAAATCTCTATCTGATAACTTCATCTCTGGTCCATTTGATGAAATAGTTGTACTTCTCTCTTTGTTTAAAAGTTTAAAACTTTATATTAGATAATGAAAATATTCATGATGTTGGGAACTTGAGATCGAAATAACATCATTTGACTTTAGGAAAGTTTCCTAACATGGTTAAGGAAAAATTTATTAATAACTTAAACAACTCTTTCTCACCTGTTTAACACAAAAATTTACAAAAAGATATGTTGAAAAAAATACAACAGTTGTTACAAAAACATCCCAAATGATATTCTATCTCCCACTTTTGGATTTGTTGAAAACATTCAAAATAAATTCTCATTTTTTTAAACTCTTTCCTTAATATTTTATCAAACCACTACCTTTATCATAGAGAATGTCCTGACATCACACTATCGGATAGAGAAATATTTTTTAAGGAATTCCATATCTTGATGGAAAACAACTTTGTGTCCATGATAAGATAACCCCCTCAATTTTATCTTCTCCAACATTTTATGTAACAACAACTTTGGTTTCAAAAAAGAAAGAGTTTTTCTTCTAATTACAAAGTTGAACTTACTCTCCACCTTTAATAACATTATCCAAAGCATGATGAGAGTTCTTCCTCTCAACCATTAGAAAGTCATTGGTGGAGGCTGAACATGTAGTTGCAACCTCAATTCCTCAAATCTTTCCATTGACATAACTTTGGTGAAAATATCATCAATTTTACACTTTTTTGAAATATACTCAAGCATAATATCTCCACTAGTAACTTTATTTTTTATAAAGTGATACTTAATATCAATATGCTTTGATCTGGATTGTTGTAAAAAGTTTTTTTGAAAGATTAACGACAATTTGATTATCAGAAATCATCTTTAATGGTTTACAAACATTCACCCTCAAATCTTCTAGATAAACTTTTATCAACAACATTTGTGTACAAGCTTGGGTGGTGAAAATATATCCCACTTATACTGTTCTCAAAGTAAAAAAACTTTGTTTCTTACTATGACAACTCACATAATATTTGTAACACCTTGAGATTTTAAAAGAATAATATTATGTTCGATAGCCTATACGACACGTAACACTGAGCTTAAATGAACCAAAAAATATTAAACATAAAATTACTTTACTAAAAATAGAATGATCATTAATTAAGCATTAATTAATATATTTTTATTGAGTAGGATCTTTATATATATTTCATAATGTGGTTATTCTTATTCATACCTACCAAAAATGGTTTTTATTTCTTTTTATGAGAGAATATCCTAATTATTTTTTAATTTTTTTTAAAATTTTATTTGATAAAAAGGATATTTTTTTGAAATTATCATGTCTAAATTAGATTAAAGTGTTTTTTTTTGGGTTTTTTTCAAAAAGGATTTATTTTTCAATGAATAATGAAAATACTAATTTTTATCGAAAACTGTATTTTTGATTCGAAAATTTAAAAAGTTCTATTTTTAAATGGTTTGGAAGTGAAATTAGTTCTATTATATTATGAATAATCCAATTAAATTAATTATAATAAATTTATGGTTGAATTTGGTATAAATACATTTTTATACTTAAAAGACATTTTTATGAAAAACTGTTTGTCTTTACGTTTTTCGTTTTAATCTTAAATTAATTTCTACTACTTATAAAAATTTAATATTGAAAGATGGATTTCATATTTTTATTAGGAGATCCAAATTTGGTAAATAAGTCTCTTTTATTTTTGATTATTATGAATAGTAACTATAATAAATAATCGGTATCACGGTAAGGGTAAATCAGACAATGAAGGTTAAAAACAATATGGAAAGGACTTAAAAATGACAATAAAACTTACCTTTATCTTATTGGATGAGTGAAATTCGGTCATGTTCATCAAAGTTTCGAAAATATTACAATTTGGTGGCATATTTATTTAATTTTTTCCTTTATAATATTTAAGTAAAAGATAGTCAAAATTGTCACTTTGTGCTTTTAATATCTATAATATTTTATGACAGGGATGAAAACAAATTATGTTCAGTTATAAATGGTTTTTTGAAATATAAATTATTTTTTTTATTATGATAATTTATTTATAATTTTTAGGGATTACAAAATCATCTTAAATGTTTATGCAACACCGACACAATATTTATTCAAAAAATAGAAAAATAAAATAAATGATTTTAAAAATATTAAAAGTAGTATAATTTGAGTAGTTATAGTGTCCCAAAAATTTTGTAGATAAATAAAACATATTTGGGGTTTGTGAAAGGTTTATATTCGATTTCCATCTTTGTCTTGATGTCTTTAAAGTTAAATTAAATGAATAGGGTCAAAAATGACATTAATGATATTTTATGTAAAATAATATTTTATTAAATGTTTTAAAATTACTAAAAAAATCATATTTGACCAAATGAATGGGATATGATTTAAAATATCAATCATGATCTATTTAAGGGTCAATTTTACTTTTATAGTAACTTTCTTGACCTCTAAAGAGTAAAAGAATTGTTATCGCCGTAATTGTCAAATGGGTTAACAAGAGGTTAAAATAAAAAGATATGGGTAAAAACATAGTCTAAAATTGAATAAATTTTATCAGATGATATGATTTCAATCCATACTCATCCTATCATCTAAATATATCATTTTAGAGCCATTTTTATAAGAAAATTAATATATATTAATTTAAGTAATTACAAGAGTGACTCTGAACATAATCAAATTCTATTTCAGCTTTTCTCACTCACTCAAAGTTATATTTTTATTTAAAAGGGAGAGATCAACAAGGGAAGTAAGAGAAACCAGAACAACAAGAAGACATATGGCCTAAGGATGCCTGAAATGGTGCAATCTGAGGGCATACCCTCTAATCAAGGACATGCCCTCTGTATTGAAGAAAGAGATATTTGGAGTACTGGTGACTTCAAGGCCTTGTTCAGCTTGGGATGCAAGATGGTTGGCTACCTTATTTCCTTCTTGCCATGTGTGGGTGACCTTTTTTCCATATTTTAGAAGAGCTTTGAATTATATGATTATGTAAGAAATCGACCAAGGCATTTGACTCTTACCTTGTAAGAAGCTATGGATAATCTTCGCGTCTGTCTCCACTTGGGATATATTAATATTTTTCTAGATGGTCAATTTGATCCCTGTCAACATTTCATTTTCCTCTGCCTGAATACTTGTTCCATTGCCATAATGAGCCTTAAAAGACATGATGACACTCCCTCTACCGTCGCGAACAACTCCACCACCGTGAGCAATACCCTCTTTGCTGGAACCATCTGTGTTCAGCTTAAATCCTTCATCAGGGGGAAACCACCTTACCTAGTGCCCCTGTACCCTGGTGCAAGACGAAATGGCCCCTATGGGAGGAGCACATAGGTACTTTAGAGATGGTGCTTCTTTCCATTTTTTGAAAAAAGGAACCAAGTCTACCAGCAAGTTTATGATCCTAGTGATGATAGACCGCCCGAGCAAAGGGGTCCCCTCGTACTTCACCCTGTTCCTCACTTTCCATAATCACCAATAGCCTGCATTGAGAATAATGGAACGAGCCAACCTTTCCAAGCCTGCATTTTCCATCCCATGAAACCATCTATCCAGGAATGTTTCATGCTGGTGGGCCTGTGAATCATGCGCTGAAAACTCTCCAAGAAAACACCAGACAACCTTCTCCCATTCCCCTTCGAAGAATATGTGGTTCATATCCTCTTCTCTTATATTAAGACAAAAATGGAATCTGAATGCAAAGCTAATGCCCAACCGCTTGATGTTGCTGTCGGCTGGGATGGAATTGTTTCTGATCCGCTAGACAAGAAAGCAGTATTTGGAAGGAATCAGGTTACACTAGACCTCCTTGCTCCATCTAACATTATGGGCCCAAGGATAATGAATTCTATGAAAGTCCCTAGAATTAAAATTCCCCAAGGAGGATGGATAGAAGATGCATTTATCTGGTTCAGAGACGGTTTTAATATGGTAAAAGTATTCTTCCTTTATTTTTTCCAGAGCCATCGAGATGAAGTTAGGGAAACGATGCACTTCTTTGAAGGAAATGGTGGGTGCGGGGCAACCCAGGTACCCTAACACCTCGCCTGCCCATTTGTCGAACCAGAACTAAATGTTCCCATCTCCAACAATCCATTGATAATTTTGGATAAGAGATGGGATGAAGGAGCTGATCGACATCCAAAGAGGAGATCCATTCGCGTTTCGGTTATCTGCACCACACCCCTATTTGCATGGCATGATCTTTCCCCACAAGGTTCACCCTTTAATCGATTCCCATGCAAGCTTCACATGCATGTATTGAATGGTAGATTCTAAGCTCTTCACATTGATTGCCCCCTCCTGAATGGGCCTGGCCATCCGATCCCATGACACCCAATGTTTCTTCCCCTCCATAGCCGCATCCCAGATGAAGCCTTCCAATATTCTATCAATAGATTTGATAACCCCTTTAGGAAAGTTCATGGATTCCATTGCATGAAATGGGATCGCAGTTAGCACACTGTTAACTAATGCAATGCGGCCCCCGAACGAGAGAAAGTGGTTCTTCCAGTTGAGGATGCGGTTTGTGATCTTACTCACCACCTTATGAAAATCCCTAATGCACATTATACCTTGAGAAACCGTCATTCCAAAATATTCCAGGGGAAACTTTCCTCTTTGCATGCCCAACCTTCTGCTCAGGTGTTCTGCCCTCCTTGACCCACACTTGTTTGAGATGTAAAATATGCTTTTATCTTTATTTATAGCTTGTACACTCCAATAGCAGTATTCCTCTAGAATTCTGTTAATCCCCTATATCAATCTCCGACCTGCATTCATGGATATTATGGAGTCATCACCAAACATGATATGAGATACCATTGGTAGGCTCTGTTTCCTTCAGTAAGTGAGGATGTCTCCCTCCTCTATTCCTCTGTTAATCCGTCGGCTAAGCACCTCATGTATTATGATAAATAGGCTTGTAGAGATCGGATCTCCTTGACGCAGCCCTCTAACAGCCTTGAAAAACCCATAGGATCTGACCATAAAAGAGACTGAAAGCCAAGGGGAACTGAAGTAGTGAAAAATAATATCACGTACCCTCACTGAAAACCCCATGTGAATCAGAACTCTATTAATAAAACCCCATTCCAGCCTATCATAGGCTTTTCTCATATCCAACTTGATGATGATATTAGACCCATAAGACCTGGTGGTTATGTCTCTAATCATTTCTGGGTGAGGGCCATTGCACCTTGAATTGATCTGCCTTTTACAAAACCATGTTGCTCAAGTGAGATTCACTTGGGGAGAAAACTAGACAACCTTTGATTAATAATACTCTCCAAAATTTTGTATGAAAAGTTTCATAGAATGACCGGTCTATAATGAGATATTGAGGATGGATCTTTGATCTTCAGAATGAGCACCAAGGACGTCGCACAAGCCACCCCAGGGAGGCTTCCACCCCGAAAGAAATCATGAATCACCCCTATGATATCATTCTTAATCGTTCCCCATGAATCTCTGTAGAAGGATCTTGGCAATTTATCTGGACTCGGGGTGCTCTCTGGATTTAACTTCATCATGGCCTCTTAAATTTCTTCCTCCCTTGGGATAATACCCATGAATTCATTCATCTGGACAGTAACAAAGTTCCGCGACTCTCCCAAGAGCTCTACACCCCCTGCTAGGTAGCCATCAGGCAAGGTCAATCTTGGCCTATCCATAAAGTCTTTGAAGAAGTTTTGAGCCATCCCCCTACCACTTCTTTGTCCCCTGAGTAGGATCCACCCTTCAAATAAATATTTGGAATGATAGTCCGCCTCTTCTATTTGATACAAGCGTGAAAGTAAGCAAAATTTTTATCTCCCTCTCTTAGTCATTTCGTCTTTGAACTCTCCCTGGATTTTCTCTCCTGATATAGGAGCATGCTTTCCATTTAATTTTTCTTATCCATAAGCTCTGCATAAACCTATTCGTCCCAAGTCTCCTCCAAACTCATCTCCAGTCTCTCAACAACACATTTCAGATCCTCCAAGAATTGGTCTGGTGGAGCAAGGTTCCTAGCCCACTGGTGTAACCTCTGCTTGAGCCTCCTCAAATTGTTATGCAAGGCCACCCAATTGTGGCCTTGAACAGTTTCCTCCCACGACGCTGTAACCACCTACTTTTATCCCGAATTCTCGCGCCACTGACTACTAAACCTGAAGTTGTCGTGGTTAGAGTGTGACACTGATAGAGAAAGCAACAATGGAGAATGATCTGAAAACCTGCAAACCAAGTGATTAACCTTCGCATTGGGAAACATTGTGAGTATGTGAATGTTGGAAAGACATCGATCCAGATGGCTCCAATAGCGGTTACTCCCCTTTTGATTATTACACTAGGTAAACCTATCTCCTGAGTAACCCAGATCCATAAGCCCCTTTCCCACAAAAAACTGATTGAACTCCATACTAGCATTCCTGGGAAATGGTCCCCGACCTTTCCTCTCCTCTGGGTCCATAACAACATTGAAGTCCCCCCCAATGATCCAAGGAAAACCCACTGGGTTTAAGACATAAAGATCCTGCCTCAAAGCCTCCCGACGATGAGTGTCACAGCTTGTGTAAACCACAGACATGAGAAACACACTCATGTTGCAAGTGATTTTGATGGGATTTTGATGGTGATATATTGCTCACCAGCCTGTACTAGGTCCGCTTCTATGTCCTTATTACATAAGATCCATATGTGTTCATTTTCAGGTGCAGCATGCATGAAATTGTATTTTCTGATCCTGCAGGAGAACTCTCCTATCCTATCAGGAATTTTCTTATGTTCAAGAAAGGCAACCAGATGAACCTTGTTCTTTTTTGGATTCTGACACAACGAAGTCTGTTTTCACACGAGCCCCAAGCCGTGGTCATTCCATATGAGGATAGGTATCATTGGGAGACATAGGGCCCAGTTTTGACCCCGGGTGAAGAGGTCTCTGAGAAAAGGAAAGGGATGCACTCCCGAGATAACTGTAGCTTTGATATTGATCTTGTACAGATGCCTGAACTCATAGCTGAAGGCCCCTGCGAGGGAGAAGCATGTTGAGGAAGGATCTTGGAGGGCCTTCCCTTCACTGCTGTTGGTGGGGTTCCATACGATAATCAAACCACCAACGCACCTTCATCTCCCTTAGAAGTCTGGGCAGGATCCCTCTTGCTCCCTTTCTCAAAAATGGACCTTGGAGCGATCACCATTAAAACTAGAGTCTCCCTTCCCTTTCACGACTGGGTAATCCTCCCTTAAAGGGGAAAGGGATGAAGAACCAGAGGAGACAAAAGGCTACTGTAGAGCATTCCCAGGAGGCCCCCCTCCACTAACCTCCAAGAAGTCGCGCCAAAATTCCCCATATCTAAATGAACCAAAGGGGGAGAGACTTGCATACCTGAAGATGCCATATCCTCACAAGAGGGGACCTCTCTCACTTCCTTATAATAAGAGAGAAATTCTGCATCTGGGGAGACCGAAGCATGACCTTCGCTTGCATAGGGAAAAACTGAAAGGTCGTCGTGGGAGGACTCACAACTCACCTTCTCTGCCGAAGGATCAGGATGAAGGAACACTGGGTCATCATGAGAAGCCTGACTCCACAAATCCGCACCTCTTTTCCTGTAATTCTTCAAGGAGTGACCCTGGAGAAGGCATGCTGAGAAAAACCTGGGAAATACAGGGAAAACAACATCCTGCATCCACTCAAACTAGTCCGTCACCTTCACCAAAATCTTCTCCAAAACAGGAAAGGATAGATACAGATCGATGCATATCCTAGATTCCATGGTTTCTTCTCCCCGCCGCGTATGATCATCCATGCAGAGAAACCTTCCAAGTGAATCTTTTATGGCCTAAAGAATAGCTAGGTTTTGAAACGGGAGGGGAAGGCCAGGAAGGAAAATCCAAACTACTGCGAAGGAGCTCTCCTCCCCCTTGTGAACATCCATAGACCAAAGAGCCAGATTGAACCGCCATCGACCCCACGAATGAGGGGATGAGAACCACACCTTTACAAAGTCTGAATCTGATACAAAAACTAGGCAAAAATAGGAACGATGGATGATTGAGACGCACACGAGAGACGACAGACCCCAAGACACCACAAAACGTTTGAAAACCGGGAGAGACAGTTTCGCTGAACTGAAGCAAGCTTCGAGGGTCCATTTCAAGCTGGAGACAGCATCATCGAAAGCAGAAGCTGGGATATCAAAAGTAACCTAATTTATGGTCCATGAAAATGAAGGAGTGAAAGCTCCCGACGCCTTGAAGCACTACTCCTAGGGAGAGAAGGACGACCCACCCAGAGATTCCTTGAAGGAGCTGTCCGTACCTCAGACCGATGCGTTGAGAACAGGAGGCCCCTAAAGAGACATAGATCCAGTGGCTGGGGGAGGGAAGCCTAGATCGAAACTCCCTAGGGTTAGAGATGATGCCGACGAGCAAACCTCCGTAGGCATTACGGTCTATTTTTTTTGAAAACCACAAGCCAAGAGTGACTCTCTCATCTTATAAAAGAGCACCTCCTCTCCTCTTTTCTTCACACTTAAAAATATTTTTGTTTGGAAAATACTTGTAAAAATACCTTCCTTAAATCTATCCCCATGTCATAGACTCCATGGTTTGATCATAAAACCAATCTAGGAAGACTTTAGGTATAACCTAAAGAGGTTTTCTAAAGAAGAGATGTGTTTCTTAACCGAGCATTTTCATTTTATTTCTTCTTCTACCTCCTTAAAATCATCTTCAACCATGTTGATATAATAACATAAATATCTATCATTTAATGTAATATTATTATGTTATTGGCATAACCTATATCTATCCCCTTCTTCCATCACATGGGAAATGAAATCATCATTCGTATGTACGGTGGACTACCGTCTCATGAACAAATGTAATTCATTTCCCATCACCGCCTCTCATGGTTGGTTATAATGTTGGATTTAATGTATATATATGATATTCATGAAATATTTTTCTTTATGAAAAGATAATACATCATATATTTTCTTACATTTCCATCCATTGATAAATGATAATTTCATTCATTCGTACATATGGATTACCACCTCAATGAAGTGATGTGGTTCATTTTTCATAACCACATCACATGGATTATATATGTAAGTGTATTTAAAGAATGGATATGATATTTATGATACAATAATCATTATGAAAAGATAAAATAACACTTAAATTCTTTTCATCATGATTATTGAAAAATGGAAACATTACTCCTATGTACGTACGACCTACCATGTTTATGATTGTAACATAGTTCATTTTTTATAATCATATATCAAAGTTGGTTTTAAAAGTATAATTGATATATAAAAATTATAATTATGTAATAATTTTTATTTTGGATATGGTGTAATAATGACATCTTTGAAGTTTCTTGAGTGAGAAAATTTTTATTTTGAGCACAACCTTTATTCTGAAAAAGGAATTTTTTTAGTAATCATAGACTAATGTGTTTTTTTCTTTTTTATGCACTTTATTGATATTTTTGTTCTAATTAAATGTTTTAAAATGTTTTTCATAGGGTTTTAAGTATGGTCAGGGAAAATAATGAGTTTAAGATAAAAATTGTGAGGATGTGTCTTGAATAAAAAAGTTTTTATATATTAATAGTTTTGTTTTTTTAGAAAAAATGAATACCAAGTGGAAGTGCCCACTTTGTGATGTAATAATTATTTATGTAAGGACGATGACCTAATTCTCTAAAACTCTAAATCTTAAAGATCCTAAAATGTGAGATAATGAATTCTTGATTTAAAACTCAAGATTATGTAATGTTTAAAGTAATGTTCTTATAGTTGGTATTGGAGGAAATGTTTAGATAATTTTGGAGATTAAGATTTTTTCATGTGAGGTTACCTTAAAGATTTATATACCATCATGGGTTTATATGGTTGAGTTTGATTATAAGTTCAAAGGGATAGAAACCCCCTTTTCAGTTTTTAAGTGATGAGATTTTAAGGTGATTGATATTTTGGGAGATGTTTTATTTGGCTGCAGTGTATGTAACCCTTAGGTTTAACGTGAAAGATCATTTAAAAATAATTCTATTATATTTTTTAGGATGTTCATCATATTTTTGGGAACGTTATAGAAATTATACTAATACAGTTTTAGTAAAAGGAAAACTTACAGGTCAGGAGAAAACCCATTGTATCTGGTAAGGTCACAAGGTTTGAACCCACAACTGTAGGACGATAAGAGTGAATCACTTACCACCGGCCTACATGATGCCCTGATTAGTATAATTTATTTTACTTAAAATATTTTTCAGATAAATTTTAAAATTATTTTGAGAACATATGTTTTATTTTATAGATAACCATTATATTTAAAAGTTATTTAGTGATTTATTTTATTTCCAAAGAAGTTCATTTTTTTTGAACCTTATATAATTAAGGTAAATGGAAATATTTTTGGATAAGATGAGATTCTATTAGTAGAAAAAGGTTAAATTATCTTTTGGAAGAATGATGATTTTAATGTGGCATTATGGTGATTCAGGTCATTTATAAAGATGATTAACATATATTGGAGACTATATAACTATGTCATATACATTTTTAGTATGAGACTTTAAGAGTGATTAATGTTTTTTAGAGATGGATGATAAATTTATCTTGAAATAATATGTGATCAAATAATTCTAATCTTTGAGTTACAATCTTAGCCAAAAATATTTTAAATAATTTTAAGGATAATTATTTATGTAATGATCTACTTTTAACCTTTAGTGATATTATTTATTTTTTGAGATAAATGTATCATTTCTTCATATGAAGACTTATTAATTTTGGGAATTATCTTACCTTGTTCTAACCATTATGATTTTGGTTAATTTATAAATATAAAAGGAATAACTTATTATCCTTTTGTTGAATTATATTATTTATTTGATATTTATTTTAGTGCTTTAGGAAAAAAACATTTGTCTCGAATACTGTTTATTTGGAGAAAAAGATGAGATTATGGTGGAAATTAATCAAAGGATGAAATCCTATTTTCTAGGTAAGTATATTTTATTACGCCTTTAGTCTAGATGGTAAAAGAATTCCTCAAATCTAGGAAAAAGATCTTGAAATTTTTTTTATCCTATTAACTTAATTTCTGATAAATTGATGGTTTTTTTCACATCTCTTTGGTTTATAATTTTGTTCTCATTAAATTTCTCATGATCATTCACTTTACTATGATCAATGATCACTGCCACTCTCCATCATTAATTGGACATTTCATTTTTTCTCCATGTCCATATTTTCACTTCCCATTAATGTTATCCTATTTAGAAACCCTAGTATGTGTTATTCCAGATGACCTTTATACTTCTATTTATTCTCCTTTCAAGAGGAAGTTTTATTAATCATTTTTATGATGAAATATTTTAATAAAATTATTTTCAAATGTCAAGCATTCGATTACTAACATCAAGTTAAAATTATGAGGAATCAATTTATTAAATAGGAAGAATGTAACACATTGATATTTTAAAAGAATAACATTATGTTTGATAACATATATGACACATAATACCAAGCTTAAACGAACCACACAATATTATTATTTTAATGTGATTGTTATAACCCAACTGTTGAATTGATGGGTATGAATAAGAATAACCATATTATGAAATATATATAAATATCTTACTAAATAAAAATGTATTAATAAATTCTTATAAAATAATTATTCATTTTTTAGTAAAGTCATTTTATGTTTCAAAAATACATTTCTTCAAAAATGGGTTTTATTGTTTTTTATGAGTGAATATTATAATTAATTTCTAGAAGTTTTAGAAATTTTATTTGATAAAAAATATATCAATTTTTAAATAAGTATGCTGAAATTAGCTTAGAATTATTTTGTTTTAATTTTTATGAAAAGATTTATTTTCTTGTGAATAGTGGAAAATGCTAATTTTTATTAAAAATTGTATTTTTGATTCAATAATTTAAAAAGTTCAATTTTTTAAATGGTTTAAAAGTTAAATTAATTCTCTTATATTATGCATAATCCAATTAAGCTCATTTGAATCAATTTTATGATTTAATTTGGTATAAAATTTTTTGTATACTTAAAAGACATTTTTTTAAAAAACCATTTTTTGTTGCATTTTTCTTTTTAATCTTAAATTAATTTCTGAAACTTCTAAAAATTGAATCTTGAAAAATAGTTTCTATAATTGGAACCAGGGGGTCAAAATTTGGTAAATAGTTACCTTTTATATTTTGACATTATGAATATTAAACATAGTAAATAATTATCACAATGATAAGAGTAAATTGAGTAATTAAGACTAAAAATAATATGATAAAGACTAAAAAATGATCATAAAACTTTAATTTATCCTATTGGATGAGTGGAGTTCAACCATGTCCATGGAATTTTTGAAAATATGGCAACTTGATGCCATATTTCTTTGATCTGTATCTTTATAATATTTAAGTAAAAGATAAATTTAAAAATGTCACTTTCTTTTAATATCTATAATATTTTGTGACAAGGATGAAAAGAAATTATGTTCGGTTATAAATTATTTTTTTAAATATAAATTATTTTTTATCATGGTAATTTATTTATAATTTTTGTTTATAAAATAATTATCTTAAATTCTTACGTAATACCGATATAGTATTTATTCAAATAATAGAAAAATAAAATAAATGATTTTAGAAACATTAAAATTAGTAAAATTTGAGTGAGTTATAGTTTACCACTAATTTTTTAGTTAATAATAACATATTTGGGGTATGTGAAATGTTTATATTTGAATTATATCTTTTTCTTGATGTCTTTAAAGTCAAATTAAATAAATAGTGTCAAAAATGACATTAATGATATTTTATGTTAAATAATATTTTATTAAATGATTTAAAATTTTGAAAAATACTATCTTAAGCCAAGTAAATGATATATGGTTGAAAATATCAACCATTGTCTATTTAAGAGTAACTTTTCACTTTATAGTAACTTTATTGACCCCTATATAGTAAAAAATTGTTATCATTGTAAATGTCAAAAGGGTCAATGGAAGATTAAAAAAAAAGATAAGGGTAAAAACATAGTCTAAATTTATCCAAATTTTATTGGATGAAATTATTTTGACCCATAATCATACTATCTTTAAAATATATCATTTTGGAACCATTTTCCATGAAAATTAGTTTATATTAATTTAATATTTTAAGTAATTCCAAGAGTGCCCCTCCCCTCTCTTATAAAAGGGAACTTACTCTCCATTTTTATTTACACTTGAAAATCCTTTTGGTTCATAAAATACATATTCAAAAACATTCCTTAAATCTCTCCCCACATCCTAGAGGCCCTGATTTGGTCACAAAACCAATCTATGAAGGCTTTAGGTATAAGCCTAATGTGATTTTTCGAAGAATACGTATCATTCTTAATCGAGTGTTTTCATTTTATTTTTTATTCTATAATATTAAAATCTTCTTAAACCATTATGATGCAATAAAAATAGTATCTACCATATCTTAGATGTTTTTATTTTAATTACATAACCTATATCTATCTCATTCTTCCATCAAATGGGAAACAAAACTATCATTTGTGTGTATGACAGACTACCGCTTCACGAACCGATGTTATTTATTTTCTATAACTGTCTCTCATGTTGGTTATAATGATGGATTTAATATATATATATATATATATATATTATATTCATGAAATATTTTTCATTATGGAAATATAATATATCATATATTTTGTTACATTTCCATCCATTGAAAAATGACAACGTCGTTCGTGCGTACATGTGGACTACCACCTCCACGAAGCGATGTGATTTGTTTTTTATAACCACATCACATGGATACTATATATAAGTGTATTTAAAGAGTTTATATTATATTTATGATATAATTATCATTATTTAAAGATAAAATAACACTTATATTCTTTCCATCATGACTATTGAAAAATGGAAACGTTACTCGTGTATACGTATAACCTATTGTTTCCATGATTATAACGTAGTTCATTTTTCATAGTAATATATCATAGTTGGTTTTAAAAGTGTAATTGATATATAAAAATTATAATGATTTCATAATTATTATTTTGAATATAGTGGAATAATGACCTCTTTGACCATAATCAATCTACTGAAGTTATTTTGGACATATGAATCGAATATCATCAAAATGGACGTGAACTTAATTAATTAATTGATTATAACATGGTAAGAGGAATAATAAACATGAAAAAAGTTCTTAAGAAAATAAAAACTTCACATAATTTTATTATTCAAGAATATAATGATCATACTTGACGATTCAGACTTGAGTTATGAGACACTTTACTTTAAAAACCTTATTTTAAATATTTTAAAGACTTATTTTCTAAATATTTTATTTCTATGACCATATCATTAAAATTATTTTATTGAATTATTTATATGATTTGAATTAATTATAAAGGGAATTTTATATCACTTTTTTACTTTCTTTAAAAGGGTTTCAAAAGAAACATTTTTACATATTTTATATGGCACATTTTTCAAAAAGGTAAAAGGAATGTACTATTTTAACACATATGATGTTAACGGTTTTCCCACCACTATAACTATTATTTTATTTTTGATCTCTTTTATAAGTTTTCATGTTTTTTTAAAATAAACCCCTCATTCCCTGTGTTCTATTTATTTTCAAAATGTTTTTTAAATGGAATGAATATTCCAATATCCAGAAATTTTTTCTTATGGGTGAAAAGAATATTTTTATGAGTGTAATGATGAAAATGTAAGATTTCATGTTTTATGATTATGATATGGTTCTTGAGAATTATTTATGATGGAATACAGTTCTGTTATAAACCAAGTATGAGTTATTCTGTTATAAACTAAGGATGAATGGTTCTTTTATAAACCAAAGATGAGTGGTTATGTTATAAACCAAGTATGTGTTAGCCATTATAGCCTTCCAATGTATTGGGTTATCTATAGAATTATGATGGAAGTTGACTGTATTGGTTATATCATTTATAGGAGTGATATAGAAAATGATGTCCCAAGTAACCCACATGATTTATTTATGATTTCTATGGTTTTTATGGAAATATATTAATTTCACAAGGTAAGATAATGAGCTTATATTTAAAGGAAAATATTTGCTACTTCTTATGGGTGAAAATTATAACTTTTTGAAAATGTTTTCATGAGTTTATCATGATTTAAAAGAAACCTTTATGAGTTTTATTTTTTCATTTATGATTTATATTAAAATGTTTTATGAAAATATTTTGGAAAATAATTTTATTTCTTGATTAATAAAATATTTATTTTGAGTCTAAAATTTATTTTGAAAAAGGAATTTTTTATAGTGTTCATGGATTAATGAGTTTATTTCTTTATTTTTATGAACCTTACTAAGATTTTTATGCCCATTCCATGGTTTAAAGTATTTTTCACAGGGTTTTAAGGAAGATTAGGGACAAAGATGAGTTTAATATGAAAATTGTGAAGATGTGTCATGAAAAGAAAACTTTTTATATCTTAAAAGTTTTATTTTATAGGAAAAATTGATACTAAGTGCAAGTGTCCACTTTGTGATGTAGTAATTATTTATGTAAAAATGTCGGATTAATTATATAAAACTCTAAACTATAAATATCCTCAAATTTGAGAGCATGAATTGTTGATTTGAAACTCAAGATTATGTAATGTTCAAGGCCAAGTCCTTATAGTTGGTATTAAAGGAAATGTTTAGATAAACTTGAAGATTATAATGTTTTCATGTGAGGTTAAATTAAGAGTTATAGATACCATCATGGGTTTATAAGGTTGAGGTTGATTATAAGTACAAAGGTGTAGAAATCCCCTTTTTATGGTTTTAAGTAATTGGATTTTAAGGTGATTAATATTTTGGGAGACGTTTTATTGGGTTGAGGTATATGCAAGACTTAAGTTTATTGTGAAGTATTATTTCAGAAGAATTATATTATATTTTTGAGTATGTTCATCATATTTTTGGAAACTTTATAGTAATTATACCAATATAGTTTTAGTAAAATGACAACCCACAAGCCGGGTGATAACCTGTCGTATCCAGCAAGGTCACGAGGATTGAACCCACAACCAAAGGGTGATAAGGGGACATCGCCTATCCCTAGATTATGTGATGCCCTGGTTAGTAATACTTTTTTACTTAAAATATTTTTTAGATAATTAAGGTAAATGAAAATATTTTTGGATTATATAGAATTTTATTTGAGGAATAAAGATAAAATTATCTTTTGGAATCTTGATGATTTTAATATAGAATATATGATCAATATGGTCATATTGATGAGAAATGCTTAGCCATTCTTCCAAATTAACTAAATCAGAAAAGAGACTTAAAGAAATTTCAAATAACAAAAGAGAAGTATCTATTTTTATATAGTATTTCCTAAAGGATTTAAAGAAATAAAAACATTGAATGTTAAATAGTGTATGATACATCTTTGAAAATCAAGAGTTAGCTCTGTCTAACTTTCCCAACACAAGATGAAATCTAAAGTTGTTATATTTTTAATAGTAATAAACACAATCTATTAAGTGTTATCCAATTAAATGATAATGGAAATGAGGTCATATTTATAAATAATGAATGTATAGTGAAAAGGTTTAAATATGAAGTTGTTATAAAAAAAGATTAAATAATAAGTGGTGATTCATTTAGATTGAATGTGGATGATTTTTTTTATTTCTTTGAAAATGAAGTGAATTTGATTTTCCACATGTGTCTTGGAAACATTTTAAAAAAGGGAATGAACAAAATCACAAAAAATGGGTTTTGAGACATGGAGTAGATATAAAGGTACAATTTTCAACACTTCTTATAGAGGAAACATGACCAATGGAAGTTTAAATTTATAAATATATTTATTTCCATGAAAGCTAAATAGAACTTCAAAGTTCATAAAATGAGCATGAAATCAACTTTCTTTATTGATAATATTGAATAATAATTCTATATTGAGAAACATGAGAGATTAATAATTAATCATGATGGATAAAAAGTTTTTAAGATGAAGAATCCATTTTATGGGTTGAAATAAGCCCCAAAGGCATGATATTTGAAGTTTGTTATGATCGTAATAACCACTGAGAAGGGGGGGGGGGATGAATCAGTGGTGGTATTTTATAATTTCAATTCTATTGAAAAATAACCCCCACAAATTTTTAGAGTTTTATCCTTATTAACTTTCTATAAAAATCTCACAAGTATGAATATATAGGAAAGTAATGCAAGATACACAAGATTTACAAGGTTTTCCCAAAGTGTGGGTGACTACATCATTATCATGAAAACTCTCATTGGTCCATAGAAATTCACTATAATAGAAAAGTGAATACAACAAGTCAACTCTCATTAGAACCATTCTATGTTCTGATAGGTATGATTATACTTACTCTTTTCAGTTACGAAGTTTTGCTTATCAAACTGAGTCAACACAAGAATGTGAAGCTTTATAAAACAACTCCCAAAAATATCATTCTGAAATTTTCTGTCTGATTTTCTCCGTTAGGTAAGAGTCCATCAAGTGGGACCAACCTTCATCCAGTGTACTCCATCTGGTGCACCTCACTAAACACGCCTCTGTTTTGCGTTCTGTCTGGTGAATAAAACTACTGTGCCTCAAAACCTGCTCGGAAATTATATTTGATACTATCTATGTCTGGTATACTCTGACTAATGACTCTGTTCGATATCTCTGATTGAAAACTCTGTCTGGTATCACTTCTCACTATACCTATGTCCAGTGTTCTTCAACTTCAACCAAATATAATCTTGGTTGGACAATTTTCTTTCTCAAAACTTTGGCTTTTGGATTTTGACCATCATCTCCATTCGATACCTTTTATATAGCAATTTAGCTTTCTGAATCACGTGAACAGTACAAAACTCATACTTTACTTGCACCCCCTTTTATAGGTGTGATTGTGGAAGAAAAGGCAGGAATTAAATTTCATTTTTACCCTCAAAGAAGACTCAAAATTTGAATCTCCTGCTCACTTGAAATTCGTTGGATGCCTATCAAACATTCTAGAGTCTTCTTGAATATACGTGAAGCTTCATGGAGACTCTAACATCTGTAACCTTATTCAAACATTATTAACCTCAGCATCCACTACTAAAAATTTAGTTATTTGCGACGGGTCATTTGTGACGGGGTTTCGTCGCAAATGAAATGTTGTAGAAAATCATGTCAGAAATAGTTAGCCTGTGGTATTTAAAAAACCTTTTCGTGACGGGTCAGTCACAAAAAACTTTAAATAAATAAATAAAAATTAATATTAATAAAAATTAATAAAATAATATGACTAATAATAAAATAATAATAATAATAATAAAATAATACTAATTATAACAAAATAATATTAATAAAATAATGATAATGATAATAATTAAACAATAATATTATAAATAATAATAATAATAATAATAAAATAATAATAATATAAATAATACTAATAATATAAATAATAATAATAATAATAATAATAATAATAATGAAATAATATTAATATTATTAATATTAATAAGAATAATAATAGTAATAAAATAATAAAAAATTATAGAATAATAAAAGCCTCCATATTTACTAAAATATAAAAAAAATAACAAAAAAATAACAATAATAAAATAATATTAAATAATAATTTTAATAAAATAATAAATAAATAATAAAATAAGTAAAATAATAAAAAAGTTAAATAAATAATAAAGTAATTAAATAATAAAAAATAAAAAATAATAATAAGAAAAAACACAATATTCGTAATAATATAAAAAATACACTATATAGAAATGTAAATATATAATAATATAAAACAAAATTACATTCAAATGTTTTATTATAAAATGTAAATACATCACTGGGGGGTCTTCTAGAGGAGGCAGAGGAGGTGGATGAGGTGAAGGAGATGGTGGAGGGAACTCCATCCCTAAACCATGAGTCAGATGTCATATGTACTCCAGTGTCTGCTCATGCTACTACTGCTGCCAACGACACATCTCTTCCTCCTGCTACTGCTGCTATTGATGGATCTCTTCCTAATCCCTATGCATACTCCCTATAAGCTCACTCTGAGCTCGTAGTTTCTCCTGATAATGTAAAGCAGATGATGATGACTATCCATGAGCTCCTCTCGAGGTTCACATCGACATCACAACAGTCCCATAATAACTCCCAGATATCAATCGAGATACAATACCAACAACTCAGTCTTTCTCGAAGGAATTCTAGGTCACCTGCATCTATACTACCTCATAAAATCAGTGAGCACTGGTCTGATCCTCAGTCTCATCTTGACTCTTAGTCTGTGTATGAGACATCATGGCATCATATGACTCCTTAAATTGTAATTTAAAATTAAAATAGTTAAAATATTATTTGCAGTAAAACTCAAAAAGAAATTATACCAACCAGAATCTGATGTTGGCGATCACCTTTAATCTTTCCAATGACCGAATCGCTGTACATCCTCCTATAAATGTATAACTCCATAATATCATGCTGTTCAAATTCCTATATGAATATAAAATAAAAAGTTTATATTTAAAGTTATTTAAATTATTTAAAAAAGTACTTACCATATGTTCCCTATGCGTACTGAATACACGACTACCAGATCAATGTGTCACCTCCTGTCTCCCCTGGTTTTATCGACCTACCAATGATATCCTCTGAGAATGACCTACCATATAGTGTGAATATAATCCATCCCAAACCTAATATGAAATGTGATCTGGTCGGTGGGCATGACAAGACTCATCAAACTCTGTCACTCATGCCTTCATAATTGCTTTCCTTCTCAAATTATACAAAAAATGGACGACAAGACTCACACATAAAACTCTCAAATTACTTCCAGATAACATCACACATTCTTTAATTGATAGGATACCATAAACCCTACAAATAATTTATAATATCAAGTTATTAATTAAATAAATTTCAAAATAAACATTATTTATTTATATACCAGCCAATGATCAAACATGCAGTGCTGAACATCAATGGGAATATGATCCCATGTGACCCATACTTCAGAAAAATAATTGCATAATATAGAACTCACCTGTCCAACAACTATATGAAAAATCTGTGAAAAAAAGAACAAATAATCAAATAATTAGTATATAAATAAATTAATGAAAACTAACTAAAATACATAGGTAAACATACCTCTACATATGTGGATCGAAGCCAAGACATAGATGTTGATCGGGGATAGGGTCAGGAATCATCAATCATGCAAGACCACACCCCCTATGAGTTCTCCCTGAACCGCCAGCAGTTTGAGGGTCAGATGATCCAACATCCTGCTCGTCAAAAGGCAAACCAGCCTCCTATAACTGACGAAACAGATCATATTCCATCTGAAACATGAAATGAATATTGTTATAAAATAGTTGAAAACAACTATTATATATAGATATATATTATATATGATTATAACCAACATTTAAATATGTCAATCTCCATTTTCATCCTCATATTCATATCTGACGATGTCAATATCTGTATATTCCTCCTTACCATCATCAATTTCAATATGAGTTTCAGTTTCATCATCTCTTTTCATTTCAAATTAATTCGTAACATCACTGACATTATCGTCTCTATAGATCCTTAACTGTGGGGTGTCATCATTGATATTTGTGTCTCTTTATGAAAAATATGGATTTGGAGCAGTCTCTTGAAAAATTTCAATTCCTTGTACTTCAGCAGAACCACATTCACTTTGAGTGAACTAATTTTCTCAAGATTTAATTTTTATTATGCTCGACCAATTACCCAACTCTCTTGAAGTAGAACATTAATTTTCATAATAAATTTTATGTGCCTGATTATCCAATAAAAATGATTCATTTAATTCAAAAAGACTTTTATATTTAATATCAATAATTTTATGTCTCAGATGAACATGTAAGCCTCTATCAATAACCAACCACTGAAATTTAGACATCGTTATGTAATTCTGTCCTAGATAATAGAGTTCAATAATTTCTTCCATCATACCGTAAAAGTCAACTTCAGTTTCTCTATGATGAGATCCTCTCATGAAAACACCACTATTTATTATTATTTTGATTCCCCATATACACATGTATGAAATTGAAAACCATTCACCACATATGTATTATAAGATTTAACCATTTTGGATGGTGGGTTACTCAATACACACAACCAATTATTAATTTTATCAGTATGTTGAGATACCTGGAAATTTGTAAAAGAAGTATCAATATAACAAGTAATAGATTGATTTTATATTTTAAAACATAAATAATTTATGTTACTAGTTTTTGAAACCAGTAGGAAAAATTATTTTTCCGATGTTCTTCAAGAGCAACAACTATAATTTATAGAAGCTGTTTCTTGATATTATTATTATATTACCTACAAATAAAATAAGATTAATTTACTATAACAAATATTATAGAATAATTGATAGGAGTACTTATAGTAAAAATTGTGTCATTTCTTCACAGTTGAGTAGAATATATGTATGAGCCCTATGACGCTCATCATCTAAAATCCATCATTCATGAACTCCAGTGAAGCCAAGTTCTAGTTGATTAAAAAATGACAATTGATTGCTAATTTCATCATAAACATTTCCATCATTACGGCCCATGTGGTTGTGTTTTGAGGTATATTCAAATTGAAAATAATGAGAGCATAAAAAATAAATTTCTTCCTACAAATTAGCTTCTGTAATTGAGCCTTCAACCGATACTTTGTTACATACTTTTATCTTCAATTTATGTATAAATATCTCAAATGGGAACATCTATCGAAAATTTATTGGACCTTTACATTTTTCTTCATGAAAAAAATGTAATATCAAATGTTCCATTGAGTCAAATAAATATGGTGGAAATATTTTTTCTAGTTTACTTAAAATTAAAACAACATCTTATTGCAGTATGCTTAGTGCATCGTAATCTGTTGTCGCTACATAAATTTCTCAGAAAAAATATGATATATCTATTATCGCATCCCAAACCATATAATTTAACAAACCTCTTAATCCAATCGACATAAGTCTTTCCATTATAACATGATAGTCATGACTTTTTAATCTAGTAATATGACTATTTCTGAAACATCTTCGCAAATTGGAAGTATAACCATCCGAAAGTCTCAAATATGAAATCCACTAAAAAACTAATAATTTATTTTCTTTGGATAGTGTATAAGATGGTTTTGGCTTCATTAACTTATGTGATATGACATTTTCAAACAATTCAAGTTCTGATCGCCTATAAATTTGGGAAAGATATAATCGTGCCTTTATATTATCTTTGGTCTTACCTAGTGTATCCAAAACTGTATGAAATAAATTATCAAAACAGTTCTTATCAATATGCATGGAATCCAACATGTGACAAAACAAAAAATCAGACCAATATATCAGATCTAAAAAATGTTCCGTTTTATCCAATTGTGTTCTTTCCCAAAGATATCGTTTTTCTATTGGTTTATTATTAGTCCAAATGTAATGAGAGGTAATTAAGAGACAATTGATTTTAAATATGTACCTAAGATTATTGTTGGAGGTCTATCTATTTTAATTGTTCCTTTTCTGAAATGATATTTGTTCCTCTGAAAAGGATGATTGGTTGGATGGGATCTATGATGACAGTCGAAAAAATAAGGTTTTTTTCCACTGTGAGTATAAACACTTTTCTATCTCTCATATAATATGAACATGATTTGGGACCATGTTTACTCCAGTCAGATAACATGCCATATGTTGGGAATTCACTAATTTTCCACATTAATGCATCTTTTAGTTGGAAATTTTGGTCTTGTGCCATTACATCAATGCCACTGTGTTCTGAGACATAAATAAATGCTGCAATCTGGGTGTAAGCGGGAAATATCTCAACTGTTTTACAAGAATCAATCTAGACTTCCCTAGTTGTGCTTCTTTATACCTCGATTTTCCACATGTGGGACAACTATCTAATGACTGATTTTCATCATAATATAAGATGCAATCATTTGAACATGCATGAATATTTTGGTAACCAAGACCGAGATTACGAACCCACCTCTTGCTCTCCTAGAAATTTACAGGAAACACATTTCCTTTAGGTTACAATGTTTTAACCAAAGAGAATATTTTATCAAAACAGTTGTTTTACATTCCATTATCCAACTTAATATCCATAAAGTTTTCAACCACTTCAAATTTTCTTATCTTGCAACCAGGATATAACGCATCCTTAGCGAACCTCAATAACTCATAAAATTGAGATGATTCAAACTTAGAAGTTAAATCAATATCATCATGAGTTTCAATTTGTTGAAAATATGGATCTGCCACATCATGTACTAAATTTTGAAATCGTGATGGATCCAGAACTAAATTATTAGTAACTTCTCTAGAACTACGTTCACCATGTTGATACCAAAAAACATGATCTGTTTGAAAACCAAAATGCAATAGATAACCCCAAAACATTTTCAAATATGTCAAACATCCTCAAAAAACATTTTTTACATGGATACTTAATTATCCCTTCGGAAATAAATTCCAATTTTTATGATGCAAATGATAAGAAAGTTTCAACACCCTCAATATATACAAGATTTAAACCAGAACCGTTTGGATTCCTATGCTGATTTATCCAAGTGCAATCATCTAATAATGACTATTGTCGACTTGTTCCATATTTCTCTAAAAAATATAAAATAATTAGTTTTTTTGAATAATTTTATATAAGAAAAACACGATTCAAAAAAAGAAAAAATGTTAATTATTCCTAAGTATTCCTAATTATCACTATTTAGTACTAATTATCGCTAATTATTACTAATTATCACTAATTATTATTACTTATTTATATTTATTACTATATTACTATTTATTACTATTTATTACTATTTATTACTAATTATTACTAATTATTACTAATTATTACTAATTATTCCTAATTATTACAAATTATTAGTAATTATTCCTAATTATTCATATTTATTACAAATTATTAGTAATTATTCCTATTTATTCCAATTTATTACAAATTATTTTTAATTATTATCAATTATTCCCAATTTTTACTATTTATTCCTATTTATTACTAATTATTACTAGTTATTACTATTTATTACTAATTATTACTAATTATTACTAATTAATACTAATTATACCTATTTATTACAAATTATTCCTATTTATTATAAATTAATCCTATTTATTACAAATTAATCTTATTTATTACAAATTATTACTATTTATTACTATTTATTACCATTTATTAATATTCATTACCATTTATTACTACTCATTACCATTTATTAATATTTATTACCATTTATTACTAATTATTACCATTTATTTGTAATTATTACCATTTATTAGTAATGATTACCATTTATTACTAATTATTCCTAATTATTTCTTTTTGTGACTATTTATTTCTATTTATGACTAATTATTAGTAATTATCAATAATTATTAGTAATTATCACTAATTATGAGTAATTATAACTAATTATTAGCAGTTATCACTAATTATGAGTAATTATCACCTAATTATCACTAATTATCACTAATTATATCTAATTATCACTAATTATTACTAATTATTACTAATTATCACTAATTATTACTAATTATCACTAATTATTTTTAATTATCACTAATTATTTCTAATTATTAGTAATTATTCCTAATTATCACTATTTATTCCTATTTATCAATATTTATTCCTATTTATCAATATTTATTCCTAATTATAACTATTTAGTCATATTTATTACTATTTATTTATAATTATTACTAATTATAGAAATGAATAGAAATAAATAGGAAGACACCAAGCCTCCTCCACCTTCTATTTTCGACGAGATGCACAATTTCTAGTGGATTAGCGACAACTATTTTTCCTGATAACTCATCTCCTTGGAACTTTTTACGACTGAAATTAGTAGAAAAAATCTACTCCGATGTATAGATATCCATTTTCGTATGCATGAGAATGGGGAGCAGGGAGGCATCGCCACGTTGCTCTCCATTCTCATGCATACGAAAATGGATATATGTACGTCAGAGTAGATTTTTCATAGCATTTCAGTCGGAGAAAGTTGCAAGGAGATGAGTTGTCAGGAAAAAGAGCCGCCACTAATCTGCTGAAAATTGTGCCTCCCTTCGCAAATAGAAGGTGACTATTTATTCATAATTATTTCTAATTATTACTAATTATTCATAATTATTTCTAATTATTACTAATTAATCCAAATTATTCCTAATATTACTAATTATGCATAATTATTAAAATTTCACTACTGGAAAATGTACCTATCCCCACGGTTTTCACCAAAACCGTGGAGATAGACCCCCCCTATACCCACGGTTTTGGAAAACCGTGGGTATAGGTGAATTTTCATGACCTATACCCACGGTTTGCCAAAACCGTGGGTATAGGGGGCTCTATCCCCACGGTTTTGGAAAACCGTGGGGATAGGTCCTGAAAAGTCACCTATACCCACGGTTTCCCAAAACCGTGGGTATAGGGGGGGTCTATCCCCACGGTTTTGGGGAAAACCGTGGGGATAGGTCTGGGATAAAATACCTATACCCACGGTTATGAAAAACCGTGGGTATAGGTCAATTTTGTGTGCGAGGGAAATTTTGTTTTCCGCAGGAAGGAATTTTTTTTTGGCGGGAACCCTATACCCACGGTTCTTCCCTCTATACCCACGGTTTTTATAACTATATTTAACTAAATATATATATATATACATATATGTGAAGTTAGGGTAGTGGTTAGACGCGG
The DNA here is from genome assembly GCA_963277665.1 of Viscum album. Taxonomy (NCBI): domain Eukaryota; kingdom Viridiplantae; phylum Streptophyta; class Magnoliopsida; order Santalales; family Viscaceae; genus Viscum; species Viscum album. The sequence continues at coordinate 674,895,306 of OY728128.1, read as the reverse complement.
TGTTTACAGCGAAGAGGTTGCGAGATCGAAACTCGGCGCCTGCATTTTTTTTAGGACCTATACCCACGGTTTTGAAACCGTGGGTATAGGCTGTTGACACCGTGGAAATTGTCTATGTTTCGGTGACACGGTGGCAGGACACCTATACCCACGGTTTTCCAAAACCGTGGGTATAGGCTGGGGACCTATACCGACGGCGTTCCAGCCCACGGTTCCCGAAACCGTGGGTATAGGCTATACCCACGGTTTTGGGGGCTATACCCACGGTTTTGAACCGTGGGTATATTCCGTTTTTCCAGTAGTGTTTACCTCTATTTATTACTATTTATCGATATTTATTACTAATTTATTCATAATTATTATTAATTATTACCATTTATTAGTAATTATTACCATTTATTAGTAATTATTACCATTTTTACTAATTATTCCAAATTATTCCAAATTATTTCTATTTAATTCTATTTATTACTATTTATATCTATTTACGACTAATTATTAGCAATTATCAATAATTATTTGTAATTATCACTAATTACGAGTAATTATCACTAATTATTAGTAATTATCACTTAATTACGAGTAATTATCACACAATTATCACCAATTATCACTAATTATGTCTATTTATTCCCAATCATCACTAATTATTACTAGTTATCACTAATTATTACAAATTATCACTAATTATTTCAAATTATCACTAATTATCACTAATTATCACTAATTATTACTAATTATTACAATTTGCTACAATTTATTGCTAATTATTACTAATTATTACTAATTATTACTAATTGTTACTAATTATTACTAGTTATTACAATTTATTACAATTCATTACTAATTATTACTACTTATTATTAATTATTACTAATCATTATTTATGACTAATTATTAGTAATTATAAATAATTATTAGTAATTATCACTAATTATGAGTAATTATCACTAAATATTAGTAATTATCACTTAATTATGAGTAATGATCACATAATTATCACTAATTATGTCTATTTAATCCTAATTATCACTAATTATTACTAATTATTACTAATTATCACTAATTATTACTAATTATCACTAATTATTACTAATTATCACTAATTATTTCTAATTATCACTAATTATTACTAATTATTAGTAATTATTACATTTTGTTACAATTTATTACTAATTATTACTAATTATTACAATTTATTACTAATTATTACTAATTATTATTACTAATTATTACTAATTATTACTAATTATTACCAATTATTACTAATTATTACAATTTATTTCTAATTATTACAATTTATTACTAATTATTACAATTTGTTACTAATTATTACAATTTATTACTAATTATTATTAGTTATTACTAATTATTACAATTTATTACTAATTATTACTAATTATTAAAATTTATTACAATTTATTACTAATCATTACTAATTATTATTAATTGTTAAAATTTATTACTAATTATTACAATTTATTACTAATTATCGCTAATTATTACTTATTCCCACTAATTATTACTAATTTTTACTAATTTCTATTAGTTACCATTAATTATTTCTAATTATCACTGATTATTACTAATTATTACTATTTATAAATATTTATTCCAATTTATTACTAATTATCTGTAATTATTACTAATTATCACTAATTATTACTAATTATGACTACTTATTAATAATTTTTCTAATTAATACTAATTACTACTAATTAATAATAATTAATATAATAACTATTAATTAATACTAATTAATACTAATCACACGTAACTATTTGTAAAAATAAATAATGATAAATAAAACTATCTAATTCTAATTTAATTTAATTATAGCTAGTTAACAATAATTATAAATAATATAAAATAAAATGAATTAACTAAAAAAATAAAATAAATAGATAAATATTTAAAACTGAATCTTTCAGAGGATGTAAGCTGCAGATATTGCTCCAATTTAGAATTTTAATCTTTGAAAAATTTTGAGAGAAAAAATGTAAGTAGAGGGAGAGAGGGGTAGAGAAAAGAGTGGAGTGAAAAAAAATGTATGAGGGTATATATAGGTTAGATTATTTGCAACAATATTATTTGCGATGAGATTCCCATCACAAATAGTCATATTTGCGATGGGTCCCGTCGCAAATGCTAACCCCCCTATTAATTAGGGTCGATAATTAAAAAGGTATTTGCGACAGGTCTCATAGAAAATACCAACCTGTCGACATACTATTTGTGACGGAAGATAAATCCTGTCGAAAATACTAAAAAACGCCATCGGGTATTTACAATGGGTATAAAAACCCATCGCAAATACCCTTCCCGCGGTTTGGCGCTCAACTCGTGCCAAACCTTTTGCGACGAGAACCATCATACCGTCGCAAATAACTAATTATTTGCGACAGGAAGAGGGTCCCGTTGCAAATAGTTCCTCCCGATGGACTATTTGCGACATGACCCTTCCAAGTCTCAAATACCCCGTCACAAATATCCATTTTTCTCATAGTGGTTAAGGAACTTTTTCAATCTTTCTAAACCATGCTAGATAAAAAAACATTAAACACTCAACATCACATCGTCATTGTTAAAGGGGATTTGCAAAGTTTTGTAAAGATTCCCAATACTCCATCTGATAAGTGTTTGTTTGATGACTTCATGAGAACTTCTCTATCCGAATCTGCTTTATATTTCTCCACTAATTTCTTTAACCGATTGAGTCTATCTAGTGAAATCATCTAATCTTTAACCGATGCTCTACAAATGTTTCCTCTGATTGATGGAATTTAGATATATGTGTCTGATGTGATTTTCTTGAAGTGTTAGCATGACTTGGTCAGATTATCCTTCCTCAGTTTAAACTTCACATGCTTATAAAACTTATCCTGATGCAACTTCATGGAATCATCCATTTGATGACATTGTTAATGTTTGTTTGATCATTCGTCCGATTGAACATGACTTCTCAACATAACTTTCAAACCTCATTCGGTCGACTTCAATGATTGTTCACCTTTTTCCTTTGTCTAGTGCACTCGAGTCGTTGGCTTTCCGATAACATTGTTGCAACTTCTGAAGACATCTTTCACAAAAGACTGCTCAGTCTGGTTACAACATCCCTACTCCGTCTGGTAACTTTGTGAAACATATTTTTCTGATCATGATTTCCACTTCAACTTTTCACTATCATACAAACTTCAATATTTTCTCACCATTGTACTTATCCCCCATTTGTACTTCTAACACTTCGTACAATTGTGTATAAACTCAGCAACAACTACTCCTTACAACTCTTCATCCGGTAACACCATCCATGTTCCATATGGTATCTTGATCCACTGTACTTCAATTTCCCTTACTCATTGGGAATACTGCCCTTATGTAAGGAATGATGGGATTTACTCTAACGTGAGTTTCCATATGCTTTCTATACCTTTACTTAACCTTCAAAACTCTGCATGTACCCTTACACAATCAACAGAAGACCTCTACAAAACCTTTTCAATGTCACTCAAAATTCAATTTATTATAAATCTCTGTTTGATAACTTTATCTCTGGTCTATCTGATGAAATAGTTGTACTTCTCTCTTTGTATGAAAGTGTACAACTTCAACTTGGACTATGGAAATCTTCATGATGTTAGAAACTTGAGATTAGAATAACATCATCTAACTTAAGGAAAGTCTCCTAACATGGTTAAGGAAAAATTTCTTAATAACTTCAACAACTCTTTATCATCTGTTTAACAAAAACATTTACAATAAGATATGTTGAAAAAAATACAACACTTGTTACAAAAACAACCCAAACGATCTTCTATATCCCACTTTGGATTTGTTGGAAACATTCGCAACAACTTCTCATTTTTTAACTCTTTTCTCAATATTTTATCAAACCATAGCATTTATCATAGAGAATTTTATGACACCACACTACTATACAGAGAAATGTTTTTAAAGGAATTCAATCTCTTGGTGTCAATAAAGTTTGTGTCCATGATAAGATAAACCCCCCTCAATTTTATCTTCTCCTCCATTTTTTGATAACAACAGATTTAGATTCATAAAATAAAGAGCTGTACTCCTTACAAAGTTGTACTTACTATCTACATTTAGAAAAATAATTCAAATCATTGTAGGGGTTCTTCCTTACAACCTTTAGAAAGTCATTGGTGGAGGCTGAATATGTAGTTTCAACCTCAATTCCTCAAATATTTCCCTTGACACAACTTTGGTGAAAATATCAGCAATTTGACACTGTTAAAATGTACTCAAGTATAATATCTCCACCCATAAATTTCTATTTTATAAAGTTATACTTAATATCAATGTGATTTGATCTAGATTATTGTAATTTTTTTGAAAGATCAACGACACTTTGATTATCATAATGTATCTTTAATGGTTTACAAACATTCTCCCTCAAATCTTCCAGTTGAGCTTTTATCAATAAAATTTGTGTACAAGATTGGGTGGTGATAAAATATCCTGCTTATGCCATGCTCAAAGTAAAAAAACTTTTTTTCTTACTATTCAAGCTAACGAAACATTTGTAACGCCTTGAGATTTTGAAATAAGAACATTATTTTTGAGAGCGTATACGACACGTAATACTGAGCTTAAACGAATCACAATTTTTTTAATATAACTATCATAAACTAGCAATTTAATTGGATGGTATGAATAGAAATAACCATATTATGAAATATATATAAATAACATACTCAATAAAAATATATTAATTAATTCTTAAAAAACAATCATTCATTTTTTAGTAAGGTTATTTTATGTTTTAAATATAAATTTTCTCCAAAAATGTTTTTTATTGTTTTTTGTGAGTAAATATTATAATTAATTTCTATAAATTTTATAGATTTTATTTGATAAAAAATATATCATTTTTTAAATTAGTGTTTCAAAATTATCTTAAATTGAAGTTTTGGGAATTTTATGAAAAATTGATTTTCTAGTGAATTGTGAAAATACTAATTTTTATCGAGAACTATATTTTTGATTCAAAAATTCAAAAAGTTATACTTTTTTAAATTGTTTTAATGTAACATTAGTTCTATTATATTATTAATAATCTAATTAATTTCATTGGAATCAATTTTATGGTTAAATTTGGTATAAAGATATTTTTATACTTAAAAGACATTTTTATGAAAAATTGTTTGTCCTTGCGTTTTTTTAATATTAAATTAATTTTTTCCACTTATAAAAATATAATATTGAAAAATGGATTTAATTTTTGGAATTAGAAGCTCCAAATTTGGTAGATAGGTCCATCTTATTTTTGATCATTATGAATAGTAACCACAGTAAATAATTGTTATCATGATAAGGGTAAATTAGGTAATTAATGTTAAAAATAATATTTAAAGGAATAAAAAATGACCCTAACACTTTCCTTTATCCTATTGGATGTGTTTATTTCAACCATTTCCATCAAAGTTTAGAAAATAAGACAAATTGTTATCATATTTATTTGATTTTTACCCTTATAATATTTAAGTAAAAGATAAACTGAAAGATGTCGCTTTCATGATTTTAATATCTATAATATTTTATGATAGGGTTGAAAACAAATTATGTTTAGTTATAAATGTTTTTTAGAAAGATAAAATATTTTTTTATTATGACAATTTATTTATAATTTTTAGTGATGAAATAATTACCTTAAATGCTTATGCAACACTGACACAATATTTATTCAAATAATAGAAAAATAAAATAAACAATTTTAAAAATATTAAAAGTAGTATAATTTGAGTAATTTATAGTTTAACATGAATTTTTTAGATAATTATAACATATTTAGGGTGTGTTAAAGGTTTATATTTGATTCCATATTTGTCTTGATGTATTTAAAGTAAAATTAAATGAATAGTGTCAAAAATGACATTAATGATAATTTATGTTAAATAATATTTTATTAAATGATTTAAATTCATAAAAAACCCTTCTTCAGACAAGTGAATTTGATATGGTTGAAAATTTAATCTATTATCTATTTAAGGGTCACTTTTCATTTTATAGTAACTTTCTTGACCCCTAAAGAGTAAAAAAATTGTTATCACCGTAATTATCGAAAGGGTTAAAGAGAGGTTAAAACAAAATGATAAGGGAAAAATAGTTTAAACTAGTAAAATTTTTATTGTATTATATTATTTTGATCCATACTCATCCTATATTTGAAGGATATCATTTTGAATCCATTTTTCTATGAAAATTAATTTATATTAATTTAATACTTTAAGTAATTCCAAGTGTGACTCTCCCTTCTATTATAAAAGAGGACCTAAACTCCTCTTTTATTCACACTTAAAAAGTATGCTTTTGGATAATATCTATCCAAATACCTTCCTTATATCCCTACCCATTTTCAAGAAGCCCTGGTTTGATCAGAAAATAAATCTAGGAAGGTTTTAATTATAACTTAAAGAGGTTGTCTGAAGAAGAGGTGTATTTATTAACCGAGCACTTTAATTTTATTTATTCTTATAACTCCTTCAAATATCCTTCAACTATGATGATATAATAACATAAATATATATCATATACTGAAATATTATTATGTTATTTTTATAACCTATATCCATCATCTTGTTCCATCAAATGGTAAATGAGTCCATCGTTCGTGTGTAAAGTGGACTACCGCCCCGCGAATAAATATAATTCGTTTTACATCACCACCTATTATGTTTTTTTTTATAATTATGGATTTAGTGTATATATATATTATATTAATTAAATATTTTTCATTATGAAAATATAATATATAATCTATTTTCTTACCTTTCCATCCATTGAAAAATGATAATACCATTTGTTCATACATGTGGATTATCACCTCAACGAAGTGATGTGATTCATTTTTCATAACCACATCACATGGATAATATATATAATTGTATTTAATGAATGGATATTATATTTATGATATAATCATCACTTTAAAAAGATAAAATAACACTTACCTTCTTTCCATCACAATCATTGAAAAATGGAAATGTTACTCATGTGTATGTACGATCTACCATGTCTATGATTATAATATTGTTCATTTTTTATAATCATATATCATAGCTAGTTTTAAAATTATAACTGATATATAAAAATGATAATCATTTCATAATTATTATTTTTGATATGGTGGAATAATGAAATATTTGACCATAGTCAACCAACCAAAGTCATTTCATATATATGACCTGAATATCATCAAAACGTCTAACATAAACTTAATTGATTAAGTAATTGATTATAACATGGTAAAAGGAATAATTAACTTGAAAAAGGTTATTAAAAAAGTAAATAATTAATATAAGTTTATTATTCAGGAAGATAAGGAACGTATGTGATGAGTCAAACTTGTGGTATGAGACACTTTAATTTAAAAACCTCATTTTATATGTTTTAAAGATTTATTTTCTAAATACTTTTCTTCCATGTCCATATTATTAAAAATATTTTATTGATGTATTTATATGGGTATGAATTAATTATAAAGGGAATTTTATGTCACTTTTTAATTTCTTTAAAAGGTTTTCAAAAAGAATATTTTTATGTATTTTATACAAAATGTTTATAAAAAGGTAAAAGAAATGTTTTATTTTAACATATATGGTGTCAATGATTTTTCACTCTACCATAACCATTATTTTATTTTTGGATTCCTTTATAATTTTTCATGTTTTATTTAAATAAAAACCCTCCTTCCCTATGTTCTGGTTATTTTCAAAAAGTTTTTTAAATGGAATGAAATTTTTAATATCCAAAAATGATTTATTATGGGTGAAAAGTATATTTTTTTGAGTGTAATGATGAAAATAAAATACCTCATGTTTTATGATTATGATATTGTACTTGTAAATTGTTTATGATGATGGTTAGTATCATTATAAACCAAGGATGGGTGGTTCTATTATAAACCAAGGGAGGGTTATAGCACCCCCGGTTTGAGGTATGTGGACTTTGTTTATGAATTTTTATGTATTTAAAGTGCATGGAATGAGTTGGGAAGAGGTTGAGAGAGTTTGGAATGGTTTTGGATGGGTTTGGAGGATTTTAAAGGGGTGCACGGTTTGAGCACGGTTAGTGTAAACCATGTATATGCTTCAGGAAACTGTGCAGGGGGAGACAGTAGGCTCCGCACAGCCTGCGCACGGTTTACCAAACCGTGCGAGGAAACCGTGCGTACTCTGGCTCTCGAGGCAGTGGCGTGCGCACAGTTAGCGCTAGATTTTCCAAACCGTGTGGGCTAACCGTACAACCACTTAAAGTTAGGGTTATAAGTTTCGGGATCACTCGGGATTGCCTCATTTCACTCCTCTATTCCTCCCACTCAAGCCTCACTCGGGTTTTTGGGTTCTCAGGGGTTAGGGGTGCTCTCCCACTCATTTTGGAAGCGATTCGAAGGGGTTTCAAGGTGGTTTCTCCCGGGTAAGTCTCTCCTATTACTTCTCTTGTGTTTTCCTCTAGATCTACTTCCCTCTCTTTCTTGGTTTTATAGATCTAAACTTGTTGTGTGTAGATCTAAGGTTGGGGTTGCCTTTGATGTTAATATTAAGGCTTGTGGATGTCAGGGAAAGTGATCTAGAGAGGTGCCGATGGTGCGTTTGCCAGATTTGAGGCATGATTATTCGTGGGTCGACTTCTTGGAAACCCTAAAGGTAGGTGGATTCTCACCCGACTCCACTTGGGTTTAACTAATAGTTACATGCTACAATTAATTCGTTGTGATGGAAATTAATTGTCCTATGATGTTTGATTTTGGTTGGAAATCCATTTGGGGGTTTTTGGGAAAAAAGGGGGTTTCATGGTGAAATGTTTTTATTGTGCATTTTAAAATGGAGATTTTAAAATGGGATTGATGAGATTGATTTAGGAAAATGGTTGATGAAAAATGGGTTTCAATAAAGAGTTCGTTTTATTGAAATGGGGCTTTGGCATGGAAAATGATTTTTTTTTCAAAAAATGGTTGATTTATTGAATGGGATTGATATGAAATGGAATTGTTTGATTGCATGATGTTGTGATATTGGTTTGGATTATTTGAAATATTGTGTGGAAGTGGGCAGGAAGTACCACTATAATGAAGGGGATGGATAGTGGACGGAAGGGCCACCATCAAAGTATAAGTGGACGGGAAGTGCCACTAATTGTGAATGGGTGAACGGGTTGGACGGAAGTTCCACCGTTCGGTTGTTTTGGTTTTTGGTGTGCATTGTTTTGCAAGACAAAATTGTTGTTATAATATGTGAGAAAGAGAATGGATTATGGAAAGTTTGTTTGGCTTTCCCTTGGTGGTTTGGTTTGGGCGGAATGGATTGGTAAGGGTGTGGTTGGATTATGGTAATGGTTGAACTTGTGATTATTTTATACAATTTGTTTTATATAAATGTGCTAACAGTTTTATCCTAGTGGCGTGTGTAGGGAATTCATTTGGGGAAATCCTACTGAGTTTTAGTACTAACCCCCTGCTTTGGCATGTTGGTGTCTTTGCAGATGTTGTGTACCATGACGTGGGAAAAGGTAAGGCATCAACCTCCTTTAGTGGTGCGTTGTGATGTCTTGGTGGAACTTGGAACTTGGAGCTTGGGGTGGAGCTGTGGTGGTGTCATGGTTCATGGTATTCTTGTTGAGTCTTCTGCATTGTACTTTGATGTTGTATTGGGTTGTGTTGGCATGTGAGATTATGGATGATCTGGTTGTCTTTGGTAATGTATGAGGTTGGTTTCGTTGACATGCATCATTTAGTTGTGGTTGTTGGTTGGTTTTATCTCAAGGGAAGATCGTTCCCCAATTGTTCTCGGAGCCCTCGGCATTTATTGCCAGCATTTAGCACCTTGGGAACGTCTCTTAAGGACAAATAACCCTCACCACCTCCTCAAGCCAATGAGGTAGGGGAAGGGTGTTACAAGTGGTATCAGTTTGTTCGGTCCTTTGGAGTTGATCCTCGGATTTGGTGTTGACATTCGTTGTGGTACATTCTATGAGTCAGGATGGTAGCAAGGTTTAGGAATGTCGGAACTTGGAATGTATAGCATAAAAGGCTGTAGCTAACCCTTTTATGCTGAAATTCAAGTTATTAGGGAGTTGGGTACATAAGTGTTTTGGAGACACTTATAGGCATTGGATATCTCATTGTCATGGGTGTAGCCAATGAGATGAGCATGACATGCATGGTAGAAATGAATTCCCTCTAGGATGCATATTTCATTGGGGTATAATGATTTATGATGTGATATGAATATGTGAAATTCTAATGTGAATAAATTGGTATTTTGAAAATGGTTTGATTTTCAAAATGGTGAAACATGACACATGTTGAAAAATGTGAACTAGTGGAAAGCCTTGTTGTGATAGTGTTGTGTAATCTAATTTGAAATGGGTTTTCGTTATGTCTACAGAAGTGAGACTCATGGTTTTTTGTTTTATGTTGATATAAATGGAACCGGGTAGGCGTCATAGAGACCAAACGGAGGAGGCTGCTGAGAATGTGGTAGCACCTGAGCCTCAGGTGAACCAGTAGCTAGTGCAAAGCATAGTGCAAGATTTCTAAGCTGTGGAAAGTGGAAATAGAGTGGATGAACCAAGGCATGTGGATCATGCAGTTCAGTTTCAAAAGAATAATCCACCCATCTTCAGGGGTGATTTAGAGCCGGAGAGGGTAGAAGCATGGTTGAATATAATGAACAAGATCTTCGAGTTCTTGGGAACACCAGTAGCGTTAAAAGTGAAGTTGGCCACGTATATGTTGGAAGATCTTTCCCTTCAGTGGTGGGAGTTGGTAGTCCAAGCTGGGACGGACCAAGGTATGACGTGGGAAGGATTTTAGGAATTTTTTAACAAAAAATTCTACCCACATACGTTTATAATTCAGCGTACGACTGATTTCTTCAGTTTGAAGAAAGAGATGATGTTGGTGACAGAGTATGCAGCTAAGTTTATGAACTTAGTGCGGTTTGCACCCGAGGTGGTGGGTAGCACATCGTTGAGGGAAAGGATATTTGAAGTGGGGTTAAGGAAATAAATACGTTCAAAGATAGCGGTTTTGTGTATAGATGATTACACAAAGATGGTGAATAGAACCTCGGTGGCTGAGTGGGATCTGTTGGGAGCTCCGGGTGGGGGAAGCGTGGTGGTACCCATGGCGAATAGTGGGAACTCTAACGCTGGGTTCAAGAGAAAGAGGGAACTTATTCCCAGGGTGGGAATATAACATATAATCTGACGGTAGGATCGGTGAATCTTCCTCCGAATCCCCAGAGCAAGCTGGGATGTTTTCAGTGTGGTTCTACAGGCCACATCAAGCGGGATTGTACGACACAACCTCGAGCATGTCATAATTGTAAGCAGATGGGCCATCTGTAGTGTTATTGTCAGAATGCTCCAAGGTTGGGTGCACGTGACACTCCTTAGGGATCATAGACGTCGTATTCTTCGACAAGATGGGGACAATAGCATACCCCTCGACAGCAGAGTAAAGTGGGTCATGGTGATTCTCGGAACACCACGATGCCTTAGCAGGGCAATAAAGAACAGAGTGTGAAAAGAAAACATGTGTTTGGAGCTGAACAGGTTGTGGTGGATGATCAGTCGGGACCATCCATGGTGTGAGGTACTATTCTTTTAAATTCTACCTTGATTCAAGTGTTGTTTGATACGGGTGCTTCACACTCTTTTATTGCTACACGTGTGGTTGATTTGTTGGGTTTAAGGGTAGAAATGATGCCCTCGGTTTTGAAACTTCAAACTCCTCTGGGTTGAAGAGAGTGTCGAGCTTTCTTGTGTAGAGAATGTTGTATCGTTGTGGGTAAGGTTGAGATAGTGTGGAACTTATCAATGCTTGAGATGAATGGTTATGATGTAATCCTAGGAATGGATTGGCTGGTGGCTTTTCAGGCCCACATAGACTGTGATGTGAGAACAGTTGCCTTTATGACACATGATGGCATTAGACATCTCTTTAGAGGAGAGAGGTATGGAAGGCAGGGTGCAATGAGTTTTTTGGCACCAGTAGTGGGTACATTATCGTATCAGTTGGCAGTTTTTTCATTGGAATCAATAGAGGGTGTTGAGCAGAGTGTTCCTCTAGAAGTGGTGGATCATTTCATGGATGTTTTTCCTGATGAATTCTCTAGGTTACCTCCCATAAGAGAAGTGGAGTTTACAATTGATCTCCTTTTGGGGACCAGTCCTATCTCACTTATGACTTATCGGATGACACCAGCTAAATTGCGGGAATTAAAAATCCAATTGGAAGAGTTAGAAAACAAAGGGTTTATCCGGACTAGCACGTCTCCGTGGGCAGTACCAGTGTTATTTGTGAAAAAGGTGGATGAAACCTTGAGGCTATGTGTTGATTATCGTAGACTTAACCAAGTTATAATAAAGAATAGATATCCACTTCCACGAATCGATAATTTGTTCGACCAGTTGAGGGGAGCCCAATGGTTCTCCAAGATCGACCTAAGGTCAGGATATCATCAATTGCAGGTGAGGAAGGAGGATATTTCTAAAACAGATTTCAGAAGTAGATATGGACATTATGAATATGTGGTTATACCCTTTGGTCTAATGAATGCGCTAGTGGTATTTATGGAATTGATGAATCGGATATTTCAGAGATATTTGGATTCATTTGTGGTGGTGTTTGTTGACGATATTCTGGTGTATTCAAATATAAGGGTGGATCATGAGCAGCACTTGGCGACAATGCTGGGGATCTTGAGGGATTATCAGTTGTATGCCAAGTTGTCAAAATGTTACTTTTGGATACGGGAAGTTCATTTTCTTGGCCATGTGATTTCTGAAAGGGGTGTTTCAGTGGATCCAAAAAAGATAGAGGCTGTTGTCTCGTGGAAACCGCCAAAGAATGTGTTTGAGATAAGGAGTTTCCTTGGTCTAGCTGGGTATTATCGGCATTTTTTTCGTGATTTTTCACGCTTGGATTTGCCAATGATAGCTTTAACAAGAAAGAATGTTCCATTGCAATGGAATGAACAGTGTCAACAGTGTTTCGAAGAGCTAAAGGGTCGTCTTACATCAGCACCAATCTTGGTTTTTCTAGAATCAGGAAAATGGTACGTGGTGTATTCCGATTCTGAGTGTGTGACCGTGGGGTCAAAACTCAATGGTGGGTAGACCATTGAGGGTTTGAAACTGAATGGAGATTCAATTTTGTGTTTTTGAAATCAGATGGTAGTACCATTTTCTTGTCAGGAGGATCTTCTTAGGGCATATCATCATTCCAGGTGAGCTGTTCATCCTGGAATTCAGAAAATGTATAAAGCGCTGAAGGTGTAGTTCTAGTGGCCTGGTATGAAAAAAAGCATGACGGAGTTTGTTTCGAGATTCTTGACTTGTCAGCAGGTCAAGGTAGAGCATCAAAGGCCAGCAGAAATGTTGTAGTCTTTACCAATCCCTATTTGGAAGTGGGAGTAGATAACGATGGATTTTGTTACAGGTCTCCCAAGAACGGTCAAGAAGCACAATACCATTTGGGTGATAGTGGATCCACTAATGAAGTTGACCCATTTCATCCTGATTCATGAATCTCATACAGTGGAGGATCTATCCAAAATATATATCCTGGAGGTGGTAAAGAGGCATGATGTTCCAGTTTTGATTGTATCAGATAGAGATCCAAGGTTTATATCTCATTTCTGGAAATCCTTACAGCAATCCCTTGGGACACAGTTGACGATGAGCACGACGTATCACCCTCAAACAGATGGTCAATCTGAGAGGACGATACAAACTTTGGAGGATATGTTTCAGGCTTTTGTCATGGATTTTGGTGGCTCATGGGAGGAGAAATTGTCATTGGTTGAGTTCTTATACAATAACATTTACCAGGAATCCATACAGATGGATCCGTTTGAAGCATTGTATGGGCGGTCGTGTCGTTCTCCACTATGTTGGGTGGAAGCGGGTGAGTCTTCGATTGTTGGACCAAATCTTGTCTAGGAGACTACAGAGAAGATCAAGTTGATCAGGAAGAGAATGGAGATGGCTCAGAGTCATCATAAATCATATGTAGATCATCATCGACAACCGTTTTCGTTCGAGGTGAGTGATCATGTTTTCTTGAGGATATCTCCTAGGTTGGGACATTGTCGGTTTGGGAAGTAGGGAAAGCTATCTCTGAGGTATATTAGACCTTTTGAGGTTCTTGAGTGGGTTGGTGAGGTGGCTTATCGTTTGGCTTTGCCACCACGGTTTAGTGCGGTGCACAATGTGTTTCATGTGTCGCAGTTGAAAAAGTATCATCCAAATCGTGACCATTTGATTCGATGGGATCATGTTGAGCTAGAACCGGATGCTTCGTTGGTGCACGTTCCAGTGCGGGTTATGGATAGGAAAGATAAAGTCTTGTGTGGTAAAATAATCAGTTTAGTTCTTGTTTTGTGGCAACATGGTCAGGTTCAAGAGGATACTTGGGAGCGGGAGAAAGAAATGGTTGAGCGGTGGCCCGAGATCTTTCGGCAAAGGGCGGGTTCACTACTTTTCGAGGACAAAGATTACAATGGTGGGGAGAATGTAGCACCACCAGTTTGAGGTATGTGGCCTTTTTTTATGCATTTTTATGTATTTAAAGTGCATGGAATGAGTTGGGAAGAGGTTGGGAGAGTTTGGAATGGTTTTGGATGAGTTTGGAGGCTTTTAAAGGGGTGCACAGTTTGAGCACGGTTAGTGTAAACCATGCATATGCTTCAGGAAACCGTGCAGGGGGAGACAGTAGGCTCCGCATGGCCTGCACATGGTTTTCCAAATCGTGCGAGGAAACTATGCGGAATCTGGCTCTCAAGACAGTGGCGTGCGCACGGTTAGCGCACACTTTTCCAAACTGTGTGGGCTAACCATGCGACCACTTAAAGTTAGAGTTATAAGTTCCGATCTCACTCGGGATTGACTCATTTCAATCCTCTCTTCCTCCCACCCGAGCCTCACTTGGGTTTTTGGGTTCTCAGGGGTTATGGGTGCTCTCCCACTCATTTTAGAAGCAATTTTAAGGGGTTTCAAGGTGGTTTCTCCCGGGTAAGTCTCTCCTCTTGCTTCTCTTGTGTTTTCCTCTAGATCTACTTCCCTCTCTTTCATGGTTTTATAGATCTAAACTTGTTGTGTGTAGATCTAGGGTTGGGGTTGACTTGGATGTTAATATTAAGGCTTGTGGATGTTAGGGAAAGTGATTTAGAGAGGTGCCGGTGGTGCGTTTGCCGGATTTGAGGTGCGGTTGTTCGTGGGTCGATTTCTCGGGAACCCTAAAGGTAGGTGGATTATCTTCCAACTCCACTTGGGTTTAACTAATAGTTACATGCTATAATTAATTTTTTGTGATGGAAATTAATTGTCCTATGATGTGTGATTTTGGTTGGAAATCCATTTGGGGGTTTTTGGGGAAAAAGGGGGTTTCATGGTGAAATGTTTTTATTGTGAATTTTAAAATGGAGATTTTAAAATGGGATTGATGAGATTGATTTGGGAAAATGGTTGATGAAAAATGGGTTTCAATAAAGAGGTCGTTTTATTGAAATGGGGCTTTGGCATGGAAAATGATTTTTTTCAATAAATGGTTGATTTATTGAATGGGATTGATATGAAATGGAATTGGTTGATTGCATGATGTTGTGATCTTGGTTTGTCTTGTTTGAAATGTTGTGTGGAGGTGGTGGGTAGTACCACTATAATGAAGGGGATGGATAGTGGATGTAAGGGCCATCATCAAAGTATAAGTGGACTGGAAGTGCCACTAATTGTAAATGGGTGAACGGGTTGGACAGAAGCACCACCGTTTGGTTGTTTTGGTTGTTGTTGTGCATTGTTTTGAAAGACGAAATTGTTGTGCTAATATGTGAGTAAGAGAATGACTTATGGCATGTTTGTTTGGATTTACCTTGGTGGTTTGGTTTGGGTGGAATGGCTTGGTAAGGGTGTGGTTGGCTTATGGTAATGGTTTCACTTGTGATTATTTTATATAATTTGTTTTATATAAATGTGCTAACAGTTTTATCCTAGTGGCCTGTGTAGGGAAGTCATTTGGGGAAATCCTACTAAGTTTTAGTACTCACCCCCTGCTTTGGAACATTGGTGTCTTTGCAGATGTTGTGTACCATGACGTGAGCAAAGGTAAGTCATCAACCTCCTTTAGTGGTGTGTTGTGATGTCTTGGTGGAACTTGGAGCTTGGAGCTTGGGGTAGAGCTGTGGTGGTGTCATGGCTCGTGGTATTCTTGTTGAGTCTTCTACATTGTACTCTGATGTTGTATTGGGTTGTGTTGGCATGTGAGATTATGGATGATCTGGTTGTCTTTGGTAATGTATGAGGTTGGTTTCATTGACATGCATCATTTAGTTGTGGTTGTTGGTTGGTTTTATCTCAAGGGAAAATCGTTCCCCAATTGTTCTTGGATCCCTCGACATTTATTGCCAGCCTTTAGCACCTTGGGAACGTCGCTTAAGGACAAGTAAACCTCACCGTCTCCTCAAGCCAATGAGTTAGGGACGGGGTGTTACACAGGTGGTTCCATTATAAACCAAGCATGAGTGGTTACATTATAAACTAAGGATACGTGAGTCTAGTATAACCCTCCAATGTATTGGGTTCTCTAGATAATTATGATGGAAGTTGTCCTTATTGGTTATTCCAATTATAAAAGTGATATTTAAAATGATTTCCAAAGCAACCTATAATATTTATTTATGATTTCTATGGTTTTTACATAAATCTCATCATTTCACTAGATAATGAGTTTATGTTTAAAGGAAAGTATTTTCCACTTCTTAAGGGTGAAAAGTATAAATTTTTGAAAAAGTTTTTATGAGTTTATCATGATTTGAAAGAAACCTTGAAAAGTTTTATGTTTTCATTTAATATCTCTAATGAAATTTTATATTAAAAGTTTTAGGCAGAGAAGTTGATTTCTTGAGTGAGAAAATGTTTATTTTGAGTACAAAATTTATTCTGGAAAAGGATTTTTTAGTGTTCACAGACTAATGTATTTTTTTATTTTTATTTTTTTTTAATGAGTATTTTGTTCTCATCCCATGTTTTAAATTTTTTTTGACAGGGTTTTAAGGATGAGCAGGTACAAGAATGTGTTTAAGATAAAATTTGTGAAGATGTTCCACGAAAAGAAAACTTGTTATATCTTAATAATTTTTGTTTTCTTGGAAAAAATGGATACCAAGTGGAAGTGTCTCCTTGGTGTTTTAATAATTATTTATGTAAGGTAAATGTTATAATTCTCAAAAAATATACTTCGTAAAGATCCTCAAATGTGAGAGAATAAATTCTTTATTTAAAACTCAAGATTATGTAATGTTTAAAGCTAGGTCCTTATAGTTGGTATCATAGTAAAGGTTTAAATAAATTTAGAGTTTAATATTTTTTTTCATGTGAGGTTAGCTTAAGGAGTTATAGATACCATCACGGGTTTATATGGTTGAGGTTTATCATATGTTCAACTATGTAGAAACCCCTTTTAAAGTTTTAAGTGATGATATTTTATGGTGATTAAAATTTTGGGAGTTGTTTTATTAGGTTGCAGTGTATGTAACCCTTAGGTTTAACATGAAAGAATATTTCAAAATAATCATATTATATTTTTGAGTATGTCCATTATATTTTAACAAATTTTATAGAAATTATACTAATATTGTTTTAGTAAATGGACAACTTGTAGTCTGGGTGACAACCCATCGTATCCCACAAGGTTGTGGGGATTGAACCCACAACCGTAGAGAAATAAGAGTGCATCTCCAACCACTGACCTACGTTATTCCATGATTAGTATAATTTGTTTAATTAAAATATTTGTTAGATAAATATTAAGATGATTTTGGGAACATATATTTTATTGTATAGATAACCATGATATTGAAAATTGATTTGGTGATTAAGTGATTTATGTTATTTTTAAAGAAGTTCTCTATTTTGGGAACCTTATATAATTAAGGTAAATGGAAATATTTTTAGATAAGATGAGATTTTATTTTAGTAATAAAGGACAAATTATCTTTTAGAAGTATGATGATTTTAATGTGTCATTATGGCTATTCAGTTCATTTATGAAGATAATTAGCATATATTGGAGATTATATAATTATGTCATATCCATTTTTAGTATGAGACTTTAAGAGTAATTGATGTTTTTAGTGATGGATGATAAATTTATCTTGGAATAATATGTGATAAAATTATTCTAATTTTGAGTTTCAATCTTATTCAGGAATATTTTGAATAATTTAAAGGATAATTATTTATGGAATGATATACTTTGAACCTTTAGTGATATTGTTGATTTTTTGAGATAAATATATTATTTATTCATATTAAGGATGATTAATTTTGGGATTTATCTCAACTTGTTGTAACCATTATGATTTTGGTTAATGTCTATAGACAGGAGGAATAACTTTTTATCCTTTTATGGAATTATATGATCAGTTAGACGTTGATTTTAGTGCTTCAGGAATTTTTTTTGTCTTTAATACTAATCATTTTGAGTAAAAGATGAGATCATGGTGGAAACTAATTAAAGGATGAAAATATACTTATCAGATAAGTATATTTCCTTATTATCTTAGTCTAGATAGTAAAGGAATTACTCAAATCTTGGAAAAATATCTTGAAACAAAAATTTTATCCTATTACCTTTATTTATGATAAATCAATGGTCTTTTTTACATCTATTTGGTTTATTATTTTTGTGGTCATTAACTTTATCATGGCCATTCACTTTGTTGTAATCAATGATCTCTATCACTCTACATCATTAATTGAACATTATGTTTTTTCAATATCAATATTTTCACTTCCCAATAATGTTCTCCTATTTGAAAATCTAGTATGTGTTATTTCATATGACCTTCGTACTTCTATTTATTCTCTTTTCAAGAGAAAGTTTTATTAACCATTTTTACAATGTGATATTTCAGTAAAATTATTTTCAAATGTCAAGCCTTCGATTACTGAGATCAAGTTAAAATTAAAATCACTCAATTTATAAAAGGGTGAATAATGTAATATATCAGTATTTTAAAAGAAGAAAATTATATTCAATAGAATATATGACACACAACATCGTGCTTAAACGAAGCACAAAATATTTTTATTTTAATATAACTGTTATAATGCAGCCTTTGAATTGAGGGGTATGAATAAGAATAACTATATTATGAAACATATAAAAATATCATACACAATAAAAATTTACTGATCAATTATTAGGAAATAAGAATTCACTTTTTAGTAAAGTCATTTTATGTTTCAAAAATACATTTTCTTCAAAAATAGGTTTTATTGTTTTTTATGAGTGAATATTATAATTAATTTCTGGAAGTTTTAGAAATTTTATTTGATAAAAAATAAATCATTTTTTAAATCAGTATTTCAAAATAATCTTAGAATTATTTTTTGGGATTTTTATGAAAAGATTTATTTTTCAGTGAATAGTAAAAAATGCTATTTTTTATTAAAAATTGTATTTTTGATTCAAGAATTTACAAAGTTTCGTTTTTTAAATGTTTTAAATGTAAAATTATTTCCCTTATATTATGAATAATCCAATTAAGTTCATTGTAATCAATTTTATGAATAAATTTGGTATAAAACCATTTCTATAATTAAAAAGGCATTTTTCAGAAAAATGTTTTTCATTGCATTTTGTATTCTAATCTTAAATTAATTTCCGCCACTTTTAGAAATCGAATATTGAAAAATGGATTATATATTTGGAATAAGTAGGTAAAAATTTTATAACTTAGTCCATTTTATTTTTTTTCATTATTAAAAGTAATTTTAATAAATAATTATCACTAAAGTAAGGGTAAATCAGGTAATTAAGGTTTAAAATAATATGATAAAGACTAAAAAATTACCTTAACACTTGCCTTTATCCTATTGGATGTGTGTAGTTCAATCATTTTCATGCAATTTTTGAAAATATGACAACTTGGTGCCATATTTATTCCATTTCTATATCTTCACTTTCCACTAATGTTATCTTATGTTGAAACCTAGTTATATGATGAACTTTATATTTATATTTACTTATTTTTAAGAGAAAGATTTATTAACCCTTTTTATGATGTGGGTTTACAACACATGTATTCTAAAATATTCAACCTTTAATGACATAGATAAATTTAAAATTTTAAGGAAGAAATTTATTAAAGGGGTTATAATTTAACACCCTGAGATTTTAAAAAAGTAATCTATGCTTGATAGTATACAAGACACGCAACATCGAGCTTAAATGAACCATGAAATAATATTATTTTTAAATATGAACATTATAACCTAGCGATTAAATTGGTGGGTATGAATAATATTAATAAATTTATTATATATATATATAAATATAAATTTCCTTCTAAATATAAATATATTTATAAATTATTAGTAAATAATCAATCAATTTTTAGTAAAATAATTTTATTCATAAAAAATATGTTTTCTTCAAACAATATTTTTATTTCTTTTTGTGAGAATATATTATAATTAATTTATAAATATTTTAAAAAATAAATTTGATAAAATGAAATTTATTTTTGAAATCATCATATCAAAATTAACTTAGGGTGAAATTTTGAGATTTTTCGGAAAATATTGATTTTTTGGTGAATAATAAAAAATACCATTTTTTGTGAAAATGTCATTTATTTTCAATAAATTAAGTAATTTAAAAGTTACATTAAATTTTAAATATTATTTTAAATAACATAAGTATTATTTAGTTATATTTTATCCTCTTAATTATTTTTTAATCAAATTTATATTGTATATTAATATAAGTTTATTTTTGGGTTTAAAAACAATATTTTTCTGAAAAGTGTTTTAAAGTGCATAATGTTTCTCAATTTTAATTAATTAAAACAAAAACTAATTAAGAATGATTTAAATTAAATTTTTATATTATATATAAATATATAAATATTAATTTAAATTCATAAAATGATAATCACTAGTCATAGAGTTAATATAAATTCATTTTATGCTTGAAAAATACTCTTCTTGAAAAACTATTTTTTCATCTCGTCTGCATGTTTAATTTTAAATTAAATTATGATAATTATGTCAATATAATTTTATTAAACAGATTATATATTTTTAATCATTTTAAATTATATTATCTAATAAGGTCAACTTAATTTTGACCATAATGAATAGTGAAAATAGTAAAAATTAATTACCATAGTTAAGGTTAAAACGAGTTTACCTGGGGGTTAAAATAAAATTATAAGGAGTAAAATGACCTATAACTTGTCCAAAATCTATTATATAGACATATTTATACATTATAAACTGTAAGGTTTGATAATGACCCATTTTGGATCCTTTTTTGATGTGAAAAATGTGGGTATACTTTTTTTTCAAAAAATGACAAGTGTGCCACTCACCTCACTTATAAAAGGACAACCCTATCTTCTACTCTTCAAACCTTCAAATCCATTTATATAATACAATACTAGACAAAATTTATTACTTACTTCCATTACCACATCCTATAATCATTGTTTTGATCATAAAACTATCCAAATAAGGCTTTTGGTGCTAACCAAAGGTGGTTTTTTCAAGAAGAGGTATCGTGATTAACCGAGCATTTTTATTTTATTTATTATTACACCTCCTTAAAATATTCTTAAATTATGATTATATAATAAAAATAATATCTACCATATACTTATATTTTATTATATTAATTTCATAACCTAAATCCATCTCCACTTCTATCAAATGGAATATAATATCACCATTCGTGTGTACAATGGACTACCATCTCGCGAATCGATGTCATTTGTTTCCATCATTTCCACTCAAGAATTATTATAATGATGGATTTGGAGTATGTATATAATATATGTAACATATTTATACTTATATATTTATGATATCACATATAAATTCTTACCTTCCATTATATAGGGGATACAATAACGTCGCTTGTGTGTACAACGGATTACCACCTCGTGAAGCGATGTGATTCATTTTTCACTAAATATTTACATGGAAGGTAGTAAGGATACATTTAATGAATATATGTGATATAAATGATATAATTATTATATTAATTATATATTTATCATTTTTAAATTATAATATATCATTTTATTTCTTACACAGATAAATGATAACACCGTTCGTGCATATGTGTAGACTATCGTCTCCACAAAGTGTTGTGATTATTTTTTCATCACCACAACACATGGATGATATATATAAGTATATTTAATGAAATAATATGGTATTTATTATATTATTATCATTATATAAATATAAATTATTACTTACCTTCTTTCCACAATGATCGTTGAAAAATGGAAACGTTACTCATGCATACATACTACCCACTATCTCCATGATCACAACGTAGTTCATTTTTCATAAATATATTTCATGATTGGTTTTAAAAGTATAATATATTTAAAAAATGATAATTATTTCATTATTATTATTATTCATTTGTTTAAACAATTACCACTTTGATAACGATCAATACACTAAAGCTTTTTTGAAACAATGAACTGAACATCCTCAAAACACACGACATGGACTTATCTGATTAAGTATTTAAACATGACATTAAAAATAAATAAAATAAAATATTTAAGTATAAGGTATTAAAAATTTAAATGGTTATTAAGTAATAAAATAATTTATATAATCTTATTATAAAGGATTTAAAGGACATACATGGAGAGTCTGGACTCGAGGTAAGGGACTTCATCTCAATTTTCCTCCATTGATGCATATTTTAATGTAATGCACACAATTTGTTTTATAAGGTTTATAATGAAAATTTTATATTTAATATCATTAATACTTCATACATAATGGTATTTTAAGTTTAAATTTGAATTATTTAATCCAAATATATTTTAATTAAAAGTTACCAAGTGGTAAAGAATTTTATAACTCAATTTCTTTTCATTGGGTTATATTACTTATTCGATATATTTGATATTCTAAGATTATGTGGGTAATTAATTTTCATTATATTATGTTATATTTACATTTATTTTGTGTGTATTTACATTTTTTATACATAATATATCCATTGATTAATTCTCAATTCAATAAATTGATATTTGTAAGGGTTATTCATCTCAAATCCTCTTTCTTTGGGATGTAAGTTTATAATATGAACCTATCTACTTTTATGAGGTGTATATACTACTAATTTGACATGTTATATCATTAATATACTTATTTTAATCATATTTAAATTTTAATTTAAATTCATTCTTTCATAGGAATTACGATTGAAAAGTTATCAAAGTGGAAAAGGCATTATGTTACAATATCCTTTCTTTTAGAGATTGTTTATATTGAAGGTTATTTGGGTGGAAATAATATGATAGAATTTTATTAAACAACATCTATTTTATTAACCTATATTTATGAATTTTTTTCACATGTTGAATTCCCATTTCCTCCCTTATTGGTTAAATAAACATTAAGAAAGCTGTTTGTATGCAATATCGATCTTATATCTTTCTTTTAGATAGAGAATCTTTCTATTCCATATAAATGTTTTATAAAAGTTTTCAAAAGTATTTTTTTATAAAAATAAATTATTTCATAAAACTAGTTTTTTATGATCTCTGACCTTCTTTTAAAAGGTTTTAAAAAAATTATTAACATTTTCCAAATGAGTCACTTTGACCCCATTTTCCAAATGTTTGAAAAGAATGTTTATTTTTAACATCTACATCATTAATAGATTTTCTAACCATCATTACCATTATTTTTTAAGTATTACTTTTTTATGTTTCAAAATTTATTTTCAATGAAAATTATTTTCACAATATTTTATTATTTTTTAAGTTTTAAAAGTGATTTTCAAAATAAAAAGGTTATTTTCCTCAAGAATGTTTTTAATGATCTTTTAATGGTACTTCCATTTATCAATGATAAAAACCCTTTATGTTACTCACAATATAATGGGGATATTTGTTATTGATACCATCCTTATTTTTCTATGGATAGATTATGATATTCACATGAAACCCATTTCTTTTTCATGGGTGAATCAAACAATGAAAGAATAATGATTATTTTTTTTTAGAAAAGTGAAAAATTAATAATGTTTTATTCATGAACGATACATGGAAATTATTGATGATAATGGGTAAGCCTAATATAGCTTATACAATGGGTGTTACTAGATAGCTCTGGATGAGTTTGATATATCTTATACCATGGGTGTTCCTAGATAGTACTGGGTGTGCCCGATATAGCTTATATGTTGGGTGAACCCAGATAGTCCTCCAAAGCATTGGGTAATATTCCTTATCTTTAGAGGAAATGAATGACTTTCTAGAGGGTTTCTCTTATGGATTTAATCAGTATATAGTTATTTATGACATGGGTTTAAAATGGGTTATGAAGATAATTTCCTAAAGATACCAACATGTTTTATTTATGTTTTCTATGGGTTTTTAATGATTCCTTTGATAAAGATTAAAATAACATGGATCATGATTATTGATTATTATGAATCTTTCCCTTGATTAAGATTTATTTCATGTTTCATGATTGATGATGTAAGTTCTTATGGGTATAAATATTCTTATTTTATACTCATTCACTTTCATGTTTTTATCACACCCTTATGATCATATTTTTTTCACTATTGAAATTAAATTGTTAATGCTTATGTTTTCTTTACTAAGAATTTGAGATCAACCTTCTTATGTTTCCTTTTACCCAGGTTATAAAGAAATATGTTAAATGAATTATTTCTAGAAGGGTTTCATTTGGATGATGATGATGACCTAATATAGAATATGAAAAGCTAGTTATAGTGAAAAAATAGTCTTTTGAATTCATTTGTATTTTTATGTAAGATATTTTCCTTATTATCTAAAAATATAATTTGAAAATATCCTTGGGAATGTATGTGATTCAATATTTCCTTTTGATTTTGTAAGTTTGGGTTGATGAAAATTGGTCACCTTTATCAAAATCAAAGTTAGAAATGTAAAGTTTATGATTCTATAATCGGATCCAGGAGTGTGAGTTTGTGTTTGTTATAAAAATGTCCCCATTTAATGGGTTAAATATTTCCCACTTCCTCAAACTATTCTATTTTTTGAATTCATGATTTCCCCCATTTATTTTTCAATATAAACCCCCCTATCTAAGTTAATAACTCTTTGTATTTTTGTGTCTTATTCCCCTTTGAAAAAATAATCCAAATAATATGGGTGAAGAGTATTAAAATACCAATTAATAAAAACTTGGAATGATGAGGGTTGAACTCATTTATTCAACCTACATTACTAATATTTCTTCTCAAACTTCGATTTAGGTCTCTTTAATTCATATCTTGAGAATGAATTTGTAATAACTTCCACTACTGGTTTCTTAATAGATACATCATTCATATTCAATGATACTTTTTTATTTAATTTAATTAATTAAACTAGTGATAATATTCAATAACTCTTGATGCAATTTAATAAAGTAGTGAAGTGTGAGCTTTTTTCTTCATATATATCATCATATGAATCAATTCCACTTCATCATCACCGATATTCTTATCTTCAACTTTCCACTTCAATACTGATTGTTTATTTTTCTATTTTTTCTTACTCTCTTAAAATTTTATAAAAATATACCCAACACATCCTTAAATATATTAATCACCAACTTGAGAAATATCTCCATTTTATGTTGCAATACACTATTTTTGAATTTACATTAACTTTATAATAATTTTTCATCTCTGAAAATGGTAATAAATGATTTACTTGATCTTTAACTTGGTAATAAATTTCTAAAAAAACTTTATCTAAACAACCATCAATCCATTCTTAATGAAATTTAGAATTTAGAATTGTTATCCTAAACTTTTAGTGATAATATTTACCTTTATTTCAGTCACATTTCATTGTTCACATCCAATTTATTTTTTTAAAAATATTCTAATTCAATGTTAGTTTATCTTTTATTTTTATTTTCCTATAAAATATTTATGACACTTTATTCTACTTCAATTGAATTATAAAAATGATAAAATATATCACTTTAATATGTAATCTCGAGTTCCAATTGTAAAGACCTGAAAATTTCAAGGAATATTTTTCTTAATTCTTTGGAATTTTACGAGTCCATAGTTTCTGACGGTGCCTGATTCTGAGGCCCGGTGTGCCTGGAATCAATTTCTGAAGTTTTGTTCAGGTACATTCAGTAAACGTACGTGCGGGTTTTTCTATCTTTTGAACATGTACTCAGAATTGAAATCCAAGGGTACCGATGAACTCACAACGCCAATATTTGCTTAAGGGAGCCTTTACCACAGTTGCGTTTTATGCGGGTTGAAAGTTATAATTTGGGGATATATGTTAAATTAAATAAAATTGTGGTGATACACAATTTTATTTTAAGAGGTGGTTATTTCATCCAACAGGAAGTTAGGGGTGGGGACCACACCCCACATAACCTACCATGAGAGGATTTAGTGTGGTGGGGCCCACACAAACCCAAAACCTTTCACCTCCCCTCAACTGCCTTAAACTCCCCATTAACTCCCCATTATTTAATTTGACAACACCTCTTGTTTATTATGGTGGAGTCTCTCCACCTCCCACCCATTGATTATGCCAACCCATCTAATTAATAACTACATTAATTATTTGGAACCTCTTTTGAATCAATTTGAATTGCATGACAATTCTATTAAAGTTGGGTAGCTTTTATAATATTGGTTGGAAAATATTTCGGTGGAGAAACCTCTGGAGAATTAGAAGAAAGGTGTTCCTCTCTCAACGAAGAACACCGTTCTTCAATGAAGAACATCTCCGACGAAGAATGTGAAGAACTTCTTTGAACGACGCTTCCTACTCGGATGCACCCCGATGTCAAGGAATCTACGTCGTCTTTGGATTCTCTTTCCGCGTCACGACAACGAATCTTCCTCCAACGTTGACAGGACGACACCATTTTCCACGACACTCATCTTCCGCGACTCGACGACGTGCGACGTCAATTACGAGGTAGGGGGTTTGTATTATTTTAAGTGATTAAATTGTACTTTGTTCTTCACTGAAAACCATGGATTGTCTCTGGCCTTATGTTATCGCCTAACACGGAGGGTACGGGCCGAACAAACATGGCCTGATGATCCTTCGATGGTTCTTGACTATTTTGACGGCAACAATCGGAGGTGATGATGACCAGAGGAAGCATCGGCCGTGTGCCTGCCGCATAGAGAAGAACTGCGGCCCACATCCGTGGGCCGCTCAGCCGAAGAATAACATGCCGGCTAAAGCGGGCCCCGAAGGAACCATGGCGCCACAAGGGCACCGCGCTGCGGAAGAACCGCGACCCGCAATCTGTGGGCTGCTCGGCCAAAGAAGAACCAGCCGACCATAGCCAGCTGGACAAGGAGACTGCGGTGCAACAAGGGGCGCCACGCTGTGGAGGACCGGGGCCCGCGCTCCGCGGGCCGCTTCGGTGACGAACCGACCAACTGCCTGCCGACCGGGTTGAAGGCCGCGGCGCAGCCTGGCGCCGTGTGTGGAGGACAACAACCCCCAACCGCGGGCCGCTCGCACTGGGAAGACCGGCCGAGCAAGAGGGGCAGCGTCGCTTGGCGCCGCCGTTTTGGAAATCCGGGGGCCGCGCCCCCCAGACCGCTCAGCCAGTTGGCCGAGCTGTGGCCGACCACCTAGCCGGGCCACCAACGGCCCAGACCGGGTCGCCTTGTGCGGGTCGGCTGGGCTGCGCCCCACTGGGTCGGGCCATGCCCCACCGAGCCGGGCCACGCCCCATCGGGCCGGGCTGACCCCTTAGCCGGGTCGGACCCACCGAGCCAGGACGGCTCGACCCGCCAGCCCACCGGGCTTGACGGACCTGGCCCGTTTTGTTTAAATGCGAACTACTTTTTGACAGTGCGTCTGATCAACGCTCCGTCTGCGGAACTGGGACCCTTATGATGAGGCGGTACTTTTGAGATACTATAAGTGAGTTTTGGACAACTTTAGAAAATGGCCGGGTTTGGAACGAGCGTAATTCCAACCAAGCCCCTGGAACGGAAAAACCAATAACTCTCAGACCGGGTGTCCGATTGATGCGCCGTCTGTTGCATTGGGTTTCTTATGATGAGAAAGAACTTCAGGATACATCAACTTAGGACTTCGTGATGGTTGATGTATCGAACCCTTTGCTCGAGGAGTGGACCCTCCCAGATTCGAGCGTGTTGTGTGCGGGAACCCTAGAGCTGGCTGCGACTGCGACGACTATCGTACTGGGATCCTCCATGGGTTCGATGACGATGAATTCCATACTAGGATCCTCTGTGGGTTAGACAACGATGACTTCCATACTAGGATCCTCTGCGGGTTCGACGACGATGAATTCCGTACTAGGATCCTCCATGGGTTTGACGATGATGACTTCCATACTAGGATCCTCCATAGGTTTGATGACGATGAATTCTGTACTAGGATCCTCCCTGGGTTCGACGATGACGTCTACCGTACTGGAATCTTCCATGGGTTCGATGATGATGACTTCTGTACTGGGATCCTCCGTGGGTTCGACAACGATGACTTCTGTACTTGTATCCTGAGTGGGTCTGACAGAGTAGCTGGTCTTGTATCCTGATTGGGTCCAATATCTTAGCTGGTCTAGTATCCTATGTGGGTCCGACAGCTTAGATGAATCAGTGACTACAACTTATCATCTCTATCGTTATACGAAAGATGTATACCTATGTGAGCTGAGTCTTGACTTACAATCATTATCTTCGATGTGGTTGACCTTACTTTCCTGTGTGGACTGGGTTGTGTTTGGGATCGAGAGTTGGAGCCGAACTGTAGTTGATAACTTAGTTATATGTATGGTAATATACCTAAGTAGGGTTGGTTGATACTTCATGATTGGAGCTCTATTCTGTGGTTTATCCTTCGTGGATTCTAGGAGACCTTCAGGGATCTCGGGGTCCCTACTGAGTATCGTATACTCACCCCTGCACGGGATATGCCCGTACTACATTATGTTGGATGTAGATGACGGACAACACTGATAGAGGTAGAGAATTGTAGATATGGACGGTACCTGGAGGTGAACCACTTGGCGAGAAATACATAGAGCAGTCTGACGGACCCAAGGTGCTGAGGAGGCCATCTGTACCCACCCTTCAGGTGGGATTCCCAGAGGAAGACTCAGTAGTTGCTGTTTACCTTTCTGTAGTTGTACTAGCTTTATAGTTGTTGTACTTGTTGTTCAATTGGGTTTGTATACTGGCCCATTTACTTTCCAACACACTCTTTTGTATTCAGTTCTACTTAGTGTTTTACTTTATGTTGCGTACTCTGTTGTGTTTATTTACTTTTATAAAGGCAATGACTTCCCAGCTTAGGGATTTATGCCTTTGGTGCTAGTCACCAGCCCCTAGCCTATGGAAGGCGGGCTTGGGGTAGTCATGGAATGGGTCGTGACATCACTTTCTAGAATCTTCTTTCAAGTAATCAAATTTATTCTTCAACTTCAACATTTTCTACTTCAATTTCAAAAAAAAAATCTTCTTTGTTTGAGGTCTTATCTCTCTCAATTATTGTCTTCTTTAATCTCTAAAAGAAGAAATAAACTCTTTATTGAACCAAATTACTTATTTCTATGTACTCACAGCCTCTATAATATCATAAATTTCCATATAAATTTAGTATTCCATGAGGAAAAAATTATTCTATAATGATATTATACCCTATTAATTTTTTTCATTTCAGAGTATTTTCTGATTTTATTTTTGTAAAAAAATCTGGGATATACTTTTCTTTCCCCTACACATAAATAAATTTTTAATAAATTTTTTATTTCTTTAAATGGGTGGAATTGACTTCAAACAAGGGAATTTTTTTTACCTTTTCCATCAAAAATTGAATTTATTTCTTATTTTATTGATATTAATGACTTTCTTATACAAAAACAAGACCATTTTTCTATAAGATTGTGTTATTTGATTATTTAATCAATTTTTAAGTCACCTCAATGCTTTAACTCTATTATAAAATTCCACAGATCATTTTCCAACATGTTTAGTAGAAATATCAAAGTTAAACATGAACTTATTAAATAATTTTCTAATTACATCACTTTAATTTGTTGATTTTTTACTTATTTTTTATTAGTAAGAATATTTTTTACAAGGTCTTTATTAAAATATGTTCTCTACAAGGAAAAATTTAAAATTTATAGTTTTATTCAATAAGATGGATTCTCATTCCTCAAAAATAGGGTTAAAAACAATTTGTCCTTATATTGATTTCTTCAACATTTTATTAAATTTATTATACCTTAATTGTGTTTCTTTAACATATTTTTCTCAAAAATTTAATTTATGACCTTGATTTCAACATTTTTGTTCTTGTTAGTTAACAAGACACTTAAAATTTCAACTTGTTTCATAAAATCATCTTCATTATTTGAAATTATCAACTCAACACTATTTTGTTTATGTGTAACTTTCCTTAGTATTATTATTTTATCCTGAATGAAGTTTTTATCGATTTACCTTAACTCTAAACAAAACGATCCATCGATCCTTTCATTGCAACATTATATAAAAATAGATCAAAAAAAAAAAAAAAATACAAAACAAAATTAATATTAACACCACACATCACACCCCCATACTAACCAAATCTCCATATCACTTAACTATTATCAAGAGCATCAACCCCTTCTTCAAATGAGACTTACATGTTGGATTTGGTTCCCTAGAACCAACTTCTATGTAATTTATGATCAATATGTATTCATTGTTTTTAATATTATTAAACTACTTATCACATCATGATTGTTCTTCTACATGAGATAGTATGTGATAATGTCCTCAGAGTAGTTGTCGCACTAAAAGGCCATAATAGTTCCCCGTTATGATGAGAACCCGGAATTACTATGACACTATTCTTGAATATTTGTTCTATATCCACATGATATAATTTTAGGGACACAAATGATATAGGCTATCAGGGGTGGAGACTCATAGGACTTTGATGCACCTTCTCACGGTGTACGTCCTTAGTAATATTCAGTAGGATATTATAAGAACGAGACCCACCAGTAGGAAATCCACATTTATAAGTGTGATTGAATGTTCCTCTCTGTGGATGTGTGTATTTGTCCTTAGAAGTTAAGTTTATTATTAATGGATATTATGAGTTGTGTACTTTGATGTATTGATGAAAATAGTGATGAAAAATGTTCACGGTGAGGTAGGATATGTTGGGCGTGTCATGAGTATTATTACATTAATGAATAATGAGAGAAATGATTTATCCATTATGTTCATTAATAGAGGTTAATATCTCTGGCCCTTTGATGGAAATTATATAGCCTAAATAAATCCATGGCCATGATGTTCTATAGGAAAGTTTTATTTTTGGAAAGTCAAAGAAAGAGATATCGAGCATATAGGTTGATGGCACTAGAATGAAACCTTCTTACTTAGAGATGTTGTGATAAAGATATTATATTAAATGGTAAGAATTCTTATGAGGTGACACGTCATTGTAGCATTAACTTCTTTCTCTATGGGTGCCTTGACGTGTTTCTAGATGCTAACCTTGGACTTTAGGCTACTTTTCCTAATGCCACTGTGAAAGAGGCCCAGAGGGCCACAGAAATTGTATCTATAATCTCATTTAAATAATATATTATTATTTATTATTTAACAAGTTGAATAAATATTATTCCCATATGCAGTTTAATAATTATTCATGCATTCTTGATCACATTTATTCCATCACTAGTTATTCAAGAGAATATATTGTGAGTGAAATATTTAATAAATATTTATTTTTTATTTAGTGAATATAATATTTATTTATTTATTGGTGAATAATGTAGTGATATTTATTTAATAAATAAATAGACATTATTAAAGGTCTAGTAAATATTGTAGAGGAATGGAGGACTAAGTTTAATGGTTCAGTGAGAAATGATAATATTGAATATTATTTAATTAAATAATATTTAATTATAATTTGAAAGTTTAGCACATGTAGAGAAATAATAATATTACTATTATTATTTGAAATGGAGATTTTCTTGGATTAAATAAATAATAAGGGCACTTTTTCAATTATTTTATTTTAACCATAGTAATATAAATACCTAATTATGTCATTTTTTCTCTCAAGCTAATTCAGTTGTGCACAACAGATCATGGAGAATCCTCTCATGCCTAGAGAGACCCATTCTCCAAGAATGATCCTAAGAATGGTGAGAAACCCTCCTCCACTGGATCAAGGATAACTTTTTGGAAGAGATTCTCAAGGTGATCAAGGTGGATGATGCAAGAGTAAGGATATTCTATGCTAGCACCTGAAGACTCCTTCGATGACATTTGGAGATTCCTGGAACATGTTTGGATCACTACTAGAGGAAATCTATAACTGGTTTCTACAATGAAACGATGGTGCACCGTAGATATATCTCCGAACTCATCAACAAAGAAATAATTTCTCAGTTGTAATTCTTTATCTAATTAAATTAATTATAAACAATATGTGTTGATCTCATCTCATTGGTTCCAACATGATTACCCTTGTCTTATTTCTTTGATTCAATTCCATTGATCATGGAATTAATCATCGTAAGATCTCGGATTGATCATTGATTATGGAAAAAAGAAAAGTTGGGCACCACCCTTTCCATGCTTCCACTGTGCTTGGAACCTATAAGTGGTATTAGAGCGGGACAAATAATTGTTTATAATTATTTAAAATTGTTGGTGTTTTACACATTTTTAATTTAATTTTTAAATTCAAGTTTAATCATTCTTTTAATCTGAATTGTGAGATCTACTTCTTCCTCAATTGTTTCTCACAGATCTAATGGAAACAATTAATTTCATAATTAAAATAAAATCGATGAACTCATCCGGAGGTGACAAGGTTTATGGCCGAACAACACCAGACTACACGTTGTGTAACTGGAGTTATACGCCATGTAGTCATGTTCAATGCATCCGATTTGATTTGGAGATCAATTTGAGATTATTCATTGATTATTTAATTAATTATACAAATAATTCACACCGTGTGTTGACCAAAATTAAATGGCACACAGTCATCTGGACTACACGCTGCATAGTCTACGTACATGGTGTGTAGTCCCTTTGGGTCAGAGAAGAGCCATGTATACCATACACATACTACCTGAATGGTGACCATGTAACATAGAGTCAATATGACATGTGTCCCATTGGATATTCTATGTACTCCAAAAATTATAAGGTACGATTCAAACGCCAATTCCATAGGCATGTACCTCAAATAGATGGTTAAATATATACACACCATGTAGATCATATCTACATGTCGTTTACTTTAACCAAATTATGCAGATCTAAAATTTATTTATTTTACTATGTAAACCTTGAGACATGTAATTGCTCGTGGTTGTAAAGATATGACACATCATGTGATAGGTTTTAATATACATAAATATTTAAATGTTTAATTAATATTTGTGTAATGTTTAGATTTTCATATCATGTATGAGTTGTATTACTAGTTGTTACTCTACATGCATTTAAGCATAACATGTGGCTGAAAAATCATGTAATTCATGTAATAATATGTGAAGTACATGTTTTGAAAGTACATGATAAGTCAGGTATTCCATATGTCACAAGAGTAAAATAGTATATGAGTATAATACATGTTGGGAATAATCAAACAAGTCTTCACTGTGTTTCCTCCAAGGTACAATTATGTACAAGGTTAATTTTAAATGATTTTTTTAATTTGTTTAAAATTATAATAGATGAGAATATCAAGGAAATTCATATAAGTGTTAAGATAAAATTATTGATTAATTAAAGATAATAATTAATTGATTCGAGCATGATTTATTTTAAATAATAATGATTAAAAATTGAATGCTAGTTTTATTAAATGCGTAATTTATTGTATGCATGTGAATGTTCATGAGCTAGACCAGAACTTTTTTATGTGATTGGTTTAATTTAATTTATTATTAAATTAAATTATTGGCCTGTATGCCTTCTCTCCTCATTATTATGTAGAGCATACATGCCCATGGGTTATTTTATGAAAAACCCTTTTTCTCCTCAACTACACGTGAGTAAAAGGTATATGTAATGCATGGAGCTCCCAAGATAGTGGAGGGGTTAAAGTTTGGAGCTGAGGTGAAACCAATCCAAGGATATATAAAGGTGGATAGGTGGAAAACTACAAATACGAACCTCAATTGGATCAAGGTGTTTCTCCCACAGGTCAACGGTTAGTTTATCAACTGCTAGATAAACTAAACATTAGTATAATCTCATGATCATACCCTTTATTTTTTTGTTATTTTCATGGTTATTTCATTATGGATGTCTTATCATGATCACATAATTAATGAATTAATAAGCATGAAAGATAGAACTAAATTAAATCAGCTTATGCGTAAATATTATCTAAGACATGGTTAGTCACTTAAGCAATCCCACTTAACATTAACAAACATGTGATAAAGATAATAATTGGAAATTTAATCATAAAGGATAAAATCCCTCAATCAAATATTAAGTTGGTATATACTTCCATTAATTAAGTTAGAATTTAACCATAGTTCAAAGTACTTGACTAGACAAAGCTGGGGTGATTTTAATTATCAATGGAATTCTAACATGAGGTTTTGGGTTGACTTAACTTGGTTCACATTAAGGGTTGGATGCCAAAGTAGGACTTGGTGTAACTGATAGGAAAAGATCAAAGAAATCTAAATTAATGATTTTAGGATTGGTAAGTCCACTCAACGGATCAAGGAACCGTGAGTTAATGTAGTTGGTATTTGGAATTCCTACCTAAAACCATTCGAGTTGCTTGGATAACTAAATTTGGGGTAATGAGAAGTGGAATGTGGATCCTTTCCACTAGAATGTTTAAGAAATATGATATTCTGAATCCAATGGTGAGAGATATTGGTTTTCGATAAAATAGTTGGAGACTAATAAATATAATATTTATTTATTTGTCTAAATTTATCAGATAAAGTACTAAAATTCTGCTCATCTTATTTTGTATAAATAGTAATAAAATGACATCAAACATATCATTATGATCCATACTTGAGAAGGAAAAACTTCTCACCAACACTAATTTCTAGGAGCGGAAAAGGCACCTATAGGACATCCTTCATCATAAAATAAAATTGTATGTTCTCAAAGAAACTTTTCCAGTTGTGTCTAGTAATGAGGCAAGTGATAAAGAGCTATCCCTCTATGAGAAAAATCTAAATGATGCTATAGATGTTCATAGCTTCATGATATCATACATGTACAATGATATTTTAAAGAAACATGAGGATATGTATGCCTATAGCATGACGTCTCACCTTTGGGATATCTATCAAGAGAAGGTGAGATAAGAGGGGTATGAGATCTCTGATGCTTTGTTCACAACTAATATTGGAGAGTCAGCACCAACTAGGCATCATGTAGTCAAGATTATTGGATAAATTTAATTCCTAGAAATCTTAGGGATTAAATTCATGGATGATTTGCATACAGATATCATACTTTCATCACTTCCCAAGACCTTCTATAACTTTATTATTAATTACAATATGAGCAATAGTGAGAAGAGTCTTTCAGAACTTTTGACCTTGATTCTCTAAGTGGATAAGGACATGGGGTGTGACAAACCCACAGTCCTTATGGTGAATAAGAAAAGGAAGGACAAAGAAAAGGGTCCCAGTAATTATAAAAAATCTAAAGCTCCTGAGCACCATCTTACTAAGAAGAATAAGATCTAGAAGAAGGGAAAGGAAAATGAGTCTTTTATGTTTTTCATGTGGCAAGTTAGGCCATTGGAAGGGAAACTGCACCTAGAGTCAAGGGGAAGCTAAATGTGCATTCTCTATCGATTTAAATATTTCCATTTATACACACTAGGTATTAGATATAGCTTTTGGTGCTTATATATGTATCCAAATGTAGGAACCAAGTATATTTTGAAAGATTTTTAGAGGAAAGGTGGATCTGAGAGATGCCAATGGAGCGAGGCTGGATGCCCTAGACATTGGTTACTAACACCTTTCATTTCCAATGAGAATGATTTTGGTTTTAAGATATTTTTATTATGTACCTATAGTTACCAAGAACATAATTTCTGTGTCATGTGTAGATAAAGATGATTTTATTTTCCAATTTGGAAATAAAATTTGTTTATTTTATAAGGACAACATATGTTATGGTATAGAACATTTAAATAACATTATTTACGTATTAAATTACAAAAACCAAGTGTTGGAAATCAATAATGAATCATGTTCACACAAATCATATAACACCCAGATGTGGCATCACTGTCTTGGTCATGTAAATGAGAAGATTTTGACAAAGATCTATCAAGATGGTTATTTAGACTCTTCTAAGATAAAACCACTTGAAATATGTCATGCTTTTTTATAAGAAAAAATGACCAAACCACCATTAAGTGGATAAGGTGAAAGGTATATAAAGATTATAGGATTGGTACACACTGATGTGTGTGGAGAATTTATAGTAGAAGCTAGAGGTGGATATTCTTACTTCATAACTTTTACTGATGACTTGAGTAGATATGAATATGTCTACTTAATGAGGTATAAGTTTGAGTCCTTTGAGAAATTCAATTAATTAAAGAATGAAGTAGAGAATCATCTTTGTAAGAAGATAAATAAGCTTTGATTGGATCGAGGTGGTGAATATCTTAATTGAGAGTTGATTTAATTTATATGGGAGTTTGGGATTCTATATCAACTCACTCCACCTTATACACCACAATGGAATGGTGTTAGTGAAAGGAGGAAACGTACCTTGTTAGAAATGGTAAGGTTGATGATTAGTAATGAAGATCTTCCATTATCCTTTTGGGGATATGAATTACAAAATGAAACATACATATTAAACTGAGTACCAACTAAAGAAAAAATAGAATTAACTTAGAGCCATGGAGTAGAAAGAAACCCATTTTATCACATACACGTGTATGGGGTTGCGAAGTGTTTGTTAAGGCATTCCCAAGAAACAAACTAGTACCCCGGGGCACGAGGTGTATCTTTATAGAGTATCATAATGAAAAAAAGGGATACTACCTATACAACCCTTAGATAAGAAAGTGACTATCACTAGAAAAGCTGTATTTATTGAGAGAGAACACATCCTAAAAAGGGATAGTAGGATCAAGATTGACTTCAATGAAGTTGATGATCAAGATAAAAAAGAGTTGGCATAGGAATAGATTCCACATGTCCCTATGGAAGAAGTAGTTCCTGAAACACAAGTACTGCATAATATCACAAGAGAGTTAAGTGAACCAAAGAGATATGGTTTTATGATCACCGATGATGGTGACTCATTATTGGTTGAAAATGATTAAACTCTCTCATACAAGGAGGAAATAGAGATATAAAAAGATGTAAGAGGGACAAAAGATATGAATTCTGAGATGAATTCCATGTATCAGAACCAAGTTTGGGTTCTGGTCAATGCACCAGTTGATGTAAATATTGTTGGATGCAAATGGGTATTCAAGAGGAAATTGGACATGGAAGGTAAAGTAAATACCTATAAAGCAAGTCTAGTGGATAAAGGTTTTAAACAGAATTAAGGAAATGAATATGATGAAACCTTTTCATGAGTTTCCATGTTTAAATCCACCAGAATCGTACTTGCTATAGCTGATTACCATGACTATGAGATTTAGTAGATAGATGTCAAAACTAAATTCGTTAACTGGAACCTTCAGGAATATTTCTATATGACACAACCAAAAGGGTTTATGAATCTAGGTGATTCCAAAAGGATTTTGAATTTACATAGATCCATTTAAGAATTGAAGCAATAATCCAGGTCATGGAACATTCAATTCGATGAAACCATAAGAGAATCTGGTCTCATTACGAATGAATGTGAGCCATGTGTTTATAAAGGTTTAGTGGAAATGTGATCATTATCCTAGTAGTATATGTAGATGAAATATTATTTATTGGAAATGACATACCAGTCTTATAGTTTGTTAAGGACTGGTTGAACAAGTGCTTCTCCATGAAGGAATTAGGTGAAGAATCATATATTCTAGGGATCAAGACCATTCATGATAGATCCAAGAGGCTTCTTGGACCAAGTCAAAGTACATAAACTGACCAGATACTAAAGATATTTAGTATAGAACAATACAAGAGGGGATTGGTTCCAGTTTCACATGGTTTAAATATTTTTAATTAAATATTTCCCTAGACACAACAAGAGAAAGAGAGAATGAGCAATATCCCATATACTTCAGCGAAATGATCAATCATGTATGAAATTTTATGTACTAGACTTTATGTTTCCTATGTATTGATCATGGTAGGAAGATATCAAGAAGATATAGGAGAACACCATTGGACTACTGTAAAGGACATACTTAAGTATCTGAGAAGAACTAAGGATATGTTCCTAGTACATGGAAGATGAAAGGAACTAGTCATCAAGGGTTATACTAATGCTGGTTTTCAGATAGATCAAAATGATCTAAAGTCGCAATTAGGATATGTTTTCCATCTCAACAAAGAGATGTGAGATGTAAGAGTTCAAAGAAGACAATTGTCATTGATTATACAATAGAGTCCGAGTATAAATCCTCTTTTGATGAAGCTAAGGAAGTTGTTTGGATTCATAACTTTGTTTAATATCTTGATGTGGTACGTAGAAGTAAATTTTCTATCACATTTTATTGTGATAATACTACAGTGGTGGCTCTTGAAAAATAGCCGAGGTCACAAAAATGACTAAAGAACATACTCTAGAAGTATCACCTCTTCAGGGATTTTTATCAAAGGGGTGAAGTTGTAGTGAATAGAGTACCCAAAGAAGAGAACATGGTGGAACCCTTGAATAAAGACCTATCTCAGAATAAGTATAAATATCATGTGAGAGCTAGAAGAATAAAGGTTGTTAGCAGTTGGCTCTAGTGTAAGTGGGAGTCTATTGGAGTTGGTTCCCTAGAACCAACTTATATATACTTTATGATAAACATGTATTCATTGTTTTGAAAATTAATAAACTACTTATCACATTATAATTGTTCTTCTATATGACATAGTATGTGATAATTTTCTAAGAGTAGCTATCACACTAAAATGTCATAGCAGTTCCCCGCTATGATGAGAACTTGGAATTGTTATGAAACTATTCTTGAATACATGTTATATAGCTAGATGATTTCATTTTAGGGACACAAATGATACAAGCTATTAGGGGTGGAGAGTCATAGGAATTTGAGGAACTTTCTCATGGTGTACACCCTTGGTAATATCTAATTGGATATTATGAGAACAAGACCCACCAATAAGAAATCCACATTTATATGTGTCATTGGATGTTCCGATATGCAGATGTGTGCATTGGTCCTTAGAATTTAAGATTATTATTAATGGATATTATGAGTTGTGTAATTTGATGTATTGATGAAAACCATGATTATATATGTTTGCGGTGAGGTAGGATACGTTGGGTGCATCATGAGTAATATTTCATTAATGAATAATATGAGAAAGAATTTATCCCTTCTATTCGTTAATAAAAGTTAATATTCTAGTCCCTTTGATGGAAATGATATAGACTAAATAAATACATGGCCATGGTCTTTTATAGGCAATTTCTATTTTTGAAAAGTCAAAGAAAGAGATATTGAGCACATAAGTTGATGGCATTGGCATGCAACCTGCTCGATTAGAGATATTGCGATAAAAGGATTATATTACATAGTAAGAATCCATATGATGTGCCACATTTTTGGTCATTAAATTCTTTATATATGGGTGCCTCAACGTGTTTCTATATGATAACTTTGGACTTTAGGATGATTCGCCTAATACCAATGAGAAAGAGGACTAGAGGGTCACAAACTAAGTGTATCCAGAATCTTAGTTAAGTAATATATTATTATTTATTATTTAATAGGTTGAATAAATATTATTACTTTATGTGGTTTAATAATTATCCATGTATGCTTGATCACATTTATTCGATCACTAGTTATCTGAGAGAATATATTATGAGCGAAATATTTAATAAATATTTATTTTCTATTTAGTGAATATAATATTTATTTATTTATTGGAGAATAATGCAGTGATATTTATTTAATAAGTAAATATAAATTATTCAAGGCCTAATAAATATTGTGGAGTAATGGTGGAGCGATTTTAATGGTCTGGTGAGAAATGATAATATTCGATATTATTTAATTAAATAATATTTAATTATAATTCTTAAGTTCAACTCATATTGAGAAATAATAAAATTACTATTATTATTTGACATGGGTTTTTTCTAGGATTAAATAAATAATAAGGTCACTTGTGCAATTATTTTATTTTAACCCTAGAAATATAAATACCCAGTTATGTCATTTTTTATCTCAAGACAATTCAGTTGTGCACAATAGATCTTGGAGAATCCTCTCAAACCTAGAGATCCCATTTATCCAAGAACACTCCCAAGAATGGTGAGCAACCCTCCTCCGTCGGATCAAGGAGAATGATTTGGAAGTGATTCTCAAGGTGATCAATATGGACAATGGAAGCACAAGGATCTTCCATGCTAGCACCTAGAGACTCTTTCAATGACGTCTGGAGATTCATGGAACATGTGTGGATGACCTCTAGAGAAAATCTACACTTGGTTTATACAACACAATGATGGTGCACCGTAGATCTGTCACTATACTCATCAATAAAGAATGAATTCTTTAGAGGTAATTATTTATTTAATTAAATTAATTATAAACAATACGTGTTGATCGCCTCTCTTTAGTTCTGGCGTGATTAACCTTATCTTATTTATTTGATTCAATTCAATTGATCATGACGTTCATCACCGTATAGATCTTTGATTGATCATTGATCATGGAAAAAAGAAAAGCTGGGCACCACCCTTTTCATGCTTCCACTATGTCTGGAACCTACATTACACCTCTTTCCCCCCACTAGAATCTTTATCATCCACATGGTTTTAAACCACCTTGATAATATTTTGGATCAATACCAATGGAAAGTAGGGATCTTCCCTATACCCCTTCGCTAGTGACATTCTAACCCCTGGTTATACCTCTCCCCAAAGAAAATAATTGTGGGGATTACAATGCCAAATTTCTAGGGAAACAAAGGAAGCCAGTGCAATGAGTACTATGCAAACACTATATATTGTTTCACTGTGTTATTATACCAATCATAAATATTCTTCCCCATGGGATTAAATTTGGTGTTGGTCATCTTCACAAGATTTGAGGTGGTATCAATGGAACTAGAGTGGTGGAGTTATGATACCACAACCTGAATCATGGTTGGAGTATGGTGGGATGCATAGATCCCTACAATTAAGGACTATTTTACAAAAAATTAAATACTTTCATAAATATTAGCCAACAAGTTTATTTCATGCTCACCACTTGAGGTAACATTGTCATCATCACTGTCTTCACTAGATACCCCATATTATTATTTTAAAATGAAATACCTTATTTTCATTCTTGAATACTTTCATTTTCTACTCAAAAAATTCTTTGATTTTTGGAAATATTTAGAAATTTTGAATTTTCTTTTCAAAGGATCAATATGTGACTTTTCTCTTTTATTTCATCATTATTTATCTTTAGGAAGTCCATAAAAAAGTGTTCCATGCCACAAAAATAAAAATATTTCAAAATAAAATCCCCTTTATACCATATTATACTATTTATCTTGTGCTTTGAGATAAATGATATGAATCATTTTTTATTTAGAGCCAACATCCTCAATTTTATAACCAGAAGAAGTTCTTTATTATTCTCATTGATCTTAATACTTTTAAAAGACTTGAAAATAATTTATTTATCACATGTGTTCTTATTTTTGAGCATAAAACTTTTCATCATTTCATAATATATGAGAATATTATGAATATTATAAAGCTAAATATGATTTAAATCTCGATATGAAAGGGTAAAAAAATTATCATTAAATCTACTTGATAAAATTTTGATAATATAATTGATGATTTTTGAATCCTATAACTTCTAAGAAAAAAAAATAATTGTGATTACAATATCATTTAAATGATTATACAATTAATTTACTATTTTTTTTCACATTGAATGCAAACATCCTGGATCTTTGTTCTCTATATTTGATGATTTAATTTATTTAATTTTTTGTCCTTTGTATATAATATAAATTTTTATGAAAATATATTTTACCATATTTTATCTAATAACATTTATAAATCTATTTTTATAAAGAAACCTAATACAATATTTCTTTTTCACCCATTATTCTCTATATTCATTTAACTAATCACAGTTGTTGTTATTCCTTTGGAAAACTAGAGTAAAACCATTAGAGATGATATCTAACCCATCAAATATAGTTGAGAGGAGATATTAAAGATACCTTCCTTATAAATTTGGTAATTTTTCTCATTTAATATTATAATTACCATATTTTTCATTGAATTCAAATACTTCATATTTCTTGAAAATAATTGGTGAAAATGAAGCTTTCCAAAATAGGCATGGGCCTGTAAGATTTAAGGGAATGATTGTAGATATGATTTGGGATAGGCTTATATTTTTTTCCTATTTTAAAAAAGGGACTAAATGGATTCCTTGAGATAAACCCATATT
Source organism: Viscum album (assembly GCA_963277665.1). Taxonomy (NCBI): domain Eukaryota; kingdom Viridiplantae; phylum Streptophyta; class Magnoliopsida; order Santalales; family Viscaceae; genus Viscum; species Viscum album. The sequence continues at coordinate 674,852,644 of OY728128.1, read as the reverse complement.
TGTACAGGCAATCCCATATGGTTAAGGGATTGCTTATAAGACTTTTTAACAATTATTTAATATTATGAATACCTGTCATCCCTATTTAATTCCCCTATTTTTTCATTTTACCCTTCCCCATGATAACCCCCAACATCCTCATCCCTTTCCCACTTCCCCAAGTTCCCCCAATATTTATTTAGCACAAATTATTCCCATATTAAACACTCATGTAGCAACCAACATTGGATTCTCTAACTTGATATAAGTCAACTTGGGTTATCAACCCTCTTGATATCACTTCTCCATATTTCAATATATTTTCTAAAAAACTATTATTTTTGAAAATCACCTCATTACCATCATCATAATGTTGTTATACTCTAAAAAAATTATACTTTAGTTCATTAAGAAACAAATTTTTGTGGTGTTTAAAAGATTTATTATAATTTTATCCACACCCACAACTTTGATCTTCAATGATCAATCATTACCAAAATTAACATATCATACTTAATATCCTTAAATTTTATTTATGTTATTTAAATAAAATGTCATATGGGAAGAGAAACCAATATCCATAATCCATAACTTATTAAATTTTCATGCCTTGAAAGAAACTTCAAGAATTTTTTATTTTTATTTGAATTGATTCTTTTTACAACCATTATTAAATATAAAATTTGGTTTTAATTAATCTGGTATGATTGAAATACATTCATATGATCTATGTATTTCTTGATCACAACTTCCATAAAATTCCTTTAGATTATCAAAAATATTCTTTATCTCAATCTTCTTCTTAAACTATTATAACAAATAATTTGTTTTAAGATATTATTATCTCCCCATTGGTTTATTCTTGATCCTTTTTCTAGGTAGAGAATTTTATACTGACATCTATAAGACTTGTGACTAAACACACCACAACACCAATAGTAGCCCTAAAATATTCTTCTTTGTTAACAATTATTCTGTTAAATGGGTTGCTATCCAACCTCATTTTCATACCTCCAATGAGATGATTCCACAAAAACATTTTTTTGATCTCTTATTTGGAATTTTGGGTCCAATTAGTACATTTTTATATTGTTTTACCTTCCATATATAATAAGGTTTTACCATTTACTTATACTTCCCAGCTAATCATTTTTTTTCATTGGATTCTTATGAAAACATGATTTTAATTTGATGTTCTCCATCAGTAGACTCCCCTTCTTCATGTCCAAATATTTTTGCATTAGCATAAGTTTTTTTATTTGTTTTTGAAACCCATTAAAATACTCAATATATTTTATTAAATTCTCATATTTCTTGGAGTTTTCACCAGCTCCTGTGACAAATCTATTGTAATTATTCTTGAGTTTATCCTTTTGATTCCAAAATTCAAAAATTTTCATCTTTAAGTAGTCAACCTATTCACTCCCAAGGATAATAGTGAAGCTCATATCATAAATGATTTTTCTTTTCTCAACATATTCAAGTTTAAACTTCTCAACTTATTTGAACATATTTTTTTTTCAATCTGAATTTGTTTGTCTTCATTAAGTTGTACCACTAAAGATGGGGGGGGGGAGATGAATCAATGGAAATATTTTTACAATATACCTTTTATAAATTAACCTTTTTAATATTTGAAGTTCTTGATCCTCTCTTATTAAAATATCATATTTATTCTTATGCAACAAAAATGTAAATGAACCTAGGGAACCTGATTTTTTACAAGTTTTGGTCTCAATTCAATTACATAATACTTTATGGGTTTATGTTTAGTTTTAAAACATATATATTCATTATAATATTCAAAAGAATATAGAAGAGGGGCATTATTCTTCCATAACCCCCTCTTAGCTATCTAGGATATTAAAAAATAAAGGTAGTGTACTTACTTAAACATTTATAATGAAACATTAACTATATTTGGTTTGTTTATACTGGAACCACCAATACACAACAATATATTTTTCTCTTATGTATGAAAATTATTTTTAGTTACTTTAAAGATTTATATGAATATAATAATAATATCTTCCTCCTCAGGATAGGTCTTTGACTTCTAAAAGAATATCAAACGAGCAATATGCATGTTGGCCTACCTTATCAAGATTTTAGAATAATTGAACTATGCATGAAAAATTTCATAGACACCTTGATTTTATTTCTATTAAAACAAAAGCCTTCATATAATAAATAATATGAACACTTTAATTGAAACATATGATCATGTATTTTTATCCCTTTCCAATCTACTATTCTCTTTCATTGATAAAACAAATTTATGGTATTTCATGACATTAGATTTATAATTATCATAACTATTTCCCTTATTCAATTTATAATTTTATATTCGCATAATTTTGTGAATAATATTTCCATAATATTTTAGGCGAATTATCTATTCTTAGAAATAATATCAACAATGGTTAATGGATTTTGAAAAAATCTCCAGGTTTGACTGTGATAAAGAAGTTCAAAATTTACTATTTTAAATTTCCAAAAATATCTCTCAATGATCTTATCATTTAATATATTTTAAAATTAAATTAATACTAGTAAATATCCCTATTTAAATATTTAATTTTACTTAGGATATTCTTCTTTCAAACTTCTAATAATTCCACAAGAAACCTCCATATATGCATCAATTTATGTAGTAAACCTTCACGGTGTGTTATCTTCTATAGTGGTGTGAAGCCTCTAAATTTATTAGCATGATTCACTACCAAATTTGAGTATTGTTATGTTTAATATATTTAGGGGAAACTTGTGAATTTTATGGTTTAATATTTCAAAAATCTATTCCAAAAATTATTATACCTTATAAAAATTTCAAACCGTTGGACTCTTATGATATTAGTAAGTTTTATGAAACACAAAGAGTCTCTTTTTATTTTCTATTTTGTTTTTTTTATCTAATATTTAATATGATTTATTATTCCTTACAAAATATCTAAGAAATTATTATGAAAAAAATACTTATCCAATATTATATCTTAGAATAATATCTTATGTTTTTAGAATTTTTTTTACAAAACCTCAAACAAATTCTTCCATGATATCAAATTATGATGAAATTTAAAATTCTTACATGGTATAAAAGAATCGGAAATATTAAAAAAAGTCTTAAATGATTTTAGATAAATTATTATGAAATTTTTGTCTTATTAAATGCTTAAAATCTTATAAAATATTAAAGTCTTATAAAAACTCCAAGGCTTATCCATTTTTCTAGTTGTAGTAAAGAAATTACATACTTCTTCTATTAAGCAAAAAACTTCCTCCAATCACCTTTAATCCAAACTTATTTAATAATTATATTGGGTTCTTCAATCCCCCCCTTTGGATTTATTTTCAACCTCAACATCTCACTCTAATAAACATAAAATCATAAGATTCTTCAAAGAGAATTATCTTTCCAATACACCAATGGATAAAGTAGTGTTTTTGAGATAATTACATTCCATGGATATAAGAAATTTTTGTTCAAGTGATTTGGATGCTCCACCCATCAATACAAAAACTCATTAAAAATTTTCTCCCCCTTTTTGTTTTGACAAAAACTATGGATTCAAATAAGAAAAGGCCTATAGATGTGCACTCATTTTCCCCATTTGAAAAAAGAATCTAAATAATTTTAGGGGTAATACCCAATGCTTCTTAAGTGAGAGGTAAATGATAAACATTAATGTTCATCCTAAAAGTCTCAAGTATATCCTTGGACACTACCTTAGTGAATAAATCAACAAATTGATTCATGGTAGGAATGAATTCCATCTTTATATCCCCATTGGAAACCTTCACTTTAATAAAAAAAATATGATGTCAATGTTCTTATATAGAGAGTGTTGCACTGGATTTTTAAATATATCAATTTAACTTTGGTTTCCACATGAAATTATAAGTGGTTTTTCAATATTTACCCTCAAATATTCAATCTTTTCTATCATTTAGACCATATGGGTATAGACTCTGGTAGTAAACACATACTTTACCTCTGTGGTGCTTAATGTATCCTAGAATAAATATACCACCTAAAATAGAATTCATATCATCATGATCACCTTCCCAATCAACATCAGTAAATCTAGATAGATTTAGGTGGTAACCTATTTTGTACATTATCCCAAAGTTCAAGTTTCCTTTGATGTACTTGATAAATATTTTGGCAGCCATTAATTGTGATTCCTCAAGACGACTTTGATAAATTGAACACAAGATAATTGTATAGAAAATATTAGGTCTTGATGAATTGATATAGAGTAAACTTCTAATTAGTATTAGAAACTATTTTTGATTTACATTTTATCCTTCAACATCCTTACCAAGATTAATTACAACCTATATAGGTGTGGAAACTTTTTTGTTGTCTTCTATTCTAAATTTATTCAACAATTATTTTGCATAATTTTCTTGGGAAAGAAAAAAAAGTTTTTTTTCAAAACTAATAATCCTAGAAAGTATCTAAACTTTCAATGAATAGGTATTTCAAAATGAGTTTTCATTTGTCATGAAAATTATTTATAATCACTCTCTTGGTCACCTGAAAAAATAATATCATCAATATATAAAATTATAATGAGAGTACCTTCATGAACATCCTTTATATAAAGGTTTATATCCAATTTTACCTTAGTAAACATATTTTTTCTCAATTATCCATAAAGATTATATTATCAGGCTTTATGGGAAAATTTTAGCCTACAGGGATCAATTTTTAGCTTTCAAACCCATATTCCATCACTATCTAGAACAAATCCTTTAATATGATCAATGTAGACTTATTATTCTATCTCACCATTTAAGAAGTAAAATTTTACATCTATTTGATATATTTTGCACTGCTTGTGAGATATAACTTCTAATAATATTATTATAGATTCTAGTCTTGCAATAGGTGTAAAGGTGTCTTCAAAATCAATTCCCTCAACTTGTAAATATCCATTGCATATAAGTCTGTCCTTATTTCTTGAGACCCCATTTATCATTTGGTTTATTTTCTAATACCCACTTGGTCCCAATCATATCTTTTTTCTTTTATCTTAGGGAAAAAATACCAAGTGATATTCATCTCTATCTAATATATCTCATTATTCATAAATTAACCAATTATTTATGTTTAAAAACTTCTTCAATTGAACATGGATTAATCAGAGAGATAATATCTGTTTGGTTGCGCCACGGTATCCTCCTTCTAGTTTTTATAGGTGAAATTTGATCTCTAATTATATTATATACTTTCACATGATTATTTATCTTATTATATTTCATTTTCTCATCCTCAGTAGCTTCTTTATCATCAATGGTTTGATCAGAATCAATTTCAACTATATGCATCTCATACAAAGATTATTCCTAGTTTTCTTAAGACTATTATCACTATCTTCACCAGAATCTTAAAAATATTATTCATTTGGAATATTAATTTTGGATTTATTCTCAATTATTTTTAACTCATAATAGTCTAGAACTTTAGAATCCTCTTATTCCAGTATCTATACCCTTTTCCATTGGATAAATATCCTTGAAAGACACCTTCTTTAGAATTCTCATAAAACTTTCCCATATTTTTTAATATTCATTAAATAGGGGATAAAAGAACTCTAATTATTATATAATTGGTTTATTATTATAAAAAATCTCAAAATAGGTCAGATTTTAATTTTTTCTCTAAAAAAACTTGTTTTAGACATGCATAACTATGCATAAAACCTCTCTCCAATAAAACTTTGAGATGCTATATTATACTAGAATGATTCTCCCTATATCAACCAAACTCCTATTATCTATTTACACTAATTCATTTTATTAGGGTGTATAAGGAGTATTATACTAATGTTTAATTTCATGGTTTTTAAGGTAGGATTAAAATGATTTTCTTTTGAACTCCCTACCATTATGAGATATAACATTCTTGATACACATCCCCAGTCCTTTCTCAACTATTATCCTAAAAATTTAAACATATCCATTTATTATTATTTATGATTTATGGATATCACATTATCCATTATTGTAAAATCATAAATTATTATGATGAAGTAAAGATCACCCTAAGTGGATTTGTGCCTTATTGGTCTAGATAAATATGAATGTATCAACTCAAGTGGCATGGTGGACTAGATTTACTCCCTTTTGTGACATCCTTATGTAATTTCCCCATTTTGATTGGTTTCATAAATGTATTCTCTTTCTCTATTAAAATTAGGAAAAAATATTACCACATATTCTTTGGAAATATTACTTAAACTTCTTTGACATAGGTGGACCAATCTTCTATTCCTCAAATTATTTTTATCTTTTGGTCCCAGATTTCTAGAATTACTTGATTATTTAATTTGAAAATGGTTACCACTGGTTCTTTTAACTATACTGGTAAATATTCAATATTTTATCCCCTTGATGAGAAAATTATTTCTTCTAAAAATAATCTCATTGCCTTCATCACAAAGTTGACTCACACTTAGCAAGCTATGTTTAATCTCATCCACAAACAAGACATATTTTGACTTAAGCTTTTAGGATTTAATCTCAATTTTTCCAATCTCTTTTATATTAAGAGAAATTTAATTCCCAAAAGTTATCATGCCGCCATCAGTTTTTCCAATCTCTTTTATGTCACTAGTAAGATATGATAATTATCCACTATCAAGAATCCATGGATTTATCCTCTTGATAACTTTAATATCCACTTTAATAATAAATGAATTTTCAATTTTTTTACATCTAAAACTTATTTATTTAAAAATTTTATTGAGTTTTTCCTAGATTCATAGTCCTGAATTCCTTAGCATAATAAACTTTTTAGTTACACTTTTTACATATTTTATTTAAATAATCAAATCCTTCTTGGATAGGTAATTGAGAAAAATTACTGTTTGTTGCTTGATTATTCTAAAACTTGACCCTTATATTATATATATATATATCCCCAATTTATACCTTCAAGTAATACATGGGATATAAATATTATACTAGAAAATAATATCTTTATGCCCAAATACTCTACAAAACTGACAAAAAATCAGTTCTTCCATGAAATCATTGAGTATGTCTGTGAATTTCACCCTTTTATCTTGGTGTATTTCCTTCCTCCTTTTTATTTGGGTTTAGTGAAACTTTCATTATAAGGTTTTACTCAACCACCTATAAGGTAGGAGTAACCTTATCAGAGTTGTTCTCAACCCAATATTACTCATATTTTCTCTTAGAACTTGTCATGTTAGATGGAATAGATTTATCATTCTTGTGTGTCACAGGTGAAAGTTTTACCTGAGTTTGTGTACAACATTTATCAGCATATTGTGATGAATTAAATTTATTTTCAAAGATTTATCATAATTATCTCTCATTTTTCATAGGGTCTTATCATCATTGGGAAACCATGACTGAGTCATGTTCAATTCTTATGTAATATATTTATTCTCAAACTCTTTCAACATTCTCTCTTACTCAACAACTTTCACTTTAAGAAGTTTAATTTCCTTAACATAATAATTTTATTTGATGGGAAATTCATATTTTTCTTTATTTAACTTCACAACCACTTTATCCAGGGATGTTGTTTCTATCTTATGTTCTGTGTTACTCTCAGGACACACCTCAAACTCAGCTGTTAGCATTTTATCTATATAGGTTTCTTCCCCTTCTCCCTCACTACATGATCTTTATTCATGTTTCAAAATATGATCCATGAATTTACTTTATTTTACAATAAAATATTCATTATAATGACTACTTGAGGTATATTATTCATCATATTTCTATCTTAACAAGATTAACCCTTCTTGTTTGAGTATTTTATCTGTTATTTCTAGATTTATTGACTTCTTTAGATCTGATATACAATTTATTTCTCCAAGTCCATTATTCATCCTCTTATATTTCAAAATTTACATTATTCTTTATTGGATGGTCTAATTTAAAGTTTCCCATCACACCAAATTTAAAACATTTTAATTGGAGTTTTCATTTATACTTTCCCTTTCCCTTTTTTATGTTTTTAGAGATATAATCCATAATCTTCTTATATTGTTTATTATTTTTCTCACTATCCTCTGATTTACTAGAGGACTCAAATTACACCTTTTTTATCTTGATTATATTAATGGATTTAAATTTAATTTCTTTTTTGGCCTTTTTCTTGAACACATGAGTCTTCCTCATCTCATAATTGAGAAGCGTGTTATGAAACTCATCAAAAGATAATTCTTATTTTTCTTGCATAACAAAAATCTTTAGATAAAAACTATCTATAAAATTTCTCATTAACTTCACAAAAATGGATGATTATTTCAAAGTATCTCCAAATCCCCCAATGTGACTGACTATCTCATTTACTCTAGTGAATTAGTCATCAATTGTGTCATCATATACCATTATGATATCTTCAAACATAGTTTTCTAGATATTTTTTTAGCTTAATTATTTTTGAAATTTCCTTTATATAAATTATCAATATTAGCCCACATATACTTGGATATGTGACACCCCAGACCCACACACCTGGGTCTGGTGCTAAAAACATATTATTTACACACCGAATTCGAAGCTAAGTGAGGTGATCCAAGATAAACTTGCATATATTTCACATTAATGAAGTATTACATTTCACAATAATCACACAATCCTAGAACCTAAATGTTAAGTGTATTTTAAGATTAGATATATATAAATATCATTTAAAATAGTTGTGTATATTTCTCAATAATCTCACCATACTAGACTTCATTCTAGACGTATCATATGTTATACTCATCTTCATAACCTTTACTCTCAACTTCCATAAAATAAATTTAACCACCTATATAATAAAAATAACCATATTAATAAATTATTTCAAAAACTTATTCACATATATTAACTTTACTACACTTCAATTATAATTATTCATTATACCTTTATTAGTTAGTTATTGTTTATTTTTATAGGTAGATGTTAGTAACATTTATTGTTTCATACAAGTTTGATAATGTCAATGTCGATCCTGATTATTTGATACCAATTTGATAATTTATAGATTATTTAAGAAACTATAATAGATGTTAAAAAATTATTTTTAAAGTTTTAATTTCATTCCAAGAGAGTTTTAGTTACGACTCATGAGGGTGAAATTGGTGACAACCTTGTTTCAATATTTTTAATGAAAAAATGTTATATCTTAACAATGAGATAAATTTTAATATGATCATCACAAAACCAAAAAACAAATTATTTAAATATTAATATCATATTATGCTATTAATTAAGCTTCCTTAACCATTCATGATAAAAATTCATAGTATCGTTCACATAGATGGTTAAACCGACCAAAAAAAGAACATGATATATCCAATGGATTAGTATAAAAGTGATTTTATCTTAATATAATAATTATAAGAGCATAATGATATAATTTAGATTTTATTAAATAGATAAATTATAATTGAGAAGAGTTTTATGTGTTTCAAGTGGGTTCCCTAGACCAAACTCCTTTATGTACTTTAATTACCATTACATGTTTACAATTCGATATATACATGTGTTTATTCTTACCATAATAGTATGTATACCTATATATCAACTATTTACATGGTAATTTACTTATATTATGTGTCGTATAAAAATATTATATAAGTTCCCAACTATAATGAGAACCTTGAGATATTATGACAATTATCATAAATATATCTCCTATAGTCTAGATAAATCACACTGAAAGGAAATAGATGATGTATGAATATCATTTGATGGGGGCTCATAAGTATTGATATTCTTCTAATGAAGTTTTCACATGGTGATATCAAGTAGATTAGATAATGAGGACATAACCACTAATAGGAACACCATATGTTTTATGTGTCATTAGTTGTTCCTATCTACAAACATGTGTATTGGTCTTTAGACTTGATATCATTATCAAGGTGTACCATTTGATCATGTACTTTTATTTAAGGAAAAAACCATGAAATTTAATTCATGTCATGGTATATTGTGCTAAGTGTATCATAGGGGGTATGGAATTGGTTAAATTATCAAGATATAATTTTTCACTTTTGAGTTGAAGAAGAGATATCTCATGGGACCAGGTTGACTAGGATGTTATACCTTCATTAAATACATGTCCATGGTATAAGGAGTTAAGTCCATCCATTATGGTCATGAAATATATAAATAAACAAAAGGATGATGACACAAGTGTGTATCCTACTTTATGATATATCATGAGACAAAGATAATTTATTACACATAACTTGTTCATAGGAGGTAGTCATAGATATGACATTCCTTATCTACTTAGGGGCCATTATGGGTTTCTAGAATCCACTATTGGTTTATGGGTTTAACTCACTACTATCAAGATAAGGAATTAGAGGCCCACACACTAAGTGTATCCACAAGTTCCATCTATTCTAATGAATAGGAGTTTAGAACGAATTGGTCCCCACATGAGAGGACCGGTGACTATTTTAGTATGATCGATATCAAGTAAAAATAATTCAATTATGTTATTTAAGTTTATAATAATTATGATTGAATCTATTTATCAAGGTATTCACAAGTTGTTTGATTATAAAATTGAATATGATAAAATATAATTTTTGAAAAAATATAGAATGTTCGAGGTTAATTAAATTATTTGGGGAGATTACAGGCCAAGTTAATGGTTAATATTTTATCAAAAAACATTTTATATTGTTACAAATGAGTGATAATATATTTTTGATATTTATGAGAGGTTTATTAAGTCATATCTGTGTATAAAGGTCTAAAATGAAGGTTATTACTTTCCAGGGACCAAAGTTTAATTTTAGATAGTATAAAATATGTATAAAAGATCATATTATCCTCTTAAATAGGTAAATACACCATTTTGATGAATTAAATGAGAAAATATCTCCTCTATTCTCCTCTCAAGTTTTTATAGAGAGATTTTGAAGAAATAACAAGGTCAGATTGATCCTGTCTTATTGAACGAGTCCACGTCCTTCACACAATCAATGGGAACTTTTAAAGCCCTCATATTTCCAATTCTAGAACTTGAGAAACATAGATCTATGATATAGGTGATATGGTTCATATGTGGATGATCTATAGGATACCTAACTTGATGCTTTTGATCCATGACACACTGATAGTGAGCGAATTAAACTGACAACTTTAAACAAACAAGGTACTGTTTATGCTTTTTTTGATTTTATTTTTGATGATTAAATTGAATTATATGTGATACTTTAATAAATACAACAAGGGGTTTTGTGGATTCAATTTTTTTTATTATGAATCCAAATCCAAAATTTTAAATTGCACGTTTTTCACACTTCCACTATGCTCCAAGCTCATTCAATTGGTATCAGTCGGAACATGTAATTATTTAAGTTTAAAACTTTAAAATTTCAACTAAATTTTCCATTATTCATAAAAAGGGTTTTGATATGGTCCCAACTCAACTAACGATGTGTCGATCTGAGTTTTTATCTCCAAGATATGGCCGCTCGAAGATCAATGGGTTTTGTGTAAAAATTATGATGAAAATTAAATTTTTATTTTTTTATTTACTTTAATGGCTACAAGTTTGATGGATTTTTAGTTGGATCATGATGTAAGTGTGTTGATTGTTGTCTATATATTCTAGAATCTTGTTGTGGTATTTCATTTTCAATACAATCTTGCTATGGAAGCTTGATTTAGTTGGAAAAAATTTAAAAAATGGGAACCCAAAGCTTCTATGGGAAGCTAACCCAAGGCATCTATGTGAAGCTAACCCAAATCTTCCATGGGAAGCTTACCCAAAGATTCCATGAGAAGGTAACATAAATCTTCCATGGGATTCTTACCCAAAACTTCCATGTGAAGATTACTCAAATCTTCCATGGGAATCTTACACAAAGATTCCATGGGAAGTATATAAAAAAAACAAAATAAAAAAGACATGACATGTTTTGAGTTTTATATATATATATATATTATATATGTTATAATATAATATATTTTATATAATATAAATATTATATCATTATATATATATTATGTGTGTGTGTATATATATATTCCCTTATAAGGATGCCCCATCTCGGGCTGGACTAATTTGGTCTAGGTTTGAATGACCCGACCCATTTAACTTTTCACAAGCCCTAAATTAATTTTTAAGGATATACTTTAGGTCAAAATAGAACTAAAAAATTATGATTTTTTTTCATAAATTAATTTTTTTTGATTTAATAAAATTATTTTTGGTGATATGGGACGTATCGATAATTTATTAAAATTATTTTAATAAAAGTTAGTTCATTTAAAATTACCTCGAGTTGAATTTTAGAAAATTTAATTTTTCTTATGTAATATAATTGCATGTTGAATAATCATGAGATGAGATTGACCCATGCATATTGGTTTATTATTTATTTAATTTCATTATTTAATTTTATTTTTTTAAATGTAATAATTATTTTATTTTTGATGATCTGTGTGTTGTACCTACATATTTAATTTGTATTAGGGCCTGCATGCCCACATTTAAGTGATAAAATTTAATTTTTCACCCCGAGTTCCCATCACCTGCATATGAGTATACATTGTAAATATTGGAGGATTTCCTGACAACGCGATTTGAGTTTTGAGTCGGTGTAAACATAACAATTGAGCTGCATGAGAGTTGCGGGCGCTACAATTCTAGTTAGGTATTGAATTAAAAACCCCCTAGGGTATTGTTTAATCCATTATTCACTTGATGGATTAACCAATAGTTAATGACTCATGATCATGTCATTATGTATTTATTTTATCATGTTCATGGTTTATTATTTTGTGAATGTGTATTTATTACACATGATCAAATAATATAATAATAAATAAGTATTAAAAGATAAAATTAACATGTGTTATGTATGTTTTATATTTAAAATCATGGTTAAGTTGTGAGTGAAATCACTTAGATAAAGCATTTTAAATTCAATTGACTGAATTTGAACACAACCAATTGTTAAAGGTGTTATTTAGTCCTATTTGAGTGTGTCTCTTTCTACTAAGGAGTTATTTTGAGAGTGGTGGTTCAACTTAACTAAATTTTTCAGCAAAGGAGTAACCATAGCTAACCTGTTTCAACTTTATAGGCAAAGAATTGAGTGAAGAAAAGTAATTCTTTACAAGAGATGTGAATCCACTCAATAGATCAAGGAGCCATATGGTTGTCCAAACAAATTCCTACCATGAAATTCTTTGAGTAGTGGCATATACATAAATTTTAGACAATGAGAATAGGTTTCAAGGAACCTTTCCACTAGAATACTCAAGCGACATAATATTCTGAATCTAGTAGTTGAGGGATATTAGTATTTGATAAAATAGTGGGATAAATTTAAAATTAATAATTCTAAAATGTCTACTAGTAATTAATATAAAGTAATAATCTTCTAAGTTTATTTATTGTAGATAAAAATGGAAACTATAACCAATTAAATTTCATTACGATCAATATTAGATAAAGAGAATATCATAACCGACCGTAACTTTTAGAAGTGGTAAAGGTGATTGTGCATTGTACTATGCTAAGAGAGGAAGCATTATGTGATGGAATCCCCACTTCATTCTGACCCCCTTATGGACAAGAAATGTGAATAATTATAAATAAAATAATTATATATATGATTCACTAGATGTTAAATGTTTCATGTTTTCATCTATGTACAATGAGTTGCAAAAAGTGTATGAGGACAAAGATAATTTCCAAATGCTCTATTATCTCCAAGAGTTATACTGGGAGAGAGATCGATAAGAAATATATGAGATATTAGGTAATTGTTATAGATGAATGCTGGTATAAGTAAATTAATAGGGTCTTCATATACTCAATATTATTGGGTACATTGAGATAATTGAGTCCCTTGGGTTTAAATTAAACTAATATCTAAAATCCGATCTCATTCTTACCTCTTTACATCATAGATTCTCAAATTTAATTGTCAATTATAATATTAATAACATGAATAATTCACTCCTAGATTTTTTTGGATTTAGTTAACTAAGTAGATAATGATATAAAGAATTATAAATCTTCAAAACTTATGGTGAAAAAGAGTAAAGGAAAGGTTAAATTGTCAAGAGATGAGTTTAAGTCAAAGAAACCTATATACTTCCCTTTTAAGAATCCAAATATATATAGGGAGAGAAACAAGTAGGAGGTAGTCTTATTTTTATGTGTCAAGAAAGGACACTAGAAGAATAATTTCATAACTAGGAAGAAGAAGCAAGTTGATGATTATGATTTAGGTATATTTATCATTTAATGAAATCTGTCTTTTTTTACAAGTTGGGTATTGGATACTGAATATGGATAATTTTTTTTATTTAAATACAGGAACCAAGTAGATTCAAGAAAATTGAAAAAGTTTAAGTTGATATCTGAGTTTCAAATGGGTATTTAAGAAAATATGGACATGGATGGTCAAGTGGGCACCTATAAGACACAACTAGTGGTGAAGGGTTTTAGGCATCTTCAAGGAATCTATTACGGAAAAACCTTATTTCAATTCTCTATTCCAAATTCCATTAAAACATTACTTGTAATAACCACCTTCCATGATTATGAAATTTGGAAAATGGACGTCAAAACAACTTCTCTAAATGGTAAGTTAGTTAAAGATGTCTACATGACACAACCCAAAGGGTTCATTATGTCAAAGAGTTACAATAAAGTGTGCAAGCTATAAAGATCCATTTATAGATTGAAGCAGACATCAAGATCATGGAATATTCAATTTTATGAGGCCATAATAGAATTTGGTTTCATTAATAATTAAATAAATCCATGTGTCTATAATAAGGTTAGTGTAAGTTCCATCGTTTTCCTAGTATTATTTGATGATGACATATTATTAATGGGAAACAAAGTGAAAGTCTTATAGTTAGTGAATAATTGGTTAAATGAATTATTCTCTATGAAATAATTAGGTGAAGTAGCTTATATTATAGGTATCATGATCTATAGAGATAGATCTCAAAGGTTTCTTGGGGTTACTCAAAGTATATATATTTATATGGTAATCAAAAGGTATAATATGGAATAATCCAAGAGAGGACTATTTCCAATGTCACATGGAATTAATATCTCCCAGAATATGTGTCCAAAAAAATAGGAGGAGATTTAAAGAATGATTATAATCACTTATTCTTCAGTATTGGGATCTATCATGTATGCTATGCAATGTACTAGGTTCGATCTTTCCTTTTCTTTAATCATGGTGGGTAAATATCAAGCCAATATAGGAGAGATACATTGGGTAGCTATAAAAACTATCCTAAATTACATATGTCACACAAAGGATATGTTATAAGTGTATGAAAGAGATGAGTAGCAAGTCACGAGGGGATAAAATGATGCTTGATTATAGATAGATCATGATGATCTGAAATCATAGTCAAGCTATGACTTTTTTCTGAATGGTGTTGCAGTGAGATGGAGGAGATCAAACCAGTATGTGGCTGTTGATTATATAGTAGATTATGAGTATATAGAGGCTTCCAATGTATCTAAGGAATCATTTTGAATACATATATATTTTTATAATATTTTAATTGGACCTAGAAGTGTAGACCCTATTATAGTATACTTTTATAATACTTTGGTAGTGGTGCTTTCCAAGGATCCCAGGTTAAACTAAACAAAAAGTCATATACTTTATAAGTTTCATCTCTTGATGGATTTTACTTAGATAAGAGAATTCACAGTAAGCAGAGTATCCACAGATTATAATGTGGAAGAACCCCTAATTAAATCCATATCTCATCAGAATCATAATACTCATGTGATATCCAACATGTTGAGAATTGTTAGTAGTTGGATCTTGAGAAAGTGGGAGTGTTGTGGGTGGGTACCCTAGATCCAATTACTTTATGTACTTTTATTACCATTACATGTATACATTTTAATATTTACATGTGTCTATTATTTCCATAATAGTGTTGATACTTCCATATCCACTATTTACATAGTAATTTCCTTAGAATATGTGTCTTATCAAAAGTTATAGTAGTTTCTAGATATATTGAGAACCTTGAGATAATATGAGAGTAATATTAAATATATTTCATACGTTCTAGATACATTATATTGAAAGTACACAAATTATGTCTAAATATTAGGAGCTGGGGGATTATAAGCATTGATACTTATTCTCATAAAGTTTGCACTTGGTAATCTCTAGTAGATGAGATCACGAGGACATACCTTATAATAGGAACACAACATGTTTCTAGTTTCATTGGTTGTTTCTATATATGAAAATGTGTATTGGTATATGAAATTGAGATCATTATTAATGTTTACCATTTGATCACATACTTTGATGCAGGAAAAAATCCATGCAATTGAAGTCTTGGCGAGGTAGTTTGTGTTGGGTACATCGTTGGTGGTATAACATTGTTTAAATTATCAAGATAGAATTTTTCACTTTTGAGTTTAGAAAGAGATATCACATGAGCCCAAGTTTACTAGGATGTTAGTATCTTCATTAAATCCATGGCCATAGTACAAGAAGGTAAGTCCATACAGTAATGTTATGAAATATATAAAGTAAAAAAGGATAATTACACAATTGTGCATCTTGCTTTATGAGATATCACAAGACAAAGAGATTATATTACATAGAACATATTTACAAGATGTAGTTGTAGCTATGATATTCCTTATCTCCATAGAGACCATTCTAGTTTTCTAAACTTTGATTTTGGTTTCTGGGTTGGACTCACTGCTATCATGATAAGGATCTAGAGGGTCACACAATAAGTTTATCCATAATTTCCACTTATTCTAATTAATAAGAGTCTATGACAAAGTGGGTCCCATGTGTGGGGTCCAGTGAATGTTTGAGTATGATCGATCATAAGTAAAACTAATTAAATTATAATATTAAAGTTTAGAATAATCATGATTTAATTTATTTCTCAAGGTATTCACAATTTGTTTGATCATAAAAGTGAATATGATAAAATATTATTTTTTTAATGAACATAGGATGTTCAAGGTTACCCCAGGGTTCAACTTAGTGTTAGTGGTCCTGCAGGGTCTCAGTGAAGTCTCAAGTTTGAGTCTTGCTAATTAATTCTCTATAAAATTAGTATAGGATTTTCATTGTATTTATCCCCCTCCCCAAAACTATTGTATATAGGATGTTCAAGGTTTTTTAAATTATTTGGGGAGATTATAGGCTGAGTTAATGATTTCTATTTTATTAAGTAATATTTTATGGCATTACAAGTGAGTGATAAAATATTTGTGACATTTATGACAAGTTTATTAAGTCATACATGTTTGCAAAGGTCTAAAATGAAGTTTATACTTTCCAGGGACTAAAGTGAAATTTTGGAAAGTAAAATATGTGTATAAAAGCTAATTTTATCCTCTTGAATAGGGAGATCCACCATTTGGATGAATTTAGTGAGATAATCTCTCCTATATTATCCTCTAAATTTATTAAAGAGATATTTTGAAGAAAGAATAAGGTTAGATCAATCCCATATTCTCAATCAAGTCTTCATTTTTCATGTGATTGAAGGGACATCATAAATCTCTTTGGTTTCCCATGCTAGAACCTGGGAAACATAGATTGATGATATATAAGTTTTTGTACATGTGTGGATGATCTATACGACAACTAGGTTGGTGCCTTTGTGCCATGAAACATCTATGTCAAGAGAATCAAACTAGTTACTTCAAATTAACAAGGTACCCTTAATGGTTTTACTCGATTTTATTTTTCATGATTAAATTGAATTACACATGATCCTTTAAGAAATCTGAGCACATGTTTTTGTTAATTCAGTGTTTTGAACATGAATCCAAACCAAAAATTTTAAATTTCATGTTTTTCAGACTTCCTCTATGCCCCGGGTTACTTCAGTATGAATAAGGAATGATAAGAATATATTAGTTATAAAGAAGGATCATTTTTCCTCTTGGAATGCTCGTTTTAGGTTGTTAAATTTAAAATGATCACTTTTTGTTAATATTATTATTTAAATTCCTAATTTATATTTAATTAATATTAATAATGTCATAAATATAATATTTATTCATTAAATCCATTTTTATAACCATCCATAAAAGGAAATGTTTAGAAATAAAATATGTTGTTCATAAAGGTGGTGGTCCACACATGAAACAAGCGACATAATCATTTTTTTGAATAGATGAGAGGGAGATAGATAATGTTTTTTACATAAATATAATAAAATTTAATCATAAAAATTATATATATTTTATTTTATTAGTATTATTAGAATATATTTTTAGGACGGTGGATGAGAAATCTAAAGGATAAAAGGTTAGGGAGTGTATAATACTCTTATTGAGGACTTGAGTCTTCTATTGAAATAATTTTTAAAATAGATGAATTTGGACACTTTATTGTAACCAAGGGCTACCAAAAACATAGTATGATTATAGGATAGGAAAAATGGGTTGGGTTTCAAGAGGAATTATGAGGGAAAGTGTGTCCTAAAGTGGGTGTAAGTGTGCTCCTTTTATAGGTGAAAAAGAGGGACTTTTCCTTGGAATTGAAAGTTTGGTGAAGGGTAAAGATGAAATTACATGAAATTTGGGTGAGTAAAGGTTATTAAAAAATTTATTCATGATTTATAGCCTAACGAAGGTATTATATAAGGTCTAAGTGTCATGTAAACTTAGAAAAATTCGTGCCACTTTAAGTTACCCATTTTTACCCGTATTAACCTTGATTAAATAAATACCATGGTAATTATTTTTTTACTAAAAATATAATATAACCCTTATTAAGAAATTTATAAGTTTAAACATCATATTATAGTCATGAAAATAGATCAATTTAATTTATTTGTATAATAATTACACAACTTTATACAAATAGTTATTTGAAAAATAAAATTTTTACCGTGGTATTTAATATCTACTTTGAAAACGTATTTTTATGTTAAATATGGAAATAAAATATAAAACATTTTAGATATTATGATTAAAAATATAAAAATAATCTTATTAGACTCAATTTATAGAGTTAATAAAAATTAAATTTTAATATAAGTGCACATAACGCATAAAATCATTTTTTAGAAAAAATGTATTTTTCAAGAATAAAAAACATCTATTCATATTACATTACAAGTAAAAACATTTAGATTAAAATTAATTTATTTTTAAAATATATTATTTATATGTTTTAAATTATAAAAAAAAACTAGTTTATTAAGATAAAATACAAAATATATAGAAAATGTACAATTCTTTTAAAATGTTTTTTATCAATAAATGATTTTATTCCCAATTATTTAAGATTGATTAATTATTTAATAAGAATTAAATTTTATCAAAACATTCATGACAAATAAAACCATTATCAATCTTTAAAAGTAAATTTTATGGAAATGAAAATGTATAAAATACACATAATAATGAGAATATAAAATTTATTAATAATTTCAAGATTATATATTACTAATTTCTACTTAAAAATCCCCTCAAATTTTTTAAATATGATCCAAGGGTAAAATAATCAGTATTGGTTGTCATGGGTGGTAGTTTATCTTGCATGGATCTCATAGTAATTACGATGAGCTTGAACTTTTCCCATAAATTATTTTTCTCAATCCACACTTATCAGAGTTTAGATTGGTCTTAGTCTAGGGGAAAACCTAGAGATGCTACCTCCTTTCCATACTTAAAAAAATGAGATTTATATGGAAGAATTTAAAAACTAAATGAAGTTTCATTCCTTTTTCTTTAAATATTTCTTAATGTAGTTACTTGTGTTTGTACTCACAAATTCAAAGGTTATGCTACAAAAATCATAATATCAAAATGACTATATAAGATGAAAAACAATGTATAACAGTCATATTTCATTTATATAAATAACCTAAAATCATTAATTCTATTTTATTATCTTTTGACATGTCTATTATATTTCTAATTATCTACATTACTTCCATAGTTGCTGTTTGGGTTATGATATTCATAGAAAACCATGAGGATAAAGATTTTATGTTCATTTTATTTTTATTTAAATGGGAATTTATTCCTATTGTACTTTCTTAATGATGTTTTATATTGTATTATCATAATGTATTAATGAATATATTTTATTGTAACATTTTATCTCCATAAAATATATCACATTTCATTTTAGTTCTGTGTTGCATGTGAAACAAGCTATTCAACACAATCTTTATTTAAATGTAAATTCACACTAAAATATCAGGGTGTTACAAGATATCTTACATCCCATAAATTTTATATAGTTTTATCATATTGGGAAGAAATGATAACATTTATATCCTTCCAATATGCTTCCAAATTTCTATTATCAGCAAATGTCATGGGTGAATCTCTCCCTAGAGGAGTTAACCCAACCAAAAAAACATTAATTACTTCTAATAATTATGATAGAAGATAGGGTATCATCCTATTATTATATCCAGAAAAGTTCTTAACATTGAATATTGGAAAACCATTATTGTTATAGAATTAAGATTTTCAATTTAATTTTCAGTAGAATAGGATCTTAGAGGGGACCTGGTTTTCTCTAATACCACTGTAAGTGCCCGTGTTAGTTAATGTACCACTAAGATGAGGGGGGGGGGGGGGTCAGTTGTATTGTTTTTAAGATTTTCCTTTTATATTAAAATTAATTATTTTTTAGGTCTATATCCTCATTTATTTAAATATTAACCTTAATATTATACAAAAAAATATAAATGAACACAGGACATATAAGTTTTTGTAAGGTTTGGTCCCAATGTGAGTACTTAATGTTTATTGGGTTTTAGTTGAGTTTTGAGACCCATATATTCACTATAATTTTATTGTAAATACATGATTGGGGTAATGTTATTTCTTTACTTATGTGTAACTATCTAGGCTATTATAAAAATTTGGGCAGTGTACTTCCTTGAATTATTATAATGAAACATCAATTATTTTCGACATTGTTTAAACTAGAACCACTAGTATCCAAAAATAACTTTTTATATTCTATATGAATAATATATTTAGTTATTTTTAGGATGTCTCTGCATATTATAATAATATATTCCTCCTTAGGCCAGGTCTTCGACTATAAGAAGAATATCAAAAGATAGGCATGCATGCCGACCTCCCTTCTAAATGTTTTTGAACAATCAAACTATGCAGAGAGCTTGCACATAGACCTTGATATTCTTCCTCCTCAAATTAAAGAATTTATATGACTAGTAATAGAATAATTTTTCTTAACACAAATTATTCAGAAATTTTAGATTATACGAGTCTTCTCTTCTCTTTCTTTGATATAATAGCTCTGTAGTCTTTCATGGTATCAACTTTACAATTCTCATCACCATTTCCATTAATTAATTTCTTCTTTTATATTCATATAATTATTTCAATAATATTTCTATAATTATTTAAAAATAAATTTTCCTTTATTATCGATAATAACATCAACGCTTGTTAATGGCTTCCAAAAATCCATCCATATTTGACCGTGATAATGAAATTTAAATATTTCTATTTGAAATTCCCATAACTATATTCCCACAATATTATTATTTAATCTATATCCAAATTAAATTAATCTCAATCAATATCCCCATTTAAATATTCTTTGATATTTGTGATATTATTCTTTAAAGCTTCCATGAATTCTATAAGAAACCTCCACACCTGTATGAATTCATACATCAAACCTTCATAGTGTGGAATCCTCTGTAGTAGCATGAAGAATCTTGATTTATCAAAATGAATCACAACCACATTTGAGTATTATTATGTTTACTATTTTATAAAAAGTCATATGCATCATAGAGAGTCCCTTTTCCTTTTCCAAAATTTTAGTCAACATTTGATATTTAAAAAGACATAACAAGTCTTGTAAAATATCCAATAAAGTCTTACAAAACAAGACTCAACTAATATTCTATCTTAGAATAATATCTTAAATTTTTAGTAAGACTTAATGAACCTTAGACAAAGTATTACATGATCTAAAGGTCTTATGAAATTTTAAAAAAATTCTTTAGAAATCTCAAAGTATTATTAAATATTCAATAAAGTCTTACATGATTTTAGAAAAAGTATTATTAAATCTCAAAGTCTTATAAAATTATTGTTGAAAAAACTCAAAATCTTAAAAAAATAAAAACTTATACATTTTTCCTTCTCCATCATAGTACTTCAAGAATTATTCTATTAAGAACATAGCTTACTTTAATCACCTTTAAATCATCCCAAGAAAGATTATTCCCAATCAAAAAAATTCTTAAATACCTTCCAATGTTTCTTACTTATGGTTGAAAAAAAAATTAAACCTTATTCAACTATTCTATTAGGTTTCTCAATGTTTTCTTTTAGATTTTAATTTCATATCTTAGCCTTCCAATATCCCTTAGGAACATCTTGATTTCAATTCTCATGGTGTATTCCTTGTATTACTCACCTTTATAAATAAAAAATCTCTAAAATTTTGTGTTTTATCCTTTGATAATGATTTCTCTTCATCTTTTTAAGAAATTAGGACTTTTTATGAAGACTCTTTAGAAGTTTATTTATTACCATAACTTTATTTACTATTAGAAATATCTTCTCCAAGAGATATAAAGTTCATTATGAATAAATTGGATGACATATTCTTCATACCTTTTTATTTAGATTGACTTCTCTTAAAGGAATCTCCTCTCTTGAAGGATATCTTAGTTTCTTCATCATATTCATTTTCATTTTTTATTCTCAAAGGTAACTTGATAGTTAAGTGTCTAATTTTATAGGAATTAAAACATTTAAATGGTATTTTAACTTAATATTTACCTTTACTCCTTTTTATATTTCTTGATATCTAGGTGTGGATTTCATAAGATCCCTATATATTTCATCTGCATCAGAACTAATATGTTCATCATTAATATTGAAATATTTGAATCCAATTTATTTCTCTTTCTTGATATTTATTTTGAGAGTAACCCCTTTATCATTTCATAATTCAATTAAGATGTTGTGTGACTAATCAATTTTGAAACAATCTATGCAAGGGATTAGATTTATATATCCATACCTTTGTATTTTCTCAAGGATTCGTGGTTTTGAGAGTAATTTTGGAGGTATTTTGTAGGATAGAGATGAATTATGACCATCTTGAGGGCCACCAAACCATAATAGTGGGTTTGGTGTTGGCTATGGTGAGTGTTTTGGAGGCTTGGTAATGGGGAAGACCATTTTTAGCTGGTTGTTTTGAGTCATGATAATTTTTGAGCTGTTTACATCATTCTTGGTACACTACAATAAGTGAAATGGATTGGTAGGATGTTTTGGAAGGTATTTTGCCTTATATTTACCCTAATGAGAAATGGGGAGGATAAACATACCTAAATTGAGTGTGTGGTGACACTAGGTGTTTGGGGGTTTCTCCTTATTAGAAACTGAAACCAATGAAATGCCTATATTTCTAGGTGTGGAGCTTGTCCAGGTGCTCCCATGTAAAATAAGGACCCTAGAAACACTTTGTGATGGACATGTTTTCATGTGGGGTTGTGGAGGAGCTAATCTATGTGTGGGAGAAGGGGAAAAAAGATGGAGATTTCTATTCTGAAGGCCTTTTCATGGTGATTCCAAATGACAAGGGATCTTTCCCTACACCATATAGAAAGGCATTGTGCAAATCAAATAATTTAAACTTAGTTTAAAAAACAAGTGATTTTTGGGGAGATATGGCATGTTAAACACTAGGAAAACCAAATCTCCCTTTGACCAAAGGCACCACAATATAGTGAGAGGTCACCATGCTTTAGTTTAGGCAATTTGATAATCCTCTATAGATATAGGGTTGATACTTCCTTGATTCAATTGCTAAAATCTTCCTTCTAACCCTAGTACACACCTACCCCTCTCACTACCCTCCATATTCTTCCTTTGAGTGTCTAAACACCTTGGATCATCCAATATAAGTATTTTGGATCAAGGTACTCTCTATTATCCTCATTTATTCATATTCCTTGTTATATTTATTTTCAAAGGTTACTATGGAGAGATTTCTCAATTTTGGGGTATAGAATCTAGTATGACCTAATGTTTGTTTATTGTGGATAAGTTAGAATTTGGTTTACCTTTAGATCAGTGGTGGTTGATCATTGTCCATCCATTATTTCTCAGAGAACATTGAACTTTTAATCAAGGTAGGGGATTCATTAAACATCCTTTTTTTTATATTCAAGTGTGTAATTATCATACTTTAGCTTCTTTGGGTATCATTGGAATCAACCTATATAAGATAAATTGAATTTGAAATCTAAAGGGTGTAGTGATCAGATATGAAGATGATTTATTATTGATGGATCTTCATTTATGAGATAATTTGGTATCTATTTTCTATGTTTTTAGTATCTTTTAATATTATTATTATGCTTGAAATTATATAAACAAAGTAAATATCGAATGATGAGAAAAATAATAAAAAAATTATGTGAAATTAATTACTATCCTTCCTAAAATTTATTGAATATGAAAGTATTGCTTGAAGAATGTATTTTTTTGATTCCTATAAAATGATTTCTATTGGTTATATGTTTCTTATTAATAAAACCAATACAAAAGGAATTTATTAATTCAATATAAAAATGAAAAGTTTGGTTACTGATGATAAATATTTGGGGCTAATTGATCCCATTTTTGTTTGTTAAAGGCTTATATTCATTGAAGTTATGACCTTAGTTTACCCATGAGTGTATCATACTGAAAATTATTTTTCTATTTTTTATGTTTGATCTAGGATGGTAGATATTTTCTGTGATCTATTTTAAACCTGGTATGGTTGAAATATTTTAAGAACAATGGGATGATTTTCCTAGGTTTTAGTGGTGGATTCATTCTTGTAATGTTGGGATGAAATGTGTTGCATGAAATGGTTTTAAGGATGACACCATGGTGGTTTGAACAAGTTAAGTGTTGGGTTGTATCATTGGTTGTTGCTTGGTGATTTATCTTAAATGGATGGTTTACTATAATTTATTTTTTATTATTTTTAAATGCTTTATGTAGTTTGGATATTTTCATGATAAGTGCATCTTTGGTTTTGGAATATTGGGATAAATCCTAGAGTACCCAGAAGTTATAGAATAATGAACTCATGGGATTAAGTGTCACTAATAGTTATAATTAAATCTAATAAATGACTTATATATTAATGAGAACCATGGTATGAATGTATGAATGATCAATGAACATGGTTTTTGAATTCAGAAATTATAATATGATTTATGAAATCCTGTTAGATTATAATGTAATGAAATGGTTAAACAAAAATTAATGATTAGATAATTAATGATGGGTAAATTTTCAGATTATTAAATTCATGAATAGTAATGGTTAAATTACTAAGTGTAAATAGATAATGATGTTGAATCTTGATTCTTGTGTGCATGTATGAAATTTAGTTTATAGAACTTATCGGTGGAAGCTGAGTGTCATATGAGATGATATAAACAATTTGAGTATAAAGGTAGGTAGTTTCCCTTAGTTTGGTTATGTGTGATACTATTATTTATATTTTATGATTTTATATGATTCACTACTTGAGTTAGAAGGGAAATAGACACCCAAATTTTTTAAGGGATATTTTACCAATATATAGGATGGAGAGGGAATAGATGGTTGCCTTCAACCTCTTCCACACTCTCCCTTTTGTTGTAGTATCATGTGTGGGAATATCCAGGTTGTGATAACTAAAGGTACAAGATATGGATTCATGAGGGCTATGATGGATCTCAGTTTTACTATATATTTATTTGTGGGCTGTAAGGGCTTGAAACTATAACACATAATTATATCCAACTATGGTGAATATGGTTTCCCATGGGTGTGCATGCATGAGCTTTAGTGTATTGAGGTATAATACATAATACATGGGTTGTAGTGGCTTTCCAACATCTACTTGGTTATGGGATGTAGGATAAGATCTTGGAATTATGCAAAGGATTCAGGTTGTGACATGTTTTTATGGGTTAGGTAATGATGATTTATGGGGGGGGGGGATAGTAACACATGATATCTAGAATTATGGAGTGAGAGAAACAAACCACTAGGGAAGTGGAAGAAATTCACCTTTCTTACATATATGTTTTTACATGGATATGTTTCTATGCATTACTTGGTTTGAGAGCCTTGTGAGGATATGATATCGTTTTACATATTTAGGTAATGAGTTGGTTTCATATGTTTATTCACTAAAATTTAGTATTCTTCCTTCTCATTTTCATGAGAGGTTCCAGAAAGGATCCCATTAAGTATACTTGTTTCCTCACCTTATGTATATGTAAACCATTTTCAGGTCTATAGGTGCTGGTTGGTGATCGAACTGGGTGTTATTATCTTGTGGTATTTTTGGAGTTTTTTATTCACTACCTAGGATTTATTTTGATATGTTTAGTTGTTTAATTTTTCATAACATTTCACTCATGTATTGGGATCACTTCTATTTATGCATGGTGTTGATCAAAGAATCTCCTCTTTTCTCTTATCTATATATTCAAATATTGTGGGTAATGCCGCCCATTATATGGATGATATACCATCAATAATAGTAACTAACCTATATACTATTGAAGTTGTAATTTAGGGGTCATTATACCTCTCTTCACTGTGAGCCTAAGAGTGGTACCAACAAAGGGGGGTCATGACAGAGTGGTATCAAAACCGATAGTAGAGATATTGGATAGAGTTTGGAGATAATAAATGGTGAGGATTTAAAGGTTTGTAGGGAAACAACATTAGTTGGAATTAGTACCTGATGTAAAAACGATACACTAGATAATACATGGGTATTTAGGCCCCACTGTGATATGAGAGTTTCAATGTCAGGGTGTTCGGAAGTATAAGAGCACTATTTCAAATTAGGAGACCGGGGATAAGTTAGAGGATTTGGATATTTCCTTTAGTTTAATCCATTATTAGAAGGATAGATAGGTTTTATTATATATGAATATGCTACACAAGGCATCTCTATAGTGGTGTTTCTTATTCCTCAAGGATTATAAAGAGTCATTTGTTACCTGGAAGAGGTTTCGTGACCAGTTTTAGGATGAATTTCTTTCTTCAACTATGAATGTGACTTATCAGTAGGATATTATTACCTTTAATCAGTGGAGTTATAGAAATAGGGGGTTCGGTATCTAGTATAAGAATCTATTATGTTATGTTTTTTCCTTTTTAAAGATAAAGGGGCTCAGTCATGGATTTTTTTGGAGGATTTATGGTTGAAGATCCAATGCCATGCCACCCTGTTTTTGTTGAATACATACCTTGAGGTGTTAGTGAGGGAAGATGTCATTAAGAGGATACTATCCAGGAATAGACTATATCAGTAGGGGATCTATCACGACTCTATATGGAGTATATCTATGATTATAAGTTCTTAGTTTCCTGTTTAGATAAAGAATTTTCAAACAGCGTAGAGTCGGTTCTAGCCTTATTTATCTCGTTTCACTAGGGATGGTAGTTCTTGGAACCCTATAAGAATATAAAATATGTCTTATTAATATTATAGTGTTCATGGAAATTATAACTGAAAGTTTCTAACCTTCCTCGATGGATAGTATGGAGTTGGAGACCATCTTCAGACTGAGCTGTTATAGCAGTTCCTCCGAGGAAACAACAACAATAGGGTGCTTCAAATTTTGATTAGTAGAGAGGTTCTGGAGAGGA
The DNA here is from genome assembly GCA_963277665.1 of Viscum album. Lineage (NCBI taxonomy): Eukaryota > Viridiplantae > Streptophyta > Magnoliopsida > Santalales > Viscaceae > Viscum > Viscum album. The sequence goes on along the minus strand of OY728128.1, from coordinate 674,824,995 downwards.
CCCTATTGAGTATACTTTTATGGTAAAACTATGTATATATTAACTATTTTTGAGGTCTGTATTATCTAGTTGATGATCAAGCTGGGTGTTACTAGATTGTAGAGTTATTGTAGTTTTTATGGTCACTGCCAATTCTTTCTTTCGACACCTTAATTTTTTTCCTTTTATATATAATTAAATTAATGTATTATAATTACTTTTATTTATTCATGGTATTTATTTTTGGATATCCTATTTTATATTATCCTTAAATTCATCCACTCAGGGAAATTCCTTCTATATTATGGATTATATACCCTCAGTTCTAGTCACAAACCCATGGTTTATTTGAGGATGGATTCAGTGGTTATTATCCCTCTCTTCACTACTATATCAAGAGGAGTACCAGTGGAGTGGAATTAATTAAAATCTATATATTTATATTTAAGAGTTTAAATCTTGGCATCAAACTTGTTAGGAATAATTCTCATTAATTTCTTTATAACTATAGATTTTTCAAGGGGTTCTCTATATTATCTAATGGTGCTAATAATAATATTGTATTTGATAAATAAATCATAAAAAATGTATCTTCTTGAATTTTAACATCTTTAAATTGAATTATATAAAGTTTAAAATTTTCATCCTTCATATTCTTGTCTCCTCCATAGATTATGTGAAGTTTTTTCTAGAGCTCCTTAATAGTTTTACAACTGATGAAATTGATAGGGTATTTCTCTAATAAAAAATATAAAAATGCATTCCTTTACTTCCCATAAATCTAAATATTATTCATATTAGATAAATACCATGTATAATTCTCACTTGGTACCATGAAAACATGAAGAACAGACTCAAGGATATTAATTCTAAGGGACATAAGATAAGGTAACATTCATTCCTTCTAAATATGAATACCTTTTTAATAAGAAGTTAGAACACCTTTTTTGTTGAATGATTTTTTATGACTCATAACATTTTCAAGATAAATATCAAGAGAAAACCATGTATTGGATACCAATTATTATAATTGCTTGATAATGTGATAAACACTGAGAGGGGGGGGGGGTGGGGTGGGGTGGGGTGAACTAGTGTTGATACCTTTTTTTTTCAAAATAGTTTATCTCTTTTCATATTCAACAATAATATCTAAATATCACATTAATATAGAAATAAAATCATGAAAAAACATATTTATCAATGCGATTCATCTCCAATATGGATTATTATTTCCATAGTGTATGGGGGTCATTACCATCCCCCAATAACATCTATTTTATTATCAGGATGAAGCTATAAGTAAGGGAATATCCTTGAACCTACTATAATACTATAACCCACCTAATAAAAAAGAAAAATCTTGTAAATAAATACTTTTAAGATTTATTTCTATTAAAAACAAAAGTCTTTATTAAACTGGATCAATATGATATTTTTCCTCAACTCTTGTATAGAAATCTTGTGAGATATTCTCTTCTTCTTTATATTTTTTCTCATAATTTTTACAGCATTTCCTCACTCTTTTATTTTTTCCACCTACCTCCCATTTATATATATATATTTTAAAATTTTAATAATCATGAGAATAAAATTCACATATTAAAAATTTGGAAATTATCATTAAAATTAGAATCATGATATTTACAAAATTCTTTTTTCTTTTCTCCCATTAATTACCCTAGAAATCCTCAAGCCTTTAATCTTAAAAAATGGATTCCAAATATTTATATTTGAATATATTCAAATATCATATAGAGAACTTCTCATTTAATTCTCCAAGGACCTTGGGTTATTTTTTCTTACAAATTTCCATAAAACTCACAGTTAATTTTTGATAAGTACATTCTTACATGCATGAATATTGTTGTGTAAAGCTTCATTCCATGATGAAATCACCTTATTCATAGACTGAATACATATCACATTGAATAAATATTAATATAAATCATAATGATATTTGAATACTTGAATAATAGTAAATAATAATCTGAATTTAGGCTTATGATTCACTTGAGAACACATTTTACTCTTACACGATACACTAAAGTATCTTACAAAACCTTTGAAAACCTTAACTTATTATTTTATAAAATTTATTTTATTCTTATGTGAGCCTCTAAAAGATCATATATAGAATTTGTAATCCTTAATTATTTCTATGTTTCTTCAAACTAATCTTCTATATGATCAATTTAATCTTATACCCCCTTTAAAACTTCAAAGATTTTCTAATGTTTCTCTAGTGAATTCAGACTTAATTTTCTATAAGCTTCAATTTACTCTTTCACAGCTTTGATTTATTATTTCATACCACAATTAGACTCAAATTACTTTTATATAATAGTGAAACTTTTTCATTTAATATCACATAGCTTCAGTATATTATTTTTTATATCTAATTTATTTAGATATAGGATTAGATTAATCTTCCCCATCCCTTAGAATTCCATAGTTATACTTATATAACTCAAGAATACTAAAGATTGTTCATGATTATATCTAGATTATTATTATATGAGAGTATTTTTATCTCACTCAACACCAATTTGTTTATATGTATCTAATAAAAACTCAAATTTATTAATATGTATCAGAATTTTAATCTTACACCGATATAATTTATTCTTACAAAACCATTACTTTTTCAAAATTTTAAAAATATGTAAGTTAAAACCTTCAAAAATAAAATCCATCCTTCTCCAATCCACTCATAGCACCTTAAAAACTTATTTTAATACATATAAACTATCTTTAATGAATTAAAAACTCATCCATATATATTTAAATGAAATAAAACACCATCCTTAATGGGATAAACACAATGAAAAAGTCATCACCAGCTGACATAGCACTAACATCCTCAAGTTCTGATACTACCTGAAGTCACTGCCAAAATTATATGATGTGAATTATAAACATTATGTAATCCAACCAAAATAACATTTATTCAAAATTATTAATACATCTACTAGCCAATATAATGAACATTATTTAGAAACCAGAATTGATATGCTCATCATCCATGAACAAATTTTTTGAATAGATTCATCATCATACACATAATAAACTCAATAAATATTTGAGAAGACCATATTTTGGTCATTTATTTCATATAAGTTCCACATGAATAACATGAAATCTTTAAGGGAATATCTAGGATTCTCTATACCAAACCATCTAACCAAATCATGCATTGCCTCAATGAACATTCCATGTTGAAAGATTATAGAGAAAGGTTTGGGTGTTGAAAAAAATGCTTAAATAGGAAGGAATTGATGTAACACCCCGAGCTTCCATGATACGCTTCTCATTCAATAATGCAATAGCTTGCATTGTATGCAACTTCGAGTTCTAAAACACTGCGACTAATCAAAGTAGCCGTTATGAATAGTAATAACCACTTTTTAAAATTATAGAAATTTTATATTTCAAAATGGACTTCATTTTTGGATTCGGAATATCGAAATTAGCCTATGTTGAATTTTTGGTATTTTTCTGAGAACTTCTAATTTTTTATGAATAGTGAAAAATACTTTGAAACAACTTTTTTAATCAAAATAATTTATTATGATAAATTATACTATTTAGTGGTTTTAAGGTATAATTAGAATATATTTTTACTATTTTATCCAATGGTGGTCATTAGAATTAATTTAACATTGAAATTGGTCATAAACAATTGCCAATCTTTTGATATAAATTGTTTCTTAAAAACACGCTATTTGTTGTGACAGCGGGAATTAATTATAAAATTAATTAATGAAACTTATATGTTTGGAATTTTGTAAAATAGACATCATTTTTGAATTCAGAATATCAATTATAGCTTAGGGTGAAATTTTGGCATTGTTCTGAAAAACATCAATTTTTGATGAATAGTGAAACCACTAAGTGGTAGTTAAATAACTGATTTTTTGTTTAAATTAAATATTACCACTTCTGTGATTTGATTTTCAAAAATCTGACATACATGGTTGTTATTAAGAAGTAAAATGTGGTTCAATGAGATTAAAATAATTTTTGGTGAATAGTAAGTTTTAAGTTCTTAATCGCGATTAGAGGTAATTAGTGTAGTTTAAGGTACAAATAATGTTTTAATAATATGAGATGAGCATGACACTTGTCCTACTCCTATTGGATGAGTCATGGCCGACCAAGACAACCCATGGGTCAACTTGGGGACCCCATGGAGCCACTTTAGTTGGAAAATGACATTAATATATATTTATTTAATGTTAAAATTAAATTGACACAAACATGAGTTATTTTACTAAAACAGTTTTTAAGTGGGGTTACACAAGTCCAAATTTTGATTATAAATATTCATTAGAAAGATAAAAAGATTTCCTACATCATAGTATTTTTTTTATAATTTATAGACATTAAATAAATTAAATTATTTATGACAACATTATGATGCAGTGATGACCTCATTATTTAACGATTTAAATAAAATGAGAAGATAATGCAAAATCCAAAGCTTACACTTGTCCACAGCCTATTGGATGAGGATATTTCGAAACCTTATCACCTTAGCCTCTAATTATATAAGTTTGGGACCTTTAGAATCCGAAAATCATTGTGAAATAATGTAACATTTCAATCTTTCCAAAAGTGCCCCTCCTCTCCACTTATAAAAGGCCCCCACCTCTCCCACCTCATTTACACTTTCAAGCCATTTTGCTCGGCCCAAATCTGCCCAAATACTCTAACAACTTCCCCCTCTTACTCCTAGAAGCCTTAATTTGGACAGAACTCTTCTCAAGGAAGCCTTTGGCTCAAATCAAAAAGAGTTACCCGATTTTGAGGTAATGTCTTCTCTAATGTTGTTTTGTTTTATTTTTCTTCTCCAACCCCCTAAACTCTTTTTATTCATTTCTTTTGTAAGAACAACAGTATCCTCAATATACTAGGATGTTTTTATAATAAGTATTAGAGCTACACTTACACACACCTACATCTAATGGTTAAAGAACATAAGGTTTCTGTGGATGGCGAATTTCTGCCTCACGAAACGATGATTGTTCAACACTCATATAACACCTTCAAAGGTGGCCATTAAGATGTCACTATTTTTATATATGATATATAATATGTTTAGGTTTTACTTATGCTTCTGTATTTCTCATTTGTGGCATACTTTATGATTTTCATTATGGGTAAAACGCGATAATTTCATTTTAGGAAGTGCGGACTACCGCCCCCTCAAAGTGATTTGAATCGCTAATGCCATATGTGGGATGTATAAAGGATGGAGTAAATGGTATTATACACTATATTATACTGGAATTATATTATACATTTATATCATTATGATTTCGTTCCATTAAATATGAAATTGAAATGAAAGTAGCGTTCATGCGTACGTACGGCTTACCGTCTCCATGAACGGTGCATTTCATTTCTTACCTCTAAATGTTACGTAACATTATGAATGAATGTATATAATGTATATATATGATATATATGATATCTAAATCATGAATATAATTCTGTATATAATGGATATTTCACCACATGAACAACTTTTAATTATAAGAAGTTTATTTTTGACTCAAGTACCAAAGATCGACAAAACGACCGTTATTAACTTAAATAATTAAATAATGTTCATAACATGGTAATAAGTGATATAAATGGAATAATGAACATGAAAAAGGTTCTTAAGTAAATAGAAATTAACTCTAGTTTATTATTCAGGAGGTTAAAGAACAGTCGAGTCAGGACAAGACACAAGGTAAGGGAACTTCTTAACCCAACTTCCATTCTTTGGGTTAATCTCCTAATTTCCAATTATGTCATGATATTATTATGTATTATTTTGTATTTTTACTTTCTTTATGTGTACCTATAGTGAATACACATAATAGATCTATTTTATTTTAAAAATGATCTTTTTAAGGACTTCGTCTCAATCTCCTTTCATTGAGTCATATTTGGTTTTATACACAACTTTCTTTTATACGGTGTATAAACCCCTTTGACTTTTACGTTTATTCAAAAGGAATATTTTTTATACGAAGCGTTTTACTAAACGATAAAAAGGGAATGTTTTTCTTTCCATACTTATGCGGCGACAACGACTTCTCCGCCGCCGTGACCATTATTTGAGTTTCGGCTTCCTCTACAAGCCATCATTTTTTTTAATGAAAAATAAATACAAAGTTTTAACTTTCTTTTATTTTGGTATTGAAAATGGTTTTGAAAGCGTTTTTATTATATCAATGTGTTGTATTTATATCTTGTGATTGAAATGTGGAAATGTTATGTTTCCTTTATGCATGTTTTATGTGATACGATTATGTTATGGTTTATGATATGTTTAAACCTATTCATATGAGGAATGCATTGGACTTAATAAGTGACGGGTGGAGCCCGCTATAGCTCCTCGATGCATCGGCAGGTCTCATGAGACAAACTAGTGTCTTGGCACGAGGCCTTGACAAAATCTTATTTGTGGTCTTGGCACGAGGCCTTGACTACGTGGTTATGATAGTCTGGCATTATGCATTCCATCATTATGAAAGTGGTTATTGATATTTCATGTGATTATTCGTCGAGTAGAATATCCATGTGAGCAAGTAATGGCATTATTTTATTTTACTTTTGCCATATTATGCTGAAGTTCATGTTTAATAAGGCTTTTGTTTTAGTTATACATTGCCTTAAATGCTTATGTTTTCTTATAAAAGCTTCCGCAATATTGTTATCCTTACTGAGCATCTGAGCTCACCCCTTTCAATGTTTTAATATTTTCCAGGATGTGAAGAAGTGTATTATGACTGACTTGCAAGAATAGTGAGTGAGGATATGAGTGTGGACCATGAAGACCATGTTATTGTAGTTTGTTTACTTTTTAATGTAATGAAAGACTTATGAATGTATCTAGTGTTTCCAAGACTACTAAACTAATCGGTCTTTCGAGACTTGATCTTTTGTGATCATGCCAATGTTACGAAGTAATGCACCGACTCTGGGTAGCTGGGGTCGGGGCGTTACAGTTGGTATCAGAGGCAGTTTAGTACTAACCTTGGAAGCTAGATTTAGATAAACTCTGATTAGAGCACATATCCCAAAGATAGACTTTGAGGATTAATATAGAAGAACTTCCTAGAATTTTGGTATTATAGAGATGTTATGAGTTTTCCGAGCAATACATCCCTGTCTGGATACGAGCAGGTAGAGGCGGCTCTGGCACAGATGTACCTAGGGGTAAAACCCGAAAACACCGCTTTGAGCTAGACTCGAACGGGAACTGGTGCACGACAACGGGCCTTGCTGCACTCTTGGTTACGACACTCCCGGGGGATATGCTTAGGATAATTCTCATTTTATTTACAAACCACTATGAAGGGTTATGAGTATATACTTTCTCAAAGGAAACATTTCTTTTTATGATTATTGATTATATCCATAAATAGTTCAATTTATGTTAAGTATTTTATAAGTATGGAATTATGTATTTTGATTCATAAACTAATCTAGTTTATGCCATTGTATAGAAATGGAGCCCAGTAGAAGGAATGTGAACTCCAGCAGTACGTATGATCCAAAGAGTAAGAAGGATCGTATCTTTCACGGTATTAAGCCAACATTTAGAAGGGAAATAGTCTCCCATGTGTTCTCAACATATGAAGAAATAGTATCATGTGTTAATAAGATAAGTAAAGAATTCTCTGAGTCCTATGGCTTTGAAGCGAAGTAAGAGACGAAAGGGATGGAAGAGAGAATGATGGATAAAGGGATGAGGGGAAAGAAGAATTTTCCAATATATGATAATTGTGGGAAGAAACATCATGGAACTTTCCTAAAGGGAATGGGAGTTTGTTATAAGTGTAGAGAAAAAGGACACAAAGTGCGTGACTGCAAGGGTAAGAAAATGGTTTCAAATGTACAATGCTTCTTCTACAAGGATTGGGGACACTACGCAAACCAATGTCCAAATCATCAGAGTATGCCCCAAATGATGTTATTGGATAATAATCAAGTTATGATACTACCACAGATGAGGAGTAATGATTAGAGTTCTTATGTTGTTATTAAATAATTTTGTAATTTGAGTGTTGTATCAATGATGTACTGGTTATAATAATTATGGAGTATATAAGGATTGTACTGCAGTACTATTTCATCAAGGACTTGAGATTGTGTGGAACCAAGAAAAGTGACTCCATAGTAGGATTAAATTTTTGGAAAATATATGGTTGAGAGAAAGGTAGACCATAATATGGTTCTGATACTGAGATTGTGATTTTGGAATAAGATGTTATTGATTTGGATAAATTATATTGGATATACTTAACTTCCTTGAAACTGATTGATGTTTTGTATACATTTTTGGATAGAAGGAGTATATCTAGTATTCTATAAGGAATAAGGGATCATGGTAATTCAGTATGTTTAAAAAGAATACATGATGAAGGTATTCACATGTTGTTACGTGGGAAAAAGGATCTTCATTATGTTTACCTTCCTTATAAAATTTGGACTGTGAGTTGGACAGAAGTATTTTGGATAACTATTAAGGTTGGAATGGATTAAGTTGATATTTGGATAGTATTGTTTAAGGTTAAAGCATTTCTGAAGATTATTTTTGGAATATTATAATACTATAGTTTTAGGAAAAGGACAACCTGCAGGGTGGGGAATAACTCGTCGCGTCGGACAAAGCTGCAGGAATCGAACCCACAATCATAGTGCGACAGGCCTTTATTTCCTACCACTAGCCTACAGGAAGTCCCTGGTTATTACAAAATAATTTTACTAATCTAAATGGTATGAGTTATCATTTGGAACCTTATACAATTAGGATAAGTATAATATTTTTTGGTTCTATTATCTTTTTGAGTGAAAGGTGAGTTGAAGGTTGAAACTCTAATTGTCAAGCATAAATATATATATACCTATCTGTTATTCAATGAATAAATTAATTCTTAAACTTTAGTAAAGGGATATTAAAACAAAAAATGTGTTATCCTAATAACTTATGTCTTGTTGAACTAATGATATTTTAAATCAACAAAGATTGAAGGCTTTGAGGCCCTCAATTTGACAGTTGATTGTGATTGATGATCTCAATCACTCCCTACGAATATTTACGTTTTTCCTCCAATTATATGTCTCTAATTTCCACCAATGTTCTCCTAATCGAGATCATAATTGGGTGGTGACTTTTTCATTTCCCTTTCCCTATTATTAAGGCTAAATTTTATTAATCTTATTTCCGATGTGGGTTTTTCTCAAAGGTATTTTCTCTTTTCAACCTTTTATTTTCAAAGAAAAATTTCAAATTGCGAGGACGCAATTTATTGAAGGAGGGGAGAATGTAACACCTCGAGCTTCCACGATACGCTTCTCATTCAATAATGCAATAGCTTGCATTGTACGCAACTTCGAGTTCTAAAACACCACGACTAATCAAAGTAGCCGTTATGAATAGTAATAACCACTTTTTAAAATTATAGAAATTTTATATTTCAAAATGGACTTCATTTTTGGATTCGGAATATCGAAATTAGCCTATGTTGAATTTTTGGTATTTTTCTGAGAACTTCTAATTTTTTATGAATAGTGAAAAATACTTTAAAACAACTTTTTTAATCAAAATAATTTATTATGATAAATTATACTATTTAGTGGTTTTAAGGTATAATTAGAATATATTTTCACCATTTTATCCAATGGTGGTCATTAGAATTAATTTAACATTGAAATTGGACATAAACAATTGCCAATCTTTTGATATAGATTGTTTCTTAAAAACACGCTATTTGTTGTGACAGCGGGAATTAATTATAAAATTAATTAATGCAACTTATATGTTTGGAATTTTTTAAAATAGACATCATTTTTGAATTCGGAATATCAATTATAGCTTAGGGTGAAATTTTGGCATTGTTCTGAAAAACATCAATTTTTGATGAATAGTGAAACCACTAAGTGGTAGTTAAATAACTGATTTTTCGTTTAAATGAAATATTACCACTTCTGTGATTTGATTTTCAAAAATCCGACATACATGGTTATTATTAAGAAGTAAAATGTGGTTCAATGAGATTAAAATAATTTTTTTGTGAATAGTAACTTTTAAGTTCTTAATCACGATTAGAGGTAATTAGTGTAGTTTAAGGTACAAATAATGTTTTAATAATATGAGATGAGCATGACACTTGTACTACTCATATTGGATGAGTCATGGCCGACCAAGACAACCCATGGGTCAACTTGGGGACCCCATGGAGCCACTTTAGTTGGAAAATGACATTAATATATATTTATTTAATGTTAAAATTAAATTGACACAAACATGAGTTATTTTACTAAAACAGTTTTTAAGTGGGTTTAAAAAAGTCAAAATTTTGATTATAAATATTCATTAGAAAGATAAAAAGATTTCCTACATCATAGTATTTTTTTTATAATTTATAGACATTAAATAAATTAAATTATTTATGACAACATTATGATGCAGCGATGACCTCATTATTTAACGATTTAAATAAAATGAGAAGATAATGCAAAATCCAAGGCTTACACTTGTCCACAGCCTATTGGATGAGGAGATTTCGAAACCTTATCACCTTACCCTCTAATTATATAAGTGTGGGACCTTTAGAATCCGAAAAGCATTGTGAAATAATGTAACATTTCAATCTTTCCAAAAGTGCCCCTCCTCTCCACTTATAAAAGGCCCCCACCTCTCCCACCTCATTTACACTTTCAAGCCATTTGGCTCGGCAAACCTCTGCCCAAATACTCTCACAACTTCCCCCTCTTACTCCTAGAAGCCTTACTTTGGGCAGAACTCTTCTCAAGGAAGCCTTTGGCTCAAATCAAAAAGAGTTACCCGATTTTGAGGTAATGTCTTCTCTAATGTTGTTTTGTTTTATTTTTCTTCTCCAACCCCCTAAACTCTTTTTATTAATTTCTTTTGTAACAACACCAGTATCCTAAATATACTAGGATGTTGTTATAAGAAGTATTCGAGCTACACTTACACACACCTACATCTAATGGTTAAAGAACATACGGTTTCTGTGGATGGCGAATTTCTGCCTCACGAAACGATGATTGTTCAACACTCATATAACACATTCAAAGGTGGCCATTAAGATGTCACTATTTTTATATATGATATATAATATGTTTATGTTTTACTTATGCTTCTGTATTTCTCATTTATGGCATACTTTATGATTTTCATTATGGGTAAAACGCGATAATTTCATTTTAGGAAGTGCGGACTACCGCCCCCTCAAAGTGATTTGAATCGCTAATGCCATATGTGGGATGTATAAAGGATGGAGTAAATGGTATTATACAATATATTATACTGGAATTATATTATACCTTTATATCATTATGATTTCGTTCCATTAAATATGAAATTGAAATGAAAGTAGCGTTCATGCGTACGTACGGCTTACCGTCTCCATGAACGGTGCATTTCATTTCTTACCTCTAAATGTTACGTAACATTATGAATGAATGTATATACTGTATATATATGATATATATGATATCTACATCATGAATATAATTCTGGATATAATGGATATTTCACCACATGAACAACTTGTAATTATAAGAAGTTTATTTTTGACTCAAGTACCAAAGATCGACAAAACGACCGTTATTAACTTAAATAATTAAATAATGTTCATAACATGGTAATAAGTGATATAAATGGAATAATGAACATGAAAAAGGTTCTTAAGTAAATTGAAATTAACTCTAGTTTATTATTCAGGAGGTTAAAGAACAGTCGAGTCAGGACAAGACGCAAGGTAAGGGAACTTCTTAACCCAACTTCCATTCTTTGGGTTAATCTCCTAATTTCCAATTATTTCATGATATTATTATGTATTATTTTGTATTTTTACTTTATTTATGTGTACCTATAGTGAATACACATAATAGATCTATTTTATTTTAAAAATGATCTTTTTAAGGACTTCGTCTCAATCTCCTTTCATTGAGTCATATTTGGTTTTATACACAACTTTCTTTTATACGGTGTATAAACCCCTTTGAATTTTACGTTTATTCAAAAGGAATCTTTTTTATACGAAGCGTTTTACTAAACGATAAAAAGGGAATGTTTTTCTTTCCATACTTATGCGGCGACAACGACTTCTCCGCCGCCGTGACCATTATTTGAGTTTCGGCTTCCTCTACAAGCCATCATTTTTTTTAATGAAAAATAAATACAAAGTTTTAACTTTCTTTTATTTTGGTATTGAAAATGGTTTTGAAAGCGTTTTTATTATATCAATGTGTTGTATTTATATCTTGTGATTGAAATGTGGAAATGTTATGTTTCCTTTATGCATGTTTTATGTGATACGATTATGTTATGGTTTATGATATGTTTAAACCTATTCATATGAGGAATGCATTGGACTTAATAAGTGACAGGTGGAGCCCGCTATAGCTCCTCGATGCATCGGCAGGTCTCATGAGACAAACTAGTGTCTTGGCATGAGGTCTTGAAAAAATCTTATTTGTGGTCTTGGCACGAGGCCTTGACTACGTGGTTATGATAGTCTAGCATTATGCATTCCATCATTATGAAAGTGGTTATTGATATTTCATGTGATTATTCGTCTATTAGAATATCCATGTGAGCAAGTAATGGCATTATTTTATTTTACTTTTGCCATATTATTCTGAAGTTCAAGTTCAATAAGGCTTTTGTTTTAGTTATACATTGCCTTAAATGCTTATGTTTTCTTATAAAAGCTTCCGCAATATTGTTATCCTTACTGAGCATTTGAGCTCACCCCTTTCAATGTTTTAATATTTTCCAGGATGTGAAGAAGTGTATTATGACTGACTTGCAAGAATAGTCAGTGAGGATATGAGTGTGGACCATTAAGACCATGTTATTGTAGTTTGTTTACTTTTTGATGTAATGAAAGACTTATGAATGTATCTAGTGTTTCGAAGGCTACTAAACTAATCGGTCTTTCGAGACTTGATCTTTTGTGATCATGCCAATGTTACGAAGTAATGCACCGACTCTGGGTAGCTGGGGTCGGGGCGTTACAATTGACAACACCATGTATAATTGATTTTAGTTCCTACTAAAAAATTTATAGATCACATAATTTTGTGATAATTAAAAATTTCAGTTTGGGTATAAGAATAATAGAATGAAAATGAAGAAGAGATCAACCCTAGGAGGATTGAAGGCACACATATAAAATTATGAAGTAGGTCAAGAAAAAGAGAAGACTCCTAGGTGTTGAGCTATGCTTGAGGAAATTGGATTTGTATTAGGTTAAGTTTTCAAAAAGTACCTTGTGAAGATACAATGACCATCCTATTCCCTTATACTTAATTTTATATTCAATTATTTCATGTTCGGGCTATACTATTATGTTAATGAGGGAACTAATTTTTAATTTAATTTTTCCTTTTTATCTTGATATGATCGTTTATTGTGTGATTTAAACCTATAAACATAATTTGTATCATATTGATAATGAATAGACAACCAATTTGAGTGGATAAAGGAAAAAGAGTGGAAGTTCAGAAAAATTACAAAGAATTTGGTCACTACCACTTGATGATGAACTATGTGTGTGTAGTAAAATTAAGATTTAAAATCACAGAAATAATATAAGGAAAATAATTTTATTCTTGGTAAAAATAATATTGGGAGTTACCCCCTCAAACTTATGATTGATTACTGCATTAGTAAGGGACTAAAAAACCTGAATTAAGTACTTGAGTTGAGAGGGAGTTGCAATATCAACACTTCCAAGTGAACTTAATGCTCATCAATTAGTGTTGATAGGTAAACTTAAGGGGAACTTAAATCTATTTAAAAATTACTCTAAGTGTATTTAAAGATAATTAATAGTGGAATAGTGGTGGTTACTCATTTCATTAACATTAATAGTAGGGAAACATATGTGGGCTTAATTGATTTAAAATTACCTCAAAAGTTTCCACTCTAGTAGAGGTGGAACTCTTTGATTTCCAAGTATAGGCTAAAAAGATCCTCACTACTAGAAAATCTATCTCATCCATACATCAATAATTCCATATTTTACTAGTTTTGTTTTAACATCCAACCAAAAACACTATTACACCTAACATATCCCTATGGAATAACCTGGACTCCTAGTACACATTTATTTATTCTAAATAAAATTAAATGAAAATTATGGAATAATTTTTGAGGATAAGTATCTGATAGTTATTTTTTTTGGGAAAAATCACAAAAAAATTTGAAAAACCAAAATATATAATAAATTAATAAAATATAAAGTCATCAAGAATATCACAATATCTTTGAATATATATTTTATTAAAATCTCTTATTTATAGTATTGATTGGTTGTATCTTGTTTTATTTGATTCCACTCAATTATACTTCACTTATTAATATTTTTTATAAGAAAATGAAAAATCTTGGGAGGAGTGATTAGTAGGAGATAAATTGTTACATATGTGGAAACTTTAGAAACCCATTTTGGTGCTGTAATGGACTGAGGTTGAGGAAACCCCATCCAGTTCAAGATAATCAATGTAGAGATTAGTCCAATATACAACTGTTGACCATGTAGAAAATTAATGAAATATTTAAGGACCAATAATATAGGTAAGTTTAATAGATATTAATTGATCTAATTATTTACTCTAATAATGAGAATAGATTTTGATAATAGATAGGAAATATAAAATAATTTGGGAGATTCTTAAATTTGTTTGGATTAATGGGGGCCAAATGAAATAGTAATAAAAATAAATGGAAAAACTTATAGTGAATAAGAAACAAATAAATGAGTGTGGCTAGAAATAAAAGGTATAAGAGTAAGTGAGAAAGTATTCCACACAAGAAATGTCAAGCTACTATGAATAAGATAAAACTATGGAGGACACACCCACTCAATTAACACCCTTAATGGACTTGGACTAAATCACATACATAAAGGATAGGGTGGACAATTTTTTACATTAAATTGGATATGGAGTACTCCAATGGAATTTTGAAGCATATGATATTGAGGGTGTTTTAAAAAATCCTCTAAAATATATAGTAGTTATTTTCAATATGAGTAGATAAGAAACCCAAATGTGGTGTTTATAGTTGAGAAACCATATCCTCAAACTAACTAGGGATAGTTTATCAAGAAATCCTACCAGGGTTTGAAACTCAAGTGATATTGGGAGGCATTACAAGGAAAATTGGGAATTTTTTATTTCCTTTATCTTTATTTTATTCTTCCTTGTCATTTATTCAGTTTTAAGTGAAAAACATTGAATTTTGAGTCCCTACCATATTTTTTAGGAACCTGGAGTCTCTATAAAGTTAGAAATAAAGATCCCAACCCACTACCAGAGGTAGAGATGCATCACATGAGGGGAGTTTATGTATTTCCCCTTATATTTCTTTTTTCCTTGCATGATTTTCATTTACTAGAAATATGTCATAGGCTATGTATAGAGGGAATGACAGTTGGGAACCTACTTGAACGATATATCATTTAATAACCTAAGAAGCATGTTTCTTGGGTTATACATGATTCCTTGAGTTAAAAATCATGTTCTAAAAAAATTAAACAAAAAGTGTATGAGAGTATTAGTATGATTATAGTTAATAAATTTGATTAAGAATACTTGAATTGCGTAATTTGAGGAGTTTTTATAAGTGAAATATTTCATAAATTGATTTTAAACACCTTGGATCATCATTTTTAAGTCTTGTGGATCAAGGTACTCTCTATTCTATTAATTTATTCATATTCCTTGTCCTATATATTTCCATAGGTTACTATAGAGATATTACTAAATTTTGGGGTATAGAATCAAGTATTACCTAATGGTTGTTTGATGTGGATAAGTTCTGATTTGGTTTCCCTTGAGATCAGTGGTGGTTGATCCTTATTCATCAATTCTTTATCAAATAACATCAAACTTTTAATAAAGGTAAGGGATTCATTACCTATCATTTTTTTATGTTTAAATGTGTAATTATCTTACTTCATCTTCTTTGGGTAACATTGTAATCAACCTATGTAAGATAAATTGAATGTGAAATTGAAAGAATGTAGTGATCAGATATGGAGATGATTTATTTTTGATGGATCTTAATTTATAAGATAATGTGGCATCTATTTTCTATGTTTTTATTGTCATTTAATATGATTAATATGATTAAAATTAGATAAACAATGTAATGATAGGATGATGAGAAAAATAATTAAAAATTTATGTGAACTTAATTACTATCCTTCATAACATTTATTGAATATGAAAGTATTGCTTGAAGAATGTCTTTTTTTTGATTCCTAGAAAATTATTTCTATTTGTTATAGGTTTATTATTGATAAAATCAATAAAAAATAAATTTATTAATTCAAAATAAATATGAAAAGTTTGTTTCTTGATGATAAATATTTAGGGATGACCGATCCTATTTTTTTGATAAAGGCTTATATACCTTGAAGTTATGACCTTAGTTTCCCCATGAGTGTATCATATATTTTTTTTTATTTTTTTTCTAGGATGGTAGAGCTTTACTATGATGTGTTTTAAACCTGGTATGGTTGGGATATTTTAAGAACAATGGGATTATTTTCCTTGGTTTTAGTGGTGTATTCATTCTAGTAATGTTGGGATGAAATGTGCTGTGTGAAATTATTTTAGGGATGACACCAGGGTGGTTTGAATAATTTAAGTGTTGGGTTGGATCCTTGGTTGTTTCTTAGTGATTTATCTTAAATGGATTGTTTAATATAAATTATTTTTTATTGTTTACAAATGCTTTATGTATATTGGATCTTTTCATGATAAGTGAATCTTTGGTTTTAGAATCTTGGGATAAATCCTAGAGTACCCAAAAGTTATAGAATAATGAACTCATGGGATTAAGTGTCGTTGATAGTTATAATTACGTATAATAAATGAATTATATATTAATGAGAACCATGGGATGAATGTATGAATGATCAATGAACATTGGTTTTGAATTCATAAATTATAATATGATTTATGAAATCATGTTAGATTATAATGTAATGAAATGGTTAAACTGAAATTATTTGATAGGCTAATGAATGATGGGTAAATTTTCAGATTATTAAATACATGAATAGTTTTTTTAAAGGTTGGGGATGAACCCTCATTTTTATTATTAAAGCAAAGCAAATACCTCTTTAATTGGGTAAAGGGAGACCCATTACATAGCCCAAAGTCCCAGTGGGAATTTAGCCCATTACATAGCCCGTAGGCCCAAGGCCCATTCTGTGAATAGTACCGCTATAGTACCCATGCTGCTACACTACCACACAGTACCCGCGCTGCTACAATGCCCTTTACTGCTGCTATAGTGCCCCCTACCACTGCTATAGTGCTGTCGTTGCAATAGTATCTCAGCTGCTACAATAACTCTACAGTGCTGTTACAGTACCCTGCACTCAATGGGTTTTGAACCCCCATTTTTCATATAGAATTATGGGGTTCTTACCACTTATCCAAACCCCAAATACATTAAATGAATGAATAGTAATTATTAAATTACTAAGTGGAAATAGTTAATGATGTTGAATCTTGATGCTTGTGTGCATGTATGAAATCTAGTTCACAGACCTTAGCGATGGAAGCTGAGTGTCATATGAGATGATATAAACAATTTGAGTAAAAAGTTAGATAGTTTCCATTAGTGTGGTTATGTGTGATACTATTATTTAAATTTTATGATTTTATATGATTCACTACTTGAGTCTATAGGGAAATTGACACCCAAAATTTTTTAGGGATATTTTCCCAATATATAGGATGGAGAGGGAATAGATGGTTGGATTCTCCCTCTTCCACACTCTCCCATTTGGTTGTAGTATCACATGTGGGTATATTCTGGATGTGACAACTAAAGGTACAAGATATGGATTCATGGGGGCTGTGATGGATCTTAGTTTTACTATATACTTATTTGTGAGCTATAAAATATTGTAGTTATAACACATAATTATATCCAACTATGGTGAATATGGTTTCCCATGGGTGTACATGCATGAAATTTAGTGTATTGAGGTATAATGCATGATACATGGGTTGTAGTGGCTTTCAAACTTCTACTTGGTTAGGGGATGTAGGATGAGATCTTGGTATGCTGTATAGAATTCAGGTTGTGACATGTTTTTATGGGTTAGGTAATGATGACTTATTAGGGGAGGGGATAGTAACACATGATATTTGGCATTAGGGAGTGAGAGAAACAAACCATTGGAGAAGTTGAAGAGGGTCACCTTTCTTACATATATGTTTTTATATGAATATATTTCTATGTATTACTTGGTGAGAGAACCTTGTGAGAATGTGATATAGTTTTAACTATTTAGGTAATGAGTTGGTTTCATATGTTTATTCACTTAACTTAAGTATTCTTCCTTCTCATTTTCATCAGAGGTTCTAGGAAGGATCCCACTAATTATACTTATATGCTCACCTTATATATATGTAAACCATTTTTAGGTCTATAGGTGCTCGTTACTAATCAAATTGGGTGTTATTATCTTGTGGACTTTTTGTAGTTTTTTTTTCACTTCCTAGGATTTCTTTTGATACGTTTAGTTGTTTACTTTTGTATAACATTGCATTCATGTATTGGGATTAACTCTATTTATGCATGGTGTTGATCGGAGAATCTCCTCTTTTCTCTTATCCTTATATTCACCTATTGTGGGTAATTCCTACCATTATATGGATAATATACCCTCACTGATAGTGCCAACATATGGCCTATTCGATTTGGTATTTAGGGGTCATTATCACTCACTTCACTTCCAGCCTAGGAGGGGTACCAACAAAGGGAGGTCATCATAGAGTGGTATCAAAACTGATAGTAGAGAGATTGTATAGAGTTTAGAGATAAGAAATGGTGAGTATTTCAAGAATTTTAGGGAAAAAACATTAGTTGGAATTAGTACATGATGTAAAAAAGAGACACTAAATAATAAATGGGTATTTAGGCCCCCCTGTGATATGAGAGTTTCAATGCTAGGGTGTGCGGAAGTATAAGGGCACTATTTCAAATTAGGAGACAGAGGATTAGTTAGAGTAGTTATATATTTCTTTTAGTTTAATCCATTCATGAAAGTTGAAATAGGTTTTATTATCTACGAATATTCTACATGGGGAATCTCTATAGTGGTGGTTCTTATTCCTAAGGGATCATGAAGAGTCATTTGTTACTTGGGAGAGATTCTGTGACTAGTTTCAGAATAAATTTCTTTATTCAACTATGAAGGTGACTTATCAGTAGAAGATTATTACCTTTAATCAGTGGAATTATAGCATGAGGGAGTTCATTATCTAGTATAATAACCTATTGTGTTATGTTTTTTCCATTTTATAGATGAAGGGGCTCGATCAAGGAATTTTTAGGAGGATTTATGGCCAAAGATCCAATGTCATGTCACCCTGTTTATGTTGAATACATACCTTTAGGTGTTAGTGAGGGAAGAGGTCATTAAGAGGAAACTATTCAGGAATAGACTATCTTAGGAGGGGATTCATCAGGACTCTATATGGAGTATATCTATGGATAGAAGTTCTTTGTTGCTTGTTTAGATAAAGAAGTTTCAGACAGCGGGGAGTCGGTTCTAGCCTTCTTTATCTCGTTTCACCAGGGATGGTAGTTCTTAGACCCATATAAGCATATAAAACATGATTTATTAATCTTATAGAGTTCATGGAAATTATAAGTGAGAGTGTATGACCTTCCTCAGTAGATAATATGGAGTTGGTGGCCCTCTTCAGGCTCAGCCGTTGTAGGAGTTTTTCCGAGGAAACAACAACAATAGGGTGCTTCAAATTTTGATTAGTAGAGAGGTTCTGGAGAGGAACCTATTGAGTATATTTTTTTGGAAAACCTATGTATATATAAACTATTTTTGATGTCTGTAGGATCTAGTTTATGATCAAGCTGGGTGTTACTAGATCATGGAGTTGATGGAGTTTTTATGGTCACCACTTATTCTTTCTTTCAACACCTTAAATTATTTACATTTTATATATCATTACATTTAGGTATTATAATTACTTTTATTTATTCATGGTATTGATCGGTTGATCTCCTATTGTCTCTTATCCATAAATTCACCCACTAAGGGTAAATACTCCCATATTATGGATTATATACCCTCGGTTCTAGTCACCAACCCATGGTTTATTTGAGGATGGATTCAGGGGTTATCACCCCTCTCTTCTCTATTGGATCAAGAGGAGTACCTGTGGAGGGGAATTCATGAAAATATATATATTTATGTTCAAGAGTTTAAATATTTTCCTCAAACTTGTAATGAATAATTCTCATTAATTTATTTATAACTATAGAGTCTTCACGGGTTTCTCTATATTCTCTAATGGTGATAACAATAATATTGTATTTGATAAAGAAATCATAAAAAAAATTATCATCTTGAATTCTAACATATTTAAATTGACTTCTATAAAGTTGAAACTTTTCTTCCTTCACTTTATTGTCTCCTCCATATATTATGTGAAGTTTTTTCGAGATCTCCTTAATAGTTTTACAATCGATGAAATTGGTAGGGTATTTCTCTAACAAGGAAGATAAAAATGCATTCCTTTCCCTCCCATCACTCTCAATATTCATCCTATTAGATAATGACCATGTATAATTCTCACTTGGTACTATGAAAACATGAAGAACAGACTCAAGGATACTAATTCCTAGGGAGAGAAGATAAGGTACCATTCATTCCTTCTAAATATTAAAACCTTTTTAATAAAAAGTTAGAACACCTTAGTTGTTGAATGAATTTTGATGATTCATAACAACTTCAAGATAAATATCAAAAGAAAACCGTGGCTTGGATTCCATTTATTATAATTTCTTGATAATGTGATCAACACTAAGAGGGGGGGGGGTAATTAGTGTTTATAACTTTTTATTTCAAAATAGTTTATCTCTTTTCTTATTCAATAAGAATATCTCAAAATCAATTTAGTGTAGAAATAAAATCATTAAAAAAACATATTTATAAATGAGATTCATATCCAATATGGATTATTATTTCCATAATGTATGGTGGTTATTACCATCCCCCCATAACTACTATTTTATTATCAGGATGAATCTACAGGTAAGGGAATATCCTTGAACCTACTACAATAATAGAACCCACCTACTAAACCAACACAATCTTGTACTAAGAATCATAAAATAAATCCTTTTAAGATTTATAACTAGTGAAAAACACAAGTCTCTATTAGACTGGATCAATATGATATTCTTCCTCAACTCTTGTATAGAAATCCTATGGGATATTCTCTTCTTCTTTATAATTTTTCATAGTTTTTTTTACAGCATTTATATAAGGCCCCAGCCTTAAACCTTACTTAATATTGAGTTATTACAAGATTACACATTGGGGATCTTTTTAGGTTTAGAGTTTTAGAGAATTATATCATGAAACTTGCATTACATTCCACATTTAAACAAAGTGGTTACATAAAAGACAATATTCATTCTTCCCATCAACGGAAAAATATTTAAAATAAACATGGATTCTTTCTTGACACTTCCTTGACAGTATCATCATATCATGTACCTTTCCCTTGACCTGTGAAAAACATTTCAAAAAAAACTTGGGATGAGCATAAAAAGCTCAGTAAGGGATATAAAAATATGGAAAGGAAACATGGGTACATATATACATAAGGACGAGATCATACTTTACCCATAAAACATAAGCACTTTAACATACCTCATCAAATCATGAATAAATCATAGAAATCATAAGACATAAAAGGTAACTTGAGGCATTCATAACATTCTTACGTAGGGAGTAACCATCTTGGTTACGTTTGGAATACCCATCACAGTATATTCCCTAAATCTCTTCGGAGAAACCTTCATGTTTCACTCCTTCGCGTTACCCAATGCATTGGAGAGCTATATCGGGCTCACCCACCCTTAGTTTATCACGGAACCACCCGTTTTAATAACAATGACCAAGAACCATAAACGTATCACATAAAACATGTATAAAGGAAACATAACATTTTCTCATGTCAATCACAATATAACATTTTAGTATATTGAAATAATGAATCCGTTCAAAAAGAAACCATTTCCAAAACCATTTAAATCATTTAATAAGGAGATTTTTGAATCAAAGTGTCCCATACCACCTTGAAGATTTTAACATTTTAAACCATTAATATCCATATAAATAAATCCTTAAAACCATTTTGAAAACATGGATATTAATAATAACAAATCATTAAAACATTTAAAGCGATATTTTGGTTAAAGGGTTTTTACCAAAATTAGAGACACTTGAATACAATAATTGAGGAATAAAATTTAATCAGAACCTTATAATATCATAAGAATAAACGGATTCATGATATAATATTCCAAAGGACAGTATATACACCATATAAGAGTGAATTGGTGCATAACAACAATGAAGTCTCAATAGAGATGTAAAATGTGATGAAATCCCTTATAAAGAAGGTATCCTTAAATTAAGGATAAATCAATCTCAAAATTATGTGTGACAAATATAAATACACCCAATATAATTGGATATTAAGTGTAAAACAATAAAAGGTCATTCACACATATTCAAAGTATGACATATTCAATAACTACATGTTGAACCCAAAGAAATCGAAATTGGGTTAAAAAGTTCCCTTGGTAAAATTCGACAGCCTAACGACGTCACTTCAAAAATTCAGAAAATGAGTTGATGAGAGATAAAAAGGGAATCTCATCACTTGGACATAAAATTTACATCAATCAGGATATATAATAACATATCCCAACATAATAGTATGTGAATTAAAAGACATAACAAACGAAGTCTTTTAAAATGAGGAGGGTGAAAGGTTCCCTTACCGACTTGGGTAACTTTCAAAAAGTACACCCCATTGAAGAAGTGTCATACAATGAATATGTAAATGCCCATAAATGGAATTATATTAAAAAAGGAGTGTAATAATGAGCAGTACATAAACCACTCAAAGGAAATTGTGGCAAATGTACTATAAATCTCACGGGTATAAAAGTGAAATGAAAAATCCCTTACGAAAACTCGGCAGCCTAACGACGCCACTTAAAACTTCCAAAAATGGATTGAGGAGATCAAATAGGGTATATCATCACATTACAATAAAATTTACAGAAAGAGGAATATAAAATAACATCCCCCATCATAACAAAGAGGAGCTTAAAAGAAGTGACATAAAGGAGAGTACTTAAAAAGAAAGAGAGAGGTTGGATCTCTTACGAAAAATTCGGCAGCCTAACGGTGCCACTCAAAACTTCCAAAATGGATTGATGAGAGAGAATAGGGTCTCTCATAATATGAAAATAAAAATTACAGTAAGATTAATATAAAATAACATCCCAATAACAAGAAATATGAGCTTTAAAAGGAATGACATAAAAGAGTGTTCTTAAAAAGAAAGAGAGGAGTAGGATCCCTTACCTCGTATCCGACTTGACCCGACCGTTATTTAATCTCCTGAATAATAAACTTGAGTTAATCTCTACTTACTTAATAACCCTTTTCAATTTCATTATTCCTTTTATACCATGTTATGAACATCATGTAATCATTTAAGTTAATAATGTTCATTTTGTCGGTATTTGGTTCTTAAGTCAAAAATAGACTTCTTACACTTACATGTTGTTAATTTGGTCAAAGGTTAGTTATATCCAGAATGATATTAATGATTTTAATAACATATATATCATATATATTCATCATATACATGTATTTATAATATTACATCACATTTAGAGGTAAGAAATGAAATGCACCGTTCATGGAGACGGTAAGCCGTACGTACACATGAACGCTACTTCCATTTCTATTTCGTATTTTCTGGAATGGAATCATAATGATATAAGATTATATTATAATTCCAGTATAATAAAATATATAATATCATTAACTTTATCCTTTACACATCCCACATATGGTATTAACGAATCAAATCACTTTCAGGGGGCGGTAGTCCGCACTTCCTAAAATGAAGATATCATGTTTACCCGTAATGGAAACAATAATGGTATGCCATAAATGAAAAATACATAAGATTAAGGAAATAATAAACATATTATATATCATATATAAAAATAGTGACATCATAATGTCCACCTTTGAAGGTGTTAAATGAGTATTGAACAATCATCGTTTCGGGAGGCAGAATTTCGCCATCCACGGAAACTGTATGTTATTTAACCATTTGATGTAGTTGTGTGAGAGTTTAGCTCGAATAAATCTTATAACAACATACTAGTATATTGAAGATACTGGTGTTGTTACAAAAGAAGTAAATAAAAAGAGTTTATGGGGTTGGAGAAGCAAAATAAAACAAATGAACAAGAGAGAATGAATTACCTTTAAAAGTGTAACTCCTTTTGATTTGAGCCTAAAGGCTTACTTTGAAAGGATTATTCCCAACGGGAATCCTCTAGGATGAGGAGAGGGATGTGGAGAGAGTAAATGGGCAGGGTATGGCCGAGACAAAGGCTTGAGGAGTGTGTGAAATGAGGTAGAGGTGGGGGCCTTTTATAAGAGGAGAGGAGGGGCACTTTTGGAAATCATGAAACTATTATTTTATTTTCAAAAGTGTTTATAATTTTTAAGGTCCCAAATTGATATATTTAAAAGATAATATGATAAGGATTCGAAATATTCCCATCCAATAGTTTTTGGAGAAGTGTAGGTCTTAGATTTTATATTATCGTTTCATTTTATTTAAACTGTTCATTAATGAGGCCATCGTTGCATCATCATGATGTCATAATTAAATTAATTTATTTAATGTCTAAAAATTATAAAAAAAATACTATGATGTAGGAAATCTTTTTAGATTTCTAATGAATATATATAGTCAAAATTTGGACTTGTGTAACCCCACTAAAAATCTGTTTTAGTAAAACAACTCATGTTTGTGTCAATTTAATTTTAACATTAAATAAATATATATTAATGTCATTTTCCAACCAAAGTGGCTCCATGGGGTCCCCAAGTTGACCCATGGGTTGTCTTGGTCGTCCATGACTCATCCAATTGGGGTAGGACAAGTGTCATGGTGTTTTAATATTTTTATAATATCATTTTTACCTTAAATTACACTAATTACCTCTAATCGCGATTAATGAAAAAAAGTTACTATTCCCCAAAAAATTATTTTCATCCCATTGAACCACATTTTACATACTAATGACAACCATTTATGTCGGATTTTCAAAATTCAAAACACAATGATGGAAAAATTTCATTTAAACAGAAAATCAGTTTTTATAAGTACCACTTAGTGGTTTCA
The DNA here is from genome assembly GCA_963277665.1 of Viscum album. Classification (NCBI taxonomy): domain Eukaryota; kingdom Viridiplantae; phylum Streptophyta; class Magnoliopsida; order Santalales; family Viscaceae; genus Viscum; species Viscum album. The sequence goes on along the minus strand of OY728128.1, from coordinate 674,799,690 downwards.
CTATTCATCAAAAATTGAAGTTTTTCAGAAAATTAACAAAAATTCACCCTAAGCTATATTTGATATTCCGAATTCAAAAATGAAGTTTATTTTACAAAATTCAAAACATATAAGTCACATTAATTAATTTAATAATTAATTCCCGCTGTCAGAGCAAATAGCGTGTTTTTATAAAACAATAAGTATCAAAAGATTGACACTAGTTTAAGTCTGATTTCAAAGTGAAATTAATTACAATGACCACTATTGGATTTAATGGTAAAAATATATTCTAATTTCACTTTAAAACCAATTCAAAGGATAATCTAATCATATAAATAAATTATATTAAAAAGAGGTTTTGAATTAAAATACAACATTTTACACTATTCATTTAAAAAAATGAACTTTATCGGAAAGATACCAAAAATTTACACAAAGTAAATTTTGATGTCCCAATTATTAAGAAGAGTTTTATTGGGTCCAATTGAATGTATAAGAGTGAACAAAACTATATTTAATGACGGTTCGCCATCAAAAGGCGATAAGTGACCCTTTAGTGAAAACAAGGGCATATATGCCTAAAATTGAATTCTTTCCGTATTTTAAGCCTTTATCTTTTATTGGATAAATATAAAAACATTTAAAAACATATATAATCACATTTTAGTTATTTCTATCCATTCCCGCCAATACAACGGCTACATGTTAACTACCATTTAAAATAATATTATTTTATTATTAGAGTGCAACGTAAGATTCCCAAGAAACTCGTTGTTGCGTGTTGGGTACGCCATCGAGCATAGCGTCCCCTTTAAAGTCATATTAATATTTTATTCACAAATATGGATAAATATAAAAATTTCATATTCTTTATTTACCTGGGGTGTTACATCCTTCCCCCCTTTTAGGAATTGCGTCCTCACAATTTTAAAAATGGGCTCAGAAACTTCACTGAAAATCCCACATCGAAACAAGAGTTAATAAAACAATCACTTTAAAAGAAATAAAGAGGAGTATAGAGGTCACCCGAGTTAACCCATACTAGGATTCCAAGTATGAAAACATGGACACGGAGGAGAAAACATAGGGTCATGTTCTGATGGAGAGTGATATAAAACATGTTTAGGAGAAAGTTAACCACAAGAAAATCCCAAACTTGTGATGGGTTAAACGGTATTCGATTCCCCAGTAGGAAAAGTTAATAGACAACATTTTTGTTTTAAGTTAATTTTTATTGAGTAATTTATTCATAGGGAAACATAATCACTTATCATGTTGACTTTCAACTTTTACACAAACTCATATTTTCTCCAAAAGATGAGTATTTAGGAAGACTTGTTCACATTAAGAGTACTATAATCAACTTCTAGAGAATCACCTAATCCACCAAAGAGAACTATTTACATCCCATGTCTTTAGGCTTTAACCAAAACCAAAACCAAAAAGGTTAGTACAAGGTCAGATAATCCAGAAAAGGATAACCCATTAAAAAGAAAATCTATGCTTAATCTCCAAATTTTTTCCAACAAAACCCAAAGTTCAACGAGGACCATCCGATAAACAATTTGTCCATAAAATTATTCAAAGTAAACCAATCTAAGATTGAAACCCAAATATTTGAAGGCTTTAGTCACATAGTCTTCCAAGTTAAATCGTAACATTTTTCTCCAAACAACATTAGTTGCTCCTAAAGTCTCGTATTGAAAAGTAATTAACCTAATCACATATCCTCCATGATAGGTTAATAATTTTCATAAATAACCTAAAATCAACTTACTCTTAATTCATAAAATCATATAACTAAAAAGAATCAGTCAAACTAACCAGGGACTTCACATAGTCCAGTGGTAGGCGATAAATACCAGTCGCACTTTGGTTGTGGGTTCGATTCCCGCAGCTTTGTCCGACGCGATAGGTTGTCACACGGTCTGCGTGTTGTCCTTTTTATAAAACTCCAAAAATAACCCTAACATGTTTTAACTTCAATCGTTTCCTTATACCTTTAATGTTCATCCAAATTCATTACGATCTCAACATCTTAATTCTTGAAGTCTTATTTCACCACCATAAGATAAAATAAAACGATTCCCAAAATGAATAACATCATACCTTGATCATGGCGTCCACTCGGTTTCATCGTCATCTTGCTCACGTAGGTAGAATTCCCATGCATTACAACAATGATTTAGAGATCCTTCAAAATCATTTTCTTCCTCTATCCAAATACACCTCGTACAACATGGGCCGTATGGGTGTTCACAGAAAAACAGTTTTGGAAAATAATCATGTATGACGTATAATTCCAAAACATCTGATAAAACATGATTTCTAAAAAATTGTCGGACCGAAATTGAGTTGAAACTTTCTATTATTGGTCCTTTTAAAATACCATAAGTATGTGATGTGAGACTATATTTTAAAAGCAAATATAAATAGGTTGCGCAAGGGTCTCCTTCCTCAGCACCATTTTTAAAATCACAATATGCTTCAAATTCTTGTGATAAGGTAAAATATTTGAAAATACCTTGATAATATTTACCTCTCTTGAAAACATGAGAATATTGTGAAAATAGTATTTTTCTAAAAACAACCCATGATCCACGATGATAACGAGGTATAGCGGAGGTGTTTGATATCTCAAACAAATGCTTGCAAGTGAGTTGTATGCTAGAAAAAGTTTCACAATCATCCGAAGATGACTTTGCAATAATTATTGCAAGCATGTCATCAGGAAGAGATAGGAATGTCGTTTGAGATCCTTCTCCTTCCATTCGTAACCAACATTACTTGACCTAAAAAAAAAGTTATAAAAAAGGATTTAACTGAAATAATAAATATAGGGACTAATCATGTGTCTCATAAGAACTCTTAATCCCTAAAGTTTTCTAAACCGACCTCTGATACCAACTATAAGGCCCCAGCCTTAAACCTTACTTAATCTTGAGTTATTACAAGATTACACATTGGGGATCTTTTTAGGTTTAGAGTTTTAGAGAATTAGGTCATGAAACTTTCATTACATTCCACATTTAAACAAAGTGGTTACATAAAAGACAATATTCATTCTTCCCATCAACAGAAACATATTTAAAATAATCATGGATTCTTTCTTGACACTTCCTTGAAACTATCATCATATCATGTACCTTTCCCTTGACCTGTGAAAAACATTTCAAAAAAAAACTTGGGATGAGCATAAAAATCTCAGTAAGGGATATAAAAATATGGAAAGGAAACATGGGTACATATATACATAAGGATGATATCATACTTTACCCATAAAACATAAGCACTTTAACATACCTCATCAAATCATGAATAAATCATAGAAATAATAAGACATAAAAGGTAACTTGAGGCATTCATAACATTCTTATGTAGGGAGTAACCCTCTTGGTTACATTTGGAATACCCATCACAGTATATTCCCTAAATATCTTCAGAGAAACCTTCATGTTTCACTCCTTCACGTTACCCAATGCATTGGAGAGCTATATCGGGCTCACCCGCCCTTAGTTTATCACGGAACCACCCGTTTTCATAACAATTCCCAAGAACCATAAACGTATCACATAAAACATGTATAAAGTAAACATAACATTTCCGAATGTCAATCACAATATAACATTTTAGTATATTGAAATAATGAATCCGTTCAAAAAGAAACCATTTTCAAAACCATTTAAAACATTTAATAAGGAGATTTTTGAATCATAGTGTCCCATAACACCTTGAAGCTTTTAACATTTTAAACCATTAATATCCATATAAATAAATCCTTAAAACCATTTTGAAAACATGGATATTAATAAGAACAAATCATTAAAACATTTAAAGCGATATTTTGGTTAAAGGGTTTTTACCAAAATTAGAGACACTTGAATACAATAATTGATGAATAACATTTAATCAGAACCTTATAATATCATGAGAATAAATGGATTCATGATATAATATTCCAAAGGATAGTATATACACCATATAAGAGTGAATTGGTGCATAACAACAATGAAGTCTCAATAGAGATGTAAAATGTGATGAAATCCCTTATAAAGAAGGTATCATTAAATTAAGGATAAATCAATCTCAAAATTATGTGTGACAAATATAAATACACCCAATATAATTGGATATTAAGTGTAAAACAATAAAAGGTCATTCACACATATTCAAAGGATGACATATTCAATAACTACATGTTGAACCCAAAGAAATCGAAATTGGTTTAAAAAGTTCCCTTGGTAAAATTCGACAGCCTAACGACGTCACTTCAAAAATTCAGAAAATGAGTTGATGAGAGATAAAAAGGGAATCTCATCACTTGGACATAAAATTTAAATCAATCAGGATATTTAAGAACATATCCCGACATAATATTATGTGAATTAAAAGACATAACAAATGAAGTCTTTTAAAATGAGGAGGGTGAAAGGTTCCCTTACCGACTTGGGTAACTTTCGAAAAGTACACCCCATTGAAGAAGTGTCATACAATGAATATTTAAATGCCCATAAATGGAATTATTTTAAAAAAGGAGTGTAATAATGGGAAGTACATAAACCACTCAAAGGAAATTGTGGCAAATGTAGCATAAATCTCACGGGTATAAAAGTGAAATGAAAAATCCCTTACGAAAACTCGGTAGCCTAACGGCGCCACTTAAAACTTCAAAAAATGGATTGATGAGATCAAATAGGGTATCTAATCACATTACAATAAAATTTACAGTAAGAGGAATATAGAATAACATCCCACATAATAACAAAGAGGAGCTTAAAAGAAGTGACATAAAGGAGAGTACTTAAAAAGAAAGAGAGAGGTTGGATCTCTTACGAAAAATTCGGCAGCCTAACGGTGCCACTCAAAACTTCCAAAATGGATTGATGAGAGAGAATAGGATCTCTCATCATATGAACATAAAAATTACAGTAAGAGTAATATAAAATAACATCCCAATAACAAGAAAGATGAGCTTTAAAAGGAATGACATAAAAGAGTGTTCTTAAAAAGAAAGAGAGGAGTAGGATCCCTTACCTCATATCCGACTTGACCCGACCGTTCTTTAATCTCCTGAATAATATACTTGAGTTAATCTATACTTTATTAAGAACCTTTTTCAATTTCATTATTCCTTTTATACCATGTTATGAATATCATGTAATCATTTAAGTTAATAATATTCATTTTGTCGGTATTTGGTTCTTAAGTCAAAAATAGACTTCTTACACTTACATGTTGTTAATTTGGTCAAAGGTTCGTTATATCCAGAATGATATTAATGATTTGGATAACATATATATCATATATATTTTAACACCCGAGACTTTTATGTTATATAAATCATCAAAGGAATCTTTTTCTACAGAACACTTGCTTGGCTTGCTTTACACGCAATCGCGACCTTCCTCGATAGCTTGCGTCGTACGCAATACCGAGTTTCACTAAACAAAAATATGCTATTAAAACTAGCCGTTATGAATAGTAATAACCACTTTTTGAAATTTTATAAATTTTATTTTTCAAAATGGACTTCATTTTTGGACTCAGAATATTGAAATTAGCCTAGGGTCAAATTTTGGTATTTTTCTGAAAACTTTCAATTTTTGATGAATAGTGAAACCACTAAGTGGTAGGTTAAAAACTGAATTTTGCATAAAACTTAATTTTACCGCTTATGTGAATGGAATTTCAAAAATTCGACAGACACGGTTGATATCAGTAAGTAAAATGTGGTTCAATGAGATAAAAATAATTTTTTGGTGAATAGTAACTTTTTACTTTTTTTACCGCGGTTAATAGTAAATAGGGTAACTAAGGGTAAATATGATATTAATATTACCCTAACACATGTCCTAATTCTATTGGACAAGTGTAATTCGACCAAAAACAAACTTAGGAATAAAATATGACCATTTAGGCCCACTTGGATTAGATTAGGACATTTATTATTAATTTATTTAAAGAAGGGTTAAAATAGTTAAAATCAAAGTTTAATAAGTAAATCATTTTTAATATGGGGTTATACATAAGATAAATTCGACTATAAATATTAATTAGAAAGATAAAAATATTTCCTACATAATGGTATTTTATTTGTAATTTTTAGACATTAAATAATTTAATTTATTTATGACACAATGATGATGCAGTAATTATCTTATTTATGAAATATTGACATAATTGATGTTATAAACACCAAAATAAATGTAATTTGAGACTTTTTATGAATTACACAAATTTTCTAGGTTACTATGATATATTAGTGTCGATTTAATAAACTTTTTTCGAACATATAATTCTGTTATGACTTTCAGAAAAATCATATATCAAATAGTGTCAAAATTGACACAAAATAGTTTTTAAATCAAATATTATATTATTAATTGTTATTATATTCCTAAAAATCTAAGGTTCGGCCAAATGACTTATATAAGGATATATATATTAATAATAAACAATTTGGGGTTCGTTTGGAATGTTATAGTAAGTGTATTAACCATATAGTGAAAGAAAACAAAAAGACACGGTAAAAGTTAAATTATTTAACTTAGAGTTAAATCTAATTGATAAGGTTAAAATAATATCCTAAACTTGTCTAAATACTATTGGTTGATAGGATTTCGACCCTTCCCCACTTTAGCTTCGAAATACGACCCTTTGGAACCATTATAAACCGATTTTTACTTTAATATAAAATAATATTTTGAGATATTCCTAAGGTGCCCCTCTCCTCCCTTATAAAAGGGCACCTCCTCCCCCTCCTCCTCACACCAAATTGAGAACTCAAGCTCGGCCAAACCATGCCATTTTCTCCTCTACACTTCCCTAGAATAATCCTAGAGGTCCTGGTCTTCTTCAAAGACCAATCTTAGTTCCCTAAGTGGAGGATTCAAAGAGGCGTTCCAAAGAAGAGGTAATATCCATTACCGATCTTTTCAATTTCTTTCTTCTTAAACTTCTTCTTCTTTAGTTGTTTCATGATAAAGTAATAACATCAGTATTAATTACATACTGATATGTTTTTATAAATATGAAACAACCCTAATTCACCTTCTATCCATCCCACAGAAAAATGAAATCACCGCGCGTGCGTACGTACGGAATACCGTCTCCACGCCGTGGTGTAATCTATTTTCCACCATCACTTTACAAGGATGGGTATAATGGTGTAATGAGTAACTATTTATGATTATTATAAAGTAATATTGATACTGAAATAATATATATACACTCCAATACAATTCCACGATCATAGGAACGATATCATCACTCGTGCGTACGTACGGAATACCGTCTCCACGATGTGATGTGACTCGTTCTACATGATCATCATTACATAGTAATTATATAAATGAATTGAATGAATAAATATGATATATGTTACACTAATACCATTCTGGATATAAGTTATATATAACCTTAAAATAATAATAAGAATTTATTCGGCAAAACACGCATAAGAACAAAAGGCAATAAAGACCCGAGTAACAAGTAACAATGAAATATTACTAACAAGAAGCTAAGAATATGACCATATATGATATCATATCAATATGTATGACTCTGGAATAAGTCAATAACATTATTTAAACCATTATACAGGAGCTTCGGACACGTACAAAGCAAATCGAACCTAAGGTAAGGGAAAATATCACAATCTCATTTTTATCCGAGATTGTTTATTCGTAAGTATTTACTGGGGTGTATTTTATCATCCACATCCATGTTCCCTCAATATGTAATATTATTTCCATCCACCTAAAATAGATTATATCCAATTTTACCCTTCGGTAAATTTTTAGTAAAGGATATGAAAGGAATCTTTTGTCGTTTTTCGTACGAGGTACTTTTTTGACTTTTCCGACAAAAGTACGAAGAATGTTTTTTTAACTTATACGACATGAATGGATTTTTAAAACATTATTTCCAAGAAGCTTCCTTTACAAGTTTTCAAGTTTATTTTTTAATCAACTTCTTTTATTTTAAAGTTGTATGACATGTTATGAAAGGAAAAATGTTTTTGAAGAAGAAATGATATTTTCCTCAATAATGGAGTTCAAGTGTTTTATCAAAATTATTTTCCATCTAAGATAATAAAGGGTTCTGTTTTTATCCCTATTATTACATTGATTTGATCATGTTGGAATTATTTTTATGAATTCCTTTATCTTATATGAATTGATTTATGATGTCATGATGTTTCAAGAATCCCATTTTTGTTACATGTGTTATGCGATGATGTATGATTTATGATTATGTGGCACACATAAGAAAGGATTCATTATAAGATGGGTGGGACCTATATATCCCTCCAATGCATTGGGTAAAGATTTTATATCTCATGAGATAGACAGGGCTGGAACGGTAGGTTATACCGGTTCAGTGAAACAGGACTGAAACGAGGGTTACTCGATTCAGAAAGGGACTTTGTCCACTAAGATAGTCTTGGCAATGAGTCATGACTAACAATAAATGATTTTACATGATTATGTGTGCATGCCACAAAGTTTCAAGTTTTATGTTATGAATATGGGGATCTCATTTTTTACTTCTATGATTTATTCCATGTTAAGATTTTATGATCTCTTTTGCAGGTTATGATTTTCAAAAAGATATGATATGATTTTTATTTCCTTTATTTGCCCTTGCTGAGCATTTGAGCTCACCCTTTTATGTTTTCTTTTCCCCAGGTCAGGAATATGGATATTAAGTAGAATATGCTAAAAGGGACCCTAGATATGATGAAATAAATGGGAGATACTGTAGAAGATTTATGAACCAGTTGTTTATGTTTCCCAGTTTCTAAAGACACTATACCTATACGGTCCTTTGTGGTTTTATCATATGTTGTAATAAGTGTGCTTCAATTTTGAAGTATTAAAAATGTATGTAAAGTATGGGTCGTTATATATATTCATCATATACATGTATTTATAATATTACATCACATTTAGAGGTAAGAAATGAAATGCACCGTTCATGGAGACGGTAAGCCATACGTACGCATGAACGCTACTTCCATTTCTATTTTGTATTTTCTGGAATGAATCATAATGATATAAGAGTATATTATAATTCCAGTATAAGAAAATATATAATATCATTAACTTTATCCTTTAAACATCCCACATATGGTATTAACGAATCAAATCACTTTCAGGGGGCGGTAGTCCGCACTTCCTAAAATGAAGATATCGTGTTTACCCATAATGGAAACAATAATGGTATGCCATAAATGAAAAATACAGAAGCTTAAGGAAATAATAAACATATTATATATCATATGTAAAAATAGTGACATCATAATGGCCACCTTTGAAGGTGTTAAATGAGTATTGAACAATCATCGTTTCGGGAGGCAGAATTTCACCATCCACGGAAACTATATGTTATTTAACCATTTGATGTAGTTGTGTGAGAGTGTATCTCGAATAAATCTTATAACAACATCATATTATATTTAAGATACTGGTGTTGTTACAAAAGAAGTAAATAAAAAGAGTTTAGGGGGTTGGAGAAGCAAAATAAAACAAATGAACATGAGAGAATGAATTACCTTTAAAAGTGTAACTCCTTTTGATTTGATCCTAAAGGCTTCCTTTGAAAGGATTCTGCCCAAAGGTAATCCTCTAGGATGAGGAGAGGGATGTGGAGAGAGTAAATGGGCAGGGTATGGCCGAGAAAAAGGCTTGAGGAGTGTGTGAAATGAGGTAGAGGTGGGGGCCTTTTATAAGAGGAGAGGAGGGGCACTTTTGGAAATCATGAAACTATTATTTTATTTTCAAAAGTTTTTCGAATTTATAAGGTCCCAAATTAATATATTTCAGAGATAAGATGATAAGTCTTTGAAATATTCCCATCCAATAGTTTTTGGACAAGTTTAGGTCTTAGATTTTATATTATCGTTTCATTTTATTTAAACTGTTCATTAATGAGGCCATCGTTGCATCATCATGATGTCATAATTAAATTAATTTATTTAATGTCTAAAAATTATAAAAAAAATACTATGATGTAGGAAATATTTTTATCTTTCTAATGAATATTTATAGTCAAAATTTGGACTTGTGTAACCCTACTTAAAAACTGTTTTAGTAAAACAACTCATGTTTGTGTCAATTTAATTTTAACATTAAATAAATATATATTAATGTCATTTTCCAACCAAAGTGGCTCCATGAGGTCCCCAAGTTGACCCATGGGTTGTCTTGGTCGGCCAGGACTCATACAATAGGGGTAGGACAAGTGTCATGCTGTTTTCATATTTTTATAATATCATTTTTACCTTAAATTACACTAATTACCTCTAATCACGATTAATGAAAAAAAGTTACTATTCACCAAAAAATTATTTTCATCCCATTGAACCACATTTTACATACTAATGACAACCATGTATGTCGGATTTTCAAAATTCAAAACACAATGATGGAAAAATTTCATTTAAACGGAAAATCAGTTTTTATAAGTACCACTTAGTGGTTTCACTATTCATCAAAAATTGAAGTTTTTCAGAAAATTACCAAAAATTCACCCTAAGATATATTTGATATTCCGAATTCAAAAATGAATTCTATTTTACAAAATTCAAAACATATAAGTCACATTAATTAATTTAATAATTAATTCCCTCTTTCAGAGCAAATAGCGTGTTTTTATAAAACAATAAGTATCAAAAGATTGACACTAGTTTAAGTCTGATTTCAAAGTGAAATTAATTCCAACGACCACTATTGGATTTAATGGTAAAAATATATTTTAATTTCACTTTAAAACCAATTCAAAAGATAATCTAATAATATAAATAAATTAGATTAAAAAGAGGTTTTGAATTAAAATACAACATTTTACACTATTCATTTAAAAAATTGAACTTTATCGGAAAGATACCAAAAATTTACACAAAGTAAATTTTGATGTCCCAATTCTTAAGAAGAGTTTTATTTGGTCCAATTGAATGTATAAGAGTGAACAAAACTATATTTAATGACGGTTCTCCATCAAAAGGCGATAAGTGACCCTTTAGTGAAAACAAGGGCATATATGCCTAAAATTGAATTCTTTCCGTATTTTAAGTCTTTATCTTTTATTGGATAAATATAAAAACATTTAAAAACATATATAATCATATTTTAGTTATTTTTATCCATTCCCTCCAATACAACGGCTACATGTTAACTACCATTTAAAATAATATTATTTTATTATTAGAGTGCAGCGTAAGATTCCCAAGAAACTCGTTGTTGCGTGTTGGGTACGACATCGAGCATAGCATCCCCTTTAAAGTCATATTAATATTTTATTCACAAATATGGATAAATATAAAAATTTCATATTCTTTATTTACCTGGGGTGTTACATCCTTCCCCCCTTTTAGGAATTGCGTCCTCGCAATTTTAAAATTGGGCTCAGAAACTTCATTGAAAATCCCACATCGAAACAAGAGTTAATAAAACAATCACTTTAAAAGAAAGAAAGAGGAGTATAGAGGTCACCCGAGTTAACCCATACTAGGATTCCAAGTATGAAAACATGGACACGGAGGAGAAAACATAGGGTCATGTTCTAATGGAGAGTGATAGAAAACATGTTTAGGATAAAGTTAACCACAAGAAAATCCCAAACTTGTGATGGATTAAACAGTATTCGATTCCCCAGTAGAAAAAGTTAATAGACAACGTTTTTGTTTTAAGTTACTTTTTATTGAGTAATTTATTCATAGGGAAACATAATCACTTATCATGTTGACTTTCAACTTTTACACAAACTCATATTTTCTCAAAAAGACGAGTATTTAGGAAGACTTGTTCACATTAAGAGTACTATAATCAACTTCTAGAGAATCACCTAATCCACCAAAGAGAACTATTTACATCCCATGTCTTTAGACTTTAACCAAAACCAAAAACAAAAAGGTTAGTACAAGGTCAGATAATCTAAAAAAGGATAACCCATTAAAAAGAAAATCTATGCTTAATCTCCAAATTTTTTCCAAAAAAACCCAAAGTTCAACGAGGACCATCCGATAAACAATTTGTCCATAAAATTCTTCAAAGTAAACCAATATAAGATTGAAACCCAAATATTTGAAGGATTTAGTCACATAGTCTTCCAAGTTAAATCGTAACATTTTTCTCCAAACAACATTAGTTTCTCCTAAAGTCTCGTATTGAAAAGTAATTAACCTAATCACATATCCTCCATGATAGGTTAATAATTTTCATAAATAACCCAAAATCAACTTACTCTTAATTCATAAAATCATATAACTAAAAATAATCAGTCAAACTAACCAGGGACTTCACATAGTCCAGTGGTAGGCGATAAATACAAGTCGCACTTTGGTTGTGGGTTCGATTCCCGCAGCTTTGTCCGACGCGACGGGTTGTCACACGGTCTGTCTGTTGTCCTTTTTATAAAACTCCAAAAATAACCCTAACATGTTTTAACTTCAATTGTTTCCTTATACCTTTAATGTTCATCCAAATTCGTTACGATCTCAACATCTTAATTCTTGAAGTCTTATTTCACCACCATAAGATAAAATAAAACGATTCCCAAAATGAATAACATCATACCTTGATCATGGCGTCCACTCGGTTTCATCGTCATCTTGCTCACGTAGGTAGAAGTCCCATGCATTACAACAATGATTTAGAGATCCTTCAAAATCATTTTCTTCCTCTATCCAAATACACCTCGTACAACATGGGCCATATGGGTGTTCATAGAAAAACAGTTTTGGAAAATAATCATGTATGACGTATAATTCCAAAACATCTGATAAAACATGATTTCTAAAAAATTGTGGGACCGAAATTGAGTTGAAACTTTCTATTATTGGTCCTTTTAAAATACCATAAGTATGTGATGTGAGACTATATTTTAAAATCAAATATAAATAGGTTGCGCAAGGGTCTCCTTCCTCAGCACCATTTTTAAAATTACAATATGCTTCAAATTCTTGTGATAAGGTGAAATATTTGAAAATACCTTGATAATATTTACCTCTCTTGAAAACATGAGAATATTGTGAAAATAGTATTTTTATAAAAACAACCCATGATCCACGATGATAACGAGGTATAGCGGAGGTGTTTGATATCTCAAACAAATGCTTGCAAGTGAGTTGTATGCTAGAAAAAGTTTCACAATCATCCGAAGATGACTTTGCAATAATTATTGCAAGCATGTCATCAGGAAGAGATAGGAATGTCGTTTGAGATCCTTCTCCTTCCATTCGTAACCGACATTACTTGACCTGAAAAAAAAAGTTATAAAAAAAGGATTTAACTGAAATAATAAATATAGGGACTAATCATGTGTCTCATAAGAACTCTTAATCCCTAAAGTTGTCTAAACCGACCTCTGATACCAACTATAAGGCCCCAGCCTTAAACCTTACTTAATCTTGAGTTATTACAAGATTACACATTGGGGATCTTTTTAGGTTTAGAGTTTTAGAGAATTAGATCATGAAACTTTCATTACATTCCACATTTAAACAAAGTGGTTACATAAAAGACAATATTCATTCTTCCCATCAACGGAAACATATTTAAAATAAACATGGATTCTTTCTTGACACTTCCTTGAAACTATCATCATATCATGTACCTTTCCCTTGACCTGTGAAAAACATTTCAAAAAAAAACTTGGGATGAGCATAAAAATCTCAGTAAGGAGTATAAAAATATTGAAAGGAAACATGGGTACATATATACATAAGGATGAGATCATACTTTACCCATAAAACATAAGCACTTTAACATACCTCATCAAATCATGAATAAATCATAGAAATAATAAGACATAAAAGGTAACTTGAGTAATTCATAACATTCTTACGTAGGGAGTAACCCTCTTGGTTACGTTTGGAATACCCATCACAGTATATTCCTAAATCTCTTCGGAGAAACCTTCATGTTTCACTCCTTCGCGTTACCCAATGCATTGGAGAGCTATATCGGGCTCACCCGCCCTTAGTTTATCACGGAACCACCCGTTTTCATAACAATGCCCAAGAACCATAAACGTATCACATAAAACATGTATAAAGTAAACATAACATTTCTGCATGTCAATCACAATATAACATTTTAGTATATTGAAATAATGAATCCGTTCAAAAAGAAACCATTTTCAAAACCATTTAAAACATTTAATAAGGAGATTTTTGAATCAAAGTGTCCCATAACACCTTGAAGATTTTAACATTTTAAACCATTAATATCCATCTAAATAAATCCTTAAAACCATTTTGAAAACATGGATATTAATAAGAACAAATCATTAAAACATTTAAAGCGATATTTTGGTTAAAGGGTTTTTACCAAAATTAGAGACACTTGAATACAATAATTGATGAATAACATTTAATCAGAACCTTATAATATCATGAGAATAAATGGATTCATGATATAATATTCCAAAGGATAGTATATACACCATATAAGAGTGAATTGGTGCATAACAACAATGAATTCTCAATAGAGATGTAAAATGTGATGAAATCCCTTATAAAGAAGGTATCCTTAAATTAAGGATAAATCAATCTCAAAATTATGTGTGACAAATAAAAATACACCCAATATAATTGGATATTAAGTGTAAAACAATAAAAGTTCATTCACACATATTCAAAGGATGACATATTCAATAACTACATGTTGAACCCAAAGAAATCAAAATTGGGTTAAAAAGTTCCCTTGGTAAAATTCGACAGCCTAACGGCGTCACTTCAAAAATTCAGAAAATGAGTTGATGAGAGATAAAAAGGGAATCTCATCACTTGGACATAAAATTTAAATCAATTAGGATATTTAAGAACATATCCCAACATAATAGTATGTGAATTAAAAGACATAACAAACGAAGTCTTTTAAAATGAGGAGGGTGAAAGGTTCCCTTACCGACTTGGGTAACTTTTGAAAAGTACACCCCATTGAAGAAGTGTCATACAATGAATATTTAAATGCCCATAAATGGAATTATATTAAAAAAGGAGTGTAATAATGGGCAGTACATAAACCACTCAAAGGAAATTGTGGCAAATGTAGCATAAATCTCACGGGTATAAAAGTGAAATGAAAAATCCCTTACGAAAACTCGGCAGCCTAACGGCGCCACTTAAAACTTCAAAAAATGGATTGATGAGATCAAATAGGGTATCTCATCACATTACAATAAAATGTACAGAAAGAGGAATATAAAATAACATCCCCCATAATAACAAAGAGGAGCTTAAAAGAAGTGACATAAAGGAGAGTACTTAAAAAGAAAGAGAGAGGTTGGATCTCTTACGAAAAATTCGGCAGCCTAACGGTGCCACTCAAAACTTCCAAAATGGATTGATGAGAGAGAATAGGGTCTCTCATCATATGAACATAAAAATTACAGTAAGAGTAATATAAAATAACATCCCAATAACAAGAAAGATGAGATTTAAAAGGAATGACATAAAATAGTGTTCTTAAAAAGAAAGAGAAGAGTAGGATCCCTTACCTCATATCCGACTTGACCCGACCGTTCTTTAATCTCCTGAATAATAAACTTGAGTTAATCTCTACTTTCTTAAGAACCTTTTTCAATTTCATTATTCCTTTTATACCATGTTATGAACATCATGTAATCATTTAAGTTAATAATGTTCATTTTGTCGGTATTTGGTTCTTAAGTCAAAAATAGACTTCTTACACTTACATGTTGTTAATTTGGTCAAAGGTTCATTATATCCAGAATTCTATTAATGATTTGGATAACATATATATCATATATATTCATCATATACATGTATTTATAATATTACATCACATTTAGAGGTAAGAAATGAAATGCACCGTTCATGGAGACGGTAAGCCGTACGTACGCATGAACACTACTTCCATTTCTATTTTGTATTTTCTGGAATGAATCATAATGATGAGTATATTATAATTCCAGTATAATAACATATATAATATAATTAACTTTATCCTTTAAACATCCCACATATGGTATTAACGAATCAAATCACTTTCAGGGGGCGGTAGTCCGCACTTCCTAAAATGAAGATATCGTGTTTACCCATAATGGAAAAAATAATGGTATGCAATAAATGAAAAATACAGAAGATTAAGGAAATAATAAACATATTATATATCATATATAAAAATAGTGACATCATAATGGACACCTTTGAAGGTGTTAAATGAGTATTGAACAATCATCGTTTCGGGAGGCAGAATTTCGCCATCCACGGAAACTATATGTTATTTAACCATTTGATGTAGTTGTGTGAGAGTGTAGCTCGAATAAATCTTATAAAAACATCATAGTATATTGAAGATACTGGTGTTGTTACAAAAGAAGTAAATAAAAAGAGTTTAGGGGGTTGGAGAAGCAAAATAAAACAAATGAACATGAGAGAATGAATTACCTTTAAAAGTGTAACTCCTTTTGATTTGAGCCTAAAGGCTTACTTTGAAAGGATTCTGCCCAAAGGGAATCCTCTAGGATGAGGAGAGGGATGTGGAGAGAGTAAATGGGCAGGGTATGGCCGATCCAAATGCTTGAGGAGTGTGTGAAATGAGGTAGAGGTGGGGGCCTTTTATAAGAGGAGAGGAGGGGCACTTTTGGAAATCATGAAACTATTATTTTATTTTCAAAAGTTTTTCGAATTTATAAGGTCCAAAATTGATATATTTCAAAGATAAGATGATAAGGCTTCGAAATATTTCCATCCAATAGTTTTTGGACAAGTTTAGGTCTTAGATTTTATATTATCGTTTCATTTTATTTAAACTGTTCATTAATGAGGCCATCGTTGCATCATCATGATGTCATAATTAAATTAATTTATTTAATGTCTAAAAATTATAAAAAAAATACTATGATGTAGGAAATATTTTTATCTTTCTAATGAATATTTATAGTAAAAATTTGGACTTGTGTAACCCTACTTAAAAACTGTTTTAGTAAAACAACTCATGTTTGTGTCAATTTAATTTTAACATTAAATAAATATATATTAATGTCATTTTCCAACCAAAGTGGCTACATGAGGTCCCCAAGTTGACCCATGGGTTGTCTTGGTCGGCCATGACTCATACAATAGGGGTAGGACAAGTGTCATGGTGTTTTCATATTTTTATAATATCATTTTTACCTTAAATTACACTAATTACCTCTAATCACGATTAATGAAAAAAAGTTACTATTCACCAAAAAATTATTTTCATCCCATTGAACCAAATTTTACATACTAATGACAACCATGTATGTTGGATTTTCAAAATTCAAAACACAATGATGGAAAAATTTCATTTAAACGGAAAATCAGTTTTTATAAGTACCACTTAGTGGTTTCACTATTCATCAAAAATTGATGTTTGTCAGAAAATTACCAAAAATTCACCCTAAGATATATTTGATATTCCGAATTCAAAAAAGAATTCTATTTTACAAAATTCAAAACATATAAGTCACATTAATTAATTTAATAATTAATTCCCGCTTTCAGAGCAAATAGCGTGTTTTTATAAAACAATAAGTATCAAAAGATTGACACTAGTTTAAGTCTGATTTCAAAGTGAAATTAATTCCAACGACCACTATTGGATTTAATGGTAAAAATATATTTTAATTTCACTTTAAAACCAATTAAAAAGATAATCTAATCATATAAATAAATTAGATTAAAAAGAGGTTTTGAATTAAAATACAACATTTTACACTATTCATTTAAAAAATTGAACTTTATCGGAAAGATACCAAAAATTTACACAAAGTAAATTTTGATGTCCCAATTCTTAAGAAGAGTTTTATTTGGTCCAATTGAATGTATAAGAGTGAACAAAACTATATTTAATGACGGTTCTCCATCAAAAGGTGATAAGTGACCCTTTAGTGAAAACCAGGGCATATACGCCTAAAATTGAATTCTTTCCGTATTTTAAGCCTTTATCTTTTATTGGATAAATGTAAAAACATTTAAAAACATATATAATAATATTTTAGTTATTTCTATCCATTCCCGCCAATGCAATGGCTACATGTTAACTACCATTTAAAATAATATTATTTTATTATTAGTGTGCAACGTAAGATTCCCAAGAAACTCGTTGTTGCGTGTTGGGTACGCCATCGAGCATAACATCCCCTTTAAAGTCATATTAATATTTTATTAACAAATATGGATAAATATAAAAATTTCATATTCTTTATTTACCTGGGGTGTTACAATTTCCTCACTCATTTATTTTTCCCACCTACCTCTACTTTAATATATATATATATTTTAAAATTTTAATAATAATGAGGATAAAATTCACATATTCAAAATTTGGGAATTCTAATTAAAATTAGAATCATGATATTCACAAAATTATTTTTTTTCTCCCATTAATTCCCTTAGAAATCCTTAAGCCTTTAATCTTAAAAAATGGATTCTAAATATTTATATTTGAATATCTATAAATATCATGTAGAGAACTTCTCATTTAATTATACAAGGACCTTGAGTTCTTTTTTCATTAAAATTTATATAAAACTCAAAGTTAATTTTTGATAAGTACATTCTTACATACATGAATATTTTTGTGTAAAGCTTCATTCCATGATGAAATAACCTTATTCATATACTGAATACATCTTATATTGAATCAATATTAATTTAAATCACCATGATATTTGAATCCTTGAAAAATAATAAATAATAATATGAATTTAGGAATATGATTCACTTGAGAACACATTTTAATTTTACACGATGCTCAAAGTATCTTAAAAAACCTTTTAAAATCTTAACTTATTATTTTATAACATTTATTTTATTCTTATGCGAGCCTTTAAAAGATCATATATA
Organism: Viscum album; assembly: GCA_963277665.1. Taxonomy (NCBI): domain Eukaryota; kingdom Viridiplantae; phylum Streptophyta; class Magnoliopsida; order Santalales; family Viscaceae; genus Viscum; species Viscum album. The sequence goes on along the minus strand of OY728128.1, from coordinate 674,780,864 downwards.
GCCTTTGTAATCCTTTATTATTTCTATGTATATTGAAACTAATATTATATATAATCAGTTTAATATAACACCCCCTTTTAAACTTCTAATATTTTTTGATGTAGCACTAGTGAATTTAGACTTAATTTTCTATAGGATTCAATTTACTCTTTCACAGCTTTTAGTTATTCTTCCATACCTCAGTTAGAATCACATTACTTTTTTATAATCATGAAACTTTCCCATTTAATCTCACATAGATTAAGTATATTCTTTAGTATATCTACTTTATTTAGATTTATTATTAGATTAATCTTCCCCATCCTTTAGAAACCCATAGTTACACTTACATAACTCAATAATACTAAAGATTATTCATGATTATATCTAGATTATTCTTATATGAGATTATTTTAATCTCACTCGACACCAATTTTTTTATATGAAGATAATAAAAACTAAAATTTATTAATATATAGAAGAAGTTTAATCTTACACCAATATAATTTATTCTTATGCAAACATTACTTTTTCAAAATTTTAAAAATCTACAAGTTAAAACCTTCAAAATTCAACTCCATACTTCTCCAATCCACTAATAACACCTTAAAAAATTATTTTAAAACATCTAAACCATATATAATTAATTAAAAACTCATCCACATGTATTGAAAGGAAATAAAAAATCATCCTTAATGTAATCAAGACAATGAAAAATTCATCACCAGCTGACATAACTTTAACATCCTCAAGTTTCAATACCGCCTGAAGTCAATGATGAAATTTTATAATGTGCATCATAAAAATTATGTAATGCACCCAACATAACATTCATTAAGCCTTATAAATACATCTACTATCCAATATAATTTACATTATTCAGAAACCAGAATCGATATGATCATCATCCATGAACATCATTTTAAAACAGATCTTCATCATACACATAATAAATTCAATGAATATTTGAGAATACCATATGTTGGTCGTTTATAACATATAATTTCCATATGGATAACATGAAATATTGAGGGGAGAATATAGTATTCTCAATACCAAACCATCTAACCAAATAAAGCAATGCCTTAATGAACATGCCAATATGGAAGATCATAGATAAAGGTTTGGGTGTAAACAAAATGCTTAAGGAGGAAGGAACTGAGAACAACAAGTGTAATTGATTTAATTTCCCACTAAAAAATTTATATATCATATAATTTTATGACAATTAAAAATTTCATATTGAATAAAAAAATAATATAAGGAAAACAAGGAGGCGATCGACCCTAGGAGGATTGAAGGCACACATACAGAATGATGAAGTAGGTCGGGATAAAGGGAAGACTCCTAGGAGTTGAGATATGATTAAGGAAATTATATTTGTATCAGGTGGAGTTTTCATAGAGTAACTTGTGAAAATATAATGACCATCCTATTCCCTTATACTTAATTTTATATTTTATTCTTTCATGTTTGGGCTGTACTATTATGTTAATGAGGGAACTTATTTTTAATTTAAGTTTACCTTGTTATCTTGATATGATTGTTTATTGTGTGATTTCAACTTCTAAACATAATTACTATAATATTGATAATGAATAGATAACCAATTTTAGTGGATAGAGAGAGAGTGAAAGTTCACAAAAAGTACTAGGAATTTGGTCAATATCACTTGACCATGAACTATGTGTGTATGGTAAAAGAAATATTTTAAATAACATAAATAATATAAGGAAAATAATTTTATTCGTGATAAGGGTAATATTGGGAGTGACCCCCTCACACTTATGATTAATGACTGCCTTATTAAGGGTCTAACAAACTTGAATTAAGTACTTGAGTTGAGAGGGAAGTGGTAGCATCAACACTACCAAGTGAACTTAATGCTCCTCAATTAGTGTTGATAGGTAGACTTAAGGGAACCTTAAATCTATTTAATAAGTCCTATAAGTTTTTTGAAAGATAATTCATAGTGGAACATTTGTGGTTACTAATTTCATTAAAATTAATATTAAGGAAACATATGTGGTTTTAATTGATTTAAAATTCCCTTGAAAGTTTCTACTCTAGTAGAGGTGGAACTCTTTGATTTTCAAGTATAAGATCTGTAGATCCTCAGTGACTAAAAATATATCTCATATATACATAAAAAATTATATATTTTACTGGTTTTGTTTTAACATCCAACAAAAAACACTAGTACACCTAAACAATCTTTGTGGGATGACCTGGCATCCTAGGATAAATCTATTTATTCTTAATAAAATTAAATGAAAATTATGGAATAATTTTTGATGATAAGTATATTATAATTATATTTTTTTGGGAAAAATCACAAAAACATTTGAAAAAACAAAATATATAAAAAAAAAATAAAAGATAACATCATAAAAAATATAACAAGATATTTAAATATTTATTTTTATTGGAATCTCCTATTTATATTATTAATTGGTTGTATCTTGTTTCAGTTGATTCCACTCAATTATAATTCACTTATTAATATTTTTTATAATAAATTTAATAATATTGGGAGGAGTTATTAGTAGGAGGTAAATTATTACATATGTGGAAACTTTAGGCACCCATTCTGGTGCTGTAATGGACCGAGGTTGAGGAAACCCCAACCAATTCAAGATAATAAATACAGAGCTTAGTACAATGTACATCTATTTATCCTGTATAAAATTAATGAAATATTGAAGGATGAAGAATATGTATAAGTTTAATAGATATGAATTGATATAATTATTTACTCTAATAATGATAATGGATTTTCATAATAGATAGGAAATATAAAATAATTTGGGAGATTCTTAAATTTGTTTGAATTGATGGGGACCAAATGATAGAGTAAGAATAAGAAATTGAAAAACTTATAGTGAACAAGAAATAGCTAGATGACTGTGTCTATAAATAAAAGGTAGAAGAGTAAGTGAGGAAGGATTCCATGCAATAAGTGTCAAGATACTATGAATAAGATAAAACTATGGAGGACACAACCACTTAATTAATAACCTTTATGGACTTGGACTAAATCACATACATAGTGGATAGGGTGGAAATTTTTTTACATTACATTAGATATGGGTTACTCCAATGGAATTTTTAAGCATATGAGATTGAGGGTGTTTTCAAAATGCCTCTAAAATATAAAGTAGTTATTTTCAATATGAGGAGTATAGAAGAAACCCAAATGTGGTGTTTATAGTTGAGAAACCATATACTCTAACTAACTAGGGATAATTTATCAAGAAATCCTAAAAAGGTTTGAAACTCAAGTGATATTGGGAGGAATTCCAAGGAAAATTGGGGATTTTTCATTCCCTTTCTCTTTATTTTATTCTTCCTTGTTGTTTCTTCAATTTTAAATAAGAAAAAAAATTTAATTTTGAGGCCCTCTTATATTTTATAGGAACCTGGAGTTTGTCTAAAGTTGGAAATAAGGATCCCAAACCACTACTAAAGGTAGAGATGCATCACACAAGGGGATTTTATGTATTTACCCTTATTTTTAGTTTTCCTTGCATGATTTTAATTTATTAAAAATATTTCATAGGATATGTGTGGAGGGAATGAAATTAGAGAACCTACTTGAACTATATATCATTTAATAACCTAAGAGACATGTTTCTTGGGTTATACATGATTCCTTGAGTTAAAAATCACATTCGAAGGAAATAAAAAAAAGTGTATGAGTGTATTAGCCTGATTATAATTAATAAATTTGATTAAGAAGGCTTTAATTGGTTAGTTGAGGAGTTTTTATAAGAGAAACATTTCATAACTTGATTTTAAATGTTAAAAAAATATTAATATTACTTGGATTAGTTTAGAATTATTACAAACTCGATCTAAAATTTCAAAATATGGATGTGATGTGTGTGTGTAATAATTTTTTTGTAAAAATAAAAATTCATAAATAATAGTGAAATAAAATATAATAGTTGGGTGTCCAATGTGGCTTCTATTCCTTGATTATCATAAATAGTCTTGAGGGGTACCTACTTTTGGAATTTATTAGTTTCAGATTAGCCAAGATCATGATTGAGTAAAGATATATTTGAGATCTAGATTTCTAACGTTGCTTCCATGCTTTGTTTATTTCACATAACCTCTAGGAATGTATACCGATTAGAATGGTTTAGATCCATACAAAATTAATTCATGTTTAATAAGAGAATTTAAAAAATTAGATAGAAAAAGAAAAATACAAATAGTGTGTTGTGTGTGGGCTTAATTATAATATAGAACGAAGGATAAGTGAGTTTTATTTCTAAACAAATAACTAAATCCTACATATCAATTCATTAATGTTATACTAAAAAGACACCCAAATTCTATTTATTTAAATCCAAAGGTACAATGATATTTAATTTTTGGATCATGTGATATCATTTGAAACATTTTTTGGTTGATACTTAAGGAAAAACATGGTTTAAATGTGGGGGTGTAATTTTCCAAATTTTTTAAGGATATTTTTTGGCACAATTTGAGTAAATTTAATGTCAAAATCCCATTTATTACTTTGAGTTGTATTATTTTTGGGTTTTTAAATATTTATTTTTAGAGACATGGATTTTAATTCCTATTTTGAGTCATTTTTGGTATATATTTGAAAAATTATTTTTTAACGTACTTATTGAAAACTCAAATAAATTTAATTTGAGATTTCTCCCTTGTATAGTTTACATATTAGACTAATTAATTCATATATTCATTTAATGATTTGTATTTTGTTTCATTTTAAGAATTTTTATATATTCAAGTCCAATATATATGACGTCACATTGGAAAAGATTCCGATGTTAACACTTAAGGGTGTGTGAAGTGGAGAATTATATACCAAGTTTCATGTAAGGGAGATGTCAAAATAGAAAACATATCATGTTTTTGAGGATATGAGTGCACTAAGAAACCAATGTTTTCCCTCATTACCACCTGATGATATGTTAGAATCCAATATATCCCACATTATAACTCAATAATTCATCATTATCCAATGTTTTACCATGAATCTAATGTAAAATAGATCACCAACCAAGGTAAACTTATCATCCAATGCATATTATGAACTCAAGGAAATGTAAGGACCATTACAATGCTCTTTTTGAGTGGAATTCAAACCATCACAATGATGCACTCTCATGGATATTAACATAACCTTAAGAGTAAATGTAGGTAGTATTCACCTCACAACATAATATCAAGTCCCAATTACTTCAAAAGTCATTTACAACACTATATCAATATCATCATTAATAGTACAAAAATCACCAAATGCATCTTATATCTACCCTTAAGACTATATCAAATGGAAAATTCACTGTGTGTCACTCAGAAACCAAAATCGGCATGATCATTTCCCATAATCATCATTAAAGAATAAATTCATCATCATAGACACGGGGAACTCAATGAAGAGTTGAGAAAATCATTTTTTGGATATTGATTCCATCTCACATCCAAGTGATAAACATGTAATCCTAAGGTGACCATATGAGATTCTAATGAACGCTTGTCATAGGGCATGGAAAAACAATCATTTCCTAAGTTAAAATTTAGTAATGTGGTTGAACTAGGATGTCTTCTGAAGAGGAGTGTACAAAAAATAGTTTTTCACTTTTAAATGAGGTAAAAAAGGCATGTTTGATAAGAAAATGATTGAATGGAAATTGAAATTCAAATGATTGAAAAACTATGATATTAAAAGGGTGACCATGTCAGGGTAAATTTACTAATTGTAATTATATCATAGTTAAATTCAATTCAAACCTCTTATTCTATGTTTATTAAAGTTAGTTTTCATAATCGTTTTATATCACTTCCTTGGTGAAATTATGATGATGAGAGAAAACATTACAAAGATATTGGTTTGGTCAACTCTCCTTCCATGTGAAAATAGTTGTATTGAATATCCTCAATTGAAATGGGCAATACTTAATCGTGTCTTGTTTATCCCAAATAATCAATAACATTCACTACTCATTTTACATGTACTGACGATCGTCAAGTACTTCACCACTAATTCCTATCTATTCTATCATATATAAACAAGAAATCAGTGGAGGGAGATAATGATTATTTTACCATGGAAAACATCAATAACAGAATTAAAATTCAAGAACAATAACACTTGATAATAAAATCCACTATATGAAATTAAAAACAACTTTGAAGAAGAAAGGAATTTCATTCAATTTCATCTAAGAACTCAAGCATTACAAAATAGAAAACCAAACCTTCCCTAACCACTCAAAATGTTTACCCCACCATGGTATGGGTAATCAAGATGAATGAGGAAGAAGAAGGCATTACAAAACTATGGAAATGAAAATAAATAAAAGAGATAAAGCTGAAAATTTCTCCTCCTTGGTGTCCTAGAAGGAATGGGATGGAATGAGAGATGCCTTGAGAGGGAGGAGCTCTCCTCCTTTTATAGCCAAAATTTGTCTCTCGAATGTTGATGCGTTGTATCCCCATTAAATGACATCTTCACATGTTTCAACATTCTTGAATTTTGTTCATAATTATCTTGGGCATTTCTCCTAAAACATCAGTATATTTGGACAAGTATTTAGAGAGTTATTCCCGTTTTACTCTGACCATATATTCTGTCCAGTTAGACTCTCCAAATCACAAAACTCTGGATTAGGATGATATAATGACCCATTAAATGGCCAATTCAAGCATCCCCGCCTTAATGTAAGTTGTTAAAAAACGTCTTATGCGTCTACCCACCAAATTTCAGATCATTTGGTCCCACCATGAACGACCTATGGACCCACACCAAAACTCATAAGACCTGTAAATAGTTTTCTTGGCCCAACTTGTGAGCTTCTTTTGAGCTTCTATATGTTCGATTCAACTTTTGGACCAAAAGTATGAAATGAATCCATGGATGTCTAACATCTGAAAAAAAATAATTTTTCAATTTTTATTAGTGTAAAAAATGTTATAGTCAAAATACAGAAATAATTTAAAACAGTTTAAAATCTAAAATGGGCCATTTTTACTGTTCAGCTCAAAATAACACCAGTATCATAAAAATTCAGTAATTCATCTTAAAGAAACACTTTTTTGGGTTTAAAAAATGAAATTTAATGAAAATTTAGTTGAAAATATTTTCTCTATTAGATTCCCCATACCAAATTCCTAATAAAATTGGTAATTTTTTTGAAAAACATTCCATATTGAGAAAGATCATGAATAGAGGATTGAATGATAAAAATAATGCTTAATGTGGAAAGAATCAAGAATTATATAAGGAATTTATTTGAGTTCCCAATACTATATATATAGATTAATTTTTTTTCACCAATTAAAAATTTTAGAATATGCATAAGAAGGGAAGGTAAACAAGGAGGAGATTGACCTTGGGTGGATTAAAGCCACACGAGTAGGGTGATAGAGAAGGATAAAACTAATAGGTGAATATAGGGATATGAGATATGATAGAAAAACTTATCTTATAATCATATGTATTTTACATAGAGAACCTTTTAATGATCTAATGATCATTCTATTTCCTTACAATTCATTTCATATTTGATTCTTCTATGTTTGGTTTGTACTATTATATTAATGTGGGAATCAATTTTTAATTGAATTTTACCTTGTTATCTTTATATTATTATTTATTGTGTAATTTTTTATTTCTAAATATATTTCCTAAAATGTTTACTGTGAATATAAAACCTATGCAAGTTAATGCAGTAGAAAAAGTGGAAGTATACACAAATCACTGGGAACATGTTCTTTGTTATTTGATAGTGAACTGTGATTGTGTGCTAAAAATGAGAGTTGAAATAACATAGATAACACAAGGTAGATAATTTTCTTATTGATAATGGTGGTATAGGGAGTGACCCAAACACACTTGTGATTGAATATGACACCAGTAAGGGACTAAAAACCTAAACTAAGAACTTAAATTTATAGGGAAGTGAAGACACCAACACCATCGAGTGAACTTACTTTATAATTATGCATTAGTATTGATAGGAAACCTTAAGGGGACCAAAAATCAATTAAGTAACTCCTCTTAGTGGATTAAAATAACATTAATAGGGGAATACTGGTATTTTCTTATTTAATTAACATTAATAGTATGAAAAATGTTGGAAAAAGTACAATAAAGAAGGTTTTTAAGAAAATATTTATTTTAAAAATGTGTTTTCTTTTTTTGTCAAAAAATATAAATCAATTTACTTTGTAAAAGTCAAAAATTGGACTAAACATCATATTTAGAAAATAATATTTAGAAATCAGATTTAGAAAATCAGATTTAGAAAATCAGACTCACAATGTTTAAGAATGTACATCAGCAAAAGAGGATTTTTTTTGAAAGAAAAGGAGTGGTAGAGATACTAATAATATTTAGTATAATCATATTTAGGCCAATTTTATTTAAGTTTGATTGGTAAGAAATATGTTACTGGAAGTCAAAGAAGTTATAATACTTTCCTTAAAAAATTTAGATGATGCTAAGCTGATGTTAAATATAATAAGTCATGAAGAAATTCATACTTACAAGATGATTTTTGTAGTAGAAGGAAATTCTAGATGTCAAAGATTTTTAGTCTCAAATAATCAATGTGATATCAAAATATTCATAATTTTTTGAAGGTTGGATGTCTTGAAGAAATTATAATGGAGAATTGGAATGAAAAAAATCAGAATGGAGAATCAGAATGGTAGAAATTGGAATGGAGAAATAGAATGACATAAATTAAAATGGAGAATCGGAATGACAAAAATCAGAATGTAGAATCGGAATGGAAAAAATCTTAATAGAGAATTGGAATAACATAAATTGGATTGGAGAATCAGAATCAAACTAGAGTTTAGTAAAAAGTATGAAGGTTGATGAAGTCAAAGAGAGATCATAATTTCAAGGGAATTTGAACGATTTAAAGATATATATTTAATTGATGGTATTTAAAGGTGATAAAAAAGTCAAAGAAAGATGTGAAATTTAAGGAAATTTGAAGGAAATTTTGTAAAGTGGGATTTTTTTTCAAAATCCTACTTAAACCATTTTGGCATGAACATAAAAGGAGGATAATAATTCGTGTATTCTGTAACCTACATTGATCACATAAGAGGAGAGAGAATCTCTGTAATTCTAATAAGAAGAAGTTTCTAGATTGTGTTTTATTGAAGAAGATAACTTGATATAAGAAGAAGAGAAGGAAATTGTATTAAGTCTTTTTAGAAATAGGATGAGAAAATTGTACTTGGAAATCAGACTGGGGAATTGGACTGATATTTATAAACTCATATTAGATGTGGTTCAGAATTGTTTTATTGGTATTCTGATGGAGCAATGTTTCTGTATTAAGACAATCAAATTGAGAAATTAGACTTAGAAAACAGACCGGGGAATCAAACTGGTATTTCGAGACTCATATTAGAAGTGATTTAGAATTATTTTAGTTATATTATGATAGAGCAATATTTCTATATTGAATAATTGGACTAGGAAATAAGATTGGGAAATTGGACTGTGAAATCATTACGAAGTCCAGGAATTTCTTACCAGCTTCTGTGTAATAAAGTGAATAATTATTTTTAAAGATCATATTTGTGAAATTTGATCAAGAACCACCATAAATTGATTATTAAAAAAATTGTATTCCACATTTTCATGCTACTTGAATCACATGCACTTTTATATTGAAAAAAATGATACACAAGTTTAAGGGCATATCCCACTTATTGTATCCACCCAAAAGGATTATTTTCTAGTGGATTTTATGGTATTGGATTATTTCCAAACCTTACCAAGGACTAACTACTCTTTTTGAGTAGTGAACCTTGTAAATTATTGTGTTCTTGTGGATGTGTTATTGTTTTGTTTTTAGCAAGGAAATAAATATCTAACAGGAGGAAAATGTTGTTTCATAAGTAAGGAAACTTAAAAGAAAAATATATCACTAATTGATCCCCTCTCCCTCTCAGTGATATTTGAATCCTGGTTGGGTAATCTCAATTGGTATCAGAGAAAATACCCCCTTCGTTTACTATTTGATGAAGTTTTTGTAAGAGAAGTTGTGATGTAGAATTTGAATTATGTCAATAGTATAGGTATTCCAATATTCAATGGTAAGAACATCATATCTTGAAAGATAGAATATTTCATTATCTTATGTCTATTGGGAATGATTTTTGTGAAGTTATAACTTATGGATATCCTCTTATTGATAATAAGGTTCCTCTTACACCTTTTGATAATAAGAATCTTGAGAATGATGGAAGAGATAAAATTGATTTACTCTCATCACTTTCTGAAAGTGAGTTTTTAATAATGAAAGGTTTTCCAATACCAAAGTTGTTTGGGATAAGTTTAAAAACATTTATGAAGTTAATAACAAATTAAATAAGGCAAAGTTACAAATATGGAGGCTGAAGTATGAGGATATGAAAATGGGTGAGTATGAATCTATTGGGGACTTCTTTACGAGGGTGAATGACATTATCAGCATAATCAGATGTCTTGGTGAAAAGATGGAAGATTCTACTATTGTTGAAAAAATATTATGAATCATTCCCAAAAGTTTTGATGTAAAATTCCCCTCATCATAAGATAGATATCTTGAAACTATATATCTATATTATCTTCATAGTACTCTCATTACTTATGAAATGATAAGGGAAAACTTTATGATGGAAAAAAGATGATAGAGAAATATCTTTCAAAGCTTTTAAGAAAGAAAAATATAAGAAGGTTCTTGAGGAAGATGATGTTGATGAATCTGAATCCAAAAATGAGGTATGTAAAAACTTTGATGAATTTTTATCCTTGTTTTCTAAAAATTTATAAAGAGGTGCAGTAAAATAAAAAGGGAAACTTCCCTTGAATAGTTTTGAATGTGGAGTTATTGGGATCTTTGTGGCTAATTATTCTCAAAGAAAGAAAGAATAGGATAATGATGAATAATAAATAAGTCCAAGAAGGTCATGGAAGAAATAGAGTGATAAGGATAAATATTTTTCAAGATGTAAAGATAAAAATTTATTCAAATTTAAAAGAAGAATATTTTTGTCTAAGGATGAAGAATAATAAGATAGTAAAGATAAATCTGAAAAATCTTTTACTCAGAAAGATAGAGAGAATAATTTTATTAAAACACCGCATAATAAAGATTTAGGAAATAATAGTTCTGAAAAAGAATAAACTCAGCATGATCTTCATTTTAAAGAAGAGTTGAAATAATTCCTAAGAAAGATTATAAGGCTTGAGAAGGAAAATAGTAAGTTGAAAAATAAAATCTCCTCAATAAACAATCAAGAAGATTTTCTTGATGAAAAAGTAAATCTGTTAAAATATATTGGTGATTTGAATAATTATCTTGAGAAGGAAAAAAATCATAATGAATATCTATAAGTAAAACTGAATTCAAAATAAGAAGAGTTCTAAGTTATCCAATAAAAACTTTCTAAATCTCAATAAAGAGGTATAAGTTTTAAAAACTCTATCTCTGAAGTTGGTGAATGTTTTTGTATGGAGTAGCCCGAGAAGGATAAAAAATCACCTTCAAAGTTTGAGAATAAAGATTTAGTTTTTATTGAAAAGAATTATGGTAATGTTTTTGAAAAGAAGATAGCTGGAAATGTTATATATGTGGCCAAGACCAATAAAGTCTAAAGTCAAAAGTGTCTAAAAGTTTTGAGTATGAAAAAGTTTCTTAAAATTTTTAATATAGAAATGTTTCTAGTACTTCTGGTTTTTATAAGTATGGAAAGAAATATTATCCAAATAAGAATGTTTTTTTTGAAAATAGAAATGTTGGTGGTCATCAAAGTTTTTTTAAGCAGGTTACTGAGAAATATACTCACAAAACTGGTCAATCCAAAAATCTCAGAGGCAAATAATCTTTCTATGGATACTATTAGTATTGTGGTGGATTCAAACATATGAAAAATATATGTTGTTTCAAACAAAAATATTACTACTATTCCATAGTTTATGGTAGGAATGGTTTGAGGGGGAGTCAATCCTCTCAAAAGAAAAAGTCTGCGAAGGAAGTTCTTAAGAAATCTGAGAAGCTTGGTGTGAAAGTTGAAAATAGGTTTCAACCCCTTGAAACTATTTTTGAAATATATGAACAACTTGGAAATATTTATAAGGGTTTTCTTGTTTTGTTACTGACACAAAAAAAGTTTCTTAACAATTCTCAGAATCTAGAGGTGAAGAAAGAAAAGGAAGAATAAAAAACTATTGTTATTGAAACCACTCTGAAATCTACAAAAAGAGAATGACCTTGGATCTTGGATAGTGTATTTCTTATCATATGAAAGTAGACTTAAAGTTTTTGAAGAATGTGAAATACTTCAAATAAGTAATGAATAAATTTTAAAATGACGAATCTCTAAGAATCAAAGGTGTTGGATCATCCATCATTGGGAAAGAAAAGAAAAAAAATCCAAGAATGATTTAAATGTTGATGGGATGAAACATAACCTCCTGAGTGTTTCAAAACTTTGTGATGATGTTAAAAAAAGTTATCTTAAAAATATATGGGTTTGTTGTGAAGAGTGATGAAGTTGGAAAGATATTCATAAGAGGCCAACATATAAAAGAAAACTTATTTCAATTTGGTGAAATAAAAAACTATTGTTACTTGGGAATGGTGGAAGAGAATAAGTTGTGGCATAAAAGGCTGTGAAATATATGTTAGAGAAACATTAGAAAGTTATCAAAGAGATACCATGTCCGAGATATCCTTGATATGTCAATAATAATAGATTGGTGTTGCACTATTTGTCATAAAGGAAAGATTAAAAATTCTGTGCATAAAAAATTTGACATTTGTTCAAAACGACCTATGGAACTTATTAATTCCAATATATGTGGGATAATGAGTAAACAATTAAATAATGGAGACCAGTACTCCATCACTTTAATTAATGAATTTAATCACATTACTTATGTTATGTATATGAAACATAAGTCAGATGCTCTAAAAATGTTTTAAAGTTTTAGAAGTAATGATGAGATGGAATGTGAGTATTTTATGAAGAAGTTAAGAACTGATAATAATGGTGAATATAAGAATGATGAATTTGAAAGTTATATTGAGAAGCATAAAATTTGGCATGAGTATAGTTCCCCATATACCCCTAAAAAAATGGGGTTGATGAAAGGAAGAATAGAAGTTTGGTGGAAATGGGGAGAACTATGTTACTTGAACATAGTCTTTCTCCTTATTATTAGAGGCAATCCATGAGTACTAAAGTATATATTCAAAACCAATGTTTCTATAGACCAAGTTCTGATATGAATCCATAAAAATTTATTTATGTAAATCTCCAAGTTTTAAACACTTAATACTTTTTGGGAGTCCATGAATTATAAAGAAGAAAGAAAAAAACTTGGGAAAGTTTGATAAAAAAAGAAGATGGAATTTTTCTTGGATTTTATTCAGAAGGAAGAGGATAAAAATGTTATAAAAAAGAAATAGGAATAATTATTGATTCTTATGATGTGAAAGTTATTGAAAGGGATGAGGAAGATAAATAGAATCATGTGGATAATAAAGTTGAGCAGGATAGGGAAAATTTTCTTAAAAATTATGATAAGGATACAGTAAATTGTAATCCTACTCAAGAAGAAGAATCTTACCTATCTATTTTTAATAATGAGTACAATACTTGAAAATATTATACTAATATGAGGAAGTAAGTGGAATTTAATAATATTATTAGTGATCAACATCAGAAAGTTCAAATAAGAAGAATAATAAATGCCATTACACACACTTATTTATATTCAAAAGTGGAACTAAAAGATGTTGATAAATATTTTGAGTATTTAGAATGGTTTCAGGCTATGAATGAAGAGTTGGATTAGATAGAGAAGAATGATACATGGGAACTCGTACCTAATCCAAATAACAAAAACGTTATTGGTATAAAGTGGGTTTTCCAAAATAAGCTGAATAAAGAAGGATAAGTGATAAGGAACAAGGAAAGACTTGTTTGAAAAGGGTATAAAAAAATTGAAGGTATTTATTTTGATGAAACCTTTTCTCCAGTGGAAAGATTAGAAACTATCAGAATATTTCTTAATATTTCTATAAAACAAATTTAATTTTTTTTTTAAAATGGATGTTATATCCTCATTATTGAATTTTTATCTTGATGAGGAAGTTTAAATTGAAAAAACACGTGGCTTTGTTGTTGTGAAAGATGAAAGTTATGTGTGTAAGTTGAATAAAGCTTTTTATGGATTAAAACAATCTCCTAGTGAATGGTATTCCAAATTGGATATTTTCTTAAGGAAGACGAGTTTAAAGAAAGGAACCATTGATAGAAATATTTACATTAAATAAATTTAGGAGTTTTCCCTCATCATAATTGGTTATGTTGATGAAATTATCTTTTCTATGAATAATGAAAGAATATGTGAAAGATTTTTTGAATAAATGAAAAAGTTGTTTGAAATTTCCATGATGGGGAAATGAAATACTTTCTTAGGTTACAAATTTTACTAAATAAGATGCACATTTTTCATTCTATAGAAATTTATGCTAAATAAATTCTTAAAAATTTTAGCATGGAAAATTTGAAACCAGTTTCCACACCAATATCAGTGGGAACCAATTTGAGTAAAGATGGAGAAGGAAATGAATTTGACCAGAAAGAGTTTTGAAAGTTGATTGGAAGTTTTTTATATTTGACTTCCTTAAGACCCAACATTGTTTATACTATTACATTATGTGAAAGATTTAATATTTCTCCAAAATAATCACATTTTATGGATGGAAAAATAATTATAAGATATATAAAAGGCACAATTTTTTTTGAATCAGGTATGATATCTCAAAAAGTATTGACTTGTTTGGGTATTCAGATACTGATTAGGTGGGAAATGTTGATGATAGGAGATCCACATCTGGTGGAATTTTATTTTTGGGTAAAATTTATGTTAGTTGGAATACAAATAAAAAATATTTAGTAACTTTTAGGGAAAATGAATCTGAATATGTTACTACCTCTCAAGTTGCTACCCAACTTATGTGGATGAAGACTCAGTTGGAAGACTTGTTTAAGTAAAGTTACCCTTTCCCCTGGGTTGTGATAATCAAAGTGAAATCAACCTTACCAATAATCCGGTAAAATTTTATCATTAAAAATACATTTTATATCAAGTATCACTTCATCAAAGAGAATGTGGAGAAGAATGAATTGAAGTTGGAGTATGTTCCTATATTAGAATAAGTTGCTGACATATTCAAAATTTTTTACCAAAGGAACCTTTTTATAAATTGAGTTTGAACATGGGAATCCAACCTATTTCTCATTAATGTTGAGGTATGATTTTTTTGTATCCTATCTCATCTTACCTTTGGATAGTGTTTTCAAGGGGGGGGGGGAATTTTTTTTTATAAATCTATCCTTATGGAAGAATAAATAATGGGGGAGTTGTGGGTAAGCTGTGAATCCATCATGTAAGTGTGTGAACTATTCTAATTGTTTGTTGGAGTGGTTGTAGGAAACATAACTTTTTTATTCTAGGAATGTGAAATATTTGAAGAAATTTGAGGAATAAATCTGAAGAAGAAAAGACGAGGAATAAATCTAAGGAAGAAAATTTGAGGAAGAAAGATGAGGAAGAAAATCCAAGAAAGAAAGGCTGAGGAATTTTCACGAGTCACTAATTCTAGAAAACATGGTTTTTCTATCAATAATTATTGTTTTATATAATGTGTTTTCTCTCTTAGGATTAGAATTGTTGATAAGTAATCTATATCTTAAGGTTATAAATTTTAGTGATTTATGAATCTTGGTTGACAAAAAAATATAAAGGGGGAGATTTTTGGGACCAAGATGGATGGAGAATGTTTTTAAGAAAACTTTTGTTTTAAAAATGTGTTGTATTTTGTTGTAAAAGAAGATAAATCAATTTACTTTATAAAATTTGACAACTAGACTGACTATCATATTCAGAAAATAGGATTTAGAAATAGGATTTGGAAAATTGGGCTCATAATGTTTAAGAAAGTCCATCATCGTGAGAATATGTTTTCTGAAAGAAAAGGAGAGATGAAGCTTCCAATTATATTCAGGACAATCGCATTCAAGAAAATTGTATTCATGTTTTATTGATAATAAATATGTTACTGGAAGACATGGAAGTCACAATAATTTCCTTAAAAAAGTCAGATGATGCTATGCTGATATTCAATGTATTCAAAGTCATGAAGGAATTCATACTTATAAGTTTCTGTTTGTAGGAGAATGAAATTAGAGAATTAAAAATTTTTTGGTCTCAAATAATCAGTGTGAGATCACCATATTCATAATTTTTTGAAGGCTGGATGTCTTGAAGAAATCGAAATGGAGAAAGAATATGACACAAATCGGAATGGAGAATTGGAATGACATAAATCGAAATGGAGAATCAGAATGGTAGAAATAATAATGGAGAAAAAATGATAGAAATTGAAATGGTGAATCATAATAGAGAATCCAAATGATAGAAAACAGAATGGAGAAATAGAATGTTAGAAATCATAATGATAGAAATCCAAATGGAGAATCATAATGAAAGAAATCAGAATCGAGAATCAGAATCAAACTGGAGTTTATTAAAAAGTTTGAAGGGTGCTGAAGTTAAAGGTAGATATGGATTTCAATAGAATTTTAATGAGTGAAAGATATATCCATAATTTAAGGTATTTAAAGGCACTAAAAAAAGTCAAATAAAGATCCAATATTTAAGGAAATTTGAAGATTTGAGAAATTTAGTAAAGCGGGAAACCTTTTAAGAATCTCGCTTAAACCATTTTGGAATGAATATAAAAGGAGGAGAATACTTTGTGTATTTTGTAAATTTAATTTCTCACATAATAGGAGAGAGATTCTCTAAAATTATAGTAAGAATAAGAATCTAAATTATGTTTTTTAAAGAAGATATTTGGAAAAAATAAGGAAAGAAGGAAATTGTATTCAGTGTTTTTAGAAATCATACTGGGAAATCAGACTTGGAAATTAGATTGGGGAATTAGATTTGGGTTTCTATACTCATATTAGAAGTGGTTCAGAATTGTTTTAGTGGTATTCTAACAAATCAATATTTCCATATTGAAATAATTATACCGAGAAATCAGACTTGAAAATCATACTTGGGAATTAGACTGGGATTTCCAAACTCAAATTAGAAGTGATTTAGAATTGTTTCAGTGGTATTCTGACAGATCAATATTTCCATATTGGAAAATTGGACTGGGAAATTAGATTGGGAAATTGAACTGGGAAATCATTATGAAGTCCAAGAAGTTCTTACCAGCTTATGTGTAAGAAAGTGAGGAATTGTTTTGAAAGAACATATTTGTGAAATTTGATCAAGAAGCACCACAACTTGTTATTACAAAAATTGTATTCCATCTTTTCATGCTACTTGAAGAACATGCACTTTTTTATTGAACAAAGTTCTAGAAAAGTGTAAGATAATATCCTATTGGTTGTATCCACCCAAAATTATTCTTTTCTAGTGTATTTTGTGGTATTTGATTATTTTAAAACCATAACAAGGACTAGATATTATTGTTGAGTAGAAAAACTTGTAAATTCTTGTGTTCTTATTGATGTGTAAATGTTTTGTTTTCAAAAAGGAGAGAAATATTTAACAGGAGGCGAAGGTTGTTTCATAACTAAGTAAACATGAAATAAAAAGGTATCACTGATTCAACCCTACCCCTCTTAGTGATACTTTAATCCTATTTGGGTAATCACAAAAGCTTTGGTGAGTTTGATTAATTTCAAATTCCCATAGAATTTTTCACTCTACTAGAGATAAAATTCTCTAAATATCACATCCAGTGAAGTAATTCCTCACTACATTCCCATATATCTCATCCACACATCAACACTTATATATTTTACTATTTTTTAATATCCAATCAAAAGTACTAGTATACCCATCTTTTCTTTGTAGATCAAACTAGAACCCTTGTAAAAATTTATTTGTGCTTAATATAATTCAATGCATTAGGAACTTTTGAGGATTGTATTGTATTTATAGGGAGAAAATTTTATTTTAACTTAGCATGTGACGTAGGAAACAATTAATGGATAGGAAAAAACCATTAGTACCCTTATAATTTGATGCAATGACCTTAATATTACTAAGAAAACTAAAGTGATATGACTTTGATTGAATTATAAAGACCTAAGTGTATCACATGAATCATGTTGTTAGGATCTGTGTTTGAATTTGGTATAGATTTCAGAAATAAAAATGAATTTATTAATGAATATTAGAATTAAATTATATATTATATGGCTTAAGAGTTCTTATCATTTATATAGGGATATATAGTAGGATCCAAACACATGTGGTTTAGGTTGTAGAGGTGTAGTAGGATACTCTAGTGGAATGAAAGAGGGCTGGACATGAGGTTTTAGGAAAATGTTGTGTGAGATTCATCACTAGATATTTTTGAAGTATATGGGAACTATCTCCAATTAGGAGATAGAGAGGTGGCTGGAGGAGTTTGAGATAACTTTCAATTTGATTCATGTAATAAAAAAGAATTATATTCTGTTAGTGGTTATTATATAATGGGGATCTTCTCATTAATTGTAGATCTTGTTTATTTATGATCACAAGGAGTTAGAGGGATCAAAGAAGAATTTCCATAGTTAGTTTTGGGCTAAGTTCCTTTCTTCAATGTTAAAGTATGTGTAGTGAAAAAAGTTAATTTATCTCTGGAGGGGGAGCTACAATGTATGGAAGTTTGGAATGTAGTTTAGGGATATTATTTTTTATTATTTTGACCTTATTCACAATGAAGAGTATTGGAAAAAAAATTTAATGAGGTGTTGCATCAAGAGATCTAAGATGTCAATGTTTTAGCCATTTGGGAGTCAGTCTCATCTCTCTTCTTCACATTTCATGAGAGATATTAGTCCTTGAACCTCTATCGGGTGATAGGGAAAATATTGTTTTCATTATGAAGGCTATGGGAGTCAAATTTTTCAGTGAACAACCATACTTGGTGGTCAACATGGAGCTAGTGGAAAACTTTTGGGGAAGCCCTTGCAATAATTGTCTCTAAGGAATTATGAGTAATAGTAGCATGGTCCTCTAGATTTTGGAAAATAAAGAGGATATGGAGTGGGAAGATGATGAATTTTTGACATTTCTAATCCTTATATACATAGGGATTATCTAGGTTATGGTGTTGGTTTTCATCAGGACCAGTGAGATAATGGATCTAAAAGTGGCCAAATTCATTCTATAGAGTTTCTATTACATGGAAAACAATATATTATTTAAGGAACAATCTATTTATCTTCTACCACAACCTATGATTTGTTTGATTTGATATATTCATACTACTTCATTACACCTACCTTGGTTCAATCTATAGAACTCAAGGTTGATAGACTTCCAATGCTTATAACGTCCTTCCCTGACATTACCATGTCGTCTAGGAGAAACGTTAACAAAAAAATAATATTTTTTATTGAAGAAGAAGAAATATATCCCCACAACCTGGGGCTAGAGTGGGGACCCAAAATCATGGGGGCCTATAGTAATGAAGCCCCAGAGCGTCATTAATGACAAAAATAGCACCATCTTGAGGAAATGATCCCATATAAGAGAAAATAGATTAGGGTTATAGGGTTAGAGCCTAGGAGGCTAGAAAATCAGACACTTTATTCCCCTTCCTCCATGTGTGAGTGATTCTCATACCTCCATTAATTAAATTCTTGAAAATGTAGACCTGATAAATGATTGAATTGGGAGTAGAGATACGACCATGAAAGGAGTTGAAAATTATAAATGAGTTAGTCTCAAGGGAAGAAATCCTAATATTCTTCTCCTTGCACAATTCAAGGCTAGTGAGCATTGCATTAGCTTTGGTCTGGAGTGAATCAACTTGACCAAAAGATGTTGTGAAAGTAATAATGCGAGATACTTTTTCATCATGCATAAGACATACACCCCATATCAAAACCAAAATACATGATCCATCCATGTTGATTTTCAATCCTAAACCCAGTGTAAATGAACATATCCAGCATCCATGGGAGGGATTTGAGGAAGAGACATCAAGTATACCAGGAAAATTGATTGATTTAAGAGGATAGGCATACCCATTATAAATTTTTTAGACCAGGTCATCCAACAAGATCTTTATTTGGTAGGTAATCACCATTTGAGAACTATGAATTCCCTCAAACTAGGCCTTATTCCTAGTGTACCATAAATACCAACAACCAACAATGAAAATACAACATCTCACTTTCATCTCGTAGCTCTTATCCCCAATTCCTTGGAACCAGAGAGAAAGGAAATTATCCTCCATAAAATCCTATGAAACCACAATGATGAATCTACCCAGACTAATCCACAACCATTTTTCCCACTAACCCTCAAAAAATAGGTGTTTCATAGTTTCCTAATAATACATACTGCAACAATAAATTATGGAAGAAAGTTGAATACCTATACGCTGGATGCTATCATTTGTGGGAAGGGAATTATTCATAATATTCGTCATAAGGAAGCTGAGTTTGGATGGAATATTAATACACTAAAACATATCACACCACCGATCCCATTCCATCAGTGAGTGTACCAACCTTTGATACTCTATAATAGAGAAGGCTCCGAAGGCCAAACCCACAAACACACAGATATTAGGTTTATAGAAGGATCAATTGAATAAAAAACTCATTGTTTCTCATTGTATAGAATATAATTAATTAGCACAAGGTGCTTGTAGGATTTTCTGAAAGAGATTCTTGGGGTGGGACAACTAGGGAACCCGAGTTTTGTCCCATTCCAGTTATGGATCTAGAAGCTAATATCACTCTACCCAACAATCCATCTCATATTGTTCTCTAGTTTTGAAATAAAATATCCCAACAAATGCTAGATAGTGGATATATTGCCTTATAAAGAATATTAAATAATCCTATATTTTATTACAGTAAAAAACCCTTAGATATTCCAACCCCCCATGCACTCCCAATCACGATTAGCATGCATCCCATGTATTATCTCAGAGATGATCTTAACACCAATGCCTCCCTCCCTCACCGACATTTGAAATATTCCCCATAAGTCCCAATGATTATTCCCCTCAAGATGATAATCCCATAAGAATGTGAACAAAATAATATCTAGATTAGATATGAAAGTTTTCAGAACCCTACTACCAGAAAAAAAGTTCATGAGGGAAGAATAAAGAACATTGTTCATCAACTCTATCCTTCCTCCAAAGGACAAGTAATGACTCTTCCAGTTAGTAATACAATTGGTAATATTATCTTCCATATTATCAAAATGATGAACCTATAGTTTAATAGAATAAATGGGGATGCCTAAATACTCTATTAGTAGACTTATCCTATTTATAACCAAACTATCAACCATATACCTCATTATCCTATCCATGCACTGATTTGAGACTAGAATTATACTCTTCTCATGGTTAACATGTTTCCCACTCCAATGACATTAGACAACAATAATCATGTTTAAATCATGTATTTTATGATTTAATCCATTGGTAAAGATAATTGTGTCATCCCTGTACATGAGATGAGAGAGGCCTTGAAATTGGTTGGTGCGCCGAGATGGAATAACCCTAACTTCATGGAGAATCATATTAATATACCAACTAAAAGTATTATACATCAAGATAAAACTAGTGTTGGATAGAGGATCACCTTGGTGAAGCCCCAAAACCAACTTGAAGAACCCATAATTATTCCCCATAAAGGAAATGGATAGCCACGAGGAGCTAAAATAATGAAACAAAATAACAATATTGAGAGTATAAAATCCCATACATGAGAGTACCTTGACAAAAAGGACAATTCAATCAAGTTGTACACTTTTTCCATGTTTAGATTTACGACAATGTTTGAACCACGAACCTTCTGATTTACATCACTCAAATTTTCTTATAGAAGGACAATAGTTCTTTGAATGATTCTTCCTTTGATAAAGGTATATTTCTCCTCTGATATCCAACAAGGAAGATAAGAAGATAACTGTTTGTTAATAACAGTAACCAAAATTTAATACACAAAATTACAAAGGATGATGGGTCTATAATGATTTAGGGAGGAGGGATCCTTCCATTTGGGAATGATCACCATATAAGTTTCACTTTCCACTCGAGGTATAATTCCACCCTAAAAGAAATCCTACACCACATCTAATATAGAATCCTTAATTGGGTCCCAAGTGGAGACAAAGAAAGACCTTGAGAAACTATCTAGATCGGCTGTGTTATTAGGGCTAAGGGCAAGAGAAGATTCATTATTTTTTCATTTAGAAGGAACAGATTCCATAACCATATTATCCTGATCTGACATAACACAAGGAATGACATCAAAGAGATATGAGTGTCCCATTAGATATCCCATGAACATGCTGGGGTTTGGATCATCCAAAGTAATTTTGAAATGAGTTTTTTCTAGGCCTCCCACCTCATTTTGATCGTTAGTGAAGGAACCATCATCTCGAATAATATTTAGCCTAATGATCCAACGTATCTCTTTGATACATGCATGAAAATATGTTGTATTACTGTCCACCTCTTGAATCCATTTTGTTCTAGAGTGTTCAAGAGAAAGGAGTTACTCTTCCAGGAGATTCTCCACTAGTCTATTCTTCTTAGATATTATTCATTTAAATAAACATTCATCCCATTCAGTCTCGAGCTGCATTTTAATCTGTTCAACTTCTGAGTTAAGAGAATCCAAATCAAAGAATCATAGAGGTACACCCTGACTCTACTTATGAAGATCAAAATAAAGGAGCCTCAACCTATTATGAATAATTTTACACCAGCTTACTTGAACCAGATTTTCCCAAAACTCAGCCACCATATGGAGAAACCCAAGGTCATAAATCTATATTTGAAAAAATATAAACCACTCCTATTTATTATGAAATTGAGACAAATACAATCAGACTAGGGAATGGTTACAAAGGTAATTATTAAGGTGAGTCACTTTAGAATTTTAAAATAAAGATATAGAATTAATATTAGTTAGGCAGCGGTCAAGCCTACACCAAGAGCGGGCTTCCCCCTTCTGATTATTTCACCACATATAGAGATATCCTATAAATAAAAAATCTGATAGGTACTTATAAGATAGAAACATATTGGATTCAGCACTCACATTCCTTGTAAATACTTCTCTTCCCTTCTTTTCAGATGGTTCTAACAAAATATTAAAATCTCCTCCCATGAACCATGGAAAACCCCCTTTATCAAAGGATAATAGATCATGCAAGAGTGCTTCTCTGAAAATCCTATCATAATTGTAATAGAATAATGTCATAAAAAGCCATTGTCTCCCCATGATCACTTCATAAGTGATAAAATAATCATATGAACACACAAAATAGACATAAAATCTTAAACTCCAAAAAATCCACATGTGTTAGTTTTGCGGTTTTGTATGCATGAAACTATGAATTTTGATCATGTGTGAAAACTCCATGATTTTATAGGGAGATTGATTCAGCTCTAGAACTGCTAGAACTGAAAGGTTTTGGTGATGAATCTCATGGGAAAGAAATTATATCTTAATCTAGGTGCCAAATACCTGGGAATTCTATATGAGAAATGAAATCATGGGTAAAGGGGAGGGGGTGGGGAGGTTGGCTGCTTCCACTAAGGATTCCCTATGGTTGATTTCTACTACATGAAGGAACTTTTTCTATGATATGGTTTTCACTCCACTAATAGGGGAGGAGGAAAAAATATATGAGTAAACTTCCTGATCCAGTCCTGGGTCACACTAAGGGAGATCAAAGAAAGCTGAGAAACTGTAGGAAGGAGGTAACTGAAGGCCTGAGATCCTTAACCTAAAGTAGGGGAGAGATCCACCTTTTTGTACTTTCATAACAACATATTTCCCCTTGGAGGGGAATGGTTGATCTTCTCCTATATGGAATACCTGAAAACCACCAATTATTTTCATGTCATAGGGTTGGAGGGAAGATGAGTGGGGGAGGGAGAACCCCAACTAGGAGGAGAGGCCAAAAAAAACCATGAGTCCATCCAGAGAAGGAGGATTCTTGGAGAGAAAAGGAGGGGGGGGGGGTGAAATTGAAGGGTGCTAAGGATCCACCTATATACCAAAAGGCTATATTGGGCCTACAAGAATATTGGATGAAGCACCACCACGATGAGAGTACTGAGGATCAGAACCAAGTCTCGTTCACACTGAGGATAAGTGGCCTCACAACATACAATGTGGAAAAAAGTACATTGGGGATTGAGGGATTAACTTCTACTACCAATAGAAGAATCCTTTATTGAGGAAAATATGAATTGGGAGAGGGTTGGATAAATCCACCTCCACATATATCTAAGAAGAGGAATAATCAAGAAACTATAGAGTACACTCATCTATGAAAAAAAAGAATGCATTACATCCCTGATGAAGTGAAGGAACACAACATTCTGAAAGGGAAAGGGAATCCCCAAGATCATGAACCAAACCATAGACTGTAGAGAGTTGAAACCAGAGTGAAATCCTAATGATCATCATAATAGGTTGAAATGTCAGTTGTTGTATGATCTGGATGGGGAAGACCACATCATTACAAAATCTTCCATGGAAGAAATCACCACACCAAAATCTGTCCTGTTGAGAAATGATACTTGTGCCGGGCCATTCAGCTTTCATGATGACACCACATTTTTAAAATAGGGAAGTGGAAGCTGATCCTACCTGAAACAATATACAAGATACCATTAGTGAAGCTTCGTAGCCAACTGAAAAGCTTCTATGGAGAATGAGAGAATCAAAAATATGTCCACCATTTCTAGGCTAATTGGATTTAGAAGGTTCCCCAGGATTGATGGAAATCCATTAGATGGAGGAGGAACCAACCTGAGAAGAATATCTTTGAGATAAGGGTCTCTACACACTTTTATAGGAACCTAGATAGTGTGTGTGGTGGGGGGAAGGAGACAAAAAATGTCAGTATTACGAAATAAATGATATGAATAAAGTCCATGATTCAAAACAAAAGAAATCACCTTGGTCATTGAAGCAAGTGAAGAGGGAACGATGATCAAAAAATTTAAACTGACGGGGGTGCATGACGCGCGTTCTCAAGAGAAAGATATACAACTGATTTCTAGGATAAATGTTACATGAGATTAATTGTGATCCATGATCACTAGAGTATGGATACTATTGTTGATGGTTTAAGGATATCACTTGGGGAGTGATTTACCCCTAATTATCTATCATAATAAAATACTAAAAAACATCACAATAATGATAATTAGTAGAGCCAATATAAAAAAAATCAATAAGTAAGAATAGTATCCCAAAAATTCACATCAATTTAATATATCATAAAAATTATCAAAGGTAAAACTCTAGTACCAAAATATAATCAGCTTCTGAACTTCATGGCATTAAGCAACTCATACATGCTCCAACCAATGCTGGTAAGTATAGAACATGGTATCCAAGCACATGGATCATGATCTTCTCATATTCCAAAATCATGGTATCAAATTATCTAATATTACAAACACATGGAGTCTTATAATTTCACTATAAAAATTAAATTCCAAGCCAAACACACGGATCTCATATCAATATCTCATGTCTCAGCATAACCCAAGGCTCCCTACAAGCGACAAACTTCATAACCCTTTTAAGATTCACAAGAGTTAAAAAGAACATATGATAATAGGTGTTTTTGTTGATTTTTTTTTGTAAAATCTATTTATAATATCTCTCTTTTAATGTTAAAATACTGAGAAAATAATATTTTCATTATTTTTTACATTTATAATATCTATTTTGTATATAAATAAATTATAGTTAAATTTTTAGATTTGATTATATAAAAAACATATAAAGTGTTGGAATATATTTTAAATATGTTTTTGATATTTAATTCCTAAAATGGATGTGAAATTTTAGAATTTTTTGTTTTTGAAACTGAAAACCTCTAGTAATTTTCAACCACTTTAAATTTTTCCTTTTTTATATAGGTAAATAAAAGGTATATGGGAAGTAAAAGTTCTATGTGTAATAATAATTCATGGGGAGTGGGACTCTCTTGTAAGAATAAATTGACCATCGTGTAATAAAATTTCATATAGGTCATCCAATATAAGTGTAATTGTTCATTGTATAAGAATAGAATTGGGAGTTAGTACACAGTGTGAGATAAAATTACTACTCATGTAAGAGTAAATAGATTGGAAGTTAGACTATATAAGATTAAAATCCCATCAGTTTGAGATTAAATAAATTTTATTCATATTATAATGAATAATATGTTGTAGAGGTATTCTACGTAATATTAAGCTATTTGAATATAGAAGTAAGTAGACTTTTGTGGAAGAAATTATCACCTTATTGTAAAAAGTTCATTTAACTTGAGTTAAAATTAGGGATAATCTTAGTTTAAAAGAGGTAAAACAACACCCTAGAATCTTGTTTTATCTTTACTTGGTTTCAGTAATGTCAGTATAGGTTGACTAATTCATAGAAGGAATTGAGGCCGGGAGAACTAAGGAGTTTCAAATCAAGTTGTGATTGGAGAGTTAACACTTAAAGGATATCAAGGAAGAAGTGGATCTAGGCTCAAATAAAGTTAGTCACTAATTAAAGAGGGTATATTGATATAGTTTTATAGATTTTTTATTGGATGAATTCTATTAATGGATAAAGGGAGTTGTGGATTGAGAAGATCAAGAACATTCATTGAAGAAAATATGAAGACTATTTGTTCAATGGTTTCAATATAGTCTACATTTGTAAATTCATTTTATGGAAATACATGGTGGTCAATTGATATGGTTGTGGGTTTAAGGATAAACATGAATATGGTACTTTAACAAATTCTTATGAGGTTTTTTTGAGTTTCAATTGAGAGATTGATAGAGATATTAAAAGTTGGTACAAACTGGTGAAAAATAATTTAGAGAAACCAAGTTTGAGATATAGATGATTAAAGTTTATTTATTTTCTTGAGATTGACTATGTAAGGTGATGAGATAAAGGGAAAACTAGTCAGGTTATAGTTTGTAACTAGAATATGGATAATTTGACTAAACCAAAAAAGATTGGAAGTATAGGTCCAATAGATATGAGTATAAACACACCTCAATAACATTTAAAAAGGTTGGGACACCTAAAAAATCAATTAAATAGATAAAAAAACTTAGGATTTGTCATGATTATATTGGAATCTCCTTAGGAAGTTACAAGAGGAGACACAAGAGACTACAATTTGGAAAATCTAGTATTCAATTCTCTGTTGTATCCTCTTTAAATTGTGAATGGTTCCAATGTAATAAAAAAATTCCCTCCCCTTCTAAGGAATTTTATCTAGATGTTGTTTCCTCTCCTTTTGATTAATAAAATTCCCCTTTAAGGTATGGGTTGTGGTGGAAAATTATAGCTCCCTTATTCTTCATCTTCTTCATACATCTTTTATTTCCTTCATCTTTATTTATTTTGAGAATGGACATGTTTTTTTTATTTTTTGAGTTTTTTATTTAATAATATATAGGGATACGTTATTCTAGGTGTAACATCCTAACCCAGACATTACAAATCCAGTTCCCCAATCCGGTTCACCGCAGGACTTAAGTACGCCTCCCCATATGATAGAGGCCACTAACTAGTAGTGAGGGTATAAAGGTGGTACAATGGGGAGATTATACCCTCATATCAAATTAAAACTAGTGGAAATAACCTGATAACATACATAGAAATAAACATCATAGTGCAGAAGAAATAGATAAACTAAAACAGACACATGCTATAATAATAAATGAAATGCTATAAAATCCTGAAATTCCATTCCATACACGAAACACTGATCTCCCACTAGGCTGATGACATATAAAGGAGTAAATAAAAGAAATATAAATATAATTAAAAGGCTCTAATACTATATCTGAGCCAAACCACATACCCAAACTCTATATACATATCCAATCCATCCTGTTTGATCAGTCCCAGGCCTCGACTCTACTTGTGATTGGAACCAAGTGAATGTCTTCTCAAGTACCCTGGTGGAATGGTGGCCTGAGAAGTGTTTAAGGAAAAAACTTAGTAGGGAGTCACCAATGTGGTCCTTTATCTAGCCAATAAAATAAAGTGTATGTATATGTGATCTACTCATCAAGAAAAAAATGATAAATAAAATTGAAACAATAAATAAAAACTAGGACGTAAATAAAACAAACCACAACCGATCTATGGGTCCATGATCTCAGTTGACTGGAAATTTACCATCATGTGTATATATTTATGTGTATATATATTCCCATAAATATATATACATAAATGTGTATATACATGAGTAAGGTAAAAATATCATAAATCAATAGTAGTTAGTCCTTGGGTCCATAATCCCAATCATATGGAAATATTGTAATGTGTATAATTAAGTCGATCCTTGGGTACAAAATCCTGATCAATAATACCTGTTTCATCTAGCACTGGAATGCATCTGAGCAAGCCACGTTAACATAGGGGGATACATGTACTGACCCTGGGTTCACACATACTCATCTCTAATCAATATAATGAAGGATGTCATGTATTGATGAGAAATCCTATAAATGGTCACTGATCTATAAGTCTTTCCATTCATGCCATGTAAATCTAGTATAATATCAGATCCCTAGGTCCCTATCCATAGGTGTTCATGACATTGGATCTACGATGAACCCTAAGGGGATGACCATTTGGTGATATGTAAAAGTAATTCTCTCAGAACCCAAGTACATACTCAACATCCACTCATATAAACAACTCAATAGACCCATCCCTAGAAGTATATCTGGACATTTTAATAATGGTGCATCTACCTGATCCTAGGTAGAATTATAGGCATCATTCAAGGATAGAATAATAATCCACTGATTACATGTCACATAAATGGTGAGGATCCCCATTTCCACCACCTCAATAAATTAATCGATTAGAGAGAGTGTAATAATCCCTATCACCCAAGAGAGAATAATCATCAATGAGTAGTCAATCACTAGGGATGCCATGACTGAACATCATAATCAATAGACTTAAGATCTGGATCCTAGGAAGTATGTCTAGGTATTACAATAATATAAAAATCAAATTAAATGGATTATAATATGGACCTTAGGAATTACATCTAAGAGTACTGAAGATATGAATAAAATGGATTAGAAGACGGGTCCCAGGAGGCACATATAATCACCCTACATAGAGTCACATCACATCAGAATCATCATCCAAAAACAAGGAAGCTCTTATGGTAATCATCACTACATCAACAATAAACATGTGAATGTATGAACAAGAGTGAAGGTGGAATAACACTTAAACCACCCACTACTACCATAACCTTTTAGAAATACAAGTTTGGTGTGGGTTATAAGGTGAAACCCTCTACCATCTCAACCCAAATCCATAATGCACTAGATCAGGTTTGGTTAATCACTAGGCACCGACTGATTCCCCTAAGTTATAACACTAGAGAGGTATCCTACTTGGGATCCTCGAGGTCCATGATAAACAAAGGCATCCCTATTGGGTTCCTCTAAGTCAATATAGAAGAAAGGAATCCCTATTGGGACCCTAAAAATGAATAAGAATAGGCATACCAAGGGGATCATTTTTCATGGTCATAAACTCAAGTCATGGGATGAAGCTAGATCACTAGGGTTCTTAGTGACCCTGAACATTTATCCATTTAAATATACCTATTTAATTTAATTTAAAATTCATCATAATTAATTTAAATAGGGGGAGTTTCCCTTATGGGAGATCCCAGGAATCCATATAATACCATAAAAATTCATAAATACTAAAGAGAATATATGATAGACCACCTAGATTTAGAGAGATTTTGAACCATTTAAGAACAACCTGTCACACATGTGACTTTTTTATATATTAATATTTCATTTAATTTCCATTCCTGATTTTTTGGGGGGTTTACCACTCATTTTGGTGAAAATGGTGGGTTTTGAAAATTTGGGCCAAACCGCGAGCCCAATTCCAGATTTAAACACTAATTTTGTTTCTTCTATAACTCCTTAAATTTTTACTATTTTAAACCCATTCCACTTCCCAATTGGAATAACCTGATATATTAAAACCACCATATCCCTTTGGACCACATATAAATCCAAAATCATGATGGATTTGGGTTTTTGATTTAGGTAATGGGCCTGCCCGTAGGCCCATTTCCTGCTTTAAATTTTTTTTTTAAATTTTCATATCTCATTAATGTTTTACTGTTTTCCCGTGATTCCACCTCTCTCTCAAAGCCAATACCCCGAGGATTGCCCCCATTATCGGTTTCGCAATTTTGGAGCTCAGGAGAGCCGCGAAGTAGGGAAATATCTCATACACTTTCTCAAATCGACCAGATTTGACGAGGTAAAATGAATCTTTCATAACTCCTTCAATTTTCATCATTTTTCCCCATTTCAGTTCCCACATTACCTAATATTACTCCTTAGAACCTCCATACCAGTTTTGGGTACTTGGAGATTCATATTTGGGTGGATTGGGGATGATTTCTTCAAGATATTTCAAGTAAGGGAATTCCTTCTTGGTTCCTTCCATCCTCTTTTAGTTTTATTTCCTATTTCTTGAAGTTCCTCATGTCCAGAAGTTAGGGTTAGATCCTAAGGTCTGATTTGGTATCTTTTGGGTCAATTTTTGGTGGTCTAGGTCGGGATTTATATTCCTTGTCGTGCGGCGGTGGTGCGCTTAAGGTTTCGCACCAAGTTTTGAGGGTTTCGACTCACAAGGTAGGTGATTCCATGTGTAACCATTTTATGATGAGTTAGCTTACTTGTTTTATTAATTTAGTATGTTTATAATCTGTCTTGTGTGGTTTGAAAACTGTTTTTGATGAATTTGGTTAAACATTTAATTTTTAGTTGTATTTTAGCTTGAAATTGGGTACTTTTCATGTGTGACTCTTGGGGTAATGTTTGGATTTAGTTTATAACATATGAAAGTGATTTATTAGTCTTGAAAGGGGCTGCCAATTCTGTTTTTTTAATTCCTTATTATCATGTGGGCCTTGAAAAGAGGTTTTTTTTAATGAGTTTAAGTTGTAAAACCGTGTTGTACTTTTTGAATGAGATTTATGAAAACGTGTGTTTTTCATGTGTATCTTTGTGGTATTATTTGATGTATTTTTATAACATTTGGGGGTGCTTTAATAATTGTTTTAGGGCTGAAAATTCTGTTTTGGATTGTTATTGTTATGATTTTGGTTTTGAATGAGGGGTTTGAAATGGGTTTAGAGTGCAAACAATGGTTATACCTCTTGGGTTTGTTTTATAAAAATTGCAAATGTTTTATTTTGTTAAACAAAGTTGGGAAAGGGTTTATATGTACTGTTTGGGTGAGTGTGTTCACCTAATGTGGGTTTTTTAATGGTAAAGTGGTGATTTGAGATGTAAAACATTTTTAGAATGTTTTATAAATTGCCGAAATGTTTTACTAAATTGTGTTTTGTGTGCGAAACACGGGTGTGGGATGTTTCGTGTGAGTTTATTGATAAAATGAATTGTGAAGGTGAGAAGGGTATTATGTGACATGTGTGTGGGCTGTTTTTTTGAGTTGAATATCTTGTAATGGTTTTATAAAATCATTTAAACGATTTGTGTAAGTGTTAAAGAAATGTGAAAAGTGTTGTAGGGAATTTTGGTGTGAGTTTGATTTCAAAATGCATTTGAATGAATAGTGGAATTTGTGACTTGTGTGATGTACATGGGGCTGTTTGGTTAATGTGTGATGTGTAATTGATATTTGCATGTGAAAACTATACTTCTTGGATTGTTGAACTTGTTTGAGCACAAAGGGAAAACCCGGGTATCTAGGTGGGTGGACGTGTACTAGTATGCTAGTGAATCCGTGGGGTTTGGCCTCAGTTTCACTTAGCAAGATTGACGCTTAAAACTCTAACTAAACAATGATGATGATGATTGGGGACCACTAGGTTATGGGTATGATCCCTACTAGTGGATCATGCATGAGAATGGATATTTTTTTGTGGTTACTCTCACCGAGATACGAGGTACCTGGGACCCACAGCTAGCTAGTGCCTAGGGGTTATTTCCTATTACTTGTTCTCATTAGATCCTTTGTACTTACCATCGGTATACGGTATTGTTGGCTTGAAAATTAAGTAGCTTTGTCATTTATTTTAAAATTGTTTTTCCTTTAAAATTATCTCACATGAAAACTGTTTTCATTTATTATTTCATCCTTTAGAAAATTGTAACTAGCATTTATTATTTACAAAACATGCAATGCTTTTTGTCATGAAATGTTTATCACATGGAATCTCATAGAGGTGGTATCCTACTGGGCTTTCGCTAACACCCTACTTACACCTTTGGGTGTAAGTAGACTTGCTTATTTTATGTCACAGGTTTGGGTACAGGTTTTATGCCTTTGGTTCGGGTTTTTAGCGGTCCATCGTGATGGAGTGTTGTGGAGGTGGCTTGAGGGAGTTGCCCCATGCCATGAGGGTTCTTGGGCTATTACATTTTTGTTTTGTACCTTTGGTATAGTCTTTTTGAATTATTTTAAGCTATGTAATTCAGTTCTGAATTTATGTAAAAGATTGTTTGGTTTGAAAAATCCAGATTCGTTTTATTGGATTCTTTTGTTGTTTTAAGTTTATAAACTCGGTTAAATCGTTCCCAATTCTCATTTTATGATACCCGGGCACTTGTGCCAGCCCGTGGGGATCGGGAACGCCCTTCGGGCCTTGTTACGGTCCAGGTTTGGCACTGGTTTCGGTGGTGACCAGATTTGGTTCGTGACAAAATGGTATCAGAGGAGGTTCGCTCCATTGGAGTCATGTTATTTGGGAAATAGTCGGGATAGTCTAGAGTTAGGATTGTTGGGACATGTAATTCTGGTTATGGGTAGTGTGCTTGATCACCACACCTCATTTCCGGATTCAAGTCACCAGGGGAAGTTGGGATTTGTCTAGGTCTTTTGGTTTTCTTGGTTTGATGATGATTAGGGGAAATGAAAAGAGAGTTGGGTTAATGGTCTCAATGAGCTCGCAGGGTCTGGAAAGCCACGTGGAGCCGGGGATATTCCCTAGAACACTCTCTGTGACAGTGAAGTGATTGGAATATGGCCCCCAACCATATGTCCAAGTCACCCACTGAAACTAGTTTCCTTTCGCATTGTCTGATGTTCTTTAGTTTTGAAATCTTGGAAATTTGGTTTTAAAGTGACTTGGTTTTAGGAAGTGTAATGTTTTTGTGAAATTATTTTCAAATAAATATGGAATGGTTTGATTTATAAAATGGAAGAACTGAATATTCAGAATTATTTTGAAATGGAAAATTGTGTTCTTACACCTCTTTTGAAAGCAGAAACTATATTTAAGTTGGTTTTGAAAAAGTGTTCCCATTAGAGTTTTCTAAACTATTAAAAGTTTTTTTAATGGGATGAGATGTTTTTAAATTGATGTAAATAAATTGAATGTGAGTTTTCATTGGAGCGATTGTGCCTTTCTGAAAAGTTTTTTTTAATGCGGTAATTTGGGTTCGACCTCCTGGTTAGCGGTTTTGATAAGAATGATGTGTTGGTTGACCGTTTTGGTTTTTGAAAAGTTGAAAGAAATCAGTGCATTGACCTTTGGTATTTCCATGAGTGACCACATGCATGGGGTTATATGGTATGATAGATGGTTGATGGCATGACTGGATGAGTTCCATGACGGATATGAGGAGGGTGCCTGGTGTGGCACAAAAACATGCATGTGTGAGGCCCATGGGGTACCATTGGTGGATACGCTCACCGCTGAACCATTTTTTTTTTTCAGAAATGGTTTTAAAGAAAAACATGTTTTCTTGATGAATATTTTGGGATGGTTTTTATTATGGGTTTTTGAAAATGTTGATGTTGTGGGATGTTTTGAGTCCAAGAATCCCTCCTGTTCGAACTGTTTTTTTTGGGTTTGTGTTTGGTCGGAAAGGTATGTAAAAGGTCCGGTTAGTAGTCTCCTATGATATATGTTTCGGGATACCATTAAGATGGTTCCATTAATGAGTTTGGATCTTTTTTGTTTCATGTTTTTACCAATGAACCAGCTTGGTTGGGTCCTTGGGTTCTCTCATTGGATAAGGTGCTCCCCCATTAAGATTTAGTACACAACTGAAGTGCAACACGGATTGTTTTGCCATTGGAAAATCCTCCAGTTGATCAATGTAAGGAATCTTTTCATGAGATTTGTAGAATGATTCTACACCATTTACTTTCTTGGTTTTTTTTTCGGATCCTCTTGTTGCGTAAGAGTGCTTGTGGATGGTTGAAAGAGACCTTAGTTTCTTAAGCTACCTAATTCGTCGAAGGTGAAGTTGTACAATATTATGTGAGTCTATTTTTTTTTTCAAAACTGTTTTTCCTGTTGGGAGATCTCGACATCCTCTATTTTAGAGGAATGTGTTTACATGTGTCCTTTATTTCTGTTGTTTCTCACCAGAAGAAGCAGGGTGTGATGTGAGTGCATCCTCTAAACCCTTATTTCAGTGAATTTAAAAGTTAGGGTAAAGTGAGTTCTGGAGTGTGTTATGTCTGGGTGAACCCATATGGGATTGCGTGTAGTTGTTTGTAGAATCATAAGAAGAAATTCTATTTGGGGGTTTCCAAATCCTAACTACGAGGCCGAAGATGCTTCAATCATTCCAGCTCCAACCATAGGTCCCGGAGAGAAGCTGGCACGTAGTCAGAGGAAATCCCAGGGCAGTTTTTAACCTTGAACAAATAAATGTTCTTAGTATGAGAGAAGAGAATAGTTTAAACATTTGTTGTTGTCATCTTTCTTCATTTGTTCACGTTCGGTGGAAAGAGGTGGCGGGCCTCATCCCCATGTTATCTCCCAATGACTTTCTTTTCCCCTTTGATTCCCTTTGGGGTTGGGGGAAAGGTTTTAGATATTTCTAGACATGTTGAGTGAACACTTATTAGTAACTGTTCCCTAGAAAACCATGTAGGTATAAGGATCCACATGGTTAGCATATAGTTTCCCAAACTGTGCGGGCTAACCGTGTTGTCGTCCCAACTCTTTATGTTTTGGGGTTTTTCTATGCCGGCCCATATTGGTCAGTTAAGATGGATGGTTCTTATGGTGGGGAGAACCACTATGAGTCTCATGTATATTATTTTGAAAATTCCTAATGGGATTCTACCCATTGTATTGGGGAGTTTGTTCGGGGCTCCCCTGTTAGTGTCTCGATTCTTTCTCAGAAAAAAAATTAAGTTGTCTCTTATGGTTGGGGAGCCCATTTGTGTATCCTTGTACCAGTAAATCACTTTTGTACTTGGTCTTGGATTGGATGTGGGTAGTCTCGTTCGGAGCTATATAACCACATACATCTTCCTTGAGTAAACGTTGGGATTGGATATTTCCAATTGTTTAGTTATATCAAGGTAAGTGTAACCTTGTTTGATGTTCTTGTTTGTTTGGGTAAATTTCTTGAGCCTTGTTCAGATAGTGTTTGAGGAGTTTTGTTTTAGGATAAATCTTGAATGTGCTTGATAATTTCAGTAATGAGGTGTATGTTTTGGTTGTGAAGTATTTCTTCCTTAATTGATCACTGGAGGTGTTTTGGCCTTTGGGGGAAAAGCTTAGAAAATGAGTCCATTTTTTTTTTGCCTGTCGGTTGGGTTTGGTGTTTTTTTTTCCTTGATGTGGATTTCAGAGGGCGGAAAGTATTATGGTGGGGAGAATTGTCACACATGTGACTTTTTTATATATTAATATTTCATTTAATTTCCATTCCTGATTTTTTGGGGGGTTTACCACTCATTTTGGTGAAAATGGTGGGTTTTGAAAATTTGGGCCAAACCGCGAGCCCAATTCCAGATTTAAACACTAATTTTGTTTCTTCTATAACTCCTTAAATTTTTACTATTTTAAACCCATTCCACTTCCCAATTGGAATAACCTGATATATTAAAACCACCATATCCCTTTGGACCACATATAAATCCAAAATCATGATGGATTTGGGTTTTTGATTTAGGTAATGGGCCTGCCCGTAGGCCCATTTCCTGCTTTAAATTTTTTTTTTTAAATTTTCATATCTCATTCATGTTTTACTGTTTTCCCGTGATTCCACCTCCCTCTCAAAGCCAATACCCCTAGGATTTCCCCCATTATCGGTTTCGCAATTTTGGAGCTCAGGAGAGCCGCGAAGTAGGGAAATATCTCATACACTTTCTCAAATCGACCAGATTTGACGAGGTAAAATGAATCTTTCATAACTCCTTCAATTTTCATCATTTTTTCCCCATTTCAGTTCCCACATGACCTAATATTACTCCTTCGAACCTCCATACCAGTTTTGGGTACTTGGAGATTCATATTTGGGTGGATTGGGGCTGATTTCTTCAAGATATTTCAAGTAAGGGAATTCCTTCTTGGTTCCTTCCATCCTCTTTTAGTTTTATTTCCTATTTCTTGAAGTTCCTCATGTCCAGAAGTTAGGGTTAGATCCTAAGGTCTGATTTGGTATCTTTTGGGTCAATTTTTGGTGGTCTAGGTCGGGATTTATATTCCTTGTCGTGCGGCGGTGGTGCGCTTAAGGTTTCGCACCAAGTTTTGAGGGTTTCGACTCAAAAGGTAGGTGATTCCATGTGTAACCATTTTATGATGAGTTAGCTTGCTTGTTTTATTAATTTAGTATGTTTATAATCTGTCTTGTGTGGTTTGAAAACTGTTTTTGATGAATTTGGTTAAACACTTAATTTTTAGTTGTATTTTAGCTTGAAATTGGGTACTTTTCATGTGTGACTCTTGGGGTAATGTTTGGATTTAGTTTATAACATATGAAAGTGATTTATTAGTCTTGAAAGGGGCTGCCAATTCTGTTTTTTAATTCCTTATTATCATGTGGGCCTTGAAAAGAGGTTTTTTTTAATGAGTTTAAGTTGTAAAACCGTGTTGTACTTTTTGAATGAGATTTATGAAAACGTGTGTTTTTCATGTGTATCTTTGTGGTATTATTTGATGTATTTTTATAACATTTGGGGGTGCTTTAATAATTGTTTTAGGGCTGAAATTCTGTTTTGGATTGTTATTGTTATGATTTTGGTTTTGAATGAGGGGTTTGAAATGGGTTTAGAGTGCAAACAATGGTTATACCTCTTGGGTTTGTTTTATAAAAATTGCAAATGTTTTATTTTGTTAAACAAAGTTGGGAAAGGGTTTATATGTACTGTTTGGGTGAGTGTGTTCACCTAATGTGGGTTTTTTAATGGTAAAGTGGTGATTTGAGATGTCAAACATTTTTAGAATGTTTTATAAATTGCCGAAATGTTTTACTAAATTGTGTTTTGTGTGCGAAACACGGGTGTGGGATGTTTCGTGTGAGTTTATTGATAAAATGAATTGTGAAGGTGAGAAGGGTATTATGTGACATGTGTGTGGGCTGTTTTTTTGAGTTGAATATCTTGTAATGGTTTTATAAAATCATTTAAACGATTTGTGTAAGTGTTAAAGAAATGTGAAAAGTGTTGTAGGGAATTTTGGTGTGAGTTTGATTTCAAAATGCATTTGAATGAATAGTGGAATTTGTGACTTGTGTGATGTACATGGGGCTGTTTGGTTAATGTGTGATGTGTAATTGATATTTGCATGTGAAAACTATACTTCTTGGATTGTTGAACTTGTTTGAGCACAAAGGGAAAACCCGGGTATCTAGGTGGGTGGACGTGTACTAGTATGCTAGTGAATCCGTGGGGTTTGGCCTCAGTTTCACTTAGCAAGATTGACGCTTACAACTCTAACTAAACAATGATGATGATGATTGGGGACCACTAGGTTATGGGTATGATCCCTACTAGTGGATCGTGCATGAGAATGGATATTTTTTTGTGGTTACTCTCACCGAGATACGAGGTACCTGGGACCCACAGCTAGCTAGTGCCTAGGGGTTATTTCCTATTACTTGTGCTCATTAGATCCTTTGTACTTACCGTCGGTATACGGTATTGTTGGCTTGAAAATTCAGTAGCTTTGTCATTTATTTTAAAATTGTTTTTCCTTTAAAATTATCTCACATGAAAACTGTTTTCATTTATTATTTCATCCTTTAGAAAATTGTAACTAGCATTTATTATTTACAAAACATGCAATGCTTTTTGTCATGAAATGTTTATCACATGGAATCTCATAGAGGTGGTATCCTACTGGGCTTTCGCTAACACCCTACTTACACCTTTGGGTGTAAGTAGACTTGCTTATTTTATGTCACAGGTTTGGGTACAGGTTTTATGCCTTTGGTTCGGGTTTTTAGCGGTCCATCGTGATGGAGTGTTGTGGAGGTGGCTTGAGGGAGTTTCCCCATGCCATGAGGGTTCTTGGGCTATTACATTTTTGTTTTTTACCTTTGGTATAGTCTTTTTGAATTATTTTAAGCTATGTAAT
Organism: Viscum album; assembly: GCA_963277665.1. Classification (NCBI taxonomy): domain Eukaryota; kingdom Viridiplantae; phylum Streptophyta; class Magnoliopsida; order Santalales; family Viscaceae; genus Viscum; species Viscum album. The sequence goes on along the minus strand of OY728128.1, from coordinate 674,742,442 downwards.
TCAGTTCTGAATTTATGTAAAAGATTGTTTGGTTTGAAAAATCCAGATTCGTTTTATTGGATTCTTTTGTTGTTTTAAGTTTATAAACTCGGGTAAATCGTTCCCAATTCTCATTTTATGATACCCGGGCACTTGTGCCAGCCCGTGGGGATCGGGAACGCCCTTCGGGCCTTGTTACGGTCCAGGTTTGGCACTGGTTTCGGTGGTGACCAGATTTGGTTCGTGACACAACCCCTGATAGCTCCATCCAAGATCACTTATGTCTGAGCCAAGATGCACCGGATTCCAAACTCCAACTTAACATTGTACATCTCAAGCATAGTCCAAAACACAAGTTACATCATTAAAAAATTTAATATAAAAATAAAACCAAAAAGGTATAAAAGGAGATATCTCACTGGATGACTATCTCTCAATGAAAATCCAAGTAACCATGTATAGAAGGTATATCAGGTTCCCTCTAGAACATTCTAAGGAAAATCCCTAAGCAAAAAAAAAATATAATACCCAAAAATTAAATTAAAATTATTAATGATTTAGAAATTAACCACGGTGATGTACCATGATGAAACAATATGTGGTGAAGTGTAGATGAACTCTCATGAAATCCTTGTCCTAGGCAGATAAAAATACCCAATTTAAATAGTATATTCCACCTTGCTCCAGTGGAACTAATGAGAAACCCTAAATGGAAACTCCCAAAGTCAGGAACAAAAGAAGGGAAATAGCATAGAAGGAGGAAAGAGGAATAACTTACCCTCCAATGTCAACAAAATGCACCCAAGATCTCCTAGATCAGTGAAGGATAGAAAGAGGGAGAAGAGAATTGGCTGAGAGCTCCAGTGAACACCATCCTGCTATCCGCTAAAAAAAATGGGGGAGACACCCACCTATTTACCCCTTTTTAAAAATCCCTTTCCATAGGTTTCACATTGTGTATCAGTAACATGACATAAACCAGGTTCATGAAGTGAACCAGATACACATTGTGTATTCCTTAGGGTAATCCCCTAGGATTTTAATTTCATGTATCCACTAGGATAAATCCTATGAAACCAATTCATGATGTAAACCACATACATGTTGTGAATACCTTAGGGTAATCCCCTCTAGATTTCACATATTATAATTGCCATACCATATAATATGAAACCAATTCACATCATGAATTGAATTCAAGAATGAATTTTACACTATATCTTTTTTCAGTAGCCCAACTGCCCGTTCCTCATATAGTACTTTCTCAGAGCCCCTGAGACCTCCATCGTTACTTAGAACACATCCAAAAATTCCATGTATGGATTTTCAAACACTTATAACGTCATTTTTATTTCTAGTTCATAAGACGACCATTACACTAATGGGAAAAAATTTAAATTCTATATAATATTAAACTGTTCCAAAATCATGGGATCTCACAATCTCCCCTTATCAAAACTTCTCATCCCCAAGAATTTTGAACAATGAAAACTTCACCCGATCTACCCAGGTCATGTATTCCCACTCATACAGTTGTGTTATGTCTCTGAATTCCCAACGTGATTCTAAGTGATACTTATAAAATGTAGTATATAAGCTTCTAGAACTTTATCTAATGCTCATAATTGTGAACGAAACACCAAGATAGTGCTTACCCAAATATACAAAATAATGCAAGTTAAACCACCTTCGGTTGAAATTTATTGAAAAATATCAGCTTCAGTAGCCGGACGTTTCCAAAATAGATTCCAAAATCCTTTATCCCAAGGAATTTCTAGATCATTCTGATCATTCCCACTAACTTACACAATTTATTTCTAGTTACATCCCCTATAAAACCATCCTCTTTACGCACTTGTTGTCATGAAATTTACCAAACACAAATAAATTTATAATATAATACTCATGGATCTTTATAAACTATCTCGAGCCAACACCCACACTCAGACTCCACCCGAGTTCATATTTTAACCTATAATGGGAATTCACTGAGGATTCTAGAAGTACCTACTTCCATTTATCCAAATACGTAAAATATCTGAAAGATTTCATATGACTAGTCTCAAAACCCATGACCCTTCTCACCTTAGGGTCACCTATCATTGAATGACATCCCAATCCCCACCTTAGGAGAATAATTTTCATTGTACCAATGAAACAACTTCCAAAAATGAAATCCCATTCCCCGTCTATACCCAGAAATATAATCAATCATGGATAAAAGATCACCCATTCCCGAGCATCAATGAAAAAAATTCAAAACGTCAACCATATCCACTTACTAGGAATAGTTCACATGAAAAAACTAAATTATAAAATCATAATGAGGGTCATGACCCTTAAACATACATTATTGTACCACACACTATATGGATCATCTTATACCACTCCTCACGTGAAACCTCAATATGTTCCTTCATCAAAGTAGGAAAGATATCTAAAAAGCTCAGCATATAAACAATGTTCTCTCAACGTACTTAGGATGAAGTCAAGATAAGTCATGATCATATCTAACTAGGATTACACTAAGATACCATCTAAATGAGTGTACATATCTGTTTGATCCATACTCACATAAAATTTCACAACTCTTCCTCGGGGCCCGTGCCATGACTACCCCAAGCCCGCCTTCCATAGGCTAGGGGCTGAAGACTAGAACCAAAGGCGTAAATCCGATAACTAGGAAGGCATTGCCTTTATAAAAGTAAACAAAAAATCACAGAGTACAAGCGGAATTAATACACTAAGTACAAAAGAAAGTGCTGAAAAGTAAGTGGGACATAATACAAACCCAATTGAAAGTACAACTACAACTGAATGAAAGCACAACAGAAAAAGACAAACAGCTGGAAGAATGGAAGCAGCTCCTGGGTCGTCCTCCTCGGATCCTACCTGAAGGGTAGGTATAAATAGAACAGCTCCTGGATCGTCCACCACAGATCCTACCTGAAGGGTAGGTACAGATAGCGCAGCTCCTAGATTGTCCACCATGGATCCTACCTGAAGGGTAGGTACATATAGCCTCCAAAACGCTTTCGCCCGTCAACCTCCTCCGAGTGTCGTCTCGTCGTGAATTCCACCTCCGGATACTGACTCGTCATGAGGTCCACCTCCGGGTACCGTCCAGTCCTCAAACACTCGGCCTTTGTCAGCGCTGCCCGTCATCTGCAACCAACACAACGAGGTGCAGACATAGCCCATGCAGGGGTGAGTATACGATACTCATTAGGGACCCCGAGACCCTCAAGGTCTCACTAAATCCAACAAGGATAACCACAAAGTAGGATCTTAACAGATAACCCTTACTTAGGTATAATCCCATACTTATACCTAAGTTATCAAGTAACCCATCTCAATCACGAGGAAACACAAAGGTTATGAAATCAACAGATAACCACTACCTAGGTATATGCCCATACATATACCTAAGTTATCAAGTGACCCATCTCAATCATGAGGTAAACACAAAGGTCATAGACTCAGCTCAAACCAGGATTTTCATTATCGAAACCGTAACTACTGAAGAGCCCCATCTCTGTCGAGTACAATGATGCTATCATGACTCCAAGGTACTGCTCACTAACCTAAGACTGCTACGGTACTCCTCCTATCGAGTACCACATGTCAGCCACCCAAACACAGTAATGATTCCCGCCGGGGTATGCCACCCAAACATATTAGTGCATCCCCCCTAATAGCCTGCAGAGGTACTCTCCGGTCGAGTACCGCGGGTCTGCACCCAAACACAGTAGTGCTCCATCCGCCATGGGTCTGCACCCAAACAAAGTAGTGCTCCGTCCACTGGGTTAGTCGACTCACTCCAAGTCGAGTCGGTCAAGCAGTCGTCAGGTCTCAGCCGGCTACACGATCTTCGTACTCCATACGCTCGTCTCCAGGAGGGTCCTCTCCACGAGCTACTGGTAGATACTCCAAGTATCATAAAGTCCCATGAAGAAGTATCTCAAAGGAATGCCTCATCATAGGAGTCTCAACACAACAGATGGCGCGTCAATCGGGCGCCCGGTCTGTGAGTTATTACCCTTTTCGTCCCAGGGGCCCGGTTTGTTTCGTGTGCGAACCAACCCGACCATATCTCAACTATACCCCTAAATCTCATAGGGTATACTCATAGGGACCGTTTCTCAACGTGATCACCAATGCCGCTGACGGTTCGTCAAACGGACGTCTGGTTTGAAAGTTACCAGCTTTTCCGTTCTAGGGGCCCGGTTGGATTACGGGTTCAATCCAACCTGGCCACTATCCAACTATGTTCAAAACTCAGGAGAAGTATTCCAAAAGTCCCGTCTCATCAAGAGGAATCCAACAAAGTTGACGACACGTCAATCGGACGTCCAAAGCTCATGTTATAATCGTTTCCGCTCCGAGGGCCCGATTGGTTTCGTGTTCGAACCAACTAGGACATACCCAAAGTTCTCCTAAACCTTGAGTGTAATATACCTAAACTACCGTCTCGATCCAAGGATCTCATCACAACTGACGGTGCGTCGATCGGAGGTCCGTAGCCCACGATATGAGCGTTTGAACGAAACTGTCTGAAAATAGGGGGTTCGGGCCCGGTCCGACCCGACCCGATACCCCCCCCGGGTCGGCCCGAACCGGGTCCGGGTCTGGCCCATTAGGGAGCAGCCCAGTCCGGCCCAGTCGGTGTGGCCCGAACCGGCCTGGCGCAGGTACTGGCGCGGCGCCCGCGTGGCCAACTGGTGCAGGGGGGGGGGGTTACAACCCCCCGCGGTTGATGAAACCAGCGTGGCTTTAAGCCGTGCCGGTCAGCCTCCGGAACGACTAAGCCGTTCTGGTTTGACCCACCACCGCGGCTCAGCCGCGACAGTTCCATTCCGGTGGCGCGCCACCGCCGCCGGTCTCCGGCGCCGCCGCCACCTTCCGCGGACCACCGGACGCGCTCCAGTGGTCTATTTTGCTCGCCGCCTTCGTCAATGGTCCTCCCGAGACCCGACCTTCATTGCGGAGGCTTCAAAATGACTTTGTGGCCTCATTTGTCATCTCCTATCAATCTGCGCACAACGATCCACCAGAGGAGTCTTCAAATCGCCTCCACGGCCCCGACTCCGGCCGCGGTTTCGTTCGGCCTCAACAGCCTGGCGCGATGGTGCCGCGCTTCTTCGTCACATTCCTTCTTGTTTCCGCGTGGTGCCGTTGCACCGCACCGCCTTTGTTTGAGCCGCAATGAACACACATCAAAAGGGGGAGGAGGATCGGCCATGTTCGGGCAGTCCGACCTCCTCCCGTTAAATTGATAACAGGAGGCCCAGATATTTAACGAAGAACACAAGGAAATTATTCACAAACAAAACCAAACCCCTACCTTGAAAAGACGTCGCATGTCGTCGAGCCACGGAAAGAGGCAAGCATCACGATGATCGATCGTCGAGGAATATCGGTGCCGATTCTGTTGTCATCGGAGGAAGATCCGTCGTCGATGGTGACGTTCCCCGTGGTGGTGTCTCCTCCCTTGACGCAGAGGAATAAGAAGAGAAGGCACATCGTCGGTGTCTTTGCGTTCTCCATCGGAGGCGTTCTTCGTCGAAGATGCGTTCTTCGTCGGATGGTTGGTGTTATTCATTGTGAGAAGAACACCCTACACTACTTCCCCAAAGCTCTCTCACCCCAAACCCCTCAACACAACGAAAGCCCCCAAAAATAATAGCAAAGCCATTATTTTTTATTCACCCATGCCATTCGAAATTCAAATTACTTAATTAATTTAAGAGGTTGAACTCATTAATTAAAAAGTGTTGGCATGCATTTAAGATGGGGAGTGGAATGAGAATAGTTTTCATTAATAAGGGGGAGTTGTTCAAGAGTTAAAGAAGGTGATATTAAATGGGGGTTAAAGGAGCGTTATAGGAATGTGAAAGGTTGAGGATCGTGTGGACCCCACCTTTCAAGTATCCACTCATGGGAAGTTGTTTGGTCATGGGCCCCACCAACAACTTCCCATGGGAGAGAATAACTCCCAAAGACATAAAAATAAAATTGTTCACACAATTTTATTTATTTTAAACTAAATCCCCCAAAAATAAATCTCAACTCGCTTAAAACACAACTGCGGTATAGGTCCCCTTAAGCAATTACCGGCGCTGCGAGTTCATCGGTGCCATCAAATTTCAATTCTGAGCACCGATTCAAAAGATAGAAAAACCCACTCATTCGTTCACTGAACATACCCGAGCTAAACTTTGGAAATTGATTCCAGGCACACCGGGCCTCGGAATCAGGTGCCGTTAGAAACTGCGTTCTTGTAAAATCCAAAAGAAATTAAGAAAAACATTTCCTTGAAATTTCTGGGTCTTTACATAAAAAGAGGCTATACTTACCTTTATCCACCTCTTGAAACCACACCTCTTGACAATGCATGTATGGGTCCATCCATGTGTCAACCATCTCACAAAACTAGATTTATTTTTGATATCTCCTCTTCTATGGAGGGATATTATCATTTCATCACAAATCATAGGTAACCATGTCTGAAGCATTCATTGAAACCATCAGTCCTTGGCTCGCACATGACCAGTTACCAATTTATGATTCTAAATGGTACGTGTAAATGAAACATAACATCATCACCCAGATCATAATCTAGAAATTAATCTACTAATAAAAAATTGACCATGATACATGGAATTTCATTAAAAACAAGCTATAATATCCATTAGATATCCTCTTCAAAATCAGACACCTCACCTATGCCACAATATATTTCATAGGCACCCGTCACCCGACATCGTTTCAGTTATGAGCATCTACCCATTCTCTGTCTTTAATAACAACAATAGAAACACTAGTTAATAGGTTCAGGAACCAAAAATGTCTTTCCTACAAATTCCAGTCTTAGAAAATAGGTATGCTAGGTGATTCCTCAAAAGTCGAAGGCATTATCATGACTATATTGCAAAGACCAAGCACTAACCATGCACTGGTCCCAATGAGCATATAACCAAGATCAATTCCTAGAAATGATTCCATAAACCCAAGTAAACCTCTCTTGAAAGTTACCCTTGAACAATTGAACATTGACCTATAAGGGTCTGATTCAAAATTAAGGGCCTCTAGGTCTCCCATTTATCCCTACCAATCAAGTATCATAATAGGGTATATAGTTCTAACCTCCTAGACCAAAAGTAAAACCTCTCCAAGAGAGGTAAATATAACACAAACCTATGAGGTTAAAAACTATCAACAATATCCTATTGGGGTCCTAATTTTCTTTGAGCATCCTCATAAGAAACTTTCCCTAGAATATCATGATATAATGTATAAAGAATGATGAATTGACACTCACTGAGAATATTTATACGATAATACCCCCTCGATTCAGATAAATGTTAGGTATTTATAAGCATTATATATAGTGATACAACTAAGTCACCATAAACTAAGGCATCAATCAATAATATCAACCTACAAGGGTTACAAGTTCTCACACTATTCGGTCAAGTAGAATGTTATTCCAAGTGGTGTGGGAAAACACCGTATAGGTTGTTACTGAAAATATAAATAACAAAACCTAAGAAACAATTCCCTATAAGGGGTCTATTACATGGGAATAATATTCCTTATCAATATAATAGGGTCACTTAACCTCTTGTGTATGGGTATAGAGTCATCAAACTCACTATCAAATGTCTCATCATAGATCCACATAACCTTCCATCAGAAGGAAATATATTTGGAAGTCATCCCAATTATGTAGAATTCCACTAAAAACCCATACAAGAAAACATTATTTATGTGTTTTTTAACAATTTAAACAACTAACCTCTATCATAAATAATAATTATACACTATTAGGATTATATCATGTGAGTCCTATATGCCAAATATGATACATGGGACTCCACTTTCCTTTGTTTTCCAAAAGTAAAAATCAATCATTAGACTCTTGCTGATAGGAAAAGATCCAAAAATACATAATAAATCATAAAATAAACAAAATATGTGCATTTATAAAAGAAAAAATCATACAAAACTATAATATCATAGATTATAATAACAATCCTATATCCCTGGTAACTAGGAATTCTTACTAGAATAAGTGTTATCAATGCACCCTTATGATATCCATCACATGTTCCGACCCATTCCTAATACTCCTGTGTATCATATCTTAAATATTAAATAAATATAAAAGAAAAACGTTTGATACCAACTTTTAATTTACTGACCTGGACGCCACTAATCCGATGCCCTGAGGCGGTTCACCATGAGGCCTTAGGAATGCCTCCCTGTACGCCAGAGGCTGCCGACTAGTAGCCAGGGTCTAAAGGTGGTATAGTGGGGATACTAAACCTGTATATCATATTAAAAACAATGGAAATAACTAGATAACATATATAATAGTAAAAAACAGAGTGAGGAAGCAATAAATAAACTGAAACAGAAGCATGATATAATAATAAATGAAATTCTATAAAATCCTAAACAACCATTTCATACATACAACACTGATAACCCATTGGATGAATCACATATACATAAGTAAATAAAGAAATATAAATACAATTACAAGTATATACTACTATATCCTATCATAAAAACATACCAAATCACATATACATATCTAAGCCATCCTGCTCGACCAGTCTTGGGCCTCGGCCCTACCTATGCCCACAATAAAGTGAACGACTTCTCAGGTATCCCTGTGCAATGGAGGCCCAAAAAGGTTGTGAGTAAAAAACTTAGTAGGGAACCACAAACATGGTCCTATACATATCTAGTAATATGTAGTGTATGTATATGTGAGCCACTCATCAGGATAACAATGATAAATAAAACTAAAACAATAAATACAAACTTAGCCGTAAATAAAATAAACCACAACTGATATCTAGGTTCCTGATCCAGATCGACTAGAAATGTACCACAATGTATATATATATATATATTTCTATATATATACACACACATATATATATATACACGAGTAAGTTGAAAATATCATAAATCAAAATTAATTGATTATTAGGTCCGTAATACCGATCATCTGGATATCCTGTGAGAAGGGTATTAAGTTGGATGTTATACAACTCAAGCCATGTATAATTAATTCAATCCTTGGGTTAGAAATACCAACTGATAGTACTTGATTTATCTAGCACTTGAATGTATCTGAGCAAGCTATGTCACCACCGGGGGATACATGTCCTGACCCTAAGTTCACCCACACTCACCTCCAATCACTATAACAAAGGGTTATCTATACTGATAGATAATCCTGTAAATGTTTATTGAGAAGGAATTCATGCCAATAATTTCATGTAAATATTGTTCTAGGTCTGATCCCTAGGTCCCATTCCATAGGCGGTCATGACATTGAATCTCGGATGAACCTTAAGGGGTTGACCCTTAGGCTATCAGTAAAATGAATGCTCTCCAGACCCAAGTACATGCTCTACATACACTCATATAAATGGATCAACAACAACATACTTAGGAAGTACATATAGGTTATGTAATAATGGTGCATCCACCCAACCCTAGGGAGGATCTTAGTAATTTATTGATGAGATCATAATCATCCATCAAGCATTTGTCACATCAATGATGATGAGTGCCATGTCCACCACCTCAATAAAGTAATAGATCAGGGAGAGCCAAATCACCCCCATCACTTGTGAGAGCATAATCATCCATGAGTATCCAATCACTAAAGATTCTATGTCTGAACATCATAATCAATAGTCTCAAGAGCTGGATCCCAGGAAGTATGTATGGGAATTCCAATTATATAATAATCAAATAAAAAGGCTTAAAAGTCATACCCTAAGAATTACTTATAGGAATCTAAAAGATATGAATAAATGGGATTAGAAGATGGGTCCTTGGAAGCATGTTTAGGCACCCCAAATATAGTTTCATTACACCAGGCTCATCGAACAAAAATAAGAAAGAACCTTTGGTAATCATCGCTGCATCCATAGTAAATAGGTTAATGCATAAACAAGAGTGATGGTGGATGAATGCCTAAATTCACCACTACTAACACAACCTCATGGGCGTACAAGTTCCATATGGTTTATAAGGTGACACCTTCTACCATCACTACCCCAACCCATAACACACTAGCTCAAGGTTGGTCAATAACTGGGCACTAATGGGTCCCCTAAGTCATAACACTAAAGAGTAATCCTACTTGGGATCCTTAAGGTCCATGGTAAATAGAGTAATCGCTCCTGGGGTCCTCTAAGTTAGTATGTAATCAAGAAATCCCACTTGGTATCTTAAATTTAATAAGAAGAGTCATCCCATAGGGGATCCCCAGTCATGGTCATAGCCTCAATTCGTCGGATGGAGCTAGTGCACTAGGGTTGTTAGTGGCCTTGGGAATTCATCTAATACAATCTAACCATTTTATTTAATTAACAATTCATTAGAATGAATTTAAATAGGGGGAGTCTCTATCAGGGGAGATCTTGAGAATACATATAATACCATAAACATGAATAAATACTAAAGGTCATGTATAGAAGACCACCTAAATTTAGCGAGATTTAAACCTTTTAAGAATATCCATAGATAGCTCCATCCAAGATCACCGATGTCTGAGAAAAGCTACACAACCTTCCAAGATCCTACCCAACACTAGAAAGCTTAATAATAGTCCAAAATATTAGCTACATCATTAATAAATTTAATATAAAAATAAAACTAAAAGTAATAATAAGTGATACTTTACTGGATGCCTATTGCTTGATGAAAATCCAAGAAACTATGTGTAGAAGGTCTAATGGATACCCCAAGACCATTCCTAGGAAAATATCTAACCAATAAAAACAATAAAAACAATAAAAACCCAAAAATTAAATTAAATTAATTAAAGATTTAGAAATTCAATAAGGTGACATACCTCAATGAAACGACACACATCGAAGTGATGATGGCCTCTCAGGACATCCTCTTCCCAAGAAGAGAAAAATCCCTAACTGAAATGGTCAATTGCACCATGATTGAATGGAAATTATGGAGAACCTTAAATAAAAACTCCCAAAGTTAGGAATGATAGAAGGAAAACATCCTAGAAGGAGGAAGATCTTACCCATTGATGTCATCGAAACACACCCAAGATCTCCTCGACTGATGAAGGATAGAAGGAGGGAGAGGAGAATCAGTTAAGAGATCCTTGAACTCCCTCCTACTAAATGATGAAATATATGGTGGAGGAGCCCCTTATTTAACCTTTTTACAAATACCATCCAACAAGTTTCATGATATGTATCAGTTACACAATGTGAACTAGGTTCATTATGTGAACTTGATACACATCGTGTATTCCTTAGGGTAATCCCTTGGGCTTTTCACATCATGTATCTTCTAGACCACATCCCATGAAACCAGTTCACAAAATGAACCAGGTATACATCATGAATTCCTTAGGATAATCCCCCTGGAATTTAATGTCTTTTAATCACTGGGTTATTGTCATGACCCATCCCCCAGGGCCTGTGCTGTGACTACCCCAAGCCTGCCTTCCATAGGCTAGGGTCTGACGACTAGCACCGAAAGGTGTATTCCCTAATGAGAAGACATTTCCTTTAAAATTGTGCAAAAACATGGTCTGAGAACACAATAAGAAGCAACTGTGAAGTAAAATGATGTAGTAAAAGGAGTGTTGAAAGTAAAAGGGCCCAAAATACAAGCCCAAATGAAAGTATGAGTACAAATAAAAAGTAAAAATACAACTGAAAGGAATAATACAACTGAAAAATGGAAAAAACTACTGAGTCATCCTCTGAGGATCCTACCTGAAGGGTAGGTACATATCACCTCCTCAGAACTCCACGCCCGCCTATCTCCTTCGCATACCACCTAGTCCTAGATCCCTCAAACCTTAGCCCAACTGCTCATCATCTGCACAAGACACAACAAGGCGCGGGCATTGCCCGTGCATGGGTGAGTATAACAATACTCAATAGGGACCTCGAGACCCCTGAAGGTCTCTCATAATTCCACAAGGAAAATCACAAGCATGATCTCAATCACAAATCAAAAATAAATATACACAGATAAATTAGAGTCTCAGCTCAAACCAGGTATACAAATCAGAGAAACAAGATTATGATACTAACCCACACAGGATCACTATGAATGCTAATAGCCAGCCACAGATTCTCTAGGCCTAGGAACAAGTAAAATTACCAGTAACAAAGTCAAACACCTAGATTGCTGGATAACTCCTCCTCTATAGAGTAAAGTGGTCCTACCACATCACACAAGGTGCTTCCCACTAACCTTGGACTGCTGAGGTACTCCTCCTGTCAAGTACCATGGGTCTGCCATGTCACACAGAGGTGTTCCCCACCGTGGGTCTACCACATCACATAGAGGTGCTCCCCCTCGTGGCCAGCTGAGGTAGTCCTCCTATCAAGTACCCTAGGTCTGCCAAGTCACACATAGTCACTCCCCATTGTGGGTTTGCCGTGTCACACAGAGGCACTCCCCACTAGGCCGTCGAGTCACTCCGAGTCGAAAGGTCAGCAGTCGTCAGGTCTTAGCCAGTCACAGGGTTCCGTACGTGGTGTGCTTGGGAGAACCACTCTCCAAGCCATCAGTCAAATTTCAACCAGCATGAAGTCTCATAAATAACTAACCTGATGATCTGTCGTGTCATAAGGGTTCCAACGCAATAGATGACACATCAATAAGTTTCCTGGTCTGTAAATTATTGGAATTTCAGTGTCGAGAGCCCGATTGGATTCATGTGCGATCCAACCTAGACATACTCCAAGTTTCTCCAAAACTCTCATGAAGTAATTCAAAAGGACTATCTCTCTCCGAGGATCCCGATGCCATAAACGATTAATCAAATGGACATCCGGTTTAGAAGCTAGGGTCTGTTTTGTGTAATTGGTCGGTACTGGGTTGGTCCGACTTGGTTGGACCGGCCTGACCCAGTTCAGCATGGGCTGACCTGGATAGACCTGGGTCGACCCAGACCAACTTGGGTCCGACCCAACCTGGGTCGACCCGGGCCGACTCGGGTCCGAACCGACCAGGGTCAACCTGACCTGCTGGGCCCAGACCGACTCAGCTGGGCTGTGGGTCAGGCTGCTGGGCAGCGGGTTGGTCCGCTGAGCCAACCCGGCGGTGTCACCAGCCTTGCGATGCAGGCTGCCAGGGATACCTAGACGCAACACATCCAGGTAGGGTTGATGTGGCGTGGAACCATGTCAGTGGGTCAACCCACGGGGGTTGACCCAACGCGGCGCCACGTGGCGTCGCGGGTCCTCCGTGCCGCGCCTGACAGTCCGCGGCTTTGCCGCTGGGCGCACCGCTGGTGCACACCCCATCCACTGGACGTTGGTTGATTCAGTGTCCCCTGCTCCCACAGTGGCCAACACAGGCTACGACCATGTTGCTGTGTGGGTGCAGCACCGGGGTCTCGCCCCACCCCTTTCGGTTCCTTCGTGGATGACCGACCTCTTTGGTGGTGCGTAACGACGTGCTGCACCATCACTCATGGCCAACCGATGTGATGGATTCCTTCCTTTGGTCACCGTAGCTGACGAGCCACAACCTCTTTTGTTCATCGGCGGTGCATGACGATGCACCGCGTCTCCTCCACGGCTTGCCGGTGCTGGCCACTCTGATGACCGCCGCATCTTTTTGCCATGGTCTCCCCTTGCGGCATGCGTCAACACGCTATCCCCAATGTATCCAGTCGGTATCGTCGTGTCGTCGGTGTTCCATGGAGGTGAAAAATTAGCAAAGTAGCGGAGGATTCAGGCTGGGTTCGTTAGGCCTGCGCCCTCCGCGTTAGCTTGAAAACATGAGGGGGGTTAAGGGTTTAACAAACTCTTGGAATTTAAATCAAGATAAACCCCACAAAGATACCCCACAACAACCTCTTGCAAGAACGAATGAATTGTGGATCAACCCGTTTGTCAGTTGGTCTGCATTCTTTATATTACTCAAGAATAGGGAAGATGAAATCATTCAAAAGAGTAAACGAATAAACCCCTACCTTGTAAACTCATTGGAGAGCATCCACGCTTGAAGGTGGATCGTGTTCTTTGTTCCCGCAACTAGTTCCCAATGACACCACTCGTACATCATCCTTCAGTTTGTGGTTCGATGTTTCCCGTCACCTCCCCCTAGGATCAGCTCCGTCCTTTAAGGGTTCGGCGTCGCGTCGCTCCTTCAGAACTTCATTGCTTGGCGAATTTGTGTCGATACCTCTCCCCAAGCTCTATATATATAGGAGAGGGGGAGGATAAGCAACGACGCCTGAGTTTAATGGGGATCATCAATTAGAAAGCTTCCTAATTCCCCAACAATGTCATTACTTAGGGTTGGTAGGTCAAGTCATTTATTGGCTTGACACATCACTGGCCCCACCCCTTTTCTTGTCCATTGGAGGATATAAAATAAAATAATAAAATTATTTTATTTCATTTCTTTTAAAAATTCACAAAACTTAACCTTTTCTCTGGATCTACTGTGGTCAAAGTAAAGGTTCCATTAAGAAAATCCTGACACTGTGGATTCAACGATGCTCTCAGATTTTTAATCCAAGCAATAATTCAAAAGTTAGAAAATGCCACTCACGTGTTTACTGAACGCACCTAAAAAAAAGTTAAAAAATTATTAACAGTCACCCTCAACCTGCAACGGTTGAGGTTAGTATTTATCTAAGGGAAACACACCATAACTAACCCAACGATACTCTCAGATTTTTAATCCGAGTCACCATTTAGAAGTTATGAATTTTACAATAAAATAATTGTCACTTAATTAGTTTATTTACAGCCAAAAACTAACTTTCACTGGTGGCCCGCACCGGACAATGTTAGTATCAGCCTAAGGATATAACACCCTCATGAGTTTAGCGGTGCTATTATATTTTCAATCCGAGTTACCATTTGTGAGTTATAAGAATTTGAAAAATAAATAATTTTATTTAATTATTTTATTTACGGTTATTCCATTTTTGGGTTTTCTCACAGGAGGCCTGCACTGACTAAACTTAAGTTGCACCTAGGGTAAACCCGCCATCCTGAATGCAACTATGCCATTAGATTTCTAATCTAGGAAAACAATTAAGATTTATCCCACTTTTTCAAGAAAACTTCTTACGCGCATAAATTAAAGCTTAACAAAACTATGACGGATCATTTCAGGCACTCTGGGCCTCGAAATCATGCACTGTTAGATTTTGCGGTCTTAAAATAATTCCATATAAATAAAAAAATTTATACAGAAATTAAAGGACATTAAAATTATATCTCATGAAACCAATTCATGTTGTGAATTATTTCACGATGTGAATTTTTCACTTCTGCTATTTTTAGTAGCCTAGAATCCCATTCCTCCTTTGGTACTTTCTAGAAACCCCTGGGACATCAATCAGTACTTATAACACATCCAAAAACATAATGTATGTACATTTAAATACTAATAACCTCATTTCTATTTATGGTTCATAAGGTGGCCCATCCACCAATGGAGAAAAATTCAGATTCTCCTAAAAATTTAACCAATCCATAAAAACAAGACCTCACACTAGGGGATCTTGAACAATAATGAATTATACATGTTTCTATTTATTATTTATTTATTTTCTGTATAATTTTATGATATCCCTAGAATTTTACTGATCATATTGATATAAATAAATGAAATAGAGAAATACATCATTTATTTTAGATTGAACTAAATTTTAATTCTTAGGTTGGAATTAAAAAACAAAACCCTAGAATTAAGAAAAACAAAAATGAACCATTCTTAATTTCTTTTTATTTCTAGTTGTTCCTCCATTTTTTACTCAGGTGATAAATGGATTCACTTTAGCTTGATGAGCTAGGAAGTGTCTAATTTTTGAAATGAAAATGTAAAAAAAATTAATCACCCAAGAATTAATTTACTTGATTAATACTTAATGAAGTTTATTAAAGGAAATTTGGGGAGAAAACACATTGGATCAACACAATAGTGTTGGTCTGATGATTTATTTTAGATAGTTTTCATTAAAGGAATAATTTTAAAGTGTTGAGTTACTTTTAACCAAACCAGTTAAGTTCCCTTGCTCTTTTCACTTGATTCCTCATTTCTTATCATAATATGTTTTTTTCCTAAGATTTATTTTGATAAAAATAAAAACAAAAATATGAAAATCATTGAAACACATTCCCCCATTATCCATGGGTTTGATACCCTCTCACCACTTTACTAGTTGTGTTATGAATTTTAATAAAAATATTTATGATAGCCATAAACTATCATAAATTTGTTTATGTTTATGGGGAATGGTAGAGTTTTTTATGACTTCATTCCTTCTCTAAAAAATAAAAAAAAACTCAAAAAAAATGTTGAACGGTTAAAGTTCTAATTTCTATATGTTTCTGATTGATGTTGATGGGTGCTAATTACATTGTATATATGCTCACTGTGGCCTCTCATTCACTTGTAAAGAAATTGATACCACCTCTAGAATTTCTTTTTATGTTCTTCTGTAACACTATAAAAGTATAAAATATGAACATTTTTTTGATAGCATGTTCTACATGCAACACCGAGCTTAAACATCCCATGAAATATTATTTTTAAAATTTAATCTATTTGATAGCTTGAGAAACCTAAAACCCCAAGTTAAAGTAAACTGTAATATAGTATACATAGTTGTTAATTTTGAGGGTATTAATATTACTAAATTAATTATGAAAATTATGGTTATAAAATTATTATAAATAAAATGAAAATCATTTAAAATGAAAATAAATGCTTTATGAAAAACTGTATTTTTTATAGAATACAGTTTAGTTGAACTTTGAGAACATAATTTAAAATTAATTTTTAAAAATTTTAGAAATATTATTTGATAAAATTAAATCCATTTTTTAAATCACAATATAAAAATTATCTTAGGGTGAAAGTTTGAGATTTTTCTAAAATGTTTAATTTTTTGATGAATAGTGAAAATACTGAATTTTAATTGAAAAATGACTTCTTGTTTAAATTATTTATAAATTAAATTATATTTTGAATTAGATTTAAATTAAAATTAGTATAATTATATATCTATTAATATAATTTAGATAATTTTAATCATTTTCATATTTAATTTTGATATAAAAACATTGAATACTTTTGAACATTTTCTCTTTGAAAGTCTACTTTCTCGTCACGTTTGTGGTATTTATTTTAAATTTAAATTCCACACTCTTATGAAATTAATTTATCAAAATAGATTAAATATTTTTAATCATAATAATTTATATTATCTAATAAGGTTACTTTAATTTTTGACCTAAATTATTAGTGAAAATAGTAAAAATTATATACCATGGTTAAGGTAGAAATGGATTTATTAAGGGTTAAACTAAAATGATAAGGATTAAAATTACCTATAAACTTGTGTAAAATATATTTAATGGATATATTTAGACCCTATAACATATAAGGTTCTATAATAATAAATTTTTGACCCTTTATTCAAGTGAAAAACGTGGTTACACCATTTTATTTTCAAAAATTACAAGTGTGCCACTCACCTCACTTATAAAAGGCCACCCCATCTACTCTATTCTTAATGCCTTAAAAAAATTTTGATTCTAAAAATAACTACCAAAATAACTTCCCAAATTATATACCCTCATTCTAGAATCCTTATTTTTATCATAAAGTCAACCTATGAAGGTTTTTGGTACAAATCTGATGAGTTTACCCGAAGAAGAGGAAATGTTCTTCAACGAGTGCCTTTATTTTATTTCTTCCTAAAACCCCTTAAATTATTATTAAACCATTATGTTATAAAAATATAATTATACTAAATATACTGATATATTTTTATGTTAATCTAATTACCTACAACCATCTTCACTTCCATCAAACAGGTTACGAAATCATCATTCATGGGTATAATAGACTACCACCTCACGAATCGATGCCATTCGTTTTCCCATTACCACCACTCACAATTGGGTATGATGATGGATATAAAGTATATATATGATATTTATAACATAATTACACCTATAGAGTGATTATATCATATATACCATTTATTTACTTTCCATTTCATATGGGATACGATAACGTCACTCGTGTGTACGATGGGCTACTGCCTCATGAAACGTTGTGATTTGTTTTTCACTAATGATTAAAATGGATTGTAATAAGGATAAAGTTAATAAATATATGTGATATAAATGAAATAATTATGATATTTATTACATATTTATCATTATAAAAATATAATATAACATTTTCTTTCTTACCATATTATTCATTGAAAGATGATAATGTCATTTGTGTACGTGTAGACTACCTCCATCATGAAGTGATGTGACTCTCTTTTAGTCACCAAACCACATGAATGATATTTATTAGAAAATTTAAAGAAATAATATTATATTATGATAATCTTGGAAAGGGAAAATATTACTTACATCCTTTCCATAATGATCATTGAAAAATGGAAACATTACGCATGCGTGCGTACGGCCTACCATATCCATGATCGTAATATACTTCATTTTTCATAACCATATTTCATTATTGGGTTTAAAAGTATAAATGATGTATAAATATTATAATTATTTCATGTTTATTATTCTTTATATGATGGAAATATACAATATTCACAAGAACTAGAAGTTTTAAAACAAAGCATGAATGAGAAAACAAGGGAATTAACACCCGAAATAATGAAAATAATGAAATATTATTAAAAAATGGGTGATAAGATGTTATAAAAGAATCATATATTAAATTATAAATATTAATATTGTAATGGCACGGGTTTTTGGGGTCCATTACTTTGTGAAAATCTCGTTTTGGGTTTTCGGGTCTGGGAATCACGGAGGTGTAGGCCTACCGGTGGCCGCAACCTACTGGTAGCTCGGCCTACCGGTAGCTGCAGCCCACCGGTAGCTGCAGCCCACCGGTCGCTGTGGCCTACTGGTAGCTGCAGCCTACCGGTAGCTCGACCTATAGGTAGCTGCGGCCTATCGGTAGCCACGACCTACCGGTAGCTGTAGCCTACCGGTAGCTCAGCTACCGGTGGCTATCACCCACCGGTAGCTCTCAGCTACCGGTGGCTCTGGCCTACACCGCAGGTTATTTCCAGTAGCGCTCCTTTTTGCGCAAATAGGGTTTTAAACCCTATTTTGACCTGTTTGAGCATGTTTTAAAGACCCGTAACGCGCATAAGAGTTTTAATTAAATACTTAATCAATTAATGAGTTGGTTTAAACCACCCGG
Organism: Viscum album; assembly: GCA_963277665.1. Classification (NCBI taxonomy): domain Eukaryota; kingdom Viridiplantae; phylum Streptophyta; class Magnoliopsida; order Santalales; family Viscaceae; genus Viscum; species Viscum album. The sequence continues at coordinate 674,723,227 of OY728128.1, read as the reverse complement.
AACCCCTTAATGATGAGTGGAGCCGCATGATCAACCCACGACCCCCGCGCCTTACGCGGTTTCGCGTTCTCACCTCAACCGTCCGTGACTCTTATAAACCAAGGGTTAGCTGTGGTTTCTCCTTTCCTCAATCGTGGATTTTCACAAACAGCTTCTGGTGAATTGGGCACGCCGCATCGTTATCTGTAAAGTTCCACGCCCGACCTAAATGTCGATCATCTATCAACAAGTAGGGAATTTCTCCTTCGTCTCTCTCTTTTGTGTATCATGCGGGGTGAGCGTGCTTCTGTTCTGTAGAATTGGACAAACCAGACCAAAATGAAGATAATGAACTGGATTCTAAAGAGGGGGGAGCTGTTATCGTTGATGTTGTTTATATTATGACCATCTTGTTGAGTCGTGATGGATTATGCCTTCTGAAAATCGAGGCCTTTGGTGGTCGTTGTTTGTGGACTAATAAACCCCTGCTGATGTTTTAAATGGCTTGTTGTGGTTGTAAACTCTTGCTGTGAAAAGTAAATTGGTTAACCACGTATATCCGGCCAAATAAATTGAGTCACCAGGATCAATCCTTCTGTGATTAGCCCAGTTAAAACACATGAAAATTTAAATCATGGAGTGTGTTAAGTCGTTTAAATCTGAAAATACTGGCATAACCCTGACTTGTGTTGATGGTGGTAGTTGTTTGTTTTCTTTTCGGGCTGATTGCTGGAAATGTGGGAGGGGATGTGATCCCCCATCTTTATACTCTTAGTGGTTGTGTGAATTTGGGGATGAGATCCCCTGTTGGTATGGATTCAGTGGTTGTGAGTTTTAAGACTTGGTGGTTACTTGTTTATATCATGAATTGGGGTGGGATCCTCTGTTGTTGAGAACCGGGTATGGGCGTTATGGTTGATGCTTGACTGTTTAATTTCCTGGACTTGTGCCTATGATTACTATTTTCCCAGTAGTTCTTAAACTTAATTAAACATTATCACTGAACTTGAAACAAGAATGGGACAAATGGGTTTTGTTGGTGAAAGTCGTGACTTGGGACTTGGATGCAGTGGTGTTGTGTTCTGTAGGCTGGTTAGAAAAACCTAGGCTTTGGGTGAGTTATTGTTACCTATATTTATACTTGTAGTTCTATGTTTCTTATTTGCGCCCCACCCAAGTTGAGCACTTAGTGCCGAACACCCCCATTTCATGGGGGAGGGTGTTTTTCCCAACACTATTCTTAGTGGCTGGTTATTAGCTCCTTTTCTGCTCCCTTTCCCAGATAGCCCAAGTATCTTCGGGTAGGCTGTGATGGGATGAGGTCCATTATTAGCCCAAGAACCTTCTGGCGGGGTAGTGTGGTGGTTGGCCAGGTGTGTGCAGCAGGTGGTTTCCCAAGTGCCTTCGGGATGAGGCCCAGGTGTCTTCGGGCGTGGCAGTGGATTTTTCTAGCCCAGGTGTCTTCGGGCGTGGTGGTGGTTGTTCTGGACTAGGTTTTTGCAGGAGTGGTTACATGTGATAGTTGTGGCCCAGGTGTTTACGGGTGGGATTCGGCAGTGGGACTGTGTGTGTTAGTTGTGGCCCAAGTGTGTGCGGGAGGGTGTGGCAATGAGATTGTGGTGAGAATGGCGGGATTGGTTCGATACGTAAGATGTCTCAATAACCAGTGGGAAAGTGGCGTGGGGTACCCAAACATCGATGTGATATTATTATATATTTTACTTGACTTGCGTTATTTGGGGAGTGTGCCTTGGTGAGGCTTGGGTGGATAGTTTACCTTGTTAGGTGTTTGGTTTACTTCTTTTCTCACAGGACTTTAGCACGTTCCCCCACTTGTGCATGGGAGTCTTTGGTTTTCCCTACTGAGTGTACTTGTATGCTCACCCTATGTATATAAAACTGCTTTCAGGTTTCCAGGAGGACTTCGGGGATCATGCAGGACCATACTAGCTCGGACCTTTGGGGCAGTTGCAGTTGTTGCTTTTCCTCTTTGGTACTTACCTTTGTAGTCACCTTTTGTAGTTTGTGGTTTTACTTTTGGAACATGCATGTGGGAATGGTTTACTTTTGGCTTTACTTTTCTTTTACCTTGGTGTTGGTGAGTTTCATCATCTTATCTCTTGATCTTATAAAACAAAAAGGGGTAATGCCTTCCATTTTTTGAGAAATTTCTATACCCTTGGTGCTAGTCGCCACTCCGGGACCTATTGAAGGCGGGTCTCGGGGGTCATTATCTCTCCTTCAACTTAATGAAGGAAGGGCCTGGAAATCTGCTGACCCTTCCCTCCTTTTGGTGAAGGCGGGTCATGAAAGAATGGTATCAGAGGTGATGGTTGAGAGATAAGATGGAGTATGGAGTTAGGCATAGTGTGGATTGCATGGGATGTTAAGGAAACAGTGTTGGGTGACCTTGACGCGTGAATTAGGCCAGGGAAGACCGGCTAGGACATGATATTTTAGGGCCCCCCGTGATCCGATGCAAGGACTCTGGACCTACCGAACGACCAAGTGAGGCCACACTGATTGCAGGGTAGAGACCCTAGGAAAGGTACATGCATCATAATGACTTGTGTTCTTGTGTTTCTAGGATATCTTGGGAATTAAGAATAAATTAAAATTTTAAGAAGTTTTAAGAATGATATTCTGCACTACTTGGGCTTAGGCATTCCTTGTTTACCTTACAGCTGTGGAACCTGGAAGGCAAGCACGTGTGGTACGGGCGATCGAGGCCCCGAAGACTACTTTGGCCGATCGGCAGAGAGCTGATCGAGAGGAAGAGGACAACCAGTGACAGAAGAATCTTCGGGCCTTCCAGCGACAGACCCTCGAGAAGTATGAGTGCAGCACCTCCGACATGAAGACAGAAGGCTGGATAGAGGAGCTAGTTATAGCTTTCGGCCTGATTCGGGCCCCGACCGAGTACTGGGTTCCTCTGGACATCAGCCAGATGTGGGGAGCGACGCGTCAGTGGTGGACACTTTACCTGGGGGAGAGGAGAGAGTCTGAGGTAGCTTGGGCAGATTTCGAGAGGGAGTTTCGGGCGGAATTCCTCTCCTCGATGATGAAGGCAGAAAAGAGGCAGGAACTACTCTCCCTCTAGCAGGGGAGTATGTCTGTGAGGGAGCTAGGGATCAAGTTCAAGGACCTCCTACGTTTTGCTTCGAACCTCTTTCCCGACGAGGAGTCTCGGGCAAGACGTTTAGAGGAGGCGCTCCGACCCTCCCCCCAGTATGCTGTTACCCCCTTCACCCTGCCGATGTACTTGGAGGTCTAGAAGAAGGCCGAAGTGGTGGAGAGGATGCATGCTCTAGGAGGAGTGTCACGAGAGGGGATCCAGCTCAGACCATCGAAGGGAAAGGCCGTCAGCACGAGGCCTCCAGCGTCAGGACCCTCCAGGTTCCGACCAGTAGGGAGCAGACTGCAGTGATTCATCTTTGGGAGCCCTGGACACCTCCGGAGTCAGTGCCCAGACTGGGTGCAGTATGGTGGTGGTGGATAGCCCCACCACCCGCCCTAGAAGCAGCTTCCAGCCAGACCTTTCCAGCAGCAGCAGCAGGGACAACGAGCTCCCGTTCCTCCGAGGGCAGAAGTAGGAGGAGGAGGCCAACCCCAGGGTGCTCCTCAGGGACCTCGACTGAGGCATGGTCGGGGAGGTGGCCGGCAGTCGAGGGGCATGGGATATGGGCGTGGACCTTTGAATGACACAGAGGCAGCAGTTCTGGTAGGGCCAGAGGTTGTTCGAGGTATGATCAGTCTGTCTAGCACTCTTGCTTATGACTTATTCGATACCGGAGCTTTGAACTCCTTTGTTGCACCCAGTCTAGCCCGCACCTTGGGTTTAGATGCGGAGGGACTTCCAGTTCCCCTGGTATTGAGCACACCAGTCGAAGGTCAGACCAACTTGTTGTTTGTTTGTCGGGGATGTAGACTGATGATAGGGCCACATCAGTCGGTTATGGATCTTCTTCTGCTAAAGATTCAGCCATACGATGTCATCCTAGGTATCAACTGGCTATTTTATGTGTGTTCCATCATCGACTATTTCCAAATAAGGGTTTTTTTCTCAGACTTGGATAGTCAGTGTGTTACCTTCACCGACGAGCGGAGCAGTCAAAAGGGAAACAGGAGAGAGGAACCCCTCCTCTCCTTATTGGCCGAGCTGACAGTGGAATCGGTAGATGCTGAAATGGTGGAAGTGCCAGGGATCATCCGTTAGTTTATGGACATCTTCCCTGAGGAGGTGACAACTCTACCCCCTCGGCGTGATATCGAGTTTGGGATAGACCTACAGCCCGTCGCTCGACCAATCTCGATGGCTCCTTACCGGATGGCGCCTTCAGAGCTACGGGAGTTGCGGATCTAGATTGATGATCTGATGAAGAGGGGTTATGTTCGCCCGAGTGCGTCACCGTGGGGTGCTCCAGTCTTGTTCTCAAAGAATGCGGATGGTGGTCTCAGGTTGTGCATAGACTACAGGAGGCTGAATCAGGGGACGATCAAGAATCGCTACCCTCTTCCGAGGATAGACGATCTTTTCGACCAGCTGAAAGGGGTAGGATGGTTCTCGAAGATCGACCTGTGGTCTGGGTACCACCAGATAAGAGTGAAGGATGGCGACATCCAAAAGACGACCTTCAGGTGTAGGTATGGACACTTCGAGTTTGTAGTCATGCCCTTCGGTGTTACGAACTCCCCAGCTGTGTTCATGGGGATTATAAACTCCATCTTCCGGGAGTACTTGGATCGGTTTGTGGTTGTGTTCATCGACGATATCCTGATCTATTCGAGGTCAGAAGAGGACCATGCAGAGCACCTCATGACAGTTTTGGAGGTCCCCCGAAAACACCAGCTCTATGGGAAGTTGTCTAAATGCACGTTCTGGACATGGGAAGTGTGCTTCCTCGGCCACGTGGTGTCCAAGCAGGGGGTAGCGGTGGACCTGTCAAAGGTTGAGGCGGTTGTTTCTTGGGCAACACCCAAGAATGTGGTAGAGGTCTGTAGTTTCCATGGGATGGAAGGTTACTATCGGAGGTTCGTACCCAACTTCTCCCGAGTTATGGCCCCTTTGACAGCCCTGAACAAGAAAGACCTGGTTTTTGTGTGGAGTGAGCAGTGCGAGTCAGCCTTCAGCTATCTGAAAGAGAAGTTGGTTAGTGCCCCAGTGCTGAGATTACCAGAAGAAGGGGTGGCCTATGAGGTGTTCTGTGATTCTTCGGGACAGGGCCTAGGATGCGTGTTGATGCAGCGATGAGGGATGATCTCTTATGGGTCCAGGAAGCTACGCCCCCATGAGCGTAATTACACCACCCACAACCTGGAGCTTGCAGCGGTCGTTTTTGCGCTAAAGTTATGGCGGCACTACCTCATCAGGGAACGCTTTGTGGTCTTCACGGATCACAAAAGCTTGAGGTATATCTTCTCCCAGCAGACTTAAACTTGCTACAGCGGAGATGGGTGGAGTTCCTCCAGGATTACAACTTTGAGATCTCTTATACCGAGGGGAAGGGCAACGTAGTGGCCGATTACTTGAGTAGGAAGACGCAGAAGGATGCGGTCCGAGAGTCAGCGGACTCCTAGAAGGCAATGGAGGAGTTGGCTTCCTTACACCTGGATGTGAAGATGGATAGTGGCAGAGGCTGCCTATATCAGATGATAGTGCAGTCATCTCTGTTTTGAAAAGTGGAGGAGTCTCAGTGGGGAGACCTGGAGTGCGAAGTGATTCGTGACCTAGTTGACCAGGGAAATGCTCCGGAAGGATGGATAGAGGATGGTCAGAACTAGATGCTTTTCCAGAAAAGGTTGTTTGTTCTAGGAGTGATGCGCGGCAAGGTTCTCAGTGAGTTCCAAAACTCACCCCTGGCGGTACACCCAAGAGTTTCCAAGATGTACCAGGGGATGAAGAGGCAGTTCTAGTGTCCCGGAGTTAAGCGAGCGGTGGCAGAGTTTGTGGCCAAGTGCTTAGTGTGTCAGCAAGTGAAGGCTGAACACCGAGTTCCGGGTGGCCTACTACAGCCCCTAGATGTCCCTGAGTGGAAGTGGGATGAAATATCGATGGATTTAGTCACGGGACTACCCAAGGCCCAAGGGGGATATGATTCCATCTAGGTGGTAGTGGACAGGTTGAAGAAATCAGCTCACTTTCTGGCGATTAGGGAGTCGAGTACTGTGGACGCTTTGGCACGAAAGTACGTGGATGAGGTGGTGTGGTTGCATGGAGTTCTGAGGTCTATAGTCTCAGATAGGGATGCACGGGTTACCTCGCGAGTCTGGAGAGGATTGCAACATGCGTTCGGCACCCAGTTACACCTTAGTACTTGTTTTTCACGGATTTCGTGGATGACCTCCTGGACGGGAGATTCAAACGTTCCGATCGGTTTCTAGCGGGTTTTTTCATAGAACCGGAAACATCCAATGATTCCACATCCGTTTGGACCTACTTTCCAAAGGTAGGCGCTCATTAGCTTGTGGACTGATGAGGCTTAGGAATTTTCATTGGTCGAGAGGATGGGAGGTCGGACTCATCACACCTTTTTGAGGGGAATTATTGTCTACTCCGGGACTCTCTTTATAGATTTAAGTTATGTTCGTGAATCCTTATTACATTACCAAGTATAAAATGTGCTTTCCTTTAGTTTTAACAATCAATTATTAAATATGCATGAAATTTAGAGAATCTTTTATATGTATTCGAGGTTCTTCATCAATAGAGAATCATCTATATCTGTTTAGAGATTCTTGGTCAATAGTATCCTTCAAAACATTTATATAAAAGTCTCTTGGCCATTATGATGACCAGGCTGGTTTTAAAGCCACTCAGTGGGGCACTTGAAGTTTATCATCATTTAGAAGGACAAGGATTATTTCAAAGTTGGGATCGAACCCAAAAATGGGCTACCTACATATCCTTTGTTTTGTAAAAGGAATCAGAACCCACGTAGTTCGAGTAATGGAGTATGATGTTTATGATTGATGGCTCAAAGAAGAATGTCATAATTACTTTTACACTCTAAGCTCACGTGAGTCATGCTCGGTGTGAGAAACAAGAGGTATTGGTAAAAATTAGATAATTGTGCCATGAAAGATGCAATCATAAGAAATTGTTTGGGGCTTATGTATGTATGACTGCCCAAATAGATGAAGGTTTAGGATTTAATTTTAGGGAGAAAATCCAGGAACAGGGTCCATAAAGGTATATGTGCTTTATGGAGATTTGAATACTCTAACTTGGGACTTATTCCTGAAAAGGAAACCCAAATTAGGAGAGGATTGATAATTGGGTTTTACTCCTGAGAAGGAACCCCATATCAAACGTAATTTAGGACTGGTTAAGAGAAATTAAGGGGCTTGGGGTTCACTCCTGAAGAGGAAGCCCAAGATTATGACTGGGACTTGCTCCTAAAAAGGAGGCCCAGGTTAGGGGACTTGGGGCTTATTCCTGAAAAGGAAGCCCAAGATTATAACTGAGTCTTATTCCTGAAAAGGAGAATGCCCAAGTTAAAGGATTATGATTGGGGCTTACTCCTGAGGAGGATTCCCAAGTTTAAGGAATTAAGGTTTGGGGATTAATCCTGAGGAGGATGCCCAAGTTTGGGAACTTTAAGAATTTGGGGCTTACTCCTGAGGAGGATGCCCAAGTTTGGGAACTTTAAGAATTTGGGGCTTACTCCTGAGGAAGATGCCCAGATTAAAGGATTTATAACTGGGGATTATTCCTGAAAAGGAGACCCAGGTTAAGGATTCTCTCATCTTAAAGGATGAGGTTGAATGAACGAACTCTCAATCTTTGGTGACATAAGGATATTTAAATCACTAGGTTTTGAGAGATATTCCACAGAATTCCTTTCAGATAAGGAAGTTGAATCAAGAAATCATGCCATAAATGGCTTTGAAGAGTGTCTTGAAGACTGAATCTTGAAAAGGAAAGGTGTAATGGATTAAGAGGGGTAAAGTGGGCAAGATGGGCACCCAAAAAGGTAGGGGCGCGCAAGTCTTGAAAGGCGCGCAAGTCTTCCGTGGGCGCGCAAGTATTGGTCGCGCAGGTATACCTGCGCGACATGTGGGGTATTTGCACGATTTTCATCCAGCATTAACATACTTGAGCGACTCTTTATTAATCACTTTAGAATCCTCTTGAGGTTCTTCCAGAAAAGGGATGCGCAAGTTATATTGAAGGAAATAAGTCGGCGCGCAAGTGTTGATAAGTTTCAACACTTAGGCCTTCCTTCTTCTCTTTAGATCTTCTGTTCTAGGTAATAAATTACCTTAGAAGTGTTCCGAAAGCATTGAGAAGAGACTTGGGCGTCAGGAGCTTCAATCCGAGTTTCTGGAAAAAGATCCTCTCGAATGGGGGGCCCACAGGGTCTATTTATAGGCAGGAGAAGACCCCGGGAGGTTACCGGGCGGTTATCACTTAGGTCGTGAAAGTCACTTGCATGACCAAGAGCATCACACAAGTGTACTTGCAAGACAGTGATATAACTTGCGCGGTGCAGTTGCTGTTGATCCTTTCTTCCTGCCTTTGTCGATTTTTGATGTTTTCTTCAAAGGATGAATCAATTTGAGCTCAGATATTCCCTTTTCTGATCTTTAGATTCTGTGACGAAAGGAGCGTCAACAAAAGTCCCCCCTCAGAGTTGGATCCGGAGAGAAATGAGGATTTGAATCTGAGGAAATCGAATCCATCCAAAGGAAAAGGGGGGCGCGCAAGTCTTCAGTGAACAGAGGGCGGCGCGAAAGTTTGTGTCGCGCATGCCTTAAGCGCTCTGGGTACGGCGCGCAGATAGGCTTCCTGGCCTATAAATACATGGCCTCACCTCCGTACAAGTATCCAGATTTTCGGACTTCATACCTTCGAGCTCTCGCCGCGCAAGTATTCCTCGCCGCGCAAGTTGCTCTGTTTTTTCTAGTGTTTTCCTTGATGTCGCGCTACTGTAAAGGTAATAGGGATTGCACGGTTTATACTTGCGCGTCAAAAACTAGCGCGACACACGAATACTTGCGCGTCATTGTTTATACTTGCGCGACTTAATGCCTTAGCCATTTTTCAAATTTCTTTCACAAATTTTATGAAAAATAAACCTATTTAAGAGTTTGTTTATTCATCTTTTGTGCAGATTCAGTGGTTCCCAAGGGAATTGGAATGGCTGATGAACTGGCTAACAAGCGGATTGATGACATGATGAACATCATTGGCCATGATTACTATGATATCTGCAATAGCACTCTCCCAGATTTGGCTAAGTACTTGAAGAAATATCATCTTAATTTTCCATAGAGCATCCATCTGCCTTTGTGTGGTCATGGTCATCTGCAAGGAGTCAATGTTCCAAATGCAAACAATTATACACCTGAGATGCAGCTGCACTGCTACTCCTCTATTTCGGTTATGATGTGCATTAAGAGCAACAACAATGGTGTGAACTTTCAAATTCTTCCTCCATGTCATTTCCTTGCAGATAAGAAAATGGAAAACCCATGGGCTGAAATGTTTTCCACTGCCGGTTGGTGGAGAGAAGACAAACATGGTATTAGAGCAATATCTGAAATGAGTACTCTCTCCAAATGACTCTTTACTTCCAATGCTCCATTCTCAAATCCATGTATCCATCTTCCAAGTCTCTTGGATAGAAACAGAGTCACTGTTTGGTCAGCAGAAAATTTTCTCAAACCGCACTCAAGAACATCCTCTTACAATTGTTCCAAGAAGAGATGGTATCACTGCATCTCTTTTTGTATCCAGTTGAATGAATGAATTCCAGGTGGTTGCTGATGAAGCTCGGGATGCCGTATATCAAATGAAGTGTTATGTTGAAAGCCTCTTGTAATTCTTGAAAAAGAGAAGAGACTCCAGTATGTGGATGTTCTTCTAACTCTTGTGTATCAATGAAAAACACTTTCATCTTCAATCATTTGTACCTGTATTACTTTATTACCTGCTTCAAATTTACTTAAGCCAATGGTCCTAGTAAGCATAGTTTGATTTTTACTAAGATTATTACAAATAATCCTACAAACTTTGAACCTTTTAATTGCTCAATATTACCTAAATCATACAAAAATGTATATTTAGTGAGCTGGAACTTGACTTTTATTCAAAGTTCCTTTGTCTTTTGTGGGCAGTTTAAAGTCATGCATGCCGGACATAAAGGGGCTAATGTTTAAGGTCGAAATAGCTTTGACCAAAATGGATTAAAATTGATTCAATTCCTTGACAATTTATCTGAAAACATATTACCATACTCAAGTATGATAGAAAATATGTAAACTATGGCTTAAGAATATTTGAATCTAAGGAATGATATGAAAAAGAGCTAAAAGGAATTAGAAGAAGTAGTTTTCAAGAATGAAGTTACTATTATTTAACAAAACCCGTTAGAGGGTTGAAATATGTAGGGCCACCTAAGGGCATTGGCTGCATGGTTAAATAAATAGCATCTTTCGGCTGACAAGTCTGTTATGTGGACTGTTTATGCAAGGCCACCTATGGGCACGTGCTGCATAGTCAGGAAAAAGAACTCCCAGAAATTTACTTTCCTAGTGCTAAAAGCCAATGAAAGTTTATGGAGATTCAAATTTTCTAAAATATAGAGTTTGTTGTATGGAAAGAGGTACTTGAATATGGAGAAGATATTTCCGAACAAGAATATCGAAGAACTGGATGAATATCACTCCTACGAAGGTCTGACCCAAACGTAGGGAAGAAGAATAAACCATAGACTTGAATATTTTCAGATCATGAAAAAGGATATGGGAAAAATATGTTAAGGATGACTATTTTTTTGCGGATCCCTACATACTGTCGTTTAAGACAAATAAGGACAAAAGAGGCATTCTTCCCAAGAATGAAGTTACCATTATTTAACAAACCCGTTAGGGGGTTGAAATATGCAGGGCCACCTAAGGGCATTGGCTGAATGGTCAAATAAATAGCATCTTTCGGCTGACAAGTCTGTTATGTGGACTGTTTATGCAAGGCCACCTATGAGCACGTGCTGCATAGTCAGGCAAACGAATTCTCAGAAGTTTGAGATTTTTGTGACTAGAAGTCATGAAAAGGGTTATGAAGATATGAAAATATTTAAGGTTAGGATTATAACACATAAAGATGGGTATTGTCCAATGTATATAGAGATACATAGGTCAATGATAACCATAATCATGTTGTGGTTGGGTCCTGAATTGAAATTTTGGACTTCACTACGTATCTCATAAGAATGATAATCAAGCCATACGTAGTTCTTGAAATGCAATTTAACGTCGTGCAGGACGAAAGTATGAGTAATCTTAGTTTAGGGTCATAGAATTCAGACCATAATAATGAATACACAGTGTGTGTTTTCATGAGGACTTTTCAGCTAAGGGACTGAAAGTGAAATTTGGGGTTAGGCCCAAAAGACTTGGGACTGGATTCGAGGGATACTCGAATGTTCCTACGTATCCCATAAGGATGGGAATCAAGTCCACGTAGTTCTAGAATTACCCTTTGTACAAATTTGGTTCGTACATGTGAAGGGTGAAAGGGGACTTTAGTGCAATGATGGTTTAACCTGAGATAAAAAGTTTAGGCATTACCATGTATGCACGTAGTCTTTTGAAATGAAACATGATTGAAAAAATCAATGTCAATAATGGTTCCTTCTCAAATGAGGAAATCAAAGAATATTGAAGTTTATTGTCGTACCGGACAAAAGTGTTGTATAGTTTAACGTCATATAACAAGGAAGAAAGTGAATCAATGTAAAGATATTGATTCCAGGGGCGGTTTCACGAATCAACATCATATGAGATGGTGGTGAACCGATGTGAAGAGATTGTTTTTGGGCTTGAACCCTGGGAGGTTGCCTACATACCCAGCCTGGAGGGCAAGGATCAAAGTCCGTGTAGTTCAATTAAAGAATGAATTAATGATCAAGTTGTTCTTGGGGACAATGATCTAATAAAAAATGTTGTTGGGACTTACACATGGTTAGGGGCCCAAAGAGAGTGTTATGGTTGAGGTTCGCTCTAAGATCACGTGAGTCATACTCGGTGTGAGAAACAAGAGGTAACAATAACCTTAACGATGCACAGTTTAATGTCATGTAGGACATATAAAGGGACTATGAAGTTTAATGTCTTGCAGTTAGGACTATTGATGCTGCACAGTTTAGTGTCATGTAGCAGGGGCAAAATAACACACCATTTATGTCATGTTGGACGAAAGTGCGAATAGTTTAAGGTCATATGAACGGACCGTGGATGGTGCAGTTTAATGTCATGCTGGAACTTTGATGATTATATAGTTTAACGTCTTTCCGGACGTGAGGGACTTTTATACAGTTTAGTGTCATGTAGTTAGGATGCCACAGTTTAACGTCTTGCTGGACATAAGGGATTTTCAAATAGTTTATGGTCATATACATGGACCTGGGATGATGCAGTTTAAGGTCATGCTGGACGGTTTAGGGAACTTTTTCACAGTTTAATGTCGTGTGGGACGAAGTTGCAGTTTAAAGTCATACTAGACCATTGCTGTATAGTTTAACGTCATATAGCAAGGACGAACTGGTGCTGCACAGTTTAGTGTCATGTTGTAGGGACATCTTCTTTTCTACAATTTAATGTCATGTTGGACGAAAAAAAAGAAACTTTTTAACAGTTTAATGTCATGTAGGAAAATTCAAGTAACTGTTACAGTTTAACGTCATGTTGGACAATAGAACATTTATACAGTTTAACGTCATGTTGGACGATAGAACATTGCTGTTCAGTTTAAAGTCATGTAGCTAGGACTAAGGTGAACCAATATGAGGATATCAGTTCTGGGGAATTTTTACAGTTTATCGTCATGCTGGACGATGAAAGTGCCACACAGTTTAATGTCATGTTGCTAGGACACAATATAGTTTAATGTCATCTCGGACAAAATATAGTTTAATGTCATCTCGGACAAAATATAGGAACTTCTGTACAGTTTAACGTCATGTAGATAGGACATAATACAGTTTAGTGTCATGTAGGACATAATATGAACCAATGTGACTGTTTTGGCTTTGGGAATAATATTTTGTGTTTATACAAAATACTTCTTCAGAAATCTGGCATTAGTTATAGTCGTGATGTGTTCTCCATCCATTGAGATTAGAGAATACGCTCCATTGGAGTAGAACTTATGTATTGAATAAGGTCCTTCCCATTTTGGTTCAAGCTTGAGAGGCTTCTTTCCTGGTATCATTGGTGCTCTGAGAACCAATACCAATTCTCCCTGAATGAATGAACGAAGACGAACTTTTTTGTTAAAAGCTCGTGCTATTCGATTCTGATAGATTTCCAAGTGGTGCAAAGTGCACAATCTTTTCTCATCTAACTATTCCAATTCATTCAACCGCTTTTGGGATTGCTCATATGTAGATAACTGATCACAAATGGCTATTCTGAGTGAGGGCAATTGAACTTCAATTGGCAAGACTGTTTCTGTTCCATATACCAATTAATATGGAGTTGACCGCGTTGCATTGCGAGTGGTAGTCCTATAAGCCCATAAATAATGAAAGAGTTTATCAATCCATGACCTCTTATCTTTATCCACCATATTTTGCAGTATATTTAAAAGAGTCTTGTTGAAGGATTCTATCTGGCCATTAGCCGCCGCATGATATCGAGATGAATGGTTGGACTTAATGTTGTATTCTTGATACAATTTCTTTACCTCAGAAGAACAGAAGTTGGTGCCGTTGTCCGTCAATATGGTATGAGGGACACCAAATCTAGTAATTATGTTAGACTTGATGAAGCTAACAATGCATTTAGAACTGACTTCTTTGAGAGGTACTGCCTCTGCCCACTTGGAAAAGAAATCAGTAGCAGTAAGAATGTACTTAAACTGCTTGGCCGTAGCTGAAGGGTAAGGTCCCACCAAATCCATTCCCCATGTGGAAAATAGCCATGAGTATTTAGCTGTATGAAGCAACTCTGGAGCTTTATGAATGAAGTTGGCATATACTTGGCATGAATGACACTTCTTTGTGAAATTAACACAATCTTGTATCATTGAAGGCCAAAAGTATCCAAGCCTTCGAATTTGATCAGACAGTCTATGTCCAGACTGGTGGGCACCACAGACTCCTGCATGCACTTCTTTTATGACAACCATTGTATCTTCACCATCAATACATATGAAGAGAACTTCATCAAAACCACGTTTGTATAGAATTTTCTCGAGGTGGTTTGGGCTATCATAAAGAGTAAAATTGACCACACGTCGCCGAATTTGTTCTTTCTCGGCTCTATCAGGTGGAAGTGTTCCATTTTGAAGGTATTCCCTGATAGGTGACATCCATCCTGTAGTATGACCATACGGTTCAGGAATGGGACTAATTTCATTAATTTCCTCTGTTCTGTCTTGAACATAAGGTGAAATTTCACGACGGTGGGCAATACAGATGGTTGTCTCGTCCCGATTTGGATCTGCTAAAGCTGTGGCTATATTAGCCAGTACATCAGCTTGAGCATTTTTTGATCTTGGGACATAAGAAAATGTCGGTTCTGAAGGGAATTCCGACATTAACTCTCTGACATAATCATACAAAGGGATTAATTATTCTTTTTTGATGGCATAATCCCCATTGACTTGTTTGATTACCAGGTCTGAATCACCTTTCACCTTTAAGTGATTCACTTGTGCTTGAAGCGCTAACTACAAGCCTGTAATGAGAGCTTGGTATTCAGCTTCATTATTGGTACCACCTTCCCACAACAAAAAGGAATAAGGTAACACTGCCTTATCTGGAGAAATGAGCACAATTCCTAAACCAACTTTGTTGAATTAAGGATTTTCCATTTTCTTCCCTGTTGGACTTCTAGAAGCACCATCAAAATAAATTTCCCATGTTTGAGGACTCTCTTGAATAGAGAAAACTTCCTCATCAGGGAGTTCGATATCTGAATACGTGTCTTCCACTGAAGGATGTTCAGCCAAGAAATCAGCCAGAGCTTGGCCCTTAATTGCCTTTTGAGACACATACTGAATGTCGAACTGCTGTAGAATAACCGCCCACCTTGCCAGACGTCCTGTAAGCATTGGACAACTAAGGATGAATTTGAGCGGATTATTACGAGATACCAATTGGATCTCATGATGTTGCAGGTAGTGTCTCAGTTTCTGAACTGCAAAGATTAATGCTAGGCAGCACTTTTCAATACTTGAATACCGGGTTTCTGCTTCAAGCATAGTTCTACTGAGATAGTAGAGACTATTTTCATTCCCAACATCATTCTTTTGACCGAGAAAGGCACCCAATGATCGCTCTAAAGCTGTCACATAGAGGATAAGCGGTCTACCCTCAACAGGTGGCATGAGTACTGGTGGACTCAAGAGGTATTTCTTGAGAACATAAAATGCTTCTTGACATTCTTCAGTCCACTGGTAAGTGACTCCTTTCTTCAATAATTTGGTAAAGGGTAAACTTTTACCTGCTAAATTGGCGATGAAACGCCGAATATAGGCTAAGTGTCCTTTAAGTCCTCTTAATTCTTTCAAATTCTGAGGATGTGACATACCATGGATTGATTTGGTCTTCTCAGGATTGACTTCAATACCATGATGGCGTACAACAAAGCCGAGGAATTTTCCTGAGGTTACCCCAAAAGCACATTTTAAGGGGTTCATCTTCAAATTATGTTGTCGAAGCTTGTGGAATATGACTTCCAAATCAGCCAAGTGATTAGAACGTTGTTTGGATTTAACCACCAAATCATCTACATAGCATTCAACAAACTTCCCTAAAAGAGGTTTGAAGATACGATGCATGGCGCGTTGATATGTTGCACCTGCATTCTTTAAACCAAAGGGCATCACCCGGTAAAAAAACACACCTTGAGGAGCTCTAAAGGCTGTATATTCCTCATCTTTTGGGGCCATTCGGATCTGATTATATCCGGAATATCCATCCATGAAAGAAAGTACTTCATAGCCAGCCGTCGCATCAATTAAGAGTTCTGTAATCGGAACTGGGAAATCATCTTTAGGACAATACCGATTAAGATCTCTGAAATCGATGCAAACCCTAATTTGTCTGTTCTTCTTCTTTACAGGGACAATATTAGCCAACCACTTGGGATATTGAACTTCTCTGACGAAGTTGTCTTTGATCAGCTTATCCACTTCAGCTTCAATTTTGGAAGCATAGGTTGGGTGTGTTCTTCTCGCGGCTTGCTTAAAACCTCGATGTTCTTTTGGTAAACCCAAATGATGAGTAGAAACATCAGGATCAAGCCCAGGCATTTCTGTATAATTCCAAGAAAAAATATATTTATTTTGCTTTAGAAAAGAAATATAGATCTCTTGCTCTTCAAGGGTCATGGCCGCACTAATTAAAGTGGGGCGTGGATCTTTCTCTGTACCCAGATTTACTTCTCTGAGTTCATCCACAGTGGTAGAGATACCCTCTTCAAATACTGGAGGAGCATCTTTAAGATCTTCCTCTTCCTCTTCATCATGTGTTATTTCTTCCGTTTCTACTTGCAAAGTAGATGAAAAAATGAAATTCTCATGATCATAAGAGATGTCAAAATTTTTACATTTTGAAGAAGAAGCTTCCATTTCTGACCCTATTGATGATAAAGGGTCTTCTTTGGGAAATAAATAGGAGATGATGGATTGAGAATCGACATCATTATTCACCTCTGGTGTTGCTATAACTTCTTCTGGCCTGATTAGTGAAGTATAGACTTGTTGGACTTCAGGAGATGAAATGAAAACGTCACCACTTATGCGTTCATCACTGCTTGGTAGGTTACCAATTTCTCCCATGTTGTCTGGCTCGATCACCGTAATTGACATTATGGATCTTTCCATAAGAGTATTTTGATTTGGGCCTATTTTGTCAATTTGACTGATAGGTAACACATAATATGTACTCACATGTGAAAATGGATTTATTGGAATTTTCTCCAAACCATATGGAGCATTAACTTTGGCAATTTCCTTCATTGTAGATTTTCTCTTCCCTTCATGTGATAAAATTCCTCCTCAATGTATTGAGACTCACATGTCTTGAACGAGTCCTTATCACCATACAATGTTCCAACTTGACCATCGAAACAGTATTTGAGACATTGATGGTATGATGAAGGAATAGCTGCATGCTGATGTAGCCAGGGTCTTCCAAGCAAGATATTGAAAGCTGAGTCTTGATCAACAATCATGAAATCCGAATTGGATACAAGATCTCCAAACTGAGTTCTGAGTGTAACTTCTCCCAGTGGTTCTTGTTAATTTTTATCATATCCTTGTAACATCATGGTAGAAGGAGATACATCAGATTCCGTGAGGCCCAATCGACGAAGTGTACGAATGGGCATGAGGTTGACTCCTGAACCATTGTCAATGAAAGCTCTTCGAACATCTACAGCATTGAATTTTCCAGATAAGTAAAAAGGTTTTATGTGCCCATGCACAACATCATCTTCATCTTTATCAGTAAAAGATATCACTGCATGGCATTCTGAAGGATTATTCTCTATGTGATAGATTTCAGCTGCAGCAATTTCTGCTTCAAACTCCTGAGGACTTGACAAAGCTTCGATGAGTGCTTCCCGAAGATCTTTTGACAGATTCAAAGCATCCAAAATTGATAACTTGGCTGGTACTTGGGCCAAGTGTTTCAATATATCATACTTTTGATCTAGAGGTCTGCGTTTCCCAATAGGAATATGCGGTTTAGCAGGTACCTTGGAAGCAGATGCTTTGGAAGCTGATGCATCTTGTATTGAAGTTGGAAACATCCTTGGTTTTGGAAGATTAGACTGATTAGATCCATTTACTTGCTGAGATAAAGAAGATGGAACCTTTAATCGGTCTTCCAAAATAACTGTGCCAAAACTGAGTTGGCCATTGTCAGAAGAACTTGCTTGTTCTTTTTGAGCTCGCTGAAGGGCTCTACCACGAGTTTCTGCTGCATATACAGTGATAGCAGAGGTAAAATTAGAGTAGTGGCTTCAGAAAGATCCACGTCTTCCCCTGTATCCTGAACCTCTAGAACTTCCTCGGATTCCCTTATTTGATACAGGGAATTCAGGCTCATTAAGACTGGAATATGGATCTGTTAATTGAATCATATTAACAGAACCAAAGATTAACTCTTTGTCTGATAAAGACTCTGCCTGGTTAGCCTGTTTAGGCTGTGCCGTTTGGTGGGACGGTGCCCGTGGCTCTGAAGTAGATGGTATGAAATCTGCCAGAGTCAGAGACAATTTAGGCTTTGATACATACTCATCTTCTCCTGATTCCTCTTTCTTCTTTGAATTGTGCTTCCCTTTTGAGGATTTGTCTTTTGATGGAGGATTTACTGCAGCTTTTGTAGGAGACACAATTGGCTTCTTCAATTGTGTTTGCAAAATGGAATGAGTCCGATTGATTGTCTTTCTAACCATCCAATCATCATATTTTTTCTCAGTTTTACTTTTGACTTCCTGCCACTCGCCTCCTTCCTCTGGATCTGTAGCGGTAATACACGCTACATGAGCTGAAGAACCCTTCAATTTGACTTGTCCCAAGTCGACCATCTTTTGTAAGAGGTCTTTAAAGACAAAACACTCTTGGATGGGATGCCCCAACATTTGATGAAAGGGACAATAATTGGGACGGTCTTCATCTCCTTTCTTGTTTGGCCTCTTGGGCACTGGTAATTGAACCAAATTATTTTCCAGAGCTGAAATGAAGTAACCAGGAACTTGCTCACTTCGGAAAGAGTATGTTTTACTCTTCAAATCCTCAAATTGTTTTCTTCGTTGATCTCTTTGATCATTTGGACGAAACAGCCTTTGTTGTTGGCGTTCAGGAGGTGGAGCCCTTCGAGAAGATGAAGGTTTTGAAGTAGAAATAGGTACATGTGCTTGTTTAAGCATAACTGTAGCAGTTTCCGCTTTACCCATTCTCCTTCTTGGAGCTGATGTAATTATACGAGATTTAACCTTAGCCTGTATAAGGGAATCTTCAATCTGTTGAGCGATTGAAGTAAGGTCTCGAAACCCTCCTGTGTATTTCACAGGGATCAATGGCGTGCGTAATTCGTCACGCAAATTTGCCACACAGATTGGCAACAATTCCTCCTGAGGGAGTGCTAAACTCAGGGAATACGTTAATCCCTTCCAACGAGCAATGAAATCAGAGACTCTTTCATTCTCCCTTTGCTTGCAGTTTGTAAGATCGAAAACTGTCGTTTTTGGCAAAGTTGAGCTAAACTGAAGAAGGAATTTTTGACGAAGATCCTCCCATCTGATGATTGACCGGGATTGCAAGTTTGTATACCAGACAAAAGCTGGTCCTTGCAAGGTTCACACGAAGCATCTGAGTTTCACTGCTTCTTGCTTCTCTGGAGTTCCCATCATAGGATCACAACAAGACACGTAATGCGTCAAATGTTGTTCAGGGTCGCCTGATCCATTGAAAGTAGGGAAAAAAAGGTTTCCAAAACTGGATGGAGGAGAAATTGAATCTACCCATTCAGGGTAAACTTTCTTTTCAGGTTGAACTTGTGCTCGTTTCCCTTCCATAGTTTCTAACTGAGATGTTAATGACTCAATAGTAGTTATTAACTTTTGAGAAACATCAGGTTGAACTTGGTTTTGGGTAGGTGCAATGAATGGAGCTTGGACAGACGTGGTGGTTGGTGCTGCAACTGATGGTAGTGCTTCCAACCGTTGTTGCGTTTGACCCGTAGGATTAGACCTATGAGGGTGTACTGATAAAGGAGGATATTCCTGATCCATCTCAGTAGTTACAACAAATTCCTTCGGCTGTTGGAATTCAGCATTCTTAAGAAGAAGAATACTCTGAAGTAGTTCGGCATTCAACTTTCTTAATTCTTTCATTTCTTCCTCCTATTGTGCAAACCTTTTCTCTAATGAGAGCGATTGACCTCCTTCAGAGGAAGGGTGAGAAGTAACCTGATTCTTTCCTTTCCCCTTATTGGATCCTTTTCGGAGAGGGGGAAGTGGGTTACTTGAAGGAATACCCAGATTTTGGGTAAGCCTTTGATTACGTGTGCGCACACCTTCTTCATTTAGGTCTGTGTGCACAACTTCTTGAGCAGGAACCTCTTCGTCTGATCCCTCTGATTGAGCCTCATCTGGTGAATCAGTAGCAACGACATTGATGACATTAATGGATGCATATTGCATGGAATCCTTTCTATCAGCATTTCTGTAATATTGTCTTCTTCCATGTCCATGATGAGACATGGAATTCCGTTGACTTGATCCCTCAGGAACTTCTTGGAGAACCATCACTTGGAGAGAATCTCCTGATAGCTTGGCTCTTCGTTCCTCTTGAGGCTTATTCCCTAATCGAGAGAATACTGACTTTCTCTGAGGGAGGGATTGAGGATTTGAAAAAGTCCCCAGTCCGGTGGACTGGGGATGTTCCTGCTGCTTCCGCTCAACTCCTCGAATCCCATTTGTTGACTCTGAGGGTTGGGTTAGAGAAGTCCCCAGTCTAACAAGATGGGGTGTCTCTTGACATGCTATGTCTGAGATCTTCTTAAAATCTCTCTTGATCTTGCGAATCTTAGTTCGGAAATTAGCTGGATGCATTAACCTGTATCCACTTTTATCACCTGGTTCAACAGACCGTTGGATGATTTCCGAAACTTCTGTCATTTGATGACGTGTTTGCTCCAGACGAGAGGCTTGTGCAATATTCTCACCTGCTTGATGTAGGAGCAATTCAACAACTTGTTCTCTATATACTTGATTTTGAGAGGAACTAGTTGAAGCCTGTTCTTGAGCAAGCTTTTGATTATAAACAAAGCCCATTGACTGTGGCCGGCCATGGGCAATAACATTTCATGAGACCATTTTCGGCGGGCTTTGCTGACTGGAAAGCACTGTGAAATGTAGTGCTCCGTGAACACCCCATACTCTGATATGAACATCAGATGGAGCATTGGCAATTAACTGACGCAATTTTCTTAGTGCTCCAAGGAATGAATGTTGAAGGGTTCTCTGTTTCTTTTCAGCCTTCGAATACCGAGAGACTAATAGAGATGCCAAATCAATCTGGAGTTGTAACCCTTCTATTATCTTAATATGATTTTCATAATCACCATAAGATAATACTTTCTTTTTCAATTGAAAAAGAGTCTTCCATATGTTGAGACGAATATCATGGATTCCATCATCCGTCAACATCTTTGGAATGTCGTACTGGGAGTCATCCAAAGGCCAAAACATGACTGGTACTTCACCTTTTGCCAGTTTTATCCTCATGTTCAGCATTTCCTCTTTATCATTAAATGAAGATTCTTCTACCTGTTTGGACCAGAGCTGGTTCTTCCTTGTTGCTTCATTAGGTTCAACAATGTTGGTAGAGAGTCCGCTATTCATGCTGGAAGATGAATGACCTGGGTATGGTTCGGAGAATAACCTGAACCCCCAGGATATCCTCTGATGGAGAAAGAGTTTCACCTGCCGATAGTAAAGCATCAGACATGACTGGTTTTACATTTGCAAGTGCCTCGAGATAGGAGGGCTTTCTCGTCACTACATTGCCTTCTGAAGAATTTTCGAGACAATGTGAATCACTACTGCGGAGAGGACTTTCGCAGCGAAGTTCATCACCATGAGGAGGACCGTCATGATGGGTTACAACAAAATATGAAATCTCTTGCTCCTTGGTCTTCTGACCACACAGAGGGTTCCTGTGGCTCTCATATGAAGAAGAAACTTCAATATTGACTGAACTTTCATGAAGCAAGCCTTCATGAGGAAGTGTCTATTGAAGACCTTCAAAATTAATGTTCCCGTTATTGGGAACTGAGGGAGTAGAATCTTGAATTCCTACAGATAAATGTCTGAGGGCTTCAAGAACTCCAGCATCGAGCAAGGCCTTGTTGCAGATGGGACTTTGATCTCCTGACTGTGCTGGGTGGATCTTTTTCTTAGATTCCTTCTTACTCACTTTAGAAACCACTTGTTGACGAAAGTGGTTACTCTGAGCAGGTGTATGTGCCTGATCAGGAAAGATGGTCAGGTTAGGCTGACGATCTCCACTCAAATCAGGTGTATGTGCCTGACTTGGTTGTCCGTATGATATGGGGGAGTATGCCCCATAACCCTCTTGGACTGGAACAAATGTGTGTGTCTGTTCTGGAGTGAATCGTTGATGTGTCACTCCACTGCTAGGGATAGATTTATGTGCCTGTCCCTGTGATGATGCTGAGGCTGTTATGATATCCTGGCAATCATCCAGAATATGAGCAGGAATTTGCTTCTACTCTTTCACCATTGACAAAATATGTTTGGTGACTTCAGCCGCCATAACGGGGATATACGTCCATTCCGGGCTTGGAGTAGGTGTATGTGCCTGCTCCTGTCCTCCTTTTCCTGTCAGTGAATCCTGACAGTACTCAAGTGTGGAGGTAGAGAGTTGAGTCTGCCTCCTGTTTTTCGTCGGGGCTTTCCGACTGACTTCTCCGTGCGCTACCAAGCGAGACTGTTGGTAGGCTTGATTAGTATTAGCAGGTGTATGTGCCTGATGATTACACTTCGCCAAACGCGGTTTATGAGATCCATCATATGTAGTCAGACGAGCCTTCTGACTAATTGGTGATGTATAAGCAGGTGCATGTTCCTGCCTATGGTACTCCGCCGGAATTGCCTGGCGGGATTGGCGTGATGCTGCCAGATGAGTCTGCTGGACAGCGGAATTAAAACGGACAGGTGATTGTGCCTGCTCGTTATTTGCCACCAAGTTAGGTTGGTGGACTTCTCCGGAGATGGCAGGGATGACAACCTGCCCATTTTTAACCGGATTCCGTCTCTGGCGGTTCATCTTTCCTGCTCGGGTTCGAGGAACCTGAGATGAATGCCTGGAGTCGGTACCCTCATCATGTTGAGGGCGCACTACCGCATGAGTCTGGCGGCGATTGTTGATGGGATCCCTTGAGAAGGACTCCTGTCTTTTTGAATTAAGGCCCTGAGGGACCTGCTCATTCACTTCCTCAGAGTAAGGGAGTGAATGGAAATTGCGTTCCGGGGATAACGACCCGAAACGGTTGGAGACGGTAGTCAGCACCGCCTGCTTCTTGATCGCCGGTCGCCGTTGTCCAGACGACCAGGTAGAGTTTTTAACTTGGAGGGCTTGACGAGCGGCCTCCAGAGTTGGGATAGTACCGTTGCGACGATACTCCTTAACCAGTGCATTAGAAACCCAGCGTTGAAGATGCTGAGTTGGTGATGTCATCCTTAGAGCGGATGACGTTCCAGTAGGAGTAACAAAATTGGTTTTCACAGCAGCAGACCTCACAGTAGAGGTGTTCACAGCAGCAGTATTCACAGGGGTGAATTTAAGGAAAGCCATTTTGCAGAAGATCTTGAGAAAAGAGTGCCTATTCCATATAACAGACATAATCAAGATGAATCCGGCCACTGCATCTTTTGGATGATCACATGTCAATGATTGATTTTTTGGCCCAAGGGGCCTAACAAATAAGAAGAACATCACTTTAACTTGTTTAAGGATTCACGTCGGGTTCACCATTTTTTGTTTCGCACGGATTTCGGGGATGACCTCCTCGACGGGAGATTCAAACGTTCCGATCGGTTTCTAGCAGGTTTGTTCGTAGAACCGGAAACATCCAATGATTCCACATCCGTTTGGACCTACTTTCCAAAGGTAGGCGCTCATTCGCTTGTGGACTGATGAGGCTTAGGAATTAGCATTGGTCGAGAGGATGGGAGGTCGGACTCATCACACCTTTTTGAGGGGAATTATTGTCTACTCCGGGACTCTCTTTATAGATTTAAGTTATGTTCGTGAATCCTTATTACATTACCAAGTATAAAATGTGCTTTCCTTTAGTTTTAACAATCAATGATTAAATATGCATGAAATTTAGAGAATCTTTTATATGTATTCGAGGTTCTTCATCAATAGAGAATCATCTATATCTGTTTAGAGATTCTTGGTCAATGGTATCCTTCAAAACATTTATATAAAAGTCTCTTGGTCATTATGATGACCAGGCTGGTTTTAAAGCCACTCAGTGGGGCACTTGAAGTTTATCGTCATTCAGAAGTACAAGGATTATTTCAAAGTTGGGATCGAACCCAAAAATGGGCTACCTACGTATCCTTTGTTTTGGAAAAGGAATCAGAACCCATGTAGTTCGAGTAATGGAGTATGATGTTTATGATTGATGGCTCAAAGAAGAATGTCATAATTACTTTTACACTCTAAGATCATGTGAGTCATGCTCGGTGTGAGAAACAAGAGGTATTGGTAAAAATTAGACAATTGTTCCATGAAAGATGCAATCATAAGAAATTGTTTGGGGCTTATGTATGTATGACTGCCCAAATAGATGAAGGTTTAGGATTTACTTTTAGGGAGAAAATCCAGGAACAGGGTCCATAAAGGTATATGTGCTTTATGGAGATTTGAATACTCTAACTTGGGACTTATTCCTGAAAAGGAAACCCAAATTAGGAGAGGATTGATAATTGGGTTTTACTCCTGAGAAGGAACCCCATATCAAACATAATTTAGGACTGGTTAAGAGAAATTAAGGGGCTTGGGGTTCACTCCTGAAGAGGAAGCCCAAGATTATGACTGGGACTTGCTCCTAAAAAGGAGGCCTAGGTTAGGGGACTTGGGGCTTATTCCTGAAAAGGAAGCCCAAGATTATAACTGAGTCTTATTCCTGAAAAGGAGAATGCCCAAGTTAAAGGATTATGATTGGGGCTTACTCCTGAGGAGGATGCCCAAGTTTCAGGAATTAAGGTTTGGGGCTTACTCCTGAGGAGGATGCCCAAGTTTGGGAACTTTAAGAATTTGGGGCTTACTCCTAAGGAAGATGCCCAGATTAAAGGATTTATAACTGGGGATTATTCCTGAAAAGGAGACCCAGGTTAAGGATTCTCTCATCTTAAAGGATGAGGTTGAATGAACGAACTCTCAATCTTTGGTGACATAAGGATATTTAAATCACTAGGTTTTGAGAGATATTCCACAGAATTCCTTTCAGATAAGGAAGTCGAATCAAGCAATCATGACATAAATGGCTTTGAAGAGTGTCTTGAAGACTGAATCTTGAAAAGGAAAGGTGTAATGGCTTAAGAGGGGTAAAGTGGGAAAGATGGGCACCCAAAAAGGTAGGGGCGCACAAGTCTTGAAAGGCGCGCAAGTCTTCCGTGGGCGCGCAAGTATTGGTCGCGCAGGTATACCTGCGCGACATGTGGGGTATTTGCGCGATTTTCAACCAGCATTAGCATACTTGAGCGACTCTTTATTAATCACTTTAGAATCCTCTTGAGGTTCTTCCAGAAAAGGGACGCGCAAGTTATATTGAAGGAAATAAGTCGGCGCGCAAGTGTTGATAAGTTTCAACACTTAGGCCTTCCTTCTTCTCTTTAGATCTTTCGTTCTAGGTAAGAAATTACCTTAGAAGTGTTCCAGAAGCTTTGAGAAGAGACTTGGGCATCAGGAGCTTCAATCCGAGTTTCTAAAAAAAGATCCTCTCGAATGGGGGGACCACAAGGTCTATTTATAGGCAGGAGAAGACCCCAGGCGGTTACCGGGCGGTTATCACTTAGGTCGCGAAAGTCACTTGCGCGACCAAGAGCGTCGCGCAAGTGTACTTGCGCGACAGTGATATAACATGCGCGGTGAAGTTGCTGTTGATCCTTTCTTCCTACCTTTGTCGATTTTTGATGTTTTCTTCAAAGGATGAATCACTTTGAGCTCAGATATTCCCTTTTCCGATCTTTAGATTCTGTGACGAAAGGAGCATCAACAGTACTGCTTTCCATCCCCGGACAGATGGACAAACAGAGCGCACCATCCAAACCTTGGAGGATATGCTATGGGCATGTGTTTTGGACTCAGGAGGATCATGGGTGCAACACTTGTACCTAGTAGAATTCGCTTACAATAATAGCTATCACTCTACCATCATTATGGCCCCGTTTGAAGCCTTGTACGGGAGACCATTCCGTTCACCTATGTGTTGGGCCGAAGTAGGAGAGTCAGACATCCTTGGCCCAGAGGTGGTGAAGAACACAACATTGAAGGTTCAGCTCATACGGGAAAGGATGAAGGAAGCCCAGGACCGACAGAAGTCGTATGCTGATACCAGGAGGAGGCCCTTGGAGTTTGAGGTTGGGGACCACGTGTTCTTGAAGGTTTCCCCTCGGCGTGGGCAGCGGAGGTTCGGCAAGGGGAGTAAGCTTTCCCCCAGGTTCATCGGACCCTTCGAAGTATTGCGGAGGGTCGGCGAGGTGGCTTACTAGTTAGCATTGCCACCGCAGCTACTGAGGATACATGGTGTCTTCCATGTGTCCCAGCTCCGTCAATATTTGCACGACGATTCACACGTCCTTGATTGGGGTGAGCTGGACATCGAGGACGACGTGACCTTTGAGGAGAGACCAGTGATGATCGAGGATCGCAAGGAGAAGGTGCTTCGTGGGCGAACCATCCCCTTGGTTCGTGTGTTGTGGAGACATGGTGGGCTTGAGGAGAGTACGTGGGAGAGGGAAGCACAGATGCATACCCAGTACCCAGAGTTGTTTTGAGTTTGTTCCTTGTTGTACCTGTTGTGGTGGAACTTTTTTTCTTTTGTCTATGAAATGTACTGGTTTTTCTTTCCTCTATTTGTGTGTGAAAAGCCCTGGCTATGGGGAGGAGAGAACCCGACCCCTAATCAAGACGCATTAAGGTGGATGCGATCAAACCCGTGCAGGTGAGTCAGTGCCGCCCAAAGAGGATAATATCTTGACAAGGGGGAGGAGACTCCCCAACCCACATGCCCGGGCAGTTTGGTATGGTATGTTTCTTGGTTCTTGGCGGGGAAATGTTTTAGTTAGCATGGGTTCGCTCCTAAGAGGTATCTTTCGAGGTGGTTGTTCAGACCCTCTCTTCCCTTCTGGTTTTGTTTTGATTCTCGAGGACGAGAATCGTTTAAGAGGTATCTGATGTAATAGCCCGGGTTTTTGAGGTCCATTACTTTGTGAAAATCTCGTTTTGGGTTTTCGGGTCTGGGATTCATGGTGGTGTAGGCCTACCGGTAGCCTTAGCCTACCAGTAGCAGGCCTACCGGTAGCTCGGTCTACCGGTGGCCGCAGCCTACCGGTAGCTCGGCCTACCGGTAGATCGGTCTACCGGTAGCTCGGCCTACCGGTAGCTGCAACCCACCAGTAGCTCGGTCTACCAGTAGCTGCGGCCTACCGGTAGCTACAGCCTACCGGTAGCTCGGCCTACCGGTAGCTGCAGCCTACCGGTAGCTCGGCCTACCGATAGCGGCGACCTACCGATAGCCGCGGCCTACCAGTAGCTGCAGCCTACCAGTAGCTCAGCTACCGGTAGCTATCACCCACCGGTAGCTCTCAGCTACCGTGGCTCTGGCCTACCTCGCGGGTTATTTCCAGTAGCGCTCTTTTTTGCCCAAATAGGGTTTTAAACCCTATTTTGACCTGTTTGAGCATGTTTTAAAGACCCGTAACGCACATAAGAGTTTTAATTAAATACTTAATCAATTAATGAGTCGGTTTAAACCACCCGAACTCCCTTAATGATGAGTGGAGCCGCGTGATCAACCCAAGACCCCCGCGCCTTACGTAGTTTCACATTATCACCTCAACCGTCCGCGGCTCTTATAAACCAAGGGTTAGTCGTGGTTTCTCCTTTCCTCAATCACGGATTTTCACAAACAGCTTCTGGTGAATCGAGCGTGCCGCATCGTTATCCGTAAAGTTCCGCACCCGGCTTAAACGTCGATCATCTATCAACAAGTAGGGAATTTCTCCTTCGTCTCTCTCTTTTGTGTATCATGCAGGGTGGGCGTGCTTCTGTTCTATAGAATTGGACAAACCAGAACTAAATTAAGATAATGAACTAGATTCTATAAAGGGGGGGGAGCTGTGATCGTTGATGTTGTTTATATTATGACCATCTTGTTGAGTCATGATGGCTTATGCCTTCTAAAAATCGAGGCTGTTGGTGGTCGTTGTTTGTGCACTAATGAACCCCTGCTAATGTTTTAAATGTCTTGTTGTGGTTGTAAACTCTTGCTGTGAAAAGTAAATTGGTTAAACACGTATATCCGGCCAAATAAATTAAGGCACCTGGATCAATCCTTCTGTGATAACCCCGGTTAAAACACACAAAAATTTAAATCATGGAGTTTGTTAAGTCATTTAAATCTGAAAATACCGGCATGAACCTGACTTGTGTTGATGGTGGTAGTTGGTTGTTTTCTTTTCGGGCCGATTGCTGGAAATGTGGGAGGGGATGGGATCCCCCGTCTTTATACTCTCAGTGGTTGTGTGAATTTGGGGATGGGATCCCCTGTTGGTATGGATTCGGTGGTTGTGAGTTTTAAGACTCGGTGGTTACTTGTTTATATCACGAATTGGGGTGGGATCCTCTAATGTTGAGAACCGGGTATGGGCATTATGGTTGATGCTTGAATGTTTACTTTCCTGGACTTGTGCCTATGCTTACTAGTTTCCCAGTAGTGCTTAAACTTAATTAAACATTATCACTGATCTTGAAACAAGAATGGGACAAATGGGTTTTTTTGGTGAAAGTCGTGACTTGGGACTTGGACGCAGTGGTGTTGTGTTCGGTAGGCTAGTTAGAAAAACCTAGGCTTTGGGTGAGTTCTTGTTACCTATATCTATACTTGTAGTTCTTTGTTTCTTATTCACGCCCCAACCAAGTTGAGCACTTAGTTCCGAACACCCCCATTTCATTAGGGAGGGTGTTTTTCCCAACACTATTCTTAGTGGCTGGTTATTAGCTTCTTTTCTGCTCCCTTTCCCGGATAGCCCAAGTATCTTCGGGCAGGCTGTGATGGCCTGAGGTCTATTATTAGCCCAAGAACCTTCGGGCGGGGTAGTGTGGTGGTTGGCTAGGTGTGTGCGGCAGGTGGTTTCCCAAGTGCCTTCGGGATGAGGCCCAGGTGTCTTCGGGCGTGACAGTGTATTTTTCTAGCCCATGTGTCTTCGGGCGTGGTGGTGGTTGTTCTGGCCTAGGTGTTTGCAGGCATGGTTACATGTGATAGTTGTGGCCCAGGTGTTTACGGGTGGGATTCGGCAGTGGGACTACATGTGGTAGTTGTGGCCCAGGTGTGTGCGGGTGGGTGTGGCAGTGGGACTACGGTGAGAATGGCGGGATTGGTTCGATGCGTAGGATTTCTCAATAACCAGTGGGAAAGTGGCGCGGGGTACCCAAACATCGATGTGCTATTATTATATATTTTACTTGACTTGCGTTATTTGGGGAGTTTGCCTTGGTGAGGCTTGGGTGGATATTTTACCTTGTTAGGTGTTTGGTTTACTTCTTTTCTAATGGGACTTTAGCACGTTCCCCCACTTGTGCACGGGAGTCTTTGGTTTTCCCTAATGAGTGTACTTGTATGCTCACCCTACGTATATAAAACTTCTTTCAGGTTTCCAGGAGGACTTCGGGGATCACGCAGGACCATACTAGCTCGGACCTTTGGGGCAGTTGCAGTTGTTTCTTTTCCTCTTTGGTACTTACCTTTGTAGTCACGTTTTGTACTTTGTGGTTTTACTTTTGGAACATGCATGTGGGAATGATTTACTTTTGGATTTACTTTTCTTTTACCTTGGTGTTGGTGAGTTTCATCATATTATCTCTCGATCTTATAAAAAAAGGGGTAATTCCTTCCATTTGTGAGAAATTTCTATACCCTTGGTGCTAGTCGCCACTCCGGGACCTATTGAAGGCGGGTCTCGGGGGTCATTATCTCTCCTTTAACTTAAAGAAGGAAGGGACTGGAAATCTGATGACCCTTCCCTCCTTTTGGTGAAGGCGGGTCGTGACAAATATGATTTTTAATAAGTTAATAACATGTTTAAAACCACTATATATGAGGTTATATCACATTAAACCAAAAGAAAGTGTGAGGTAAGATATTTCTTAACTCAATTTCCATTCATTGGTTAACCTCTATTTAATTGATTATGAAATGATAAGATTATTTGTGTTATGAAATTTTATTATTTTATATTGTATTTAAAATTTTTATGTGGATTTACATTTGATACACATAATCAATCCATTGATTATTCCCTACTTCAATGCTATGATCTTTGTAAGGGTCTTTATATCAATTTCCCTTCACTGAGGAATATTGTAATGTTACACATCTAATTTATTTTATATGGTATATATAATTCACGTTAAACATGTAATATCATGATTCCTTAATAATTCATGGTATTTTGAGTTTAAATTTTAATTATTTCATACATGAGTATTTTACTTAAAAGTTACCATGTGGTAAGGAATTTCATAACTCAATTTCCTTTCATTGGGTTAGATACTTCTTCATTGTCTTTGATATTCTAAGATTATGTGGGAAATGACATTTGATTATATGATGTTATAGTTAAAATTTTTTCTTGTGGATTTACATTTGATACACATAATTGATCCATTTATTAAATCTCACTTCAACTTTATGATATTTGTAAGGGTTTATTTCACAATCTCATTTTAATCGGGATTGTTTATACTTAAATCTCCATTGAAGGAAATTATTTGATATATTTTTAATAAATACTTTAATTTTATTCTAATATATTTATTTATGAACTTTTTTATGTAATATTATTTTAAAAACCCGAGATTTCCAAATTTTTCTTTTTAAATTAATTTATATTTTTGATATTTTTCATTTCATGTGACCCTGGAAAGAGTTATTTTTTTAAATAAATAAATAAATAAATAAATATATATATTAAAAAACTAAGTCAAAAATTCCTTTCAAACAAAACTAACTTGGATTGTTCTATACGTAACATTGACTTGGTGTATATTACATGCAACACCGACTTAGCATACATTACACATAAGTTATACCTTCCTCGATGGCTTACGTAACGCGCAATACCAAGTGTTACCTAACTATAATACATTATTAAAATTATTATTATAATGGAATATAACCTATCCCCTATGTTTATGAATATTAATATTATTAACTCAATTATGAAAATATGTGGTCTACACAAAAATAATATGGCTTCATAGGTTACCAAATAATTAGAAATGAATATGAAAACTGATTGAATATAAAGGAAAATATTATTGTTGTCAAAAAGATATTTTAAAATATTTAATTACAATTGTTAAGTTATATTAAGTTAATAAATAGGTTAAATATTCAATAAAATATTTTTTTTAAATTTTTCCCATATATTTGATATAAATAACATAAGAAAAAACCCAATTTTATTCTTAAAAACCTATATTTTTATTAAAGTAATTTTTACCACCTTTTAACGGAGAACTGTTTTAAAATACAATTTTTGGAAATTTTATAGATTTAATATTTCAAAAATAAAATTCATCTTTCGAAGCAAGACATAAAAATTAGGTTAGTATAATTTTTTGATATTGTTATGAAAGGTTTCATCTTTTAATGAACAGTTAAAAATTCTGGATTTTAATTCAAAACTGTATTTTCATATAATTTATTTATAAGGTTAAATTATATTTTTAATTTATTTAATAGTCTATTTAGATAATATTTTTACCAATTAATAAAATTTAAGTTATTGGAACCAATATCACAATGACATTGGATATGAAAACTCATCAATTTTTTGGATGTTTTTACTTTAAAAACCCATAGTGTCGTCTCGTCTGCAGGATTAATTTTAAATTAATTAATTATACTTATATGATTATAATTCTTAAAAATTGATTCCATATGTGTAATCCACATAATTTTTAATGTTTAATAAGGTAAAATTTGTTTTTTTACCAAAAATATTAGTTAAAGTGATTAAAATTAATTACATCGGTTAAGAGAAAAATTTTGTTAATAAAGTACTAAACCTTAAAAATAAGACCCAAAATGACCTAGAAACATGTCCAAAACCCATTTTATGTTAATATGTCTTACATAAACCTTCAATTATTAAGTGTTTTTTGTTTTTTATGAATTTTTTAGGTAATAACATGTGAACACCTAACTTGTTTCCAAACATTCCATGCGAGTCCTTTTCCTTCCATTTAAAAGGCCACCACCCCTACCAATTATTCATACCTCTAAAACCTCTTAAGTTCGACCAATACATGACAAATAACCTTCACAACAATCCTCCCTTAGAACTTGAAGCCTCCCTTTGGGCAGAAATCTTCTCAAGGAATCTTTTTGACCCAAACCAAAAGGAGTTACCTAATTTAGAGCCAATGTCTTCCCTCAAGCTCCTTTACATTATTTTCCTTATTCACCCATCCAATATCATTATTCAATTATTGTGTGAAAAAACCAATATAATAAATATACTAGTATTTTTTATTCTAAGTTTTTGACCTACACTTACACACACCTCCATCAAATAGACATCGAACATACTGTTTCTGTGTATGGCGAACAACTGTCTCACGAAATAATGATGGTTCATTTTTTACTTTACAACCAATCATGGTGGCCATTATGATTGAAAATATATTTATATATATTATATAATATATTTATTATGAATTTAATCTTCTTTATTTCTTTTTCAACACACATATTTGTACAATCTAGTTGGTGTTAATATGATGATCTCATTTGAGGAAGTGTGGACTACCACCCCCTCAATAAAATGTGATTCATTCACACGCCACATGGAATGTATTAAGGATGAGTTTAATTAAATTATTTGATATATATGATATAATAATTATAATTAAATAATGATATATATATATATATACATAAATATATATACATATTTCATACATTCTTTCAATAGAATAATAAAAATGGAAACAACGTCCACTCGTACATGCAGCTTACCGTCTCCATGAACGGTGTATTCCATTTTGTACTTCATTATTATATATATTATTATTATATAAATATAATGGTTATAAATGATATTTATATCATTATTTACATTCTTTAATCATGATATAATTATAAGGACCAATGATATAAAAAATCAAGACACATGCGAAAACAAAGCAAATAATACCCGAAGTGAAACATTAACATATGATCATTAACAAGAGGGTAATATAAGGTCATAATAAAAACATATATGGTATTATATATAAGAATATTATTCTGTAAAATATTTATAATAAACTTATATTTATTATACAGTAATCTTGTAAGAGTACAAAGAGAGTCAAGACACAAGGTAAGGGGATTTCATCTCACTTTTATTTTCCGTGAGATACATGTTATGTTTGAAACTCTTTAATTTTGTGTGGTGTATTTAATGAAAATTATTTAATTATATGTATCTTATACTTAAAATTATGGGTATTTACATTTCCATTCTATGATCATTATTTCATGGGGTTTAAGTTTCAAAAGTTACCAAATCAGTAAAACAGTTTTGTCTCAATTTTCCTTCTTTGGGACTCATGTTTTCCTGTTATGCACCTAAAATATTATTCAAGATGTATATACATTAATTTTACATGTTATATCATGAATATACTTATTTTAATTATATTTTAATCTTAATGTAATTTCTTTTTCTTACATGGAGTATATGATCCCAAGTTACCAAGTTATAAGAGTTTATTGAGACAATCTCATGCTTTTAGAGATTATTTATATTTATGCTTACTTTGATGAAATATTATGATCCATATCTCAAGAAAAATTATGAGTTTCATTATACTATATTATTTAATGATATAATCATGTATTGGTACCATTTTCTACTCTTTGGTACATAAGATAGTTAAGAAAGTCTCTTTAAGAAAGCCTGACCTTACCCTCTATTCGGTCAGAAATCTATGTTTTCTAAAACGAGTTTCTAAGAATATTATACCATTATCCTATAATATATAAAATAAATTTTTACCATTTTTTTATTTTACCAATCTCTTCAAAGTAATATTCTTGTATCTTTCCAAACAAGGAATATATCTAACCTTTTTACTGTAAAAAAGGAATATTATTTTTTATCTTGTACGACATGCACGAATTAAACCACCGTCATTTGTTTAAAGCTTACTTTGAATTTTTAAAAGGTTAATATCTAAGATAATGTTGTTAAATATAAAAAAAGGTTTTCAATGTTTTTTCAAAGAAAAAGGTTTTTAAAATATTTCAAAAATTATTTTATAAGTTTTCAAAGAAAAAAGTTTTCAAAATGATTTCAAATATTATTTATATGTTTTCAAATATAATTTCTATGAAAATTATTTTAAAATAGTTTAATGCATTAAAAAGTATTTAAAAAAAAATAAATTATATTTTTATTAAGAAATGTTTTTGAAATGTATTTTAAAAATATTTTCCATCTAAGATTACATCTGTTGATGTTACTCATTCTATTATAGGAAATAATCTAAAGGTTCCATTAATATCATTTATATGAATGTGTTATGCTTAATGTCATTTTCTTTATGAAACACATTTCTTTTCATGGGTTATATGCTTTTTAAACCCAATTATTTTCACGAGTTATGCTTTAATGAAATGATTATGAAACCTATCTATTTTTCATAGGTTATGATGTGATGAAATGTTATTGATTTACATTTCATTTTGTGGGTTATGATTTGATGTTTATAAAACCCATCTCTTTTTATGGTTCATGATATGATAAATGTTTTGTGGAACATGAATGTATGATTTCATTATGTAACGGGTGGTATCTATATCTCCCTTCAATGCATTGGTTAATGATAAATGTTTTGTGAGATCAAAGGGTACATAGGAGGAAACCTGAAACAAGAGGGAATAAGGGCAGAAATACCATGCCTGAAATAAGAGGTAATAGGGGAGGACATCCCAAGACCAAAACAAGAGGGAACAGAGGAGAACATCACAATCCAGAAACAAGAGGGAACATGGGAGAATATCCCAATGTCAAAAAAAGAGGGTACATGGGAGGGAATCCCAATCTTGAAATAAGAGGGTACACAAGAGGGAATACTAAGACTGAAGTAGGTACATGGGTGATTAACCCAAGCCTAACATGTTAAAAAGGTCTTGGTAGGCCACCTTGACTTAGGATTTTTATATGTGTCTGCCATAATCCCATGTTTTATTCCTATGTTATTCTCTCACGGTTTATGTTCATTATTTCCTTATGATTCATGTCTTATAAATTTCAAATATTTTTTATGATATATGATATGCAGGGTATGACTTTAAAATGTTATGCTCATGTCTATACCCTTTTGTTCATGTTATGCTTACAAATTTTCTTTATTTACCCTTACTGAGTATCTGTTCTCACCCCTTTATTATGCTTCATTTCTCCAGGTTATAAAGAAATGTTTTAGGTAGAAGTGATAAAGGTGTAGATATTTATGGGAGATGTTTAAGATATTTCACCAGGATATAAGATTTTGTTTCCAAGTTTCCAAAGATACCAAACTATTAAAGTCCTCTAGAATGTATTTTGGAAATGTACTAAATATTCATCTAAAATGATCTAATATCCATTTATGTTAAACCTGGCTCTCTATAGTTGGTATCATAGGAAGGGTTTAGTCAACCTTTACAAACTAGGATGATGGAAATTTAGTGAGATTACTTCGTATATTTCTAAGGATATGTCTATGGATGTATCTAAGGATAAGTATAAGGATGAGTTAACGTTTAAGAAAATGTCCTAGAATTTTGGTGAAAGATAGAGTAAGTGGTTTCCTATAAATAAATTTCTACCTGTATACTAGAAGTTTTTGTGGATCTGACATAGATGTACCTAGGGTTAAAAAATTTGATAGGATGTTCTGGTCCTGACTCAAGGTAATATGATACATGACAATGGGCCTTATTACGCACCTAGTTTGACACTCCCAGGGGATATGCTTTGGGAATTATAAATTATTCACAAACAATGATGAAGGATTTAATTAGAAGTTGGATATGAATAACCTAGGATAAACCTAAATTGTCATAGATTAAGGAAAATGTCATACTTTAAACATACTATAAATTAAATTTCATGATTTTGTGGTTCTTCATTATGATAATTGTTTCTTACTCTATGCTTTTGGTTTTAGACAATGGATATAACCCAAAGGAACCATAATAATGGTGATTGTGAGATAAAATGAAACGAATTCCATCCTGAAGATACTAATTATACAGGGAATAGAATAAAAAACCTCATTTCCATACTCTCAAAGATTTCCCAAGCTATGAATCATGCTGAATTTACAAATGAGAAAAAGAGGAAACAACATTCTATTGAGTCCTTCATGAGGCATCATCCACCGTCTTTTAATGGGTCATCAAATCCACTTTTTACTGAACACTGGATCAATTCCATTGAAAATATATTCTCCATTATCAAGTGTTTATATAATGTGAAAGTTATTATGGTTGTTTATTGGTTAGAAGGTGAAGCTGACCAGTGGTGGACTCTAATCAAGAATATGAGGAAGTAAGATGAAATTGAATTCATAGATTAGGATGAGTTGAAGAACTTATTCTTCAATAAATACTTTCCTCATGTTCTTCATATGAAGATGGAAAATGAGTTCCTTGAGTTGAAGAAAAAGGATGATAAATCTTTCGGTACCTATGAGGCTAATTTCAAAAGAATTTAGAGGTACTATTCTAGTATTATCATTCAACCCAAAAGTAAAGTTGATAGGTTATTCAGTGGGTTAAAGACAATTCTCAAAAGGTCATTGGCCATAAGAGACTTTAGTAGCTGTGGAGAGATTATGCATTATGCAATCAAATTTGAAATGGAGGTTGGAGTTACTTATTGATCTCACAGTTTTAACAAGACAAGGAATATATAGTTTAATGGAAAATATAGCAACCATGGAGAAAAGAAAATAAATCTTCCATTACACACAAATTGTGGGAATAAACATGAAGGGGATTGTCTTAAGGGTACTATTAATTGTTTTAAGTGTGGAAGGGAAGGTTATCAAGTGTATGAATGTCAAAATAATGGGAGGAAGTCAGTTAATGATGAAAATAATGAGAAATCCCCACAGAATGTACATCCCACACTTCAGTGTTTCAATTGCATGGATTTTGGCCATTATGCTAACAAGTTCCCCAATCCAAGTACTAATGTGAATGATAATCCATAAAAAACTATGAAGAAAAAGGAGAAAGGGAAAGCTTATGTGATCATAGGGGATGAAGTGAACCAACATAATTAAGAAGTACTTATCCTTACTTACTTATTTGAGAATTTTATGTTTTATTTTGTATGAATATTCCCAATTAAAGTCTTATTGTTCATCCTTTGGTGATATTTCATGTGATTATCTTTCCTAACATGGATTATGGAATAATAAAATCACATTTAGTGTCCTATCAATAAAATGATGAACCCAAGTGTCCAATAAAAATGTTTTTTGAGCATATTTAAGGAATAAAGGGTGAATTATATTTTGTAAGGTTTATAAGGTTAACCATTCGTGTGATGTTTAAGTTAAAATTTGAATAGATTTTGTGAGATTAAAGTATAATCTCACCATATGATATTTATGGATTTCAAATAGCCCGTTCAAACTAATTTTTTTTGATGATAACTGATGATAAATGGGATGATATATCATAGATCTTATGATCTATTAGTACTTCAGGAATGAAAAAGTCACCTTCATTTTTAGAGGAAGAGGTGAAGTGGATCAACACACAACAAAGTACGATATTTTTATGAAATAATGCATGTATTTATTTTCATGAAATTAATTAACTTTAGTAAAAAGGATCTTCAAGCCAAAATTTTTGTTCTAGTACCTTCGTTTCCTATGAATCAGATGGTCCCTTATGTCCTCACAGATTTATGGCTTTGTGATTGTTTCTCCTGACCTTGTTCTCTATCACTCTCCATAATAAATTGATGGTGACATTTATCTTCCATGTCCAAGTTTTCACTTCCCACCTATGTTCTCATATGTGGGAATCTCTTTATGAGTTACTTTGGGTAACCATTATGGTTCCAAATTTCCCATTTTAAAGGAATTTTTTGTATTCATTATTACAATATGGGTTTCTATGAATGAAACTTTCAAGTATTAAACATTTGATAAAATAGATAAATTTATAGAGTGAAATTAATTTTAATGGGGGTAGAATGTAACACCTTGATATTTTGTGAAATATTTTTTTTTCTGAATTAATTTATATTTTTGATATTTTTCATTTCACGTGACCCTGAAAATAGTTCTTTTTTTAAGATAAATAAATAATATATATATATATATATATATTAAAAAACTAAGTCAAACATTACTTTAACATGGAACCGACTTGGATTTCTCTACACACAACACTGAATTGGCATACGTTACATGCAACATCAACTTAGTGTACATTATATGCAAGATAGACCTTCCTCGACGGATTGCATAACACGCAAGACCAAGTGTTACCTAAATATAATATATTATTACAAATATTATTATAATGAAATATTAAATATAAATTAAGTTTATTAATATGAATATTATTAACTCAATTATAAAAATATGTGGTTTAAAAAAACATAAGATTACTTCATAGGATACAAAATAATTAGAAATGATTATGAAAACTGATTGAATATAAGGAAAATATTATTATAATCAAAAAGATATTTTAACCTATTTAATTAAATTTTTTAAGTTATATTAAGTATATACATATTTTATATATTCAATAAAATATTTTTGAAATTTTTCCAATAGATTCGATAGACATAACATAAGAACAAACATAATTTTATGCATAAAAACCTATATTTTTATTAAGGAAATTTCTACCTCCTTTTAATGGAGAACTATTTTTAAATCCAATTTTTAGAACTTTTATAGATTTAATATTTCCAAATAAACTTCATCTTTTGAATCAAGACATAAAAATTAGGTTTTTATAATTTTTCTTATTTTTATGAAAGGTTTCATCTTTTAATGAACAATTAAAAATACTAGATTTTAATTCAAAACTACATTTTCATATAATTTATTTATAAGGTTAAATTATATTTTTAATTGTTTTAATAGTTTAATTAGATAATATTTTTACAAATTAATCCAATTTATGTCATTCTAAATAATTTCAAATTGAAATTGGATATAAAAACTTATCAAAATTTTGGATGTTTTTACTTTAAAAACCCACAGTGTTGCCCCGTCAGCGGGATTAATTTTAAATTAATTTACCCTAATTATGTGATTATAATTTTGAAAAATGGATTCCATAATAAGAATCAGAATAATTTATAATTTATAATAAGGTAAAGTTTGTTTTTGACCAAAAATATTAGTGAAAGTGATTAAAATTAATTACATCAGTTAAGAGAAAAATTAGGTTATTAAAGTATTACATCTTAAATATAAGACCCAAAACGGCCTAGAAACATGTAAAAAACCCATTTTATATCCATTGTTAGACCATAAAAATTAAATTCTTGTTTTTTTGTTTATTATGACTTTTTTAGGTAAGAACATGTGCACACCTAACTTGTTTCCAAAAATTCCATGCGAGTCCTTTTCCTTCCCTATAAAAAGCCACCACCTCTACCCATTCCTCACACCTCTCAAACCTATTAATTTAGGACAATAAATTCCAAATAAACTTTCCAAAAATCCTCTATTATAACTTGAATCCTCCCTTGGGGCATATATCCTCTCAAGGAATCCTTTTGGTTCAAACCAAAAGGAGTTACCCGATTTAGAGTTAATATCTTCCCTCAAGATCCATCCTTTATTTTTCTTATTTACCCCCTCCAATATAATTATTACATTATTTTGTGAAAAATAATTATAATAAATATAATAGGATTTTTATATGATAAGTTTTCTACCTAAAATTACACACACCTCTGTCTAATGGATATCGAATATACTATTTCTGTGTACGACGAACTATTGCCTCATGAAACTATGATTGTTCATTTCTACTTTACCAGCAATCATGGTGGCCATTATGATGATCAATATATTTATATATGTTATATTTTATATTTATTATGTATTTATTCTTTGGTATTCCTTTTTAGACACAAATATTTTTACCTTCCATTTGGTGTTAATACAATAATCTAGTTTGAGGAAGTGTGGGCTACCACCCCCTCAAAGCGATGTGATTCACTCACACGCCAAATGGAATGTATTAAGGATGGGTTTAATGAAATTATATGATATATATGATATAAAAATTATAATTAAATAATGATATATATATATACATACATATGTCATACTTTCTTTCAATATGACAATAAAAACGGAAACAACGTTCATGCGTACATGCGGCTTATCGTCTCCATGAATGGTGTATTACATTACATAATTCATTATGATATAGATTATTATTATATAAATATAATGTTTATAAATTATATTTATATAGTTATTTAAATTCTGGAATCATGATATAAGTATAAGGACCAATGAGATGACAAATTAAGACACAAACAAAAACAAAGTGAATATTACCTAAAGTGAAACATTAACATAAGATCATTAGAAAGAGGGTAATATAAGGTCATAATAAAAACATATATGGTAATATATATAATAATATTATTATTTAAAATATTTGTAATAAACTTATATTTATTATACAGAAATCTTGTATGAGTACGAAGAGAGTCAAGACACAAGGTATGAGCATTTCATCTCACTTTTAATTTCTGTGAGATACATGTTATGTTCACCACTCTTTAATTTTTGTGTGAAGTATGTATTGAACATGATTTAATTATATTTATATTATAAATAAAATTATGGGTATTAACATGTTCATATTATGATCCTTATTTCATGGGGTTTAAGCTTCAAAAGTTACCAAATCGGTAAAACAGTTTTGTCTCAATTTGCCTTCTTTGAGACTCGTGTTTTATTTTTATTCACCTAAACTCTTCTTGGAGGTGTATATAATTCTATTTTACATGTTATATCATTAATATAATTCTTTTAATAATATTTTAAGCTTCATTTAATTTCCTTTTCTTACATGGAGTGTATGATCCCAAGTTACCAAGTTATAAGAGTTTATTGAGACAATCTCATCTCTTTTTGAGATTGTTTATGTTTATGCATAATTTGATGAAATATTATGATAAATATCTAAAGAAAACTTATTATTTTCCTTATAATATTTTATTTAATGATATACTCATGTATTGGTACCATTTTCTACTCTTTGGTACATAATATTGCTAAGAAAGTCTGTTTAAGATAGCCCGACCTTACCCTGTCATCAGTCAGAAATCTATGTTTTCTAAAAAGAGTTTCCAATAATATTATTCCATTATCCTATAATATATAAAATAAATATTTACAATTTTTTTCTTCTACTAATAAAATCAAAGGAATATTATTTTGTCATTCTAAATAGGGAATCACTCTAACCTTTTCACCATGCAAAAGGAAAGTTCGTTTTTACCTCATACGATATGTATGGATTTACCCACCGTCATTTTTTGAAGCCTACTTTTCATTTTAAAAAGTTTAATATTTAAGATAATTTTGTTAAATGTATTTTTCAATAAAAAAAGGTTTTATAATTGTTTTCAAATAAAAATGATTTTAAATTTTTTTGAAAATTATTTTGTAAAATTTAAAGGAAAAGGTTTTCAAAATGATTTCAAATATTATTTATATGTTTTCAAATCTATTTTATATGATTTTTTTTCAAATGGTTTATTGAATTAAAAGTATTTTTCAAACAAGAAAGGATATTTTACTCAAGAAATGTTTTTGAAATATATTTTAGAATTATTTTCAATCTAAGATGACATCCGTTGATGTTACTCATTCCCTTATAGGAAATGATCTAAAGGTTCCATTCATATCCAATATATGAATGTGTTATACTTAATTTCATGTTCTTTATGAAACCTGTTTATTTTCACTGGTTATATGATTTTGAAACCTGCTTATTTTCACAGGTTATGATTTGACAAAATGATTATAGAACCTCTCTATTTTTGATAGGTTTTGATATGATGAAATATTATTGATTTCCATTTAATTTTATGGGTTATGATTTGATGTTTAGAGAACCCATATCTTTTCATGGGTAATGATATGATAAATGTTTCTTGGCACATGAATGTATGATTTAATTATGTGATGGGTGGGACATATATCTCCTTCCAATGCATTGGGTAATGATAAATGATTTATAATCTCAAAGGGTATATAGGAGGACATCCCAAGCCCGAAACAAGAGGAAATAGGGGAGGAAATCCCAATCCTGAAACAAGAGGGAACAAGGGAGGACATACCAAGCCCGAAACAATAGGGAACATGGGAGAATATCATAATACCAAAAAAATAGAAAACAAGGGAGAAAATACCTATTCCGAAATAAGAGGGTACACAAGAGGAAATCTAAATCCTGAAATAAGAGGGTACATAAGAGGGTATCCCAAGCCTGAAGTAGTTACATGGGTGATTAACCCAAGAACAACTTGTTACAAAGGTCTTAGTAGGCCACATTGACTTAGGGTTTTTGTATGTGTTTTCCAAAATCAAATGTTTTATTCTTATGTTATTATATCATGGATTATGTTCATTATTTCCTTATGATTCATGTCTTATAAATTTTCAATCTTTATTATGATCTCTGATATGTAGGCTATGACCTTCAAATATTATGCTCGTGTCCATACCCTTTTATTCATGTTATGCTTACACATTTTCTTTATTTACCCATAATAAGCATCTATGCCCGCCCCTTTCTTATGTTTCCTTTCTTTAGGTTTCAAAGAAAGGTTTTAGGTATAAGTGATAAATGTGTAGATCTTTATGTGATATTTTAAATATCTTTCACTAGGATAGAAGATCTTGTTTCCAAGTTTCCAAAGATACTAAACTATTATGGTCTTCAAGAATTTATTTTTGATTTGTACTAGATATTCATCTAAAATGATGTAATATCCATGTATGTTAAGCCTAGGTCACTATAAGTACTATTTCTACACTCTTTAGTACTTAAAATAATTGGGAGTCTTTTTATGAAAATTCGACTTTATTCTCTCTTCGGTTGGAAATCCATTTTCTTTCAAAATCATGTCTTCTAAAAATATTTTAAAAAATGTTTTTAATGTTTTAAAAATGATTTATAAAATAAATTTTACCCATTTTTACTTTGAAAATAATGTTTTGAAAGGTATATTCATGTATTTTTAAAATCAATTCCCATTTGGATTTTAATGAAAATGGAATGGAATATTTGTTTTAACATGTATGACATGAACAAAAATTTCTTGCTATCATGACCACTTGAATGTACAAATATTAATTTATAAGTTTAAAAGAATATTTTCAAAGAAAATTATTTTCAAAATAATTTTCAAAATTTTTATTTTTAAAAATTTATTTTAAAAATGTAAAGTATATTTTCGTTTAGAATTTTTTAAAGATCTTTTTATGATATTTCTATTGATCAACAACAATAACGCTGTATTCTTACTCCAATGGGTATATGCTGTATTAATAAAATCCTTATTATTCCACTAGATGGATAATGATCATTTTTAAGAAGGAAAGTACTGAAATTCACTTTCTTGATTCATTTTTGAAGTGTAATGCTCCATGTTTTTTAAAAAGAGAAAACTATGTTAGATAGTGTATGCGATACGCAACACCGAACCCAAACAAACAATAATTATTTAAATATGACCATTTTAGTGTTTCTATTAAATTTTTAGATATGATTAGGATTAAATACTTTATGAAATATATATTTCCTATATATATTGATAAATTATTAGTAAATAATCAATCAATTTTTGGTAAAATCTTTTCGTTCTTTAAAATATATTTTCACCAAAATTAATTTTTATTAATTATTATAAATAATATAATTATTTTATAGAATATTTAGAAAATTTATTTTATAAAAAAATCCATTTTATATCATAATATAAAAATTAAATTAGGGATTTTTTTTGAAAATATAGAATTTTCATTGAATAGTAAAAAATACTATTTTTGGTAAAATTATCATTTATTTTGATAAATTAATTAATTTAAAAATAAAACTATTG
The DNA here is from genome assembly GCA_963277665.1 of Viscum album. NCBI lineage: Eukaryota > Viridiplantae > Streptophyta > Magnoliopsida > Santalales > Viscaceae > Viscum > Viscum album. The sequence continues at coordinate 674,679,313 of OY728128.1, read as the reverse complement.
TTTTTATTTGATTTCAAGAAAAAATAATAATAATTAATTTATATTTAATTCAATTAGTTACATTTAGATCACATTTTTAACAAATTTTAGTATAAGTTTATTTTTAAGCCTCAAAACTTATTTTTCTGAAAACTGTTTTAAAATGCATAATGTTTCTCCATTATAATTAGTTATAATAAAAAATAATTAGAAATGATTTAAGTTATATTTTTAGATTATATATTTATCTTTGTGAATTGATATTCATATAATGAATATTACTATTTATAGAGTTAAAGTAAAATCATCAATTCGTTAAAAAATGCATTTTTTAGAAAACCACTTTCCATCATGCTTGTGGGTTTTCTATTAAATAAAATTATTCCAACTAGAATAATTAATTTGGAAAAAATGTATTCTATATTTTTATTCATCATAATTTATATTAGGTAATAAGGTCAACTTAATTTTTGAACAATCTGAATAGTAATTGTAGTAAATTTTTATTACCCTGGTAAAAGGAAAATATGTCAATTAACAGTAAAAATAATTTAACAAAGACTTGAAAAAAAGTAACCCTAATGATATGAATATTTATATTTACTTTTAATTGAAATAATTATTATATTTATCCATTATTAGTTTTTACTTTATAAATGATTTAGTAATCAGTTTGATAAAAAATATATTTTGATACAATTAAACACAAATTGTATTTTTGAGTAATATGCAATTTCATTTAAGATAATAATTTTTATGAATTAATGTAATTTTTAAATAAATTATATTTTAATAAAATATTATTATTATATGATTATTGTTAAATTTAAATGATAATATAGTTTTTATGATGTCAAAGGTAATTTCTATAAAGGTTCGAAAGCAGTTTTTGTCAAAAACCTAGCATTTCTCAATAAATTTAAATTCTATTTTAAAAGTGAAAACTCACATATTTATAAAATTATTTTCATAAAAAATATTATTTTTTTAATAATAAATTTTAAATTATCCAATGGTTATTTTCTCATAATTTTCTGAGACAGTCGAATTTTCGAGTAAAAATTAAATACAGTATAAATATACATTGTGTATTATGACATCATAATAACCCAAAAGTGATGTAATAAAATATTTAATATGTAGATACAACTAAATATTCTTTTTAAATTTAAAATATTCAGATTTTATTTTGATTTTATTAATTTTATAAAGTCTTTATGAATCCTCCAAAACCTATAATATATTTTAAGGTTTTAAAATAATTTCTTTAAGGACACGACTCACTTTCACATCAACAAAGGTATTATTTTAATAATTTCTACCCTTTAATTATAAAATAATTAAAATAATTACCATTTGGAAGAATCCATCAGAAAAAACCATGATAAGGTTTTTCTTTTTGGTTATTTTATTATATAGAGTTCAAAACCTATGTTTGAGAAATAATAAAGAATTTCCCACTATTTTCCTATATAAAACCACTAAAACTACCATTTATCTTTACTAAAAAACCTTTTATAACATCATTAATTTTACGTAACATCTTTATATTAATACCAAGTTTACCCAAGCTCTCAAGAAGCTCCTACCATGATTTTGGAATCACCCTCTCAAGGTAAGGGACCTTCCTCATTTCAATTCAAACACCTTCTTTGAAAGTAGTCATTTTAATTTCAATTGGTTTTATTTTAATTAATTTATAAAAATACCCTTAATGTAAAATTTATTTTATTTTAATGAAATATCATTTATCCTCTCTCATTTTGACCTTTACCTAAGACGTTATTATGCTAAAATTTAGTAAGATATTTTCTACTCCCCTCTTTTTTATCAAGCACCTCTTTTTTGTTATATCTCTTAATTTATAGTTTTTCATGTTGGGATATGTTCTTGAATATTCCAATTAATTTAAATTTGATGTATAAATTATGAAATACCCGTTTCACTTTCATTACTCCATCCCATGAACCTTTTTGTACACCTGTTACCATGCTGAAATTTAGGAAGGGATCTTTTCATTTCCCTCATTATTCAAGAATCTTCATTTTCTTATGCCTTTTATATTCATTTCCTAATGTTGGTATATATTCTTACACATACCCTTACTTCCACAATTATTTATAAATTATGAGATACACCTTTCATCCTCGTTAAGACCTCCCATTAATATTTATACGCCCCCATTATACTATCGAAATTTCATTGTGATTTTTCATGCGAAGCGGTTGTGTCGTGAATACCCATACCCATTTCCTATCAAGGGTGTTCACTTTTATGAATTTATAATTATTATATTGGGTACTTACATGTATGTATTCCAAAATAATTAATCATATAATAAAATGTGATGAAAAATGATTCCATCTTGTATGATCTATGTGGTATACTTATTCATGTGAATGAAATGAAAGTGATGGGTGTGCCTGGAATTATATAGCACTCCAATGCATTGGATAATGTTTTAGTATCATGATAAATCATTATAGGGATTAAGGAGTGAACATAATACATCAATCTATGGGTTCACCCAGAATTATACTTCTCTCCAATTCATTGGGAAATGTTTTACTCTCATGAGACGCCATTCAAGGGATTAGAGAGTGAACCTAATCCATCATGAGACCTTGTCTATCAAGATGTATTGGATTTTATACTTTAAATATGTTTATGATGACATGTTTAAATTTGTTTCCACATTTCCATGTTTACTTTATGTTATCATGCTATGTCATGCCTCATTTTCTATGATTATAATTCTCACACCTTTTATGTCTCATTGATATGAAATTGTCTAACATGTAATACAATCTCCATGATATGACATGTTTATTCCCCTAATATGCTTTATAGATCACCCATTTATTATTTATGTACCTATTTTATCCCATACAATTTTAATTGTGATGGAATAATAAGAGCAGGTTAATAAAGTTTTCAATAATGTCGATGTATTCCTTATTTTAAGTTGTTATGTAATATACCTAATTCCTAAGGACACTAGAATTCTCGATCTATTGGGTTGAATTATGTGTAATATTATATAATAAATCATGAATTTATATTTAATAAAGATAAAGGTTGTCAAATTTGGTATCAAAGGAAAGCTTAGTTATTTTTGGGATTAGGATTAAAAAACTCTATAGAAATCATTAGGGATAATACTAAACATAATATAAAATTCCTAAATTTTTGTAAAGTATAGAGTAAGTGGTTTCCTAGAAAATACATCCCTGTATTGATACTACAAGTGGATGTATCTATCATGAAGATGTACCTATAGGTAAAACCTAAAACAACGCATTGAGCTAGTTCGATCAGGAATTTCTGTATGAAAACAGGCCTTACTGCACACCTGGTTTAACAGACCCGAGAGATATGTTTTGATAAATTCATAAGCTCATTAAAAACCATTATTATGGGAAAAAATGTCCATAATTGTCTAAGTTAGAAAATAGATCATGGATAACATAGACTGAAGCCTATAAATTCATAAGTTAAGTAAATAAATGTCATTTATAAGTTTAGTGTCATATATGAGTATTTATTTAAGGAATGATCTATAATAAACCATTGATATTTTTTTGCTAAATTTTGGTGATTAATTTGTTAAGGTTTATTAATATTCATTATTATCTTATGTTATTCTAACCATTTTTTATTCAGTAAATATAGGAGGAATAAATTGTTATTCTTTAGTGAATTATGTGATCTATTAGAAGTTTATTCTACTGATTCAGACATTAAAATAGAATCATCACGAGTTCTCATCATTTGGAAGAAAATATTAGATTATAGTGTAAATTTAGTATACTTGAAACAAATGTATATTTACTTATGTTCTTAGTCTAAATTATAAATTAATTCCTTAACTATATAAAAATAATCTTTGTATAATTTTGTTTTTCATATCATGATCATTTTTAATGAATTGATGGTCATTTTATCCATCATTAACTTATGGATTTATGGTTATTGACTTTATCCTGACTATATTCTATATCACAATCAATTAGTTATTTGGTTATATTTTTATCTTCCATGTCTATGATTTTTACTTCCCACCAATGTTCACCTACTGGGAAACCTAGTTATGTGATGACCTTCATACTTCCCTTTCCCTCCTTTCAAGTAGATTCTTCATTAACCCTTTATAGGATGTGCGTTTTGAATAAAGATATTTTAAAGTGTCAAAAAATTTATTATCAAGTTAAAATTTAAATTTCAAGGATTAAATTTATTAAATGGGGGAATAATGTAACGCCCCATGTTTTTTAAAAGAGAAAACTATGTTTGATAGCATATACAATACACAACATCAAACCCAAATAAACAATGAATTTTTAAATATAATTTTTTTTTAAAATTTATATTAAAATCTTATATATGAGTGGGATTAAATACTTAATTAAATATAAATTTTCTATATATATTGATAAATTATTATTAAATAATCAATAAATTTTTGGTAATGTCTTTTTGTTCTTCAAAATAGTTTTTCTTCAAAATTGTTATTTATTTATTTTTATAAATATTATAATTATTTTATATAATATTTAGAAAATGTATTTTATAAAAAAAATCCATTTTTTATATCAAAATATCAAAATTAACTTATGGTAATTTTTTTTGATTTTTCAGAAAATATAGATTTTTCAATGAATAGTGAAAAATACTATTTTTATGTAAAATTACAATTTCTTTAGATAATTTAATTAATTTAAAATTAAATCTATTATTTTGATTTTATTTTAAGTTAACATAAGTATTATTTAGTTATATTTAATTAAATTAATTACATTTAAATCATTTTTATACTGGATTTTAGTATAAGTTTATTTTTAGGCTTCAAAATGCATTTTTTTGAAAACTATTTTAAAATTCATAATGTTTCTCAATTATAATTAATTATAATAAAACATAGTGAGAAATTATTTAAATTATATTTTTATATTATATATCTATCTTTATGAATTTAAATTCATATAATTAATATTACTAGTTGTAGAGTTAAAGTAAAATAATCATTTCCTAAAAAAATGCATTTTTTTGGAAGACACCTTTCTATCATGCTTGCTTGTTTTATATTAAATTAAATTATTCCACTTTAGTGAATTGGTTTGTATAAAATGGATTTTATATTTGGAATATTCATAATTAGTATTAGGTAATAAGGTTAACTTAATTTTTGAACAACATGAATAGTAATTGTAGTAAATACTTATTATCATGGTAAAAGGAAAATAGGGTAATTAAGGGTAAAAGTAATTTAACAGTGACTATAACCCTAACGATATGAATATTTATATTTAATTTTCATTTAAATAATGGTTATATTTTTTACTTATTATTTTTACTTTATAAATTTTTAATTAATCAGTTTTATAAAAATTATATTTTGATATAATGAAACTCAAATTGTATTTTTGAGTAACATGCAATTTCAATTAAGACATTCCTTTTGACGAGTTAATGGAATTTTAAAATAAATGATATTTTAATAAAATATTATTATTATTATATTATTTTTAATTTTATATGATAATATAATTTTTATGATGTCAAATATAATTTCTACAATGGTTTGAAAACCATTTATGTAAAAAACCCAGTATTTCTCAATAAATGTCAATTCTATTTTAAAAGTGAAAATTCATATATTTAGAAAATTATTTTGATTAAATAAATATTTTTTTTGAATCATAATTTTTAAATTATCTGATAGTTAATTTTTTTATAATTTTCTGAGACAGTGGAATTTTTGAGTAAAAATTAAATACGGTATAAATATACAAAGTGTATTATGACATCATAATACTAAAAAAGTGATGTAATAAAATATTTGATGGATATAGATGACTAAATATATGTTTTCCTATTTAAAATAATGTGATTTTATTTTTATTTTATTAATTTTATAAATCCTCCAAAAACTATAATATATTTTAAGGTTTTAAAATCATTTATTTGAGGACATGACTCACTTACACATAATAGAGGGTATTATATTAATAAGTTCATAAATTTTCCTAATAAAATAATAAAAAAACTTCCCTTTGGTAGAAACCATGGGAAGGTTTTTGGTTATAGTTATTTTATTATATAGAGTCCAAAACCTAAGTTTGAGAAATAATAAACAATTTCCCACTCTTTTCCTATATAAACCCTCCAAAGATACCATTTATTTTCACTAATTTGTTTATCATGCCCTTAATCTACCCTCACCTAATTATAGTCCTCCAAAGGTTCCCCTAATCTCTCAAGAAACTCCTCCCATGATTTTGGAATCACCCTCTCATAGTAATAGACTTTCCTCTCCTTTCAATTCAAGTACCTTCTTTTAAACATGTCTTTTTAATTTCAGTTGGCTATATTTTGATTAATTTATAAACATTACCTTAATTTAAAAATGATTTTAATCGAATTATATATCATTTATACTCTCTCATTTTGACCTTTACCTATGCCATTAATATACTGAAATTAAGAAAGGGATTTACTCTCCACTTTTTTATCAAGCACCTATTTTATGTTATGTCTCTTAATTTCCATTTTTTCATATTGGTATATTTTAATCAATATCCACTTAAATTAAATTTTATTTCTAAATTATGAGATACCCCTTTCACTCTCATAAATCCCTCCCATGAAACTTTATGTACACCCATTACAATACTGAAATTTAGTTATGGATCTTTTCCTTCTCCTCATTATTCAAGCATATTCATTTTCGTGTGCCCTTTATCTAAATTTAATAATGTTGGGATATGTTCTTTCATACCACCTTACTTTACCCATGATCTATAACTTATGATATACCTATTTCACTCTTATTAATCCCTCCCATGAGAATTTATATTCCCCCGTTATACTGCTGAAATTTCACCATGATTTTCAATTCCAAGCAATTGTGTAGTGAATACCCATACCTATTTTCTATCAAGGGTGTTCAAATTTATGAAATTATACTTATTTTATTGCATAATTAATTTTTTATATCCCACACTCGTTAATCGTGGAATAAAATTTGATGAATAATGATTCCATGTTGTATGATCTATGCGGCACACTTATGTATGTGAATGAAATGAAAGAGACGGGTGCACATGAAATTATATAGAACTACAATGCATTGGGTAATGTTTTAGTCTCATTATACATAATTAAAGGGATTAGAGAGTGAACCTAATCCATCAAACGATGGGTGATCCAAAAATTATATATTTGTCCAATGCATTGGGTAATGTTTTAATCTCACGAGACATCATGCGTAGATTAGGGAGTAAACCTAATCCATCATGGGACTTTTCCCATCACGATGTCTTCACAGTTAGCCTTTACCTATGTTTATGCTTCCATGTTTTAAGTTGTTTACAAATTTCAATGTTACCTTTATATTATCATGCTATACCATTTCTCATTATTCATGTTTACGACTCTAACCCCCTTTAAAGTTTCATTGATATTCATATTATCTAATATGTAATTCTATCTTCATGTTATGCCATGTTTATTCCCTTACTGGGATTTATAGCTCACCCATTTCTTATGTATGTCCCTAGGTTATCACATTTATTTTTAAGTATGATAGAATAATAAGGTCATGTTAAGGAATTTATCGATAATGGGTATTTATTCCCTATTTTAAGTTGTTATATAATGTACCTAATTCCCAAAGACACTAAACTTATTGATCCTATCGGTTGTATTACATATAATCTTATTTAATTAATCATGAATTAATGTGTAATAAAGAGTAGGTTTGTCATATATAGTCATTAAATCTCCCTTCAAATATTTAATTTCTTGTGATCATTGGATATTATATTTTGAATAAATATCCATATAATTTTTCATGGACATGTTTATTTCTTTAAATATATATCATTTCTACATAATGTGTCCAACATTGAAAATTATTTTTTTATTTGGGAAAATATTTATAAATTCATATTGTTTACTTAATATGGATATTTGATGGTAAGGAACATTAATCATGAATTAAATCAATTATTTGATATATAAGGAATGCTTTGGACATGAAGATATGGGTGGGGCTTGGTTATAAATAGCCCTTTGATGCATCAGTATCTAATTAGGAAAATTAGTAAGCTAGTATAAAATTAGTTGGCCAAACCAGATGATTTTTTACCCAGTAGGTTTAAAATATCTTGTGAAAGGTCTTGAATATAGATGTATTATGATCCCAAGTTCATGACATCCAATAATTAAGAATTTCCTTCATTAAGAATTATATTAATATTATCCATGATATTTTCTCAATTATATTATCTTTAAATTAATTTCATTCTCAAATATTGATTAGATGGTCTGACTTTTCAGTAATTTACCTTTCCATATTTATTATGCCTTATCCAGTTATGATAGTTATGTTATTTATTAAATGGAATGAATCTTTATTCATTTAACTTTCTATATTGATTATTATCTGTAAGACTTTTGCATTGATGCTATATATGGATGCACTTCTTTCTCAGTTTATTGATTATATGAAAGGTGTGTTCATTTATTTACCTTTCTATATTTATTATGCTTATTGATTCATTATTTCTTCCATTGTAATTAACCCTTACCGAGCATTTGAGATCACACTTATTTTGTTTCCTTTCCACCGAATTCCATAAAGTGCACTACGATTGACATAAAATGATATAATAAAGGGAATAATGATATTCTAGAAAAAATGTTGTAATTTTTGTTCTCAAATGTAATGTAAGACACAAGTACTAATCTAGTTTACAAAGACTATTAAACTATTCGGTCCTTTGAGACATGATTCCTTTTATCTCATTCCATTGTAATAAAGCATACACCTACTCCGGGATAATGGGATCAGGGTCTTTATAGTTGGTATCAGAGGAAGTTTAGTAAAAACCCTGGGAGAATAATTTAGGAAAACATAGATTAGGGAACATAAAATTAGGACATACTTTGGGGATAAGTATAGAAGAACATTCTAATGTTTTGGTAAGGTAAAGATTATGTGGGTTTTCCTAGAAATACATCAGTTTATGGATACTACAAGTTGATATGGTTTTAGCATAGATGTACCTAAGGGTAATAACTCTAAAAAGGGTGCATTATGATTGATCCAATCATCACCCAGTGAATGAAAATGGGCCTTACTATGCACATTGTTTGAAATTATCAGGGGATATACTTAGGATACTTCACATTTTCTTTACAAACAATTATAAAGGATTTGAATAGATGAATACAATGAATAACCTAGGTTAAAACTAATGTGTCATTATTTAGACATCCTATAAATTATTTTATGGTTTTCCCACTATGTTTATTGTTGTTGACCGTATTATTTTTTGTTTTAGTCGATGTATGAAACCCGAAAAAGTCGGTTTAACATTGAACATGAAGAAAAACATATTTAATATGAGAAAATAAATGTGACTATGATAGGAGTGAAATAAATAATGATTATGACAAATTAATTATCCTAAAATATGATTAAGAACCTATACCTTAACTAACTCTCAAACTCACCAAAGAAGAGAAGGATAGATTTTTTTAAGAGCTCGAGTGATGGAGACCATGGAGGAAAGAATGATCGATTTCATTCATGTCAGAAATGTGGAAGGAAAAACCTAGGAATGTGTCTCAATGGAATGGGAAAATGATTTATGTATGGAAAGGAAAGGGAAAAATGAAAGTATTAATAAGGAAAAATGAAGAGTATGATAGAAGGAAATAAATATCATTATAGGGATCCATTTATAGTTAGGTGTCTTAAATATGGAAAATGAGAGCATTATCTACGTCAATGCCCTTATCTAAAGGTTAACTATTAGACCAAGGAAGTACTTATGTAGAAATAAAATGGTTGAAGTATTTATTGGGATTCCATATTTATATTATAGAAGTATTTTTACAAATTATATTTTGGTATAAGAATCATGAAACATTTAAGGATTCTATTAAATTTAAAAAGTATATAAGTATTAATTAAATTAAGAGTTATGAATACAATCATGGGTTAATGAGTTTAAGATTGATCAAAATTACAATGTCTTAAACCCCTATATTTGGGTTTTAGGTGATGGGAGTATACCAATATCAAAGATATTTTGGGAGAAATTTACGAAAATCATACATTTGAGTGGAAAAGTTAGTTGAGAAACAATGCATTTACATTTTATAGACATAATTTTAAAGGCATTGATAACCTTTAGGGTTAATATGATCATTAATAAGAATGTAATAATATTCAAATAAGATTATTAGACACTGTAAAAAAATAATCTATATTAAAAACCTTTGTAAAAAGGATATTTAATTATTAATTTTATTTCACGGATTTCTATCATATTTTTTAGAAATGTTATAGTAATTATATTAATATAGTTTAAAAAAGGACAAACTACAGTCAGGGTGAAAAAACATCACATATATCAAGGATATGGGGCTTAAACCCATGAACTAAAGATGATAAGGGTTTATCACCTACCAATATATTACGTGATGTCTTAGTTAATATGTAATTGTTTTTAGTCAAATTATTTAAAAAATAAATATTAATGATGAACTGGGGGTGTAATTCATAGGTTTAGATATTAATTTATTATATTGGATAACTTGTGCTAACCATATTGGTTTTGGAAAATAGTTAGAGATAAAAAAAGACTTGAAACTCTTTTATAGATATTATGATCCATTAAAAGTGAATTTTAGTGCTTTAGGCATAAAAAAGTTCAATTTTAGATATTAATTTCTTCGAGTAAGGTATGAAATGAAAATTGGTCAAAGAACCACGAAAGGATGAAATTATGATTAGAAAATAGAAATTTATTAAGTAAGTATATTTCCTTATATTCTTAGATAGTAAAGGAATTCATAAACTTTAGGAAATGGATATTGAAAAAAATATTTTCCTATTATGTTAGAATCCAATGAATAATATGTTATTTTAAATATGATTCATTTTTTTCTAACACTTTACATGAAATGTAATAAGGATAAAGTAAATAAATATATGTAATATAAATGAAAAAATTAGGAAATTCATGACATATTTATCATTCTGAAAAGATAATATATTATTTTTTTGCTTACCTATTCACTCACTAAAAGATTATAATATCATTTGTGTACGTTTGAGCTATCACCTTCACGAAGCGACGTGACACTCTTTTTATCACCAAAACACATGAATGATATGTATACATATATTTAAATAGATAATATAATATTATGATCATTATGAAAAGGTAAAATATCACTTACCTTCTTTCCATAATTATCTTTAAAAATTCAAACGTTACTCATGCGCACGTACAACCTACTTTGTCTATGATCGTAACATACTTCTTCTTTCATTACCATATTTCATGATTGGTTTTATAAGAATAATTGATGTATAAATATGATAATTATTTCATGGTTATTATTCTATATATGATGGAACTATATAATATTCACAATGAATGAAACTTTCATAACAAAGCACGAATGCGAAAATAAGGAAATTAACACTCAAAAAATGAAAATAATGAAATATTATTAATGAACGAGTGACAAGATGTTATCAAAAGACAATATAAGATATTATAAAACTTATTATTGTTTTTAATAATTTAAGAAATTTTTTTAAACCACTATATATGAGGATAAATCATTTTCAATCTAACGGAAGCGTGAGGTAAGGGATTTCTTAACTCAATTTGTATTTATTGGGATAAGATTCTACTTCATTGATTATATAATTATAATATTATATTTGAAATGAAATTTTATTATTTTATGTTTTAATTAAAAATTTTTATGTGTATTTAAATTTTATACACATAATTTTTTCATTGATTAATCCCCACTTTAATGATATGATATTTGTAAGGACTTCATCTCAATTTTTCTTTATTGAGTCATATTGTAATGTTACACACCAAATTCATTTTATATGGTGTATATACCACCCCTTTTAAATGTAATATAATTATTACTTAATAATTAATTGCTATTTTGAGCTTAAATTTTAATTATTTCATCTAATTATATTTGAATTAAAAGTTACCAAATGGTAAGGAATTTCACAACCCAATTTCCTTTCATTGGGTTATATACTTCTTTGTGGTATTTGGTATTCTATGATTATGTTTATAATGGATTATAATTATATTATGTTTTATTTTCTATTGTTTTATATGGATTTAAATTTGATACACATAATCAATTTAATGATTAATTATCACTTCCCAATTATGATCTTTACAAAGGTTTATTTCACAATCTCATTTTAATCAGGATTGTTTATACTTGAAATTACATTGAAGAAAATTAATTGATCTTTATTTAATAAACCCTTTAATTTTATTTTAATTTGGTTACTAATGAACTTTTTTTGGTAATATTACCACTTTTACACTCTTTGGTACTTAAAATAATTGAGAAATGTTTTTCAAGAAAATCCGACTTCATTCCTCTATTCAGTTTGAAATTTGTTTTCTTCCCAAACCATGTTTTATAAAAATATTTTGAATTTTTTTTTCATATTTAAAAAAGATTTATTTAATAATTTTTTCCTAATTTTACTTCTTCAAATATGTTTTTAAATTAATCATCATGTATTTTTAAAAATAATACCCGCTTGAATTTTACCAAAAACTGAAAGGAATATTTATTTTAACATATATGAAATGAACATAGTCTCCATCCATAATTACCACTAAAATATTTTAAATATTACTTTATAAGTTTAAAATATTATTTTAAAAGAAAGGTATTTTCAATTTTTTTTGTGAAATTTTAGTTTTAAAACGTGATTTCCAAAATGAAAAGCATATTTTCCTCAAGAATGTTTTTAAAGATATTTTTACAGTATTTCTATTTATAAATGACAATAAACATTTATTTTTACTCCAATGGGTATATGTTATATTTATACCATAATTATTTTTCCTATGGATGGTTTGTGATCATTTTTACCAAGGAAATTATTAACATTCACTTTCTTGATTTTTTTTTGCAATCATTAACTTTCCCTTGAAATATTCACTTTCCTATGACCATTGGACATTAAATTTACCCTAAATATTCATATTATTTATCATAAATATGTTTATTTATTAAACCATATATAATTTATACCTATAATGTGCGATATTTAATTTTACTTATTTATCTGGGGAAATATTGATAAATATTTATTCTTTACTCAATACAGATATGTGATGATAAAGTACATTGATTTTGAATTAAATTTATTGTTAAATATATGAATAATTCTTTATAAATTAAGATAGTTGGGTCCATGTTATAAATAGAACCTTAATGCATCAGTTGTATCATGATGAAAATTAGTAAGGTATTATAAAATTTGTTGTCCAAACCAGATGAGTTTGTACCCAATAGTTTTAAACTATCTTGTGAAAGGTCTTAATGGTATAGGTATTATGATCCTGAGTTCACGATAGCTAATAATTAAGTATTTAATTCATTAATAATTCAATAATTATTATCCATGATATTTTCACAAAGATATTATCTCTAGATTTATTTCATTCTCAATTATTGATTAGTTAGAAAGTGTTTTTAGTTATTTACCTTACCATATCGATTATGCCTTATCTAGTTTCTATAGTCGTGTTATTGATTAAATGTCATGTGTTTTTAGTTATTTACCTTGTCATATTGATTATTATCTATGATATTTTCACATTGATGTTATCTTTGGATACAATTCTTTCACAATTTATTGATTACATGGAATGTGTGTTAAGTTATTTACCTTATCATATTGATTATACTATTGATTCATGATATCTTCCACTGTACTTAACCCTTAATAATCAATTGATACCAACCTTATTTTTTTTATTTCCCAAGGATTCCATGAAGTATAATGTGATTGATGTGAAAGGATATGATAAAGGGAATAATGATATTCTTGAAAAAATGACTTAATTTTTGTTTTCAAATGTAATATAAACTCAAGTATGTATCTATTTTATAAAGACTAATATATTATTCGGTCCTTCAGGATGCGATTCCTTATATCTTATGATAATGTAATGAATAATTCATTGGATTTGGGCTACAGGGGTTGGGGTCACTATAGATTGTATCATAGGAAGTTTAATAGAATCCTTGGGAACTAAATTTAGGAAATAATAGATTATGGAACATAACCCCATGGTATAATTTGGGGATAAGTATTTAATAACATCATAATGTTTTAATAAGGTAAAGATTATGAGTTTTTTCTTGGAAATACATCCTTATCTAGATACTAAAAGTGGTCATGGTTATAGAACAGTTGTACCTAGGGGTAATAACTCAAAAAATGGTGCATTGGGATTGTTCCCATCATCACTTGGTAAATGAAAACATGCCTTACTATTCCCCTGTTTTGACACTCTAGCGAGATATTCTTAGGATAATTCATATTTTCTTTACAAACCATTATAAAGGATTTGAATATATGATGATAATGAATAACCTATGTTAAATCTATGTTTTCCTATATTGAAAATAATGCATCATGATTTAGATATCCTATAAATGATTTTATGGATTTACCATTATGTTTATTGTTACTTACACTATGTTTTTGGATTTTAGTCAATGGATAGAACCCAAAGGAATAATGTTAACATTGAAAATGAAATACAATTTGGTGACTATGAGAAACCAAATGGGATGATTATTGGAGTGAAAGAAATATAATTATGCATAACTTGTTATCCCAAAATATTATTAACAACTTATTTCTCAACTAACTCTTAGACTCCCCAAATAAAAGAAGGATGGAGTTCACTAAGAGCTCAAGTGATAGAGACCATGGATAAATGAAGGAATAGTTTCATTCATGTCAGAAGTGTGAAAATAGAAACCTAGGAAAGTGTCTCAATTGAATGGGGAAATTATTTATGTATGGAAATAAATGGAAAAAAATAATTAAAAAAGAAAAATAAAGAGTATGATGGAAGGAAATAAATATCATCCTAGAGATCCATTTATAGTTCATTTTCTTAAATGTGGAGAACCAGAGCATTATCTGAGTTAATGACATCATATAAATGTTAACAAATAGACCAAGTAAGGGCTCATGTTGAAATAAAATGGTTGAAGTATTTATTTGGATTCAAGAATTATATTAAGTGAGTATTTTTACAAAAGGTATTTTAGTATGATAATCATGAACATTTAAGGATTCTATTAAATTTTATAAGAATATATTACTTAATTAACATAAGAGTTATGAATACCATATTGGGTTAATGATTTTAAGATTGACCATAATCTCAAAGTCTTAAACAACTCTTTATGGGGTTTATGTGATGGGAGTCTACTAATATTAAAGATATTTTTGGAGAAATTTATGGAAATAATATGTTTTAGTGGAAAATTTATTTGAGGAATAATGTCTTTTCATTTTATAGACATAAATTCAAAGATTTTGATAACATTTAGGGTTAATATGATCATTAAAAACATGATAATTATAATAAAATAATATTATTAAACATTGTGTGAAAAAATAAGTTATATTGAAAACCTTAATAAAAATGTAATTTAATGATTAATTTTATTTCAAGGATATCCATAATATTTTTTTGGAACATTATAGGAATTATATTAATATAGTTTAGAAAAAGGAGAACCCATATACTAGGAGATAAAACATATCCTTTTGAAAGTCTATGTTCTTGGACCCATGATCGAAATACGATAAGGGTTTAGTGACTATAACTACCCCATGCGATGTCCTAGTGAAAATTTCATTGTTTTTTGTTAAATTATTTGAAAAATAAATATTAATGATGAACTAGTGGTGTACTTTTTAGGTTTAGATATTAATTTATATTATTTGATAAAATATTATAACCATTTTTGTTTTGAAAAATATCTAGATATAGATAGAAATAATTTTTACTCTTTTATAAATCTTATGATCTATTAAAATTGAATTTTATAATTTTAAGAATAAAAATATCCATTTGTGGATATTTATTTCTTGAAGTACTGGATGAATTGTAAATTGATCGAATCACAAAGAAAGGATGCAATTGTGATTATTAAATAGAAACACATCAAGTAATTATATATCATTATATTATTAGATAGTAAAATAATTCATCAAATTTATGAAAGGATATTGAAAGAAATGTTATCCTATTACATACATATCTGATTAATTAGATAGAATTTTAAATCATCACAGATTTATGGTATTAAGGCCCTTAAATTTCCATTGATAATTTAATTTCTTATGATCATTTAACTCTATTATTATCTATAATTATTTATGTTTTTATTCCATGTACATATATTCACTTTCCACTAATGTTCTCATACTTGTAAACCTAGTTATGTATTATTTCATATAACCTTAGTACTTCTCTTTTTTCTCTTATTATGAGGATGTTTTATTAACTATATTTATGAAATATAGTATACCTAGAAATTAAATTGGAGGGTATGAATATTACTAACCAAATTATAAAAATTATGGTTATATATTGATTAGAAATAAAATAAGAATAATTTAGAAGAAAAAGAAATGTTTTTTGAAAAACTGTATTTTTTCTAAAAGACGGTTTAGTCATGCTTTGTGCACATAATTTAAAATCATTTTTTTACCTATTTTAGAACATTTATTTTATAAAATAAACTTATTTTTTAAATATGAATATCAAAATTATATTATGGTTAATTTTTGGGATTTTTCTGAAATGTACCATTTTTCGATGAATAATGAAAAATATAGAATTTTAATTGAAAAATAACTTTTCATTTAAATTATTTATAATGTTAATTTTAATTTTGATTGTATTTAAAGTAAAGTTAGTAAAATGATATATATTAATCCAATTTAGGTAATTATAATCATTCTTATATGAATTTTTATATAAAATATTTATAATCTTTTGAATATTTTTTCTTAAATATATGCTTTCTCATCGCATCTGTGAGATTAATTTTAAATTAACAATTTCCAATTTTGTGAATGTAATTTTATAAAATGAATTGAATATTTTGAATAATAATAATTTATATAATATAATAAGGTTAACTTAATTTTTTACCAATGTGAATAGTGAAAACAATAAAAATTATTTACCACAATTAAGGTAAAAATGGATTTACCGGGGTGTTAAATTAACAAGATAAGGGTTAAAATGACATAAAAACTTATCAAAAAAAAATATTTTCGTCCATATTTCTACCATATAATGTATAATTATTAATAATAATTCAATTTTCACCCTTTTTTCAAGTGAAAAATGTGGGTACGCCTTTTTATTTTACAAAATTACAAGTGTGCCACTCACCTCATATATAAAAAACTACCCCTCTAATCTCTTATTAACAACTTATAACCATTTTATTTCATCCTATACATAAATAAATAACTTCCAAACTTCTATCCCCTAATCCAAGAAGCATTATTTTGGTCATAAATCCAACCTATGATGGCTTTTGGTGAAAACCTAAGAAGTTTACCTACAAAAGGGACAATGTTCTTCAATAAGAGTATTTTTTTCTTTATCCACACCCTTAAATTATTATTAAACCATTATTATATAATATCCTTAGTATATTAAATTTAATTATATGTTTTTATTTTAAGTTCATGACCTAAAAACGTCCACTTCCATCAAATGGGTTATGAAATAATCATTTGTGTGTACAACAGACTACTGCCTCGCGAACCGATGTCATTCATTTTTCTATTACCACCTATCACATTTGGGTATGATGATGGATATAAATATATATACATATATATTATATTTATACCATAATTATATTTATTTAGTCATTATATCATATATACCATTTTAATTTTCATTCCATATGGGATACAATTATGTTTCTCATGTGTACGACATACTACTACCTCACAAAGTGATGTGATTCGTTTTTTTATTAACACTTTACAAGGAATATAATAAAGAAAATTTAATATATATATATATATATATATGGGATATAAATGAAAAAATTATTATATTTATGACATATTTATCATTATAAAAAGACAATATATCATTTTATTTATTTTCTTTTCACTCATCAAAAGATAATAATGTCATTCATGTATAAAAATATGGATTGTAACTAATTATGGACTACCGCCTTCATGAAGTGATGCGGCTTTATTTTAATTAACAAACCACGTGAATGATATTTATAATCATATTTAAAGAAATAATATGATATTATGATAATTATGTAAATTTTAAATATTACTTACCTCTTTTCTATAATGATCTCTGAAAATGGAAATTTTACTCCTGCGTATGTATGACCAACCATCTCCAAGATAAAAACACACTTATTTTTTCATAAAAATATTTCATGTTTGGTTTTAAAAGTATAATTAATGTATAAATATGATAAATATGATAATCATTGAATTATTATTATTATTGAGATGATGTAACTATATAACCTACATAAGAACCAAAACTTTCATAATAAAGCACGAATGAGAAAACAAGGCAATTAACACTGGAAACAATGAAAATAATTAAATATTATTAACAAAAGGGTAATAAGAAAATATAAAAGGATTATATATGATATTATAAATATTAATTTTTTTATTTAATAATTTAATAACATTTTTAAAACCACTATACATGAGGTTAAACCACGTTCAACCAAAAAGAAAACATGAGGAACGTAACTTAATTTCCATTCATTGGGTTAAAATTTTTGTTCATTGGTTATGTATTGATAATATTATGTGTGTAATGGAATTTGATTATTTGATTATTTTATTTCCACTTGTTTTATCTAGTTTTACATTTGATAGACATAATAAATTCATTACCTAATCCCCACTTTAATGATATAATATTTTTAAGGGACATGTTATAAATTTCCCTTCATTGAGGCATATTGTAAGGATATGAAACTAATTTATTTTATATTTTTTATATACTACCCCTTTGAAATGTAATATAATGATTAATTAATAATTCATGGTATTTTTTGTTTAGATTTTAATTATCTCATCCAATGGGATTTGAATTAAAACTTACCAAGTGGTATAAAATTTCAAAACTCAATTTCCTTTCATTGGGTTATATATTTATTTGTTGTATTTGATATTCTAAGATTATTTGTGTGAAGAATTATGATTATCTTATATTGTATTTCCATTTTTTTCATGTGGATTTACATTTGATACACATAATGTATTCATTTATCAATTCTCACTTCAATGTTATGATCTTTTCAAGGGTTTATTTCACAATATGATTTTAATTGGGATTGTGTACACTTGAATTTACATTGAAGGAAATTATTTGATCATTTTTTAAAAAATAATTTAAATTTATTATCCACTAGTTATTCATGAAAATTTTCAAGTAATAATACTATTTTTACACCTTTTTTATTTAAAATAATTGAGAAATTTTTTTAAGAAAATCATACTATATTTCTCTCTTTGGTCAGAAAACTATTTTCTTCCAAAACATTCTTTTATAAAAATGTTTTAAAAAGTATTTTTAATATTTTAAAAATAATTTATTAAATAATTTTTCCCATTTTTTAATTTTTAATTTTTTTAAAGGAATCTTATTTCCTTTTTCAAAAAAATCCCTATTTGGATTTTACTAAAAAGTTAAATGAATCTTTATTTTAACATGTACGACATGAATGGAATTTCTAACCATCATGAACACTAATTTTTTTAAAATATTCATTTATAGGTACCAAATATTATTTTAAAAATGTTTTGTGAAATTTTTATTTTAAAAATTGATTTCTAAAACGAAAAGGATATTTTCCTCAATAATGATTTTTAATATATTTTTATGGTATTTATATCCATTAATGAAAATAACCCTTTATTATCACTATAATGGGTATATATTGTATTGATACAATCCTTATTATTCCTTAAGATGGTTTATGATCATTTTGAGTAAGGAAAGTATTTTAATTCACTTTATTGATCTATTTTTTATAGTCATTAACTTTACATTGAAATATTAAATTTTTTTATGATAATTAAACATTAAATTTCACCTAAATATCCATTTTATTTATCATGGACATGTTTATTAATTAAACTGTACATAATTTATATATATGTTGTCCTATATTGAAAGGTATTTGTTTATCTAGGGAAATATTTAAAATTCTATATTATTTAATCAATACAGATATTTGATGATAAGGTACATTAATAATGAATTAAATTGATTATTCAATATACGAGGAATGTTTTTTACACATGGATATGGGTGGGTCCGGATTATAGATAACCCCTCAATGCATCGGTAGTATCATGAGGTGAATCAGTAAAATAGTATAAAATTATTTGAAAAAACATGAATAGTTTGTACCTAGTAATTTTAAACTGTCTTGTGAAAGTTCTTGACGGTAGACGTATCCTGATCCTGAGTTCATGACATCCAATAATTTAGTATTTCCTTCATTAAGAATTTAGTTTTTATTATCCATGATATTTTTGAAATTATATTATTCCTAGATGAATTTCATTCTTAGTTATTGACTATATGACATGTGTTTTTAGTTATTTACCTTTATATTTGATTATTCCTCATCTAGTTATGATAGTCATGTTTTTGATTAAATTAAATGTATTTTCAGTCATTTGCCTTGCTATATTGATTTTTATCCATGATATTTTCAAATTTATGTTATCTCTGGATGAAATTAATTCTCAGTTTATTGATTACATGACACATGTGTTTAGTTATTTACCTTTACATATTGATTATTCTTTTTGATTCATGACTTATTTCTCTATACTTAACCCTTACTGAGCATTTGATCTCACCCTTATTTTGTTTCCTTTCCCCAAGATTCCATGAAGTGTACTATGATTTATATAAAAGGATATACCAGAGGTAATAATGATATTCTTGATTTTTTTGTAATTTATGTTTTCAAATGTAATGAAAGACTGAAGTATGTATCTAGTTTACCAAGACTACTAAACTATTTGGTGCTTTGGGATGAAATTTCTTGTATATTATGATAATGTAATAAAGAAAACACTGGATTCGGGAAAATGGGACCGGGGTCACTAAAATTGGTATTAGAGGAAGTTTAGTAAAAACCTTGGGAACTAGATTTATGAAAGCATAGATTAGGGAAAATAACCCTATGGTATACTTTGAGGATAAGTATATAAGAACATAATAAAGTTTTATTAAGGTAAAGATCATATGGTTTTTCTAGGTAATACATCCTTGTTTAGATACTACATGTAGACTTGGTTCTAACAAAAATTTACCTAGGGGTAATAACTCTGAAAAGGGTGCATTGGACTTGATCGAATTGTCACATGGTGTATAAAAATGATCCCTACTGCTCACCTGATTTGACACTCCTTGGGAATATGCTTAGGATAATTCACATTTTCTTTACAAACCATTATGAAGTATTTGAATATAAGATGATAATGAATGACCTCAGTTAAACCTAATGTGTCCTATATTTAAATTAACACGTCATGATTAAAACATCCTATAAATGATTATATAGTTTTCCCACTATGGTTATTGTGACTTACACCATTCTTTTTGGTTTTAGTTAATGGATGGAACCTGAAGGGATCATGTTAACTCTGAACATGAAAGAAAATTTTATGACTATGAGAAACTAAATGGGATGATGATAGGAGCGAAAGATATCATGATTATGCTTAATTAGTTTTCCTAAAATATGATTAACAATCTATACCATAACAAACTCTTGGACTCATCAAAGAAGATAAGGATGGAGTTCTCTAAGATATCAAGTGATGGAGACTATAGAGTAAAGAAGGATCAATTTAATTTATATCATTAATTTGGAAAGATACATCTAGGAAAGTGTCTCAATGGAGTGGGAAAATGATTTATGTGTGGAAAGGAAGGGCATACAGAAAATGATTAATGAGAAAAAATAAAAAGCATGATAGTAGGAAATAAACATCATCCTAGGGATCCATTTATTGTTATTTTTATTAAATGTGGATAACTAGGGAATTATCAAAGTCAATTCCCTCATCTAAAGGTTACATCCTATACCAAGGAAGGACCTATGTTGAAATAAAATAGTTGAAGTATTTATTGGGATTCTAGAATTATAATATAGAAGTATTTTTACCAATGGTATTTTGGTATAAGAATAATGAAACAATTAATTATTTTGTTAAATTTCAGAATCATATGTCTTCATTAACTTAAGAGTTAATAATACCATCATGGGTTAATGAGTTTAAGATTGATCATAAGTTCAATGTATTAAATATCTATTTTTGGGTTTTATGTGATGGTAGTCTAAAAAGATTAATGTTATTTTGGGATCCATTTATGGAAATCACATGCTTTAATGGAAATGTTATTTTAGGAATAATTTCTTTAAATTCTATAGACAAAAGTTTAAAGGTATTAATAACCTTTAGGATTAATATGATCATTAATTACATTGTAATAATTGTGAAATAAGATTATTATACATTGTGGAAAAAACAATTTATATTGAAAACCTTAGTAAAAAAGTTATTTAATGATAATTTTATTCCAAGTATTTCCATCATATTTTTTAGGAACATTATATGAATTATATTATTATAGTTTTGAAAAAGGATAACCCGCATATTAGGTGAAAACTTGTCACATTCAGAAATGCCATGGGGATTGAACCCATGACCAAAGGATGATAAGGTTTTATCACCTATCACTAGACTATGTGATTTCATGTTTAATATGTCATTGGTTTTAGTTAAACAATTTAAAAAATAAACATTAATTATGAACCAGTGGTGTACTTTTGTAGTTTAGAGATTAATTTATTATATTGGATAACCTATGCTAACCATATTGGTTTTGGAAAATAGTAACAGACATACATAAATACTTATCACTCTTTTATGGATCTTATGATCCTTTAAAAGTTAATTTTCATGACTCAAAGAATAAGAATATGCATTTTTGGATATTCATTTCTTAGAGTAAGGGACAAATTGGAAATTGATCAAAGCACAACCAAATTATGAAATTGTTCTTTTGAAATATAAACATATCAATTTAGTATATTTCATTATGTTCTTATATAATAAAATAATTCATACATTTTAGTAAAAGGATCTTGATTTTTTTTATCCTATTACATTAATATTCAATGAATCATATGGTCTTTTAAATCATCATAGATTTATGGTTTTTTGGCCCTTAACTTTCTATTGATCATTACTTTATTGTGATCAATGGCCTCTATAATTATCTATAATTATTTTTACTTTTCTTACATGTCTACATATTCAATTTCCACCAATGTTATCCTACTTATAAACTTATTTATGTGTTATTTCAAATGACCTTGGTACATCCCTTTTATTTAGAGGATGTTTTATTAACTCTTTTTATGATGTGGGCTTTCAACAAATCAATTTTCAAATATCAAAACCTTCATTACCAAGATCAAGATTAAGTTGTGAGGATGGAATTTATTTAATGTGGGGGGAATGTAACACCCCAAAATTATAAAATAAGGACATTTTATTCAATAGTGCATGAAACACACCAAAATGTTCTTAAAAAACCCACACAATATATTTCTTTAAATTTAATATCATAGATAGCTTGAAGAACACACAACCCCTAGTTGAAGTGATCTATAATATAGTATACCTAGATATTAAATCGGAATATATGAATATTATAAACTAGATTATTAAAATTATAGTCATATATTTATTATAAATAAAATAATAATCATTTAAAAGGAAAATAAATATTTTTGAGAAACTGTATTTTTTCTAAAAGATGTTTTAGTCACACTTTGGACACATAATTTAAAATTAATTTTTAACACATTTAGGAAATTTATTCAATAAAATAGACATAATTTTTTAAATTATAGTATAAAAATTATATTAGGGTGAATTTTTGGTATTTTTCTAAAATGTTTCATTTTTTTATGAATGGTGAAAAATAATGAATTTTTATTAAAATTCACCTTTTCTTTTAAATTATTTGTAAAATTATATTATATTCTTAAAATTTAAAGTAAAAATAGTCCATATTAATATATTTATTAATACAATTTAGGTAATTTTAATCATTTTTATATTTAATTTTTATATAAAAACTTTTTAAACATTTGATCATTTTCTCTTTGAAAACCGATTTTCCTGTCACATTTGCGGGTTTAATTTTAAATTAAAATTTTCCAATTCTGTGAATGGAATTTTATAAAATTTATTCCATATTTGGAATCATCATAATTTATATAATATTATATATTCAACTTAATTTTTTCCAAACTAAATAGTGAAAAAAATAAAAATTATTTACCGTGATTAAGGTAAAAATGGATTTACCTGGGGCTTAAACTAAAACGATAAGGGTTAAAATGACATAAAAACTTATGTGAAATATATTTTTTGGCCATATTTAGATCCTATAACACCTAATTATTGATAAAACTCTATTTTGGACACTTTTAAAAAGTAAACAATGTGGGTACACCTTTTTCTTTTCAAAAATTTCACGTGTGCCACTCACCTCACTTATAAAAGGCCACCTCCTCTTATCTCTTCATCACACATTAAAACCATTTTAGTTCCAAAAAACCTACCAAAATAAATTCCAAAATTCCATAAAATAATCCTAGAAGTCTTATTTTGGTCATAGATCCATCCTAGGAAGGATTTTGGTGCAAACCAAAGGAGTTTACCGAAAGAAGAGGTAATGTTCTTCAATGAACGTCTTTATTTTATTTATTCCTCCACCTAATTAAATTATTATTTAACAATTATGATATAATAAACTTAGTATATTACATATAATTTTTATTTTTTATTTTAAGTTCATTATTTACAACCATCTCCACTTTTATCAAATGGTCTATGAAATCATCATTCGTGTGTACGACTGACTACTACCTTGTGAACTGATGTCATTCATTTTTCCATCATCAGCTCTCATGGTTGGGTATGATGATTGATATAAAGTATGTATGTGATATTTATAACATAATTATACCTATTTAGTAATTATTTAATATATAACTTTATTAATTTCCATTATGTAGGGGACACGATAACTGCACTCATGTGTACGGCGGACTACAACCTCACGAAGCGATGTGATTCATTTTTAACTAAAAATTTACATGGAATGTAATAAGGATAAAGTTAATAAATATATGTGACATAAATTAAATAATTTTTATATTAAATAAATACATTTCATTATAAAAATAAAATATATCATTTTCATTATTATCTTTTCACACACTGAAAGATGATAATGTCGTTCATATACCTGTGAACCACCGCCTTCACGAAGCGACGTGACTCTATTTTCATCATAAAACCACATATATGATATGTATAAGTATATTTATATAAATAATTTTATATTATGATAATTATTTAAAGTTAAAATATTACTATACTCCTTTCCATAATGATTTTTAAAAAATGGAAATGTTACTCATGCGTACATATGACTAACCGCCTCCATGCTCATAACATACTTCATTTTTTATAACCATATTTCATGATTGTTTTTAAAAGTATAATTGATATATAAATATGATAATTATATAATTATTATTATTATAGATATTATTTAACTATATAATATTCATAATAATCAGAACTTTAAAACAAAGCATAAATGAGAAAACACGACAATTAACACTTGAAATAATGAAAATAATGAAATATTATTAACAAATGGGTTATAATATGTAATAAAAGGATCATATGTGATATTATAAATATTAATATGGTTATTTTATAAGTCAATAACATGTTTTAAATCACTATTCATTAAGTTAAATCACTTTGAACCAAAAGGAATCAGGAGGTAAGGGATTTCTTAACTAAGTTTCTATTTAATGGGTTAAACTTCCACTTCATTGATTACGTAGTGATAAGATTATGTGTGTAATTGCATTTGATTATTTAATATTTTAATTAAATTTTTATGGGAATTTAAATTTTATACACATAATAAATTCATTTATTAATATCCACTTCATTGATATTATCTTTATAAGGGACTTCGTACCAATTTCCCTTTATTGTGTCATATTATAATGTTATTCACCTAAGTTCAGTTATATGGTTATATACTTCCCCTTTTGCTTATAATATCACAATTAATTAATAATTAATGATATTTTGGGTATTAATTTTAATTATTTCATCCAAGGGGATTGACTTAAAAGTTACCAAGTGGTAAGAAATTTCATAACTCAATTTCCTTTCATTGGCTTATATACTTCTTTGTTGTATTTGATATAATAAGATTTTGTTTGTAATGAATTATTATTATCATATTTTGTATTTAATCTCATTTTACATGGATTTAAAATTTATATACATAATCAATTCATTGATCAATCCTCACTTCAACGTTATGATATTTGTAATGGTTTATTTGATAATCTCATTTCAGTCAAGAGTTTTTATACTTGAATTTACATTGAAGGAAATTACATGACCATTTTTTAATAAAATATTTCATTTTATTATAATATGGGTTTTAATGAAATTTTTCAAGTAATAGTTCCAATTTTACACTCTTTGGTACTTAAAATAATTGATAAAGAGTTTTTAATAAAATCCAACATCATTTCTCTCTTCGGTCAAAAATCTATTTTCTTTCAAAACCATGTTTTCTAAAAACATGTTAAAAAATATTTTTAATATTTTCCAAATGAGTTATTAAATAATTTTTTACCAATTTTTTCTTTTTACAATTTTTTTGAAAGGAATCCTCATGTTGGTTTCAAAAGAATACCTATTTGTATTTTTCTGAAAAGTGAAAGGAATATTTATTTTAACATGTACAAAATGAAAAAAATTTACAGTCATCATGACCACTAAAATGTTTTAAATATTACTTTTTATGTTTAAAAGATTATTTTAAAAGAAAATTATATTCAAAATGGTTTTTGATATTTAATTTTAAAAAGTTATTTTCAAAATGAAAAGTATATTTCCCTCAAGAATTCTTTTACATATAATTTTATTGTATTTCTATTAATCAATGAAAATAACACTTTATTATTACTCAAATAGGTATATTATGTATTGATATAATAATTATTATTTATTTTCAAGGTTTATGATCATTTTTAATAAGGAATGTTTAAAATCAAATTTCTTTATTAATTTTTGTAGTCGTTAACTTTCCTTTGAAATATTCACTTTCCTATGATAACTGGACATTAAATTTTCCCTAAATATCCATATTATTTATCATTAATATATTTATTGATTAAAAAATATATCATTTACATATATAATTTCTTATATTGAAAGTTAATTTTTTATTTGAGGAAATATTGATAAATCCATATTCTTTACTCAATAGAGACATTTTATGATAAGTCCCAATGATCATGAATTAAATCGGTGATTTTGATATATGAGGAATGATTTGGAAATAAAGATACAGGTGGGTCTTGATTATAGATATCACTTGATGTATTAGTAGTCTCATGAGGTGAATCATTAAGATAGTATAAAATTAGTTGGAAAAACTAGATGAGTTTGTACCCAATAGTTTTAAGCTATCTTGTTAAAGGTATTTATGGTATAGTTATCATGATCCCAATTTAATGACATAAAATAATTAGTTATTTCCTTCATTAGTAATTTAGTTATTATTATGAATGATATTTCAGTAATTATATTATCTCTAGATACATTTAATTATCATTTATTTATTAGAAGGAATGTGTTTTTAGTTATTTACCTTCCCATATTGATTATTCCTTATCCATTTATGATATAAATGTTATTGATTAAATGGAATGTGTTTTTTGTTATTTAACTTTTCATTATGATTATTATCCATGAAATTCTTACATTGATGTTATCTCTAGATGAAATTCCTTCTCAGTTTATTTATTACATAGAATGTGCATTCAAGTATTTACCTTTCCTTATTGATTATGATTATTAATTCATGATTTCTTCCACTGTAATTCACCATTACTGAGCATTTGATATCACCCTTATTTTGTTTCCCTTTAGATCCCCCTAATTCTGTTTCCTTTCCCCAATATTCCATGAAGTGTATTATGATTTATGTGAAAGGATATGTTATGGGGAATAATTAAATTATTGATTTTTTTTGTAATTTGTGTTTTCAAATGTACTGTAAGACTCAAGTATGTATCCATTTTACCAAGACTAATAAACTATTCAATCCTTCTGGATGAAATTCATTTCATTATATGAAAAATGTAATAAAGTAGACATTGACACCATAAAATTAGGGTCATGGTCTCTATAGTTGGAATCAGAGGAAGTTTAATAGAAATCATAAGAATCATATTTTAAAAAACATAGATTTGGGAACATAACCTTATGGTATAATTTGAGGATTATTATAAAAGAACATCCTAAAGTTTTGTTAAGGTAAATATTATGTGTTTTTTCTTGAAATAAATCCATTTCTAGTTAATAAAAGTGGAAATGGTTCTGGCTCAGACGTACCTAGGGGTAATCACTTCGAAAAGGATAGATTGGGACTAATCTAATCATCACATGTGAAAATTATCCTTACTTCACCCCTAGTTTAACACTCTAGGGGATATGATTCAGGTAATTCATATTTTATTTACAAACAATTTAGAAGGATTTGAATTAATGGTGGTAATGGATGACCATTGTTAAACCTAAGGTATCCTAGATTTAAAATAATGTTTCATGATTTAGACATACTATAAACGATTCTATGGTTTTCCCACTATATTTATTGTTGATCATACTATGTTTTTAGTTTTAGTAAATGGATTTAACCTAAGGGAATCATGTTAACATTAATCATGAAGAAAAATATGGCGACTATGGGAAAAAATGGGATGATGATAGGAGTGAAAGATATCATAATTATTCATAATCTGTTATCCTGAAACATAATTAATAACCTATACCTTAACTAACTCGCAAACTCCCCAAAGAATATAAGGATAGAGTTCACTAGGTGATAAAGTGATAGAGACTATAGAGGAAAGAAGGATCAATTTAATTCATATTAGAAATGTGGAAGTATACACCTAGGAAAGTGTCTCATTAGAACAAATAAATGATTTATTTATGGAAAGGAAGGGAATAAAGGAAATGACTAATGAGGAAAAATAAATTGTATAATAGAAGGAAATAAATCTCATCCTAGAGATACATTTATAGTTAATTTTCTTAAATGTGGATAAATAGGGAATTATCTGATTCAATACCCTCATATAAAGGTTAAATCCTAGACCAAGGAAGGAACTATGTTGAAATAAAATAGTTGAAGTATTTATTTGTATTCTAGAATTATATTATAGAAGTATTTTTACCAAAGGTATTTTTGTATAAAAATCATGGAATGTTTAAGGATTCTATTAAATTTTATAAGAATATATGTCTTCATTAACTTAAGAGTTATTAATACCATCATGAGTGAATTATTTTAAGACTTATCATAAATTAAAATTCTTAAACACCTCTTTTTTGGGTTTTATGTGATGAGAGTCTACCGAGATTAAGAATATTTTTGGAGAAATTTAGAGAAAACATATGTTTTAATGGGAAATTTATTTGAGGAATAATGTATTTACATTTACTAGATATAAGTTTAAAGGTATTTATAACCTTTAAGGTTAATATGATCATTAATAACATTTTAATAATAGTCAAATAAGATTATTGGACATTGTGGAAAAAAATTAAATGTATTGAAAACCTTAGTAAAAATGTTATTTAATGAATATTTTTATTTCAAAGATGTACATTATATTTTTTTGAGAAAATTAAGGGAATTATAATAATATAGTTTAGAAAAAGGACAACCATATACTGGGTGAAAATACATCTCATCCGGAAAGGCCGTGGGGCTAGAACCCATGACCGAAGGACGATAAGGGTTTAGTGATTAACACTATCCTACATGATGTCCTATTTAATATGACATTATTTTTATTTAAAATTTGTGGAAAAAAATATTAATAATGAACTTGTGGTGTACTTTTGAGGTTTAGAGATTAATTTATTATATTGGATAACTTGTGTTAAACCATATTGGTTTTGGAAAATTATTAGAGATAGACAGAAAGAACAGTCACTCTTTTATGGATATTGTGATCTATTAAAAGGGAATTTTAGTGCTTCCATAATAAATGAAATTCATTTTTGGATGTTTATTTCTTGGAATGGGGGATGAAATATAAATTTATTAAATCATAAATAAAGGATCAAATTATACTTATGAAATAGAAACATATCAAGTAAGTATATTTCTATATATTCTTAGATAATAAAATAATTACTTAAATTTTGGAAGAGTATTTTAAAATGAAAATTTAATAATATTAAATTCATATCTTATGAATCATATGGTATATTAAACCATCAATTATTTATAGTTTTTAGGCCATTAACTTTCCATTTATCATTTACATTCTTATGATAAATGATCTCTATCATTATCTATAATTATTTTGATTTTTCTTCCATGTCCGCATATTCACATTCCACAAATTTTTACTTAATCAGAAACCTATTTATGTGTTATTATATATAACCTTGGTACTTCCCTTTATGTCTTATTAAAAGTATGTTTTATTAACTCTTTTTACAATGTGGGTTTTCAACATTTTTTTTATTCAAATATCAAACCCTTGATTATCGAGTTCAAGTTTAAATTATGAGGATGAAATTTATTTAAGGTGGATAGAATATAACACCCTCAAAATAAAAAAAAAGAAAATTTTATCCAAGATAATATTTTATACACAACACCGAGATTAAACAACCCATGAAACATATTTCTTTAAATTTAATCTCTTTGATAACTTATAGAACATTCTACTCTAAGTCAAAGTGAACTATAATATAGTATACCTAGACATTACATTGGATGGTATGAATAGTAATAACTAAATTATGAAAATTATGGTTATTTATTAATTATAAAAAAATATGAACCATTTAACATGAAAATAAATGTTTTCTCAAAAATTTATTTTTTTATGAAAGATGGTTTATTCGTGCTTTGCGCACATAATTTAAAATTGTTTCTTAATACTTTTGAAAAAATTATTTGATAAAATTAACTTCATATGTGAAATTATAATATCAAAATAATTTTAAGGTTAATTTTTGTAATTTTTCTAAAATGCCTAATAATTCGATGAATAGTAAAAAATACAGAATTTTAATTGAAAACTGTCTTTTCGTTTAAATTATTAAATAGAGATAAATTATATTTCCAATTATTTTTTTAAAAAACTAGTTCAATTATATATATATATATTAATCTAATTTATTTAATTGGAATCATTTTTATATTGAATTGTTCTATAAAAAATTTATAAAATTTTGAACATTTTCTCTTTGAAGACTAACTTTCCCGTCGCAACTGTGGGATTAATTTTAAATTAAAATTTTTCACTTCTATGAATGGATTTTTTTAAAATGTAATAAATATTTATAATAATAGAAATTTATATAATATAATATTTTCAACTTAGTTTTTGACCAAAATGAATAGTTAAAACAATAAAAATCATTTACTAGGATTATTGTAAAAATGGATTTATTGGGGGGATAAACTAAACATATAAGGGTTAAAATGAACAAAAAAATTGTATAAAATATATTTTATAGAAATATTTAGACCCTATAATTTATAAGGATCTATAATAGTCTATTTTTACCCTTGTTTCATATTAGAAACGTGGGTACACCTTTTTCTTCTCAAAACATACAAGTGTGCCACTCACCTCACTTATAAATGGCCACCCCTATCCTCTATTCTTCACACCTTAAAACCCCTTTTTAGGACAATATATACCCAAATAACTTTCCAAATTACATACCCTCATCCTAGAATCCTTATTTTTTTTATAAAGACAACCTAGGAAAGATTTTGGTGAAAA
This sequence comes from Viscum album, assembly GCA_963277665.1. Lineage (NCBI taxonomy): Eukaryota > Viridiplantae > Streptophyta > Magnoliopsida > Santalales > Viscaceae > Viscum > Viscum album. The sequence continues at coordinate 674,647,438 of OY728128.1, read as the reverse complement.
CCTAATGAGTTTACCAGAAGAATAGGTAACGTTCTTCAAAGAGCATATTTATTTTATTTCTTCCTCAGCCTAATGAAATTCTTATTAAACCATGATGATATAATAACTTAAGTATATTTAATATACTTAAATGTTTTTATGTTAATGTAATTACCTAAAACCATCTACAATTCCATCAAATGGGTTACAAAATCATCATTCGTGTGTACGACAAACTACCGCCTCGCGAATTGATGTAATTAATTTTTCCATTACCACCTACAAAGGTTAGGTATAATAATGGATCTAAAGAGTATATATGATATTTATAAAATAATTATACATATTTAGTCATTATACCATATATAAATTTTTTTACTTTCCATTCTGTAGTGGATACGATAATGTCAGTCCTGTGTATAGTGAACTACCGCCTCGCGAAGCGAGGTGATTAATTTTTCACTAACACTTTACATGGAATGTAATAAGGAAATATTTAATATAAATATTTGGTATAAATGAAATAATTATGACATTTATTAAATATTTATCCTTCTTAAAATATTATATATCATTTTGTTTTTACCTTTTCACTCATTGAAAGAAAATAACATTTTTCATGGATGTGTGGAATACCGCCTTTAAAAACCGATGTGGATACTTACTCCTATGAGAAATGAATTCCCCAAAGGCCTACAGGCCATGTAATACTTATGCCTATGGGCCTTGTAAGGGTTCCACCTCACCCCTTGAAAGGTGGATTATCAAAATCAATAAAAAATGAAGGATTTCGGGTCATTGGAGGAAGTGGATTATATGTATAAGAATATTTAAGGAAATAATATTATATTATTATAATAATTTATAGGTAAAATATTACTTATTTATTTTCCATAATGATCGTTTAAAAATGGAAATGTTACTCATGAATATGTAGGACCAACCGTCTCCTTGATCATAATATACTTCATTTTTCATGACCATATTTCATGATTGGTTTTAAAAGTATAATTGATGTATAAATATGATAATAATGTCATGATTATTATTATGGATATTATAAAACTATATAATGTTTACAAGAACCATAATAGTCATAACAAAGTATGAATGAGAAAACAAGGCAGTTAACACCCGAAACAATGAAAATAATGAAATATTATTAATGAACAAGAGATAAGATGTTATAAAGGGTTAATATAAGATATTATAAATATTAATATGGGTTTTTAATAAGTTAATACCATGTTTAAAACCACTATAAATTATTTAAATCATGTTCAACAAAAAAGAAGCATGAGGTAAGGGATTTCTTAACTCAATTTCCATTTATTGGGTTAAACTTATTCTTCATTGATTATGTAATTCTAAGATTATGTGTGTAATGAAATTTGATTATTTTATGTTTTATTTAAACTTTTTTGTTTGTATTTAAAATTTATACACATAATCAATTCATTGATTAATCATCACTGTAATGGTATGATCTTTATAAGGGACTTTGTATCAATTTCTCTTCATTGGGGCATATTGTAATATTATCCACCTAATTTATTTTATATGAGTATATAATTCCCCTTGGACATGTAATATAATGGTTACATAATTATTAATGGTATTTTTAGTTTCAATTTTAATTATTTAATCCAAGGGTAATTGACTTAAAAGTTACCAAGTGGTAAGGAATTTCATAACTCAATTTCATTTCATTAGGTTAAATACTTCTTCATTGTAATTGATATTTTAAGATTATGTGTGTAATGACTTATGATTATCATATTTTTTATTTAAAATTGTTTCATGTGGATTTAAATTTGATACATACAATCTAATCATTGATTAATTCTCAGTTTAATGTTATGATCTTTGCAAGGGTTTATTTCATAATCTAATTTTAATTAAGATTGTTTAGACTTGAATTTACATTGAAGTAAATTATTTAATAATTGTTTAATAAACCCTTTAATTTTATTCTAATATGGTTATTCATGAAAGTTTTAAATTAATAGTAACATTTTCCCACTCTTCAGTACTTAAAATAAATGATAAAATGTTTTTAATAAAATTTGACTTTATTTCTCTCTTCGGTCGGAAATATGTTTTCTTACAATACATTGTTTTATAGAAATGTTTTCAAAAAATGTTTATAATATTTTAAAAATGATTTATTAAAGAATATTTTACCCATTTTTATTTTTTAAAAAATGTTTTGAAAGGAATCTTTATGTTTTTTTTCAGAACATTTCCCATTAGGATTTTACCAAAAAGTGAAAGGAATATTTATTTTAACGAGTATGAAATAAAAAAATTTTCCCAGAATTATGGAAAATAAATTTTTTTAAAGGTTACTTTATAAATATGAAATATTTTTTTTCAAATAAAATTATTTCAAAATTTTTTGTGAACTTTTAATTTTAAAAATTTCTTTTCAAAATGAAAGGGATATTATCATCAAGAATTTTTAGTGATTTTTTCTGGTATTTATATTCATCAATGAAAATAACCATTTATTCTTACTACAATATGTATATGTTTTATTAGAAACATATTTATTATTACTCTATATTTTTTATGATCATTTTGATCAAAGAAATTATTGACATTCACTTTCTTGATTAATCTTTGTAGTCATTGACTTTCCCTTGAAATATTTACTTTATTATGATCATTAGACAATAGATTTTACCTAAATATACATATTATTTATCATGTATTTATTTATTTCTTAAACTATATATCATTTATATATACAGTTTCATATATTTAACATTATTTTTTATCTGGGGAAATATCGATAAATCCTTATTATTTAATCAATAAGGATATTTGATGACGAGACACAATGTTCATGAATTAAATAGATTATTCAATATTTTAGGTATACTTTGGAAATTAATATATGGCTGGGTCCTAGTTATAGATATACCCTTAATGAATCGGAACTATCATGAGGTGAATCAATATTCTAGTATAAAATCAATTGGCTAAACTAGATGAGTTTATACCCAATAGTTTTAAACTATCTTGTGAAAGGTATTAACGGTAGAGGTAACATGATCCTGAGTTCATGATGTCCCATAATTAAGTATTTAATTTATTTTGAATTCATTTATTATTATCCATGATATTTTCACAATGATATTATCTATGGATGTATTTCATTCTCAGCTATTCATTAGCAGACATGTGTTTTAATTTATTTACCTTGCCATATTGATTATGCCTTATCCAATAATGATAGTCATGTTATTGATTAAATGAAATGTATTTATAGTTATTTATCTTTCCATATTTATCATTATACATGATATTTACACATTGATATTATATATGGATGAAATTACTTCTAAATTTATTGATTACATGGGATGGGTGTTTAGTTATTTACCTTTCCATATTTATTATTTTTATTGATTCGTGATTTCTTCCATTGTACTTAACCCTTATTGAGCATTTGAGATCACCTTTATTTTTTTTATTTACCAAGGATTCCAATAAGTTTAATATTATTGAAGTTTAAGGGTATACTAGAGGAAATAGTGATATTCTCAAAAAATTTTGTAATTTTAGTTTTAAAATGTAATGCACTACTCAAGTATGTATCTAGTTTACCAAGGATACTAAATTATTCAGTACTTTGGTATGAAATTCCTTATATCTTATTCCAATGTAATAAATAATACACCAAATTCAAGATATAGGGGCCGAAGTCACTATAGATTCACTACATAAAACTGCCCCCCCTTGTCTACTAATGTTGAAAATCACTCTCACTCTCACTATTTTTAAATTGAAAATTCTTTTAAAACTATGTTTTATTGTGCCTGTGCATAAATTTAAACATAATTTTGGAACTCTTTAGTTTTTTTTTGTTAATTAAAATGGAAGGTTTTGAGGGTTATATTAATCAATATGAAAATTTATACTAATTTTGTGGCTACCATGGGCACACTACATGGTAGTGGGTATATAATATTCCATGGAAGCCCCTTAAAAATCTAAAAAACTATTATTCTACTAGGGTGATATGCGATAGAGGAGTGTATTTGGAGAAAAAATTGACAAACCTAATTAGTAATATTGATCAATATCAAGATAATATCAATGGGTTAAAAAAATTATAGGAATTCAATTTAAAATTAGAAGAATAAAATGTCATGGATGAAAAAAAATGTAAGAAGAACTAAATCCCATGATGAATAACCTAATGAATGTTCATGAAAACCCAATGAGTTTGTTGTGTAGATGAATATGATGAAATAGATGAGAGTTATAGTGAGTTTTATCTTGAAAGTGAGGTGGAATCCACTAACGTATAACCTTTTGAAGAGAGAACTAAGATAAATAGATTTTAGAAGATTTATCAACTTGTGGAAGAGATAGAACTAAATGAATAAAACATTATTATTAACTCCCCATAAAATAAATACATGGTTATTAGGATTAAATATTATATAGAAGATATATTTGAGATAGAGGAACCACTTACACTACCTTGTATTCATACAAGTTATTTTTCTATAACTCTCCAAGACAAAAAGGAATTAAATATAAAATATATAAGGGAGATTACTTTACTTAGAATTATTTTATTTATAAATTTATAGAATTTTAACATTCATATGATTTATGTTTTTTTAAATAAAAAGACACCTAATATTATTTCTTGGGTGGTTTAAGATGACATAGAAATAGAGGAAAGGTGTTTTGAGGTGAATCTTGATGACACCTTGCCCAACATTCCTAGTTTTAAAGAGGCATTGAATGAAGAAATTGAGATGTAAAAAGTGGTATTAGAGAAATAATTTCATATTTTTGATTTGTTTTGTTTATATTTTACCCAAATTTACATGATTATAAATTTACCTTATTTTTATAGTGATAAATCATAACCATATAATCATGTTTTAGAGGGATTTGAATAAGGAAAAGACAATGTAGCAATGGTTGAATTCAAAGAGTGTGAAAGAACCCTTGAGGAACCCATTATAATACTTTATGAGACATGGGTATAATATGTAATAGAGATTAAATTTTAGAAAAAAAATTCTACTAAAAAATAAATAAAACCATTGTACACTGTATTTACTCATGAAATCAAAGATTAGGGTCCTTATTTCATTCTTTCACCTTATTTGGACATCAAATAAAACACTAGGAGGAATGTGGATAACCAAAAACTTGCAAATAGATATCTCTAAGAGATGAATTTAAAGATATATGGAACACAAAACATGTGGTGGTTATTGTAATAAAAGACACATCCATGATTAGAATTTAAATGAAAAATTTTATTATCTGGCCATGGGTAGTTAGAAAAATAAAAAATTTTGGGGGGTCAAACCCAAATTTATCTTCCCTAGTCTACTTATTTTAATTTTCTTTTGGTTATCACCCTTTTGATAAATTTTCAAGTTTTTATTTATAGGATAAATTTTGGATAAAATCTTTATAAATTTTTCGAAATTAAATTATAACAATATCTATTATATAAATAAATATATAGATAGAACGAAGGGGAATGTTTTAGAACTGAAAGGTGAATCGTCAATCCATAATTTTTGAAATTTTGTTTTAAGATTTTATAAAATTTTCACTTTGATTTTCATTTAATTTTTAATAAATGTCTCTAAATTGAAATTCTGATGATATTTGGAGTTTATTATAAAATAATGTATATTTATGATTCTTCATTGATTATATCATTTCAGAAATAATTATAATAAATACTACACATATTTTGTTTTTTACACAATTCTAAAAAGTAATGAAAGACTTATAAAATGAATGAATTATATAGCCTAAAAATTAGGAGGGGTATAGAATTTGAGATTTTTGAAATTTGTTTGATTGAAATGGAAAATGACTCTAGTATATGAGAGTCATTTACTCTCACATAAGAGTTATTTGGAAGATGTAGACCGATTAAAATGAAAAACTCCTAAAATTCATAAGATTATATATGCTCAGTGTGTGAAAGTAATTTTAGGGATGAGAAGAAGGAAATATGGATAATTACTTGAGATACAGTAATTTTATACGGGTAATTACTTCCCAAATATAAAACTAACCTTGAGTATGCATAAAATTCATGGAATTGTACACTAATGAAGTCTGACAGAAGAGTTATGGAAGTGACATAATTGATTTTTTTTCAAAGTAAAAGTCTCTCATATGAATACATACGACTAATATTAATTATGTGTAAGAGTAATTTGAAAAAAATTTAAAGAAAATTTTAAAGTAAGATAACATTTTTTGGGATATAAGAGTCATTTTTTTTGAAATGCAAGAGTAATTTGAACATTTGAAGTTGAAATTCAGTTAAGTCCTCACATATAGAAAAATAAAAATACCTATAAAGACCTTGACCCCAGTATCCCAAAGTAGGTGATTAATTTATCACCTTAACATAAGATACAATAGATTTTATCCCAAAGTACTGAATAGTTTAATAGTCTTGGAATACATGATACATAATTGAAATCTCACATTACATTTGAAAACATAAAAAAAATAAAACATAGTGAAAGTAAATATTCTACATCCTTTAACTCATTTAGAGATTCCTTCTTCATATCTTGTGGAAAGGGAAAAAATAATGGGTGATACCAATTTACATTAAAGGATACATAAAATGGAATCTATCTTGAGTAAATAAGGCATAATCAATATAGAAAGGTAGATAACTAAAAAACCATGCCATTTAATAAATAATTAAGCACAAAGAGTATAATGGAATAAATAAATACTGATTAGGTAATTCCATGTAAATAATCACATGAACATGAAACTTAACCATGGATATAATAACTATTCAAATAATCTCATAGAATTTAATAACCAATATTATAATGATGGAATTCACAATACTAGACATCATAAACTTACTATTAAGGCTTTGTTCCATGAAATCATAAATAAACCTATAGGGAATCTTCCAAATACCAAAACTAGTATTCATCATGAGACCTAAAGATTCATAAAGTGGCTATATAGGTACCCACACATCACTTAATAATTCAAATAAATTCATCATATAAAAGGGATGAATAACAATTCAATACATAATCAACATAAATATTCATATTGAAAAACTAGAATAAGAATGTTAATATTTCCCTCAATCAAACTAATCCAAAACCATCTAGATAAATAATAAGGATTTTATAGTCGCAACATATCCAAAATGTATCATAAATAAAATAAAAGGGTTGTTGTCATTGATGGATATAAATACTATAAAAATATCATTAAAAACATTCATAAGGAAAATACCCTTTTTACTTTAAAAATAACTTTTGAAAACTAAAAATTTCAAGAATATTAGTAAATTTTTTATTTAAAAATAACTTTAGAAACATGTAAACGAATATTAAAATCATTGATTGATCATTGTGGTGGAAAAATTCTATTAATTCAAATCATGTTAAAACAATGATACCTTTCACATTTTTGGTAAAAATTCAAAAAAATATCTTATTCAGAAAACAAAAATATGATTCCTTTTAAAGCATTTTTAAAAATTAAAACATGGGTAAAAATTAATTTAATAAATCATTTGATAATATTAAAAATATTATTTAAAATATATAAGGAAAATAAGGACATGGAAGGAAAATATTCTCAATTGAGTAGAAAAATAAAGTTAGTTTTCTTTAAAAACATCCTTTTGATATTTTGAGTATTTAAAATATGAAAATGAAAGGAAAAATTATAATTTTTATAAATAACTAGAGTAGAATAAAATATATTTTGTTTAAGTAGAAAATATAAAATACTTCTTTATTTAGATACTTAAACATAAAAATTACTGAATAATGATGAGATTGTGAAATAAACCCTTACCACTTCGATAAATTTTGAATCATAACACCCATGAAATAAATAAATTCAAATGAATAATTAAGTACCTTGAATATAAGAATATTCATGATTTAATATATAAAAGGGGTATAATATACACATAATAAAAGTAAATAGGTCTATAATAACAATTATGTCCCAATGGAGTGGAAATTGAGAAGAAATCTCTTACAATGATCTACCATTGAAGTGAGAATTAATAAATTAATTGATAATGTGTATCACATAAAAATTAAAAAAAAGTTTAAATAAAAAATAAATAATAAAATTTCATTACAGACATAATTTTATAATATCAAAGACAATAAAGAAGTAATATAAACTTATGAAAAGAATTTGAGTAATGAAACCCCTTACTGCTTGTTAACATTCAAATAAAATACCCTTGGATATAATACACTAAATTGAAACTTAGAATTAAAATAATTATGAAGGATTTATGGTATAATATGTAAAAGGGGAATTATATACACCATATTAAATAAATTAGGTTCACAACATTAAAATATTCCTTAATGAAAGAAAATTGAGATAGAACCCCTTACCTCCGGTCCGAATCATCACATATGTTCTTTATCTTCTTGAAGAATAGTCTTATGTTAATTATTTTATTTCTTAAGAAAATTTTTATACTTATTATTCCTTTTATTTTATTTATTACCATGTTAAATTTAATTACTTAATCAATTAATTTCATATCAGACATTTTAACGATATTTAGTTCATATGTCCAAGATGACTTCAGTAGGCTGACTATCGTGAAAGTGGTCATTATTACATAATATAAGGAATAATTATCATGATATAAATATCATATATATTAATTATATACATATTTAGAGTAATATATAAAATTTATAGATAGAAAAATCAATTACATAATTCTTGAAAACAGTAGGACGTACATATGAATGATCACTGTTTTCATTTTTTTATGGATGTAAAAAAATAAAGGTAAATAGTTTTTCACATTTAAAAAATAATTTTTATATAATATATATCATATATATTCATTAAATATATCCTGATTACTTTACATGTCAAAATAAAATTAAAAATGAATCACATCGCTTCGTGGAGATAGTAGTCCACACGTACGCACGAGCGATGTTATCATTTTCCAAATAATTAGAAGGTAAAAGGTAGATGTAATATTATAATTAAAAAAGTATAATTATGTCAAAAATATATTATATATACATTATATCCATAATTATATCCTAAAATGATACAAAATGATGGGAAACGAATTACATCAGTTCGTGAGGCGGTAGTCCGCTGTACACATGATTGATAGGTTCGTTTCACATTTGATAGAAGAGTAGATGAATATAGCTTATTAAATTAAAATAATAACATAGATGTATATGGGAGATACTGGTTTAATTATTTAATAATAGTTTAATAATCTTTTTAGGAGGCATAATAAGAAATAAAATGAAAACACATGGTTAAGAACTATACCTCTTTTTCAGAGAATCTTATTAGGTATGTGCCTAAATCCTTCTTTGGATGATTTTATAATAAAAAAAAGGAATATAAATCATGGGGAGTAATGTAAGGAAGGTATTTCAGAAAATATTGTCAAAAATAAAAGGCTCTTTCTGTGTATATAGGAGAGGAGAGGGGGTGTCCTTTTATAAGTGGGGGACGAGACCCACCTGAAAATTTCTTACAAGAATACAAAATGATAAAGTCATTATCAAGAAAAATGATTCCAAATGGAAATATATTATAATTTTATATTTTTTAAGGTAAAAATATGTACATAAAATTGGATATATAAAATTTTAATTGGAAAACTACCCTTATATTTTGGTTTAAACCCTCGGTAAACCTGTTTTAACATAAACTGTGGTAATTAATTTTTACTATTTTTACTATTCATTATGAAAAATAATTAAGTTTAAATTATTAAATTATATTAAATATTATGATTGAAAATATGAAATCCATTTTATGAAATTAAATTCACATAATTTTCATATTTTAATTTAAAATTAAACCCACAATCATGATGAAAAGTGGTTTTCCAAAGGGAATGTTTTATGAACTATAAAAAGTTTTTATATAAAAAATCAAAAAAATATTAATTCAAATTACCAAATTTTGTTAATAATAATATAATTTAACTAATATTTTTTAAAACCATATTAAAATAAATTGGTAATTTTTAAATGGTTTAAACAAAAATACATTTTTTTAATAAAAATCAATATTTTTCGCTATTCATCAAAAAATTAACCATTTCATAAAATTCTCAAAAATTAACTGTAAGATAATTTTGACATTATGATTTAAAAAATGATGTTAATTTTTTAAAAATAAATATTCTAAAACTTGAAAAAAATAATTTTAAAATAAATTTACAAAGTGCGATGAAACCACTTTAAGAAAAAAAATACACTTTTTAATAGTAAAATTGGGTTTATTCTCATCCCATGATTAGAAAAAATATTAGATAAAGGATAAAACATATATAATAAATAAATTTCATTAAAATTATTCTCCAATAATTTATTATTTAATTTATTAAGATAAAAAAACATTGTGCCCATAAAAATAAATTTTCATAAATTTTATTTACTTTCAATTATTTTATTTATATTTCTAATCAATTGATGACCAAGGAATTTATTTTATACATTTGTAAAAAATATACTTTCATAACATATCTAGAATTATTCATAACCACAAATTTAGCAACTATAATATAATGGTATACTATATTACACTTCATTTAAACTTAGGGTTGCTTGTATCATAAGCTATAAAAGAGATTATTTTTTAAAAAAGACATATATCTTTAAATATCAAGGTGTTACATTATACCCCCCTAAAAAAATTTCCCCCACAAGTTTTTCTCTATCTTAAAATTTTTAACCTCTGTTGAAAACCCACATCATATAGAGGGATAATTAAACTTCATTTAAAAAGGGGAAGTGGGAAACATAAAAGTTACTTGAAATAACACATAATTGGGTTTCCAGATTAGGAGAACATTGATGGGAAGTGAAAATATAGACATAGAGGGGATAAATAATCCATAATTACTAATAGAGAGTGATATAGTACATTGATCACAAGAAAGTGAATGATCATGAAAAAGTCAATGACCACAAAATGTAAACCTAATATATATGAAAAATACCACTGATTCATAAAAAATGAAGGTACTAAGATAACATTTTTATTTCAATATAATTTTAATAAAGTCAATGCATTATTTTACTATCAATATAGAGAACAAAAAAAATATACTTGATATATTTTTATTTTATAATCACAATTTCATACTTTGGTTATGCTTTGATCAATTTCCAATTCTTCTATTTCTCCAAGAAATAAATATCCAAGATTAGTTTTTAATTTATTAAGTACTAAAATTAACTTTTAATGGAACTTAAGATCCATGAAAGAGTGAAAATTTATTTTATCTATCTATAAATATTTACCAAAACCAAAATGTTTATCCCAAGTTATATAATATATTACATTAATCTCTAAACCCTCAACAGTATCTTCAAAAGTTAAACTTAATCTATTCAATAAGTATTTATCTGTAAAAACATTCCAAAATATGTTTTACCAAATTAAAAATTTGAAGATTTGGAAATAAGGTCACTAAATTTCAAAAATCAACTCAACATTAATCCCCAAAACCTTATAAAGTAACTCTTAATGTTAGACACCAAATATTTTAATACACTAATCACCATAAAACCTCAATGAAAAGATAACTTCTTTGGAAATTAACTATATCCTTATTCCTTAAGTAAAATCATAGATTATCAATTATATTCCATGAATCATAAAATTATTTAAAATCCCTCATAAATTAATTTTTTACCAAATCACTAATCATTTTCAAGGTCACTAATACTTTCTGATTTAATTCATCAATTTCAATAATCTATTTATCCCAACTAAACATTATTAATTCCAAATTTAGAACATGTTAAGGGTTATATTTCCCCTAATCATGTGCTTTTCATAAGATCTCACCTTACCTTTACATCACTTTTATAGGTCAGCAGTACCATTCAATATGTGCTTTCAAACCCTCACAAAAAACTATTATATAAGAATCCTTAGATGTTTCTTGATTTATATGACCAAAAGATAACTGATGTAATACTTTTACAACATTATTATCAAATACCAATACATAAACACTTAAATTTTTCCACTTAAATGATTGTTATTTCACAAGTCCTTCCTTGGTTTAGGATTTAACCCTTATATTAGGGAATTGACTCAGATAATAGACATGTTCTCTACACATAATACATTTAACCCCCAAAAAATTCATCACTCTATATCCTTTATATTCACATGGAAATTGTTTTTCTCTTCTTTTGATACATTTTCCTAGGTTTCTCTTTCCGCATTTATGACATGAATGAAATTGATCCATTTTTCATCCATGGTCTCTACCACCCGAGATCTTAGTGGAATATGACCTTATCATCTTTAATGATTTTTAGATTTGGTTAAGGTATAATTTTTTAATCATATATCATGATAACCGATTAGTAATAATCATAATATCTTTCTATTAAACCATAATCCAATTTGGTGGTTGATAATAATGACATTTTTTGTCACATTCAGTGTTAATATGATTCCTACTAGTTCAATCCATTGAAAAAAACCAAAAAAACATAGTATACATAATAATAATCATAGTGGAAAACTTTAGAATCATTTATATGATGTCTAAATAATGACATATTGTTTTCAATATAAGACACCTTAGGTTTAAGCTAGGTTATTCATTATCCTTAAAGTCATTCATTGGGTTATATTCCCTAATCTAAATTTTCCTAAATCTAGTTCTCAAGGTTTCTACTAAACCTAATATGATATAAAATTTAAATACCTTGACCCCAGTAGCCCATAGCCAGTGGTTACATTATTACAATGACATAAGATATAAGAGATAAAATACCAAAAGAACAAATAGTTTAGTAGTCTTGGTAAACTAGATACATACTTGAAACTCACATCACACTTGAAAATATAAAAAAATAAAACATAGTGAAAGTAAATATTTGGCATCCTTGAACTCATTAAAATACCACTTCATCATATCATAGGGAAAGGAAAATAAATAAGTGGAAATATCAAATTTTTATCAATGGTTATGTAAAACAGAATCTATCATGAGTAAATAAGGACTAATCAATATAACAAGGTAGATAACTGAAAACACTTTCCATTCACTACTAGAAAAACAGGCTACAACCACAGACCTATAGCCATAGTTTTAAAACTATAGCTATAGGTGTATACAAAAAATATTATTTGGCCTATATCCATGGTTTTAAAATCGTGTCTATAGGTCTTTTTTTCAAGGGCTATAACCATGGTTTTGAAAACCGTGTCTATAGCTCACAACTATAGCCACGATTTTGAAAACTATGGCTATATACCTTTTCTTTTGAAGGGATATAGCCATTTTTTTTAAAACCGTGGCTATAGGTCTCTCGCCCTTATGCAGGAGAAAAAATTTCCTACCAAAAAATGGAGGGAAGAAATATTTCCATGATTTTCAGGACATTCCCATGGTTTTTAATAATATATATAACATATTATATATTTATACATACATAAAAACCGTAGTGGTGTAGTGTTTAGGGTGATGAAACGTTAAAGGAAGGTGTTGGTATCAAATAAAGCTAGGAACACATTATTTTTAGGCTATTGACACAGTTTTCTAGGGCTATATCCACGGTTAAAACTGTGGCCATAGGTCAACTGCCATTGTTGACTATGGAGACACCTATTGCAACAGTTTTCAAAATCCTGTCAATAGGCCACCTATTTCCACGGTTAAAACTATGGCCTTAGGTCAGACCCTACTACCATGGTGATAATGCCCAGGGTTGGGAAATCCGTGGCCATATCCTACAACCATGGTTTTGGGCCCTATTTCCATAGTTTTGAACCATGAAAATAACTTATTTTTCTAGTTGTGATTTAATCAATAATTTGAGCATGAAGTGTAATATGGTAGGAATAAATGTTGATAAAATAATTCCATATAAATAATCACATGAAATTTAAAATTAACCATAGATATAATAACTATTAAAATAATCTCATGTAATTCAATAAATAATCTCATAATTATGGAATGCTTAATTATAGACATCATAAACTTACCATCAAGGCCTTGCGCCAAGACACAATACATAAATAGGAAAGGCATCAAAAAAATACCCAAAATAATTTGTATCATAAGACTAATCAATGCATCAAGGGTATATAGAGGTATCAAGTCATCACATACTATGTCTAATTTATTATTCATATAAAAGGGGTGAATAACAATTCAGTGCATAATAAAAATAAACATTCATATTGAAAAACTTTCATATAAAATTTTAATATTGTGCATAATCAAACTAATCATAAACAATATAGAGAAATTATAAGGATGGTATCATTAAAACAAATCCTTAGTGTAGAATAAGTAAAATAAAGGGTTGTTGTTATTGATGAACAAAAATACCATAAAAATATCATTAAAAACATTTTTGAGGAAAATAACGTTTTTTCTTTGAAAATTGACTTTGAAAACTAAAAATTTCTAGAATATTTTGAAAACTATTTTCTTTTAAAATAACCATATAAAATTGTAAATGAAGATTCAAATCATTGAGCAATCATGAAAATGTGAAAATTCCATTCATCATAAGTATGTTTAAAAAAGATTCCATTCACATTTTTGAAAAATAATAAAAAAGTACCTTGTTTAGAAAATGATAAGAAGATTTATTTTAATTTATTTTGTAAAATGTAAAACATGGGTAAAAATGTATTTAATAAATCATTATACAATATTAAAAATAATCTTTAAAATATTTTAAGGAAAATATAGACATGAAAGAAAAGGATTCTTGATTGAGTAGAAAAACAGTGTCAGTTTTCCTTAAAAACATAATTTTTGTATTTAGAGTATTTAGAAAAGGAAAATGAAGGTAAAAATTATAATTTTTAGAAATAAACATAGTAGAATAAAATATATTTGGTTTAATATAGAAATATCAAATAATTATTTCATCAGAGACTTAAACATAAGCAATCTTGAAAAATTATGAGATTAAGAAATAAACACATACTATAATGGTAAATTTTGAATCACAAACCTCATGAAATAAATAACGTCAAATGAAACATTAAATACCATGAATATAAATATATTTATTATATAAAATATCAAAGGGTTAGTAGATATAGATCATAAAAATATATAGGTCAATTATACAAATTGTGTCCTAATAGAGTGGAAATCAAGACAAAATCTCTTACAAAGACCATACTATTGAAGTGAGAATTAATCAATGAATTATTTATATTTATCAAATATAAATCCAAATAAAATAATTGGAAATAAAAAAAATAAAATAATTAAATTTAATTACACGCATAATCTTATAACATTAAAGATAATGAAGAAGTAATAGAACCAAATGAAAATAATTTGAGTTATGAAACCCCTTACTGCTTTGTAAAATTAAAATAAAATAAACTTGGATGAAGTAAAATTAATTTTAACTTAAAATTCCATGAATTGTTAATGATTCATGATATAATATGTAAAATGGGTAGTATATACACCATATAAAATATATTAGGTGCATATTATTAAAATATTTCTCAATGAAAGGAAACTAAGACGAAATCCCTTACCCCAGGCTCAAATCGTCATTTGTGTTATTTATATTGATAAATAATAATATTATGTTAGTTAGTTAATTTATTAAGAATAATTTTCAAGTTTATTATTCCTTTTATTTTTTTATCACTATGGTATATTTAATTACTCAATCAATTAAGTTTACATCATATTTTTTGAAGATATTCGGTTCATATATCCAAAATGAATTTGGTAGGTTGAATATGGTAAAATAGGTTATTGTTAAAAATTATATAGAATAAAAATCATGATATAAATATCATATATATTAATTATATATGTATTTAGAGTAATCCACCCTTCATGGAAACGGTAGATTGTACATATGTATGAACGCTATTTTCATTTTTTTGACTCATAGAAAAAAAGAATGGTAAATAATATTTCAACTTTATAGAATAATTTTTATATAAAATATATCATATATATTCCTTAGATACATACTTATTACCATCCATGTCAAAATAAAATGAAAAAAAATCACATCGCTTTGTGGAGACGGCAGTCTACATGTACACTTGAGAAAAATTATCATTTTTCTATGGATTGGAAGGTAGGAAGGTATATGTGATATTTTAATTAAATAAGTTTAATTATGTTATAAATATCATATATATACATTATATAAATCATTTTATCCTTCCATAAGAGGTGGTTATGGAAAAAAAATTACATCAGTTCGCGTGGCGGTAGTCCGTCGTATACACAATCGATGATTTTGTTTCCCATTTGATGAAAGAGGATATGGATATAGGCTATTAAATTAACATAAAAACATATAAATATATGGTATTTACTAGTTTCATTATTTTAACATATTTGAAGAATATTTTAATGAGGTATAATAAGAAATAAATAAAAATACATGGCTAAGAACTATACCTCTTCTTCAGACAACCTATTTAGGTTTATATGTAAAGCCTTCATAGGATGGTTTTATGATTAAATTGGGAACTCTAGATCATGGGTAGAGATGTAATTATGGTATTTAATAGAGTATAATCTAAACCAAAAGGATCTTGATGTGTTAATAGTATAGGATATGGGATGTCCTTATATAAGTGGGGGAGAGGTCCCAATTGGAAATTTCTTAAAAGAATACAAAATGATAGTCATTCTCAATGGAAATGATTTCAAATGGTCATAGATTAAAACAAAGGATGTGATAAAGTCTAAATATGTCCATAAAATAGGATTTAAATAAGTTTAATTTGAAAACATACCCTTATCATTTGGTTTAACTCTAGGTAAACCTACTTAAATTTTAAATATGATAATTAATTTTTACTATTTTTAGAATACATTATGACCTAAAATTAAGTTGACCTTATTGCCTATTATTAATTATGATAATTAAAAATATATAATCCATTTTACAAAACTCAATTCATATAAGTGAAAGAATTTAATATAAAATTAAACCTGTAAGTGTGATGAAAGGTGGCCTTCCAATGAAATTATTTTCTTAGGTATAAAAAGTTTTTATATCAAAAGTCAAAATAAAATTTATTACAATAAACTAAATTGGATTTATAATATTTTAATTTAACTAATATTTATTAAAAATCCAATTTTAAATTTTTTTAACCTTTTAAATTCTTTAAAAGAAAATAATTGTTTTAATAAAAATTAGTATTTTTCATACTTCATTGAAAAATTAATCTTTTTATAAAATTATAAAAATTAAATATAAGATAATTTTGATAATATTATTTCAAAAATTAATTTCATTTTTTCAAATAATTTTTATAAAATTGTAATAAATTAAATTTTAAATAAGTTCACAAAACATGATGAAACCTATTTTAGAAAAAAATATAATTTTAAGCATAAAACTAGATTTATTATTAAACCATGTTTAGAAAAAATGATAGATAAATGAAATAAAATAGAAAATATATAAATTTCATGAAAATAATTTACCAATATTTATTAATTTAATTTATTATGATAAAAAAACATTATATTCATAAAAATAGTTTTTTGGGAAAAACATTTCTTTTACTTTAAAAATATTTTTTATTTTTATTTCTCATCAATTGATAACCAATGAATTTATTTTATACATGTATAAAAATATAATTTTACTAATTTTGTTTTTCATATTCATATCTTCCAAATTAATAGCTAGGATATAATGGTATATTATATTACAATTCATTTAGACTCAGAGTTACATGTATCACAAGCTATCAATGAGATTTAAAAAAAACATATCATAAAACCAAATGGCGTTACAATAACAGAACATAAGAGTAAATTATCATAGAAAATATTATACATACAAGTTATGCCTTTTTTGATGAAGATGAAACTTATAATGTGTTATATTTAATTGCTGGTATGTATGAGTAAACTTCTATGTAGTGTGAGATATATAAGGTTCCTCCCTTTATCAATACAAGAGTTCTCAAGCAAGATGATATGTAAAAGTCTGGTACTTGGAGAATTTATACTCATCTATAGCTAAAGGAATCCTAAAGAATATTTATTTTAGAGATTATCTCAAATCTATATGGAACATATCCATGGCACAAGAAGATCAAATAAATATTTCATTTTACTTCTTATCCAAATCTAGAAAAATGGGATATGAACTCATAGAAGGTGCATGATCCGAGTGAAGAAATAAAATATTATGGCATTAATGGAAAATATCACTTTTAAAAGCATGGATTGTAATTCCATTCCATTTATATGGGTAGATTAAGCTAAAAAAACAATACAAAGGCCATCCCAGCTTTAGAGATTCCAGAACATTCATCTTGTCCCTATTAAAGGAGATGAAACTCACTAAATAGGGGATTGGAATGTAGTTAATTTTTTTTAAATTTTATTATATAATTTTTTATAATTAAACAAAATTTGGAACACTATACCTCTTATATTTAAGCCAAGGATACTTCCCCCACCCTTATACTATATGAATTCTTTAATTTTAATGATAAATTTTCTCTTGTTTTATCTTACTATAAGGGTTTATTTTCCATCGTCAATATGGTGTTTCCATTATTTATTATATTTTGATTATTATTTATTTTCTTCTTAGTTTTCACACACAACCCCCTGGACTTAATTTTTTTCTATATAATACAGGTAAGTGAAGTTGAGTTTGGGAGTGATTAGATACCTATGGTTTCTCAGCTAGGAATGAGTAAAGAGTAAAGTGGTTATTGAAGATCTATATTTATTAAAAATTCACAGAGTGAGAAAAATTGGTTTCAGTTTTTATTAAGGAGAGTTCCATTCAAGTGAATTATGATTTATAATATGTGTTAAGGAAATATCCAATATTATACCACTATTTAATTTTTTTTCACATATTTTTTTATATTAAAATACACACAAAATTGTTCTCCCTTTTCCAATACAAACTAAAACTATACACTCACAGTGAGAAAAAATTTAAAGTTCCACCTATAAGAAGATTACTTGAGTTACACTATGCTATACTTATATCGGGTTCATATTTTATTTTTCTTTGAGGCCCATGAAAACTACCACATTAACCTCACACTATTTTTGGAATGAAAGCATTTGAGTGTTTTATTTTTTGTAATTTTATTTTGTTTAAAATGTTTTTAATACATCACTAGATTGAGATATAATTAACTATTTGGATTTTATCTAGATTTTGAGAAGAATTTTCTATCCAGAGACCTATATCTAAGAATTATTAAGCTTTGGATAGGGAATTTGTCACAATTCCATTGAAAAATTAACCACCCTATTTTACTTCATATAGATATTATTTGGGAAATGATAACATGGAAGAAAATATAGACCAATTAAACATAACCATTAGATAAATATATGCATTTAATTTTAATAATAAAAAATATTAGTTATTACAACCAAACAACAATTTGAGTTCTGAACTTAAGTATTGAATAATCTAACTTTTACCCAAGTTCCATGTATTGGTTTTGAAGACCTGAACAAACACATGAATTGTTTTGGGATTTTTTATATAATACCTTCAAACCAAGAGGAGTTTCAAAATATAAAATTGATTGGAAGGCCTTACCATTCTACTTAGAAGGGTCAACCAGAGAATGAATATACATCTTGAAACATAGAGAGGTCACCATCCTGGATGAGCTCTTAAAGTCCTTCCTCCATAAATTTTTCCCTTATTTAATAAGTAAATAGACAAGGAATAAGATATATGGGATACGAAAATCTAATGGAGAGACTCTATATGAGTTTTGGGAGAGTTTTAAAAAACTAAATTCTATTCTCCCACATCAAACCTTTAAGTATCACCACTTCTTAGTGTTATTATACCAAGTCCTTCTAGACAATGAACTGAACCTAATAAATTCTTCTTCAAAAAGATACCTAATAGATAAATCTATATTTGAGGTAAGGTAGTTGATAGATAAGATCCACTAAAACTCATAGTAGTTTGGAATAAGAACCACTACCCAAGATGTTCATTAGGTAAACAGTTCTAACAGTCCCTTTCTTGAAACTAGAACTAAAGAGATAACGTTTCTTATAGAATAGTTAGTACTGAAAAATTTAATAAATATTTACCACCCACATCACATTGAATCTATCAACTATTCCATTAATTTGGGCACTTAATAGAATAATATTCTCAAGTATAAGAAACCATGAGTTATGAATATATATACTATATATAGTCTCAATAATCAAATAATCAAGTATTCAAGGAATAATCAACCATCTAATATGGAGTACGTAACCCAAAACCTCAAAAAACAAAATTCTAATAGTATTTTCAATAATTATACCACCTAGAAATTTTCTAAAGGAATAAATATTAACCTTATATAAGATGCTGTTGAAACTACGTTCCATCGCAGAGTCTAAAAAGTGACAAAGGGAAATGACTTAGAAAAAGGAGGATAAAACACATGAAGAAAATAAATATTTGAAAAGGATTGGAAATTTGATCGCACTAGTCAAGATAAGTATTCGTTGGCATGCAAGGTACTTGTGTTCCATGTTCTGTAATTCAAGAAACTTGTGCGCCCCTCTCACAATTTTTCCCAGGGTCACTTATTTGCCTATAAATAGACCATTGGGGCCTTCATTTGTATAGAAGAATTTCGTTGAATCCTAATTGCTACTCTAGTATCCCTAGTGCTTCACCCAAGTATTACGAAACCTTTAAGGTAGTTCTTTAACACATAGATATGGGTAATTAGAGTAGGATCATAGGAATTAAGTCCCTTTAGTGTTTTAAATCCATAACACTTGCACGCCTAAAGCACCCAACCTCCTTAAATTAGAAACACTTGCACACCACCTATTCCTCTCAAAAAGAACTTGAGCACCCCACTTCTGGGAATACATGTGAATACTATTGAAGTATTGAGTCAAGTCTTGCCTAAGTATTAATATCCAGGTTGTTTGTCACTTAAGTGAACATCAGGTCACCCAAGACTACTTTCATGCCCATAACTATGTTCCAGATACTTACTTGGGTTCCCTTCTTTGATTCACCTTATCCCTTAAATCAATACAATCCTTTCATCAAGCATTATTCAAAGCCATTCATGGAAAGGATTCTTCTTCATTGGATCCCTTGTCTGAAAATAATTATGTTGAAACCTCCACAAAAATCCCCTAACTTATCAAACCTTTCGGAAGGGCACACCAGCGTGTCTCTTATCTGGGTTTGTATATCTGCAGTCATATGTTTCCCACATTTGTTTTTCAATGGGTTTAGGATTCATTGAGTGTCTGTGGGTTTTTATATCCATAGTCACATGGATATTTCTCCTAGGAATAGTGTTTGGGAGTTCCCCGTTTGGAGGATTAGAGTTTGGGTCATGACCTCCCCTTCTTATCTCAAAAACCTAGAACCTTGGGTCTCTAGTAGGAAAGATACAGTTCACACATACTTTTCCTTTTGAACAAAAGATAAATCTCCCTTCCCTACCAGGACCAATTTTAGGTTAACCATACTAGTGTAATCACCTAAACTTTCAAGTAAGAGGTTGCAATTTTTCTCATCTCTACTTACTTCACCTTCACCCCTTACTTACATTGGACCCTTTTCTAATGTAAAGTGAATAGAGGGAAGGCTCATCACCTCACGCTCTTCTATGGTTACCATGACCTCATCCACCCCACCACCATAGGTCCATCCTCTTCCACCAGTGGATGTGGAAGAGTGTGTGTGCCTTTATTGAATCTTTGAAATCCTCTTGTTTCTCACACTGATCAAGACTCACATGGGCTTAAATCTTTTTCATGATCACAACATTTTCACAAAAAGATCAGAATAAACTATGAGTACTCTGATTCCCATCATAATTGGGATACATAAGAAGCCTTCCTATGGCCTGAGATCCATCTCATTTCATCCATAAAGTCATCCTTTTAAGGAAGTAAGCCCAAACTCATTTCTCTCATCGAACTACATGGGATTTTATTCCCATACAAATGGGATACTTAGGAAGTCTCTCTAAGGTTCAAACCCAACACATAAAATCAACCATGTTATTCCTAGTACATATTCCCAAAAGGGGATAATATAACTTGGAAACCTATATTCTTTCCAAGTTCCTTGGGATGGTTAGGCATAAGTCCCACACCAAACCTTGACTAAGCACCCTTTTCTTAGATTTCCTTACCACGTGACATTAAACTATATGACTAGGTCCTTATCACACAGTCTTAAAAGGTATGATGTGTCCCATTAAGTTGAATCAAACTATGAGGGTTTTGAATCCTTTCACAAGGATACATAGGTATCCCATTTATTAGTATGATCCCAACATCAAAAGAAACTTTTATCTCCATAGATGACAATAAATTCTAGAGTTCCTCACTGAGTGTATTAAAAACTTGTATTATAATAATGATGGTTAAAAATAATCTCTAAATAATATATGAGAGGATACCATTGATGGAGAACCTCAAATACATACAGATGTATCCATTAATGAAGAACCCCGAATACATACAGATGATTATAAATTTCACACATGCTAACAATTTATTGAAAATTTCAAGGGAAACCTAAGTTATACTTGGTGAATTAATAAGGATTCATGAAAATATCTCAAATCTATAAAAGAGTCTCAGAGTAGGAAATAATTCCCCCCAAAAGTGTGTGATGAGTCCAACCTCCCATCCTCTCGACTGATGCATGTTATTAAGTATCTTAAGTTCAAACGTAATGAATGCCTGCCGTTGGAAAGCAGGTCCCTTTGGATAAAGAACCATTTTATGTTTCTGGTTCCAAAAATAACTCCAATGGAAACTGCCCGGAAGTAGTGATTCATAACCAAAACACATGTTCCTAGGGATGCGAAACAAAAATGGTGAACCTGACATGAATCCTTAACCAAGTTAATAGTGTTACCCATATTCTAGGCCCCTATCAATTGATAATGGAAGGCCATAAAAAGGAATGAATCATGCATGTATCTATATAAAATATGTTTATTTAATGGAGTTCATTTTTTTCTCAAGTTTTCTCAAAACTACCTTCACTCCAAATGGACTCCTTCAAGTTTTCACTCGTGAATGCCCCGACCGCTTCTCAAACCAGATCCTAATCTACTAGAAGGACTTCATCACAAACTCAACAACTTCAAAAATAGGTATCAAATGTACTGGTACATGAATACCATCAACAAGATACTATCCCAACCCTGGAGGATGTCCGACATGCTCTCCAAGTTAACAACAACCCTCGATCTTCTAGTCAGTGATGACCAATGGACAAGAAGCAGACGGTGCTGACCACCATATTCAACTATTTTAGGTCCTTATCCCCAGAACACAACAACCAGTCCCTCCTATACTATAGGGAGTAAGATCAAGAGGTCACTCATGCCCTCAACTCAAAGATGGATGGGTCCTTCCCAAAGGCTCCCACCAACAATCATCATCAGCAAAATCACACGGCAGTAAACCCTCAACATGATGGGGATGTTGCCTTCGGTTATTTGGATTTGGTCCCTCAGAGCCGAGTGTGCAAGACGAACTGCTGAGGACAAAGTACAGCCAATATGGAAAATTTTATTAACTTTTCCCCCTCTAGATAAGTCCATCAACCTAACTTGATGGAAAACAACGAACAAACACATACACCTATCTGTCCCAATTCTATTGGCCAACAGACTCATCTAACAGATACCCACCAATCCCACTAGTTAAATCTAATGGAGTACCATGAAAAAGAACATACACCTCCTTATAAACTATCATCTAGTCAACAGTCTTGTCTGAGTTCATTCAAGGAATCCCACTAATCAAATATGTTGACAATTGGTAAACAAGAACATACATTTACTTACACTCACCAATTGTGCCAGCAGTCTTGCCTGACATCATTAAAAGAAGTCCATCAACCATGCTTGGTGGAAAACAACCAGTAGGAACATACACTTTCCAACATCTATCAAGCCTGCCAACAATCTCATTTGGTAGCACCCAGAGAAGTCAGTAAGAAAGATCTGAAGACAAACCTGGGGAAAACTCAACTCTCTTCCCCCATACACGAGTACTATCAGTACCCACTGACAGGAAAAAGAGGATAAGAGTAGAAAAATAAACCTAATATAGATATGGAATGGACATATATTCCCATTCTAGCTATTGAAGTCACTAAACATATTTTTTCTATGGTGAAAGGGCATACACAAATTCCTGCCCATATTCTGGAAGCATGCCAGAATATCATAATAGAAACTTAAGAAGTACCAGGGGAACATACACATAATTCTATCCCCACACCTGGGATGACTCATCAGCACACCATCTCAAAGCAGATACACACATTTTTTCTAGTTCAGGAGGGTTATGGGGCATACTCCCCCATATCATATCGAAAATTGGATCGAAAACATACATTCTTTCCAATTGGAGATAATCAGCCCATTCTGATGACCACTCCAAGGAAGAAACATACACCTACCCATGATAACTACTTATCCCACCAAGTGGCCCCAACTACGTGTAAAAGAGCATCTAAGAAGAAGTCCCACCAAACACAGTTGGAAAATCAAGATCCAATCTGCGATATATCTCCTCTTAATGATAGAGTTATTAAATCCCTCATACATTTATCTATTGAAACTCAATATCCTACTCTCCCATTACCAAATAATGAGAGTATTAGCAGTACTTTTGAAGTTCCCCATTGGAAACTTCATCATGAAGGCTTGCTTCATGAAAATTAGGTCAATATAGAGAGCCTATCTCTAGATGAGATCCACGATAACCCTCCATGTGTCCAAAAGAACTAGAAGAAAGAGGATTTATCCCATGCTATAATCCCCTCCCCATTATGGAATTCATTGCGAAATTTCTCTTCGCAGTAGAGTTTTTCATTGTCATGATAATTCTCTAATTGACAATGTATTAATGAGAAATCCCTCCTACCTCAAGGCACTTGATTGCACAAGGTTAGTAAGAAGATTGAATTCATAATAACATCCTCAACTTATAGAAGACTCTTCCTCATTGGAAAGCCAAAGTATTACCATATGATGAATATCAAAGTACTATAAAGGTAATAGAAGGGTTGCAACTCCAAATTGACTTGGCATCTCTCTTTGTTTCCAGACATCCAAAGGTTGAAAAGAAGTAGAGAACCCTTTGGTGTGCATGCCTCAATGCACTAAAGAGGCTACATTAGTTAATTACTAAAACCCCATCTGGAGTTCGTATCATAGTATGGGGTAAACATAGAGAATTGCATTTCACTATGCTCTAAAATAAAAAAAACACTCAAAAAGTGGTCTCATGCAATGTTATTGCCCATGGCCAGCTACAATTAACATATTTTGTGTGTAATCAAAGATATACTCAAGAACTGGCCTTGAATCACTCTCATCAAAGTTAGGACCAAAGAGAGAAAGTTGTTTAGATACTTTTTCATCAAGCATCTGAGAACATTCAACATGCCTCCTACTTAGAGGATGTCTGCCATCAGATGGAACAAATGTCTGAAATAGCACAATGGTCTTCCAAAACAAGTGATTTAAGTGGTTATCAGATAATGAACCCATCCAATGTTCGGAAAAAAATTCACAAAATTAGAAGAACAACTACATGAATCTCATCTATAGAGTTAAAGAGACACCCCATCTTATAGGGATGGGGGTTTGTTTAATTCAAACATTGAATTCAATAAACAAAGTTCGAAGGTTTGAAGAATAAAAACACGAAAAAATCCAACCTGTAAGGTTGGTGTATTTTCACATCTAGAATCCTCTCCTCAAAGGAAGTCAGTTTTCTCCTGATTAGGGAAAAATCAACAAACTAAACATATAACTGAACTATCCAAGGATTCCCTCCAAGTTACTTTCTATAAAATATTTCTCAAGAATTCAATGTATAGGAAAACAAAGTCTCATGGAAGATATAGAAGGAGACGATCTTACAAAGATAATGATAGAATTCTATCAATGAATTATTCTTTAGTGTATTTCATTAATACCATTACAGAAGATCCTCCAGAGAATGAGTCTAGTTCAAGGGAGTCATAAGATGAAGTTCTTATCCATAATATGGTACACATTGAAGCAAATCAAGGAGGTGTACATACCCAAAACTTACCCAAAATCTGGGTATTCCTTCAAGTAACCAACTCCCACCCCTTCAAAAGTCATCTTACAATGGGAAAGGTAAAGGTCATATCATGTCTCACTTTTCCATTGAAGAAGGTCAATCTATTTCTCTTGATGAAATATTTTCCAGTAATAAGAGGAGAAAAAGGATTTGAAAAGACTCAATACAATGTTATTTTGAAGAAAAATTTCTTCTATGAATGCTCTGCAAGCAGATCCTCAACTTTCAGATCCTATAGTAACTCCTCAGCAAACAGGGTTTTTTGAAACTACAAATGTAGATAATTAATTACCTCTATTGGGAACATAGCCAGGGCAGGATCAAACACATCCTTATAGGTCTGTCCCCATGGGTTATCCATGAAAATACTAGCAGCACCACTACTAGTGGTTTTTCCAGTCGTTGTAGTAGTTCAAGCTACAATTGCTGTACCTGCATAGGTTCCAACTCATCCAGATATTCCCCAAATTCTTCTGAACACAATTTAGGCATTAACAACTCATTTGGATGCTATTAAAGAAAGACGTTCACTAGTAAAACCAAAAAATAAATCTTACCCTGAATGGGTAGATCTGATCCCTCCCCCACCAAACTATATGAACACTTCATTTCTAATCATTAATGGTTTGGGGGATCTATAGAAGCACTTAACACATTTTGTTTCTCATTGTGATCCCATGATGGGGACCCCTCAACAATAATAAACATTAAAGCTCATAAGTTTTGTGCAATAATTACAAGGGATAGCATTTTTCCAGTATACAAGTTTTCAGTCTCAATCAATTACCATATGGGAAGAACTCTGTCAAAAATTCCTTCTCTAATTCAGATCAACGCTGCTGAAGAAAATTGATTTTTATATTACAAATTTTAAACAAAGGGAGAATAAAAGAGTTTCAAATTTCATTTCTTGATGGAAAGGATTAACATATTCCTTAAATCTATAACTTCCTCAAGAAGGGTTTCTACCAATTTGTGTGGAAAATTTGCATGATGTGTTACACACACCACTAATCCCTGTGAAATTCACAGGAGGGTTTCAAGACCTTACTTCAATCTCCCAAAAAATTGAGGATTCCATTGTGGAAACTAAAGCTAAATCTAATGTAATTTCATCAGCTATGGGAAGGAGAATAGGGAAAGTATAGACTGCTATAGTTACACTCAAACCATCACTTGTACCTTATTTTACTTAAAAACCTTCATCATACCGAAGGACCCCTCCAAGTTTCAGCATCAATGACAAACTCGTAAAGATGATAAAAAAGAACAAAGTAGAAGAAAATTTGAGGAATTGAAGGAAAAATTTTATTCTTTTTGGAATGAATAAGATCCTGGTTACTTCATTTCATCTTTGGAAAAAAATTTGGTTCATTTTCTAAGGCTGAAGAAACCGAACAAAAAAGGATATTAAGATCTTCCAAATTATTAACCCTTTAATAAAATGTTGGGGAATCCATTTCAAGATTGTTTTGTTTTTATAGACCTCCTACAAAAAATGGTAGACTCTGGAAAAGTGAAACTAAAAATTTCACCATCCTAAGTAGCATGTGTTACTGCTACTGATCCAGAGAAAGAAAGAAAATGACAGGAAGTCAAAAGAAAAAATGCGTAGAATTTTGATGATTGGATGATCAAGAAAATGATCAATAGAACTCATGTCATTATATGAATACAGTTTAGAAAATTTACTGTGTCTTCTTTCACTTCCACTACATCAAATCCATATTTATCAAAAGATCTTTCCTCCAAAGGTTAATCCTCAAAGAAGCGATATGATCAGAAGTATAAAGAGTAGTTAGAAGAGGACAATCTTGTGTCAAGGCCAAATATATCCTTTACTTTGGCATATTTCATGACATATGTCTCAAAATCATGAGCACCTCCCTACCAAACGGCATAACCAGAACCAAATTTTCAAGAAGAATCTTCATCAGATGAATAATTGATCTTCGGTTCCGTTAACATTATCCACTTAATAGAACCACATGAAAATAATGATCCTGGTTATGATGAGCTTGAATTACTTGTATCTGATTGGGGAACTAGAGGAAGAATCCAAGGTTAAGGATATAGGTGAAGACATGGATATGCTAGAAATCACTATTTTAACTATACCCCTACTCGTACCGTTTATCTTGCAAAAACTTATGGGAGATCCCTTCAGCGGGCTCAGCAAGAACAAGGAAATTCTCCCACACATGACAGGATCGGTCCTGAGATTATTATCTTGGTGGACTAATTAGAGGTTAGAACATCATTATCTCAACATGTAGATAGACCTAGTCAGTCTAATCTACCAAAATCATATGTATTTCCAACTCTTACCCCGAAATAGGGTATATCTACATCAGGAGCATCAACTTCCAAGGCACCTACAAAACTACATCTCCATGCTAGAAAACTTAGACCTGTATACCAAAATTACAATGTTTTGAAATATCTATCCCAAGTAACAGCCATGTTGTTAATATTGGATGCCTTGAATCTGTCAAAAGATCTTTGAGAACCATTTATCGAGGCTTTGTCAAGTCCTCAAGAGTTTGAAACTGAAGTTGCTACCACTGAGGTTTACCGTATAGAGAATGATCTTGTAGAATGTCATGCGGTCATTTCTTTTACGGATGAAGATTATGATGATGTTGTACATGGAAACATTAGAACCTTGTATATATCTGGAAGGGTTAATGATGAATACATCCAACGAGCCTTCACTAATAATGGATTAAGAGTTAAACTCATCCTCATCTATACACATCTTCAATTGGGTCTCAAAAAATTTGACTTATCTCCTCCCACTTTAATGTTGCAAGGTTATGAAAAGAATGAACACGAACCTCTAGGAGAGATTACACTTAGAACTAAGTTTGGGGATCTTGTGTCTAATTCAGATTTTAGGGTTATCATTCAAGACACAACCTTTTACATTCTTCTTGGAAGGCCTTGGCTACATTAACACGCAACCATTCCTTCTTCATATCACCAATAACTCAAGTATTGATTCAAGGTTTAAATTGGAACATTTTATGGTGATAAGAATCTATTAAAAATGTGTGAATCTTAGTATATTTAAGCATAATTCTATCACAAAAAGGGAGTGAGGTCCTTGGAAAAGTATGTAATACAAATCAATGCTCTGAATGTCCTAGAAAAGATACCTACTAATCCATTCAAACATCTATGTATAGATTATGTTTTTCCTATCAATAAAATCAAAAGGATAGACCAAAATCCAAGCACTCATCCAATGAATTCCATAATGTCAATTTCTAAAATTGAGCCTAAAATCATGGGAGAAATTTTTGATTTACCAAGAAGTGGTGAAAGCTTAAATGGAGATGTATTCATTTCATCCACCGAAATTTACCAAGTCTTTACTTCATCAATCAGGCTAGAAGAAGTTGTTTCAATAATATAGGAAGAAAAGGATGTTGATTCCCAACCCATCATCTTCTCTTCAATGCTCCAGGAAGACCCTTCATAATTAGTAGGGTAAGAAATGGTTACCTCTTCTTCAGGATGTTCAAATAAGGACTCCTCCCCTGGCTCTGAAAGTTTTTACTCAACAACTACTCTAAAAATAGAAATTAAAGAAGTAACATATAAGGAAGAAGAAGAATAATATATCAATGATGCTCCTCCAGCATTTGAGGAAGGTGTATTTACCATTGTAGATGAGCTTAGAGAAATAAATTTGGGTACAGAAGAAGATCCATGCCCCACTCAAATTAGTGCGTCCATGACTTCTGAATAGAAAGAGATATATACTTCATTTCTAAATCAATAATAAGATATATTTTTTTTGGAACTATAAATAAATTACAGGCCTTCATCCGGATGTATCCACTCATCATTTGGGTTTTTCAGAAGAGCATCGGGGATTCAAGAAGGCAATAAGAAGAACACACCCAACTCATGCCTCTAAAATTGAAGCTGAATTTGAAAAGCTTATCAAATCTAAATTTGTTATGGAGGTGGAATATCCCAAATGGTTGGCCAACATTGTCCAAGTGAAAAAGAAAAATGGGAAAATCAGAGTTTTCATTGATTTCAAAGATCTTAACTATAATTGTACCAAATATTATTTTCCAGTTTCGATCACATAACTTTTGATTGATGCAAAATCCAAATATAAAGCTCTATCCTTCATGGAAGGATACTATGGTTACAATAAAATCCAAATAGCCCCATAGGATGAGGAGTATACAAACCTAAAACCCCCTCAAGGTGTGTTTTGATATTGGGTAATGCCCTTTGGCTTAAAGAATGTATGTGCAACATATCAACATAACATGAACCATATCTTTAAACCCTTCTTAGGAAGATTTATCGAATGTTATGTGAATGATCTAGTGGTCAAATTTAGACAAAATTCTAATCAATTTTTTGATCTAGAGACCATATTTAGTAAACTTTGGCAACATAATTTGAATATGAATCCCTTAAAATGTGCTTTCAGGGTTACCTCGGGAAAATTATTTGTCTTTTTTGTACACCATCATGGAATCAAAATTGATCATGAGAAGATAAAATAAATCCTTGGCATGTCACCTCCTCGAAATTTGAAATAATTAAGAGGAATTCAAGGAAACTTGGCCAATATTTGGATCTTTACCACCAATTTGGTAGGCAAGTGTTTACTCTTAACCAGATTAATGAAGAAGGGGAAAACCTATGAATGGAACAATGTTTTACAAGAGGTATTTGATACCCTTATGGAATATCTCTTGATTCCACTAGTATTAATGCGACATGTTGAAGGGAATCCACTTATTCTCTATGTGAAAACTTTAGAGTGATCACTGGGTGCCTTCCTTTCCCAAAAGAATGATTATGGGAATGAAAATAGCCTTTACTATCTCAGTCGAACTATGCTTGACACAGAGACTCAATATTCAAGTATCAAGAAATAATACCTAGAATTAATCTTTTCAATTCAAAAACTGAGGAACTACCTGCAACATCATAAGGTCTACTTGGTATCTCTCAATAAACCAATCAAATTTATCCTCAATTTTCCTCTGCTTATAGGACATTTGACATAGTGGTCAGTTATTTTGAAACAGTTCGATATCTAGTTTGTGCCTTAGAAAGAAATAAAAGGCCAAGCCTTTGAATATTTCCTTTCTGACCATCCATCTGCAAAAGATACATCATTGAATACTGAACTTCCTGATGAATAAATTTTCTCTATTCAAGATAATCCTCAAACATGGGAAATTTACTTTGATGGTGCTTACAGAAGTCTAATGGGGAAGAGAATAAATAACTCTAAACTCAAAAAAGTTTTTTTAGGAATTTTACTTATCTCCACAGAAAAGGTACTGTTTCCATATTCCTTACTATTGTCAGTAGGTGGTACCAACAATGAGGCAGAATATCAAGCTCTCATCGTAGACCTAGAATTGGTGTTATAGGTACAAGTGAACCACCTAAAAGTGAAATGTGATTCATAGTTGGTAATAAAATAGATCAATGGGGATTATACAATCATAAAATAAGAGTTAATACATTTGTATGATTATGTTAGAGGGTTAATGAATGAATTTACCTTAGAGCCTAAAATGTCTTATGTCCTGCGATCAAAAAATTCCCAACATGATGCACTGGCTAATGCAGCCACAACCATGGAAGACCCAAATCAAGATGAGACAATAATCATTATTTCCCATCATCGCGTGGTTTCACCTTTTGTTCAAACTAGAGTGGAGGAAATTAATGAAATTATACCTATTTCTGAGCCGTTTGATCATACTAAGGGATGAATGACACCCATTATGGAATACCTTAAAAATGGAGTACTTCCACCAGATAGAGATAAAAAATAACATATCTGATGAAGAGTGACCAATTTCACTCTTTATGATAGTCCAGATCACCAGAAGATCATTTAAAAACAAGGCTTTGGTGGAATCCTCTTCAAGTTTATTGACGGAGAAGAAACTGCAACTATCATGAAATAAGTACATGTAAGAGCTTGTGGTGCTCACCAGTCTAGGAATATGATTTCTAATCAAATACGAAGGCTTGGATACTTATATCATTCTATGATGCGGGATTGCATAGATTTTACCAAGAAATGTCATCCATGCCAAGTGAATGCAAAATTCATTCATCAATCCCCAAAGTTTCTACATACAGGTAAATACTCCTGGCCATTTTCCACATGGGAAATGGATGTAGTAGGACCTTACCTCCAGCTATGGCTAAGCAGTTCAACTATATTCTTATTACTACTGATTTCTTCTCCAAATGGGTTGAGGAAATACCTCTCAAAGATATAGGGGCCAAAATCATTGTTAGATTTGTCAAATCTAACATCATTACTAGATTTGGTGTCCCTCATACAATATTGATGGACAAAGACACCAATTTATGTTATGTTGAGGTAAAGAAGTTGTATGAGGAGTAAAAAATCAAATCCAACAATTCATCTCACTATCATTCAGCAACCAATGGAAAGATAGAGTCTTTCAATAAGACCTTATCAAATATACTCCAAAAAATGGTGGATAAAGATAAGAAAGCTTGGACTAATAAGCTTTTGCATGATTTATGGGATTATTAGACTACTACACATACTGCCACTCAGGAAACTCCATATTCATTAGTGTATGAAAAAGAAGTAGTTTTGCTAATTTAAATTCAATTGCTTTCACTTTGAGCCACAATCTGTGATCAGTTATATACAGATGAACACTCTTAGAAGTGATTTGATGATATAGAATGATTATATGAAAAGAGATTGAATAATTTGTATCATTTAGAAGTCTATAAAAATAGAATAACATGGTCTTTTAATAAGAAAGTTTTCCTCTGCTCATTTCTTCAAGGATAATTGGTATTAGTCCTCAGGACTCCAATGATATTAGGAAATAAGCCTCTAAAACTTGAGCCAAAGTGGGAAGGACCTTACTCTGTACATAAGGTCTACTCTAATGGAGATTATTCCCTAATTTCAATGGATAGAGAACTTATTACAACTATAACCAGTGAAATATTCTTGAATAAGTAATTTTTGTAATTACCCCTCATCAATTGTCCTAACTGCATGACTCTAAACTGCTCAACACAATTTTCTCACTGCATGACTCCAAACATCACAACACAATGTCCTCCGTGCATGACTCTAAACCACACAACAC
Source organism: Viscum album (assembly GCA_963277665.1). Classification (NCBI taxonomy): domain Eukaryota; kingdom Viridiplantae; phylum Streptophyta; class Magnoliopsida; order Santalales; family Viscaceae; genus Viscum; species Viscum album. The sequence goes on along the minus strand of OY728128.1, from coordinate 674,614,180 downwards.
AATGTTCTCACTGCATGATTCTAAACTGTACAACAGAATGTCCTAGTTGCAAGAATTTAAATTGCTTAACAAACATATGTGTCAATACTGCACAACATTAAAATGAATAGAATCTTTTTCCTTGTTGCACGATGTTAAACTGCATGAAATAATTTTTCCTCTCTTTATGACTCTAAACTGCATAGCAAAAAGTCCCAGTTGCAAGACATTAAACTATATAACAACCATAAGCGTCCATGCTACACAAAAATAAAATGTGTAGAATCTTTGTCCTTTTCATGTGATGTTAAACTGCAAAACATCATTTTTCCTTGTTACACAACATTAAACTATATGGTTAACATTTTCTTTAGTTGATGTTAATAGATTCCATGCACAAGAATCACTTACATCATTCCTACTTCTTAGTGGAACATGAATTCCATTTCTCCCTATGTTTGAATCAAATCTGTATAGAGACTTTATTTCAAGAACTTCGTATGAATTGATTCTCATTTTCAATGAGATACGTAGAGATGCATAGATCTCCAATATTGGGCCCAGCTGCAATCAAAAAGAAATTTATTTACCTTTTCTCCTCCTATATATAAACCAGATCTATATAGAGTACTATTTCAGGATAAATTGTTTGATATTTATACCATTTTGTGTCTTATGTTTAACCATTCTTCCAGAATGTGTTAAAAGCCCCCATCTCTCACATAAAACTCAATTGTTGTGGGAAATAATTATTTCAAAAACTATGTCTGGCTTGATTCTCATTTTCAATGGGATACGTAGAGACGTCTAGATCTCCAATCTTGGTCCCAACCACCACTACCAAAAAAAAACCACCACTTTATTCCCTATGTATGAATCAAACCTACATAGGATATGTTCAAAGAACTATATATGGATTGATTATCATCCATATGAGATACGTAGCGACACTTGGGATTAATACCATGGTATAACCACAATATTCATTTTCAAGTCCAAATCACTTCATGTCCTTACTGTATGACTCTAAACTCCATAACATAATGTCCTTGTTGCATGATATTAAAATGAAAAGCACCCAAAGAACTACATATGGCATGATTCTAATCCCATTGAGATATGTAGTGAAAATTAGGCCTTAGCTCCTAGTCCTATCCACATGATAATTTTTTTTATCTCTCTTCAACATATAATTAACAATCTATGTGGGGGTCTTCATTTTGAGTCCTCTCCTTAGAGATCCCACCAAGGAAACAAGAAATACCCCCATTTTACACATGAGTCATATCTATGTGAGGGACTCCAAACTCATGGCCAATATTGATTCAGATATTTCTCCTATGCATTGAGCATTGACCCCTTTCTTATTTCACACTCTTAATCTTGAATATTTTCAAATCTTCATAATCATTCTTACATTTTTTGGTGGAAGAGTTTCTGATATCTGAGAACTCTTTTTCTTTACTATACAGTGCGTACCCCTAGGTGGCCTTGCATAAGTTTCCTACCTAACAGGACTATGAGTCAAAAGACACAACTATTTGGCTATGAAACATATTCCCTACTCGACCCTTCATAATACAGCCCCCATAACGGTTTTTTCAAATAATGGAAACTTAATTCTTGGTTAAATCGTCATTCCCCCCTTTAAACTTTGATAAAAATATACATGAATCTGTATATTAAAGTAGTCATCCATGTGTATTTGTCTCATTACCTTTCTCGTGATCTAAAAGTCTTCAAGGCCCTGGTTTACACATTTCCCTCTCTATATGTTCAAAGAAATATGAAATAACCTTGGATAATTTGACATCATATCATCTACTATTTCCATTTTGGTCCTAGTTGTATGACCTAAAACTAAAAACACCATACTTCCTATGTTTAGTTCAGACTTTTGTAGAAATAATATTCCACCAATTCTTTGGAAATCATGATTGGAAATACTCTTTTTGTATCTAGGTGCCTTTCTCCATAAACCAAAATCTATGTTGTGGAAAATTCGAGTCTCCATAAACTTTCTTCAGCTCTTATCAACAGAATGTCAAATTTTTAAGAACTCTTTTTCCCGACTATGCAGTACATGCCCCTAGGTGGACTTATACAAGTTACTTACATAACGGGACTGTCAGTCAAAAAATGATACTCTTTGGCTATGCAACATATGCCCTAGTTGGACCTACATAATAAAACCCTCACAACGAGTTTTTCAAATAATGGTTACTTCCTTCTTAGGAAAGACTTCCTCTAATACCTTTATCCCTTTTCCCATATCATTCTCCAGATCTAGAAATTCCCAAATCACAGTTTATAATTTTTACTTTCCATACCCGAACATGGTGGCATGTTTCCAGAAAAATTATCAAGAAATTGGAGAGTCTCAAACCTTTGTTCAAAGCTAAATACCTTAAATTAAATCAACCCAATGTCCTCACTACATGACTTAAAACTGCACAATGCAATGTCCTCACTCCAGAACTTAAAACTACACAGTATAATGTCCTCACTACGTGACTTTAAAATTGTATATCATGATATTAGAAATCCCCTTTCTAAATTTTTTAACCATTCCTCACACACCAAATTTGTGTATAAGTGTTTTTACCATTCATGACATATTTTGGAATAGATAACCATTTATTATTAAAATCCATTTTCTTGGAAAAACCTCCCACTATGGTCTTGAGTCACCCAAAAATTATTTTCCCTTGTCTATTAATAATAAAAGATTAAATTCCGAAGATCTCTTTTTCTTGACTATGCAGTACATTCCCCTAGGTGGCCTTGTATAAATTTTCCTACATAATAAGCCTGTCAATCAAAAGATTACACTATTTGGATATATAGCATATGCCCTAGTTCATCCTGCATAATACAACCCCCATAATGGGTTCATCAAATAATGATAAATTCATTCTTGAAAAGGAACCTCTTTCTATTTATACAAGTTTTAGATTTGGTGACCATAAAAATCATGACTCAAGATTCACCTTGGAAGTATTTAAAGAATATTAGAGAAATTCCTAGCCACTGATCCTTGTTTAGGATCTAATTTCAAAATTTGTGGTCAAATCTATTCAACCTTAAACACTAGGCTCTTTAGTCCAACATGCATGACTCTAAACTTCCAAATAGAAAGATACATAGTACTCACCAAATTGAAAACCCACAATGGGAACTCTAGACAAAAGTTGAAGTCTCATCTCACTATACTTACATTTTGTAGGTTCTAGGAAATATTGAGAAATAAAAAGACAAAAGATACAAAGTTTGTGGTGTTGTCTATATAACCCTAGTAAAAATAAAACTATACTTATTAGGACCATTGGATTAGGTAAAAAAGGAAGAAAAGAAGAAAGAAAGGATGAAGACACATATGATTAAAGACAAAACACTTTTTATTTGTGAGTAAAAAAATTCACAGAGGAGTATCCATAAACTAGATTCTCTTTGTCATAAGTCACAAGTGGTTTTCTATATAAATTCTCATTTGATTAATCACCTCTTGAGCCCCATAAACTGCCTATTGAAGTTCAGTTAGCCAACAAGTCTCATTCTCTTCATCATAACGAAGTGCTTCCTTAGCATGTGCAATGGATTTTCACCATTCTTCTAGACTTCTCCTATTGAATCATGAAGTTGATCAATATCCCCTGTAACAATATCCAGATCTTGTTGAAGACACAACTACTAAATAGTCTTTTCATTAATTTTCTGCTTAGGTTCTATCAACTTTACAGTATGATTTTCCTCAGCTTGGGATAATACTACATGGAATTCATCAATATTGATCAATAGTGTAGTTTTTATCAAATCTTGTTGATGTTTCTACTCTTTCTCCCTTTTTCAGATAATCTCTTTCACTACAGTGTGAATTTCATGGTATTCAAAACTACTAAATCCCAGCGTAATGAAGAGATATGAAGGTCATGGAATCTGTGAGGGTAGTTCCTCAAGGGTCATTTTAGATATTATATTACATATATTCTGCTATGCCTTGAGACATTCAAGAAAAAGAGCCTTTTGTAGGTCTAGGTCTGATTCAAAATCGCTGTCGTAAGGAGGAACATATTTCAGGATTAATTCACTTAAAGAAGTACCCCATTCTGCTCCTTCCTTGATAGTGGTTGCTTCACTTCCTAATACTGTTTGAGCTTATGCAGAAGTTTCACCTCCAAACCTAGCCATTAAAGTTTATAATTATATATGGTGAATTAAAAATTATGGTTATGGTTAGTTTAAAAGGATAATAAGAGTGAGTAAAATCACAATATTGGTATCCCTTACCTAGAAATATGTTGGAATCTTGAGAAGACTCATCCCTAATATTTGCAGCTTTAACAATTTTGGTTAACATATCTTGATGAAAAATTATTTATATAACTTTATCAAGATCCTTTGAATGAATCGTAGGAAGATTTTCTATCTCAAGATTCACTTGAGACAACGTCTCCACAATGGTGGGATTGATAGTGATGTCGACGTTTTCTTCAGGCATTGTCACTACAACAGTTTCTTTATATGGAACTGCATATTTAAACCAATAACAGTTATAAAATTAATCATAATAATATTGATAGGATGAATAATAAAAACTCATGTGCATTTGGTTCTATATAAGGAACTTCAAAATCTTATAAAGTATTTGGTATATTAATGTGTTCTAATACTTCTTCAAAATACATTCCAAGATTCATCCTAGAATCCAATGATATCCCAGATCCCAAGTTAGTCTCACCTATGTGAGCAATTGGAGTGGTTTTTTCATGGCCTCATCAAACAAATTTTGACCCTGAACAACTTCCTCAGTAAGAGTTATGGGTTCAACATTAGTTATCGCAGTATTTTCTAGTGCATGCGATGAACCTAAAGTATCACAAAGTGGAAGTCAATTGTTGTTAAACTTAGTTTATCATGAATCGCTTATGATTTACCAGAGGTATCCTCTCTCCTGATATAAATAATTAGAGAAATTCTAGGAACAAATGTTGGTTCCTTTGGCCTAAATGCCTCTTCAGTCAAAGGAATCACCAGGTTGGAAGGAATTTGTTCCTATTCTAAAGTAACCTCCATGGTTCCTCAAATCTCATAAGTGATTTCTCTAATTGAAGACACAGAAAAATATTCTGCATATCCAATAAGTTTAAACATATTATATGAATAAGGATAAAATTCATGTTGTCATGAATGCTTACCACTAATGAGAAAAAGTTTAACCATGGTTTTTTTCATTGATGTTTATGTTTCTTTGCCTTCTTGGGAAGTCTTGCATCATAATCTCCAAAATAGGTATTAGAGACTGCCAGATCCTTTTTATCTCATCCTCTATGGCCTATTTTCTTAGAGATATCTCTCCCGAATCATGGGTTTATCCAGTAGCTCCAAGTGCAGTACCACTAGGTATATATTGTGGTGATGGAACTTTAGTAGATTTTCCTTTATCCAACTATAAGTTAAAATGATATTTCCCCTGAGTAATAATGATTTGACTAAATTCAAATAGAAAATCTCCAAAGAATGTGAGAAAAATAAAGTTTACATATTCAAGATCAATAAAGTCAATCCATTATTCATCTAATGATAGGTCAATCCCTTCGGTGGCACCACAATCTATCATCTCTTTCACTCGTTTTGTTGTGGGAATTGATTCATCAGTTTCATATATGAGAATCTCTAGTTCTTGGATATAAATTCTTACTTAATTAGGGTTGTTCTTAAAAATAATATCATAAGAGGCTCGAAGATCCCCTATCTGTAGAATACACAACCCTTCACATAAATCTATCCACATGGTTTCAACATCACAATGTAAGATTTGACATGTTTGAACCACCTATGGTCATACATATTCAGAGTACATTCCAGAGGTTTTTGAAAGGAATACAATAATTTTATATTTGAGTTTCTTCCCAATTCCTGTAGTCAAAGATGGTGGAAGAGAAAATGGGACCCGTTGCTCTTCGGAATGATGGAGACTAGACCACCTCGGTACAACATCAGCTGAGATTGATGGTATATATCTCTTGACTCTGAAAGGTGGATTATATCTTGGATGAGGCCATTTTATTGATCTTGAAGCCTCATCACCTCCACCCTTTAACTCCAATGAATCAACCCCTGATGATGAAGAATTAACTTCCAAATGAGAAGGTTCTTCACTAATACCTCTCTTTATTCCTACTTGAGGGAAAAGATGGTTTAACACCTCTTTAGGGTATGATGCGACCTGATTATCAACATACCAGATAGTCAATCTACTTATTTCATTGGTGGTAGGTAAGTTGAATATTGCCCCAATTTTTTATATAGTCATTAGTAACCATAGTTTTCAGGCTACCATCAGATTTTGCACTAAAATAACATGCACTAGAGGAGATACGGTAATTTTTTACAGACATTTTAATTTACACGTGAATATATAAGGATAATAGGCCTCACATATGATTTCCCCATCAATCATATGGCCTATACATCATTCCTTTAAGATAACATATACACCCTTATCACTAAACTAGTCATCCCATCATCAATAAATCTCCCCATTGGCGGGTTCCCATAAGGGAAAATATGAAATTCCTTGTACATACTTAACCTATCCTTATTATTATAATCATTCAAAGACAAAAGTGAAATACTAGAGAAATCCTGAACAGATGGTTAGATTGAACTTCCAAAGACCTATACCCCAATTTTCACAATATAAGTTCTGAAATGAGTGGAGATCCACCCCCATAACACTTAGAATAGTCCCTCTATTCTGAAAGGAGACTTCCCTCTATAAATATGCAGTAATCTCCTATGAATCTTCTCTAAAATAGGGGTATCCAATACTACTATCCTCTTCTTGGATAACTTTCCCGTGATAACAAAAGTTCCTGGCCTTACATCTCCCTTGGAATCTCGAACAAGGAATAGATACACGTTGATTCACATGGATAGGAAACCTACAAGAAATGTCTTCATAGGAATTTTGGAATTAACTTCATCTCCCAAATTTTCAAAATCTCCCTTATTTAATGTTGGTCAGAAACTATCGGGTGTACCTATGTTTTCTACCTTTGGAAAACTTGTTGGATGAGTGAAAGTGGGACCCTTCTCCTTCTTCTTCACCAAGAATATTTCCATCCAATCCTTTGGCTGAATATCCCTTCTTGTGCGGGACTTTGTTGTGTTCATATTCTTGAGTTTATAAAATATCTTCATTAACTCACGAACCAAGGCTGATGTCATTTCTGATTCATTCCATTTCACTGTTGGAGGAATAAACTCTTCATACAGATCTCCAAGGATTGGAGATCCATAGATCTTCTATACATCCCACAAACTGATCCCAACTTCTCTATGTGTAAAATTGAAGGAATTAGTCTCTAGACTCCATCGTATTAAAAAATTTGGCACAAAATCATCATTCCTATATACACTGGTTTTCCTGACCCATACATCCTAATAAATACCAACATCTTTTTAAGTCATCCAAAAATTCTGCACATGTCTTGTGCACCCAATACACCCACATCTACATGGGTTTAACACCCCCTCTTAGGTGAAAATCCCAAATTTTATTCCATCCTTTTGATCGATCTGTCTGAGAATCTCAAAAAATGGATGAATAGCAGTGTGGTTATAGCTCGGGTGTATGTGATTTCAAATATAGAGTACACAGGATATGATGCTTGAAATGGGACTTATCTGCTATCCCAAAATTGATATATGTTACCACAACAGAAATATTGGAAGATGAAAAATTGGTATGGTATTTAAATAAATAAAGGGAATATAATTCTTTGGGTTCGGTATATTGACATCCTCTAGATAGATATAACCATATAGAGGAAAATAAATAATCCTTGTAAAATTAAAGTGACATTTCCTTAGATGCTTTGTCAAGTCAGGGTGAGTAATTTAATATAAATCAATGTAATCATGACCGATAATCGATATCATGTCATCAATTCTCTTACTGGAAAATTCATCACCAGTTACGATTCTCTTGGTAGCCATTGAAACTACAAAAGAGATAAAAAATCTTCTTTAAAGTAAGATAATTTTTGATGTTTTGGAAAAAGTAATTAAGAAAATTTGACAAAGGAATGAAGGAATGAAAGTATATATTCAACATGAAAATATAAATCTAGTGTGCAATTATGGTTGCCCAGTTTTGGTGCAAAAATAAAAAACATACAGAAGAAGTGCGATCGACCGGAGTGTCTGAGTGAAAAACACATGCACACCGAGAACTGGATTTCTAGAATTATTTGTAATTTTATCTGAAGTGAATCCACTATATATAAGCGAGGAAGATTAACCTATGTGATATAAACTTGTGCACCCATTTCCTTACGCGCTCTCACTTTCATGCCGCATAAACCTCTTTTTTACCCTTTTTATAACTTTACCTTAGTATAGGATCCTCTTTTTCTTTTAAGATCCTATTCTCGGGGGGGGGGGGGGGGGGGGCTTTTTCAGATACTTTGTTCCATCATAGAGTCTAAAAGTGAAAAAGGGAAATGACTTAGAAAAAAGGGGAGAGAACACATGAAAAAAATAAATATTTTTAGTGGCTTGAAAATTGGATCGCCCTTGTCAATCCAAGGATCTGTCGGCGCGCAAGGTACTTGTGCGCCACGTTCTGGTGAGAAAGTCACTTATGTTCCCCTCCACCATTTCACCCAGGGTCACTTATTTTCTTATCAATAGACCCTTTGGGCCTTCATTTGTATAGATTAATTTCCTTGAAGCCTAATTTCTACTCTAGTTTCCCTAGTGCTTCGCCCAAGTCTTCCAAAACATTCAAGGTAGTTCTTTAACACCCAAAGCATAGGAATTGAATGAGGATCATAAGACTTAATATAGCATCCCAGAATTTTCTTACATTACTATTAAATAATTTTAAAGATAAACAAAATAATATTATTACAAATATAGGATCCAAAGGTTTAGTGTCTTGGGAAAACTAGGACCATACATAACAAATACAACATCAAGCATAAACATTTATTTAATTTCTTCTTCTCTAGATTTTTATTGGCACTTGTCCTCTCTTTAGTACATGTAGCCACCTGAGGATATACATCAAAATGGGTGAGCTAGAGCCTAGTAAAAGGATAGATAAGAACAATATAGCATGGGGTGATCATAATCATAACATGGGAAAAAGATCATGAACATGAGAGGAGCATAAATAAAAGACTTGAAATATGTCAATGCATGAAAATGAAACATCATGTATTAGGGGTTAAATACCACACATACTTGTGAAACAAGATAGAATATTGTTAACACTTCATTTCACATTTAATAATGAGATTTATCACTTTACCCAATGCATTGGAGCACTTTATAATTCCTGGTGCACCCGTCACATTGAAACATTCATATTGCGCTATATAATTCCGGGCACACCCATCACATCATAACATTATCATCATCATGCTTTCCACATAGAACACATATATAAAAATGTATATAACTAACCCTTGTAATTTAATGGTTTTAATATCATAATAACACATTCATAATCTTTGGGTTCCCAAAAGAAAGAGGGAATAACATATATGTTACAAGAACCATCCACTTTGAGTGAGAAGTAAAAGGGGTGTTTTTAAAAGAAGAGTTCTTTTGGAAAACATTTTTTTGGACATAAAAACCAGTGAAAAACATGTATATCCGAGAAAATTAAAGGCAATGATGAAAAAATTATCTCTAAGGAGTAACCATATCAAAAATGGAGTGAAAGAGGGAGAACCTGAAGGAAGAAATTGGGTTCGAGATTTCCCCTTACCTTGTATATGAATGCTTATTTCTCTTTAATGTCCTGTATAATGACATTATATTAATTAATTAGAAATTAAAGAACCTTTTATACATTAATGGGGTTAATTAGGGTTTCATTATGCCATTTTATGTTCCTTTGTATGACTTATAGAGTTTAAAAACATTGTTCGGGGATGTTCATTTTTATGGTTTTTCATGGGTGGTTCACTTGTATTCATAAATTGATGTTCGGGTAGAACATGGGTAAACATCCAGAAATGATATCACATGTCACTAATGATATTAGAGGAGTTTTAATTATCTTATAATTAATTATATTATATCCATGTGGATGAATCATTAGAAAAGAATTAAATGATGATTATTTGGGTTAATTTGAGTGATTTTTCAATCATAACGAACTTGTTTTAACTTATCACTTAATAATATGGCCATAGGTTATTTATAGAACTTTAAATAGGAAATAATACATATAAAATATTCTGGTTCAACAATAAAAATATTTTCATGACCAGATCTGAAGGTAGAAATGGAAGAAGAAAACATGTCGTTCTTGAAGGTGATAAATTAACACCTCGCGAACAATGTTCTCTTTAATAAAATAAAAGGGAGAGGTAAAGGGGGTTGGATGATATAATATCACATTAGAATCATAAAATTACATTATATGTATAATAATGGAGTTAAAATACCATTTTTATGAATATAGTTGGGTAGAAATCAAGAAATGAACTTGAACATGAAAGGAAATTAAAGGGGAAGAGGGAGAGAAATTACCTCATGAATCCTCCTCTTGAGAACCTCCTTAAGGGACTAAAATTGGTATTTTGATGAGACTAGTAGCTCTTGTAAGTGGGATAGGGGCTAGGTAAGAGTTTTGGGAAGAGTTTAGAGAAGTCTTGGAGCTTGAGAGGTGTGAGGAAATGAGGGTGTGAAGGGTGGCTTTTACAATGGAAGGGAGAGGGGTTTCCTTAATATAAAATTCATTAGATTATTATTTCTTCACAAGACAAGGAATAGTTAGTATTACATGACAAATAATAGTAATTTTATCATGTTATACCGAAACAAGTGGTCTTACATCATTAGAGCATCATCGAAGACTCAATTAATCCATTATTTAGCATTTATTGTAAATTATCTGATTCTACTATTCATCAAAAGTTCAAGTATCTCAGAAAAATACCAAAAATTTACCCCAACCATTTTTCGATGTGCAGAATCCAAAAATGAATTCCATTTTTCAAAAATAATTTTCTAAATAATATTAATTTAATATTTAATTAAAATCAGAATTTACTTAAAAAACAGTTTTTAAGATTAAAACTGATTTTATAGTGCTTTCAAAAATAATATAGGGTCTTATAAAATTATCTAAAAACTATAAAACATTGATTAAATAATTTATGAATACATTTTAGTTAAATAAATTTTATTTTAAATTAATTAATTAATTATAATTAATTATTTATGACTTACAAAATACCAAAACGTTTACTAAGGTCAAATTTTCACTTTCTAAGATGTCTAAATTTTATTTAATTATTCATGGGTAAGGTTACTATTATGTTGGATTATTTAATATTAATAAGGGTCATAATACTATTCGTAAGGGTATGTTACTATTCCTAAGGGTACGTTACTATTCACCAAAAATTATCTTTGTTTCATTAGACTCCAAAAATCATCTTGAACACAACTGTGTATGTCAGATTTTTGAAATTCAAAACATATAAGTGACAAACTTATGTTTAATGGTCACTTATCACTTAGTATTTCATTATGTTGTGTTTTCATAACATAAATATAAGAAGGTAATTTCCATTGAAAAACTTTGGGTCATTACATTCTTCCCCCCTTAAGAAAATTTCCCCCCGAAATTTCACTTTACACAAATAGGTGTGGGTGTTTCTCTTTCATTGCCTCTTCTAGTTCCCAAGTTTCTTCCTCAAATTTATGGTTCCTCCACAACACTTTGACAATATGGGTTGTATTTTTGCGTAGAACCTTATCTCTCTGATCCAGAATCTTTACTGGCTGCTCCTCATAGGATAGATCACCTTCTAGCTACACCACCTCTGAGTTTAGTACATGTGAGGGGTCTGGTATGTACTTACTCAGTAGTAATACATGAATGAAATCATGAACTTTATCCATATTTGGTGGAAGTTCAAGACAATAGGCCATGTCTCCTATGCAGTCAAGGATTTCAAAGGGACCAATATACCTTGGGCTTAGCTTCCCTTTCTTCCCGAATCGCATGACTCTCTTCCATGGAGATATTCGAAGGAAGACTTTATCTCCAACATCGAACTCCAAGTCCCTTCAACGACTTTCAGAATAGTTCTTTTGCCGACTTTGAGCATCCTTGATGTGTTTCTGGAAGACTTGAACCTTCTCTTCCATCTCTTGAACAATATCGGGCCCAAGTAGCTTTCTTTCTCCAACTTCATCCCAACAGGTTATAGTTCTACATCACATTCCATACAGAGCTTAATATGGAGCCATATGGATACTCGAGTGGAAGATATTTTTGTATGAGAACTCAAACAATGGACGATGCTAATCCCAACCACCTTTTAATTCAAGAGAGAAGGCTCTTAGCATATCTTCAAGCGTTTGAATAGTTCTTTCAGACTGGCCATCAGTTTGGGGGTGATAGGCCGTGCTGAAATTTAATTCAGTACTCAAAGCATGTTGAAGGCTCCTCCAGAATTTAGATGTGAACCTTGGATCACGGTCAGAGACAATTGAGAGTGGAACACCATGCAGTCTCACCACTTCCTTCACATATATCTTTTCAAGTTTTTCAAGCGAGAGATCATCCCGAATAGCGATAAGATGGGCAGTCTTGGTGAGTCGGTCAACCACAACCCATATCACATTATTTCCCTTTTACATCTTCAAGAGACCCATGACAAAGTCCGTAGTAACATTTTCCCATTTCCACATGGGTATAGGCAATGGATGAATCATACCCTTGGACTTTTTTCGCTCAACTTTAACTTTCTGACATACCAAGCACCTTGATATATATTCCACAATCTCCTTCTTCATGTTATCCCACCAGAAGTGTTCCTGAAGATCACGGTACATCTTGGTACTCCTAGGATGGATAGAGAAAGTTGAGCTATGTGCATTATCCAATAGATCCTTCTTTATCCCAGGTGATGAAGGAACACAAAGCCGCGTTCCAAACTGAATCACACCATCATCTTCGATATGGAACTCTTGCAGCTTCCCTTCATTTACTGCATTCACCCTCTTTTGTATCTCCACATCATCCCTTTTTGCTTCCTTAATCTTCTCTTGGATGGATGGTTGTGCAATAATTTGGGAAAGGTAGGATGTATCCCCTACCCTTATGATTTCCAAATCCATCCTTTTCATATCTAAGAAGATATGGTCTTTCTCAATCCGTAAAATGGATAGAGTAGCAGGTTCTTTTCTGCTTAGAGAATCATCTACCTTGTTCGCCTTTCCAGGATGATAGTGAATAGAGAAATTGTAATCCTTGATTAGATCTAACCATATCCCTTGATGCATGTTGATATCCTTTTGTGTGAATATATACTTTAGGATCTTGTGGTCGGTGTATATGTCACACTTCTCACCATAAAGGTAGTGCTGCCATATTTTCAAGGAAAAAATCATGGCTGCCAGCTCTAGATCATGCGTCGGGTAGTTCTGCTCATGGATCTTCAACTGTCGTGAGGTGTAGGATATCACATTTTCATTTTTCATGAGTACACAAACCAAGCCTTTCTTTAAAGCATCACTATATATCACAAAACTTTCTCCACTTTTCAGTAGTGTGAGTACATGTGCAGTGATCAGACTTGTCTTTAGCTCCTTGAAGCTTACCTCACATTCTTCTATCCAGACATACTTTACCCCTTTCCTTGTTAACTTAGTTAAAGGGATTGACAAACATGAGAAGTTTCTCACAAAACGTCGGTAGTACCCAGCTAATCTAAGAAAACTACAGATTTATATGACACTAGAGGGCCTAGGACATTCCTCAATCACCTTTGTCTTTGAAGGATCCACAGAAATTCCCTCACTTGTGATCACATGTCCCAAGAACGTGACTTACTTCATCAAAAAGTCACACTTGCTGAACTTGGCGTACAAATTATCCTTTCTCAATGTCGCCAACAGAAGTCTTAGATGTTCTTCATCTTCCTCCTTGCTCTTGGAGTAGATGAGAATATCATTCATAAAAAATGACACAATTTTTTCAAGGTAATGTCTAAAGACTCTATTCATCAAATCCATGAAGATTTCCGGGGCATTAGTAAGTCCAAAGGGCATCACCAAAAACTCATAGTGCCCATACCTTGTTCGGAAGGCAGTCTTCTGAATATCTTCCTTCTTCACCTTTACCTGATGATATCCAGAACGAAGATCCACCTTTGAGAAGTATTGATCTCCTCTTAACTGATCGAACAAGTCATCAATACTTGGGAGAGGATACTTGTTCTTTATGGTGATCTTGTTGAGTTCCTGATAATCGATACACAACCACATTGTTCCATCCTTCTTCTTCACAAAGATCATCGGTGCACCTCAAGGTGATGCACTAGGGCATATGAACCCTTTTTCTAGATGCTCTTGTAGATACTTCTTTAACTCCTCCAGTTCGATAGGAGCCATCCTATAGGGACACTTTGATATTGGAGTAGCTCCGGGCATGAGTTCAATTGAGAACTCTACCTCACAATCCGAGGGAATTATGGGTAACTATTCGGGAAATACATTGTTGTATTCCCTTATAATGGGCATTTCCTCAAGGTTGGAACTTTCCATTGACTCAACCATTTGGGTGAGGTATGCTTCTTCATAGGGAATCAACACCCACACCATTGAATTATTTTTTAAAGGAGATTCATGATCTTCCTTTAATTTTTAGAGGAGCATGGTATGGTTCGGAATATGAAAAGATATTTCCTTTTCCCAACAATTGATATGTGCTCTATATAACAAGATCCAATCCATTCCCACTATAGCATAAAATTCCACCAAGGGAAGTATTACGAGATTTTTCGGAAGAATATTCCCACATTCTCCAATAGGATAAGATTCAAACACTTAGGTTGCAATGATTGCACCACTTTGTGTTTTTACAGATATCTCTACTTCAAGGTTTTGGGGCTTCAATTCTATAGTTCTAGAAAACTTTCAAGATATAAAGGAATGCGTAGAACCAGAATCAAATATGACTTTTGCCATTATTGAGTGAATAAAAAGTGTACCTTGTACAAATTCATTGTCATGATCCACCTCCATAGTAGTGATGGAATAATCCTTACCTTGTTCCTTTGGATTTGGTGGCTGCTTACGCTGATTACACTCCAACACTCGAGGTTTAGTGCACTGGTTTTCATAGTGTCCTAGCTCCCTACAGTTGTATCATTGAACCATGAGTGGTTCTCTCCTTCCATCAGCTACATTCTTCTTCCTTTTCATGTCTTTTCGACACTCTTGAGCATGGTGTCCTTCTTTCCCATACTTGAAGCATTTCCCTATCCATTTGAGGCAGTTCCCATGGTGCAACTTCCCACATTTTTGGCATGTGGGTCGTTGATTTTTTTCCCACCTTTATCATTAGATCCACAAGCTTGAAACTC
Source organism: Viscum album (assembly GCA_963277665.1). NCBI lineage: Eukaryota > Viridiplantae > Streptophyta > Magnoliopsida > Santalales > Viscaceae > Viscum > Viscum album. The sequence continues at coordinate 674,598,797 of OY728128.1, read as the reverse complement.
CATCTTTATTTTCTTATTACCATAGCCATGGGACTATTCTCCAAACTCCATCTCCACTTTAAGATCACACCGAACAACTTCTTCATAACTCCCAAAGTCTCGAATTGTGAGAGCCTTTCGAAGGTCTAGGTTTTATACACTAAAAAATCTATCAATTTTGATATCATTGTTGATAACAAAACCTGAAGCGTACCTTGCAGGCCTTGTGAAATTTGTTTCATAGGTTGTGATATATTCTCCTTATTTTTTCTTGAGCTCTATAAATTCTCTCTCCATCTTTGTATGAAGAGTTCGTGGGAAATACTTATTAAGAAACATTATCTTAAAGTCTTCCCATTCCATCTCTTCAATTTCCTCCCTTGGCTTGGTGTTCTTAATCAAAGCCCAACATTAACCAGATTCTCCATCTAGATGATAAACGACTAGGGTCACCTTCTCTGTCTCAGAATAGTGAAGAATATAAAAGATCTTACCCATGGAGTTGACCCACTGTTCTGCAACTAGTGGATCAGAAGATCTACTAAACATCGGTGGTCGTTGCTGCTTAAACATTCGATAGCCAGTTGCTCCCTCTTTGGTGAAGGATGAAGTTCCCCATTATTATGGTTATTGTTCATAACCTGAGATAATTGGGTAAGCATTGCCATGATGTTTTGAACTCCACCTACCATATCATTGGGGATGTCGTTTGGACAATCGTTTCATTGGACCTCGCATGAGTTGTTGGCCTGATTTCTCCTGGTTCCCACCATTTTATAAAATAGAAAAGGATAGAACAAAACATAAGTAAACAAGTCATGAATAACTTATTCATTTAAACAATTTATACAAAAAACATAACATATGGTATCCCTATGCAAATATATTTTTACTTAGTCTCATGCTGTAGGTTTTCCCTAGGGTTCACTAATCCTAATTCCCAAATTAACTAAACCTTTCCTCTGATACCAACTATAGAATCCTGACCTTTTCTTACATTACTATTACATCATTTTAAAGATAAAAAACATAATATTATTACACATAGAGGATACAAAGGTTTAGTTTCTTGAAAAAACTAAGACCATACATAACAAATACAACATCAAGTATAAACATTTATTTAATTTCTTCTTCTCTAGCTTCTTATTGGCACTTGTCCTCTCCTTAGTACATGTAGCCACCTGAGGATATACATAAAAAGAGGTGAGCTAAAGCCCAGTAAGAGTATAGATAATAACAATATAGCATGGGGTGATTATAATCATAACATGGGAAAAATATCATGAACATGAGAGGAGCATAAATAAAAGACTTGAAATGTGGAAATGCATAAAAATGAAACATCATGTCTTAGTGGCTAAATTCCACACATACTTGTGAAATAAGATATAATGTTGTTCAAAATTCATTTCACATTTACTCATTAGATTCATCACTTTACCCAATTCATTGGAGCACTGTATAATTTTGGGCGTACCCGTCACATTGAAACATTCATATTGTGCTATATAATTCCAGGCGCACTCGTCACATCATAACATTATAATCAACATTCTTGCCACATAGAAAACATATAAAAAAATGTACATAACTAACCCATGGAATGAAATGGTTTTCATCTCATAATAACACATTCATAATCTTTGGGTTCCCAAAAGAAAGAGGGAATAACATACATGTTACAAGAACCATCCACTTTGAGTGAGAAGTAAAAGGGGTGTTCTTAAAAGAAGAGTTATTTTGGAAAACATTTTTTTGGACATAAAAACCAGTGAAAAACATTTATATCCCAGAAAATTAAAGGAAATGATGAAAAAATGATCTTTAAGTAGTAACCATATCAAAAATGGAGTGAAAGAGGGAGAACCCAAAGGAAGAAATTGGGTTCGAGATTTTCCCTTACCTTGTATCCGAATGCTTCCTTCTCTTTAATGTCATGTATAATGACATTATATACATTAATTATAAATTAAAGAACCTTTTATAAATTAATGGGGTTAATGGTGGTTTCATTATGACATTTTATGTTCCTTTGGATGACTTATAGAGTTTAAAAACATTGTTCGTGGATGTTCGTTTTTATGGTTTTTCTTGGGTGGTTCACTTGTATTCATAAATTGAAGTTCAGGTAGAACATGGGTAAACATCCAAAAATGATATCACATGTCACTAATGATATTACAGGAGTTTTAATGATATTATAATTAATTATATTATATCCATGTGGATGAATCATTAGATAATAATTAAATGATGATTATTTGGGTTAATTTGGGTGATTTTTCGATCATAACGAACTTGTTTTAACTTATCACTTAGTAATATAGACATAGGTTATTTATATAACTTTAAATAGTAAATAATACATATAAATTGTTCTGTTTCAACCATAAAAATTGTTTCATGACCAGATCTGAAGGAAGAAATGGAAGAAAAAACATGTCGTTCTTGAAGGTGATAAATTAACACCTCACGAACAACGTTCTCTTTAATAAAATAAAAGGAAGAGGTAAAGGGAGTTGGATGATATAATATCACATTAGAATAATAAAATTACAGTATATGTATAATACTGGAGTTAAAATACAATTTAGATGAATATAGGTGGGGAGAGATCAAGAAATGAACTTGAAATTGAAAGGAAATTAAAGGAGAAGAGGGAGATAAATTACCTCTTGAATCCTCCGCCTGAGAACCTCCTTAAGGGACTAAGATTGGTATTTTGATGAGACCATAAGATATTGGACGTGGGAGAGGGTCTAGGGAAGAGGTTTTGGCAGAGTTTAGAGAATTATTGGAGCTTTAGAGGTGTGAGTAAATGAGGGTGTGAAGGGTGGATTTTATATTGGAGGGGAGAGGGGTTTCCTTAATATAAAATTCATTAGTTTATTATTTATTAAAAAGACAAGGAATAGTGATTATTACATTAAAAATAATAGTAATATTATCATGTGATACCGAAACAAGTGGGCTTACATCAGCAGAGCATCATCAATGACTCAATTAATCCATTATTTAACATTTATTGTAAATTATCAGATTCTACTATTCATAAAAAATTCAAGTATCTCAGAAAAATCCCAAAAAATTATCCCAACCATTTTTCAATGTGTAGAATAAAAAAATTAAGTCCATTTTTCAAAAATATTTTTCTAAATAACATTAATTTAATATTTAATTAAAATCATAATTTACTTAAAAAACAATTTTTAAGATTAAAACTGATTTTATAGTGCTTTCAAAAATTACGTAGGGTCTTATAAAATTATCTAAAAACTATAATAAATTGATTAAATAATTTATGAATACATTTTAGGGAAATAAATTTTCTTTTAAATTAATTAATTAATTATAATTAATTATTTATGACTTACAAAATACCAAAACGTTTACTAAGGTCAAATGGTCACTTTCTAAGATGTCTAAATTTTATTTAATTATTCATGGGTAAAGTTACTCTTATGTTGGATGATTTACTATTCATAAGGGTCATGATACTATTCATAAGGGTATGTTACTATTCCTAAGGGTACGTTACTATTCACTGAAAATTATTTTTGTTTCATTAGACTCAAAAAATCATCTTGAACACAACTGTGTATATCGGATTTTCAAAATTCAAAACATAGAAGTGACAAACTTATGTTTAATGGTCACTTATCACTTAGTAGTTCATTATGTTGTGTTTTCATAACATAAATATAATAAGGGAATTTCCATTGAAAAACTTTCAGTTGTTACACTGAAGTCCCTTTAGTGTTTTAAATCCCTAACACTTGTCTGCCTAAAGATCCCAACCTCCGTAAATAAGAAACACTTTCACGCCACCTATTCCTATTAAAGGAACTTGAGTGCCCCACTTTTGTGAATACCTGTGAATACTCCTGAGGGCTTGAGTAAAGTCAAGCCAAAGTATTAACATCTAGGTTTTTCGTCACTTCAGTGAACATCAGGTCACCCAAACCTACTTGCACGCCCATACCTGTGCACCAGATGCTTACTTGGGTGCCCTTATTTGATTCACCCTATCCCTTCAGTAAATACAAGCTTTTCATCATGCCTTCTTCAAATCCACTCATGGTAAGGCTTCTTCTTTATTGTATCCATTTTCTGAAATGAATTTTTTCGAAACCTCCACCAAAACCTCCTAGCTTATAAAACCTTTGGTAAGGTCACACTAGCATGTCTCCTATTTGGGTTTTTATATCTAGAGTTAGAGGTTTCCCACATTTTTTTGCAACGGGGTTAGGATTCATAGAGTGCATGTGGGTTTTTATATCTACAGTCACATTGACCTATCTCCAAGGAACAATGTTGGGGAGTTATTAGTTTATAGGATTAGGGTTTGGTTCATGACCTACCCTTTACATCTCTAAAATCTAGAACTATAGGTCCGTAGTAGGAATGGAATGGTTTACACCTACTTTTCATTTTGAAAAAAAGTATAAGTCTCCCATCCCTACTAGAACTAATTTTAGGGAAACCATACTAGTGTAAGCCTCTAACCTTTCAAGTGGGAGGTTGTAGTTTTTCTCCTCTATACTTCCTTCACCATCACTCCTTCCTTAAATTGGACCCTTATCTAATTTAAAGTTAATAGAGGGAAGGATTGTCACCTCACCCTCTTCCACAGTCGCCTCAATCTCATCCACCCTCGCTGCCATAGGCCTGACCTCTTCCACCAATAGAGGAGAAAATGTGTGTGTTCTTTTGTTGAATCTTTGACATCCTCTTGTTTATCACACCGATCATGAATTATGTGGGCTTAGAGATTTTTCACGATCACAACATTCTCACAAACACCTCAGAATAAACTATGAGAACTCTGATTCCCATCATAATTGGGATATGTAGGAAGCCTTCCTAAGGTCTGAGCTCCATATCATTTCATCAATAAAAGGCATCCTTTTCAGGAAGTAAGCCCAAACTCATTTCTCTCATCGAACTACATGGGATTTGATTCCCATCCAAATGGGATATGAAGGAAGCCTTTCTAAGGTTCAAACCCAGCACTTCAAATCAACCCTGTTATTCCTAGGCCATATTCCCAATAGGTTATAATCCAACTTGTAAACCCATATTCCTTCCATGTTCCTTGGGATGCTTAGGCATAAGTCCCATAGCAAACCATGACTAAGAACCTTTATCTTAGATGTGCTTACCACATTACATTAAACTTTACAACTAGGTCCTTATCACATGACCCTAAAAGGTATAATGTGTCCCATCAAGCAAAACCAAACTATGAGGGTTCTAATTACTTTCACAAGGATACGTAGGTAGAAAATTTATGGGTATGATCCCAATTTCAAAAAAAAAACATTCATCTCCTTGGATGACAATAAATTCTAGAGGGCCCCACTAAGTGGTTTAAAAATCAGTATTATCATAAAAATGATTAAAAATAATCTCTAAATAGTTTATGAGAGGATACCATTGATGGAGAACCTTGAATACATACTAATGTCTCTATTAATTAAGAACCTAGAACACATATGGACGATTCTAAATTCCACACATTTTAATAATTATTTGAAAATTCCAAGGGAAACCTAAATTTTACTTGATGAATTAATAAGGATTCATGAAAATATCTCAAATATATAAGAGAGTCCTAGAGTAGGAAATAAATCCCCCCAAAAGGGTGTGTTGAGTCCAACCTCTCATCTGCTTGACCAATTATTGTTCCTATGTATTGTAAGTTCAAACCTAATGAATGCCTACCTTTGTAAAGCATTCCCCTTTAGATAAAGAACCATTGTATGTTTCCAGTTCCATAAATAAATCCAATGGAAACCACCCAAAAGTAGTGATTCCTAACTAGAACACATGTTTCGAGGGATGCGAAATAGATACCAATTATAAGGATAGATTCAATAGCATTCTATAAAGGGTATACCAAGTAAGTTGGTGGAGTACCAAAATAACCATCAATATACCTCAACAAATCATGGGTTTGAAATTATGGAATTAAAAATAATGGGTGGATAAATACTCACTTAATTGAAAATTTTAGAAAATAAAGGTTCATGTAAGCTCCATACCTAATTAGTTTATAACCCAAATAATAATTCAAGTTCTATTTATTTGAGAAATGGTAGGGAAGTATATGGAATTGATGAAATTATACTATAAGATAAATGTAGATGTACAATCAAGATAAGAAGAACCATAATCCATAGAGTAACAAGTGGATGCACCTTTCAAGACACAATTAGTGATGAAAGAAAAAGTCATGACTAATATGGAGAATATACTTCAACCCCGACTACCCTCACCATCAAGGATGACTCCACCAATGAAAAATAATGAAGGGGACCTATAATAAGAATTTTATACACCTTCACAAAGGTAAATATCAATACCCCTCTATTAGAAGAAATTAATAAGATTCCCAGGTATGAAAAAAATCCTTAAGTAAATTTATACAAAGAAAAGGAGATTATATGGAGATGAAATGGTAATCTTAGGTAGAAATATTTCTACCTGAATCAATCTATAGTTACCTATAAAGTGTTTGATTCTAGGTAATTTTTTATACCCTACATTGCAATAAATATGAAATTCACTAATTCCATATGTGATTTGGGAGAAAAAAATGTCATCCCTCATTCAATTTATTCCTAATTATGGGTGGGAGAGATCAATCTAACCAAATTTTTGGTAAAATTAGTCGACTAAGATATATCTTAACCCGTGGGAGTTTATGAGGATATACTGGTAAGGTTAAGAGGTTTTTTGTTCCTATTATACTTTTACATTCTTAATATGGAAGAATAAAGAGGCACTTCTCATTCCCATATTTTTGTAAGGGAAAAATTCATTAAAATTAAAAAAACTATAATCAATGTTCATAAAGGAACACTTTCTATGGATTTTTGTGAATATATTATTAATTTTAATATTCCAGACTCTATGAAATGTACTCAAGTAATTTTTTTACTCTTTGTAATCTTGAAACCCTTTTGTACTTAGATGAAGATATTTATATCTTAGGTGAAATAATAAATTTATATGGAACTATAAATTTAGTAAAGCTTTTGGATAACATTAATTTTGAAAATTAATTGAATATTGAACAAAGAGTTTGCAATGACCAATTGTTAGAGGATTTGGATCGCTTTTTTTGATATTTTTTTAAATATGTCACCACCTTATCTCTTTTGCACATGTAGGTTACAATTATGGGTGAGACTGAATTGGAAATCTCACTAGAAAAATCACATAGTTTGGAATTAAAACTAATTCCATAAAATCTAAAATATTCTTACATTATGAAAGATTACAAACTACCTGTGATAATTTAAAATTTCTTTAAACCTAATCAAGAACATTAAATATTATCTATTTTGAAATAAAATGTTAAGTATATATGTTAGACACTAGGGAATATTATTTAAATTAGTCCCAATATTTGTATACACTTAATCCAACTAAAGAGTGAATCCAAACCTATGAGACAACTTCAACGAAGGATAAGCCAAACCTTAATAGAAGTTGTAAATAAAGAGATAGAAAATCTTGTAGGATATATAATGATATATCCAATATGATACTCCCTATGGGTGAGCCCCATCCATATTATACCAAAAAATACCAATATCACAATTTTATATATTGAAAATAATGAATTAGTTCCCAATAAGATTCAAAATAGTTGGGGGGGGGGGGGGTCTGTATTGATTATATAAAATTGAAACATGTGACCTAGAAATATTACTTACCCAATCCCTTTGTAGATCAGAATATTTAGAGATTAAATATGATGTTCCACTACTATTTTATTAATATATTAGTGGCTATTTTAGGTCTCTTATCACTATAGTATTCTTTCATACTGGAGGATGCCTTTTGGTTTATGGAATACCCAAAGTATATTCCAATACTTCATGGAAATTATCTTTTTTATACCTTAATGAAAGATTCCTAGAGGTATATATTAATGAATTTATAGTTTACATTACTAATTTTAATAATTATCTTGAGAACCTGGAAAAAGTTTTGAAAAAGTACATTGAAAATTATTTGGTTTTGAATTTTGAAAAATGTTAGTTTATGGTAGAGAAATCTCATTTCCTATGGTATATTATTTCTAAATAAGGGATTAGAGTAGACAAAGAAAAGTTTTATACCATCAATATACTTTCTTACCACACTACCATGAAACATGTTAGGTCATATCTAGGATATAATGTATTTGTATAGAAGGTTTATAATATATTTTAGTACAACCAAATTACCTCCAAATAATATGATTAAAAATTATATTTTTTTTGATGAATAATGAAGAAAAGATTTTGACAAGATCAAGGAGATCCTGACCACAAACCCTATCATCAGACCAAAATCCTAGGAAGAACACTTTAAAATGTTATGTGATGCCTCCAACCAAGTTGTAGGAGAAATTATATCACAAAATATCAATGAAAACTCCCATATGATATCTTATGATTAAAAAAATTATATTCAGATCATATTAAATACACAACCACCAAATTTTAGTGGTTAAAAAGTTAGTGAATGAAATATTTCTCAACTTAGAAGGTGAATGGACATTATTTTTAAAAATAAGGACATCTAGAGAGATCATCAAAAGGATATAAAAGAGAAATATAAGAATAAAGAATCATCTACCATTATTTGTTATGGGTGAAAGAATTCAGGTTCAATTATACTCGAGTTTCATAGATTTAAGAAGAAGGATAAAGAATCTAGAAGAACTTATAATATAAAAGGAAATAAAGTGTTAAAGGCAATAGACACCTGGAGTGATAGTGAAGCCTCTTTTACTTTTGATACTTCATTATAAGATAAAGATGAATGTTGAAAGATAACTATATTCTATACTAAGGATCCTAGAAATAAAATTTACTTCATGGGAAAGGAAATGACTAAATATCTTACTAATTTGTATTTAGATTCAGGATTACCTTTTTTATTTAATTTTTGAGGAGGATTCTCCATCAATTTAAGAAATGGATAGGTATGTGACTTTTTTGTAAAATAAAAAATAAAAATTAAATAAAGACTATAATTTGACTAAGGTATAACCGTGACACCTTATAAGTAACTTGTATATCTAATTTGAGTTTTTATTTTAATTTTCATTAGTTCTTGGAGTTACTAGGTTCCAAGGGTTGAAAATATTATTTTCGGGGGAAAAAAATACCCTGGTGCATGACTAACACACGATTTTTCTAACCGTAAAAATAATCTTATGGGGGTAAATTTTTTGTGACAATGGGATTTGACATATTTTGAGAATGGATTATATAACTATGTGAGGATCTCTCAAAACCTTGTAGTTTTGGTTTTGGATAGATAATATCTTCTAAATGGTTGGTTCATGATTTTTCTAATCATGTGACTAAACTATGTGAGCTATCCAGGTCATTAAATTTTTGGATTTTTTTTCAAAATTACCCTGATATATATATATATATATATTAGCCTCTTTTATTCTCCCCATTATGTGTATCCCCATTACTTGGTGTTAGCGCTTCTCCTCTCTCCTTTGTGGTGGATTCTCTTTGATTTATTCGTGTTTTGGATTGATGTAAGCCTAGTTCATCAATATTTCTTCATACTTTCCCCTATTCTTTATTTTTCCTTCCATTTATACAAGTGGTAAAAAACCTAGAGGGAGATTTGGATGAATATAAAGTTGTTAATTTGGGTTTAAATTCGTTTTCTTATGGTTTAAATGTGTGAGGGATTATCTTTGCAAAATTCATTGTTTGTCATCAAATATGACAAGGTTGGAGCTGATTCTGAGGTGGGTGTCTCTATTTGAGGGTGATAACTCCATGGACAAACTTTAATCCCTTATCACATTTGGTTATTATTTATAAAATTTCCTATTAAATGATTTATTATTGTTTTTACCCATGTTTGATGTGATTCATGGTTTTTATTGACAATTTGATGTTTTAAAGTGGTATTTCAAATGAATTTGGATTGAATTCACTCCAAATGTTTGATAAAATGGATTAAATAAGTTTTAAGGTTTTAAATGGATTTATAAATAGGTTTTAGAAATTATTTTACCTTGAAGAATAAGTTTTATCAAAATAGAAATTTCAGTTTATTAAAATTTATTTTGAAATATATTTTATGAATGGAGCTCATTGATGATGATGTGTTTGGGAATGAGTATCACATGGGTGTCCTAGGGTGTGAGAATGTGTATATCTTAGATAAAGAGTGTCATGTTTAGGGGTTCAAGAGATAATTTAGGAGGAAGATTAAGGGAGAGTCTATATTATTATCCAAGGGACTATGGGAGCCTTTGGGAGGAAGGTCAAGTGAACATGCAAAAGATTAAATAAGGGATTTAGAGAGATGTTGGATATTTGGTCCTAGGAAAGACTAAGAGAGATTCCAACTAGTTATACTTTCTTATATGTCTAGAATTTTTTTTATTATAAGTCTCACTATAACATCATATTTAGATACCATGTTATGTATTACTTATGCCCAATTAATTTAAATGTTTCCATGCATTATGTTAATGCCGTGTTTGGTTGATTTATATTGTGTTATTCCCATTCCCATTTATTTGGTTATATTATGGTGTTTATGTTTTTATTAAATTTGATTCCGTGTATGGGTGTGTTGAGTATGTTATTATGAGGGACTTATTTCTTTACTTGATCCTTATTTATTCATTTTTTTGGAACATGTATTGTTTTAAGGAAAAGAAAAGGTATTTCAAAATAGAAAATGTTTTTAAATTGAACTTGTTTTAAAAGTGAAATCATTTTTAAAATGAGTTTTCATATGATTTATTGGTTTCATGTTTAAAATAATTATATAAATTCATGGTGGTATCATATTGGGATTTGTTCCTCACACCCTTCATATGAATTTGAGAGTATGTGTGTATTTTTTTTCAAGACACATATGAGGGAATTGGAATAAAACATTTCAATGAATCTTATTGATTTCTATTATCCAAGTTAGTTATGTTGGAGGATATTTGGTCTCATAGATTTTGGATCATGAGGAGTGGTTTTGAGATTTTTTTTAGTTGAGATTTAATGTATTTACCATTAGGGTCTTGATCCATATTTTGAGATTTTTTATTTTGACTATGGATATCATGTATATGTATTGTATGTGAAAAGTTTTACGTGGTGATGTGATGATATTTATGACATCATGCTTTATTCATTAATGTTTTTAATCTAGTTTTATATTGGTATCTATTTATTCCTATTTATTTAGTAGGTATGGATTCCCAATTAATAGATTGGTAATACTATATTTTCAAGGGTGAAACCATTCCTAGACGATTTATTTTGATGTCGTTGTACTTTTTTTCAACAAGTGGAATTCAAGAAAAACTTTTCATCCTTGTGGCATGCCAGATCGATTGACAGGCTATGTCAAATTGAGCTAGTTCACCACAAAATGGTATTAGTAGAGGTTCATTTTTAGAGTCGAGGTAGATTGGAGCTAGGACCATCAGTGCTTGAGAGGTTGGAGTGGAGGTGTGACCGCCCAGATTTTCTTTATGATGAAAATTTATTTTACATGGGTGTAATATATTTTTGTTTAATTTTTGAGTCCATTTATGGGTTTGTAATTTCATTTTTATGTATTTTCATTTCTATTATGAGTTACAGGGAGAGCCTATAAGTTACTTTGAGTTTCATGGCGAAACTAGGAGAAAAAAACGAGCCACAACGTTTAGGTGTATGGTTAGTAGAAACCATTACAAGAATTTTTGATCTTGTATATCACCTTCTAGTAGAAATTACACAATTGGAACACAGTTTTCATAACCATGTGACCAAACTGTCCACAATAGAAAAATATTTTAAATTTTTATATTATTCATATTTTTTTTCATTTCAAGTTGTTATTGATCCTTATGATAATTTTTTGAGGCTTATTATGGGAGTTAATTTTGGTTTATCTTTTGATGTTTAAGGATAAATTTTGTATTGAATGATCTTCTGTTTGGTGATTTGTAGACAATACCTCCCAAAAGGGACTTATCTTGGCATAAAGAGGGAGATGCATAGAATATCCCATATGAGAACCCTCTATTTGATATAGATTTAGTGGGTTATGTGATCTGTACAATGCATTACTTTATCCATGAGGGTACCCAAGATTAGGAAAATATAGCGTACTACACTATTGATTTCACTAAGTAAAATTCACTGCTCTTCCATAGTGACAAGGGAAACCATGATCCTAATGAGTGGATGGAGAAGATTGTGCATATCTTTATTTTTTGAAGACCAATGAGACCTATAAGGTGGGATTAACCACTCATATGTTGGAAGGATTGGTTAGAAAATAATGTTCATCTATGATTCTAGTGAAGTATTATGAGGGTCTCACTTGTACTACCTTTAAATTGGATTTTAATCAGAAGTTATATCTATAAAAATTAAGGGTGGAGAAGGATCATGAGTTCATGATGATGGATAAAAAGGAACTTCAGTGATATATTATGCTTCTTGATTCAATGAGTTGGTTTATGTGTCTCTTGAGATCCTCACAAATGACTATTTTAAAGCTCGTCATTTTGAAATGGGTTTGAAGGCTAAGATTCAGTCGATGGTTATCCTTATTTTATTATCAACCTATGATGTGGTGGTTGATAAGGTGGATATATAAGAGGAAAAAATGGCTCAGAAGATAAGACTTAGTGGAATTCCTTTAGTGGGTAGTATCCAATGTTCTTTATATGGATAAAAGAGGTAGCACAATAGACCTCACAGGGGAAGTGAAAAGACTGCTAAATAGTCATAGGGAAAAGTGCCAATGGTTTCTTTAGGGTGTATTCAAGTAATATATTATCAATATGGGGATTCTAACCATACCAAATCCACTTGACCCCAGTATTTAAGGATGTTTCACTAGTGTGGGCCTCCATTTCATCTTAAAATCTTCTTTAATACATTACGACAAGGGAGTAAAGTGGGTTTCTCATTATATAAGGGTTCACAAGTGAAATTAGATTCTTATAAGGGTTAATTTTATCATTTTAAAATTAAAGGGGACTCTATATATGCAAATAGGGATGAGGGTGGGATAGAGTCAAGATGTATTTAAGCAAGATATATGGAAATTGAGGATACTAAGTCTGAGATATACACCATTATAGGTATGATGTTTATTTCTTCTTTAATGTATTTAGTTTCATTTGATATGGGTTCTTCCCATTAATTTATATAATTAAAGGAACTTGATGCATTGGGTTTACAAGTGGAGATGATTCTCTTTATGATAGATTTGATTAACCTGCTTGGTAGAAGTAATGATCATGGTTTTAAGTTCCCAGAGTGTCATGTTTTAATCACTATCGTGGAATTCATGTGGGGTTTCCTTATGTTGAACCTAAATGTTTTCGATCTCATCATAAGTATATATTTGTTGAATAGATTCCAAGTGTATTTTTATTTCTATCATCATAGTTTCTAGTTTCTATCTCATGATGGGATCACTAACATATTCTAAGGTGAGTGGGATCTGTGATCAGGGAGGGAAGAATCTGTTGTTTTAGTGGTGGGATTGATCTTGTGTTTGATATATAGGTTGTTATTTGATTTTGTGGAGCAGGTTTTTATTGGGTTTCTTTTAATAATAATGTAATGTTCCATAGATGTGTTTCCAGAAGATTTTTCTAAGTTTTTCCCCCAATAAGTAATTGATTTTAATATCTATTTACTCTATAGGATGATCCCCATTTATTTACTATCTTATTAGATGGATCCACTAGAGTTTATAGAGTTGAAATCTTAGTTCAATGACCTTGAGAGAAATGGATTTATTCATCCCAACATGTCACCATGGGCACACCATTTCTATTTGTGAAGAGGGAATGGGAGAGTATCTAACTTTTCCTAGATTATCATAAACTTAATTAGGTGACAAAAATGAATAGATACCAATTTCCCAGAATTGATGAAATTTTTGATTATATTGGAGGATCTTGTTTATTCTTAAAGATTTAATTGAGATCATGGAAACCCTAGTTGAGGGTCTAGGAAGAGGATATCCATAAGATATCCTTTTGAAGTTGTCTCGGACACTTTGAGTATTTGGTTATTCCATTTGGAATTACCAATGATCCGACAGTCTTTATGGACTTGATGAGCTAGATCTTCCATTGATTTTTGTACTCCTTCATGGTTATGATTTTTGATGACATATTGGTGTGTTCCATGATGGAGGGGGACCATATTGACCATTTTGAGTTTGTTTTGGGAATATTGAGAGTGAATCACTTGCATGCCAAGCCATAGAAATGTTAGTTTTGGATTTAGGAGGTGAAGTTCATGTGACATGTAATTTCTAAGAAATAGGTTTTAGTAGATCCTGAGATGATCTAAGCGGTTATATCTTGGGAGTTACCAAATAATGTGTTTGAGATCAAAATTGTTTTGGTCATGAATGGGTATTATTGGCACTTCATTTGAGACTTCTCTTGGATATATTCTCCCTTAATTTCCTTAACTAGAAAATGGGTGAAGTTTGAGTGGAGTGAGAAGTGTAAGATTTATTTTGAGGAGTTAGAGGAATATTTTACATTCTCACCAATTTTGATTATTACAAAGCCTAGGAATTCTTATATAGTGTATTATGATGGCTCATTTGTGGGGTAGGGGTGCATGTTGATGCAATATGACCATGTGGTGACCTATGGATCATGAAATCCATGTTTCCTTGAGTAGAATTACCCCACCAATGACATGAAATTGGTATATTTGATGCATGAATTGAATATGTGGCATCCTTACCTATCTGAGGAGAATTTTATATTATACTTAGATCATAAAATTCTAAAGTATATATTTACCCATAGGGACTTGAACCTTATAAAAAGACACTGGGTAGAGTACCTTCCAAAATATTATTTAAATATAGATTATACCCCTGATAAAGGGGAACATTTTAATTGGAACTTTGATAAGGAAGTTTTCAATTTGGAAAGTTATAGAATCAGTAGATTAGTGGGGATTGATGAGTTTTTTTATTTAAGGTAGGAGGTATAAGAGGATAGAGAGAAGTTGGTGTTGTCCAGTGTACAAGTTACACCCTCTCTTGTGGATTGGGTTCAGAGTGAGGAGGAATATAACCCCAAGTTACAACATATTACAAGTGTTCTAAATAGTGGGGAGATTTCATGTGATTGGTCTTGATATCCTAATGGTTATATTTTTTTTCAGGGGGTGACTAATATTTTATTTAAATTTGAGGTAGGAGGTGTTGCATGAGGGACATTACTTGAGTTAGTTCATGAACCACGAGGCTAACAAGATGCTTTATACCTTGGTAAATAGTTATTGGTGGCATGAGATGTGGAAATTAGTTACTTCTTTTGTTTGCCAATGCTGGACCCATTAGAGAATCAAAACTAAGTATTAGATTTTGACGGGTTTGTTAAAGACCCTTCCCATTATAGTGTAAAAGTGGGATGATATCTCAATAGATATTTTGATCTTCCTACCTTATACTCTAGGTTGGAAAGACACTATAAGGGTGATTATTGATTTTTGGACCAATTCAACCCATTTTCTATCCATTTGGGAGCAAATGAAGGTAGAGGAGAGAAGACACATGTATATCTAAGAGTTTATTAGGTTTTATAGAGTTTCCTTGACGATAGTTTCTAACTAGGATTCCTGTTTCACTTCTTGATTTTAGAAGGGACTTTAGGATTCTTTGGGAACCAAAATAATGTTTATCACAACATATCACCTACACATGAATGGCTAGTATCTCTGGCCCATCCCAAATCTTGAGAATATGCTCCATGCATGTGTTCTTGACATCAGAGGATTATGGGACTGTAAATTTCCATTGGATGAGTTATTTTACAATAACAGTTATCAAGATTCATTTAGTATGGAATCATTTTATCAGTCATATGGGTGGTCATGGGATTTTATGTTTTTTTGAGGTGGTTTAGAATTCCTTATTAATACCTAGTACCATACAAGAAACGATGAAGAAAGTGATGATGATTCAAAAAAAAATAGTGATAGCTCATAGTTTCCAAAAATTTTACTCTAATAAATTTCACAACTTATTATAGTTTGAGGTTAGTGATCAAGTGTATCTTTGGGTATATATTTGATTGGGAAACCATTAGTTGGGAAAGCAGGGAAAGTTAGCACTATGTTATGGAAGGCTATTGCAAATTGTGGAATGTCTTAGGAAGGTGTCATATCGATTAGATTTTCCACCATCGATGGCCTTGATTCATGATTTTTTTATGTTTTCCAGTTGAAGAGATATTATATTGACCCGTATCATATAGTGGAGTCGGAAGATTTAGATATTGATCCTAATTCCACCATTGTGGAGTATCCAATTCATATCCTAGATTAATAGAAAATTGTTCTCCATAGTAAATCAATCCCATTGTTCTATGTTATTTAGAAGTGTAGTGGAAATAACCCCAAGTCACGGGAGTGAATATACTTGGTGAGGGAGAAATGGCCTCACATGTTTTCTTTTAAGGATTCTTGGGGACTTTATGGGGGTAGAAAGTGACATGGTGGGAAATTTTGTGAGACCCACCGGGTCACTGGTATGTATAATTTGAGTTTTTATTTACCTTTTTATTCATTATTGGAGTTCCTCGGATTTGAGGGTCATAAATATTATTTTTTTGGGAAGAACTCGCCCTAGATCATGATTGGTGCACAATTTTTCTAACCATGTGAGGTTTAGGTATTGGGGAAAGTGGTGGGTTTTTTCACAGATTGAGCATAGTTTATCTAACCATGTGATGATCTCTAGAGACAACATGGTTTTAGTTATTGGAAGATAGTATCTCCTACATGAATGGTCTATGGTTTACCTAACAAGGCAGATAAAAGCTTATAGATGTCTAAGTCAATTTTTTTTCCATTTTTCCAAAATTCACTTGATATATTTATATTATTTTGGCCTCTATTATTCTTCCTATCATGAATAACCTCCTTTCGTGGCATTAGAGATTCTCTCCTCTTACTGGTAGTGTATTTTCCTTGATTTATTTTTGTTTTTAGCATGTGGTAAGACTAATTATTTAGGATTTCTAAATAATTTCACATATTATTAATTTATTCTTCCATTTCGATGAGATGTAAAAAACCTAGATGTTGGTTTGGATGAATTTAAGGTTTTTAATGGGGGTTCAATATTTTTTTCTTATGGTTTATGTGTGTGAGGGATTATGCTTCCTAAATACAGTTGTTTCCATTGTTGGAAACAAGATTAGAACTGATTTTGGTGTAGGTGTCTCTATTTAACAGTGTTTTCCATGTACAACCTTTAATATCTTATCACCATTGGTTATAATTTATCAAATCACATTTTAAATGATTTATTATTGTTATTTTAACAATGTTTGATGCGATTCATGGTCTGTATTGGCATTTTTATGTTTTAAAGTGGTTTTTTAAAATGAGTTGTCTTGAATGAACTCTAAATGTTTTATAAAATAGATCAAATATTTTTATATATTTAAATGTATTTATAATGAGGTTTTATAAATGATTTTACCTTAAGAAAGGTTTTTTATAAAAATGGGAATGTTGGTTTATTAAATTGGATTTTGAAATGGATTTTATGAATGTAACTTGTTAATGATGATGTGTTTGGAAATGAGTATCACATGGGGGACCTAGGGTGTGAGTGTGTGCATGTATTAGATGATAAGTGTGTTTTCAAAGGGTCCAAGAGATCCATTAGGATTAATATTTATTTAGATTCTTTAGTATTATCCTAGGTACCAAGTGATCTTAGGGGAGGAAGCCCAATTAAAATACCAAAATGTTAACCAAGGGATCAAGAGATATCTTGGATGTCTAGGATTGGGGAAGACTGATAGAGCTTCTAACTAGTTATACATTCTTACCTAGATAGAAAATTTAGTTTTAGTTTATTTCACACTAGACCCTTTGGTTAGTGCGCATGTTGTATATTTCTTGTTCACAACTAATTTATATGCTTCCATGCATTATGTTAATTACTTTTTTGGTTGTGTTATCTTGTGTTATTATCATTTCATTTTATTTAGTTATACAATAGTGTTTATGTTTATTTTCACTTAGATTCCATGTGTGGGTGTGTATAGAATTTTATGTTGAGTGTATTATTTATTTACTTGAGCCTTGGTTTTTCATGTTTTTGGAGAATGTATTATTTTGAAGAAAACAAAAGAGATTTCAAAAGGAAAAATGTTTTCAAGTGAACTTTTTTTAAAAGTGAACATTTATTTGAAAATTAGTTTTAAATTTAATTTATTTGATGCATGTTGAAAAATAAATATATAGATTCATGATGGTATCAAACATGGACTTGTGCCTCACACATTGTATATTCCTTTGGGTTTATACATAACTTATTTTACATAACACAGGTAAGGGAAAGGGCGCCATTCATTTTGTTGTCTCTTATTGATTACCACCAAATAGGGTGGATATGTTGGAGGATACATGGTCTCATGGAGTTAAGCTCATGAGGATCATTTTTGAGATTTTGGTTTAGTTGGTATGTCATGTATTGATGTTTTGGGTCTTTATCCCTATTTTGAGTTTTTTTTACCATGGATATCACTAATAAGTATTGTATGTGACACATCATATATGGTGATGTGATGATATTTATGATATCATGATTTAGTATTTACTGATTTTAGTCAATTTTTATGTTGGTATATATTTATTCATGTTTATTAAGCAGGTGTGTCCTTCCAATTAATAGATGGATCATTCCAGTTTTTCAAGGGACAAACCATTCCCAATAGTTTATTGTAATGAATTGGTGATTTTCTCTAGTCTGGGGAAATTGGGAATGATCTTCAATCCTTGTGGTATATTGTATTAGATGATGGGTTGGTTCAAACTAGGTTGGTTTTCTATAAGAACTTGTTAAGGATGATGATAGAATTTATAAACTTACTTTGAAGTTTGATTCTAAATATATTCCTATTTTAACTCATAATGATCAAAACTTTTTTATGAAATTAAAGACTGAAGTTTAAATTCTTAAAATTATTATTTCTAATTTTAATTATTTAATAGAGATATTTTATATGCTTTTTATGGAGTAAAAACTTTCTAAACATCTTCCAAAATTGGTTTTACTTACAAAAAGTCACATTTACCATCCTATTATTTTATTATGAAAACTATACCTTTATACACTAAATGTTAGAGCGGATATCACTAGAAAAGTCATTGTTCCATGATATAGTTTATTATTTCAGAACATATAGTGCTTATAATTCTAAAGAACTACCTACTATTCAACATTGTAGGATTAAATAGACGTTGTTTTTAAAATCTTTATTCACTAACATTCTTAGTCACATAAAAGTTTGGGTACCAAAATTTTAGTCTTACCAATTAAAGAGGAAAGGATGAGTACAAGCTATTGAAATACTTGATATATGGATTATATTTATTCTTATCACTTGAAAGGAAACAAGGAAAATTTTTGTAACTTACAAAAATTGAAGTGTGGACATGTTACTTTTGGATACAATGAACACGGAAAAATTATTGGTATTGATGAAGTTTAATTTCTTAGTAAGAGGATAATTTCAAAAGTTATTTATGTTTTAATACATAAGAACAACCTTATAATCATAATTAAATTATGTTATTAGGGTAACTATATGAAATTATGGAATGAAAAATGTACCATAAAAAATAATTTCACATCTTATCTACCAATAGGTATGATAACATTTACACCGTCATACTAGAATACCTTACTTTTAAGAGTTTACCTTATTTTAGTGTGGTTGAGGATAATTTTTGGTTTTGGTATAGGAGGTTAGGACAATATAAAGTTTATAACTTAGATAAAAATATTAGGGATGTTCTCATGAAGGAACTTCCATAACTGAAGTTTAATTCTTCCAGATTCTATAAACATTTATCAGTTTATTAAGTAGAATAAGTTATCATTTAAACCTACTTATAAAGTCACAACTTTCAAAAATTTACAATTATTTTACATATAAATTTTTGGATCTACAAAAACTACTATTATTAGAGGAAAACACTATATATATATATATATGTCTTAATCGATGATTATACATGGTTTACATGGATTTATTTTCTTCCACTTAAATTAGAAACACTCTCATATTTTAAAGTTTTTTATTTCATATTGGAAATTTAAAAAACCTAACTATTTCAACTATCTAGAGTGATTATTTTGGATGTTTTATAATTTTAATTTTTGATTTTTTTTTAGTAAAAAACACATTACTTCTTTTTAGTACTAAGAAATCTATAAATGAATGTTGTAGTTTAAAGGAGGAATATAACCCTTTAGTAAATTTCTTAGACTTTCTTGTGTGGATATTATGATACTAATAAATTTTGGGTTGAATCTATTAGTACTACCTATTATATTATAAATCAAGTTTTACTTAACCATGTTTTATATAAAACACCTTAAAATTATGAAATTAAAGTTAAACAAAACATTTTTATTTTAGAGTTTTCAAAGGAAAAGAGTTCATTTTAAATACAAAATATAACTTATATAAATCAAATAAAAATTATGATAAAGGTAGTTTTATTTGTTGCTCCCACACAAGTAATAATTTTCTTGGTTTCAATAGATAGAATCATACTTTTGAAGAAATGGTACATGTTTTGTTTGATGAGGCCAATCCTTTTGTGAAGTTAAAACATCCAGATTATGAAAATAATATGGATTTTATTTTTTGGAACCCCATTTATTTTATTTTTAGAATTTCAACCACATCCACCAGAAGTTATATTTTTTAAATATTGTGTAACAGAAGTTAATCATTTGATAGATGAGAAAAAAACTTCTTTTTTACCTAAAAACTAGGATATATTATGAAATCATTCCTATGATAATATCATTATTGATGTAAATCAACCAGTTAGAACTATAAATTCCTTAAAATATGAATGTGAGGATATTTAATTCAAATATCAATTTTAACTTAAAATGATGTATGATTCCATGAGAGATTAGTGTTAGATAATTTCAATGCAGGAAATGCTTAATAAATTCAAATGAAACATGATTTTGAATTTTATTGAATATATGAATGATTTTATAGTTATAAGTGTCAAATTGGTCATCCAAAATATGAATGTCAAGAATGGAAAAATTGTTCTGAATAAGGTAAGACTAGTTGATAAGGTTTATGATAAGGAAAATGGTATAAATTATGAAGGAATTTTTTCTCTAATAGTGAGACTTGAATATATCTGAATTAAATTATCCTTTATAGATCATCTAAACATTACTCTATTTCAAATGGATATAAAGAGTTCCTTACTTAATGATTATGTTTAAGTGGAGGTATATGTTGACCAAACTCCTGGTGTTGAAGATATCAATTTTATAGAACATGTATTTAAACTTACCATAACACTTTACATAGTTAAACAAGACCCCATAGCCTAGTTTTATATATTTTGTAGATTATTACGTAAAAAATAATTTATTTAAGTAATGTAAAATACCACTCCCTTTATGAATATATTTTTTAATAACAACATAATTTTTAAAATCTATGTATATGTCATTATTTATTGTTGAACCTTGTCAGATTTTTTATTAATTTATTAAAACTGAATTTGATATGAGTATGATGGGTGAACTTAATTACTTTCTTGGATTCAAAATTATTTATAGAAAAAATTGAACTATTTTAAATCAATATAAGTAAATTATATATTTACTTAAACATTTCAGATTTGATAATTCTTTAAGTATTAGTACTCAGGTAGGTGCCTTATGTAAACTTGATCATTAGGAATATAGGAAAATAGAGGATCAAAAATTGTATATATTAATAATTGAAAGCTTAATTTACTTGAAAAATATTCAATTGGACATTATGTAATCATTGTACCTGTGTGAAATATTCCAAGACAATATGAAAAAATACTATTTTAATGAAAATAAATAGATCTTCAGTTATACTAAAGGAAATTTAAAACATAATTTTTTTCATTATTCTAGATACGAGTTTACTATTAATATTTATTCAGATATTGATTTTAGAGGTGGTAAAATAGATTAGAAAATCACTTTTGAAACTTGTCAATTTTTGGTTGAGTTGTAGTCTCCTATCATGTAAGAATCAACATTCAATTTCACTTCCCACCATTGATGCTGAATATGTGGCATTTAGAACTTTCTATACTCATTTTTTTTTGGATGCAATACACACTCACTGATTTTGGAATGTGTTTTACTCAAATTTATTCTTAGTGACAACAAAAGTAACAATTTTATATCTAATAACCCATCACATCATTCATGAGCCATCCAAATATTTATAACATACTATTTACTTTGGGACCACACATTAAAGGAGACAATTTACTTGAATTCATCAAAATTTAACATTAAATTGATGATATTTTTACTAAACTAATACTTTAAAAGTGATTAGAATATATTAAAAAGAATATTTATATGATTAGTGTTAATTTATCACCTTCACCTTGTTGTTTTATATTCTTATAACATTAAAAAACTCATCAAGGAAGTGGGAGGAAATTTCTAATTTATATAGAATAATATTAATTTTTAATAAAAGTACTTTATATTAATTGGAAGTTACTTTCAACAAACTTTATAAGATATGATTTGAAAATATTCCAAAACCACTCCAAATGAAAGTTATAATGATTATTGAAATTAATAGTAATTTTATTTTATAAGGCACTATTTGATTTATGAGATTTTTACACTTAAGAAAAGAATGCCTCAATAATTTTTTAGTTTACTTTTATATATTTATTATGCATACTTTCACATCTGTTTTTACTATTATGTATACATATTTTTATCATAAATTATATTCTTGATTATGAGTTTATTATATATAGACCCTTGTGTGAATATTTTTTTTCCTTTTTCATTTTAACCACATTGATTTGATTAACTCCATCAAAAAGGGGGATTTTGGTTATTACTAACTCCTATGAAAAATGTTTATATTTTATGAGAGTATCTATGGAAACTAAAGAAATATTTTCAATACAACTTCTAAAACCATATTTGTTAAATGAATATTATCCATTTATATAGGAAGATAACTTTTATAAGGGTATTTTTTCTTTTTTTTTTCTATCATTTATGGTTCCTCTTGAGAGATAATTTTTTCTATGTTCTCATTGAAAATCTCAAATGGGGATAAAGACAATGTTTTTGTTCCTGTAAAAGGTATAAAAGTCATAAGTTGATGAAGTCAAATTAGGATTAGTTAATTCCATAAGAATACTATATGTATACTTTAGGAAGTTACAAGAATATGACAAGTCAGAGGAAGGATAATTTCCAAACATTCATTGCATATCATAATAAAGAGTACATTTCATGAAACTTATAAGAATTTTTATACATTACTTAATATATTTTAATTTTATCTCCTTAATCACCATAAATTATACTTATTTATTAACCCCTTATTCATTTTTCATTGTCATTTTTTTCTCAATTACCATGATTCTATTTTTGAAAATCACAAAAGGGGAGACTTTGAAGACTTTGTGTATTTTTTAGAGCTTTTACTCATGGTAATATTTTTGTTTGATTAAGGGGGATAGTTTTTTTATTATAATAATTTTTTGTGTTATGTTCTTATTAAAATGAGAGATTTTAGTTTTTTTGGATACTATACTTAGTGGTAGTATTATCATAAGTTATAAGTATTTTAATTTCATATTTTAGTAAAACATACCATTTTATGTTTTTTTTATTGTGTATCTTTTTATTATCAAAAGGGGGTGATTATTTAGTAAAATGCATAATTTTGTATCTTTTCTTTGAAAATCAAAATAAAATTCATATTGAATTTATACTAACTTGAGGTTTCTGTAAGTTCTATTTATATATATATTTTAAATTTAGATTCACATATGTTTTGGTGAACTGAATACAAAACCTATGTTATGGAGAATTGTAAAATCACACTAAAATTTTCAATGGAAGAAGCTAAGATGATTCTGATTCTGTTATAATTGTAGCAAAATATTTCATTCATTTTTGGGAGTTTTTTATGAAAACATCAATAAATTGGGCTGATGATTCAAGGAATGAAATATTCTGGAATATTTTCAATAATTAAGCAGTGCATCATCTCACTATTTTTAGCACTTCCACTTGTATAATTTCTTAATGTTCATTTCTTTGGGTTTTCATTGTGAGGTGTTTTTTATAAAATATCTATAGTTTGATTATTTTTATCATTTATTATTAACCTGCATGATCGATGAGGTTTTGGAGATAGAAACCTACTTTCTTCCTAAATTCGAAGTTTGATAAAGTCTGGGTGCTGGAATTACTATTGATCATGCTTATCAAAGAGGATCTCATAGATAGAGTTTTTTTTTGATTCTGATATATTTATTGAATAAGTTCTTGGTTAAAAACTTATACCTTCTAATGAGTTTTTCAACTAGGTTCTCGGTGCAGATCTTGTATACCTTTTTTTTAGTTTTTGAACCTCATGTCACTTCAGGATAAAAGAAAAGAGTTCATATTAATTAGAACTATTGGTAACAATATTTTTTGAGAGTTTTCAGATTTTCATATTAAGATATATTCTTTATTTTCATCTTAATTATGATTAATTTTTGATCTCACCTCATTTAAGTTTATTATTTCTAAGATATTTATTTCTTCTACGTTATTTACTTAGATTTACTGTGATTTTTTAGAGGTTTTAACTACTTGAAAAATTACATTCTAGAGGTGGAAAATTTAAATTTCAACTTTTGATTTCATTTCACCCCCACTCTGGAATCTTAAATACTTTTATTATATAAGATAATATTATTATGAGATTAAAAACTCTATAGCTATTAGAAATAAGAGAATAAATTTAAGATAAATGATTCAATTATGATTCTAAATTCTGAAAATATGGAAAGTATAGAGATGGTAGTTGAGTAAAAACTCAAGATCAAAGATCATAGTCAGATTATAATTATTTCAGATATCATATTAAATTTCTAAGACATATTAAAAATTTCAAGGGAGAAATACTTTGTCTATAATAAAAAATAAAAGACCATTAGTGACCCTTGACCCCGATTATGGCATCAGAAAATTAGATCGAATGACTAGTATAAATGGTGAAGGATAAGTGTGGAGGTCTAAAAATATAGTTTTATAATTTTCTATAGAAATAAAATAAACATTAAAATAAAAAATATGGTATATGGATAGATCATTAACAAAATTCAATCATGATGTAGTGAAATATAAATGTTCCTACTTGGAGGAAAAATATTGATTTTGGTATCTCTCAAAATGAAAATACTCAAAGAACACAAAATACCATTGGTGCTATAAAAAAAGACACACAAGATTGACCTATAAATAAGGTGTTATTGTTCTATAAATATGATAAATTTTAAATTTTTTTGTTCCATTGATTAGAGGTACTAGAGAGAAAAAGAGAAATAATGGTAACCAATAAAATTTAAATATTTCATATATGTTTTTGATGGATATTTCTTTTTGTGTGGTGGATATGGATATATGTTTAGGTATTTAACATAAATTATGTGGATGAATGTTCTTATAGATACTCTAAGTGGTCATATACAACAGTTCAAGGAACTATGAAGTGGGATGAAAAAATAAAATCATTTTCCCTTTTGGTAAGATAAACTTGTTCCATCGTATTTAGAGGGGGAACAAATGTATCAATCATTACCAGTTGTAAAGTCAAAGACATGTATCAAAATAAAAAATATCTAAAAATATAGTTGTTTCAAATATATCCCTAAAATAAATGGATTGAGTTGGATTGTGGATCCTTAACACTAGAAACACTTCCCATATAATAGAAAATATGGATCTTGTCATAGGAATCAAGTAATATAAGGATATTTTTGTTATATTAGGAAATAATTAATGCTTAAAGATCATTTTATTTGGGAATGAATTTTTTTCTATCAAATTCCCAAGACATGTAGATATATTGTTTATTGAGGGCATTAGAACTAACATGATAAGAGTAAGTCAACTATGTGATTGAAGGCATGTAATAAAATTTACAAAGTAGAATTGTATTGTCAAGGGAAATAACGGTGAAATTGTAATGAAAGTGAATCACATGAATTGGATTCTCTACCTTATTAGTGGATAATATGATATTTTCTTTCTATCTAGGGTAAAAGAAAATAGGTTTTGGAATTATATTCTTGTCCATTTGAGAAAAATATATTTGTAAGATCTAATAATGAATGATGGAGATCATGATATTTCTAAATTCTTACATGATTGTACTCACATGTGTGATATTTTTCAAAAGGCAGTGATAATTTTAAATCACTAAAATATTATGTACAATAATTCAATGAGGTTTCTATAAATGGTACATGTTTTTGTTTGTGGGTGGATATCATCGATATCCACTAAAAGAATGAGGTACTATGTGCCATTCATTGATGATTTCAGTAGTATGGTGAGGTTGATGGTGATTACCAAAAAATTCAAGGTGTTTAGTTACATTAATCACTATTAGAGGAAGGTTGAAAAGATTATTGGGTAGAAGATTTTAAAATTACAAACGGAAAATTCCATAAAGTTTACCCATAGGAAATTGGAGGATTATCTCAAGAATTATAGGCTAAGGAACTATATGTTACAAGTGAAAAATACTCAACAAAATATCATAGTTGATAAAATAAAATATATTATAAAAAACAGAGATAGAAAAATTCATATTGAGAAAGACCAACATGATAAGTTTTGGAAGGAATTAGTCCAAACATTAGTCTATATTATTAAAAAATCTTTGTTTTTTCTAGAAGAGGAGAAGAATCCATACGATATGTTGTATGGGAAGACACCAACATTGAAATAATTTTGATTATTTTTAAGTGAGTGATTCATTCTCAATAAGGTGAAACATAGGAAGTTTGAGTCATGTGAAGATAAATGGATTTTCCTTGGCTACTCATCCAAGAGTAAGGTGAACGAGTGATATCTAATATGTCACTATGTTTGAAAATGATCAGAATATTTAGTAAAATAGTGAGGGTATTCGAGAGAAAAGGGGAGAGGAGTTAAGAAACACTGGGGGAACAAGGGGTTGATGTTAATTATATAAAAAATAATGATTAGAATAATAAATTTAGATCATTAGATGCATAAAGACTGAGAAGGAAGGCCAAAATTTATGAGGAGAATATTTTTGGTGACCACACAAGTGAGAAAGAGGATAATGAATTCCTTATAAAAAAATTAACTCCTCTCTTAGGTAAATCCAAAGTGTTTGGAAGAGGTTTCTAAAGATGGTAATTGGGACAAGGTGATACATAAAGAGTTTGAATAAATAAAAAATAATATAACTTGGAAGATTGTGTTTAGGCCAAAAGATAATATTATCATCGATAAAAAATGGTTTTACATAACAAAATAATAGAATATATCATGGTGACTCAGAACTGGGAATAGATTGTCTGTAAGGGATAACCTAAATTGATGGTATTGATGTATACAAAAATTTTATCCTATTTATAGGCTGGGAATAATTTTATTATTCTTGGATGTATAAGTGGAAAGAAAGTTCAAGGTTTTCTATATGGATTTCAAATCATCATTACTAAATGGATTACTTGAATAAGAGGTGTAAATCAATAAACTATATGGTTTTATGATGTATAAAGATGAGAAAAAAGTTTTTTGGTTGATTTAGGAACTTTAAAGGCTAAATCAATAACTAAGAGCATGGTATTACAAACTTGATCAGTACTTAAAGAATCCCAGTTTTCAATATAGTGGATTTGATCTTAATATCTATATCGAAAATTATCATGTTCAAAGGTTGACAATGATCATATATTTTGATCACATAATCTTTAATAAGTGAAATGAAGCACAATATAAGTAGTTTTTAGAATTCATGTAGTGTGATCGAAAAACTTCAATGATTGAAGAGTTAATATTTTTCAATGGATTATAGGTGATACAAGGAAGTCATGGAACATTAATATCACAATAAAAATATGAAAAGGAGTTTCTAAAAATATTTGGAATTGTGGATTCAAAGGAAATGACAATACCAAATGACACCTGACTAAAGTTGTAAAAGGATGATGATGGAAAAGTGGACTATATTATATAATATATATAGATCATCAAGAGATTATTATACTTAAGAGTAGTAATTCTATACGTTTTTTCCACTTTCCAAACCACAAGGTACTAGATTCATCATATTGAATGACACTTTTAAGAGGTAAAGAAAATAGTATAGTATACCAAAGGTATATTGGATTTCAGATTTCTTTATAATACAATATCCTTGTAGAATTTATTAGGATATATATATATATAGATTTATCTAGTTTAGAAGATGATATAAATTCAATATGAGGTGGTGAATTCTATATTGATATATTATGAATTTCTTGTCTTAATAAGAAACAAGATTTAATTTCACTAATAAATATAGAATCTAAATATATTTTAGCCACTCAAACTTACACAAAACTATTATGGATGAAGAGAAATCTTAAGTATATTTGAGTTGAAGTGATGTATCATATCAGAATAAACAATGACAATTCAAGTCCTATCAACGTTATAGCAAATCCCATCCATCACATAAATACAAAGAAAAATGAAATCAAGTATTACTTCATAAGGAAGAAAGTTGATCATGGGTAAGTGAACATAGATTATGTGCATACCCAACTTCAAGTCATAGATATCATGAGAAAGGAATTACCCAATTTTTTTTGAGAATCATTAATAGGCCCTCGAAATATAGTCACCCAAACACTTAAATAGTGTGGAATCATGAACACCAATCTTCTTGGAATGTGTTTTATTACCTCATACAATATATCCTACAAAGGAGTCAATTTGGGTTCACTGATAAAGGGGAGTGATTTCTCAAACCTTATATTCAAAGGGTGAGAGTGTCTATATAAATATAAAAAGGGGGAGGATACTTCAATTATTAATAAAGGGGAGGTAAGATGATGGGGGGGAGTGTCTAGATTTTCAGATATTAATTAGTGTCTGAAGTCATCAAGAAGTTGTCTAAGGAGTTTTAAGTTTTTTCAGCAAACCCAAAGGGAGATATTATTTGTAAAATTCTCTCCAATTTATTTTTAGATTTTTTTGGTTGTGTTTTTTAAAAAATCATGTTGAAAATATTCTAGAAAGGAAAAATATTGATACATTAATGGAGTGATGGGTTTTGAATGTGTTTGAATTTGATGTTTTATTCCAGCTAAAGGTTTGAGATATAAAATATATTTTATGGAAAATCCAGAGTAACGAAATAATTTTCAAATGATACTTATATGAAATTGCATAATATTTATATAGAGGAAATTTCAATGAAAAGAAAGGAATATATAAAAAGAACTATGTAATACCATAAAAGACTAATGGTAAGGAAAAGGTTTCCATAAATTATGAATCTTATATAGAAGATATAAAATAAATAAATTGTGAAAATAAGGTATAAGGACCATTCCATTTATAAAGGACTTGTGAAAGAATTATTTAGAGTTAGCATAATTTGTGAAAAAATTATTTAGAGTTAGCATAATTTGTGAAAGAATGGTCAGAGGATCATGTGGAATGGAAATTATTATTGAAATAATTATATTGAGTAAGAAATATTTGTGAAATATAGGTGGAGGTCCTCATGGGACATGAAAGTGAAATCTTATATGACCACCACGAAGCCTAGAATCAAAGGATCATTTTTTTACAAATTTGTTTTATACAAAGTGGAAAAATAAAATTTTATATAGAGAATGATTTCTGGGGTCTATTTCTTATAAATAGGACCATAATAACTTTATTATATATATAATAAATCATTATAGGAAAATTAGAGTGAGTAAATTTCTTTTGTTAGGAATTTTGGGATTTTATGTAGATATTTCATGAAGAGAAGTGTACCATAAAGAAATTATGTAGTAAGTAGACTAATGAAAAAAAATTACAAAGTAAACAGAGCTTAAGGAATAAACTATATGGAAGGTAGACTATGAAGAAACTAAATAGAAGATATATCATAAAGAAACTATACAAAAGGAAGAACATAAAAAAATTACTCAGTCAATTTTACATGAATAAGATTTTACATGAAATTGAAAATATTACATAGTAATATGGAATTCATCTCATGGATGAAAAAGGAGATTCATTTCACACCAATGTCAATGTGAACTATTTTAAAGTAGATTTAGATTATATAAATAATTTTATAGAGGAGAAATAGGTTTACTTTAGTTTGTATATAAGTGAATCTTTAGTTGTAAATGGTTACAAACTAGGATGGATAGTAAATCCTCTCTAAACTTGTAAAAAATAGTTTAATTTAGTGAATTTTGGTACACCGTTATATTTCCATGTGTATGATACTTGGAGGTATATTAGTGTGGGTGGACCAAATAATTTTTGTGTGTGTGTTTTTCATAATTTATTTTCATTATTCATCACTATAAGATAAATATACAAGTATTCTTTATCTCATGAAAAAACTGGATCAGTGGGGGATTTATATAAAACTACCACAATTTGATTAACCCTCCTCTCAGGGTATTTTCAATCGTATGGGAACTATCATAATCATATCATATTACATGATCATGGAATCAAATAATCTCATATTCCAATAATATGACATCTCATAATTTCTTGGGCCTAATTCAAGACCAAGACATACACATGGATCTCACATCAATATCTCACATCATAGCCTAACTAAAGGCTCCCTTCATGTGAAAATCGTTATGGTACTTTTTATATTCAAAAAAGAGTTAGATAAAACCATAAAAACATCACTTTAAATCCATTAAAACAATTTAGAAATTATCCCTAAGTTATTACACTAGAATAACTCAACCACTTTTCAAAAACATATGATAATACTAATAAACCCAAATACATTTATAAGATTATATATATAATTTTTAGTAAGAAATTTACATAATAAAATACAAATTTTAAGACACCAAGAGAAATTAATTAATCAAATAAAATCAAGTAAACATTTCTACTTTTTCATGTCACTTTCATTACATTAAAAAGTAATTT
Organism: Viscum album; assembly: GCA_963277665.1. Lineage (NCBI taxonomy): Eukaryota > Viridiplantae > Streptophyta > Magnoliopsida > Santalales > Viscaceae > Viscum > Viscum album. Next base: position 674,567,765 of record OY728128.1, on the reverse strand, counting down.
ACATCTTGTACACACCCATTTACGATATACAATTTTCTTATTCAAGTTTACCAAGACAGATAAATATTTATTATAATTTATTTGGTATGTATAATTATATTTACAAAAATGTTTTCACCCATTTATACCATGTTTACAATAACAATTTCCATTAAAAAACAAGTATATCATCTATTAAAAACTTAACACTAACCCATTAAAATTCATATAAACCCATTATGAATTTATATAATAGTGAGGGAAAATTATCACATCAAAACATAATTTAAACATAATTTTCATCCATGAATCACCCATTATTAATTATTATATTATTACATATATTCTAATTTTCAATTTTCTATTCTCATCATTAATTCAAAACTTTAATTATAGATTCTTATAATTTTTACACGTAAACAAAAATCTAGAACAAAAAAATCATGTGGGAATTCATTGAAAATTATTACTCAATAATTGAAATAATTTTCCAAGTAAAAAAACTCATAATAAACCATTAAATAACAAAACAACTCAAAAATAATATACAAAGACAAGTTAAACACAAAAATAAAGATAAAAGTCACTTACCATGCATAAGAAGCACAATACAAACAAATAATAGAGCCTAAAATCCTCTTAGAACATAATGAAATCATAAAACCACCAAAATATAGGAAATGATAGATAATTTAACATGAAATTTAAAAAACCTTGTTTTATTCTCACAAAAAAATAGGGCCCTTGAAAATCTCATTGAGAAAAAGTTAACACCAAAAACAGAACAAAAATCCATGTTGAAATAAAGCATAAATTACTCTTATAAGTTGGGAGATGATGGAGGTAGATTAGTTACAAGGAAATTCATCAAATAATATCATATTTAAAGGTAAAATTGGGTTTTAGATGTAATTTGTTGACCATTATAAGACTTAAATACCCTTATTTAAATAAAACTACACAACGGTTTACTGAGAACCCAATCACTCACCACAAGGTACACAACGACATCCCAGTTTATCTCTATAATGTCCCACCATCCCATAACACTTCACTGCTACCTAGACCAGTGGTCAAAATTTTAATTTAGGTATGCCTCCCCATACACCATAGACTACAGACTAGCAGTGAGGGTCAAGGGTATTACTATGGAGAGACTATACCTTCATATCAAAGTGAAAACATTTAAAAATAACCAAGAAACATCCAAAATAATAAATTAGAGTACAAAAAAGAAAATAAAAAAAACAACATGCCATATCAAATAGATGAGGAAGCATACAACCACACACACACACACATGGTCATAATAGAAAACAACAACACTGACCACCTTCTGAGATGATCACATATACAAGATAAATAAAATAATAAAAACTCACAGAGTCTCTACTACCATCCCAGATATTCACCTCATACCAATATCCATTCCAATTTAAGCTATCTTGATCGATCCTACAACACCAATCCTCCTCCCTACTCGAACCTGCGATCATTTATGTCTGCTCAAGTACCCAAGTGCCATGTATTGTTGAGCAGGGTGCGAGTAAAACTAAATAGGGAACCTCTAATAGGGCCCCATACATAACCAATAAATAAAGTTTATAAACATGTGACATGTTCACAAAAATAAACACAGCTGTGTAAGCATAAATATGTAACCATCATCATACCTTAGGTTCTAATGTGACACCCAAGATCAAATATACCAACTTTTATCAATTCCATAGTTCCTAGAAACATATAAATATCCTAGGGGATTTATATCCCACCCTAAAAACATACCCTAATCTCATTCATATTTTAGGCAGTTTTGGAGTGACTAGGAGAACATGTGACCCTAAGAGAAATATACCCATCCCCAAAACATAAGAATCCATAATAGAGATATATCCCTATCTCTAGAACCATCATCTACATAAGGCCGTAGCTCACCCTAGACCATAATCCAACATATAGGGGAATCCCTATATAGAACATGAAAATATATACCTAGGGGTCTATGTACATCCCTATCACCATGATAAATGTTACCCATTAGGGTGTCACATCCCAAACACAGAACTGGGTATCAAGCCTTCATTACCAGAGGATAATATCCCACAAATAGCTCCTGAACCTTCATTAAAAAATCATGTATACATAGAAATAAAACACAAAAACTAGGAAAAAGCATCCCCAAAACCTCATGGGATACCATATATATATATATGAAGGGGGTATATCCTCCCCAGAATCTTAAGTCAAACCACATGTGTTATCTAAATCCAAAACCCATCATGTGTCTTTCAAGATGGCCTCTCATGTGCACATCCTAGATCCAGTTATAACATCCAAGTTTTATGATCACCATTGATACATGGGTTCTAAGGTAACACTTGAGTTCGATAATACCTATCTACCTAAAATAAACCTCTCTTGGATTAACATGAAACGGGGGAACTCACTAGAGTTACCTAGGCCATATTCTAGCTCAAACACCATACCAAATCTCTAATATCTTGTTCCAAAACCCTATGTTTAATCCTACCACTCATATGGAATCACACTCCTGAATATCACAAAGAACATCTCATGGACACATTGGCCTCCTAAGAAATCCATACCAGCACCACTCTTGAGAGATGGAACAATACCCATGTATCCTACCAAGTAAATCTTGATGGATTTCCTTTAGGTTTATTAACATTTAATCAAAGAAGAATAAGTTAGAGATACTATAAATACAAGATCTATATTTAAGATAATTGAAACCACATGAAACTATAAATGAATAACCCATGTGTACTATTCACCAAAGAAGACTATGCTACCTTATCAATATTTATCCAGTGCATCTGAGAGAGATCACTGGAGTGGAATCTGAATGATGTACCACCTATGAAGGTATCCACAGGATAAAAAATCATCCAACATTTTTATGGTGACAATTGATTCCCCATGGAATTATAGTCCCTCAAGTCTAAATAATATTTTATTAACAGAACCTTGAGTGAAAAGGAGCATTAGATGAGATTTGAGTGAAAAAAAAATTACTTCTACTATCATATGTAAGTGGTTTATGTAGGTCGAGGATTCTCATTAGTGAAGAATGTATTAAATCAAGAATTAAAATGATTAAGTTAATGATTTGGCTAGTTCTTTCATCACATACATGAATGAAACTCCATCAAATGTTTAATTTTATAAAAAAGTTCCTTGATATATAGATTATGTGGAATAAATGAGCTTCCAAAAGATTAAACCCAATGTCTTTAATCATATTAATATTGTTTCTTAAGAACACGACTTCAGTTTATCCACTATGATGTAGTGGATAATTTTTTAATGCAAAACTTCACATACACCACCACTGCATGATGGGGCTTGTTTTAGTGCATATCCAATAATGTTCTACTTGCACTAAAGTCTTATAGATCTTGTTCCATCTCACCTTATATTTTTTCATATACAATAACTTATGAAACCATATCCAAAAAAGAATTTGGATATCTTAAAAAATACTTTTGGAAAGATATCATTAGCTTCACTTTGTATCACATCATATCCAATACCTTTTGAATACCCATCTAAAACACTTTTGGATTAACTCTAAAACATTTTAGAGTATCTATATGAGTCAAACATAATCCTTAATTAGTCATCCAAAAATGTTACCCCACAAGACTCTATAGCAATGAAAAAATATAAATTTATAGATCTATAAATGTAAGAAAAGTGTAGCCTATAGAAAAGAATATATTCTACTCAAGCTATAAAAGGATCTGGCAAGATCTTCATCGAATACATGTATCTCTATAACTATGTCCACCAGACTGCATTATATTAATACATGAATTCTAATATTTTCCCTTTTTTAAAGACATTTAGTGACCATGGGACATGAAAAATGTCAATCCACTAAACCGTATTCATATTTTCTTGATTATTAGAGAATATAAAGAACTAGTTAATGAATACATCATATCTCCTTCATTTGCATAGATGATCACATTATATGTCACTCATAAAAATAGATAGTTACAAAATATTTACATTCAAGGGGTGTTTTTTACTCCCAAACCTATCTCAATTGAGGGACCAAATTTCAAACTCTTCATTTGAGAAAAAAAATCCAATCTTGGTTAAGCTCCAACTGACGACATGTTCAACAACATACCCAACCACCCCTTAACAAGATAAGTTAATGTATAGGCTTGTGTTAATAGGGTATCAAAGTTTGAATTTTCTCATGCTAGGTATCTTCCCAAACTCATGTTTTGGGGACTAAAATATGATCCATGAACCCCTAGTATACTAAATACATCTGTATGACAATCCATGTGGTATACCCAATGGGTCATCCATCTCACATAAAAATTAAAATTCTTTGTTTTATTCCCAATGAGAATATTTTGTGTCTCTATGAAATAACCCCAGTGATTATAGCCTTAATATTTCATCACAACCTATAATACTCCAAGAAAAGCATCAGTTAGGGATAAAATAATAGTTATACTTTGATACACTAATTATTATTACACTTCATGAAAATTATATATATTTATATATATATATGAAACCAATGTGAGTGTATAATAAAACAGAGTTTACCTTTCATTATGGTGCCTTTAATGTTCTTAAACTCTTTTATAATGTTTAATAAACCCAACATAACCATTGATTTATCATATCATAGATAATAAAATATGAGATCAATCTTATGAATCCTACACTTTCAACGGTTTTATTAACTCATTAGGTCATATGTAATCCCTACCACATATTTACATTCCCATTTGATAAAACCATCCCACAAACTCTTTAGTTAGAAAAATATATGAAATAATAAAATTTCAATAATATTGATATTCTAGGAATCATATTAATAACTATTTATCTCTTTAAACATATTCAAATTTCTTAACATCATAACTTCAACTGCTATGATGTCAACTTATGTTTTCCACTTAGAACACTTTTTAAGTTCATTATCATCATCCTTGTATCTATTTCCATCAAAATTTACCCTTTAAATATTTAAAATAACGTAAATTTTACATTATTACTTTACAAAAAATCCTAATATATTTTAAGATAAAATGACATTAAATTTTTTATGGTAACTAATGTAAATCTTTACATTTTTCTTTAATTCCACAACCTAAAATATTTTAATATTTCAAGATCAATTAAATTTTTAAATTTACACGTACAATCTTATAGATTATTTCACTTATACAAGATTACTAAATGTAAATCTTTAAATTTTTCTTTATTATCCCATATCCCAAATTCTTTAGGATATAAAGTGAAATACACTTTAATCATTGACTAGTTTAATCCTTTATTTGTTAACTTATAATTTCTCTAAGTCTAAACATACTACAAACATCTTCTTAGATACTATATTCTTTCATAATACCTTAATAATTTATGAAAATCCTTTTGTGTTAGGAAATAATACTTATTTCATCATTAGTATAAATATTTAACAAAAAAACTATTATCCCCATATTGTATATGGTATTCTATGTGTTTAAAGAATTCTTCTTAAAAATATTATAATTCTTAAAAATATTCCACTAATAGGTGGTAGAATCACATTCATTCATATTTTAACAAATAGATGGATAAAAATATTTACCCTCCATTTATTTTCAAGTATGTTAAAGAATCTGATTAATCATAAACCATTTATACAATCATTCTTCTCAATTTTTTTACAAAAAATATTTTTTATTGAAATATTTATCATATCATATAAAATAAATGAAATTACGATACACATCCTTTTTTTAGATTCATATGATCTTGATACATTCCTTTTTACAATAAAAGTTTCAACTCTTTTATTCATCACATGAATGTAAATTTCAAGATCAATCAATTTTGAACTCCTATATATTTAAAAAATATGTAAAATATACATTTAGTGTCACATAAAATTAAAAATTAAATAAATAATATCTATAAAACTTATACTTGACATGGAAATTACATAGAGTTTCTAAGACTCCTTCAAGTATTTAGAATAATTTAATATATGGAATTATTAATTATACATCATGAAAATCCTAGATTTCAAATACCTTGACTCGATTCTCAAAGAAACATTATTGAACTCTTCATCCAACTTTTCTTCTTATACATTGAACTTTTACCCACATTCACTATCTATATAACACTAGTACTAAGACATCATATTCCCAGTTCACTTATTCAATACTTAGAGAAGACCAGGTATTATTTTCTTAAATTTAATCATATTTTTTGAATATTATGACAAATACCAATATGATAATATAATTAATTAACTAATAATAATGATACATTTATATATTCTCTTAAATCATGTTGTAGAATCATAACTCTCTGTATCATAAGCATCCATCTCATTTTATTCAAAAAAGCATTGTTCACAAGCTATTCTAAATAGAAAAATGACTGAATACACAACTTAGGAAAAGTCCATCAAATCTTTAGTCATCCAATTTATCAATGAAGAAAGCAATTTTATCCTTAAATTTAAAGTAATGTTGAAGCTTCAATATTCGATTCATTTTCTCTATCCAAACTTCTATATATTTAGAACACTTATAAATCATGTAACTGATATCATATATCTGGAAGAATAAAATAATTTAATTATATAATAATAATACATGAAGTGGAATCTCCACTGGCATTCTTAAAAAAATTTAGGTAATTCATACAAATTATTCTCTAATGTGAAACTTTTCTATAATAAAGACATAATGTTTCCTTATTCTTATTTAGTTTATTTAGCAGTGTAGGCTCACCACAACCTCTTTTATTTTCCTTTACAAAATATTTGAGTTTAATCTTTCTATTCCATAAACATGGTACATGATACTGGAACTCCCATGTCCTTTCTAACTATAATCAACATATCAAGGAGATCTGATAAATATTTTATGAATTCATTCATATTATAATTCAAAAAAAACTACCAAAACCACTTTGGTAGTGATTATAGAATAAAAATAATGTTCAAATAATTCTCAATAGGTGATCCTAGTCTCTACAAGTCATTTACATACCTAATAATATTGATAACATGAGGGGAGACTAAGTTTCCTTCCATTATTTTTCATCAAAAAAATATATTTATACACTTCATACCATTCATGACTATCCTACTTTTGGTAGAGTTTATAAAGGTTATATATAATTTGATAGGAATATAGGGTCTCATGTTGTTTTTAAAAATTTGAATCCCTTGCATCAAGAATCATTGTGAATACTTATTATGATTATTTTATATATTTATCAAATCCATATAAATAATTTTGTTGAATTTCTCCACTAATTGGTTACTCAGGAAGGGGTTATTCCAATACATTGACCTTCCCTTTTTTGTTTGAGAATTGTTCTAAAATTTTATAACCATTAAAGGAAATTACTACCATTTAGATTTTACTTGTCATGAATTGATCTCAAGATTAAGTTTGATGATGGTGGAATTATTTAAAATAGAGTATTTTATCAGATTATTATCATTTTATAACCAATCAATAAGGAATATTTTTAAATGGGATCCTAGTAAAATGATTACCACTTTTTTAAAATCCATCATATATTTCAGTAGGGGAAGATCCATATTTCACCAAGTCTTACACTGGATTAATCAGGGAAATAATCCTTGATTATTAAGGTATGGAATCATCCCAAATATAACATTTGTGATTCTTTGATATTTGAGTGGATAACACTTAATCCAATCCATCTTATGGATAAACTGAAATCTATTCCTCTAGTATCATAACTATTATAGTTTCCTAATTAGTGTAACAAAAAAAAGACATGAATTGGATAAAAAATATCAATCAATGGGAACTCATGATAAGATCGAAAATACCATAATGATAATCCAAATTCACTAATAAATTTTTTACATTAAACAAGATAATATAGGGGTACACATTATGAGATCAACCATATCTGGTTGAATGATTGAGGTGTTGAAAATTGATACTTTAAAAGGAATATAACACTTAGTATTTAAATGAGATTTAAATCTCACAATATTATATCATATCATTCCCTTTTGTATGCATGCTTCTTGGAATTTAGTTTAGAATCCATATTTCTGAAGCTTTTTCTGGAGCACGTGCATCCGTCTTGTTGGGGGATGAAAGTACAATCTGTTGCCCCAAATTCCCGCTTTCCAAATGTGGGCGACATCTGTTCCTTGTTCAAGGACATCTGCTCCCTGATCGAGATGAGATGATGGGATGTCGGTTATTCCTTCCATGGATTCCTCCTCAAAACTCATCACCTATTCCAGGTCTCCCTTAAAGATTTAAAATGTTGATCGTGAAACTCTTCCCAGCACCATATCTTCATAGACGCTGGTTAATTACACTGATTCTGTTAGGACATTCCAAAGGGTCCGGTCAGGGCAGTAACCTTCGGTCGGGGGAGTAGTCACGTTGAACATCACTGACATGTCTGGATGCAGGGATACTAGCACGTCTGGGTTTCTTCCCCATATTATAGGGCTTCTAGAGGGCACGAAAGCCTGGGGAATCCCACATCGAATGTGGGGAATCACATTCCATAGGAATGCATATGAGGTTTTCCTCAGCTTCCCATGTTTAACATAGGGTATGCCACAAGTTTAACGTCCAGTAGAGATGGATCAGACTGATCAGAATACTGATTAGATTGGATCATATGGGTTCAACCCTTGGAGGGAACACTGATATAGGGGGGGTGAGCAGTCATGACATCACCGGGATGTGGTGGCCTGTTTAAGAATCAATATGGATGATGGAGTGTTTGAATGAAGTGGATAGTGAATGGGATAGAACCACTGTATGGATGACAGTAATGTTAGTCTTGAGTCTTGAGGAGACTTCCTACGTATCCCTGTGGTAGGGAATCAAAGTCCACGTAGTTCGGTAGGGTGAAGGGATGCCTAAGGAGGTGGGCCGTGAGAATGGACACATGTATTGGACCTGGAGGAAGTGGAACCTCTGGGTTGGGGCATGACCTTCTCGAAACACATAGGCTCGAAGGGAAGACCAAGAAATGGACTTGAATTGGGGTGTACACATAGGATGACAACTCGATGATGTGTATGGGGCTCACACATGGTTAGAATCCCAACTTGGTCTAACGCCACTAGGACGGACCAAAGAAAAGGGTCCCAATAAAGGGGATTACAACAGCTTGCTGCTAAATATGGGACACAACGAATTACTACTGATTGAGGTCACAATGGTTTAACACTGGATAGGGTCACAACAAATTACTGCTGGATGGGATCACAATGGCTTACTGCTGGATGGGGTCACAACGACTTATCGCTGGATGGGGTCACAATGGCTTATCACTAGATGGGGTCACAATGGCTTACCGATGGATGGGGTTGATCCTCATGGAATATTCCTACATACCCTGCCTTGGAGACAAAGATCAAACTAACATAGTTCATGTTGGATGGGGGTCTTTGGACAGATAAGAATGAGGACCTGGGGTCCAGATGGATGGTGGGCTTGAACCATGTGGAGGCTTCCTATGTACCAAGCCTTGGCAGGGATCAATGTTTGTGTAGTTCAGGTGGAGTGGAAGAACTGACGTGAAGGAGGTCGGAGTGACTGAGTGATGGGCTTGAACCTCAAGGAGTATTTCTATATACCCTGCCTTGGCAAGGATCAAAGACCCCATAGTTTAGGATGGTTTGGTGAACTGACAATAAGATGGTCAGGACTAATGGGTGGTGGGCTTGAACCTCAGGTATGCATCGTACGCAAATTTCCATGGCAAGGACCAAAGTCCTCGTAGTTCAGGTGGAGTGGGGGAACCGACGTGAAGGAGGTTGGAGTGACTGAGTGTTGGGCATGAACCTCAGGGAGGCTTCCTATGTACCATGCCTTGGCAAGGATCAAAGACCACGTAGTTCAGGATGGCTTGGTGAACTAATGTGAAGATGGCCGAGACCAATGGGTGGTGGGCTTGAACCTCAGGGAGGCATCCTATATACCTTTCCATGGCAATGATCAAAGTCCTCATAGTTTGGGATGGGTTTGGTGAACCGACGTGAAGATGGTTGGGACCAATGGTTTTTGGGATTGAAACTCAAGGAGGCTTCCTACGTACTTCACCTTGGCAAGGATCAAAGACCTCGTAGTTCAAGTTGGGTGTGGGGATTACACTCTAGACTTCCTGGAAGGATGTCATGGTCGATGCTTTCTCTAAGCCCATGTGAGTCATTCCCAGTGGGGGAAACAAGAGGCAGAAAAGACCTGATGATCACATCGTGAATGGTGCATCCTCAGAAAGTAGAGTGGGGATTACACGTGGTTAGCAGCCCAAAGAAGAAACATGGGCTTACATATGGTTAGCAGCCCAAGGAGATTGGGACTTACTCTAAGATGGAGGCCCTGTGGTGACAAATCCCAGTGGGAGAGGGATTTGGCACTGAAGAAAGGATGGGCTGGGATGCTGCCTCCTACCAGAAAGGCTAGGGGGCTTATACAAGGGTGGATTACCTTTCCCCACAAAAAAACACCGTTACAATAAAGAGGATTTCATTCCATGTGAGGAATGACCTCACTCCCATGGTGACCAGTGGGTGTAGAGAATGTCCGAGACGGGGCACCCCACGTACGAGGCACAAGGTGAGGTCACCATTTAACGTCATATGCTAAGGATGATGGCGCTTGACAGTAAAACGTCCTGCAGCTCAGATGAAGTGGGTTCACTCCACACCCCTAGGACTTACATAACCGACACCTTCTACACCTTGGTGAAGAGAAGGGACATGCAATGCCATGGATATGGGATGTCGTGAGGTGATCCCATTGGGGGCCCACATTAGCGTGGCTATGCGAAGAAGAAATAGTCGTTAGTGTGCCTATGCGAAGAATCTTGAGGTGAAGAGACGCAATGTGAAACACTGCCCAAGGGATTTTAAAGTTACTTCGTACAATCCAAGAAGGTTTTATGGGAAAACGGTGTGTGCCGTAGAAGTTTTGGGCGTGGGAGGCAACCAAAAATGACGTCCGAAAGAGAGACATCAAACACGTGTGCACAAGGAGGGAGGCTTGCGTGAAAAATGGAACTGTTGTGCAAAAAATGCCAGGCGACATACCATTGAGTCACTTGTGTGGAAAAGAGCGGGTCAGCGCGCAATTGGAGAGGTTTTCCGTGCAAAGGGGGTCGCAGTTTTGCACACAATTGGAAGATATTGCGTGCAAGTAAAAAGGGTGACACAAAATTGGAAGGGATTGCATGCAGTTGGAAGGGATTTCATGCACTTGGAAGGTATTGCGCATTATTGGAAGGGATTGCGCGTAGGGTAAGAGACTCAAATGGATTTGGGTGAGGGTTAAGCCTGAGTGGTCTCACACGTAGGTGGACCCCTGGGCAACCTGTCGTGAAAAATACCATACCCGAAGGCCATCTTTTGCGCATAGGAGAGGTGGATTTCGCACAGAGGAGATGGTTCAGATTCTTCAGCTTTAATGGACCAGACCCTCATGGACCATCCCTTTTCCAAATTCTGGATCCTAATGGTGGTGCCTCGGTGGTAGGGCATCATTTCGGTGTGCGATCGATCGGTGCGTTTCCAACCGGTGCGACCGATCGGTGTGTCGCCGATCAGTGTGACCGATCGGTGTGTTGTCAATCAGTGCGACCGATCAGTGTGTAGTCGATTGGTGTGACCGAACGGTGTGTCACCAATTGGTGCAATCGATCGGTGTCACACAGCCTTGTCGAGTTTTTCTTCTGCATCTTTTTTCCGTAACGCCACTTTTAAGACCTTTTTACCTTTTGGGAAGTGGTTCAAGGCTGTTTTAGCCCCATAATCAATATTTGAATTCCTAAGAGTAGGGAGACCCTCAACCGATCCAACTGTGTGTCCGCGTAACGTTTCCCCTCTGTTTATATAAAATCCTTCAAAGTCACAAATGTTATGAACCTTTTCCCGATGAGAGTTATTAAATAAAAATTAATTCAGTCGTCTGTAACCACCCAACCGCATGGTGAAACCACGATCCGACCTTATAGCTGTTCAAAATTCCATATCCCGTGACAACTGGATCTCATCCTTATATCACACAATAATTTCTTCTTCTTATTCCTTTTTTCCTCTCCTTTCTTCCTAGTGTGTTTGGAGTTCCCCTACCTAAGGAAAGTGGAGCACCTATGCTGAAGCTTTTCTACTCACCCTTGGAGTTCCCGACGTTCCTCCCCTGCAAGTCGTGCATCACTCGTTCTTGGCGCATGGAGAAGAAATTTGATCCTTGATCATCCAAGTAGGGATTTTCCTTCATCTCTCTTTACTGTGTATCATGCGGGGTGGGTACGCTACTGTTCCTATGGGGATGGACGAAACCATACCTTAACAAAGATAATAAAGAGACTATTAATGAATGATGGGAGCGTTTGACAATTCTTCTGTACTCTTTTAAAATTTCTATATGTTGTGAACTGTATGAGCTATGCTCACTAAAAATCATGGTTGTTGGTGGTCTTTTCTTGCGCACTAATGAACCCTTGTCTTCTTTGATAATTGAATGGATCCAACATGGGAATTTTGGTTAATTACGTAAACTCGGCTGATTAAATGAATGTCCAGTGAACAACAAACCTTGTGTGATCACCCCAGTTAACCAAAAAAAAGAATAAAACTTATTTAATGATGTTCTTGAACCTGTAATTTTACCTACTGTATTTTGGTAGTAGGTGTGTTGTACTGTTTGATGCTTATGGGGTTATGTGGGTGAGGATGGGATCCTCTGTTGTGGAATGGTTGTTGGTTGTGAATCTGAAGTGGTGTAGGGCTGTATCTCAAGGATTGTTTTGGTTCCAGTGCTTCGAGGGATCTCACTGATCCCTTTGTTTTTGTGACTTTACAAGAGAACCAGGTGTGAATGCTTAAATTGATGTTTGGCTGTTTCTCTTTCCCTGTCTTGTGGTTATGCCTGTTAGTTGCCCAGTAGTGCAGAATTCACCTAAATGGGATCACTTGAACATGAAAACAAGAATGGTTAAAATGGGGAACTGGTTTTGGGAATGAGTTGTGACTTGGTCGTGAGTGTTGTGCCTTATTTTATGAAGGAATAGTAACTAAGGTGTTGTGCTTAGGTTGGATTTGGAAACCCTAGGTTGGGATGAGTTCTTATTACCTATACATATATTTGTAGTTTTTATGTTTCTTATTCGCGTCACACCCAAGTTGAGAACTTAGTGCCGAACACCCCCATTTCATGGGGGAGGGTGTTTTTCCCAACACTCCTATGAGTGGCTGGTTGTTAGATCCTTTTCTTCTCTCTTTCCCGAATAGCCTAAGACTCTTTGGGAATGCTGTGATGGCTTGAGGTCCATTATAGACCAATATTCTTTGGGTAGGGTAGTTGTGGTGGTTGGCCCAGGTGTGTGCGGGCAGGTTGTTTCCCAAGAATCTTTAGGATGAGGCCCAGGGGTCTTCGGGCATGACAATAGTTTTTTTGGCCTAGGTGTTTGTGGGCATGGTTACGCATGGTGGTTGTGGCCCAGGTGTTTTCAGACAAGATGGTGGTTATGGACCATGTGTTTGTGGGTGCGATGTGTGGTTGTGGCCCAGGTGTGTGCATGCGGGTGTGGCAGTAAGACTATGGTGATAATGGCGGGATTGGTTCGATGCGTAGGATGTCCTTAATAACTAGTGGGAAAGTAGCATGGGGTACCCAGACATCGATGTGCTATTACTATACATTACTTGACTTGCGTTATTTGGGGAGTGTGCCTTGGTGAGTCTTGGGAGGATAGATTTCCTTGCTAGGTTCTTTGGTTATTTCTTTTCTCACAGGGAATTAGAATGCCTCCCCACTTGTGCATGAGAGTCTTTGGTTTTCTCTACCGAGTATACTTGTATGCTCACCCTATGTATATAAAATTTATTTCAGGTTTCCAGGAGGACTTCAAGGATTGTGCGGGGCCGTACTAGATCAGACGTTGGGACAGTTGCTGTTGTTGTTTTTCTTTCCTTTGGTACATTACCTTTGTAGTATCCTTGTACTTTGTGGTATTTACTTTTGTAACATGCATATGGGAATGGTTTTCTTTTGGATTTGCTTTTTCTCCCAGTTTTGGTGTTGTTGGGATTTAATATCTTATCTCTGTATCCTATTAAAGGAAAAGGGTAATGCCTTCCATCTTGTGTGTGATTATATACCCTTGGTTCTAGTCCCCACTCCGGGACCTATTGAAGGCGGGTCTTGGGGGTCATTATCTCTCCTTCAACTTGAAGAAGGAAGGGTCTGGAAATCTGTTGTCCCTTCCCTCATCTTGGTGAAGGTGGGTCATGACAGAATGGTATGAGAGGCAGGGTCGAGAGATAGGCTGAAGTATGGGGTTAGGCATAGTGAGGATTGCATGGGATGGTAGGGAAACAGTGTCGGGTGATCTTGGTGTGTGAAATAGGCCAGGGAAGACTAGCTAGGACATGAGATTTTAGGGCCCCCCGTGATCCGATGCAAGGAATCTGGGCCTACCAAACGACCAAGTGAGGCTGCACTGATTGTAGGGTAGAGACACCAGGGAAGGTAAATGCATCATAATGACTTGTGTTCGTGTGTTTCATGGGTATTTTGGGAATTTAAAATGAACAATAAGTCTAAGAAAAATTTAAGAACAATATTCTACACTACTTGGGCTTAGGTATTCCTTGTTTACCTTGAAGCTATGGCGCCTGGGAGATGACTATGAGTGGTGTGGGTGATTAAGGCCCAAGAAGTTGACTTGGATGATCGACAGAGGGATGACCGAGAGGAGGAGGAAAATCAGTGGTAGAAGACACTTCGATCCTTTCAGCGGCATACCCTTGGGAAGTATGAGGGAAGCATCTCAGACATGGAGACAGAGAGCTGGCTAGAGGAGCTGGTGATAACTTTCAGCTTGATCTAGGCTCCGAAAAAGTATTGGGTTCCTCTGGCTGTGAGCCAGATGCATGGAGTAGCGCATTAGTGGTGGACGCTTTATCTTGGGAAGAATAGGGAGGCCGAGGTCACGTGGGCTGACTTCAAGAAGGAGTTCTGGGCGGAATTCCGCTCTTCCACGATGAAGGATGAAAATAGGCAGGAACTACTCTCCCTCTAGAAGGGGATTATGTAAGTGAGAGAGTTGTGGATCAAGTTCAAGGATCTCCTTTGCTTTGCTCCCGACCTCTTCCCAGATGAGGAGTCTCGGGCAAGACGTTTGGAGGAGGCACTTCAGCCTTCTCTCCAGTATGTTGTTACTCCTTTCACCCTAATGACGTACTTGGAGGTCCAGAAGAAGGATTAAGTGGTGGAAAGGATGAACGCATTGGGATGTATATTGTGAGAGGGAATCCAGTCGGGCTCATCGAAGGGGAAAACTGTCAGCAGTAGGCCTCCAGCGTCAGGGCCCTCTAGGTTTTGACCAGCAGGAAGCAGGCCTAAGCAGTTCCAGTTCCGATCTCCCAGCCCTCACCCCTTCCTTTCAGGACCAGGGCCATGATGAATCATCTATGGAAGCCATGGGAACCCTTGGAATCAGTTCCCAGATAGAGTATAGTACGACAGTGGTGGGAAGGATCAACACCCACCTCAGTAGCAGCAGTTTCCAGCTAGACCCTTTCAACAGTAGCAGCAGGGGAAACGAGCTCCCACTCCTTCGAGGGCAGGCGTCATAGGAGGAGGACGACCTCAAGGATATCCTCAGGGACCTCGACCAGGGCGTGGTCGGGGAGGTGGCCAATAGCTGAGAGGAAGAGGAACTGGGCATGGGCAATTGCACGCTGTAGAGTCAGCAGTTCCAGCAGGGCTAGAAGTCATTCGAGGTACAATCAGCTTGTTTAGAACTCTTGCATATGCCTTGTTCGATACAGGAGCTTCAAAATCTTTTGTTTCACCCAGTCTGGCCCATACTATAGGTTTAGACACTGAGAGTCTTCCAGTTCCCCTGGTGCTGAGAACACCAGTAAGAGGTCAGACAGACTTGTTTTATGTTTTCCGAGGGTGTAAAATGATGATAGGGCCACATCAGTCTATCAGGGATCTTCTACTCTTATAGATACAACCTTACGATTTCATCCTAGACATTGACTGCCTATTCTCTATATGTTCTATCATTGATTGCTTCTGAGGGAGGGTCGTGTTTTCAGATTTGGGTTGCTGACGTGTAACTTTCATCAGCGAGCGGGGTTGCCAAAAAAGCATCAGGTGAGAGGAGCCCCTCCTTTCCTTGTTAGCTGAGCTATCAGTGGAGTCGATGGATAAAGAAATGGTGGATGTTCCAGGGATCATCAGTGAGTTTATGTACATCTTCCCTGAGGAGGTGGTAACTTTACCCCCTCGTCGTGATGTTGAGTTTGGGATAGACTTGCAACCTGGTGCCCATCCGATTTCCATGGATCCCTACTGGATGACTCCTTCTAAGTTACGAGAGTTACAGATTCAGATTGATGATATGATGAAGAAGGGTCTTGTTCGACCAAGTGCGTCACCATGGGGTGCTCCAGTCTTATTCGCAAAGAAGGAAGATGGTGGTCTCAGG
Organism: Viscum album; assembly: GCA_963277665.1. Taxonomy (NCBI): domain Eukaryota; kingdom Viridiplantae; phylum Streptophyta; class Magnoliopsida; order Santalales; family Viscaceae; genus Viscum; species Viscum album. The sequence goes on along the minus strand of OY728128.1, from coordinate 674,551,274 downwards.
CTGTGCGTAGACTACCGGAGACCGAATCAGGTAATGATCAAGAACCGTTACCCTATCCCGAGGATAGAAAATATTTTCGACCCGTTAAAAGGGGTAGGGTGGTTCTCTGAGATTGACCTGTAGTCGGGATATAACCAGCTGAGGGTGAAAGAGGGTTAAATCTCGAAGACTGCATTCAGAAGCAGATATGGCCACTTTGAGTTTGTGGTCATGACTTTCGGCGTTATGAATGCTCCAGCTGTGTTCATGGGGTTCATGAACTCCATCATTCAGGAATAACTGGATATGTTCATAATCGTGTTTATTGAGGACATACTGATCTACTCAGGATTAGAGGAGGATCACACTGAGCACTTGAGAACGGTTTTAGAGGGCCTCCTACAACACCAAATCTATGGGAAGTTGTCCAAGTGCAAGTTCTGGACATGAGAAGTGCACTTACTTGGGCACATGGTGTCCGAGCATGGAATAGTGGTGGACCCATCGAAGTTCAAGGCGGTTGTTTCTTGGGAAGCACCCAAGAACGTGGCAGAGGTTCGTAGTTTCCTTAGACTGGAAGGTTACTATCGGAGGTCCGTGCCCAGCTTCTCCTGAGTTGCAGCACCTTTGACAGTTTTGACGAAGAAGGACCAGGATTTCGTGTGGAATGGGAAATGCAAGGAAACCTTTAGTAATCTATAGGAGAATTTGGTAAGTGCCCCAGTGCAGAGGTTTCTAGAAGAAGGGGCGACGTATAAAGTATTCTGTGATGCTTCAGGACAAGGCCTTAGGTGTGTGCTGATGCAACGACAAGGGGTGATCTCTTATGGGTCAAGACAGTTACGTCCTCATGAGCATAATTATGCCACCCACGACCTGGAGCATGCGACGGTTGTTTTTCCACTAAATTTGTGGCAGCATTACCTCATCAGGGAGCACTTAATGGTCTTCATGGATCACAAAATGTTGAAGCATATCTTCTCCCAGTGGGACCTGAACTTACGGCAGCGAAGGTGGATGGAGTTCCTTTAGGACTAAGACTTCAAGATTTCCAACACCTCAGGAAAAAGGAATGTGGTGGCCGATTCCTTGAGTAGGAAGTCGTAGAAGGATGCGGTCCGAGAGTCAGCATATGCTTGGAAGACGATGGAGGAGTTGGCTGCCCTGCACTTGGATACGAGGGAGGATGGTGGTAGAGGTTGTCTATTTCAGATGAAGGTGCAATCCTCTCTACAGCTGTAGGTGGAGGAGTCTTAGTGGGGAGACATAGAGAGTGAAGTGAGGCATGACCGGGTTAACCAAGGTGATGCTCCGGAAGGGTGGACAGAGGATTGTCAGAATCAGATTCTTTTCTAAGGAAATATTTTTGTCCCAGAGGTAATGCGCGGAAGGGTTCTTGGTGAGTTACACAACTCACCAATAGCAGTGCACCCGAGAGTTTCCAAAATGTACTGGGGATTGAGGGGTTAGTTTTAGTGGCCCGGGGTAAAGCGGGTAGTGGTAGAGTTCGTGGCCAGGTGCCTAGTATGTCAGCAGGTGAAGGCTGAATACCATGTTCCAGGAGGCTTGTTGCAGCCTTTAGATGTCCCCGAGTGGAAGTGGTATGACATCTTGATGGATTTCGTCATAGGGATACCCAAGGTTCAAGGAGGCTGCAATGCTATCTGAGTAGTGGTGGACCAGTTGAAGAAATCAGCTCACTTTCTGGCGATCAAGGAGTCAGGTGCAGTGGATTCCCTAACACGAAGATACGTGGATGAGGTGGTGCAGTTTCATGGAGTTATGAGGTCCATAGTCTCGGATAGGGATGCACAATTTACCTCACGAGTCTGGAGAGGATTACACCATGCTTTTGGCACCCACCTACATCTTAGAACTATTTTCCACCCCCAGACAAATGGACAGACAGAGCGCACCATCCAGACAATGGAGGGCATGCTACAGGCATGTATTATGGATATTGGGGGATTGTGGGTGTGACACTTGCCTCTAGTAGAGTTTTCCTACAATAATAGCTATCACACTACCATTGGCATGGCTCTGTTTGAAGACTTATAAAGAAGGCCATGTCGCTCACTTGTGTGCTGGACCGAGGTTGGGTAAACAAGTGTTCTTAGCCCGGAAGTGGTGTAGAGCATGATGGAGAAGGTTCATCTTATACAGGAGAGGATGAAGGTGACTTAGGACCAGCAGAAGTCATATGCCGATAATAGGAGGATACCCTTGGGGTTCGGGGTCGGGGACCACGTATTCTTGAAGGTCTCCCCTCGGTGTGGGAAACAGAGGTTCAGCAGGGGGATTAAGCTCTCTCCAAGGTTCATCGGACCATTCGAAGTGCTGTGGCAGGTGGGAGAAGTGTCTTATCAGCTAGCGCTACCACCGCCTCTACTGAGAATACCTGATGTCTTCCATGTGTCACAACTCCGACGGTATCTACATGACGATTCACACGTCCTCGACTGGGGAAAGTTGGACATCAAAGCTGATGTGACTTTTTTGAAAAGACTAGTAAGGATTGTGGATCGTGAGGAAAAGGTGCTCCGTGGATGGACCATTCCTTTAGTTCGTGTATTGTGGAGACATGGTGGACTGGAAGAGAGTACCTTGGAATAGGAGGCACAGATGCGTGCCTAGTACCCAGAGTTTTTTGAGTTTTGTTCTGTTATACTTGTTTGTGATGGAACAATTTACCTTGTTAACTATGGAATATATGGTTTTCCTTATTCTCTATATGAATGTGAAAAGTCCTGACTATGGGGAGGGGAGGACCCGATCCCTAATAAAGATGCATTAAGGTGGATGCGATTAAACCCGTGCGGGTAAGTCAGTGCCGCCCAAAGCGGATAATATCTTGACATGGAGGAAGAAACTTCCTAACCCATATGACTAGAAATCTTGACCCTTTAATGTTTCATGGTTTCTTAAGGGGGAGGTGTTCCTATATGTCGGAGTGGTTCACTCCTGAGAGGTATCTTTCGGGGTGGTTATTCAGACCCCCTCTTTCCTTCGGGTCTGGTTTTGATTCTTGAGGGCGAGAATAGTTTGAGAGGTATCTGATGTAATGGACCAGACCCTCATGACCCATCCCTTTTCCAAATTCTATATCCTAATGGTGGAGCCTCAATGGTAGGGCGTCGTTTCGGTGTGCGACCGATCGGTGCGTCACCGATCAGTGCGACCGATCGGTGCGACTGATCGGTGTGTCGCCGATCGGTGCGACCGATCGGTGTGTCGCCGATCGGTGCGACCGATCGGTGTGTCGCCATTCGGTGTGACCGATCGGTGTGTCCTAGATCGGTGACACCGATCGATGTCACACAACCTTGTCGAGTTTTTCTTCTGATGCTTTTCCCGTAATGCCACTTTTAAGCCTTTTTTACCTTTTGGTAAGTGGTTCAGGGCCTTTTTTATCCCCATAATAAATATTTTAATTCTAAAGAGTGGGGTGACCCTCAACAGACCCATCTGTGTGTTAGCGTAACATTTCCCCTCTATTTATATAAAATCCTTCAAAGTCATAGCTGTTACCACCTTTTCCCGATGAGAGTTATTAAATAAAAATTAATTCAGTCATGTGTAACCACCCAACCGTGTGGTGAAACCATGATCCAACCTTATAGTCTTTCAAAATTCCATATCCCGTGACAACCGGATCTCATCCTTATATCGCACAATAATTTATTCTTCTTCTTCCTATTTTCCTCTCCTTTCTTCCTGGTGTGTTTGGAGTTCCCCTTCCCGAGGAAAGTGGTGCGCCTGTGCTGAAGCTTTTCTGCTCACCCTTAGAGTCCCCGACGTTCCTCCCCTGCAAGTCGCTCATCCCACGTTCTTGGCGCGTGGAGAAGAACTTCAATCCTTGATCATCCAAGGAGAGATTTTCCTTCGTCTCTCCTTACTGTGTAGCATGCGGGGTGGGTACGCTACTGTTCCTATGGGGATGGACAAAACCAGACCTTAACAAAGATAATAAACATACTATTAAAGAATGATGGGAGCATTTGACAATTATTCTATACTCTTTTAAAATTTCTATATGTTGTGAACTGTATAGGCTATGATCACTGAAAATCATGGTCGTTGGTGGTCTTTCCTTACGCACTAATGAACCCTTGTCTTTTGTGAGAATTGAATGTCTCCAACATGGGAATTATGGTTAATTACATAAACTCAGCCGATTTAATGAATGTCCAGTGAAAAACAATCCTTGTGTGATCACCCCGATTAACCAAACAGAAAGAAGAAAACTTAACGAATGATGTTCTTGAACCTGGACGTTTCCCTACTGTGTTTTGGTAGTATGTGTGTTGTACTATTTGACGCTTATGGGGTGATGTGGGTGAGGATGGGATGCTCTATTGTGGCACAGTTGTTGTTTGTGAAACTAAAGCGGTGTGGGGTTGTATCTTGAGGCTTGGTTTGGTTCCAGTACTTTGAGGGATCTCATTGATCCCTTTGTTTTGTGACTTTACAAGAGAACCGGGTGTGAATGCTTAAATTTTTGTTTGTCTATATCTCTTTCCCTGGCTTGTGGTTATGCCTATTAGTTGCCTAGTAGTGCAAAATTAACCTAAATGGGATCAATTGAACATGAAAACAAGAATGGTTAAAATGGGGAACTGGTTTTGGGAATGAGTTGTGACTTGGCCGTGAGTGTTGTTCCTTCTTTATGAATGAATAATAACAAGGGTGTTGTGCTTAGGTTGTATTTGGAAACCCTAGGTTGGGATAAGTGCTTGTTACCTATACATATATTTTTAGTTTTTATGTTTCTTATTCACACCCCACCCAAGTTGAGCACGTAGTGTCGAACACCCCCATTTCATGGGGGAGGGTGTTTTTTCCAACACTCCTATGAGTGGATGGTTATTATCTCCTTTTCTACTCCCTTTCCTGAATAGACCAAGACTCTTCGGGCAGGTTGTGATGGCCTGAGGTCCATTATAGCCCAAGCTTCTTCGGGAAGGGTAGTTGTGGTGGTTGGCCCAGGTGTGTGCGGGCATGTTGTTTCCCAAGAATCATGGGATGAAGCCCCTGTGTCTTCAGGCGTGGTGGTAGTTGCTATGGCCCAGGTTTTTGCAGGAATGGTTACGCATGGTGTTTGTGGCCCAGGTGTTTGTGGTTGGGATGGTGGTTGGGGCCCATGTGTTTGCGGGCAGGATGTGTGGTTGTGGCCCAGGTGTGTGCGGGCGGGTGTGGCAGTGGGACTGCGGTGAGAATGGCGGGATTGGTTCGATGTGTAGGATGTCTTCAATAACCAGTGGGAAAGTGGCGCAGAGTACCCAAATATCGATGTGCTATTACTATACATTACTTGACTTGTGTTATTTTGGGAGTGTGCCTTGGTGAGGCTTGGGTGGATAGTTTTCCTTGCTAGGTGATTTGATTATTTATTTTATCATAGGGAATTAGAATGCCTCCCCACTTGTGCATGAGAGTCTTTGGTTTTCCCTACTGAGTATACTTGTATGCTCACCCTACATATATAAAACTTCTTTTAGGTTTCTAGGAGGACATCAGGGATCGTGCGGGGCTGTACTAGCTTGGACGTTGGGACAATTTTAGTTGCTATTTTTCTTTTCTTTGGTACTTTACCTTTATAGTCTCCTTGTACTTTGCGGTATTTACTTTGTAACATGCATATGTGAATGGTTTTATTTTGGCTTTGATTTAGCCCCCAGTTTTGGTGTTGTTGGGATTTACTATCTTTTCTCCCAATCCTATTAAAGAAAAAGGGTAATGCCTTCCATCTTGTGTGTGATTATATACCCTTGGTGCTAGTCGCCACTCCAAGACCTATTGAAGGCAGGTCTCAGGGGTCATTATCTCTCCTTAAACTTGAAGAAGAAAGGGTCTGGCAATCTGATATCCCTTCCCTCATCTTGGTGAAGGTGGTTCGTGACATCAGCAATCTGTAAGTTTAAGGGGAAGGCTTCTATTTATAGGTGCTCGGGGTCGTTGGATCGGCGCAGAAACCGGTCTGTGTGAACGATTGTGCGCCAATGTCAGCAGCGCGAATGTTCAACCGTGAGGGGAAAGCTGCATGTAAATTTATGTGCCCACGGTCGATGGTGTGGAAGTTTCTACACCTACACAGAATATTTCCTCAGATCCTGTGGTTTTCCGCATGTGAGATATTTTTTCGCGCACCCCTGATATTTTTTCACATGCCCCTTCCGGGCCCACCAGAATGGATCACCAGGTCAAAATATATCTTTTCTTTATCGTTCCAAAAATATCATTCAGCCCTTGATATTTTTTCAACATCTAAAAAATCCCCCCCTCAAAATTGGATCGGCAAAGGGATGAAAAGGTCTGATTTTGAGGGAAACACTGAGATGCATAACTTCCTGGAGTCTGTGCATGACAAAACCTACAGATATGCATAAAACCATGGAGTGGCGTGCAAATAACTTTTCATGCATGCATGAAAAACCTGATCCATGCCTATAAAAATCCCTCATGGTTACCTTAGTCCATACCTATTTTTCTTGCGCGATAAGTCGTGAGCTCTCGCGTGCGAAAAACTTCCCCTGTCTTGCACGAAAAACCACGTTGGTTGCGCGTAATTCCCCAAGATCAACCATTGTTGTTCATGAAGACATGGGGTTTTTACACCACTACCTCTGTTTTTCATGCCAAATTCCAATTTTTCATGCCGCCTCTTCATTTTTCACATGGTAGCAGTCTTTTTTTGCCGAGTCCTTGAGACCTCTTCTGAAGAACATGGCTGCTAATCGAGCAGACGCTGAGAGAGAAGCCTTGTTCACCGCTCAAAGGGCTGAGATGGTTGCCAATCCTGAGGTTTATAGAGCCCAAAATATCATATCCAACAACCATACTCTCTTTAAAATGTTGACCCCAGTCCATAAAGAGTATGCACTATCCGACAACTTGCAGATATGGGACTTTGGTATTTTGGAGGAGGTACCCATACCACGATTTGAAGTCGACACACTGTGGTCATGGGTGACCAGCGAGGATGACCTAACTTGATATAATATCACCAAAAATGTTTATCCTTCCAGAGAAACCGGACATATGGATGTTTATGTCATGAATCCCAGGACCAGGACTATTTTGGGAAGCAACCTAGTCGTAGAGGATTCTCCGGCCCATTAGGCAAGTACCTTCTGACAGGGTGTTACCAAATAAAATAAAGGCTGGCTGTAGGATTGGGATCTATGGTCTGGAAGAAACTTGACTAGTTAATGGGCTTGAGTTTATTTGGTACACCGGATGTGTGACCAATTTGGGGCCGAAATGTGACACATAGGTTTGTTCGAGGTGGTTTGGACGTCGTAGTTTCACTTCTTCCATCTGCATGATCTCAGGCCAGAGTTGTTTACCTGATGGTCCCCTAATACCAATACCTTCCATCTTCACCATGGGGAAGTTGGTATCAAACTTTGGGGCATTCATTGCATCAGGGGTATCCCTTTGTATGGGAATTAGTATGATGAATTCCTTCCAATAAGAAACATCTAGGGCGACAGATCCTGAACTCCTATCCTAACATGGAATCTGTTGGAGCCGGCTAAGGATAGGCTGGGGTCAAGGACTTTTTGAAGGACATCGCCTATAAAAAATGGTTTAGCTTATTTCTACAAAAAGATCCAAGAAGTCAAGATGTTGGGTCAAGGAAGATGATGTCTGACCGTGACACAGAGGGGAAAGATCGGATCGTACCAGGGGATCCTAGAGGTGGGGGGATATCAGTCATGGGGCTTCAGTATAAATGAAATTCGGGACCCAAACTTCCAGTAGGCCGGATTTCATGCAACCTTTCTGAGTGGGTGGATCCTACTAGTTAGGGACACAAGGATGGGAGTTCTTCCGACAACATTAGTGATGGCTGGCATCATGGATGCTAATCAAAGGTTCAATCTGGGAGTCCTCATGTTAGCCTATTTGTATGCCATTCTGGGGAACATTTTGAGAGAGGGGTCATCGAGGAGGATTTGTGGTCCCTTATAGATCCTTCATGGTTGGGTCACGACTTATTGCGGTGGGTATACCTTTCCAAATTCCATATGTCCCCTGGGTAATGGTATGAGACCTTCCTTGCTGAACATTGTCAGGGTCATACCGTTGACACTCAACGAGGAGGGGGTAAGAATCAGAATCATAAATCATTCCAACTTAAATTTTAGCCCATTCCCTACCCCGACGGTCTAGATAATAGACAATGGGAAAGGCTCACTAGAGCACATGGAATAATTCCATGGCATCAGAGGTGGGGTGCTTATGGCCCGAGTTTATGGGAAGATCCTTTGTGATCCCTACATGCCGTAAATATTCTCCAGGAAGTTTGGATGCCTCCAGCGGATGCCAAAGAAAGTGTATACAAATGTATGGGAGTAGAGGAATCCCTGTGTTCTTTTCCAAATGTGGCTGATGTTCACAGCCCATGGCACTGGAAACGTCATCACCTCCCCCCCCACCGGAGTTGATGTTGGCCTCTTGAAAGAATATGACGAACATTGGGCCGTAGCATACCCTGAGAGAATTTTGTGGAGGCGAGTCCGAAAACTCAAGGTATCCAGTGTAGAACCTGGGCAGTGAGAGAGAAGACATGGCGCTGTTGGGGAGGAAATAATGGAAGCAAGTCGGGCAACTGGGCTAACAAAGGATGGGATTATAGTAGCGGGAATTTCACATGGCAAGAATGTGCCCTCGCCGCCTAGGGGGAGGGGTTCACAGAGCGGTCAAGGAACTTCCTGGGAAGCAGATAAGGTATCTTCTTCAGCCTTCTAATGATGAAATCTTCCCGGCTCTGTGGTCGGCCTTGTTGACCCTACGACAATTGATGGGCACTGAAGCAATTTGAAAAAATATAGTACTAGACAGAATCCAGCTTCTAGAGATCGGACTCATTCGGATTGTTGATATGGTGACATTCCATCGACGACACGCGTACCAAGTGACCATGGATGCGTATGCATGCCAAAAAGGTCGGAATGAGGAACCAGACCTCCTGGTGAAGGTAATGCTCAACTAGGAGCATGATCCAGACAAGATGTCGCCCGAGTATGATGAAAGCGATAAAGATCTGGAGGGCAGTGAGATGGAAGAGGAGGAGGTAGAAGGAAAAGGTAAAGGAGAAGAGGAAAGGAGGAGGTAAAGGAGAAGAGGATATTGAAGGTGGAGGGTCTCAAGGGATGTCCCAACCAAGGGAGTCTTCGGGAGAGTGGAGAGATCATTGGCTTTGATGTAGACATAACTGAGCTACTCAAGGTATGTCTCAGCCCTTATCTATCATTCCCTACCCATTTCTCCTCTTTAATTTCAATTGAATTACTTTATCCTACTCAAGAGAATCTTGGCACCGACTGATAATCTTTATCTAAAGGGGGGAGGAGGTTCCAATAGAACTAGTTGGGGATATAACGCCCATTATTGAGCTAACTAGGGCTGAGGGATCCCCCACCGTGATAACTCCTGCAACAATGAGAAAGCCCGAGGGCAATGCACTGAGTTTTTTTAAGATTTATCACTTAGAAACTTGTATTGGCTATTATAGAACCCAACTGATCAGGGTGTTCATCATTTGTGCAGTAATCACGATATTGGAGGCTTGATAGACCACTGAACCCAGACCATTCGTGAGTGATTCGATGGAAAACACACCATCCCATTCAAGGAAAAATTCCCAAATTGAACCATCCTAGGCACTTGGTGAGAAAAGAGATGGGGATATCAGTGACATTAATTATGGGGCGGGGCCAGAAGTTAGAGAAGAAGTTACCGAGACCGACATGAGAGAGGAAGGTCACCCAGGTGTTGAAGAGACTACCCCCTTGGGAGGAATACTAGAAGAAGACCATGCCACTGGTCTCTTGGATGCTTTCCCTGACTATCGGTATGTAGATCATGAGGAGATAAATGATTCTGATTCGGAGGCGGACAAAGATATCCGTATGATGTGACACAAAGGGTGGAAGTGTATAAATCACTTCCTCGGTCTGCCTCAAATATAATGGCTAAAAAGGATGGGATCACTCCACACCTGACTGTGATTTATCTATGCTGGAGGGGAGGATGTTCACCGTCTTCATTCGACAGTCCACAACTACCTGGATGAGAATTTTTGTGAGAGAAGCCGATGCTTCGACATTGCTCGATGTCAGAAGTAATCCAGGAGTACCCAAGCATTTCTGAAGGCGGAGTAAGAGGTCTGACACCTTGAAGAACAGATGAAATAAAAAGAGGTATTCATTGACAATTGTTCCAAGCTTGTGGAACAATTGAGGTCCCAGCTGGCGGATGCCCAAGAGCAGCTAGCGGAAGCGGGTCACCAAATGACCAAACTTCAAACTGAACAGGTGCAAGAAAAAGCTAGGGAAAGTGCACTGTGCTCTATGGACGTTGATGAAGATAGGGTTTTCAGGGGGTGGGAAGCAATCCTGGAGGCCACAAGCCAAAAGGTAGCTACACTAGAATGATCTATCCAAGATGCTGATCCTTAAGGTCCCTGATTTGGTTGAACTCATAAAATCATTTCTCCTTACTACCTCTTGTTCTGAACTGCATATATGGATAGATGTATGGATATATTTATTTACTTGTTTGTTAGGTTTAATGCATTCAACCACAATCGTGAAACAAATAGAAATCTATTCATTAGCTCATGTGGGTCATACCCAGTGTGAGAAATAATGGATTATCGTACTATTACTTCATTCGAATGTAGGAGTGACAACCAAGCTTCGGGCACCCGCGGTTCGAACAACAAATCCAGATTCCTGGGAAGAGAATGGAGAGGCCTGATTAGGGGACGATGACCTCATAACAATCGACGTGTCATCTTCCCAATGTTCTATAGCGCATGAGTGGGGTAATTCAAGGGGAGTTTGAAATCAACCCGAACATAAAGGAGTGGAAACTATGAATCATAGTACCCTAGATTTAGAATACTGTGGGTTTGGCATGGTAGTAGAGGATAACTGTTGACCATGTTAGAAACACAGTATCCATATTGCATTAGCCTAAAATGAGGATGAAAAACGAGGGTCGACTACTGACCATGCTCAAAACACGGGGCATGACTCAGAATGAAATCCATTAGTCTACCATAAAATTGACCCAGGATAGTAGGTGAGCCATAGGCCGACCATCCATAATGTTAGGGGGTTCCTTTAGATTTGAAAGAGGATGAGGGTCTAAATTAGGGGAACACAAAGTATGGAAGGTAGAGTGGTGGTTTGTTCGAATATAATCCAACACTCTTTGTCATTACACCACCATGGTGGAAGTACATTATGTGGGCATATAAGTCTATTCATGGATCATTATTATTTCTAGACAGGACCTCTCTGGTAAGGACCTAGAATGACACATAGTTTTACATTATACAATGAGGACGGTGCACATAGTTTAAATTTCATACTTCCTATACCAAGGTTAATAGTTTAAAGTCATGGTACATGGACTGTAGGATCCTAGTTTAAGTTTATAGGGACTAGACCGTGATCGGGGACGAGGGTCCAAGAGGGTTAATGACCCTGGGGCTGGGCCCGAGGTGGAATTCCTAGGTTTCGATATGTATCCCATAAGGATGAGAATCAATCCAAATGTAGTTCTTAAGCATGGTGTGGCTGGGGTCCAACACTGGTAAGGAAAATCCTCTCTATCAAGGGATCTAGTGCATCCCACGATTAACATGGGGCATCCTAAACTTATTCAGGGTATAAATGAAATTTAGTGTCATGAATCAAGGACATAAGGAATCATGTAGTTTAACATCATGCGGCAGGATGAATAGTGAATGGGGAGATCCTAGGAAGGGAGTATGTGGTGTGGTAACTATAAACCCATAAGGAGTCTGCACCACACCACATATCCCTTGTGGGAGTTCTTCAGGTCAAGGGACCAAAAGTGAAAGTTAGGTTGGGCCCAAGGCAAAGTGCACATGCATTCCTATGAATCCCATGCAGATGGGAATCAAGCCATACGTAGTTCTAAGGGAACAGTTTAACATCATGCAGGATGATGAAAGCCACATGTGGCATGGCTGCGCCATAAACCTCCCACTAGAACTACTTAGCCCACGTGAGTCGTGCTTGATGTGGGAAACAAAGAGTGGTGATTGGACTTTCCTAGAACAAGAAGTCACATGTCAGGGGCGATGGGACACTAGGTGAATGATGTCTCAATGATGCTGATCCACCTATATAATGCACCTAGATGCGTGGAAGAGTAAAGATAAGTATGTTGGAATTTCACTTGAACATAAGGAAGTGGAAATATGTGAATCATGATGCTTGATATCTGGACCACAATGATGGAGGCGTGACAATAGGGGATGGTTTTTGACCATGTTCGAAACATAACATCCATATTGTGTTAGCCTGATATTGGGATGGACAAACGAGGGTCGACTGCTGACCATGTTCAAAACACGGGTCCTGTCACAAATGTTGTCTGGGGTCTTTAGGGATGTTGGCCTGAGACGGTTGGTAAGCCAAGGTGGCATGAGACCAGGCTGTTAAGGGGGTCCCTTTTAATGTGGAGTAGGATGAGGATCCAAATAAAGGGCTCACAAAGCTTAGACATGGAACAAGGGGAACGTCCCCGTGAAAATTACACACTTCGGGTTCTTTGTCAGAATGCATCTGAGTACGAAAATGAGGCTTATCAAATAGAGGGAGTCGAGTCCCTTACCAAGGACAAGGGTCATGGGGTCGCACGATTTTAACTTAAGGTCCTAGGGTGGACCATTAAGGGGGTCTTGATTTAATGGATTGTGCACAGGGTGGCGAAATAGCCAAACGTGACATGCAGTTCCCATAGGGAGATCTTAGTTTCAGGTCATTGAGCTTGGAACAAGTTGAAAAAGGATATGGGAGGATCATGGAACAACTATCTCAAAACCCTACGTGAATGAGAACCCACGAGGTACTAGACACATCACATGTTCCCAAAAGAGTTTGGGACGAGTGGCCAAAAGAGAGGGGACATGATTTCAGATTCCTAGGGCTGGACCCAGAGACAGGATGTCTGAGTGTTCCTACGTATCCCATGAATATGGGAATCAAGAAATACATAGTTCTATAAAATGTCGTGAAATTTAATGTCTTGCGGTATGGATGAAGGCGATCTTAGTTTAGGGTCGTAGAGCTTAGACCGTAGATTGTAGGGAATGTGGGAGACACGTGGTGAGGTAATCATAAAACCCGACATTAATGATGACCTGACATCTAAATCACCATGTGTTTCTTAGGAAGGTTTTAGGTTGAGGGACCGAAAATGTAAGTTAGGCTGGGCCTGAGGAAAAGTGCACGAGCGTTCCTACGTATTCCATGCAGATGGGAATCAAGCCACATTTACTTCTAAAAGGTGGCATGGTAAGGTACCAGTTCTGAAGACAATAAGGTCATGCAGGTCTATCCCTTGCACCGAAAGAAGCTGTATTTGATAGATCTTGTTTGTCCTTTTAGGATGATTGAGTGTTTTTTTGGTGTAGCAATGTACCTAGGATAGAAATTCCAGGTATCTCCACAAGAATAAAACCATGTGTAGGCATTGAAAAATGGTATGGTGTATGAATGATACCAAACAAGATTCCCCCTCAAGTGTGGATATCATGGTGTAGTGTCATTTTTCATCGTTCATCCAGGATGATAATGTCACAGTTTAGGGTCATGTGACAGGACCAACCATGCATTTTAACCTTGTGAAGGATAGACACAATAGTTTAATGTCATGTGGGACTAAGAATCATAGTTTAAGGTCATATGGATCAGACGCATATAAGAGAGATGAAGTTCCGGAGGGGATGCACACGGCATGATAAAGCATACCTGATGTGAATGAGGATGAGTTCCACACCATACCATGCACAATTCCAAGGAGGAAACCTCAGGCTGATGGTTTAAGAAAGATTAGAGGATAAGGGTCTGGAGAAACTAACTCCCAATTGAGCTGGACCCAAAGACAAGATGTACGGGTATTACTACGTATCCCATGGGAATAGGAATCAAGCCACACATAGTTCTTGAAGATACCTTTTAATGTCATGCAGGACAACATATAGATTAATGTCATGTGGGATAGGAAGTACGGGGGGGGGGGGTTAATTCCTAGAAAGGGGCGTACGTGGTGTAGCTAATGCAAACCCGATGTGAATGAGGACATAATCCCACACCATGCCACATGGCCCCATAAGAGTTAGAGCCTAGAAGGTAGGGAAGAAGAGACAAATTAGTGAAACTCGAGCTGGACCCAAAGACAAGATGTATAGGCATTCCTATGTATCCCATAAGGATGGGAATCAAGCCATACATAGTTATAAAAGAGATCTTAGTTTATGGGATTAGAGCTTGGACCATAGGGGAGCGGAATCCTTTCGGCTAAATACAGACCCCAATCTGATCTCTAAGCCCATGTGAGTCAAACTCCATGTGGGAATCTAGGGTGGAAGAGGTTTTTGAAATACCTAGAAAGCACGCCAAAGGGAAGTCGGTGCAGAGCCTCGAATGATGCCCTTACCACGACTTTTATCCTCCTAACGCGCGAATGCTCACTTAGGGATAGTGCTAGGGGTGTCAAAATTCCATTTGGACATGATGGGGTGAAAAATAATGTGAATCGTGTAACCAACATTCAAGGCTTGAAGGGGCTGGTGTGATGGGGGAGGATAACTGTTGACTTTGTTTGAAACACAACATCCATATCGCATTATCCTAAAACAGGGACAAACAAATGAGCATTGACCCCAGAACATATTCAAAATGTGGGACTTGTATCAATTTTTTATCTGAAACCCTCCAAGACGTTAATCCATAATAGTAGGAGAGCCCTTAGGCCTAGCATCCATGCCATTTAGGGGTCCCTTTGGGTGTGAAAGATTATGGAATCCCAAATGAAGGGGAACATGAAGCCTTAAAAATGGGAGAATGTATGTCCACATAGAATCTGGAACTCTGGGCGCTGAACCAGAGTACTCTGGGGCACATTGGTGAACCACCATAGAGGTTCGAGGGGCTCAACTTGAGAGCATCCAATTTGCAAGGATGAGTATAGAACAAAGAGATGTAGAACACTCGGGAGAAAGAGGTACATGGAGTGGTTGTTATAAAACCCGACGAGAATGAGGACATAATCCCATACCACACCATATATCTCTTTCATAGAAGAATGAAGGACAAGGGGCCTAGAGAATAGGGAGATCTCTAAGAGATGAGGCTGGGCCAATAGACGAAATGTTCTGGAAGTCCTACGTATCCCATGAGGATGGGAATCAAGCCATACATAGTTCTGAAAAGTCCATGCAGTTTAACGTCTTGCGGTAAGGATGAGGGAGAACTAGAAGAACAAGAAGGGAGAACGTGGTGCGACCCTTATACACCTGACATGAGTGGAGCTAAATAAGCCTGCACTACACCATGGTCCTCTAGGAGGTCTACCCCTAGGGGGGATAGTCAAAGAAAAGAGTTTGGGGGCTGGAATCAAGATGAAATGTTTGAGAATTCCTACGTATCCCATGAAGATAAGAATAAAGCCACACATAGTTCTAAGGGAGCAGTTTAAAGTCTTGTAGGACAACATATAGTTTAACATCATGTGGGATGTTTTACAGTTTAAAGTCATGCAGGACCAGGCAGTTTAGGGTCTTGCAGGACCAAACAGTTTAGGGTCATGCAGGAACAGAGGGTTCAGGAAAAGTATTACTTAAGGAACTTGGAATCGGTGGGAGGAGTTGTGTTCTCACCATCCATAGTTACCAGTGAGTACGCACCTTTGGGGTAAACCTTGTGAACAATGAAAAGTCCTTCCCCTTTGGGCTCCAACTTGGGTGGTTTCCTTCGAGGTATCATTGGTGTCATGAGGGACAATAATAGATCACCTTGTAGGAAAGAGAGTAGACAACCATTCTTGTTGAAGGCTCTAGCTATCTTATTTTTATTTTTTTTTCCAGATTGTGCAGGGTGCGAAGCCTATTCTCATCAAGTGCTTCCAATTTAGCCAGAAAAATTTCACCTACCTTATCTGGTGCTTGCTGGTCATAGACCGCTGTGTGTAATGAAGGAAACTGAATCTCGACGAGAAGGATGACCTTAGTTCCATACACCAGGGAATATGGGGTCACATGGGTGGAATTACTAGTCGTTGTCCAATAAGCTCATAGGGAGTTGGGGAGCTTGTCCGGCCAACTCTTATTATTCTAACCAACCATTTTCTGCAAAATGTTAGAGAGGGTTTTGTTGAACACCTCAATCTGTCCATTTTCTTGCGCATGATAGTGGGAGGTATGGTAAGAGAGGATGTTGTACTTAGCATACAATTTATTCATCTCAGCCGCATGTAAGTCTGTGCCATTATTAGTGAGCACGATGTGAGGGAATCCAAATCGATATATGATGTTGGAATTCAAAAATTCAACAATAGACCAGGTGTTGACCTCACTGAGTGGAACTGCCTCTACCCAGTTGGAGAAGAAATCTGTATCCATCAGGATGAATCTGCACTGGTGAGCTGTCGCCAGTGGATATGGTCCCATGACATCGAGTCCCCACACTGCAAATGTCTAAGTGTACTTGGTGGAGTGGAGAAGCTCTGGCGGCCGATGCATAAAGTTAGCATGAATTTGTCACACATGGAATATCTTGGAGAACTCGATGCAGTCAAAGATCATGGTGGGCCAAAAGTACCCCAATCTCTAGATCTGGTGAGATATCTTCGGCCCAGTTTGGTGGGTGCCAGAGGAACTGGCATGAACCTCCTGCATGAGCTGAGAAATCTCGACTCCTTGGATGAAACGTTGGAGAATACCATCAAACCCACTCTTGTAGAGGATATGATCATGAATCAGACTGTCCTGGAGGTTAAACTATAACGTGCGACATCGGATTTTCTCACGATCAGCACAATCATCTGGGAAGTAACCATTTTGGAGATACTCGACAAAGGGGCCCCTCTAGTCAGGAGTCACTTTAACCACTGCATCTAGGAGTCCTGACGTGGAGGCTCTAGTGGTAAGATGTCTCACCTGCAGGACGTAATCGTCACCTAGGGAGGCAGGAGAAATGAATCTCTGATGTTCCATGTGGATAATCAGGTCCTCCTGCTCAGGCTCTGCAAGTGATGCAGCCAGGCCGGCCAGGGCATCAGCTCGACCGTTCTAAGATTGAGGGAATGATTAACTTCCGGCCGAGATGGGAACTGGGCCATTAGCTGGAGAGTGTGCTCCAAAAATGGTACAAGATCTAGATTTCTGATGACGTAGTCACTGTTGATATGCTTTATTACTAGTTCAGAATCCCCTTTCACATGAAAATAGGGCACATCAATCTCAAGGGCCACTTCGAGGCTAGTGATTAGAGCCTGATACTTTGCCTCATTGTTGGTGCAACCTTCTGACAATAGAATGAGTACAGTAGTATGGCTTGTGCTGGGGTAATATAGATGATACCTAAGACTACCCTGTTGAGCCTGGGATCATTGAGCCTCATGCCGGTGGGGCTTTAGGAAGCACCATCGAAGTGCATCTGCCATCACGACATGTCTTGGTCTACAAAGAGGATCGCCTCATCGGGGAAATCGAGATCGAAGGACCGGTCAGTAGGAGCCATATGGGAATCAAGGAAATATTCTAATGATTTCCCCTTAATATCTTTCTGAGAGAAAAACCTGATATCAAAATGCTGGATAATCACTTCCCACCGAGCGAGACAACCTATCAACATGGGGTGGTTCAAAATTTACTTTAGTGGGTATACCCAAGACACTAGCTGTACCTCGTGGTGCTGCAAGTAATGTCAAAATTTCTGTACTGTGAATACCAACACAAGGCAGATATTTTCTATTGGGGAGTATCTGGTCTCTATATCGAGGAGAATGCAGTTGAGGTAGTAAAGGTTGTTCTATGTCCCCTCATTGTTCTTTTGGACGAGAAGAGAGCCAATAGATCATTCTAGGGTAGTCACATAAAGGAATAGTGGTTTTCTGGAGACAAGTGGCATTAAGACCAGATGCTGGAGTAGATACTGCTTGATTTCCTTGAACACGGTCTAGAACTCTTTGTCCCATTCGTAGGCGGTGCCTTTTTTCATGAGCTAAGAAAAGGGCGTACACTTGTCGGCTAGATTCACAATGAATCAGTGTATTTAGGCTAAGTGGTCTTGAAAACATCAAAACTCCTGAATATTTCTTGGGGGAGGCATCTGGATGATGGAATTGATCTTCTATAGGTTGATCTCAATGCCCCTATATCTGACAACGAAGCCAAGAAATTTTCCATAGGTGACCCCAAAGACACATTTTAATGGGTTCATCTTCAAGTGGTGAGAACAGAGGAAGACAAATACTTTCTCAAGGTCTTTGAGATAGTCCTGGAGTCGATGATATTTGACCACCATATCGCTCACATAACACTCCACCAATTTCCTGAGGATTGGATTAAATATGTGGTGCATGTCCTGTTGATAGGTGGCACCAACATTTTTCAGGCTGAAGGGCATAACCTGGTAAAAAAAAGTACATTGTGGTGTACTGAAGGGTGTATAATCTTCATCCTCATGGGCCATTCAGATCTGGTTGTACCTAGAGTAACCATCCATGAAGAAGAGGTCTTGGAAATCAGCTGTAGCATCGATAAAAAATTCCATGACTGGGAGGGGAAAATCATCCTTCAGACAGTGAAGGTTGAGATCCCATAAGTCGATGCAGACTATGATCTATCCATTCTTCTTCCTGAATGGTACGATGTTGGCCAACCATTTGCAGTACTATAAATCCTTAACGAAGTTGGCCCTGATGAGCTTGTCAACTTTGGCCTCGACCATGGCACCGTGAGAAGGGTGCATCTTTCTGGGAGGCTGCTTGAACCCACTGTGATTTGCTGGAAGACTAAGGCGATGGATGACTACTTGAAGATCTAGTATTGGAATCTCATCATAACTCTAGGAAAACATGTCAAAATGCTATTTAAGGAAGTCTACATACCATTGTTTCTCCTCGAGGGACATGACGACACTGATCAATGTGGGCCTCCAGTCTAACTTGCTACCGAGGTTCACCTATACCAGTTCATCGACCTTGGTGGAGACACCCTCTTCAAAGGTAGGGGGAGTGTCCTCCAAATCCTCTTCTTCGCTTGTAGAGGAGGAATCCCCAGCAGGAGGAGCTTCCTTGGGGTCAACAGCCCCCTGCGAGAGGCTGGTACCAACCTGAGTGGCCGTGGATAGCACATCAATAGATTCATGTGCTCCCGAAACCATAACAATGAAGGTTGTCAATCCGATCCCATTGGGCCTTCGGACCAAGGGGCCACACTTGATGATATCGAAGTAATAATGGTGTGTCATCTTAAGCCGGTTAATTCTAGCCCAGCAGAACAAGAAAGTATGACGTATTGCAGTTTCCATGGGGCAGACATCCCAATACCTTATAAGGGTAGGAGGCTCTAGGATCACCTGAGCCTGATTTTTATAGGAGTATGAAGTGATCTCCCGATGTCTCTTGGAACTGAGAATATGCTTCCACCTTGTACCAGAGAAAAAAAACATTGCCCTATATCAGGGGTTGTGGCCTCCAATCAATGGATTAGAAAGACATAGGCGTTATCCAGACTTTCCCAGGGGACAGTTGCATCCGCAATGGATTCAAACTCACTGGCCTAAATCTACTTGACCTTTCTCTTGTAATAGTCGGCATCCAGGTAGTGGGATTCACAAGAAGAAAAAGGAGATGTGTCACCTTAGATAATGACCACTTGACCATTGAGGGAGTACTTTAGGCACTAGTGATATGATGAGGGAACCACCACGTGTAGGTAGAGCCATGGTATCCCAATCAATGGATTGTACGCAGTGTCTTGGGAGACAACCATAAACTCAGTGCTGGAAACTAGGCCACTGAACCGGGTCTTCAAATGGATCATACCAACCAGGGTCTACTCTATCCTATCCTATCCCTAGATTTTTTAGGTCAGAGGGAGTCAATTCATCTTTGGATAACCCCAGCTTCCACAGTGTTTGTGTTGGGATAAGGTTAATCCTAGAGCCGGTGTCAACAAGACATCAGCAAACCTTCATGCCATTAAATTGTCCTATGATGTACAGTGAGAGAATGTTCCCCTATACGGGGGAGCCTTCATCTTCTCTAGAGAATGAGATAATGGCTTAACATTCAGCATTCTCGACCGCTTTAGCATGAAAGGATTCTGTGGATGCTACTTCCGTCTCAAACTGGAGGGGGCTTCTTAAAGCCTCAGCGAGGGAATCAAGCATATCTAATGACAAGAGAAGGGCCTCGAGGATGGAAATAATTTATGGGATTCTTTCAAGGTGATTAAGGACATCATACTTCTATTCCATGCATGAAATTATTCTTGCAGGAGGCCATTTTTTGATAGGCGGCATGGTGGGCCCTACTGGATGGACAAACGGCTGACTGGTGCTGGGAATATCCCACTTCTCACTAGTTGAAGCCTATAGAATGGCCACCGGATGAGGGTCAGACGACTAAGGCCGGCCTGTAGCAGGGTGTGGCTGGTTGCGGCATGGTCGAGGTGGATCTACCTGATTCAGTAGCACAAACGGCGACGACGACGGGCCTGATGACATCAGATGAGGAGGATGCACTTGCTGAGCTCTGTGATGGGCATGTTGTCTGGTCTTAATAGCAAACATGGCCTGGCTATAAGTGCCAACTAATGTGCCTCGACAAACCATATGGTCGCGGCTCCACAGATGTTGGTGTCAGCTAGGGACGTTGGGGAGATACACCTAGCACTTCCTGTTGTCAGGAGTCAGGTAGGGGTTTACCAACTCCACTGTGTTAACCAAAGCATACCCTTGACTATCACTCAAAGAGTTATCCACTTATGGGAAAATTATAGGAGGAATCACCATCTCTAGGGGCATGAAGTTTCCAAGAGTATGGGATGACGACGCCATCAGCGGGGGGCTTTGATTTCCCTTGCGTCACTGGTGTTTTCTCTTTTGGGAAGAGGCCGGCTGAGATGACAATGCAAAAGTGGTGGTCAAAGCTCCTGAAGGATATGGATGATTCAGGAATTCCCAGATGACACCATGGACAAAAGGGACAATTTTTCAAGCCATCCAGTCATCATACTTATAAGATCTGCGACTGGAAACCTGATATCACTCACCCTCGCTGTCGCTGCTGCTTTCCGGCCTCACAAAGACGCATGCTACCTGGACTGGGGCTGAGCCCAAACTGACTATGTTGTTATCAAATGGGTCTTGAAGCCAGTCTTCGAACACATAACACTGCTTGAGGGTGTTCCCCCAAATCTGGTGATAAGGGCAGTAGTTGGGGCGATCAGTGAGGTTCACCTCTTATGGCCTTCTACACTGAGGTAAACACAGAATCCCCTATTCCAAGGAACTTTGGAAATAGTCGGGAACCTAATTCTCATTGAAAGAGTAAGTCCAGTTTCTTCTATCTGGAAAGGGGGACCTTGGAGCCTGATCCTAAGGAGGGCTGGAGGAGCTTGTCGAGGAGGCGGGGACTAATTGTCCCACCTAGGTGGTGGCGACACATTACGCGGGGGCACTTGCCGATTCTGAGGTGTCCGCTGCTAGGCTGGAGGCTACACCAGTGGTGGTGGGCCTCTGCGAGGTTATAGTGGCGACTCTACTAGTAATAATTCTAGCTGTCTGGGGGCCTTTATTTGGCCCACTACGGCGGGCTTGGTTCTGATAGCCCTCCTCAGGTGAATTGCAGGGGGAAAAAGATGTTCCTGGCCAGCCTGTTACAGGGTTTCTTCCAGGCACTGGACCTTATTAGAGAAGTCTCAAAATCCTCCAGGGTAGTTATGGGTGATCATAGAGGGAACCGGTTCCATATTAACATTTCCCACACATATTTTTAGTAGTTTCTACTGTGTTAGTAGCATGTTAAGGGACTATGTGAGTCCATTCCATTGGGCTAAAAAGTCGGTGACACACTCATCATGCCTCTTCTTGAACTTGAAGAGGTCTTCGATACTCGTTTTCCACATCGTGGAGCTAAAATGGTAGAGGAATTTCCTACGAAGGCCCTCCCAAATGGTTACTGATTTGATGGGGAGCTGGCTGTGCCAGAAAAACACAGGCCCCTCCAATGTCTGCACAAAACATCGAAGATTGGCGGCCTACTACTGCGATGGAGTCCCTAACATAGGCCCACACCTTGAGGTGATGTGAGAAAGATGTTGCGGTGGGTCCCGTATCCTATTGAAGTGGGACAAGTTGAGATTCCCGAAACCTGGAGGTGCCGACATATCATTCACCCATGCTGAATATGGCTGGCCATCAGGTGGGATTTCCACCTATCGCATTTCCAATTCCATAAGGCGGGCAATGAGTGCTGCCATTGGATCATCTGGATGGGGGTCCCTGTCTTGACAGGGATTCATAACCATGAGTGTGTTGGCAGGTTCTTCAACATGGTAAGCAGGCCCAGTGGCTCGTGGAGCGGTTAGTGGCACGACCCTTGGGGCAGCTGGGGGAACACGAACTGGGTCCCTTGGATTTTCACGCTATTCCAGAGGGTTTGGTGAGACATACCGCGCCCTCTTTCCATAAGTTCCGACTTTGACCCTGTCCGCAGGGGTCATATTGTTAGGGTTGCCTAGAGATAGCTCACTGAGGGGATGATATTCCTACTCCTGCTTCCCTATCCTAGGATTACCATAGTCTGTCTGTCGCTCTGCAGCCCGTTCAGCCAGGAGGTCATCGATCAACTTCTTCTGTTCGGCAAGTTGCTGACGCAATATAGATTTTTCGAGGTCTTCCTCCATCTTTTGCACTGAGCCAGACGGGTCAGAGGGTTTGAAGGATCTAATATTCTATTTACCCTTACTTTGATATCGGCTAAGGAATAATGCCTCGGTGAGTGCAGTGAGACCCAAAAAGCTCCTTTGTTGATGAGTAACCCTCCCCGAGCGGTCCAGTAGCTGTGGAACGCCTTCAGAGAGAAGGTCACTGTCCAGGAGCTCCAGCTTGTTTTCCTCTTTTGATAGGGTGGCCATGTTGATTGTGACTCTACCTGGGGGCATGTACTCAATGTCTCCTAGTGATTAGGGTTTATGTCTAATATAAATGAAGAGGAGGGCATCATATTTTCCCCAGCCACAGATATATAGGTTTGGGGAAGCCCCCTTGATAATCTTGTGGACTACCTTGAAACTCTGAATTCATTGCTGTTAGAGGGCCCTATGGCGACCTGGTGACTTAAGGCCCTGGGCCACCAAAAGTGCGACCAAATCAACTAGATGAAATTACTCTCCAATTTCCTCAAAATACGCTTGGATCCTGGGATAAACCACTCATTGATGATGAAGACAAAAGTGCATCACCCAGAGGGTTTGAAAAAAATAATCAACTTCATAAGGGGTGAGGGATTCCAGCAGACAAAAATTCAGTGCTACTACATGCCAAAACATCTCAGGGAAGTGGTCCACTGTGAGGATATTCCATAAGCTCCTTGGATCAGATTCAGGGTCTGTCCCTTCATTACCCCAATCATCAACTGGAGGTGGTTGAGGAACTGGTAGCGGTACTGAAGCAGATCACTAGGATGGTAGGTTGAACGATGGAGAGTACGACGAGCAAGCCAACAAACTGCCACATCTCGGGCCGTCCTCCGAAGAGTGTAGTGACTTAGCCACCACATCGCAGTAGGATGTGCTGACGGCCACAGTTACTAGCATAGGGGAAGGGGCTACTGGTGATGGGTTGTGTTGCTTCTTGCCCTCCATTGGTCCCCAGAATAGCTCTATGTGATCTCTAGTCGAGGTAGAGAGTGCTTCTGGTGACAACGGTGGTGATTTCACGATCGTAACCTGTGGGGTTTCCAAATTTTCTTCCTCCTGGATATATCATCGGAGGGAGGTGGGAATCTGATGGAACTCACATTCTGGGAGTACTAGGATGACGTGCCTCATTCTGACCCCAGCCCTTGACTTGAAGGAGTGAGGGGAGGGTTCCTGCGCTGAGTCATATTTTTCTTCAGAGTCTGAGAAGCGGACAGGTTTGATCTCTATCCGGACCTTCCTAGAGTTATTCTTATGGCGGCGGAGACCCTCCTTCCTGCCCCTGGATGGCTCTTTGAGACAGGGTAGATTCTAGACATGGGGAGGTCCTTCAGCCATACTGGTGCTGGGGCGGAGAGGGTTTCCACCTGAGTAAGCTGGGGTGCGAGGAGCACCAGGAAAAATATCAAAGGGGACATGGGTAGGTCCTCCGTGGGAAGTGATGGAGCGGGCATGACCTCCGCTGGAACTGGTAGGAGCATGGGGAGTACCTCCATGCTTTTTTCTCCTAGTGACATCAGTGTGAGGAAGGTCCTCATACTGGTCGAGCTGAACATGGGTAGGACCTTCGTGCTGGGTGCTGGTGAAGTAAATCAGACCCTCACTCCTCTGATTTCTAGGGCGAGGAGGACCTTCTCCAGCTACTATGAGGACACGAGGAGGGTCCCCACAATGGAGAGAAACCATATGTGCAACATCCTCATACCAATGGTCTATGGCGGGTGGAATGAATCCATATCCAGTGTAGTGGGCACAAGAGAGACGTCCGTACTGAGCATCACCACCACAATGAGGACCCTTATTTGGATTGAAGGTGCTATAAGGCATACCTCCATACCGAGCTTGGAAGTGGGGAAGATCCACGTTCTCCATGGTAGTGGTATGGGGAGGACCTCTTTACTTAGTTTCATTGCCATGAGTTAGTCCACGATGGCCACTGCCTTTGCCGAAGACCAAGAGAGTCGACCCAGCCTACCCGTGGGGTGGTTGGGGCCTTGATCCAGGTCAGGTATATGAATTCCCCTACTCAGCGTACATAGGGAGTTTGTGATATGCATCAGCGGTGGCTCGGGCCACAATAGCCACTGACGTTGACACCCCTTGGTAGACGACCTCTTCAGCTTGTGCCCGATGCTGGTGTCGGGTTATAAGGACCAAAGCTGGTGGTGCAGGTACATGGATTACCTGCTCCACGGCCAGTAAGACTGGGTGGCAGCACTAACACAGCCTGGTGGGAACCCATGCTGGGAGCCCCTGGGATGGGATCATGGCTGGGCTGACTCGGATATCCCCTACCTCGTCGGCATAAGGTAGGGATTCGTTGAGACCTTATGGGGATAGGCTCCCAAAACAATTATATGTTGGAGTGGGGAGAAGTGGCTCCCTGCGCGGCCCTCGGAGGTGACATTGATGATGAGGCATAGATGCCTCTAAATCCAGGCAGGCCATATCCCGAGTCAGGATAATACCGTCCTCCTCGTACCAGCATACATGGTCATTGATCACCCTTCATTGGATGAACTCTGAGGGACATATGGGGAAGAGGCTACCAACTATTGTGGACATTGAGACTATCATAGAATAGGTGGAACTGCATGGGACTGCCGTGCTGGTACTGCCCCTACCCCTGCCCCTGCGTCGGTGTGCATACGGTGATCGAGTTCTGGGTGCAGTAGATTTGTTCCTGAAAGTAGGGATATTAAATCATTAGTACTGAAAGAAAAAAGTAATTTACGACTAGTTCCCTAGTTCTATCCCTTCTTCCATGACCATTAATATGGGTCCATGCTAACAATGTCGTAGATTGGGATGTCCAACGCTCTACTGCCCCAAATTTTGGTGAGTTTCATGCTAGGCCCATTATTTGCTTGGCAGGACCCGGCACCAGATAACTGGATCTGGTGACACACAAATCCATTTATGCCTCGAATTCTATTAGTCACCATGTTGAGGAGAAGATCTTCATGTCAGGTTCACCATTTCTTGTTTCTGATGCTTTCGTCGGGGCGCGCGTGCCCGTCTTTTTGGGGGATGGTGGCACTTTTTTGTTGCCCCACATTCTTGCTTTCCAAAGGCAGGCGGTATCCGTTCCTTGTTTAGGGATGTCTACTCCTTGATCAAAATGGGATGATTGGATGACAATTCTTCCTTTCATGGATTCATCCTCGAAACTCATCACCGAGTCCGGGTCTCCCTTATAGATATAAGATGTTGTTCGTGAAAATATTCCCAACGCCATATCTTCATGGATGCCAGTTAATTATACAACTTATGTTCGGACATTCCAAAGGGTCTGTTTAGGGCATCAACCTTCAATCAGGGGAGTAGTCACGTTGGATATCACTGGTCTGTTTGGATGCTGGGAAAATGGAGCGTCTGGGTTTCATCCCCTTATTATAGGGCTTCTCGAGGGCACAGAAGCCCGAGGCATCCCACATAGAATGTAAGAATCTTATGCAATATCCATGTATCTATGGTTTTCCTCAGCTTCCCATTTTTAACATAGGGTATGCCATAAGTTTAACATCCATTGGAGATGGATCAAACTGATCAGAACACTGATTATAGTGGATCAGATGGGTGTAACCCCTGGAGGGAACACTGATATAGGGGTGTGAGCTATCATGACCTCACCGGGATGTGGCGGCTTGGGTAAGAATCAATATGGATGATGGAGTGTTTGAATGAAGTTGATGGTGAATGGGATGTAACCACTGTGAGGACGACCGTAATGTTGGGCTTGAGTCTCGAGGAGACTTCCTATGTATCCCTCTGGCAGGGAATCAAAGTCCGCATAGTTTGGTAGGGCGAAGGGATGCCTAAGGAGGTGGCCAGTGAGAATGAAAACATGTATTGGACCTGGAGGAAGTGGAACCTCTAGGTTGGAGCATGACCTTCCTGAAACACATAGGATCTATGGGAAGTCCAGAAAATGGACTTGAATTGGGGTGTACACATAGGACGATAACCTGATGATGTGTATGGGGATCACGCATGGTTATCAGCCCAAGTTAGTCTAACACCACTAGGATAGACCAAAGACGAGGGTCCCGAAAAATGGGGTTACAACGGCTTGCCTCTGAATAGGGGATGCAATGGCTTACCACTGATTGAGGTCATAGTGGCTTACCACGGGATAAGGTCACAACAGCTTACCGCTGGATGATATCACAATGTGTTACCACTAGATGGGGTCACAATGGATTACCACTGGATGGGGTCATAATGACTTACTACTGGATGGGGTTGATCCTCATGGAAGATTCTTATGTACCCTTCCTAGGAGATAGAAATCAAACACACGTAGTTCATATGGGATGGGGGTCGGTGGACCGATGCGAATGAGGACCTGGGGTCCAGATGGATGGTGATCTTGAACCTTGTGGAGGCTTTCTACATACCATGACTAACAAGGATCAATGTTTACGTAGTTCAGGTGGAGTGGGAAAACCAATGTGAAGGAGGTCAGAGCGACTGGGTGTTGGGATTGAACCTCAGGGAGGCTTTCTACATACCATTCCTTGGCAAGGATCAAAGACCACGTAGTTTAGGATGGTTCGATGAACTAACATGAAGATGGTCGGGACTAATAGGTGGTGGGCTTGAACCTCAGGGAGGCATCCTATGTACCTTTCCTTGTAAAGGATCAATTTCCTTGTAGTTCAGGTGGAGTGGGTGAACCTACGTGAAGGACGTTGGAGTGACTAGGTGTTGGGCTTGAATCTCAGGGAGGCTTCCTATGTACCCTTCCTTAAAAAGGATCAAAGACCACGTAGTTCAGGATGGTTTGGTGAACCGATGTGAAGATTGTTAGGACCAATGGGTGATAGGCTTGAACCTCAGGGAGGCATCCTGCATACCTTTCCTTAGCAATGATCAAAGTCATCGTAGTTTGGGATGGGTTTGGTGAATCAACGTGAAGATTTTCGGGACCAGTCGTTGTTGGGATTGAACCTACAGGAGGATTCCTACGTACCCCACCTTGGTAAGGATCAAAGACCTTGTAGTTTAGGTTGGGTGTGGGGATTACACTCTAGGCTGTCGGGAATGATTTCATGGTCGATGCTTGCTCTAATCCCATGTGAGTCATGCTCAGTGTGAGAAATAAGAGGCAGAAAAGACCTGACGATCACGTCATGAAGGGTGCATCCGCGGAAAGTAGAGTGGGGCTTACACGTGGTTAGTATCCCAAAGAGGAAACATGGGCTTACACATGGTTAGCATCCCAGGGAGATTTGGACTTACTACAGGATGGAGGCTCGGTGGTGACAAAGCCCAGTGGGAGAGGGATTTGGCACTGAAGAAAGGAGGGGCAGGGATGCTTCCATCTACCAGAAAGGATAGGGGGCTTATACTAGGGAGGTTTCCCTTTACCTGTGAACAAAAAACATTACAATAAAGAGTATTTCAATTTGTGTGAAGAATGATCATACTCCCATGGACACTAGTGGGAATAGGGAATGTCAGAGATAGGGCACCCCATGTGCGAGGCACATGGTGAGGTTATAGTTTAAATTCATGTGCTTAGGACGATAGCACTTGGAAGTTTAGTTTCCTGCAACTCGGATGAAGTGGGTGCACTCCACACCCCTAGGAATTACATAACTGGCACCTTCTACACCTTGGTGAAAAGAAGGGACAAGAAACACCATGGATAGGGGATATTGTGAGGTGATCCCATTTGGGGCCCACGTTAGCATGGATATGCGAAGAAGTAATAGCCATTAGCATACCTATGTGAAGAAGCATGAGGTGAAGTGAAACAATGCGAAACACCACCCATGGGACTTCAAAGTTATTTCATATGAGTCTACAAGGTCGTACGGGAAAACGGTGTGTGTCGTAGATGTTTTGGGTGTGGGAGGTTCCAAAAAATGATGTACGGAAGAGAGACATCGAACATGTGTGCACAAGGAGGGAGGCTTGCACGCAAAATGGAACAGTTGCGTGGAAATCGCCAGACCGGTGCGTAATTGAGTCACTTGTGCAGAAAAGACTGGGTCAGTGCATAGTTGGAGAGGTTTGGCATGCAAAGGGGGGCACAATTTTGCATGTAATTGGAAGATATTGCGCGCAAGGAATAAGGGCCGAGCACAATTGGAAGGGATTTCTCGCAGGGGATGAGACTCAAAGGGATTTGGGAGAGGGTTAAGCCCGAGTGGTCTCACGCGTAGGCGGACCCCCGGGAAACTTGTCATGAAAAATCCCATACACGAAGGCCATATTTTTCATGCAGGAGAGGTGGATTTCGCGCAGAGGAGACGGTTCGGATTCTTCAGCCATCCGTAAGTTGAAGGGGTGGCCTTCTATTTATAGGCGCTTAGGGTCATCGGATTGGTGTAGAAATCGGTCCACATGAAATATTGCATTCCAATGTCGATAGTACGAACGTTCAACCGTGTGGTGGTGTCCACGCATAAATTTCCACGCCTGTGGTCGATGGCGCGGTAGTTTCCTCGTCTGCAAAGAAAATGTCCTCAGATCCGACGATTTTCTACACAGGAGTTATTTTTTCGCGCGCCCCTTCTGCCCCCCTGGAATGGATCATCGGGTCAAAATATATCTTCACTTTGTCATGAAAAAACCTCCTTCATCAATTGATCATTTTTCAGTATCTACAATCCTATTCCATCCACCAAATTAATATGTTCAAAATGCATCGCTTTGTAACTCTTTACATGACCCACATGTTTGTGTTACCCACTCAAAGTAGGATCCAATTATATTTATACATATGTGAATGCTTCATATGCCTTGGTACATGAACTCTTCATGTAAATTAATAAAGTTATATCAGATTGAAAATATCCATATGGGTAAGCCTATAGAAAAAAATATACAACCCCATTCACCTTTCTATACAATTTATAAGCCTCCAGGTTGGTAGGAGATTTGTCCCCAAGTCCCTCTACCTTGGAAAATTCTACTCAAGAGATAATTAAATTTATAATAACTATAAAACCAAACATACATAAACTAAATTAAATAGATAAATTAAATTTCATAACATCAACTACAAACCAAGGTTAAGGTAGTTGAAAAAAATAAATTTAGTATGGATTCAACCCCATAATGGAAATACAAGGCTCAATCCTAGATACAATTTATCATATAAATTTAGTTATACAAATTTTAAAAATATATACAATATATAATTTTGAATAAAATAGGGAATAAGCTTTAAAAAAATTAAAATTTAAAATACTTAAAAATGATATAACCATTTATAAATTATTTATAAGTAAAATCTATTTATAAATACTTTAATAATTTCAGATTTATTCATTATTAAAATTTAAAATTTAAATATAAAAATTTATCTTCATTTCAAAATGAAAATTTTATATTCACTATTATATATAATTTCATTTTAAATATATGATATTATCTTGAATTATAAACAACTTTATAACCTAATTTATATTATGTAAATATTTTACACAAACTAAATATCATATACTTAACATTTCAAAAAAATGAATTATTAATTTTAAACAATTAGAAATAATTTATTATGAACAATTAATAATTTAAAATATTTTATTATATATTTTTCTTTATTTATTTAATTAATGAACACTTTAAAAATTACCATTTTTCATTATAAATTAAAACTTTTATTTATAATCCATAAAACGATACATATAAATTTAAAAGGAATTTAACTATTAAAACATAATATTTAAAGAATATATAATAATAAGTGTTTCAAATAAATTTTTTAATTAATTATAAAAAATTTATAATTAGTTAATTAATAAACATTTTATTAATTAATAAATATCCCCAAAATACCTTTTATAATTCTTTATAAACTACTTATAAATTATTAATTGAATTCAAAATTTAAAAATTAAGAACATTTTTTATAGCACCATAACTTTTGTAGGGCCATGGTGTTGACCATGGTAAAATGTTCCTCCACATCATATACTATACCATGTTTTTATTCTAAATCCATTTTATGGAACCATGGATCATACTACACCATGGTGTTTTTTCTAAATCCATTTTTAAGAGACACTTCACCTATGTAAAATGAAATATACACCATTACTTGGTGACAAATTGATGATTGATTTTCATGTGTTAACTCTTAAAAAATGAAAAGAAACATCTAACCCTATGATGTAGTCAAAATATGGTTGAGACTTTTCAATATCTGATGCAGTGTTATGTTATTTGAAATTCATTATTTCACAAATGAGATTTCATAAACTAATTTCATGTATCCATTTGATACTGTTGATTAGTTTCCTTGGGATTTATTTACATTTAATCAAAGTATTATAAGAAAGAAAAATTATAAATATAGGATTTCCATTGAAGATAAATGAAATTGCATGAAACCAAAAATAAATAACTTATACATACCATTCAGTGAAGAATCATTTTCTACCTTATTGATCTTCATCCAATGTGTTTGAGAGAGATCACATGAGTGATAGTTGAATTAAATCCCACCTATGAAGGCATCTACAAGCCAAATGAATCACTCCATATTCAAATAAGATCAATCCTTTATCCACGACATTCAAGCGCCTCAAGTTCATAAGCTATATGCTGAATATAACTTTGAGTGATAGTAAGTATCATCCAAGCTTTGAGTGAACAACACTTAGTACTACCATCACATGAAAATAGTTTATAGGTCTATGATTCTCCTCATTGAATCACACATTAAATCACAAGTGAACTTTATTTAATTATTTATTTGGATAGTTCAAGCATCACATACATGAATGAAACTCCCAAAAATGATTCATTGTAGGAAAATGTTCCTTAATGGATATATTAGGTGGAAGAAATCATCTGCCAAAAGATTGGATCCAATTCTATGCATTATATGTTGGCTAATACTTAATGCCAGAACTTCACTTGGTCCACCACATTATATTGGTACCTATTTAAATTTATAGGTTCACATGCAACCCCGTGACATTAAAGTTTCTAGTTTAGTTCATATACTACACATCCAAGGTAATTACACTCACCTAAACCATAATAATATACCCAGGTTCCACCCATGCTAGTGGGGGAGGAAAAATATCTGCACTCTCTAAATAGATTTTTTAATACAAATAAATAAATTCATCATTATATGAGGGCCTGGTCATTACAAATATCCTAATTCATAACATTCCTATACTTATAGGTTACTAAGGCTACCTATAACTAGGTCTTCTATATATCACTCATATAATTTCATTTCATTTACACCCCTCTGTATCCATACATATCAAATAATATATTTATAATTGAGAACTCATCCATTATTAGTCAAGGCTTAAAATCCTTATCAAGTGACCATCATGGATCTCGACATATATATTTTATCCATAGGAATTTAATTTATTTAAAAAAGTCATTTAGTTTAAAATAGTTGATCATACTCGGTGGTGAGACCACATACCACATTCATGTATAAATAAAATACATTTCCTAAAGGGGTATGATCAAGGGACCACCTACCATATACACAGTTATTTACTTTAATAATAGCTTAAAATATCTCTCCAAAGCTAACCCAAGTTCAAACGGTTATCACCCATCATTAGAATGCCCTATCTCATTCCAAAACATCCAAATTAATAAAATATAATCAGTTTATAACTAATTATACAATTTAATTAAAATAATTATAAATACCAAAACCTCATTGAGAAAATTTATTTCACCAAAATCATAACCAACCACCAATAAAAGGTCAATCGTGTACTCCTCACACCATTATAGAAAAAATCCATATCGCACGATATTGATTCCATCACCAATTAAATTAAATTTAAATTAAAACCATTCATAAATTCACATAATGATGTAACCTCAATGGAGTGATGTGAAATGGAATGTACTCATCCTCTGTAGATATCCTCCTTCCATTCCATATGAAATACCCATTATAACGGGATGATTCCAGCATGATCTAGTGGAATTATAATTACCCAAACATTTATAAATGAAATTATCTTTTTAAATAAGGAAATACTTTATTAAGAAATAAAATTATAGAAAATACCTGCAATACTTTGGTCATTGTGGACTATTATAAGTTATATCCTGTCAGATTTGAAATATTATTAAACTTCATAACCATTGATAGTATAACCATTATAAATTGATCATATGATTAGTATATATATAGGGTTATGATAAATCCATTTGACATATAAAAAGGAAGCAATAACCTTGAAAAGTAGGATCCTACCCTATAAATCCCATTTATTAGGTCTTCTGAGGGAGATAAGATCACCTGGATTTTCCCTTACCCATTACCAAGATGAGATTTAATAACTAAAGCATATGTGAAACCATTTATAGTATAATTTCAAGCTCATCATGATCATGACCCAAACTGTATTCATCGAACCACCCCAATAAAATCTCAACATCGTACACCTTACCCTTTTGTAATTCACTATAGTAATAAAGGTATATGTATCTAGAACCTAACAGTATGAATTATATATATATAAATTTTTAATAAAATAATTATTATATTTATCTTTTATTACTTTTTAATTATTAAATAACAAGTTTGATAAAAATTAGATTTTAATACTGTGAAGAAAAAATTGTATTTTTGGAAAATATATAGTTTCAATCAAAACACAATTTTTGATAAATTTAAGAATTTTTGGAAATAAATGATATTTTAATAAAATATTATTACTAAATAATATTTACTAAATATAAATGATAATATAATTTTATGATGTCAAATATATTTTTTATAAGGATCATAAAATCATTATTGTAAAAAAAACTAGTATATTTAGATAAATATGGATTTCATATTTAAAAGTGTAAATTATCATATTTAGAGAAATATTTTTAAAAAATAAATTTTATTTCTGAAATTAGAACATCAAAATTTTCCGATGGTGATGTTTTCCTAATTTTTTGAGATAGTCAAATTTTTGGATAAAAATTAAATATAGTATAATTATACATTATGTATTATGACATCCTAAAAATCCAAAAGTGATATAATAAATATTATAAAGAGTATTTAGGACAAATATTATTCTTAACCTTTAAAATAATGATTTTTTTGTTATTTTATTAATTTTATAAACCCTTAATGAATCATCCAAAACCTATATTATATTTTAAGGTTTTAAAATAAATTCTTTAGAAATAGGGCTCATTTCCACATAATCGAGTGTATTATTTTATGGAATTAAGTTTTATCCTTATAAAATAATTAAATATACTCCCCTTTGGATGAAATAATAGGAAAAACCATCGATTTATTTATGGTTTGAATTAATTGATCATATGTAGTCCAAATCCTAAGTATATAAATTAATAAAGAATCTTTCTCTATTTTCTATAAAAAACCACCAAAATCCCATTAATATTTACTAAAAACCCTAATATCATTAATTTAATCTTCCTTTATCTCTCTAGATCCCTCCCAATGTGTCTTCATTCCCTTAAGTTTATCCTCCCAATATTTTAGAAGTACCCTCTCAAGGTAAGGGATTCTCTCCTTATTTTCTTTATTCAAGCACCTTCATTATATTATGTATTTTTATTTCCAGTTGTTAATATTGGGATATGTTTTTACACACCACTCATACTATACTTATGATGTCCATGTTATTATATACTCATTTAACTCAAATTAAACCCTTCAATGAATCTTTATATACCCCTGTTATGCAGTCAAAATTATCCTGTGATTTTCCATGACAAAAATATGTGTAGTGTTTACCCATCCCCATTTCTAATAAAGTGTATTAAAATATATATACCTATCATTAATTAATTGGGGAATTAAATTTATATAACCCACACTTATTAATCATGGTATTAAAATACATTCAAGGCATCCTTATGTTGTATGATCTACATGGAACACTTATGCATGTACATGATATGAATGTGATGGGTGGGACCCGAATTATTGAGCCCTCCAATGAATTTGGTAAAGTTTTTGTCTCATGATATTACATGAATGTTTCATCAGAGGTTATCTTAATCACATTATATTATGTTTTTTGGTGTGTTTCTCCAACTTATTCTTATGATGTCATTTTTAATGTTGTCACCACATTCCCATGTTACCTTTATGTTATTATCTTTGATCATGCTTCAATATTCAAGTTTATGATTATCACCCAACTTATGTTACCTTAATTTTACTATTTAAAAACATTTATTACTCTAATAATGTTATGCTGTGATTATTCATTTATTGATCTTTATATCTCACCTCTTTTTTGTACATCCCTAGGTTATCCCGTTCAGTTTTAGAAGATCAAGGAAATTTAATGGCATATTACTGATTTTTAGTTTATGTCTTTGTATTTTTGTTTCATGATTTTATATCATGTACCTAATTAAATAAGGAAACTATCCCTCATGATCTTTTGGGGTTGTATTAAGTGCATCTTTATGCAATAAATCATGAAATAATGCTTATAAAAGATATGTATTATCATAGATGGTATGAGAGTAAAGTCTAGTCATTTTTGGTATTAGGATTAGAAAACCCTTGTGAAAGCCTTAGGTATAAGAATAAACATCTTAGAAAATTCTTAATTTTTTAAAAGTATATATTATGTGGTTTCCAAGAAAATAAATCCTTTTCTGGATAATGTAAGTGGATGTAGATCTAGAATAGTTGTACTTTGGGTTAATAACCCTGAGAAGGGAACATTGATCTAGAATCAATTTTCACTTGATGGACGAAACACTGGACTTGTTGAATACATAGTTTGACACTCTTTCAGGATATTATTTAAGAAATTAAGAAAATCATTAGGAACCATTATTAAGGGGAAATTGTTTTCTATAAGACTTTATATTTGGAAATAGATCATGGATAACATAGATTGAAACCTAGAAATTCATAGGTTATGGAATATATGAACTTTATTAGTTATAGCTTTAATACCCAAGGTTTATTGTTTATGTGTTATATAGTTTAAAAATTACTATCCCTAATTTTCTCTTTACTTTAGTAAATGGATGAATATATGATGAACCAAGTCAACAACCGCTGTGATGTGTAATGTGTTGACTGTCCAAATGAGATGCCCAACCCTATGGGAACAGGAGTTAGGAACTTAATGATAATAATTTCTCATTTAACTCAATTTTTGGATATAAAATTGAATTATATGGAAAATCCATATCACCCTATAAAGGATCGAGTTTCAATTGAGACCTTTATGTGACCAAGGTATCCAACCTTTAGTGGATCTTCGGATCCTTTAATCACATAACAGTGGATTAAATCCATTGAAAAGATCGTATATGCCCTTCAATACTTTGAGCAAGAGAAGTTCATGATGGTTTATTATCATATGGAGGGAGAAGATGATAAATGGTGTAAATTGTTAAAAAAATATGAATCCCAAGGAAGATATTGTATCTATAGAATGATACAAATTCTATAAGTTTTTTGATAAATATTTTCCTCACACTATCCAAATAAAAATGGAGAGGGATTTCTTGAACCACATGCAAAAAGATGATGAGTCCATTAGGACATATGACGAAAACATTACAATATTTTCCTGATAATTCTCAAGATTTTTCATTTATTCTTAAAGTAAATTTGATCAATTATTTGGTGTGATAAATACATGTTTATGAAAAACATTGGTGATTTAGGACTTTGAAAGATATTAATAAATTATCCGATGTGACCTAAAAGTTTAAATAGAGATTAAAAAATCTCAAGGGTCTCCTTGGTCTAGAGATAAGAATAGGGAATGGATTTTAATTTTGGTAGTGTGATGAGAAATATTACAAGGGAAAAATTATAACATCCTAGGTATACAGAGATATGGAAAAATTATTACATCACAACTCATGAGATGGATCCCAATAATTAAATGTTGACATGTACCCTAGATATTCATTCAAGGATACAGAATATAATATTTGATTCTAGTTTTATGAATTAGTTCATATCATTCAAGTTTATTAGAAATATTTGGAACACAACCACAAAACATGGAAGTAAAGCTATCAGTGAAAATGGAAAATGGGGAAATTATCACATCATAAGTATACAACTTCTCCCTTGTCAATAATTTTGGGTTGAATTTCCTAGAAAACCTTATAATTCTCCCATTAGTGGAATTTGATTCTATTATGAGAATTTATTATATTTCCTTATATAGAGGTTTCATAAATTACCATGAGAAGGAAATCACCCTTGATATCACAAATCACCCTTTGATTATATACAACTGAAAGGAGAGGGATGAATCAAATTTAGTATCATCATCAAAATCATGGTTATTATTACCTTGTGAGTAATAATATCTAACTCAAATGATTGATACTAAATAATATATCATCTTTTATGACATTTCTATTATAAGGTAATTCATTGACTAGTTTCCCAAAGAATTAAAGGGTCTTCCTCATGGCTGAAAGGTTCAGGTATTAATCAAACTTATACCCAGAGCTTTTTCAATATTTATGACTCTATATAGAAGGGACATTGTTTAAGTTTATAAGGTAAGGAAGAAACTACAGGTGAATATTGATAAAGGGTTTATACTACCAATTTCTTGACCGTAGAGTGCACCAGTCGTCTTCATCAAGAATATGGATTGGTCAACATGACTTTGCATTGATTATCATGAAATAAAAAAAATCATGATAAATAAAAAGTATCCTCTTCCACAGATTAATGACTTGTTCGATCACCTATGTGGATCCCACTACTACTCTAAGGTGGATTTTTGGTTGGTATATTATTAATTAAAGGTAAAAATGTTGTATATCTCCAAGACTATTTTTCATACAAGGTACGCGAACTATGAGTTCATAGTGATTCCATTTGGACTCAATAATGATTCTGTAATATTCATGGAGGTAATGAATAAACTCTTTAGGGATTACCTTTACAATTTTGTGGTAGTCTTTATAGAAAATATTCTTATCTACTCCAAAATAAAGGAGGAGCATGGGGACCATTTGGATGATGTACTGAAGTGATTGTGCAAATAAAAGATATATGAAAAGTACAATAAATGTGAGTTTTGGATAGATAAAGTAATATTACTAGGGAATTTTATCACCATTAAAGTGATATCTATGGATCCTTAAAAAATGAGGCAATTAAAGGATGGAATAAACCATCCTCTGTGATGAAAATATGTAGTTTCTTTGGATTAGCTTGGTACTATTGTCGATTTGTGAGAAAATTGTTATGATTATCAAGCCCCGTAACCAAGATAAATTGGAAGGGGGTGAAGTTTATTTGGAATGATAAATGAGAATAAAGTTTTAAAGACATGGAGATGAGGCTAATATCTTTGTATGTGATCACATTACCCACCAGTGGGGAAATATTTTTTATCTACAATGATGCATAAGGATTGGATTGTGTACTCATGCAAGATGAAAAATTTATAACCTATGACTCCCTCCAATTAACGATACATGAGAAAAACTACCAAAAAAATTATATAGAATTGGCGGTAGTGATCTTAACTCTGATTATTGAGTGCCATTATCTCGATGGGGAGAAGTGTGACATATATGCGGATCATAAAATCCTCAAGTATATATTCACAAAAAGGAGATAAATATTCTACAATGAAGGTGGGTAGAGATTACCAAGGATTATGATTATTCAATCCATTACCATCCCATAAAGGTGAAAAATTGGTAGATTCTTTTATTAGAAAGGATCATGAAACTCTATTCATGATGAGAATTGTAATGGATCTAGTCTCCTTGGACATAAAGAGGATGGACATGGTAATAATAAAAGGATATTATTTCTAACTTTCTCAAATGAATAATAAACCATCTATTCTTGAGAGGATCATGTATTATTAGAATGATGGTGAGCTGCTATAGAAAGAGGTAGTTAATATTATAGAGTTCAACTTTGTTAAAGATAGAGTTATATGTTTTGGAACTCGGGTATGTGTCCCATAAAAAACATAACTGAATAGGGAAACTTTGGATAATGCACATAGCTAATCCTTATCTATTCATCCAGAAAGTACTAATATGAATAGATACTTGAATAAAAAATTCTTATGAGATAACATGAAGAGAGATATTAAAGAATTTGTATCACGATTCTTGGTATGCCAATAAATCAAGGATAGATGATAGAAGTTTAAGGGTATTATAAAACCATTTCCCATAATAGTATGGAATTGGGAGAACTTAACCATGTATTTTATTATTGGACTCCCCTGGACCTCTAAAGAAGTAATTCCATCTGGGTGGTAGTCGATTGCATCACTAAGTCAATTCATTTCATTACTATGAAAGAAGATTTATCTATTTACCAACTTTCAAAAATATATATAAGGGAAGAGGTAAGACCTCATGAAGTTCCAATTTATTTTTTATATGATTGAGATCCAAGGTTTACCCTAATGTTTTTGGAGAAGCCCTTATTATGTATTGGATACAGAACTAAGTTTCACCACTGCTTATCACCATTAGATGGATGGCCAGTCTAAAAGAACCATTCAAACTCTATAGGATATTCTAATATCTTGTTCAATGGATTTATAAATATTTTGGGATTAACACCTTATCCTGATGTATTTTCAATATAAAAATAGTTTCCATTATATTATTCAAATGGAACCTTATAAAGATCTATATGGAAAGTGGTATCAGACTCCAATATACTAGGATGTTGTTGGAGAGATGAAGCTGATGGTACTTGACCTTATCCAAGAGATGACAGAGAAGGTTCAAACCATTTAGTGTTATATAAATACCACAAAAAGTCTAAAGAAAAGCTATGCAGTCAATCAATTACAAGACCTATAGTTTGATATTGGAGATAGAATGTTTCTTCCTATATCATTATGGAAATAATTCATGAGGTTTGAGAAGAAGGGAATGTTTAGTCCAAAAAAATTCAGACCCTTTGAGATCCTTGACCGCATCAGAATAGTCACCTATCGACTAGAGATCCCACCTAATGTATCTCAAGTATGTGATGTGTTTCTTGTATCCCCCATGAGGAAGTATATACCAAACCCCTTATATATACTAAATCTAGAGGTGGTACCATTAGAGAATGGTTATTCATATGAGGAAAAACCAATGAGTTTCTTAGATTTTATAGTGAAGGTTCTATGTGACAAGTCAATTCACCTAGTCAAAGTGTTGTGGTAGAACTCAAAATTTTAGGATTCAACTAGGGAACTAGAATAGAGGATGAAACAGAAGTAACCTAATTTGTTTTAGTGTATGAATGAATTTTTCAGGGTGAAATTTCTAAAGTGGGAATAATGTAATGACCCAAATATTTATAAATAAAATTATCTTTTTAAGAAATGAAATTGTTGAAATCACATGAAATAATTTTTTTATTTTAGACCATTATAGGTTATATCCTATCAGATTTAAAATATCGTTAAGAATAACTACCATTGATTATAAAAACTAGGTTTGGATGATATCCAACCCGACACCTAACCTATCCCATGATAAGTCCTAAGAGGAATTCTAGATCCTCCCAGGATAGCAACTAGCACTGAGAATAAAATATAATCCTTGTGGGAATGAATTTTCCTAATAATAAATAAATAAAAAGTCCAAAGAAAAGAACACAACAAAAAAAATCCCCTGATCAAAATAAATGAAAAAACATATCCAATTAAAACACCAAAAGAAAAAACCAAATCTTCAAAATAAAACTAAAACCAAACTAGAACCTAACACAAACTCCTCATGACCACATGGTCACCACCATCTATAAGACTAACCCATTACTAGGAAAAGCTGAACCAGAAACCTGAACCAACAAAACAACTTGGGTCTACCAATTCCAAGTGGAACAAGTAGGGTGTGAGCATAATCAACTCAGTAGGTAAGAACCACAGAGTCTATACATTCCTTTTTAAAAACATTCCACAAACACTAGTCTTAAATACATTTCAAAAATAAGGTTTTATCATTTTAAAGAACCAACCATGGCTTTCTCAAAATCCCCTTTTAATAACAACATACATCAATTTCCAAATTTTCAAAAAAAATCCCATTTTTAGAAAAGAAACTAATTTATAAACCCAACACCAAAAGAAGGATCCAAACTAGGTGATCAAAAACCATGCCAAATAATAAAAGCAATATCATAAGAAGACATAAACTAATAGGTACGAAAACCAAAGTGCCACAAAAGTAAATATATTGTATATATAATAATCATGGTAATTTCCTAAAAATATCTATAAGAAATACCAAAACATACTTGGCTTAGACTCACCTGCCTGAATATGGTACATCTCTATAGTCAATAACCAACTAGGCTACTCAAAACTAGCCTCACCAGTGGAACAACCCACGAGGCCTCTCACAAATTCATCGGTACCAAAACATATAGTCTGGGTTGATAAGAAATAATCACTCGACCCTCTAGATGATTCCTAGGAGTCCCATGATAATAGTACATGGATAATGGGGAGGTCCTCACATGCATGGCATAAACCAATAACCCAGAGATTCCACCATGATTTCTTAGCCCAAACTTCTACACCACCTATACAATGACCCTCTACTTGGAAAGACTACCATTGAGGTTTCCAATCACAAATAAATCCATTCACAAGTTCCAATCAGTCCTACACATCATATTAATTTAAAATAAATTATAAACACTTCAAGATAACAACTAGGCCTTTACATTTACATGTCCAAGTTCATTTCCAAATCCATTTCCAAAACCATGGTGAAAAAAATAACACGCTCAAAAGGTTACAAATAGGACAAGCCTTCAAAAACTTATTTGAAACCATGTTTGAGTCATTTTAAAACCAAGGATACATTAATAAACAAATGGTGTTTTAGAAGAACCATTTTTAAGGGAGAGGGTAAATGATGAGATGAAGGATGCGGGGAAGGATGTTTTGGAAATCTAGATTCAAGGTGGACATTATCATTAAAAATATTATCATTTGTATGGAAATCCATATGTTTATCCCTTTCACTCATGGATATGCCCACATCCAATGACACAAATTTGGAAAACTATAAGAACACTAAGGGTATCAATTTAAGAATCGCTAAGAGAACGCATCAAAGTACTCACACACATGCTTAAAATCATTTTAAACACCAAAACCTTTACACCAAGATGAATTTTACAATTCCAAAAAAATTCAAAAAAACCCAAATTACACCACAAATCTTTCTATAAAACAAAAATAAATTCAAAAGAACACTAGGCATTTCATAAATCTCTTTACATACATATACATATAGGCATCAATATGGAAATCCTTTAAAACCCCAATTTCATCAAATTTAAATTATGAAAACACAAAATAAATTTATGATAACACAAAATGAGAAATAATATCACATTTATAAAACTTTTATAAAATCTAAAGCTTTTAATGAAATGTGATGGAAAGTAAATTGATGGAAACACCTACCTAAACAACGTATTCATGCAACGTAACCCACATAGAAGGAAGAACTGAGCTTGAGGAATAATAAACAAAAACTAACATCAAAGAAACATAATAAACACATAAAAAATAACCCTTAGGGTTTTTACAAGAGAGAAACCAGCAAAGAAAAACCAAGGAAACAAGTTGGAAGGAAAAGGAGAAGTGGACATTAACAAAAAATCCAAAGGAAACTCACCTTAGATTGGAAGAAGGAGAACCAAGGGAGGATGAGGAACCATGGAAAGGGGTATTCGGATCATATTTTTCCACCAAATAAAACTAATGGGGAGGATAAACTTGATATGGGTTAAAAATATATAAGGGGAAACTTAGAAACTGATGTTTTAAGAAATCTAGGAAAGCTGCATGGTTTGGCTGCATGGTTTTCTAAACCATGTTCCAACTTTGTGCACCACACTAGAGAGGAGGGACAACCTAACGGGTTGGCCACACAATTTTGGAAAATGTTTTCCAACCATGCACCTTGACTCTATCAATTTTAATAGCCTTACCACATGCATTCTACACAGTTTCCTCTAACCATGCGCAAGTCATATGCCTTGTCCCAGACACCCCCAAGAGCCACACAGTTTCTCCTTTGGCCTACATGGTTTGGGCTAAACCATGAATAGGTTGTGAAAGGAAAACCGTGCAAGGAACAAATAAACTGAAAACACCCATTCCTTAATATGATGCATGATTAACCCTCAAACCGTGCATACAAACCATTCATAAGAATAAAATTAAATCAAAAATCTGAAACAAAAAATATATATATAATGGCCCGAACCTCTCCAGTCCATTCCTTTATAAAAATTTGGTGTTTGAGGTGTTCTAGGAGGTTAAGGTGAATTATTTATAACACTTAAAAAAAATTTCTAGTTCCATGAACAGTGTTTCCAGTATGGTAGGTCATCCAATGGTAGGTTTATAGTGTTTCCAGGACCATTAGGTCATCTATTGGCAGGTTTACATTTTTTCTTGGACTGGTAGGCCATCTATTGGAAGGTTTATAGTGTTTTCAGGACTAGTAGGTTATCTATCAATAGGTGTAAAATGTTTCTAGGATTGGTAGGTCATCTATTGGTAGGTGTATAGTATTTCCAAGACCGGTAGGTCATTTATCAGTAAGTATACAATGTTTCCAGGATTGGTAGGCTATATATTAATAGGTGTACAATGTTTCCAGATCGGTGAGTCATATATCGGTAGGTGTACAGTGTTTCCAGATCGGTGAGTCATTCACTAGCAGTTGTATAATGGTTATAGCTACCTACAACTTCGACCCTATGATGTTATCTTTGAAATAAAACACATTCAAATACTTGTTTTAAGATATTTAAAGCTCATTCAAATCCCATAACTATTATATAAATTTTCCTAAGGTACCGAGTTCTTTTACTCAGTCAAAACGTGTAATATCTGCCAGATCTTCCTTTAAGGGAAAATCTAAACCGTATCTAAACTTCTACCCATTTAGATTTGAAAAAGACATAGATATCTTCCCACCACATTGTTATTTTTGTTTTTCTTGGTAAAAGACACCCAGAGTTTTTTATCTTGTAGGACTCATGTGATCGAACTACAATCCTTGAATTGTTTTCCCTTGCAGTTTTTTTGCTGCATGTGCACCCCCTGTTTTGGTGAAACCAGGAATTGTCGATCCATCTTTGATATAAGGTTTTTTATAAATCCATTCTTATGGGTTACTAGATCTATTTCCTCCCATTATTCTTTCCATGTAATTTAATGTGATCTCTATGTTTCTAATAGATATTTCTTAAGTGTCAGTTGATGTGGTTATGTCGCGACATCCTCGGGTGGATGTAGTCATTGCAGGAGAGGTGATCATGATCCATTGTGTTGGCCCATTCTCATAAAAAGAACATCATAAACCTTTTGAGGAAGTGTATTATCTTATTCTC
This sequence comes from Viscum album, assembly GCA_963277665.1. Taxonomy (NCBI): domain Eukaryota; kingdom Viridiplantae; phylum Streptophyta; class Magnoliopsida; order Santalales; family Viscaceae; genus Viscum; species Viscum album. Next base: position 674,507,202 of record OY728128.1, on the reverse strand, counting down.
TATATATTTACACACAGTCATAGAGTTATCATGATTTATCCCATTGGATCACAATGGAATTGATATAATAAATATCTGAACCAGATCAAAGGATTGTTACCATTTTCATAGAAATGTTGTTGCCTCTTGATTTATCTATATGGTGTGGTATATATGGATTGAGTTTTTAGAATATCATTTCTAATGAAAATTGTTAAATAATATAAAGCATAAATTAATGGTAAATTAATTGAATTAATATTAAAGAGTCATGATAATGAATCTAGTTGTTCTTGTAATTTGATGATATTCAAATTGATGCAGTATACATGTTTAATTGAATTAGTTAATGAACCAGAAGTATTTTGATTCTTGTGGTCAATGGAATTAAAGGAATGTTAAATTAAGTGATTAATTAATTTGTGATAGCTGTGATAGCTTGTTTTTTAGGTTTCCTGTAGTTGGAACCTTTGAATAATGAATTGGTTAATTCAAGATAGAATAAATAACCAGTTATGTGATAAAATATAATGCCTTTGGAGGGCCTGAGTTACCCACTTGATTGTAAAGGGAAAGTGACTTATGTTTTGGAGTCATGGGAGTTCATTATGTTTAAAGGATGAATGTATTTCTTTAGGTCCTGGAGCCTGATTACTAGTCTGTTTCCTGCTGATTTTATTGTGATATTGTTGAGCATGGAGGTATATTGTGATATGTGGGGTAGGCAGGCCCACATGTGATGTGAAACTGGGATGGCTAAGTCTTGAGGGTTGTTGTGGTATGTGGGTCAAGGAGGACCAGTGGTTGTGGTAGCAGTTGATGCCTAGAGTGGAGAGATGCATTGTTTTATGCATGTGGGTGTTAGAGAGGAGACCATAGATGATGGAACGGGTTGAAGATGGGATTACCCATTAATATTAATGTTTTAATTATTGTTTGATTATCTGATTTACCTTCCCCACTACTTGAGGCATCTGGTTTTCTTACCCTTCTTCGAAAAGAGGCAAATACGCATGGGGTATGACACATTCTTTCCATATTTATCCTCTAGAGGATGGATGGGTCTAGACTCCTACTATAGGTTTCAAAGACTCGATGGATAGTTCATCTACTCACTTTGTGGAGACCCCTTATGTTTAGTAGCTTATAATTATTTCCTAAAATGAATGGAATTATAGAAAAGTAATAATTTTGTTACTAAAGGACGGATAAATGATGTTTAACCCATGGGGTTGGATCTTGTTGGGATGAAGTGCTGAGGTTATGTTTTTTGAGAAACTGAGGACTCAGTTTGGTTATGCCTGGAGGGAATGGAACCATGTTATGATGGTAATGGAATGTAATGTGGAAAATTATAATGGTTAATTAATGGTCAGAGAATTAATTAATGTAAAGTTCAATTGATTAAAGGGATAAGATAATTTAATTAATATCAATAAATGATCATTTGATTATAGTATATATAGTATTAACAGTAGCAGCTGGGAGTCTGAGGGATATTAGCTGTAGTTGAGTATAAGACTAGGTTCTTCCCATAGTGTGGTTGTGAACTCTATTATATCTTTCAATTTTTGTGTTTCTATACACTACCCCACACTGTCGGTTAGGGTGGCTGACACCCTAGGGATTTTGAGCCCTAGTGGGGTGTTTTCCCCAATATTATAGTGGGAGGATGTATGGATGATACCCCTTTGGCCTCGCTCGCTTCTCTTGGGAGTTACTTGTGCTATTATGCACGATTGTTAGTTTTCCGCATATATGTGTGTAGTGGGATGTAATGGCTTATGGTTATTTCACACATATACATTCAATATATAGTTTCCTAAGTGCTATTATAGGTATAACATTTATATGATGTGATGGCTAGAGGATCCTTACTCAACATATGGGCTATAGTAGTTTGTGGCATAATACCTGTCATTTGATACACGTTATGTGGGATGTGGTGGGTCCCAATAACTACCTAGTTACTTTTGGTTTTGTGGTTGTGGTGGTGAGTTTCACAAGGTGTATGTTGTGGTACTACGCCCAAGTGTCTTTGGGATAGACTTTATGGAGTGAGATGCTCAGGACGTGTGATGTTGGGGAAAAGCAACAAACTATTGGGGGAGTGGTATAGAGGTAACCTTGATATTATTTATTATATTATATGATCTTATATGTGATACTTGGTGAGAGTATCCATGGTTAGGATAGGAACTTAGTGCACCTTGTTAGGTGATGAGTTAGTTTTAGTTGTTGTTCACCGTGCTTTAGCATGATTTCTTTACTCTTATACGAGAGGCCCTGAGGAGGATCCTACTAGGTATACTTTTATTATAACCCTACATTATATAAAATATTTTTCAGGTAAATTGAAGAAGGTTGGAGATTAGTCTGGATACTATTATTTCAGCGTTTTGTAGGAGATGTTTGGGCTTCATGGTTGCTATCGTTTTACTTTCTTTTGTTACTTACAGTTTTTCCTTTCCTTTTTAGTAGTATTTTCATGAAATTACATATTTTTAATTGGGTTTTAATTTGTATTTCATTTTGGGAAGAAGTTTTTTGGTGTCTATCTTATCTCTCTCTTCTGCATGTTTTCTCATAGAGGGTAATGCCTCCCATCTGTGTGTTTGCTATACCCTCAGTGCTAGTCGCCAAACCAGGGCCTATTGGAGGTCGGAGTCAAGGGTCATTATCTATCTTCTCACATTTCCAACCTAGGAGAGATACATTTAGTGGGGAGGGGGTCGTGATAGGGTGGTATCAGAGGTCTGGTTGATGGATAAGATGAAGTTTGGAGTTAGACACATGTAAGGTTGAATGGGTTGGTAGGGAAATGATGTCAATAATGTTTAGTTTGTGCTATAAACACTGGAGACAAGCTAAGAGACATGTATTTAGGCCCCCATGTGATCTAATGAATGAAAAATTAATCTTATAGTGGATAATAAATGAGGTGATACTGGTTGTAGGGTAGATACCTTAGAAAGGATCAATCATCATTATTATTTGTTCCTATGTTTGAATGGGTGAACCTTGGGATAGGTAAACCTAAAATTAATAAAAGAAAACAATTAATTAATGTTAAAGAGTTCCATATTCAAGGTTTAGAAACTCTAAGTGTTTTTTATTTTGTAGTTATGGATCCAAGTCGATTTCCTCATCATGTTTGTGTAGAATATGTTCTCCAGGTTATGCTGGTATATCTTCATAGAGTAGAGGTTGATGAAAACCACACTTGGAGGAGGAAACTCTGAGAGTTTCAGCACTGGAGTCTACATAACTATGAAATATCTATTTTAGATATAGTAACAGAAGAGTGGTTGGAGGAGGTTGAGATATCTTTCAGTTCAATCCATTTGCAGAAGGTGCACTAGGTATCATTAGTTGTGATGATGTTGCATGGGGCAGTGAGGAAATGGTGGTTCTTGTTCATCATGGATCACAAGGAGTCAATAGTATCATGGGATATGTTTCGAGAGCACTTTATAATAGAGTTTATTTCTTAGAATAGGATGGAGACCAGTCACTAGGAGTTTCTTACCCTTTGGTAGGGGAGCTTTAGTGTGTGAGAGTTCGAGATACATTTCAGAAACCATCTACGATATGCTTCAGACCTGTTTCGAGATGAGGAGGCTAGGGTGAGGAATTTCAAGGAGGATGTTCATCCAGATATCTAGCGCCAGGTCAGCCCGTTTATTCTGACAACATATATCGATATGCTGGAGAGGGAAGAGGTCATTGAGAGGACATTAGCCAAAACAAGATCATCACAAGAGGGGAGTCATTATGATTCCTCATGAAGTAGAGATGTGGTATGGGGTTCCTGGTTTTTAGGACAGAAGAGTTTCTGTTTGACCCGGGTCAGGTCCCAACCCTTAGTGTCTCATTTCTCTGGGGGCAGTGGCTCTCAGACCTATGCCAAAGGATCAAGTGATTATTTTTCTTGTGAAGGAAAAGGTCATCCACTGTGAGAGTGCCCAACCTTTCTAAGTAGTTAGCTTATGTTAGGTGTTCCACTTTAGGATCCTCTATTGAGGTAGTTCCTGCTGAGGAAGTAGTAGTATCTTGCACTAGCTTTGGATTAGTAGAGAGCAGATGAGGCAGGTATAAGACAACCATATTACCCTACCCATACTCATAGAGAAAATCTTAGCTGAGGAGGTGGTCTTTAGCAGGGTTATAGAGTCTGTGGAGTAGGTCATGGTCAGCTTCATGCATTATCAATGCCAGTTCCAAGTGATCCAAATGTCGTTCAAGGTAACCTTTTTTTATTTTCTACTTGGGTGAATTACTTGTTTGATTTAGGAGTGATGAAATCCTTCATATCACCTTAACTTGTCCATGCCTTGGGACATGAGGTATATAGGCTTCCAATTCCCTTAGAATTGACTACAACAGTTGGAGGTTGATCATTGTTTGAAGTATCTAGAGATTACGAGCTAGTGCTGGGGTAGCACCGTTCTTGGGGATATTTCATATGTTAATAGATACAACCATATGATTTCATCCTCGACATGGATTAGTTGTATTTAGTGCAGGCTATAATGGATCACTTCCCAAGATAGGTGGTGTTATTCGATACTGATGGAGAGCCAAAAATGTTTAGTGGTGAGAGAGACCCTCCGATGCAATAGAGGCATGTTCGATATTTATTATCCTTGATGGATGAGCTTATTTTGAGTTCATATGAGGTTCACCAGTCAGAATTTCCCATGTTCATGGAAGAGTACCCTAATGCCTTCCCAAAATAGGTTATAGCATTACCCCCTCAACAAGAGGTCGAGTTCAGGATTGAGCTACATCGAGGCATGTCTCCTATCTCGATGTCTTCAATATAGGATGAAACCCTTTGTGTTTTAGGAGATTCGTATACAACTCGATGGTCTATTGTAGTGTGATTTTGTTTGGTCGAGTGTGTCACTGTGGGGTGCACCAGTTTTCTTCATGAATAAGGCTAATGATAGTTTCCAGTTGTGTGATGATTATCATCACATAAACAAAGTGACAGTGAATAATTGCAAACCTCTTCTATGGATTAACGATTTATTCGATCAACTAAAGGGTACAATTTGGTTCTAGAAGATCAATTTGTGGTTAGGATATCATCAAATGTGTGTGAAGGATAAGGATATACCAAATAATTCCTTCCGTTTTTTTCATGGGCATTACAAGTTTGTTGTGATCCATTCAGTGTGATGAATTATCCTGCTATGTTCTTGGGTTTGATGAATAATATATTATATGAGTTCCTCGATATGTTTTTGGTGGTTTTAATCAATGAAATACTTGTGTACTCTGTGTACGAGAAGTAGGCAGAGCATCTGTGTGCTATTTTGGGAGTTCTTCTCCCTGAGAAGCTCTTTGAGAAGTTATTGAAGTGTGATTTTTGGGTCTGAGAAGTTAATTTCTGGGGGCATGTTATATCCCAGTAGGGAGTAGCTATGGATCCATCAAAGATAGAAGTAGTTTCATCTTGGGAAGCCCCGAAGATAGTGGAAGAAATAGAATGTTTCCTTAGTATCAAAAGGTATTACAAGAGGTTTATAGACAATTTCTCTTAGGTTGTGACTCCTATAATATATTTGACTAGGAAGGATCAAGCGTTCGTGTGGACTGATCAGTGTTAGGAAGATTTTGATTATTTGAAGGACAAGTTGGTTAGTGCTCTGGCTCTTTTTCTTCCAGCAGAAGGAGTTCAGTTTGAGGTTTTCTGTGTTGTTTCTCATTTGGGGTTAGGCTATGTTATGATGCAGTAGAGATCGATCATTTCTTATAGGTATTAGAAGTTTCATCCCCATGAATGTAACTATTCCACCCACGATCTTGAGTTGTTAGCAGTGGTGTTTTCCCTAAATTTGTGGATACATTACCTCATTGGCGGACATTTTTTGTCTTCAACGATCATAAGAGTTTGAGGTATGTGTCCTCCAAGTGTGAATTGAACTTGTGACAATGTCAGTGGATGTAATTCTTATAGGAATACAACTTAAAATTTTTGTATAAACCTGTAAAGGGGGATGTTGTAGCTGGTGTGTTGAGCTGGAAGTCACATATTGATGTTGTGTGTGAATATGGTGATTCCTAGAGAGTAATGGAAGAAGTTTCAAAATTACATCTAGATATGAGAGAAGTTGGGGGAAGAGGTTTTCTTTTCTAGATGACGATGCAATCATCTCTAGTGTAGATGATAGAGGAGTCCCAATTGGGGGATCTTGTGGTGGAGGTATGGAGAGATACGATTGTTTATGGAGAGGCCCCTGATGGCTAGTCTGAAGATGAACATCACCGATTGTTGTTTCAAGGAAGTATTTTTTTTTTCTTTGGTAGTGGATGATATGATTCTTAGGGAGTTCCATAGTTTTCCCTTTGTGGTACATCCTAGAGTGGTGAAGATTTACTTAGATTTGAGAGGTCATTTTTGGTGTCCTGGGATGAAGCATATCGTTTTAGAGTTTCTATCTCGGTGTTTGATCTTCTAGAAGGTTAATTCTGAGCATAGTGTTCCCAGTGGGTTTCTCTAGCCATTAAATGTTCCTTAGTGGAAGTGGTAGGACATCTCTATGTAATTTTTTACTAGTTTACCTCAAGCTCTGAGAGGCTATGATGCTATATGGGTGGTAGTGGATCATTTTAGGAAATTAACTCACTTCATAGCAATCAAGGAGTTAAGATCAGTGGAGGTTTTGTCGAGACAATATCTGGAGGAGGTGGTGAGACGACACAGAGTTCCTAGGGTTATAATTTTTGATTGATATCCTTGTTTTACCACCAGGATGTGGGGAGGTATTTAACATGCTTTTGGTTCTCATCTATTCCTTAGTGCTGTTTTTCATCCGCAGACAGATGGTCAGACATAATGGACCATCCAAACTCTTGAAGACATGTTTCAATCTTATTTCCTAGATTTTGGATGTTCTTGTATGAGGCACTTACACTTGGTAGAGTTCTCTTATAACAATATTTTCCATTCCACCATCAGTATGGTGACATTTTAAGCCTTATATGGATGAAATTTCTATTCTTCATTATGATGGACTGAGGTCAGAGAGTCAGAAATTCTTAGGCATAAACTGGTAAAAATTAAAACATATATGGTTCAGGTGATTTGTGAGTGGATGAAGGCAGTGCAATGTCATCCGAATTCCTATGCCGATCATAGGAGGAGACCTATGGAATTTGGAATTGGTGATCATGTATTTCTGAAGGTGAATCTCTATTATGGAAAGAGAAGGTTTGGTCATGGGAGTAAGATTTTTACCCTTTTTTGGGAATTTTTAGGTGTTTAATAATGTTGGAGACATGGTGTATCAGGTAGCACTTCCCTTGCAGATGATCTGGATACATGATGGTTTCCACATGTCACAGCTCTGTCATTATCTTCATGACGACTCTCACATCATCGATTGTGGAGTGATCAATGTTGACGATGATGTGACCATCGAGGAGCAGCCTATAGAGATCCAATACCGCAAGGAGAAGGTGTTTCATAGGCATGCTATCCCCTTAGTTCTTTTGGAGACACACTGGCATGGAGGGGAGTACCTAGGAATGTGAGTCATAGATACACTCTAATTACCCTGGGCTGCTTGATGTTTAGATCTTTCCTTGTAATGATGTTTGTTTTGTTGTTCTGGACCTTTTTTTAGGATATGACTTTCCCTTGTTTCTTATTGTGGATTACTCTATTTTGAGAGGTATCTCCCCAAAGAGAGTGTTTAAAAGTAGGTTGAGGTTCTTTCATGGTTTCAAACTGTTCCAATGATAAAGCATTTGAGCTTCTATGATGGAAAGAGCCTTAAGAGGTATCTCATGAGGTGGATATTGTGACGATACCTTTTATGTTTACTCTCTTGGTTGGTTTTGTATTCTCAAGGATGAGAATGTTTTGAGAGGTATATGATGTAATATTCCACACCTCTTCGGTCTATTCCTTTGTAAAAATATGGTCTTTGAGGTGTTTTAGGAGGACAAAGTGACTTATTTCTAACATTTTTCAAAATTTCCAATTTCGTGAATAGTGTTTCTAGGATAGTAGGTCATCCAACTGTAGGTGTACAGTGGTTCCAATACTGGTAGGTTATTTATCAGTAGGTGTACAATGTTTCCAGGAATGGTATGTCATCTATAGGTAGGTGTAAAATGTTTCTAGTACTGGTAGGTCATCTATCGATTTGTTTACAGAATTTCTAGTAATGGTAGGTCATCTATTAGTAGGTTTATAGTGTTTCCAGATCACTGAGTCATCTATTAGTAGGTGTATAGTGTTTCCTGATCGATGAGTCATCCATCGGTATGTGTATAGTGCTTCCCGCATCCTACAATTTCACCCCTTTGATGTTATCTTTGACATAAAATGATTTCAAAGCCTTATTTTAAGGGATTTATGGCCAATTAAAAGATTTTAAATCTTGTCTAAATTTTCCTAAGGGTCCATGTGCCTTTACTTAGTCAAAACACGTAATCTTGAACAGATCTTCTTTTAAGGGAAAATTTAAACCGTATCTAAACTGCTACACCATTTAGATTTGAAGAAGTCTCAGATATGTTCCACCCTTGTTCTTAATTCTTGATTTCCTTGGAACGGGACTCCTAGAGTTCTTCCTCCCATAGGATTCATGTGATCGAACTGCAATCCTTGGATTGTTTTCCCTTAGAGTTTTTTGGCTTCATGCACACCCCTTATTTTGGTACAACCAAGAAGTGTCGATCCATCTTCAATATAATGAATATTCTAACTTTGTTATTCTAGGTTACTTGATCTGTTTCCTATTGTTCTTATTTCCATGTTATGGCATGATATTTCCATGTTTCTAATTGATATTTCTTGGGTGTTGTATGATGCAGTTATGCCGCGACATCCTCAGGTTGATGCATTCGTTGTGGGAGAGGTGATTGTGATTCGTTGTGTTGGCCCATTCTCATGAAAATAACATCAGAAACCTTTTGAGGTTGGGGATTAGATGCTTCTCTATATATTTACATGCATTCATAGAGTTATAATGATTTATCTCATTGTATCCTGATAGAATTGACATAATAAATATTTTAATTAGATTAAATAATTGGTACCAATTTCTTAGCGATGTTGTTGCCCTTTAATTTTTTTAGATAGTGTGTTATCTATTTATTTCGTGTTTATCATGTTTTTCTTAACAAAAATTGGTAAAGAATATAATTCCATGATTAATTTCAAATTAATTGGATTAATATTAAATTGGCATGATAATTAATCTGGTTGTTGTTGTAATTTTATTATTATCAAATTGATGTAGTATTCAAGTTTAACTGAATTAGTTAATAAACCTGAATCATGTTGATTCTTGTGGTTACTAGAATTAAAGGAATTTTAAATTAATTTGTGATTTCTATGAACACTTATTTTTTATATTTCTCATAGTCAGAACCTGTGAATAATGAATCGGTCAATTCAATATGGAATAAAGAACCAGTTATGTGATAAAATATAATGCCTTTATAGGGACTAATTTTACAACTTTCTTATAAAGTCCAAGTTCCTTATTTTTTGGATATATGAGATCTCATTGTGTGTAAAGTTTGAATGAATTTATTTGGGGATAAGAGCCTAGTTGTTTATTTATTTCCTGCTGCTTGTGTTGTGATATGTTTGATCCTAGAGGGCTATTGTGATTTGTGAGGTGGAGAGGCTTGGATTTGATATGAGTTTGGGATGGCTGAGCTTGAAGGTATGTTGTGGTATGTGGGATAGAGAGGCCTTGTGGTTGTGGTATTATTTGACACCTAGAGTGTAGAGATGCATCAGTTTATGCATGTGAGTTTTGGGGGGACACTAGAGATGATGGAACAAGTTGATGCTGGGATTACCCATTGATGTGAATATTGTGATTCTTGTTTTATTATTTTCTTTACCTCCCCCACTGATTAAGGCATCTGGATTATCTTAACCTCCTTCCAAAAGAGGAAAAGATGTGCAGGGAATGCCATGTTCTTTCGATGTTTAGCCACTCGAGGATGGATGGGTCTACTCTCCTACTATATGTGGCAAAGACTTGATGGGTTGTTCATCTACTCATCATGTGGATATCCCTTGTGTTTGGTAGCTTATAATGTTTTTCTATAATTCCTAGAATTATGGAAAATTGATAATGATGTTACTAAAGGATGAATAAATTATGTTTAACCTGTGGGGTTGGATCTTGCTGGGATGCAGTTCTATGGTTATGTTTTCTGAGAAACTGTGGACTAGATTTGGTTATTCCTAGAGGGAATGAAACCTTGTTGTGATGGTAATGGAATGTAATATGGAAAATGATAATGGCTAATTAATGGTCAAAAAATTAATTAATGTAAATTAAAAATGATTAAAGGTATAAGATAATTTAAAAAATATCTTTAAATGGTTGTGTTCTTAAAGGATATCTAGTCTTAACAATGGTAGCTGGGAGTGCATGAGAGGTTAGCTGTAGTTGAGTCTAAGAATAGGTTCGACCCATAATGTGTTTTTGAGATATATTATACTTGTAATTTTTGTGTTTCGATACTCTGCCCCACCCTATCGGTTAAGGTGAATAACAGCCCTAGGATTCTAAGCCTTGTGGGGGGGGGGGGGGGGTGTTTTCTCCAACATCCTAGTGGGAGGATGGATGGATGACTACCCCCTTTGGACATGCTCTATTGTCATGGTAGTTTCTTGTTTTGGTATGCATTGTAGTTAGTTTTCCCTATATATGTGTGTAGAGGGATATAATGGCTTGTGGTTATTTCACAAAAATATATTCAAGATATAGTTTCCTAAGTTATACTATAGGTATAACGTGTATAGACTATGATAACTTGAGGATCTTTACTCAATGTATAGGCTGTAGTGGCTTGTGGTATAATACCCAATGTTTGATAAACATTATTCAGGGTGTGTTGGATCTCAAAAACTACCAACTTAATTTTGGTTGTGTGGTTTTGGTGGTGATTTTCATGAGGTGGATGTTGTGGTGCTACACCCATGTGTATTCAGGCCAGCCTTTTTGGAGAGAGATGCTCAGGACATGCGATGTTGGGGAAAAGTGGGAAGCTATTGGGGATGTGGTGGTAGGGTACCCTCAATATTATTTATTATATTATATTCTCTTGTATGAAATAATTTGTGAGAGTATTCATAGTGAAGCTAGGAACTTAGTATACTTGGTTAGGTGATGAGTTAGTTTCACTTGTTGTTTACTATGATTTAACATGATTTGATTAATCATTCATGAGAGGCTTCAGGGAGGATGCTACTGAGTATACTATTATACTCCCTCTACATTATATAAACTATTTTTCAGGTCACTTGGAGCAGGTTGGAGATGAGGCTGGTTAATACTAGTTTAAGGTTATTCAAGAGCTTTTCGGGCTACATGGTCACTGTCATTTTACTTTCTTTTGGCACTTGCAGTTTTCCCTTTTCAGTTTTAATAGTATTTGTATAAAATTACTTATGTGTATAAGGTTTTTTTTGTATTTCATTCTGAAAAAAGTTGGTTGGTGTATGTCTTATCTCTCTATTGTGTATGTTTTCTATTAGAGGGTAATTCCTCCCATCTATGTGTTTACTATACCCTCGGTGCTAGTCATCGACCCGAGGCCTACTGAAGGTGGGACTTGGGTGTTATTATCTCTCTTCTCACATTGCCAACCTAGGAGGGGTACAATTTTTAGAAGTGGGTCATGAAAAATTCTCATCAGCAACTCAACCCGAACCTAAAAAAAAAAGATAAAATACCAATAAAAGTATAAAATTAAAGTAAAACCATGTTCATGGTGTATCATTGATAGTGTAGACATTATAAAGTGATCATATGATTAGTATATATATAGGGTTATGATTAATCCATTTGATACATTCAAATGAATCAATTCCCTTGACCATTAGGATCGTATCCTATAAAGTTCATTTATCAGAGCTACCAAGGGATATAACATCTCTGGGATATTCCCCTAACCAAGGTCAAGTTGAGATTCCACTACTAAAACATGATAGAAACTATTTATGAGATATGTTCAAGCATATTGAGATCATATCCCAAACCATGTTCATCGAACAACCCCATGAAAATATCATTATCACACACCTTAACCTTTGGGAATTCACTAGTGTAATAAAAATCTATTTATCTAGACACTAACCATAAGAATTTTTATAATTTTTATTTATAATAAAATAATGATTACATTTATCTTTTTTTTACTTTATAATTATTAAATTATAAGTTTGATAAAAATTAGATTTTGATACAATGAATCAAAAATACTATTTTTGGGATATATTTAGTTTCAATCAAGAAACTCTTTATGATGAATTCAAGATTTTTTTGAAATAAATTATATTTTACTGAATTATTATTATTAATAATATTTATTAAATATAAATGATAATATAATTTTAAAAAGTCAAATATAATTTTTATAAGGGTCATAAAACTGCTATTGTAAAAAAACCATTATTATTTGATAAATGTGGATTTTTTATTTATAAGTGTAAATTATAATATATAGAGAATTATTTTTATAAAATACATATTATTTTTGAAATTAAAATGTTGAAATTATCCAATGGTTAATTTTTCTTAATTTCCTGAGAAAATATTTTTTTTGTGCAAAAATCAACTATGGTATAATTATACGGCATGCATTACAACATCATAAAATCCCAAAAGTGATGAAAAAAATACTATAAATAGTATCCACATCCAAAATTAAGTTTCATATTTAAAATATTATTTCTTTAATTTATTTTATAAATTTTATAAACCCTAAATGAAACCTCTAAAACATATATTAAATTTTAAGGTTTTAAAATCAATTATTTATAAACAAGACTCACTTATACATCACCAAGGGTATTATTTTAAGGATTATAGTTCTTAGACATATAAAATATTGAAATAAAATCCTTTTTGGTAGAAACCATGGGAAAAACCATCGGATGGTTTGTGGTTTGGATTAATTTATCATATAGAGTCCAAAACATAAGTTAAATTAATATAGAATTCTCCTCTCTTTTGCTACAAAACCCCCAACCTCCAATTTATCTTCACCCAAAACCCATGGATAAAGAATTTACTCTTCTATAACCTATTTATATCCATCCTAATGTGTCCCCAATCTATTAGGAAGCTCCTACCAAGCTTTTAGAAGTTCCCTTTCAAGGTAGTGTATCCACTTCTTCTCCTCTTTATTCAAGAACCTTCTTTACATTATAACTTTTGATTTCAAATTATTCATGTTGATATATGTTTTTACAAATTATAATTACTATAACTATGGTATATATGTTCTGAAATACCCTTTTAAATCTCATTAAACCCTTCCATGAATCCTTATGTACTTCCATTATGTAGTTGGAATTATCCTACGATTTTCCATGAAAAACATTTGTGTAGTGAATACCCATCCCCATTCCACTCAAGGGTATTCTAATAGACATAATGATAATTCATTTATTTGATAATTTCATGTATATAAAAAACAATTATTATTCATGGGATTAAAATTTATGAAATAAATCCTTATATTGTATGATCTATGTGGCACACTTATGCATGTAAATGACATGAATATGACGGATGGACCTAGAATTATACATCCCTACAATGAATTGGATAATGTTTTTATCCTATAAGATTCCATTTATAGATTAAATGATGTTATACTGAGAATACTATGTTATGATTTCTTGGTTGTTAGCTTCAAATTAAACTGATGATGTTGTAATATCCCGGTTCCAGGTGCCGCCCAAAGGTGCCCCGTACCCAGTCAGTCACATGGCCTCAAGAACATTTCCCCAAATGCCAGAGGTTTCCGACTAGTAGTGAGGGACTTTGGGGTGATAGTGGGGAAACTATTCCCTCATTTAATGAGTAACACAATATAAACAAATAGTAAACAACAGTAGAAGCAGTAATATCATACAATAGAAGTAAATAGTGGAAGACTGGTAGTATAAACAACTGCAGCATATATAAATAAATGATGCACGACACATGAATCTCGGAAAGCATCCAAACAGGTCACAATGCTAGAAATACAATACTGAAACCCAAGTACATAAAATAGTAAACTCCAATATCAATGAAAGACTCATCTTGGTCCCATGATCTCTAGATCCAACAACAATCATGTACCTGATGAAGAAGGGAGCTTGCCCTTACATATACCTACAACCATATAATCTGTTTCGGACCAAAATCATGACCCAAATTGGGTGTGAGATGAATCCCAATAGGCAACCACCAAAATATCTATGCCTAACAGTCAGTGAATATATATAACAGGAAATATGTAAAAATAAAGCAATAAACTAGGAATTAGTCAAAAGTAAACAATCCTACAATTTTCAATTACATTAATTTCATTTATTAATTATTAAAACCCTTTGTAACATCCTGACCCCAAAATTCTAGAGCCGATGCATTATTTTAATAAATTGGTAGGATTATAAGGAATCAAGTCCTGAAGGGTTGTTCTGTTTAGCATTCTTGGAAAATAGATTACATACATTAAATTTACATTACAATTTCAAACATAAAAAACAATATAGATAGTCCTTTGATAATGCCATTATTCCCTTTAGCTTAACCCTACATATCAATCATAACACACTTCTTGGGATCCTGGGAAAATAAAACATAATAAAGGTGTGAGCTCTGATGCCCAGTAAGTGTAAATAATTTAGCGGAAGATATAAACTTTTAAAGAAATATGTGTTATAAAAAAACAGCCTTTTTAACCATAATATTGAACATAATATGAAAATAAATAAATAAATAATCACCATATAAACATGAACATGGATATTATACTTGTCTAATAGTCATATGTAATGACTAATTTCATAATGAAAAAAATTCCTAACACTGTACATCATTACCACATAGTCAAAGTCTTGTGCCAAGACTACAAATAAAATTTTTGTCAAGGCCTTGTGACAAGACACTAGTTTCTCTCATGAGACCTACCGATGCATCAAGGAGCTATAGTGAGCTCCACCTGTCAATTAATAATTCCACTGCATTCCTTATATGAAAATGTTGAAACATAACATAAATATTCGTATTAAACCTAGCATACGAAATGTTAATACTTGAACTTTAAACCATAAATGGAATAAAAATAACACATCCATAGTCAAACATATCAAAAAAATATTCAATTCAATATGGAAGATTGTATTATAATAAATCTACCACAATCAAGAATAATATCCAATAAAGGATGTTGACATAGTTGTAAATGATCAGTAAAACTCTTGGAGAAAAATATCCCTTTTTCCTAAAATCATTTAAAAGTAGGATAATTTATAAATGAAGAAATTTAAAAGACATTATTGAATTAAAGTGTCCCATACCACTTTGAAACTTTTGAAAGAAATTAACATTGTAAAACAATCATGTCCATATAAATAAATCCTTAAAATCATTTTTAAAACATGGACATTAATTAAAAGGATTTAGAAAAAAAATCATTAAATCATTTAAAATGATGATCTTGATAAGTATTCCCTTCCAAAAAACATTAAAATATTCATTTTGAATTTTTTTTATGAACCATGGACATGGATGATAAAAATTTTCCAGTAAATACTTATACATAAACAATCTCATATAATAATGAGATTGAGGAATTAACCCTTACCTTGTATTTTCCTTTAGTTGAGGGTACGTTTAACCGCCTGTATAATGACCATAGTATGTTATTAAATTTCACCAGAACCATATTTATATATATTATATCATATATTATTCATTTATGACTTTATACTATCCATTTAATAATGACATCCACATTAAATTAACATTTTGGGTAATAATTGATTTATTTATCATACGTGTTTTAACTTTTTATTCTTGATCATATACTGAACATTTTTTTCCATTTTAAAAGCCGGATTATGGGTTACCGGTACCCAAAACAAGTTCAAAACAAAAACAGATCAACGCCAAATGACCAACAACATCAGAAACTGACACTTTTAGTTCAAACATAGAAAAAAGAAAACAACACCACACGAAAGATCATAGTACCCGTAATCGACGCCGCATCCCATACTAGATTCTTCATCTGCAGTGGCTGATTCCCAAATAGAAGCCAGTCCGTGCTGCCTCCCAAAATCACCAAACTCCCATCTTCTCAACTGATCCTGAGATGGTTGGATTCCACATGACTGTTTGGCCAATATATCTTTTTTAAAGGCAAGAATCACCCCGCTATCCCTCTTAAAAGTAGATCGGGTTCTTGCCGGGTGTGGGATATAAGAGTAGTCTTTTCTAGTTCTTCTTCTTGGGGTTGTAGATAACGTTCCTTAATGCTCATCCAACCTCTTTTTACCACCTTGAAGTATATCTCTATATGAAAGACTAGCTGATCCACTCATATTTTATTTATCGCCCCCATCCTGCTCCTTCCCTTTACTTAGAAAATATTTGGATCCACTACCATTGCCCCATATTCCTCTCCCTTAATTGATTCAATGTATTCCTTTCAATCTGAACAAGTCATCTAACCCCAACAGTAGGGTTTTCCACAGCCCTGGAAACATCCTCTTATCCCAAACTTCCACCAATCGGCTCCATCATGGAGCCCCCAACACCTACAACCCCACCTTCTGATATAGCACATAAACTGGAATCAAGACCGACATTGATGAGGCTTTCAAACCTATTGATCAAAGGGATAAAAGGCCTGGTCGAGACATCCATACCTCTAGCCCCACTATAGAAAAAAGTTTCTATATAGGATCTAGATCCCTCGTCCTCCACTACAAGTGTCGGGGGAACCTCCCCCTCTCTGTGATCCTCAAAACAATCTCATTAAACAGCTAGCACAGGCCCTTCCAAGCTATCCACTATAGAAAAAGGGGCCACAACTCCCTAACCATCCTTGGCCAACTCAATACTGGAACCCTCCTTTCATTCAGCCGCCACTAGAGGTTGGACCTCCCTACCACTACCTTCTGGTCTCTCCTCCTCTAGAAAAAGAATCTCCCTCAGATCCACCTCTAACGCCTTGCCCAGAACATCTCCTTCCCCTCGTACATGACCAATTCCATCCACAACCATTCTCCTACACTCCTCAGGCAATTGTCATTCCACCATTGGAAGAAGAGGCTCCTTACCTCCACCCTCAGTTCCCATTTCCTTCTGCCCTGGACCCTCCCTCACACCAACCTCCGAAACCCTTCTCATAGCATCACCCTACCTTCGAGTAGCATTATTATTTCATATATTACATACCTATTAATAATATAAATTTTTATAATCATCATTGAATGGTGAATGTGGAAATGAATCTCATCGCGCCATGGAGATGATAATCCATACATACGCATGAGTGACAATATCATTATATTGATGGTGAAATAATATGTAATTGGATGGTATACCATATATAAATAATCCTTAACATGTTATATTTATAATTTACATCAGTTATACTCATTACGATATTCATCTAAATAATTAAGTGTTTGAATAACAAACTACACCACGACGTGGAGACGGTAAGCCGTACGTACACATGTATGGTGACATTGTCATTTATAGGATTGATAGAATAAATAATATGGTGGTACCATATTTATAATAACATCACAGTATTTAGGAGGTACTCGAGTTATTATTTTGGTATGGAAACAACAAATAAAGAGGAAGCGGAAGAATAAAATAACTTGAAAGAGGGTGGTGAAATTATTACCTCTTCTTTGGGTGTTTCCTTTTGAGTTGATCAAAATGGATCCATAGGATGGATTTATGATCAAAGTAAGGAATACATGTTGATTTGAGGGAATTTTGGAGGATATTTAGGTAGGGGTTGGCTGAGACAAATGTCTTTGGAGGTGTGATTTTGAGATAAGGAGAAGTGCCCTTTTATAATAGGGGTGAGGGTCATTTTAGGGAAAGATTAAAATGTTAATTTATTATACAGTCATATTTGGTTTATAATGGATCCAAATGAATTTATTTCAAGCCTCATGTTGTTATGGGTTGAAATAATTGCAACCAATATGTTTTAGACAAGTTTATGTTACCATTTTAACCTTATCTTTTAGATTTGACTCTTAGTTAAATAGTTTGACTTTTACCTTGTCTTCTTGAATTCTTACACTATATGGTTAATAAACATACTCTAAACATCCAAGAGAACCTAAAGTGGTTAATTAATGACATATATAATATTATTTAATCCCTTTTACTGAACATTATAATTTTGGGAATATTATATCATCCAATAATATAGTATTTGTTTTAAAAATTAATTTTCGTCAATTTTGACACTATTTGGTATTTTGTTTTTGTGAAAGTCATAACAACCTTATCACTTCGAAAAAAATTATCTAATCAACCCTAACATGTCAGATTAACCTAGAAAATTCTTGTATGGCATCAAAAAATTTAAATTATTTTTATTTTAATATTTATAATATAAACTATTTTAATATTTCATTAAGAAGGTAATTACTACATCATCATTGTGTCATAACTAAATTTAATTATTTAATCTCTAAAAATTATAAATAAAATACCATTATTTAGGAAATCTATTTATCTTTATAATGAATATTTATAGTCGAATTTATCTTAAGTATAAAACCTATATTAAAAATGGTTTAGTTAATAAACTTTGAATTTAACACTTTTTATTCTTCTTTAAATAAAATAATAATAAATGTGTTAATCTAATCCATGTGGACCTAAAAGATCATATTTTATTCCTAAGGCTATTTTTGGTCAAATTACACTAATACAATAGAATTAGGACATGTGTTAGGGTAAATATAATATCATTTTTACCTTTAATTACCCTATTTACTTTTAACAGTGGTAAATAAAAGTACAAAGTTACTATTCACCAAAAATTATTTTCATCCTATTGAATCAAATTTTACTTAATGATTTCAACAGTGTGTGTAAGATTTTTTAAATTCAACTCACAGAAGCGGTAAAATTCAGTTTTATGCAAATTTGCTAACGTGCCTATAAGGTGGGTAAAAGAGGTTAAAAAGTTCAATAAAATTTTATACATCTAATTTTATTATAAAATGACTCCAATGAATTAAATTGAAATTATATAGGTATTATATATCAATTTTGACATAAAATAAATTTAAATAAAATAAATAATTATTTAAATAAAAATTCAGTTTTAAATAATAACGCAGTGTTTTTCACTATTCATCAAAAATTGAAGGTTTTCAGAAAAATACAAAAAAATCACCATAAGATAATTTTGATATTACAAATTAAAAAATGAAGTCTATTTTATCAAATTCAAAACATAGAAGTTGAATTTATTAATTTATAATTAATTCTCGTTGTCAAAACAAAAAAGTGGGTTTTTAAAAAAGTGAAAACTATCAAAAGATTGACACGTGTTTATGTTAAATTTAAATTTGAAATTACTTATAATAACCTAAATTATATTAAATGATAAAAATATAATCTAATTATACTTAAAAACCATTCAAATTCATAATTTAACACTATAAATTATTTCGATTAATAAAGTTGTTTTCAATTAAAACACAATATTTTTTACTATTCGTCAAAATATGAAAGTTATCAGAGAAGTACCAAAATTTTATCTGAACTAAATTTTTATGTCCCTCTTATAAAGAAGAACTTAATTTAATTAAATTTAATATATAAAAGTGTTAAATATTGGTATTAAAAAGGGTTTTCCATTAAAAGGTGGTTAAATTTCATTTTTTGAAAAATAATTCTTTTATCTGAAAAAATGAATTTGTTCTCATATTATGTTTAAGAAACACATAATATGGATGTTAAAATTATATAGAGTATATAAGATTCAAAATTTAGATAATACTATTCATAACTGTTTTTGGATGACTAGTTTGGTAAGTTGTGGTGTGCTCGAACTCGGTGTTGCATGTAGCGCAAGTTATTAAATTACTTTAATGAGATAACATACTATGAAATCTTGGGGTGTTACATTCTAATTTCCTTCAATAAATTGAATCCTTGCAATTTGAAATTGTTCTTCGGAAATAAAAGGTTAAAAATAGAAAAATACCTTTGTGGAAAACCCACATCAAAAATTGGGTTAATAAAATTTAGTGTTATTAAGAGGGAAAGGGAAATGAAAAAGTCTCCACCAAATTATGATATCGATTAAGAGAACATTGGTGGAAATTAGAGACACATAATTTGGAAAAAATGTAAATATTTATAGGGAGTGATTGATGTCATCAATCACAAATACATGTAAAATTGAGGGTCTCAAAGCCGTCAATCTATGGTGATTTAAAATATTGTTGGTTCAATAAAACATAAGGTATTAGGATAACAAAATTTTGTTTTTAAGATCCGTTCCCTAAAGTTTTAGAATTAATTTATTCATAGAATAATAGGAAAAAAATGTACTTGATAAGTAGAGTTTTATCCATGAACTAATTCCTATAACAAACTCACATTTCACTCCAAAAGATAATAGGATTTGAAAATATTCTATTTATCATTATCGTATAGGGTTCTAAAAATAATGAATTTATAATTCATTTTTCATACTATTTAAAAAACCTAAATTACAAAAAACAGGAAATCACATAGGCTAGTGGTAGGTGATGCACCCTTGTCGCCTTTCGGATGTGGGTTCAAGTCTCGCGACCTTGCTGGACGTGACAGGTTTTCACCCAAACTCTGAGTTGTCCTTTTTATAACAATCCAAAAAAAATATTAAGAAATTATTTAACCATAATAATAGTATCCAATGTCAAACTTAATCAATTCCAACCTTTATACTTATCCAAAATACTTCTATCCAAACTCATAGTCCAAAATTTATAAGGAATGTAAGCACAATGAAGATCTTTTTTGCCACATAATAACATGTGAATACCTTTATCATGTATTCTTTTAAAACATGGTAACACCCTAAATTACCATAAAACCTTATTAATTGCATTCATTCTCCCTTATTCTTTATATAATATTGTATTTACTCCTTATATCCAAAAATGTTTTATACTCCAAAAAAATGTAATAAACAAACAATTAACTAGTTTCAAAGTAGTCAAGAATATCAAATATAATTTATCCAAATCAATCATATCTTATTCCAAAATCACTAACTCAGTATTAGAACCATATTAAGGTTTTTTCTTTCCTTCAACCATGTATTTTCCAAAAATGTTATCTTGATATTGAGTAACTTTTCTTAGAACTATAAAATCTCAAATCCTCAAAAAAATAGTACTGCAATACAATCCTTATTTATTTCCAAAATTCATATAACCAGTACATTGTTGATACAACAATCAAATGAAATAATTATTTAATAACAACATAAGAACACTAGTCATTCCTCTTCATTTGTGGTAGTATCATAACTTGATTATTATCTAATAGCATCATTTGGGGCATACTATGATGATTTGTACATTGATTCACAGAGTGTCCCAACTCCTTGCAGATGAATCATTTTACATTTTAAACCTTTTTCTTACCCTTGCAATCACGTACTTGGTGTCCTTTTTCTCCACACTTATAATAAACTCTCATTCCCTTCAAGAATTATCCAAGGTTATTCTTTCCACATTTATCACATATGGGAAAATCCTTCTTTCCCCTCTTCCCATTATCCATCGTTATTTATACTATAATTTTCTTCTCTTGTTTCCCTTAAAATACATAGGACTCAGATAATTATTTACTTATCTTATTAACAAATGATACTATTTTTTAAAATGATGAGAATATGTGGGAGACTATTTCTCTTTTAAATTTTGGCTTAATAACATGAAATATATGATCCTTATTAATCTTTTGATCATGCGTATTGCTGGAATTCTCATTCCTTCTACTAGGCACCATTTCTAAACAACGTTATACACCAGGTTAGTTTATGAATTGTAATGCATAATTCCAAAATTCTAAAATACCTAATGTAAATTGAAAATATTATGCATATAATCTATAATCATAAAATGTTTTCTTTTAGGAAGTATTTACTCCTAAATCCTTCATAATCTCTTATAATGAAAATGTAAATTATCCTAAGAATATCCCCCAGGAGTGTCATAACCAAGAGGGAAACAAGGCTCATTGTCATGTACTAGGATACCTTGGGTCATGCCCGAAACTCCTTGTCAGAGTTTTCACTCCTAGGTACATCTGTGATAGAGCCTCCTCTACCTTCTCGTATCCAAACAGGGATGTATTGCTTGAAAAATACATAAAATCTCTACATTACCAAAATTCTAGGAAGTTATTCTATACTAATATTCAAAGTCTATCTTAGGGTAATGTTCTCTAAACAGAGTTTATCTAAATCTAATTTTCAAGGTATGTACTAAATTTATCTGATACCAACTGTAATTCCTAATCACCAAAAGCTTGGAGATGGTGAATTATTTTAATAAATTGGAATAATTAAAAGGAATCAAGTCCCAAGGAACCGATCAGTTTAGTAGTCTTGGAAAATATATTACATACATTAACGTTACATTCCAATTTCAAACATAAAACAAAACATAAATAGCCCTTTGAGAACACCATTATTACCTTTATATTAACCCTTAATATCAATCATAATACACTTCTTGGGATCCTACTAAAATAAAACATAAGAAAGGGATGAGCTCAGATGCTCAATAAGGGTAAATAATTTAACGGCAACTATAAACTATTAAGGCAATATGTGTAATAAAAACAATAGCCTTTTTATACATAATATTAAATATAATATGGAAAAAATAAATCAATAATCACTATATAAACATGAACCTGGATATTCTACTAGTCGAATAATCGCATGTAATATCTAATTTCATAATGAGATAATGCCTAACACCAGACATCATTACCACATAGTCAAGGCCTTGTGCCCAGACTACAAATAAAATATTTGTCAAGGCCGTGTTCTAAGACACTAGTTTGTCTCATGAGACCTACCGATGAATTGAAGAGCTATATCCAGCTCCACCCATCACTTACTAAGTCCACTGCATTCCTCATATGAAAATTTTGAAACATAACATAAACATTCATATTAAAACTAGCATACGAAATGTTAATACTTGAACCATAAACCATGAATGTAATAAAAATAACACATCCATAGTCAAACATATCAAAAAAACTTCAATAAAATATGGAATATTGTATTATAATAAATCAACCTCAATAAAGAATAATATCCAGTAAAGGATGTTAACATAGTTGTAAATGATCAGTAAAAATCTTTGAAAGAAATATCGCTTTTTCATAAAATCATTTAAAGGTCAGATAATTTATCAAGGAATAAATTTAAAAGAAATTATTGAATCAAAGTGACCCATACCACTTTGAAACTTTTTAAAGGAATTAACATTTTAAAACAATCATGTATATATTAATAAATCCTTAAAATCATTTTTAAAACATGGACATTAATTAAAAAGATTTAGAAAAGAAATAATTAAAACATTTAAAATGATGATCTTGATAAATATTACCTTCCAAAAACCATTAAAATATTCATTTTGAAAACATTTCTATAAAACATGGACATGGATGATAAAAATTTCCCAGTAAATCCTTACACATAAACAATCTCGGATACTAATGAGATTGAGGAATTAACCCTTACCTTGCACTTTACTTTAGTAGAGGGTAAGTTTAAACTCTTGTATAATGACCATATTATGTTATTAAATTAAACTAAAACCATATTAATATTTATTATATCATACATGATTAATTTATGACTTTATACTAGCCATTTAATAATAATTTCCAAGTTAAATTAACATTTCGGGTAATAATCAATTTTTTTATCGTACGTGTTTTAACTTGCTATTCTTGATTTTATCACTTAGATCATGATTTAAATAATTCAAGAATATGAAAAATTATTTATATATCATATATATATATATAGAATATAAATATGTATTATAGATAGATATAGGAAATGGAAAACACCGTTTATGGAGATGGTATGCCGTACGTACGCATAAATGTTGTTTCCGTTTTCATATCATATTGAATTGAAGTAAGTTAATAAGATATATGGAAGTACATATATATATATACCCAGTAGGATTATTATTTCATATATTACATACTTATTAATAATATATATTTTTATAATCATCGTTGAATGGTGAATGTGGAAATGAATCTCATCACGTCGTAGAGACGGTAATTTGTACATACACACAAACAAAAATATTATTATATTGATGATGAAATAGTATGTAATTGGATTGTATATCATATATAAATAATCATTCAAATTATATATATATATTATTTAAATTTGGTATACTCATTATTGTACCCATCCAAATAATGAAGTGTTTGAATAACACACTACACCACGACGTGGAGACGGTAATCTGTACATACACACCTATGGTGACTTTTTCATTTATAGGATGGATAGAATAATTAAAATGGTTGTACCATATTTATAATAACATCATAGTATGTAGGAGGTATTGGAGTTATTAATTTGGTATGGAAACAAAAAAATAAAGAGGAAGTGGAAGAAGAAAATAACTTGAAAGAGGGTGGTGAAATTATTACCTCTTCTTTGGGTGTTTCCTTTTGAGTTGATCAAAAGGGCTCCATAGGTTGGATTTATTATAAAATTAAGGACTATAGGTTGATTTTAGGGAAGTTGGGAGGATATTTGGGAAGGGGTTGGCAGATCCAAAGGGCTTTTTAGGTGTTATTTTGAGAGAAGGGGAAGTGCCCTTTTATAAGAGGGGTGAGGGTCACTTTAGGAAAAGACCAAAATATTAATATATTATACAATCATATTCATTTTATAATGGCTTAAAATGAATTTATTTTGATCCTTAGGTGGTTATGGGTCGAAATACTCTCAACCAATATATTTTAGACATGTTTAGGTTACCATTTTAACCTTATATTTTAGATTTAACTCTTAGTTAAATAGTTTTACTTTTAACGTGTCTTCTAGTATTCTTACACTAAATGGTTGATAAAATTACTCTAAACTTCCAAGAGAACCTTAAGTGGTTCATTAATGACATATATAATATTATTTAAGCCCTTTTTCTGAAACTTAGATTTTTTGGAATATTATATCAACCAATAATATAGTATTTGTTTTAAAAATTAATTTATATCAATTTTGACACTATTTGGTATTTTGTATTTGTGGAAGTAATAAAAACCTTATCACTTCAAAAACAATTTATCTAATAGACCCTAAAATGTCATATTAACCTAGAAAATTTGTGTATGGAATCAAAACATTTAAAGTTCTATTTATTTTAAAATTTATAATATAAAATATTGTAATATTTCATTAAGAAGGTAATTACTACATCATCATTGTGTCATAAATAAATTTATTTATTTAATCTCTAAAAATTAAAAATAAAATACGATCATGTATGAAATATTTTTATCTTTCTAATGAATATTTATAGTCGAATTTATCTTATGTATAACCTTATATTAAAAATGGTTTAGTTAATAAACTTTGAATTTAACACTTTTAACTATACTTTAAATAAAATAATAATAAATATATGTTCTTATGAGCTACTTGATCTATTTCCTCCCATTATTATTTCCATGTTATTAATGTGATATCTATGTTTATAATTGATATTTCTTAGATGTTGGTTGATGTGGTTGTGTCGTGACATCCTCGGGTGGATGTAGTCATTACGGGAGAGGTGATCATGATCCATTGTGTTGGCTCATTCTCATGAAAAGAACATTAGAAACCTTTTGAGGTAGTGGATTTTCTTATTCTCTATATATTTACACATAGTCATAGATTTAACATGATTTATCCCCTTAGATCACAGTGGAATTGATATAATAAATATCTAAACCAGATCAAATGATTGGTACCATTTTCTTAGGAATGTTGTTGCCTCTTGATTTATCTAGATAGTGTGGTATCTATGGATTGATTTTTTAGAATATCGTTTTTGATGGAAATTGTTAAAGAACATAAATCAGAAATTAATGGTAAATTAATTGGATTAATATTAAAGTGTCATGTTAATGAATCTAGTTGTTGTTGTAATTTTATGATAATCAAATTGATGCATTATACATGTTTAATTGAATTAGTTAATCAACCAGAAGCATTTTGATTCTTGTGGTTAATGGAATTAAAGGCATGTTAAATTAAGTGATTAATTAATTTGTGATAGCTGTGATAGCTTGTTTTTTAGGTTTACTGTAGTTGGAACCTGTGAATAATTAATTGGTTAATTCAAGACAGAATAAAGAACCAGTTGTGTGATAAAATATAATTCCTTTGGAGGGCCTGAGTTACCCACTTGATTGTAAAGGGAAAGTGACTTATGTTTTGGAGTCATGAGAGCTCATTATGTTTAAAGGATGAATGTATTTATTTAGGGTAGTAGCCTGATTACTAGTCTGTTTCCCACTGATTTTATTGTGATATTGTTGAGCATGGAGGGATATTGTGATATGTGGGGTAGGGAGGCCCAGATGTGATGTGAAACTGGGATGGCTAAGCCTTGAGGGTTGTTGTGGTATGTAGGACAAGGAGGCCCAATGGTTGTGGTAGAAGTTGATGCCTAGAGTGGAGAGATGCATTGGTTTATGCATGTGGGTGTTAGGAAGGAGACCAGAGATGATGGAATAGGTTGAAGTTGGGCTTACCCATTAATACGAATGTTGTAATTCTTGTTTGATTATCTGATTTACCTTCCCCACTAATCGAGGCATCTGGTTTTCTTACCCACCTTCCAAAAGAGGAAAATACACATGGGGTATTAAACGTTCTTTACATATTTATCCTCTATAGGATGGATGGGTCTACGCTCATACTATAGGTTGCAAATACTCGATGGGTAGTTCATATACTCACTGTGTGGAGACCCCTTATGTGTAACGACCCAAATTTTCATTAATGGAAATCCCTCTTGATATAATTAAATGTATCTTTATGTAAAATGTTTATATAAACTGTCAAATTATTTTGTTTTATGTTAATAATTGTAACTGTTTCTTTTATAGCCATTGAACAATGATTACATGATTAGTATAAATATAGGGCTTTAAAAAATCCAATTTACTCAGACAAAGGAAGAGATGGCCTCATCCAGTAGAATTTCTCCATACGAAACCCATTTGTCAGAACTCGGAAAATAGGTGGCATCTTTGGGATTCTCTCTTGACCAAGTCCAAGCTGAGCTTCATCATGTCAAGCTCGAACAAGACCGTCTATGGGAAAAGTGTAAGTTGATAGAGATTACCACTCGAACAATGTTATCTGAGCCACCCCAAGAGTCTGTCACCATCGCACACCTTACCCTTAGGTCTTATGCGGCTGTTGTAAGGGGTTATGTAACAAATCTCTAGTACTATGTCCATGTACATTATTTTTGTTTATAATAATGAATATACTTTCTTGTCATCATTGATACATTATAAATAGTTTTTAAAGTACAAATAGTGTTTTAATTAGTATTTAATTAAGAATTCTATTTTATTAAATTAAGTGATTTTTGAATTAAATAATATTTTAATAAAATATTATTATTATTATTAAATTAATTTTTATTAAATATATATGATCTTATAATTTTATTAATGCAATTATAATTTTAATTAAGGTTTGAAAACCATTTCTGTCAAAACTTGTGAATTTTCGATAAATGTCGGTTTTTATGTTAAAAATGAAAATTAAAATATTTATAAATTTATTTATAAAAAATAAATGATATTTCTAGAATCAGGACGCTGAAATTAACCAATAGTGAATTTTTCATAATTTTCTAAGACAGTCAAATTTTTGGGTAAAAATTAAATACCGTTTAAATATATAATGTGTTTTATGACATAATAATGACCCAATAGTGATGTAATAAAATAATATAAGCTTTATATTCGGCCAATATATGAATTAAAATTAAAATAATGTAATTTTGGGTTTGTTTGACTTATTTTAAAAAGCATTAATGGACCCCTCAAGACTTATTAAACATCTTGTCTTTTTAACTTATTTTCCATGGGAGTGTGACTCACCTCCACATAAGCAAACCCATTATTTTAAGAAGTTCAGACTTTGGCCTTATAAATTTTTTTTTCCTCTCCCATTTTCCAAAAACCATGGGAAAAACCATGAGCTGATTTGTGGTTTGGATTAGTTTAATGTAAGGGGCCCCAAACCTAAATAATAAAGAATTCACTCACCTTTCCTATATAAACCCACCCAAGCTCCCACTTCCTCCTCATTCAAAGCCTTTGGAGTTTTTCCAACCTCTTACCTAATCTCAATAGAATCCTCCCAAGGTGCCCCAATCTCCCAAGAAGCCTCTCTCAAGCCTCTCTCATGCCTTTGGAAGCACACATCCAAGTAAGGGTTTTTTCTTCCTTTCTCATTTTTGTCCAATTTTCTTTAAGTTGTTTTGACATTTTAATTTCAATTATTAATGTTGGGGTATGGTTTATCACATCCCTCATACTTCCCTATTTTTGTTTTAACGATGGGATATTTCTTTCTCTCTCATTAAATTCCTCCCAGGTACACCCGTTACTATGCCGAAATTCCGAAAGGAACTTCTCTCTCCTCATTTACATTCAAGAAATACTTTTGTATCATGAATCTAAATTTCATTACAACTGTTGGGACATGTATATATATGACCTCCTTACTGTCCATTACATGTAAATATGATGAGTAACCCCTTTCTCTCTCATCAACCGTTTTTATGAATTCTTATGTCACGTTGTTACGCTGCCGAAATCACACCGATTTTCTAAGCCAATGCCTTTGTGTAGTGAATACCATGATCATTTCTCCATCAAGGGTATTCAACTTTATGCACATTTACTTATTGATTATAAAGTTTCATGTATAAATTCCACATTACTTTATCATGGAATAAATGATTATGTTTAATGAATCCATGTTTTATGATCCATGTGGCACACTTATGCATGAAATGAAATGTTTAAGAAGGGTGCACCCATATAGCGCTCCAATGCATTGGGTAAAGTATAGTATCATGATACGTCATGTGCAATGGGTGTTGACTCATGTTAATTCAAGTGCAATGAGGTTTTACTCGTGCTTCATGTTCAATGAGAATTTACTCATTCTCCATGTGCAATGAGCCTTGGCTCATGCTAATTCCATGTTAAGTGTTGTTGCCACATTTCCATGTTATGATTATCATGCTTTATCATGCCTTTATGTTCATGTTTCTCTTGTTCTCTATTGATATACCTATTTTCTAAAATGTATTTTACTCCTCATGTATTCCATGTTTATTCACTTACTGGGCTTTAAAGCTCACCCCTTTTCTTATGCATGTCCTTAGGTTATCCCATGCAATGCTAAGTACGAGGGAATGTAGTGGTTAGGTAAAAGAAGTTTTCAATAATGATATTGTATTTCATGTTTTAAGTTGTTATATAATAATCCTAAGCCCCAAATACACTAGACCTATTGATCTTCCATGTTTTATCAAGTGAATAGTTTATGTAATAAAACATGTTTAAGTTTGTAATAAAAGCAGGGTTGTCATAGTTGGTATCAGGGGATAGGTTTAGTTATAATTGGGATTAGGATTATAAAACCATAGTAAAGCCTTAGAGACAAGACTAAGTATAATAAAAACATCCCTATGTACTGAGTAAGTTGTTTATCAAACAAATACATCCCTGTCTGGATACGAGCAAGTTGAGGCGGCTCTGGCACAGATGTATCCTTGGGGTAAAACCCTAAAACACCGCTTTGAGCTAGACTCGAACGGGAACTAGTGAACGACAATGAGCCTTGTTACACTCTTGGTTACGACACTCCCGGGGGATATTTTTTTATAAATTCACAAGCTTAGTATGAACCCTTATTAAGGGAATTAAAAAAAATCCCCTAAGAATATATGTTAGAAAGTAGATCATGAAAAGCCTAGATTGAAGGCTATAGAATCATGAGTTAAGGAAATAAAAGTTTATTTATAAGTCTTCAACTTTTTTATTTGGATTACCCTTTATGTGTTACCCCCTAACTTTCCTTTTATTCCAGCCAATGGCCGGTAATAGGAGGACTCATGCTAACAACCGATGTGAAGATCAGTGTGATGACTGTACTAATGAGACTCCCAATCCAATGGGAGCGGGAATCGCGAACTTTGTCACACTTATCTCTCAACTTACTCATGCTTTGAATAGAAACACAGGTCAAGAGGATCTTCCAAACCCCCCTAAGAAGGAACAAGTCACTATCGAGAGATTCATGAGACAAAGGCCACCTACTTTTAGTGGATCATCCGATCCCATGATCGTTGAACAATGGATCAACTCCATTGAAAGGATATTCTCCATAATTCAATGTTCTAAACAAGATAAGGTTCTCCTGGAGGATTATCATATGGAGGGTGAAGCTGATAAATGGTGGACGTTGATCAAAAATACGAATCCTGAGGAGGATATCGAGGCGTTGGAATGGAAGGATTTCTATAATATGTTTTTCGATAAATATTTTCCACGCACCCTCTGGCTTAAGATGGAAAGGGACTTCATTTCCCTCAAGAAAAAAGACGAAGAATCTGTTGGAGCGTATGAGGAAAACTTCACAAGGCTTGCACGATATGCTTCCGTCATCGTCGTTACCCCTGAATTCCAGTTTTACCGCTTCTTTGGTGGGCTGAATCCTAGCCTACAGAAAGCATTAGCGATCCGTGACTTCGACAGCTATGAGAAAATTGTCCGATGTTCCCTCAAGGTCAAAATGGAGAATGGGAAATCAAAGGGGTATCATGGGGACAAGAAGTGTATGGTGGACTTCAATGCTGGCAGTCCGATGGATAAATCCAATGGTTCTAAGAAGATTCAGCACCCCACTTTCCAAAAGTGTGGAAAGAAGTACCCTGGAAATTGCCTCAAGGGGACGATGAAATTCTTTAGGTGTTGAAGAGAAGGGAACCTGGCTGTTAATTGTCAGCAAGAAAGACCCGTGGCTGCGACACAATAGAGGAACACTCCGTTCGAACCTCAATGTGTTTTTCATTTCTACAACTACAAATAACTGGGTAATTTTGAAAATCAGTGCCCTAATCCAAGGGTTTTTGGAGGCAACCAACAACCTCCAAGGCAGAAAGGAAGATCCTTTTCCATCACTTCTGCCGAAGTGAACACTGACAATGAAGTGGTGACAGGTATGCTAGTTATTCATTCAAGAATTGCGAATGTACTTTTTGATTCAGGTTCTAGGAATTCTTTTATATCTCGAAAGTTTAGTAGAACAATCCCATCACCACCACAAATCATGGAAGTAAAGATGTCGGTGAGTACAGAAAATAGGGCAATCATTGCATCCCATGAATATAAGTCCTCCCCTATCATAACATGTGGATTTAATTTCCTGGAGAACCTCATCATACTCCCTCTAGTGGAATTTGATACAATTCTTTCCATGGATTGACTTTCCTTATATAGAGCCAATATAAATTGTTGGGAGAGGGAAATCACACTCCATATGGAGAATCGACCCCCAATTATTTATAAGTGTAAGGAGGAAGATGAATCTCCTTTAGCTCCATCATCTCAAGAATGGATATTACTGCCCTATGAGCATGCGTATCTAGCTCAGATGATTGATTCCAA
The DNA here is from genome assembly GCA_963277665.1 of Viscum album. Lineage (NCBI taxonomy): Eukaryota > Viridiplantae > Streptophyta > Magnoliopsida > Santalales > Viscaceae > Viscum > Viscum album. The sequence goes on along the minus strand of OY728128.1, from coordinate 674,475,652 downwards.
GGAAGAAACCACCCTTGAAGAAATGCCTTTTGTGAGGGAATTCGCTGAACTGTTTCTTGAGGAACTGTCTGGTCTTCCTCCTAGAATAGATGTCTAATTCTCAATTGAAATTATACCAGGGGCTCTACCAATATCCAAGAATCCATATAGAATGGCTGTCATGGAGCTTGAAGAGCTAAAGAAACAACTACAGAAGAATCTGGATAAAGGGTTTATACGCCCAAGTGCTTCACTATGGGGTGAACTAGTCCACTTCGTCAAGAAGAAGAATGGTTCAATACGCCTTTGCATTGATTATCGTGATCTCAACAAAATCACGATAAAGAAAAAGTATCCTCTCCCACAAATTTATGACTTGTTTGATCAGCTTCATGGAGCACAATACTTTTCCAAGGTAGATTTGCAGTCAGGATATTATCAAGTAAGGGTGAAGAAAAAAGATGTCCCCAAGGCTGATTTTCGTACAAGATACGGGCACTATGAATTCATAGTAATGCCTTTCGGACTCACTAATTCTCCAACAACCTTCATGGAATTGATGAATAGAGTCTTTAGATATTAACTCGACAAATTTGTGGTAGTATTTATAGATGATATTATAATATACTTCAAAACTAAGGAGGATCATGAGGAGCATTTAAGAACTGTACTAGAGACTTTGCCTAAGGATAAGATCTATGAAAAGTACAACAGGTGTGAGTTATGGTTGAAGGAGGTCCCATTATTGGTCCATATCATCACAATCAATGGGATATCTGTGGATCCCTCCAAAACATATGCAATTGAGGGATTGACGAGGAAAACATCGGTAACAGATATCTGTAGATTTTTGGGGTTAACTGGATATTATCGACGATTTGTGAGAAATTTCTAACAATTGTACAACCCTATTACCAAGCTAACTCGAAAGGAAGTAAAGTTTACTTGGAGTGATTAATTCGAAGAAAGCTTCAAGGAGTGGAAAAGGAGTCTTATCACTGCGCCCGTGCTCACTTTACCCACAAGTGGGGAAATTTTTGTGGTATTAAGTGATGCTTCAAAGAAGGGCTTAGGCTGTGTGCTGATGCAGAATGAAAAAGTGATATCTTATGTCTCAAGGCAGTTGAAAATCCCTGAGCAAAACTATCCAGCGCATGATCTGGAGTTGGCGGCGGTGATCTTTGCCTTGAAAATCTGGCGGCATTATCACTATGGGGATAAATGTGAGATATATAACGACCACAAGAGTCTTAAATATATATTCACACAGAAAGAGATTAATATGCGCCAGAGAAGATGGATAAAGCTCATCAAGGATTATGACTGTTCAATACATTACCACCCTGTGAAAGTAAACAAGTTGGTAGATGCCCTAAGTAGAAAGGACCCAGCAATTCTATCAATGATGATAATTTAGAAGGATCCAATCTTCTTAGACTTGATGAAGATGGACATGAGAATAATAAAGAAGGGAATATAATCAATCCTTTCCCAAATTATTGCTCACCCTTCCCTTTTGGAAAGGTTAAAGGATGCTCAAAAGGATGATGTGGGAATTCAGGAAGAAGTGGAAGCTATCAAAAAAGGGAAATCCTTAGAGTTTAATGTTAATGAAGAAGGAATTGTGTGATTTGGGAAAAGAATATGTGTTACATCAAGTCCAGAGCTGAAGAAGGAACTTTTAGATGATTCACATTGTTCAAATTTCTCTATTCACCTAGGGAGCACAAAGATGTATCGAGATCTCCGAGAAAACTTTTGGTAGGATAATATGAAAAAGGAGATCTCTGAATATACATCAAAGTGCCTAGTGTTCCATAAAGTGAAGGTAGAGAGGTAGAAGTCTAAGGAGATGATGAAACCATTGCCCATACCAGAATGGAAATGGGAGAACATCACTATAGACTTTGTCACCATAATTATGAGGACATCTAAAGGCAGCAATACAATCTAGGTTGTGGTGGATCGTCTTACAAAGACTACACACTTCATTGCTATTCAGGTGGATTTATCTTTGGATCAACTAGTTCAGATATATATCAGGGAAGTGGTAAGGCTGCATGGAGTTCCACTATCTATTATGTCTGACTGAGATCCAAGATTCACCTCTAAGTTTTGGAAGAGTCTTCAGCATTCTCTGAATACTGAACTGAACTTCAGTACAGATTATCATCCTCAAACTGATGACCAATCTGAGAAGACTATCAAAACACTTGAGGACATGTTGAGAGCATGCTCAATGGACTTTAAAAGAGGATGGGATCAACAACTTCCTCTAGTTGAGTTCTCTTATAATAATAATTTCCACTCAAGAATCCAAATGGAACCTTATGAAGCCATGTATGGGAAAAGGTACAGAACACTAACATGTTGGGATGAGGTCGGTGAACATAAGCTTCTTGGACCAGAAATGGTCAAAGAAATGGTGGAGATGGTGAAAACCATTCATCAGCATATCAAGGCAGGCCAGGGTCGACAGAAGATTTATGCAGATAATCATTGACGATACCTTGAGTTTAAAGTTGGAGACATGGTTTTTCTTCGCATATCTCCGTGGAAGAAGGTCATGAGGTTTTGAAATAAAGGGAAGTTAAGTCCAAGGTACATCGGTGCCTTCGAGATTCTTGATCATGTCAGGGCTATGGCCTATCGACTATCACTTCCACCTACCATGACCAAAGTACATGATGTCTTTCATGTATCCCTATTAAGGAAGTACAAACCAGACCCTTCACATGTACTCTCTTCTGAGGTGGTACGGTTGGAGGATGATCTTTCTTATGAGGAGCAACCAGTGAAGATCTTATAATGTAGAGAAAAAGTTCTATGAAATAAGACAATTCCCCTCGTCAAGGTGTTGTGGTGAAACCACAAGTTTGAAGAAGCGACTTGGGAATCATAGGAAATGATGAAGCTGAGTTACCCACATCTGTTTTAATGTGGGAAAAGGAAATATCGAGGGAAAAATTTCTTAAAGGGGGAATATTTTAATGACTCAAAGTTTCATTAATGGAAATCCCTCTTGATCTAATTAAATGTCTCTTTATGTAAAATGTTTATATAAAATGTCAAATTCTTTGGTTTTATGTTAAGAATTGTGACCGTTTCTTTTATATCAATTGAACAGTGATCACATGATTAGTATTAATATAGGGCTTTAACAAATCCAATTTACTCAGACAAAGGAAGTGATGACCTCATCCAGTAGAATTGCTCCATAAGAAGCCCATTTTCTAGAGCTCGGAAAAGTGGTGGTGTCTTTGGGCTTTTCTCTTAACCAAGTCCAAGTTTAGCTTCATCATGTCAAGCTCGAACAAGACCGTCTACGGGAAAAGTGGAAGTTGATAGAGATTACCACTCGAGCAATGTTATCTAAGCCACCCCAAGTGTCTGCCACCATCACACACCTTACCCTTAGGTCTTATGCGACTGTTTTAAGGGGTTATGTAACAAATCTCTAGTACTATGTTCATGTACATTATTTTTGTTTATAATAATGAATATACTTTCTTGTCATCATTGATACATTGTAAATATTTTTTAAAGTACAAATAGTGTTTTTAGTTAGTATTTAATTAAGAATTCTATTTTATTAAATAAAGGGATTTTTTAATTAAATAATATTTTAATAAAATATTATTATTATTATTAAATTAATTTTTATTAAATATAAATGATCTTATAATTTTATGAATGCAATTATATTTTTATTAAGGTTTCAAAGCCATTTCTGTCAAAACCCGTGAATTTTCAATAAATGTCTGTTTTTATTTTAAAAGCAAAAATTAACATATTTATAACATTATTTATATAAAATAAATGATATTTCTAGAATCAGGATGTCGAAAGTATCTAACGATGAATTTTTCATAAGTTTCTGAGATAGTCAAATTTTTGGGTAAAAATTAAATATCGTTTAAATATATAATATGATTTATGACATCATAATGACCCAATAGTGACGTAATAAAATAATATAAGCTTTATGTTCGGCCAATATATGTTTTACCATTAGAATAATGTGATTTTGGGTTTGTTTTACTTATTTTACAAAGCATTAATGGACCCCTTAAGACTTATTAAACATCTTGTCTTTTTAAATTATTTTCCATGGGAGTGTGACTCACATCCACATAAGCAACCCCATTATTTTAAGAAGTTCGGACTTTGGCCTTATAAAATATTGTTTTACTCTCCCCTTTTCAAAAAACCATGGGCAAAAACCATGAGCTGATTTTTTATTTGTATTAGTTTAATGTAAGGGGTCCCAAACCTAAATAATAAAGAATTCACTCACCTTTCCTATATAAACCCACCCAAGCTCCCACTTCCTCCTCACTCAAAGCCTTTTTATTTCATCCAAATTCTACCCTACTCTCTCTAGAATCCTCCCAAGGTGCCCCAAGCTCCCAAGAATCCCCTCTCAAGCCTCTCTCAAGCCTTTAGAAGCACACATCCAAGTAAGGGTTTTTTCTTCCTTTCTCATTTTTGTCCAATTTTCATTAAGTTGTTTTGCCCTTTTAATTTCAATTATGAATGTTGGGGTATGGTTTCTCACCTCCCTCATACTTAACTCATTATTTTTGAATGGTGGGATACCCCTTTCTCTCTCATTAAATGCTTCCCATGTACACCCATTACTATGCCGAAATTCCGAAAAGAACTTCTCTCTCCTCATTTACATTCAAGCAATAATTTTGTATCATGAATCTAAATTTCATTATAATTATTGGGACATGTATATATATGACCTCCTTACTGTCAATTACATGAAAATATGATGAGGAACCCCTTTCTCTCTCATCAACCGTTTTTATGAATTCTTATGTCACACCGTTACGCTGCCGAAATCACACCAATTTTCTAAGCCAATGTCTTTGTGTAGTGAATACCATGCCCATTTCTCCATCAAGGGTATTCACCATTATAAAAATTTACTTATTGATTATAAAGTTTCATGTATGAATTACACATTCCTTTATCTTGGAATAAATGATTATGTTTAATGAATCCATGTTTTATGATCCATGTGGCACACTTATGCATGAAATGAAATGTTTAAGAAGGGTGCGCCCTTATAGCGCTCCAATTCATTGGGTAAAGTATAGTATCATGATACATCATGTGCAATGGGTGCCGACTCATTCTAATTCAAGTTCAATGAGGTTTTACTCGTTCTTCATGTGCAATGAGAATTTACTCATGCTCCATGTGCAATGAGCCTTGGCTCATGCTAATTCCATGTTAAGTGTTGTTGTCACATTTCCATGTTATGATTATCATGATTTATCATGCCTTTATGTTCATGTTTCTCTTGTTCTCTATAGATATACCTATTGTCTAACATGCATTTTACTCCTCTTGTATTCCATGTTTATTCCCTTACTAGGCTTTATAGGTTACCCCTTTTCTTATGCCTGTCCTCAGGTTATCCCATGCAATGCAATGTACGAGGGAATGTAGTGGTCATGTAAAATAAGTTTTCAATAAAGATGTTGTATTTCATGTTTTAAGTTGTTATGTAATAATCCTAACCCCCAAAGACACTAGACCTCTTGATCTTCCATGTTTTATCAAGTGAATAGTTTATTTAATAAATCATGTTTAAGTTTGTAATAAAAGAGGGGTTGTCATATTATGTTTGGTAGCTTAGAATTATTTCCTAAAATGAATGGAATTATGGAAAAGTAATAATTTTGTTACTAAAGGATGAATAAATGATGTTTAACCTGTGGGGTTGGATCTTGTTGGGATGAAGTGCTGAGGTTATGTTTTCTAAGAAACTGTGGACTCAGTTTGGTTATGCCTGGAGGGCATAGAACCTTGTTATGATGGTAATTGAATGTAATGTGGAAAATGATAATGGTTAATTAATGGTAAGACAATTAATTAATGTAAAGGGAAATTGATTAAAGGGATAAGATAATTTAATAAATATCAATAAATGATCATCTGATTATAGGATATATAGTCTTAATAGTAGCATCTGAGAGTCTGAGAGATATTAGCTGTAGTTGAGTATAAGACTAGGTTCTTCCAATTGTGTGGTTGTGAACTATATTATATCTTTCAATTTTTGTGTTTCTATACACTACCCCGCACTGTCGGTTAGGGTGACTGATACCCTGTTGATTTTGAGCCATGGTGGGGTGTTTTCCCCAATATTATGGTGGGAGGATGTATGGATGATACCCCTTTGGACCCGCTCGCTTCTCTTGGCAGTTACTTGTGCTATTATGCACAATGGTTAGTTTTCCGAATATATGTGTGTAGTGGGATGTAATGGATTATGGCTATTTCACACACATATATTCAATATATAGTTTCCTAAGTGCTATTATAGGTATTACATTTATATGATGTGATGTCTTGAGAATCCTTACTTAGCATATGAGCTATAGTGGTTTGAGGTATAATACCCATCATTTGATACATGTTATGTGGGATGTGGTGGGTCCCAAGAACTACCTAGTTAATTTTGGTTTTGTGGTTGTGGTGGCGAGTTTCACAAGTTGTATATTGTGGTACTATGCCCAAGTGTCTTCAGGATAGACTTTTTGGAGTGAGATGCACAGGACGTGCGATGTTGGAGAAAATCAACAAACTATTGGGGAAGTGGTAGAGTAGTAACCTTGATATTCTTTATTATATTATATGATCTTATATGTGATACTTGGTGAGAGTATCCATGGTGAGGCTAGGAACTTAGTGTACCTGGTTAGGTGATGAGTTAGTTTCAGTTTTTGTTCACCGTGCTTTAGTATGATTTCTTTACACTTATATGAGAGGCCCTGGGGAGGATCCTACTAAGTATACTTTTTTTATAACCCCAGATTATATAAACTATTTTCCAGGTCAATTGGAGCTGGTTGGAGATTAGTCTAGTTACTACTAGTTCAAGGTTTTGTAGGAGATGTTTGGGCTTCATGGTTGCTGTCATTTTACTTTCTTTTGGTACTTACAATTTTCCATTACCTTTTTAGTAGTCTTTTCATGAAATTACATATTTTTAATTGGGTTTTACTTTATATTTCATTTTGGGAAGGAGTTTTTTGGTGTCTCTCTTATATCTCTCTTCCGCATGTTTTCTCATAGCGGGTAATGCCTCCCATTTGTGTGTTTGCTATACCCTTAGTTCTAGTCGTCAAACCAGGGCCTATTGGAGGTGGGACTCAAGGGTTGTATCTCTCTTCTCACATTTACAACCTAGGATAGATACATTTTGTGGGGAGGGGGTCATGATAGAGTGGTATCAGAGGTCTGGTTGATGGATAAGATGGAGTTTGGAGTTAGACACATGTAAGGTTGAATGGGTTGGTAGGGAAATGATGTCATTAATGTTTAGTATGTGCTATAAACACTGGATACCAGCTGAGACGCATGTATTTAGGCCCCCCTGTGATCTAATGAATGAAAACTTAATCTTATAGTGGCTACTAAATGAGGTGATACTAGTTGCAGGGTAGATACATTAGAAAGGATCAATCATAATTATTCTTTGTGCCTATGTTTGAATGGGTGAACCTTGGGATAGGAAACCTAAAATTAATAAAAGAAAACAATTAATTAATGTCAAATACTTCCATATTCTTGGTTTAGAAACTCTAAGTGTTTGTTGTTTTGTAGGTATGGATCCAGGTTGATTTCCTCATCATGTTCTTGTAGAATATGTTCACCAGGTTATGCTAGTAGATCTTCGTAGAGTAGAGGTTGATGAAAACAACACTTGAAGGAGGAAAATATGTGAGTTTTAGCACCATAGTCTGTAGAACTATGAAAGATCTATTTTATATATAGTCATAGAAGAATGGTTGGAGGAGTTTGATATATATTTCAGTTCAATCCATTTACAGAAGGTGAACTGGGTATCATTATTTGTGATGATGTTGCATGGGGTAGTGAGGAAATGGTGGTTCTTGTTCATTAGGGATCACAAGCAGTCAACAGTCTCATGGGAGATGTTTCGAGAGCACTTTAGAGTAGAGTTTATTTCTTAGAATAGGAAGGTGACCAATCACTAGGAGTTTCTTACCCTTTGGTAGGGGAGCTCTAGTGTGTTGGATTTTGAGATACATTTCATAAACCATCTGCGATATTCTTCGGACCTATTTTGATATGAGGAGGCTAAGGTGAGGAATTTCGAGGAGGAATTTCATCTAGATATCTAGCACCAGGTCAGACCGTTTATGCTGACAACATATATCGATATGCTGGAGAGGGAGGAGGTCATTGAGAAGACGTTATCCAAACCTTGATCATCATGAGAGGGGAGTCATTAGGATTCCTCATGAAGTAGAGATGTGGTATGGGGTTCCTAGTTTTTAGGACAGAAGAGTTTCTGTTTGGCCCGGGGTAGGTCCCAACCCTGAGTATCTAATTTCTTTGGGGGTAGTGGATCTCAGACCTATGTCAAAGGATCAAGTGATTATTTTTCTTGTGAAGGAAAAGGTCATCCACTGTTAGAGTTCCAGACCTTTATAAGTAGTTAGCTTATGTTAGGTGTTCCACTTCAGGTTCCTCTATTGAGGTATTTCCTACTGAGGAAGTAGTAGTATCTTGCACTAGCTTTGGATTAGTAGAGAGAAGATGAGGAAGGCATACGACAACCATATTACCCTACCCATCCTCATAGAGCAAAGCGTAGCTGAGGAGGTGGTCTTTAGCAGGGTTAGAGAGTCTCTGGAGTAGGTCATGGTCAACTTCATGCATTATTGTTGCCAGTGCGAAGTGAGCCAGACATCGTTCGAGGTACCCATTTCTTATTTTCTACTTGGGTGAATGACTTGTTTGATTCAGGAGTGATGAAATCCTTCATATCACCTTCCCTTTTCCATGCATTGGGACTTGAGTTATACAGGCTTCCAATTCCCTTGGCATTGATTACACCAGTTGGAGGTCGAGCTAACTTGTTTGAAGTATGTAGAGACTATGAGCTAGTGCTCGGGTAGCACCGTTCTTGGAGATATTTCATATGTTAATAGATACAACCATATTATTTCATCCTTGACAAGGATTCGTTGTATTTAGCGTAGGCTATAATGGATTACTTCCAAAGATAGGTGGTGTTATTCGATGCTGGTGGAGAGCCAACAATGTTTATTGGTGATCGAGACCCTTCGATGGGACACAGGCATGTTCCATCTTTATCATCCTTTATGGATGAGATTATTTTGAGTTCATTCGAGGTTCAACTGTCAGAATTTACCAAGGTCATGGAAGAGTACCCTAATGTCTTTACCGAAGAGGTTATAGCATTACCCCCTCAACAAGAGGTCGAGTTTAGTATCCAGCTACATCCAGGCATGTCTTTTATCTCGATGTCTTCATATAGGATTAAACCTTTTGAGATGTAGGATATTCTTATACAAATCGATGTTCTGTTGTAGTGTGTTTTTGTTTGGTCGAGTATGTCACCGTTGGGTGCGCTGATTTTCTTCATGAATAAGGATAATGCCAGTTTTTAGTTGTGAGATGATTATCATCTCTTAAAAAAAGTGACAATGAATAATTGCTAACCTCTTCTATGGATTAACGATTTATTCGATCAACTAAAGGGTACAAGTTGGTTCTCAAAGATCAATTTGTGGTTAGGATATCATCAGATGTGTGTGAAGGATAAGGATATACCAAATACTTCCTTTTTTGTCATGGGAATTACAAGTTTGTTGTGATCCATTCGGTGTGATGAATTATCCAGTTGTGTTCATGGGTTAGATGAATGATATATTATATGAGTTCCTCGATAAGTTTTTGGTGGTTTTCATCAATGAAATCCTTGTTTACTCTGTGTACGAGAAGTAGGCAGAGCATCTGTGTGCTGTTTTGGGAGTTCTTCTCCATGAGAAGCTATTTGGGAAGTTATTGAAGTGTGATTTTTGGGCCCGAGAAGTTCATTTCTAGGGGAATGTTATATCCCAGTAGGGAGTAGGTATGGATCCATCAAAGATAGAAGTAGTTGCGTCTTTGGAAGCCACCAAGATAGTGGCAGAAATATAATTTTTCCTTAGTCTCACATGGTATTACAAGTTGTTCATATCCAATTTCTCTTAGTTTGTGACTCCTATAATAGTTTTTACCAGGACGGATCAATCGTTCGTTTGGAATAATCAGTGTTAGGAAGCTTTAAATTATTTTAAAGACAAGTTGGTCAGTGCTCAGGATCGTTTTCTGCCAGTAGAAGGAGTTCAGTTTGAGGTTTTCTGTGATGTTTCTCATTTGGGGTTAGGATGTGTTATGATGTAGTAGAGATCGATCATTTCTTATAGGTCTCAGAAGTTTCATCCCCATGAATGTAACTATTCCACCCACTATCTTGAGTTGGTATTAGTGGTGTTTTCAAAAAATTTGTAGATACATTACCTCATTGGCGGGCATTTTTTGTCTTCATGGATCATAAGAGTTTGAGGTATGTTTCCTCCGAGTGTGAATTGAACTTGTTACAATGTCAGTGGATGGAATTATTGTAGGACTACAACTTAAAAGTTTTGTATAAACCTGTAAAGGGGGATGTTGTAGGTGGTACGTTGAGTTGGAAGTCACATAGTGATGTAGTGTGTGAATCTGGTGATTGTTAGAGAGTGATGGAATAAGTTTCATCATTACATCTGGATATGGGAGAAGTTGGGGGAAGAGGTAATTTTTTCTAGATGACGATGAAATCATCTCTAGTGTAGATGATAGAGGAGTCCCAATTGGGTGATCTTGTGGTGGAGGTATGGAGAGATATAGTTGTTTATGGAGATTCCCATGATGGATGGTCTAAAGATAAACAACACCAATTGTTGTTACAAGGAAGGATTTTGGTTCCTTTGGTAGTGCATGATATGATTCTTAGGGAGTTCAATAGTTTTTCCATTGTGTTACATCCTGGTGTGGTGAAGATGTACTAATATTTGAGAGGTCATTTTTGGTGTCCTGGGATGAAGCATACAGTTTTAGAGTTTCTATCTCGGTGTTTGATCTTATAGAAGGTTAATTCTGAGCATAATGTTCTCAGTGGGTTTCTCCATCAATTAAATGTTACTTAGTGGAAGTTGTAGGACATCTCTATGGAATTTGTTACTATTTTACCACAAGATCTGAGAGGCTATGATGCTATATGGGTGGTAGTGGATCATTTTGGGAAATTAACTCACTTCATAGTAATCAATGAGTTAAGATCAGTGGAGGTTTTGTCGAGAAAATATCTGGAGGAGGTGGTGAGATTCCATAGAGTTCCTAGGGTTATAATTTTTGATTGAGATCCTTATTTTAACTCCAGGATGTGGAGAGGTCTCCAGCATAGTTTTGGTTCTCATCTATTCCTTAGTACTGCTTTTCATCCGCAGACAGATGGTCAGATAGAATGGACCATCCAAACTCTTGAAGAAATGTTTCAATCTTGTTTCCTAGATTTTGGATGTTCTTGGATGAGGCACTTAACCTTGGTAGAGTTATATTATAACAATAGTTTCCATTCCACCATTATTATGGTTCCATTTTAAGCTTTGTATGGATGGAATTATAGTTCTTCATTGTGGTGTACTGAGTTCAGAGAGTCAGCAATTCTTAGGCTTAAACTGGTAAAAAATAAAACATATATGGTTCAGGTGATTTGTGAGTGGATGAAGGCAGTTAAATATCATCCGAAGTCCTATGCTGATCATAGGAGGAGACCTCTGGAATTTAGAATAGGTTATCATGTGTTTCTGAAGGTGACTCCCTATCATTGGAAGGGAAGGTTTGGTCATGGGAGTAAGATTTTTACCCTTTTTTTGGGACTTTTGAGGTGTTTAATAATGTTGGAGACATGGTGTATCAGGTTGCACTTCCCCTGTAGATGATCTGGATACATGATGGTTTCCACATGTCACAGATCTGTCATTATATTTATGACGACCCTCACATCATCGATTGTGGAGTGATCAATGTTGACGATGATGTGACTATCAAGGAGCAGCCTATAGAGAGCCAAGACCACAAGGATAAGGTGTTGCATATGCATGATATCCCCTTAGTTCATGTCTTTTGGAGACATAGTGGCATGGAGAGGAGTACTTGGGAACGTGAGTCGCAGATACATGCTGAGTACCCTGGGCTGTTTGATGTTTATATATTTACTTGTAATGATGTTAGTTTTGTTGTTTTAGACCTTTTTTTGTTTAGGATATGACTTTCTCTTGTTTCTTGTTGTGGATTACTCTATTTTGAGAGGTATCTCCCAAGAGAGAGTGTTTAGAAGTATGTTGAGGTTCTTTCATGGTTTCAAACTATTCCTATGATGAAGAATTTGAGCTCCTGTGATGGCAAGAGCCTTGAGAGGTATCTCATGAGGTGGATATTGTGACAATCCCTTTTCTGTTTCCTCTCAAGGTTGGTTTTGTATTCTCAAGGATGAGAATGTTTTGAGAGGTATATTATGTAATGTCCCATACCTCTTCGGTCTATTCCTTTGTAAAAATATGGTCTTTGAGGTGTTTTGGGAGGACAAAGTGACTTATTTCTAACATTTGGAAAAAATTCCAATTTTTTGAATAGTGTTTCTAGGATAGTAGGATATCCAACTGTAGGTGTATAGTGGTTCTAGGACAGGTAGGTTATTTATCAGTAGGTGTACAATGTTTCTAGGACTGGTAGGTCATCTATAGGTAGGTGTACGGTGTTTCTAGTACCAGTAGGTCATCTATCAGTAGGTTTACAGTGTTTACGGTACTGGTAGGTTATCTATCAGTAGGTTTATAGTGTTTTTAGATCAGTGAGTCATCTATCGGTAGGTGTATAGTGTTTCCTGATCGATGAGTCATCCATCTGTAGGTGTACAGTGCTTCCTACATCCTACAGTTTCACCCCTTTGATGTTATCTTTGATATAAAATGAATTCAAAGCCTTATTTTAAGGGATTTATAGCCGATTAAAAGATTTTAACTCTTTTTTAAAATTTCCTAAGGGTCCATGTTCCTTTACTCAGTAAAAACATGTAATCTCGACCAGATCTTCCTTTAATGGAAAATCTAAACCGTATCTAAACCGTTACACCATTTAGATTTGAAAAAGTTTAAGATATGTTCCACCTTTGTTCTTCCTTCTTGATTTCCTTGGAATTAGACACCTAGAGTTCTTCCTCCCATAGGATTTATTTGATCGAACTGCAATCCTTGGATTGTTTTCCCTTAGAGTTTTATGGCTACATGCAGACCCCTTATTTTGGTACAACCAGGAAGTGTCAATCCATCTTCGATATAAGGTATATTCTAACTTTGTTCTTCTAGGTTACTTGATTTGATTACTCTTTTTCTTATTTCCATGTTATGGTTTGAGATTTCCATGTTTCTAATTGATATTTCTGGGGTGTTGGATGATGTAGTTATGTCGTGACATCCTCAGGTTAATGCATTTGTTGTGGGAGAGGTGATCGTGATTCATTGTGTTGGACCATTCTCATGAAAAGGACATTAGAAACCTTTTGAGGTTGGAGATTCTATGCTTCTCTATATATTTACATGAATTCGTAGAGTTATAATGATTTATCTCATTAAATCATGATGGAATTGACATAATAAATATTTTAATCAGATTAAATAATTGGTACCATTTTCATAGCGATGTTGTTGCCCTTTAATTTTTCTATATAGTGTGTTATCTATGACTTTCTTATTTATCATGTTGTTCTTAACAAAAATTGGTAAAGAATATAATTCCATGATTAATTTTAAATTAATTGGATTAATATTAAAGAGGCATGATAATTAATCTAGTTGTTGTTGTAATTTGATTATTATCAAATTGATGTAGTATTCCAATTTAATTGAATTAGTTAATGAACATGAATCATGTTGATTCTTGTGGTTACTGGAATTAAATGAATTTTAAATTAAATTTTAAATTAATTTGTGATTGCTGTGAAAAATTGTTTTTTATGTTTCTCATAGTTAGAACCTATGAATAATGAATCGGTCAATTCAAGATGGAATAAAGAACCAATTGTGTGATAAAATATAATGCCTTTAGAGGGACCAATTTTCCCACTTTATTATAAAGTCCAAGTGCCTTATGTTTTGGAGATATGAGGGCTCATTGTGTGTAATGTTTGAATGAATTGATTTGGGGATAAGAGCCTAGTTCTTTATTTATTTCCTAGTGCTTTTGTTGTGATATTTTTGATCCTAGAGGGATATTGTGATATGTGAGGTGGAGAGGCTCAGATGTTATATGAGTTTGGGATGGATGAGCTTGAAGGTCTGTTGTGGTATTTGGGGTAAATAGGCCTCATGGTTGTGGTATTAGTTGACATCTAGAGTGTCTAGATTCATTAGTTTATGCATGTGAGTTTCAGGGGGACACTAGAGATGATGGAACAGGTTGAAGCTGGGCTTACCCATTGATGTGAATGTTGTGACGCTTGTTTCCTTATTTTATATACCTCCCCCACTGCTTGAGACAACTGTTTTTCTTACACTCCTTCCAAAAGAGGCAAATATGCATAGGGTATGCCATGTTCTTTCCATGTTTAGATGCTCGAGGATGGATGGGTCTACTCTCCTACTATATGTGGCAAGGACTTGATGGGTAGTTCATATACTCATCGTTTGGATCTCCCTTGTGTTTGGTAGCTTATAATGATTTTCTAGAATTCATAGAATTATGAAAAACTGATAATTATGTTACTAAAGGATGAATAGATTATGTTTAACCAGTGGGTTTGGAGCTTGTTGGGATGTAGTTCTCAGGTTTTGTTTTCTGAGAAACCGTGGACTCAATTTGGTTATTCCTAGAGGGAATGAAACCTTGTTGTGATGGTAATGGAATGTAGTATGGAAAATGATAATGGTTAATTAATGGTAAAAAAATTAATTAATGTAAATTAAAAATGATTAAAGGTATAAGATAATTTAAAAAATATCTTTAAATGGTTGTGTTCTTAAAGGACATCTAGTCTTAACAATGGCAGCTGGGAGTCCATGAGAGGTTAGTTGTAGTTGAGTCTAAGACTAGGTTCTACCCATAGTGTGTTTTTTAGCTATATTATAATTGTAATTTTTTTGTTTCTATACTCTACCCCACCCTATCAGTTAGGGTGAATAACAGCCCTAGGATTCTGAGCCCTGTGGGGGGTGTTTTCTCCAACATCCTAGTGGGAGGGTGGATGGATGACTACCCCCTTTGGCCATGCTCTATTCTCTTGGTAGTTACTTATTTTGGTATGCACAGTAGTTAGTTTTCCATATATATGTGTATAGAGGGATATAATGGATTATGTTTATTTCACAAAAATATATTCAAGATATAGTTTCCTAAGTTCTACTATAGGTATAACGTGTATAGACTATGATAACTTGAGGATATTTACTCAATGTATAGGTTGTAGTGGCTTGTGGTATAATACCCAATGTTTGATAAACATTATTCAGGGTGTGTTGGATCTCAGGAACTACCTAGTTAATTTTGGTTGTGTGGTTGTGGTGGTGATTTTAAGGAGGTGCATGTTGTGGTGCTACACCCATGTGTATTCGGGCTAGCCTTTTTGGAGAGAGATGCTCAGGACATGCGATGTTAGGGAAAAGTGGGAAACTAGTGGGGATGTGGTAGTAGGGTACCCTAGATATTATTTATAATATTATATGATCTTGTATTAAATACTTTGTGAGAGTAGCCATAGTGCGTTGGGAACTTAGTATACCTGGTTAGGTGATGAGTTAGTTTCACTTGTTGTTCACTGTGATTTAACATGATTTGATTAATCATTGACGAGAGGCTTCAGGGAGGATGCTACTAAGTATACTGTTATACTCCCTCTATGTTATATAAATTATTTTTAGGTCACTTGGAGCAGGTTTGAGATGCGGCTGGTTAATACTAGTTTAGGGTTTTTCAAGAGCTTTTCAGGCTACATGGTCACTGTCATTTTACTTTCTTTTTGTACTTGCAGTTTTACACTTTTAGTTGTAGTATTTTCATAAAATTACATATGTGTACTAGGTTTTTTTTATATTTCATTCTGAAAAAAAGTTGTTCGGTGTCTGTCTTATCTCTCTATTCTGTATGTTTTCTATTAAAGGGTAATTCCTCCCATCTACGTGTTTACTATACCCTCAGTGCTAGTCACCAACCCGGGGCCTACTGAAGGCGGGACTTGGGTGTTATTATCTCTTTTCTCACATTGCTGACCTAGGAGGTGTACAATTTTTAGGAGTGGTTCATGAAAAATTCTCATCAGGAACTCAACCCGAACCTCAACCAAAAGATACAATACCATGAAAAGAATAAAATAAAATTAAAACCATGGTAATGGTGTATCATTGATAGCGTAGAAATTATAAAGTGGTCATATGATTAGTATTTATATAGGGTTATGATTAATCCATTTGACACATTCAAATGAAGAAATTCCCTTGACCATTAGGATCATATCCTATAAAGTCCATTTATCAGAGCTACCAAGGGATATAACATCACTGGGATATTCCCCTAACCCAGGACAAGTTGAGATTCCATTACTAAAACATGATAGAAACTATTTATGAGATATGTTCAAGCTCATTGATATCATATCCCAAACCATGTTCATCAAACAACCCCAAGAAAATATCATTATCACACACCTTAACCTTTGGTAATTCACTAGTGTAATAAAAATATATTTATCTAGACCATAACCATAAGAATTTTTATAATTTTTATTTATAAAAAAATAATGATTTTATTTATCTTTTTTTACTTTATAATGATTAAATTATAAGTTTGATAAAAATTTGATTTTGATACAATGAATCAAAAATATTGTTTTTGGGATATTTTTAGTTTCAATCAAGAAATTCTTTTTGATAAATTCAAGATTTTTTAGAAATAAATGATATTTTACTGAAATATTATTATTAATAATATTTATCAAATATAAATGATAATATAATTTTACCAAGTCAAATATAATTTTTATAAGGGTCATAAAACAGTTATTGTAAAAAAACCATTATTATTCGATAAATGTGGATTTTTTTATTTATAAGTGTAAATTATAATATATAGAGAATTATTTTTATAAAATATATATTATTTTTTAAATTAACATGTTGAAATTATCCAATGGTTAATTTTTCTTAATTTCCTGAGAAAATATTTTTTTGGGTGCAAAAATCATTATGGTATAATTATACAACATGCATTACAACATCATAAAATCCCAAAAGTGATGAAACAAATACTATAAAGTGTATCCACAACTAAAATTAAGTTTCATATTTAAAATAATATTTCAATAATTTATTTGATAAATTTTATAAACCCTTAATGAATCCTCTAAAACATATATTATATTTTAAGGTTTTAAAATCAATTATTTATAAACAAGACTCACTTATACATCACCAAGGGTATTATTTTAAGGATTATAGTTCTTAGACATATAAAATAATGAAATAAAATCCTTTTTGGTAGAAACCAAGGGAAAATCCATCGGATGGTTTGTGGTTCGGATTAATTTATCATATAGAGTCCAAAACCTATGTTTAGAAATTAATATAGAATTCTCCTCACTTTTGCTACAAAACCCCCAAACTCCAATTTTTCTTCACCAAAAACCCCTGTATCACGAATTTACTCTTATATACCCTATTTATATCAATCCTAAGGTGTCCCCAATCTATTAGTAATCTCCTACCAAGTTTTTAGAAGTTCCCTTTCAAGGTAGGGCATCCTCTTCTTCTCCTCTTTATTCAAGAACCTTCTTTACATTATACCTTTTGATTTCTAATTTTTCATGTTGATATATGTTTTTACACATTATAATTACTATACCTATGGTATATATGTTCTGAAATACCCTTTTAAATCTCATTAAACCCTTCCATGAATCCTTATGTACCCCTATTATGCTGTTGGAAGTATCCTATGATTTTCCATGCGAAAACATTGGTGTGGTGAATAGCCATCCCCATTCCACTCAAGGATATTTTAATAGGCATACCTATAATTCATTTATTTGGTAATTTAATGTATATAGAAAACAATTATTATTCATGGGATTAAAATTTATGAAATAAATCCTTATATTGTATGATCTATGTTGCACACTTATGCATGTAAATGACATGAATATGACGGATGGACCTAGAATTATACATCCCTACAATGAATTGGATAATGTTTTTATCTTATAAGATTCCATTTATAGTTTATATGAGGTTATAATAAGAATACTATGTTATGATTTCTTGGTGGTTAGCTTCAAATTACACTGATGATGTTGTAACATCCCAGTTCTAGGTGCCCCTCAAAGGTGCCCCGTACCCAGTTGGTCACATGGACTCAAGCGCATTTCCCCAAATGAAAGAGGTTTCCGACTAGTAGTGAGGGACTTGGGTTTGATAGTGGGGAAACTATGCCCTCATTGAATGAGTAACACAATATAAACAAATATTAAATAGTAGCAGATGTAGTAATACAATACAATAGAAGTAAACAATGCATGACTGATAGTATAAAAAACTACAACATATATAAATAAATGATGCATGCCACATGTATCTAGTAAAGAATCCCAACAGGTCACAATGCTGGAAATACAATAGTAAAACCCAAATATAGAAAATAGTAAACTCCAACAGCAATGCAAGACTCATATGGGTCCCATGCTCTCCAGCTCCAACAACAATGAAGTGCCTGATGAAGAAGGGAGATTGCCCTCATATATAACTACAACCATATAATCTGTTTGGGCCCAAAATCATGACCAAAATTGGGTGTGAGATGAATCCCAATATGCATCCACCAAAATATATATGCCTAATAGTCAGTGAATATATATAGCAGAAAATATGTAGAAATAATGCAATAAACTAGGAATTACTCAAAAGTAAAAAATCCTACATATTTCAATTACATTCATTTCATTTATTAATTATTAAAACCCTTTGTAACGCCCTGAACCCAAAATCCTAGATCCGATGCATTATTTTAATACATTAGCATGATTACAAGGAATCAGGTCCTGAAGGACTAATTAGTTTAGCAGTCTTGGAAAATATATTACATACATTAACTTTACATTACAATTTCAAACATAAAAAACAACATAGATAGTCCTTTGAGAATTCCATTATTCCCTTTATCTTAACCCTATATATCAATCATAACACACTTCTTGGGATCCTGGGAAAATAAAACATAAGAAAGGGGTGAGCTCCGATGCCCAGTAAGGGTAAACAATTTTGCGGAAGATATAAACTTTTAAGGCAAGATTTGTAATAAAAAACAACCTTTATAAACATAATATTGAACATAATATGAAAAAAATTAATAAATAATCACCATATAATCATGAACATGGATATTCTACTAGTTTAATAGTCACATGTAATGACTAATTTCATAATGAGGGAATTCCTTACACCGGACATCATTACCACATAGTCAATGCCTTGTGCCAAGACTAAAAATAAATTTTTTATCAAAGCCCTGTGCCAAAACACTAGTTTGTCTCATGAGAACTACCGATGCATCAAAGAGCTATAGAAAACTCCACCTATCACTTAATAAGTCCAATGCATTCCTCATATAAAAATGTTGAAACATAACATAAACAATCATATTAAAACTAGCATGAAAAATGTTAATACTTGAACTATAAACCATAAATGGAATAAAAATAACACATCAATAGTCAAACATATCAAAAAAATCTTCAATACAATATGGAATATTGTATTATAATAAATCAACCTCAATCAAGAATAATATCCAATAAAGAATGTTGACATAGTTGTAAATGATCAGTAAAAATATTTGAGAGAAATATCCCTTTTTCATGAAATCATTTACAAGTCATATAATTTATAAATGAATAAATTTAAAAGAAATTATTGAATTAAAGTGTCCCATAACACTTTGGAACTTTTGAAAGAAATTAACATTTTAAAATAATCATGTATATATAAATAAATCCTTAAAATCATTTGTAAAACATGGACATTAATTAAAAAGATTTAGAAAAAAAATCATTAAAACATTTAAAATGATGATCTTGATAAGTATTCCCTTCCACAAAACATTAAAATATTCATTTTTAAAACTTTTCTATGAACCATGGACATGGATGATAAAAATTTCCCAGTAAATTCTTACACATAAACAATCTTGGATAATAATGATATTGAGGAATTAACCCTTACCTTGCACTTTCCTTTAGTCAAGGGTACGTTTAACCTCCTGTATAATTATCATAGTATGTTATTAAATTACACCAAAACCATTTTCATATTTATTATATCATATATTATTCATTTATGACTTTATAATATTAATTTAATAATGATTTCCATGTTAAATTAAAATTTCAAGTAATAATTGCTTTCTTTATCATACGTGTTTTAACATTTTATTCTTGATCATATGCTGAAGATTTGTTTCCATTTTAAAAGCCGGATAATGGGTTGCCGGTACCCAAAACCAGTTAAAAACAAAAACAGATCAACGCCAAATGACCAACAACATCACAAACTAACACTTGCAGTTCAAACACATAAAAAAGAAAAAAGAACCACACTACAGATCATAGTACTCGTAATCATCGCCGCATCCCATACTAGATTTTTCATCTATAGTGGTCGATTCCCAAACAAAAGTTGATCCGTGATGCCTTCCAAAATCACCAAACTCCCATCTTCTCGACTGATCTAGAGACGGTTGGATTCCATAGGACTATTTGGACAAGCTATCTTTTTTAAAGGAAAGAATCACCTCGTTATCCTTCTTAAAAGTAGATCTGGTTCTTACCGGGCATGGGAAATATGAGTAGTATTTTCTAGTTCTTCTTCTTTGGGTTGAAGATAACGTTCCTTAATGCTCGAGCAACATCTTGTTCCCACCTTAAACTATATCTCTATATGAACGACTAGCTGGTCCACTCATATTTTATTTATCGCCCCCCATCCTACTCCTTCCCTTTAATTAGAAAATCTTCGGAGCCACTACCATTTCCCCCATTCCTCTCCCTTCCTTGATTCAAATTATTCCTTTCAATCTGAACAAGGAATCTAACCCCATCAGTAGGGTTTTCCACAGCCCTAGAAACATTCTGTTGTCCCAAACTTCCACCAATCAGCTCCATCATGGAGACCCTAACACCCACACCGCCACCTTATGATATAGAACATAAACCGGAATCAAGACCGACATTGACAAGTATTTCAAACCTATTTCTCAAAGGGATAAAAGGCCTGGCTGAGACATCCATACCTCTAGCCCCCGCTGTGGAAAAAGTTTCTATATAGCATATAGATCCCTCGTCCTCCACTAAATATGACGGGGGCACCTCCCCCTCTCTGTGATCCTCAAAACAATCCCCTTCAATAGCCGGCATAGGCCCTTCCAAGATATCCACCATAGAAAAAGGGGCCACAACTCCCTGATCGTCCTCGGCCAACTCACTACTAGACCCCTCCTTTTGTTCAGCCGCCACTAGAGGCTGGACCTCCCTACCACTACCTTCTAGTCTCTCCTCCTCTAGAATAGGAACCACCCTCGCATCCACCCGCAACACCTTGCCTAGAACATCTCCTTCCCCTCATACAGGACCAAGTCCATCCACAACTATCCTCCCACACTCCTCAGGCAATTTTCTTTCCACCACCGGAAGAAGTGGCTCCTTACCTCCACCCTCAGTTCCCATTTCCTTCTACCTTGGACTTGCCTTCACACCAGCCTCTGAAGCCCTTCCCGTAGCATCACCATCCATTCAAGTAGCATTATTATTTCATATATTACATAATTATTAATAATATAAATTTTTATAATCATCGTTGAATGGTGAATGTGGAAATGAATCTCATCTCGTCGTGGAGACGATAATCCGAACGTACGCATGAGTGACAATATCATTATATTGATGGTGAAATAGTATGAAATTAGATGGTATATCATATATAAAGAATCATTAACATGTTATATTTATTATTTACATTAGTTATATTCATTATTATATTCATCCAAATAATTAAGTGTTTGAATGACAAACTACACCACGATGTGGAGACGGTAAGCCGTACGTACACATGTATGGTGACTTTGTCATTTATAGGATGGATAGAATAAAGAATATGGTTGTACCATATTTATAATAACATCACAATATTTAGGAGTTACTGGAGTTATTATTTTGGTATGGAAACAACAAATAAAGAGGAAGTGGAAGAAGAAAAGAACTTGAAAGAGTGTAGTGAAATTATTACCTCTTCTTCGGGTGTTTCCTTTTGAGTTGATCAAAAGGGCTCCATAGGATGGATTTCTGATCAATGTAAGGAATCCAGGTTTATTTGAGGGAAGTTGGGAGGATATTTGGGTAGGGTTTGGCTAAGAAAAATGTCTTTGGAGGTGTGATTTAGAGAGAAGGGGAAGTTCCCTTTTATAAGAGGGGTGAGGGTCATTTTTGGAAAATATTAAAATATTAATTTATTATATAGTCATATTCAGTTTATAATGGATCCAAATGAATTTATTTTGAGAATTAGGTTGTTATGGGTCGAAATAATCTCAACCAATAGTTTTTAGACAAGTTTATGTTACCATTTTAACCTTATCTGTTAGATTTAACTCTTAGTTAAATAGTTTAACTTTTACCATGTCTTCTTAAATTCTTACACTATATGGTTAATAAAATTACTCTAAACATCCAAGGGAACATCACGTGTTTCATTAATGACATATATAATATTATTTAATCCCTTTTACTGAACCTTATATTTTTGGGAATATTATATTAACCAATAATATAGTATTTGTTTTAAAAATTAATTTATGTCAATTTTGACACTATTTGGTATTTTGTTTTTGTGAAAGTCATAAAAACCTTATCACATAGAAAAAAATTATCTAATAAACCCTAACATGTCATATTAACCTATAAAATTCGTGGATGTCATCAAAACATTAAATTATTTTTATTTTAATATTTATAATATAAACTATTTTAATATTTCATTAAGAAGGTAATTACTGCATCATCATTGTGTCATAAATAAATTTAATTATTTAATCTATAAAAATTATAAATAAAATACTATTATGTAGAAAATCTATTTATCTTTATAATGAATATTTATAGTTGAATTTTTCTTAGGTATAAAACCTATATTAAAAATGGTTTAGTTAATAAACTTTGAATTTAACACTTTTAACTCTTCTTTAAATAAAATAATAATAAATGTCTTATTCTAATCCATGTGGATCTAAAATATTATATTTTATTCTTAAGGCTGTTTTTGGTCGAATTAAACTAATTCAATAGAACTAGGTCATGTGTTAGGTTAAATATAATATTATTTTTACCTTTAATTACCCTATTTACTTTTAACAGTGGTAAATAAAAGTACACAGTTACTATTCACCAAAAAGTATTTTCATCTTATTGAATCACATTTTACTTACTGATTTCAACATTTTGTCTCATATTTTTGAAATTCAACTCACATAAGCGGTAAAATTCAGTTTTAGGCAAATTTGCTAATGTGCCTAGAAGGTGGGTAAAAGTGGTTAAAAAGTTCAATAAAATTCTATACATCTAATTTTATTATAAAATGACTCCAATGAATTAAATTGAACTTATATAGGTATTATATATCTATTTTTACTTAAAATAAATTTAAATAAAATAAATAATTATTTAAATAAAAAGTTAGTTTTAAATAATGACGCAATGTCTTTCACTATTCATCAAAAATTGAAGGTTTTCAGAAAAATTACAAAAATTCACCCTAAGATAATTTTGATGTTTTGAATTAAAAAATGAAGTCTATTTTATCAAATTAAAAACATAGAATTTTCATTTATTAATTTATAATTAACTCCCGTTGTCAAAACATAAAAGTGAGTTTTTTAAAAAGTGAAAACTATCAAAAGATTGACATGTGTTTATGTTAAATTTAAATTTTAAATTACTTATAATGACCTACATTTTATTAACTAATAAATATATAATCTAATTATTCTTCAAAACCATTCAAATTCTTAATTTACCACTATAAATTATTTCGATGAAAAAAGTTGTTTTCAATTAAAACACAATATTTTTCACTATTCGTCAAAATATTAAAGTTATCAGAAAATACCAAAATTTTATCTGAAAGAAATTTTTATGTCCCTCTTATAAAGAAGAACTTAACTCAATTAAATTTAATATATAAAATTGTCAAATATTGGTTTTAAAAAGGGTTCTCCATTAAAAGGTATTAAAATTGCATTTTTTAAAAAATAATTCTTTTATCTGAAAAAATCAATTTGTTCTCATATTATGTTTAAGAAACACATAATATGGATGTTAAAATTATATAGAGTATATAAGATTCAAAATTTAGTTAATACTATTCATAACTGTTTTTGGGTGACTAGTTTGGTAAGTTGTGGTGCGCTTGAACTCGGTGTTGCGTGTAGCACAAGTTATGAAATTACTTTAATGAGATAACATACTATGAAATCATTGGGTGTTATATTCTCCAATCCTTCAATAAATTTCGTCCTTACAATTTGAAATTGTTCTTTGAAAATAAAAGGTTAAAATAGAAAAATACCTTTGTAGAAAACCCACATCGGAAATTGGGTTAATAAAATTTGGCGTTATTAAGAGAGAAAGGGAAATGAAAAAGTCACCACCAAATTATGATCTTGATTAAGAGAACATTGGTGGAAATTATAGACACATAATTTGGAAGAAATGTAAATCTTTATAGGGAGTGATTGAGGTCATCAATCACAAATAAGTGTAAAATTGAGGGTCTCAAAGCCGTCAATCTATGATGATTTAAAATATCGCCGGTTCAACAAGAAATAAGGTATTAGGATAACACATTTTTGGTTTTAAGATCCCTTCCCTAAAGTTTTAGAATCAATTTATTCATAAAATAAGAGGAAAAAAATAAACTTGATAAGTAGAGTTTTATCCACCAAATAATTCCTACAAAAAACTGACATTTAACTCCAAATGATAATAGAATTCAAAAATATTATATTTATCGTAATCGTATAGAGTATCAAAAATAATGAATTTATAATTCATTTTTCAGATTATTTTAAAAACTACAATACACAAACCAGGAAATCACGTAGGCCTATGGTAGGTGATGCACCCTTGTCACCTTTTAGTTGTGGGTTCAAGTCTCGTGATCTTGCGGGACGCGATGAGTTTTCGCCCAACCTTCGAGTTGTACTTTTTATAACAATCCAAAAATAATCTTAAGAAATTATTTAACCTTAATAATAGTATCCAATGTAAAAATTAATCCATTCCAACCTTTATACTTATCCAAAATACTTCTATCCAAACTCATAGTCCAAAATTAATAAGGAATGTAAACACAATGAGGATCTTTTTTGCCACATAATAACATGTGAATACCTTTATCATGTATTCTTTTAAAACATAGTAACACCTTGAATTACCATAAAAACTTATTAATTACATTCATTCTACCTTATTCTTTATAGAATATTATATTTACTCTTTATATCCAAAAATGTTGTGTACTCCCTCAAAACTGGAATAAACAAACAATTAATTAGTTTCAATGTAGTCAAGAATATCAAATATAATTTATCCAAATCGAATATATCTTATTCCAAAATCAATAACTCAGTATAAGAACCATATTAAGGTTTTTTCTTTCCTTCAACCATGTATTTTCCAAAAAGTTTATCTTGCTATTGAGTAACTTTTCTTTGAACCATATAATCTCAAATCCTCAACCAAATAGTACTGCAGTACAATCCTTATTTATTTCCAAAATTCATATAACCAGTAAATCATTGATACAACACTCAAATGAAATAATTCTTTAATAAAAACATAAGAAAACTAGTTATTCCTCTTCATCTATGGTAGTATCATAACTTGATTATTATCCAATAGCATCATTTGGGGAATACTCTAATGATTTAGACACTGATTCGCGTTGGGTCCCAACTCCTTGCAGATGAAGCATTTTACATTTTAAACCTCTTTCTTACCCTTGAAATCACGTACTTGGTGTCCTTTTTCTCCACACTTATAAAATCTAATTCCCTTCATGAATTATCCAAGTTTATTGTTTATACAGTTATCAAATACGGGAAAATCCTTCTTTCTACTCTTCCCTTTATCAATCGTTCTTTCTACCATCATTTTCTTCTCTTTATTCCCTTAAAATACATAGGACTCAGATAATTATTTACTTATCTTATTAACACATGATACTATTTGTTCATATGATGAGAATATGTGGGATACTATTTATCTTTTAAATGTTGGCTTAATACCATGAAATATATGATCCTTCTTAATCTTTCGATCATGCATATTGCTAGAATTCTCATTCCTTCTACTAGGTTCCATTTCTAAACAATGACATACACTAGGTTATTTTATGTATTGTAATTCATAATTCCAAAATTCTAAAATGACTAACGTAAATTGAAAAGATTATGCATATAATCTATAATCATAAAATGTTTTCTTTGAGGAAGTATTTACTCCTAAATCCTTCATAATGTCTTATAATGAAAATATAAATTATACTAAGCATATCCCCTGGGAGTGTCATAACCAAGAGGGCAGCAAGACTCATTATCGTGTACTAGGATACCCTGGGTCAAGCCTGAAACTCCTTGTCAGAGTTTTAACTTCTAGGTACATCTGTTCCAGAGCTGCCTCTACCTGATCGTATCCAAACAGGGATGTATTGCTTGAAAAATATATAAAATATCTACATTACCAAAATTCTAGAAAGTTCTTCTATACTAATCCTCAAAGTCTACCTCAGGATAATGTTCTATAAATATAGTTTATCTAAATCTAATTTCCAAGGTATGTACTAAACTTCCTCTGATACCAACTGTAATGCCTAGACCCCAAAAGCTCAGAGCCGGTGCATTATTTTAATACAATGGCATGATTACAAGGAATCAAGTACCGAAGAACCGATCAGTTTAGTAGTTTTCGAAAATATATTACATAGATTAACTTTACATTACAATTTCAAACATAAAACACAACATTAATAGTCACTTGAGAACATCATTATTCCCTTTATCATAACCCTGCATATCAATCATAATACACTTCTTGGGATCCTGGGAAAATAAAACATAATAAAGGGGTGAGCTCAGATTCTCAATAAGGGTAGATAATTTAGCGGAAGCTACAAACTATTAAGGAAATATGTGCAATAAAAACAACAACCTTTTTAAAAATAATATTTAACATAATATGGAAAAAATAAATCAATCGTTTCCATATAAACATGCACATGGATATTCTACTAGTCGAATAATCACATATAATAACTAATTTCATAATGAGATAATGCCTAACGCCATACATCATTACCACATAGTCAAGGAATTGTGCTAAGACTACAAATAAAATATTTTCAAGGCTTTGTGCCAAGATACTAGTTTGTCTCATGAGACCTACCAATGCATTGAAGAGCTATATCGAGATCCACCCGTCACTTAATAAGTCCATTTCATTCCTCATATGAAAATTTTGAAACATAACATAAACATTCGTATTAAAACTAGCATACAAAATGTTAATACTTGAACCATAAACCATGAATGGAATAAAAATAACACATCCATAGTCAAACATATCAAAAAAAACTTTAATAAAATATGGAATATTGTATTATAATAAATCAACCTCAATCAAGAATAATATCCAGTAAATGATGTTGACATAGTTGTAAATGATCAGTAAAACTCTTTGAGAGAAATATCTATTTTTCATAAAATAATTTAAAGGTCAGATAATTTAGAAAGGAATAAATTTAAAAGTAATTATTGAATCAAAGTGACCCATACCACTTTGAAACTTTTGAAAGGAATTAAAATTTTAAAACAATCATGTCTATATAAATAAATCCTTAAAATCATTTCTAAAACATGGGCGTTAATTAAAAAGATTTAGAAAAGAAATCATTAAAACATTTAAAATGATGATCTTGATAAAGATTACCTTCCAGAAAACATTAAAATATTCATTTTGAAAACATTTCTTTAAAACATGGACATGGATGATAAAATTTTCCCAGTAAATACTTACACATAAACAATCTCGGATAATAATGAGATTAAGGAATTAACCCTTACCTTGCACTTTCCTTTAGTCGAGGGTACATTTAACCTATTGTATAATGACTATAGTATGTTATTAAATTAAAAAAAACCATATTCATATTTATTATATTATACATTATTAATTTATGATTTTATACTAGCCATTTAATAATAATATCCATGTTAAATTAATATTTTGGGTAATAATCGCTTTCCTTATCGTACTTGTTTTAACTTGTTATTCAAGATCGTATCACTTAGATCACAATTTAAATAATTAAATAATATAAAAAATGATTTATATATCATATATATATATATAATATAAATATGTATAATAGATAGATAGAGGAAATGGAAAACACTGTTTATGGAGACGGTAGGCCGTACGTACACATAAATGTTGTTTCCGTTTTCAAATCATATTGAGTGGAAGTAAGTGAATAAGATATATGTAAGTACATATATATATATATATCCAGTAGTATTATTTTTTCATATATTACATACTTATTAATAATATATATTTTTATAATCATTGTTGAATGGTGAACGTGGAAATGAATCTCATCACGCCGTGGAGACGGTAATTTGTACGTACGCATGAGCGGAAATATCATTATATTGATGGTGAAATAATATGTAATTGGATGGTATATCATATATAAATAATAATTAACATTTTATATTTATTATTTAAATCAGTTATACTCATTATTATACCCATCCAAATAATGAAGTGTTTGAATAACAAACTAAACCACGACATGGAGACGGTAAGTCGTACGTACACACGTATGGTGACTTTGTCATTTATAGGATGGATAGAATAATGAATATGGTTGTACAATATTTATAATAACATAAAATTATGTATTAGGTATTGGATTTATTATTTTGGAATGGAAACAACAAAGAAAGAGGAAGTGGAAGAGGAAAAGAACTTGAAAGAGGGTGGTGAAATTATTACCTCTTCTGCGGGTGTTTCCTTTTGAGTTGATCAAAAAGGCTCTATAGGTTGGATTTATGATAAAATTAAGGACTATAGGTTTATGTGAGGGAAGTTGGGAGGATATTTGGGTAGGGATTGGCTGAACCAAATGGCTTTGGAGGTGTGATTTTGAGAGAACGAGAAGTGCCCTTTTATAAGAGGGGTGAGGGTCACTTTAGGAAAAGATTAAAATATTAATTTATTATACAATAATATTCGTTTTATAATGTATCCAAATGAATTTATTTTGATCCTTAGGTGATTATGGGTCGAAATAATCTCAACCAATAGATTTAATACAAGTTTATGTTACCATTTTAACCATATCTTTTAGATTTAACTCTTAGTTAAATAGTTTAACTTTTACCGTGTCTTCATGTATTCTTACACTATATGATTAATAAAAATACTCTAAACTTCCAAGAGATACTCAAGTGGTTCATTAATGACATATATAATATTATTTAAGCCCTTTTTTAGAACCTTATATTTTTTGGAATATTATATCAACCAATAATATAGTATTTGTTTTAAAAATTAATTTATATCAATTTTGACACTATTTGGTATTTTGTTTTTGTGGAAGTCATAAAAACCTTATCACTTCGAAATAAATTTATCTAATAAACCCTAAAATGTCATATTAACCTAGAAAATTTGTGTATGGAATCAAAACTTTTAAAGTTCTATTTATTTTAATATTTATAATTTAAAATATTGTAATATTTCATTAAGAAGGTAATTACTGCATCATCATTGTGTCTTAAATAAATTTATTTATTTAATCTCTAAAAATTATAAATAAAATAACATTATGTATGAAATATTTTTATCTTTTTAATGAATATTTATATTAGAATTTATCTTATGTATAACCCTATATTAAAAATGGTTTAGTTAATAAACTTTGAATTTTACACTTTTAACTCTTCTTTAAATAAAAGAATAATAAATGTCCTAATCTAATCCAAGTGGACCTAAAGGATCGTATTTTTTCCCAAGGTTGTTTTTGTTCTAATTAAACTTATACAATAGAATTAAGACACGTGTTAGGGTAATTATAATATCATCTTTACCTTTAATTACCCTATTTACTTTTAACCGTGTTAAATAAAAGTAAAAAAATACTATTCACCAAAAATTATTTTCATCCTGTTGAATAAAATTTTACTTACGGATGTCAACCGTGTTTCTTATATTTTTAAAATGAAACACACATAAGTGGTAAAATTATGTTTTATGCAAATTTTCTAACGTGCCTAGAAGGTGGGTAAAAGAGGTTAAAAAGTTGAATAAAATTTTATACATTTAATTTTATTATAAAATGACTCCATTGAATTAAATTGAAATTATACAGGTAATATATATCTATTTTTACTTAAAATAAATTTAAATAAAATTAATAATTATTTAAATAAAAATTCAGTTTTAAATAATAACGTAGTATTTTTCACTATTCATCAAAAAATGAAAGTTTTCAGAAAAATACCAAAAATTCACCCTAATCTAAATTTGATATTCCGAATTAAAAAATGAACTATATTTTACCAAATTCAAAACATATGAGTTTCATTTATTAATTTAAAATTAATTTCCATTGTCAAAAAAGTGGGTTTTTTTAAAATTGAAAACAATCAAAAGATTGACATGTTTTTATGTCAAATTTAAATGTGAAATTACTTATAATGACCTAAATTATATTAAATGATAAAAATATAATCTAATTATACTTCAAAACCATTCAAATTCATAATTTAACACTATAAATTATTTCTATTAAAAAATTTGTTTTCAATTAAAACATAGTATTTTTCACTATTTGTCTAAATATGAAAGTTATCAGAAAAGTTCCAAAAATTTATTAAAAATAAATTTTTGTGTCCCTATTCTAGAGAATAATTTAATTTAATTTAATTGAATATATAAAAGCATCAAATATTGGTTTTAAAAAGGATTCTCCATTAAAAGGTGGTAAAATTGCATTTTTTTAATATACTTCTTAAATTTGAAAAAATGAAATTGTTCTCATGTTATATCTAAGAAACACATAATATGTGTGTTAAAATTATATAGAGTATATAAGATTCAAAATTTAGTTAATACAATTCATAACTGCTTTTTGAATGGTTAGTTTGGTAAGTTGTGGTGCGGTCGAACTCGGTGTTGCGTGTAGCGCAAGTTATTGAATTACTTTAATGAGATAACATACTATGAAATCTTGGGGTCTTACACCCTTGAATAATGAATCCCAAAATCTAGCCTATGCTATATGTACCTCCACATAGTAGTAATAACATACATCGCAGAAGACCATCTACGAAACCAAGTAAGACCGAGTCCAAGCTTGTTTCTTGGCTTGGCAGACTTGTCACAACAACAAACAATCATTCATAACAACCCTCTGCGAAAGCTCTCACAGTATAACCCCTCTGGTTTAAGCATATCACTAAACCAAAAAAAACGAACACCAAGGAATCTCTCAAATTCAATACCCTTAGGTCCATACGACATTAATAATCTATACACGACCTCTAGGTATCTCTCACAGTCAATACCCACTGGGTCAACATAGTATAAATAATTATAAAAAACCTATCGGTAGATCCCATGGTCAATACCCCAGGGTCAAAAATGTACACCAAGGATCTCATAGTCATGTGTAAATAAACATGGAAACCCCCAATTTTTTTTGGTCTGAAGCTCTCATGGTCCTATGTAAATAAACATGGAAACCCCTATAGTTTTCCAGGTCCAAGTCTCTCATGGTCCATTGAAAGATCAATACGCATACAACATTCATTAAAGGATCTACATGAAACTGAAACTATTACATGGTTTAACTTTAATAAAAGCATAAAAAACCATCACATATAACCAATCAACTCCATCCTAAACAACCCGAGGCATGGAAACATGGTATGCCTCATAGGTAACCTTGGCCAAATGGGCAATAATAGTCAAACAAGGGAAACACACCCATGGGGTGTCACATAAACAAGGGTATACAATCTTATTCATAGAAAACGACCCTTAATCAATCAATAAAACCATATAAGGTATTAAACAGGTTCAAAATCCAAAATAAACTATACCCCAAAATGGGTATTCAGAACTTTAAGCATATATAATCCAAAGACAATCGAAGAAAGGAACAAACCACCTACCTTGATGTTGTATGATGAACACTCTTGAACATCATCCTGGAATGATGTAGATCTAAAAAAAGGATAAAAGCATTCAACCTTGGATAACTCAAGAGAGAGGATAAATCAGGAAGAAATGATTTAATGGATGATAGAACTCACCGGTGGGAATCCAACACACCCAGCAAAATCTCGATCAGAGATCGGACGGAGGAATGAGAGGATCTCAAAGATCTTTGGTCATAAGTCACTCTCCTATATGAGACACATGAAGAAGAAGTTAATTATGGAGATGAGACACACCCCTTCTTGGATTAATCAATTAAAAAGAAAATTACATGGAGTGTTCATTTAATGTACATGTCGTGTACTTGCCTCAACCAGCCCCCACTTTAGGTGGTATTCCAGGTCACCTACACGTCCATGTACTCGACCATTACATGACTAGTACACGGCTACACGCAGAAACTGGGTCCATGACATGTACTCAATAGTACACAACATGTACTTAGAAAATTTCCCATTTCTTTCGTTTTCATAAAAAACAACCTGAAACAAAGATCCATACCTGAAAATAAGACATCAGTTCTTACAAACTTCCCACTTAAAAATTTTTTTCCCCAAATTTCTCTTCCAAGGGTGTAGAATAAGAAACATTAAACAACCCTGGCCACTGTGATCGAACGTCGGCCTCCCTCTCCCAAGTCTCATCTTGTACTCTCCAATGCTTCCATAGCACCCGTACTAGAGGAATAAAATGTCCATGTAAAACCTTCATGCTGTGATCCATAATCCATATAGGGTTATCCTCAAAGGATGCATCCACCTCCAACTCAACCTCCTTAGGTTGGAAAACAAGAGACAAGTCTGAAAAGTAATGTCGTAGCTGAGAAACGTAAAAGACGTCATGCATAGCCAGTCACCTCTGAGGTAACTACAACCAATAGGCAACTAGCCCGACTCTTTCCAAAATCTCAAATGACATGACGTATCTTAGTGAATGCTTCCCTATCTCCTAATCCTCCTGTGTCCCAACCTTAGTGTGAAATTTAAGAAAACCTGATCTTCGACCTTAAAATTTCGAGGTCATCTTCCTCGATCAACATAATATTTCTATTGAGACTATGAAGTATCCATCATCTACCAAATCAACTCCACCTACTTAGTGGTCTCCTGGGAAAGACGAGGTTCCAACATAGATACCTCTCTTTCCTCCAACCAACATAGTACTGATCGGCATAGCCTACTATATAAATCTTCATAAGGTTCCATCTGAATCGTCACTTGAAAATTGTTATTGTAGGAAAACTACACTAAGGGTATGTGTCTCTCCCAAGAATACCCAAAATATAGAGGGCATGCTTGAAGCATGTTCTCCAAAACATGAATCATATGCTCAGACTGACCATCTATTTAGGGATGGTAAGCTGTACTCAGAAGTACCTGTGTACCCAAAGCCCTCTGTAGTCCCTTCCAGACATGAGAAGTAAACCGAGTGCCATTTTCTGAAATGATAGAGTGTGAACCCCTGGAAAATATACAATCTATTAGATGCAAAACCTTCCAAGATCATCAACACCGAAGGTATCCTTGATCTAAAATAAATATCTAACCTTTTTAAGTCTGTCAACAACAACCCAGAACAGATCATTTCCTCAAGGAAACATTGGTAAACCTGTCACTAAATCCATCGTGACATCATTCCACTTCCACTTGGGAATGGGTAACTGCTGTAAAAGACCTTTTGGTCATTGATTCTTCGCCTTCACTTGCTGATAGGTGGAACATCTCATAACAAAACCAGAAACATCCCCATTTATACATGGCCACCAATACTGACAATGTAGATCTTGATAAAACATTGTGACACCAGGATGAACTACCCAAATTGAGGAATGGAAATCTCGCATCAACTCCTCAAGAATGTACGCAGACACCCATACACCTCCATGGAAACACACGATCTCATCATCGTCTATGGTCCACCCAAGAGTAGGGTCCCTTATGTACACAGCCTCCCATTGGACTAGGCCTTCAAAATCTGACAGCTTATTTATTCCCACTCTATCCAGTAGATTAGAGGTAAGAACTATAGAAGAAAGGAAAATCTTCCCCTGTCTTTCATGCACCTCCAAATGCATCTTAGATAATAGATCCATAAGCTTCCACTCACTGCTGGCCTCCTGAACTACATTTATATGAGTTATCCTATTCAATACATTAGAAACTGCATTTCCTTTCCCAGGCATGCAGGCAAGCTCAAAGTCAAAAGACTGAAGGCACTCAACCCACTTTCACTGTCTCAAATTCAGATCCCGCTGAGTAAAGATATACTTGATACTTTTTTGGTTAGTTAATACCAAGAAATTATCTCCCAGAAGACAATGTATCCAACAGTGTAAAGCATGCACAACTGATGTTAACTCGAGATCATGAATTAGGTAATTCTTCTCAGGTGGCCTCAACTGTGGAGACCCATACACAATGACTCTTTCCCCCTACATAAACACTTTTCCCAACCAGATACCTAACACATCACAATAAATGATTTTAATCTCGCCCAACTCTAGAAAAATCAGTATCGGAGCTGATGTCAATCTCCCTTTCAGCTCTTAAAAAGATGAATTGCTGGAATCTGTCCACAAGTACTTCACACCCTTCATAGTTAGGCTCGTCAGTGGTGCTGTTAAGTGTGAAAAGTCCTTTATAAAGCACCTATATTAACCAGCCTACCCCAGAAATCTTTGTACCTCAAAGAAGTTATTTGGATGCTCACAGGAAACTAATGATCTCACTTTCTCTAGGTATACTGATACTCCTGTATCTAAGATAACATGACCTAAGAAGTGAATCTAGTCTATCCAAAAATGGAACGTTGAGAGCATAACATATAATTGATGCTCTCTTAGACTACTCAATATGATCTCAATATTGATGGACTTGTCATGTCAAGTGTGAGAGTACACCATGATATGGTCCATGAAGACTACCACAAAAGAATCCAAGTAAGGATGGAACACACAATTCATCAGTGCCATGAAAACTGCTGGCGCATTCTTGAGAACGAACGGCATAACCAAATACTCGTATAGCCCATACCTTCTCTAAAAGGTTGTAAGAGGTATATCTAATGGTCTAACATACAACTGATGATAACCGGATCTCAATTAAATATTTGAGAACACCTGGGATCTTTGAAGCTGATCAAATAGATCATCAATACTCGGTAAGGGATATTAGTTCTTGACCATCAACTGGTTCAAATTTTGATAATCCACACAAATTATGAGGGTACCATCCGCCTTCTTCACAAAACGGATATGAAAACACCAAGGAGAAGTACTGGGTCAGATGAAACCCTTTTCCTACAACCCATATAACTATTTATTGAGCTCCTATAACTCTGGTGTAGCCATAATATAAGGAGGAATGGACACCGGTGCCACTCCTGGAATAATCTCAGTAGAAAAATCTGCCACTCTATACAGGTAAACATGAAAGGTCATCGGGAAAGATATCCCTAAAACGATCCACCACTAGAGGAAAGTCCATCTGTGAAGTCCCCTGGCCATCCACATATAAACTAGAAATCTAGGCTGTAATTTCTCCCAACCCATGATGCTCGGGTCCAGATCTGCTTACTTGGACATCTCATTTTCCCTTATATAGAAAATACCCACCCTCTGGTGTTGTGAAAATCACCCTATGGTGATATCAATCAATAAAGGCCTTAAAGGAGACTAAATGATCCATTCCGAGAATGAAATCAGAGCCTATCATCTCTAAGACATAGAGGTCCCATAATAAGTGACACCCACCATCTTCAAGGGGGAACTCCTTGCACTAAAATACACCATCCGTCCTAATCCCTAACAGAGTGTCTAGGGTCAAAACATCCTTAGAAGCGAATATACAGATCCCAAGGTTCCCCACAATAGTAACATATATAAAACTATGGGTAGCCCATGTATAAAAAATAGAAAAAGATAGAACTGAGGCAGATTAAATAATACCTCTCAATTTAGAAGGTCTGGGATCCTACTTTTACTGGGTTTTCTCTAATGAAAAAGTCTGACTTGTATCGCGACCCTATCACCCTGCCTGACTACCCTAAGCTGATCCACCCTACAGTCACTAAAAGCCTACTGTCTGGCTACCACAACCATGACCACCTCCTCGACCTAAATGACCTGACGGTATATAGTTCCCTGACTGAGGGGAAATTGGTGGTCCTCCTCCTGAACGAGGAGTCATAACTGATCCCCTATCACTAGATGCTAGTGCGAAAAACCAGAAAAAACACTAAAGATGACCCATCTTTCCGCATGCTCGACAATCAGCTGGGTCTCTCGGGTATTAAGGTCTCATGTTCCCACTCTTCCCACAATGGTAGCACCTCACCTGGATACCTGTAGATACATCCCTACTATTAGAACCACTACGTGAAGGCTCCCTGTAACACTTCCGGCTATTAAAACAAAGAAGCACTAGCTCCAGATGCTGAACCACCCTGGATCACAGCTCCCAAGTCCCTCAGATTGTGCTCAGTAATTAGTTCCTAGTTTACTATAGGAGTCACCAAAGTTAGCCTGAATACATTCACCTGCATTCAAATGTCATAACTAATACCATCATCAGACCACCTATCCAAAGATAACTTGTCGCCTCCCATAACAGGTGTGAAGCACTGAAGCTCTGTTAAACAAGATGAGTACTCCATCACTGAAAGATCATCCTACTCCAAATGCATGCTCTCTTGGGCTCAATCAGCCATCAAAATCTTGGGGTTAAAGTAGTCATATAAGGTCCTTTGAAACTCTTCCCAAAACATATCATGATGAATTCCTGCCTGTGTGATAACATCCCACAATATCTTGGTGGAATCACACAATATGTACATCTCAAGCTTCCCCATCCTCTTCAGAGGAATCTCTAGATGATTAATGAGAGAAATAATGGCCTCCAACCATGATTCTATATCTTATGGTCTTCCATCCCCTAAAAAAGTGGAAGGTTGTTGTTGCTGGAACACCCTAGTCAATTCAGTGATAGTCATGGAAGGATGTGGTGCTCCCTGAAAAGTCTGCATCATTCTCATAAAGCCCTCACGGAACTGTGCATTAGCACCTGTGTCCGGTATAACAGCTGGTTCCAAGATATGCATGATGGGAGGATTTGCTGGTAGTCCCTGATCTACCATTTCTAGTGTCCGATCATTTCCCTATATCTAGAATACAACAAGAGGACATCTTGGTTGCATGACTCTACAAGGTCAAGTTCACAACTCAATTCAAAATTGTCAAGGACAAAAACATAGAAGTGAAATAAAGGAACAGGAGAAGAAACATTCACGTTTTACAAAACATGGTTACAAGGCATGTGTGAACACTACATGACATGTTCCCTTAAGCTTTTAACATGGCGTGTACCTCTTCCAAAACTGGTCGTGTAACACCCATACACATGGTGTGTTCTTCATAATAATCGACATGTACTTGAATTTCCCACCCTTCTCAAGTACTTCTACATGGCTTGAACCTCCCAGTTCTCTCCTGGACAACACTACATGGCATTTTCACCGTAGAAATGGTGTGTACTAGTTATGTTTCATCTACCAGTGTCAGTAGTCACATGGCCAGATACAAAGTTGATAACTACACATCATGTAAAATCTACAGACTGCATGTACAACCTAACTTTCATCCACCCGTGTCGTTGGTCACATGACTGGATACACGATCACATTACGGTGTGTATAACCCATACACGGCGTGTTATACAAAATGTTTCCCAACCTTGTGTCTCTGCTCACACAGTAAGTCACACGGTTAAGAACTACACGACATGTACATACAGTACACGATGTGTACATACAGTAAACAACGTGTACATATGATACACATCGTGTAATTAACAAAAGTTGTTTCTTCCAGAATAGAAGAATACAAGGAGTGTGTTCATAACATCACACGCCGTGTTTTCTGGGTTTCCAAAAAGTAGGCCTCTAAAATTCCTCCATAACCCTTAAAAACTTTTAATTTTTTCCAAGGCATAACAAATTCCAACCTATGAAAGACCATACTCCTGGGAATTAATGTTTTCCCTCCTTATTCATCTTATAACTTGAAAAAATTCAATTAAAGTCTAAATATGATCCACCAATTTCCAATCCAAGAGGTCCCATAACACCTTAGGGATAAATGTTTGGAATTCATCTAAATGATACTTTACAATTTTAATACCCTATCAGAATAGCAGGTATTCTATCATGACATCTATCGCAACAACCTGCATAACTAGCACAACATCCATCACAACAACATGAAATCAGTAATGCAACCTAAATGGAATGATAATAATGCATGACATGTGATCTCTATCAAGTGACTATATGATGAATGAGATGGAATACCTTCATCTCATCAGGATTCAATAGAAATTGAACCTCAATAATATAAATGATAACAACATAATTCAAGTGAATCACCCAATGGTGAAATCAAATCAACTGTAACAATTGAAAAACTATAAAAATTGAAATATTCAAGGTAAATTGGATTTTCCATGTACACAAGTAAGCTACTCTTGGGAATATCTTATTACCAACTACCCATTACTTCCTATCCCTATTTATAGGCTCCAAACAGTAAGACAAACAATAAAAGAAACAACATTTGATACCACTTTGTAACGTCCTAGTTCCACGTTCCACCCAAAGGTGCCTCGTACCTGGTTGGTCACATGGGCTGAAGTACATTTCCCCAAATGCTATAGGTTTCTAACTAGTAGTGAGGGCCTTGGGTGTGATAGTGAAGAAACTATTCCCTCATTGGGAGATTAACACAGTAGAAAGAAATAGTAAACAGTAGTGAAAGTAGTAACACCATACAAAAAAAGTAAACAACGGAAGACTGATAGTATAAACAATTGTAGAATATATAAATAAATGATGCATGTCACATGTATCTAGAAAAGAAGCCAAAAAAATAATAATACTAGAAATAAAATACTAAAACCCAAGTAAAAAAATAGTAAACTCCAACAGTATCGCGAGCCTCAAATTGGTCCCATTCTTCCTACCTTCAACAACAATCAAGTACTCGGTGAAGAAGGTAGATTTCCCTTATCTATACATGAAACCATATAATTTTTTTGGGCCTAAAAGCATGACCCAAACATGGTGTGAGATGAATCCTAGTAGGTAATAACCAAAAGATATATTCCTAACAGTCACTGAATATATATAGAAAGAAAAATGCATAAATGAAGTAATAAACTAGGAAGTACCCAAAAGTAAACGATCCTAAAATTTTCAATTACATTCATTTCATTAATTAATTATTCAAACCCTTGAATAACTAATCTCTAGATCTAGCCTAATCTCTGTATCCCTCCACACAATAATAACAATAG
This sequence comes from Viscum album, assembly GCA_963277665.1. Lineage (NCBI taxonomy): Eukaryota > Viridiplantae > Streptophyta > Magnoliopsida > Santalales > Viscaceae > Viscum > Viscum album. Next base: position 674,436,073 of record OY728128.1, on the reverse strand, counting down.
ACATTTTATAAGACCATCTAAGAAACCAAGTAATACTGAGTCCAAGATTTTTCTTTGGCTTGGCATACTCTTCAAAACAACAAACAATCATTAATAACAACCCTCTGAGAAATATCTCATGGTATAACCCCTTTTCTTTAAGAATATCACTAAAAAAACAAAATATCACCTATGAAGCTCTCACAGTCACTACCCCAAGGTCCATATGGAATCAATAATTTATACACAACCTCAGGGTAGCTCTCTTGGTCAACACCCCCTAGGTCAATGTAGTATAAATAATCATAAACGATCTCTAGGTAGCTCTCATCGTTAATACACCCTAGTTAAAAAATCTACACCGAGGATCTGATGGTCCTGTGTAAATAAACATGGAAACCCCCACAGTTTTCCTGGTCCAAGTCTCTCATGGTCCTCTGTAAATAGACATGGAAACCCCCACAGTTTTTCTGGTCCAGGGCTCTCATGATCCATTGGAAGATTAGTGAAACTAAAACATTCATTAAAGGATTTATATGAAACTCAAACCATTACATGGATCAAATTTAATCAAATCATAAAAATAGGATTCAAATATAACTAATAAACTCCATCCTAAAAAACTCAAGGCATGGAAACATGGTATGCCTCATATGAAACCTAGGCCAAACAACCAATAACAGTTAAATAAGGGAAACACACTCATGGGGTGTCCTATAAACAAGGTTACAAAATCTTATGCATAGGCAAAAACCCTTAATCAATTAACAAACCATAGTAGGTATTACATAGAATTAAAATCCAAAATACGCAATAGAACAACATGGGTATTCAGCAATTTAAGCCTATATAATCCAAATACAATCTAATAAAGGAAAAAACCACCTACGTTGATGTTGTACGATGAATGATCTTGAACGTCAGCCCTTGAATCGGCCTAGAATGAAAAATATCAATAAAAATTTTAAGATAGTTCAACCTTGGATATCTCAATAGAGAGGAGAAATCAGTAAAAATGGATCTAGGGGGAGAGATAACTCATCGATGGGAATCCAATGCACTCGGCGGTGTCTCAATCATAGGTCATACATAGGAATGAGATAATATCGAAGAACTTCAGCCGAACATCACTCTCCTATATGAGACAGAAGTAGAAGAAGGTAATTTTGAAGACGAGACATGACCCACTCTGATTAATCAATTAAAAATAAAATTACATGGTGTGTACTTTTTAAATTTACTCTTTCTTAATTTTTTTTGAAAAAAACCCAAAACAAAGATCCATACCTGAAAAAATGATCCTAGTTCTTATAGATTCCATGTTTTATGTTGTTTCCACAATCATATGTTTCCTTTATGTTATAATATTTTACCAGGATTTGATATTAATTTATATGAATATCACTCCTATTATGTTTCCTTTAAATTAATATTGAATCACATTCATTACTTTTATCACATTATTATTTTATTATTCCTTTACAAGGATTTATAACTCACCCCTTTCTTATGCACATCCTGAGGTTATACCATGCAGTTTTAGAAGATTAAGGAAATTTAGAGGCATGTTATGGATTTTTAGTTTACATATTTTTATTTATATTTCAAATTGTTATTTTATGTACCTAATTAACCAAATAAACTAGGATTTATGATCTTTTGGGGATGTATTAAGTGTATCATTATGCAATAAATTCGGAAATAATGTGTATGAAATTATTGGATTGTCATAAGAATAATCTCAAGAACCCTATCCATAATCACCCAAATCAGAAGATGAATAAGGGGAATAAATATATAAGGATGAAATTTAGGATATTTCATCTTAAACTACAATTAATTCCTTCAATATTTCCCCAAAACAAAGTGGATCTTAGGAGAAAAATGAGGATGGATCCCCCTAGTTTGGCTAAACATGTGGTAGAAGAGAGGAGGCGGAGAGTTTAAAGTTTGAGGGGGTAATTTTTGTCTTTTTCTACTTTTTATTAAAATTTAGTAGGCTATATGGTTTTTCAAACCATGTTCCAATCATTAAAATGATCTCTAGAACTGAATATTATGTGTTTCATGGTTTTTCTACAATTATCTTCTAACCGTGTGACAATATCTATTCCAAAACCAACACCATAGTTTTCTCTATAATTCACATGGTTAAACATTAAACGTGCACTAACCATGAAAAAAACCACACATGAAAGAAACGAACTGGAAACACCCACATGATTGGGGTACCATGTGGTTTTTTTGGAACCATGTACACTAAATCCTATATAGGGGAAAACCCTCCAAAAAACTCCAACTCCAACCCAAAGATATTGAGATTCACCTAAGAGGATGAGAAAACTCATAGGCCTCAATCCACATCCAAAACAATTTATTTAAGATGTTCTAAATCTAATAATTTTAAATCCCAAATTTCAGATGACCCTTTCCCCCAAAATGAAAAATTTAGATTCCCTATGTAATTTCCACCTCATAAGGGAATAAGGTTTTACAAATTCTATAATATAGTACATATCATCCCTAATAAGACCCTATGGTTATTAAAATATTAACTTCAACCTACCCTGGTCATTAATTAATATTCAAATACTCATTTTCTACAGCAGAAAACCAAACAAGCTTTTTCTGGAAAAATCCAAACACAAGTCATACTATTCATTAAAATGAAATCCATCACTTATCACTATCACTGAATCACTAATATTACACTTACCCATGCCTATCTATCCCAAGACACCATGGTTTCATTGATTGATTCATCCATAGGTTTATAACACTCCACACCATAATTTTCAACTCGTAAGGGCCTATTTTGTGTCACAGTGCTCCCACACGATCAGAATCACCTAATGAACCACATTTACCATTGTCCAACTACATGATCAGTTATGATTCCATATCACAACTCCCAATCATAAAGAAACACTATCCAATCCTTCTTTGGATTAATTTTCTCAAAAAAATACTCTTAACACACCCATCGACATAATATCTCAATTCAAGGTCAAGATTAATTAACTTTTGAAGGTATTCAAAGATTATCCAAATGTCCACACCAAAGAAAAACCCCAAATCTTGGGGTAATTATTCGATTTAATCCTCATCCAACCAAATTGGCCACCATGATCTCACCCCAAGCACCCACACATCATCGATCCGATTAACTATTAGATCACATCATGACAATCTTAAGCCCAATTTCAACACATGAACTCCATAGAAAATCACATTCGTGCCTCAAATATGGAATTATCCATGAAACTAGATTTAATTTTATTTTCCTTCTAAAATGTATCCAATTTACACCTCAACCATCCAACATCAGATGTCATCACACTCATAATCCTACCAACACAGGTTCATGCATCCAAAACTATTAGGATGATCCACACCATAATGGAATCCTTATCATCACACCTATAATACAACTACCACTCTCTATGAACCAAACTCTATCCATGACCAAATATAATGATTTGAAGTTTTTATCCCACCAAAACCAGAGAACCAACCCAAAACATCAATTTCCACCTGTTCCTGGCTTACCAAGAATTTCATCCTATAAATTAACTAAAATTCAACATGAAACATGGGCCACAACCTACAATGTACAATGATTTATTCCCTATAATATGGATTTACTTATAACACTCCTTGAGTATAACCTCACACATTCCACTAACACTAATTCATGGAAATCCATATCAAGGAACACACTTTGTTCATATTGGGACCTGATACAGTATGAGAGGGGTGTGAATTAGGGTGATAGTAAAATTTAGCTACTTTTAATATTTTTCCATTGATAATTTTAACCTCAATATATTGTTACCCTGATGGAATAAACACTATTCACCCTTTGAGTTGTTCTTCACACACAAACATACATATATAGTAGTGTATATGCAAGGGATATAGTGATTTTACTTGGTTCACCAATAAAATTCTACTATAAGGAGAATAAACTCAACATTGTTGTGGTGTAACCAAGTATAGTATAGCTCATTGTCTATATAGATATAATTTTTTGGTAAGGGAACTCCTTACCATGGATCACTTCCAGTATATTTTTTAAGGATAATATCACTACCACCCATGATTTACAGCTTGTTTATGGTTTAAGGATAGATCAATTCTTCCCAAGGGTCACTCCCTATTCTTCTCCATTGATAATTACTTTGGTGAGGGAATAAATTTATATAATGGTAGGCCACTTCGTAGTTTAAATACATAAATATACCTCCATTAATTTTCCTTGAAATATGATTCATAGACTCTTATTATCGATCCTTTGATGAATTCTAAATGTTTCACTCTAATACTCTTAGAGATATCAATAACTCTTATAATGAGAATTTAGTCTTTGATATTCAATTTAACTTTATACAGTATAAATAATTTACATAGAATAATTCAAAGACTTGAATTATCTTTCGCATGATCTTTAATGATAAGAACACCCTCTTCATTAACTATATCAAACCTATTCTTTAATAATATGCACAAAAAATCCAAAGTTTTACCTTTCAAGATATGTACATATAAATAATCTAGAAATATATTAAACCTAATGTTCAATTTAATAACAACAAAAAATAACACTAATATATTATAGTTTAGTTCTTCAATGATCTATTTTTTTACATCTTCTTATTATTATAACACACAATTTCCATCTATCTCCTGGAACACATAATTCCACTTCATTACAATATTTTTTTTATATATTTTGAATAATTATTTTTACAAATATACACATTTTTTTATTATATCTATCAATGTGTTTAAATTTAAATTTTAAATCCAAACATCATCTAACTTAACTTTATTTAATCTCACCCTTTTGATTATCCACCATTTAATCTAAACTATTTAAATTTTAAATTGATGTTTTAATAAGTTATAATAACTACCAAAATCTCCAGATATGTACATGTTATCACTTTTGTTTTTGAATATAAATTTTCAAACAATTCATCATGGAACTATGTATTATGGTGTATCCTGTTGGTTTCTAGTAGTTATTCTTAAACTGGTTGAGTATTTTTGGCACAACAAACACTTTACAGTATGGAAGTTGATAATTTTCCATAGAAATCTAGATTCATATAGTCATAATTTGAAGCATGGAGTATTACCTTATAGTTTAGAACTACTAAGAAACTCATACATTAATTCATTAAAATGTAACCTTCTATTCCATGGTGTGAAAACCTATAGAAAAACAAAATTATAAATCTCTAGGTTTTTCTTCAATCAATTAAATTCACACCCTTAATGACATAACCTATTTATAAATATTAGAATACTTCTTCTTTATCCTCACTATGGAATATGCATTAACTGTGGCACGTACACCATTGAATATCCAGGGTGACCCCACCTTGATCAACATACTTCTTGCACTAGATCTGTAAGAGAACTCATATATTTTAATGAATTATATATTTAGAGGTATTATTCTCCTCCTATATGCTCACCTTCAAATTTCATTACATATCACTTGAAGAAATAATAAAATAACCTTTGAACTACCCTCTAAATAACTTCATTTAAAATTAAATTAACATAAAATGATAGCTATATTTTTCTCAAGAAACCTTAATTGAGTGAATTTACCACTTAAATGAATCATAAAAAAATCCTCTAAGAATAATTTTCTAGATATGAATATAAGAAATTAGATTATACTTCAAAAAATTAATAATATACATATCACTCACTAATTCACATATAACACTTACAACTTGAGTAATTTAAAAATTTAAATAGAAATATTATTTTGATCTCCAAAATATAACACAAAACTAATAGTACATAACTAATTAAGCACCATATTTTGAGACATACCACATGTAGAATCAATTGATATCTCTTTTGAACAATATATATCACTTTATGTGTTATATATTACATTCTTCAGAGTAATTATTTTCTTATATAAGGCTAAAAATCCATTCAATTCCCATAATCAATTATCCATGATTTTTTCAGCCTTGGAATGATACCAATTGTATTATAAAATCCAGAATGATTTTTTTTCTCTTATGTTGATTTTTAGTGTCCTCAATCTTATTCAAATGACACTAATTTATTATTTCAAAAAATAAATATAAAAATTAAACCTCCATGTTTGAATCTGCTTATTCAAAGGGATTCAAGGACTGTCATCACTTAATAAGACCTAATTCCATGTATAGAAATCGAAAAATGGATTGATACTATTAAAATTTTTCATACAGATTTAACACCTATTTCACTTCAAATCAAGTTTCTATTACATCTAAATTTTCTCATTCAATAATACTCACACTTATTCCACTTGTGGTAAAAGTTTTATACCACTAATGGATCATGATGTGTCTTGAAAATACATACGAATCTCTATCAATGCATGAATTTGAATAGTTAAAAAGGTTATTATTATAATATCTCCACCAACATGTAGTCTGAACATCTATCATTTTAATAAAAAATGATATCACTGGTATATGATACCACTTATAGATACAAACTTCTAATTTTCTATCCATCAATGATATTATTTCAATAAACACAAAATGAATAACCTATTTACAATATATTCATATTATTTTTAATGTATATACCCCATGAATTATGTATTCCCATGAATACTACATAAAAATAGGTTATACACCTAAGGGATATGGGTCATCTCCCCAATCCTCATTTTGAGGATTGTGGTTGACCATGATAAACCAACCCATTTATTTCAAATTTCTTATAATCCATCTTAGTGGAGAACCTTTGAATAAAAATAAAAGTAAAATATTCTTTATAAATATATTAATCATCATATTTCTCCTTTATCTTCATAAAAATTCTCTATATTGCTGTATTTTCAAAGATTACACTAGTGAAATATTCATTCCTCAATGCACCATATGTTAATTTGTCTCCCATCTTCTTTTTCTATGAATGGAAAACTCCAATTGTCTTCAAAAGAAGATTTTTAATGGTATGAATGAAACCAATTAAGAATAATTCTCTCATGTCTTCAATTATTTCCTTGAGATAAATCTATTTCTTATTGTTATATCTCTTCATTTTCCTCCTTTTCTTTCATATAGGATATTGTATCATAATAACATTTGAGTTTCAATACACATTCCTGGGATAATGTATTTATTGTATCATCCCCCCACTTTATATAAATTTACAAAACCTTGAAATATGATATTTTTTACAACATTGATAACAACTTATACTATGATATTTATTTCTCCATTTTCTCTTTACCTCATTCCATTTTTCTTTCCATGATGGATGCAACAAACAACCCATCAAAGACATATATTACATTTCAATTTTTGTTTCCACTTCACAATTATCCAATTACATAAATATAATTTTGACTAGAATCGAATTATCATCATCATTTTTTTAACTCTTTCTTTTCACAAGAGTGGGGAATATCTACATGTCACCTTTATTCTATATGTCGCTATAGTGTATTTCCATGTGACTAAGGTTAAAAAAAGTGTATCATCTCCCAATGAAATATTCATGACTTTCAAAAGATTTATATAGATAAAATATAATAGTAAGTTTTGTTTTATTTCATCTCAAATTTCTCCTTACACACATCCATTTTTCTTCCAAGGATTCCATAGATATAGAATTTCATTAATATTATCTATATGAAGTTTTCTTTTCCAGATATGATACCCATTATCATATTCTTTATAGATTATAGAATTTAGTTGTTGTTTCTACTAACGTAATCTTACATAAGAAAGTATTTAGTAAATTATTTATTCTTAAAAACATAAAGATCTTTATCAGGATTATAAATATTTAGATTCTTTTCCTTAAATATTCATTTAAAATTATCTATATGAGAATTATTTTCCTATACAAAATCTTCACTTTCTATTCACAATGTTCTCTTAGGGTAGAAATTAATGATTTATGATGTTTTTCTTTCTCCATGCTTAACTTGATATCTGGAACACATTATCCAATCATGTTACTTTGTTCTTTCATTTTCTTGTTCTTTTTTGTAATGAAATTCTTTGAGTCCATCTCTTCCTCAAATAAAAATATATTGGATTCCTCAAAATTTTTTATATAAGAAAAATTCTTCTCATATTTATCCTTTAAGAATTTTTATTTGCTTATTTACTCTTAATCCTCATTTTATGAGCCACAAAAATAGTCTCTATATGTAACACAATATGTGGTAGCCTCTTCTCTACAAACATCCTCTATGTACTCAAGTGATTTCAAACTTGAAACTTTAAACTTATAAGAAAATTCTACTATAATTTTAGATTCATATATATATAATGAACCAAAGTTGTTTACCTCTATGGGAATACCCAAATTTTTAACTTCTTACTTATTATTCTTTTTATTATTTCTTCTTGAAATATGAAACTCATCAATTTTTTACAAGACTCTAAACCAGTTCATATTATGCACATGTAGAATAAATTTTATTATATTCTCTTACTAAAGATTCGTTATCATTCAAATACTATAATTTTTAACCACATTTCTTTTTATATACTCTAGTGAGATATCATCTCAAATACATATTCCATATTATTATTTGGTACCTTCTATGTTCAATCATAAAAATAAAATTTCCTTTTGTCTGATTAATATGTAATACCATGTATACCAAAAAACATCAAATTACCATAATATTATAAGAGATTACAATATTTAATTATAAATATAATATGAAATCTTCCTTCCAATTTGTAAAATCACTTCCAAAAAATATAAGGAATTTCACAAGGCATTCCATATCTGGAACATTATTCAATAATTTAATATTTAAGGTTGATTAATTTATATGAACTTTAGGATATAATACCACTAGCTGGGACCCGGGACACCCTGGGTGGGTGAATAAGGTGATAAAAAACTTAACTTCTTTAAAAAAATTCCTTTCTAATTTTAACTGTAGAATATTGTTACCTCATTAAAATGAAGACTACCCACTATTTGAATTCTTTTTCACAAACAAACAAACATATATAAAAAATTTAAATGCAAGTAACTTGGTGATTTTACTTAGTTCACCTAAAAATTCTGCACCAAGGAGCATACACCCAGCATTGTGATAGTGTATCTAAGTTTGTTATAACTCACTATTTATGTGGATAAAATGTTTTGGTAAGAGAAAACATCAACAAGGATAACTTATTGTATTATTTTTATAAATAATATAATTTTCCCCCAAAGATCACTACCTTTTTATAGGTTAGGGATAGATAACTTCTTCCTAAGGGCCACTCTGTATTATTCTTCTTCGGTCACAGATTTAGTGAAGGAAAAAGTCTATATACTTATATGTATATAACAACCCTAGACTTTTACACATATCATCACATGATTTTAAGAATAATAAAGCATCATATTGCAAGTCGAGGATCATGAAGTCTAGTGTCTTGGAAGACTAGGTACATAAAACTGAAAACATGGGACTAAATAAAACATTTATTTATTTGATATTCATAAAGAGCTCTTAATATCCATTATTCTAATACATCTTTATAGGATAGCCTGGGGATAACATGAATAAATGGACGAGATAAAATCCCAGTAATGGATTAATCATAATAATAAAACTTTAGAAAATTGGTTTGGAGTCATGACATAATGATATAAAAATGTATAAAATGTAATTGAACATATGGAACCATAACATGTATAACTTGGGATAATATAAACATGAAATCATGGAATTGTGGAAGAAACATAAAATTTGAATTTAGCATGAGTCAAGGCTAATTTTACTTAGAGGATAAAAATTCAATGTTATCCACCATGACCGTTGCACATGGTATCACAAGTCAAGGGTAACCACCAAGACTATTCCACATAATGTCTCATGCTACTCAACTTTACCCAATGCATTGGAGAACTATCTGGGTGCAACCATCATAAAATGTTCATGAATATGATTTCCAAATACAGAATCATACATAATTAATCATATATAAACAAAAGTTAAAATAGACACATATCATGGTAAGTGATTTCAAATAGAAGTGATAACATGCAAAAATAGTATTTAAGAAATTTTAGCATTAAAACATTTTAGTGCGGTTTTAAGGAAAATACTAAAGAGAATTTAAAATAAAAAAAGAATAATAGTTTATATATAACTAGAAGTGAAACAATAAGTTTTTTCATAAAAAAATACTGATTTTATAAAAACAATGTTGAATTAAAATAGATTGTAGAGTGCACTTGAAATTGGGTAAAAATTCGGGAAGTTCCCTTAAAACGAGTGTTCTTATCGGGAAGTATTAAAGTTGGAATCACTTAAAAGCATATATATCCACAAAATAGAACTAATAATGGATATTTATACATGATTTTAGACATATATACAACAATTATAAGATGTACACTAATAGAATATAGGATTTCAATTGGGTAGAAAGAGAGTAAGAATAACCTGAAGGAAAAATGGAGGTTCGCGTAGAATACGTTACCTTAAGTCCGATAGTGTCATCCATTTGATATTAATGACATGAATAATAATATTAAGTTAATTAATTAATAAATAAATAAAATATTTTACATTTAATTGATTTATTTTAACCTTTTTGAGTCCATTCATAACCTTTTTGATTGGTTATGAGGTACAAATTCATTGTTTGGGCATGCTTGCTTCATCATGAGTTTACTTATATGCATGAATGGATAATCTTGTAAAATGAGGATGGTTGTATATAATTGGAGTTATATTTTTTTTATTGAACATACAAAAGTTTACATGGTTGTAAATTTGGTTTGGTTACTTGGATTTAAGATGAATCATTATATAAAACTTTAGTGATAACCTTTTGGGTAAATTGGCGGTTTTTTGATCACAACGAACACATTTTGTTTTATAAATCAAAACCATGTTTAAAAAAAGATTACATAAAAATATATGAGAATTAATACATATATTATTTTCTATTTCAACCATAATAATGTTTTCATGACCCAAATTGAAGACAATAATGGAAATTGAAAACCCATCATCCTTGAATGTGGTAAATTAACACATCTCGGAAGGGGTTTTTACTACTAGTTTAAAAGAAGAGTAAATGAGAGAAGATAATAAATTATTCCATTATCATAAAAACATTACAGTAAATATAATTTAACAGAGTTTTCATAAAATTTGAATGAGGAGAGATAAGGATAGAAAAGAAAACAAAGGAACTTTAAAGGAAAATGAAAGAATCAAAAAGTGGAATTTACCACTTAAATTAACTTTTTTAAGAGCCTCTTAAAGGAATGGGATTTGGTATTTTGGGGATAAAAATGGCTGATATACATGGGGAAGGATCTTGGGGAGATATTTTAGTATAATTTAGGCAAGACAAAATTCTTGAGGGAGTGAAGAGAAGATGTGAGTATGGGTGGTTTTTATGGTGGAAGGGAGGAGGGTTTTCTTAATATTTTAATCATTAGTTTATTATTTCTCCATAACACAATAAATAGTGATGATTAAATGACCAAAAATATTAATACTTGCATGTCAGTTAGAACCAATGGCCATTTACATCAACCATAACTCAATAATGATGTTGAAATTCAGGTTTTAGCACTTATTGAAAATTATCGTACTTTACTATTTATAAAAAAATTAAGTATTTCTGAAAAATACCAAAAATACACCCTAAACGTTTTTTGATGTGTATAATCAAAAAATTACTCCATTTTATGAAAATAATTCTCTAATTATAGGGAATTTAATTTTTAAATAAAATCATCATTTACTTGAAAATACATATTTTAAAATTATACCTGATTTTATAATGCTTTGAAAAATTAACAATGGTCTCATAAAATTGTCCTAAAATTTTAAGACATAAAAACAATAATTTATGAATACATTTTATGAAAATAAATTTTTTAATTATTAAATTATCCATAAATTTTTAACTAAATATTTATGACTTATAAAAATACCAACACTGTCATATTTTCACTTATAAGATGGATAAATTTTATTTATACATTCATTGGTAAGATTACTATTTACTTGGAAAATTTACTGTTAATAAGGGTCATATTAATATTCATAAGGGTATCATTACTATTCATAATGGTAACATTGCTATTTATAAGGGTCAATTACTATTCACCAAAAATTATGTTTGTCTTATCGGACTACAAATATCTTAATGATTTTAACTGTGTATATCAGATTTTCAAAATTCAAATCACAGAAGTGAAAATATTATGTTTAAAGTTCACATAGTACTTAGTAGTACATTGTGTTGTGATTTAATGTGATTATCTGACATAGTTATAATAAGGTAATTTCTATAGATTAAACTTTGGATCATTATATTATTCCCCCTTATGAAATTTCAACCTCAAAATTTCATTTTACATTCTAAGCCGTAAATAGGTGCAAGTAATTTTCCTTCATTGCCTCCTCCAGTTCCCATGTTGACTCTTTGTACTTATGGTTCCACCATAGTAATTTGACCAAGTGTGTAGTCCTCTCATGTATAACTTTATATCTACAATCCTAGTTACTAACAAGCTGCTCCTTGTAAGAAAGATCATCCTCCAATTGTACCACCTATGAAGATAGTACATGTGAAGGATTTGGTATGTACTTTTTAAGATAAATACATGGAAGAAATTGTAGGATCGAAATAGTGATGTAGATGCTCAATTTACAAGAGGGGGGTGAATTGTACACTTTAAAAATTCCTTTAGAACCTTTAAAGTTAGTTAAGAATAACTATGTTTTCCTTAAGAAAAGGAAAAGGATAAGTTTAACAAAGTTAAACTAAGAAAATTCACAATGCCTCTAACACCGAATGCAACCTTGGAAAGAGATTCTGAAAGTAGGTTCCGGAAATATGGTTTCGGAAATTGAAACTTAACAAAAGATTACAATATGAGATTCTACCTTAAAGCATATAGAATCTAAATGAAACAGAGTACAAGTAAGGAAGTATAAGAAAGTTATACTTTCCTTATAATACAAAATGCAGCGGAATATAAACAAGTAGTAGAACTACTAGTAACAAGATATAAGTCTTTTAACCCAAAGAGAAGGGTATCCAACAACCTTGGATAAAGGTCCCTTGATTTACACTTTCAAGAAAGTCTATCTTACCCACACCAGGGTAAGCCCTCGATACGAAGATCGGAGTCTCTGTCTTGCTATCCCCACAAGCCCTCAACTTCAAGGTAGTTGGCATCCTCTGTCTTCCTCAGCAAGGAAGCCCTCGAACTTCAAGGTAGTCGGCACCTCTGTCTTCCTATCCTCGGAAGCCCTCAAATGTAATCACCAACATTCAGAGTCGCACGAAGCTTTGAGAGTTAATAAGAGCCTCTCTCTCTAGAAATCACTTCAAGCATGTAATCACATGAGTCGAAGATTAGTCAGCCTTTTTTGCACTGAACTCTTTAAAATGAGCTCCTATTTATAGGTAAGGCCTGCTCCTTCTCCAACGGTCATATTTTTCTTAAAGATCAGAGGGACCTGTACACGTGTCACTTAGACAACGGTTATTTTATAACAAAATAGACGACATCGTTTTATAACAAAACAAGTGTTACAGAGTGTACGACATCGTTTTAAAATCTAACTCAAAAGTTCGGAATGAACGTTTCGGAGTGAAGGTTCGAAGTGTAATGAAAATAATAAAGAGTAGAAAAATTATAGAAGTGTAAGAAAAATAAAAGTTCAGAGTCTAACCAAAATATTTTTCGGAGTCTGAATTAATTCAGAGTGTATAAAACAAAGATAATCAGATTCTGTTTACTGGGTGAATTCGGAATGAGAATTCGGAATGAGAATTCGTCATTAGAATTCGTAATGAGAATTCTTCATTGTAATTCGTAATGAGAATTCTTCATCATAATTCGTAAGGAGAATTCTTCATCATAATTCGTAATGAGAATTCGTTGTTGAACTTCATAAGGATTCATATCCTGAGTCTGGAGTAGAACTTAGTCAGAGTTCGTATCCGGAATTTGGAATGAAACTTCTTTACAGTTCTTATCCAGAATTTGGATCCTAAAACAGAATGCTTCATATCAAAGTTTCAACGATTCCGAGAAAATTGAAATTAATCCGAATCTCATACTTAAGAAAACAATTTTCCTAAAGGTAAGGTGTTTGTGATTTTCAAAACAAGAAGGAATGGAAAATTCATAAGGAAAACCTTATTGACTCAACAATCTCCCCCTTTTTGGAAAGCACAAACATCCTTACGAAAAAGAAATTCTAAGAAGAAAAAGCTTATCTCCCTTACTTTAAGGATATAGATGAATACGACTAACTCCCCCTTAGGCTTTGAAACTCTAAGGATCATATTATAGATGTTCGGAGTGACATTTTATTACGAATAAGAAAGCCTTCTTTAAAAAACTCCCCCTTAGATAGACTCTTATTAGATTTCTTCTTTCATATGGATCTTTTCCTTCTACTCCTTAGATAGAATCTTATTAGAGTTCTTCTTTTTCCTAAGGATCTTTTCCTTCTCCCCCTTGGTGATTTTCAAAAAGAAATCGATGGAATGGAAACAAAATGACAATGTACCTGAAAAATTAGTAATAACAACAAAGGAACCGAGAAGCACAATTTTCATTAGATTTGAAATGTCGGAAACAAAGAAAACTAGATACAAAAAAAAGATCAGATTTAGTTATTTCAGATCTTTTTCCTTCGAAATGAGCCCCTTAAGAATAGTCTTGATCTTCTTCAGGTCTTTATGGTCTTCTTCAACTTGCTTCTCTAAGACCACTATTCTTGCAGATTGAGCTTCAATCTTATCTTCCCGGGCTTTCACCTTATTTTCCTGAGCCTTGATCTTTTCTTCCTGAGTCTTCATCTTCTGTTCAAACTCAATCTGATGATCCCTTTCAAACTTCCAGTTTTGAGAAACGGAATTCAGTTTCCCATTTAGATCTCTGGCTTCTTGGATCCAGAAGTTCTTTTCATCTGTCATCTTCTCTTCAAAGGATGAAGTTAACTCATTTATCTTCTTGTCCTAGGTCTCAAAGGCATCTTTAACATTGTATTGAAACTCATCGAATAGCCTCATCTCTTCCACAGTCTTCCTCGACCAGCTCATCATTCTCTTGAAAGATCTTTTGTGGTCTTCATATCCAACAAGAAAAGATTTGAATTCGTCTTCTATATCGACATACTTATCCATAACCAAGGATACAAAATCTGATTTCTGATTCAGAGCATGTTGGAGCATTTGGCATCTTGAGTCTATAGTCGAGATAGTCGGAATGGAACCAACTAACTTCCTCAAATATTGAACAACAAAGTCATGTCCCAACTAGGATGACTCCGAATCTAAAACTTTACTTGGAGAATTTTATTCCTCAATAAGATCCAACTTCCTTTTAGAAGAATCACCAATTTCTCTTTTCTTGCTATCCACTGATTTCGGAGTCTCAATAAGGAGTTTCTTTCCCTTTTCCTTTTTCGGAATCGATTCTTGATCAGGAGTTTTCTGCTCGCCAGTGGACACTTGAATAATATCATCAACAACTTTTTGAACAACATCTTCCACATTCTTATCCTTCTATGGAGTTACTAACTTAGAGGATTAATTCTCTGAAGTTCGGAGTGATAGGTGTTCCGAAGGCGACCCTTTATAATCATATACCTCTTTCAATAAGTCTCTTGTTTCACCACTTCCTTCAGCAACTACTTCTTCCTCTTCCACTTGCTGAATCTGCTCGAGTTTCTCAACATGTTCAGTTGTAATCTCTTCCGAAAAATCAAGGTTTCTTCCTGGAGTCTCAGGTAGAGATTCCAAGGAGAAAGATCTCGGAACTGGAATGCTTCCGGATACCATCTCATTAAACATTAACAATGCTTGGACTATCTCAGATTCTGTCATCTTCTTCTTGAGCTTCTTTTCCTTTACTTGTTTTTCAAGCTCATCAGTAGTTCTCTCTTTCAAGGCCTTAGCCTCCGCAGGGTCCAATCTGAACTGCGGATCCCCTTCTTTCTTTTTCTTTTTATCTGATCTCCACTTCGCAACAACTTCATCAGGATAGGTTTTCTTCTTCTTTGGTTTGGGAGGTGCGGTTTGAAATTCCTTAGCTTTAGGATCCTCAACTTCAACTACAAATTCTTTCAACTTTCTTTTCTTTAATGGCTTAGATGATTCCGGTTCAGCAGCCTTTGGAGCCGCTTCTTCTTGATTAGGTAAATTGAAGAACTCACCAGTCTCCTTGTTGAAAGCCACATCCATCCTCTTAAGGGTATCATCACTGAACAACAAAATTTTACAAACCCTTGGCTTAGATCTGCAAGTTTCCTTGAAAGATTCAAGGCACCAAACTATCAACCTTGATAAAATTGCTGGGTACATTACGATCTGGGCTCTGAGATTTCCTTTCTTAAGATTCTCAATGGTTATAAGAATGTGCCTCATGAAGTTGAACTTCCTTAGATTTATCAGGAAATCTAAGATATAGATCTCACTCTTCTTCAAGCTGTCTTTATCACCTTTCCTCGGTACGATAAGCCCTTGCACCCACAACTCTAGAATCCGCAAATTTGTAGGCAAACTAGAAATCTTCGGAGCTTTGTCGTCTGAGAATCCGAGGGTATTCAAGGCTTTTTCCTTGTCGAATCTACCCTTAGAGTCCGGAAACACATGAGAAATAAACTCAGCTTCACCTTCATTCGTTAGCCCTACCAAGCTTGCTGCCTTGGTATAGAAAGCTTATAGGTCTTTCCATAAGACTTAAAAGAAAACTTCTCCCTATTATCTTCCTGAAAGAAGGAAATTGTTTCATAGAACTCAATAAGTAACTCCGTAAAAACATCGTCTTGATTCCCCGGTTTAGATACAACAATATCTTCCTAGCCATTCAGCTTAATGTTCTTTGAAATAAGAGAATCATAGTTATTGAAGAAATCTGGATGGACTCGCCTTTCTCTGTAAACTAACCATTGTGAAATAGGTTTGGTGGATGACATATCTTGAGACGCTAACTCTGCAGACATTCGGATCTGAAGTCCTCTGAGAAGTTCGGAACAAATAAGTCTGAAGTTCGGAACGACTTTAAAAATAGAGAGGCATAGATTCGGGACGCAAGAGGTTGAAATCTATGTGGGTCAAGTAATTGAGTCCCCTTTATATAGGCAATGGAACGACGGTTCAACTTCCTTGGCTGATCTAATGGTTGGGATAAGCTGAGATCAGATCTGACGGTTGAAAACTTGAATCCGATCTTTTTGAGGTTTTTAAAACAAAGAATTTAGAAAACTATAATCCGAAAACAAAATACAAGAAAATGCCAGCTAGGGAAAAAAATGACTACGAAAACTTGAGTAAGGAAATTATACATTTCATATTGGCTTAGGAGGATTATTCGTAATGGGTAATATAAAAATGATTAAAAAAAACTTTATTATGAAAAGACAAAGTTTGAAAAAAAAAACTTTACTACGAAAAACAAACTTAGTATGAAAAACTCATTACGGAAAGCTCAGTACAAAAAAACAAATTCAGTACAAAAACACATTCCAAGAATTAAAAAAAACTTATTAAGAGAGATTCAGTACAAAAGTTCCGTTATGAAAATACCAGTACGAAATTTTCTATTCCGGATGTTTTCAATACGAACACTTCCATTCCAGAAGTATTTTGTACGAAAATGTCCATTCTGGAAAATTGTAGTTCCGGAAATCTCCATTCCGGAAATCTTCGTTCCGAAAAGATTGAAAATAAATTTTGAAAAACTTTGTCAAACTATCAAACAAATGTACTCCCCCTATGAAAAGGAGTGTATTGCTGTAAGGATACTTTTTCAACAGAAAGTTAATTAAGGAGGATTACCTTACAGTTATCATTCCTAAATTCGGTTTAATATATTCAAATCTATCAGAAGGAAAAGATTTTGTGAAAATATCAGCAAGTTGATCTTGCGTTCTAATAAACTGAAGAATAATATCTCATTTAAGTGTGTGATCTCTAAGAAAGTGATGCCTAATATCTATGTGTTTTGCACGGGAGTGATGTGTAGGGTTCTTACTAAGGGAAATGGCACTTGTGTTATCACACAAAATTTGAGTTTTAGTAAAAATCAAGCCATAGTCTGTGAGTGTGTGTTGCATCCACAGCACTTGAGCACAACAACTTCCAGCTGCTACATATTCAGCTTCAGCAGTGGAGAGTGCTACAGAATGTTGCTGCTTGTAGGACCAAGAAACTAGTGAATCTCCTAAGAAATGACAAGTTCCGGATGTACTTTTTCTATCCATTATACATCCACCAAAGTCAGCATCAGAAAAGATTATTAGAACAAAATCATTTCTAGAAGTATAAAATAATCCTAGATCCATGGTTCCCTTAAGATAGCGAAAAATTCTTTTTACTGCCTTTAAGTGAGATTCCTTAGGATTGGATTGATATCTTTCACATAAGCATACTGAAAACATTATGTCTGGTCGAATAGTTGTTAAGTAAAGTAAACTTCCTATCATACCTCTAAAAGATGTTTGATCTACTGGTTTCCCAGCTTCATCAAGATCTAAAGAGTTTGAGGTACCAATGGGAGTACTTATACTTTTAGTGTTGTCATAACCATACTTTTTAAGAAGATCTTTAATATACTTATGTTGAGATATGTAGGTTCCTTCTGGTTTTTGAGAAATTTGAAATCCAAGGAAAAATGTTAACTCACCCATCATACTCATTTCAAACTCAGATTTCATTAGACTAGAGAAAGAGTCAGTCAAAGATTACTGAGTTGAACCAAATATAATGTCATCAACATAAATTTGAACAATCAAAACATTTTTCTTATCTTTCTTTATAAAAAGGGTTGGATCTACATTTCCCTTAACATAGTTATTTTGAAGCAAAAATCCAGTGAGTCTATCATACCATGCTCGTGGGGCTTGTTTAAGACCATACAAAGCTTTGGTAAGTCTAAAAACATGATCCGGATGTTTTGTATCTTCAAATCCAGGAGGTTGTTCAACAAAAACTTCCTCTTGAACATAACTGTTAAGAAAAGAACATTTCACATCCATTTGGAAAAGTTTTAAATTAAAGAATGCTGCAAAGGCAAGTAGAATACAGATAGATTCAAGTCTAGCTACTGGAGCATAGGTTTCTTCATAGTATATTCCCTCTTGTTGATTATAGCCTTTAGCAACAAGTCTAGCTTTATTTCTAACTATGACTCCATTTTCATCACATTTATTTCTGAAAACCCATTTTACTCCAATAACAGAAGTTTCCTTAGGTCTTTCAACCAAGGTCTAGACTTTATTTCTTTCGAATTCATTTAGTTCATCTTGCATGGCTTTAATCCAATCATCATCACCTAAAGCTTCATCAGTGCTTTTAGGTTCTAATTGGGAAAGAAATGCTAGATGTTCTACTACATTTCTTAAGGAACTTCTAGTCCTTACAGGTTGATTTACATTACCAATGATACTATCACTGGGATGATTCTTAAGAACCACCTGATTTTGGTTTTGTAAATTCTGTTCATCAACATAGGGTAGAAAGTCTTCTGGGGTAATTGTTTCAGAAGTATCATCAAGAACATTATCCTTATCAGAAGGGTCTTCTATCAAAGGTTGATAATCAGTTTTTGAAAACACATCTGAAGATGTAGGGTGAGGTGGTTTAAAACAAAAGGATCTAACTCATCAAATTTTACATGTACTGTTTCTTCAACAGTGCAAGTATTTTTATTAAAAAATCTATAAGCCTTAGAGGTTGTGGAATATCCTAAGAAAATTCCTTCATCAGATTTTGGTGCGAATTTATGTAGGTTATATTTAGTATTAAAAATAAATACCTTGCAACCAAAAACTTTGAAGTAGGATAGTCTTGGTTTTCTCCCATTCCATAACTCAAAAGGAGTTTTATTAAGAAAAGGTCTAATCAAAACTCGATTTATAGTATAACAAGCAGTACTTACAGCTTCAGCCCAGAAATGTCTAGCAATAGAATATTCACTCAACATGGTTCTAGTTATCTCTTGAAGAATTCTATTTCTCCTTTCAACTACACCATTCTGTTGAGGAGTTCTAGGTGCTGAAAAATTGTGAGTAATACCTTTCTTACTACAAAAAGTTTCAAAATCAGAATTTTGAAATTCTCCTCGATGATCACTATGAATAGTTTTCAATGGAAGGTTTTTCTCATTTTTAACTTGAGCTCTAAAACTTTTAAAATATGAAAAATCTTTAGACTTCTTTTCTAGAAAATAGACCCAAGTAAACCTAGTGTAATCATCAACTAGAACAAACACATAGTATTTGCCTCAAATACTTCCAGTTTGTGTTGTACCAAAAAGATCCATGTGCACTAACTGTAATGCATCGGTTGTTGAGACTTCACCGATTGATTTAAAACTAGATTTATGTTTCTTGACATATTGACAAGGATCAAAGACTTTAGAAGAATCAAACCTAAGCTCCGGTAGATCCTTAACTAGTTTCTTCTTAGAGAGTTTACATAGGTTCCTAAGGTTACAATGACCTAGTCTTCTATGCCATTACCAGGAATGATCTTCCATTTCACTAAGGCAAGGTAAATCTTGGCTCCTGAGGTCTTCTAAGTTTAGAGTGTAAACATTCTCTTGCCTATTGGCTGAGAGAATAAATTCTTCCTTGGAATTGTGAACTAAACACTTATCATTCCTAAAATTCACAAGGTAACCTTCATCACATAACTGACTTATGCTAATGAGGTTGTGCTTAAGACCTTTAAAAAAAGAACATTTGAAATCAAGGTTTTACCAAGAATAACAATATTACCAATACCAACAATCTCTCCCTTACCATTATCTCCGAAAGTTACCTTTCCTCCTTTCATTTTGATAATCTTTTCAAAAAAAATTTTGTTAGCAGTCATGTGCTGGGAACATCCACTATCCAAGTACCATGTATTTTTGCTGGTACTCTTATTATTTTCCTGAAATCAAGAAGTAAATTAGACTTTCAAAATCCAAACTTGTTTTGATCCGAGATTTCCAGACAATAAAATTTTAGGTACCCACATCTTCTTAGAAAAGTAAGATTTGTGAAATCCTAGAGATTGGGTTTTGTTTAAGGAACGATTCTTTGCCCAGTGACCACCACATTGACACTTGGTACAAAATGGGGCACTTTGAAGAACAAAATAATTGTTACTAAAAATTGGTTTTGCATGGGTATAACCAAATCCGGATTTATTTCTTAAAGGTCGTATTTGGGAATACATTTTATCAAAATTTTCCTTACCATGGATAAAGTTTGATAAACACTTATTTAAGGACAAAATTTAGGACATGAGTTTTACAACCAAGTTTTTATCCTGAAAATCATTAGTTTTAGAACTAGATCTAGGCTCGAAAACATTTTTCTTAGAAATTACTTTTTCTAATTCTTTAGAAAGTTTGTTCTTCTCAGAACTTACTTCCTCAATATTTTTTAAAATACATTCAAAATCAGTATTTTTCTTATCAAGATCTTTAGAATGATCTGATATATCTTTTGAAAGAATAGAATTCCTAGAATTTTCCTTATCAAGTTTCTTATTGAGTTTGGAATTCTCAATCTCAAGAAGTTCAGCAAACCTAGAGACTTCTTCATAAGTAGGTAAAGCATTTTCCTCATTAGAAGAAGATTCTTCATCAGAAGAGTTATAATACTTACTATCATTGAAATTTAAAGAAACATTGGTCAATGATTCAGTATTTCATACCTTAGCCATAAAACAATGATTATCAATAGATAATCTGGCTATAAGACCAAGATAATTCTGTCCTGAAGATTCATAATCAGAAGATTCATCTGAAGAGTCACCACCACTGGCACTCCAAGTGTCATTAGCTTTCAGAACTTTCTTAGCTTTGGCTTTATAATATTTCTTTCTATTCCTGTCTGAATGCCTTTCTTTTCTTTCTTTCTTTTTGAGCATAGGGCAATCTGGTCTAATATGTCCAGCTCTTTTGCATTCATAACAATTAACTTCTCCATATTTTTTATCTTTCCTGTCCTTTTTCTAATACTTGGATTAGAAATTTCTCTTTCCAGCTATCTTGTTCATCCTTCGAGCAATATTTTCTAATTCATTTTCAGAGACTTCACTCTCACTAGATTCGGATTGGAAAATAACTTTCTTAGAATTGGATCTGGTTACTCTCTCAAGAGTCTTAGCTTTCATCTGATTTGAAGTTTTTGTAAAAGCAACAATACCATTTCCATTCTTCTTCTTGATGTTGTCAGCATCTCTCTTCATTCTAGTCTCATGTTGGAGAAGGGTTCCAAATAACTCATCAAGAGAAATTTGAGTGACCTTCCTGTTCTCATCTATAGCTGTTCTCTTGGATTCCCACTCATTGGGCATAATATCAATTATCTTATCCACAAGAGCTTTATCATCTAGACCTTTCTCTCCCATAGACTGTAGGCTGTTGACTATAGTCATGAATATCTGTTGAACTTTACAGATAGGTTCTCCATAAGGAAAGTTGAAGCCATGATATTCAGCTCTAAGCATAGCTCTTCTAGTCTCAATCACCTTAGAAGTTCCAAAGTGTGTAACCTCTAACTTCTTCCATATACAATTAGCTGATTCACATGAAGAAATTTGGCTATATATATTTC
Organism: Viscum album; assembly: GCA_963277665.1. Classification (NCBI taxonomy): domain Eukaryota; kingdom Viridiplantae; phylum Streptophyta; class Magnoliopsida; order Santalales; family Viscaceae; genus Viscum; species Viscum album. The sequence goes on along the minus strand of OY728128.1, from coordinate 674,413,494 downwards.
TAGTCATTGAACATAGTAGAGTATTGCGTACCTTATAATTGAGTTGATATTCTTGCTTTTCCTAGTTAGTAAAAGTTATAACTTCCTTGTCAGGAATTTTATAATCACCAGTAAGCATTACAAAATTATCCACTCCAGTGTTGATAACAAAAGTCTTTATTCGATCTCTCCAGTACTCATAATCATTACCATCAAATATAGGTGGTCTTGTCGGATTCAGATTATCAATCGAACCAACATTAATTCCTGCCATACTAGAACAACCCTTGGATACACACACTTTTTAGTAGTAAAGATTCGTAATAACAAAGTTCGGAATGAGAAAGTTCGGAATGAAAAAGTTCGGAATGACAAAGTGAGCAAGAAAAACTTATTTGAAAGTATAAGTATTTCAGAAACCTCTTCTGATACCAATTGTAGGATCGAAATAGTGATGTAGATGCTCAATTTACAAGAGGGGGGGGGGGTGAATTGTACACTTTAAAAATTACTTTGGAACCTTTAAAGTTAGTTAAGAATAACTATGTTTTCCTTAAGAAAAGGAAAATGATATGTTTAACAAAGTTAAAATAAGAAAATTCATAATGCCTCTAACACCGAATGCAACCTTGGAAAGAGATTCCGAAAGTAGGTTCCAGAAATACGGTTCCGGAAATTGAAACTTAACAAAAGATTACAATATGAGATTCTACCTTAAAGCGTATAGAATCTAAATGAAACAGAGTACAAGTAAGGAAGTATAAGAAAGTTATACTTTCCTTATAATACAAAATGCAGTGGAATATAAACAAGTAGTAGAACTACTAGTAACAAGATATAATTCTTTTAACCCAAAGAGAAGGGTATCCAACAACCTTGGATAAAGGTCCCTTGATTTATACTTTCAAGAAAGTCTGTCTTACCCACACCAAGGTAAGCCCTCAATACGAAGATCGGATTCTCTATCTTGCTATCCCCGCAAGCCCTCAACTTCAAGGTAGTTGGAAACCTCTGTCTTCCTCAGCAAGGAAGCCCTTGAACTTCCAGGTAGTCGGCACCTCTTTCTTCCTATCCCCGGAAGCCCTAGAATGTAATCACCAACATTCGGAGTCGCACGAAGATTTAAGAGTTAATAAGAGCCTCTCTCTCTAGAAATCACTTCAAGCATGTAATCACATGAGTCGAAGATCAGTCAGCCTTTTTGCACTGATCTCTTTCAAATGAGCTCATATTTATAGGTAAGGTCGGCTCCTTCTCCAACGATCATATTTTCCTTAAAGATCGGAGGTACCTGTACACGTGTCACTTAGACAACGATTAGTTTATAACAAAATAGACGACATTGTTTTATAACAAAACAGGTGTAACAGAATGTATGACATCGTTTTAAAATCTAACTCAAAAGTTCGGAATGAACGCTTCGGAGTGAAGGTTCGGAGTGTAATGAAAATAATAAAGAGTAGACAAATTATATAAGTGTAAGAAAAATAAATGTTCGGAGTCTAACCAAAATATTTTTCAGAGTCTGAATTAATTCAGAGTATATAAAACATAGATAATCAGATTCTGTTTACTGGGTGAATTCGGAATGAGAATTCTGAATGAGAATTCATCATTAGAATTCGTAATGAGAATTCTTCATCATAATTGGTAATGAGAATTCTTCATCATAATTCGTAATGAGAATTCGTTGTCGAACTTCATAAGGATTCATATCCTGAGTCTGGAGTAGAACTTAGTCAGAGTTCGTATCCGGAATTCCGAATGAAACTTCCTTACAGTTCTTATCCAGAATTCGGATCCTAAAACAGAATGTTTCATATCAAAGTTTCAATGATTCTGAGAAAATTGAAATGAATCCGAATCTCATACTTAAGAAAAATATGGATGAAAATATGATAAGGATGGTTTTTCTTATAAAAGTGATTTTCCTTATAAAAGCAATTTTCCTTATAAAAGAAATTTTCCTTAAGAAAGAAATTTTCCTTAAGAAAGCAATTTTCCTTATAAAAGCAATTTTCCTTAAGAAAACAATTTTCCTAAAGGTAAGGTGTTTTTGATTTTCAAAACAAGAAGGAATGGAAAATTCATAAGGAAAACCTTATTGACTCAACAGAAATCTTGTACTTTAGACATGGTAGTTTGATGTGCTAGTCGATAGGTCAAAAATCCCACATAATTAAGAATATCGAAGGGTATGATGTACATGGGGCTTAAATTTCCTTTTTTACAAAATCTCATGACATTATTCTATAGATATATGCAGAGAAATACCATGTCTCCAACTTTTAACTCAATGTCTCATCGACGATTTTCTGTATAACTATTATGTCTATGTTGGGATACCTTGATGTTATGTTGAATAGTTTTTACATTATCCAACATTTCTTCAACCATTTCAGGTCCTAGAAGCTTATTCTCACTAAATTCATCCCAACATGCCAGTGTTCTGAACCATTTCCCACAAAGGGCTTCATATGGTACCATTTGGATATGGGAGTGGAAACTATTGTTGTAGAAGAATTCAACCAGTGAAAGATGTTGGTCCCACCCTCATTTAACGTTCATATAACATACTATCATTATGTCTTCTAGTGTCCAAATAGTTCACTCATATTGTCCATCAGTTTGACGATGATAGGCCATACTGAAGTTCAGTTTAGTGTTTAGAGAATGTTAGAGACTTTTCCCGAAATTTGAGGTGAATCTCATATCTCTATAGGATACAAGAGATAGTGGTACTCCATGTAGCATTACCATGTCTTTGATATATATATGTGGAAGTTGATATAATGAGAAGTTCTCTAGAATTGTGGTAAAGTGAGTAGTCTTTGTAAGACGATCCAAAATAAACCATATATCATTGTTTCCTATGGATGTCCTAGTAAGTCTAGTGACAAATCCCATGGTGATGTTCTCCCTCTTCCATGTTGGTATGTGTAGTGGTTGCATCATACCATTAGTCCTTTTCCTTTCAGCCTTCACTTGCTGACATACCAGACACATTGATGTATACTCAGCAATATCCTTCTTCATATTGCCCCACCAAATGTTTTCTCGGAGATCTCAATACATTTTATGATCCCTGGGTGAATAGAGAAGGTTAACATATGCACGTCATTAAAAATATCCTTCTTTATATGTGGATAGAATGGTACACATAATCATGACCCAAATCTTAAAACTCTCTCCTCATCAATCTTTAACTTAGAGGATTTCCCATTTATAATGGTTTCCACCCTTTTATGAATTTCCACATCTTTTCTTTGAGAATCCTTAATTTTATCCATGTTGGATGGTTGAAAAATCATTTGAGAAAGGATTGATGATGTTCCTCCCTTAATGATTCCCATGTCTATCCTCTGAAAATCAATGAATATTAGATGCATTTCAATTATCATCTATGATAAAGATGAAGAATCCTTTCTACTTAGAGCATCCACCACCTTATTTACCTTAGCGGGATGGTAGTGGACTGAGGAGTAACAGTCCTTGATGAGCTCTAACCATCTTTTATGGTGCATATTAAGCTATTTTTTTGTGAGCTTATATTTGAGACTCTTATGATCTATATATATCTCACACTTCTCCCCATAGAGATAATGCCACCAGGTTTTCAACGCTTAGATAACAACCACCAATTTCAGATGTTGAGTTAGATAGTTTTTCTCATGGAGTTTCAACTTCCTTGAGTCGTAGACTATCACTTTATCATTTTTATCAACACACAGACTAATCACTTCTTTGAAGCATCACTATACACCATAAAGAGTTCTGCACTTGTTGAGAGTGTGAGTATTGGCATAGTGATAAGACTCTTTTTCAACTCCTTAAAAAAGTATTCACATTCTTGAGTCCAGAAAAACATCACCCACTTCTGTGTTAGCTTGGTCATTGGGATACAAAATCTTGATAAGTTCTTCACAAATCGTTGATAATACCTAGCTAGACCCGGAAAGATGTGGATCTCTATTACAGATATTGGCATGGGTCACTATTAAATTTCCTTTGTCTTGGATGGTTCCATAGATATCCCCTAGCTGGTGATAACATGCCCCAAGAATGATTATTCCTCTATCCAGAACTCACATTTATTATACCTTCCATATAGTTTCTCCTTTCACAAAGTATTTAGCACAATATTAAAATGCTCCTCATGTTCCTCCTTTCTCTCGGAGTATACCAAAATATCATTGATAAAGACAATCATAAATTTGTCGAGGTAATCTATAAAGAATCTATTCATTAAATACCTGAAAATTACATGAGAATTAGTGAGTCTGAAAGGAATCACTATGAACTCATAGTGTACATACCTCATTCGAAATCCAGTCTTGGGAATATCTTCCCTCCTCACCTTAAATATGTGATATCCCAACTGAAGGCCCACCTTATAGAAATAACTGGCCCCACAAAGTTGATCGAACAAGTCATCTATCCATGGTATGGGATACCTATTCTTTATCATGATTTTATTGAGCTCGTGATAATATATGCAGAGGCACATTGATCTATCCTTCTTCTTGATGAAGAGGACTCGCACACCCCATGGTGAAGCACTCAGTCATATAAAACACTTATCCATATTCTATTGTAACTTATTCTTCATCTCTTCCAGTTCTATGGTGGTCATTCTATAAGGTGTCTTTGATATAGGTAGATATCCAGGAATAATTTAAATTGAGAACTCAATATCTCAATCTATAAGAAGACTGAGCAACTCTTCAAGGAATTAATCAGTGTAATCTCTCATGATGGGAATATCTTTGAGAAGTATCACCCTCTTTGTCTCAATCATTTGATCTAGACATTCTTTCTCATAAGGAATTAATATCCACACTTGAGATAATGATTCTAAAGGAGATTCATCTTCCTCCTTACACTTATAAAAAATTGTATGATGCTTCGGGATGTGAAGAGTGATATCCCTTTCTTGATAGTTGATGTTGGATTTGTATAAATATACCCATTCCATGCCCAATAGAACATCAAAATCCACTAAAATAATTATGAAAAGATTTTCTAGGAGGTTCAATCAGAAAACATATACCGGGGAGGAGTTATAAACCTTGGGTGCAATAATTTCCCCATTCGGTATACTCACAGCTAACTTAACCTCCAAATTTTTAGGTGGTGTTTGAATAGTTCTACTAAACATTCAAGATATGAAAGAATGTGTAGAACAAGAATCAAATAGTACATTTTCTATTCTTGAATGAATAAATAGCATACCTGTCACTACATAATTGTCTGGATCCACCTCAATAGTAGTGATAGCATAATCCCTTCCCTTTTTCCTTAGAGGTTATTGTTGATTTCCTATGACAACCCTTTTTTTAGGGAAATTATTCACATAATGATCGTGCTCCTTGTAGTTGTAAAACTACACCACTGGATGAGAGTTTATCTAAACCTTAATTTATCCTTCCACATTAAGAGGATTCTTCATATACCTTTGGCACTTTTTATCCAAATATCCCATTCTTCTACATTTGAAGAAATTTTGGGCTCCCTTTAAACAATTCCTAGGATTCTTCTTCTCACAATGTTGACATGTGGGATGTTTGATCTTTTTTCCATCATGGGATTTGTTTTCTGAACCACCCAAATTAGACTCTATCTTACGCTTTTTTTTCACCTGGTCCACGAGACCATTGGGACTCTCTGATCTTCATTTCAACCTTCAGGGCACAAAAGACAATCTCCTAATAACTGTCAAAGTCTCAAATCACCAATGCTTTTTGTAGAGTCAGCTTTAGTCTACTGGAGAAGCTGTCCACTTTTATTTTAGTGTTCATGAAAAATCCAGAGGTTTATCTTGTAAGACTTGTGAAGTTTGCTTCATATGCCCTGATGGACTCATATTCCTTCTGCTTAAGTCTGAGGAACTCTCTTTCCATCTTAAGGTGGTGGGTTTGGGGAAAGTATTTATTAAAAAACAATTTTCTGAGTTTCTCCCAAGACATGAAATAAATTTCTTCTTGGTACTTCATATTATTGATCAGTTTCCTCCATTTATAAGCTTCCCCATAAACATGATAGAACACCAGTATGACTTTCTCTTCTTCTAAGCACTAGAGGATAGAAAATATCTTTTCAATAGAGTTAATCTACTATTCTGCAAGGAGGGTATCAGATGATCCACTAAAAAGGGGAGGCCTTTTCTATATGAAGGATTCAACATCCACTTTCTATTTCCTTGGGAGAGTATGGGGTTCCACATGATTCAAGTTATTATTCATAACTTCAGCCAGCTAAGAAAGTACTCTAATGATGTTTTGAGCACCCATTCCCATCATATTTGGCATATCATTAGGGTAATATTCACATTTCCTATCACATTTGTTGTTTTCATGTGTTCTTATATTTCCCACCATTAACTATGAAAAATAACATAAAATTAGGGGGCTTGAATACTAAGCTAATAGAATAAAGAAGGAAACTTTAAACATAAAAGGATAAACTCTTAAAGGAAAAGTGCATCCTAATTTTTGATTCTATAGGTTTCAATCCAGGTTATCCTTGATATATTTCTTAACTTATATTGTTATGGGATATTTTTTTAGTCCCTTAACAATGGTTTGTACCAAGATCATGAATTTACCAAATCATATCCCATAGGAGTGTCAAACCAAAAGTGCATCAAGGCCCTTTGTCGTGCACTAGTTCCCATTCAAGCCTAGTTCAAAGTGGGGTTTCTGGGTTCTACCACTTGATACATCTATGGTAGAGTCACATATACCTATTTGTATCCATAAATGGATTTATTTGATTGATAAACCACTTAATCCATACTTACCAGAATTTAGGGATGTTTTCTTATACTCAGTATCATCCTCGAGTTTTATACTAAAGTTCCATCTTTCTAATCTCCAAAAATAACTATACCTTTCCTCTGATACTAACTATAGAGACCCTAGACTTTTACACATATCATTACATGATTTTAACCATAATAAAACATATTTTTACAAGACAAGGATTATCAAGTCTAGTGTCTTGTAAGACTAGGTACATAAAACTGAAAACATGGGACTAAATAAAACATTTCTTTATTAAATATTCATAAAGATCTCCAAACATCCATTCTGCTCATACATCTTCATAGGATAAACTGGGGATAACATGAACAAAGGGATGAGATAAAATATTATTAAGGGATTAAGAATAATAATAAATCTTTAGATCATTGGTTAGGAAGCATGACATAATGATATAAAAAGTCATAAAATGTATTTGAACATATGGAACCATAACATGTATAACTTGGGATCATATAAACATGAAATCATAGTAATGTTACAGAAAAATAAAACATGAATTTAACATGATTCATGGAATGTTACACTAAAGAGGATAAAAATTCAAGGTTATCCCCTAATACCATTACACATGGTAGCACAAGTCATGGATAACTTCCAAGACTGTTGTATATAATGTCTCATGAGACTCAACTTTACCCAATGCATCGGAGCACTATTTGGGCACAACCATCACAAAATGTTCATGAATATTCTTTCCATACATAGAATCATATATAATAAATCATACATAAAAACAATGGAAAATATGCATATATCATGGTAAATTATTTCAAATAGACATAATAACATGTAAAAATAGTATTTAAGAAATTTTAGCATTAAAAAATTTTAGTGTGGTTTTAAGGAAAATACTAGAGTATCTAAAATAGAAAATTGAATAATCTTTTATATATAACCATAACTGAAACAATAATGTTTTCATAATAAAAATACTGATTTTATAATAATAATGGTGGATTAAAATATATGGTAGAGTGCACTTGAAATTGGGTAAACATTCGAGAAGTTCCCTTAAAACTAGTTTGCTTATCGGGAAGTATTGATGAGGGAATCACTTAAAAGAATGTATATCCCAAAAATATAATGACTAATGGATATTAATACATAAGTTTTTAAATATAAACAACAATTATAAGACATAAAAAATCAGAATATAGGATTTAATTTGGGTATAAAGGGAGTTTGAATAACCCGAAGGAATAATGGAGGTTCGGGTAGAATCTATTACCTTAAGTACGATGGTGCTCTCCACTTGATATTAATGACTTTAATAATAAAATTAGGTTCATTAATTAATATTTAAAGAACCTATTTTACATTTATTGTATTTATTATAACCTTTTTGAGTTCATTCAAGACCTTTTTGATTGGTTATGAAGTTCAGATTCATTGTTTGAGCCCGTTTGTTTCATCATCGGTTTAGTAATACACATGAATAGATAATCATGTAAAATGAGGATGGTTGTATATAATTTGAGTTATATTTTATTATTTAACATCCATAAGTCCACATGTTTTTAAATTTCATTTTTTTACTTGGATTGAAGATGAATCATTATATAAAACTTTAGTGATAACCATTTGGGTTAATTGGTGGTTTTTTTATCACAACAAACACATTTTGTTTTAAAAATCAAAACCATGTGTAAAAAAAGATTAAAAAACCATAGAATAGAAATAATACATATATTTTAGTATGGTTAAACAATAATAATGGTTTCATGACCATAATTGAAGACGATAATGGAAATTGAAAACCCATCGTCCTTGAATGTGGTAAATTAACACATCTCGAATGAAGTTTTTACTACTAGTATAAAAGAAGAGTAAAGGAGAGATGATAATAAAATATTCCATTATAATAGAAAAATTAAATTACATATAAGTTACTGTAGTTGTCATAACATTTGGATGAGGATAGATAAGGATTGAAAAGAAAACAAAGGAACTTGAATGGAAAGTGAAAGAACTCCAAAGAGGAATTTACCACTTAAATTAACTTCCTTGAGAGCCTACTAATGGGATAGGATTTGGTATTTTTAAGAGACCAAGGGATGATATACGTAAAGGAGTATCTTGGGAAGATATTTGAGAAAAATTTAGGCAATATAGAAGGCTTGAGAGGAGTGAATAGAAGAGGTGAGTGTGGGTGGTTTTCATAGCGAAGGGGGGGGGGGGGTTATTAATATTCTAATCATTAGTTTATTATTTCTCTATAAGACAATAAATAGTGAAGATTCCATGAAACAATAGTAATAAGTGCATGTGAGTTCTAACCAATGTCCATTTACATCATCCATGACTCAAGCATGATGATGAAATTCAGGTTTTAGCACTTATCGTAAATTATCGTATTTTACTATTCATAACAAATTTACGTATTTCAGAAAAAAACCAAAGAATCACCCTAACCATATTTTTATGTGTAGAATCCAAAAAATAAACTCCATTTTATAAAAATAATTTTCTAAATATGGGAAATTTAACTTTTAAATAGAATCATCATTTACTTGAAAAATAAATATTTTAAAATTATAACTGATTCTATAATGCTTTGAAAAATTAACTGAAGTCTCCTAAAATTATCCAATAACAATTATACATCAAAAAAAAAATTTGCGAATAAAGTTTATAAAAATAAATTTTATTTTTTAATTATTAAATTATCTATAAATATTAAACTAAATATATATGACTTATAAAAATTCAAACACTATCATATTGTCACTTATAAGATGAATAAATTTTATTTATAATTTCATTGGTATGATTACTATTTACATGGCCAATTTAATATTCATAAGGGTCATCTTACTATTCATAAGGTTAAAATTACTATTCTTAAGGGTAACATTAATATTTATAAGGGTCAGTAACTATTCACAAAAAAATTAAGTTTGTCTTATCAGACTCCAAACATCTTATTGATCGCAACCGAGTATGATAGATTTTTGAAATTCAAATCATAGAAGTGACAATATTATGTTTAAAGGTCACATAGTACTTGGTAGTTCATTGTGTTGTGATTTAATGTGATTATATGACATAATTATAAGAAGTTAATTTCTATTTAATAAACTTTGGGTCATTACATTCTTCCCCGTTATGAAATTTCACCCTTAAAATTTCATTTTACATTATATGCGTTAAAAAATTGTGGGTAATTTCCCTTCATTTATTCGACCAGTTCCCATGTTTCCTCTTTGTACTTATGGTTCAACCATTGTACTTTTACCAAGTGAGTAGCCTTGTTACATATAAATTTATCTCTATGATATGAGATATTCACTAGCTACTCCTCGTAAGAAAGATCATCCTCCAACTGTACCACCTCTAAAGACAATACATGTGAAGGATCTGGTATTTACATTCTTAAGAGGGATACATGGAAGACATCATGTACTTTAGAAATGGTATGTGGAATTTCTAGTAGATAGGCCACAACTCCAACACAATAAATAATCTCTTAGGGGCCGATGTACCTAGGATTTAACATTCCTTTCTTCCCAAATCTCACGACCTTCTTTAATAGAGATATGTGGAGAAATACCATGTCTCCAACTTTGAACTTAAGGTCTCATCGACGATTATCTACATAAAACTTATTTCAATGTTTGGCTACCTTGATGGGCTGCTGAATGGTTTTCACCTTCTCCACCATTACTTCGACCATTTCAGGTCCTAGCAGCTTATGCTCACTAACTTCATCCTAACATGCTGATGTTATGAAACTTTTACCACAAAGGGCTTCGTATGGTGTCATTTGGATATGAGAGTGGAAACTATTTTTGTATAAGAATTCAACCAGTGGAAGATGTTGGTCCCACCATCCTTTGATGTCCATATAACATGATCTCAACATGTCTTATACTGTATGAATAGTTCTCTCATATTTTCCATTAGTTTGAGGATGATAGATCATACTAAAGTTCAGTTTAGTGTTTATAGCATGTTGGATACTTTTACAGAACATCAAAGTGAATCTTGTATCTCTATCAGATACAATAGATAGTGGTAATCTGTGAAGCCTTATCACCTCTTTGATATATATCCATGGAATTTGATCCAACAAGAAGTATCCTTGAATTGTGATAAAGTGATCTATATTTGTAAGACGATCCACAACTACCCATATACCATTGTTTCCTCTGGATGACTTTGGAAGTTCAATGAAAAACTCCATGGCGATGTTCTCCCACTTCCATGTTGGTCTGGGTAGTGGTTGCATTATCCCATTAGACATTTTCCTTTTATCCTTCACTTGCTGAAATAGCCAACACTTTTATGTATACTCAACAATATATTTATTCATATTTTCCAACCAAAAGTTATCTCAGAGATCTTGATAAATAATTGTGATCCTGGCTGAATAGATAAGGTTGAGCTATGTGCATCATTCAAAATATCCTTCTTTATATGTGGATCAGATGGTACACATAATCGTGACCCAAATATTACAAATCCATCCTCATCAATCTTGAACTCAGAGGATTTCCCATTTCTAATGGATTCCACCCTTTTATGAATTTAAACATATTTTATTTGAGCATCCTATATTTTCTCTATAAGGGATGATTGATAAATCATTTGAGAAAGGATTGATGATGTTCCTCCCTTAATTATTCCCATGAACGTCCTCTAAAAATCTAAGAATATTAGATCCTTTTCAATTCTCATCACTCATAAAGATGTATAATCGTTTCTACTTAGATCATCTGCAACTTTATTTACCTTACCTGGATGGTAGATAATTTAGAAGTTATAGTCCTTGATGAGCTCTAACCATCTTCGTTGCTGCATATTAAGATCATTTTCTGTGAATATATATTTTAGACTCTTGTGATCAGTATATATCTCACACTTCTCTCCATAGAGATAATCCCACCAAATTTTCAATGAAAAGATCACTACTACCAACTCTAGATCATGAGTAGGATAGTTTTTCTAATGGATTTTCATATACCTTCAGGCGTAGAATATCACATTATCATTTTTCACTGGCACACAACCTAATCCCTTATTTCAAGCATCACTGTACACAACAAAGAGTTCTACACTTTTTGGGAGTGTGAGTATTTCCATAGTGATAAGACTATTTTTTAACTCCTTAAAGTAGTCTTCACATTCTGGAGTCCATAAAAACATCACCCCCTTTCATGTCATCTTGTTCATTGGGTTTTAAATTCACCATAATTTCTTCACAAATTGTCGATCATTCCCAGATAGACCCAAAAAGCTGCGGATATTCATTACAAATTTTTTTCCTAGGCCACTCTTCAATTTCCTTTCTCTTGGAAGGTTCCAGAGATATCCATTTTCAAGTGATAACATTCCCCCATAATGATACTTCCTCAATCCAAAACTCACATTTAATGTACTTTTCATATAGTTTTTCCCTTCACAAATTATTTATCATAGTATTCAAATTCTCCTCGTCTTCCTCCTTGCACTTGGATTATATCATAATATTATTAATAAATACTACCATAAATATGTTGAGGTTATATATGAATAATTTATTCATTAAATCAATGATTTTTTCAGGATCATTAGTGATCCCTAAGGGCATCACTATGAACTCATAGTGTCCATACCTCGTTCAAAAGGTAGTCTTGGAAATATCTTCCTTCCTCACCTTAAATTGGTGACATGCCGAACGTAGGTCCACCTTAGAGAAACAATGGGCCTCATGAAGATGATAGAACAATTCATCTATCCATGGAAGGGGATAATTATTCTTTATCATTATTTTATTGATCTCACAATAATATATATAGAGGTTCATTGTTCTATCATTATTTTGGACCAAGAGGATTGCCACACCCCATGGTGAAGCACTCGGGCGTATAAAACCCTTCTCCATATTCTCCTGTAACTTCTTCTTCATATCTTCTAGATCTATAACGGCAATTTCTTAAGGTGTATTTGATATAGGCTAAGATCCATGAATAAGTTCAATTGAGAACACAACATCTCGATCAGTAGGAATACTAGGAAACTATTTAGGGAATACATCAATGTAATACCTCATGATGGGCATATCTATGGGAAGTATCATCTCTTTTGTCTCAATCATTTTAGCTAGACATTCTTACTCATAAGTCAGTAATATCCAAACTTGAGAAATTTATTTTAAGGAAGATTAATCTTCCTCCTTACATCTGTAAATAATTGGAAGATGCTTAAAGATATGAAGAGTGATATCCCTTTCCCAACATTTGTTGTTGACTTTGTATAAAGGTAGCCAATCCATGCCCAATATAACATCGAACTACACTAAAGGAAGTATAACAAAATTTTCTGGGAGGTTCAGTCGGAAAACACTTACCGGGGAGGAGTTATAAACCTTAGAGGCAATAATTTTCCCATTATCTACTCTCATAGATAAATTAACTTCAAAATTTTGAGGCGGTGTCTGAATTGTTCTACTAAACTTGAAAGATATGAAAGAATTCATAGAACCAAAATAAAATAGTATGTTCACTATTCTTGAATGAATAAATATTGCACCTATTTCCACATTGTTTTCCGGATCCACCTCAAAATTAGTGGTAGAATAATACCTTCTTTATTGTCTTCATGGTTTTTGTTGATTTCCTTTGACAAACCTTGTATTAGGGAAATTGTTCACATAATTTTCATGATCCTTGTATTTGTAACACTACATCACTGGTTGAGAATTTATCTAAACCTTCCTTTTTTCCTTCCACATTAGTGGGATTCTTCATATCCCTTCAACAGTTTCTAGACAAATGTACCATTCTTCTATATTTTAAGAAATTCTGGGTTCCCTTTAGACAGTTCCCAAGATGATTCTTCCCACAATTTTGACATGTGTGATGTTCAATCTTCTTTCCATCATGGGAATTGTTTTCTGAACCACCCATATTAGACTTCATCTTACATTTTTTTTTCACCTGTCCCCTGATACCCCAAAGAGTCTCTAATATCCATTTCATCCTTGCGAGAACAACACAAAATCTCCTCATAACTATCAAAGTCTCAAATTTCAATCACTTTTCATAGACTCAACTTTAGTTTGCTAAATAAGAGATCCAGTTTTCTTTTGGTGTTCATGAAAAACCTAGAGGCATATCTTTCAAGCCTTGTGAATTTTTCTTCATACACCCTGATGGACTCATTTTCCTTCTTATTGAGTCTAAGGAATTCTATTTCCATATTGAGGTGGAGGGTTTGGGGAAAATATTTATTTTAAAACATTTTCCTAAAATACTCCCAATCCATGGAATCAATTTTGACCTAGGTCTTCATATTCTCGATCAGTTTCCACCACTGATCATCTTCCTAATCAAAATAATAGACAACCAGTATGAATTTCTCTTCTTCTAAGCACTAGAGGACATAAATTATCTTTTCAATGGAGTTAATCCACTATTCCTCGAGGAAGGTATCAGATGATCCACTAAACATGGGAGGCCTTTTCCACATGAAGTATTCAATGACAACTTTATCTTTCCTTGGGGGATGAGTGTGTTCCACATGATTCGAGTTATTATTCATAACTTGAGACAGCTGATCAAGTACTCTCATGAAGTTTTGATCACCTTTTCCCATCATATTTGTCATATCATTAGGGTAATATTCACATTCCCAATCAAATTTATTTTTTTACTATTTTCTTCTATTTCACTCCATTAACAATGAAAAAGAACACACAATTAGGGGGCTTTAATACTTAGCTAATAATCATAAAAACGGAAACTTTAAACATAAAACGATAAAATCTTAAAGGAAAAGTATATCATAACTTGTGTGTCCATAGGTTTCAATCTAGGTTATCCTTGATTTAGTTATTAACTTATATTATAATGGTATATTTTCTTATTCTCTTAATAAAGTTTTGTACCATGCTCATGAATTTACCAAACCATATCCCCTAGGAGTTTCAAACCAAGAGTGCAGCAAGGCCCATTATTTTCCACCAGTTCCCATTAGAGTCTAGTTCAAAGCGGTGTTTTTAGGTTTTACCCCAAGATACATCTGTTCTAGATCCACCTCTACCTATTTGTATCTAGATATGGATGTGTTTTCTTGATAAACCACTTAATCCATACTTACCAAAATTTAGGGATGTTTTCTTATACTTATTCTCATCCCTAAGGTTCTTACTAAAGTGCTATACTATTAATCTCTAAAAATAATTATACCTTGACTTTGATACCAACAATAGATAACCTATCCTTTTACACATATCATTACATGATTTTAAGCATAATAAAACATCATATTACAAGCCAAGGATTGTAAAGTCTAGTGTATTGGAAGACTAGGTACATAAATCTGAAAACATGGGCCTAAAAAAACTTTTCTTTATTAAATCTTCATAATGATATCCTAACATCCAGTGTGCACATACACATTTATAGGATAACCGAGGGATAACATGAAAAAAGGTTTGATCTATAATCCTAGTAAAGGAATAATCATAATAATAAAGATTTATCAGATTTTTTAGGATGCATGACATAATGATATACAAAGGTATAAAACATAATTGAACATATGCAACCATAACAGGCATAACTTGGGATCATATAAACATGGAATCACAGTAATGTGGTAGAAACATAAAACATGAATTTATCATGAGTCAAGGGACATTTGAAGTATAGTATCACAAGTAAAGGTTAACCACCAAGACCATTGCACATTGTAGCACAATTCAAGGCCAATAGCCAAGACCTTTGCATATAATGCCTCATGAGACTGAACTTTACCCAATGCATTGAAGCGCTATCTGGGCGCACCCATCATATTTTTTTCATGAATATTATTTCGACATACATAATAATATATAATAAATAATAAATAAAAATAAGTTAAAATCGATATATGTCATGGTATGTGATGTCAAGAAAAAGTGATAACATGTAAAAAGAGTTTTAAATAAATTTTATCATTTAAACATTTTCGTGCGGTATTAAGGAAAATACTAAAGATAATTTAAAATTTTAAAAGGAATAATATTTTATATATAACCATAAGTGAAACAAAAATGTTTTCAAAATATAAATAATGATTTCATAAAAACAATGGTTTCTTAAAATAGATGGTAGAGTGCACTTGAATTTGGGTAAAAATTTGGGGAGTTCCCTTAAAATGGGTTTTCTTACCCAGAAGTATTAAGGAGGGAATAAATTAAAAATATATATATCCCCAAAATAAAATTATTAATGGATATTTATACATGTGTTTGGACATATAAATCTAAATTAAAATATGTAAAAAAATAAATTATAGGATTTCAATTTGGTAGAAAGAGAGTAATAATAACCCGAAGGAATAATGGAAGTTCAGGTAGAATCCATTACCTTATGTCTGATGGTGTAATCCAATTGATATTTGTGAACTGAATAATAAAATTAGGTTTATTAATTAATAATTAAATAACATATTTTATATGTAATTGATTTATTATAACCTTTTTGAGTTCATTCATAACCTTTTTTATTGGTTATGAGGATGAAATTCATTATTCAGGTCCATTTGTTTCATGAATGGTTTAGTTATATACATGAATGGGTAATCATATAAAATAAAGTTGATTTTATAGAATTGGAGTTATATTTTATTATTTAACATCAATAAGGTTACATGGTTGTATATTTCATTTGGTTACTTGGAGAGAAGATGAATCATTATATAAAACTTTAGTGATAACCTTTTGGGTTGGTGGTTTTTTTATCACAATGAACACATTTTGTTTTATAAATCAAATTCGTGTGAAAAAAAAGATTATAAAACCATATATGAGACATAATACATATATTATAGTCTGGTTCAACCATAATAATGGTTTCATAACCATAATTAAATATGATAATGGATATTGAAAACCCATCATCTTTGAATGTGGCAAATTAACACAACTGGGATGGGGTTTTTATTACTTGTATAAAAGAAGTGTAAAGGATATAAGATAATAAATTGTTACATTATAATAATAATATTATAGAAAATAAAAGGTATTAGAGTTGTAATAACATTTTTATGAGAAGAGATAAGGATATAAAAGAAAACAAAGGAACTTGAAAGGAAAGTAAAAGAATTGAAAAGAGGAATTTACCTCTTAAATTAATCTTCCTTGAGAGCCTCTTAAGGGGATATGATTTTCTATTTTGAAGAGACCAAGGGATGATAGAAGTGGGGGAGGATATTGGGGATAGATTTTAGTTAATTTTAGGCAAGGAACAAGGCTTTAGAGGAGTGAAGAGAAGAGGGGAGTGTGGGTGGTTTTTATAGTGGAGGGGAGGAGGGTTTTCATAATATTTTAATCATTAGTTTATTATTTATCTATAAGACAATAAATAGTGATAGTTACATGACCCAAAATAGTAATAAGTGCATCTGAGTTAGAAAAAGTGGAAATTTACACCATCCATGACTCAATAATGATGTATAAAATAAGGTTTTAGCTATTATTATAAATTATCATATTTTACTATTAATAAAAAATTCAAGTATTTACAAAAAATCAAAAAAATTCCCCCTAACCATTTTTTATGTGTAGAATCCAAAAAAATAACAAAATTTTATGAAAATAATTTTATAAATATGGGAAATTTAATTTTTTATAAAATCATCATTTACTTGAAACATACATATTTTAAAAATATAACTGATTTTATAATTATTTGAAAAATTAACTATGGTCTCATTGAATTACCATATAATAGTAATAAATAAATAGAATAATTTATGAATACATTTTATGAAAATACATTTTGTTTTATAATTATTAAATTATCCTTGATTTTTAATTAAAAATTTATGACTTATAAAAATACCAACACTATCATATCGTCACTTATATGATGGATAAATTTCATTTATACTTTCATTGGTAAGGTTAGTATTTACTCAACCAATTTAATATTAATAAGGGTCATATTACTATTCATAAGGGTAAAATTATTATTCATAAGGTTAACATTATTATTTATAAGAGTCACTTACTATTCACCAATAATTAAGTTTGTCTTATTTGACTCTAAACATCTCTCTGTTTAGAACCGTATATGTCAGATTTTCGAAATTCAAATCATAGAAGTGACAATATTATGTTTAAAGGTCACATAGTACTTAGTAGTTCATTGTGTTGTGATTTAATGTGATTATATGACATAATTATAATAATGTAATTTCTATTGATTAAACATTGGGTTATTACATTCTTCCCCCCTTATGAAATTTCATTATTGAAATTTCATTTTACATTCTAAGCCATGAAAAATTGTAGGTAATTTTCCTTCATTGCATCCTCCAATTCCCATGTCGCCTCTTTGTACTTATGGTTCTGACATAGAACTTTGACTAGGTGAGTAGTCTTGTTATATAGAACTTTATCTCTATGATCCAAGTTCTTCAATAGATACTCCTCGTATGAAAGATCATCCTACAACTATACAACCTCTGAAAACAGTATATGTGAAGGATCTGGTATATAATTTCTTAAGAGGGATACATGGAAGACATCGTGTACATTAGATATGGTAGGTGGGAGTGCTAGTCGATAGGCTACAACTCCAACATGATCAAGAATCTATAAGGGGATGATGTACCTGGGGATTAGATTTCTGTTATTCCCAAATCTAATGACCTTATTACATGGAGATATGTGGAGAAATAACATGCCTCCAACTTTAAACTCAAGGTCTTATCGATGATTGTTTTCATAACTCTTCTGTCAACTTTGGGAAACCTTGATATACTGCTGAATGGTTTTCACCTTCTCCACCATTTCTTCAACTATTTCAGGTCCTAGCATCTTATTCTCACCAAATTCATCCCAACATGTCAGTTTTCTTCACCTTTTCCCATAAAGGGATTCATATGGTTCCTTT
Source organism: Viscum album (assembly GCA_963277665.1). Lineage (NCBI taxonomy): Eukaryota > Viridiplantae > Streptophyta > Magnoliopsida > Santalales > Viscaceae > Viscum > Viscum album. The sequence goes on along the minus strand of OY728128.1, from coordinate 674,394,827 downwards.
TGAATACTGGAGTGGAAACTCTTATTGTAGGATAATTCAACTAGTAGAAGAAGTTGGTCCCACCATCCTTTTTAGTCTATAGAACACGCTCTCAACATGTCTTCCAGTGTCTGAATAGTTCACTCAGATTGTCGATCAGTTTGAAGATGATAGGTCACACTGAAGTTTAGTATAGTGTTTAGAGCATACTGGAGATTTTTCCAAAGTTTCGAGGTGAATCTTGGATCTCTATTAGATATAATATATAGTGGTACTCCATGCCACATTACCTCCTCTTTGATATATAATCAGGAAAGTTGATCTAATGAGAAGTCCTCTCGAATTTTGATAAAGTGATCTGTCTTCGTAAGACAATCATCAATGACCCATATAGCATTCTTTCCTCTGGATGTCCTTGGAAGTCCAGTGATAAAGTACATGGTGATGTTCTCCCACTTCCATGTTGGTATGGTTAGTTGTTGCATCATCCTCATAGTCCTTTTCCATTTAGACTTCACTTGATTACATACCAGACACTTTTATGCAAACTCAGCAATCACCTTCTTCATATTGTCCCACCAATAGTTCTCTCAGAGATCTCGATACATCTTTGTTCTCCCTAGGTGAATAGAGAAGTTTGAGACATGTAATTCATTCAAAATACCACTATTTGTATGTGGATAGGATGGTACACATAATTATGACCCAAATATTGGAAATCCTTCTTTATCAATCTTAAACTCATAGGATTTTCCATTTATAATGTCTTCCACCCTTTTCTAAATTTCCACATATTTTCTTTGAGCATCCTTTACTTTCTCCATGAGGTATGGTTGGGAAATCATTTGATAAAGGATTTATGATGTTCCTACCTTAATTATTCCCACATCCATCTTATAAAAATCAATGAATATTGGATCCTTTTCAATTATCATCATTAATAAAGATTTAGAATCCTTTCTACTTAGAGCATCTTCCACTCTATTTTCCTTACCAAAATAGTAGTGGATTGAGGAGTCATAATCCTTGATGAGATCTAACCATCTACAATTGCACATATTAATATCTTTTTGTGTAAATATATATTTTATACTCTTATGATTAGTATATATCACACAATTCCCACCATACAGATAATGCTTCCAAATTTTCAATGCAAAGATCCTATCCGCCAACTCTAAATCATGCGTAGGATAGTTTTGCTCGCGGATTTTCAGATCCATTGAGGCATAGGCTATCACTTTATAAGAAGGTATTTTCCATTGATTAAAATTTGGGGCGTTATAATGTCTCTTCTATGTTTAATTACATAAAGGTCCCTCTAATAATGGTAGTTGAAATATGAATTATAGTCTCCTATTGTTTATGATTCATTGTATTTCAAATGCTTCTCTCAATTCCTCTTCCAAATATTAATAACTTTTATAACGACAGTTGATCCTTTGATCTTTAATTCGACTTTATATAGAATCAATACTATATATATTTGAATTCTATGACTTGAATTATTTTCCCATGATCTTTAATGACAAGAACACCCTTCTCTTTAACTCTATACAACCAAGTCTTAAATAATATTCACAATAACTTCCAAATTCGATCTTTCTATAGATAAAGATAACACTATTCTTTAACTTTGTCAAACCTGATCTTCAATGTAATACAAACCAGCACCAACGCCAATATATTCTAGCGAAGATCTTCAATTATCTCCTTGTTTCTATCTTCTTCCAATTGTAAAAAATAGTTAAACATTATCTCCTAAAAAACCTAGTTCCTCATCAATTAAACAATCTCCATTATATATATATATATATATTTTTTAAAATATGGGAAATATATTTTTTAAATATCCATTAATGTGTTTGAATTTTAAATTTTAAATTCAAACATCATCTAAATCATATTAATTTAATATCACACTTTTGATCATGAACTATTTAATATAAACCATTTAAATTAGAAAGGTTAGTTTGAAGAATTTATAATAACTAAAAAACTCAAAAAATAATTCCTTGTTAGCACTGATGTTCGCACAAACCAGTTCTCAAACTTTGTGGTATGAATCCATGTATTATGGTGTATCTTATTGGGTTTCAATAATTCTTATTAAACTAATTAAGGGTTTTTAGAATAGGCAATTCCTTATAATGTGGGGGTCCCAAATGTTCTAGAGTAATCAAATTATATTTAATCATACTTTATGGCGTGCTATATAACCTTATAGTGAATAAATCATAAAAAAGTATTTCATTAATTCTTTACAATGTAAACTTATCTTCCATAGTGTGGATAACCATAGACAAAGAAAATTAACCATCTCCATGTTTCTCTTTTATTTATTAAATTTATACCCTCCATGACATAAATTAATTTTACATCTTAGAAGACTTCATCTTTATCCTCACTATGACATAGCCATTGAATGTGGTGTAGACACCACCAAATATCTAGGGAAACTAAAAAACTCCCAAATATCCACGACTTGGAATAAGCTCATCCTTAGGCATGGATCTCTACAAGACATTCATACTTTGAAGTAACCTTTTGTTCCGCATCATATAAATTGTATGTAACCTCCAGACTGTGCCTCAATCAGTTCCAAAATTCCATAATGATTCCTAATGAACAGAAAATCTCACACTCCAATTTTTCATCTAAAAATGTTGAAAAAATTGGGAAATGTGTCCACCAACCACATCACTATATCGAAAAAAATTCCATGATTATAATTATATTCTAACCAAATCCTCTATGAACCTTTAGAATCATCATATATATAATAATACAAAATATACTCCATCAACATCTATACTTCACACAATCATTTCCATGTCAATATCCAAATACACATGTCTACACATAGTCAACACCTCTTTCTTAAAACTCAAAATAATTCCTCTAAGAATGAATTATAATGCTTATTAAATAATATATCTATTCTAGGAAGCATATCAATAACTCCATGAAATACTTCATATAAATTATCCACCTTAAATAACTATGACTACATTCCATATATAACCATTTATTAATACAAACTATCAACAAATCAAACAAAACCTTATGGTTACAACATGTTGATTGTGCCACTGCACCCCGATCCATTTTTAATGTCGACCCTCACTATAAGGGGAAATTTTTCATTTCATTAAAACCCTTTAGAAAACATTCATGTAATAATTTTATCCAATCCATCAGTCCCAAATCCACTCAAGACTACTCAATTATCCATAAATAATGGGAAATAGATATAAAAAATATGCTATTATCCTCCCAAAAAAAGAATATCCCCTGAAAATTCATTCAAATACTCACTCTGCTCTATAAATGTAGAATTACTCTTCTAAATATCCCACATACTTATTCTTATTTAGTATCCACTAGGATCTTGTATGAATCCAATAGATCCATTATCCTATAACATCTAACCTCTTAACTTAAATCACACTCCCATGATTCCCATTACATCAACATAGGCTCAAAAACACAATCTCCATGAGATAATTAACGAAAAACTAACTTTTAAGACCATTCACACACACACACACACCTCATTCAACTACATGATTCACTTTCTATAAAATTTCTAAACAAACGTAATTATTTAAAAAATCATTCAAGCAGAAGTACACATCAGTGAAACTATTACATATCATCCCTCTCAAATCACTTCAAGTCTTACCTATCAAATATTAGGCTCATGATATTAAAACCTAACCATTCACCTTATTCATGTTTGTCACATATAACATAACGCACCTCAGTGCGTACTTCCCATAATATTGGTATCTCACCCATGGAAAGGATAATCGTACTATAACCCTCCATCCGAGCATCATCTATGAAGCGTCTACCATGATCTCACTACATTTCCAAAAGTGTGTCCACAATTAATAGGGTTAGACATACAACTAATCATATCATCTGAAACAATCCTTAAAACTTAAAGAACTTCAATTTCTTACACCAATAAATTCAAAGAAATCACCATGCTAAAACTAGATACTCAGTAACACTTTCTATGCATTGATCTCATTTCCAAAAGAATTTACCCATGCTTCTTATCTCTATGGGTGTCACGAACTAGCCCAAGTCGACCCTGCACTGTTCACTCGAGACACTCTGTGACAAGTCCCAAGAGGCCTTCCTGATTTACCTGAGATGGAGACAAGAACTGATGGAATCAGTAGAGTGAATAAGGAATGATTTATCCCAAAAATAAACTATTAAAAAAACATCAGAAAGAAATGGACAGCCCAATACACATTTATATAAAAGTTGAACTAAACATTATTCGTACATGAAACTAAAAGTAAAAATGAACAAAAAAACTCAACCGACCAAACCTAACAATCAAATAACTCGATGTGACCCCACTGGTCACTCTCCAACATAATGATCACAATTCTACCAAAGTTATTAGACTCAAGTTGAAAACTGTACAGTGGCTAAAAACCAAAGAAGACTATAGGGGTGAGTATTAAAACTCAGTAGGTTATAATGATATTCTATTACTAATACACTTACTTTAAAATAAAAGAAACATCAATTTCAAGTTTTAAATACAATATATAGAAGTATTTTTTACAAGAAAAGGTTTCATTCTATAAACATTATATAATAAAAGGCTTGTACGTTTTCAGAAACATGAAATGCTACTAGGCCATTTCAAAGAGATGCAACTTCAAAATGAAAACAGATTTGAAGAGGGATTATTTAAATAATGTATAATTTTTAAAAAACACAAAAGATACTTCATTTTTCATCCAAACACACTATATGCCCACAGTGAATACAATATATCCGATGAGTACTACTCATAGGAACACCCCTAGGCACTAGTTCGTTGTGTGCCCTAGGTACCTCATATCTTGGTGTAAAGGTAACAATAAAAAATATTCATTCTCATGCATGAGCCACTAATAGGGGACAATAACCATAACCTAGTTGTCTAAAACATCATCATCATAGTTTAGTTAGTGTTTTCATTGTCAAACTTTCCATATGAAGTAGGGACGAAACCACTCCGGATCACTAGCATACTAGTACACGTCCTCCAACCTAGATATTCGGGTTTAACTCTTTGTGCTCAATAAATTTACAAATGTCATCAAATACACTTTTCACATGAAAATACCGTTTTCAAAATCATACACACACCAAACATCCCAAAAACATGTTTCAAATTTCTTTCATGGATCAATAAACCACTTAAGATTTTCATAATATAATTTCAAGAAGTATAACAAGGATTTTCACATAAAACCCATTCCAAAATGATATTTTAACGGAAAAATGCCCACCAATACCATATCAAACCATATTTGGAATCCCCAAAACCATTTAATAAATAAATTTCACTAATCATTATATCACCCCACATGGTGCAACATGTAACACACATGAAAACCCTTTTCTGAAGAAAAATGCCAAACGATCCTTAAAGCATTTTACAAAACCAATGTATAACAAAGGTAAAAATTTTACCTTTCATAAAGAATTTATCCAAACCCATTATTATAAGAATTTTTTTTACCTAAACCCTTTAGAACATTTAGTTTAGACATTCAAAGATCAACCATTTTCATAAAAATTCCGAATGGGCCACTTACCGACAACTCATGCCAAAACATGTCAAAAACCAATACCCATCTATTTATAAAACCAAAAACAATTTGGAAATCCATAAAAAGAACCCCAAAATATCACATTTCATGCTGAAAATACTTCAAAAAATTCAAAAAGTTATTTTCATATCACACATTTAGCACACAAATGCCGATCGAGCACTTTTCCAAAAACTAGGCATGAAACATTTAGCAAAACAACTCCTATTTAACATCCAAAAGAGGAAAAACCAAAATTTTCACGCCAAAAATTTATTAAAGTAGTTACAATAGGTCATAAACATCTCAATACATATGCAAAGACTATCCAAACATTTATTTTAACAAGTGGTATGCACTTTTTAACGAAACAACTCCATTTCACACCAAACAAGCCATAAATAAACAATTTGGACACCAAATAGATCATCCAAAGTTTGAAAAACAATAATAAACATCTATATATGGTGAGAATATAAAGAAAATATGAAACTCAAATAATAAAGGCATGTGACTCAGAGAACCTACCTCAAAACCATGGCAGAATGGAAATGCACACCTGAAAACACCCATCGTGGGTTCTGAAACCCTAGTTCAATAAAGACCATCCCTAAACGAAATAACCCCCCATAAAAAATCATGGGAAAATAAAACCCTAGGTCATTCATGACTATTGGATAAGAGAACCCCAAGAAAAAAAATGGAAGAAGAAGGAAGAGGGAAGAGTGGAGAAGAGGAAAGAGAAGGAATTGATGAATAATCACTAACCTTTAGTGAGAAATCACCCCAAAAACTGACCAAAAAAGATGGAGAACAAAGGGTGGGGGATACCCTTGGTCAATAGACAATAGGTATGAATCCATTTGGGAGGTGGAATAACCTTAATTGTACTTTTAGGTTAAAATTTGTTAAGCATATAAGTGGATGCATGGTTTTACTGCACAGTTTTGTGAACTGCACACAAACCATGTGAGGGATACTAGAAAAATTACAAAACATGTTGGTTTAATGTTTTACAGTTTGGGAAAACCATGATGAAATAGTGAGACCCCCAAAATTGGCTAAAAACCACCAAATGATAGCCCAAACACTAGGGTAAACCGACCAACAATCCTTGAGTGATTTAAACACAATCTAGTAACACCGTAGGTGTCACAAACTCTCCCCATGTAGCTTTCTTCCAACACGAACCAAGGGAAAAACAAGAGGGAATGATTCGAAAAAGAAATCACTTCAAAACCCTACACCCGTCACACTTGAAACCCATGAAAATAACTAGATTCTCATCAAACCAGAACATAATTAAAAAATTAAAAAACAAGGTGTGAAAATTCTCCCCACCATTAATGCTTTTCACCCCTAGAGAGCCATAACACATTCCAGTTGATTGATCAATGACTAAGGATTCCATATAAAAATAATCCAACATATTAACCATGAACACTTCACTAAAAAAAACTTAACTTATGACTCTTTCAAGATACAAAACCACTACTCAAAACTGCTTCCCATGGATCGAAAGAAAAGATCCAGCCATTACATCCACAACCAAGACAAAAACCTGATTTTTGGGCCTTCTACCAATGAACCCAATGATAATAAAAAATAAACATAAATAATAAATAAAATGATTTTAGAGGAGGTCGGAATGGACTCCCACCCTTAGAAGACAACTAACATTTGATGAATCCTCAAGAGAAAGCTCTATGAGACCCATGGCGGGTCTCCCCACCATTGGAAAACACGTAAAATGACCAACTGAGAATTAAATATGATCCAAAATCTGACCTTTTCCACACAGGAAAACCAAAACTCTCCCACAACAACCTACCAACCCAAGATAAGAGGAACACACCATGAACATTCAACCCACCCACCCCTAAATGGGGGTTACAAGAACTGGGCCAACGCATTCGACATGAACCCAAGAACCCCCACCACTTGGGGCAGAGAGGGAAGGGACCCAATCATTGGACCACTGAAACCATAAATGACAACTATGAAATACTCTCCATCTACGAATAGGTAAAACCATGACTGAACCTAATTCACAAAGGCATTCCACATAGGGAAATTAGTTGAAAACCCTCATCCAAGAAGGCATAACCACAGACACTACATGAGGGGTAAGTCTTCCATGGTCTTTGCGATAAGAGGAAATTCACATTGATGAGAAATAATAATAAAACATAGAAACTACCCAACCCCAGTGGTGGAGGTAGGAGATTTGTTGAGCTCCCCACACCTTTGGAGATTTCCTGATTGTGTGAAAATTTTCACTTTGAGGCCTATGGCTAAAGGCCTGATGTTTGAAGTAATTGCTGCACCGTAGTAATGAGATAAGGATCACAACACTCCATGAAACTTACATGATCAACAAAAAAACTTCATATAAATAGGAACTCATAGATACAAAGAACCCTTCCCTCTCACTCTGAATGAGGATTAGAATGGACAAGGAATACAATGAAACACATCAACATCATCGAACACGAATACTATATCCAAAAGAATTATCCTGACTAGAAAGAACTTTAAACCAAAACCAAATAAATCTCTATTCCAACAAATTAGTTGAGGCATCATCTGAAGAGGTGGATTTTACATTTGAAATGAATCCTAAGGCTAATCAACTATAAATCTTGCCAACGGAGAACCATCCATGGCCATATCACATAATCCAACAAAACATTATAAACCTACTGAACATTGCCTCAAAACCAAGCCCCAAAATAGATCCCAACTGAAGACAAAACAAGAGTATGACTTCCCAATGCCAAAGAAGCATACCGAATAAACAAACCTTCTAAGACATAGGAAAAACCAGCCACATAACCATCAGTTTATAAATAAATTCCAAACTTTTTTAGCTCAAAACACTTTTAAAAACAAACTAACTTGTTGGATTTTCACATTCACCAATGGTGTTTCATCAAGTCTCACTCACATGCACATTTCCATGCCACCCTCATCACCCAAACATTATTCCATACTAGCCATCCATCTATATATTCATAAAACCATGCATGTGAGCACCCATGAAAACACTAAAGGCTAAAAAAACAACATCATTCCAAAAATCATGTACCTTCCGAAGGCACACTAACCACCAAGTCAAAAACCATTTTCAGATTGAAAAAACAACCCACAATTTTTTCAAGAACCATTTGATTAAAAACCCAGTCAATTTCATTTAATACAACTTCAAAACAAAAAAAATTATTCCAAATAACCGTTTCCGATTTTCAAAAATACTGCAAGGTCTCTTTTTTATAAAAAAACCAACTTCTCAAAACCAATTTCTAAAACCAACACATCAAATTAAAACACTTTTCAATATCCCAAAACATCACATTTGAAAAAAAATTCAGAATAAACTTAAAATTATCCATACTTTCAAAACATTTTATTTCAACAAACCATAAGTTTAGATTTGGGAAAATCCAATCTAGTTAAATCATTTTTACTTTATCCCCAAGTTTTGTTTAAAAAAACCCAAATTTACAAAACCTTCCTCGTATTAAATTTTGAAAATGCATTTTACAATTTTTGAAATCCTAAAATTCTTTTAAAACCCATTTTTAAAATTCTCACATAGGTATTTCAAAAAAAATTTGAATTCAAGAAAGGTCCAAGAGACCCATTGAAGGGAACTACTGTTAGTGGGTGACTTGACCAAATGTTGGTGTCCATATGTCAAAAAAACCACCAACATAAAGAGCCTTATTAGGACTATTCCCTAGCTCCACATGGATTTCTAGGTCCTATAAACTCACTGAGTCCATTAGTCCAACTCCCCTTATCATATCCCAATCACCAAACAATCCCTAATAACCAAGGAAACTAATAAAAATGGACTTCCCATGGACACCTGATGATTAGAACGAACAAGAGTTCACAACTCTCTTCCTACACCTACCCCAAAATTCCCAAAAATCCTACTCCATATACCTTGACATCACCCAAATAACAAGGGATCTCTAAAATAAAGGGTTTCTAAGAGCCGACCTCCTTGGATACCATTTTTTCACAAACCAACCCGAGTCGACCCTGAACCGGTCACCCGGGTCACTCCAAAAAAAGTCTTAAGAGGCGATCCCAATCCTCCTAGGATGGAGACAAGAACCAAGGGAATTAATAAAGAAACTATGGAATAATTTCACCCAAATATAGACAATTAAACAAACAATGGAATGAAATGGACAGCCCAATACACATTTATATAAAAGTTGAACTGAACATTATTTATACATGAAACTAAAAGTAAAACTGAACAAAAAAACTCAATTGACCAATCCTAAAAACTGAATAACTCCATGTGAACCCGTTTTCACTCTCTAATACAAAAATTACACATATCCCAAGGTGACCAGTCTCAATCTAATACCCGCAAAAGGCTAAAAATAGAGGAAGACTATATGAGTGAGTATTTAAACTCAGTAAGTTAGTTTGATATTATATTCCCAATTAAATTTCATTAAAACAAAATAAAAATAAATTTTAAGTTTACAATAAAATATATAAAATTATGTTTTCCAAAAAAGGTTTCATTCCATAAAAATTATAAAATAAAATTCTTTCAAGTTATCATAAACATGAAAAGCTAGTAACCAATTTTAAAGAGATGCAACTTCAAAATGAAAATAGTTTTCAAGAGGAATGCTTTCAATAATGCAAACTATTAAATAAACACACGTTCTACTGATTTTTTCATCCAAACACACCATATTCCAATGGTGAATATAATATATCCAATGAGCCCTAGTCACGAGAACACCCCTATGAACTAGTTCGTTGTGGGCCCTAGGTACCTCATATCTCAGTGTAAAAGTAACCATAACAAATATCTGTTCTCATGCACCAGCCACTAGAAGTGAAAGATACCCATAACCTAGTGGTCCCCAAAATCATCATCATAGTTTAGTTAGTGTTTTCATCAATAAACTTTCTACGCTAAATTGGGGCAAAACCACCCAAGATCACTAGCAAACTAGTATATGTCCGCTCACCTAGTTACTCAGGTTTCCCTCTTTGTGATGAATGAAGTTCCATATGATATCAAATAATCTTTTCACATGAAAATTAAATTTTAAAAATCATACACACACTAAACATCCTATAAACAAGTTTCACATCTCTTTCATGGATCAATAAACCACTTAAAATTTTCATAAAACAATTTCGAGAAGAATAACAGGGATTTTCACATAAAATCCATTCCAAAATGATCTTTTAAGGAAAAATGCCCACCAATAAAATAGAAAACCAGATTTGGTAGCCCCATCACCATTTAATAAATCAATTTCATGAATCATAAAATGACCCCACATGGTGCAACATGGAACATACATGAAAACCCTTTTCTTAAAAAAATGCCAAACAGGTCTTTAAGCATTTTACCAAACCAATGTATAACAATGGTAAAAATTTCACCTTTTATAAAGACTTGTACACACACCATTTTCAGCAGTTAAAATTTACATAAAACCTTAAAAACATTTATGTTACAAATTCAAAGCTCAACCATTTTCATAAAAATTCCGAATGGTCCACTTATTGACAACTCATGCCAAAACATGTCAAAAACCAATACCCATATCTTTATAAAACCAAAAAACACTTAGGAAAGCGATAAAATACCAAAAAATATCACTTTTAATGCTTCCCATACATTAATAAATTCAAAATGTCATTTTATATCACATTTAGCACACAAAATCCAACCAGGCACTTTTCCAAAAACTAGGCATGCAACATTTTGCAAAACAACTCCTATTTAACACCCAAAGGGTTAAAAACCCAAATTTTCATGCCAAAAATTTATTACAGTAGTTAAAATAGGTCATAAAAATTACAATCCATATGTTAATACCATCCAAAAAATCATTGGAACAAGTGGTGTGCACCTTTATAAAGAAACTACTCTATTTTACAAAAAACCGGGCACAAATATCCATTTTGCACACCAAATGGATCCTCCAATGATTTAACAAAAATACTAAACATGTAGATAAGGTGATAATGGATATAAAATATGATACTTAAATAATAAAGTCATGTGATTGGGATAACCTACCTTAAAACCATGGCATAATGGAAACAGACACCCAAAAACACCCGTTGTGTGTTCCGAAAATCTAGATCTATGAAGACTAGACCTAAATGAAAAAACCCCATAAAAATTATGGAAAACCATAACCCTAGGTCATGCATGACCATGGGAGGAGATAAAACCAATAAAAAATGGAATAATAAGGAAGAGGGAAGAGTGGAAAAGAGGAAAGGGAAGGAATTAATGAAGAATCACTAACCTTTGGTGAAAAATCACCCATGACAAAAAACGATAGAGAACCTTGGAGGTTTCGAGCACAATAGAAGAATTGTCTGTCCAACACCAAAATTAAATTTTTACCAAGAAAAATAATTATTATGGATTCAATATTACGATGAATTATGGTCTCTAAGGAATAGAATCAAAGATTTAAATAAGGAAGGAAGAGGCCCTAAGCCTTTAGAGAGTATCTTGCACATCATGTTTATAATTAATTTAATTAATTTCATAGAAAAGAATACCTAGATCTTTGATATTTTCTTCATTAATGACGTGGATTGTCCAGAATGACCATTATAAATTATCTCATTGTGCTTGTGAAGATCCAAACTAGAATCCCTCCAACGGTGATCCACATGTTCTCTAATGACCTCCATTCGACACTACTCATTCTCCTGGTGCTAGCGCGACAAAGTGAGTGTCTTATTTCTATCGTTATTGATCACTTGTTATTTGGACTTGAAGAATGTATCTCGTTATTTAGAGGGGTGGGAAGAGAATTCAAGAGATAAATTGTTTAGCTCAACAATTTTGCTTTCACCAGGTGTATAGTTCGATATATGGCACAATAGACGTACATGTCTATTTATAGACATGAGGCTTCAGTTACAATATTTAATTATATAGTAAAAATTAAATAAATTAATAACCTTATATAAAACCCATGCTATTAATAATAATACAGTGTCATTATTTATGGGGTGCCAACTGGCGCAAAACAGAATTATAAATAAAATTCTGCGCCACAAAATAATTGCAGCGTTATTTTAATTTTTGCCAACAAGTTAAATTATAATATATTTTCTTTTAAATAATTATTTTACTACCAGACCAGCCTTGGTCTTCTCTAAATACACTTCCATTTATTGGACACCCAAATAAATAAATAATTTATTCTCTTAAATAAATATTTCATTTACAAACTAGTAAATAAATATTTATTAAATGTTCAATAAAATAAATAAATAAATTTTACCCACAATCCAGTGAATAAATATTTATTTAATTTATGAAATCATTTTTACATGAATAAAATTATTCAAATTTCTTGAGAATAATATTTATTAATTATATTCAAATAGAATTTAACCAATACCATCATAAACACTTAGTTTGTAACCCTCTAGGATTCTTTCTCATTGGCATTAGGTGGGCTTGCCTAAAGTCCAAGAGTAATGTCTAGAAACGGTTCAAGGTATCCAAGAGAAATAACATAAACTCATAACAATGACATCCACATATAAATTATCACTGTGTAATATAATCATTTTTTCACAGTATCTCATCAAGCATGTTTCTTGATAGTGTCATCAAATTTTATGCTTGATAAATCATTCTTTGACTACCTAAAATAAACTCACTGTTACACCATAAACATGTAATTTCATGCGATAGTTCTATTTCAATAAAAGGGCGGAGATATCAAATTCCATAAATGGAAGGGAAAAATCCTTCCTCAACTTATCAATTAATTAGATGCCACTCGGGACACTCCCAACATACCCTACTTCCGGCCAACTATCTGCATGATATTTTTCATTAGTAAATCAAAGTTTGATAGTCGTGACATGTATTAATAATAATATTAAAGTCAAGGATAATTACACATGCTCAGAGATATAAATATATGATGACACAAAAACATGTTAAATTCCTACTGGCGGGTCTGTTCTCATAATCTCCTATCTTGGAGATTACCAAGTGAAAACTTCATGAGAGGAAGTCTCATCTTCTTAAGAGTACTCACACCTGATAGTCTTCATGATATGTGTCTCATCATAGTATTTCACCCAACTATAGAACTATATTTAAGAATATTTTTGTATCATTTAGATGTTATCATTATAGAAAAGAACCTGCTATGACCATATAAATGCAACAAATAATCTAGGAAATTATTATATCATAATCTTGTAGAACAATGAACAATATATAATAATATGTTTAATAGATAAATACATTAAATATCCATGTAATCAATATAAAAAAATTTGGTTCTAGGACACCAACTATAACAAACATCCACTTGGACTAGAGCCAATTGCCTACAACTTTCAGTCCGCTAGACCTCACATGATGATCATGTTTCTGCTGAGTCAATGCTTTAGTGAAGGGATCCGTCACATTGTCTTCTATAGAAATAATGCTCACTGCAACTTCAACTATCTGAGAAAATTCCCCCAAGAGATTATACTTCTAAATTATGTTCTTCATCCACTAATGTGACCATGGCTCTTTTTCAAGAGCCAACTCTGCAGTATTATCATAGGATAATGTGATGGGATCTTTACTTCTAGGTATCACATCCATCTCTTAGATGAAGATTAACATCCAAAATTCTTCTTTAGTTACCTCCGAAGCTATGATATATTAGGAATTTTCTATATAATCTATGACCACACTCTTCTTTGAGATCATACAGCTCACTAAACCTCTATTCCAAGTGAATATGTACCATGTTTGAGACTTCATGTCATCTTGATCAGTCTAGAAACCGACATTTTCATATCCCTTAATGACTAGTCCCTCATATCCTCCATAAACCAAGAAAATAACCTTAGTACACCTAAAATACGTTAGGATAGTGTTGAATTCCATCCAATGGCAGTCACCTGGGTCAGCTTGAAATCTACATACCATAGTCAATGTATAGGCGACAACCATCCTAGTACATAGCATTCCATACATGACTGATCCAATCGTTGATGAGTATAGTCTCCTTCCCATTATCTTTCATTCCTCATGTGTCTGAGGACACATTTTCTTGGAAATATGAATTCCACTTGATGTTGGAAACAATCCCTTATTATATTGTTCCATACTAAATCTTTTCAGTATCTAATTAACATATGTACTTTGACTTAGGCCCCAAAATCTCTTGGATCTATCACGATGGATCTTGATCCCAAGAATATATGCTGACTTTCCCAAGTCCTTCATGGAGATTCCTTGATTCAGCCATGCCTTAATAGATTTTAATACTGGTATCTCATTTCCAATAAGTAACATGTCATCAACATATACTATTAGGAAAACTATTGCACTCCCACTAAACCACCTATAGATACAAGGCTCACATTTATTCTTGGTAAAACCAAATTTTTTATGGATTTATCAAAACAAATGTTCCATGACCTAGATGCTTTCTTTAATGCATAAATTGGTTTTTCAACTTTCATACCTTATTGGCATCCTTTGGAGTCATAAACCCTTCAGGTTGTGTCATGTAGACATTTTCCTGAAGGTCCCCATTAAGGAAGGCTATTTTGACATCCATTGGAAAAATATCATAGTCATGGTAAGTGGAAATGGACAATAGTATTTTGATGTATTTCCACATTGAAACTGGTGAAAAGGTTTCATCTTATTCAATGCCTTGATGCTGTTTTAACCCTTTTACAACCAGTCATGCCTTATAGGTACTAACTTTTCCTTCCATGTCCAGTTTATTCTTGAAAACCCATTTGAAACTAATAGTATTTACATCAACTATATAATCTACCAAAATATGGACCTGGTTTTGGTATATGGAATCCATTTTAGAATTCATGTATTCTTTCCACATGGAAACATCCGTGCCACTTACTGATTCCTTATAGGTTATATGATCATTATTATCAACTAATAATGAGTCACCATCCTCAGTAACTAGAAAACTGTACTGTTCCAATTATCTAACCTCTCTTGTACTTCTAAAAATTTCTTCTGTCTCTCGAATAGTTCTTTATTCCATGGGGCTTTATGGAATATGATCTTGTACCAACTCTTGTGTACCTTGATCCTCAACTTCATCGAAGTATATCTCACTCCCACTATTTATTCTGGATATGTTCTCCCTCTCAAGGGATATGGAATGTCTAGCCACTATATCCTTTTTGTATGAGGGGTTGTATAAGTAATATCCCCTTATTTACTTGGGGTATCCTATAAACGAATACTTTGTGCCTCGGGGTGAAATTTTGTTACTTGAAGAGGCCTTAACAAATGCATCACTTCCCCGCACATGTAAATTCGATAGCATGGATTTCTTTCCACTCCCAAACCCATATGGAATATAGTTTATCGATTAGGTTGGTACTTGTTTTAGTATGTGGGATGCTGTTTGTAACAAATATCCCTAAAAGGATAATGGAAGACTCTAATGACTCATCATTGTTCTCACCATGTCCAATAAGGTGTGGTTCTTCTTTTCACTCACACCATTCCATTAGGACGTGTAAGGAAGAGTGAGTTGGTATAGGATCCTAAACTACCATAAGTAATCAATGATGTCTTGATTAAGTTATTCTCCACCTCATTCTAAGTGGAGTTTCTTAATTTTCTTACCAATATGGTTCTAAACATTATTCTTGTATTCTTTGAACTTATCAAAAGAGTCTAACATATACCTCATTAAGTGGATATATCTATATTAAGTAAAATAATCATTAAAAGTTATGAAGTATGAGTATTATCCCCTTTCTTTAACTGGAAATGGTCCATGCACCTCAGTATGAACCAATTCAAGAAGCTCTTTATCCCTTTCACCTTTCCCACTAATTTGGGATTTTGTCATTTTTCCTTGTAAACATGCATGACATAGGCCAAGTGGTTTTAGTTCTAAAGAATCTAAATATCCATCCTGATGTAACTTTGTAAAGCGTTTAACGTTTACATGACCTAGCTGGTGATGCCAAATTTGGGTGTGGTATGAGTCATGTGAAGTATCTTTGCTATCGATTGCCTTTACTTGGTTTCTGTAATCCAACACGTAAAGACCGTTGTATAAATGTGCCCAACCAAAACAAATTATATCTTTGTAAAAGAAAAAAAATTCATTTCCAAACATGAAAACAAATACATATGTATCTAATATGGATATAGAAATGTATTTTTAGTAACATAAGGAACATAATAACAACCTTTTAACACCAAGCTCATCCCATTTGGAAATGTGAGGTGGTAGTCCCCAAAAACTACATTAGCAAGTCTGGCTCCGTTAGCTGCTCATAGATCTACCTCCCCTCAGTCAATATTCATGCATCTACTTGGTTCCTATATTTGGATACATATGTGATCACCACAAGCTATATCTAATACCAAATTTGTAGATATAGATATACTGCATTCGATAATAAACACACCTAACGCTTCTCGATGCTTCTTAGTCTGGGTGAAATTTTTCATCCAGTGGCCCTTCTTTCCACATGTGAAACAAATATCCTCTAGTTCCCTTGCCTCCCCTTGGATCTTATATTTCTTGTAAGTGTGTGAAGAAGCTTTGGGATTAAACATCTTTTCCTTCCCTTTCCACTCATTCACCCTAAGTACAGAAGGCTTTTCACACTTAATATCTTTTTCTACTTGGAGAATGAGGATAAGAAGATTAGATAGAGACTTATCAATGTTGTTCATGTTGAAATTGACAACAAAGTTGGATAATCTCTAATGGATTGATGTGAGAAAGAGATCGATGCTCAGTTTTTTGGGGAGTTTAAATCCTAGAACCTCCAAGCGCTCAATGTAGCCAATGATATTGACTACATGATACCCAACTGTGGAATCCTCTCCAAGATTATTATGAAAGTGTTCCTTGGAGATCTCAAAACTTTCATGTCTTTCTCTCTCCTAGTAAAGACCATGGAGGTGATTGAGCATTATATAAGCATCCATGTCTTCATGAGCACACTAGACATTGATGATATCATCAAACATTGAACATTGACCGTGTCCTTCATATATTTATCATAGACTAGAAAATCCTTATCACTCACCTCTTTGGAAGGCAGATCAGGTAATGCTAACTCCAACATGTAAGACTTCCATTCATGGCCTAGGATAACTTGGAGGAATCTAAACAATTCCTGGAAGTTTATATTGGTGAGGATGTTTTCTTTATACCAAATTGATCGCAGAGATAGTTTGGTTGATGCACTTGTCATTTTTATTCTATAATTAAAAGAGTATATCATTATTACTTTCTTGATTACATTTTGTGAGAATTTATAAATTAATTTTATGAAGTCTCCCACTATTTTATCAAGTCCCAATGTCCCTCACCATTGATCTCAGAATGTCTAGTTGCCATGAAATTCTAGTATAAAGGATCCATATTCCCTTTCGCATAACCCCAACAAGGGTTGGTCAAGATATTTGAAGGTATTTAGGTAGTTAGATCTTTTCCAACATGAGCTTGAAGTTCCTTGATATGTTGATTGGATTCCACTATCTTGAAATCCTAACATTGGATTTCCTCAAATCTTTCCTCCAATATTAAACCAAGTCTAGAAAGGGATACTCCTCTTGATGTAATATGGTTAAGTCAACCTGAAACCTTTCATAAGGGATTCCTATAAAAAAGTAAGTGTCCCAACAAGGGTTGGTCAAGCACATAGTTTGATTATGTTTTTCCCTTAATCAAGTAACATATATCTTAGCTTGACTTAATATTTTTTTGAGGAATTTTTATATCTTATGCGTGAATTGATTATTATAATTATCACATGCTTGTTAATATTAAGTGGAACTTACTTAAGTGATTTACCATGTATTGATGATGTTTATGAATAAGTTTTGGTTTATTTTTGTTCTATCTTTCATGCCTATTTAATTAATTAATTTTGTGATCGCGACAACACATTCATAATGACAAACCATGAAATTAATAGAAAAAAATAAAGAAAATGGAATGATCATGATATTTTCTAATGGTTAGTTTATCTAGTGATTTATAAACTATCCCTGACCAAGGGGATAAATACCTTGAACATTTTAGGTTCATGATTATAGCTTTCCACCTTTCCACCTCTCAATCTCCTAGGACTGGTTTTGTCTCGACTGCATCTTGAATGAACTCCATTAGGTTGGGAGTTCCATTCCTTACATATGATTTTAAACTCACATGTTGGTGAGTGGTAAAATGAGGTTTTACCTAAAATAAACCTTGGGAATGCAGACCCTTCTTATTAATGAGGAGAAGGCTCATAGGCAAAAAAATGAACTTAAATAAGTAAATTAAAAGAAACCATCCACAGAAAATGGTCATAGTCTAGCTCATGATCATCTATACAAGCAATGATATTTACAAACATATAAAACTAGAATTAAATTATTTAATCGTTATTGTTTAAGATAATTCCCCTTGAATAAATTAATTATCATCTTTAATTAATCAATCCTTTTATCTTAAACCATTTTCTGAATTTCCTTGAGATTATCATCCATCAAAATTTCAAACAAATAAATTCATTTAAAATTATCATTGTAAGTAACTTGTACCTTGGAGGATACCTAGTGAATTCTTGTGCATAACTACCCAATGATTATAAATCAACATTACACAAATGTTAAATTAAAAACACACACATATATATAAAACACCTATCATATGTTGTGCCTAAACTTTATGCCCACAACATGGTACACATATCATTGGTTTGTATAATATAATAATAAATTTTAATAAATCTGTGAAATTTGGATTAGTACACGATGTGTAGTTCCAACTACATGGTTTTTACTATTGTTCACCATCCATATAAAGTACACACCTGTGGATACGGCATGTGAGTATACTTTAAAAATATTCATAGTACACGATGTGTCCAGTGGGCCACACAATGTGTAGTATCTGCATTATATGGTCTCCATCCAAGCAAGCCATGTATGGGTACATGGTCCAACCTTAACCCAAAGGGACTAGACACCATGTCTAGTGGGCCACGCAAGGTGTAATATGGAAACCACGTTCCACCTATTCCTTGTCAACACATAGAGTCATTAATACTTAGAAAAACTCAAATGACATGGCTTGCCTTGGTAGACCAAACCTGGTGCATTGAACCTTGACAACATGGCGTGTACAACTGAATACATGCCGTGTGTTCTGGTGTTGTACCACCATGAACCATGTTTCACATCTAGATGAGATCCTTCATTTTAGTTTAATCATAATTAAAATAAAATATCATTTTTTTAAGGTGAATGAGAAATGAAAGAGGAGGAATAGATCTCAAGATTGAGATTTGCAGAATGAGTAACTCCAATTGAAACAACTAAATTATTAAATGTGTAAATCATCAATGAAATATTTAAATAATTATAAACTTTGATGTAACTGCTCTGAGACCACTTGGAGGTTTCGGGTGCAGTGGAAGCATAGTTGGGCCGACACCCAACTTTAATTTTTTTCCACGATCAATGATTATTCTTTGATTAATATGAAAATGAATTCCAGTCTCCACAGAATAGAATAAAGGATTTAGATAAAGAATAAAGAGGTCTGAAAACTTTAGAGGGAATCTTGCACATCATGTTTATAATTAATTTATTTAATTTAATAGACAATTCCTAGATCTTCGGTATTTTCTTCGTTGATGATATTGATCATCTAGAATGACCCATCCGAATTATCTCATTACGCTTGCAAGGATCCAAACTAGAATCCCTCTAGTGGTGATCCAAACGTGATCTGTTGGCCTCCGATCGACACCAATCATTCTCTGAGTACTAGTACATCAGAGTGATTTTCTTATATCTGTTATTCTTGATCACTTGTTCTTCAGCCTTGATGAACATATCTCATTCTTGAGAGGGATAGGAAGAGGATTCTAGAGAGAAATTGTTTAGCTCAACAATTCTCAATTCACCGGGTGTGTGGTTCGGTACATGGAACAATAGACATACATGTCTATTTTTTGACATGGGGATTCAGCCAAAACATTTAATTACATAACAATAATTAAATATATTCATAAATTTAGAGAAAATCATGCTATTAATAGTAATATCATGTCATTATTTATGGTTCGCCAACTTGCACAAAATAGAACTACAAATAAAATTCCAGGTCACAATATAATAACATTGTTATTTTAATTTGTTCCAAATATTTAATTAATTATTTATTGTGTTGAAAATAATTGTTTTACTACCAGAATGACATTGGTCTACTCGAAGTCCACTTCTATTAACTAAACACCCGAATAAATAAATAATTTGTTATCTTAAATAAATATTTTATTTACAAACTAGTAAATAAAGATTTATTAAATGTTCAATTAGATAAATAAATATATTTTACCCACAATCCGATGAATAAATATTTATTTAATTTATGAAATCATTTTAACGTGAAAAAATTTATTCAACTATCTTGAGAATAATATTTATTAATTAAATTCAAACAGAATTTAACTGAGACCACAAAAAACACTTAGTGTGTGACCCTCTAGGATTCATTCTTGTTGGCATTAGGCGGGCTTGCCTAAAGTCCAAGAGTACTATCTAGAAATGGGTCAAGGTACCCAAGAGATAGAACATAAAGGAACAACAATAACATCCACATATGAATTCTCACTGTGTAATATAATACCTTTTTCATAATATCTTATAAAATAGGTTTCATGATAGCGTCATCATCTTTTATACTTGATACGTCATTCTTTGACTACCTGAAATAAAATCGTCATTACACTATGGACATGGAATTTTGCATGACAGTTCTATTTAAATAAAAGGGTTGAGATATCAACTTCCATAAATGGAAGGGAAAAATCCTTCCTCGGCTTATCCTTTAATAAAATGCCACTCATGACACACCCAACATACCATACATCCCTCCAACTACTTGCGTGACAATTTTCATCCGTAAATCACAGTGCACCAGTCGTGACACAAATTAATAATTATCATAAAGTCTAAGTATCATTACACACACTCACAGATAGAAATATCTGATGACACAAAAACATGTAAAATTCTTAGTGGTGGGTTTGTTGTCATAATCTCTTGTATTGGAGATTGCCAAGTGGGAAATTAATAAGAGGAAGCCTCATCTGCTTACAAGTACACGCACCTGACGGTCTTCATGCTATGTGTCCCATCATAGTATTTCATCCAACCATAGAACAATATTTAATAATATTTTTATAGAATTTCAAGGTTCTCATCATAATAGGGAACTGCCATAACATTATCAATTCAACAAATACTATAGAACATTATTACATCATAGTAATTCCGAATAATGAACAATATGTAATAAGATGTTTAATATTAAAATACATTAAATATCCATGTAAGCAAAGTAAAAAAATAGGTTCTAGTACACAAACTCTAACAGAATGGGGGGGGGGATCTGGTCGATAGAAAACAAGAATGGATCTATTTGGGAGGTGGAATCAGCTTAATTGGACTTTTTGGTTAAAATATATTAAGCCCAAAAGTGGATACATGGTTTTTCAATATGGTTTTTTAAATAGTGTTCAAACCATGTGAGGTATAATAGAAAAATTCTGAAACATATAGGTTTAATGCTTCACGGTTTGGGAAAACCATTCTCAAACCACGAGACCCCAAAAATTGGCCAAAAACCTCAAATTGACACCCCAAATATTAGGGGAAACCAACCCAATGACCCTTGAATGATTAAAACACAATCTAGTGACATAGTAGGTGTCACAAACTCTTCCCATGAAACTTTATCCCAAAAAAACCAAAGAAAAAACAATAGGGAAAGATTTGACAAAGAAAGCACTTCAAAACCCAACACCTGTCACACTCAAAAACTGAAAAAGACCAAAATTGCCATCAAACCAGAACATAAACCAAAACTTGAAAAACTAGGTGGGTTAAATGGTACTCACAAGACCAAGTTATCACCTCCCATAGGTTACCCCCATGTATCACATCTAATACCAAACTCATTAGGATATATCACCTAGCCCATAAACCATATATCAAATAGGTCACACTATTGATGAATTATCTCTTCTCCCATCTAAAATATCCCTAGGAAACTAACATGTCAGAAACACACATTCTAGGGTAACAAAAATATATAATTAACATCACAATATGAGTAACCAAACCTCTAGGTCACCAACCCCCCCACTGAGTGTCCACACATGGTTCTACCCCCCATGTGATGGGGTTTTTTTAGATCATCAGATGACCTTTGGAAACAGAAGCTAACATAAAACACAAAATATCCATATATAAAGAATCAAAAATTAAAGAGTATATACAAAAAAAATCATAAAATGGTATACATAAATTCATGATATTTATCTATATCCATATTCATCCTCTACTACTACAAAACAGTCCTTTAATGGTGTTAGAATTGGCCTTTATCATCAATATAAAAGTGATGACGACTAGAACAAGATTAAAGGCCCTAGCATTTTAACAGTACTAAGAAAAAACTAATAAAGGACCCCTTTATCAATTATTTTAGAAGAACTAATAAAATCCACCATTTATTAGTGGTTTTATTGAGAACTGATAAAGGAATCCTTTGTTAGTGCTTGTAGAATCATGAATAAAGGATTCCTTTATCAGTGCTTGCAGTAGCACAAATAAAGGGACATACTATAGTGTGATATAACAACACATTACAAAATAAGAAATAAGAAATAATAAAATGTGCTATTATGAAAAATTATAATACTAGAAATTAGAAAAATAAGATACAAATAATGAATTTAAATAAAATAAAATATACAACACAAATACAAAAAAAATATTGTAGAGAAAAATAATGCACTAGTATAAAAGAAAAAACCACCCCTACTCAAGCAAAAGAATACACATGTATATGAAAATAACTCTTATGTTAGTAATAATATATAGAAATAAATTAAACAAATTGTGTTAAATTTAAATAAAAGTTTGAGTCATACTAGGAACACTGTGTATCATATAGAGTTGTGGATGATTCTTTCAGGTCACAACATTTCTTATTAATCTTCAAGCCTTATCTTTGTGAAAATTAACTAATTAATTATAAGGCAATACTGATAAGGAAATTAATTGATTAATAGTAGATATAATGATTAAAGAACAATCTAGGCTCAATTTCTCGGTTTTGGCGATGTGATGTGAACTTTAAACTAAAATGAAACTTATATAATGAAAAGACACAATAGGAGTCATACTGGTCACATTTTGGATTGTATTGAAGTTTTGATGATTCTTAAACATCCTAAATGACTTTTGGATCATTTCACTAAAGTATAAAAAATCAATACGTTTTCTCAATTGTGAGTATGTCACTTGTGTTTTTTACTAAAATTTCATTTTAAATTGGAAACACAAAATTTGAGTCACACTGGTCACATCATATTTTAATTTGAATTTATAATGATTCCTATATGCCACAAATGACCAATGAATCATTTTCCTAAATTATCAAGATAATCTGACTGCATTTTCCCTATTTTTAGTGAGTAAAACTTTTTAAACTTAAATATAATCTTTAAAGGGATAATGGAAACTTTTAGTCATATCAATCACATCATGAATCATATTTAGGTGTGTTTCCTACACATAAAAATGACTTACGGATCATTTTACTAATGTTTCAAAACAAAAAATATGTTTCTGATCAGTTTTGAGTTTGTTAGTTGTCCTTTTTAATAAAATTAATAACTATTTTATATAAAAAGACGAGTCATACCGGCCACATCATGCATGAAATTGAGGTTAGATTGATTCTTACACATACCAAATGACATATGGATAATTTTTTTAAAGTATTCAAAAAAATCTGAATACATTTTATTAGTTTTGAGTACGTCACTTGTTTTTTTAATAAAATTTCATTTTTAATTAGAAACACACACTTTTAGTTATACCAATATCATATTATATTGCTTTTATGTGATATTGATTCTTACACTTCAAAAATGACTTAAGAATAATTTTCCTAAATTATCAAGACTATCCAAGTGTGTTTTCTTAGTTTTCAATGAGTGAAACCTTTTTAATTTAAATGTTAATTCTGAAAATTTTATTGTATTATAAAATTATGAAAAAATACCATCAGATATTTTTGACTTTATGATTCCAAAAATAATATTCATTTTATCTAAATAATTTTCTAAATATGTGAATTTTTTACTTAAAAAACAAAATTTATTTAGAAATGCTTGGTTTTTTTAACAATAATAGTTTTTAAACCCTTATAAAAATTACATTTTAATTCCCAAAAATTATATGATCATTTATAATTAATAAAAATTATTTTATAAGAAATTTTATTGAAATTTTATTTATTTCCCAAAAAATAAATTAATTCATCAAAATTAATTCCTTAATTTAATTTGAATATTACCCATAATACAATTTGTATCTTATTGATTAAAAATAAAAATCAAAAGAATTTACAAAGTAAAAATAATTGGATGAAAATATATTCATTATTAAATAAAAAATAATATATATATTTATATTTCTTGGGTCATGATTCATATCGTTTTAATATACCATCAAACACCCTAAGTGTAAGGTGAGTGATGGTGAGACTTTCATGGGGTGGTTCAATGAACATGGTTTGGGCCATGATCTCAATGATATTGAACTTCTATAATAAATGGTTTCACTTCTACTTAAGTTGTTGGATCACATATTGTGATTGGTAAAGGGTGAATCCTAGATATTCTATCTCCCTCAGAAACTCTGATAAATTTGCTTCATAGGGTACGATCCTACTGGTTGATGTCATCGCTTTCCTTTTTCTGTTTTAATTGGATTTGTTTAAACCATATATTTACACTAATCATGTGATTATTTTCCAAGAATATATTATTAATGGTAATGATAGTTAATGTTATTTTAAATTCAACTGAATATAATAAAATAATGTAATTGCTTGTTTTCTCTATAACTATATTACATAATAAGACATTTAATTAAAATAAAAGGGGAATTTTATTTATAACTGTTCGGAACGTTACACCAATAGAGCGATTAACACTATATTAGACAAACCAATTCACAGGGTTTGGCTAGATTGTTTTCAAATCCATTCACTAATTGTATGGATCACCATTGAAATAAAATTATAGGTTTTTCATAGATTCTTTGAAACTGTGCCCCAAACATGCTCTATGTCCCAAGAAAAATTCATCCCTCATTTTTTGTTATGGATTTCTTACAGTTAACCCTTAACCATGTGATAATCAAGAAAAAAAAACCATGCATAAACAAAATATAGTAGAAATACCCACATGTTCATGGTGATGCATGGATTTTCCTAAAACATGCACATTAAACCATGAACTAGTTTAAAACCCCTTCCTAAAACCCTAACTACAATTTAAACCTCTTCATATTCACCTAATCACCTGAAAAATCTCTAGATACTCAATATAAATATAAAAAAATCTCTATAATACATTCCAAATATCATAATTACAATCAAAATCATGAATTCTAAAAAAACCCTACACTATAAAAAAAATCTAAATTCCCTCCAGAATTTATAACCTCTAAGACAATGAGGTTTTACAATCCCTACCACTCCCACCTACACAAGGTACTCAGTACCCCACATTGGGTATCCAATGGCACATGTTGGAAAAATTAAAAAAAAACACATATAAACCCCCTTTCATTCTTCTCCCTTCTCCAAAAACACCAAATCTAACTCAAAATAACCCATAAATAAATTCAAAAGAATAAAAAATTAAATCATTAACATAAATCAATGACCAGGGTTGTAAAATTTTTCTCAATGTTGACTACCATAGTTTGAGGGTATTTTATATTGTTTAAGTTACATCAGTTTCATGAGATGATGATGGGGAAGTACCATTCCATCAATGAGTTTGTTTTATTTTAGATAAAATCATATAATTCCATACATGGCATGGATTTTTTTTATTTAGTAAAAGATTTCATTGAATTATTACATAGGAGGGTTTTTTTCTTTGATGTGAAAGGTGATCATAATATGACTATTGGCTTGTTGGAACATCAGATGGATCATCAATATATAGAACTCTCTTTCTTCTCATCATTATCTAGTGTTGAGATCTAAGGAAGTTTAGAGAGTGGTGCTTATGAGTATTTTGGGGGATTTTAACAATGTATTTCCTAAATAGGATGTGATTCCACCCCCTCAATGTAATATCAAATTAAGGATAGAGTGATAACCCAATGTATCTCTAATTTTGATATATCCATATCAGATGACACCCTCAGAGTTATTAGAGTTATTGATTTAGATTAATTATCAATTGTAGATGGATTAATCTAGCTCAATTTTCTACCTTGGGGTGATCTAATGTTGTTCTTCCATAATAAAGATGTTAGTATCTGATATTATATTGAATACCATAAGTTTAATTTGGTTATGGTGAAGAAGGAGTATCACATACCATGTATTGGTGATTATTCAATAAATTTAAGGGAGATAACTGGTTTTTTAATATCCATATATGGCTTGGATATTATTAGATTAGGTAAAATGAGAAAGATACCTAAAATACAACCTTTAGATATAGTTATGAATTCTTTAATATCACATTTATTTTGTTTAGTTTTAAAAATGCACCATTTTTTCATTGTATTTATGAACTTAGTGTTTTGGGAGTTTCTAGATTAGTTTGTGTTTTTTTATTGATAAAATTCTAATGTATTCAAGGTTAGAGGAGGATCATGCTGATAATTTGAGAGATATTGTAAGATTTCTTCAGTGATAGTAGATATATTGGAAATTTTTCAAGTATAAATTCTAATATATGAGATGAATTTTATTGGGCATGTTATGTCTCACTAAGGTGTTATAGTTGATCCTTCAAATATTGAAGAATTTGTTTCTTGAGTAAGTCCTAAGAATATTGTAGAGGTTTTAAATTTCCCTAGTGTTTTAAGATATTATCATACACATATCTTTTATTTATCTTTTATTGTGTCTATATTTATTTCCTTGACCAGAAATGTCTAAGACTTCATATAAACATATCAGTTCCAGGAAATATTTTACTATTTGAAGGTGTAATAATATTTTCTCCCACTCTTCATTTTTTATAATATTGAGTTATGTTTAAGTTATTTTCCATTGCTTATCATCTTGGGCTGGGTTGTGTTTTAATATTGTATA
Organism: Viscum album; assembly: GCA_963277665.1. Classification (NCBI taxonomy): domain Eukaryota; kingdom Viridiplantae; phylum Streptophyta; class Magnoliopsida; order Santalales; family Viscaceae; genus Viscum; species Viscum album. The sequence goes on along the minus strand of OY728128.1, from coordinate 674,367,040 downwards.
GATCTATAATCTTTTATGGGTCTTGGAATTAACATCCTCACAAGAATAATTACACAACACTTGATATTGATCATGACATGGTGGTGTTTTAATTTATTATGTGGTAGTTTTACCTAACCATCAAGATCTTTGTGATCTTAAATGATTACAAGAGCATGTGATATATATTTTATCAATAAAATTGGAACCTAAATCAACAATGGTGGATAAATTTATTATTGGATTTTGACTATGATATCACCTATACACCAGGTAAATGGAATATGTTATCTGATGTATTGAGAATGAATTGATATATAGATGTTTCTCAAGAAACAGAAGATGTATGGAGGATAATGGAGGATCTTGAGGATTTTTATATTTATATAGAGGATGTTGGATAGGGATTTTTCCTATAATAAATGAAAGTTCATTATTAGTTGTTCCAATAGGTCGGTGAGTCTTGATTGGGATATTTTGAGGTGGAGGTGAGGGTAGATCATGTGGTCGGTAGAGATAGTTTTGAGTGATGGTTAGAGGATGACCAACGAGGGGTGTTGTTTCATGTAAAACTATTTATAACTTTGATGATATGAGATGTGGTTCTTTATGAGTTTTATAAATCACCTTTAGTAGTATATCCTGATATATCAAATATGAAAAATTCCATGAGGAGTCAGTTTTGGTGTCCAAGAATGAAGAGGTAAATGGATAAGTTTGTATTGAGGTGTTTTTTTCGATCAGTAGGTGAAAGACTATAATCATATTCTAGTGGGAAAGTTACATCCATTTTATGTCCCTTAGTGGAAATATTAATATATTCTAATGAATTACATGTCTAATTATCCATAATGTTAGGTTGGATGTGATTCTATTTTGGTGATTGAAGATTGAATAATAAAGCTGATCCATCTCTTCAAAATCAAGGAGTTAAATATGGTTTAGTCCTTATCAAGGAAGTACATGGAGGAGATTATATATCTTAATGTGTTCCTAAGATGATTAAATTTTATTTAAATGCTTGTTTTATCTAATGGGTGTGTAAGAGTCTGTAATGTGCTTTTGTCCCTAAAATATTCCTTAGAATTTGTTTTTATCCACAAATGGATGGTCATAAAAAGTGGAAAATATGAATACTAGAGGAAAAGTTATGTTTATGATTTTTTATGTTTGTAGGTTAAAGGAAGAAACCCCTACCATTGGTTGAGATTTCTTATAATAGTATCTATCAATCATCCATTGTTATGGTGTGATTTGAAGCAATATATGGGTGACCATACATATGTCCATTATATAGGACCAAGGTTGTAGATTTAGTGTTTCTTGGAACATATTTTGTATAAGTAAAGAAAGAGAAGGTGAATATGATCCATGATAATATAAAATCCAGACAATACCATTAGAAGTCTTATTCCAATCGAAGGAGGAGACCTTTAGAATTAAAGGTTAGTTATCATGTGTTCTAAATGGTTTCTTATCATCATGGTTAACAAAGGTTTGGTCATGGGATTAATCATTATTGTATATTTTTAAAACATTCAAGGTGTTTGGGAAAGTTGGTGAGGTTGGATATTAGTTATCCCTTCTCACATATATGTCTCAAGTCTGTGAAACTTTCTATACGTCAAAACTTTCCCCACATATTCATGATGACTATTATGTCATTAATTGAGTGATTTGGAAGTTAAGGATGTAAAATGTTAGTGTAGGTACTTGTTGAGATTCATTATCATCAATAAAAGGGTTTTCTTGGTTTTCCATTCCTTTTATTCATGTGTTGGGGATCCATGATAACATGAAGGACTATACCTGGGAGCATGAGTTAGAAATACATACTCAATATCTCAAGTTTTTTTGAACCCTATTTTTCTATGATGATGATATTTTTATATGGATATGATTGAAATTATTTATCTTCATGTGATTTGAATATTGTAATGTGATATAGATATTCTTGATTTATAGGTTTATTGTGAGACATGTTTTTTGAGGTCATTTTTTATTTGTTGGATTTTATTTAGATTCCTAAGGATGGGAAACATTTAAGAGGTATCTAATATAGGGGCCTTTATTTCTATTATTCCTTTACCATTGTGTTTTTTAGGTGTTAAATATATTGGGATTAAGTTTTGAGTAAGTTGGTGGAAGAAATGTTGAGATATAGTTGGATTTTTTATTGAAAGCAATGGTCACATTATGATCTAGTGCACAACGTGGTGTTGTTTATTCAATAGATCAGAGGAGGAGGGTTTTCATGGTTTCACTATGGTCTGTATTATTTTGGTGTAGATATTTTCATTGCAACATGTAGTCTTTGGTTATGAAATTTTGTTGTTACTCAGTTTCAATCATTAAACCATGGTGGTATTTGTTGCACAATGGTTTTGGTTTTGGTATTAATGACTTCAATTGAGGGAGATTTCATATTACATTTTGATCTTTAGGGATTTGAGAGTTGTGGAATTACATATCCCAATACACCATGATCACCTTTGATATCATAAATTTTACATGGATTTTACCCACCTAGAAATTTGTAGTGGTGGAACAATGATTTTTGGGATAACCTACATTGTTCCATGATGACTTGAGTTATGTCAGGATTTTGGTCCCCTAAGTTTTAAATATAAATTTGAGGCACCAATTGAATTTTTTCTATCCCTTATGGATTTATTCAAAACAGAGGCATTATTTGGATGGTTTTGCTTCTCTTTTCTCATCTCTTGGTGGTCTTAGATCCTTGGGTTTTCATGGTCAATTCCTTATGATCTGAGGTGACCTTATCTTCCCTTTCTTCTCTTTTTCCCTCTTCTCTTTTCTGCTTTCCCTTTTATGTTCATAATTTTTTCTATTATTCCTTCTGATAAGACAATAAAAAGGGTGATGGTTATGGTTTTTCTATTTCATTGTTGTGTTCTTGATGAATATTGATGTGTCATAGGGTTTTTAGGGTTCATATAAGGATTTTGGGGGGTTTTGGTAATTGTTCTTTTCCCATTATTATACAGAGATCATTAAAGTTTTGGTTAAGGTATGGGATTTATAGTCTATATTCTATTAATTAGTTTTTGAATTTTTAATTTCCATGTTTTTTTTCTTGGGTAATTATTTGGGATTAACTTAATGAAGATAATGAAAAAATTAAGGAAATTTGAAGGGGGAAATTGAATTATATTTTTTACATGATTTTGCAGATATTTGTTATTAATTATTTCTTAGGTTCATTGATAATTATACTACCATGATATTTTTTTTTGTTTTTTACTGGTATGGTTTTTCATAATCGGTTAATAAATTAAATATGAAAATAAAATAAAATATGGGAACTTGAAATTAATTTTAATATTGCTTATACATGTATGTTTCAACAAATTTGGAAGCTAGAGTAGGCCTAGTTAATTTTATTGTTAGATTTAATAAAATTTTGTTCTATTATTTTTTTGGTTAGAGTATTCTTAGTATAGTTGGATACTATCATTTATAATAGGGTTATGATATGTCTTATTAAGTTAATATATTGATGTGGTCAATGTGGAATAGTGGGGAAGATGTTTTGAAGGCGGTGTAATTGATGCTGTAACTATTGGTATGTGATAACATAGATATTAATGAAGTGATGTGAGGGTTTGATGTGATTTTTTCATAGTTTTCAAGAAACATGGAATGTTGTTGAAATAAATTAGTAGTGGAATAGGTTTTGAGTGGTTAATTATGTTCTTATAATCATGTATACGATAATGTCATCAATGGATCCTTTAGTGGATAAATATGTTTGTGATATATGAATGGTTATAAATAAATGAGATAATAATATAAATGATGATTAAATAAAGTGAGTGATGTTAATATTAATATTGTGAAGAGGTTAGGTTTTTGTAAATCCATAGTGTCTAGAATTTTGTAACACCCATAGATTTTATGAAAGTTATATATTTTTTTAAATAAATTTAATTTCTTTGATAGCTTAAGTTACATGGAACACTGCATTTTAACAAATCACAATATACAATTAATATTATTATTTAAACATGAAAATTATAACCTTGTTATTAAATATAGTAGTAGGAATATCAATAACTAAATTTTTAAAATTATGCAAAAAGTATTTTGATAAATAAAATATATTTATGAGTAAGTACTTAATTTTTAATAAATTTCTTGTATTCTTTGAAAATACATTTTTCGGAAAAAATGATTTTTATTTATTTTTAAATTTCTTTGAATATTTATTTGAATTAATAAAAACATTTTTGAATCAAAATTTCAAAATTATATTAGGTTTAATTTTTTAGAATTTTATGAAAAGATTAATTTTTTTGGGGAAAAATGAAAAATAATGATTTTTATTAAGAACTATTATTTCAATTAAAGAATTTTCAAAGTGAAATATTGTATAATTTTTTTAAAAGTAAAATTATTTTAATTATATATTTATTAATCCAATTTATATAATTATAATCAATTTCATAATGAATTTTAATATTAAAATTTTCTATACTTATGAACAGTTTCTCATTGGAAAACCATCATTTAATTACATCTATGGCATTAATTTTAATTAATGTTTTCCAATTTTGGAAATGGAATTTTGAAAAATGGATTCCATATTAGGAATTAGTACAATTAAGATTATATGATAAGTTTAACTTAATTTTTTTGTTAAAATGAATAGTAAAATTAGTTAAAATTAATTACCACAATTAAAGTTAAAAAAGTTTTACCAAGGATTTTAATAAAAAAAATAAGGGTTAAAATAAAATAAAAACTTATCCAAATTCTTATTGGTTGGCCATATATAGACTCTTAATACCTTAGGATCCATTTTGTGTTCTTTTGGGACACTTTTCCCAGAAATCAACTAATATTAAATATAATATAAATTAAATGAATTATTATATTCCATGAATTTTCTAGATATGTGAAACATTATTGAAAGGTTTGAAAAAATATATTCTAATTCCACAAATTTATTGATGTTTTTAAGTCAAATTAAACAAATAGTGTCAAAATTGACATTAATGTTGTTTTATAGTAATTAATATTTTATAAAATGACTTAAAATTTATAAAAATCCCATCTTCTTCCAATTTATTAAGAAATGGTTATAAATATCAACCATATTTCATTCATAGAAAAATGGTACATTTATAATAATTATATTGATCCCAAAATAGTAAAAAAATCATTAACTTATGTTAAAATTAATTTTCCACATAAATAAGTTTTTTAAAATTTTATTTAATATTTATAACTACTGGGTAAAAAATAACTAATTATCATCATTTTATTTCTAGGATTAAATGATGAATCACCTAGGTAAAAATACTAGTTATATAGTGAAAAAATGGAGTGGTAAAAGTATGAAATCATAGAAGTTAATGAAAAACATGATTAAAACATGTGTTTTTTTGGTGGAGGTGTGTCTTGATAATATATTACAGCGAATACATTATTTATAAATGTTTTATTCTCTTGGGGTGAGATTGAATTTCCATTATTAAATAGTTTTGGGTATTTATAAAAATTACACTCCTCCTCTATTATAAAATTCAACCTCCTCCACTAACTTCTTCACACCTCCTAAGACTTTTGGATCAATGATAAACTATTAAAATCAACCCCCAAAATCCTTATCCATGTTGTAGATCTGATTTTCATCACGAAATACCAAGCCCAAGGTTCTAAATAAGAGATCCAAAAGAGGTTTCTCCAAGAAAAGGTAATTTTCTTCTAAAAGATATTTTTTACTAATTATTTTACCACATTCATTAAAATCCTAATAGTTAGAATATAATAAAACAATATATAACATATACTTATGTGATATTTTTTTTCATAACCTACATCCATCTTCTCTTCTATCAAATAGGAAACAAAACCATCAATCATGTGTATAGAGGACAACCACCTCATGCATGAATGGCCTAAAGGCCTTATTTTTTTATTTATTTCTGATAACCCCCTTTCAAGGGATGAGGGGGATCTCTTACAAGGCCCGTAGGCTTAGATATTACATTTCCCGTAGGCTTTGGATACATTGCAGGACCCGTAGGTCTTAAGAAAATCATACAGACTATGACTACTTGTAACCGCCCCTCCCCAACATCTACATTGTGATTAGATCCCTACCTTTGCATGGTTGTTTGGATAGCTATCTGGTTCATAGATGCACAATCCTGATACTGATGGAAATTCCATACCCTTCCATTCCTCCAAATCCATTTATCCCTGCTCTGGTGAATACGATCTGCTTTTGAATCCTCCTCTAGAGATGAATCCTTCTAGAATCTGCCTGGGCATCTACATATCAGGTGTCCTTGAAGGCCTTTGAGGTGTCCTGAAGTCCTTGAGGTGGAATGAAGTCCTTAAAGGTTGCTTGAAATCCTTACTAACCTGAAGTTCAGGGTGTCTCGAAGGCTTCAAGGACCCCAAGACCAAAAAAGTGGCCCAAGGAGAATAGTTCCGACTACTACAATATTGAACAGTACCTGCTACAGTAATAGCTACATTACTACATAGTGTTGTTACAGTTCCTGCTATAGTACTTCTATAGTACATGGAATTATGCCTCTGATTGGTTTAGAACCTGGGTCTCATGGATGCACTTAGAGAGACCTAACCAACCGTGCTGAGGCTCATGTGGTACCGCCTCATGAACCATTGTAATCTATTTTCCACACCCACCACTTATAGATGGATATAATGACATATTTAACACATTTTTATGAAATTAATTACATATTTATATATATTTAATTATAACATAACATATACCACTTACTTTCCATTCTGTGGGAATACAATAACATTGCGTGTATGTAAGGTGGACTACCGCCTCATAAAGAAATGTGAATAGATATTAACTTACATATTTCATGGAAGGTAATAAGGATAGGTTTAATGAAAATATGTGATATAAATGATCTAAATATTATTTTTTATAGATTATATAAATTTCTTTATTTTTATAAGTTGATAAAATGGAAAAAACATTCAAGTGTATGTACGGCCTACCGTCTCCATGTGTAATGTATTTTATTTTCTATATCTAACTTTTATGAATTTTTATAAATAAATATATACTGAATATTTATGTTATTTATTTCATTTTAACAAAATTTATATGATTTAACCATGATCATAGAGGACCCAAAAATACAAAATCGAAACATAAATAAAAAACAAAGTAGTAATAAACCAAAACATGATTTTAACAAGGAATTGTTAATAAATAGGTAATAAAATCTCATAAGTAAATCACATATAGAAAGATATATATAATTATAGTTCTTTAATATATTTTTATTAAACCTATATTTATTATACAATAGGTTCAAATGTGTGTGAATGAAGTCAAGACTAAAGGTAAGAGAAATTTGTCTCAAATTGTCTTTTGTGGGACATATGTAATGTTATAAAACAATAATATATTATGAGGTGTAAATAAAACCCATTGGAAATTTTATATAATTTATTTATTTATTATAATTATACTTAATGTTATTCTTCCTAGTGTATTATGATTCAAAAGTTACCAAAGTGGTAAGGGAAATCCGTCTCCCTTTTATTTATGTGGGTCACAGGCCTTATACACCACTTGTTTTTTTATTTATATACTAACCATGAATATATTTTATTTTTATTATCAGGAAAATTATGATATATAAATATCCATATAAGGTTATATATTTCTTGAGTATTACAATTCAAATTTTACTAAACTGGTAAGGGTTTGATGTTATAATCTCATTGTTTATCGATATGGTTTATGATTATACATTCAATGATGAAATATTATAATAAATCTCTGAATAAATTCATGAATTTTCTTATCCTTTGGATATTTATTGAGAATACATGTTTTCCATTCATTTCCATTATTTATATTACAAATATTCCAAAATAATGTTTTTAAATAAAACAAACTTTATATCCCTCTTTAGTCGAAATCTATTTTTATTCAATATCGATGTTTTATAAAAAAAATTCAAGAATGTTTTAATGTTACTCTATGAAATTTTAAAATCATTTTTACCCATGTTTTATTTTTAATATTTATTAAAAGGAATATTCGTTTTGTTTTCCAAATAATACCCGTTTGATTTTTACCAAAAATTTGAAAGGAATATTTGTTTTAACATGTACGTCATGAACATAATTTACCACAATTATGACCACTCAATGTTTTAAATATTACTTTATCAGATTGAAAATTTATTTTCAAATAAAATTATTTTCACAATTTTTTTTGAAATTTTAGTTTTAAAAAGGAAATTTTTCAAAGTGTCATGGTTATTTTCCTCAATAAATGTTCCAAGTGATAATTTAAAATCACTTTCTATCTAAGATGAATTCTTTTAATATTACTTAATATTTACATGGGATATGATCTAATGATACCATATTTATTCATTCTTTGGATGATTTATGTTTATTATGACAAGAGGTTTATGAAACTTGTTCATTTTTCATAGGTTATAATATAATGAAATTTTTATGAAATTCATTTCCTTTTCACGGGTTATGATATGATGGGTGTTTTTATGGCACAAAAATTTATAGATTATGTGATGGGTGGGACATATATATCCCTATAATTTATTTTTCAATTATTAATGTTATATAAACTCACAAGTTACACAATAGGTTATCCTAAACTTGAAAGAGGGTACACAAGAGGTTATCCCATGCCCGAAAGAGGTCACACGAGAGGTTATACCAAACCTAAAGCTGGTAAACAGGTGGTTAGATGAAGCCTAACATATTATGAATGTCTTAGTGGATTTCCCTGAAAAAATATTTTCTATGGTTATGTGTATTCCAAAAATATATATCTTATTCCAATTTTATGATCTCATGGATCATGTTCTTTGATTCCTTTACAATTCATGAATTATTAACTACTATGATTTATTTAATGACACAAGTATATGGTCTTTTAAATGAATGGTATGGTTTTTTAAAATGTTATTATCTTGTTATCATACCCTTATACTCATTTCATGTAGATATCACCCCTTTTTACCCTAACATAGAATCTACACTCACAATTTATTATGTTTCCCTTCACAAGGTTATGAAGAATGGTATAATGTATAACGTGTCTAATAAGGGTGTTAGTTATGAATAACTTAGTGGGATATGACATGGATCACTTATGGACCTATTTTTCATGTGTTTATGTTTTTAGAGGTAATAAAAATAAATGATTTCTTGATTTACTTTTTATGTTATGTAACAAATATTTGGCTATTAAGGTGTAATATCTATGTATGAGAAGTTTGGGTCTTTATATTTGGCATTATAGAAAGGTTTTGTTAACCTTTGAAAATAAGGATTAGAAAAATTTATAGAGATACCGAGGGATAAGTTAAATGATAATTCTAAGGACAATTATAAGTATAGAAAAATATTCAAGATTATTAGTGAATGATAAAGAAAGTGGTTTCGAAGAAATTATATCCTTATATTGATAATACAAGTGGATATAGTTTTGGTAAAATTCAATTCTGTGTATTAACTCCTAAAATAGTGCATCAAGCTTGAATTGAGTATCATCTAGTAAACAAAAAATGGGCCTCAATGCACACCTCGTTTGACACTCCTAGGGGATACACATTGTAAATTCATAAAATCTTTACAAACTATCATGAATTATTTAAATAATGATAAATAATGACCAAGGTTAATCCCAATATTTCATAAATTAAAAATAAGGTATCCTCATTTAGACATCCTATAAGATATATTTCATGATTATGTAATTTCCCACTATGATTACTGTTTCTTTAACTATGATTTTTGGTTTTAGTAAACAGAGGGAACTAGAAAGAACTAGTTTAATGTTGAATGTGATAAATAATGTGTTAATTATAAATCACATGGGATGATTATTGGACTGGAATATATTGTGACTATACCTAATCATTTATCACAATATATGATTAACAACTTACACCTTAAAAACTATAAGACTCATCAAATAAGAGAAGGATAATGTTTTTTGAGAGTTTAGGTGTTGGAGAACATGTATGAAATTAGTTTTAGTTTACTATATTTCAATAATGTGGTAAGAATCACTCAAAATAATTCCAAAAAGGAAGGATATTATGTTTTATGTGTGGAGAACAAGAGATTATAGAAAGTAATTATAGAGGAAAAATGAAAAGTTTAGTTAACATAATTGATGAGAATAATGGTTTTTTAAATTCATCGTCAATGGTGGAATGTTATAAATTTGGAAATTATGGGCATTATACTAATCAATGTCCTAGGGGGAAATTTCATGAAAATGATCAGAAAGGTGGTATGAGTAAAGGTTTTGTTATTGATGATTTAGAGACCACAAATTTTGTATGAAATGAAATAGGTATTAAGGAATAAGATGATGAATCATAGTTAATGGTTTAAGAATGAAGTGGGATTATTAAAGTGTTTTTTTTGGAACTCAAGAATTATATAATATGAATCCTTAAATATATATAGGTTATTTTGTATAAATTTTTTGTTGAGGATTTTCAATAATACATTGAATGGTACTAATGAACTAGAAAAGTGATTTAATGGAAATGTGATATTATGTGGAAAAAACATCATTAGGGGAAGATAACCCTTAATAAATTCATGATGTTGAGAAAATGGTGTTTAGTTTGGATAAATAGATTATTGACATGGATAAGGTAAATTGGATAATATTGATGACTTTGAAACCGATTAATTTTTTTTACAATGTGGTTTATTTTTATTATTGATGGAGTTTATATAATTTTTATAATTATGGAATATATTCAATAATCTGTTCTTTTATTTAAGGAATGAGGAAGAATGTATGTTTACATTGTAGTTTTATGGTAATTTTGGTTATTACTATGTTTCATAAGAATATATGACCAAGGAATTCATATATTTGGTTTTCTAAAATTATGATACACTATATAATATTTGGTGGATTAATGTTAAGTTAATCATGGGAAATTTGGTGACCTTATTTATATATTTTTAAAATTTGGAAGTGTCATAAGGTTAACCATTTATAGAATGGTATAAGTTGAACTTTGTATGTTATTGGATAACTTATCATAACCATTTTGGTTTTGGTATATATTTTGAGGCTGAAGAAATGAATTATGAATCTTATGATGATTTTAGTGCTTTAGGAATGAAAATATTCATCATAAATATTCACTTCATGGATAAAGTGGAAATTGATCGAAGCAAAAAAATGATTAAATTGTCATTATGATATAAAGGAATGTTTATACCTATATAATTATGTCCCTTTTAAATTATTCATTATATCAAAACAATATTTTATCATTATTTTTCCACTGAATCTCTCTCAAGTACATGGTTTGTTACATGCATCTCACCCAAGGAAGTACATACTATATCCTTCACATATACTGAACTCAGAGGTGATACCACTGGATAAGTATATTTCTTATGAGGAATAACTGATGTAGATTTTGTATTATAGATATAAAGTTCTATGAAATAATACCACTCACCTAGTAAAGGTTTTGTGGTGAAATCACTAGTTTGAGGAAGCTATGTGGGAACCTGAGGATGAAATGAGGCTAAGTATCCTTATTTTTTTTCCAAAGTGAAAAAATTTCAAATGAGAAATTAATTTTAGTTGGGGTAGAATGTAACACCAATAAATTTTATAAAATATTTTTTTATAAAAATAAATTTAATTTTTTCAATAAATTGTTTTACATGAAACACTGGCTTTTAAAGAATCATGATATACTATTAATATTATTATTTAAACATTACCATTATATCCTAGCCATTAAATTTGATGGTGTGAATATAAATGATTTTTTACAATTAATTATAATAGTTTTAAGTAAATAAAATATATTTATAAATAAGTACTTAATCCTTTGTAAAAATTTTATATGCTTGAAAATACATCTTTCTCAAAAAAAGATTTTTCTTATTTTTTGGGAAAAAACAAACAAAATAATTTATTAAATGTATAGAAAGATTATTTGAAAAAAATAATTTTTTTTGAATAAAAATGTAAAAATTATCTTAGGGTGAATATTTGAGATTTTTTTGAACAATTATTTTTTGAGTGAATAGGGAAAATATTGAATTTTATGAAAAACTGCCTTTTTATTTAAAGAATTTAAAGAAGAATTTATTTTGTTTAAAAATGTTTTAAAATTAAAATTAGTAAAATTATATACTTATTAATAAAATTATATATCATGGTAATAACTTTCATAAAGAATATTTGATATTTAAACCTTTCTATAATTATGAAAAGTTTCGGTTTGGAAAACCGTCTTATCAACGCATCAACGAGATTAATTTTAAATTAAATAATTCTAGTTTTATGGATAGAATTTTTAAAAATAGATTTCATATTTGGGATAATCATTATTAATATTATATATTTATTTCAACATATTTTTTTGTTAAAATAAATAGTAATAATAATAAAAATAAATTACCACAGTTAAGGTTAAAATGAGTTTACGAGGGGTTTAACTAAAACATCAAGGGTAAAAATGAACTATTTTTTTCAATTCCAATTTTTTGGATATATTTCAACCCTAATTTACTTATAATCAATTTTATGTACTTTTGGGACTATTTTCCATGAAAGTGAGTAATTTAACAAAGTAAAGAAAAAGATAAAATATAACATTATTTCTTTTAAATTTCAATTTTGTGTTCAGATATGGAAAAAATAAATATGTGAATGAACATTGGTAGTAATTTTTGGAATAATGAAATTAATTTCATGAAGTTATTGTTTTTAAATTTTATTTATCATATTATTATTTTAAATTCTTAAGCAACACCAACATAATAATTATCTAACAAAAATAAAAGTAAAATACATGATTCTAAAAATATTACAATTAATATAATTTTTTTGAAACATTGTATTAAATTAATTTGTTAGATAAAATATTCATGATTCATAGGTCTAAAAATAATATATTCAAATTCCATCTTTTTCTTGATTTTTTAATGTCAATTTATATGAATACTATCAAAATTGACTATAATGTTGTTTTATAATAAATAATATTTTATTAAACTGCTTAAAATTCGTAAAAATACTATTATCTACAATGTAGTCAGTATATGTTTATAAATATCAACCATATTACATTAATTTAATAGTGGTCCTTTTATAATAAAAATATAATCCAAAATAGTAAAAACATCATTACCATTGTAAAGGGTAAAACCATGTTTTGCATGTTACATGATCTTATGTTAAAATTAATTTTCCACACACATAGGTTTTTTATTTTTAGAATTTAATTTAATATTTATGAAGAGTTGGTAAAAATATATAATAATTGAAATCTTTTTATAGTCCTAAATGATAAATTTTCAAGATAAAAAGACTGGTTACCGTAGTTAAAACTAAAATTGTAAATGTAAAGAAACAAAGTAGTTAAGGAAGAAAATGTTTAGAAAATGTGTTTTTTTGTGTGTAATAGGTTTATATTGACCATATATTCCATCCAATCCATTATTTATCAACTTTTTAGGCACTTTGGGTGAGAGTGACTTCCCATTATTGAATAGTTTTTGGGTATTTACAAAAAGTTCATTCCCCCTCCATTATAAAAGGACACCTTGTCCCCTCACTTATTCAGAACTCCTATGCCAATTGAATTAATAAATCCATGATAATCTTTCCAAAACATCCTTATCCATGTTATATGGATTCTTATCATACATAAATAACTACCCCAAGGTCCTTAATAAGAGATCCAAAGGAGTTTTCTCCAAGCAAACATTATTGTCTTCTCTGAGCTCTTAATTCTTTACTTAATAAATTTACACATTTATTTATGTCTTAATAATTAAAATATAATAAAAAAATATTTAAAAAATATTTATATGTTATTATTTTTATTTCAAAACCTATATCCATATCATCTTCCTTCAAATGGAGAAAAAATCGTCGATCATTTGTACATCAGAATACCACCTTGCGAACTGACTGTTTTCCATCACCACCTCTCACAAATGGATATAATTATGGATTTAACATATGTATAGTGAATTTATGAAAAAATTATAATTTTATAATTATATTATCACATATAACTTATTGATTTCCTTTATTTGGGAATATGATAACATCACTCATGTGTATAGAAGACTACCACCTCACAAAGCGATGTGATTTTTTCTAAAATTAAACTTTATATGGAAGGAAATAAGGATATTTTTAATTAAAATATATTATATATATGACATAAAAATGTTCTTGATATGGTAATATATTATTTATCTTTCTTTCATTTCATTCGTCAAGAAAATGGAAGCATTGTTCATGCATATGTATGACCTACCATATTCATGAATGATGGATTTTATTTTATATATATAAATTTAATGAGTTAATATAAATAAATATATATGAATATATATTATTTATATCGGGGTTAAAATTATACAGATTGTGGAACCATGATCAAAGTAGGAGGATTGAAAATACAAAATAAAAAATACATGAAAAACGAAGCAATTATTAGGAAAGAATGATTTTAACAAGGAATATTTAATAAAATATTAAAGGTAAATAAATAGATAATACATGGTAAGATATATACATGTATAAATTAGTTTAAAACATGTAAAAAGGAATTCAATACTTATGTTAAATAAATTCATTTGAAACTTTCTTCCTTGGGATATAAGTTATGTTATGCATCAAAATTCTTTTATGAGGAGTATATACAGACCATTTTATATACTATATCAGAAATTTATATGTTCTAATGATACTAAATGTTTTTTAAAGTTATTCTTCTATGTTTATAATGACTCAGAAGTTACAAAAGTGGTAATAGATCAACATCTCCCTTTTATTTTTGTGGGAGACATGCCTTATACCCCACATGTTTCTTTTGTGTGGGGTATATAATAACAATTAATGAATTTTATTATTATTATCATGAAAATTATAGGATATAATTACTCATATAATTTTCTATCTTTCATGGGGATTGAAAATAAAATTTTACCAAAGTGGTAAGGGTTTTATGTTTTAATCTCATTGATTATCGAGATTGTTTATTATTATGCTTTTGATGATGAAATATTATGATATTTATCTATAAAACATCATTATTTCTTTATAATATTGTTATTTATTAAGAATACATGTTTTACATTAATTTTAATATCTTTGGTAACTCAATATTCAAAAATAAGGTTTTTAAGAAAACCGACATTATTTCCCTCTTCGGTCGAAAACCATTTTTCTTCTATACCCTTGTTTTCTAGAAATTTTTTACGAATATCTTAATGTTACTCTATGAATGTTTGAAGTCATTTTTAACCTTTTTTAATTTCTAAAAAATTATTTAATAGTAATATTGATGTTTTTATCCAAACAACACACATTTTACTTTTACCAAGAATGTGAAGGGAATACTTGTTTTAATTTGTACAACATGAATGAAATTCCAAAAAATCATGACCAATCAATGTTTTTAAGATTACTTTATAAATTTAAAAATTTATTTTCAAATAAAAGGATTTTCATAATGTTTTGTGAAGTTTTTGTTTGAAAAAGGTGACTTTCCTAGTGAAAAGTCTATTTTCCTAAATAATTTTTCCAATTGATCTTTCAAAATCATTTTCCATATAAGTTGACATAATTTTATGTTACTTAAAATTTACTGGGGATATGATCCAATGTTACCATATTTATTCCTTCTCAAGAAGGTTTTTATTTATGATGACAAGAGTATTGTGAAACTTTTTCCTTTTTCATGGCTAATTTTATGATGAAATTCTTATGAAACCCATTTCTTTTTCACATGTTATGATATGAGGAATTTTTTTTGGCACAAAAATGTATGGATTATGTGATGGGTTGGACCTATATCTGCCTATAATGCATTTGGTAATGATTAATGTTATATGAGATCAAATGGTACATGAGAGGTTATCTCAAGCCCAAAATAGATTAAGCAAGAGGTTATACCAAGCCCGAAAGAGGGTACACGAGAGGTTATCCCATGCACAAAGTAGGTACATGGGTGGTTATCCAAAGCATAACATGTTATGAATGTCTTATTGAAAAACCATGAAAAAATATTTTATATGCATATGTCTATGACAAAATTCTATATCTTATTCTAATTTTATGATCTCATAGATCATGTTCTTTGATTCCTTTTTGATTCATTTCCTATGAACTGCTAATATTTTTTACATGACCCAATTTTATGATCTATAGTATACAGGGTATGTTATTTCAATCATTATTCTCATATTCTCAGACCCTTATACTCATATCATTTTGATATATCCCTTGTTTACCCTTACTGATCATCTGATCTTACCCTTTCTAATATTCCATTTACCCAGGTTATAAGGAACACTATTATGTATGATATTTATAAGGAGGGTTTTAGTTATGGAAAAATTATTAAGAGATAATGTAGGTCACTTATAGAATAGTTTTTATGTGTCCATGTTTTAAAAGAAACTAGAACTAAATGAGTATTTCATGGGTCATTATTTCATGTAATGAATATTTATATTTTAATATGTAATATTTATGTATGAAAAGATTTATTCTTCAAATAATTTGTGAGAAAATTTAATGTAATTTTTTTTGTTGAATGAAGTGGAAAAAATAAATTTTAAGTTAATAAAGTAGTTGGTAGATGACTAATGTGGGACAGATTATGAGATGAAGAAAGGGAAGTTGTGTGGCTATGGTGTTGTTTTTTTGTGGTGGTTTCATATTGGTTCATGTAGTGTAAAGAGCTGGTAGTGATGTTGATACATGTTAGTGATGGTTCTTTCCATAATGTTGTCGTGTTAAGTAGTATACCCTTAGGATTTGTGTTCTATTATATTTGTGTTATAGTTATTGTCTTTTATCATGCACCACCACTAGATTAAAGAAAAATGATCTATTCCTATATGATTTTTTGGATTATAGGCATACCACTAACATCTTTAATGGAGATGATATGGATAAACAACTTAAATCCCTTCCCTTCCCTCTCTTATAGACATAAAATAAGATGTAATGTCCTGATATTATTATATAAGTTGGTGCAATGATGATATGAGAATATAAAAATGTTATACATGGATGGAAAGGTCATAAGGTTTATGTAATTCATGTTTACATTCAATGATATGATGTGATATATGGTAATATGTGTATGTGGATATATGGTTGATTCTATGGTTATGTAGATGTGATATGAGGTCTGCAGGTTTTGGGATATTGAGGGATTGAAAGAACCATGATCTATGCAGTTAATGTGTGAGGGAAAATAGTTCAATTTAGAAGTTAATATAGAGTATCTTCAAATATATTTTATTTCTAATATATTACATTACTTGTGTATGACATTTTTGAGTGATCTTTTGTGAGGTTGGGTCATAGTTCAATTTCTATAGGTAACAAGTTAGATTCAATGTTTATTCACTGAGTAATTTGTATGCTTCTTTATAATTTTCACAAGAGGTTTTGGGGAGTATTTTTCTATGTATACATATATTGTCACCTGTATATTCTATATTTGTCTTGTTTCATATTTACTAAAGGGATTTGGTGAATGAGATGGGTGTTACTAGCTTATGTCCTGGATTTGGTCTTTTTACATAGTAGTTTATTATTATTTCCATTCATTTTGGGACCTTATATTATGTATGTCATTAAGAAAATTGTGGGCTTGGTTTTATGTTATATTATATTATCTTTATTGTGCTTTTATATTATGTTATTTGGAAAATATAATGGTAATTACTCCCTTATGTCTGTTTTATACTCATGGTACTAGTTGTCCACACCTGGCCTATTGGAGGTGGACTTATGGGGTTACACTCAACTTTTCTACTAGTTTATGAGGGGTTCTATTAGGGATGTGTTGTGATAAAGTGTTATAAGATATATGGTTGAGTTTCAGGATAGAGTTTGGAGTTAGGATTTTGTTATTAGTGCATTTTATTGGTAGGAAATCAATATTATTCAAACTTAGTATGTGATGTAGACAAGGGAGACAATATTGGAAATAATTATTATGGAAAACTAAATCTAATGCAAGGAACAGAAGATTACTAAAAATACTATAGTGAGTTGATGATGATTTGGGGGTGTAACATCCCAGCCCTTGTTCACTCATAAGTAATTGAAAGTATTCAGTTATAAGGTCACATGTGCACCGACTAGTATACCAGAGGATGATGATTAGCAGAGAGGGTATATGGTGTCATAGTGGGGAGACTATACCCTTATTATCAGAGTACCACAATAGTGGCAAAAAATGAATAAATGGAAGAATAATAATAACTGGAAATAGAGAAGATGATATGAATCATCCAGATAGTAATAATATTCCATGCCAAAAGTGAAACCATATACAAAATGATGATTTTTTTTTGGAGCTATAAAAAATTCAGGTATACATATATGTACATAATTAGGAAAAAAATAACCAAAAGGCTATCCAGTATGATCATATTCCTTAGATTGGTCCCATGTTACAAAGATACCATGATATTATCGATGAAGAATCCAAGATCAGATTCTTTCCCTTGTCCCTTTATGCATACATGAAGTCTTTTAATATACTTAACGACTACATGAATAGGGTGTAAGATATGATCATTAGAACAACACCACAAACAACAAATCCATTCAATGAATATAAAAGCAGCAGTGTAAATATATAAGGATAGGTAGTAGAATAGAATGTGTAAAATAATAAACATGTCAGTCTAGGACTCCTCATGGGATTCCTGACTAACCATACTTGATTCGACTGATGCCAATAATTTTTGAAAGGGGGACCTACATAAGGGTTGGGTTCCCTGAGTTATTACCATTATATCTATATAGAGGCATCATATATAAGTGGGACCCAAGGTATGACCAAGGCATCTAAGAATTAATGGTTGAAATATAGGATCCATGAGGAATCAGAGAATCCTAGAACTTAGAAGCTGGAGAAAGATTAGAACACATAATACATAAAACCTAGATAAGGGGTCTATGTGTAATCTTAGGCGTACACCCAAGGATTTCCACTGGAATAATTTCTAACAAATTCCATGGAGCATGTCCATAATAAATTCTAGTCTGATCATAACCAAGGCCCAAGGGGAGAATCCAAGGTGCCTCTTGTACAAAGTCATTACCTGAATCCAAGGAGTGTATCTAAGGCACTCTAATATTTAGAAATGTTTCAAGTAAATAATTTGTACTATTTTGATTCATTCACATATAATAATACATTTACCAAATTCAATGTTGGGTATCTCCCTCAGCAACCATCCCAATGAATTAGGGTGGATTCCACTGAATTGTCAAGTCATTACCTCAAGATTCCAAGGCAAAATCAAGTCTGACCACTCCTATAACAATAAAAAGTTCTATAACAGCAATATTAACATTATGTTTAATGAATGAACCAACTCCATGTAATAACCATTCTAATTCATTCATGTTATATAATTCAAGTTCATACCTTTTTATTTAAAAATTTTTTATAGAAGGTTTCATACCATTAATCATCTTATTTGAATTAAATAAGAGCTAATGTAAACATACTTACCCTTTTAAAAAGTGTTAATTTATCTACTTGAATTGTCTAAATCATTTAATAAGTCGAACTAAACTCACCAATTGGTGTTTCAGTTATTAATATGCAAAGGGTATCATAGGAATAAGTATGAAAATCCAATGGGGGGATCATGTTGTTGTACTTAACATCCCAATATAATAAGAGGGTCTAATAGGGTGTTTAAATTCCAATTTAAACATCTAATTTAAGGAAATTCGATTTTAGGGTCAAAGATTGCTTGAATCAGGCTGGTGGCACAACACTGCCAACTATAAATTAATGATACTTGAGGGAAAATTAATATACCACCTACCTTATGGCGTTAGAGGAAAACCCATCTAGTAAAAACCCTTGGTTTTGTTTGAATCAAAAGAAAATGGAAGAATGAAAAAATTCCCTGAAAATAGGGTATGTTATCCTCCAACAAAAAGAGATGAAGATGGAATGATAAACCATGAATGGAAGGAAGTGTATTAAAGCTCTTATTGAGAGGAATATAATAAGATGATTGGTGGTAAAGTTAGATTCTGGATGAGGAAGATAAACAAATTTCTAGGTTGAATAAATAGGATAGATCCAATGGGAGTGTGGCGCTGCAAGTTCTAAGGATGAAGAAAATGAAGGGGTGAGTTATAATGAAATAGGGGAAAAATCATAAATTCACTCCACTTTAGTAGTTATCATAATTTAGACACACATTTAGCCAAAAATTATGCTTAGTGTGTGACATGAACTATCCAAGGCTGCCCCTTTCACAAGTTAGGCATACAGTTAGACTAACCGTGCATAGCCCATGAAGAATAACTCTGCAAAAAGTCCTGGATTGTTTACACAATCATTCATCCTAGGATAAATTATTAAGAAAAACATTGTAGCATCCTATTGTGCACTGGATCACCCAACAAGGTTTAATAAAACCATGTGGGATGGGCCTCATGGTTTAAACTAACTATAAGAACCACCTATTTCTTCCAAAACTATAGGATCTGGGATATGAAAAAGCCTCAGAGGATCCCAAAACTTTTCTTAATCATTTAGAAATTATTATTAGTATAAAAAAATTAAAATAAAATTAAAAAGTTCTATACCTTATAAAAATATTTGGGTGTTACATCGTTCCCCACTTAAGGAAAATCATCCCTGATTTTCCCATTCTATGGTAATATAACACCATTTGAGAAATGATCAGGCCGCTAGGCATGTAAATCGACCTCTTGCTCCCAGGCCTCATCCTACACACGAACTTTCTTCCATAAATCCTACACTAATAGAACTGAACTTCATCTGAGAGCCTTCATTATCCAGTCCATGATTCCTATGGAATGTTTCTTAAAGAACACATCTACCACTAACTCAACCTCTTTAGGATGAAATATGTGGGATGAGTTTTAATAGATGCAACATAACTAAGAAATGTAAAACATGTCATGCACATCCCTAAAACTCTTAGGAAGTGATATTCAATAATTTATAAATACCACCCTCTATAAAACCTCAAATGGTCCAACATAATGGGGTTAAAATTTAACTTACCACATAAACCATCAATGCCCCAGTCTATTTGATACTCACAATAAGACTCGATCCCTGACCTCAAACTCAATAGGTCATTAATGATGATTGGAATAAATTTTTTTCTAGATATAGTTATATATAATCATATTATAAATTGATAAACCTACTCTGAAGTATCCTAAACAAGACAAGGTCCAAGTAGTGCTTCCTCCCCTACCTCTAACCCGCACAGTGTTGATCATCATGGCCTACCGTATAAGGCCTCCAAAGCTTCCATCTTTATAGTCACTTGGAATATTTTATTTCAAGTGAAATCATTAGAGGGTATATTTTTATCCCATTAAACTCATAAATCACTGATTCATTCTCTTATCATGTCCTCTGACACTTATATTGTCCACTTGGACCAACCATTGGTCTAAGGGTTGTATATTATACTCAAATTTATCTATATACCTAACACCTTCTGTAACCCTTTCTAGAACTGAGAAGTAAAATTAGTGACCCTATCTGATAGAAAATTCCATGGAACTCTATGAGATCAGATAATATCATGAAGATAGATCCTACCAAGATCATCCAATGGAAAGGTTATATTGATTGGTAAAAAGTGAGCACCCTTCATGAGCCTATCGGTGATCACCCATACCACATCATTTCCTTGAGGGGATCTCGATAATACCATCACAGATTCCATAGTTACTTTATCCCATTACTAGAATGATAAATTAGTGTAAAATCCCTACTAGATACTATCATTTCTTCATTACTTATTGAAATATGGACCACCCAGTAACAAAGACAACTATCTCCCTTTTTTTACCAGACCGTCAATATTGGAGACATAGATCACAATAAATCATTGTAAGACCATGGTTTACCACCCAATTAAAACCATGAGAATATCACAACAGTTCCTATGGGATGTTTTTAGGAACCTAGATGTATCCATGGATGTATAAGACCTCATCTTCATTAACAATCCAAATGGGTAGTAGGTTATCACCTAAAAAACTCTTCCTTTGTACTATGACCATTAGATATAATAACTACCTCACCTTGACTATCTATATATGTAAATATTTTACTTCTAATTATATAAGGATAGGCTTTCCAGGATCCTCCTAGACCACTATGTTCCTATCTGATAACAAGGCCATTAATTTCTACTCACTATTGGCCTCTAGAACTACCTATGTCTGAGTCTTTAGGCTTAAGAGAATCCTCTACAACATTACCCTTCCTAGGTGAATAGGTAAGCTCAAAATTGATGTACTATAGGTATTCAAACCACATCCCCTATTTAAGATTTAATTATTTCTATATAAATATATACCTGAGGATCTTGTTTTCTATAAACAAAAAATTTCTCTCTATGAAAATAATTCCACCAACAACAAAAAGTGTGAACTACAGCTACAAACTTGAGGTCATTTGTTGGGTAAATCCTCTCATTAAGTCTAAATTATTGAGAAACATATAACATGAATTGATATCAATTCATTAGAACTAATCCTAGCCAGATAATTGATAAATTAAAATAAACTATATATCTTCTTTACAACACTATTTGAATCAGGATCATCACTAAAGTATGTCTCACTTTTATTTTCATAAAGGAATCTCAAAGGATTATGACCATATGAACATCACACCCTTCTAACTCAATCTCATAAAAGAGATGTATTGGCCTGAAAAGTCTTGAATAATTCACTTTTAATATCCATACATCCTGTAAAAAATCTACATGTCCATGAAATTATTGGGATTCTCCTAGTTAACTAACACTCTAACCTTCTATGGGTTAATATAAACTCCTATCTCTAAGATAATGTGACCCAAGAAGTGTACCTTATTGATCCAAAGTGGTATTTTTTGAGCTTATAAAATAACTGATTCTACCTCATTGTATTCAAAATGATATCAAGATAACAGACATGGTAGTGTGGAGTATTAGAATACACCAAGATGTATTTGAAGAATAATATTTCAAATGAATCTAGAAATGGGTGGGAAACCTAATTCATCAAATCCAATAAAATGGAAAGTTCTTTTGTCAAACTGAAAAACATAACCAGATACTTATAAAGAACATACCTACTATGAAATTATATCTAAGGTATGTCTAAAAGTATAAATTTTACATGGTGATAACCTAACCTCAAATAAATCATAGATAAATCTCAATATCCTTAGATCCGGTCAACTAGGTCATCTATACAAGGTTGTGAATACCAACTCTTAATCGTAATATTATTAAACTAATGATAATCCACAAAAATCCTGAGGGTACCATCCACCTTCTTGCTGAAAAGGAAAGATGAAACCCAATGTGAAAGTACTAGGCTAGATAAAATTCTTATATTCCAAGATCTCTAGTTTCCTAATGATCTCATATAACTTAGTAGTAGCCATACTTCAAAGAGGAATGGATACCAGTGCTGCTCTTGGAACTAGCTCGATAGAGAACTCCACCCCTCTCTTTCGAGGTAATCTAGAAAATTCTTCATGGAGTACATCACAAAAAAAATCTACTACGGATAGGAAATCATACTGATGTGTTACCTGATCATCCATATATAGGCTAGTGATCAAGATTATTACATATCCCATCACATTACTTTCCTAAACATCCCATTCACTCTTGTGAATATAGCTACTACCCTCTGGTGATGTAAACAATACCCTATGGTAATATAAATCCATTTATGATTGATATGAGACAAAAAAATCCCTAACAATAATTAAATAAAAGCTCATCATCTCAAGGATGAAGAGGACCCATATGAAATTATAGGTTCCTACCTCAAGGGGGCATTCCTTACATTGGGTTACACTCTCTGATTGAATCCCCAATTGAGTATCAAGTGTCCTTACAGCATATAAGTACATAATCTTGATCCCAATGATTTCCAAAATAGCTACAAGGTTAAAATAATGTGAATAAATATAATCAAAAAGAAAATATACTAAATAGAGGCTTCTAAGATTGTGTATCTAACTGTAGATGGCCGAACACATTGATCCTCTAGTAGTGGCTGAATTGTATACGTGTATCCTGATACACATCTCTAAGCTACACCATGACTACCTAGAGTTATTCCACTTAGATGATGATGCATCTCTTGAGTTTGGCCTCCAACCACATCCACCTCCATGGAATGTATGGTTAGTGGTGGCATAGCTCCCACTCTGTCATGGATCTACCAATCCTATCCCAGAAGGTGGAGCAGATGAAAATCCTATCACAATATGAAAAAATGGAAATTTTAGAAAAAACCTCCAATGATGGACCATTTTTCTATAAGTTTGACACTCAACTGGGACTCGTTCACACCGAGGATTTACATGACCTTATATCCCACACTGAGGATATATAACAAAATTACTAGTGTGGATAATCTGGCTACCAATACTCTATTGAAAACCATCCAAATGATGTTTCCTTCTGATGGATGAACTACTACCCTATCTCTTCACTGAATTAAAATTCCTTGTACAGCCATCTTACCCCAAATTATGATCAATAATAATGGCCTAGTTCATAATTATTATGAAAATAGTCAAGAGAAAAACATTTACCTAAGACCTAAGGGAATAACTAATCCCATCCTCTAAGCGTCTCTCTCTAAAAATTACATTATAAGTGAAGGAAGGTGAAAAAAACTAAATCTCAGTAAATAAAAATGAATAATCCATAACAAACATGATCCATGATCTAGATGTAGGAACTCCCTAGTTTAGTAGCTCTCAGTATCTCTAGAAAGAAATATTCATCAAAGGGTTCTTGGAAATCTCTCCAAACCATATCTTTATGCCATTCTCCCTATGAAATAATGTACCAAAAATTATTAGATGAATAAAAAAGAATATAAGTGGATATATTTACCCTACTCTTTGGAGTCATCTCCAGGTGCTCAAAGATAGACATAATGACCTTTAGACATATCTCAGTGGCCTGTGGGCCATCATAAATTGAAAATGTGGGCAGATAATTCTATTGAAGCTCTCATACCAGCTCTTCTATAGTAGGGGTAGGTCATGGATCTCCCTGAATAGTCTGTATAAACTATAGGAAACCTTCTTAAAACTGGGTGTTAGAAATCATGTTAGGTATAACTGGAGGTTTCTGAGTTGGAACTATTGGTGGGTTGGGTAACACCACTTTAGGAACATGGTCGTCACCATGTTCCAAGATCTCAACATGAAGAGTTCTTGGAGGCATATATCTACAAATTCAAAACACATGCCTGAGATAAAATTTAGTATAATAATATCGTAGATACACAGAAAAATAAAAGACTTCCTATATATGAGTGAAACCCCTTTTCCTGCTCGTAAATCCATGATTGGGAATCGTATATGATTTAGATGAAACACTAGAGATACTACTTAATTCCCACTACTAGGGTCAATTATGGGTCAATTTATCTATTTTAAATTTGGGGTACTGGTATAAAGTTTTTCAAATTAAAGTTATAGAGGAAAACACCCTTTACATTTCAATTGGAATTACTATTTAACAACAACCATTTACATTTGAATTTATAACTCAATGGTTCTTAAATGTTCCATTATATATATATATATATATCAAGGTTTAGTTATAGTCATTTATCATTCCCAATTTATAAAGTACTATGCTTTAGAAATTTCAAACCACAGTATATTTAAATACAATTAAGATTTTAAGATGGTTTAGTTATATGGATCACCATTCTCAATTTATAGAGGCACACACACATTTTAAATTTTAAATGGAATACATGTAATCTCAACTAAATAATATTTTATCTCATGTGACCAATGGTTCATAGATCAAACTCAATATAATTACATAATTAAGGTACCACTATTACACTATACATGAGAACACCATTTATGTTACTGAAGAAAAATTAATTACCAACTATTTATATAAGGCCCCAGCCTTAAACCTTACATAATCTTGAGTTATCACAAGATTACACGTTGATGATCTTTTCAGGTTTAGAGTTTTAGAGAATTAGATCATAAAACTTGCATTACATTCCACATATAGACAAAGTGGTTACATAAAGATAGTATTCTTCATTCCCATCAATGGAAACATATTTAAAATAAACATGGATTCTTTCTTGACACTTCCTTGACACTATCATCATATCATGTACCTTTCCCTTGACCTATGAAAAACGTTTCAAAAAAACATGGGATGGTCATAAAAAGCTCAGTAAGGGATATAAAAATATGGAAAGGAAAAATGGGTACATATATACATAAGTATGAGATCATAATTTACCCATAAAACATAATCACTTTAACATATCTCATCAAATCATGAATAAATCATAGAAATCATAATACATAAAGGTAACTTGAGGCATTCATAACATTCTTACGTAGGGAGTAACCCTCTTGGTTACGTTTGGAATACCCATCACAATATATTCCCTAAATCTCTTCGGAGAAACCTTAACGTTTCACTCCTTCACGTTACCCAATGCATTAGAGAGCTATATCGGGCTCACCCGCCCTTAGTTTATCACGGAACCACCCGTCTTCATAATAATTCCCAAGAACCTCAACATAATCGTATCACATAAAACATGCATAAAGGAAACATAACATTTCCACCTTTCAATCACAAGATATCAATACAACACATTGATATAAAATCATTATGAAAACCATTTTCAATACAAAAATAAAAGAAAAGTAAAACATGGTTTTTATTTTTCTTTTAAAAATAAGGTATGGCTTGTAGAGGAAGCCAAAACTCAAATAACGGTCACGACGGCGGAGAAGTCGTTGTCGCCGCATACGTACGACAAAAACATTCCCTTTTTTCATTTAGTAAATGCTTCGTATAAAAAAGATTCCTTTTTAATAATCTTAAAAGTAAAAGGGGTTTATACACCGTATAAAAGAAAGTTGTGTATAAAATAAAATATGCCTCAATGAAAGGAGATTGAGACAAAGTCCCATACCTCGGGTCCGACTTGACTCAGTCGTTATTTAATGTCCTGAATAATAAAATTGAGTTAATTTATACTTGTTTAAGAACCTTTTTCAAGTTCATTATTCCTTTTATATCACTTATTTCCATGTCATGAACACTATGTAATTATTTTAGTTAATAACGATCGTTTTAACGATCATTAGTACTTGAGTCAAAAATAAGCCCTTTATAATTACAAGTTGTTCATGTATCCATTATATCCAGAATGGTATTCATGATGTAGATATTATATAAGTGATATATATCAAGTACATGCATGCATTTATAATATTACATAATCATTTAGAGGTAAGAAATGAAATGCACCGTTCATGGAGATGGTAATCCGTACATACGCATGCACGCTACTTCCATTTCTATTTAGTATTTTCTGGAATGGAATCATAATTATATAAGAGTATATTATAATTCAAGTATAATATCATATATAATATAATAGTTCCATCCTTTATACGTCCCACATATGGTATTTAACGAATCAAATCACTTTGAGGGGGCGGTAGTCCTCACTTCCTTAAATGAAGATATCGCGTTTACCCATAATGGAAACCATAAAGGTATGACCAAAATGAAAAAAAACAGAATCTTAAGGAAAACATAAACATATTATATATCATATATAAAAATAGTGACATCATAATGGACACCTTTGAAGGTGTTAAATGAGTATTGAACAATCATCGTTTCGGGAGGCAGGATTTTGCCATCCCCAGAAACCGTATGTTCTTTAACCATTTGATGTAGTTGTGTGAGAGTGTAGCTAGAATAAATCTTATAACAAAATCCTAGTATATTGAAGATACTGGTGTTTTAACAAAAGATGTAAATAAAAAGAGTTTATGGGGTTGGAGAAGAAAAATAAAACAAATGAACATGAGAGAATTAATTACCTTTAAAAGCATAACTCCTTTTGATATGAGCCTAAAGGCTTCCTTTGAAAGGATTCTGCCCCATGGGAATCCTCTAGGATGGGGAGAGGGATGTGGAGAGAGTAAATGGGCAGGGTTTGGCCGATCCAAAGGCTTGAGGAGTGTGTGAAATGAGGTAGAGGTGGGGGCCTTTTATAAGAGGAGAGGAGGGGCACTTTTGGAAATCATGAAACTATTATTTTATTTTAAAAAGTGTTTCGAATTTCTAAGGTCCCACATTGATATATTTTGAAGATAAGATGATAAGGCTTCGAAATATTCCCATCCAATAGTTTTTGGACAAGTTTAGGTTTTAGATATTACATTATCTTTCCATTTTATTTTAATCATTAAATAATGAGGTCATCGCTGCATCATCATGATGTCATAAATAATTTAATTTATTTAATGTCTAAAAATTATAAAAAAAAATAATATGATGTAGGAAATATTTTTATCTTTCTAATTAATATTTATAGACAAAAATATGATTTGTATAACCCCTTTTAAAAATTTTTTTAGTAAAACAATTTATGTTAGTGTCATTTTCACCTTTATTTAAAAAAAGGCATTAAAGTCATTATCTCACCCAAGTGGCTCCATGGGGTCCCCTAAATCGACCCATGGGTTTTCTTGGTCGGCCATGACACAACCAATAGGGTTAGGACATGTGTCAAGCTCATCTCATTTTATTAAAGCATTATTTTTACCTTAAACTACACTAATTACCTCTAATCGCGATTAATGAAAAAAAAGTTACTATTCACCAAAAAATTATTTTCATCCCATTGAACCACATTTTACATACTAATGAAAACCATGTATGTCATATTTTCAAAATTCAATACACATTATTGGTAAACTTTCATTTAACTGAAAAATCAGTTTGCTTGATTACCACTTAGTGGTTTCACTATTCATCAAAAATTGGAGTTTTTTCAGAAAAATACCAAAACATCACCCTAAGCTATATTTGATATTTTTAATTCAAAAATGAAGTCTATTTTACAAAATTCAAAACATATAAGTCACATTAATTAATTTAATAATTAATTCCCGCTGTCAGAGCAAATAGCGTGTTTTTTTTGAAACAATAAGTATCAAAAGATTGATACTAGTTTAAGTCCAATTTCAAAGTGAAATTGATTACAATGACCACCATTGGATTAAATGGTAAACATATATTCTAATTACACTTAAAAACCAATTCAAAAGATAATATAATCATATAAATAAATTAGATTAAGAAGCAGTTTTGATGTAAAATGCAGTATTTTTCACTATTCATTAAAAAAATGAACATTGTCAGAAAAATACCAAAAAATCACACAAAGTAAATTTTGATGTCCCAATCATAAAGAATAAGTTTATTTTGACAAACATAGCTTATAAAATTGTCAAAAGATAGATTCAAAAATGGTTTCCAACAAAAGGCAGTAAAATAATCTTTTAAGAATATTAGTGTATTCCATGCTTAAGATTGGATTTATTTTCATTTTAAGCCTCTAAAACACTATCTAATTCATTAATAGACATAGATAAAAATATCTATTATTCATTACTTACTTGGGATGTTACATCCTTCCCCCCTTTAGAAAATTGCATCCCTGCAATTTATTTACTTATCGAATAAATGGGGGTACTTATCCCTCATTGCATTTTCAGATTCCCATGTTGCCTCTTCCATCATGTGGTTTTTCCACAAAACCTTTACCTGCTTAATCACCTTATTCTGTAACACTTCCTCCCTATGGTCAAGAATCTGGACCGGTTCTTCCTCATAAGATAGGTTCTCCTCCAGCTGAACTACCTATGGACTCCAAACATGAGATGGATCTGGCATATACTTTCTCAACATCGAAACGTGAAAAACATTGTGTACCTGAGATAAACTCGGAGGTAAAGCCACTCGGTAAGCAACTGATCCAACTTTATCCAGAATTTCATATGGTCCAATAAAACTTGGACTCCGCTTTCCTTTCTTACCAAATCTCATCACACTTTTCCAAGGAGAAACATTGAGAAAAACATGATCACCTACCCCGAAAGATAGATCCTTCCTTCGGTTATCCGCATAACTCTTCGGCCTGCTCTGAGTTGTTCTCATGTGTTTCTGAATCAGATGAACTTTTTTTGCCATCTCTTCTACCAATTCTGGTCCCATTAACTTCCTTTCACCCACTTCATCCCAGAAAGCTGGAGTTCGACACTGCTTCCCATATAATGCCTGAAATGGTGCCATCGGTATACTGGAATGAAAACTGTTATTATATGAAAATTAAACCAAAGAATGATGTTGGTCCCAACATCCCTGATAATCCATAGAACAAGCTCGTAGCATATCCTCCGATGTCTAAATTGTTCATTCTGACTGCCCATCTGAATGAGGATGATAAGCTGTACTAAAATTTAATTCAGTACCCAACGACTTCTGAAGGCCCTTCCAAAAGTTAGAAGTGAACCTGAGATCACGATCAGATACAATGGAGAGAAGAAATCCATGTAACTTGACTATCTCTTTAAGATAAAAATGGGAAAGTTGATCTAGGGAAAAAGTATCTCGTATAGCAAGGAAAGGAGCAGATTTAGTCAAGCGATCAACAATAACCCAGATTGCATTATTACCTCGAGATGTCTTCGGTAATCCCACAACAAAGTCCATGGATATATTCTCCCATTTCCACTCTGGCAATGGTAAAGGCTGAAGCATCCCTTTCGGTAACTGCCGCTCTGCTTTAACCTGCCGACAAGTAAAACATTTCACAGTAAAATCAGCAATATCTCTTTTCATTCCATCCCACCAGTAATACTCCCGCAGATCTCTATACATCTTAGTACTGCCAGGATGAACTGAAAATGGATAACTATGAGATTCACATAACAACTCTCTCTTCAACTGTGAATCACAAGGCACACACAATCTCTTCCCAAATCTCAAAATGCAATCATTATCAATGTTGAATTTAGGCAACTTACCTTTCTGAACCAACTCTACCTTTTTCTGCAACTCACTGTCTTGCTTCTGTGCTTTCTTGATTCTATCTGATAGAGATGATCTCACTAATACCTGAAACAAAACAGAATAACTTCCTGCACCAACAACTTCTATGCCAAAGTTCATCAAATCCTTAACCAAAGGATCACGTTCCAAACACAACATTGCTAATGAAGCATTACTTTTTCGACTCAAAGCATCAGCCACTTTATTTGATTTTCATGGATGGTAATGAATTGTACAATCATAATCCTTGATTAATTCTACCCATATCCTTTGTCTCATGTTCAATTATTTCTGAGTGAATATATACTTTAAACTTTTGTGATCGGTATGTATTTCACACTTTACTCCATACAAATGATGCCTCCAAATTTTTAAAGCAAAAACAACAGCAGCTAATTCCAAATCATGTGTAGGGCAATTTACCTCATGAGTTTTCAACTATCGTGAATCATATGCAATTACCTGATCATTCTGCATTAGGACGCAACCAAGTCCTTTCAATGAAGCATCACTGTATATAACAAACTCACCATTCCTGGAAGGTAGTTCCAAAACTGGATCATTCACCAATATTCTTTTCAATTCCTGAAAACAATCATCACATTCTTTTGTCCAGATAAACTTAAAACCCTTCCGAGATAGCTTAGTCATTGGACTAGATAGTCATGAAAAATTTCTAACAAACCTTCGGTAATATCCCGCCAAACCAAGGAAGCTACGAATCTCGGTTACATTTGTGGGTCTTGGCCATTCTTCCACAACTTTTGTTTTTGCAGGATCAACAGTTATGCCATCTTTTGAAACAATGTGACCAAGGAAAGAAATTTGTTGCAACCAAAACTCACATTTTCTGAATTTCCCATACAATTTATTTTCTTTTAAGGTTTCCAAGATAACCCTTAAATGTCTTTCATGCTCCTCTTTACTTTTAGAAAACACCAAAATATCATCAATGAAAACCACCACAAACTTATCCAAGAACTCATGGAAAATTCTATTCATTAAGTCCATGAATACAGCAGGCGCATTGGTTAGCCCAAAAGGCATTACTACAAATTCATAATGGCCATATCTCGTACGGAACGCGGTCTTCGGAACGTCTACTTCTCTTACTTTCAATTGATGGTACCCCAATCTCAAGTCAATCTTTGAAAAAAACTGAGCTCCCTGGAGCTGATCAAACAAATCATCGATATGAGGCAAAGGATATTTGTTCTTAATAGTGATATTATTCAAGGCACTATAATCAATAAAAAGTCTCATAGAACCATCTTTCTTTTTAACAAATAAAACAGGAGCACCCCATGGTGATGTTCTAGGTCGAATGAAACCTTTCTCTAATAAATCTTGCAATTGCTCCTTCAACTCTAACAGTTCAATTTGAGCCATTCGATAAGGGGGTTTTGAAATTGGCTTAGCATCAGGAACTAAGTCAACAGTAAACTCAACTTCCCGATATGGTATTATTCCAGGCAAATCATCTGGAAAAACATCAGGATACTCATTTACCACTGGCACATCATTAATCTGAACAGTTCCTTTATTTTCAACGACGTGTGCAAGGTAACATTCATTTCCATCTTTTACAAGTTTCTTGGCCTCTTTATAAGTTATCAACATTAAGGGTTCATTGTTGTACACAAACTGAAAGTCTTTCTGAAAAGAAACTTCTTTAGCTTTACAGTCAAAATTAGCATGGTAAATAGAGAGCCAATCCATACCCAGGATAACATCAAACTCTACTAGAGGTAGAACAATAAGGTTTGCAAGTAGGTTATTTCCACAGATAAGGATAAGAAGATTATTATAAATTCTTTTTGCCTCATCATTTCCCCCAAGTGTTTTTACCAAAAGTTCAGGAGTCATTTCTTGAGATGGTATTCCCATTTTACTAGAAAAGTTTTCAGAGATGAAAGAATGTGTAGACCCCGAATCAAAAAACACACTGTCATAATCTGAAAAAACAAACAAAGTACGTGATACAACTTCATTTGACGGCCCGAAATCTGCTGAAGTAGTTGTCAAGGATTTCACCACCCCTTTCTGCTTGTAGTCTAACTGCTTCCCATCACTTAAGCTCTTTGTCGGACACTCATTTTCATAGTGACCCATCTCATTGCACTTATAACATTTCACTAACTGTAAATCAAATTTGTTCTTACCTTCACCTTGATCCTTTTCAGTGAAATCACGAGCCTTATGTCCCATATTACCACATCAGTAACACTTTCCAGAATTCAGAAGACATTCCCCAGCATGCCTTTTTCCACATTTATCACAAACTGGAAACTTAGTTTTCTTACCATCAGACTTTTTTGAAGAATTATTACCTTTCTCCTGCCACCTCGGTCTCTTCTTCTGTTGGTTGTTATAGAACACTTGATCATCGGCAAACTCCATTTCCACCTTCTTAGCACATCGAACAAGATTTTCATAACTTTTAAACTCACGAGAAGCTAATGCCCTTCGATATTTTAGCTTTAATCCTATGTAAAAACGATTGATTTTACTATCAAGGTCTCAGATAAAATTTGGAGCATACCTTTCCAATCGAGTGAACCTTTCTTCATAGGTAGCCATTGAGTCTTCCTCTTGCCTAAATTCCAAGAATTGATTTTCCATCCTATGTCGAACAGCCTTAGGAAAATACTTCTCAAGAAACATACCTTTGAATTCATCCCAGTCAAGAGTATCAATCTCATCAGCATCCCTGATATTTTTAACCATCGACCACCACTGATCTGCCTCACCCTCCAAACGGTAAATGGAAAGACTAACCTTTTGATTATCTGAACACCCCATGACATCGAAAATCTTCTCCAGTGCTTTAATCCACCCTTCAGCTAACACAGGGTCAGATGATCCTCTGAATGATGGGGGATGTTGCCTCATGAAATGTTCCACCACTGACATGTTCCTCTGCGGTTGATCTGGCTGATCTCGTGCATGGATACCACCACCATTTATCGCTTGAGTCAACTGCACCATTACTGCAACAAACTATTCAGTTCCAATTCCGACCATCTCAGGATGCTGATTCGAAAGGTTATTTCCTTCTGTATGCCTTCCTAGCACTGCTTCCCTGTTTCCTCTGCGGAAAACCATTCTAAACAAACATGTATTTGATGAAGAAACATGGTAATATTCAAATGCTATATCATTTCAATTTTTTTTTGGATAATAATTTAATAGAATTATAACTCCTAAATTTATCTAAACTGACCTCTGATACCAACTATAATGCCCCATCCTTAAACCTTACATAATCTTGAGTTATCACAAGATTACACGTTGAGGATCTTTTCAGGTTTAGAGTTTTAGAGAATTAGATCATAAAACTTGCATTACATTCCACATATAGACAAAGTGGTTACATAAAGATAGTATTCTTCATTCCCATCAATGGAAAAATATTTAAAATAAACATGGATTCTTTCTTGACACTTCCTTGACACTATCATCATATCATGTACCTTTCCCTTGACCTATGAAAAACATTTCAAAAAAACATGGGATGAGCATAAAAAGATCAGTAAGGGATATAAAAATATGGAAAGGAAAAATGGGTACATATATACATAAGTATGAGATCATACTTTACCCATAAAACATAAGCACTTTAACATACCTCATCAAATCATGAATAAATCATAGAAATCATAATACATAAAGGTAACTTGAGGCATTCATAACATTCTTACGTAGGGAGTAACCCTCTTGGTTACGTTTGGAATACCCATCACAGTATATTCCCTAAATATTTTCGGAGAAACCTTAATGTTTCACTCCTTCACGTTACCCAATGCATTGGAGAGCTATATCGGGCTCACCCGCCCTTAGTTTATCATGGAACCACCCGTCTTCATAATAATGCCCAAGAACCTCAACATAATCGTATCACATAAAACATGCATAAAGGAAACATAACATTTCCACCTTTCAATCACAAGATATCAATACAATACATTGATATAAAATCATTATGAAAACCATTTTCAATACAAAAATAAAAGAAAATTAAAACATGGTATTTATTTTTCTTTTAAAAAGAAGGTATGGCTTGTAGAGGAAGCCGAAACTCAAATAACGGTCACGACGGCGGAGAAGTCGTTGTCGCCGCATACGTACGACAAAAACATTCCCATTTGTCGTTTAGTAAATGCTTCGTATAAAAAGATTCCTTTTGAATAAACGTAAAAGTTAAAGGGGTTTATACACCGTATAAAAGAAAGTTGTCTATAAAATAGAATATGCCTCAATGAAAGGAGATTGAGACGAAGTCCCATATCTCGGGTCCGACTTGACTCGGTCGTTCTTTAATGTCCTGAATAATAAACTTGAGTTAATTTCTACTTGTTTACGAACCTTTTTCAAGTTAATTATTCCTTTTATATCACTTATTTCCATGTCATGAACACTATGTAATTATTTAAGTTAATAACGGTCGTTTTAACGATCATTGGTACTTGAGTAAAAAATAAGCCCTTTATAATTACAAGTTGTTCATGTATCCATTATATCCAGAATGGTATTCATGATGTAGATATTATATAAGTCATATATATCCAGTACATGCATTCATTTATAATATTACATAATCATTTAGAGGTATGAAATGAAATGCACCGTTCATGAAGACGGTAAGTCGTACGTACGCATGAACGCTACTTCCATTTCTATTTCGTATTTTCTGGAATGGAATCATAATTATATAAGAGTATATTATAATTCAAGTATAATATCATATATAATATCACAGTTCCATCCTTTATACGTCCCACATATGGTATTTAACGAATCAAATCACTTTGAGGGGGCGGTAGTCCGCACATCCTTAAATGAAGATATCGCGTTTACGCATAATGGAAACCATAAAGGTATGCCCAAAATGAAAAAAACAGAAGCTTAAGGAAAACATAAACATATTATATATCATATATAAAAATAGTGACATCATAATGGTCACCTTTGAAGGTGTTAAATGAGTATTGAACAATCATCGTTTCGGGAGGCAGAATTTCACCATCCACGGAAACCCTATGTTCTTTAACCATTTGATGTAGTTGTGTGAGAGTGTAGCTCGAATAAATCTTATAAAAACATACTAGTATATTTAAGATACTGGTGTTGTTACAAAATAAGTAAATAAAAAGGGTTTAGGGGGTTGGATAAGCAAAATAAAACAAATGAACATGAGAGAATGAATTACCTTTAAAAGTGTAACTCCTTTTGATTTGAGCCTAAAGGCTTCCTTTGAAAGGATTATGCCCAAAGGGAATCCTCTAGGATGAGTAGAGGGATGTGGAGAGAGTAAATGGGCAGGGGTTGGCCGAGCCAAAGGCTTGAGGAGTGTGTGAAATGAGGTAGAGGTGGGGGCCTTTTATAAGAGGAGAGGAGGGTCACTTTTGGAAATCATGAAACTATTATTTTATTTTCAAAAGTGTTTCGAATTTCTAAGGTCCCACATTGATATATTTAGAATATATGATGATATGGCTTAGAAATATTCCCATCCAATAGTTTTTGGAAAAGTGTAGGTTTTAGATATTACATTATCTTTCCATTTTATTTTAATCGTTAAATAATGAGGTCATCACTGCATCATCATGATGTCATAAATAATTTAATTTATTTAATGTCTAAAAATTATAAAAAAAATAATATTATGTAGGAAATATTTTTATAATTTCTAATTAATATTTATATACAATAATATAATTAGTATAACCCCTTCTAATTTTTTTTTAGTAAAACAATTTATGTTAGTGTCATTTTCACCTTTATTTAAAAAAGGCATTAAAGTCATTATCTCACCCATGTGGCTCCATGGGGTCCCCTAAATCGACCCATGGATTGTATTGGTCGGCCATGACACAACCAATAGGGTTAGGACATGTGTCAAGCTCATCTCATTTTATTAAAGCATTTTTTTACCTTAAACTACACTAATTACCTCTAATCGCGATTAATGAAAAAAAAGTTTCTATTCACCAAAAAATTATTTTCATCCCATTGAACCACATTTTACATACTAATGAAAACCATGTATGTCGGATTTTCAAAATTCAATACAAATTAGTGGTAAACTTTCATTTAACTGAAAAATCAGTTTGCTTGATTACCACTGAGTGGTTTCACTATTCATCAAAAGTTAGAGTTTTTCAGAAAAATACCAAAACATCACCCTAAGCTATATTTGATATTCTGAATTCAAAAATGAAGTCTATTTTACAAAATTCAAAACATATAAGTCACATTAATTAATTTAATAATTAATTCCCACTGTCAGAGCAAATAGCGTGTTTTTATGAAATAATAAGTATCAAAAGATTGATACCAGTTTAAGTCCAATTTCAAAGTGAAATTGATTCCAATGACCACCATTGGATTAAATCGTAAAAATATATTCTAATTCCACTTCAAAACCAATTCAAAATATAATCTAATCATATAAATAAATTAGATTAAGAAGTAGTTTTGATGTAAAATGCAGTATAGTTCACTATTCATTAAAAAAATGAACATTGTCAGAAAAATACCAAAAATTCTCACAAAGTAAATTTTGATGTCCCAATCATAAAGAATAAGTTTATTTTGACAAACATAGCTTATAAAATTTTCAAAAGATAGATTCAAAAATGGTTTTCCATCAAAAGGCAGTAAAACAATCTTTTAAGAATATTAGTGTATTCCATGCTTAAGATTGGATTTATTTTCATTTTAAGCCTCTAAAACACTATCTAATTAATTAATAGACATAGATAAAAATATCTATTATTCATTACTTACTTGGGATGTTACAATTTAATCCATTTTATTTTGTAGAAACGTTTGTTTCATAAGAGATATATCACTCAAGGAACATAAAAAAGTACCACACAGTTAGGAAATTCAACCTACATGGCATGGAACAATGCATGACATGTTAATCATATAAGGTTCTTATAATCATGCATGATCAATTATTCCTCACTATAATAGGCTAAAGATAAAATAAAACCAATAATAGCAATAAGAAACACCAAACCTCATGTGAATCACCCAATGGTGAAATTAGTCCAACTATAATTGGAGTAAAACGTAAATTCCCATGCTAGGAAATTATATTTTTTCCCATATGTTGGTTATATAATCCTTTGAACAAGCTCATTACAAAATTCCAATACATCATAGTCTCTTTTGTGATAACCAAAATAGTAAGAAAAAAATGAAAAAAAAATTATGATGCCAATATGTAACATCTCATACTCACTTCACTCATAAGTAACTGAACCTAGTTGGTTAAAAGGCCTCAAGAATGTCTCCCCATTTTCTAAAGGCTATCAACATGCAGCAAGGGTTCATGATGACATAGTGGGGAGACTATACCCTTATAATCATAGTAGCACAATGTTAATAACAAATGAATAAATAGTGGAAGCACAATAATGAAAAATAGAGTAGTATAAGTAAATCATCAAGATAGTAATAATACATCAATCCAAATGTGACACCATAAAAAACGATGAGTACATCCCAGACCTATAAAAAATATAGGCATATATAAATGTATTTTAAAAGAAAAGAAGTCCCAAAAAGGATATGTAATAAAATCACACGATATTTTTTGGTCACATTCTCCCAAGCTCCCATGCTATGATTTATCAAGCATCCAAGATCAAGCACTTTTCCTTATCCCTTCCTATATCCATGAAGTCTTCATGGGTTCTAAATGGTGGCCTAAAGAATGTGTGAGATATGCTCAGTAGGATACCACCGAAGAGATCTATAAAAATAAATTCCTTGAATATAAAAGCAGTAATGTGAAAATATTAGGATAGGTAGTGGAATAACCTATATGACATTATAGTGACGTCGGGCTCAGACTCCCCAATGGATGCTCGACCAACCATACTGACTTTGGCTCATTTTGGTAATGTTTGAATGAGGGACCCAAAAAATGGTCTTGGTCTAGCAGATATAACCATATTATCCAAGTAGCAGAAGCATGTATAAAGTGATACCCAAGGTATAAACATGTAATCCAAGTATTTATTGTAGTAATATAGGATCCTTGACCTTATAATGTCAAGCTAGATCACAACACATAATCCATGCATCCTAGATAAGGGTTATATGTGTAATACAAGGGGAAAACCCAAGGAATTCTACTTGAATAATATATAATCGAGTCCATGGAGCATGCCCATATTAAATCCCAAGCTAAGCATAATTGGGGATCGAGTGGAAAATACAAGGTGCCTTTTATACAAAGTATCATTTGAATCAAAGGAGTGTATTAAAGGTATTATAATATATGAAACTGAGTTAATTGAGTTGTCAGTACTATGCTGAGGGATTCACATATAATAAATCACCAACCAAATTCTAAGGTGGGTATCTCCCTTGGAAACTGTCCCAATGAATCGAGGTGGTATCCTCTATGTGACCAAGGCACTCACTAGGTAATCCAAGGTTGGATCATGTCTGACCACTACTATAATTAGAAAAGGAACCATAATAGTAATAATCACTTTACATTTAATGAAATAACAATGGTTATGTTATAACCATTACAATTAATCCACTTTATATAATTAAAGCACATACATTTTCATTAAATAATGAAAAATACTATATAAGGTGTCATACCATTAATCATTAGATTATAATTAAATAATATCTAATAAAAACATTCATATCCTTTTACAAATTGTCTATTCATCTACTTGAATAAACTAAATCATTGGGGAAGTCTAATCAAACACACCAATAGGAATTTTAGTTATTAACATGTAAAATCGCACATATGAATAAGCATGAAACACCCATGTGGTGGATCAATTTGAAATACCTAGCCTGCCACTATAATAATTGGTTCTAATAGGGCTTTTAAATTCTAATATAAATATATAATTTAAGGAAACATGATTTTAGTGTCAAAGAAGTTTTGAAACCGGTGTGTGAAACAATGAGGACAATTATAAATCTATGATACTTGCGAAAAAAATCATAGAAAACCTACCTTATAGAGTTAGGGGAGCACCCATCTAGTATCAGATCATGGTTTTGTATGAATTGGAAAAAAACCTAATAATTGAAAAATACCATGAAAATAAAGCATATTAGATCACTGAAAAATAGCTATAAAGATAGAAAGATAAACAATGAAAGGAAGGAAGTTGATTGACATCCTTAACAAGAGGAATATAATGAGATAAACGATGGTCCAATTAGATTCTATGTGAGGAAGATAGACCACTGAATAGGTTAAAGTCAAAGGAGAGCTCCAATGGGAGACAAGAACTACAAGTTCAAAGGAGTTGAAAAATAAGGGCTGAGTTATAGTGAAAGAGGATAAAAATCATAAATTCTCTACACATTAAGTGGTCACATGGTTTGGCCACACGGTTGGGTAAACCATAAACCAATCATGAAACATGCACTATCTAAGGTACCCCCTCACATGATCTAGGCACACAATTAGACTAACCATGAAAAACCCATGAGAAACACCTATATAACTAGGCCTATAGTTTTTACATAGTTTTGTGTCTTGTAATGGATGGTTAGGAAAAACTG
Organism: Viscum album; assembly: GCA_963277665.1. Taxonomy (NCBI): domain Eukaryota; kingdom Viridiplantae; phylum Streptophyta; class Magnoliopsida; order Santalales; family Viscaceae; genus Viscum; species Viscum album. The sequence goes on along the minus strand of OY728128.1, from coordinate 674,326,492 downwards.
TGTAGCCCTATGATATGCACTAGTGCACCCTTCACAGTTTAATAAAATTGTGTCGACGGAGATACATAGTTTAAACTAACAATTCATCCCACATGTTTCCTCTAATACTCAGGGATCTGAGATTAGAAAAATTCCTAGATTCTCCTAAAACATTCATTAATCATTTAATTACTCATATTAGAAAAAAACCAAAGAATTAAATAGAAATTAAAATCTTCCATACCTTATATAAAAAACTAGGTGTTACATAGGGTATGAACCTAGTTGTGGTACCCATATTATGTTGTTTGACCTTATACTTTAATTGGGGATCGATCAGGGAAACTAAAATTCATTTATTATTGAATCTTATAATGAAGCTCTATATTATTAGGATTAAAATTTATATCCTTTTCTTTTTTAGTTTTATGATAGGATGAATTCATGTGTGGTTAATGTTGGAGAGGTGTATTATGACACTTTGGTTGAATGAAGTTGGGTCTACCCTGAGAAGAATTATTATTAGAGGAGGATGTTTCATGTGTTCGGTTCTAGATATTATTTAAGTACAAAGTAATTTTTTTTATATGGAGATAGAGAGGTACTTAGAAGATATTGAGATAAATTTTATTTGGATCCATGCTAGAAATTAGTGTTGGATTCCAATACATAGTAGCCTATTATATAGAGATACTTTTTAGTGGTTGATCTTGTTTCTCAGTGATCAAGATGAGTCAGAGGTATCGTGGGAGCCTTTATACAGTTAGTTTTAAGGTAATTTACATTCTTATATGTTGAAGGATGTGTGATGGTGGGAGTTTCTTTCTCTCTGTTAAGATATATCTAGCGTGTGGAAGTTTATAATTTGATTCAAGGATATTATTTTTTATGTTTTCAACCTTCTTGATGAATAGGCTGGTCTAATACATTTTGAATAGGTGTTTCATTCATAGATCTGGTTCCAAGTCACCATTTTTATGTTGTTAATGTATCTTTAGGTTCTGGTGAAGGATGAGGTAATATAGATGATTCTAGAACAGACCAGTTCATATAAATTAGGAGGTCATTATAACATCCCTAATAATGGAGCTATGGGTAGAGGTTCTCGGTTGTCCAAGAATTTAATTTTTCATCCAAAAGGGAGTTGGTCCCACCCATTTTTATTATTTATCTCTAGATAGTAGATATCTAGTCTCTATTGGGATATTTGACATGTTTTTTTTTCTTGTATAGGTTATGGTTATAGGCAGTTTTAGTGTTCAACATTCCATAGTGGTCAGCATGGAGTTGGCGGACCATTTTGCTGCCACCCTTACAGTAGTTTCCTCTAAGGTATTATTAAAAACAAAAATATGATCCTCATAATTTTGGAAAAAAGAGGATTCGGAGCAGGAAGAGGATAAAACCATGATATTTCATACCCATAGGGACATAGGGATAAGTGAGATCATGGTGTTGGTCATCATTTGGGCTAGTGAGACAAAGGAGATGGATATGGTTAGATGCAATCTATGTAGTTTTCAATGCTTTGTGGAATTAATTTCATTCAAGGTATCATTTATTTATCTTCTATACTAGATTATTATTATTTTTTATCTAGGAGTTTCAAAATCATTTGTCACACCTTCCATGGTATGATATCTGATACTCATGGTAGAGAGAACTCTAATTCCCTTTGTGGTAAATACACCCGTTGGAAGTAAACATATCTTGTAAAGGTATATCGAGGTCGTGAGTGGATGATGGGGTAACATTAATTGATCAGATATTTTCTTATTATGGATACAATTACATGATGTCACCCTTTTCACTAACTATTTTTATTTGATGTGGTCTATTATTAATTGCTTCTAGTAGAGTGGTGTTTTCATCGATGTGAAAGGAGATCATGACGTGAATATTGGTGAATAAGAGGATCATATTAACCCGTAATGTATTATGACTCATTTTTCTCATCTAGTGAAGCTTGTTCTAGGATTAGTAGAAGGTAAGGGAGAAGTGTTTTCAAGAGTTATTATGGGATTTATTTAATGTATTTCCTAAATATGTATTGACACTACCCCATCAATATGATATCAATTTTTGGATAGATTTATAACCCAGTGTCTCTTGAATTTTTATATCTCTATATCAGATGACACATTTAGAGTTGTGAGATTTGCAGAATCATATTGATGATATACTGTATCTGGGTTGAATATTCTTAGTGTGTTTCCATGGGGGTGATCCAATGCTATTCTCAGAAAATATGAATGATAGTATCAGATTTTGTATCAATTTCTATTATTTTAATCGGGTGATGGTGGAGAACCACTATCACCTCTTGAGGAATAATGAACTATTTGATAAATTGATGGTATTTAACTAGTTTTCAAAGATCTATTTATAGTATGGATATCATCTAATGAGGGTGAAAAAATAATATTTCCAAAAAACCTCCATCAAATATCATTATAGAAACTTTTATATTGTGTTTATTATCTTATATTTCACAAATTAGCCAATTATTTTCATGATACCGATGAACTTAGTGTTTTTTTGTTCCTGTATTAGTTTATGTCTTCTTTCACTGATGATATTCTCATGTATGTAAGGTTAGAGTTGGACCATGATAAGTATTTTAGGGCAATTTTGATAGTTCTTCAGAGATATTCGCACTGTGGAAATTTTTTCATGTACATGTTTTTGGAATGGTGGGTATTAACCCATCAAATAGGGTTGGAAAAAATTATTTTATCCCATACCATACACAAATCCACAAATCTCATAGATTTTCCTCTATAGTGATGTGGTTAGGGGTTCTATGGGTCTAGTCCCACTTGAACTAAGAATGAAGGCCCCATCCCAAAATTAGGAGGCACTATAGTAGAATTGAGAAACTACAATATATATGAAATAAGGCACTGAAAAAATATAGTAGTGTTGGATTCAAAATGGGTATTGTAGTAACATATAATTTACTAACATAGTAATTGTTTCTCAAAATACATACCTTCCATTATTACTATATCATTGTATACCAACTATGTAGATCTGAAACTATATCAAGATGTGTTACTATTTCACCACATTGGTTTATAATCTCTTTTTGATCTAGTACTTTTATACTCAGTGTGTGTTCCATGTAATCTACACCCAAAAAATAGTGAAATTGTTCTTCCACTTCATGTCCATAAAGATACACCTCAAACCATGTAATTCATTATTCTTTGGTTATTTTTCTCCTTATTCATATCTTTTTTTATTATTTTTCTCTCATTTAGTATTTTTCTAGAATCATATTTCATCATAGATCCAATTATCTCCATAAAAACTGGTATCAATTCATGATTTTTTAAGATCGAGGTCAAATTTCTTAAAATTAATAATGGATATGGATGAAGGTAAGGTGAATATTGATCATTTTGATTGATTCAAACTTAGTTACTAGAGGATAAAAATTGAGGATTATCTTTATTAGAAGAAAACACTCTTACCTATCCCGCGTCTTAAACCAATAGAGACGGAGAAGATCATGGGATTCACTAGATTAGTAGGTTTGAGGAGTTTTTCACCTTATTTTGGTAAATAATGAGTCATTACATATAAAATAGAAAGAAAAGATGATGGGTTGATGAAATAAATCATGAATACGTATGAGGATCCATATTCATCAAATAAAGTGTACATAATGTGATAATAACTCAATATGGTGATTATTAAAGGGAATATTGTTGATGAACACATCAATTAATTCAACACCATAAAAAGTCTATTGACATCAATGATAATTATGATAGATGATGAGTTATGTGCCCCAGTTTTATTAAATTTATAACATTATAGCTGGGAAACTACTGTAATATTTTAAAGTTGTTATTTATAGAATAGAATGTTGAATTTGAATTATGTATGGAATATAATCCTCACTAAGGACATTCAAAGAAGGCAGTAAATAAGTTTATTTGATTCTACTTTACACATTGAAGAAATATAAAAATACATATAGTGGTATAATCATAGAGGATGATCAAAATCAAGAGGGAAGTGTTGAAAGAAGGAAAATCGACATGGTCCTATCCATTGGAGTTTTGGGATGTAAAATCACATCAAGAAGGATTTAAATGAAATATAGAAGGAATACTAAACCAATTCATTAAATAAACCAGTTGAATTAACTAATGAGGTTTTATTTCTAAGAGCGGATAACCGTATAGTGTTTCATATTTTAGGAAATGGTAATACATGAATCGAAAGTAAAAAATGTGAGTTTACTCATTTTGGATAATGTGCGATATATTAATGGATTGGAAAAGAATATTATTTAGTTTGATTATATGGGTGATACTGGTTTTGGAACCAGGTTAACTAGTGGTTTAGAGAATGTTACCTGGGGATCTATGGTTACAAATCAAGGAGTAAATAATGAAATACTATATAATATGATATAAAATTTCATGGACAAGGTTTCAATTAAAAATTCAATTAGGAATTAAAAACTATGATACTAAAGATTAGGAATGTTAAGTGAGAAGGGTATGGATGTACTAGAAAGAAAATAATTATAATGGAGATAAAGTAGATGGAATTTATCATATTTGAAGATATACCTATGAAACAAAAAAACGTTTGTTTTATAAAAGGAGGCAGAATACTGAAGTCTAGAAAGCTATAATTTTTCCACACAAATTTTTTGAGAACCAACATGAGTATATTCTCTTAGATGGTAACTATATTATGTTGTATTTATTAATGAATCAACAAGGAATGTATGATTTTATTTTTTAAAAAAATATAATGTATTTACCATATTTTAGAAGTGTAAGTATTTGGTATATAATGTAACTAGATCAAATAAGAAATGCATGAGGTCTAAAAATAGATTTGAGTATTGTTGAAAAGAGTTCATGGAGTTGTATACAAATAATATTATTTAGTGGAATAATATTCATCAAGGTACACCTCAATATAATAGTGTGATTGAGATGATGGTTGTGAAATTGAATGAATATAATAGGAGTATTAGGTTGTAATCAAGGATACCCAATCCATTCTAGGAAGATGTAGTGAATATGGAAATGTATCTCATCATTAATAGTCAACCTACACTAATGAAAGAATTTCTACCTTAGGAGCTATAGCTAGAAAATAGGGTTAAGGCTCTCTCATTTATGAGTTTTTTGCTTTTGGAATATGTTTATACATATTCTGGTGCATGTGAAGTATAAATCATGTTTCCTTATTGGATATGCTGCTAATGAGTTTGTAAATTGGGTTTGCGATCATGAGAATGAAAATATCATTAGAATCCAAAATGTGATATTTAATAAAGTTGTTATATATAAGTATCCTAATGCAGTTTAAAATGATGGTGGGAATAAACAATCAGGGTGTTAGGAGAAACTAGAGCTTGAAGGTTTACCTGAGTATCTTCCAATATAACTAGTGGATCATACTACACAAGTGAAGTCTAGGAAAAAAATAAGGGTGAGAAGAACTATGAAAATGTATCATAATTCCTAAAATACTTTTTTACTGTCTAATAGTAGATATCCTAGAAACATTGAAGAGGTAATGAAATTAAAAGAATTAGGCAAGTGGTATCTTACTATGAAGGAGTAGATTTCTTTATTACAACATTAGAATACTTATAATATAACTCATTTTACATAATGAAATAAATCAATGTATAAAAAATGGGTATACTTGGTCTAGGAAGAACATGATGGTAACAGGAGATATAAGGAAGTGATAGGAGTGAAAGCTTTTCAATAGAAGTAATGTTTGTGTTTTACTAAAATTTTATCACATGTATTGAAACTAACATCTATCAAGGTGGTTCTTAGTATTATTACATCAGAGGATTAAAATATTGATCATCTTGATGTGAATACTTTTTTTCTTCATAGATATCTAGAGGAGGTCATTTATAAAGTGGACCGATATGGATTTTTTGAGTCTGGAAAGGATGGATTGGTGTGAGAACTCAAAATATTTTATATGGGTTAAATCAGGAACCTAGGTATTTTAATAATAAGTTGGATACACTAATTAGTAAAAATGAATAGAAACAGTGTTTAATGGATCAATACTAATATATCAAGAATTTAGAAGAGGGAAAAATTATATTTATTCTATATGTGGATGGTATGGCCATTATAGGATCGTGTATACAAAGGATTAGTGTGATGAAATGGAACTTATCTAAGGAGTTTAAGATTAAAGATCTTGGAGAAGATAGTAATATTTTTTGGATGAAGATGAAGAGGGAAAATGTTGATAGAACCTTTATGTTATCATATTTTACCTAAATTGGGATGATTTTATGAATATTTAGTATGCTGGAAGAAAATATAGTTTATATTCTCTTGTAAATCCATTTTAATTTAATAAATGATAAATAAAAAAATATAATAAAATAGGTTGAGTATAAGGTGAAGGTAGAATATGTAGAAGTTGATGGAAGCCTGATGTTTTACATAGTTTGTACCTGACTTGATATTTCTAATATAGTGGGAGTTGGGATAAGGCACATAGATAACCCATGAAAGAAACATTTAGATGTTTTGATGTGGATAATGAGGCATTTTAATGGAATAAAGGAAGTGTCTCTGTGTTTTGGGAAAGTAAATTCATTGTAGAGGTATGTAGATATTAAACTTATAGGTGATTCTGATAGTATGAGGAGTACCATTGGTTACATTTTTACTTATTTATGAACTAGATTAAGAATGATATCTCAATTATAGAAGGTGGTGGTGATATCCACAATAGAATTAGGTATATTACTATAGTATATTTCAAGAATAATATAGCTATACATTCATGAATAATCAACATTAAATTATATATTTGAAGGGAAAATGTCCATTGGTGAGTGAAGAAGATTAGGAGATCAGATTAAGGAAGTTGTCTAAGTTAAATCCATGGATATAGGTTAGTTTTCTAGATCAATATCTAAGTGGGTGTTTTTTTTGAAATTTTGGAGAAGGATTCATTGAAAAATTTTGGATAAAACAATAATAACTTATACTATACACATGTTTGAAACTCTCATGGTTCAACCTACATGGTTTTGTTGTTAGTGGTTCTCAGAGACAACACTCCTCTCTCTAATGTTCAAAAGGCCCAATCCAAATATTAGGGGCACTGTATTAGAGCTGAATGTGACATTGATATTTCATAATATTGAATTTTGGACTTCTATATGGGTAGTATAGCTTCATGGGAATTAAAAATACGGTTACTATAACTTTATAGACCATACTTCTATCATTACTATGGCTTGGTGCACCAATCATACAGATCTAGAATTGTACCAAAGTTTGTTACTGTAACAAAGAAATACTTTACAATATCATTTCAATCTAGATTATCTATAATCAGTGTGTGTACCTAGTAATCCAATCCCATAAAATAAGGAAATACATCTGTCCATGAATATAGAGAGTAATCCTAAATCAAATAAATGTCTATTGTTGTGTTATTTTTCCTGTTCTTATTCTTTATTTTTCTCCCTTTTACTATTTTATTTGAATACATTTGTCATTAGATCTCTTGAAATTTCTATATAATAATTTATAAAAACATGAGGTGCATTTCCTTGGGAATATTATATCTAAACATGGTTTTACTATTAATTATTTAAATATTAATGTAATTATTTCATAGGTATATCCAAAATATATTCCATAGGTTCATAGTTTACTTGATCTTGTGGATATTATTAGAGTTTTTATTTAATTTATATCTAATTATGAATAAATTTAAATATTTGACCAAAAAGGATCAAGCCTTATTATTCAAATATTAGTTTTATATGGCATTTGAGTACCTGAAGGAAGAGATGATTAGTGCTCCTATTCTTCATTTACTAGTATATCTAGTCATAATTGATGTATTTTATAATGCTTATCATCTTGGTCTGGGATATATTTTGATACAATAGAGAGAAATTATATCCTAGGGGTCTCAGGAGTTACATCCTCATGATCAATAAAATAAAACCCATGATATTGATCTTAAGATGTAGATGTTTTTCTTGAAGATATAATAGAATTACCACATCAATGAGAACATTATCGAATTCACATATCCTAATATATTGAGGTAATATTCTCTTAGTGTGATTTTAATCTGAATCATTGGTGGTGGATTGATTTCTTATACGATTTCAAATTTGATATCACTTATACACTAGGGAACTGGAATGTAGTATCTAATGCACTATAAAGGAACTCACATGGATATGTTTCTTGAGAGTTTGAATATAGTTACCCTATCCTTTTTCACATATCTTTACATGATTTTATGCATAATTAAACATCAAATTATAATCCAAGGATAGTAATGTCTAGTGTCTTTGGAAGACTAGGTACATAAAATTGAAAACAAGGGGCTAAAAAACATTTCTTTATATGTGATCCATTAAGAGATCCTAACTTCCTCTGATCCCTTACATATGCATAAAATATCCTAGGGATAACATGAACAAAGTTATGAGTTAAAAATCCCAGTATGTAAATAAACATAAGAATAAAGCTTAACACATGGGTTAGAAGGCTAACATAATGATTTAAAAAAGGCATGGAACATGATTAAACATAAGGAATCATAACATATAGAACATGGGATCATATAATAATGGAATCATAGTAATGTTTAAGAAACATAAAACATGACTTTATCACAATTCAAGGCTCATTATACATAAGGGATCATGAGTCGGGGCTAACTGCCAAGACCATTGCACATGGATCACGAGTAAAGGCTAACTGGAAAGACCATTGCACATGGATCCTGAGTCAAGGATAACCGCCAAGACTATTGAACATAAAATCTCATGATACTTAAATTTACCCAATTAATTGGAGTGCTATACAGTCCTACCCATCATAACATGTTTATGAATATGTGTGTCACATGATGAATCATACATAAGGAATCAATCATAAACATAAGGGTACCCATGGAAAGAAATGGGTATCATAATCATGTCATAAAGCATAATAAATGGGAATATGATACTAGTGTCCATGAAATAAATAAATTAAATCATACATGGAAATTAATAAGGGAAAAGTAATTTATCTTGATAAGTGATGTGAAACAGAAGTGACAACTTGTTAAAAAAGCATTTAAGCAACTTTAGAATTAAAATATTTTAGTGCGGTTTTATGGAAAATACTAAAGAGAGTTTAAAATAGAAAATGGAATAATATTTTATATAAAACCAGAAGGGAACCAAGAAGGTTTTAATAATAAAAAAACTGATTTTATAAAAAATTTATTTCTTAAAATAGATAATAGAGTGCACTTATAATTTGGAAAGAATTTGAGAAGTTCCCTTCAATTGGATTTCTTATTGAGAAGAGTTGAGAAGGAAATTGATTAAAAACATGTATATCCCAAAATAGAAGGATGAATGTATATTGATATGTGATTTTGGAACAATTAAAAATCTTTTATAATATTAACATAAATATTAAATAGAATTTCATTTGGGTAAAAAGAGAGGAGTAACCCAATGGAATAAAGAAGGTTCTGGTAGAAACCCTTACCTTAAGTATGAAGGTGTTATTCCCTTGATCTTAGTGACATAGATATTGAAAAAAGATTCACTAATTAATAATTCCATAACCTCTTATATATTTAATTGAATTAGTATAAACTTTTTAAGTTCATTCATGTCATTTTTGATGGGTTAAGAAGTTCAATTTCATTTTTTGGATGTTTTTATTTCCTTGGTTTTCATGATCATTTTTCTTATATACATGCACTAATAATCATGTAAGATGGAGATGGTTGTCCATAATTTATGTTATATGTTATTATTGATCATACATATAATCACATGGTTATAAATTTCATTTTTCTTATTTTGAGTGAGGATAAAACATTATATAAAACATTAATGATATCCTTTTGGGTTAATTGGCATTTTTTTATCACAACGAACTCATTTTTAATTATAAATTAATATCATATATACAAATAGATTAGAGAAACTTAAATAAGATATAATAAATATATTATAGTCTTTTTCAAACATAAAAATGGTTTCATTACTAGAATTGGAGACAGTAATAGAAATTGAAAACTCGTTGTCCTCGAATGTGATAAAATAACACATCTCTGATGATGTTTTCATTTCTAGTATAAAATTAGAGTAAATTAGAGATGATGATGAATTATTCCATTATCATAATAACATTCCTATACATGTAATTTACTAGATTTATCATACCCTTTGGATGAGGTTATTTGAGGAGAGAAAAAGAAAATAAAGAAACATGAAAAGAAAATAAAAGAATCATAAAGAGGAATTTACCACTTGAATTTATCCTCCTTGAGGGCCTCCTAGGGAATTGGTTTTGGAATTTTATTAAGACCAAATTATCCTAATAATGGTGAAGGGTATTATAAAGATATTTGAGTAGATCTTGGTAAATTCACAAGGCTTGTGAAGTTTGAGTGGAAGGGGTGTTGAGGGGTGGTATTGATAGTGGAGGAGGGGAGTATTTCCTCAATATTTAATTCATTAGTTTATTATTTTGATCAAGACAATAAATAATGCGGATTATTGAGAAAAAATATATTAAAAAGAGTATGTTATTTCTATATTTGGGTTTTTACATCATGTATGATGTTAGGAAAATTGTATTTAACTTATAAAGTATATATACCGCAAATTACCATATTTTACTATTCTCAAAAATTCAACTATTTCAAGAAAAATACCGAAATTAACCCTAACCATTTTTAAAGATTTATAATTCCAAAAATGAACTCAATTTTTCAAAAATAATTTTCCAAACATGGGAAATTTAATTTTTTAATTAAAATCACATTTTAGGTGAAAAATAAAAATTTAAAATTTAAAATTGATTTCCTAACAACTAGAAAAAATTATTATATTCTCATAAAATTATCTTATAATAATAATACATAAAAATACCAATTTATGAATACATTTTATGTAAATAAATTTTCTTTTTAATTTATTAAATTAATCATAAAAATATAATTAAATATTTATGACCTGCAAAAATACCGACTCTTAAATCAATAGTTATTAAAATATTTATTTACTTATAATATGATATAATTATACCATATTTTGACTTATAATATGTATAAATTTTATTTATACATTCATTGATGAGGTTACTATTACATTGGCTAGTTTACTATTCATAATGGTCACATTACTATTTAAAAGGTTAAGTTACTATTCATTAGGTATATGTTTCTAAACATCTAGAGATACATTTTATTTCACTAATTAATCATTTATAAAGCATGTATTGTGTTCTATAAGTAATCTTATGTGATTATAATATAAGATAATTCCATTGATAAAATGTTGGTTGGTTACATTCTTCCCCCACAATGAAATTTCGACCTCCAAATTTCATTTTACATTCTAAGATGAAAATAGGTGTGGGTACTTTTCCTTCATCTCTTCCTCCAATTCCCATGTTTTCTCTTAGTACATATGGTTCTGATATAGTACTTTCATTGGGTGAGTAGTGTTTTTGCGTAGAACTTTATCTATACAATCCAAGATCTTTAATGACTGCTCATCGTAAAAAAGATCATTCTCTAACTGTACCACCACTGAAGACAGTACATGTGAAGGATATGGTATGTACTTCTTTAAGAGAGAAACATGGAATACATCATGAACATTAGACATGGTATCTGGAAGTGCTAGTTGATAGGACACAGCTTCAACAAAATCAAGGATCTAGAAGGGGTTGATGTACCTATGACTTAGATTTCATTTATTCCCATACCTAATGATCTTCTTCTATGGATATATGTGGAGGAATACCATGTCTCCAACATTTAAATCAAAGTATAATCGATTATTTTCTTCATAATTCTTCTATAAACTTTTGGATGCATTGATGTGTTGTTGAATGGTTTTCACCTTCTCCACCATTTCTTCAACCATTTCAGGTCGTATCATCTTAAATTCACTGACTTCATCTCAGCACACCTGTGTTCTACACCATTTATCATAATATTTTTCATATGATGTCATTCAAATTCTCGAGTGGAAACTATTGTTGTAAGTGAATTTGACAAGTGGAAGATGTTGGTCCTATCCTCCTTTGAAGTCTATAGAACACGATATCAACATGTCTTCTAGTGTATGAATAATTTTCATAGACTGGCCATCAATTGGAGGATGATAGGCCATACTGATGTTCTTCTCAGTTCTTAGATCATTTTGGATACTTTTCCATAACATAAAGTTGAATCTTATATCTTTATTGGATACACTAGATAGTGGTACTCCATGTATCCTTACCACTTCTTTGATATATATCTATGAAATTTGATATAATGGGAAGTTCTATCAAATTCCGATAAAGTGATCGGTCTTTGTAAGATGATCCTTAATGACCCACATATCATTTTTTTCTCTAGATTTCCTTAGAAGTCTGGTGAAAAATTACATGGTAATGTTCCCCCAAATACAAGTTCGTATAGGTAGTGGTTGCATCACCCCCTTATACTTTTGCCTCTCAGCCTTCACTTTTTAACATACTAGGGACTTTTATGTATATTCTGGTGGAACCAAGGCTATTATTTGCTGTAAATGGAGTACGGTTGGTGTTTTTTAATCACTAAACATTAGGTTTATGAAAGAGTTCACAAGGAATGACGTTTTATGATTGAGGCAGAAATCAACATTGATGGTGGCATAGTTTTTGAGTGATTTCCACATTTTTGGGCTTCAAAATGGGGAGTTTTTTTGGAAAATGAATATTTTACAAAAAGGCAGTATACATAATGAGATTTCTTAGAACGGTTTGTGGATCAAAAAATATGGTACTTGAAATGACGAACCATGAACCATGCCGCAGGGATGTTTCAAAAAACAAGAAATGGTTCGCGGTGATGAATTATGGTTCACAGTGAAGACTTGAAGTTCATGGAAGGAGTGATTTTTCGTGGGATGTATTTTCATTGTAGGAATTGAGATAGTAATTTTAGGAGTCGTGAAGGGCCTTCACGAAGGAATAGAAGCTGTACATGGACCGTATAGGGAAAATGGTTCATGGGAGATGCATGGTACACATGAAGGTAGTGTCGTATAAAAGATTTAGTAAATCATGGATTAAAGGATTATAGAGATATATTTTCCTATATAAAGAGCTCTAATCCCATTTTTAAGGAGATAAAATTTTGTGAGAGTAGTTAATCGCTTCGAGAATTCAGCTAAGTTCGAAAGAGGTTCGTGCATAAGAAATTCTAGAGAAGGGTTTTTGTGGGGAACAATTGTACAAAAAGGGAAGACAGGTCCATGTAAAAGAGGCAGTACATAGAGGAAGAACTCGATCTGTAGAGAACTTGCAGTATACAGAGAAAGCAGGTTTGTACATGGAGAAGGGATAGTTCACAGAAGAGGAGTTGGTATGTGGTAGAATAATTATTTCATGGAAACCAAGGTAGTACACAATCGAAAGGATAGTCCACAGAATCAGAAGCAGTTTGTGGAGGAGAGGCTATCTGTGAATCTTACCCACTATGCAGTTCATGAAGGAAGAATCAGACCATGAGATAGGATGGTACACAGAAGGAGATGTGGTTTGAGAAGCACTCATAGTATGTCATGCAGTGTATTAAATGGAGGAAGAAGCATAATATGTGGAGGAACAGTTCACGAATTAATAGTGCACAAAAAAGTGAAATAAATCTACATGTGAAAACATGACTTCAACAGAGCATCCATCTACAGCTTAGGATGCATGGTATAATGATGACCCATTGAAGCAACTTTGAAGTGGATAAAATGAGATCGTATTCTTCCCAAAAATAGTGAGCAGGGGGGTCAATGGAAGTGATTTGAGGGACTCATTGTGCTATCCTTAAAATATTATAAAGGGAGTGTGTATAACAAAAAGTGACTATGCTAAACTTTTTTACTCCACAACTAGTTAATATTAGTGGATTTTAGTACGACTGAAACTTTATCATTGTATGATCCTTAGAGATATCGCTTAATGGTGAACCAAGTTAAATTGATCTGTCTTCACTTTGCTTATGATTTTTTGTTTTCTTCCTTTCACATCAGAAATGTTTAACCGGTTCCTACCAATGTGGGAAAAAGATACCTTAGATTAAAAGAAAATGTTGATACCTAGATTCACCCATCCCCTCTTAGGGTGTTATGGGTTCCTTCAAGTTGTATCAGAGGGTAAAGGTTTATGTTGTTAAATCTCTCATTCTTGTCTGTCATGGAGAATATAGTTAGTGTCAGGGGAGTACACCTATTTGAAGAAAGTAGCTTTTAGATATAGAAGAACTGGATGAGATCTCATATGATATCTATTTGAATGGAAGTCCGTTTTTCAACTACACAAGGATTACATGTCACTGATCCAATAGGTATGTCTATGAATGATGTAGATAGGAAAATTCTTGATGTATATGCTAAAGAACAGAATTCCCTCACTGTAGCTCTTTCTAATCAGATCTATCTGAAGGTGAAAAGTTTCACCCCAGAAAATAATAAGTGAAAAAAATCAAAAATATTTATAAAGGAGATAATAAAGTAAAGGATGAAAAACTACAGCTTTTTCACATTAGGTTTTATGATATGAAGATGCATCCTGATGAAAATGAATATCCCTTCTTCAATCGAATTGACGAAGTAATAGGATCAATATGTGGTCCTTTTAAAATAAAATAAAGACATTGATATTTTAAGGAGAATATTCGAAAAAATTACACTTATTTAGAATGAAAAGGTTTCAACCCTTGAATAAAGGGATCTATCAAAAATTTATCTGGATGATCTTTTGAGTAGCTTGGGAGTATATGAGATACGAGTCAAACCAGAAGATGCAACAACCCGAGTAAGGAAATGGAATTCAAATCCATGGAAAAACATGAAATTTTAAGAGACAGTATTGATGAATATAATGAATAAAAATAACTTCTTTATGTCATTTCCATGAAATTCGAGAAGGGAAAATGAAAATTTGAATGCAAGTTACCTCTAGATTGTTTTAGTTGTGCCAAAGTTAGGAACCATTCTTATCAGTGCACAAGAAATTTCAACATTGAAGAAAGTGAAGTTAGAGATATGAAGAATCCTTGAAAAAGGATTTTCTAAAAGGGTTACTTCAAGCCTTTTAAGAAACTTCAAAGAAAGAGTTTTTTCCATGAAGAAGATGATGATGTTAAATAATACTTTGAGAAAGAAGAACCAAAATTTAAATTTGGAACCCATGCGTCAATGAAGGAAACCATTGAAAAGATAAAACCGTCAAGAGATAAAGATAGAGATAATCAATTGACCACTAATTTTGATCTGAAGTTGAAACTTAAGGATGCTTTTGGTAAGCTTGAGAATCAATTTAAGAGATAAAAAAAGTGTAGTGAAATTGTGTAAGAGTTATCAAAATATGTTTATACACTGGAAGGTAAAATTGATCAACTTGAGGAAGTAATAATGGAACATCCAACAACTTTTGAAAGAACATGAGATGTGGTGGAACTGGATCTCATAATTGAATAAAAGGAAAAGGAAATTAATGCACTTAAATATATACTGGAAGAGAAGTCCAAAACTATTCAGGGACATGATAAAGAAGTTGTCACACTTAAGAGTAAACTTGAAAGTGAATAAAGTTCCAAATAAACAAAAAAGAAAATTAATTTTTGAAAATTCTTAAATGTTAAGCTGCTAGAGAGATCTAAGTGTGGTTCTAATAGAGTTAAAAAGGTTCTGAATGATCAAATACCCAAATTCATGGGAAACATAATAATTTGGGTTGATGTTGAAACATAAAATTTTGGATTTAAAATTGGCCAAAATAATGGAATGTTGAAAGTATAACATATCGCAAAGACACCTAAATTCCAAATAGAGAAAGTCTCAAATCAGGCCAAAAGGAGAACTGAAAACTATCCTCAAGTTTCCCAATATGATAGTTCATCAAAATATATTCCTAATTATGTTTATATGAGGGATAATAGGTGTGAGAATTCATTTCCACCTATGAAATTTCAATTTTGTGGTTATTTAGGCCATACCATGTCATACTATGAAGAGACAAGGATCTATTTGAATAAGGAAGAGTTAAGAAGTCAACAAAGGTGAATGAATTCATATCCTAATTTTTATATAAGAAATAGTTTTTATGGATATTTTTTTTATAATTCAAACTTGTTCCATAAATCTATTGATTGCAGGAAGAGGAAAGGTAGGAACAATTCGTACAAAACACAGAGACATGCTAATACTCGCCAACCAGACGATATTGTTCTTACAAATAGGTTATTTCCTCTAGAATAAGAGTTCGATTATGAGGAACCTATGCAGAAGAAAAATATATTTGAAAATCCATCTTCATCCTTCATGCAAACGAATATTTCATGAAAGGAAAAGTTGAAAGTTGAAAAATCCAACTTTACAAAAGTAGCTCTAAAAGATTCCAAGAACAAAAACACTTGGATTCTTGATAGTGGATGATCATCCCATATGGATGGAAATGAAAACCTATTAATTAATGTCATGAAATGATTGATAGAAAAGTGATATTTGGTAATGATGTTTCTTTGAAGATCAAAGGCAGTGGAAGTACTGAACTGACCAATAGAGAGATGATGAAGACCAACATTCTTTATGTGGATGGGTTTCATCACAATATCTTGAGAGTGTGTCAACTATGTGAATCGAGACTTATATTGAAATTTATTCAAAAGGGGTGCACTATAATGGGAATAAAAATGAATTCTTTCATTAAAGTATACAAAACAAATGACAAATTATATCTGGTTAAGATTTAAAAGAACATTTTTTACATGATAGCTGAAGAAGAGAACAACTTGTGGCACTGAAGGTTGGGTCACATCAATCAAGAAGATATGAAAAAGATATCTAAACTAAATATTTTCATGGATATCCCAAATATGAAGCATAAATGGGAGAATAATTGTTATTCCTGTATGTGAGGAAAGTGGGTGTACAGTTCATATCATCCAAAGAAAAAAATCATCTAATCATATTTATCTCATTAATACTGATGTATGAAGTCTGATTAATGTTTCTGGAACATACGAAGAATGGTACTTTGTTCTTTTCATTTATGACTACAGTAGAATGGATTGTGTGATGGTTATATATAGGAAACAACAAGTGATTGATTACATGAAAATGTATCATCAAATTTCTGAAAATGATATAGGATAGAAGATCAAAGTTGGGAGATCTAATAATAGAGGAGAATATACATCCATTGAGTTTGAAAATTACCCCATGAAACATGTAAAACATGAGGTGGCTGATATGATAAATTCATAGAAAAATGGATTTTTTTAGCACTGGAATTGATAGGTGAATAGTATAGATAGAACTATGATGATTGAGAGTCATATATAAAGCCATTAATGGAAAGAGTCTATTCAATCTTTAGTTTATATTCATAACTAAACACGACTTTATATGGGGGAAACCAAGAAACCCTATGAGTTATGTCATAGAAGGAATCCCTCTTGGAAGTATTTTCTCATTTTCGGAAGTAAATGATTTATCCTAAATAAATAAAGAAATCAAGGAAATTATGGTGATGCTGTAGATGAAGGAATATTACTCATATTTTTAATGAATAGAAAAGGTTAAAAATGTTTCAATAAAAATATTAGAAAAAATGTGAAAAGTAGTGATGTAAAGATAATTGATGACAAAACCAAAAATGAGTCAAAAAATTGTTATACTAATGTGATAGAAGATGAGGAAGAATGTGTACATAAATATATCCAAATAAAGAATCATAGGAAGCCATGGAAAACATCTAGGAGTCACATCATTATGTTGAATCAGAAGAGGAAACCATGGTGGAAGAAAATTATTCTGAACCTCACAGGAGAAATTGAAGAGAAAATATTGAATGATCCACTATCATTAGGGATTGTAAAACACCCACATAGACAAGGATAATGAGGAACAATGCACAGTATACATGCCTTTCAGTTGTGGAACCATTATCATTTGAAGAAGTTTTAAATGATGAATCATGGGTTAAGACCATGAATGAAGAGTTAGATCAGATCGATAAGAACCAAACATGGGATTTATTTGAGGGACCTAATAACCAAAATGTTATTAGTACGAAGTGTATTTTTGAAAATAAATTTGATGAGAATGGAAATGTGATAAAATATAAGGCATGATAGGTTTTTAAGGGCTATTCACATATTGAAGGTGTTGATGTAGAAGAGACATTTGATCTGGTGGCTAGATTGGAGTCAATCCAACTTTTCCATTCCATGGAAATTCAAAGAGGATACAAACCGTATCAAATAGATGTTAAGATATCTTTCATAAATGGTGTTATTAAATAAGAAGTATACATTGAACAACCAGTGGGTTTTCTACTTGGTAATGATAAGTTAAGGTTTGTTGATTGAATAAGTCTCTATATGGTCTAAATTAGGATCCATGAGCATGGTACACTTAGCTAGATTCTTATCTAAGGAAGATCAAATTTTAAAGAAGAGTAGTGGATCACAATCTCTATGTGAATAATTCTTAGAAATATTAATTCATGGTGTTGGTGTAATGTGATGATATTATCTTTGGTGGAAGTAGGGAAGGATCAATAAATGAATTTTCCAATCACATGAAATCATAATTGGAAATGTCTATGATTGTTGAATTCACATACTTCTTGGGGATGATAGTGATTCAAAGAAAAAACTAAACTTTTATTTCTTAGGAAAATTATGCAAGGGAGTTTCTAAATAAATTCAATATGCATGACTCCAAACCAATGTCAACTCCGATTTTGGTTTGAACTAAACTAGAAAAGCATGAGTATGGGACTTATATGGATCCCACCATGTATATGAGAATCATCAGAAGCCTTCTATACTTAACTATGAAATTACTAGATATTATCTATGAAAATTTATCAGTAGCCCAATTTCAAATTAATCCAAAGGAAGAACATATGGTGATAGTTAAACAAATCATGAGGTAAATTCCAGGTACTTACAATTATGTTTTATACTTTGTTTTAGGGAAGTATAATGAACTTTCAAAATTTTATCATACTGATTGGGTTGGATATGTGATTGAAATAAAGTCCAAAAGTGCTGGAGAATTCTTTATTGACAATAAATATGTAGGATGGTTGAGTAAGAAATAGGAAAGTACTTATATTAGTACAACTAAAGCTAAGTATATATGTGATACAAAGGCATAAACTCAGCTATTGTTGATGAATCAACAACTGGCTGATATTAGTGATGAGGTAAAACAACTAATGGTTATTCACTATGATAATAAGAGTACAATTAATCTTAAAAATAATCCAGTTCATCATTCTCATATGAAACACATTGAAATATGATATCACTTCATCATGTAAAAATTTAAACAAGGAATAATTAAAATGTATCATGTTTTAACTGATGATAATTGGTTGAAAAAATAAAAAATCCATTTTCATCACATGTGTTCCAGAAGAATTGGTTGAAACATGGTGTTCAACCACCTCCCAATGCATGAGGTGGTCATGATAATCCCCTTTCCCTTGTTTTACTAACTTTTGTAATCTGTTTGCTGAAGTATTGTAGGTTTATTAGGGAGATATGATCTAGGGGGAGTGTTCATAGAGATCTAGAAGTAAAAATTGGATTCTTTGCATTCATTTCCAATGGCGGGGGGGGGGGGGGGTGGGTGGACAAATTAAATGGTATGGTTTGAAGGAGGATAATGAAATGTTTTCTTAGGTTGCAGAATAATAGAGAATATAGGAATTTTAAAAAAAATGTTACATTGGGGGATAATGATGAGAATAGAGAATGAAATTCCATGTTTGGTATCAAGATAACCCAATTCACGATTCCTCTATTATTTTGTACACTAATAACATCTCACATATAACTAGATAGTTGGATGAGTTGTTTCTGGTATATCAGGTTTTAGTTTTGATTGTGATTGGTGCATCATTGAATTTATTTTCATATTTCAAGAAAACCCACAGGGGATATTATTGGACTCAAGGTTTTTATTTTTTGGAAATCTAGTTTGGTTTGTCTTTTTTTTTTCAATCCACATTGGGTTGATAAATGAGTTTGCAGGGAATGAATTATTATGGTCTATGATGAATGTAGTATTGAAGGTGGTGTATTTTCCCAGTGTTTTCCAAATTTTTGGGCCTCAAAATATGGAGTTTATTTTTAGGAATGGAAAGTTTTATGCAAAGGAAGTACAAAGAATGAGATTTCTAATAATAGTTCATGGATCATGAAATATTGTATGCATAATGAAGAACCACAAACCATGCAATAGGAATAGTTCAAAGAACAGAAAATGGTTCATGGAAATGACTTATAGTTTGTAGTGAAGACTTGTAGTTTGTGGAAGGTGTGATGGCTCGCGGGATGGATTGTCATTGGAACATTTGAGGTGGTGATATTATGAGCCATGAAGGGACTCTGTGAAGTAATAGAGGTGATATGTGGACCACGTAGGGAAAATGGTTTGTGAGAGATGCTTGGTACACTGTGAAGGTGGTGCTTCATCAAAGATTTTGTAAATATCAGATTACAAGATTTTGAGGATCTATTTTCCTATATAAGGAGAGATAATCCAATTTTTAAGAAGGAGAGATAATTTTGTTAGAGTAATTCATCGATCAAGGAATTTTACAGTGTCTTAGAGGGGTTCATAAAGAATAAATTTGAGATAAGGGTTTTTGTGGGGAAATATTGTCCACAAAGGGAAGTCATGTCAATGTAGAAGAGGAAGTACACAGAGGAAGAACTCATTTTGTGGAGAACTTTTAGTAATGAGGTAGTATGCATACAAGAGGACAGTTAACAAAAGTGGATACAGTTCGAAGAGGAGAGCTGATCTACGAATCTTACTTGTTACGTGGTTCGCAGAGGAAGACTTTGGTCATGAGATAGTATGGTACACTAAATGAGAGGTGGTTTATGAAGAACTCACAATATGCGGTGAAGTGCAGTACATGGAGGAAGAAGACCAGTACATGGAGGAATAGTTCTCCAACTAAAAGTGAAAGAAAAAGTGAAATAAATATACTAGTGAAAACAAGACTTCAATAGAGAATCCATATACCACTTAGGATACATGATATAATGACAACACATTGAATTTAACATCAATTTGATAAACTGAGATCATATTATTCCCAAATGTAGTGAGCAAGGGGGAGTTAATGGAAGTGATCTGAGGGATGCAATGTGTTACCCCTAAAACCTTGTAAAGGAAGGGTTCCTGGAACAAAGTGACTATTATAAACTTTTGTACTCCAAAACTAGTGATGATTAATGGATTTTTTATGACCAAAACACTATTTATGTTTTCTCCTTAGACATTAAACTTAGTGGAGAACCAAGTAAAATTGTTGTGTCTTTTCTTTGCATGTGATTGTTTGTTTTCTTCCTTTATCATCATAAAATTTAACAGGTTTCTACTAATTTGGGAACAAGATCCATTAGATTAAAAGAAAAATTTGACACTGTAATTCACCCTTCCCTTCTTACGGTGTTTGAGAGTCCTTCGTATTCATCTCTATCCTTCTTCATGTTGTCCCACCAGTAGTTCTCTCAAATATCTTGATACATCTTTTTACTCCCTATGTGAATAGAGAAGGTTGATCTATGTACATTGGTCAGAATCTCCTTATTTATGTTTGGATCAGATGGTACACATAATTAGGAACCAAATCTTATGATTTCATCCTCCCCAATCTTAAACTAAGAGTATTTCCCATTATGATATCTTCCACCCTTTTCTGAATTTCCACATCATTTCTTTGAGTATCATTTATTTTCTCCATAGGGGATGGTTGAGCAATAATTTGTTAAAGGATTGATGATGCTCTTCCCTTAATTATTCCCATATCCATCGTTTTCATGTCTAAAAGGCTGGATCATTATCTATTCTCATCACTGATAAATATGCACGATCCTTTCTCCTTAAAGCATCCTCTACCTTATTTTCCTTACCGAGATTGTAGTGGATTGAGTAGTAAAAATATCTGATGAGATATAACCATATTAGTTGGCACATATTAAGATCCTTCTATGTGAATATATATTTTGGACCTTTGTGATCAGTATATATCTCACACCTCTCCCCATAGAGATAGAGCCTCTAGATTTTCAATGCAAAGATTACAACTACGAACTGCGGATCATGTGTGGGATAGTTTTTCTCAAGGATTTTCAACTTCCTTAAGGCATAGGCTATCTGTTTATCATTTTCATCAATAAACATACTAATCACTATTTTAAATCATCACTATACACCACAAATAGTTATACACTTGTAATGAGTGTGAGTACTGGTATAGTGTTAAGCCTATTTTTTAAATCCTTAAAGCATTCCTCACATTATTGAGTCTAGAAAAACTCCACTCCCTTATAATTAAGCGTGGTTATTTGATTTTACAATCATAATATGTTCTTAAAAAATTGTTGATAATACCCAAATAGATGTATAAAACTATATATCTCCATTATAGATGTTTTCTTGATCCACTCATTGATTTCATTTGTCTTGGAAGGGTCCACAAATACCCCTTTTATAGTGATAACATTCCACAAGAAAGATAATTCCTCCATATAGAACTCACATTTACTATACTTTTCATAAATTTTATCCCTTCACAAAGTCTTCAGCATAGTATTCAAATTCTCCTCATTTTCCTCCTTGATCTTAGTGTATATCAGAATATCATTGATAAAGACTACCACAATTTTTTTGAGGTAATCCTTAAAGACTATAAATTAAATCCATGAAAATTTATAGATCATTAGAATGTCCAAAGGGAATCACTATGAACTGATAGTGTCTATACCATGTTTGAAAGGAATTCTTGGGAATATCTTCCTTCCTCACCTTTAATTGGTGATATCCTAACAGAAGGTCACCTTTGAGAAATAACTGGACCCATGTAGCTAATAAAAAAATTCATATATTCTAGGTAGGGGATACTTGTTCTTTATCATGATTTTATAAGATCAAGATAATCAATGTAGAGGAACATTGATCCATCCTTCTTCTTGATGAAGAAAACTAGTTCACCCCATGGTGAAGCACCCAGGCATATAAAACCCTTCCCTAGATTCCCTTATATCTACTTCTTTATTTCTTTTAGCCTTGTGGTGTCCATTATATAAGGTGTCTTTCATATAGGTAGAGATATAGGAATAAGTTAAATTGATAATTCAACCCCTAGATTATGAGGAAGACCTGAAAACTCTTCATGGGAACACATTAGTGTAATACCTCACGATGTGAATGTCTTCATGCATGATTCTCTCCTTTGTGTCAATCACTTGAGCAAGATATAATTGCTCATAAGGAAACAATATCCCCACTTGAGAAGATTATTTTTAAGGAAGTTCTTCTTCCACCTTACACTTTTCTAGGATTGGAGAAATATCCAGGATGTGATGGGTGACCTCCCTTTACAGGTAGTTGATGTTGGATTTATATATAGATATACAATCCATGCCAAAAAAGCATTAAACTCTACAAAAGGAAGTATGAAATAATTTTCTAGGAGGTTTAGTCCACAAACATTTATCGGGGATGAGTTATAAACTTTGGATGCAATAATTTCCCAATTCATTATACTCACAGATAAATAAGCCTTTAGATTTTGAGGGGGTGATTGAATAGTTATACTAAACTCTCAAGATACAAAATAATGCATAGAACCATAATAAAATACCATGTTATCTATTATTGAATGAATAACTAGCATACATGTCACCACATCATTTTTCAAATACACCTCAAAAGTAGTGATAGAATAACCCCTTCCTTGCTGCCTTAGAGGTTGTTTTTGATTTCCTTAGACAACCCTTTGATTCGGGAAATTGTTTTCATAATTCCAATTTTACTTATGGTTGAAACAATTCACTGTCAGATGAGTTTTTATGTGAACCTTTTTTTCTTCCTCCAAATTAGTGTAATTATTCATATTCCTTCGATAGTTCTTATCCAGATGTCCCATTCTTACACATTTGAAGAAATTCCTATTTATTTTTATACAGTTCACATGGTGATTCTTCCCAAAATTTTGACATGTGGGATGGTTGTTATTGTTTCGATAATAGGATTTATTTTCTAAACCACTCATATTAGAATCCATTTTCCTCTTTTTGTCACTGGGCCCATGAGACCCCTGAGTGTCTCTAATCTCAATTTCTAACTTGAGGGCACAGTAGAAAATCTTCTCATAAATGTTGATGTCTCAAATCGGAAACTCTTTTTTTAGACTTGGATTTATACCTCTAAATAAGTGATAAACCTTTATTTCAGTGTTCACGAAAAAGCTGTAGGTGTATTTTGAAATCCTTGTAAAGTTTTCTTTATACAACCCAATAGAATTATATTCCTTTCTACTTGAGTCTAAGGATCTCTCTTTCCATCTTGAGATTGAGGGTTTTGGGAAAATACATATTGAAAAAAATTCTCTAAATTTATCCCAATCCATGGAATCAATTTCCTCATTGGACTTAATTTTTTTATCAGTTTCCACAAATAATAAGCTTCCCCATCAAAAAAATAAATCGCCATCACAACTTTCTCTTCTTCTGAGCACTAAAGGACATAGAATATCTTTTCAATGGAGTTAATACACTATGATGTAAGGAGGGTATTAGAAGATATACTAAGCATGGGAAGACATTTCCATATTAAGGATTCAACGACAAATTTATCTTTCATTGGAGTAGGAGGGAGTTCCACATGATTCAAGTTATTATTCAGAACATGAGCTAGCTGAGTAACTATTGTCATAAAGTTTTAAGAAACTATTCGCATCAAATTTGGAATATAATTATGGAAGTATTTAAATTCCCTATCACATTGAATGCTGGAATGTGTTCTTATATTTCCCTCCATCAACTAAGAAAAAAAAAGTGTAATTAAGGGTCTTGATTACTTAGCTAATAAACAGAAAAGGAATATTTGAACAAAAAATGATAAACTCTTAAAGGAAAAGTATATCCTAACTTGTGATTTCCTAGGTTTCAATTTGGGTTATCCATGATCTATTTTCTAAAATATATTTTCACATTTTCATTTTGCTTCCCTTAATAATGATTTATAATGAGTTTATGAATTTACCAAATCATATCGACCAGGACTGTCAAACCAGGTCTGTTGTAATGCTCATTATCGTGTACCAGGTTACCCCAAGTAAAGCCCAAAACACCTTGTTGGAGTTGTTAATCCTAGGTACATCTGTTCCTAAACCAAGTACACATGTAGTTTCTAGATAAATATATATTTTCATGATAAACCATTTACTTTATACTAACCCAATGTTATGGATTCTTTCTTATACTTAGTTTTATCACTAAGGTTCTTACTAAAGTGATCTATTACTAATCTCCCAAAAAAACTAGAACATCCTATGATACCAACTATAGTGACCCTATCCTTTTAAACATATCATTACATGATTTTAAGCATAATTAAACATCAATTTACAATCTCAGGATCGTAAAGTCCAGTGTCTATGGAAGACTAGGTACATAAAAATGAAAACATGGGGATAAAAAATTTCATTATTTATCAATCATTAATAGATCCAAACTTTATCTATGACCTTAAATCTACATCAGATAACCTGGTGATAAAATTAACAAATGGATGATCTCAGAATCCTAGTAACGAAATAAATATAAACTAAATCTTATCACATGAGTTATAAAGCCTAACATAGTGACATAAAAAGGCATGAAACGTGATTAAACATAAGGAATCATAAAATGTAAAACATGGAATCATATAATAATGGAATCGTAGTAATTTAGAAGAAACATAAAACATGACCTTAGCATGAGTCAATGATAATTTCATATAGAGGATCACGAGTTAGGGCTAACCGCCAAGACCGTTGTACATGGAGCACGAGTCATGGATAACCACCAAGACTATTGCAAATAACGTATCATGAGACTAAACATTACCCAATGAATTGGAGTACTGTCTTATAACACCAATCATTACATGTTCACGAATATTATTTCCACAAAATGAATCATAAATAAGGAATCAATCATAAACATAAGGGTACCCATGGAAAGAAATGGGTATCATAATCATGTCATGAAGCATAATAAATGGATGTATCATAAAAGTGTCAATGAAACAAAAGAATTAAATAATAAATGGGAATTATTAAGGGGAAAGGTAATATATCATGATAATATATTTCAAATAGAAGTGAAATTTTTTAAAAAGAGTATTTATGAAACTTTAGAATCAAAACATTTAGTGCGGTTTTAAGGAAAATACTAAAGAGAATTTAAAATAGAAAAGGGAATAATATTTTATATAAAAATAGAAGTGAACCAAAATTTTTTTCATAATAAAAATTATGATTTTATAAAAACAATGGATGCATAAAATAAATTATAGAGTGAACTTTAAATTGGTAAATAATTCAGGAAGTTCCTTTAAATCTGCTTGCCTATTCGGAAGAGTTGAGAAGGGAATCATTTAAAAACATGTATATCTTTCAAAGAGAAAGATGAAAGGATCCTGATACATTAGTTTAAAACATTTAAAAAGAATTTAAAATATTAAAATAAAAATAAAAGAGAATTTACTTTGGGTAAAAAAAGATATAGAGTAACTTGAAGGAATAAAGAATGTTCGGGTAGAATCCCTTACCTTAAGTCTGAAGGTGTTTTTCCCTTGATCTTAAGGTCCTAGATAATAAAATTATATTCATTAATTAAAAATTCAATAAACTATTATAAATTTTATTCATTTCTTACATCCTTATTAATTTCATTATTGTCCTTTTTTATGGGTCAATGGGTTCAATTTCATTGTTTGGAAGTGTTTATTTCCTTGGTTTTCATGGTCGGTTTACTTATATAGTTGTATGGATAATCATGTAAGATGAGGATAGTTGTATATAATTTAATTTATATGTTATTAGTCAAAATAAAAAACATTAAATGGTTATAAATTTCATTTGGTTATTTGGAGTGAGGATGAAGAATTATATAAAACTTTAATGAATACCGTTTGGGTTAATTTATAGCTTTTGATCACAACAAACTCATTTTGCTTTATAAATTAATATCATATGTAAAAATAGATTCCATAACCTCAAATAATATATAATAAATATATTATATTCTGGTTTAACCATAAATTTGGTTTTATGACCAGAATTTAACACAGTAATAGAAATTTGAAACTCGTTGTCCTTAAATATGATAAATTGACAGATCATGGAAGGTGTTTTAATTTCTAGTATTAAAGGAGGGGAAATGAGAGATGACGATGAATTGTTACATTAGAATAATAAAATTATAGTACATTTAAGGTAATTTATTTATCATACCCTTTTTATGAGGTGATTTTAGGAGAGAAAGCGAAAAGAAAAGAACTTGAAAAGAAAATAAAAGAATCGGAAAGAGGAAATTACCTCTTGAATTCATCCTCCTTGAGGGTCTCCTTAGTGGATTGGTTTTTGTCTTTTATTAAGACAAAAAGATCTTTGTCATGGGTAAGGGTCTTGGGAATATATTTGATCATAGATTTTTCAAGTCACAAGGCTTTTGAGGTGCGAGGAGAAGGTGTAGTGAGGGGTGGTATTTATAGTGGAGGAGGGGGACCATTTTCTCAATATTACATTCATTGGTTTATTATTATTCTCAAGACAAGAAATAGTAATTATTATTGAGACTAAATATATTAAATAGGGCATGTGAGTTATATATTTTCATTCTTACATCATGCATGATGTTAGTAATAGTGTATTTAACATTTAATGTATATATACTATAAATTACTTTATTTTACTATTCACAAAAATTCAACTATTTTAGAAAAATTACAAAAAAATACCACTAACCATTTTTCGACATGTAGAATTTAAAAATGAACTCTATTTTTAAAAAATATTTTTATAAACATGAGAAATTCAATTTTTTATTAAAATCACAAGTTACATAAAAAATACAAATTTTAAAATTAAAACTTCTTTTATAACACTTTGAAAAAATAATTAAGGTCCCGGAAAATTATCTTATAATCATAAGATATCAAAATAAAAATATAGGAATAAATTTTATGAAAATAAGTTTTTTTTAATTTATTAAATTAATCATAAAATTTTGATTAAATATTTATGACTTAAAAAATACCAACGCTTAATCCATAATTTTTAAAATATTTATTTACTTATAATATGATATAATTATACCATATTTTCATATATAATAGGGATAAATTTTATTTATACTTTCATCGATGATGTTACAATTACATGGGCCAGTTTATTATTCATAAGGGTCACATTACTATTCTAAAGGTCAAGTTACTATTCCTTAGGTATATGTTCCTTAACTTCTAGAGATACATTTTATTTCACTCATTATACATTTATAAATTTACTATTGTGTTATATAAGTATTATTATATGATTATAATATAATATAATTCGATTGATAAAACATTGGGTCATTACATTAAATATATGTGGAGGATGGTAGAGGTCCATGATGATTTGTATCTTGATATGGAGAAATATGGTGATATTTTGTTTTTTTTAGACAATATTTATTTTTTAATTCTTAAAGTAATAATAGGAGTCTTAGTTAGGAAATCCTGAGGTGGATGTGTGTAGAGATCATGCGCTCTATGGTGATTCTTTTTATGGATGTCTAGAGGATGATTAAAAATGAGCATTGTTTCAAGGGAAGCTGCTTGTACTATTGGTGATACAAGAGGTGGTTGTTTATAAGATTCATAGATAAACTATAACAATGTATCCTGGTATTTAAATGATTCACCACACCTTGAGGGGTCATTTTTTTGTGGAATGGGATGAAGAGGTTGATGAATAATTTTGTGTCTCAATGTTTGTCTAGTTAGAAGTAATCTCTAATGATCTTATTATATTGGGTTTAATATAGTTTTTGGATGTACCTTAATGGAAATGAAATGATATATAATTTTATTTCATGAATTTATTTCCTTTTTATCACATAGGATGTGATTTTACCTAGATTATTGTGGATTAGTTAATGAAGCAAACTCATTTCTTAGAAATCAAGGAATCATGTACGATGAATTCTTTATAAAGGAAGTATGTCGAGGAGATTATATATATACATGGTGTTCCATGTATGATTATATCTGAGTAAGATCTTTGGTTTACCTTAAGGTACTGAAAAAAGTTATAATGTTCTTTTATCTATCAATTATGCCTCAATAAAAAATTTGATCCACAAAAAATTCTTAGAAAGAGCATATGTTCCAAATTGTAGAGTATATATTGTGCACATGTGTTCTTGGTTTTAGAAGTTTGTGGTTGAATAAAAAACTTTTCATGGGGAGATGAAAAAATATATCCATTACATCATGTTATTATATAGTATAATTGGGACTATGGGTAGTTGTTGGTTAAAAATGCCTCAAGGTAACTATGAAGTGTTTTTGGGTTGATTGTGTTGTACACAAAGAAGGTTTAAAAGGTTAGTTGTGGAGTTACAACATGATATTTGACTACTTATATTGAAAAAAATTCAATACGGAAGTATGGAATATCTAGAAGTGGTATATAAAATTTCATGTATAAGGTGGTGTCATTTCATAGTGTCTTTCCAATTTTTTTGGTCAAAAAAATTATATGTAGGGAAAGTTTCAAGATAAATGTATTTCTAGGAATTCCTGTTGAAAATATGGAAAATTCATTATGCTCATGAAATTTTATTGTTTCCATGGTCTAGATATTCATAAAATAATGTTTCATGAAAGACTACTAAACCATGATGGTAAAAGGAAGTATGTTAAGTGATTATGAGACGTTTTGTGAATTGAAAAAGGTCGTAAGTTTCCTGATTATGAGAAGTTTCCTGAATGTAAAATTTCTCTGAAGTTGTGAAGATATAGATTTTTATGAAAAATTATGAAGAGTTTCATGAAAAGGAATTGGAAAGTTTAAAATTTTGGAAGATGGGAGGCAACATTTATAAATAGGCTTCAATCCTCACCATTTCAATAGACAAATCCTTGAAAAAGATCAAGAGGCTATGAATTTGTGAAATTATATCATGAAGTATTTCTATTTTGTAATGGGTTTCATAAGATAATTAGTTTGACAATTAAATGAAGTTCTATTGAAGTGGTTATTTCCATGAATGTTTTGAGTTTCATGAATGTTATGGATTTCATGCAAACTGAAAGTTTCATGAAGAATTGTTAAGATTCATAAAAGTGAGTTTGGAGTTTAATGATACTTAATCCTAATAAAATTAGATGGATTTTCTATGAAATTATGTGATAAAGTGGTACTCATAAAGTGGATGAAATTAGAACTTAATGATTCCCCAATTGAGGTGTAAACCATATTTATTCAAGTGATCAAAAGTAGAATAGTCTGAAGGACCAATGGGAACACTTCAGTTTATAGATCATTGAGTTTTCAAATTGTGATTGGTTATAAACTATGAGGGATAAGGAGACCTCTATAAACATTGTAATAATAGTGCACTTTGTTGGATTTAGTACGCATTCACATTTTTTGTTGTATTCTCCTTAGATGTATGCTTGTATGGGGAACCCAAGTGAAATCGTTATATCTCATTCATGATTTCATTTATAATCATTAATTGGTACATGAAATAGATATAAGAGTGTTTTTTAATGATGAAAATGATCTGAAGGGGAAGTTGTTTCAATCTATCATACTATGATTCCCCCCCTCTAAAGGTATTTAACCTAGTTTAGAAAATAGTAGTCTCTATGGAGGGGTGTAAAATTCATTTATCATAATTAAAATGAATGGGTTTTTTTAGTGAATTCATATTTATAGAGAACTTAAAAGATGTTTAAATGAGTAAGGGGTTTTCAGTGATATAAGAGGTGATGGTTTAAAGGATTTTATTACCATATTTAATGTTATCCTTATATTTTAAAATTTTCACTCTACCTATTATTAATTGATAAATGAATTAATCCATAATTTATTCACCATTCACCATAGGATGAATGAAATTTTGGGGAATAACAAAAAATAATCATTGTTGATCAAATCACCTTCTTATACATGTGAGTAGATATTTAATGACACTAAAACAATAAAACAACCCTAAGCCACTCAAAAATAAACCTAATTGGGTAGAGTTTATCTCAATAAAATAAAGGATAGTTCACTACCTTCACACATGTATCAATAATCTCTTGATTTTCCCCACTAAACCTTTATAATTCCAACATATATTAGAACAACCATGTCGAGGTAGAATTTAAATTATTATCCAAAGCACCATTAAATTCATATAAATAATAAAATGAATACAATAACATTCAAAGTAATATCCTTCCACTGAATACATATATTGATTAATTAGAATAAGAGTTTTATTCATTAAAGAATAGACTCCATCATATATAAAATGTTATACTTTCCCTTACCCTAATTACTAATAGGTGTTAACCCCTCTATTCAAGAGGTAACAGATAGTGGAAAAAACTATAAAAAACAATCAATGAAAACACAGAACTAATGTCCCCTCTCTTCAGCTTCATGTTCTTCTTATAAATTATTCTTTTTTTTCATTAAAACCCCATCCAAATCCCATGAGATTATATATCATGAATTTGAATATAATTCAATAGATTTTAGGATACCAATTAATCTATATCTTCAAATTAATTCCTCTATAATTTGGTCAATAATTGAACTTTTATGAGTTTCATATTTCCTTAATTTGAAGATCTTTATAAATTTTCCAAAGAACTTATAGGATCCATGTGGTATCCAATTGATCTTCATGACCATATTTTTTATGAATATTTTGTTAATTATTTTCCTAATTAAAACTCTTTCCTATTTATTTTGAAAATGGTATGGACATTACACGTCATATGGTGTGATAAAATGAAATTTACACAAGAAATTTTTTATCAATGATGAATTTTACACATATAGTATAATTTCTCATATATTCTATAGTACTTTTTATATTTTTGGGTATAGAGTTAGAATGAATATTATATAGAGTACATTGAATCTTACACATATCATAATGGATCATATATATCTTTATCATTTTATAATTTCACATGTAAAGAGTAAAATTAATATTAATTACTTAATTGAGTTTCTTAATAACTCTATGAATGGGAATATTTATTATTACACATCTCACTACTTAGCCAAATTTTCTCATTCACTAATGTAGTTGAATTTTATGAATAATAGGATTTTATTTTGTTCAACCAATTTCTTTGTTAATTTTACTTAACTAATTTAATGTGGATTTTATGTAAGATTCCCATGCTTCCAAAGTTACTCATACTTAAGGATATGTCCACATTCCTCACCCATTTTGGAAACCATATTCTTATTCACCAACAACTACTCCAGTCATTTTATTTTACTAATAAAATAAATAAATGGATTATAATCAACATATATGCATCAAATTTATTCAAAATATTAAATAAATCAATTATATTAATAATTTCATCAAATTTAGGTAACATTATTTCAATCTAATGAAACGACACATTAATCCAAAAACAACTTAAAAAATTATTTAATAAATGCAAGGGAATAAAATATAATTATTTTTTTAACTTTATCAATTCCATTATAATTAATCCTTGTACTATAGGATAAGTGATCATAAAAATTACCAATGAAACATTCAAAAACTCCAACCAATGTAAGTTTCTTTTTCAAAAATTAAATCCCTTGAACTTATCATACTTCATAAATATTATTAATTCAATTTCCTCTATCAATATCCTTAAATTCATTTAAACTTTTTCTATCATCCCATACTCATTTAGACATCCTAGAAGTATTTATATTATCACATATGGAATGAATATTTATAAAATATTTTCTCATTCCAAACTCATTTAGGGGTAAAAATAGGCTTTCTGACTTCTTAAATATCCACCCAATGAGTTTAGTATTTTTTCTTATCATAAATAAGTTTTAGGGATGTTCTATGGATAGTGTTCTATTGTTATGATGTTAAAATATTATGATGTATAATAAATAGGGTTTTCTCCATTTTAAGAAAAATGTATTTTTTTAATTTTGACAAAAGAATATAACTCTCACTCCATTACTATTATTATTATTCAACTCCAAAATTTAGGTATATTATCATAGAATGTGTACACAAAATGTATATCAGTATTTGAAATTTTTTTCTCTCTATTACCTTTAATATTTTTTCATTAAGCTATGATAAGATATGAATTTTTTAGTCAAAGAGGAATCATTGACCTTCAAGAAATTGTGTGAACTTTCATTACCCAGTTTAAATGATTTTTTCACTTTTATATTCTCTATAAATTAATTTTATATCCATATCATTCCATAAAAGATCTTCTACAAAATTATTCTTATAATAAATATTAAAGTCATAAGAATATCCTTTTAATAATCTTCTCACAAACGTATCCACCATTTTAGCCAGTTTTGATTACAAATTGCCTCTCCCACACCCGAGTTCAACTACATTAAATTATAGTTATAGGTTGTTAGGTATATTTGAATTTTAATGAGGAAACCTAATCATGTAATTCATGGATGATAGGGAATAATAAATGACATATTTCTTGGTAGGATAAAACAAAATTTTATCATAAAAATATATTTTTAATCTAAATAATTCATCAATAGTTTTTATCATAAGGTCCTCATTGATAAATGGTTTTAACTAGAATACTCACCGTATTATTATTATTAAAAAAAAGAATAATTATCTAATGAAAGGAGGAAATGGTAAATAATATGTAAAAACTGGTTTAAAACCATATTTGGTAACTAAATTTAATATAGGTATCATGTAATGGACTATGTCTCAAAAATTAGTTGTCTTTTCAAGATTTTACCACAATTTGAATTTGATTTTTTTTCATTTTGGTATTTATCTAAAATGAGTTTCTGAGGTCAAATTAGTTTTTAATAATTGAAGAAGGTTCAAAATTTTAAAATGTATTAAATTTGAGATTAATTGGTTTCAAAACACAAAAAATGGAAAATAAAGACACACAAAATTAAATGATTTTTTTAAATTCCTAATATTTTAAAGGTTTGAATCCCACAATCATGAATAATATTATTTCCTCCATAGTTTATAAAAGGGTAATAAGTTTTAGTATATTGGAAATAAATATAGAAATCAATTGGTTTAAAATAAATGTAGAACCTTGGAGTTTTATTGGTAGAAATTTTATAGGTGAGTGATATCTTCCACCGGTACGTATGAAAGATTTCCTAAATAATTATTTAGAATACATCAATTTAAAACTGATGAGTTATCCTCACCACCTTGAACTATCTACCTAATTCCAAATAAATTCCCAAGGCTAATAGTAAATAAAAATTACTAACCAGAATAAAGTTTACCTAGATTAATTTTAGTATCAAGTCATAAAGCATCACTTTGTAAACTATACGGAACTCCTTTTACAAATTTATCTTTTCATATTCCACTAATTGTTTATTTGGAAAACATAGAGTTCAAAAAGGTTTCTATTTTGATTTATTTTAGTTCTTGAATATAAATTTTCCTATCTTTTATATCATTTTACATGTCTATATTCATCTCTATTATTTCCCAATATTATTTTTCTTCTAGCTCCATAGTTAGAGGAAGAATATTCCCATAAATCGACTAGTATGTTCTTATTATAGTTATAGTTATATATTCTATTATATAAGACCACAAAATGTCTTAAATTTTTTTCCTCAATCCTTCTTATTTATCTTGAAATTATTTTTGAGTATTAAATTCATTATTTTACAATTTTCAACATTATCCATTGGTTTATGAGTGGTAAGGTGTTGATATAATATGGTTTACTTCATAAGTCATCATTAAAGATTATATAATCCTATTAAAAAATTAATTACTTAGACATTGATGATTTCTATTGAGACTCAAAATCTACAATGAATATTATTAAAAAAAGAAAAAGCCACTATAATAGTGGATTTTTCATCCACCCATTTTGAAACACGACCATAAACAATAAGTTATAAGAGTTCTCAAATGACATGGGAAAGTACCCCATCAAATATACGACTCATACATCAAACTTTTCATAAAATTTCAATGGTATTTAGGTAATTTATTATCTCTTTACAATGTTTCTAGTGAATTGGAATTACTCAAATTTATTAAAAAATTCATTTAAATATTTAAATAGTATATTCTAGTGTGTGCTTAATTCTAAAACCCTCCTAGTCATTCATTTATGTGAATAGTGGCCTTATAATCTAATATATGATCGGATTCTATAATATATTATACCTCACATTCAAGAAAAAAATCTTTTTATTGTTATAACTAAAAATCATCCTAATATATAGTCCCTACTAAACATAAAACCTTGAGACCAAGTTGAGTTTAATGGTCTGTTGTTAGTTTAGATGTTATGGAACAAGAGAAGTTACAAAACAATTACTATATCAGTACACCATGGTACCTATCCTTCGAAAAATATATATTCACCTATAATATAGTCATTTAATTCAACTTATTTTTTATTTATACCTTGGTTGTATGGGAAATTATATTCAAATAGTTTTCCACTTTGTTCTCAGCTACTCTCTCTTTTTATCTCAAAATAAAACACTCATATTAGTAACTTCCATCCATCTAAATTTAGATTTTATTTTACCTTATTTATTAGGAACCTAAGGTAAATATGGAAATAGGTAATATTTTCCTTAGTACCATGATAATATTATCTAAATTTATTCAAAACCAAAAAAGTATAATTTTTTCTCAGACATTGTATAATGGTTTTGGGAGGTGTCTAGTGTTATTAAAGATATAAAGTATCATGATGTCTTCCTTCAATTCCCCAAGTCAAAATTTCTCTAAAAAATTGGTCTGAAGCATAAAATAGTTCACTAAATGGGTGTTCCCAATTAGGTTTCTAAATGACTGTTGGTGTGGTTAGTTTACACTTAAACACATCACAATATTCCCTAGAATAATGATCAAAAGTGAATTTTAAATCAATTAAAATAAATATGGATAGTGTAAAATAAATCATACTAAAATACCTGATAAAACTTATATATAATTATACATTTCCTACAAAAGATCTAATATTTTTTATATAAGTTGGGTAAGGTAATTCATTTATTAATTCAAATTTAGATTTATCAACCTCAATATCATGGCATGAAATTACTTTCCCATGAACAATGACTCTTTCCACTTATAAATAGAAACATTAAAAATTTAAAACAAGGTTCTTTTCAATGAATGTATTAAATAATTTTTTTATATTTTTTAAATAGTGTCCAAAAAGAAGGTTCTTTTCCCTGGGAGTGTAATAATTTTGTGCAGGGGGATACGCTCAGGCTTCATCATTTTAGACCCCCATGACATCCTCTTGCATTATGGGTTGTTGCTCATTTCTTTATTAATAAAAATGGCAATTATCGATCAATACCTTTAATTGGTTGTCTTTTAAATAATAGAAAATATTCACCTGGAATCATTGAAATAAATTTGATTCATTGTAGAATCCAAATGGAATTATTCTATATGAAAAGGTACCATAAGGACATGTGAAAGTTTCATCTTTCTTATTCCTCATAAGCAATGGGAACCTGGAGGTGTACAAAAAAAATCCATCTAGAAAATAGTAATGAGTTTTACCTGATAGTATTTATAAAATTTGGTCAATAAACGTAATTAAAAAAAAAAAATTATAGTGACATTGTTTAATTCCCTTAGTCTATAAAAACACACCAACTATTCTAGAATATTATAGGAATTAGTTTTTTTTATTTTTCATTATGGCTAGTCCAGTCGTCTCCTGTACTATATAGATTTTATTGAATAATTGTGATTTATAAATTGGGTAGGTTATGCTTTCTTCTAAAAAACTTTCATCCTCCCTCTTAACTACCTCCATCATAGTTGGGACGAGTCTTATTTTGTACTACCTAATACATTTTGAATATAATTCCAAAAAATTATATAGATGTAGAAATTTGTACTTATCAAAGGGTAATCTCCCAAAATCCATCCTATAGTTTGTATATTTTCCCTCAAAATCACCATTATTTTTTTTCATGGTTTGGAAAAAATTTGTTATCACTGATTATTGGAAGCTTGTTTCCTTCCATGAGAAAAAAATATTTAAAATTAGAGTGAAAATATTTTAAATTCTTATTTAGAGGATTCAATAATGATGAAATCAAATTTAGACACTTACCAATATGTTATTTTATTCTTATATAGAAGATAAAATTCCATATCATTCAACATTGAATAAAAAATAAAAACAATAAAAACAATATTTTGTCACGT
This sequence comes from Viscum album, assembly GCA_963277665.1. Lineage (NCBI taxonomy): Eukaryota > Viridiplantae > Streptophyta > Magnoliopsida > Santalales > Viscaceae > Viscum > Viscum album. The sequence goes on along the minus strand of OY728128.1, from coordinate 674,289,187 downwards.
TATCTTTATATGGTTTCATAGGGGTTTCATGGATCTACTAATTGTTTTTCAGAGAAGTTTTAAATATTAAAATTTCTCCAAATTTAAAATTTTATTTAACATACTACATTCTTCATATGGGTCAGGTTATTCAGAGTGTGAATGTTTGTAAAGTTAATGATCTTCATATTGGTACTCTATAGAATAAAAAAATCTTAAAGTGGATGGTGTTATAAAAAAATCCATTTTTATATTTACCTCATGGAAATTTATTATTATATTTGACATTTTCAAGAAAGGTTTTCCCAAGATAATAAGTTACTAAGATGGGGCCATGTCCTTTTCCATGTTTAGCATATAGAAATATACTGGGAAGATCAAATTCTATACCCTGACTATAAATCTTCTGGTAATCCAACATGGAATATAAAAGATCTTTTTACAAGTTAAATGACCACTTTTTTGAGTTTGAGTTCTAAAATATAGAATTTAATAAAAAAATGATGCATGAAATTTATAGAGGCTCAAAGATCACACAATTCATCTATAAATGACATAGATCCAATGATATATGGGATAAAAAAATTTATTTTGATCTTGAAATTTGGTGGAATGGAAAATTATTCCTAATTTTAGTCTATCATTACCTTAAAGCATCATTTTCTTGTGCATGGTTCCTTGAAAAACTAATAATATTTAGGAATTTATTTTAGAGATTCAGGTATATGTATATTTATTGATACTTTTTTAAATGTTTAAAACATATTCCTTGGGATTTATTCTACCTATATATTTTTTTATTTAAATATTCTCAAGGGAAATGGTAATAAATTATCATTAATTTTATCTCAGATATTTTTTATTTAGGGGCTTCTAATATATTATTTTCCCTTTTAATAATATTCCCCTCTTCCTATAATTATTTTTCTATGAGATGTTTTTCCTATTTATTTTTATATTACTCTAATTCCTAATCCTCATTATTCGGATGGTTCTTCTTGGAAGATTTATAAATGGTGTGGCTCTCTTTTCCCCTTATAGTTTTTACCAGGAACACATTATCTTTTGTGTTTTGGAAATATTAAACCCTATATTTTTACTATATATTTTTCTAGTAAATACAAAATGATTTATTGATGATTCTAAAATTCCTTCACCTAATTTCATAACTCATCATCCTTTGATCCTCATTGGTAACACATAGGTGGTTGTGAACTGATTAAATTCTCTCAAAAGGTTTATTTTTTGAAAGGGTGATGGTTGAAAGAGTTGCTGATTATAAGGTTACTTTTATGGTTCTTGAAACAATGTAGGTTTTATATATTTCTATTAAAAGGTTAACTTGGATTGAATTTATTAATTCCAAAATCCATATTGGTAATTAAAATCATGCCTCAATCTTCGATTAGGTTTATTAAATTTCCTTTAGTAATAGTAAGTTTTCTAAATTTCAGTTCTATATACTTCATCACATTAATCAGTATAATAGTTTAGAGAAGAACATAAAACATATACCCTAGCGGGTCCTTATTGATAACTATTTAAGATACATATATTTAACTTGAGTGGTTTGTTTCTTAGGTTTTTACTCTATAAGCGGCAATTCAGATCATCTTACATCATAAAATTTTCTAGTCCTAGTAAGCCTTGTACCAAATTATTAAGAATTCTGAGCTATATTATTTATCAGTCCTCTAGATTATACAAGTGACTTTTCAGTTTAATCTAATCTTGATGATGTGACTAGTATATTTTTATCACTATGGATGGGGACATTATAGGATAACTCTATAAATTATTCTCCTCAATTTCTTGGTGGGAACATATGGAACAAAAATTCATAAATCTTTCCCAGTACTTATATAGAGTCTCTCTTAAAAACTATCTTATGGAATACTTATTCTTTATGATAGTGTTACTATTTTATGTTTGGAAGAACCTATATAGGAATATCTTTTTAAGTTCATCAAAATCATTTATCTCTCCAAGCTATGGGATATACAATAATTCCTTAGCTACTACTTTCATAGAGAATATAAAGTCTCTCTATTTAATTGACTCTTTAAATACTTTTCTAGGCTTGTGTGTCATGTATACCAAGCTAAATTCCTTGATACTCTTGTAAGTATATCCACAAAAAATCCTATAAAATCTAGGAAATAATTTGAGAAAACTAATTTTAATATAAAAGTCTGTTTTTAATTAAGATATGGAAATATTATTATTTAAGTTAATAAAAAAAGGTGAAAATAGATATCTGAGAGCCTGGTTAGGATCCTCTTCCATGGTTACAGTGTCATAGTGTACCCAAAGCGTTTTTATAGTGTATAATAATGTAATATCCAAAAAATAAACTTGAATATTTAAATTCATATGTTTTTAGAAAGGTTCTATCAATATAATGATCAATAGGGTATTTTTTTAGATTTATAATTAATCATACAATAAATTATCTTTAATTTTGACATTGTCTCCCTTGAAAAAATTCCACATTTTGACTAGCCTATCATAAGGAAGTGGAAAATATATTTATTACCAATGGTTATCATATAGTATAATGGTGACCATAGGTAGTATCCAAGGAAGGGTATAAAATTAAATTGTCACAATTAGTTGGAAGGGGTTCGTTTTTAGTGAATTCATATTTCTAGAGAACTTAAGGGAATTAAAAATGAGTGAAGTTTTATCAAATAGATGACATTTGATGAGTTTGAGGGGTATATTTGTAAATCCCTGAATCCACTCTTCCAAATTAAATACTAAAACATGATATGTATTTTTTTGTATAAAAGATAACTGAAAAATATACAGTACATTATAAAAATGAGGAAATTTTCTGGTTTAGGTTCTGGAGAATTAGATAACAACTTACATATATTCAATCATAGTTTACAAATAATTAACAGCTAAAATAAATAACTAGATTCATCTACAATATCACCTTAACTATCCTTTGAACTTATAAGGAGTCCTGTGATTTTTTTAAAAAACATTAGATGAGAAAAATAGATCAGAAAGGTATATAAAAATAAGGAAGGGAACCATTAGTCCATAAATACTATTAAACATATGTAAACATTTTCACAATACATACTTATTACCCATAAATATCGTATATATACATTTTGGAAACATAGAGAAGATAAATAAAAAACATAGGTAACATGGGGAATTAATTAATTACAATTTTAACCATAATGGAAAATATATTATTTGTAACCCTCACTTCTACCATATAATGTAACCCTCATGGATACCTTATAATGTAACCCTCACGGCTACCTTACAATGTAACCCTCACAGCTACCTTATGATGTAACCATCGAAGTTACACATTGAGTAACTATACGGCCGAACTCAAACTTACACAAACCCAATGAATTGGAGGGAGATATAGGTCCCAAAATTCAACATAAACAATGTCTAAGAACTATAACACAATCGTACAACATGAATAATTTTATAAAAACATTTCTTTCAAATTTTTTAAAATATAATTTTAAAAGAAGGATTTTAAAAGAAAAGTCCCTTAGAAATATCATATAATTGAAGTGAGACTTAATAGAGTATATGAGATATGTATATACACTATATATACACATAATTAAACATAATATAAACAATACACATTACCCAAACATTTTTAATACCACATAAATAATGAAGTAGATGGTCAACTGAAAGAATGGAAATCTGGTTAAGAATTCCCTTACCTCGGGTTTGCCTTACTTCAAAATCATTTAAAACTCTTGTATAATGGTTAAAAGAGTGTTATTAATTTATTAAATAAACATATTCATCTTTATAATTCCTTATATTATAATTTTATTACCCCATTTCACCCTTTAATTGTTACTATTTTTTCCCATGTATTGTTTTGGGTGTGTTCTTTACATGATTTCCATGATTAGTTCATGATTGATATTCTAGTCGATTGGGAGTTAAACACTATAATTGGAATGGAGTTGTATTTAAATATTTATAGAACCATAAATTATACCATTTATCATTTTGATTTATAATATGAGGATGATTCATAAGTTAAAACATTATTGATATTTGATTACGTCATTTTGTCGACTGTTCGATCGTAATGAAATCATTTGGTTTTATCAATTAATAACCTATGTATAAAATGATTCCATAACATTATATAAGATATGATACATAAATTATAATATTTTTTAACCATAAATTTTTTTTCATGACCAGTCATGAAATAAGTAAAAGAAATTAAAATCACATCATCCACGATGCTGGTAAATCAACACATCTTGGACAGTGTTTTAATTTGTTGAATAAGTGGGAGAGGAGAAGAAGTATAATGGTGGGTACTCCATAAACACGATGAGATACAGAATATTTAAGATACTATATCATTAATTAATGTTGTATAAGTGGAGGTGAGGAAATAAGAATAATAGAAAATAAAATGAAAAGAAAAGAAAGAAAACAAAAGAGGATGTTTACCTCTTGATCTCTTCTCTTTGATATCCTTCTTATGGCCTTTGGTTTTGGAGTTTTGCTGATACAAAAATATCTAGGACTTGGGAATATCCTTGGGAGGATTTTTGGGCCGAACATAGGTAAAGATCAAGTATTTAGAATTGTGTGAGGAAGTGGGGAATGATGGTGGTATTTATAGTATAGGAGAGGAGGTATTTTACATTATTTTAATCCTTATTATAATATCTTTTCTCAAGAATATGAATAGTATTAATTCATGTGACCAAAAATAGTAATAATGGCATGTGAGTTAGAAAAAAGTGGGTCTAAATCACTTATGATGTCATAAATAATGTATTTAACTGATAATTTGAATATAATGTATTTTACCATATTTCACTGCTCATAAAAAATTCAAGAATTTCAAAAAAATCACAAAAACTCAACCTGACCATTTTTTAATGTGTATAATTTAAAAATGAACTCTAGTTTTTGAAAATAATTTTATCAATATTTTTAATTTAAATTTTAAATAAAATCATAATTTATTCAAAAATAAAAAATTTTAATCAATAACTCAAGTTTTTAACACATTGAATAATTAATCAACATCTCATTATATTATAAAATTAAGAAAATAAAATAATAATACAATTTAGTATTTATTAGGGTTATATTACTATTCACGAGGTATGTTACTATTCACAAAAATTTAAATTGGTTCCATCAGACTCTAAATAACTTACCGATCGTAATGGTACGAGATCGTTTTTTGAAATTCAAATCAATGAAGAGGAAAAATTATTTTTTATGGTTCGTTTATAATGGTCACATTTTATTTAGTAGTTAATTTAAGAATATAATGTTTCCTTTTAAAATCATAAGACGTTACATTATCCCCCCTTAAATGAATTGCGCTCTCGCAATTCATTCATTGTACTTATATTTCTGAATTTACATATCAATAGTTAAGAAAAACTATGCAACTAATTAACTATATGTTTAAAATTAAACATGATCAATTAATTTTTTATAAAAAATGACAACATCTAATCTCTACAGTTTCCTAGACCATTCCTTTGATAGAAATTATAAATCCCTGAACCCGCACTCCCGTATTGAGTACTAAAACATGCTGTATATTTTTTTGTATAATAGATAACTAAAAAATACACAGTATATTATACAAATGAGGACATTTTCCGGTCTAGGTTTTAGAGAATTATACAACAACTTACATATATTAAACTAGAGTTTACCAAAAATTAACAGCTAATAAAAATAACTTGATTCATCTGCATTAGCACCTTAAATGTCCTTTGAAATTATAAGGATTACCATGAATTTTTTTTTAAAAACTTGGTATGAGAAAAATATCTTAGTAAGGGATACAAAACTATGTGAAGGAACCATTAGTCCATAAATACTTTTAAACATATGGAAACATTTTCACAAGACATACTTGTTAGCCATAAAGTATCGTATATATACATTGTGAAAACAAAAAGATCATAAATAAAACTTATAGTTAACTTGGGGAATTAACTAATTAAAATTGTAACCATCACGGATACTATATTATTTGTATCCCTCAAGTCTACCTTATACTATAACCCTCACAACTACCTTACAATGTAACCCTGATAGCCACCTTATGGTGTAACGATCACAATTACACATGGAGTAACCATTCGACCGACCTCCAAATTACACATACCAAATGCATTTGAGGGAGATATAGGTCCCACCCTTAATCATACCCAATTCCCAAGAACTAGATCATATCCATACAATATGAATAATTTCATAAAAACATTGTGTTTCAATTATATAAAATAGAATTTTAAAAGAGGTTTTTAAAAGAAAAGTCCTTTATAAATATCATTTAATTGAAGTGAGACTTAATAGAGTGGATGGAATATGTATATACACTATAAATACACATAATTAAACATAATATAAACAAAACCCATCACACAAACAATTTTAATACCACATAAAAAACAAAGTTTAATGTTAAACGAAAGAATGTAAATTGTGTTAAGAATTCCCTTAACTCAGTGTTTTATTATATAAAACTCTTTTAAAACTATTGTATAATGGTTAAATTAGTGTTATTAATATATTATAGAAACATTTTCATATTTATAATACCTTATATGATCATTTAATTACATCATTTCACCCTTTAATTGTTCGTATTTTTTTCCTTGCATTGTTTTGGGTGCGTTATTTACATGATTCCCACGATCGGTTCATGATAGATATTTTGTCAATTGGAAGTGAAACTACAGAATTGGGAGGGAGTGGTATATAAGTATTTCTAGAACCATAAACTATAACATTTATCATTTTTAATTTTCGCATGAGGATGATTTATAAGTTAAAACATTATTGATATTTATTGAGGTCATTTTGGTGATTCTTCGATCGTAATAAGTCATTTTGTTTTATAAATTAATAACATGTGTAAAAAATGAATAAAAAAATTATATAAGATATAATTAATAAATTATAATCTTTTTCAACAATAAAAATGGTTTCATGACCAGTCTTGAAATAATTAAATGAAATTGAAATCACATCATCCAGGATGTCGGTAAATCGACAAATTACAGACGGTGTTTTAATTTCATGAATAACCGGGAAAGGATAAGAAGTATAAAGGTGATTATTACATAAAACATATGAAATCAAAAAAAAAATTAAGATAATGGATCATTCATTCATCTTGGATAAGGTGTGTTTAGTAACGAATAATAATAGAAAAGAAAATGAAAATAAAAGAAAGAAAACAAAAGATGATATATACCTCTTGATCTCTTCTCCATGAGATCCTTTTTAAGGCCTTTTGTTTTAAAATTTTGGTGAAACCAAAAGCTCTAGGATGGGTAGAAGATCCTTGGGTGGAGTTTTGGTTAGAACTTAGGAAAGGATCAAGTCTTGAGAGGTGTGGGAGGAATAGGGGAATGAGGATGGTATTTATAGTGGAGGAGAGGAGGTATTTTACATTATTTTAATCATTATTATAATATTTTTTCTCAGGACTATGAATATTCTAAATTTATATGACCCAAAATAGTAATAATTGAATTTTATTTCCAACCATGTGGGATTACGTCACTTATGATGTCATAAATAGTATATTTAACTAATAATTTGAATATATGCTATTTTATCGTATTTCACTAATCATCACAAATTCACGAATTTCAGAAAAATCCCAAAAAATCACCATAACATTTTTTGACATGTTGAATTAAAAAAACTCCATTTTTTGAAAACAATTTTCATAATATTATTAAATTATTTTTTAAATAAAATCATAATTTATTAAAAAATAATAATTTTAAATCTATAACTTATTTTTACCACTCTGAAATATTAATAAACCTGTAATTATCATATAAACATTAGAGAAATAATAATAATCCAATTTATTATTCAGTAGGGTCATAATACTATTCATATTACTAGTCAAAAGGGTATGCTACTATTCACAAAAATCAAGTTGGTTCTATTAGAATCCAAATAACATACTGATTATAATTACAGATGACCATTTTTTAAAATTCAATTCTATGAAGAGGAAAAATTATGTTTAATGGTTATTTTATAAAGGTCGCATAGTATTTATTAGTTCACTAAAGCACATAGTGTTTGAATTTAAAATCTTAGTATGTTACAATATTAATAGTAAAAATGATATTCTTGTCTTTAAAATAACTCAATATTCCTCTCATTTATTAATAGATGAAAGAAACCACAATCACTTAATCATTAAACATATATATAAATAAATTGTGTTTTTTAGAAACTATAATCACTGATAATCAATCATCCTTCTGGTGTATGTGAAATTTTATCAAAATGATACAAAAATAATAAACCAGCCCTTAACCAGTAATTAAAAACCATATTCGGTAAAATTTCTCTAAATTAGTTAAAATATATTTCATCACCTTAAAACACATATCACGAATAACTAGATACTTACTAGTCATCCTTTCTTATTCCATCATATATAATAAAAAAATAATAGGATAGAGAATTAAAATCATAAAATAAAGTAGAATTCAATTCACAAAAATAATAAAATTAACACAATCACATCCAAACTAATATTCTACTTTTGAATATTGAAATTTATTAATTAGAAGAAGAGGTTTATTTATTTAATCACAATATATAGCATATAAAAAGGTAATCATTCCTCTTCTTCAATCAGTAAGAGGTTCTTACTGCTCTATTCGAGAGCTAAAAGATAGTCAGAAGAACAAAAAATTAAATTATGTAAGTAACAAAAAGAAAGAATAAAAACTTAGGAATTTGATATCCTCTCAATTCAACTTACCATTATATTCATAGATACCAATTTTATTCCTCAATTCCCCCAGTAAACAGCCACATGATTCTATATTTTTTTGAATTTTTAATATCCTTCATGATATTTAAGGGTTCTTTTGAATCAACAAATTGAAATTAATTCCACCCTTCATTATTCAATAGTTTAACTTTTATGATATTCATATTTACTGTATTATAAGATATTTCCTAACTTTTTTATACGTATAAGCTCCCCATGGTATCCAGATAATATTTATACCCATGGTTATTTTTGAATATTTTAAAATATATCCCTCATGTGTTATGATCTTCTCTATATTTTTAAACGGGTATGAAACTTATGTACCATGTGGTGTACTGAAACAACCTTTAGTCACCTCCTTGTGTCAAGGAAGACTCTTATGAATTAAGAAAAATGACTCATATTTATTCCATTACTTATATTTTCAAATGTGGAGTTATAATTTTTATAATGTTTAGTAGACTCACTCTTACATAGTTTAGAATAACTCTAATGTTTGTCCATCATTTGACTATTTCTTAGATATAGTGTTAGAATTAATCTTACATACATAGGGGAGTTTCTTGATGAATCATACACATGGAAAGTTTTATTGTTACACATCCCAACACTTAACTAAATACATTTCTTAATTACTACATCTGATTTTTATACAGGGGTTGATTTATGCTTATGCATCCCAATAATTTTTCAATTTTATTTACTACTTTAATGTGAAATTTATGTATGAGTCCTCTTCTTCCAATGTTACTCATAGACATGTACTTATCCACATTCCTCCCTCTCAACTTCAATGGAATTATTCTTAACCCATAACCTTTTCTACCATTTCCTTCCATTTGAAATTAATTAACATAGAATAATTAGTATCTAGCCACATATTTTATTCTACCAATTAAATCAATCAATTATATTCACAATTTCATCATTTTAATAAATATTTAGAAAAAAAAATTAAATTAGACTATAATACAGAAAAATCCTAAAGTATAATTATATAATAAAAATGAGGGAATAAATAAATATAATGTTAACAAAATATAATGAATTTACTACCTTTTATAGTGAATCACATACATTTGGTTATGTTAACTAATAATAATAACTATCACCCATACATTCATATATATATATATATATTCTATGAATTGTATTTGTGTCCTTATAGATCAAAATTATTCTTGAACATAGTAGGGGAGTTAGAGATTCTTGAACCAGATTTGGTGTATAACATGATAGAGATGACATAGATGATTCATGAGTGGATGATAGTAGACCAGGACCATCAGAAGTGTTATTCTAATCAGAGGAGGATACCTATGAAGTTTTAGGTTAGGGATCATGAGTTATTGAAAGTTTCCAATCATTAAAGTAAAAAAATGGATAGGTCATGGGATTAAGTATTCTCATTTTTTTTGGACTTTTTGAGGTGTTGAAGCAATTTAGTGAGGTGAAATAATGGTTATCCATCCATATATAATGGATTGAGTATATGAAATTTTCCATGTATTACCAGTCCTTTGATATCTTCTCGATGAGTCTTATGAAATTGATTGGGGTGAATTTTATATTAAAGATTTTAAAAATTCCATGGAGAATCATTTTTGGATTCAATATCAACTAGAGAATTTTCTTCAATTCATCTCATTCATTTGGGTCATGTCATGTGGTCACATGAGGTATTGTATGAGTGTATGCGGAAGAACAAGTAATAAATTCATACTTAGTTTTTGATGTTTTTTTGAATATTGTTTTTCTATGATGATAGTACTTTTTATGTTGATATGATTGAAATAATCTCTTTTTTATGCCTTAAGGATGGACTTGGGATGATGATATTTCTGTTTGAAAGGAATCTCGTGATGGGTTAGGGGTTTGAGGTCTTTGTCCTTTTTTGGGGTTTGTTTTGGTTTAAAATGAAAAAAATAGTTTTGGTGTTATATAATATAGAGTTCTGAATTTATCTTAGTCCTATACATTATGATCCTTTGTTTTTGGAGATGTTGAGAGGAATTTTGGAGGAGGTTTTTGGAATAAAGGTGAGTTTTTAGCTGAAATTTTACTAAAATCATAGGTCACATCATGTCCTAGGGTGATATAACATGATTTATTATCTAGTGGAGCTAGAAAACAAGTGTTTTATTAGTAGATACATGTTATATAGTCTAGTGGTGTGGATATTTTTATTTCACCATATAGGATTTATCAATGAACTACTGGTGTTTCTATATTTTGAGTGTTTCACCATGGTGATTTGAGTGAGAGCAGCTGATAATTATTCCATGATCATTTTGGATTTTATAATTTTAGAGTGATACATATCAAAACATAATGATCTTTTTATATTATATATTTTAAATGGTTTTACACAAAATATTTGTGTTGATATTAGAGTGACTCCAGGGTCCAACATGTATTGTGCACATTTAATCATGTCTTAGATTCAATCCCCTGAGTATTAAATATTAATTTTTGGTGCCTCTCATATTATTTATATCATATTTTAATTTATTCAAACTATAGTCATCATTTGGATTAGTTTGGGTGCTCCTTGATCTTCAGTTGGTGGGTTTAGATACATAGATTTTCATGGTTAATTCCTTGTGGTTTAAGGTACTCTGCCATTACCTTCCCTTCCCTTCCCTTCCATTATCTAATATTCAAACCTTAATTTCTCTATTCTCTCTACTCATATAGTCATAGTTAGGTATATTTTTTTTTTCAAGTTTATGGTTGAAATATTTATGGTGATTGATCTGTGGTTGGTTGTTGAACTTTCCTCTTAGGAATTTTATGGTTTTTAAGAATTTTTATTTTCTCATTTTCCAGAAGTAATAATTTAAGCTTTTGTTGTGATATGAGATTTAAAAATTACTCTTATCTTAATTGTTTGTAAAATTTTGAATTATCATGATTTTTTTTTCAAATTGTAAGTAGTTAGGATTAATATAATCTAGATAATGAAATGGATTAAAGAAATCATAAGTGGAAAAGTGAATCATGTGTATTTTATATAAGATCCATGATATTTCATTTATATTATTTATTATTTTGATTGATAAGTATGATTATATAATCAATTATTATTATTTTCCATTGATAAACCTTTTCATAATTAATTAATAAATTAAATATGGAAATGGATTTGATGGTGGATATTTAAAATTAATTATTATATTGTTTATGAATTTATTGTTCAATAAGTATTGATGTATAGAAAAATATATTTTCTTTATGATATATTCTATTGTAAAATATTTTTATAATAACTTTTATGATTAGAGTATTCTTATAATGGTTGGTTATTTTGTTTGAGAAAGGGTGATGATATGTATCACTACTGTAGTGTCTTAACTTGTTTGATGTGGAACAGAGTTGTTAACATTTTGAAAGTGGGGGAATTCATTTTTTGTCTATTATAATGGGATATAATTTTTATTTATGCAGTGATTTGATGGGTTGATTTTGTTGTATCATAGTTCCCAAAAAATATAGAATAGTATTAAAATCAATTTGAAAGTGGAATGGGTTTTTATGGGATAATAATGTGATCATAATAATGTATAAGGTAATGTGATAAATGATTCTTGTAGTGGATGGATTTGTATGTGGTATATTCCGAGTTCTAAATCAAGGAAGAAATAAGTGAAATGATAAATAATTAATGTATGGTATGGGAATATGAATGATGTGAAGAGGTGATGTGTATGTAAAGTCAGAGTGTCTAGAACAAATATATATATATATATAATATAAAGTTAGTTAATGAATGAATTATAAAAAATAAATATATAATTGAAAAAGTTGTTGGTAATTGATTAATGAGATATTGATAATGAGATAAGGAAATTGAATTTGTGTGGAAATGGTGTTGATATTTTGTGTGGGGTGAAGTTGTTCCTTGTGATTGAAAGTGGTGAGAACATTATTGATGTACGGTGGTGCTAGATGTGGTTATAATGACATTATGTCAGGTAATAGATCATTTGATTTGGATTGTGTGATATTATATATTCTTCATTGTTATAATTCTTTCTTATGCACCAACATGGTAGTTGGGTAAAACATCTGACACCTAGATGAGGTTTATGGTTCCATGTATACCTCCAACATTAAGGATGGTGGTGATAGAGATGGATAACTACCCTCTTTATATCTCTTTCTTGAATACATAACATAAGTTGTAAAAATTTAAGGTTATATAATTAGGTGATTTAGTTATGATATGGCTTCTAAGTGGATGCATACATAGGAGGAGGTGGGAATGATGTTTATGTCCTTCATGTTTATGTTCTTTATCAAGATGTGTTATATGGTAGTGATGTGTCTATGAATATATGGTTATATTTGTGGTTATACAGATATAATATGTGGCATATTGTTATATGGATGTGGAGTGGAAGAGAGCAGCATGATGTACGTCATTGGGGAATGAGGTTGACTAGTTTAGTGATAAAGTGGACATGGGGTGCCTTAACATATGTTTTCTTGTTGTTATATCACCTTACATTTTTGTATTTTGGGTGAGTGAGCCTTAGTGAGGTCAGTTTTTAGTTGGATTATTATAAGTAATGAGTTAGTTTTTTTGTTTACTCGTCATGTAATTAATATTATTATTTCATATTTTTATGAGTGGTTTTGGGGAGGATGCTACTGAGTTTAATTGTATTATCACCTCAATATTCTATATCTATTTTTTATATTTTCAATATAGTGTCGGTTACTAAAATAAACATTACTATCTCTTAACATAGAGTTATCTAGTGTTTTCTCTACTATTTCTATAGAAGTTTCTAATTCTAGATATTCATTTGGAGAAACTATTTTATGTATTTCATTACATACATTATGTTATTGGTCTTATTTAATATTATATATATTTTATTAGTGGTTTTATATTATATTCCTTCTAAATTACGAGAATAATTCCTTCTATGTGTGAGTTTTATACCTGTAATGTTAGACATTAACCTGTGGCCTATTATAGGTGGGATTTAGGGGTTACTCTTAGATTTATAATTTTAATAGTAAGGTTACTAGAAGGGATGAGTTAGGAAGTGATATCTTTCCATTATCTATTGATATATTCCCATGAATGATTTATAAAGGTTATAGTTACAAAAAATCCAATGGAGTGGTACTGATTATACCATATGAGATAGAAGAGACCATTCTTGTAAAATATATTGGATTTACAAATAATTAAAACCCTTTTAAAATTTTAAGGATGGTTTCATTTATTTTCAATTTTTTTGGAATCATTTAATTTTTCTAATGTTTTTTATAGTATATCAAATGTCTCAAGAGGTTTTGAAAAGTTTGTATGAGTTTGAAGATATTTAGAAATCGAGTTCTTTAATTTTATTTGGTCATATAAGAGTATAATGGAATTATAAAAAGATAAGTATGATTAAAAAACATATTCTAAATCTTATGTATGGTTTTTTTATTCTTGTTTAAGAGCAATTCAAAATTTCCAAGGGCCACATATGAGTAAACTGAGATCACATTTCTGATTATAGAATTTATTTAACATTAACTTCTTTCTATGTAAGTATTATTTTCTTGAAGATGTAGTATTTTTTGAATGTTTTTAAATCATATTTTATGATATAATTGAATTGGGGAAATAATGAAAAATTAGATAGATGTTTTGAATGAGAATTATAAAGATAGTGGTTTCCTTATACTGTGGATTTCTATTGAATTATTCTAATATAATGTTTTTACTAATACTTAATAGAGATAATAAGATTTATGATCATATTTTTTTTAAATATTATAGAATTAAGACCTTATAAATGATAATCTTAAGTATTTAAAAGGTGATTAATTGAAAAATAATAAGTTTATAGATTTATTAAAAATCAAAAATATTCTAATGACACTTAATATATTGGAAATTAAAAATTTTGGAAGAAAATTGAGCTCATATTAATAATAAATATCCTATAAGATTGAGGAATAAGTACCTAATTGACTCTTAATAATTCTAGATTATACTAAAGATAATTTTATTTTTGTTTGTATACTATTTTAAATAAGAGGGATCCAATATAAAAAATAGCTAAGAGACAAAAACAATTGTGAAATAGTTCCTGGTTAAAGATGATACCTTTCATCATTATATTTAGTTTAATATATTAATGAACCATATATTCCTTGGATTTCCAAAAACTAGTCATGGATTTAGTCACCCACATTGGGGTGTGTGAAAACCAATACCTTCAATCCAAGATTTGGTGCTAAAAAATACACCGTATATAATGGATTCGATATCAACTAAAGTGACCAAATTTCCATATATAATCAAAAAATAAAATAAAATATTTATTTAGTTACATAACCAAGACATTTATAGCTTTATATATTTAAATAATTAATAAAAAAAATACTTAACATAACCCATATCTTTCAATACAAAAGAAAATTTTCCCACTATAACTAAAATTTCTTATTCCAAAATAAGTATTCAAAATATCACATAAAATTCTCTACACATGGCACCCTTATAGATGTATCATATGTAATAATCTTATTTATAACACGGGGAATTGGAATTCTATAAAGGGTGAGATAAAACCCTCAGTAATGGAAATCATATAGTGTAATTTATTATAGAATCAATAAGGAATGAACAGTGAGGAATGAGTATGTAACAATCAAACAATCCATTTAACATACAATACGAGCATGGATTATTTCTATGGATAACATAAAAACATTAATGATCACATGGGTAACAATAAATAATTCCTTTATGATGAAATTTTTAATTATAGAAATCATATTCTCACCATTATATCTTAAACTAATACATCATACCTAACATTAATTCCTCAGCTAAGATATCATAAATATTTGGGTAGGCATACACTAAAAACCTAGGCTAGTTTTTCTCATGAGAACTACCGATATATTGAAGGGGGATATAATATCGAGACTCACACATGAATTATTAATTATGAATAATCTAACATATTAAATGATTGAATAATAAATATAACATATAATCAACATGACTTAGTAATAAATATTCATATCGGAAAACTAGTATATGAAATGCCAATATTTCCCTTGTCCATAAATATAAAAATATGATCAGAAGCTCAGCAAAGATAAAAGTTGATATGGATTTTTAAATATACTGAATTTAATGAATTTATGATTAAAATATCTATAATTTATTATTTACACTAAATAATATAAAACATTTGGTGATAAGGCATATGTATCAAGGAAATAAAAGTTAGACGAGAAACCCTTAACTTAACACTCAGCTTTAGCAAAAGTACATTAAATTATAGTATAATAAATATAAGTAAATTTATGAATTATTTTATAAACTTATTCATATATATTAATATTTATATCCTTTCATTATAATAAGTTAATACAGATGTATTAGTTTGTTAATATATATTTTCATCATTGGATTTTAGTTATTTTTATTTTTTTGACATGTTTTGTAATGGTGATATCAGACCCCATTATTTGATAAAAATTTTATAATACATATATTATATATGGTACTATAATATATATTCTATAATTATTAATAACTTTTTAACACAATTCCATGAGATTTTTTGTTATGATTCTTAAAGAAGTAATTCGTGACGATCTTGTATTCAGGTGATTTATCAATATCAATAGGTTAGTTTATAATGATCTTTAATTCTTGTGTTATTATTAAAAAATAATATTCATGATATATATTAATCCTTAATATCATATATATTAATAAAATAAATTTTTATAACCATCCATGTAAGTAGGTGATGAAAAATGAATTACATCACTTTGTAGACGTAGAAGTCCACACATACACATGGGTGATGTTTTAATTTTTTAATAGATGGAATGAATGAAAGGTAAATAATAAGTTATATATATATAAATATATGATATCAATATCATATATATTCATTAAATTCATGTATATAACCATCCATGAGATATGTAGATGAAATCTAAAAAATATCGCTTAATGGAGGTAGTAGCCTGCACACACACATGAGTGCCGTTTTCATTTTCCATTAGATAGAAAAGTGATAGAAAATGGATATTAAATTACCATAAAAACATTTAATTATATTAAATATACTAATTAAATTATGTTAATTTGTCTATATAATATTTATAGGAGGTTTAAGAGTGTCTAAACATGAGAAACCTCTTTAAGAATACACACATCATCCTTGGGTAATCACTTTTAGAAACACCTTGAGGATTCTTAGATAGATATTTTGGAAATAAAAAAACCTATAGATCACGTGTAATAGTTTTGGGGAGGTATTCGCGTTGATATTTGTTTATATAATGGATATTTGGGTGTGTGTGTAAGTTAGAAGAATAGGTTCCCTTTTATAATTGGGGGAGTGACACCCTAATAAGTATTAATAAATTTTAAGTATAATAAATTCCATTCTCATGTAAAGTGGATCAAATTTAATCTAACATAAATTATAGGATAATTTATGTTAAAATAAACATGACCAATTTGATTTATAAAAGTTTTCAAAATATTTTAATCCTTATCAATTATTTAAACCCCTTTGTTAACCCTTACCTTGGTGACAAAAATTTTACCATGGTAACTATTTTTTACAAATAAAAATGAAATGGGGAATATTAAATAATTTAAATATCATGGTAAAATATATTTGATCCATTTTAAAAGATTTAATTTCCAGATGTGGTAAAAATTTATTTAATTATAACAATTCAATGTGTAATAAAAAATTGTTTATCGAAAAAATGTATATTTAGAATAAAAATGATTTTCAAAAAAAATAATTTATATAATAGCTTAATGTGAAAATTAGTGATTTATGAATTATAAAATGAGATTAAATTGGATTCAACATAAATTCAAAACCTAATGTAATTTCTTAATTTCTTAAGTAAAGAAAAGGATAAAAATTAATTCTCTTATTAGAATAAAACTTTGCTTAGATTTCTAAAATGTAAAACATATATATTTCAGTTAAAAAAGGTTAAATAAATTTTCAAGTCATTATTATTTCCTGAAAATGTCATAATAGTTATAGTATTTCTAAAATCAGGATTTTTCACTATTCACAAAAAATCAACCATTTTAGAAAAATTATAAGAATTTACACTATTATAATTTTGATATGATGATTTAAAAAATGGGGTTAATTTTATCTAATTAAAATTATAAAATTTCCTAATGTTTCTTTTAAATGAAAATATTAATAATGATTAAAAACAACTTTTATAGAAAAGAGTATTTTTAATATTCAATTTTTGTTTGTCTGTTTTCATGTAAATTTACAATTAACTGAATTTTAATTAATTAGTTCAAGATTTGAATTCTTTTAAAAGTTATAAGTAAAATAAAATACAATGAACTTGATTTTTTTTTGAAAAAACAATTTTTTAACATTTAATGATTTTAATCATATCACTTTATTTATTTATTTTATAATCACTAAATTTATTTTAATAGAGAATTATATATTGAAATACCTGGGTGTTACATTCTCCCCCTTAAATAAATTTCATCCTCACAATTTAAATTTTCTATCACTGAAATGAGTTTATCATGATAATGTAATATAATATGATATAGATTCTATAATTATAATTAATTTCTATGTCACTTTAGGAACCCTTGTATTTCTTAATTGAATATTTGTTAAATGATTTATTTATTATTATAAGATTCATACCTTTGCATGAGTTTTAAAAAAAATTATACATTGACTTTTATTTTCCATGAAAGACTCAAAAGATTTATCTTCCACATTCCTAAGTTGGAAAATTATTTTTCTATAAATATAGAGAATATGAGAAAATATACTTACTCAGTTTCTTTCCATTATATGAGAAATATTTCATTATTTAGTTATGTTTTTAGTAGTTTTCCCTCACTTCTTCATGTCATATTATAAGTGATAAATAACCATGATGGATTTTTCATGCCTGATGCATTACAATTAACTTTTAATAGATCATATAATCCAAAAAAAAGATGAAAATTAATTTCCCTTGTTTTTAAACATCTACAAAAACCAAAAATGGTTATCATAAGTAAACATAAAACCCAAATAATATATGAATAAAAATATTTATGGAATAATAAAATTTTAAATTATAAGGACTCAGTAATACCACAAAATGTTCTAATTAAATCATTTGATAAATATAAAAAATATTAAAAATATGTTTGAATAACTTTTAAACCTTAAAAATTGGAAATATTAAACCACATATTTTTTTCAAAATTAACTTACCAATTTTATTAGAAATTAATAAACCCCAATAATAATGAAAAAAATATTTTTTAATAAATTTTATACTCCTAGAAATATAAAAACACTTCCCCAAATAACTTGAATAATATTTCTGAAATCGTAAATATTATCCATACTCAACTTATATCACCAACATCAATTAACCCACTTACCACTCTAACCATTACTCTAACATCAAATAAATAAAAATATATTTAAATCCTTTATAACAGTTTATAAATATTATTTGAATTAACAAAACACATTCTACATAAATTTTAAGCTAGGTGTGCTGTTAGGATAGCTTGTTTGAATCAAAATAGCAACATTATTTCATAAAAAACAAATGTCCTTTACTTTACCAAAATTTTTGGATGTTTTCAGCACTTATAATTATCCTTTAGTTTTTCAATATATTTTTCTCATTTTTTAGCCCGAATTCCCCGAAGGACTTTATTTTTGTTTTTTATTATAGATAATCCCCCTTTTAAGGGATGAAGGGGAACTCGTATATGACCCGTAGGCCCAAGACACAAGGCTTGACATGACCCACAATACATGACCTGAAGGCCTAGAGGCATACCATGCCCATTACATGACCCGTAGGCCCAACCCACTAGAACTGCCCCTCCCCAACATCTACATCATTGATCACCTTAGCTCCCCACCTTGCATTGCTAATCGACTAGCATTTCCTCATACGAAGCTGCAGGGTGCTTGGTCCCGATGGCGGTTTCCATACCCTCTCATTCTGACAATCCGGTTAGATTTGCATATGGTGACTGCTACTGTTTCTCTAATCCTTTTCTGGGGCCTGCTCTATGTGAACTGGGATACTCCATGGTCTTTGTGGCCTGAAGGCCCTATGGCTTGAAGGCCTTTGATGACCCGAAGGCCCTGTGAGACCCGAGGCCCAAACCGATGACCCGAAGGCCCAAATCGGGTGAATAGTTCCAGATACTACAGTACCAAACAGTACCCACTACAGTAATGCTATAGTAACCTAGAAATTCACCTCCACCTGGTTTTGAACCTGGGTCTCTTGGATGCCAAGTAGGAGCCCTTACCAGTGAGGTGCATGCTCATTGTCTTTTTTTAAAGTTTGGGGTCGAAGCCTCATTTATTATTAAAGTAAAGCAAAGACCTCTTTAACTGGGTAGAGGGAGGCCAATTACATAGCCCGAAGGCCCAGTGGGAATTTAGCCCATTACATGGCCTGAAGGCCCATTTTTTTGGCCCAAAGCCCATTCTGTGAATAGTACTTCTATAGTACCTGTGTTTCTACAGTACCTGTGTATTTATTCCCTTAAAACTATGATTGAACTTAAATTTTTTAACTCATTATGGAATTAAAAACTCTTAAAATATATTCATCTGATAACATCCCAACTTCTAAAGATATTTGAAACCATATCTGATACTAATTAGGATAACCTATAACCACACTCTAAGATTTTGTGTAAAAAATATACTATATGTACTAGATTTGATATCGAATGAATAGACCAAATTTTATCTAAAAAAATTAATACATCAAAGAAATAACTGAGTTACTTACTTACATGATAATTTTTTTAGTTCAAATCTTTAGAGAATTATTAAATACCTTACATCACCTAAACTATATATTTCTCAACCAAAAGGAATTTTTCCTAATATGCTTAGATTTTTTTATTTCATAATAATTCTTCAAATATTTTCCAAAAACATCTCTATAAATGACATCGTTCAAGATATACCATATGTAATAATATTCATCATAACATTGGAAAGTGTAAATATAATAAGGGTGAGATTAAAAACATATATAGGGAAATCATCTAGTATAAGATATCATAGAATAAACCAGACATGAATAATATGGTATAACTATGTAATAATCAAACAATCCATTTAACTTTAAACAAGAGCATGAATTAATTCCATGGATAATATAACAACATCAATTATCACTTGAAAAAAATAAATGATTTAATAATTATAGATTTAGTAATTCTAGATATCATAATTTTACCATAAAGGCCTCATTCAGGACACCATACATATCATCAAGGCCTCATCCAAGACATTATAAATAATTAGGTAGACACACAACAAATATCGTTGCTAGTTTGTCTCATGAGAACTAATAATAAATATAGGGGATATATAATATTAGTAAAACCTGTGAATAATTATGAAATATTTACTCATAATATAAAAGGAGTGAATAATAAATACAATACACAATCAACATTCATTATTAATAAAAAAATAGATTGGTAAACTAGTATCAATGATGCTAATATTTCCCCATTAAATAAATAAAACACCATGATACTAATAAAATAAAACATAAAATTTAAATGGATTTGTAAATCACTTGAATTTAATGAAAGTATATCAAAAATATCTATATGTAAGTATATACACAACACAATAAAAAACAAGAGGTGAATATGCCATATGTCTCAAAGAAGTAAAAGTTAGACGAGAAACCCTTACCTTAAATTTTGGATTCCATTAAAGTTATGTAACCCAATGTATAATAAATAGAATTATCTTAATGTATTATTTAATAATATTATTCATATATATTACCTTTTATATCCTTCCATAATAATTATTTACAACACATGTATTGGTTAATTAATTTTTATTTTCATTATAGAATGTTAATAATTTCGATTATTTTATTCATATTTTATAATGGTGATTTAAAAACCCATAATTTGATTCAAATTTTATCATTTAAAAATCATTTAAGGTAATAAAATATATTTTTTGTTATTATTAATAATTTTCTAATTTTATTCAATGATATTTTTATTTACGATTCTTGATGATGAAAGTAGTGACAATATTGTATTCAAGTAATTTACCAATATCAAGAGGTTATTTTATAATTATAGTTAATTATCATGTTATCCCTAAATAATACTATTAATGAAATATATTAATACTTAAAATCATATATATCAATCAAATACATTTTTAGAACCATTATTCTTAGTCAATGAGGAAAAATTAGTTACATCAATTTGTAGAGGTGGTAGTTTGGACGTACACACATGAGATGTTTTTATTTTTCAATGGGTAGAAAGAAAGAAATGAGAACCATATATTTTATTTAGAGGATAATTATTTTGTTATAAAAATAATATATATTCATTAAATACATCTATATAATCATCTATGAGATACATTGATGCAAATGAAATACATTGCTTTATTGAGGAAACTATCCACATATACACATGACCGGTGTTATCATTTTTCATTAGATGGAATAATGATAGAAAATTGTTAAAAAACTAACATAAAAAGATTTAAATATATTAATGATACAAATATAACTATGTTAATATCCTGATAGAATATTTATATGAGTTTTATGCAGAAATAATCTTGAAAAATATCATTAAGAACTTATAAGTTTTCCTTGGGTAATCTCCTTTAGAAATAACCTAAAGGTGCATTAGATGGGAATTTTATAAAGAAATAAATATAGATAATTTATAATTGTGTTTATAAGGTGTTTTAGTAGATATTGGTTGAGATAAGTGGTCTTTTTGGGTGGTTATAAGTGAGGAGAGAGGGTTCCCTTTTATAAGTAAGGGGAGTGGAACCCTGG
The DNA here is from genome assembly GCA_963277665.1 of Viscum album. NCBI lineage: Eukaryota > Viridiplantae > Streptophyta > Magnoliopsida > Santalales > Viscaceae > Viscum > Viscum album. Next base: position 674,266,518 of record OY728128.1, on the reverse strand, counting down.
TAAATATTAAGAAATTTCCCATATAATAAATTTCATTATAAATGAATGGGGTTCCAATTTAGTCCAATATCAAATATATAATATATTTCAGTTTAAATCCACCCAATAACCATATATAATTTTTTTTAATGATATATTAATCCTTATCACTTAGTTTACTCCCCTCATTAACCCTTTAAACCCTCACAACGGTGACATGATTTTAACCATTGTAACTATTCATTATGGTTAGAAAATGAGATGGGAAATACTAAATAATTTTGATATTTTTCTTCAAAATATGGAATAGATTTTAAAATATTAAATTCTTAGACTTGTTACAAAATAATTTTAATATAAAAAAAAGCACGAAGAGTAACAATTTTTAGAAAAAATTCCTTTTTAGAAAAAAAGGATTTTACAGCAAATCATGTATAGGATTTATTATAATGAAATTAATTGATTTATAAATATAGGGGAGTTTTATGAGTTTAAAATAAATTCAAAATATAATGTATCCTTTTAATTTATTAATTTTAAAAGTGAAAAACAAATTCTTTTACTAGAAAACAAATTACTTAGGTTTCCAAAATTTTAAACATAGATTTTTGAGATAAAAATTATATTTTTAAATGAATTATATTATATATTAAACATTTATTTAGTCTATAAAAAATGTTTCATAAGTTTCCAAGTTATATTAATTTCATGCCAATGTCATAAAAGTGAAAATATTTATTAAATCAATATTTTTCACACTAAAATGAAACTTTGAAAAAATCCAAAAAAAATTAAACCTAAGATAATGAACTTATGAAATAAAAATGAAGTAAATTTCAAAAAACTAAAATTATGAAATTTTGGTATTTAGGATTTAAATGAATATATTATATATAAAGAATTTTTTTATTGAAAATTGACATTTTTAAACATCAAGTGTTCTTAATGTTATTTTATATATATTTATAATTAATTGAGTTTTAATTCATTAGTTATTAGTTTTATGTATTTTAAAATTTATAAATTTATTAAAATAAAAGAAATTAATGAAAAATTCTTTAAAAAATATGCATTTTTAATATTAATTGATTTGAATTAAATCACATTAATTATTTATTTTATAAATATTTAAATTCACCAGTAATTTAAAAAATTACAATGTAAGTACCATAATTTATCATTATATTTCTGTTTAAAAAATGTTTATTGTAATATATTTTGACTCATTTTAGTTTGGTGGTTCATGTATTGTAGTCTATCATACATAGTATTATTTAAAGGGGAATTACATATTGAAATCTCATTGTGTTACAAGGGTGGGGAAAACCTTATAAAAATATTATATGCTTTAGGTTATTATTTGTTTTATATATAAGGTCATCAGAGATTTATAATATTGAGAGAATATTTCTATTAATTAGTCAAAGTGGCTAATTTATAAACTAAACTATAAAATTAGGTAACATAAATTCACCTCCCCTATCACAGTCTATCAACAATATACTTTTTATTTTATGAAAAAAATATATATCAAGTCTTATTGATTTAAATTTTATGTGATTATTCTATTTTTGATAATTCTAGAGAATATTATATAAGTATAGTAAAATATTGTTACTCTTAGAAGAATTATGATGGTTGTTGGGTAATTTGAAAAATATTAATATTCATGGCTTTAAAGTCCCACACATAAAAAAGTAGTATGTGATTCCTACAAAGGAAATCATATAAGAAAAAATTCTCCCATATAAAGAATTTTAAATATTCAAAAATTGAAAATTTGTTAGTGAAACTTTCAAAGTCACACATATAAATTCAATTTTGGTTTTATATTTTTTCAAAACATATTTACAAATTATACAGAACTGATGAACATATTGAAGTCATTCGTATGGATTCGTAGAACTTTATAGTGATGCACATAGGTGAAAATAATTTATATTGATCCAAAATTGAATAAGTAATATGTAATTTCAAAGTCTCGCATATGGATCAAGATCCTTTAAATGTTATATATAAGGAACCAAAAGTAGCCATAGTCATATTTTTGGTATTAAAATTATTCAAAGGAATACATATGTTTTTAAAAACACTATCACTCATATATATGAGTTTAAGTAACCTAAAAAAACCATTTAAGAGAATATCACATGTTATCATTAAAATAAACAAATATTTAGTCTCAAATAGAATTTTTGGTGTTATTATTCATTCAAATGGAGGATATGTGAATAAAAATGAAGAAATATAATATATGATAACTTTAATAATCTATTTTGTGTAAGTAAACATGATCTATTATGTAATTATAAAATAGATTTAATATATTTTAATTATTTTTAGGAAACTAAATCTATTTAAAAATAATTGAAAGAAGTTTTTCTCCAAAAAGAAAGTGCTAATCTGGATTTGAGAGAGTAAAAACTTCTTCATTTTATAAAAGTGAAATTACTATCTCCATATCAAATAATGATAAAACAACCATCATTATTAGTTAATTTCATAATATATTTATTGTCATGGTTCTCCTCGATGATTTAATTATTATTATATCATTTTAAATTTAAGTGGGATGTTATGAATAGTGTGGGGGATATTTTCTAAAATCTTTAAATAAGTAATCTTATAGTATTATACTCACTTGATTATAAGAATACAATATATGTGTTTTAGAGGGTTCTAAATGGAGAGATCCAAACATAAATGGGAAACAACCATCACATTTAAGAAAAAATATATAAAAATGGTGTGATTATTTTTTTGATTAATTTCACTTTCAGAAAATAATTTTATGAGAGTTAATATTAATTAAATGGGTTAAATTCACTTTAAAGGGTGAAAATGGTTAAATCTAAAATGTTTTTTTTGTAATTTTAATAAAGTTTGTACTCATTAAACATCTTTCCCACACGGTATAAATAAAATATCATCCATTATTTTATATAATTTTATAAAATATTAGTTTCTAGAATTTATCCTATTAGAATAATATTTGAGTTTAAACTCTTAGTTATATGCCCTAAACATGGATAAGAAGGGGGAGAAATTTGAACTTTAATTTTTAATAAAATCAAAAATAATATTTAAGATTAATTATGTTTTAATTAAATTTGAGAATAGTAACTAAATCAGAATAGAATAAAAAATAATATCAAGATACATCAAAAATATTTTATAAAGGTTTAGAGTATCATGAACATCCAATAGTCCCATTTTCCAAAACCAATTTGCATTTTGGGGAATTTTATAGAGGACACACTATCATGAAATGTTAAATTATTTTGGAATTAAATGACAATTTACTATATAGGTTCAATCACGGTTATCTATAATAAATAATTAAATGTCTAAGAGGTCTTATTTTAAATATTTTTTTATAAAAAACAAAAATAGTGGTGTTTTTTATAATAATTTAAAGAATGAAAATAACTTATTATTGGAGCCATGACCAGTGCTCCCTAAGGTTCATGATATATGACTTTATTATATTCTTTTTAGCCTCTAGGAATCACGATGTGACCCTAATAGTTCATTCCATGATGGTAATTACCAAGTACCACATGGGGATATATGGGGATTTTAGGGGAAGTAAAAATATCATAATCAAGTCCTCCGCCATATAAGAGGCCTTTTCCAGTGATGAAAAGTAAAAAATTAGAGAGAAAAAGTATAATATAGTGATATTAGTTGGTAAATATCTTGTATTTTGGGATTCTAAGACCTAAAAATAGAATCATATCTTAGGTCATGAGTCCAACAAGTCAGGTGATGCTGAAGCAGAGGTTATTAGAACAAAATTCAATTGCTTCCCCAGATTTGAGACATGAAACTTATTGCCCTTCCATGAGTCTTATAATCATTATGTCGTGACTCTAACATGTCATGATATGATATAAAGTCTTTATTATAACATGGGACATTGGGGTTAAATGTGTAATATAAATATCCCATGGGAATCCTCCCTTTTTAAGAGGAATTTTATAGTGATAGGATGTAATCCCTAAGAGAAACAAATATTTGATACAATGAGCCTTAACTGACAAAAAAAATTATTTATATTTTAAGTTTTTATAGTTTTATTTTTTATCAACCATATTGGAGGAAGTGGTAGTCCACTAAAATGGATGATTTCAAGTGTTGAAGGAAATTTTAATTACACCAAATACAAATAATTTTACAGTTGATGATATATTATTCATTGGAAAAGTGATTTGGTAAGCTTGGAGTTTCCATATATATAGAGTTATTTGGAAGAATTTTTGGAAGTTATATATTCAAGACAACTATCATTCCATAACTCTATAGACCACATCGTAGTGGGTTCCATGTCATATTAATGTTCTTTTACTAGAATAGAAATTTTAAAATGAAGGGAGTGACCATGTCCTGATAGAACTATAGAGGATTAAATCAGAGGCTATATAAGGTGAGGTAAATTCTATATAGGAATAAATCAAACGTGAGAAATATTTACTAATAATATATCATACCATAATGAGTTACATTATATTATAATTGACCTATATAAGATTAATATTTTATAAAAGTGAGTATTACATGAAATGACTAATGACACAATGGTGATCCTAAAGAGGTTAAATGATGCAACATCTAGAGATATAAGGGAATTAAAATAGAAAAAAATATTTCCATACTATGAATAAGTTGGATTTGATATATAGTGATATTTCTAAAATACGAGGTCCTTTCCATGGAAACAATATCACATCATGGAAGCAAGGAACAAATTGAAAATGGTTGATGGGAAAGACTAAATGTACTGGTTCCCATGGATCCTTTATATAGGAAGATGATGATAATATCATAGTAGTTTCTACATAACCTATAAAATATTAACATTAGGTTATTTTTCTATGGGAGAAGATACAATTCCATGAACTCTTAGTGGTATGTTTTAGTGGTTTTACATATTTAGATATTTCCACACCATGGAATAAGTTTATGTATCAATGAACCAGTATATAATATTGACTATATATGGAGTAAATGGTATAGTGATGTGAGTAAGGGAGATGCACAATATATAATTATTCAAAGGATAATCATGATATTTTTTCCATGACATGTTTTTTTGTGGTGAAAACCATGAAAATATAAAGTTATTATTTACATGCCACAATGGATAAGGTTATGTTGTGGAGGAACCATAGGAGGAAAGAGTACAGGTTTGAGGTTTCGAAGGGAAATTAGGATCAAACTAAGATGTTTATGCTTAAACCATACAGATGACACACATATATATAGTTTTTCATATTTTAAATATCCAATCTTTAAGAAGAGAAATAATGTATTTTAAAGGGTGATATTTCCTTAAATTGTAAGAATATTTATCAATTAATTCTCCCATAATTCTCATTCATAATTAAATATCTAATGTAAGGGTATTGAGGATAATTAATCTTGAATTGAGAAAATAATAATATTAAAATATGGAATTATAAAGATATTATTTATATTTATAATTTTTTGGAGATTTATATTGTCAAAGAGATGAAAGAATGAACTAAATTGAAAGATCGTTGAATACATAAAATTCCATGAAGAGAAAGATGATACAAGAAATAGTTAATACTCATTGTATATTATTCCATATAATGAAGGAGGAGTTTACATGATGTCTCATAAACTGTAAAGCTATGATCATGGCAGTACTCACAACATTATTTCAAAGAGGAGAAGAGACATGGAGATCATGGACCACCTATCTACATTTTTTCTCATAAAAATGATGGTGATCTTGTTATTTTATTAGCTTGCAGGCCAATGTTTTAATACTTAATTGAAGTAGGGAGAAAGAGTGAGGAGTAAAGGAGTGATCCTTGGGAGGTAGTGCACAAACCCAAAATCTTGTACAGGAGAGTGACCCAAGGCTTGGAGATCCCTGGTCTAAACCTTCCACTAAAAGTGATTTAGATTGTTCTAGCATATCAAAACACTATCATTGTATTATACTTGGATTAACCCAGTGAAATTGAACCAAGTAAAATTATTGTGTCTTGCATAAATGATTTTCTTACTTTCTACAAGAAATAAATCAGTGAGTGTGGGACAATTAATCATTGATTGAATTAGATTAATGTAAATACAAGATAATTAACAATCAGATAATCATAAAAAGAAAAAAACTAAGAGTGACTAAAATAAAAATTATTTCCAGATAATTTAGGGATGTTAGATGTTTAGGACTAACCAATTAGGTTAGAAAGAGTTTCTTTCCCTGATTCACCACTCTCAGGGTATCTGTCAGCAATGATCCTTACAATCCTAACAAGTTCTATTTGAGCATAGGTCTATCTTATGAGATTTTTTTTATGAATTAATACCACATTTCAGGGTTATATGATTTTTATCTAAACTCATATAAATTTAGTGACATAGAAAATGAGAAGAATTTGATGAATAATCAAGGATCTAATGGAATTATATATAATGGAAAATTGTTTGATGATAATGATATTAAAAAAAATCTAGTAGATTTGAACATGAAGTTATAGATAATTACAATTAGAAATTTATCAATTTATTCAATAATGATTTATGATCAACTGAAGAACCTAATTACAAATATGATGTTAGATTTTATGATGATAATAAGATATCAATAAATACAATAGAGAAAGATATCCACTCATTAGAGGAGAAATATATGGGACTGTAAAAAGAAGTATTGAAGTTAATGAAGGAGAATGGTTCGCATGATATACTAGTTTGTGATGAACCTAGACTAAGACCACTCATAAGTGCCTTAATTGGAGGGGTCATGTGACCTTAGACATGGATCCTCATATTCTAGAGGCTATTGACTAGATATGAGTCCCACACTCTGTCACATTTCCAGAAAGGGTTTATCATGAGACCTCAAGCATGCCTCCCTATACACTAGAGGCTATCGACTAGAAGCGGGGGTGTAAAATGAATAGTGGGAAGACTATACCCCATGGTATGAATTTTCAAAGAAGTATAAACAATTCATAATAATTGGATGAAATATAAGTATATAAATAGTGGAAGACAATAATAAAATCCAACTAAATACTCCAAAAAATAAAAAATAAAAAATGTAATGACATGTAAGAATGTAACTAAATGTCATGCTAGAACAATAAAATAAAATACTATGGGAATCAAAGAAAATACTCAATTTATCGAGTCCCAAACCAGATTTTAGTCCCACCTCCAAACTCTATCCCATTTGAAAACAAGAAAAAAACATAAAGGGCTATTACCTTGTCCAAACTTGTATCCACCTAATCTGATCAGGTACCAAATAGAAGTCTGAATAAGGTGCGACTATAAATTAGTAGGTAGAAACCACCATGTCAAAACAAAACTAGTATGAAATGAATTTTATGTAACAAAGTGATAATCAGGTTTATTAATTTAATATAATATTAATAAAATACAACAACAACCTACTTCGGCTCTATGCCAAAATATCTCTGAGCATGTATTAGTACCACGCCAACCACAACTGTATAACAAGATAAAATAACCAACATTGGACCCATGATGGAATAGATATAAGAATTTATTATGAAAATTCCTACCACAACCACATAACCATGGTGTTGTCACAATAATCATTATAGGTCAAATCCCTATAAGCAATAAAACATTCTCAGTCAAATCCCTATAAGAATTATAGAATGGGACTAGGCATAACCTACTCTCTATAAGCATTACAACATGGTACTGAGCCAACCCCGCCCAATATCATCATTATATCATATAAGTGTGAAAGTGCAAGGTACAAGCCTATAATATAATCATAACAACATGAAACACAATTCCTTTCATATAGAATTGATATCACAATACCACATCATAATCATTAATGGTTAATTATGAGAATTACCATTCTTATTTCACATTCAATTTTCAATTAAATTAACAATTAATTTAAAATTATATTAGTAATCAATATGCCAAAATTTAGGGGTTCTATAAAAATAAATCACCATAGTTCATATTTAATTCTAAACATACTTTCAACCATTTTCCAATTCAATTATAATCATTGTTTTCTCACCACATGGGAAGCCACAAGCTAGTTAAAAATCCATTTTAAACCAAAGGACTTCAAGGAATAATTTTATAGATTTATTTAATCAATTTGTGTTCAAAAAAGTAAGGAACAAACACAATATTGCATAAACATAGCAATTATCAAAACATAGGGTTAATATTTAGACCCCCACCTTTAATCGATGATCCGACAATGCTTCTAATGGCCAACACCCATGAAGAATAAGATAAAGATGATTTCAAAGAGGTTACTAGATATGAAATAATCAAGATCAAAACCAAAAATCCAATCAATCAATGAATTTCACCATAATGGTTGGAAAATAAGGAAGAGAAGGAAAAAACCTTAACAAAAAAGGCTCACCTGGGATCACCCACACAAACTGGATTTACAGAAGGGAATTTTCCACCCAAAAATTACTTGTAGAATTCCCTTTGGTTTATATGAGAGAAGATACAACCAAAAATGGAAATTAAGCCACACAACATGTTTAAAATAGTAGGCCAGTCATTTACATGATGTTTAATGTGATTACACATCTTGTAAATATTTTTAATGGAATACACTGAAAAAAAACATCCCATAGATTTATTTTATTAAAACCCTAAAAAAATTAAATGACGTGTAATCACTTTACACACTATGTAAATGTTCTGTATTCAATTTTTTAGCCCATTTTACTTATTAAAAAAATGAACGTCTTTTAAATTTTATCAACTCACCAAGAACCCATAAAACACTTAAACCCTATATACCCAAACTCTATCAATTCAAAAAAGTATATATACCTAAACTTTATGTCATTTTATCCAATAATGATCTCCTCACGAATATTATATGGTCTTTATAAAGATTCCATGAAACTCAAGACTAATTTTATTCAATCAATAGAATTTCATGGAGGAACCGTGATTGAAATATATGATTAACAAAAACTCAGAGAGAGACATACCTAAAAAAAATAGGATCTTATAACCTCCACACATTATAACAGATCATCCCTGAGCTTCTTCCTGTGTCACTGTGAGGTATCAACAAAAAAGTCTATCCACTATGTTCACATATCATACTACCTCTCTTAGTTCTCCTTTTTAACTCAACCATGCTTCCACTACACCCAAACGGTATAGTCCTACCCCAAAGATATTTTTCACTAGGATCCACAAGCCGTATCAGATGCTCCTCAAAGGAAGAATTAGGAAAGAGTCTCAACATCTGCTATATATATCACATGGTAAGAGTAAAGATGATATATCCAAATATACGACACATTGAACACATCATTCATGGAATTTTAGCTCTATGAAATGGATAAATGGTATTCCATAAGACTTACCCTTTCCACTATATCAAACGTTCTGACAAAACCAGGTGCTAGATTTTCTATTTCTTGATCTGGTATTGACCCAACCTAGGAAACACCAAAAGGAAAACCTGATTACCAACCTTTAATTATAGAGTTTTTATCTAATGGAAAACTTATGAATTCTACCTACTCGGCTTGGTCACTAACTACTATATAATCAGATGAACCTATTTAGATGTCTCCTGCACAAGACATGGTCTAACAAGTTCTGAATCACTTTCCTCCCTCCAATAAAGAGTTGAACGACATGGCCTTCCACAAAATGCCTTATAAGGTTCCATTTGGTTCGATGCATAGAAGATATTGTTATATGAAAAATCAAAGAGTGACATATTTTTCTCCCATGAACCACAAAAATCCAAAACAAAGGCTCGTAACATATCCTCCAGAAACTAAATTGTCCACTCAGATTGACCATTAGTCTATGGATGATAGGCTATGCAATAAATAACTCATGATCACATGCATTTTTAAAGACCCTGATAGAAATGTGATGTGAAATGAGGATATCTATCTAAAATGATATTTCTCAGAACATCATGCAACCAAAACTCCACGTGCACATAATTATTTCCTAGATCATAAATTGTGAAGGTTTTCCAAATAGATAATATATGGGTTTCTTTAATCAGTTGATCCACAACAACCCATACAAAATCATTCTGATGGGTCTTTCTATGTATTCCTATCACAAAATACATTATGAAATTATCCCATTTCAAATCAAGAATGGGAAGAGGTTGCAAAATCCTAGATGACCTCTGATGCTCATCTTTCACCTGCTGACAAGTAAAGCATCTATCCATGAATCTTGACACCTCATTATTCATTCCTAACCAATGGTATTGTTTAAGAATATCTCTATACATATTTGTTAAACCAGGATGCACCACCCATCTAGAATCATGAAAATTCCTCATTTTCTCCTCAAAAAATCTCGTATGAACCCATACTCTAACATAAAAGAAGAGAATTTCCACTTCCATGATACCATCCTGATGGTGTCTCTCTCCATATAGTTTGTCTCTAAAAAATGACCCCACTAGATTAGATAACTGCTTGGTCTTAAACCGGTCCAAAATAACAGGTATTATAGATGTTAAATTCATAGATACACTCCCTTGATACTTTATCTGGGTCAAATGAAACTCCAACCTCTGAGATGACATGACTTATGAAGTGCACTTTACTAATCCAGAAAATGAATTTGTTTTTCTTGACATAAAGTTGATGCTCTCTCAATGTAGTAAAGAAAATATCAAGATGTTTGGAATGACTGTCTGATGACTTAGAGTATACGAAGATATCATCAACAAAAACCAATCCATAAAGTATAAAATAATCTATTCATTAAGGACCTGAATATTGGAGGTGCATTAGTCAGTCCAAATGGCATCACGAAAAATTCATACAATCCATACCTTCTCCTAAAATTAGTTCAAGGTATATAAAATAGTCTCACCTATAACTAATGATGTCATTATCTCAAGTAAATCTCAGAGAAGATCATACCACTTCTCAAATAATTGAAAAGATCACCAATGAAATAAACAAGATACTAGTTCTTGAATGTCATCTGGTTCAACCTCTGATAATCCACACATAAGTGCAATGATCAATATGATTTTTTTGGAAAAGAGAACTGAAAAACCCAAGGATATGTAATTAAATATATTAATCATTTAGATTATATACCTTCAATCAGTTTTTATTCTCTAGAGGCTCTATTGGTTCCATTTGGTAAGGAAGGATAGAAAATGGCTCTACTCCAAGTGCCAAATTGATTGTAAACTTGATCTATCAATCATGTGGTAAGCCATATAAATCATCAAGAAATACATCCTAAAAATTATCTACCAATGTAGAAAAATAATCATCTTGCATTAATCCATTATCTAGAGAAAGACTAGTGATTTGAGTCCTAAGATAATCCAATCTGCACTGAATTGGTCCTGCATGACCAGCTTGAAGATCCCACTCACCATGGTGAGAATAACTGCTTTCTTTTGGGGATAGAAAAGTAACTCTCTTATTTTAATTATTGAGATGATCCTGGCATAGAACTAACAAATACATACCAAGAATAAAGTTGAAGCCTATCATTTCCAACATGAACAGTTCCAAAAAGAAACGGTAACCACAAATCTCTTGAGAACACACCATGAAACATTTTATATTCTCAGACTGCACTCTACACAGTGTGTCAATGTTTAAAACAGTATATAATATTTCCAAATAAAAGACCAAAAAGTTATCAAAAAGAAAAAATAGAAAATAATGTGATTCCCTGTATAAAAAAAACACAAGCAAAGGTATATGATACAAGAATTACACATCTGATGGTAGATGGTCTTGCATCCATGTGAGATGGAATAGTATGCATAATGTGTAGTTGGATTATCCATTTTCCTTGGGCTCTATATTGACTACCTTGAGCTAAATCCCATGCATGGTATATTTTTTCATAAATTGGGTTACCAAATCCTCTTACTTGGATTGAACAACCCATGGAACTCTAGATACCGGCCTGATGAAGGGTAGTTGACCCCCTTCCCAATTCTGGTGCATGTCCTAATCCTCTACCACTGGTTTGTTGCAAAACTTTTTCATATAACCTTTTAATATGAAATAGTATTTTATATATAAAACAATTAAATATGGTGTAAGGACACATCAGGTGATTGTGTCCAAGATTTACACACTTATAGCACAAGAATGGAACACATTGTTTAGATTGTTTTCCACCACCCTAATTGCTCTACCCACTACTTATTTGGCAGAAACTCTCATAATGATGCTTCCTACCACTCTAAGAATAATTACGATATTGACCTACTGAAATATCATATCCACTGGTCATGCCTCACTCAGATTCACTTTCATGATGAGTGCCTGATTCATCACTTCTTCAAAGCTAATTAAATGGAAAAATTTTACCTATGATCGGATCTCATAATGAAGACCTTCTTGGATATATCTCTCCCTTAAGATCTCATCAGTTTCCAAAGATGGAACAAAGTACTGTAGGTCGGTAAAATGTCTAAAAGAGTCAATCAATGACAAGACCTCTTGCATTAGATTAATGAAATCATGATATTTTTCATCCCACAAGGAATTAGTATTGAAATGCATTTGGAAATTCATCTCAAAGTCCTTCCAAGATTTCTCATCTAGCTACCTTACTTTCTCCAGAATATCCCACAAATACTGGTTAGGTCTATAAAGCATATACGTAGCAATTTTTACCCTATTATCCATGGGTGTCAAGAGATACTTGAAAATTATATGTAATGATTCAATACAAAAATCGAATCTCTGTGGTCCCCCATCCATAGTAAACATAGGTGGACACTGAAGCTAAAACTCCCTTTTCAGATCATACATCATGGGAAAAGTTATGGATAATATCCCTTTAAATGGATCACATGACCCTCAGGAATCTATCATGAAGATGATCATCCTTCTACTTATGAGAAAATATAGGAAGCTTTAGTTCAACTGCATTAAGAGCATTCTGATTTCCACTCTCCTAATGATAAAGTCAAAATTATGAGGTGGAATTTTCTCTTTAAGAAAAACACACACCTTAGAGCTACCAAAAAGGCCAATACAACATGTGACTACAACATAGAACCCCTATCTCTTGGTCTATAAATAAATAAATTACAAGTAGTTTAACATGAAATGTCAACTCATCTCATTTATCCATGGAAATAGATATCTCATATCATAGTTCAATATGAAATTATATATCACATGAAAAATAGATATGACCTTATCATGAATAATGCATGTCAATATTTCCCTATCGGCATATTAGGATGAATATATGCTCATATCATTCCATAACAGGCCATGACTACAAATATCAAGATACAATAACATCATGAAATTAAAACCTCACAAATTATGTGAATAACCTAAGGTGAAATAATATTAATTATAACAAGAACACAATACAATCAACAATCCCATCTCTGGGTACTCATATTTTCCCCTGTACATGGGTTAGCTACTCTCGTGCACAAGATCATTACCATGTCCCGATACATCCAAGTCTCCTTTCAAACTATCCCAAAATAGTAAATCATAAGAATTGAAAACCCGCTCCATTAATACCTCTTTGTAACATCCCCCAATCTAGAACTCTCCTACATAGCCATAAAAGGTTGGTCATGAGACCTCAAGGGCACCTCCCCATATGCTCGAGGCTATCGACTTGCAGTAGGGGATGAAATGTATAGTGGGGAGATTATACCCCTTGGTATGAAGTGTCATAGAAGTTGAAAAAAATCATAATAAATAGAAGAAATAAAAGTGCACACATTGGGGAATAAAACAGAAAAAGAAGAAGACAACTTAATAATCCAATAAACAATAAATGAAAAATGTAATGACATGCTTGAATGTACCTAAATGTAATTTTAGAACAATACAAGAAAAGAATACCAGACTCAAATAAAAGACTCAATGTCCCAGGTCTTGAAACCCATGTCGACCCCACCTCCAAACTCTAGTCCATCCACAAACAAGAAATCAATAGAAAGGTACTTTTCCATTGTCTGAACATTTATCCACATAATCTTCCCGAGTACCAAATGGAGTCTCAGATAGCATGGGAGTATAACTTAGTAGGCCGACACCACTGTGTCTAAACAAAACTAGTGTAATAAGAAGTGTATGTAATAAATAGATAACTAGTTGTATTGATTAATTTAACAATTAATAAAATACAACCATAACCTACTTCTAATCCATGCAAGAATATCTATGAGCATGTCTTACGATCATGAGAACCACAACCATATAACCAAGGTAAAATAACATGGTTTGGAACCATTCTAGAATAACTCTAAACATGTCTTATAAACATGCCAACCATAACAATATAAGCATGGTATAACCAAGACAATAAATCCGAGTCAAATATATATAAGCATTAAAACATTACATGTAAAATACCTAAAATAATTACAACATTATAGGTCAAATCCCAATAATCATTATAAAAAGGGACTAAGAATGACCTGTTATCTATAAGTATTACTGTATGGAACTGGTACAAGACTTCTCAATATCATCATTAGAACATATAATTTTTCAAGTTCTAGTTTTTAGAATGATACATAATAATTAAAACATGAAACATAATTCCTATCTGTTGCATGGATATCAAAATATCACATCATAATTCTGAATTTTTACTAATTGGAATTACCATTCTTCTTTCATATGACATTTTCGATTCAATTGACAATTGATTAAAAATTATTTCAATAAGAAATAATCCAAAATTTATGGATTTTATAATAAAAAATAACCCTAGGTCACATGTCCTGTTAAACATACATTAATTAATTTTCCAATTCAGTTATAATCATGGTTCACTAATTCCATGGGAATCCATAATCCAGTTAAAAATCCATTTGAAACCAAAATATTTTAAGGAATAATTCCATAAATTCATTTAATCAAATCTAGTGCATGAAATGATTGACCAATCAAAATATTTCATAAACATTGTAATTATCAAACCATACAGTTAATATTTAGATCCCTACCTTTAAAAGACTAATCAAAAATTATTCCAATGGCCAAATCCCATGAGGAATAAGTTATAGGTTATTGAAAATCGGTTCCTAGATAAAAAAAATCAATATCAAAACCAACAATTAAATTGGTCAAAGGATTTCACCCCCATGGTTGGAGGAGAAGGAAGGGAAGGAATAAACCTTTACCAAAAGGGATTACCGGGGATCTCTCTCACAAATGGGATGTGAAAAATGGAGGTTGGAACCCCAAAATTGTGTGGAGAATTACTTAGGGTCAAGAGGATAGGATCAACAGCTAAAACAATGAGAGTTAAACTGTACAACTTGTTTAAAACAACAGTATGTGCATTTACATGGCACATAATATTATTACATGCCATATAAATATTTTAATTGAATAAGGTGAAAAATCCATTGCCTTAGATTTTTTTATTAAAACCCTTGAATAATTACATGATGTGTAATCCCTTTAAACAATTTGTTAAATTATACAATTGATTTTCATCCCATTTTTCTTTTTAAACAAAATAAACCTCTTATAATGTTTCTCAACTCTCCAAGAACCTGTGAAACACTTAACCCATTTATACCTAGACTCCATCAATTCAAACAAGAATAAATCCTTGAACATAAAGTCATTTATCTAACAGAACTCTCATGGTGGATAATATATATTCTTTCTCAAGTTTGCTTATGGTAAGACTAATATTATTCAAATGATAGACTTTCATAGTGAAACCGCGACCGAAGAAAAATATTAATGAAAAAAACTAAGAGATACATACTTATAAAAAGCTGGGATCTTATGGAAGATATAAGGTGTAATCATTAGGAGACTATACCATCATATAAATGTAAAACAATAGTGAAAATAACCAAGAAACATCCATAATAATAATTACTTTATTAAAGATCAAATTAAATAAAACCATGCTATATCAAATTAAATGTCTTAATATAAGTATACATCCCACTAACCAATCACCAGGTTGATCACATATACCAAATGAATAGTGAAATAAAATATAGGAAGAATCTATTACCATACATATGACATAACTCTCATTTGTATCTAAACTATCTAGATTGATCATCCAACACTCGGCCTATGTCCTACCAAAACCTATGAACAATGAGGTCTCCTCATGTACCAACATGTCAGGGATGATCATGTAGGGTGTGAGAAAAGTTCAACAGGCCACCACTAGTTGTGTCCCTAACATAACCAGTTAGTAGTTCATTTATAAAATTATGTTCAAAGAGCCAAAAATATAGAAAAATATTAATAAAATATTCATTATCAATCCTCATATTCTAAGGTGACACCCATGGTTAAATATGCCTACTTTGGCCAATGATGGATGGCTCTGAGCATGCCAAAACACCACCCAAGGGGAACCATGTTTTTTCTTAGAACTTATATAAAATATCACCCAGGAGGACCACATCCTTATCTAGAACCTCATATTTAACAAAATACACCCTTTTGAACCATTCCATACATAAATAATATATAATATCTTATGGGGGATAGATTTCCCCCACTCCACATATCACATACACTTGAGGTTGTCATCCTCTATGAAACCTCATATCACATGAACTAGGGGGCTTAATATCACCCCAAAACCTCATATAACATACATATAAAGGGAATATCCCCAAACTAGAACTATTACTAGGCAATAATTGTCTTGGGTGATGCTTCCAACCCCAATTTTTGATAACACATATATCATATACACCAAGGGGTATTATCCTCCTTGAATCATTATTTTATATTCAGTCAGGGAAAATATCCTCTCCATAACCTCATATATCATACTACTAGGGTATAAATCTCTCTTTAACCATAATATATCATACATCATCCTTATGCGGGATAGCTACTCACAAAAACCCATTACACTATCCCTAAGTTGGCCTCTCACATGCAAAACCAATACCCATTTATGAATCCATGATAGGTTATCATATTCAACCCAAAGATCTACGGTGACACCCAAGATTGAAAACACCTACTTGCCTATATTACCACTCCCTATGTAAAAATGAACTTAAGGAACCCACTGATTCCCCCAAGGATATATTATAGTTCTGACACCTTTTATGTGATCCTCTTTTATATTCTAATTTCTCATGGAAATATTGTCACTTAGAGGTAATAGATTCTCTCAACACCATCATGATCACATATTGTTCTAATCAGCCTCCTAGGAAATTCCATACCAATATCATATTAGATGGATTCACTAAATATTATCTCCCTTCCAAATGAACTATATTGTTTCTTTCACCCTAACCCAACACATAAATCCTTCACATAGTATATCCATCTTGGGACATTCATATTTTTGGTGGAGGAATAATCACTCCACACTCATTTGAAATAGATTAATGGATTTAATGAAACCCTAAAGATCCATATGGAATATTCCTAATCCAACTATTACCAACCCATCAAACTCCCCTACTCAAAGGGAACTAAGGGAACCTATACCAACGTCCACTATGTTTCCTTCATTTAATTTCATTTATACCACTCTAGGGTCCTTGTATATCAAGGATTACATTTATGATAAATCCATTTACCATTAATGGTTGTGGCATTAAGCTAATATTTAGGGTCCATCATGGACCTTGATACTTACATTATATCTAGAGACAGTTTTCTTAAATGGAAAATTTTATTTAATTAATGTTTGATAACTCACAATGGTGAGGCCACATATCACATTCCGCAAAATGAATTAATAATCATATGAAGTTTTTTAGGGACCACATACCTCATACAAAAATTTTCCAGCCTCATGATACTCCATCCTTCCATGAACAAGACTGTACAAGCTCACATCCACACCAATGATCTTTTCTCAAGCCATTAATTCACAATAATTAATTATAAACAATTTTATAATTAATTATTTAATTTAAAAAATTGTTATATTTTCCAAAAAACTCACTAATAAAGGTATTCCCATTAAAATTGAACCCAGACACATGGAGAAGGACTATAATGTACTCCAGGTGTGAGAAAAATCCCCAATACCTACCATCAATTTATCCATAAATTAGATTTTAATTAGATAAAAAACAATATAATATAGGAAAAATAATTACCTCTAATAAAACCTTTATCAATGATGTAAGATTATATTTATGGGATATCCTCTATCTACAATAACTAAAACCCTCATAATCCATGCCTGATTCCACCATGGTCTGGTGGAATCAATTCCAGATCCAAGACCGAACTTCCAAATCAGAGGCCTATACCGAAAATAATAATTAAGAAAACTATTGGGAATGACCCAAATTAAATCAGCATGTAATCTTCTAAGATCGACCGTTACTCATGTGGGATCAATAGAGGAAAAAATGAGATATATGATGACCAAAAAAGGAACTCTAAGAACCCCTTAATCATATTACAACCAAAGGGAGTAACCGTAAAAAGGTAATTCTCCCCTATAAAAAACAAGAAACATGCATGGTCAGGACTTGGCCTTCTTGGGCCATGACACGACCTCCCCCTAATAGAGGTATAAATAACCCTACCTATATTTATCGTGGTACTACCTGAATAGATCCCAATGTAGTGACCTTAGCAAGTGGGTTCAACCCATAACCAACCCCAATTGTGGCATGACCCCTTTGCGTCTAGGTGTGACACAACTATTTAAGAAAAAAATTCTAATATCGTAAGGGTCCCCAAACCATTTCATAAGGTCTATAATCATGACATGACACCCCCTTCACGGTGTTTCCATTTCATATGTATTTTTCCTTATCTGAGATCCAAAAAAAACACCATGATATAGATCAATCATTTGAAGTGTTACTATTCACCCCTTAATAATCCTCTTGACAAAAAACTCACTTACCATGACGCAAAAACCACTTACTGCTAAAAATTAGGAAATGATGTCACCCCAACCATGATATAATATTCAACCAAGAACCTAAAATACATCCCATGACTCTTTACATAACAAAAAAAATATCATCAAGATGTTCAAAATCATGTAATTTCATTCAAAATATTGATTCTCAAAACAAATCCTACTCTTAACCCACCATAGTCATAAATTCACCACATACGTATTGTGTCCTATATTTAAACTCCAATTGATCTTCCACAGTGGATATCTAAATAGAATGGAACACTATTCACAAAAAACAATTAATCTACTTTCTCATCACAATCACCAATATGAAGAAGGTTCTTAGTCCCAACCTTCTATCTTGATACACATAAGTGTCATAAACTGATTCATCGCTAGGGTCATGTTGATTCCCACCATAAGATGCTTCTCATAAAGTCCCATCCTAATCCATGGTACACCCTACTATAGAAGTCTCCTATAAAAAATAATTTATTATATTCTATTAATATGATAAGTGTAATATTCATCTCATAAAAAAAATTATCACAAAACAACGAACAATTATCTTCTATATCATTTTCTATGAAAGCACTCGCTCACACATGTTGATTCCCCATCACATCACATGATCATGTTTCCTAAATTTCTAAAGGAATACCAAGATCATCTAAACTTCCACACTGAATCGTAAACCTACCAATAATTTTAATTCCATTCTTGGATCCTTTACCAACCAAATCCATCATTGTACTCCCTCAATGAGCACCGATGGTCCTATGATATAACTCACTCTCGAAACATATAAGCTTCATCCCGATCTTAATGCCAACTCATGGACTCCATATGACACCACATTTGAATCCCAATATAGTATCCCCAAAGTAAACAAATAAAATCTAGTATATATACTCACTATCACACTGGTGCCATATCATCTACCCATCAACTAGTCTCATCACATTCAAATCCCTACCAACACTAGGGTCACACTCCTATGAATAATAAGATTCTCTTCACTATGGGAGTACTATTTTCATTGTTCTTCTAATCCAAATCCCCAATTGAACCAACTAATTCTCCAACCATTACCACACATATGTACTATATTAGATTAATGTACATATAGCTAAGAACCAACAAAACAACCAATATCTACATGTTCCAAATTCTTCATGAACATCATACCTGATATCGATAAAAATTCAATCCAAAATTTTGGATGCACCCTCCTATAGTCAAAGGTTCAATACCCAATATTTGTATTTATTTACACTACTCCTTGAGTGCAACATCTTAAAATTTAAAACATCACATGCATGTAACTCCTCTTGACCCACAATTTCCCATCAAGATAACCCTTGTCTAGGAAAAAGATTAGATCGACCATGCCACCACACTATGATCTATTCTTGATGTCTCTACTCACCTCAAAAGGAAACTTAACATTTCTATCTAAAACCTTAGTCCCCTAGGACCAATGCATTTTTCAAATTTAACTATCCTCAACTCACACTTGGTATCTCTCACCGATCCATACTCCTAATGGGTACTATGCATAAGTAGTGTTAACTTTCCCTCCTACATCAATAATTTTCCTAAAATGGAATATAAACCCCAAATCACTTTCAAAAAAGGAAAATAATACCTATAAATAACCTTATAATCAGTTCCTACTCACAATATAACTTATTACCATGTAAACCTAATAGGTTCACGCTCTCCTAAAACCTAATTTCACAACACTAATCATGATTCCATGAGTTCCACATCATCAATATGAGGATCACATTAATAAATAGATGAACATGATACCCTCACATGATAATATCTCATTGATAAAGGAATTTTGGGTCTATATTCCCAATAAACCCAAGGCATATCACTCACAACATGTCTTACTTCATGATCACCTATAATCCATGAATCATTCTAAAACCAAAAGAATATAACATCACATTATCTCTTCTAGATCCAAAAATATAGGATCCAAATACCAAGGTATTGGTATCCAAAATATCCTTCCCTCTAACACCTTGACACAAATAATAGTATTTAATATCTCCAACCCTTATAAGGGGATTCATATTCTCAAATAATCTCACATGCCAACACACCCACATAGTGTTATCACATATACAACCTAACATCACATTCCCAAATCCACCGAACCTTCTCAAAAACCTATCCTCACTAGGAATAAACGTATCAAAATACCATTTTTCGACCAGGTCACATCCATATGCATGCACATGTGAACACACACACACACACACTAAATTTCCATATGGAAATTTTTACTGAGTAAACCTGAAATTATATGGTTAAGACAAGTTAAATTCCCCTTAGAATATATATGTTAAAAACCATATAGGTTGTTACTCAAATATTAAGTAACCGAAAAACTATCATAATCACTCACAAGGTATCTATCACCTATGAATCCAATACATATACCAAGCCACCAAGTGTTACTATACATCCCTTCCATTGAGAGACTATTTACCTATCATTCGAGAATATCCCATGATCAGATCTGCATGACCTAAAATTATAAGAAAATACTATGGTTTAATTGGGATGAATGCTACTAAAATTTTATATTTGAATATTCTATATAAGTGTTGGTTAAAACATTAAAAAACTAAACCCATTGTTGTTAGTGATATTGATCACATGTAAGCACATAAATTTCAAATGAATCCTATATGTCAAACATGATACTTGTATAGAATCCTATTGAAATTATAGTCAAAGAGATAAAAAATTAAATAAAAATCCCAAATACACACATCATACTTGAATAAATATATCAACAATATCATTGAAATTCCATAACATAAATCCCATATCCTTGGTAACTTGGACTTCTTATTGAAAAGGTGTTTATGAAACACTAGTACGAGGTCCATCACAATCCATTACATGTACATATTAAGTATCCCTCATACTCCAAATTGTTAGGTAATGAAAATATACTCTGATACCACTTTACGACTTCCCTATTCTGATACCACTCACTAATGTAATGACGGATGGAATTACATGACCATAGATGCACCTCCCAATATTCCAGAGGCAGCTGACTAGTATCAAGGGTATAAGTTGTTACTATGGGGGATTATACAATCATATAACTATGAAAAAATAGTTGAAATAACCAAGGAGAATACATATTAATAATCAAATTATAAAGAATAAAATAAAATAGAACCATGTTATATCAAATGAAATGCTATAATACAATAATTCCTTCCATTGACCACCCACTGGACTGATCAAATATACAAAATAAACAAATAAATAAACTAAAATAATACACTATCACCATACCTAAACGTCAATTATTGAATATCTCTAATATAACAAAATTGATCATCATATACTATGCCTCAACCCTACTTGAACATATGAATAATTAGGTCTTTTTAGGAACAAAATTACTAGGACTATTTGGCCAGGGTGTGAGTAAAACTAAGTAGAAAACCAACAGTGGTGTCCCTAACATAACCAATAAGAAGTGTATGTATAATGTGAAACGTTAAAAATAATAAATCTAATATAAAAGGGAAATAAAATAATCACCATCTATCCTTCAGTTCTAAGTTAAAACCAATAGTTAACCATTCCTACTTTGGTTAGTGTAAAATGTCTCTATGTATTCCATAATACTACCGAGGGGGAACCATATCTTTCCCTGGGACTTGTATAAAATATAAACCAAGGGAACCATGTCCTACCCCAAATCCTCATATGGAATACCAATCACTCGAGGGACCCATGTCTTTCCGAAAACCTATAGAATATCACCAAGGGTAATAATCTCCCTCAAACCTCATATCACATACACCTAGGTATCGACATCCCTAAAACCTCATATAACCTACACCTTGGGGTCGAAGCTCACATTTTAATCTTACATAGAATACCCTAAGGGGGACACATAACCTATATGAAATCATTAAGAGGCTATCAATACCTATGATAATTAGTCCAACCCTAAATCTTGATAAAATGTATCACATATGCTTGGGGGCACCATCCTCCCTATAACCTCATGTCACATTCAATAGGGGGGACCATTCTCATCAGAACCTCATATCATATACTCTTAGAAAAAAAATTCTTTGGAGCCATCATATATCACACATCATCCTCACATGGGTTTTCCACTTGTTAGAACCCAACACACCATCCCTAGACTGACCTCTCACATGAAGAACTTATACTCATTAATACATATATTTTATGATATCACCATCGAACCTCAAGTTCAAAGGAGCTTCCCAAGATCGATAACATCTACTTCTCTACACCACCTCTCGCTAAGGTAAATAAGAAACCTTTTAAACACCAAGGTCCCCTAGGACATATCATAGTCGATAAACCCTACATGGGAACTTATCTCACATTTTAATATCTTTGAAAAATACAGTCATTAAAATGGAATAACATGTCTCAATACTTCCATAATCACATCAAAGATGAATTTCTCTTACAGGAAATACTATATTGAAATCACAGTAGAGGGATGACCTAAATTCCATATTCATTCCAAACCAACTAGTCCAATACTCTCACCCTAACACAACACATTAATACTTCATATAGGACATCCATTTGGGTAAAAACATACTATTGGGGGAGTAACACTCACCCACACTCATTTGAACCATCCGAAAGGCATTAATGAAACCCTAAGTTCCATATAGACTATTATTAGGCAAACTATTCCTAATCCACATTACTCACCCACTCAAATTGAACTAATGTCACTCATCCCATGGTCAAAATTGTTTCCTTCATCATATTTCATTAACACCCCTCTAGGCTATATATATCACAAGGTCCACATTTTTGACCAAGTCCTTGGATATAGATAGTTATGGTATGAAGGTAGTTTTCAATGGTCCATTAGGGCCCTTGAAACATTTGTTCAATCATATGGATTTTCTAAGGAAATAATTCATTTAATCAGAGGTATATAACCCACTAGGGCAAGACCATGTATCATATGAAAAAAATGAAGGAAACACTAGAGGGAGATGTTTGGGGACCCACTAACTCATACATTGAGTTATTATCTTCGTAATTCTCTATCCATCCATGACCAAAACAGTCTAGGCACACATAAAAATGTGTTATCCCATATTAATCCATTATATCAAAATAATTAATTATATTTTTTATAATTAATTAACTATTTTATCAAAATAGTTATAATTTTCCAAAAACTAGACAAGTAGAATCCACCCCCCAAAACCACACCCAACCACATGCGAAAGGTCCATACCCCACCCCCAAAACCACTATAATAAAAATCACTTTCACCCCCCATCGATTTAAACATGGATTGAATTCCAATTTTATGAAAAAAATATAATATAGGCTAGTATATTACCTCTATTAAAATGGTGATCAATGACATGAAGTCATACTTTTAGGATGTCCTGTATCCAAACTAATTAAAATGACCCTTATCCTAACATTATTCCACTATATTATAGTGGAATAAGTTCCAAAAACCTATCCTAGAGACATCCAAATTAGTGGGATATAGAGGAAAATAAGAATTGAGAAAGATGAAGGGAAACTATTATCTTAAATCTCTATAGAATCATCTAAGAAACACCCTTCCTCAAACTAGATTGATATAGGGATGAATGAGAGAGGGATAATCGACAGTGGTTCCCTAAATCCCCTTAATCATCTTAAACCAAAGGTATTGACTGTAAATATATGATACCACATCTTTTAAGAAATAAAATAATATGTATGGTTGCAACATGACCCTATTGGGTCATAGTGAAACCACCTCTAGGTAGAGGACTTGAAATCCCTAACTTTCTCCCTCATGGTGCGACCCATATGTGTCACAATGAGATTTTACTAGATAGTGGATTCAAACCCTGATCAAGAATGATCGTGACATGACCTTTTTGTGTTGGCACGATGGGAATTTCTGAAAAAAAGAAATGCCTAAACCGTTGGGGGTCCTAAACACAATTTTCAATGGTAATCATCACAGTATGAAACATCCTACTTGGAATAACCATTTAATAATTATTTTACCTTATTAAAAATCCAAAAATAATCCCCCACATTATGAATACCCCAACCATGGTGTGACTGTTCCTCCATTTAAAAGGATCACAAAACAAACTCCACTTGTCGTAGGATGATTTCCACTTATGACCATAAATTCAGAAAGTGGGTTTCCCTAAACGCACTTTGATATTCACCCAGGAACTTAAAACACCTACTAGTCATTGATCCATTTCCAAAACAATCTTCTCAACTTATTCCAACTCTCCATATTTTGATCTAAATCCAAGTGATCAAAACATCCCCTAAAATGAGAACAAAAAATTTAAATTCCCTATAAATTTTATAACCTAAAAAGTTGTGTGTCTTTAAAACATCCCCATCATAACACTTATCATCCTAAATAAGTCAAATAGGTCTTTAAATAATTAATCTTGACATGCCTTGTTTTTTAATTCTCCAATAACTTGATGTGTTCTACACTAGATTGTCAAGAAAACTTCAATTTCACTACTCCAAACCCCAAGTTACATTATTCACTAAAAACTAATCTACCCACTCATCACCATCACCCAAACCAATATTATAATAAATCAAACCTGTATATCATAAGACACCCATGTTTCATCGAATGATTCATTCCAAATCTCATAGGTCTCCCCAACATAAGACTTCACTCATAAAGGTGGATCCCATTGTATGGTTTTTCTCAAAGTAGGAAAAAATAACTAAAAAGAACTTCCAGTGGATTATTGACCTAGTTAGTGCAGTTCGGATCTCCAAACACATAATTTATAAAAAATACAACAAACAATCAACCTCTAGCTTAATTTACATGAAAATTCCTAGACAAAACCATTGATGTAGAATCACATGACCTAATTATAATGCCCAATTTTTTAAAGGAATATCCGGATAATATAAATTCCAATACTAAAGTATAAATAGTAAATGCAATGTAATTCCACAGTTCAATCATTTACCAACCAAATCCATCATCGTACTCCCCCCTAAGAACTTATGAACCTCATTTTTTAATCACTCTTGGATCAAATCTACTCCATTTAGAACCAGATGCTAATTAATATGTCATACCCATCCTAGTGGGGCATGTACCATGACTCCCCAATCCCACCACCAATAGTTATGGGGATGGTGACTAGCATCGAGCAGAAATATCACCAAAATGGGAGGCATTTCCTTTATAATTTTACACATGTACACATCTCCAAGCCCACAAAATGTTAAACTATAAAAAAGACCCAACAAAAAATGAATGGATACAAATATATCCCATAACCAGAGTACGACTGGAATTAAACAAAAGTAAATAGGGCCAAATAAAATCCCACCACAAAGAGTATGTATCAAAAGTCCGAACTAAAAGTAAAAATACTGAGATAGATATTTGAGTGCTATAGGAACACGCATCAGTCTGTCCAATTTCACTAAGCACCGTTTGGTCCGGGTCTGCCTACGACTCCATCAAAAGGTCGACCATCTGCACAAGAAACAACACATATGGGAAAATCTCATGTACGTGTGAGTATAAAAATGCTCAGTAAGACACTCTGAAATGACAAAGTATATAAAAACAAAATATAGTCAGCTCTACATAGGTATATGTCTGCAACACATATAACTAGAATATCTAGATATACTCAATAAAGAAACAAAATCTAAAGGTAATCCACAACAATAGTATACCAGCCCTAGGATTACAACTTGAAGATTCCATGAAGCACTTATCTAGGAGAACAAACTCATGAGTTGGATAACACTAATGACACCCATCTGAGAGGTACTACTCATCAAGTCTCTTCATGAGAAAGAATACATTCTGAAATATCTGAATAGAATACATTACATAGATTTCCATCTCAACCAGATCCATAAAGTGATAGCAACACCTAAATTTAGAATAACTTGCTAAGTATAGGATCAGTGCCTAGAAGGATTGGTCAATTCGATACCCAAGACTCTACCTAGGTCACATATATGAATAAAGGATCCCACTACAAGACTCTTTGGGGGATTCTAACAACCCTATCTAGGAATTACCACAAAAGGGATCATTGTCCTAAGAGTAGGAAATGATTTGTACCAACCATCAGGGAAATGGTAAGGGGAATGAACTCTAACAAAAATTGTCCAAGATATAGAGGAAAAATATCTAATCCAGGCAAGAAGGAGTATACAACATGTAGAGGGGTTACATTCCATGTCCCTTGACCCCGAGTTATACATGTGTAAATGACCAGTTTCATTAAAACTGTGTCTGTGTAGTACAACAAAAAATGTAGACTTCTCTTTTAGTCTACCCCTATTTCAGTACATAGCACTAGGCCATGTACATATTCCCATTTACTAGTACATGAATTCTCACATGTACCTGGACAAGGCTGTGTCCATGCAGGGGAGTACACGATGTGTAGGATACCTGTGTAGTCCCCCCTGTGTCCATATACCTTCTGAAGTACAAGCCGAGTTCACCCAGGAGGAACCACACACTTTATGATAGGGGTCACACACCATGTTATACATGAACTTATCATGAAACAATGGATACCATAAGGGGGGCCTCGCATGCCCTGTAATCCAGGATTACATGCAATGTGGTTTGTGTTTTTTGAAAATCTATGGAGCTTCTCCCGTGCACCTCCTTCACTACTGGCCTTTGATCCAATGATCTATTTTTCCATGAAATCAGTGAGACAATATCATACAAGTGTTTTCATCATCGAACAATGTTTTTGTTTCCAGATCCACTCGAAAAATGGATTAAATCATTGTTCTTTTTCATGCACCAAAGAACTTCGAAGAACATGAATTCAGGTATCCACCATCATTTGAATATCTCCATCTACATATTTGAACCTCTTTCTTGTCTTGATGATACTAGATCTATGATTTCAAGTCATTTTTCTAAGAAAAATATGCACAATGATCTATTTATTTGTATTTGTCGAGCTATATGCCAAACGAAGAACCACCATGATGAATGATGAATGGGAGGAGAAATGAACAAATCAATAAAGAGTAATGGACCTCAGTCGATGTTCTTGTCGAACTTGGTTCATTTCTGTTAGAACAAAAATCAAAGAAATTAAAAATCAAAATAGGGATTTTCCCATAAAACCCCCGAAAATATAATCCCATCCATCAATACGCATGATCCCTGAAGCAATCCATTCATCGATTGATTCATATTCATCGTATAAATAAAGAATGAGGAATAAAAAAATTTAAATCACATGACCAACCTCAATTTAGTTCAATCACTTATGAAGAATGATGAATTTTCATCATCGTTGGAAAGATCTATCGAATCTTATGTGCATTGATCGTGGATCCATGGTATGTCGTCGTCTACCAATGGGGTCTCCTCCAACGCTCTAATGGAACTTGTCACATTCATAGGCTAACGTGACTGACCCTATGAATTTTCCAAAGGAATATATTTAAAGAGGAAAATGGATCACTTTGTCATAAATTATATATAAAATTATATCTTTAATTACTTTATTCATTTCTACACCCATAATGAATTTTCCATAAACGACCCACACCGACTAATGTTAAGGCACACATAGGGTAAAACTTGCTTTTAGAGTTCAATAGTGATCTTATGTTTCTGATCTAGGAACCCGTTAAGAATTTATTCTACTTTTTTTAGGAAAACCATTTGCCCATGCAATTTAATATATTGAATATAACTCCAAAATATATTTTGGGCACACCGGGCCTCAAAATCACATGTCGTCTTAGCACCTGGTCTAAAAAATAATCGATATAATATTTAAAAATAATACATCAAAAATAAGATTCATTTAATTTTCCCCACCTTGGGGATTTACAACCTAAAAACCCCAAACAAGGGTTAATAACATAGATAAGGGTACTGAGCATGAATCTAAGCCTCATGCTCCATTGTTCTCTCCTATACATTCTCTTGCCTCCACTGGACCCACTCCAATTGAATCAAAGGCTCATGAAGGCTCCTATTCTACCGATCCATAATCTATATTGAGTACTCCTCAAACATCTCTTCATCCTCAATGTACAACTCACTATAGTCGATTACATGCTATGGGTCATGTATGTACCTCCTCTACTGTGATATGTGGAAGGCATCATGTACCTGGGCTAACTACAGAGATAGATCCAAGTGATACACCACCTCACCAACTCTATGTATTATATGGAAAGGGCCGATGAACCTCAGAGATATCTTTCCAGCCCTTTCAAATCTCTATAATTCACATTAAGGTGAAACACATAGGAATACATGGTATCATTAATCAAACATCAATGGCCTACATCGCCTGTTAGCATAAGACTTATGATGTATTTTTTCAGTCTATATCTTCTCCTAGATGATCTGAACCTTTCCTGTTGTAGCTCACACCATCTCATGGCCCATGAGTGTCGACTCTCCTAGTATAGTATAAGTATTAGGTGACCAACATGGTTTACCATACAAAGAATTGAATGGTTCCATTCCAATGGAGGAATGATAACTATTTTTATATGAAAACTCCACTAGTGGTTGGTGATCCTCCCAACTACGATCAAAGTCCAACAAAAAATCTTACTGCATGTCCTTGAGATCCTGAATGATTCACTTAGTCTGCATATCAGTTTTTGGGTGAAATGGTGTTCTCAAGCGTAATTGGGACCCAAAAATATCCTACAATCCCTTCTAAAAAATGGGTTGTAAATAGATAATCACAATCAGAAACAATACTAAATGGAAATACATGGAGATAGACTATATCTTAAACACAGAGGAATCCCATGTTCTCTAATAAACTCTGCTGTCATATAGCTTGGATATGGCCCATCTTGGTGAGTTAGTCTATTATCACCCAGATGGAATCATGTTCCCTGGATATATGTTGTAAGCCTATCATGAATTTCATAGATATTCCATCCCACTTCAATTATTCAAACATAGGATTATAGGCTAGACCTATTGGAACATTGTTCTTATACATCACTTTTTGATAAGTAACTTATCCAGAGATCAACTCTACAACTCCTTTCTTCATCACTGGCCCCCATAACTAATGTTAGAGGTACTGGTAAATCTTTACATAGCTGGATTTAAAGCCAAAAGAGATGTGTGAAACTCTCTCAAAACCTCCTCCTGCAACATCACTGGTACCATTGTGTGTCCTCTGAAAAGAATGACATTCTCCCAACCTTTAGAATATCCATAATGAGCATCCTCTATGGATATATGATCATGTAGGGTCTCACAGTCAGTTTTCCCAAGCTGTGCCTCCCTAACTCACTGTAAGAGTGGAGGGATGACAACCATCAACTAGAGGTAAGCTTCTCCATCTTCATCCACAAAGGATAACTACAATGAGTCCAACCGCTCTGACGCCTCATTCAGTAACTGCAAACTAGATCTCCTGTTGAGAGAATATGCTACAATGTTTCCCTTCCTAAGATTATTGATAATTTTGAAGTCATAATTCTAGAGGGACAGCAGCCATCACATTTGTCTCAAGTTAAGATCCTTATTAGAGAATATATACTTGAAACTCTTGTGATCATAGTAGAAGATAAATTGATCTCCTAGTAGGTAGTATCACCATATCATCAAAGAAAAGAATACTGCTACTAACTCAAGATCACAGGTCATGTGGTTCTTCTCAATTGGTATTAACTAGAATGAACCATAAGCAATCACTTCATGACTATGTATCATGAAACAACAAAGAATAGTTCCTAAAGCATCACATAACACTACATACTTGACACCCTCCTTCTACAATCTAAAGATAAAAGTGCGTGTAAAGCTCTTCCTGAACTGTTGAAAAGCCTGCGGGCATTTTTTTTCACACAAAAGGCTACCCTTTTTGTTGGTGCCAAAATATTGGACGAAAAGAACGAAGAAAATAGAGGCCCTGCGCCTGTCCTCACGAAGCCCCGACATGAAGTCCCCCTAGCTCCGCGGCCGCTGCGAAGCACCAGAGGCGGTAATGCTCCGCGAACGGCCAGACATTCGCGAGCCCTCCGCGAAGCACATGAGGTGGTAACCCTCCGCAACGCCCTGACTTTCACGACCCGCCGCGAAGCAAAGGAGGTGGTACCCCTCTGTGAATCTGGTTGACGTTCACGACCCGCCGAGAAGCAACTGAAGGCCACTTCACACCACGTGAGCTCTGCTATGTGGTGCCCCTTACCTATAAATACCGAGACCCCCCTGAGCTCCAAGGATGGAAAATCCGACCTTTCGGATTCTCAACTCCCAAATCGTGAAGCACTCTGCGCTCTGGGAATCATGAGCTCCGTGAGGTATTTTTTCTTCGCGAGAGGCCTCCACCTTGTCTCATTTTGAGCCCCTCTTCTGAGAGGGATGCCATTCGTAAAGCTTAAGGGCCTACACGAAGGAAGGGGATTCCCAAGGGAACCCAGGCAGCCACATAGCATTTATGCTTGGCGAAACACTCATCCTGTACAAGTGATCCACATGCCAAGGCAGGGTCACTGTACTTCACGAAGAACACTCCTTCACAGCACCTTACTTTGCAAGGAACCTCTCCTTCGCAAGACATTGCTCCTCGAAAACCCTTACACTTCGCGAAGAACCTCCCACTCGCACCTCTGCCCCATGCTGAAGCCAAGGCACTCCACTTCGCGAAGCACACCCCTTTGCATGTGCTCTCCTCTATTCAAAGAAACCAAGCTCCGCAAGGTCCCTGCCTGTGGACCCCTTTTCCTGGCAATGTCTCTTCCCATGCGACCCTCCAGGTTTGCACGATGTGATTTCAAAGTCCCATGGATGACACCACCCATAGCATTGCTTCGCCTAATGCTACTTCTCATAGGCATGCTAATGGCTATTTCTTCTTCGCATAGCCACGCTAACGTGGACCCCTCGATGGTTCGCTCTGCGACCCCACTTTACCACGACATTACTGGTACCTTCCCTCCCCCAAGGGGTAGAGGGTACCGGTCATGTAAGTCCTAGGGGTGCAGAGTAAACCCACTTCGTCCGAGCTACAGAACGTTAAATTGCCAAGCACCTCGTCCTCAACACATGACATTAAACTGTTACCCGACCCTGTGCCTCGCACGCAGGGTCCCCCCAGCTCGGACATTATTTACGCCTCTCGTCTTCACGGGAATGGAATCACCCTCACATGGGATGACATCCTCCCTCTCAGAGTAGCGTTTGTCCACCAGGGAAGGGCTTCCTTAGAGAATAATCCCCAAGCCTCTCTTACGGAAGGTAGCACCCATGCACCTCCGTACTTCCCCACTGCCAAGGCCAGTGGAGGGCACGATAGGGAACAAGGCACCTCCCATATTTGGTCTCAAATCCTTATCCCTCCATGATTTGTCACACTTTGGGCCTCCATCCTGGAGTAAGTCCCAGCACCATGGGATGCCTAATGTGTAATCCCATCTTCACTTCTCACGGACGCACCCTTCACGACGTGATCATCAGGTCTCTGATGCCTCTTGTTTCTCACACCGATCATGACTCACGTGGGCTTAGAGTAAGCATCGACCATGGAAATTCCTCTCATCCAGCAGGACGTTAAACTGTATTCCCTCATCCATCATGACGTTAAACTGCATACCCCTGTCCTGCATGACATTAAACTGTACATCCATATGAACTCGGAGGTCTTTGATCCATGTCAAGGCATGGTACGTAGGAAGCCACCATGAGGTTCAAGCCCACCGCCCATCGTTTATTCATGTCAGGGTTCACCCTCGTCCCACATGACGTTAAACTGCATTCCGGTCCAGCAGTAAGACATTGTGACAATCCCGAACAATAAATAATTTGATCCATGTTAAGTCATGGTACTTAGGAAGCCTCACGAGGTTCAATCCCACCACCTGTGGACCCACAGGTTCACCTTCATGTCGATTCGATGAAAAAACCCTTCCCGAACTATGAGGACTTTGATCCATGTCAAGGCACGGTACGTAGGAAGCCTCCCTGAGGTTCAAGCCCATCACCCATCAGACCAAGGTTCTTTCTTCATGTCGGTTCACCGACACCCACCATCGCAAACCGAACTACGTGGTCTTTGATCCATGTCAAGGCATGGTACGTAGGAAGCCTCCCTGAGGTTCAAGCTCAACAATCATTAGCCCAGACTATCTCTTTGTTAGTGTGCCAAGACCCATTCACCTGAACTATGTGGTCTTTGATCCATGTCAAGGCATGGTACGTAGGAAGCCTCACGAGGTTCAAGTCCACCACCCGTTGGTCACTCCGACCCCCTTCACGATGGTTCACCAACACCTGGGCAACCTAGAGTGTAAGCCCCACACCATCTGAACCAAGGTCCTCACTCGCGTCGGTTCGCCAACACACCATCCTGAACTAAGTGGACTTTGATCCATGTCAAGGCACGATACGTAGGAAGCCTCACGAGGTTCAAGCCCACCACCTGGTTGTTTCGACCGCATTCACGTCAGTTCTTACATCACCTTGGGAGGCCTAGAGTGTAAGCCGCACACATTCATTATGAACTATGTAGACTTTGATTCCCTGCCACGGGGATACGTAGGAAGTCTCTTCGAGACTCAATCCATTCACCACCGCAATCTCCACGATGGCACATTTCATTCCCCCTCCACTCCATGAAATTCTCCATCATCCAACCTGATTTTTACCCGGGCCGCCACATCCTAGTGAGATCATGCCACCCATTCCCATCCACAGCATTCCGGAAGCCGCCCATAGGCTGGCTCCGATATAGGAATTCCGTCAAGGGGGATTCCTCAATCTAATCCACTCCAGCTAGTGTTCTGATCAGGCCGATCCGTCTCCACTGAACGTTAAACTTGCGGCATACCCCGTGTTAAACATGGGAATCTGAGGAAAACCTCAGATACATGCCTATGTCATATGATTCCCCATTCTTGATGTGGGATGCCTCGAGCTTCTACGCCCTCAAGAAGCCCTATAATAAGGGAAAAAAGACAGACATGCCAATTCCCCAGCGTTCAGACACGTTACTAATGCCTCGATGTGACTACTCCCCCGACTAAAGGTTGATGCCCGGACTGGACCCTTTGGAATGTCCTCACAGAAGCACTGTAATTAACCGGAATCCATGGAAACATGGAACTGTGAAGAGTTTCACAAACAACGAATTAAATCTATGAGGGAGACCCGGACTAGGTGATGAGCTCTGAGGAGGAATCCACGTAAGGAAGAACCGACATCCCATCATCCTAGTTTCGATCAAGTAGCAGACATCCCTGAATAAAAAACAGATAGAGCCCGCCTTTGGAAAGTGGGAATGCAGGGCAACACAAAAGTCGCGCCCATCACGCCCAAGCGGACGGACGCGCGTTCCCCAGAGAAATCATCAGAAATAGAAATGGTGAACCCGACGTGAAGTTCTTCTACTAAATGTGGAGATTAGTAGTGTTCGAAACATCAGTAGATTGATGTGTCACCAGATCCAGATATTCGTCATCGAGTCCAGCCAAGAAAATAGCGGGTCTGGCGTGAAACTCACTAGAAGTCAGGGCATTAGAATGTGGGGCATTCCATTCTGCAACATTGTCTGCGTGGATCCCTCTTGACGACCATGGAAGATCAAATGACGCTGGGGCACTGGTTGTTGATCTCTTTTCCTCACAGTGCTGATGAGTTAATCTCCCTGCTTCTCAGGAATCAGGTTGCTGCTACTGGGACACGATCGCCACCCACCCGCCTACACAGGGGAAGGGGCAATACCAGCATAGCCACTCTACGTGGCTCCACTATTTCTACAATGGTGTCTCCATCCACTAG
Organism: Viscum album; assembly: GCA_963277665.1. NCBI lineage: Eukaryota > Viridiplantae > Streptophyta > Magnoliopsida > Santalales > Viscaceae > Viscum > Viscum album. The sequence continues at coordinate 674,231,861 of OY728128.1, read as the reverse complement.
TGTGGGGCGGCCACACCCCCTCTCCCCATCAGAAGTCATGCAACGAAGGGTGATTAATGACCTCATAGGGTGTTACGAGGAGGAGGGAATAATACCAACTCGGGATACGGCCTGCCTGGCCCTGGAGACATCCAGGCCCCGCCGTCAACACCGCCCTCGAGGGCCACGCAGGGAGCCCCTGTTCCCCACCCCAACATTCAATCGTTTTGGGAGCCTATCCCCGGAACGCCTCAACGACTCCCCGCCTTACGCTGATGAGGTGGGTGATGTCCGACTCAGCCCGGTCAGAGTCCTGATCCAAGGACTCCAGGAAAGGACCCCTACCCAGCCGCGTCAGTGTCGCCGTCCGGCCTTGCCAGAGGAGCAGGTAGGCTATGCCCCTGCACCACCTGCAAAGGCTCGCCTGACCCGACACCAACGTTGGGCACGAACTGGGGGTGCCTGTCAAGGGGCGTCGACGTCGACAGCTACTGTGGCCCGAGCCACTACCGACGTATATCAAGAAGCCCCTGCACGCATTGAGTAGGAACACCCCTACGCCCGACCGCGGTCGAGGCCCCAACCTCCGCACAGGCAGGCTGGGTCGACTCTCTAGGTCGTAGGCCCGAATGGTGATCGCCGAAAACCAACCTGTGGTGGTGTCACTCCGTATGGAGGTCCTCCCCGTACCACCACTCCTCAGAGTGTGGGCCTTCCCCGCTCTGAAGTTCATCATGGAGGTATGCCCCATGCTACCCCCAAACCGAATGAAGACTTGCCTCGTGGCAGTGACACTCGACGCGAAAGTCTTTCTCGTTCCCATCACAATGGGTATGGAATTCCTCCTCCTACCCCTGACCGTCGATGTGAAGGAATTTCCCATATGATCCCTCTCCAACATGGAGATCCTCCATATGTTCTTTATGAAACTGGAGATGGTCCTCCTTGCCCTGGAAACCAAAGGGGTGAAGGTCATCCTCACTCCACCCGCACCATGCATGGAGGACCTCCCCATGCTCCCGCCAGTTCCAATGGAGGTTTCGCATACTCAGGTGCTATCCATGGAGGTCCTCCCCATGTTCCCTTTGACATTTTCCCCGGTGCCCCTCGCACCCCGGTTGTCTCAAGTGGACGTCCTCTCCGCCATGGCGTCAGCACGGCCCCGAGACTACATGTCGGGAATCAGCCTTGTCCCGGAGAGCCATCTAGGGGCAGGAGGGCGGGTCATCGCCGCCACAAGAAGAATCCTAGGAAAGACAAGACAGAGATCAAACTGGCCTGCTTCTCGGATTCTGATGTAGAATGCGACTCGGCATCGGAACCCTCCCCTCATTCCTCTGCATTAAGGGTCGGGGCAAGAATAAGGCGTGTCAGCCTCATTCTTCTAGAATGTGAGGTCCACCGGATTCCCACCCCTCTTTACAGATAAATCCAGGAGGAGGAAATTGTGGGAATCCCACAGGTTCTAACCGTTCAGTCACCACAATCATCACCAGAAGAGCCCTCTACCTCAACCAGAGATCACAGAGATCTATTTTGGGGAATGATGGAGGTTGAGCGACAAGGTGGACCATCTCCAGTAACCGCAATTCCTGTGCCATAGGCTGTGGCTATCAGCCCATCATATCGTGACATTGTGGTCAGGTCACCTCACTCTTCGGAGGATGGCACGAAATTCGGCAGCCAGTCGGCTCGTTCGCCGTATTCTCCACCGCCTAGTTTATTGTCCCAGCGGTCCGCCTCAGTACCGGTACCAGTCCCTCAACCACCATCGGTTGATGAGTGGGGAAATACGAGGCCAAACCCTGAATCCGAGCCCAGGAGTTTCTGGAATATTCTCGTAGCGAACCACTTCCCAGAGAAGTTCTAGTCAGGGGCAACACTGAACTTCTGTGCGCCGGAATCCCTACCCCGGAGGAAGTCGAGTGCTTCCATCAAACCCTATGGGAGACACACTTTCTTCTTCTCTATCAGAAAGTGTTTTACCCCTGGAGACAAGTTCACTTTGAGGAAATTAGTGATCAATGTTTTCTGGTCTATTTGGCTGCACTCCCCATGGCCCAGCGCCCTGAGTCACCAGGTCACCAGAGCGCCCTCCAACAAAAATGTGTTCAGAGTTTCAAGGAACTCCACAAAATAATTAGGGAAGCTACCCCCCATGTGGAATTCTGTGGATTGGGATAGTATGACACCCTCCTCTCCATTCCTATCTAACAATAGACTGATTCCTTATGCGACATTGGGGACATTCCCCAAGAAGGGTTGCGGTCCACATGTCTGACATAGTGGACAAAGAGGATGAGCTAGAGTTTCTCGATGCAGACTTACCTCCTGAGGGTGTACCACCACTGTTGGACCCATCAGGGAGGATTACTCGTCAGTAGAAGAAACCTTCTAGGCCTCCCTGCGACAACCGAGTCGCCGGTACTCAGTCGAAATGTCAGTAAGGGTAAAGAACATGTCAGAACTGTCAAGCACTCCGACCCTTCTGCCTCGGTACTGAAAATAGACGAAGACCCCGAGAAGTCCGCGTTGCACCAATAGCTTGCTGAGAAGAAGAGGCTGGTTGAAGAACTCTTAGCTGAACGCGCTATCGAGAGGCGACCCGACTATGGTGATCCTAAGCCGGGGCAGCCGGGGCAGCAGGGGAAGGAACAACTCCCCCACCACGAGATGCCTCCAGGCAACCCTGATCATGCTACTCTTATAGATAGTTAAGAGGCTGGAACTGATGGCAAGAGGGCGCGATACGTCTCATCAAACCCTCCTGAAAGGTGAGGCAATCCAAGGAATCCATCCCGGCTTCCCTCAGCCGCCCCAAGGACCGTTCCGCTAGTCGCTCCACAAGCCATTGAAGCTGTTTACCATGTCGAAGAGCCTGGAAACTCACTCGTAGTTAGGGATCCCTGTCAAGACAGTCACCCCCACCTGTATGATCCTATGGCGGCACTCATCACCCGCCTCGAGGAATCAGAAATGCGGCAGGTGGCAGTCCCACCAGATGGAAAGCCATATCCCGCATGGGTAGATGATATGCCCGCACCCCTGGTATTGGTAATCCCACTTTCTCTCATTTTAATGGGACTGGGGACCCACCGCAGCACTTGGATCATTTTTCCTCCAGGTGTGGCCCCATGTTGGGGACCCCGGCACAACAGGAAGCCTCCAATCTCCGATGTTTTGTGCAGACATTGGAGGGCCCTGCATTCGTCTAGTAAAACCAGCTCCCTATCAGATCGGTGACTAGCTGGGAGGATCTCCACCGGCAGTTCTTATACTAGTTCAGCTCCACCACGTGAAAGAACAGCATCGTAGACCTCTTCATGTGAAAACAAAGGCCTGACGAGCGAGTCACAGACTTTATAGCCCAGTGGAAGGGGCTTACATACTCCCTCGATATGCCACTGACTAAGGATAAATTACTGACGATATGCTTTGGGAATGTTAAAACAGAACTGGTTCCTTCCCTAATCACCCAAAACTACCCCGGAGGGTTCTGGGATTTCTCAGATAAGGCTCAGCGCCTCGAGGATGCTCTGCAACAGGCTAGTCAGTCACGCCTGCTTCCCCCTGTGATCCCAGCTAGGAGGGATGACAGAGCAGAACCCGCCGTGGTGGCCCAAATAGAAGCCCCCAGGTATCTAGAATTACTTCAAGTGGAACCGTCCATGCAACCCCATAGAGGCCCTCCACCTCAAGCGCATGATCTTGCCCAGCAGCGACTACCTCAGAACTGACAGGTTCCCCCACGCAATGCCCCACCACCACCTACCCGGGAAAATCAGGCTCCGCCTCCTCAGTAGGCCCCTACATCCCCTCATCAGGTCCAGGATTCTAGGGCCCCCTATCCGGAAAGAAGGCACCAGACTTACTCGTTCAACGAGAATCAGGTCCCTGGCTACTTCTGAAGTGCTCTAGAGCAAGGGATTGTGCGCTTACCCGAGTGCAGAAGGCCGGTAGAGGCGAATCTCACCGATCGCCCCAACTACTGCCCCTATCATCAGATTCTGGGGAACACCCTCAGGCAGTGCTATGTGTTTAAAGACTGGCTCCAAGACCAGGTCAGCAACAACATAGTTAGGTTGGGCCCAGACCCGACACAAGTGGCGGGTGTCTTTATAAGGTCAGCAAGTGATAGCGATGACGAATGCGAGTGGAAGTACGTTTCCAGTCATGGGTCCAAGAAGTACGATGACTGGATGGATCTAAAAACCATCGTCCACATCCATGGCATCATTTGGGAATGCTTGAATCAGCCGGAGCCTTCATAAGATGTGACCAGTACCTCTGCGTCGTCATCACAACCGACCTCTTCCCAAAAGGGCAAGCAGCGACATCGCAATAAGAAGCAAGAGCTCAATAACTGTCGTCGTCATCCCGCACTCTCGGTGATTTCATGCCCCCTGAGATGGGGATTTCTCCCAGAATCCACCCAGGGGTGGATGACCCTTCGAGCGACAGTCAGGGGTACGCTTCGGTTAATACCATGGAGCTCATAAATCCCTATATGACTCCCAACGAGGGGGAATGCCAGGAGAACCTCCCCAATGTCCCAAGCTGACGTCAACGTCAGCGAAACCGCAACCACATGGGTCATCAAGGCACGGTAGTGGGTGATTTCAGTCAGGCCGTGCACGCTACTAAAACCAGACAGCAGGCCCAGCGTAGAGCTCAGCACGCGCAACCTCATCTGGTGCCCTCAGATCTACCTCCACCACCATTTGTGCTACTAGATCAGGAAGAGGTGCCTCTTCCGTACCGTGGCCAGTCTTACCCTGCTACAGGCCAATCTCATTTGTCTAGTCCTCATCTGGCAGCTACTCTTCAGGCATCAACTAGCGGGCAGCGGGATGTACCCAGTACCAGCCAGCCGCCAGTCCAGCCGGCAGGTCCCACCATGCCTCCAACTGCAGAACGATCTCCTGTAAGCAGAGGTTCGCATTTTCTATGAAAGTATGATGTACTGAAGCACTTGGACGGCATTCCAGAAAGTCTTTCTATCCTTGAGGCTCTTCGCTTGTCGTCTAAAATGCGTGAATCACTTGCCAAGGCCTTAAGGATCCCCCTCCAGTTTGAGATAGAGGTAGCAGCTACAAATGCCTCCCATGATGAGGAAATTGAGAACGCAGAATTCTAGGCAGTTATCTCATTCTCCGGTGAAGATGAAGATCCTCCCATACAAGGTGATATTTTCCCACTATACATCACTAGCCAATTCAATGGCGTGGGTGTCCGCCGCTGTCTTGTTGACACAGGTTCGGGGATTAACCTAATCCCGATTTGGACACTATGAAATCTAGGTATGTTTCTGGATGATTTAACTCCCTCTAACCTCAGAATCCAGGGATACGACAGGACCGAGCAATCCCCAGTCGGCAGGATCCTCTTTAAGACCCAGTTTGGTGGCCTAATTGCCCGCACTGAGTTCATGGTTGTCTCCCAGGGCACCGCATACAACGCATTGATGGGAAGTCCATGGCTCCATCTGCATGAAATGATCCCTTCTTCATATCACCAATGCCTCAAGTACTCCCTAAATGGTCAAGTCGGCATGCTCCAAGGACATGTGTCTCCTTTTACCTCTTATTAATCCCGCTATCTGGACGGAGACTATAACAAGAGCAATGATAAGCAAGTCCTGAAAAGTGAGGATGAACCCGCCCCGGTCACAAGTGATCCTAGGGCAGGCCTGGACGACACCTACATCTTCTCGATCCATCAGTTGGAGGCCACGACCCCCGACATGAGATAGTGGTTTGTTGTTTCGGGTACAAGAGGAAGGAATTCTACCATGTCCAAGCGATGGCGGAAAATCACCTCGTACTCCTACACCAACCAGGCTCATGTGATCCTAGAACCTCCTACCCCTATGCGGTATCGAAATGTCAGGCTTATGGAAACGGCGGTATGTCATACATGTCTCTTTCGTTGGGCTGGAATCAACCGGATCAGGCTAACATGTCACTACTACTTTGATGTCATCAAACGTGGCCCCTTGGGCTGAAGCCCAGATGGGATAAGATCGACTGCCTTCATCACTATGGTCTCAGTGGCGCATGGGTCTCTTGATATGATGACCCCTGCTACCCAGGTCGGAACCAACTTCCCATCAGGGTTTGATAACTCAGAAGTAGCTCCCCCCTGCAGGAAATCCCTCCACGAATGGAGAGGGGGATCTGGAGGATGCTCCCCCCACCTTTGATGAAGGCGTCTCTACCACCGTTGATGAACTGGTATAGGTGAACCTTGGTAGCGAGGCAGATCCGAGACCCACATAGATCAGTGCAGCCATGCCCCTCGAGGAGCAGGAATAGTACGTGTACTTTCTCAAAAATCACCGTGATGTTTTTTCCTGGTGTTACGATGAGATGCCAGGACTAGATCCCCAGGTAGCTGTCCACTTCCTTGGTCTCCCGACAAACCATCGCGGGTTTAAATAGCCTCCCAGGAAGATGCACTCTTCTCACAGTGCCATGGTTGAGGTCAATGTTTACAAGATTATCAAATCCAACTTCATCAAGGAAGTCTATTACCCCAGGTGGCTTGCCAAAATTGTGCCAGTCTAGAAGAAGAATGGGCAGATCAGAGTCTGCATTGACTTCCGCAATCTCAATCAACACTGCCTGAAGGATGATTTTCCCCTCCCAGTGACAAAGTTATTGATTGATGCCACGACCGGGTTCCAATCCCTCTCCTTCATGGATGGGTATTCCGGGTACAACCAGATCCGGATGCCCCCGAGGATGAGGAGTCCACTACATTCAGGGCCCCCATGGTACTTTTTGTTACTAGGTTATGCCCTTCGGCCTGAAAAATGCAGGTGCCACCTATCAGTGGGCCATGAATCGCATATTCAAGACGATTCTCATGACACTAGTGGAATTCTACGTGGAGGATCTCGTGGTCAAATATCTCCAATTCCAGGATCATCTCAAGGACCTTGAGAAAGTGTTCGGATTCCTCTATTCCCGCCACCTGAAGATGAACCCGTTAAAGTTTTCCTTCGAGGTCACCTATGGGAAGTTTCTTGGATTTGTTGTTAGATACCAAGGCATTGAGATCGACCCAGAGAAGATCCAGGCCATCAGCCAAATTCCTCCCCCGAGCAATATTCAGGAGCTTCGAGGTCTCCAAAGCCACTTAGCCAATATACGCCGATTCATTGCGAATCTAGCAGGCAGTTGTAATCCATTTTCCTATCTCATGAAGAAAGGCACTTCCTATGAATGGGATGAAGAGTTTTAGACTGCCTTTGAGGAAATCAAGCAGTATCTGCTCCAACCTCTGGTCATGATGCCACCCATCTCCGGAAAGCTGATGGACCTTTACGTGACCACCCTGGAACAGTCCCTCAGCGCACTTCTCACTCAAAAGAACAATGAGGGGACAAAGAAAAACCTCTACAATCTCAGCTGCATGCTCCTCGATATGACGATCAGATACCCCCCTATCGAAAAGAGCTTCACTCCACTCGTGTTCGCCGTACAGAAGTTGCGGCATTACCTACAACACTATGAGGTACAGTTGGTCTCTCGGGTAGGCCCACTAAAGTACATCCCAAACCGCCCTATGTTAACTAGCCGACTAGCGCGGTGGGAAGTGATCCTCCAGCAGTTCGACATCAGGTTCGTGCCTCAGAAGGCCATCAAGGGACATGCATTGGTAGACTTCTTAGCTGCTCATCCAACCTCTGCGGATCAGTCCCTGGATCTGGATTTTCCTGATGAGGTGATCCTCTCAGTCGATCATGTCGTCTCATGTTGGAAAATGAACTTCGACGGTGCCTCCTGGATCCCCACCGGTAGGAGGATAAACGATCCTAAGCCCAACAGAGTGGGTTTGGGTATCGTCTTAATCACCCTGGCATAAGTCGTCCTTCCATACTCATTCCTGTTGTCAGAAGGCTGCACCAACAATGAGGCAGAGTATCAGGCTCTCATCACTGGTCTCGAGCTGGCCCTTGAGATCGATGTATCCCATATACATGTGAAAGGGGATTCTGAACTGGTCATCAAGCAGGTCAATAGAGACTATGTTGTTATGAATCCGGAGCTTGTGCCATTGCTAGAGTGAACCCTTCGTCTAATGGTCCAGTTCTCTTCTCGACCAGAGGTGACCCATGTCCCTCGGTCGCAGAACGGTCGAGCAAACACTTTGGCCCTCTTAGTTGCGTCGCTCACAGAACCCGAGAAAGATGATTTGATCATACATGTGGCGCACTGTAGAGTCATTGCCTCATTCACCCCAGAGGATAATGACTACCTGCGGGTAAGCCATCTTACCGTCAGACCTACTACGTCAGGGGTCCCAGGTTCGTCAGGCACAGTGGTTGAGGCCACTCTCAACTAGAGAGAACATTTTGTTGAGTATCTCCAAAATGGTTGCCTCCCAGAAGATCGGGATGATCACGAGCGAATCTGACGCTGCGCACTGCAATTTACCCTCCAGAGTGGTCCCAGTCTTGAGAAGATCCTCTATAAGCGGAGATCCGATGGGGTTATCCTCTGTTGCATTAAAGGATTCGATATTTCTTAGGTCATGAAAGAGGTTCATTTTGGTTCCTGTGGTGCCCACCAGGCTGGGCCCAAGATGTCCCATCAGATCCATAGGCTGGGGTACTTATGGCCCTCTATGACCCATGATTGTATCGAGTTTTCCAAGAGATGCCACACGTTCCAAGTTCATGCTAACATCCCGAATCAGACTCCAGAGCCTCTCCACTCCACCAAGTACTCTTGGACATTTGTAGTGTGGGGACTCAATGTCATGGGACCATATCCACCGGTGACAGCTCGCCAGTGTAGGTTCATCCTAACTGCTACAGATTTATTCTGCAAGGGGGCAGAGGCAGTTCCACTCAAAGTGGTCAAGGCCTGTTCCATCGTTGACTTCGTGAGCTCCAATATCATCCACCGGTTTGGAGTCCCTCACATTGTCCTCACCGATAACGACACCAACCTCAGAGAATCCGATCTGATGAGAATTTATTCCAAGTACAATATCTGTTCGAACCATACCTCTCTCTATCATGCACAGGAGAATGGACAGATCGAGGCATTCAACAAGACCCTCTCTAACATTCTGCAGAAGATTATTGTTCAGAACAAGAAAAATTGGTCGGAAAAGATCCCCAACGCCCTCTGGGTTTATCGGACGACGACTCGCAATTCCACCCAGGTGACCCCATATTCCCTTGTGTATAAGCCTGAGGCCATCCTGCCCATTGAGATCCAGCTGCCATTGTTACGCACTGCACTTTATGACCAGAAGGCACCAGATAAGGTGGCCAAAATCCTTCTAGATGAATTGGAAGCACTGGACGAGAACAGGCTTCATGCCTTGCACAATCTGGAAAGGCATTAGAATAAGATAACTAGAGCCTTCAATAAGAAGGTTCGCCTTCTCTCTTTTCTGTAAGGAAACCTAGTGTTGGCCCTTCGAGCACCAATGATTCCCGGTAGGATACCGCCCAAGCTTGAGCCCAAATGGGAAGGACCTTACGTCATCCATAAGTTTTACCCCAACGGAGCATACTCCTTGGCGACCACGGATGGTGAGCGCATAACTCCTCCCACCAATTCCAAGTTCCTCATGAATTGCTTTTCCTGAGCCCCTTGGTCCCGCACGACCCTAAACTACACATTACGGTCCCGAATGACCCTAAACTGCACATTATGGTCTTGCATGACCCTAAACTGCATGTTACGGTCCTGCATGACCTTCAACTGCACCACCGTCCTGCATGACATTAAAACTGCAATATCTTCATGCAAGATGATAAACTGAAAAATGGTACGAGCTCTATGACCATAAACTAAGATCTCCCCCGTCCTTACTGTAAGACATTAAACTACAAGCCAGTCAGGCCTTCCTGACTGAGGCTCAGCCTCATTCCCTTTGGCCTCTTCGGTCCCTCGTCCCCTAGCCTTACTGTAAGATGTTAAACTGCACGCCAGTTAGGCCTTCCTGACCGAGGCTCAGCCTCAGGACCCTTGGCCTTCGTTGACTCAGGCTCTCTTATGGGATCATACGATGTGGTGTAGGATTACGTCCTCATTCAACTCAGGTTACCCATCATACCATACATGTCCCTAGATGAGACACATCTTTCATCCAACATGACATTAAACTGCGCTTCCAGAACTACGTATGGCTTGATTCCCATCCTCATGGGATACGTAGGAATGCTCAGACGTCTCGTCTTGAGCTCATCCCCAAGCTCTTCTCTTTGACTTTCCCCCTGGGTATAGTTTCCTCAGAGGGTCCTTTCATGATGAGTAGTAGGCTTCCTTATCCCCTCTCATACAAGGATTATAAGTGTCACACCATGTTCCCACTCCCGCTCATCTATCCTCCCACGTCCTCACCGCATGAAGTTAAACTATATGGCCTTCAAGAACTCTGTATGGCATGATTCCCATCCTCATGGGATACGTAGGAATGACCGGACATTTCGTATGTTGGCCCAGCCCAAAAGCCAAAATATTCCCCACAGGTTAAGACACATGGTAGGGTGCACACTTTTTTCCCAACTCGCATCGAGCAAGCCTCGGCCCGGCTGTACATCCCCTCCCCTATAGATGTTCTCCTCTCTCGTAAATGGGTATGGATATGCTTCACCCACTCCATGATTGGGATTCCATCACTTTCCTCATCCAAAAGGGCCCCTGAATGGTATGGATGCTCGACCTAAGGGTCCTCTTACCACTTTGGGCCAATGCCCTCGAGGATGTCGAGCAACAAGCCGATACAAGTACTGAGTTTCGAACGTGGTCAGCGTTTGATGCTCATTTGTTACTCCCATGTCAGGTCACCATCTTGGATCTTCAGGTCCACCCCAAGATGTCCCAAACATCGAGTGCAGTGATTTCTTTCGCCCCATCGTGAAGCAACAAACTTCCCTCTGGGTGGTGCCAACGGTCGGGCGCACGACCCCGATTCATTTATGGGGAGTGTACAACGTAGTGTGGGATTACGTACTCATTCACATTGGGCTACTTGTCATGTCGTACACATTCCCTTACCTAGGCCCAGCCTCAGGCCTCTTGGCCTTTTCGGTCCCTATCCCAAGTTATTACCTGGAGTGTATGGTGTGGTGAGGGATTATGTCCACATTCACGTCGGTTTGTTCGCCGTACCATACACCTCCTCCATTCAGGGACTCCTATTCCCTGACCTTCGACCTCACTGCAAGATGTTAAACTGCGAGTAGGCCAGGCCTTCCTGACTAAAACCCAACAATCAGGCCCCTTGGCCTTTTTGGGCCCCCTGGCCTAGGTTCTTTCCTACAGGACTGTGCAGTGTGGTGTGGGATTACGTCCCCATTCACATCGGGTTACTCGTCGTGTCATACACATCCTCGTTAGGATATTCTTCCCCCTGGGTATCTTCTAGAACTACGTGTGGCTTAATTCCCATCATCATGGGATACGTAGGACCACCCAAATGTCTAAGCTTCGGGTCTAGCCCCATCTTCCGAAAATTTTTGTCCCACCTTGGCCCCTTGGCCTACCCTTCCTAACACACTTGGACTACCCTTTTTGGCGGTTCATCAATGTGCCTAAGGGTACTTTGGTTTAGTTACCTGGAATGTCGGATTCTACTCGGACACATCCGCGCCCACTTTTCAGGATTCTTGTTTCCCTTCATCAGAGCTTTCATCATCTGTCACACTCAGAGGGACCCCCAAGAACATCCTGGATACAACGCCCAAGGGCTCTCCTACCATTACAGGCCAACGCCCCCGAGGGTTTCAGATAAAAAATCGATAAAAATACCATGTTGGAAATATGGTCAGCGGTTGATGCTCGTTTGTTGTTCCCACCTCAGGCTAACGTGATATGAAGACTATTTTTCTGCCATGGTTAATGGTTATCCTCCATCGCCACACCAAACCCATTAATCCTAAAATTCCAGTTACACGATTCACATCCTTCTCCATCCTCATCATGTCTAAGTAGAGTTTTGAAACTCTTGATACTATTCCTCAGTGCACATCTGCGCGTTATGGGAACAAAGCTGCATTGAAGGTGTCCTTCGGGGCTCTTCAATGACTTCCCCTCTATGGATGTTTCAGGTATTGCGATAAGGATCTTACCCCCTTGTTTCCCACACCGAGTTTAACTCACGTGGGCTTAGGGATTGGGTCAAGGTCTGCACTTACCTGGAAAGATGTCATCCACCCATGGTACGAGCTCTAGAGACCATAAACTAAGATCTCCTAAGAACTACATCTGGCTTGATTCCCATCCTCATGGGATACGTAGGAACGCCCAGACATCCTGTCTTTAGGTCCAGCTTGTGTTCAACTAATTTTTCTCTTCTGTCCTACCTTCGGGACCCTGACTACGAGACTGCGTGGTGTGAGTGGGATTAGGTCCTCATTCACATTGGGTTTGCAATAGCCGCACCACGCGCACCAAGTTCTCAAAATTAGCCCTCATATTTCCTGCCCTGCATGACATTAAAAGGCACCTTCAAGAACTACGTATGGCTTGATTCCCATCATCATGGGATACGTAGGACCACCCAAATGTCTATACTTCAGGCCCAGCACCACTTATTAGAGATCTCCTAATCTCCCAATCACCTAGGCCCCTTGGCCAGTCCCTCTCCACGAGGGGGATGTATAGGTATGTTACAGGGTTTTACAGCACTATGCCCCCTTTCCCAGGAATCCTCCATCTCTCGATCTCCCTCAAGTTGAGTCCCTCAACTCCTTTCAGTGATTCACCCATGTGTTAAGAGTACTCTGGTCTAGGACCAAGAGTGTTATATTCGACTTGGTCAAGTTCCTTCCACTTTTCAAGCTTCGTGTTCCCTTACATTCAAACTTTCATCATCTTTCACACACAAAGGGACCCCCAAGAATGGCCTGGATACCACGACCAAGGGCTCTCCTACCATTACGGGCTAATTCCCCCAAGGGTTTTAGACAAAAAATTGATACAAATCTCGTGTTGTGAACATGGTCAGTGGTCGATGATCATTTTTTTGTCCCCATTTCAGGCTAATGCGACAGGATGTTGTGTTGCGAACATGGTCAGCAATAATCCTCTATCGTCACGCCAGCCCCTCCCAGCCTTGAATGTTGGTTAAATGATTCAAATTATGTTCCACCCCATCGTGTCCTGGTGGAATCTTGACCCTCTTGACGCTACCACTCAGTGCACCTTTTCATATCAGGGGGACAAAGCTGCAATACGGTGTCCCTCGGCGCTCCCGCGGTCTGAGATCTAAGACCATATACTAGGATCTCCTCATAACTACATTCATCTTGATTCCGATCCTCATGGGATACATAGGTCCACCCGAATGTCTCATTTTCGGGTCTAGCTCATTTGGGATCTAATCTCTCCCCCTTCACCTCTCACCTCTATTTGGGCCCCCATGGCCCGTGGTTCCTATCTTGGGATTGTGTACGGTATAATGTGGGATTTTATCCACATTCACGTCGGTTATGTTGCACGACACCATAAAAATTCCCCATCTCACATCGTCTCTGCTACGTCTGCGCTACATGACGTTAAAATGCATGCTTGGTCCTATCACATGACCTTAAACTGTGACATTATCGTCCTGGCCTCACGATGAAAAATGGCACTGCATTGTGATGACCTCATTTTAGAGGACATCACGTTGGGTATTGGTCACATGCCATGCCATTTGTCAACGCCTATCATGGATTGATTCTTATAGAGACACTAGGGCTTGCTACCCTAGTCCCATCACTTCACAAATAAAAAAAACTCACCTTAAAGGAAAAACAAGATTTATCAAATTTAGATTCTTTTGGTGCAAGGGCCATCCCCGCACAGCCCTTCTTCCCTGGCACTGGTACCTTACTGTACCATCTTTCAGAACTACGTGCAGCTTGATCCACATCCCCATGGGGTAAGTAAGAACACATTTGAACTTTGCTTCAGGCCCATCTCAAATCTGGTTTTCGGTCCCTTGACTTGAAACCTCTCCCAAGGGGGTTGTGCGGTGTGATGTGGGATCAGGTCCTCATTCATGTTGGGTTGTTCACCACACCGTGCACACCCCCAGTTCCCATCCACGTTGGGTTTTTCGTAATCACCAGCCACATGCCTCCTGTGTTTCCTCCCATCCATGGTCCGAATTCTAGGACCCTCAAGTAAGATCTCCCTATGGGAAGGGACTCAACTCCCACTATCTAATACTCCTCGTGGTCATATTTAGATGTGTTTTGACAAAGAATCTGGAGTGAGGAATTTTCATGGAGACATTCTCTAATCTCATGACCAACCTTCGTGAGCTCTCTATTTGGATCCTCAACCTCTTCCACATCCAAAAGGACCCTTGGATGACATGGATACTAGGATTAAGGGCTCTCCATGGATGCTGGATCTAAGGGCCCTCCAATCGTTTCGGTAAAACGTACCTATGGATCTCTGACAACATTTGCGACATGGTCCCATGTTTCGAACATGGTCAACGGTCAACCCTCATTTGTTTGTCTCCATTCTAGGCTAATGCGATATGGATGCTACGTTTCCACCATGGTTAATAGTTATTATCCATCGTCACACCGCCAACATTGTGATCCAAATCTCGAGCCTCATGATTCAAACTTTTCCACTTCCTCATGTTCAAGTGTAATCCCAACATATTTAGCTCCACTGCTTCGCGCATCTGGGTGTGCCACATGGACATGTTAGCATCATTGGGCCGGTATCCACTGAGTGCCCCTTCGCCCTAACATGTCCCTTACTGTTTCGGGAAAGTTCCCCATTACTTCTTGTTTCCAACAACGAGAACGACTCATGCAGGATTAGTAGTTTTGGTGGGATATGTACTGGCACAACCAGGCCTCTCTTCGTCATACATGACGTTAAACTGTGCTTCCAGAACTACGTGTGGCTTGAATCCCATCCTCATGGGATATATAGGGACACCCTCGTATTTTTCTTAGTGTCCAGCCCACAGGAATAATAAATCATGTTCTTACCCTTTCTGGCCCCCTGGTCGGATCCCTCGTAGGGAACCGTGTAACTATGACCCTACCCTGAACTAGTTTAGGATGCCCCAAGATTATATTGGGAAGTGACAGCCCCCTTTCTAGAGAGGCCCTTTCTCAAAGAAGGAATGATCCATGATCAAAACGATGCTCCCATTTGTCGTACTCCCACCGTGGTGGTGTAATTACATGAATGTTGGATTCTGTTCGGACAAACCATCACTCCACATTCCACGCTTTGCATGCCCCTTATTTGGACCCTCGTCCCCTTTCATGTCTGTAGGAACCCCCTAACAGTATGGATGCCTGACCTATGTTCCACCTGTTGTCCTGGGCCAACGTTCCAGAAGACCGGTCATGCTTTGAGGGACCCCCACCAATATGGATGCTCGACCTATGGTCCTCCTGCTGTCCTGGGCCAACTTCCCGAAAGACGGATCGACGATATTTGAGTTAGGTCTCGTGTTTCAAATATGGTCAATGGTCGGCCCTCATTTGTTGTCCCCATTTCAGGCTAACGCAGTAAGGATACCGTTTTTTCTCCACGGTTAATGGTTTTCCTTTATTGTCACACTACGCTCACAATGTTCCGAATTTTGGGTATCGTGATTCACGCTTCCCATTCTCATCCGTTCGGACCGATTTCAGCGTCCTTGTGGTTGCACCATTCATGCACAAGAGCACACTAAAAAATGGTAATTCGGTTGTTTTGAGAACTTTTTTCTTCGGCCAGGTCGCTCCTATTTTCCTTAAATCCGGACTGATTATCCAAACCCCGGATGCCCGAAGCTTGTTTTCCACTCCTGTGTTTGGGTAAGACGATGAGGCGACTATCTCTTCTTTCTCACATCGGGCCTGACCCACGTGAGCTTAGGGAATTGTCGCCGGACATCCCGTAAACATTGTAAGGTTGTAAAATGATCCAGTGAAAATAACGGAACTTGTGCATGTTATGGAATTCAAAAAAAAATTTAAAGCACAAAAGTACATTCAAGGGTTTGTAATTATTACAGTAGATGGGGGTCAACTCCCCAATGGACGGATTGCCCCCATCAAAAGAGCATTGCATCTCCACCACCCTTTGATTTGTGGCGTCCAGGAATTACTACCACCGACTCAGCTCCCGCTCCTCCTCAGCAGCGACGGGGCGCAGTTCTTCAGCCTTGGCTCAGGTCCTCTCTATGTCAGCCTGAATGATAGCCATCTCTCTAGAAGCTTGCCTCATATGCTCTTTTACCTCTGCCAGTTGGGCCTTCAACAGCGAGATCAGCTCAGATTGTGAATTAAGAGAGGCTGGGTTCTCATCCGCCCGAGCCTGTAGCTTTTGGACCTCGTTTTCAGCCTCCTGGAGCTTTTGACAACCATCACCTTCCTTCGATGCTAGCCCATGCTGAGCCCGCGATCGTATTCCCGGATCTTCTCTGCCATGAGATCTCAGATGAGCATATGAGGATGCTGGGAATCCACTCCCCCGGCGCACAGTTTGCGCAACCGTGAGTGAATTATATCCATTTCATTCAGCCATAGCGCTTGGGAGGGTGTCATTTATGATGTGCGTGATCAGATTCCACGATCAGCGATGGAATATTTTGAAGTCCTCTTTATCAGAGGCCATCTCGTCCTAGTCTGTGTGATTGGCAGGCTCATATGCAGGATATGCCCGCAGGAAATCTTCGGCAGGATCTGCGTCTGGCATTGAATCTGGCGCGGCATCTGGCGCTGGGGTAGGTGTGGTGGGACTTGGGTCGGCCAGCTGATCCTCATCATTCGATTCTACCTCAATAACCTCAGGCACAACCCTACTAGTGGTCCTTCCAATGATAGGGAGTGTTGCAGCTCGAGTAGATGGGGGAACTATCTCCATAATCACCGGCATGCCCCTAGGAGGGATGCCACCAGACATCCCGACCAGCCTTTCCGCAGCAGCCCAAGCCAGTCGGAGAACTGTATGACAGAGAAGGGTATGAACGTCAGTTGGAACAATCTACATATGACATAAATGAATCCAGTGGAGAAAACTTACGGAGATCAAACTCATGGTGCTACTCGTGAGTCGATGATGACGCAACCCCAGAGCGTGACCCTCCGTATATTGTTGGAAGGTCTGGAGGTTCTGGAAGAGCCACCTCAAGTGCTCTAGCCCTGCCAGACGCAGAACTGGACGCAGCCGCAGGCATGGGTTCTAAAGGTCCTGCTTCATCACCCGCGAAGGGGCGAGAGTGAGGTCTGTGTACAAGTTCCTTCTGTACAGTTCAGATGTTCGTAAGAGGCCCATAATGGTCTGAGAGCAGACCCTGAGGAAAGAAATTTGTAATTCTACCTTGAGAACCTCCACAAAATCGTCAGAATCTGAGTCTTGATCTCCCACTTCTCCTTCCTCCAACAGGCTCCCTCCGCCGGCCTCGTCCTCCCCAAAGGATTCATCTGATTCTTTCGGAAGGGGGAAGTGCTCTCTCAGTTCAGTGGCTGACAGCTGTGGGGGAACTGTCCAATCCAGCACCACCCTTACTCGGTTTATCATTGGACGCGGGACACCGCTGGAATGTACGTAGTCCTCCAGCTCACCCAGATATTTCTCTGCCTCCACCGAAGACACCGTGAAACCGGCGCGAACAAGGCCTATACTAGGTAGAACCATCCCGAGATGGTTCAGGTGTCCCCACATCTCGAGCGGGCTGAGAAATTGCCGGCTGACATCCAAAATGTCCCAGGCCTCCGGGAAGACATCATCCTCTGGCATGTCAATGTGGTGCAGCTGCTTCCCTGGAGCCTGATTGGATATCCTGTGAAATCCCCTCAGAGGCCGCCCCTCCGGATGTCTATGCTCTTCCGGAACCACTGGGTCCACTAACACTATTGGATCTGCCACTGTTTCCACATTCTCAACTGGTGCAGGTCTCGCCGCTATGCTAGCCCCTCCACCGCAAGAGGCTCTTGCCTCCCTCCAACCCTAGCCTCGGGATAGGGGAGGCCCGCAATCACCGGCCCGAACAGTTGGCTGCTTCAGCATTTCCCCTGGATAAGTTGCCTCCTAGCTGATGGCATACTCCTTCACCAGTCCAAAGGCGGAAGTCAGTGGAGGCAATTCCATTCACATTTTTTCATCTTCCCATGTGAACATGAGCCACAACTGCCCAATTACACATGGGTGTTCCTCATGAAGCACCTCCCAGTAGACCTGCGGGGACAGCCGCTGCAGGCACCAGAACTGCCTCGCAAACTGTTGCGGGGTGTACGGCTCACAGAGCGGCTCACGGTACACCCGTTCCACCAAAACTCCACCTCAAAAGGCCAGGAGATAAGACCAGTGCTCTTCTGTTCCCTACCCATTGTCAATGAGTACCC
The DNA here is from genome assembly GCA_963277665.1 of Viscum album. NCBI lineage: Eukaryota > Viridiplantae > Streptophyta > Magnoliopsida > Santalales > Viscaceae > Viscum > Viscum album. The sequence continues at coordinate 674,213,557 of OY728128.1, read as the reverse complement.
CTGTCGGCAATGGAAACGGGTGGAAGTTAAACTCATCTGCCTTCCACACCCGGTTCAGCACCATCGGTATGGTTAATTTGACTGGGAAGCTCCTGGCTGAGTTCAGAATGGAAGGGCAGAAGTTTGATCCCAGTGGAGAGATAGGGTTTGGGTATTCATAAACCCCCCTGATGTGCGCCGCAATCCACCCATACAGAAGGTTGAAGGCCCCGCATATCCTCGGCGGCTTCTTGCCCTTGCTAACATGCCACATCATCTCGTACAATCTAGCGAGCATCGGAATCCCCAGATTGACCCACCTTCCCATGTCCAGCATGGATTCCATGATGAATGAGCTGGGCCGCACCCCCATGTTGGTATCCCTCACTGGTAGGATCCAACCCCGGATAAGGGCCGCGATGAACGCCTCCAGCCGGGCTATCGGCTGCTGTTCAGTGCTGACACAAAAACCCCAAGTCTTCCATTGGTTGTCCTCTAAGAGCTGCCAATATGAGTGCTCCTTGCCCTGTTGATCCCCCTTCGGACAAGTTCGAGGACTCAGAGGGAACTCTCGATCCTATGGGAAGTTCAGGAACCGCATGAACCACTTCTTAAAGTGGACGTCCCTCACTGCCTCCTTGTCCTCTCCAGGGACCAGTTCCATCAGTGCTGACGCTAGCTGTGGAATCTGCTCTGTATCCTCCCACGCACTCATGACAGGGAGGAACTCATCATACATGGCCCCCAAGATCGGAACCCCTGAGATCTGATGGACATCCCACAGACTGATGCCAACCTCCCCATGGTGTAGGTGAAACGTGTTGGTCCTAGATGACCATCTGCTCAGTAGCTCCGACATCAGCTGTTTCAGTTGATAAATGTGGAATTGCGAGGCCCATGTAGCCTCATACAAACCCACTATCTTAAGATTGGCCCCAAACTCCTCGCATGAGGCACCTACCCAGTAGGCCCATGCCTAGTCGTTGGTGAAGTTACCACCCTGGCGTAGGTACCACTCATCGGACCACCCCTTTTTCGAATCCTGCAAAGCCGCCTTCAGTATGGTGCGGTACATGGGAGGGGGCGTCTCTAGTTGCAGTGGCTTCTCGTCGATGTTATTCAGATGGTTGTACAGACAGTCAGCAGTGATGGGTGTGAAGTCCTCCCGCGCATGACCATCGGTCGCCCTGAACCATTGGCGTTGGCATGGTGTGCTCCTGAACCAGCTTGCTGGTTCGTCCCTACTCACATCAGGAATGAAAACATCATCCCTCAGCCCGAAGCCATACAAGGGAATCTTCTTGCATAGCAGATAGTTCTTTTGGATTTCTGATAGGAGGTCTATCAAAGATTTATGGTCCGAGTTACTTCAGACCATCTCTCCAAGGCCCAGACAGTTGGCCATCTCATCCCTCCGGGTGGCGTCTGCAAGCAACCCCCACACAACTTCTTGATGGGCCATTACGGTTTCAGAACTCGGAAAAAATTTCAGATCGGGTTGCGAAGATTGTTCACGAAGATCGCTCGCGTAGCTCATTTGCTAAGGCAACCCGCGAGGCCTGACCTCGGTTGCAAGGAGAAGTTCTCTTGGCGTAGTCGCAGAGTCGGAGAATTGCGGTTCGCCGCGAAGCTCGATTCGCGGTGAGCAGATGCAGAGGATGCAGAGCTTCACGAATTGAGAGCGCAAAAGGACAAAGCCGCAAAGAAAAAAAAAAGACAAGTTTTCAGCCCCCTATTTATAGGCAGTGACCCTGGAGCTTCGCGGTGTGTCGAGCCCGCATGGAGTTTCGCGGCGCGTCCAGCCCGCACGGAGCTCCACAGCACGTCCAGAGCACGCGGCCCCTGCCTGCCTCGCGCGCCGTCTCCGCGAGTCAGCACCGCGACCTACAGATAAATTTTGGCAATTTCCCTCAGACTTCGACCCTTGGTCCCTCCGCGGATCCAAGTCTAAGGGGTGGAATTTTTTGGTGCCAAAATATTGGATGAAAAGAACGAAGAAAAAAGAGGCCACGTGCATGTCCTCGCGAAGCCCTGATTCGAAGTCCCCCTAGCTCCGTGGCCGCCACGAAGTACCAGAGGCGATAATGCTCCGCGAATGGCCTAGCGTTCGCGAGACCACCGCAAATCACATGAGGCGGTAACCCTCCATGAATGCCCTAATGTTCGCGACCCGCCGCGAAGTAGAGGAGGCGGTACCCCTCCGCAAATACAGTTGACATACGCGACCCACCGCGAAGAAACCGAAGGCCCCTTCGTTCTGCATGAGCTCTACTCCGCAGTTCCCCTTTCCTATAAATACCGAGCTCCTCCTGAGCTCCAGGGATGGAAAATCCGACCTTTCAGATTCTCAACTCCCAAATCGCAAAGCACTCTTCGCTTTGGGAATCATGAGCTCCGTGAGGTATTTTTTCTTCGCGAGAGGCCTTCGCCTTGTCTCGTTTTGAGACCCTCTTCCAAGAGGGATTCCCTTCGCGAAGCTTTAGGGCCTACGCAAAGGAAGTGGATTCCCAAGAGAACCTGGGAAGCCATGGAGCATTTATGCTTCGCGAAACACCCATCCTGTAAAAGTGATCCACATGCCAAGGCAGGGTCACTATACTTCACAAAGCACACTGCTTCACAGCACCTTGCTTCGTGAGGCACCTCTACTTTGCAAGGCAGTGCTCCGTGAACACCCTTCCACTTCACGAAGCACCTCCCACTCGCACCTATGCCCCATGCTATGGCCAAGGCACTCCAATTCGTGAAGCACACCCCTTTGCAAGTGCTCTCCACTATGAAAAGCAACCAAGCTCCTCAAGGTCCCTGCCTATGGACCCCTTTTCCTGACAATTTCTCTTCCCGTTCGACCCTCCAGGTTTTCACGATGTGATTTAAAAGTCCGATGGATGCCACCACCCGTAGCGTTGCTTCACCTAATGCTTCTTCGCATAGGCACTCTAATGGATATTGCTTCTTCGCATAGCCACGCTAACATGGACCCCTCAATGGTTTGCTCTGCGACCCCCTTTACAATGGCATTGCCGGTACCTTCCCTCCCCCAAGGGGCAGAGGGTACCGGTCATGTATGTCCTAGGGGTATGGAGTAAACCCACTTCTTTCGAGCTGCAGGAAGTTAAACTACCAAGAACCTCATCCTCAAAACATGACGTCAAACTGTGACCCGACCTTATGCCTCACACACAGGGTACTCCAAGCTCGGACATTCTTTACACCGCTCGTCTTCACGGGAATGGAATCACCCTCACATGGGATGATATCCTCCCTCTCAGAGTAGCGTTTGTCCACTGGGGAAGGGCTGCCTCTGATCATAATCCCCAAGCCTCTCTTATGGAAGGTAGCACCCATGCACCTCCGTACTTCCCCACTACCAAGTCCAGTGGAGGGCGCAATAGGGAAAAAGGCACCTCCCATATTTGGTCCCAAATCCTTCTCCCTCTATGCTTTTCCGCACTTTGGGCCTCCATCCTGGAGTAAGTCCGAGCACCATGGGCCACCTAACACGTAAGCCCCTCTTCGCTTCTCATGGACGCACCCTTCACGACGTGATCATCAGGTCTCTGCTACCTCTTGTTTCTCACACCGAGAATGACTCACGTGGGCTTAGAGTAAGCATCGACCATGGCAATGCCCCTCGTCCAGCATGACGTTAAATTGTATTCCCTCACCCATCATGACGTTGAACTGCATACCCCTATCCTGCATGACATTAAACTATACATCCATATGAACTACGAGGTCTTTGATCCATGTCAAGGCCTGGTACATAGGAAGCCCCCATGAGTTTCAATCCCACCACCCTTTATTTATTCATGTCAGGGTTCACCCTCGTCCCGCATGACGTTAAAATGCATTCCGGTCCAGCAGCAATCCATTGTGACCAACCCGAACTACGAGGACTTTGATCCATGTTAAGGCATGGTACGTAGGAAGCCTCACGAGGTTCAAGCCCACCACCAATGGACCCACAGGTTCACCTTCACATCGGTTCGCTGACGAAACCCTTCACGAACTACGAGGACTTTGATCCATGTCAAGGCATGGTACATATGAAGCCTCATTGAGGTTAAAGCCCGTCACCCATCGGACCAAGGTCCTTTCTTCACGTCAGTTCGTCGACACCCACCATCGCAACCCAAACTACGTGTTATTTAATCCATTTCAAGGCATGGTACGTAGGAAGCCTCCCTGAGGTTCAAGCTCAACAATCATTGGCCCAGACTGCCTCCTCGTCAGTGTGCCAAGCCCCCATTCACCTGAACTACGTGGTATTTGATCCATGTCAAGGCATGGTACGTAGGAAGCCTCATGAGGTTCAAGACCACCACCCGTTGGTCACTCCGACCCCCTTCACGTCAGTTCACCAACACCTGGGCAGCCTAGAATGTAAGCCCCACACCATCTGGACCAAGGTCCTCACTCGCGTCGGTTCGCCGACACACCATTCCGAACTACGTGGACTTTGATCCATGTCAAGGCATGGTACGTAGGAAGCCTCACGAGGTTCAAGCCCACCACCTGGTTGTTTCGACCGCATTGAAGTCAGTTCTTCCATCACCTTGGGAGGCCTAGAGTGTAAGCCCCACACATTCATTCTGAACTACGTAGAATTTGATTCCCTGCCACGGCGATACGTAGGAAGTCTCCTCGAGACTCAAGCCCATCACCACCACCTTCTCCATGATGGAACGTTTCATTCCCCCTCCACTCCATGCAATTATCCATCATCCACCAGGATTCTTACCCAAGCCCCCACATCCCGGTGAGATCATGCCACCCATTCCCCTCCACAGCATTCCAGAAGCCGCCCACGGGTTGGCCTTGATATCGATATTCCCTCAAGGGGGATTCCTCAATCTGATACACTCCAGCTAGTGTTCTTATCAGGCCGATCCAACTACGCTGGGTGTTAAACTTGCGGCATACCCTGTGTTAAACATGGGAAGCTGATGAAAACCTTAGATACATGCCTCTGGAATATGATTCCCCGCGCTCGATGTGGGATTCCTCGGCCTCTCGCGCCCTCCAGAATCCCTATAATAAGGGACAAAAGACAGACACGCCAATTCCCCAGCATTCAGACATGTTACTGATGCCTCGACGTGACTACTCCCCCGACTAAAGGTTGCTGCCCTGACCGGACCCTTTGGAATGTCCTGATAGAAGCAGTGTAATTAATCAGCGTCCATGGAAACATGGAACTTGGAAGAGTTTCACGCACAACGTATTAAATCTATGAGGGATACCTGGACTAGGTGACGATCTCTGAGGAGGAATCCAAGGAAGGAATAACCGACATCCCAGCATCCCGGTTTCGATCAATGAGAAGATGTCCCTAAATAAGGAATGGATGTCACCTGCCTTTGGAAAGAGGGAATGTGGGGCAACACAAAAGTTGCGCCCGTCACGCCCAAGCGGACAGATGCATGCTCCCCAGCGAAAGTGTTGGAAACACGTTTTCAGACAAATCTATCATGGGTGATGATATCATGGGGAAACCAGGTATTAATCTCCAGTAACATCCTATCAACCCAAGTACTCTATGAACATCCATTACACTCTTAGGTGAATCCCAAGATAAAACTACCTTAACCTTAGTCAAGTCCACTACTACTCCATCTGCTGGGATAACAGGTCCCAAAAAGTGGATCGTCAATATCCAAAACTGTAACTTTGATAGTTTTTCGTAAATAAAGTGCTCTTGGAGAATATCTAGAACTACCCTTATGTGTCGCACATGATACTCCTCGGAATCCATGTATACAAGGATATCATAGATGAATAATTTTATGAATTAGTATAAGAAAGGCTAGATGATCTGGTTCATGAGTCCCATAAACACTATTTGGGATTTCATCACAGTAATGGGCATCAACAAGTACTCATAGTGACTATAGAGAAACCTGAATTTCATCTTCAGTATATCCTCATCTTGTAGTCATAGTTGGTGGGAACCTGATCTAAGGTCAATCGTCGAGAACCATCAAGCCACTCCTAAATGGTCAAAGGGGTTATCGATACCCAGTAGAGGATACTTGTTTTTGAAGGTCACATGATTCAATCTCCGCTAGTCCCAAAAAAACCTCATGATCTCATATTACATATTGGAAAAAATTGGGGCTGCCCAGGGTGAATCACTCGGTCAAACAAATCCCTTACTCTTTAATTCCTCCAATTGGACTCTTATCTCAGGAAGCTCTATAGGATCCAGCAGATATGATGGCCTAGATATAAGTGTTGTCCCGTGGTTTAGATCAATGCAGATGTTTGTCTCTAGGTAGGGAGGTAAACCTATAGAATCTTTAAGTAAGGCATCCTTGTAACATGGAACTACTACCAAAATCTAGAAACTCAAAACATACACTTCACCAATGGTCTGGCTAGTCATCTGATGAGTAATCGACTGCACCCTCCTATGAATGAGTCCATCTTACGCTACCTGGATTTACTTTTCACTAATAAAGAAGAACCTGGTGGGGGTACTAGGGCCTTCAGGGGAAGCTGGTGGGCTGTGGATTTAAAAAAATCATTGAAAAGATGATAGAACATGTCATCACTGATGATCCGATCCCCGGTATGGTCCGAAAATCACATGTAAATTAAAAGGGCACGTAAATTAAAACTGAGAACATAACTGTTTAGATCTGAATCCATGCTTGAATGAAACTTATCAAAGATGATCGTTTCTTGAAGGATTCATATTAGGAACCCTCTTGACCTTCCACATGTTCATTAAAAATATGTTGGAATGTTGATCATCGAATTCTGGGTGCTAGCGCGGAGATCTGACGACGCCTTCAATGACCCGATGATCACCATGGTCCTCTACCTTCATTACATGAAGCTTTTATCAGAAAATCACTTGAGAGGGAGAGACTCTATCTCTAGGGAGTGAGAGGAGAGAGAGGCTCTCATTCATAAATTAATGAATAGTTCGTGATGAGAGAGACTTTCGCTCTATTAATAGTGGATGATACATAACGCTCGGTAGGTTTCACCGAACCCCAAAAATTTAACATCCACTAAATAATAATTATGAAGACCTAAACTTTTCCACATATATTATTAATAATATATCAAATACTTATAATATATATTAAATATATTATGTGATAAAACTGATCCATTTAACTCGACTCACCAATCCTGTATAATATTAAATGATCATTGAATATTAAAATAATATTCATTCGAATATTATTTTCTTATATCTACATAACATGTAAATACATTAAAAAAATTAATCCAATTATTCATAACATGAGTAATATGAATTTTTTTAATTATTGGTGATCGATAACTTGGAAAACACTTGGATACCGTGGTGGGGCTGACAATGTTTAATTTACCTATACTACTCAATATGGAGGCTTCTCGAATATGCAATGGTTAATGACCCTCTAGGTCGTTATCTCAATAGTAGTGAAAAAAATCCATAGACTAAGAGCGGAGTCTATCAACCCATCAAGGCCCCCAAAGAGATAAGGATAGTCATAATAATGACTTCCAACCTACAAACACATAATGTGTACTATAATCTATTTGTATTTAAATATATCATAAAGTACGATGCACACTTGTGCCATCACCCTTTTTATTTCTTTATAATTTGTTGATCTAATAATTTGGATTTACCTTTCAGCTTCTTTGGTCAAATGCTTATGAAGGTAACACCATCCTGATCATCTAGGCTTGAGATATACAACTTCTATTATCGAGAAGCGACAAATCCTTTCTTGACCATTCAATGAATGTCATGCAACCAATGACACACCTAATAAAAACTACCTACCCATGATTTACATATCATTGTTTTTACCTTTCATTAAAGTACAAAATCAAATGGAACTTACTGGTAATGATATTAAGTCAGGAGACTAATACACATGTACATAGATAGGAACAACCAATGAAACCCCAAACATGTGGTGTTATTATTGGAGGGAATGTCCACATGATCTCACTACTACAGATCTCCAAGTGTCAACTTCATGAGATGGAGTCACAATGCTTATCATCCCTCAGCACCTGATATTCCAACATATATAGTGTCCAGTTAGTAATATTTAACTTTACCATATGAAATATTTAAGATTAATGTCATGGTATCTCGAGGTTCTAATTATATCTGAGGATCTACTATAACCTTTTGATACAACAATTAATTTATGGACATTACCATTAAATAGAGGATGCAAAAATATCTACACTATAATGGTAAGTATACATAATGTATAGATAACTATATAAACAATATGGTAATAAAATGTACATTATAGTTGGTTTTGGGGAACCCACTATTTCAACACTCCCACTTTCACTTGATCCAACTTTCAAACCATGATTGTTAGTTACTATCATGACGAAGATCATGTTTCTATAGAGTAATGTATTTAGCTGTGGGGTCTACCCCATTTTTTCTATATGTCTATTCTACTATATGAGACCTCATCTTCTTGAGTAAAACTTATCAAGAGATTATAACCCTGAGTACATCCCTTTTTTACACTGTCATAACTTGACATCTTGGCCAGTAAGAATATCATAATTTACATTACGATAATTATTTACTTACTAGGTGTGATTAAAGAACTGGAAAAATCGTTGCATTTAATAACTTCTTCTTAGCTTCCTTAGAAGCAGCAACGTACTCAGTATTTGTAGGTTTAGATACCAATATCTGTTATGTACTTATCTTTCTCATCGTCTTATCCTAACTACGATACAAGATCAAATTGATCTAAGGAATACTAGTTTGTGTCCCATAAAAACTATTATCCTTTCTTCTCTACTTTCTAGGTACTTGTCTTTTGTACTTTCCGAAGTACAATATGATAGTTCTGACTTCTTCACTTGAAGTTCTCTTAGATATAATTGATCTTTTCATACTATAATGTATATACTGTCAGTATCATTTTTTGTTCATATCATGGAATATGTGATTGATCAATCACATGATCATATGGATTTGAACTCACCTTGTGAATTAAATTCCACATCCTGAACATGTAAACATAGAGAGTTTGTTCCATGTGACATTGGTAAAAAGAAATTCCTTGATTTGTTCCAACTTGTATTTTTCAATACCATGTCACTATATGTATGATTGACAAGGTTGAAGAAACCATTATATTTACCTTAGTATATCTTATTCTCTAGAAATTAGGTTTCTAATTTAAGTCAATCATTAGAGAATAATTTTTATCCTTGTCTTAACTAACTGTAAAACCAAAGTCTTCTTTCCATATGTTTCTGAACATATTTCACTAAGAAAACTTTTTCACTCCCACTAAACTTTGGTAGACACATGGAAAATAATCATTCCATATGAATTTTCTAATATTTTGTTTTTTATTTTAATCATAAACTACATTTCAGTAACTTGAAACCCCTATTGTGATTCAATCATGTCATCATACATTTTTGGTTGCATCATATAGACACCTTACACGCATGTTGATATTTAAATCCAATGGACAATTTAATGATATTTTGAGTGATCTATAACTTGTAAAATTATAATGGATTTAGGAATACTGACATGGTATTTCCAATTGAGACTTATTGGTACCATTCTTGTACCATCACTATATCAACTCACTTGAATACCCTCCACAATATTAAATTTATAATCCTCCTTAAAATTTGATACATTGAATCCATTATTGAATTTTAATTGGTATTTCCAATCTTAACTAAATTCCATATACTACTTATTTGTAGGATTTATTATTCTCAATGAATAATATATCACTGTCTGATGTGAACTCAAAACCATCACCACGGTTATTAACCTTCCTATGCAGTATGTGTCTCTAGAACATGCCTCTTCCACATGAACATGTGGAACTAGTTCCTATGCCAAGAATTTTTTCAGCACGAGCATTGAATAAATCCAACCCATTATTTCTCCAACTATATCTAATAGATATGTCGACCCCTTTTGTAGAAAGGAATTCTAATTATTGACTAAAACTTTTTTATCTTAAGGATTTATATAATATCCTAATAAATTGTTAGGATACTTACCTTAGATGCAAAATGTTTTTATCTTGATGTGATTTTTTTCATATCCTAACAAACTATTTGAATCTAAACACATGTGAAATGACATAATTGATTACCATAATACTATGAACTATATGTTATCCATCGGTCATTTTTAATTGGCATATTGGTTATCAGTTTTCACTATTATTTGAAAAGAAAATATTGAAATATTATGGAAGTTACTAATGGTTATAACAATGAAAGTATTTACATCAAAACATTAATGTATAAAATGTGCATTTAGAAATTTCTCCATGCTATATTTTTTTGATAAATGTTATTATGTAATACTCATATTCGATCCTCCTTATGAACATCAATGCTGTGATGTAGATAAGGTAATGTGTGTTTAGGAATTACTCCACACTACATTATCATGATTGATGAATTCTTGGTCAAGATATTATTCATCATGCCGATCTGAATAAAATCATATCTTCTTACCAAGCTTATGCATCACTATTACATTCCTTAACAACTTAAAGGATTATTATGAAGTATCTTTACCACGATCTTTCCCTTGAAATAGTTCATACTCACTTGTTGAACTAATTCTAAAAACTCTGTGACATTCTATTATTTCTAATGTTTTTTTGTCCAAACTATAGACGTCTATAATACCAAATGTATTTAGCAATGTAGAGCCTAAATATAATATTGGGAAAATTATTGATGTCTACTTTTAGTTTTTGATTCACAAAGAATTTATCTTTCCCCAACTGGGAAAAAATTCTTACATTTTAGATTAATCATTTACTGCCAATGATTCATGTATCACTGAACTATTTTTTTGAGTCTATTACCACAAACAACATTCATTACTATACATGGAACAATGGATAATTATGTCCAAAGTAAATGTGAGATATTTTTTTTGGTTAGACTCAGTAAATTTTTCATATTTAATCAATCACATGGAAATTATAAGTTATATGTTTCTCACTGCAGACATATGAACCAACCTTTCCCAACTACTTAGTGATGAAACCATACTTCAAGGAATTTTTATATACTTAATTTATTGTAGTGTTTCAATAAATATATGTGAAATGAATATTTTATTAAATACAAAATAATTATATAAGAAACAATACTTTTATTTGATGAAAACACGCTGAAGAAGATGTGGGTACTTGTTTCTTTAATTTAGTTCATTGCATTTTAAACTTCCATAAAATTATTGCGATGAAAATATCCTCCTATTAAATAACCAACCTCATCATTAAAAGGTGTTATGAATGTTGATTAATTTTATTTTTCCATTGTCCTTTTTAACATTTCCATTTAAAATATTCTCCACAAGAACTAAAGATGATACTTTCCTTAATATTATTATTATTTGTCGAACCATACCAAAAGGTAATGAATAAATTACTCCATACTATTTTTTTTATCCTTAAAAAATACTAGAGTAATTGGGGGAAGAGGTATAAGAATGGGATTCCATGAGTTATCATAGTTTTTCTTTAATGTTTACACAAATCTAGTGTAATCATCACACTCAAATTTTTTTTCATTTCTCCTCAGAAACTTCTTGGAGATGAGACTACATGTTCTTTTTATCCATGTAATAATGTAGTGACTATAACTAACATCATATTTTGATGATATAATTATGAAATAACTATCATATTATTTATACATGAGTCTCTTATAATTAGTTTTATACCCACAGTTATTGAGGTGGATTAACAAGTAGGGGCATCGACACCTTGAATTTATTATATTGTAGTAAAATGCACAAGAGCCTATACTGCACTTAGAGATTCATGTTAGTTTGGACATTAACTTAGTCCAATATTTATCCTAGTTTTTATCTTGTGGTATTTCAAGCAATTTTATAAAAACAAACACTAGAAGATTGTACTTTTTTCATGATTATCAAATTTGAAATTACCGATTAGTTTAATTATTAAATGTCTCTAACTATTTTATCGAATTTTAGGAACCCTCTGTACTAGAATCAGAATACTCTGTTGCTTGAGTATTCTAGTTGAAAATATCTCTAATCCTCCCCTTATGGTCTACATTCTTTGGCTATACCACTACATGGAGGGTTCATTAGAGGCATTTGGCTGGACAACTACATTAACTTGCGGTTCCTTGATGTGTTGAGTGAAGTCACAACATCAAAAATCATAAATTGATTTACTCAACACATGCCACTAAAATTAAAACAAGATAGATTTGGATATTCCTTTTCTGTAATTTTAGTTAAGTCAACCCATCAATCTCATAAGAACTCCCCGATAGTAAGAGGCACCCTCATATATGGAATGATCGGCACCCTGTACACCCAGTTTTGTTCAAAATTTAATGATATCGAGGGTGTTTTTTGTTTTTATTTGAAAGAATTTAATCCATTTATATTAATCTTGTTTATCTATGTTGTCGCACTCAAAACTGAAAATTTATATAAAAACAAACATTAGTTATTTATGCATTTTATTATTTATCATTTTATGTATTTCTCTCACTATTATAAAATGAATAAAACGACAAATAATTGAATAATGGTAAATTACCACCTGATTGGTCTTAAGCATCTAAAATGACCTAGGGGAATCATACTTGAGTCTTCGCTTGACTCTTGATGCAGTTCACCCCCTTCGTGGATGTCCACTTCTGATTTGGAGTATCTCCTTATCCTGGCGGGGTCTATATGATGTCTTAGAGTACTGACTCATCTTATTGGGGTCCACATCAGGTCTTGTATCATCTTGGAAACTGTACACTACCTCATCTTGGTGGGCTCCACCTCATACACCATCTTTATCCGAAGTACAAAAACACTCATGCACAGAAGAGGGGGACTATGGGTGTAATGTACATCAAATAAAATTGGGAACACATGCCATTATATAAATTGAATGAAAATAAAGACAATACACAAACCGTCATTTTATTAATTAAAAACATTTTAGACAGTTAAAATAATTAATTAAATAAGTAACTAAGTGTAGAAATATATGGGTTAGTGCTCAAGACTAGTAAGCAGGTAAATAATAAAGTGTCATAAATTTAAATTACTTTAACTAAGTATGAGGGTAAATTAATTAAATTAAATAATTCAAATAATTTAATTATTCTTCTATACACTAATTTATTTAATTTTAAAACCTAAAAATAAATAAATAAATAAATTTAATTTAATTCCAAAAATAAATTTATTTAAATCCTCGAGTATTAAATTTTTATTTTTATAATCAAATCTATCATTTTAAATGATTTAATTTAATTCTAAAATTAAATTAATGAAAAATATTAATTTAATTAGTTTAGGCCCCGAAAACCCTGTGCATAACTAATATTGGTTAGGTAGGTCTGCCCAAACCCATTCTGGGATTGGAAGTCCCTCCTAGAAAATTTATGAGGAGTTATGGGTCTTGCATAGAGGTACAAAGGTACCTCAAGGTGTTCCAATACTGAATCCACCGAATCTGGTTGGAGCCTAACTGCTAGAGGATAGCTGACCAAGATTGATGTTGGAATTTCCCTCTAGATCTGAGGCCACTAAAGGTGTGCAGATCAACTATTTAGGGAGGCGACTTCACACCCGCGACAGATCTGGAAGAAGAGGGGCCGAATGTGGCTTCTGGGTGCTGGTCCTCATGGGGGGTGGTGGTGAAAGTAGACGGGGTGCATCCTTAGTGTGCACGAGACACATGACACTAGTGGTGCTACTATATTTGAGGGCAGAGGCCCATGACAAGCGGAGGAGGGGCCACTGGTGGGTGAGTCGTTGATATAGGAGAAAATTATTCGGATCGAAGGTCCGGGTCACTAGAAGAAACATGTCGGCAGCTATAGGAGGCACACAAGAAGGGGCTGGCTTCGGCCTGGGGCTCACTCGAGGAGGGTGTGACCGTGGCATAGATATGTCTCCGATGCTATGGAGGTGAGGCTGGTGCAGTACCTGATGCACCTAGGTGTGGCAGTAAGGGCCGAACGAGGGAGGAGGGAGGCTAATACCTTGCTCCAGTGCTGGACATGTGGGGAGGCCGCCATGGCTTGACCAACAGAAAGTGAATGGGACTAGGGGGCTGAGCAGTCCCAATTCATTCACCTATTTTTTTTACCATTCTCCCCCACTTTTTTAGTTCACGTATCCTCCCAATTTTAGCTTTGTTTTTTTTATGTTTTGTGGTGTGGATAATTTCCACACCCTTAAAAGTTTTCCAATGGCTAATCATTAGCCTTTAATAATAATAATAAATTATTATTTTAACATAATAATTCTATTATTTTAATAATAATATTATAACAATAATACAAATAATAATAATAATAATATTTTTTTTTGAAAAAATTAGTAATAATTTTGGTGAATAGAAACCTTCCAAGACTTGGCCAGATCTTGATTGGAAGTAATTGATATAAAATTTCTAATACCCGAGTTCAAACAAAAAACACGACCCATTCTGAAAAAATCAAATACCCATAAATTGGTCATTTTATATCAAATAAAAGTGCTTTTTGAAACATTGAGAGAGATTTCCAACCCTATACTTAGTATTATGGAAATTAATTTTTATTTGGCTCAAATAATTGACATGATCTCTCTGGTACTAGTTAAAGGTACTGGGGCCTACAGCGGAAGTTAGTGGGCTGGGGATTTGAAAAACTAATTTCATTGACGGGATGACAGAACTTGTTGTCATTAACGATCTGAGGCCTGTTATAGTCTATGAATCTCACATGAATTAGAAGAACATGTAAATTAAAACTGAGAACATACTTGTTTAGATCTGAAGATGTGGTTGACTATAACTCATCAACGATGATATTTTCTTGAAGGATCCATGGTAGTAACCCTCTAGATCATCCAACCACACTTCAAAAATCCACTGGAACATTGATTTTTGAATTCTAGGTGCTATTCAGAGATCTAATGATTCTTTCGATGCCCCATCAATTACCAGGGTCTTCTACCTTCATTACATGAAGGTCTTCTTGGATTTTCACTTGAGAGGGAGAGACTCTATGTCCAAGAACTAGGAGGGGAGAGATTCTAACATTCATAAATTTATGAATAGTTTTTTATGATAGAGCCTCTCTCTTTATTTATAGTGGATGATGCATAACACGTAGTGGGGTTCCCTGGACCCCAAAAATTTAACATCCACTAAAGATTAATCATGAATAACTAAAATATGTCCTACATATTATTAATAATTTATTACAAAATTGTATTTTATATAAAATATATTACATGATAAAACTATTACATTTAACTCAAATCACCAATTCCGCTTAATATTAAGCGAACCTTAAATATTAAAATAATATTTTTTTGAATAATATTTTATCGTATTTACTTAACTTTTAAATACATTAAATATATTCAATCAAATTATTCATAAATATAATAATATGAATTTGTTTAATTAGTAAGGATCAATAACTTGGACAACACTCGGACCCCATGATGGGGCCCACCATGTCCAATATACCTATTCAAGTGAATATGGAGGATTCTTGAATACACTATTGTGTGTAACCCTCTAGGTCATTAACTTGATAGTAGTGAATAAAATCCACAGACTAAGAGAAGAGTCTAGCAACCCATCAAGGACCCGAAAGATAAAATGATAGTCATATCAATTACTACCAACCTACGAACACATATTGTGTACTATAATCTCTTTATATTTAAATATCTCATAAAGTTGGACATACAATTGTGTCATCACCCTTTTTCTTACATTATTATTTTTTGATCTAACCTGATGGATTTAACGTTCGAATTCTTTGGACAAAGACTTATGAAGATAGAACCAACCTGATCAACCAGGCCTGATATATACAAATTCCATAACCCAGAAGTGAAAAATCCTTTCTTGACCATTCAACCAATTCCATGCCACCAATGACACACCCAAAATAAGCTACCTCTCCCCGATTTCAATATCATGGTTTTTTTTACTTCCATCAAAGTACACAATCAAGGGTACAACTGGTAATTATCTAAAATTAGGAGACCAATACACATTTCCTTATATAGGAACAACCAATGAAACCCAAAACCTGTGGAATTCCTATTGGCAGGTCTATCTTCATGATATCACTATGAGAGATCACCACGTGTGAAATTCGTGAGAAGAAGTCTCAATGCTTTTGATCCCGCAACACCCTTTAGTCAAACATCTATTGTATTCAGTCAGTAATCTGTAACTAGACCATATAACATATTTAAGATTAATGACATGGTATCTTGAGGTTCCCATTATAGGATGGGATCTGCTTCAACCTTTTGATATGACAATTAATCAATGGACATTACAATTAAATAGTGGATGAAAAAAATACACTATAATGTTACGTAAACATCATGTATAGCTAACTATATACATGATATGGTAATCAAAAGTACTTCATATTCGTAAGTAGGGAACCCACTATTTCAACAATTGGTTCTATCATTGTAGACACACCACACCCTTAGCCTAAAATAGTCAATATGGGCATGAATTATAGATAAAAAAATACATACCAAGAATGATGTCATAAGTCTTTAATGCTATGACCAAGGGATCCAAACCGAAACTCCCGCCTCCAAAAGTCATGTCACATTGTCGGCATAAGTAAGTGATCACCGAGTCTTCTCCAGTAGGTGTCTCCAAGCATAAGGGTTGAGTCAATGATTCAATCATAATTTCTATGTCTCAAATAAGAGAGGTGGAGAGAAATGAATGACTAGAACCTCTTTCTATCTATACTGTAGATAAGGTAGAGAAGAAATAGATCATACCTCGAATCATTTATATCAATAATGGGTCATATGATTTGACCCTTCCTACAATTATCCCCT
This sequence comes from Viscum album, assembly GCA_963277665.1. Classification (NCBI taxonomy): domain Eukaryota; kingdom Viridiplantae; phylum Streptophyta; class Magnoliopsida; order Santalales; family Viscaceae; genus Viscum; species Viscum album. The sequence continues at coordinate 674,196,717 of OY728128.1, read as the reverse complement.
CCCCCATTCAATAACACCCTGAGCCTAGCGTGGAACACCTGGGGGGGGGGGGGGTGGTAACAAGTCAAAATGTCGACCACCTCCTTCTACTCTCCCATATCCTCTTCCATATCCACCATCTTGCGGACCCACATATTATGGATATTGTCTCACATTGGTGTCCCATCCATGATCTCTCTTTTAGCTATATGGTGGATTACACAATCTTGAGAAAGATGTCCCCTACCATCACACGAGTATCACCGCCTCTCTTTGGGAAGACTGGACCCAACCTTTATGCCCTATACTGCAGATCCTCTATCATCAGACCTTTTCCTAAAACCTCTCCCACATCTTGGTCTCTGAGACTAACATGAGATCCTTTCTACTAAGGTCTCTGCTACTGCTTGCCCACTGCTAACAACCACTGACTCTATCTACTCACCCAAGAACCTATCGACCACCAAAGATTTCTCTAGAAACCCATCATAGGTCGGAATTTCTAGACTAATAAATGAGGATCGTATGTATCTACACATACCTCTCTAAAAGGTTTGATCCCTGAAGAACTGATCTCAAACCATATCTATCAAGAAACTAAAAATACTAATAATCCTCAATGAATACATAAACACTATCATGATGACCTACTAGAGCTATAGAAGCTCATGGATAATCTTATATATCAACGTATCTAGTGAGAATTCCTCTCTAAATAGACACTCAAACTCTATACACGAAAGAGTCTTCATGTCATAAGACAAGGTAACAAAACCACATTGTCACTCTATCAAATCTAGAAGAAGGATCGCTTCTAGAACCACCATTAGATCTACTTGTTTCCTCACTTGAATTAAAACTTGTGTAACTTCCTTAAGTGAGTCTTCATCTGCTTATGGGTTGGGCTCGCCTCAATACATGAGGGGTCTTTGCCACAAAAAATTGGGAAGCATGCTCATTCTATGCTCCTCATCCCCTAGAACTGTGGGTTCCACATGTTCTTCTACAGGTGGTATAGATGATGTGCCACCTGGATGTAAAATATAAATATTTGGTCCCTGAATCGATTCCTCATTACAGAGGGGATCATCCTCCTGATCGTCATGCTAAAGCATAGCTGGTATATGTCACATAGGCATCCGGAAAATAATCAAGATGTACAACGATCAATGAGTATATTAGTAGAGCTAACTCATGAAGGTAATGGAAACAAAAACCCATTTGTATATGGTTCATGTACAATTTTTACCCTATAACTACTGTTATTGTATATCGAGTCATAAAGTAGGTTATCCGAGTCCTGGTGTGTATATATGTTAGTCTTCACACCAACACTAAATTCCCTATCCAGAAATATAAACTCGAATCACTTAACACTCACGCCCAAAACCAATCTCACAGACTCCCAATCCTAAATTAGAATCAAACACTCTAATACCAATCCATCACAAATCATCCTAGAGGGGCCCATATTGGGACTCCACAAGACCTTCTATAATAGGCCATGGGCTGGTGACTAGCACCGAGTAGCCATATCACTTATATGGGAGACATTTCCTAAGTACCCGTACACACACACATATCCAAGCCCAAAAAATAATGAAATATAAAAACTACTAAGAAAAAAATACATTCGTACAACTATATCCCACAACAAGAGTATGATAGGAAGTAAAGGAAAGTAAACATGGCAAAATATAAGACCATGAAAAAGAGTACGTAACACAAGTCCAAAATGAATTTAAATGTTTTGGGACTAGTATTGGAAAGATGCTAGAACACACTTCGATCTTTCCAGTATCACTAAGCACCATTTTATCCTGGTCTGCCAATGGCTCTGTCAAAAGTTCAATCGTCAGCAAAACACACGACACATGCAGGAAAATCCAATTTAGGGGAGAGTATAACAATACACAATTGGATACCCAAATACCAGAAATCATATAAAAAAGGAAATATAGTCATCTCTACATAGTTATATTACTACAACACATATAATATAAATATCCAGATATACTCAATAAATACGCACATTCTAGAGGTAAGCTACAACCATAGTATACTTGCCCTAGGATTCCAGTTCAAGGATTCAATGAAGTACTCTTCTGGGATAACAAACTCCTTATTCTGATAGCACATATGACATACATCCTAGAGTTACTTCTCATCAGGTCTCTTCATGAGAAATATTACACACTAAATATCTAAATAGAATATGATACACAAAAGTGGATCACAGCCAGGGCCATGTGGTGATACCAAGAACATAATTTTTACTAACCCACTATGTAGAGGCTTTTTTCCCAATAGGATTGGTCACATCGATACCCATGACTCTACATAGGGAAAAAATATGAATAGAGGATCCCACTTCGGTCCTCTTGGGGGATTCCAACAACTCTATCTAAGATGTCCTACTGAAGGGATCATTATCCTAGGAGTATGAAATGAATCATACCAACCTTTAGGGAAAGCATAAGGGGAACAAACCCTAATAAAACATGTCCAAGATATAGAGGATAAAATGTCTAATCCATTCAAGAAAGAGTAAAAAATGTGAAGAGGGGTTAAATTCCATGTCCCTTGACCCCTAGTTCTTGCAGTATAAATGATCTATGTTATTCATAACTTGTCCATGTAGTATTATACAGAATATAGACTGATCTTTTATTCTACCCGTGTATTAGTACACAAGTCTAACCCGTGTATGTATTCTCATTTACCAATACACACTTTTGACATTTTACCTAGTCTAGTTCATGTCTGTGTGTGGGAGTACATGACATGTATGATGCCTATGTAGTCCACCCAATGTCTATATACCTTCTTACCTACATACCGAGTTCACTTGGGAGGAACCACACACCATGGGATGCATAAAGTTTTCCCAAAACCCTATCAAATTCAAGGCCCCCCAAATAATGAGTAATCTTGGATTACACATCGTGTAGTTAACGAATTTCTAGACTCACTATAGCTTCTCCCACGTGCCTCTTTCACCACATGCCTTCGATTTAGTGATCATTTCACCATGAAATTAAAAATTCAAGCTCATCCAAGTCCTTTTTTCATTGAAAAAAGGTGTTCCGTCACTAGATCCACTAAGAAAATGGATTAACTTGTGTTTATTTTTCATGCACCAAAGAACATTGAAGAACATAAATTTGGGTATCCACTATCCAAATAAAAATCTCTCCATTGTCGTACTTCTTTCGTGTTGTTTCTATACAAGATCTATGATTTCAGATTATTGCACCACGAAATAGATACACAATGATCAATTGATTGATATTTGTCGAACCACTATCCAAATAAAGAATGCCAACGATGAATGATGAATGGGGGAGAGAATCAGCAATCAATAAAGAGGAAAATACCTTGATCTTTGTTCATGTTGATTTGGGTTCATTTCTATTAGAATGAAAATTGATGAAATGAAAAAATAAAATAGATATTCTCCCATAAAACCCAACAAATATATACCCATCCTCTAATACACATGATCAGTGAATCAATTCATTCACCAATTGATTACCATTCGTCGTAGAATGAATGAACATGGAATAAAAAATTTTAAATCACATAATCAACCATGATTCAGTTCAATCACTAACAAAGAATGATGCGTTGTCAACATCATTTCCAAGGGTTTTTGGAGGAAATCAACAATAACAACCTCCAATAAATCAAGTAAGGGAATATGAAATCACTACTGTTGAGGAGGAGCCTAACAATGATGTGGTGAAATATATATTGGTTATTCATTATAGAATAGTGAATATACTTTTCAATTATGGTTTTACGCATTATTTCATATCATTCAAGTTTAGTAGAACTATTCAATCACCACCAAAAAATTTATAGGTTGAGTTATCCTTGAGTACAAAAAATGTAAAAATTATTGCATCCAAAGATTATAAATCAACAACGGATAATGTTTGTGAACAGAAACTACTATAAAATCTTGTCATACTCCCTTTGGTAGAGTTTGATGCTATATTGGGAATGAAATGACTATATTTATACGAATAAAACATCAACTATCATGAAAGGGAGATCAATCTTAACATCTCGATGCTTCCTCTAATTCTGTAAAAGTGTAATTATGAAGAAGAATATCCTTCAGAATCATCATCTCAATTGAAGATATTGTTTACTTATGATCGAGAATATCTACCTCAAATTCCTGAGGAAAAGGATAAAATCATTCTCAAAGACATTCCCATTATGAGTGGTAACACTGTTGTATTCCCTGAAGAATTTTATGGTCTTCCTCTTGATCGAAAGGTTGAGTCCTCAATTGAACTTATTCTTGGATCTCTACTTATATCAAAGATTCCTTATATAATGTCCATTATTGAGTTGGAATTACAAAAGAAACAATTATATGAGAATATAGAAAAGGGTTTTATATTCCTAAGTTCTTCACCATGGGGTGCACCAATCTTCTTCATCAAGAAGAAGGATAGGTCAATGAACCTCTGCATTGATTATCATGAGCTCAAAATAATCATGATAAAGAAAAAGTATCCCCTATCAAAGATAAATTACTTGTTTGATTAGAAAAGTGGGTACATTTATTTATCTAAGGTGGCCCTTTTATTTGGGATATCCCCAATTAAAGGTGATGAAGGATGATATTCCCAGGACTACTTTTCAAACCAGTTATCGATAATATGAGTTCATAGTGATGCCCTTCATACTCACAAATGGTCTATTAATTTTCATGGAAATAATGAATAGAATCTTTAGATATTACCGTTACCAAGTTATGGTAGTCTTTATTGATAATATTTTGATATAATTTAAGATCAAGGAGGAACATAATATGCATTTGAATACTATACTAACAAATTTGTGAACTGAGAATCTATATGAAAAGTACAGCAAATGTGAGTTCTATTTGGAGAAAGTATCATTCATGGGGTATTTAATCACCCAAAAATCGATATATGTGAACCCCTCCAAGACAAAGGCAATTTAAGAGTGTCCCAGGCCAAAATTTATAACAGAGATCAATAGATTACTTAGTCTATATGGCTATTACAAGAGATTTTTGATAAAATTATCCCGATGTTCAAACACACTAACAAAGATGACTTGGAAGGGAGAATTTTTTTCTAGACCAGTGAATATAAAGATTGCTTTAATGAATTGAAAACAAGGCTTATCATTACACTAGTGCTCACTCTACCAACATGTGGGGAACTATGTGTGTTGAAACTTGTTGATTCAAAGAAGGGATTAGTCTTCTTAATGATTTAAAATGATAAAGTGACATTCTTCACCTCAAGGTAGTTTAAAATTCAATGGAAAACTATCCAACGCATGACATGGAGACAAAAACTATGATATTTGCATTTAAAATGAGAGGGAATTATATCTATGGGGAGAAGTGTGAGATATATATTGATCATAAGATCATAAAATATATATTCACATAGAAGGATATTTATATTCCCCATAAAGATGGTTAGAGATTATGAAGGGTTATTAATTCTCAATCAAATACCATCCCATAATGGAAAATAAAGTGGTGGATTCTCTAAGTAGAAAGGATCATGTATCGTTATCAATGATGGGAATTGAGATGGATCCAATATTATTAGATTTGAAAGGATGGAAATGGGAATCATTATGGAAGGAACACCATCAATCCTTTCTCAAATGATTACTCAACCAACCCTTTTGGAAAACAAAATTAATTCTCAAAGGAATGATGTGGAAATTCATAAAGGGTGGAAGCTATCAGAAATGGTAAATCCACTGAGTTGAAGATTTATGTGGATTAATAATATTTGGTTCATAAATATGTGTACCATCTAATTCAAAGATAAAGAGATTCTGAATGATTCTCATAAATCAACATTCTCTATTCACCCATGGAGCTGCATGATGTATCAGGATCTCTAAGAAAACTATTAGCGGGACAATATGAAGAAGGAGATCACTAAATATACATTAAAGTTCTTGGTACCTTAATAAGTGAAGGATGAAAGGAAAAAGTTTAATGGGATGATCAAACCATTACTCATACTAACAAGGAAATGGGAAAACATCACTATGGACTTTGTTAGTGGACTTCCAAAGACATCAATAGGAAATAATTATATATTAGTTGTTACAGATCGTATTTCAAAGACACCTCACTTTATCGCAATTGAAGAGATCTTCTACCTGATCAAATTTTTCAGATATACATCAAAAAGTGGTAAGGCTTCATGGAGCACCGCTACCTATTGTATCAGATCAAGATCTTTGATTCACCTCCATGTTTTGGAAAAGTCTCCAAGATGATATAAACACCGAGCTAAACTTTAGTGTGTCCTATTATCCTCAAACTTATTTCCAATAAGATCTGAAGATTCAAATATTGGAAGAAAATTTTAGAGTGTGTTATATGGACTTATAAGAGGTTGGGACCATCATCTTCTACTGGTCGAATTTTCCTATAATAATAGTTTCAACTTGATCACCCAAATGGATCAATATGAAGCTCTTTGTGAGAAAAGATGTAAAAAAACCAGAATTCTAGGATGAGGTTAGTGAACGTAAGCTTCTAGGACCATAAATGGTCGAGGAAATGGTGGAGAAGGTGAAATCCATTCATCAGAATATCAAGGTATCCCTATGTCAAAAAGAACTATGTATAAAATCATCAATGAGAGGTTGAGTTTAAGGTTGGAGACATGGTATTCCTTTTCATATATCATGGATAAGGATTATGAGATATGGGAAGAAGGGAATGTTAAGTCCCAGTCACATTGGACCCATCATGATTCTTGATCGAGTTGGAGTCATGTCCTATTAACTAGAATTTACACCAACCATGTCTGAAGTACACAATGTATTTCACATATCCCTCATGAGGAAGTACATACTGGATCCCTCACATTTATTGAATTTATAGGTGGTACAACTGGAAAACAACCTATTATATGAAGAGAATCTAGTAAAGTTATTGGATTGTAGAGATAAATTTCTACGCAATAGGACTTCTCACTTGGCCAAAGTGCTATAGAAGAACCATAAGTACAAATAGGAAACATGGTAACTTGAGGAAGTGATGAAGAAGAAGTATCCTCAACTGTTTAGTTTGTAAAACAAAATTTTGAGGGTAAAATTTCTTAAGGGGGAAGAATGTAATGACAAATTATTCTATCAATGAAAATTACCTTCTTATAATTACTTCCTTTAGTATAATCAAATCACATTAAGAACAAAATACGAGAATTATAAATAAAGAATGAATGAAATATGAATTATATCTAGAAGTTAAAGAACTTGTACGAATGAAATATTAAATTGACCTTTAGAATAATAATATGAACCTTATGAATAGTTAACAAGACAATATAATAGTAACCTCATCATTGAATGTATATTTAAAACTTATACCTCTTATAAATTAAAATATTATATAATTATATCAAAATATATGTAAATAATTTTTTTAAATGTTACAGTAACTATTGATATTTTTGTGAAACATAATTGTTTATTTGAAATTTTATCATTATAATATGTTTTTAAAAAAATTATTTTCATAAATAAATTCAATAATTATTATTTTGTTATCTTATTATCATAAGATAATGATATGATACCTGAATTAATTTTCAAAGTGTTGTAAAAGCAGTTATAATTTTAAAACTTGTATTTTTCAAATAAATGATGATTTTATCTAAATATTAAATTTGTTATTTAGAAAATTATTTTCATAAAATTATGTTCATTTTTTAATTCTACATGTCAAAAAATAGTTAGGTTTATATTTTTGGGATTTTTCTAAAATACATTATTTTTTGGTGAATCATTAAATACTGTAATGTACCGCATAAGATAAATACATGATTTATTGATTCATAGATGATGTGTAAATTATTTAAGACCATAATATAAAAATTTCCTTTATTTTTTAATATATTTAGTTATAACGATAAAAATATTCATATTATTGAGCAAAAAAATAAACTAATGAATAAAATAATGAGAAAACGCCCCTCTCCTCCACTATAAATACCACTCCTCACCACCTCTTCTCCTCTCACCTATTAATCTTTGAGATTGGACCAAATTATACTAAAATATATTCTTATTCCCCTCCGCTTTGTCAAAGATCATTTTTTCTCAAAAAAATTATAAAACCAATCTCTCTAGATAGGTTCTCAAGAAGAAGGATTGAAGAGGTAAAATCCCCTCTCTTTTCTTTTAATTTCTTTTGAAGTTGTAAATTTTCTTATTATCTTCTCTCATCCCCTCATAAAAATGGTATGATAACTCAAATAAATTATATTTACTAGAATTTTATTATGAAAATTGAATAATTCATTATCATTTCTATTCCCCTCTGCATTTTTACTATAAATTAAAACATCGTCTGGGATGTGTTAATTTATCACATTCACGGAGGAAAAAGTTTTAAATTTCCATTCCAACCTTAAAGACTAATCATAAAACCATTTTATGCTTACACTAGAATATAATATATGTATTATAAACCATTTAATTTTCTTTTATCATTTTATATAAATTATATTAATTAATAAAACAAAACTAGTTTGTGATGATCAAAAAACCGCCAAAAGAATCTAAATGATTATCTCAAACGTTTTATCGAATGATTCATCAAAACAAAAAATAAACAAATTAGTCATATAACCATTTAATATTATTTATTTTCATTAATAATATATAACTTCAATTATGGACAACCATTCTCATTTTACATGATTTTCCATGCATGTATACAAGTAACTGATCATGAAAACCAAGAAATGAACTCTCCCAAATAATGAAATTGATTATTTTTAACTCATAAAAGGGAAAATAAATGATCTTAATGAAATTATAATAAATAATATACATATAAATTATGTTCTTAATTAATTATATAATAGATTTAATTTTATTATCCATAATATTAAGATCATGTTCAGAACTATTTCATACATAAGGTACGCTGTTCTACCCGAACCTCCATTTTCCCTTCAGGTTACTATTTCTCTGTCTTTACTCAAATATAATGTTTATTTATTTTTTAATTATTATAAATTTAGTTTATATGTTACAAAAACATGTATCTCGATCTGATCATCATCACTTGATGGAGAAGTCGATGTTTTAAAAAGGTTCCCCTCTCAAATATTCTTGATACGCTAGACCAATTAAAGGGAATTTACGAATTTCTTGATAATTATCATGTGATATCCAAAATATTTTTTAAGATGCCATTATTTTTATAAAATCAATAATTTTATCAGGAAAAACTATCTTGGTTCATTTATTATTTTATATAAATTGTAATTCCTTTTCCATTTTAATGAATGATTAATATTTTCCTTAAAACAACACTAAAATATTTTATTTCTAAAGATTTATAAACATTATTTTAAAATGTTTTCATAAAATTCTGACATCACATATAATGATATATTCATATTTTACCTTATTAATTTCCATGTATGATTTATATCCTTTATTTCATGGACACTATTACGATATTCCCTTTTTTGTTATGCCTTTGAGACGACTATGATAACCATTTATTTCTATGTGTATCCATTATATTTATTATTAAAGTGAAACACATATTCATGTGAATTTTATGATGGGTTCACCCATATAGTCCTACAATTAATTGGGTAATGTTTAGTCTAATGAGATGTCATGTTGGGACAGAGAGGGAACCTGATTCTTTTACGGGACTTTGCACACCATGTCTTGGTAGCTAGCCTTAAATCATGTTTATATCTTGTTATATGTTGTTGAAAAATTCCTATGATGTCATGGTTATATGTTCCCATGTTATACATGTTATTAATACTTATGTTCATTCATGTTCCATACTTTTTTAGGTCATCATTTTATGCCTTCTAACCCATGTTATGTACTTTATTCTTATGTTTATTCTCTTACTGGGATTTTTTGCTCATCCCTTGTTAATGTATTCACTAGGTTATTCTCTGAAGATATAAAGTATCAAAGGGTGTTAGGACCTTATTATGATGATTAAATAAAATATTTTTTTTATTTTGTTTTCATACTTTCTAATTATGTATCTAATATTCTAAAGACACTGGACTTTACTATCCTTAGCTTGTAATTTTATGGTTTATTATGCTTAAAATAATGTAATAATATGTTTAAAAGGTAAGAATCACTATAAATAAGATAATAATAAGGGTATGATATCATGACCATAACTTAATTTTTTTACCTAATATGTCAGAGTTTATATGCATGAGTCATGGAATTAATCATTTTAATTTCAAAATTCATAAATCATAAGAGTGAGAAATATTCATAAATCAATCATGAAACACAAGGTATTTCATAATTGTATGGAACCATCATAGGTATAAAATATATTTACTATATTAAGGTTAACTATCAAGACCATAAAATCATAGTGGATCAGGGATCATCACCTGTTTCCCATAGTGGATCATGCACATTGACTTGTTTCCTATTATGGACCTAGAACATCTACTTATTTCTCATAATTATCTCATGAGGAAATTTTTTTTACCCAATTAATTTGAGGGATATATAATTACTATATCACCAATTACATAAAAAAATCATATATACATGTTCTATAAAATCAATTTTGTTTATCAATTATCATATTCCTTGAAATAAAAAAGAGTTTCATAAAAATTTAATAAATTCATCATAGAATAACCCATAAAAAATATCTGGGTTTCATGAACATCCCATTTTTAGAATAACACACCATCTAGAGAAATAATAATAATACAATCATTGGATTATATCCCCAATAAAACATAGATAATATAAAAGGATATTAATATAGATTAAAATCTTTTTAAAAGAATCATTGGAATATTTTGAGAGGAAAAAAAATTCATTTTGAAATCAATTATTTAAAATTATAAGATTTAAAAAATATTATGGAAAAACTTTTCCTTGAAAATAATGTTGTTTATATTGGAGATTAAAAAAATGGAATATCCTCTAGGATTTATAAGAAATCCTTTCCCTATGAAATATTTGGGAGCTATAATTTCTCTTTGCAGGGTACACATTTTACAATACAAGAACCTAATTGGAAATATTACTTGTCACATTAACAATTAGAAGCTCTAATTATTATCTTTTTGGGGTTTAATAACCGTATTACATATTTTTATCACATCCATTTCAATGTATGTGATTTCTATTTTCAGGGTACCAAAAATTATGGATAGAAATATTGAGAAAATAATGACATACTTCATTTGGGATTCACATGTGTATCATAGTTTCCACTAGAATCTTGGGATAGAATGATAAAACCTATATAAGTGTATTGTATTGATATTAAAAGTGTTTTGGACACCATGAAAAATATGCAAGCCATACTAATCTGGGAGGTACTTGATGGGTGTTATCACTAGGCTAACTTTATTACGGGTAAATATGAAACTGACTTTGTGGATCAAAATGGTAAAATATATAGTATGTAGAAGTTGATTCATGGAAACTTACCAAAACATTAGAGATAGTCACATTTGATTATTGGATGTGAGGAGATGAGTTATTGAAATTACAACTAGGTAGGTGCACCTCCTGAATTCCCAGGATGTCCTCCCCTAATAATTCATTTTACCAGGCATGTATGTATCAAAAATTCATTCAGGAAAATCTATGTAAAAAAACATGATATCATCAACAAAATTCATATTTCATCTGATCCTGATAAACATACATACACTATATCCTTATTAGGATCCTTCTCGGCCAAGGTGTGTTGCCTTTCTCTCAATATAAGGATCTACCATATGGAATGAGTGAATCTTCTTTGGTGAATGTAAAATCTAGTTAAATTTAATTTTCTCATTTAGCACCTTTAGAATCATTAGATATTGATTTAAGAGGGTATAATATAGAAGGAAATTTCTATTGTGACCAAATTTCATTGTTGTCAGAACTCCTAAGAGGAATATGTTGATCCTCAGTTTTTTGAAGTAGAGTGCGAAAAAGGTGTGTGGAGTAGTTTCAATGGCATCATTGATAATAAAACTATAAACATATTCAATATGAAATTTTTATAGGCTTTATTTCATGGGGTGGGGTGAAATATATAATATTGTAAGGGGAGAGTGATTCTGCTACCTACTAGTTACTAGTGTATCTAGATTTCTAGAAAGAAATCCCATTTAGAGGTCATCCCAAGCTCTTATCTGGCCATGAAATTCCAATCCAGAAGCCTCACAGTTGTCCTTGATGCTCTCTTGAAACAATGAGATAATTCACCTTATATAAGGATGGTTATAAATATCAAGAAGCCTCTACATCCAATCCAAAGGGTAAATTCCCATAGTATATGAGTCCAATGGAATCCCTATAGTATTATGTTCAATATTAACGTTGATAGATCCTGTAATCTCAATGTCATTCAGTGGAGGGGTTTTATCTGTGACTCAATGGTTTTATGGTTATTTAATTTAATAGATAATATAGATGTAGTGGCTCTAACCTTGTTGAGACTAATTTTTTACTTAAAATCATGAGGTTTGTCTTTCCACCAATATCAAAATTATTTAGATTGAAACAAACTCCTCTGTTATTCTCAACTCTATCCTTGAAAGAATTATTACTCCCTGGTCTATTTCCTATATCGTCATAAGGTGTAAGAGTCCAATTGGTCCCATGATCTTGAAGCAAACCAGATGTGAAGGAAACATTGTTGGGATTTATAGATTCAAATGGTAATCGGATTAATCCCCATATGTTTTTTTCTAGCCTGGGTTCCCTCCCCCTAAGTGTGTTGACTTTTTTTTAGCTGAATCTATTGGAATTTTTTAATTTAGCCCTGCATTATCTTATTGGTTACCTTGTATATTTTAATGAAGTTATTACATAAGATGAATATAACAGAAACATAAAATCACTGATAATTCATGATAATGATAAATTCTATTCATGTTTTAAATGTTAATGTAAAACATTTCTTTCAAACTTATAAAAAAAATTAAAAAGAAACTTATTTAGTGAAAAATAAAAAGATACATTTTAAACCATTCTTAAAAATTAAATCATGGGTAGAAATGAATTTTAACAATCATAGTATAATATTAAAAACATTCTAGAAAACAATTTTAGAAAATAGGGATATGAAAGAAAAAAATATTTTTGACATAAGAGATAAATAAAGTATGTTTTCCGTAAAAAAAATATTTTGATATTTTGAGTTCTTAAAGAGAGGAAAATAAAAGGAAAAAAATTAAAATATAAAAATAAATAGTTGAGGATAAAAATTTAAAGGTATTTACCATATAATAATTATACACTTTTCTCAAATAAAATTAAACTTGAAATAATCCAAATTAAAATTGGATTGAAACATAAATCTATTACCCCAAGTCTCATATTTCTTAATAAAAATCATTAAATATAGTATAATAAATATATATTTATTATAAATTTATTCTAGAACTATATTAAAATATATCATACCATGTATGATTTAATTATGACATCTTATTACACGTTTATTAGATTTTTTTTATAAAAATCACTATTCAAGATGATATCTGCTTCATTTTTCATGCATGTTTTAGTTAGATAGTCTTGATAATTATACATTGATATTGTTTATATCATAAATATATAATCCAAATCATTATATAAATATGATGTGTATTCATTACATATATATTTATATTCTCCCATAAATGTTATAGATAGAAAAATGAATTACATCGTCCATTGAGACGATAGGTCATACGTACACATAAATACTATTTTTTTACTTTTAAATGGATGGAATGAAATAAAGATAATTAAAAATTCACCTTTATAGAATCATTATTATACCACATAAATCATATATATTCATTAAAACCATCCTTATTACTATCCAAATAAAATAGAAATGAAAAAAAATCACATCACTTCATGGAAGTGGTAGTCCACAGGTGCACACAAGCAACATTATCATGTTATAATAGATTGTAATGAAAGTATTTTGATGTTATATTATATTTTTAAAAGTATAAATATTCTATAAATATCTCATATAAAATTTAAACCTATCACTTCACATTTCAGTTATGTAGAGAATAAAATGTAATGGTGAATAAATGTGGTTTCATAATCATTAAAACATTTCATCATATCAGGGGTGCGGATGTAATTATTTTATAATAAATACCCTAGATATATAGGAGGTAAAAAAATTAAAACTAAAGTGATCAGTTAAGGAGATTACCTCTTTGTTTAAATTACTCCTTTGAATTTGATGTTCATAACTATAGGGTTAGCCATATATGGACATAATCACCTATATAATTTGTATATGAAATTTTAGAATATAATTTTCCAGGGTTTTGATGACCCTATGGCTCAATGTTTTGTTAAGAAGAGAAATTAGGGGGTGTACTTTTATAACTGAGAGGAGTGGTACACTTATAATTCATAAAAAGCATAATATATAATAAAGAAATTATCAAGGAAACTAATTAAAAATGGACATAGATTCAAACCTAAGGTAGATTTTTTTTAATCCCTTAAACCAATAAAATTTGTATAGGTTTATGTGGTATTTTAAACATTATCATTTGGTTTGACCCATTACTAAACCTATTTTAACTATAACTATGATGGAATCTTTTTTACGCTTAAATGGTTATAATTTATATATAATGTATAAATTGGATCATAAATATCCAAGAGATTTAATTTTTAACCATATAAAGTCAACCTTGTCATATTTAATGATTTTTATTATTTTTAAATAATTTAATAAAATCTTATTTTCAAAAAATATCTTTAATGTCACCTTGGATAGTATTCATTTATTTTGAAATTAATGACACCAAGATAAGGGAAAAAATTATAATATAATCATTTATCACATCACTAAAACGTTTTATTCATAGTTAAAATTCATTGAACACTATAAATCACTAAAATTATATCACTTTTAATATTTTTGAAATCATTTATTTTATTTTTATATTAATTGAAGAATGGTGTGTCAGCGTTCCATAAGAATTTAAGGTAATTATATAATCTATAAAAATTAGAAATAAATAACCATGATGGAAATAATTTTATTATACGCAATATAGAATTTAATACCCATTCTAAAATTTCATTATTCCCTATGTGAATATATAATGTATATATAAATGTAAGAAAGTGATATTTTGTTTTTTTCTTTGCTTTAAATATTATATTAGCCATTTTCACAGAAATTTGTGCCTTAAAAAATTAAATTCAGTAGCGAAGGTTATAAGGGTTGAATTAAATTTATCAAATATGTATTTATATTAATAATGGTGACCTTAACTATTGTTTTTAACCCTAATTAACTCATTTTACCTTTAACATGGTAAAAACATTTATTATGGTTCCTATTTATATTTAGCATAAATAAAAAGGACATATTTACCAAATATTAATATCTTGATTCCATATATGATATCAATTTACCAATAATAAATATTTCAATTAGTAAAATTAATTTAATATAAAAATTCCAAATGAAAGGGAAAATATTTTTTTTTCTGAAAAATGTCTTTTTAAGTATAAAAAAATATTTTATACCAAATTCAACCATAAAATTGATTCAAATGTATTGTGATGGGTTAATAATATTATAATATAATTAATTATACTTTTAAATAATTTTAAAATAAAAGGAGAACTTCTGAATTCTTGAAAAAATACTACTTTCAATAAAAATAAGTGTTTTTAACTTTTCCTCGAAAAATAAATCTTTTCAAGAAATTTCAAGAAATTTATCCTAATTTAATTTTTTATGATTATTTTAATACTTAATTTTATTTTTTTCAAATAAATTTTTTAAATGCCTCAAAAAATAAATATAATATTTACTTAGAATATAAAATTAAAATTATCTGTGAAGAAATGTATTTTTTGAAGCATAATATTACATTCCTAAAAAATGAATATTTATTTATTTAGAGTAAATAAATACATTTGTATTAAGTAGGAAATCTATATATATATATTTCAAAATATAGTTCTTCCTATTCATACGCACAAGTTCAATGAGTAGTTTTAATGGTCATAATTAAATAATAATATTTCCTGGTCATTTAAACTCGGTTTTACGTGTCATATACACTTTTTATCATAATGTAATTCATTTGAAAATATTCAGGTGTTAAGAACACATTGTTTATGCTTAGTGATATATATTAAATATTTTATATCCTAGGTGGCCATGTTGTGGGAAGATAAGGATCACATCATAAGTAGTTCTACTCAAACTATGGAATATTAACATCAAGATATTATACCATGGAAGAAGACGTTATTTCTATGAATTATTGGTCAATATTTCAATGGATTTTTAATTTTGAGATCCCCATTGTCACAAATTATCCTAGAGTGGACCATGTTATGACTACTCTAAGCCCTCCTTTGATAGGCCAGGGGTAAGAGAATAGCTCCTACTAGGCTTATCCCACAAATGGGAGGCATTTTACAATGTACCTAGACACACACACACAGAGAGAAACACCCACACACCCACACACCCACACATCAAATCCCAAAATGCTGGAATATAAAAAAAGCCACTATGTAAAAAAGCATGAATACCACTAAGATACCAACTACAGAGTATGAAAGTAGGAAAACTGGAAATTAAAAATGGCCAGAAGACAAGCCCACTAAAATAATACTTGGCTAATGTGAATGCCTGAGTTCCTAAAACTAATCCATAGAAACCCATTCCTGAAGGGTAGGTGTAGGAAAGGTATCTGAAGCTATAGGAGAACACCTTGCCTATATGATAACTCTAGGAACCACCTGATCCTGGTCCACCTAAGACATCATCAAAGCATCTATCATCTACACAAGACATGAAACGTGCGAGAAAAGCCTATGTAGGGGTGAGTAAAACAATACTCAGTGGGACACCCTGAAACCATAAAGGTAATACCCCTAAGAAATACATGAAGTACACCACAAAGAAAACACACAATGTACACCAAAAATGAAACACTTAAAGTATGGTCAATACGGTCAGCTCAAACAGGTATAAGTCAAAAGAACAAAGAGAAGGATTTCTATTTGATGTTCACAAATCTCCAAGTATCCATGGCACTAGAAGTGTCAATATTGCACAGAGAATCGATGGCACATGGAGCGTCGAAGGCACACATAGCGTCAATGGAGCACTAAGTATCAATGGTGCACTAATCATTGATGGCGCACCATGCGTCGATGATGCATAGATTATTAATGGTGCATGGAGCTTCTATGGAGAATAGAGCGTCGATGGTGCATGACGCATCAATGGCACAAGGGGCATCGATGGTGCATGAAGTGTTGATAGCGCACTGAGCGTCGATGGCACATGAAGCATCGATGATGCCCAGAGCAGTGATGGAACCTATGGAATCAATGGATCATGGAGTGTCGATGGAGCATGAAGCATTAATGTTTCATGATTTACCCAAGTCACATAGTCACCAATATCACATAGTTACAACTGATTGTAGGATTCTTCTCTTAGAAGACTTATTCTGGGAGAACCTATTACTCAAACCATTAGTTTTAAACTAACTTCCACATGAATTGTATTAGATTATCTCAAAAGGATTGTTTCTTCACAAATGTCCCAACTCTAAAAATGACTTATTGAACATACTTCCCATTTGATAGATATAACGAATTTATTAAAAATGGTCTGGCCTAGTTCGGGTCCGACCCGATCCAGTTCGGTATGAGAATGAGTGGCCTGGTCCTCCAACTCGGACTGTGTCCCATGGGCCGACATTGCTCTATAGGATTTATCCCACCCTGGCCACATCCCTATGTTCTATTCAGTCTCTTGACCACATGGCTAGTTGGCTCCCCCGATCAATACAGCACTGAAATACATTTCACACAGTCGACTTGCCTCATCTGCCTGGTCCCGTGGCTGCACCACGACCATGAGGCCTCTGTATGATTCGGCTTTGAGCCACATCCTACTACAGCTGCAATGGACTTCTATAGAGGCCTCTTTTTTGTATCTCCTAGTCACCACCCGCAACCTGTGCCACTGCTATCCCCCTCTCCAATACAGTCCCTCCTGGACCGTGTCCCATCGCCACCACCAACCACTCATCCAGTGCCCTCCATCCATGCTCTGCTTGGTCCAGAATCCCTAGCTAGGCTGGTTTTCCCTCCACCACCGGCCACCCTGTCGGTGGCCTCGCCCTGCCACGCTCTGCCTAAACCAGCCGGATCTGATGTCGCCTTGCACCACCAGGGGATCAGATCCCTAGTTCTCGGATCGTTGTGCTACAAATAATAGGCACAAAAATTCTCAGATTCTTATTCACGAGTAAGGAAGAGTGAGGAATGAAGGATGTTGGAGGAAAGAGACAAATCATATGAACACCCAATTGAACGGATCTTGGCCTTATTCATGTTAGGTGTGATCCATTCATGTTAGATGGTTTAACGAAAAACAATCAACCAATATTCAAAAAGATATAACATCCCTTTAATCCTCCGAATAATTTATCCTTCCCATAGGAACAAACAAACCACAGATCAACCTATTCATGTGTTGGTCCATGTTTGGTGTTTGAATATAATAGGGGAAAATAAATCACAAGGAAAATAAACATCCTACCTAAAAGATGGATCAATTTTTGATAAATATTAGAGTTTCATTTCATCATCGATCCTTAATCTTCCAGCATCCATGAAGGTTTTTTGAAGATTTTTCCATCTCCTTGCATCAGAGGAATTTCCATGGCTATGGTGATAACCATGGATTTTTGACAATAGAAATTATTTAAAATAAACAAATTCAATGTTAAATAAAATATTTTTATTAAAATATTTAAATGGAGGTTACATACAATTTATAAAATTCACTGTTGAAGCACGTCAGTTGAAGTTAGGCCCCACTTAATGTAAATCTACTTCTCTAAATGCAACAGTTCCCTAAAATTTCTAATCCAAGTACCCATTTTATATGTTATTAACGTTTAAATAATAAACAATCGAAACAATTTATTAAAAACCTAACATTTTTCATCATATCATTCTGGTCACATTGGACCTTAGAATCTCATTACGTATTAGCAATTGGTCTATGAATTTTCCCAATTAATTTATAAAAATAAAACCATAGAAAATCCAAGTCATTACATTCTCTTCAAAATAGGGATTTATGTCCCCAAAAGCAGAAACAAGGGCTAGTCAAAAAAATTGTTATGGTACTGAGCACGAATCTGAACCTCCCACTCCTAAGTGCTCTCCAGGAGAATCATGTGTTCCCACCGAATGAACAAGAGGGGAATCAACCTCCCACAGGGGATCTACTATTGTCAATCCTCGAACTCCACCGTGTACTCCACATATGTCTACCCATTGTTAATTTCCATCTTTCCCCAGTCAATGATGTGTAGTGGATCATTAATGTACATCCTCAAATACAACACATGGTAGACATTATCCACCGGGTTCAATTGTTAGGGTAGAGATATGTGGTACACCACCTCACAAACTCTATTAAGAATCTGAAATGGGATGATGTATCTCAAAGATAACTTTCCACCCCAACCTAATATCTTCTATCACTATCATGGTGAGACTTGAAGGAACACATGGTCTCCCTCCTCGAACACCAGAGGCCTTTGTCTCCGGTCATCATATGAATTCTTCTAGATTTGTTCATTCCTCATCCTCTCATGGATGATCTTCACCTTCTTGGTGGTATCCCAAACCAACTATGGTCCCATGAGTGCTGACTCCGCTGGGTCCATCCTGTATAGCTGTGACTTGTATGGTCTCCCATAAAAGGCCTAAAATGGTTCTATACTAATGGTGGTGTGATAAATATTGTTGTACTCAAACTCCACCAGTGATAGGTGATCCTCCATACTACAACCAAAGTATAGTATGCAAGCCCGTAGCATGTCATAAAGAACCAAGATTTTCCTCTCCTTCTCTCCATCCATATAGGGATGAAATTCAATGCTCAAGTGAAATTGATTCAAAAATACCTCCCACAATATTTTCCACAACTGGGATGTGAAATGAGAATCATGACCTGAAAGGATCATCAATGGAAGTCTATGAATCCAAACTATCTTTTACATGTAGAGGTGTCCCATGATGTATACTGAACTTTTCTTAAGGATTGGTAGGAAGTGGGATGACTTGGTGAGTTAGTCAACTATCACCCAAATGGTTTCTCATCCCATGGACATGCATGGTAAACCCATCACAAAGTCCATTGAAATCCCATCCCACTTCCATTATAGAACCTCAAGTGCTTGGGTCACCTAGTTTAGGCACCATAAGTACACCCCTAATATAAATCTCCACTCTTCCTTCTTGGAAAACAAAAATAGGGCTACCCAGGGTGAAACATTGAGCATAATGAAACCCTTCCTCTGTAAGTCCACTAGCTGTACCCTCATCTCATGAAGATATACTGGAGCCATCCAATATGCATGCATAGATAGGGGTGTCGTCCCATGGTAAAGATCAATGAATATGTCTACCTGCCTATATAGAGGTAATTTAGGGCCATCCTTAGGAAATATGTCCCCATACTCTGTAACCACTATAGGAAATAGAGGACTCATCTCGTCTACTATGCCGAGGGTCCGGGTAGCCTACTGATGTGTAATTGGCTACACCCACAAATGTGTAAGTCTATCCTACACTATATGCATTTCATTTTCACCTACAAAAGAAAACATGGTATGATATTTATTGAAACACTACACTCTATGCCTAAAATAGTCAATATGTGCATGAACTATGGATAACTAGTCCATACCGATAATGACGTTGTATGTCCTCGACGCTGAAACTAAGAGATCACAACTAAAACTCTCACACCCTAGAGTAATGGAAAACTATTAACACAAGTGTTTCAACATCGAATATCCCCTAAAAAAGTATCCAAACAAAGGGATCGAGTCAATGGTTCCACTAGATTCTCTTAGTCTCGAACAAGGGTTTTAGTAAGAAATGTGTGACTAGAAACTATGTCTATAAAAAATGTATCTAGGGTGGAAAATAAATAGATTGTACCTATAATCATCTCTTGAGAAATGGGGTCATAAGCCTCCATCGCCTGAAGCTGGCCTCATTCCATTCCACCAGCTCCCTGAGCTCGTGGGGGACCACCTACGGTTGGTGGTTGTAGTACGTCGAACCTCCTCCCACCAACTACTACTCAACCTACTATTCTTCCATGTCGGTCCCTCGATTGTCTGCTAATCATATACATAACGAGTTAGGAAATCTTGAGCTACATGTCCTCAACTGCGGCACTTGTAACATAGCCTGTCCTTCGACTAACTCACTCTTCCCTAGGATACCCACACCATTGATCATGTATCTGTGGGTGTTCACTTGGAGTGCATGACCCACTTGGGTACCTGCATCTATTGTCAGCTACCCACTGTTGAAGACTTAGATTCCTAGTGCCTATTGGTAGCTCCCACAACTAGCGCCCGCCCTGCCATAAATCTCTCCACCAATAGGGATTTCTCTATTACCCCAACATATTTAGTGATTCTATGGGAAATAATTGATACCTTGATATCATAGGGTATCCCTTGCTCGAAAGTCCGGTACCTAAAGAATTCCCCCCCACACCATTTCCGTGTCGTAGCAAGAAAGATCTGTAATTCTCACTGAGTACTCCGCTACTATCTGACTGAGCTACTATAGATGTAAGAGATCTTGTATGCACACTGAGCATAAAATTATTGGAAATAAAATCTCCCTGAATAGGTGCTCAAGGTCTACCCAAGATATAGTTGTCTTGTCATGCATATGGATCACTAGGCTCCACCATCAACCCACTGAGCCCTGAAGAAGGATCGAGGCTAGTATTGCCCTCTGGTTGGAAGGCATCATCTCAAGAAGGAAGACATGAGGAACCGCATCTATCCAATACTTAGATACTTTGGGGTCTATCTCACCCTTGAAGCTGGGAGTTAGCTACCTTTGGAACTCATGCAACACACATAGCCTTCGTGCATCCTCTACCAGTAGAGCTATTAGTAAATGCTGCCCTTTGGGTGGTTGTATCACTGGTACACCACCTAAGGGTGCTATCTTTGGTACTAGTCCCTGAACCTACACCTCATAGTTAGGAGGATCATCAACATGAACCAACATCAAAATCCTAGATAGTTGTTTTCGTGGAGGAATCCTGAAATAGATCAATACATACAATAGTCTATAGAGTATACCTAGTGAGAAGACTCAAGAGGGACAAGACAACACACTCAAAATCCTATATGTTGCATGTACCATTTCTTTTACCTAAAACTATTGTTTTCATGTACTGGGTCCTAAATCATAATTCAGATTCTGGGTGTATGGATACATCAGCCGCCGAACAAAACCCAGAGTCTCTAGTTTGAAA
Organism: Viscum album; assembly: GCA_963277665.1. Taxonomy (NCBI): domain Eukaryota; kingdom Viridiplantae; phylum Streptophyta; class Magnoliopsida; order Santalales; family Viscaceae; genus Viscum; species Viscum album. The sequence goes on along the minus strand of OY728128.1, from coordinate 674,174,357 downwards.
GAAAAACTCAAAACACTTAACACTACTGACCCAAACCAATATCAAAGACTCTTAGTTCATTAGGTAGAACCAACCTCCTTTGATACCACTTATTCATGAACCATCTAAGTGGGGACCATGTTGTGACTACCCCATTTCCACCTTCAATAGGATAGGGGATGGTGACTATCACCGAGTAGGTATATCCTAAAAATGGTAGGAATTTTCCTAAGTAAATGTACACACAAAAACACATCTCTAAGCCCAAAATGCTAAAATTTAAAAAAACCACTAATTAAACAAGAATTAATACCACTAAGAAACTAACAATAGAGTAAAACCGTAGAAAAATTGGAAATTAAACAAGGACAGAATACAAGCCCACCAAAAGAGTTTTTTTACAAAGTGAATGCATGAGTTCATGAAATTCGTCCACAAAAAAAACCCTACATGAAGGGTCAGTATAGGACAACTATCTAAAGCCTTAGGATAACACCTCACCTATCTGATATCCCTAGGCACCACATAGTCTTGGTTCATCCAGGACTTGATCAAAGAATCAATCATCTTCACAAGACATGACACATGCGGGAAAATATCATTCCTGGGTGAGTAAACCAATACTCAGTAGGACACCCCAACACCAAAAAGGTAATAATAGTAAGAAATACATGAATTCCACCAAAAAGAAAAAACACTAAGTGCACCATAAAGGAAACACACTAAGTATGTTTAATATCGTCATATCATATAGGTATAAGTCAAAAGTATAAAGAGAAGGATTTCCAGTTGTAGTCTACAGATCTCCTAGTATCCACAACATTAGAAGTGTCAACAATACACAAAGCATCGATGATGCATGGAATATCGATGGAGCATGGGGAATCGATAGAGCACGAAGGGTTGGTGGTATGTAGAGAGGTTATGGTGCATGGGGTGTCGACAGTGCATGGATAATTGATGGTGCAAAGAGTTCCAATGGGTCATGTGACCACCAAGTCACATAGTCATAGAAAGAGGCAAGATTCCACTCGTAGAGCACTTGTTTCAAAAGAAAATAAATCTCAATCCATTAGTTCATAAACCAAATTACAGAAAAACTTCGTTAGAGTATATAAATAGGACTCTATCGGTGCAATGGTCCCAATGGTGTAAACTGTTCGTCAAACAAACATCCAGTTTGAAAGATATGGATTATTTAGTAAAAAGGTTATGGTTCAGTCTGAGTCTGACCCGACCTAGTCTAGATGAACTGACCAACATGATTTGTTATGGGATGGCCTGACATGGCCCAGCCTAAAGGGCTACTAGACCATGGCCCGCTGGGCTGCGCGGTCCAGCCTGCTGGGCCTCCCGGAGCACCCCAGTTCTCTAACATGGCCTGTGTCGCATGGGCCATCTTTGCTCCACCAGATGTGGTACGCCCTAGTTGTTTCCATTTAGTCCACTTGGTTACTTGAATGCATGTATAACTGGATCCCCTAGTCGACACAACACTATACCGCATTTCATGTAGTCAACCTGCCTCATCTGCCTGGTCCTCTGGCTTCACTGCTATCGTGAGGTCCTCCATCCAACGCACCTCCGACCCATGTTCCATTTCCACCACCACATCCTCCTACCATGAACCAATGTTTCAACCCATGGTCTACACCCTCACAGGACCCTCTCCAATTCTGTCCCACCAGGACAGTGTCCTATCACCGCCACAAGCCTCTAGCTATGCTCCACCTGGCCTGGACTAGCCTCCCTTGCCGGGTTGGTGCTACCTCTTCCATTAGCCACCCCACTAGCGTCCTCACCCTTCCACGCTACCCCTGAGATAGCTGGATCCGACACCTCCTTGCGCTGCCACTGCCTTGCACGGTCACAGAATCAGATCCATCGTTCTCAGATCATTTCACCACAGATCAAAAGTGTAACGATCCTCTGATTATTATTCATGAGAAATGAGGAGAAAGGAATGTAAGAGATTTGGGGAAGGATATTAAGCACAAAAATTCCCAATTGGATGGATATTGGCATTGTTCTTTTCAACCTTGATCCATTCATATTATAATGTTTAATGATGAACAATCTTCTTATATTCACAAAAATCTAACATCCCTTAAATGCCCACAATAATTTATCCATCCCACAAGAATTAATGAACCATATATCAACATGTTCATGGGTTGGTTCATGTTAATAATTTGAATCTAAGAGGATAAAATAAATCAAAAATAAAACTAATAACTTAACACAAGGTTGGATCAATTTTTGATGAAGAATGAAGATCTGTGTCGTCATTGATTCTCGATCCACCGACATTCATCATCGTTCTTCAAAGGGGTTTTTATCTTCTCACCTTAGAGGAATTTCCAAGGTTATAGTGATAACCCTGGATTACTAAAAATGAGACTTAATTAAAAGAAAACAATGCAACACCAATTAAAATATTTTTATTAAAATATTATTTTGATAGTTACATCCAATATCTAACTTTCATAGTCGGCCCAAGCCAATCGATGTTAGGCCCCACCTAAGGTAAAGCCGCTGGTCTGAATGTAACGATTCCCTCAAATTTCTGATCTGGGAACCAATTTAGAAGTTATTATTGTTTAAAGAAGAAACCTCTTATACGCATTATTAGAAACTCAACCTTTTTCACCATATCATTCTGGGCACACCGGGAATTAGAATCTCACTCCGTCTCAGTTCCTTGTATTAGAAGTTTACCAATTAATTTATAAAAAAAACTAGAGAAAATAAAAGTCATTACACCCATGGTGTGGAATAACTTCATGATGAAACTATTAATTATGAAAGAGTGATTATAATTTATGTCTCGGGGATTCTCATCAGAGGAAAGGGAACTTATGAAGAAAGAAATATTCAAAAGAGAATCATGAAGTATTTTTAATCACATGTTTATGTTAGTTTGAGTGGTGAAATTAAGAGGACACTGATTACAATATGAAAAAAAGTTCATTATATGGTTTTACTTATAGATTTATGAGTTTAGGTTCAAGTTTTCAAAGGATAATGAGGATCGCATAATTATGTTAATTCTCATTCCATGAAAACTTCAAGTCAACATGTTTCCAGATTTTGAATATTCCAAATTTAAGGATGTAAATAAAGTATTTTATTGTAAAAATTTAAATAAAATTTGAATAATATTATTAAAATAATTTTACTCTAATACTAATGAATTGTTGAATATATAAAGTAATAGGAATTGGGATAATTTCCCATGAATAAAAAAATAGATTATAAAAATATGTAATTATAGAGACATCATATATACCTATAATTTTGTGGTGATTTCAATTTTCAAAGAGATAGAGGAAAGATATGAATTTAAAGATCACTTAAGAAAGATAATTCCATGATGATATAGAATATAAAAGGAAATCATTGTTCCCATTGATTATTTTTCCAAAGAAAGAAGTAGTTTCTATGATGTCTTAGGGAAGGTGAATCTAGGATCATTATGGTACTCAAAACATTCTGGTGAAGAAAACAAGTGATGAAAATATCAATGAACACCTATCTACCCTTGGTAAAATAAAATTTATGGTGATTTTTTTCTTTTACTAAATTGTATCGAACAGTTGTAATCCTTTATTGAAGTAGAGAGTAAGAGAGAAGAGTAAAGGAGTGACCCTTGAGAGGTAGTGCACGATCCAAAAAATTTATAAAGGGGAGTTTCCATGTGCTTGGAGTTCCTTAAACAAGACCAGCCATTAAATATGGTTTAGTGTATTGTGTAACTTTAGCACACTACTATTATATACTCCTTGTAATTTCCTAGTTTAGGTGAAATAAGGAAAATTATTATATCTTTTATGAATGCTTCACATATGTTCTATTTAATCTAAATCAATGTGTGTTGGAAAAGTGATCATTGACTAAATCTGATTAAAGGTAATAATAGAGGATTTAAAAATAGGTCATCATCAAAAGAAGTACTAAAGAGTAACCCTACTGACAATAAGGTCAAGATTATTTAGGAAAATGATTTGTTGAATATTAAGTGATTGAAATGGAATGAGTTTCATTCCTTGATTCACCCCTTCAGTGTATCTATCACTAAATAACCATATAGTTATAAAATTATTGATTTTATAAAATTTAGTGTAATACATAAGATTTAGGATATGGTTATAAATATTGTTTTACTATATAAAATGTCAAGTTCATTACTCATAGGATTTCATTTTGGTTTGGAATAATTCTTTCGTTGAGGTTTTATATAATATATATTATTATATATCCCCTTAAATAGGTGTTTGTAGTCATAGACCATAGTGTTACCATAATTTCACCATGTTAAACATCTTATAAATAGTTTTCGGTATGATAAAGAAGCTAAAGATTTATTGAGTATGGGATAAAAATGGAATCCAATACAGTCCAATCGGAACAACAAAAGATTCATATTTGAAATCATAGAGTGGATTGGTTAATTGAACACATTCATTTTTTGAAATAATTTAAATATAATATTTCTATTATAAAATAGTTTGAGAACTATATGGTTTTTTGATCAATATCTTCCATTCAGTTCTATATATTAGGATAGAGAGATCTAAAACATAAAAAGTGATGAGAAGAACCACACCTCTCTCTAAAATGGTTGAACCTTATCTCCTAACCTAACATTAAAATTAGATACCCAAGGTATTTAGTTATATTTCAAGTTATGTATTTTTTTTCACATCTATTTCAAAATACAATTAATATCTCAGTTTAGGATTAATAAATGACCATATCTAAACTTTTACTGAACAAGATATTCGTCGGACAACCTCTTAACTATCTACCTATAAAACTAATTGATTAGTGGTTTTTTATAATTGGATATGATGTTAGTAATATTCAAATTTAATTATTGATTTCAATAATGTGTGAAGATATTAAATGAAACAATTTCCTCATAAAATCTTATAAAGGTGGTATGAACATCTTAATGGCTTTGTGGAGATATAACTGATCATATCATTAAAAAACAATCAATGGTAATAAAATAACCTATTTATGTTAAATATTTAATCATACTAACATTCCACAAGTAAAATAAAATAAAATAAATTATTTAAACAATATTAAATGGGGAAATGTATCACTAGTTTTCAATAAAGTCAATAAATAGATAGTAATTAAGTAAGAGTATTCCATTACCATAGTGAAAATGAAGAGCTAAAAAGAAAAAAAGTTTATAAGATAAAAATACCATTAAAAATATAAAAAGAGAGAAAAATAAGAAATATGAGAGAAATATAAAAATACAATGAAACATGTAAAAATTAAAAAAGATAAAAGAAATATAAAAAATAAATAAAACAGTCCAAAAAGTATAAAAATGAATAAAGTGGAAATAAATAATAAAAATTAACACAGAAATGTCTTGACTAACATAGGAAGGTATCCACTCCCTAGAACTAGAATGGATAGTGTCCCCACTATAAATAAATTTAAAGGGCATGTGAGAATGAAGGATATAACATATTAGGTGTCCTATATAGAGGGATTTCATAAAGGTGGAGTTTATCCATCAGGGACTATGAAATTCTTACATGGAATTACATAAACCATTTCCCATTTATGGTGGATATTTTTTGTGTTTCATAATTTTTAACCTATGAAACCCCAAAGGATAGAAATTGTTGATAGTGTATGGGATAGACTAGTGGGAATGATGCTTAATGAGGTGAAACATAAACCATGCAATAAAAGATAGGAACTTATACCCAATTTTTAACTAATTATGAAGGATAAGGATTTCATAGGTAGCATTGGATATTTAATTATATATTAATGAGTTTTCATATGCATATATTTTAATTTCCTCAAACTATTAAATATGGGAAAAACATTGAGCATAAAAAATTGAATGATTATAATTGGATTATTTTATATCCAAATAGGCTTAATGATATATCTCAATGAGGAGGTAAAGACTATTTACAAATATAATATGATAATTTGACTTGACATTGAGAGTTTTTAATATAGTATGGTACACCCAAAAAGAATCATTGAGTCTAAGATTCCAATATTTTCTATTGAGTGAGACAATGTTTTCAAGGATTTATTTTACCTATTTATTAGAAACCTCAAATTTCTCATTAGTTTGGGAATGATTAACAATTGAAACTTAATTATTGACTCGATATCAATGAAAATATTCTTTTATTTTATACAAAAAAATATTAGAAACATTTTCATTCATGATATACCTAGACATATATATACCTTTAAAATATCTAGGTTCCCTAAAATATATCAACTACTCTATAGTCATTGGTCTTTGTGGATCATGTTTCTACCCATTAAGAGACATAATAAAATACAGGAATAATATATTTTTTTTCTAATTGGAAAATAAAATTACCTCATAAATTCAAAGACCCAAACATAAAAAAAGTAATAGAGTAACAAGGGATATTTTGAAATTTCATTTCTTTTAATAACACTATCTTTCTATTGATAATGAACAAGAAATCTAAAAAATTCATGGTGATACAAAAATAATGTTATCTAAAATAGAATTTAACCATGAACCTTTAAATTAGTTTATTCGGGACCAAAGTTCCCCCCTCCTGAAAGAGTATTATAGAACAATTGGTAGGATTAAAACTTATTATGAGGAACACAACACTTAAGTAATTAATCAATATATGTGTGCCAAAGATAAGGGAAATCCTAAATGTACCTTCATGAATCATATTTAAGATAAAAAATTTGTTTTTTATTGAAGATACCGAACATATATGATGCTATAAAATAATTTATAATCACAATATACCATAGAAAAACATATTTCAATAAATATAATTTCTCATTAGAAACAATTTATTTTATGGGAATATAGGCGGATTATTCAATATAAAAGGATAAAATAATCCCATTGATATGGTTAGCCACTACATTTTATGCTACATTTTCATCCCTAATTTCTATATTGAATTCTTAAGTGAGAATAATATACTAAATTATACACAGTTTTACGTTTATTTCATTAGAAGATACCAAAGGTATACCTGGTTACAATACCCAATAACTTCGTACTATAATAGATATGACCTAGAATTATCCATATCAAAGAAATGGAATTAAATTCCTTTTTTAGTTGTGGGGTATATTTTTTTGGGTTGGATCAAAAGTTCATGAGGCATATACAATGAAATATAGAGATTAATTGATATTTAGTGATAAAATTTTCCCAACTACATAGTTGGATGCATCACACAATAACTAAAATTATAAATCTAATTCATATCATTGGACTATAGAGAGTATATTGAGGATCCATTTTAATTTATTAATGTAATCCTCATAGTTTTTCTGGAAAAATTGATTTTATTTTTGAATTAATTAGGATATGGGAGGATCAAACTACTAAATTCAAGAATAAAATAGTGATAAAATACAATCTGACCTAAGAAAGACTGTAAATCCCACACATTTATGAGGATTGGTATAAAATAGATGACATTGGATTCAGATGTATCTACCTGGATACGATCTCCACAAATGATATGTGCATATACTATCTTTTTTCATTCCATGAAATAGAATTTATTGAAATGTAATGAAATGTCAGTTTAAATACAATGAAGAGGTAAAATACCTATAATATTTAAAATCCCACTAAAATAGGAAGCATAGTTATTGAAATAATACACGAATACTTCCATGAAATTATCTAGATAATATAAAAAAATACCAACAATGCTTCACTAGAATGCACTTATATCACCACGTAGGGAAAATGACATCCTCATATATGAAAATTTTCCAACAGGGAAAATGATGGTTTCATTTTACTAATCTTTAAGGAAAATATGGATATGAAAATATCCAAAATTCCCATCAAGTAATGAGTAGTGGTGGTTCAACAGTAACCTCTCTATAATCTAGTTAATGAATGATAACAGAAAATGGTTTTTCCCAATGTACTTATTTATTCAGTGATAGTATATATAGAAACCCAAACTATTCTTCACATGGGTTGGTACCAATTCATTATTTCCATTTTGAGTCATCTTTATGCATGTTTTCATAAGATCTACCTGTAATAGAATAAAAAATTAGCTATTAGTTATCAGATAACTGATTCCAGTAGGAAATAATTTTGATACCTTTTGTTTAACAACATCAAAGAGGTTTGGATTTAGTACTTATTATACCTATCTCACTAGTTTATTCTTATCATTTTATAGTATATGATTCATAAAAATTTATGACTTAATACTATGAATGTTTTCAATTTTCCATAACAATTACAATTTATAATATCTCAAAAGTTCAAGTAATCACAATTCACACTCTGGAGGAAGTGAACTGGAAATGATGACATGAAACATGTTTATATTCGCAATAAAATAATATTTTTAATTAGGAAGTAGTGGTTTATTCTCTAATTATGATAAATTTTGGATTGGTGAAAGGAAATGAGTATAATGGAGGCTCATGATACCATCTAACCAGTCAATGATTACATACCTAAATAAGGTGTATTGTTCTCAAGTTGAGTAGAATCATTGATGGCCATAGGGTCCTCAATGCATATGAAATCCTAAAGTAATAAATATTCATGGTGTTTTTAAACCATTAAAACATTAAAAACATAAATCATTACCCAGAATGCTTATCAATGATGGAAATTAAAGGGGGGGGGGGTTTGGCAAAAGATATGTTTCCCTAGGGATAGGGAGTATATCTAATAAAATATCTTACTGAGATGAATGTTCTTATGATGGGTGCATCATGGAATCAACGATTTTAATGTGTAAAATGTTACAGATAAACTCCATAGATAAATTAGAATTATATATATATATATATATTAATTAGGTTTTTAATTTTTTTTAAAAATTCTTCTACCCAATATAAATGGGTTATTTCCATTCATCTTATCATTTTCTATTTTTAACACCTGAAAATATTAAATAAAAATTAAAATTTTAATCCTATAAGAATATCCACAAACAAACCAGTTAGATGTGTGATTTTATTATTTTATAATCAAACAACCATGACTATAGGTTTTATATTACCCAACTGTAATGAAGAGAATATAATGCGAGGCATGAAAATTTTTGAGGCACCCAAATAAAGTAAAATATTGGAAAAAGAAGAAATCCACTATGGTACATGCAATTGGGAATATCTATAGATTCTTGTATTTAGTGGGGAGTGATGTTTGTATTATTTTAGACAATAACCTCCCAAGATAACTATTTAATTACATGGAAGTTTATAATGGGTTGTACACATCTAATTAAAAAACAGGGGATATCGTGGAATTGTATTCATATAAAAAATTAAGGGAATATTAATTTTTAATTTTTAGATGTTTCTAATATTTAATTATCATGTTTAATTTATTTTGGTTTCCATTTTTTGGTGTCCCTTTGATGGAATAAGATGGGAATTGTTAGGATATGTGTTTCATTAAAAGGTACACTCTTTCCTTTTGGGATAATTCTCTCTATTTATGAATTTTTTTAATTTGTATTTTTTGGGATGGTTGGAATAATGGATTACTGTAGAAGTTATGACTCTAATGGATGGTCGATTTACCTATTTATTTTTTAATCACTTGAAAGGATAATGAAACAAACATTTACATTATCCCAAATGTTGAATATAGGTCGATACAGATGTTTAGTTCACTCTTGAATTTGTTTTTTCATCCCTACATTCAAGAGTTAAACTATGTAAGGTTTATGATCATGTATGGAAGCTTGGGTATTTTATTATAATTAATGTATATTAGAATCCGTTTGTTTTATTAGGCCTGAAAATATTGGATGAAGTTTTTGAGAGGGTCGTTGGAATGTATTTTGTGATTTTTGAGTAATTTTTAATGGTATTAGAGGATGAATAACAACCACTAGGTGGTTTCATGGCTATCTAGGATGATTGGAACCCCCCTTTTCTAATATCTTGGTTATCTTTTGATATAGAGTTTCATAGATAATATAGTACTTTTGTTTCAGTTTGGTTGACTCAGAGGACTAAGAATGTAGCCCAGAAAATATTAGAAATCACTCTCAATTGAAGTAGTTATTCAGAATAGTGGGTGACGGTGAAATCAATTTCTCAATAAACTATAGGATGATGTTGGGATTAACCATTGTAAAGAACAAGTTATTGGAGAAGGGTACTTACCACTTCAAATATTTTGTCCTCCTTATTGTTGAAATAAAAAAACTATACATCATAGACTCCTCTAATGGTAATATGAGAACTTAAACCAACCATTTTCATGTTTTTCATAATTTTTGAAATTAGTGTCCTCAATATAATTGGATTCTAATTCACTATAGAACCGCACACATCTATAGTAATCATATTAAGATTTGTAGGGATTAGTCCTTTATATAAATATTTTATCAGTAGATGATAAATATATTTTTTAAAATATTTTCTTATTGATACGTTTTAGGATAATGGGATGTATTTTTCATGAAAAAGGTGTTTCATGTTTGTCTAGCCCCCAATTGGGTTGTTTACATAATACAACTAGTCTTCTGTGGAAAATTCAAAAAATAAAAGAAATTCTCTTAAATAAACATGTTTAGTTGACACTCTTTTAGGGTTTAATGTTACACATATATTATGAAATTCCTTATAGAGTTTTTGTGGGTCCTCTCATGTAAGTCTATGAAATTTAGGTTTTAAATAAATTGAACTGGATTTTATTTCAAAATTTGGTGTTTCCATTAGGCATTAGATGTATGCGGGTTGATACACTATATAAGGTGAGGTTAATTACTTTAAAGTATAATTGTTTACATATATTTTATAAAAATTAAACAGTGATTTAGTTTTAGTTCTTAAAGAAGAAGGGTTTTTAGGGTTGCTGATGGGTTGTCTGTCCTTTATTGAGTTGAGATGTGTTTTTCAGTGATGATGAAATAATATCCTCTTATTTTCATGTTCAAAATATGGTAGTTCTCCTTTAAGAGAATTCATCACACAAAAATAATACATAAAAAAATACATATATAAAACTATAACATATAAAATAAATAGGAAAATATTTATAGAATATAAAAACATTTTATCAAAAAGTACTTTTAAACACCAACCTTCATAGAAATGATATCAAAATTTGATTGTTTTTAAAGACTTATCAAATTAGTAATATTTTAATTGATAATATATAGTATAGGGAATTACCAAGGTCATCTATAAAGAATCATTAAAGGTTTTAGAGTTTTTATTTTAATTATATTCTATAAAAAATAGGGTTTTTTTGGAAAATGATATAAAGAATGAAAATATGATATGGATTTTGTAAAACTGTGTGGGTTATAATGTATTTTGGAGAAGGTGGTAACTAAATGTTTACAACACAACATGTCAAGTTCATTTCTATTATATCATTATTTATGTTTAGAGTAATCATTTCATTAAGGTTTACTAGAATCCTAATTACCCTCTTGTCTCTTAGATCGATTAACCAATACATGAATCTTGGTGTTGTAATGAACTAGCTCAGGATTTCATCAGACCTGAAAAATGATGCAGTCTACCACAAGGCCCAAAGGAATTTTTTGATCCCCATGAGCTGAAAAAGAGTTCCTAGGAATCATAGGAACAACATTTCAAATTCTTTCTCCCAACAAAGTGATAATCAAAAATTGAATAAATAAATTCAAGTGAAAAAATAAAATAAACATGTACAATAGAAGAAAAGATCACTAGAAAGGAACAAATACAATTGAAAAGAAAGCCACACTAACCCCCATAAAACTTCCCAGGTCACCACCATCCAACTCATAACACAATAAATATGGGAAAACATGGTTTCTTAGAAATCATGGAAGCTAAATTGATATAAGTGTTGGATAAAAGTCCCATTAGGACACCAAAACCCATTGAAACTATGAAATATGCTTCCTAATGAAATTTATTAATGTATATTTTAAAATAAGGATATAATTTAATATTTTAATATATAATCTATGAAAAAAAATTCAATAAACATTAACAAAAAAATTCCACTTGTTTTCCAAAATTGGATGCATGTTTTGAAAACAAAACCATTGGACTAGTCCATTTCAAAACTACACAAACCATTCAAATTTCTTAGAACAACACACACTTGTTTTATATAAATGTAAACAGTTTCATTAAAACATTTCCCAATAGGTATAAAATAAAAACCCAAGTCTACCTAGGAAAAACATGATCATTTATCCAATCAAGGAATAACAATGGAAATCATAACATCATAATGTAATCTATTGTCAAAATGGGAACACATATCATCACAACAAGCATAAAAATGATAGAATGTATAAGAATAAAACCAAGATGACATGATAATTGAACATATGTCTCTAATGTTAGGTGAGTAATGCGAGCGAGTCTAAAAAAATACAAACTAGATAAGAAAAGTGGAAGCTATCACATTATTACCCAGGCCCAAATCCAAGAGATCACATGGTCTCTCGACACACAACATGGAATCGTTCATAGTCTACCTACCCAAGGGCTCTCTTGGTTCCTTGGAATCCAAATGGAGGTTCAGATGACCTCCCTCCCCGAAGGCTCTCATGGTCCCTCAGACAACCCCTTTCCCACACCATGGTTAAACTATGTACTAATATACTCTAACATAATCACATCATGTTACCAACTATAAAAATCCATTTCAGAAGTCAATTTCATAAGAAAACATTCCCAATTAACCAAAAAACATTTACCAAGGTCAAATAATTCTAAAAAATTTTAGGAATCCAATTAAAACCATTAAACCTATTTGATCCATTTTATCAAACACATGGAGTGCAAACACATCACTCCATTTTTAAATAAAGAGTTAAAAAAACTAAATGTATTATAAAATACATGAATCACATAACCAAAATTAATCACATGGATAACATAAACATCAAGTATAAAAAAGAGTTATAAACATGGTCATAAAAAATCAACATATTATACAATTATATATAGGACTTTAACACCAAAATCTAGCTTGATACACTAATCCCTTACCCTCCAATTTAAAACCCCTTTTCAAACACCATATAAGAATAACTATAGAAATCATATTCACATTTGAAACATTTCAAAATCACTCTTGGACAAGGATATTTTCAATGAAAACGAAAATAAGGAAAAATGATACCCATTTCCATCAACAACGTCAAATAATACATCAAGAAGTTTACTAAATGGGTCAATCAGAAACAATTTTCAAGTAATAATTTGAAAAAAAATATGAAACCCACTTTTTAGATCACTTTGATGTCAACACCATATATTTAAATCAAACTCTCTTTAAAACATAGCTTTCACTATTTGAAAACCAAAACTAGGTCAAAACCCATTTCCCAAACTCAATAACATTTCAAAAATCTCCAAATTCATTCCATTAAATATTTACATAATTAAACATTCCAATTTAGTACACAAAACATGGGTTTCACATGAAAAACCATTTATTCCAGGCTCATAATACTAATAAATGGTTTTAAAATATAACAAGGCTATCACATATATATAAAATTTAAAGGGAATTTTTAGAACACAATCAAATTATAATTCTAAAAGGATACAATTTAATTGTAACACCTACCTCAAAACATTTCTCTTTAGATGTTAGATGCTCAAAACCACTCCTTTATGCTAACATGTATATGCACCTTTACATATATTTTTATACCCTTTGGCCCCATGTACATATTCCTGTATCCTTGAGCGAATATGTATAAAGAAAGAACATTGATATATGAACTTACCTATGCATACCCTTGTAAATTTCCTTCGAGGGATGGAAAAACCTCCTTAACAAAAAAAGAGAAACCAATAATCCCAAAAAAACCAATGAAAATTGATCCAATCAAAAGGGAAATAAAAATTCACCTCAAATGGTGGTGGGTGAACTGAAATTCTACTCTTTCAAAGGAAGATTCCAAAATTTGAAAGAACCCATCCTGAGAGGCCCTTTTTATGCCCTAAAATGGAAAAAAAAACCAAAAATCAGTTTCACCCACACACAAGGGTTTAGATGAATTAAGAGGGGAGATTAGAGAGAAAAAATTACCAAAATAATGAGGAAGGAGGGAGTAAGTGGTCTTACAATGTTGTCTCAAGTATGAAACTAGATGAAATTGGGTGAAACTGATTGGAGGAGAGGGGGACGATATGAGGGGTGGAACACAACCTAGAAAGAAGGAGGGGTTGGGGCATCAAGTGATAGAGAGAGATGATAGGGTGAGGGAAAAAATAAAGGAATAAATAAAATAGATAAAATAATAAAAAAAATAAAAAAAATTAAACATGACAACATGAAGAGTTTACCAAATCATGCAGCGAATGTTCGGTCCTTGTCGACTTCATAAAGGCACCACATGATTTCTTGTAGGCTGATCTCATGGTTTTGCTAACGTGATCAAGTTGTGAAGATCAACATTGTAACAATTACATATACTCACATACATTTTCCACATATTTACTCCTAACCTTGCACAATGCCATTTTTTGATGAAAATTTTAGAATTTACAACTATAATTAATGGGAACCCATTACAACTTATAATTATTTAAATTAATTAAATAATTAATCAACTGTGACACAACAGGTTTCGGAAGTGTAACCTTAATTTAACTAAGTTCTACATCTTATTAATGCTTTTGTGTTAACTAGATAAAACAACAATTTAATGAGTACTTAATAGAACCAAAATACTGTACTTTACAATCAAAACAACATATGTTTCTGATGTGAAATCTCAGGGTTGATTAGTAAAGATAACACATGCATTTAATCTAGGAAATTTGATATAATATTTTGATTGTAAAATATATCATTAAAAACACCTAAAATTATTATAGACCAAAATATTTAGAAAACTAGTATAAATTTTACTTTCTAAAACTCCCTTGAAAAGTGTGCATACACCTCATATCAACTACCCAGTATTTAGCTCATCATTAAGTTGTGAATGAGGATCGAGTGGATCACTATTTTAATTGCAACACTTCATATAATTTTATGAGGATAAGAAGATCAAAAACATATAATGCGATGATAATAATCCTATATCTATAAAAATGGAGGAACATTATTCCTTTTAAAAGAGATATTCAATGTATGTATTTATAAGCCAAGGGGGTAGTGGTTTTTGAATTTAGATTTCACAATACCACTTCTATCTTTATTTAGGCCTAGTAAATAGATTTATATTTCTGTTTTATAAAATATAGTTTTATTTTAAGGCCTTCTCAATGTCTCCCTATGAAATTATACATTCATTGGTGTTCTATAATGGGAGGTATTTTCAAATTACTGAGCTATACCATAAACTTCAAGATAATTTGGTTTTCTAAATTTATCACTCCATTTAGTCCTCTAGATGGATGAACATGGAATATGTTCAATCACAATATATATATCCCATGATTTTTAAATCCACCCACTATATTTCACCACAATTTATGGGTAATAATTTTTATAATTTCAAAATTAGTGAACATGTAATCTTGGGATTCCACAACGTTTTTCCCATTTTGCATTTATATTATCATGGACTCTCCAAATAACATATAGCTATAATGAAAACACAAAAATGTAAAATTATCCTATTTAATTTTTTTTGAAATTAATTAATTGAATCATATGAGAGGTTAAACTGATTATTATTCTATGAGATTATAATATAAATTAAGTTAAAAATAGTGATAGACGGGTGTAATAAAATTTTGAATCACTTCATGATCAACTAGTTGTATCCTTTTATATATTGGACTTCAAAATTGATTAAAAGTATTAGAAATATTTATTAACAAGGAAATACTCTATACCAATATATTTCATTATAATAGAACTAATTCAAAAAAAATTCATACAAATTAATGTATATTTTACATAGTTTTATAAGAGAAAATTGATAAGCAGAATACATCTTAACCCATAATTGTGTATAAAAACAATTGAAAAAATTAACCAAAGTATAGATTAAATGATCAGTAATAATAATAATATGATATGATGATTATTTAGTTTATAATATTATAATTACATAGTATAAAGTTTGTAAAAAATGTTTGATTACTATAATAATGTTAATCGTGTACTCTTTAAGAAAATTTATACAATGAACATTAGCTTTTCATTTTGAATGATTTTGAAGAATTTATTAATATTTTTAACTATTAAAAAAAGAATTCTAAAATATGTATAGAAATCCCACAATAATCTCCTTCAATACATTTAATGTCCAATAATAATCTACTTCTTCCTAAAAACTTTATATAAACTTTAATGATGTCAAACAAACCACTAGATGTATATCTCTGATCTAAGATAAAACAACCCATTTGAAACTAATTTAAAGTCACTAAAAATTTAAAAAAATATAAATAATTTCTACAATTAACACCTATAAAATATTTCACATATCTTTTATCCAAAAACATTTCATTTAATTTAATGTGATTCATCAATACAAATTTCGATAGACTTTTCAGAAAATGTTAATTTGATTATGATCATTTAAATAAATCTATATCTTATAATTATTTTTGACTAGTTAAGAAGGATTATTTTTATATAAAAAATTCCATTAATAATATACATAAGGTAAAATAATTAGAGGTTTTAAATGGGAAAACAATTATCCAAAGGTATTGGAAACCATCAACCAAAACTGATTTTTCCATTGGATCCATCCATATATTTGAAGGACATAATATAGAATAACAACAAAAGAAAATTATTTGATGATTTGATATGTCCAAGATTTTTCCACATGATATTGATAGGGATCACCAAGAATCAGCCTATGGACACCTTACTCCTTGGGTATCTATAAGCTATGTGAATCTCTCAATTCGTGGAAAAGGTTTTTTCAAGCCATGATATGATAGAACCTTTGACTAAGGTTTTAATGAAAAAATAGCTAAATAGATATTTAGTTTGGTTAGTTTTCATAGTATGAATGTTATATTTGAATTTCTCATCTCGTATAAGGGTTATACCTATTAATATAAGCCTTTAAGAATTTAAATTTTTTCACAAACACACATTATATTTATTAATCCTTTAAAATGGTACAAATATTTATAAATATAAGTTGATTTGCCCTTATTCATTTTATAACATTGATCTATTCACATGGACATTAAAACTCCCCAAATACTGTTAAATGATATTCTAATGTAACCCAGATATCTTAAGTGGAAGAGAACCAACAATGATGATGGTTATTTCATAAAATTTCCATTAATATAGATTAAATCATGATGTAATGCATTCACTATTTCATGGTTTATACTAACCATGATATGGTTAATACCACCATCCTATTATTTGAATTTAGTTAATATTTAGAACCATCTCTAACTAACACTAAATCCTTATATATTCGGTATAAAGTTTATTTATGTTGCATTTTACTCAATGATTTGTGAATCTATTTCCATAATTCATTTTGGATATTTTTTCAAAACATATTTTGGAAAATACATATTCAATTTCACTATAATATATAAAAAATTTAAAAATATATCTAAAAATTCTTTTAGATATCCTCCAAAACACATTTTGGGACATCTCTCAATGTTTTATATATAAAATATTAATAAAAATTTAATCCTTACAAACATAACAAAAAATAGTGACACTAAAGACTACCATATAATTGAAAAAAATTAGGAATTATCCAATCTATAATTTAAATAAAATTGATTACTCTAGAAATGCATTAATGCTATTAAATACAAAAAATTATCTATCATAATATTTATTAAATAGATGTATCTCCATGTTTATGTTTACAAAGTTGTATCATATAAAAGTATTCATAACCATATGATCCATTTTTTCAATATATTGAGTGACAATGAGACATTAAATATGTCAATGCTTTATATCCCACATAAATGTTCTTGATTATCTGTGTATGGACTGATTATATAGATATACATGTCACAAGTCACTCACTCAGATGTATGATCACTTTATTTCCCTCATTATAATAGATAATAATTTTAATTTTCAATTATCAATGAATGTTTATTCAGTTCCTTAGTATATATAAATTTAGGACCAGATGTCATACTCATCATATGAGAGGAAAAATCCTATTTTTCATATAACTCAACTAAAAACATGATTAACAACATACCCAGATACCCCTAATTAGACCAACCTCTAAGAATGAATAATATTAGTATTAAAGTTCTTTTTATAGGTATATTACGGAACATAGTTATGTGGAATACACATGAAATATAAAACCATGATATATAAAAGATACAGTGTATAACACACCATGCAATATACACAGTGGGTCATTCAATATATAAAAACCATTTTTTCCTCATGGATGAATTCAGTATCATTATGAAAAACCAAATACATTCTAATCATCTAATTTCATCACAAAATATAATACTCTAGGATGTACATCAATTAGGGAAAACTCAAAGGAATACTTTCAGACATAAATTATTATTATAATTTAGATAATACGTCCTACTAACTTTAATATTTTTGATCATGTTGAAACTATTTTTTACAACATAATAGTTTTTATATACTCTTAAAATCCATTAAAAATATTAATAGTACACTATATAGGAACATTTATAATCATATCCCAAATGATAGACCACCAGAGAGGCCTTAGGGTTTATACTCTTTTTTGGTTTTAATAGACTCATTACTTTACTATATCATTTATATCAAATCTCTTTTTGACCATATAATAAATTATACCTCTAAAATCCGTTAATATGTAACATATGGAAATAATTATTTTTTGAATAATAGTTATTTTATGAATTATAGTACTCATGTTTAATTCCACGAACATAATATTCAATCTTTATTACTTTAAAAATTCAAATGTAATGATTTTAATAACTTTTATTTTCTACTTAGAAATCTTTATAAGTTCAACACCCCCATATTTGTAACATTTCCATCATTAAATTTTCCTTTATATCATTTAGTATCAAATTTAAATGTAACTATTTAACTTGACATAATTTTTTATCATCATAGTCTAAAATATATTTGGATATAAAGTTACTTTCACTTTGAATTAAACTCGTATTAACATTAATTTTTTATATTTTAAACTTCAAAATGTTCAAATATACTCTCACTAGCCTCTTAGAAACTATATTTTTTCTAAAATATTTCTAACATATAAACTCTATTGTGTTATAAAATAACATCATTTTATTTTATTTTTGGAAAATTCAGAAAATAAAATTTTAACTAAAATAACTTATATAGTGTATCTTTGTGTGTAGAGTAATATTTTTAAAAAATATTTATTCTTTATAATATTCCTCTGATGTGTGGTGAGCACCATTTGCTTTATTTTTTTAACAAATAACCATGATAAAACACTTTTATCCTTGAAAAAACATTTTTATAAATATATTATCTTAAAAAAATATATAGAATTTAATTAATAATAAACTATAATTATTTAATCTATATTGATCATTATATTCATCAAAAATATTTGTTTACAAATATATTTTAATATATCATAATATAAATGTTATACAAAAATACTTTATTTGAAAATTATTCTACCATTGAAGTAATAATTTAAATTTAACTTCTTGATAAAGCATCCCTTTACTTAATCAGTAGTGTTTGGATCACTTGAATGAAGGATCAGAACTAAAATAACGGGTGAATAAATGTTGAAATTGTTTAATTTTTAAATAAATTTTATCTCACAAAATTTAGACAATAATCTCTCAAACACACTTAGTGATAAAGGTAAATGAAGGGAACACACATTTTTTTTACAAGGTCCACTCATATTGTGTAAGTGTGTATTTGATATACTGTAGTTGTTTTTAAAGAACACATAAAATCTATTCATTATTAAGATAATTCATTGGGTAAGGGAATATCATTGAACCTCATATAACACTGGTACCTCCAGTTAAAAAAAATAGTAACTTTTTATAAAAAAATGAAAAACAAGTCTCTTCTTGAAGATGAAACATCATGTAATGATTGAGTATCCCTTAGAATTACTAAACTTGATATTATTACTCCATTCCAATCCAATTCTTCTATACTCTAAAAATATCAAAAACATTAAAAATACCAAAGTGGTCTATACAAACATCTACTCAAAGGAATCTTCTAAAAAATGAACAACATGTTAGACAATTTTCTAGTATTACAACCCTTTTTTACAAGATCTAAGATAATTCATGGTTCCATATAAGCTTTTATGTCACTATACATGTCCACTCAAGTCAATTTAAGCTCATAAAACTTGTTTCACCTCATCTAAATTCGAATTCAAACTAAATTATTTATTTTTTAGAATCTTTTCCTAGCATGGTGTAGTGTCTAGTTAAAACTAATATTTTAGGCTCTCACTCAAAAAGTAACTCTAATATCAATGCTATGATCTCCCACACTTATGATATTTTTCATTTTTTAAATATTTTCATAAAAAAACCCTCGAGTAAGCATAGAATAAGATTATCAAGAATACTACATAATGAATCTCTATGTGAACTGACTTCCAAAATGAAATACACTTTGGAGATATTTTATTTTTAATTTAACTCAGTAATACTCAATAAATAAAATGAATTCCTCCATAAAATGGAAAATATACAACATCATGTGTTGGTTAATCATATATTTTGACAAAAAAACATTCATTACTCCCATTTTGGGCCTCCTTGTTTCTTATAAAAATTCCTTAAAATCAAAACACCATGTACCATGGAATTTAAAGAATAAGCTCCCCATTTCATTTCAGTCATCCCATCTATGAATACTAAAATTCCCTTGAACCTCATTAAAAAATCTATTTCAATTATGAAAACTCATTTCCCTATGAAATAAATATATAGTCAATTTCCCATGGAGACTAAAAAAATTAACATCATATTCAAAAGTGCCCACGTGATTCTCCATTATTTTCATTTTTTGGTCAACCATGACATATGATATACTTAAATGATCACGATGATTTACTTATTGGCTAAAATTTTTCTTTTAAACTACAAATGACATTATGCTATCTCTAAATCCTTCCAAGTACAGAGTATGACTTAATAAACGGTTTTATACAACATTAAAAATATTTATAAGTGGTTTAAGGCTCATTCCATGTATTAAAAAAATACTACATAATCCTCCCTGGGATAAACAACCACTCCCTTTATATTGTTTCTATATTTACTAATATTTTAGGTTAAATATATTCAAATTATCTCCCCATTAATATTTATGTCATCATTAAATCCTTAAAAAATGAAATCTATTTATCCTCTTTATTGATCATAAAGACTATGATTCATCAGTTATGGGTGGTTTTACTCATCTCAAAGAAACGAGTCATAAATAAATCATCTATAAATATAGGTGATCTATCTCATTAAAAAAAGATATTATCTCAGTAATCATACATATCCATAAAAAAATTATGAATATAAGATTAAATGAAAAATCATACTTCCATTGAACATTAAGTTGATTTCTCATGATGTATCTTTCACTCATATCAAAAAATAGATTAATAACATTTTAGAATAAGTAGGTTTCTACCCCATTGCTTATATACCCCAATTATATAAATGAAAATAGAATTAAAATTAGGTAATTTCTTATAGAAATACCATAGTATTTTTTAATTTATTGAACACACATTCACTATCTCATATTCTTTTAATCATTAGTTGAGATAGGATATGTGAGAATATTAGTAAATTTATTTTTGAAAGAACATACTCAAGGATTAAATTGAATAAATCCAAATTATTAATTAGGATATGATATTTTATCTATATATTATTTTATTATGAATAATTTACTTGATTATTGTATAAATATTTCACAATTTGATTATCACTGTTAATAACCAATGGGTACTAAATAATAAATATAAACATATTCATGTTTATTTTTTATCCATATCATTTGGGTCGCTAATTATGATATGGAAACATACATGTCCTTTGATATATTTCATTAAATTAAGTATTTATTCATTCTATTCCACACCACAATTCATCCACCAATGAATAATTCTCCTCCTAATATAGAATTTCTATTACCCACATGGTTATCCTAGTTTGTATTTATAAACCCTTTTAATTACATATCTCCTTTATATTCATATAGCATGAAATACCTGATCATATTTTGGATATAAATAAGACTCCTCTTTTATTTTATTAGAAACTATCGATCCCACTGATTAAGAAGTTTTTTTTTAATACATGTGAATGAGTTTTCAGTATGTTTGATAAGGATTATGTATATATAAGAAAATAGTTGAAAAGAGTTGAGGTGGGTTTTTAATATTTTATATAAAATATATAGTTCATATATTAGTTTAGAAATATTTTAAAAATGTTGTTTAAGTCTTGTGTAATACCATTCATTAAATTGAAAAAGTATTTAAGAGTTTACACTTTGATATGTAACATCTATATGATGATAAGAAATATCTCCCAGAGAATATTGAATTTTAATATGATGATATGTAATATTTTATGTTAAATAATGGAGATTAATATAGTGATATATAAGATTAAATCTAAATATTATTGAATTAAATAAGATTAGTTTTAATATTATATAAGAGTATATCAGAATATAGAGAATACATAAGAAGAATTTTGGATCACTTACAATTAACTCAGATGATATATATGAGTAACCAAAGTCTTATTCAATCGGATACATAAGATTAAATTATTATTATAAGGTGAAACATAAGATTAAATATTGTGATGTATTTTTTTCTTCAGTTTTTAAATATAATGTTTCCAAACAGATCAATTAGTGATAAAATCTAATATTGATTCTTAGATATTAAGAATGATTTTTCTTCCTGTGATAGAGATTTTCAATAAAATATTATTATTTCATTTGAACATGCATACATGGAAAATAAGAATATTTTTTAGAATATTTAAGGAAAGAATGAAGTTAATATTTTTAGAGTATTTTTTAATGAAAATTATTATAATATATTATAGAAGGTTTGAATAAGAGGATATGTTCCAATATTTCTAAGATTACAGATTCATTTTTCTTTGATGGAATTTGGATGGCAGAAAAGAAAACATGATTATGAAGATAATGATGTTGAATTTAATAGAAGTAATATATATTTTAATTATATAATATTATTCTTGTAATTTTTTAGTGAATTTTTAAAAACAAGGTTGAGATATGTGATAAAGATGATGAGAAAAATACAGTAATGATTCTGAAAGGAAGTGAGAAGAATACAACTTAGGAGGATTATTATACATAAAAAGAGGAAGAAGATCATATTAATTTATTCAATTAGTGAAAATTTATTTCTGTAGTTATCATTAAATAAGAAAATTTATTTTATTATACTATATGTGGGTTCTTGTTTGAACTCACTAGTTCTAAAATTGTATGGAGTTCAAGGTTATACCCATGCTCATGGCATCATCTCGATAATAAAAGAGAATATTGATTTATGTCGGATTATAACCACCATACACCTGAGACATATTAATCCATATTAAATATGTAACTCATTAAAAAAATACAACATTTCATCTATTTAATTTCATCATCATGTGAGATGAGAATCTATTAAGGAATAAGAAAACAAGTGGTTTGTTTTTAGAAGAAGAAAAGTTACCAACACCCATTCACCCCTCTAAGTGATGGTTATCCATTTGAGTGATCCAAATATGTGATAATCCTTTGGTTTATATTGAAACATAGATTATAGGGTGAAAAAACGAAACACGTTCCTTTATAGTAGTCAAATAAAAGATATTACCATTAATTTTCCAATAATATTTCAAATTAATATATTATCTTTTATCATCTTTAAACAAATATTGACTCACGAAAACAAGTGTAGAAACTCTAATCTATTCTACCATGTAAAATTTAGTTAATAACTACTTGGAATAATTTATTAAGAAATAAATTCATGAAAAAATCTGTGGTAATTTATAATCCCATAAAGAATTTTTTTACACAAAGTAAGGGATATCAAATCTGTTTTTTATTTGTATAGAAAATATATCACACAATATTTATTTTTCAATATAAAAGACAAAATCATCAACATATACAATCATAAAGAGTGTTGTAATGATGGTATACCTCATATAAAATATGTTTTCCACTTTCCATTTTTTTAATTCATACTCTTCAAATAAACATCATGATTAAAATACCAAGCTTTTAGGGCTTGTTTCAACCCATGAAGAGCCTTTTTCAATTTATACACCTTTCTTCCATATTGATAAAAAAAACCATTAGGATTATCAATATATACCTATTAATTCATATCACTATTAAATATTAAACATTTTATATCAATTTTATTGTTTTTCTAAATTCTTTATACTATAATGGTAAGAAAGATTTTGATCATCTGAAGTATGGATATATAGGAAAGAGTTTCAGTAAATTTTATTCCTATAATATTGTAAAATTATAATAATTGTTTTGAATTTATTTCTCACAGCCCCATATTTTTATTTGTATTGTTTTTAAAACCTATTTTGTTCAAATGATATTATTATTTTTATGTTTGGGAACAAAATCTCAGGTTTCACTAATATTGTTTTTGATAAACCATTTTTCCATAATGAGTATCTTATTTTTAGGTTATTGTATAAGCTAACATGTTTCATTATTTTCCTATTTGTACAACTTTATTATGATATCCAATGACATTATTAGTTTCAAAATGATTTATTATTATAAAATTTGAAATAGTGGTCCTGATCCCATAAATACCATCACTAGAAGCAGAAAAATATACATCATCATCATGTGTTTCTCCATTATCCTCATTCCTTATATAATGTACAATAATAATTACATCAACCTCTAATAATCAATGATAGATTTACTATGCTCATATTTATTTCCATTGACCTTATAATCATTAAAATAAATCATATTATTAGTTTTCTATTGTAGAATCCATGGGAACTTCCATTTTGGGAATAGTTAAGAAATATTCAATCTTCTACTTTAACGTCAAAATTTCCACAACTTCTTTCCATTACACTCGATGAAAAATGGAATTAGAAACACTTTTAAATTTTTAATATTTGAATTATTCTTGATACAAATTTCATATATAGTTATATCTTAATTTAGATTTAAAAAACCATGTTCTGAATGATTCTATAAGTTGTAATATCATGCATACCAAAATAGCTTATGCATCATGACCAGTTAACATATTTATACCCATACTAACAAAGCACCCATTATTTGTTTGAGATATTTTTTTGGAAGATATAGTGATATGATATCATCCCTTAGTCCTTGTCTTTAAGATATTATCAGAACGAAAAATTTTCATGTTTACTTCAATTGTTGAATATCATCCTTTAGTGTATAATTTGTTTATTTCTCAACAAGTATCCTACTTTTTTAATATTATCAATTCATATGTGTTTTGAATCAAATAAATAAATAAATGTGATTATATTAAAAATTTAAATGAAATAATTATATACACTCTTTGGATTATTTATCACAAGACAATAATCATTTTAATAGGCCATCCCCAATGTATTTGGAGTTTGAATTTCTACTTTCTTGTTTATTATATTCTATATATTCTTTTTTGAAACATTTTTTAAATAGTGAATATGTCCTTATTTTAGGAAGGAATATTAATCATATCCCACCCTTTAATCAACCTTCTCATGATCTTTTGGACAAGGTTCTCCTTCCATAAATTCAACAAATAATTTTTAATGTTCATACTCCTGTAACAATAAATATTATTTTTTCTAAAGAATAGGTTTCCACATGTTTTTAACCTTGTAAATATTATTGATAAATCTTATAAACCATTTATAATTAAAATATTATTATTAAATATCAATAGATTTCCATAATTGTAAATCTATGATATGCTCAACATATTATGCTTCAGCCAATAATTGTTTTTATATTATTTGAGTTCAGTTACCTCTAGACGGTATTTACTTCTCCAACATAATCTAAATTTAATGAGTTATAATTACCAAAGGTTTCAGAACTCCATAGAATCTATTAAATTTTTTCTAGTCATTCATGTCTCTCAACATGTGTAATGAGAAACCAATATCCACAATCCATGGCTAATTTGTTCCACAATACTTGAAAACAAATTCATTATATGATTACTATTTAGATTCATTATTCTTTTAAAATTTCTATGTCCATAAATTCATAATTAATTGAGTTGAAGAAATAGTAATACATTCATTTGATGTGTTATTTTCTTTAAAAACCCTATGAAAGACATCTTATAGTTTCCCTAAACCATTTTATCTTTTCTTATTCTGTAACTATTGATGAATTTTCTTCTCCTTATCTACTACTATCCCCTGTTGGATCATGATCTCTCATTTTTCTAGTTGGAGACATATTATACATATAATTGATTTTTTTGACAATAAATAACAACAATAATTTCAATAACCTTAAAATATACCTCTCTAATTAAAATTATACTTCCCCATGGGTTTATTTTAATTCCTTTTAAATCCTTTTATGTGATGGTTTCACCAAGACCTTTTGTATAGAACTTCTTTTGGTATTTGGAATTGATACATATATTTTTAAAGAACATTTCTTACTCTAGAAGAAATAATATTTCTTCTTCTATTTAAATGTTTTGTTTAGGAAAAACATAATTTTCTCACAAAACTAAACCAAAAAAGTAATATTATTTTAATATGTTTCATAATTATACTCTAATTCATCAAATCTAAGACCTTGTTCCTCAAAAGAGCTTGGTATTTTCTATTTCAGACACCCATTCTTTGTTTTTTTATCCATAAATTTATTCTAAGATAACTTTAAACTTTCAAAAAAATTTGTGATCACTATTATGTAATTGAACATGAATTTATTCATCGTAATCTCAACATTAAAAATGTTCATATACTTATTTTTATTATATTTATCTATAACGATGAAAATAAAAGTTATATCATCAATGATCATATTTCTATTATAATTTTACTACTTTATAACCTCTTAAATTAATTTCATAGATATTTCTTTTCAATCTATGTTTTTTCCTTCATCATTTCATTACTTGATATGTCAATAATCATCTTTTAGCCTTTTGATTTTTTATTCATATATTTTTCTCAATTTTCATAGTTTAATTTTTTCCAGATTAACCTTCTCCAATAGAATACTCCTTATCAATTTGAGTATCATCGACTGAATATTTAGTTTAATTATTATATTGATAAATTGAAACATTCAAGATAGTTTATTTATAAATCCAATCATCATAGTTTATCTCATTACTATTTTTAATGAAACCCCTTTTTTCTTTTGGATTGTGTTTTGATAATTAAAAATTATCCACTCTATTATTATTATATTTATTATTTATTTTTAACAATAATAATAATAATTCTATTTTAGGATTTTTCAAAGTATAATATATTATTTTTGATTATTTATTTTTATTTAAAATATTATATATTTTGAAAAATATAATGTATCAGATTTTTGGTAATGTAAAATAGCATGCTGATGTTGAATTTGTTATATGTTGACCTGAATTTATCATTTAGTGTGATTTAGATTATGAAATTATATTCATAATATTTTAAAATTTCATGTTTATTTTATAGAAGTTGGAGTTTATAAAATTTATAATATTATGCATCTTCAATAGAGCAAGTAAAAATTTAATTTTCTGATAGAGGTCAATTTTTTTTATCTAAGATAAATTTTCTAGGAATTATATTTTAAGAGAATAGATATTTTATGTATTGAATGAAGGATTCATAACCTCACTTATAGAACTCATCTCACCACCATAGAACATAATTTAATATATCATTGGTTAGAGGATACCTCAAACAGATCTACATGACATGAAAAAATGAACATAAGATTATAATATGATGGCTGAATTTTAAATCATAGAAAACAACATGATACATTAAGATAAAAGAATAACGTTATACAAAATACATAACACATTTAATGTAGAACTTAATTTATCATATTATCATTTTTTAACATTCTATTTAAGCATTTTGGAAGCCAATAAAATACATACAATACAGAAAATGTAGTATGTGAATTGTAATATGCACTACAACCACACATAAAAGACATAAAAAATATTACACCCAACTTATAGAAAGTATACTATGATATTTGGAATTATGAAAAGATAAATTCTCATAAGAACTGACTGAATCATAAAAAAATTAAACACAACCCATATAATAAATAATATTATTTGGAATTATATGAATTTATGATTTTCATATTATTAGAGATTACAAACCAATATATGAGTATAACTATCTTTTAGATCATAATTTTTAGAACCTATATATCAAAATCATATACATGACATTTAGTACATATAGAATTTGGAACCCAAGTGCCACTCAACAGTTCTCTAATCCTGGTTGGACACATGACCTCAAGTGCATCTCCATAAATGCCATAGGCTTCCGACTATTAGCAAGGGCGTAGGGTGTGTCTGTGGGAAGACTATTCCCTCATAGATCCAGTAAACATAGTGGTAAATGATATATATTAAATAACACAAGAATAATAAATAAAAGACATAAGTGAGAGTAATGGAATAAGTAATGAAATAATAATAAGGAACTGGTGGAAGCTGAATAATCATAACATATAATATGATGATATCAGTGTCATGATTCTATAGAAAAAACCGGAGTTCATTGGAAGAGGGGTATAAAAATATAATTCATTTTTTACAAAACTACAAAAAAAAATTCCCAAAACTGATACATAACATCTCAAGCATAGTCTCTTGTCTCTGCCCCCAATCTCCATCTTAATCAAAAAATAAATCAAGAATAAAAAGAAGCTTTCTTCCCCTTATCCATACTAGTGATCATAAAGTATACTTTAGTAGAAAATGGTTCCTTATTAGGGTGTGAGATATAAATATTAGTATTCTGGAACCCAAAATGTATAGAACCATAAATTTCATGCAGTAAGTAAAGTATGTTGTGCTAGATATAATAAATTTAGTTCAATTAATAAATAATTTAATACATCTTAGGTTGGGTTCCTAAATGGACACCCATCACATACCACCTTTTTCGGCCTATGACATAAGTCTGAATAAAGTAATTATGCAAGAATAGTATGTATAAAATGCCTAATAGTAACAAAGGAAAACCAAGAAATTCCTAACCCCAAGATTGTGCTTTGGCTTGGGGTCTAATTCACATGTCATAACTCAAGAGTGCTAGTAATTAAGGTTTAAGTGTTTCATATGAAAGAGAGAATTATAACAATAAATATAAATGTATCTCATATAAGAAACAATCAAATACTCCATCAAATACAGTGATGGATTCTCGAGAATATCCAAGGTAATCTGAGAAGAATCCTAAGTATTACTACGAGAACATATAATATAAGATAATACCATCAAGTCTGTCCAATGAGACCCATACATCAGCCCATGTATCACTCAAGGCAAGGTAACTCTCATTCCATCTGAAGTATCTCACATAAAAAACAATGTATCAACCATGGAATGGAATAACCATATTTCTAATGGGTCTATCCATGGTTTTCTCCCTAGGGAACCAGTATCACTTAGGATTATAAGAAACCACCTAGGAATCCCTTTCCTAGCATGCCAAATCATTTCCCTAGTTTGTTGGGTTGTAACTAATCCAGCGTAGAGAGTCTATCATTAAGTCATTAATTCAAATCCCACATTCTCTCCTAGACTGTATCAAGTGATCAAGTACCCACATTTCATCACCAAGAAAGAATATATATATATATATATATATAATGACATGAAAATAAAAGAACATCCTAATACCACATGCTCACAATCCATCCAATTTTTCAATTTAAGCTATATAATAGTGAAAAAACTCATATGGAATGGAAATAAGCATTTAAAAAGAGAAATTTACGAGAAAGAGACATATATACAAGGAATAAGCTTTAAGCAATGAAAAGAAACCATAGGCACATGTAATTATCATAACATTAACCATAGGTTGTTAATTACATCTCAATATCTCAAGCTACCATGATTGACCAAGCATAACCTTTCAATTTAGTCTATTCACTTATTAAACAATGTAATAAGCATTGGAGGGGGAATTTGGCACAAGGAATATGTCATAACATACTATAAACGATGGAATATGAAATGAAATTTATGAATTTAATATAACTTCCACAAGAAATTAACATAATTCATATGGATATTAATACAAGCATGATAAACTAAATGTAAGACAAGTGATATTCATATCAAACTTTAAGCATGTCAAGGAATATGACATTACATATGGTAAAATAAATTATAGTACAACTTAGACATTGCTAAGAGATCCAATTCATTGTTCAACACCCATATTAAATCCATTAATCAATTTTGCACAACAAACCAAGGTAAAACCACCTCCAGGGCATAAAGAAACTTAGGCCATTTAAGATGGCACGCCCAAATGGGATTCTGAAGGCAAAGAGAAAACCCTATGAATGGGTTTCGCTATAAGTGATGGTCACCAATAACATGGGAAAACACTCAAATTAATTTAATATTTAAGATCAAGTATTTTCCAGAAGGACCCAATTATCTTCACAACGAAGGGTTTACTAAAAAAGATAAAATGACTTGAAAAAGACTAGAATCCCTACCTCATTGTTTTTGTATTCCACATATCAAGTAAAAACCCTTGATTTAACCTAAAATGGAAGAAATCATAATATTTAAAAAACCCCAAAAATAGGGAAAAAGTATGTTCCACCAAATTAGTGTCGTGGATGATGGAGAAACCAAGGAATAGAGGAGTGAAAATGATAGAGCTTATCAAGACAAGCCCGTATCTTTTGATGATGAATGAAACATATGATATTTGAGGGAGATATCCAAATTTCCAAAGAGGGGGGGAGAAAATATTCATGTGCCTGGAGGAGAGTAGAAAATAGTGCGTAAAGGTCAAGGAAGAAGGAAAACAGGGTTAAACATATCATTAAGGGAAACAGTTTAATTTGACACACAAAATCACTGTGAATAGTTTGTCGAATTCTTATGTCAAATGTGCGCAAGGTTCTTCTTAACTAGGAACACGACATGGAAAAGTTGAAAAGTTTGACTTAACATATGAAAACCATGCATTTTAATATTACACAAAACCTAAAACATGTTGAATGATTGTGTACCCTGTGTGCGAAAAACTGTGCAGCCTAATCTATTTTCCCTATTTTCGATGATTCGGGCTTCAAAAAAGCCTCAAACACCCTGTAACCTCCATTAACCTCCTAGGATTCAAATTAAGGGACATTATAATAATTTTTTAAAAAATTAATGGTCCATACCTTTGGATAAATCTAGGATATTTCAACCTCCCCTTTCTAAAACAACACATCCTTGTGTTTCCCTTTCAAGGGTTGTAGAATGTATTCTGAGAAAATCTCACGTCACTACACATTTACATTATATTCCCACTCTTAGATATCATCCTGAACAAATATTTATTTATTTTTTCACTCTGTCCAATGAAACATACCTACTTTGGAGAACCTTCATGCTATGATCAATGATACAAGTCACACGCTACTCAAAGGATGCATCTTCCTCCAATTCAATATCGTCAGGATCAAATGATTCGGATATGTCCAGATGATACTATTGAAAATGATATATGTGGAAGGAATTGTGCATGGCATGGTAAATAAGGTTTAATAGATATGGATAGGCTATCAAACCAACTCCCTCCACTATATCGAAAATCCCGATATACTAAGGTGATAACATGCCCTGTCTCCTAATTCTTTATGACCAAACATAGGTGATACATACAGAAAGACTTGATGTCCAACCTCTAACTCCATTTTTCTGTTGTGAAAATTGATATAAGAATAATTCCTATACTATGTTGTATCCATACACTCCTAAATCAACAAAACTTGCTCTGAAGTCTCCTAAATGAGATGAGGACCTAGTATAGCTATCTAACCTTCCTCAAACCAGCATAGAGGGGAATGAAATGTTCTACCACAGAGGTACACATGTGGAGAAATCTGGGACATTGACTAAAAGATGTTATCATATCCATACTTAACCATAGAATTATGATTCTCCCAACAATCTCCAAAATCAAAGATACATCCCTATAGCATATCCTCAAACACTCAAATCATCTGCTCAGACTTCCCATAAATATGAGGGTGATATGTAGTACTCAAAATCAATTGAGAACCCAGCTCCTTCGGCAACCCTTTCCATAATCATGTTTTAAATGGGTTTCTCAGTCTAAAATGATAGAATGAGGAACACCATGATGTTTCACTATCTCCTAGATGTAAATCCTACCTATCACACCAATAGAGAAGGACTCCTAGATCGATAGGGAGTTCATAAAATTTTTCAACCTCTCATCGATAACCCATAATAGATAGTTTCCTCAAGGAGATCTCGACAATAATATCATGATATATATAGTGATGTATTTCCATTTGCACTTAGGAATGGATAGAGGTTGTATAAGTTTCACAGGTCACTGGTGCTCTACCTTAACCTGTAGATAGGTTGATCACCAAATTATGAATCCTGGTATATCCCTCTTCATACTTGGACACAAGTACTAATGATTCATATCTTTTTATATCTTGGTAATTCCTGGATGAACTACCAAAGCAGCGGCATGATATTTCCTCATCAACCCTTCCCATAAATAACAAGGCACCCAAACACGCCCACAATAGAGCAGGGTCTTACTGCCATGAACATCCCAACCATATGGTGGGTTCTCACCTATAATGATCTCCCTCAAAATTATTCCCTTTTAGTTAGAAAACTTTCTTATTTAGACTCACTCCAAAAGAGAGGGTGTCACTACCAATGCTGCTAAAACTAGTTTCCCATAGTATTCTTGAACTTCAATATGCAACTAAGAAAACAATGCCATAATCTTCCACTCACTTCTAGAAACTTGGATGGCTTGCATATGTGATTTATAGATTAGGGAATCAACTATGAAATTATCCTACCAGGTGTGTAAGAAAGCTCAAAATTGAAGCTCTGTTGGTATTGCAACCACCTACACTTCCTCAGATTCAAGTATCCCAGTGTGGAGATATATTTCCTGATTTTATGATTTGTGTAAGCAATGATTCTCATTACGAATAGATAGTGTCTCCAACAGCATAGGTAATGAACCATAGCTACTAGATCAAGGTTGTGCATAGGATAATTACAATCATAAGGCCTAAAATATTGAGATCTATATGCCATAACTCGATCAATTAATATACGAACTAAACTCATTTCAACTCCAAAAGCAGCACAATATACTATATAACTTCCATCCAACTCAAGAAGAATCAAAATCAATGCAGTAGTGATTCTTCACTTTAAATGAAGAAAATATTTCTCAAAGGCTTCTAACTATAGGAACTATACACACTTCTTAGTCAATGACTTAAGAGGAACTTAAAAGAGGGAGAAGTATTAAATTAATCACCAGTAATTGCCAAAAATTCATAAGAAGCTATGTATATCATACACATTCTTAGGTTGCTGCTAGGAAACCGTGATTCTCACCTTCTCTATGTCTAACAACACTCCTTCCTCAGATATGATATGACTCAATAAGTGAACCTTATTTATAAAAAAATGGTATTTATTGAGGTTTACAAATTTCTTAGCCTCTCTCAGTGTACTCAGTATGATATCAATATGGTTGGCATGGTCATGTCTAGAGTACAAGTACACCAAGATGTCATCTACGGAGACTACCCAAAAGGAATCAAGATACACGTGGAAAACCCCATTCATTAAATCCATAAATACTTCTAGTGCATTCATCAGACCAAATGACATAAGTAATTACTCCTACAATCCGTACCTACTATGAAACATTGTACGTGGTATGTTTTATGGTTTCCTAGGATTCTGATGATAGTCCAACCTCAAATCAATTATGATGGAAAGGGTTTCTCATCAGATCTAGTCGAAGTGGTCTTCTATACAAGGAAAGGGACAATGGTTATTCTCCATAAAGTTGGTTCAACCATCTCTAAACCATGAATAATCTAAATGTACCATCCACTGTCTTGGAGAAAAGGATAGGTGAGCCCCATTGCACTGTGTTGGGTCAAATAAAACCCTTTTCCTTAATATATTCAAGATTCCATTTGAGTTATTAGATATCTATAGGTTCCATCATATAAGGAGGAATTGAAACTGGTTTCACACCTTGAAACAAATATATAGTGAAATCAACCTTTCACATAAAATGTAAACCAGGTAAATCATTAGGGAAGATGCCCTTAAACTGATACACCACATGAGGTAATTCTACCACCTATATTCTCTGATCGCTCATAAAAAGACACACTAACTGATATATCACCCTACCAAGCCCAGTGCACTCAAGTCTAGCTCATTCGTCTTGGATATCCCATTTTCCCTTATGTACATACATGTTTCGATTAGGTTTTGTGATGGAAACTCGATGATGATAATAGTCTATTTGGGCATGATAAAGCATGATCTGGTCTATACCGAGAATTACATCGAAGCCGGTCATCTTTAGAATAAAGAAATCATAGTATAAATGATACCCACCAATCTCAGGGGGACACACCTGACACTAGAATATTCTTTATGTTCTGACCTCTAGCGGAGTGTCAAGAGGCATGGCACCACAACAGTACTTGATCCCAATTTGAAGACTTTCCATAATATCAATAGATACAAAAGAGTGTAATTAACCTATATCAGAAAGTGAATAAACAGACATAGAGGCTACCAAAATAGTTCCTATAATCATAGATGACCTCGAACTCTGCTCCTCTAGAATAATCTTCACTGCATACATGTGGCCTGAACCATGGCCCTAAGATGCCACCTAACTAGCCTAATCAATTGCACTCTTCTATCACTAGTATTTTAATGTCTGACTACCTTGGACATGGTCATTACTATCTCGCCCTAATCAGATAGTAGAAGATGAAATCCTAGCCAGATGTGGTGTCATAGATTTGGTACCTCATAGTGGTGATGGTACAGATCCCCTACCACAAGATGCTAGAGTAAATGAATGAAAGAAGTACAGATGATGGGCCCATCATACTACAAGCTCGAAATTCAATCTTATTACTCATGAAATGGGGATTCTTTTGACCTATCCTACTATACTGGAGACACACTATAGATTTTTCATTGCATGTCACCTATCTAGAAAAACTCCCATGTTAACCCTCAAAATAGTCATTCCTAGTGCTAGAATTACCATGGACCTAATGTGGAATAGAACTGACCTAGCTCACTGGGCCAACTAATATGAGATTCTACCCTATAAAAATTTCATATTTTACTATATCTGTAATTGTATTATATGGAAATATGTTCACCTACAATAGGAAAACATACCCAATCCCATCCTCAAACGACGTCACAGTCTTCAATTTGTCACTAGTAAGAGATAGAGAAAAAATGATGAAGCTTAATGAAATGAGAGGAATACTCAATAATAGTGATAGAGCCATATTAAAGATTCTTGAACACCCATGAATGATATTTTATCAGTTTCCATAGAAATAACTGATCATATAAGTCCATATATAAGTCTTCCCATACCATATCTGGGTAACAATCTAACTGAGAAAAGACGTCCGACCAATTCTTGGTGGAGTCATGCAACATGTAGTTAGAGAACATGGCCCTCTACTATATAGGTGTATCAAGACTTTCTAAGGTGGATATCATAGCTTCTATCCATGAATCTTTAGTATGAGGGTCTTTATCCTCTAAAAAGGTAGGAGGATGCTACAACTAAAAGACCAATGTAAGCTATACCCTTATAGAGGAAATCCTGGGAACACCCTAAACTGACTGCATAAACCTGAGAGAACTATCCATAAAATTATCATTGACCCCTAGTGTAAGATCAATAGGAGGATCCCTAGGATCCATTCTTAGAGGTTTAATGGGTGGCATAGTGCCCACCACCTCTGGAGTGTGCTCATCGCCACTCTATGGGTGTACAACACAAGGGAGTTGCATTGGGATAACTCTAAAATTTTCAAACATGCACCTTAGACAAGAAATTTATAAAAAATATGGATGTCATAAAGAAGTAGTAATAAAGGTAAAGATAAAGTCCTCTTTGATACATGACACAACAAATAACAACAACTTTAAAAAGGACTTGTGTTTTTCCAACCATTTAGCATAACACACTAATAGCCTTCTCCAAGTGCTAGGTCTAGATAATAAGGTAATTCCTCAAAAGTATCAAAAGAGACTCAGCCTACTTCCCATTTCCAAGGTAAGTTCAAGGTCAATGTATGACAATTCCATATAAGGTTTCCATTTCATTTTAAATGGTGGTATTCTCTTTGATTTATTCATGAAATTAATTACATTTTAACATATTGAATTTTGTGGATGGCCATTCCAATTTATTATGGACCATATACCTTATAAATTTAAATTGGGAATCCACTTAATCCAATTAATAATATGCCATAGAAATTTGATTTGTAACATTTCAATATTTATAATCAAACGATCATTGCAAGATATAATAACTATGAACAATAGAAATCACATGAAAATATTTAGATACATGTTAAAAGTAGATATAGGATGACATAATGCATGAAATTCTAATTCTACAGTGCCTAATATGATGAATGTAATGTAGCGCCCTCATTTTATTGGGCCGAAGCAACACAAACCATCATCCAATTAATCTCTAATATCAATAGCATCAAAAAAAAAGTGTGTCACCTAATGGTGAAGTTTTATCAACTATCAATGGAATAATCAATAACATAATTCCCACACTATGTAATTTGGTTTTAACCTATATATGGTTTAGATATGTCCAAGCATAGGGTCATGTCTAAATTTCTACACCCTAAAATCCCATCTTGGAAAAATAGAACAATAAAAGGAAAAAAGGGAACTTATATCACTGTTTAGTGTCCCAAACATGAGTACCACTCAAAATTTCTCCAAGAGTGGTTGGAGACATGACCTCAAGTGAATCTACCCGATTTCCAGAGGCTTTCGACTAACAGAGAGGCCATAGGGTGTGTCTATAGAGAGAATATTCCTTCTAGAATCCATTATACACTGTGGTAATCAATATATATTAAATATTGGAAGCATAATAAATAATAGACTATAGTGGAAGTAATGGTATAAAAAATGTGATAATAATAAGGAACTAGCGGAAGATGAATAATCATAACAAATATAATGATATTTTCTATATTGTGATTATATACAAAAATAGAAGTATAGTTGAACATGGGTATAAGAATATACTTCATTATTTATAAAACTAAAAAAGAGGCAAAAAAAATTGCTACACAGCATCCTAAGCATAGGCTTAGTCCTCTACCCCCAACGCTCTATCCTAATTAGCAAATAAATTAAGCATCAAAAGAAACACACTTCCCCTTATCCATACTAGTGGTCATAAAGTCTACTCGTGTACCAAAAAACACCCAGACAATGTCTAAGATATAGATTTCAATTGGGAAACATCCACGGTGTCTAGACCATTCCATTTTGTGTTATAAGATAAAATGATCCAGATATAATAAATGTAGACCAATAAATAAATAAATAACCACATCATGGTCTGGGTTTCTAAATGGACACCCATCCCATACCACCTACTTTGGCCTATACCGAACATCTTAATAAAGTAACTGTTCAAGCATATAATGAATACCAGGTCCAATAGTAACGAAGGAAAACCAATAAAGGAATAAATCCCAACTTGTGCTTTGTCTTGGGGTCTAATTCACATGTCATCACTCAAGTGTTCTAGTAAGAAAGGTAGAAGCATTTCATGTGCAATAGAAACTCATAAAAATAAATAAAAATGCATCTCATATAAGTAATAATCAAATAATCCATCAAATCTAGTGAAGGAGTTCTAAGCCCGTCAAAGATTATCTAAAAAAATACCATGTATCGCTATGATAGGATGAAGTATAATCCAATACCACTGAGCCCGTCCATGGTGACCCGTACGGTGTCCCAAGTATCACTCGAGGCATGGTAACTCTGTGATCATCCTTAGTATCTCATGTATAGGACTGAGTATCTTCCATGGCATGAAATTTCAATCTTTCCAATGGTTCCATCCACAGTTTCTCACCTAGGGAACTGTTATCACTCAGGAGTATAAGAAACCGCTTAGGAAGTCCTTTCATGGAAAGCCAAATCATCACCCCCATTGCATCGGGTCATAACCAAATGAGATGGGGGAGTCTATTCATAAGTCCTTAATACAGAACCCACATTCTCTCTATACCCATATCAAGTGACCAAGTAGAAAAATAACATCACCAAGCAGGCACATATATATATATATATATAGACATTTCAATAAAGGAGGATCATACTAACACATGCTCACAATCCATGATGCTAGGAAATCTATGCCATACAATAATGGAAGAATTCATATATCATAGAAATATGAATTTAACAAGTGAAAGTCACAAGATAGTGGAATTTATACATTGTATAATCTCTAAACAACAAAAAGAATCCATATACACATGGAATTAGAATAACTTTAAACATATGTCATTAGTGAAATCTCAATATCTCAAGGTATCAATATTTACCAAGTATAACCTTTCAATTATATCCATTCACTTATGTCCCAATGAAATAAACATAAGAGGGGCCATAGAGTGAAAGGAAAATGTCATATCATAATGAAAATGTTGACATATATAATGAAATGTAAGTATTTAAAACAACATTCACAAGAAATTAAAATAAGGAACAAGGATATCAGTATATGCAGGAGTAACTAAATATGAGCCACATGATATTTTAATGAAACATCAATTATATCAAGGAATATGGAATTACACATCGACCAATCAATAATAAATAAGCATAGGAATTTCAAATACATACAATCCATGGTTTAACACCCATATTGAATCCATTTATCAATTTAATACATTGAACCAAGGTAAAAACCCACACAATGCATAAGGAAACTTAAGCCATTTTATATGGAACATCCAAAGGGGTGGTTGAAGGCAAATAGAACACCCTATGAATGACTTATTTTTAGAAGAAATGGTCTCTATTGACATGAAAAAACAATCCAATTAATTTTATATGCAAGATCAAGGCTTTATCGGAAGGATCCTACCAACTACACAATGACAGGTCAACTAAAAAGCGATGAAATGACATGAAAAAGAGTATATTCCCTACCTCATAGTCATAATACTCCACACATCTGGTAATAAACCTTTATTCAACCTAAAATTAATGAAATCATAAGATTTAGAAAAATCCAAAAAATAGGAAAAAAGTACATTGCACTTAAATAGTGTAACAGATGATGGAGAAAACAAGGAATAGGGGAGTGTGGATGATAGATCTTACCATTACATATTCGTAGCTTCAGATGGTGAAATAATTGGATGTGATTTGAGGGAGATATCACAAAACACCAATGGGGAGGGAGAGGGGAGTCATGGAACTAGAGTAGAGGGGAAAATCATGTTTAAAGGAAGGGGAAGAAGGAAAATTGGGATAAATATATCATTAAGGGAAATGTTGTGATTTTACACCTAAAATAACTTCTCATAGTTTGGCCACATGGTTTGGCCAAACTATGTGCCAATTGTGCGCATGATTCTCCTTCAATTGGATCACCACATGGTTAAGGAGCATGATTTGACTAACCAACCGCTAACCATGTGTTTTCCTAGTATCCAAAAACTTCATCATGGAACACAACCATGTGACCTGGGTTATATGTTTTCAAAAAAACCATGTTCCCTACCCTGTTTTTTCCATTTTCGGTACTCTAGGACTCAAACGTGCCCCGAACACCCCTAAAACCTCCATTAACCTCCTAGGAATAAAATTAAGTTATATTTGTATTATTTAAAGTAAAACTTTAATGGTCCATACCTTTCGATAATGATGATACATTAAAGTACACCTAATACAAGTTTTTCTATTGTTAGTATTACATTTTTAGATCCATATGATGTTATGGATTGTGATTGAAATCACAATATGTATAATGTAAGCTACATTTAAACTTATGTTTAAAATAATATCATATCAATGGAATCATCATTAAAAAAATACCATGTACTAGATAATTCCATGTGAATATTAAATACAACATTATATAATTCTAATGTAGTCTAATGTCTAAACATGAGAATATGATTTCACTCTAATGTAATTGGTATTACGACACAATTGATTTCACAAGTTCTTGTTTTTCTATATAGTTCTATTTTATTATATTTTTTTAATCAATTTTTAATATTTTTATTAATGATAATATTGCTATTAAATTTTTTTCAAAGTTTTTGATGCATGATTGATCAATTTATTGTTTAAAATTATGGAATGTTTTTATAAAAGGGTTGATGTTATGTTATATCCAATTTAATTTTCAGATGTTATGCAAGATTAAATTATGAAGTGAATGTATCTTTGAGAAGAACTACAAAGTTATGTTAAATAAAAAATGGAATTTCAAGGAATAATTTAAGGTTATATTAAGGATAATGTGAGGAAAAATTATTATTTATACTACCTTAAATATTATAATTGTTTATGTAATTTATGTGTAATGTTGAAAAAGTTTGAATTTGTGTTATATTAAAATATATAGGTAACAATCATATTTTCATTATTTATAACAAACCATTATATGTACATGTTGTGAAGTGGATTTAGGAAATACCCATATGAAGTAAGATCCTATAGATTGTGTTGAAGCTATTAACTATTGTAATTCACTTATTAATAAAGGATTCTTCACTCAATCAGAAATAAATTAATTATAAGTTACTTATGTACTATAATGTTTGTGCACCATAATGTGCCACTTATTATGAAATTGGTAAGGAATTACTAGATCATCCAACACTAGCTCTATTAGATCCATACTAAAGGGATGAAACTACTTGTTTCTATACTAAAATCCCCTTTTCATCATTCACTAGTTTACCTACTCTAAATTTCCATAGTGTTTTATTATTATGTTTTGTGAATTTATTATTGAGTCTTACTCAAAAATCAAATATGATTATTCATCCATTAATATTAATTGTCTTGGTTATAATAACCTGATAAAAAGCATGATCATATAGGTTTGTACTGGACCATTAAATTCTAGGTTCTATTTATAACTATAGAAAGAAAGTGGTTAAGAATGTACCTAGAAAGTTCATGTTTGGTTTTATACTGTCAAAAGGATGTATTATATCTATTCCCATAAAGGGATACTTATGTATTTTCTTTAGAGGTTAAAATGTATAATTATAATGATTTTTGACTCACCTTCAAAAGTGATATACTTTTTCAGTGTGTTCCATACTCTTGGGGTTGAGACTGTAAAGAGTAGACATAAGATTATTTAGAACTAAACTACAAAAAATATCCTTATAATATCTCTTTTTCCTTTAATACATAAACACTTCACTCTCACGGTACCTATTTACTAATGGTTGAATTATTTAGTCTCATTATTATCACTTGGGGACAAGAAGTAGGATGATTTTATCTTCTTCAATTTTAATTAATTATAATTCCTTTTAAATGATTCTTCTTTCTTAAGGGATCTATTGGATTCTTCACCATCTTCACCATCTTCACTAATTCTCAAAGGTAACATGGAAAAAGAGTGTTATATTTTACTATATTTAAAACATTTAATAGTAATTTAACAGTGATATTTACCTTTTAATTTTATTAGTATTTTATAAACAATGAGATAATATCATCACTGCTTCCCATGTTCTCATTTCTTTAGGAATATCCCTATAATTTTCCATAATAAGATTCTTTATAGCTTTAAATTTAACCTCAATTTATTTCATAAACATTATTTTTTTGGTATATCCTCCTCTCATATCAGCAGATACATGAGTGTTGTTAAAACCATCAATTGTGAAGTGGTTAATAAATTTATAATAAATAGATGTTATCATGGAATCGAACTTAGATAGAATAATTCTCATGTTTTTCATAACGAATTTGGTATCATAAATTTTTCTATATATCCCATAATGGTGCATAATATCTATTTTATATAATACCCAAAACGCTCAGTCAGAGGTGAGCCTCTAACCATTTATTAATAAAAGAAAAAGCATTCAGCAGTTACACGAAGTCAGAAAAGAAACTACATATCATGAAAATCATACTCATCACCACCCCCCTTAGAGATTATGTCCTATGCAGTGTCTGTTTCCCACTCTGATGATTCATAATGCTTAATAACCTTGGCATATTTCCTTCTATGATTCATCTTCTCCAAAGCTAGAAACTCCTTCGAGGACTGCAAAGCTCAACTTTCCTTTCCAAAAGCAGATCTGGTAGACACCGGCCTCGGAAGATAAGAATAATCCTTCCGCGGTTTTTGTCGTGGAGGGCCTGTCTTAACAGCAACAACCCCATGCATCTTCATCCTTTCGCCTTGAACAAAAGCACTATAGGATGGCTGGACCGGCCTCAGAAGATAAGAATAATCCTTCCACGGTTTTCTATTTTCTATAATAATTTACTCCTTAAATGATCCATATTATTGCATTATGATGACTTTAAATTGGATTATTTTATGTTTAAGCTTTACTTCATGGAATTGTTTTTCTATATATCAAAGACTAAATGAATTTTCATCCATATCTGCTTAGAATTGATTATAAAACCCTTATGTCATTATTACTATAAATGTGGTATAATTTCATTTTATTTTTAAATATTTGTAGTTTTTGATTTGGAATTTTGATTTTGGGAGTTTTCCATCTATTTAATGAGTTACATATGTGTTTCTGAAGACTATGCGGGTGTGAGTGGGAACTATGTAGAGTTTTGTACCTCTTTCCATTAGGGTATGCACAGTTAACACATGGTTTCCTAAATTGGGACTCACTTATGGTTTTGTGTGGGGGGGGGGGGGGGAGGGGGTGGGGGTGGGGTATGGGCACACAATTTATGCACGGTTTGGGAGAACCTTGTGAGGTCACCTTGAAAGGGGTGAGTCTTCATTCATGTATGATCCACACAGTTATCACATGATTTCGTAAACTATACAACCAAAATATATGAGTTATGTAAATTCATTGAAATTTGAAATTATATTTTTCCTATTATTATTTCAAATCATTTTCCTCCCCATTTACCATTTATAATTCGACAAAAATAGTGTCATGATAAAGGGATCTCCCCCCTATTCTCCAATTCTAATCCACCTTCCCATATATTTAAAGTAGTTCATTGAGGTTAATCCCTATTTTTCTATTTATATTATATTATTTTTATTACTAAACCAATTTTATTTTGGTTTCATTTTCTCCAATTATCCTTGGGGGATGTTTTGATTGGGATTACAGTTTGGGATGTTTCTAATTTGTGACTTTACGAGCCTCAAGTTGGTAGTGGTTGTCTTCATCCTTGTTTGTGCTCCCACCCACGAGCCACACTATTCAATAAAAAATGAGCTATAAGTTCTTCACCATCATTAACACCAAGATGATTCTAAATCACAGTCACCTATAATAAGACAACCACGTGTGATCAATTAATTCATTCCTAGGATCATGGTACTTCACACCATAAACCTCTACTCATAATTTCAAATCCCAAGACTTGGTGCCCCCACTGTAGGAATCACCAAACAAAAAGAAAATATGGAGTTCTGTTGACGTTTTTATTATGGATTTTATATCTCAGCACCCAATTTTTCGAAAATTACCATTTGGTCCTCATTTGTATGGCTTTCTATGAAAGTTCTCAGCTATGCCTGCATACATGCTATCACATCACCAGATCATGATGCATAATTTTATAAAGTAATCATGAGATCATCCAAACATACAGACCATGTTATAAACCCAACACTCTATGTAATTATATGATTTAATCCTTAATTAAACAAATCCATCATTTTACTCCCTCCACAAGCACTGATACACCTATAATCTGACTCAATCTCTGATTACATTAACCCTATATTGAGCCTGATAATAATTTATGGATTACATCCAATATAATATTGTAATACCATTGTAATATCCATCAAATAAATAGATAAAAATTTATCCATATTCCCACCAACACCCTAGAGGAATATCGACCATACATCAAATGTCTCATCACATCCACATCCTCATAAACATAATAGTTATACTCCCATGATAGATAAGATGTTCCCCATAAAAGTATTATCATTATAATTAATCCATTGGAACAAATGTAGGATCAACATAGATCATGATATATCTATTAAAACATGTAAATAACGAATGTGATATTCTTAATCATTCCCGAGAATCAACAAAAAACACTAATCGTTACTCATTCACAGCTCACCGGGGATGTGATCCATGACATATACCTCATTTACGACCATAGAGTGGTCACACTATGCACTATAACATGGTGTTCCCATCCCCATATATTTTTCTGTACACCTCTCTTATGGGGAGACAGCCAATAATTTCAAACATCATACACATGCCACTCATACCAAGCCACACATTCTTATCCCCAAAACACATGTATAGGAGTATGTTTTGATCGACTATAACATAAAATTTTGATATATTCATTATATATACCCTCATAACATAGAGACACCTTCCATTTACATAAAAAACATTAGTCCACTACACCCACAAGTGTATCATTTAATCCATTAGTCATTTCATTGCACAAAACCTCTAACTAATTAGTAAACCCAATGGACACAACATATTGTTACCCATAAATTTCATTGATACATACTAAATGTTATTTTTAGAAATATATATTACATATCAATATGATCCATTACAAAACCACAAAGGTTTTATAATT
The DNA here is from genome assembly GCA_963277665.1 of Viscum album. Lineage (NCBI taxonomy): Eukaryota > Viridiplantae > Streptophyta > Magnoliopsida > Santalales > Viscaceae > Viscum > Viscum album. The sequence goes on along the minus strand of OY728128.1, from coordinate 674,129,523 downwards.
TTTTGAATCATGGATAAATAAAAAAAGGTACAAAAATAATCTAGAACATTACCCATTAGAAAAATTATAAATTTCACCCCAATTAGTCATAACATACATAAAAACATTCTTAATAACCTATGGAAGAAAAAATAAGAATGGGTGAGCTCAGAGTCATAGTAAGTGTAAATATAATAGATATTAATTAATGATAATAAGTTTTCATAAGATAAGAATAATGGTATGAAAACATGCGCTTAACATTTGACAATCAAACTAATCAATTGCTAGATCAAATTTCTAAAACATTGAAAAATGTTTTATCAATGAAAATACATAAGACATAAGAGTTGGAAACCATTAATAATAAATATCATGACATTAAAAATATCATAATAATAATATATATGCTTTTATCATACTCATGAGCTAATAAAATTTTATTTATTTAAGGATCACTGCCAAGATAATTATAGTTGTCTAGGTTCTCTTCCCATTCCATTATTTTCTTAGTCGAGGCTCACTCCCAAGAATATCTTATTGGAAAAATTCTATTAGTAAACTGGGTTCACTCATAAATACATTACTTTTTATCTAATGAGATAACCATCCTAAAATAATTCATTGGATGTATATATAATTACATGAGCACCATAACATTATAGAAACAACACATATTTTTTCGCCGAAAACATAAAACATTTATCATATCATCAAATCAAAACTCATGGAAAGGATACTAGATTCCTAAAAATAGGATCATCATTACAATAAACCATATTTAGAAAGATTAAATATAGTAACATTGGAACATATAGTTATAAAATAATATGAAGCATAAAAGGATGTGTTATAAATAAAAATACCATTCAAAGAACACTATAACCTTTATTGGGGGGAAATTCACCTTTAATTTGAAATAAATTATTTTGAATATAAAATTTTTCAAAGAATATCAAGGAAGAAATTTAATTTAAAAATTAAAAATTTAAATAATAATTTTTTACTTCCTTAAAAATGTATTCATGATGGCATGGAAATCCTTTAATGTTGTGTAAGTTAAAGCAACAGTTCCTTCACATTTTTGGTAAAAAGTCAAAAGCGCCAAATTTGGAAAATGAATAGAAAAATATTTTTAAAAAATAATAAATAAAGTAAAATATTTTTAAAATTTTATTTAATGAATATTTTTCAATCATTAAAAACATTCATAAAGAAATTTTAAAGAATTTTTGGAAATGGAAAAAAAGATTCCTGGCCGAAGAGAAAAACATGGTTTGTTTTACTTAATTTTTTTAATCTTTTAAGTACTTAAATACTGGAATTTTAAAATAAAGTAGATAATATCCAGAAATAGATATTGGAAAATAAAATTCATAATAATTTGGAGTTATATTTCATCTAATTTATTATTTGAAAATTTAAGCAAAAAGAATCATGATAAAAATAATATTATAACATAAAACCTTTACCACTAGTCTGTCTTGTATTGTAAGTGCTCCAAAATACTATATAATAAATTAAAATTTATAATACTTATATAACACAGCCATTTTCATACCTATAATACCATAAATGGTTTTATTATAACATTTTATCAACTATTCATTAAAAATATTTTTAAAATCATCATCATTTAATGTGTTAACTGCTTTGTTTTTCATGTATATTTTGGTTCATTGGTTATGGTAATTAGAATTTAATAATGGATAATTCATATAAATAATTTTAATAATTAAATAAATAAAATATATATACATTATATAAATAATTATTACCATTAATATAACACATAAATTCAGAAGGAACTACATCACAACTTGGAGACGTTAGTCCGTATGTATAGACGAGTGATGCTTACATTTTTAGATGGATGGAGAGAAATAAAGATAAATAATAATTCACTTTTTTAGAACCATTATTATATAATAAATATTATATATACATATTAAATCTATAATAATAACCAACCATTATGTATGGTGGGGGAAAAATGAATCAAATCACTACATGGACACAGTACTCTACACATATGCATGAGTGATACTTTCATTTATCATTTGATTTCGAATAGGTGGTAAATGGGTGTTAAATCGTCATAATAATTTATAATTATATTCATTATATTATATTAATTTTTTATAAATAACCCATGTTTATAGGTAGTAAAATGTGAAATAAAATTGAAATGTCTTAGTTAAGACCTATACCTTTTAATTGAGAGACCTCATTTATATTACTCTTAAATACTAGAAGGATTGGTACTAGGAGAAGAAAAGAATATATAAGATGATAGAAAGGAATATTTTGAGTATTTTTAGTAGTTTTATTTTGATATAGAAGGCCCAAATTATGTTTATACTAGAGGAGAAGAGGTACCATTTTACAACTGAGGGGAGGGACACACATGGAATTTTGTAAAAGATTTCAATGATATATGGTAAATTTCATGGTAAAGTGGATCTAAATGGACATGTGTTTGATGGTAGTATATTATAAAACTTAAATATATTCCAAAAATAAGAATTATATTGGTGTGTTTGAATATCCAAATGTTTCCCTTCCAAAATAACAAGTCCTCCCCTCTCACTGCCAACTCAACACATAAATCCTTCATATGATATATCTATATGGGAACAATTATAATTTTGGGGGAGGAAATATAACACCAAAATCATTTCAATTACTTTAAATTCCTTATGAACACCCAAAGGTTCCATGTTTCAAATTACTAGGACAAAAATTCCCAATTCATCATATCCCCCTCTCAAAAGGCAATAAGGTAACATATACTCAAGCCCCCTAAATTTCCTTCATGACATTTCATTAATACCCTTCTTGGGTCCTTGTATCTCAAGGCCCAATTTTAGGATCAATCCATCATCCATCAGTGACTAAGGTATCAAGAATGCATTCAAGGTTCTATAGTGGCCCTTGATGCTTCCATTCCATGAAAAGGGTTTTTTCATTAAGGAAACAATTCAATTAATTCAATTTCAATCACCCACAATTATGAGATCACTTATCACGCACAATGTTATCATCCTTGGGATGCTCTGGCCACCCATAGACAAACCCATATAAGCTCACATCAAAACTCTATATCCAATCTCAATACATCACACTAAAATAATTAATTATAAAGTTTTTATGATTAATTCTTTAAATTATACAAATAAGAACAATTTCCTAAAAACTCACTCAATACTGTCTACCAACAAAAACCACACCTAATCACAAGTCAAAGGTCTGTAATACACTCTTTGTACCACTATGTGAATAATCATAAATACCAACCATAAATTCATCCTTCAATTAAATCTCAATTTTACTAAAACCCAAAATAATATTGGGTAGTAGTGTACTTCTATTGAAATAAATTGTAACATCGCATGGTCATCCTTTCTAAATAATCGTTAACCATGTAAATAGAAAACCCATCATCCTTTACTAATTTCATCATAATTTGGTGGAATTGACATTAAAACCAAGCTCATGGAAATATAAATTAATTGACTATTTATAGTAATAATAATGGAAGAAATCATAGATATGAACTCAACATAAATTACTAAAGAATTATTTAAGAACCAACTTTAATCATGGTGGATATGAGTGAGTGATGAAAGAAAGAGGGAAACAATGTGGTTATTACACACCCTTTTATCATCATAAATCAAAAATTGGTGACCATAAAAAGGTGGTTTTAGTCTCTTATAAGAGATTGAGTCACATCAGAACCCTCTGGGGTCATGGTGAAACCATCCCCCGATAGTGGGATCAACACCCCTTCCTATATCCATTATGTTAAAGCCCTTGTGGTTCACTAAAATGTTTTTCTAGGTAGTGGGTTTGAACCCCAACCAACCAACATTATGGAATGTCCTATTTGGGACATGGTGTGATACCACATTCAATGAAAAATAGGAAAAAACATTAATGTATGTGAAACATTTATGAAGGTTAATTTTCATTAAACAACACCCCCTTTGTAAAATTATAATTTCTATAACAACCATTCTCTTTATTAAACACTTAATAATGATTTATTACATAATATTGCACTTTGGACAACTCTGGGGATCTAGAGGTCTAGTTTCATGGAAAATTAGGCACATTATAGGACTACTTAAGATATAAAATACAACATCTTTGTTGAGAAAGTATTTCACATGACCACAACATTTCTTAATACTTAGCATTTCTTGGGATACCCTAATAAAATACATAATAGATGGTTGATATATAAAGCCTAGAAAGGGAGTAAACAAGGAATAAAATGAAGAATAAATACATTTTTGGCAATAGACATACCACTAGAGCATAAGAGAAACATGAACAACATAAAGGAATGATATAGTATGATTATCATAACGTAGAGATGTGGAAACATCATTTAACATGATATTAGCACGAGACAAGGATAATTGCACTTAGTGCATGTGTAAACACTAATTTCACTTATATTATCATGAGTGAACCCTCATTTCACATGGAATATCATGATACTATTCTTTACCCAATGCATAATACCACTATCAGGGGACACCCTTTATAAACATTTCATTTCATGCATAAGCGTGCCACATGGATCATATGACATGGAATCATTAAACATCGTAATTTATTACATGATAAAAGAATGTGTAATACATACATGAAACTATATAATCAATAATTATATGTTCATAAAAGTGAATACCCTTGATAGAGAAATGGGTATGGTATTTACTTACACAATGATTTTGTCATGGGATATTTTCGTAGCATAACGACATCAAATAGAAATCGTAAAATGGGATGATGAGAGAGAAATGGGTATCTCATAATATATAAATGAAATGGAAAATAAGGAGGTAATAAAAAATAATATCACAACATATGTAATGTAATTTAGATGCATAATATAAAATAATTTCTTGAATGTAAATGAGAATAGAGAAATTCCTTACGGAATTTCGGAATGGTAACAAGTGTACATGGGAGGCACTAATGGGAGATAAATTGCTCTCTCATAATTAAAAAATAAGGAGGGATGTATGGGGGAGGTGATAAACTATACCACAACATTTTTAATTTGAAAATAAAAAGGTATAACAACCCAAAGATACATGGACAAAAATGAGAAAGGAAGAAGTCCCTTACTTGGAATGTGATCCCAAAGGATTGTGAGAGGCTTGAGAGAGGATTATTGGGAGTGTGGGGTGCCTTTTAAGGATCTTAGAGAGAGTATATAAGAGTAGGGACGTGCTCTAAGGGTTTCTATTGAAGAGAATTGGGAGATTTTGTGGATTTATATAGGAAAAGGTAGGGTAATTCTTTAATATTTCACAAACATAGGTTTTGGAATCTATATAATTAAATATTTAAAACCACAAAACAACCCATTGTTTTTGCCCATAGTTTTTTTCAAAGAGGATTTTAAAGAATTATTTTTTAATATAATTAAAGAAATTATTAAAATATTCTTCTTGATTATGTGGTGGTGAGTCACACTCTCAAGAAAATCATTTTAAAAAGATAAAATATTTTATATGTCTTGGAGGGTCCATTAAGATATCATAAAATTAATAAAACAAATATAATATCATATTATTTTAATTTTAAAACATATATTTGTCGAACTATATTTATATAGTATTTTATTACATCACTATTAAGTCATTATGATTTCATAAAACACATTATATATTTAAAAAGTATTTATTTTTATCCCAAAAATTCAACTATCTCAAAAAATTATGAACAATTCACCATTGGAAGATTTATACATCATGATTGTAAACATAATATTCATTATATATAAATAAATTTCCAAATATGTGACTTTTTCATTTCAAAATAAAAACTAACATTTATTGAAAATTCAGGTGTTTTGAGAAAAATAGTTTTCAAACCTTAATAAAAATTTCAATTGTATTCATAAAAATGGTATGATAATTTATATTTAATAAAAAGAAATTTAGATATAATATTTTATTAATTTAACATCTCAGATCCATGTGCCACTCCATGGGTGCCCTGAACCCGGTTGGTCACATGACCTCAAGAGAATGTCCCCAAACACCAGAGGCTACCGACTAACAACGAGGGCCCAGGTCTGATAGTGGGAAAACTATTCCCTCATTTGACAAAGTGTAGCATAGTGGAATACAAGATAAATCATACAACAACAACAGAAGCAATAAACCATAAACATTTAAAATGAACAACTACTGAAAAAGATAACCAAAAATCATATAGATAATGATGCAACATGTCTCAAGTTCTAAGAAAACAACCAGAACATGTTACACCACAATACATTACAATAAAATAAAACTCCAGGAACAAGGTACAGTAATGCAAAAACAAAGCAGAGTAGACAGAATGTAGCAGCATCGCAAGACTAAGCTTGGTCTCATGCACTCCTACTCCCCTACTACAATCATGTACCTGTATAGGGACCCTTTACCCTATCAACCCCTATAGAAACTTAATCTGTTTGGGCCGAAGACATGACCTAAATAGGGTGTGAGAAATAAATCCCAATAAACACCCACGAAAGGCCCATGCCTAACTATGTGAAAATATGCAACAACAATGTGTAGTATTAAATGCAATAAATTAAGCAGTACTCACAAGTAACTAACTTTACAAGTTATATTGCCATTTTGTTATTCATTTAACCATTAAATTTAATAACATTGTGTGCTCATCAGAATCAATCCCTCAAGAAAATTAGAATCTTTCCCTCAGGCAAATATAGTAAAATTGAACCCTCAGGCTTTCGCTCATTCTATCGAATATTTCCCTCAGGCGTACGAAGTATCGCCCTTAGGCACAAGAAATCACTGCCCTCAGGTATAAGAATCGTTTCCCTCAGGAAGAAAAGAATGTTGCCCTCAGGCTAAGTAGTACCTTGCCCTCAGGCTAAACAAACCATACCCTCAGGCTAAAAAGAACACTGCCCTTAGGTGAAAGTAACTGGGCCGAGCCCAAATCATAAACATGAAATTTATATACAATTTCTCTCAAGGAAAAAGTAATGCACAATATAAACATGGAATACCCTTGGGTATCCTGGATAAACGGCTAAACAAAGGAACGCACCCCTGGGGTGGTCCTGGATCCAAGCAGCAATCCCAAACAACAGTTATTATCACATTTAATAACCTATACAATTATAGGTATTTGAAACAGCCAAGGCCTCAGCCACACGACACCCCAACATGGGTTCATAGCACACTGGTACACAAAAACGCACAATATTTGGAATTTAAACACCAATACACCTACCTCGATCACCTCTGATTGGTATACGTGAACAATTCTCCTCGAATCATCCACGAACGATGTAGATCTGAGGTGAAAGAATCCCCCCATTTAAAGTTAAATAACTCCCCCTTGGGAACGAATTGGTAAGAATGACTTAAGGAGAAGGAAGGTCTTACCCGTACGGTTCTAACAATATCGACGGAGGGGGAATAAGATTCCAAGTGTGCTATCAGGTGATCTCCAAAGATATGGCTGTCCTCCCGAGCTCTCCTCCATTCTAAGCCTTATCTGTGAACAGAGGACGCTACTGCCCATGGTAAGCGAAAAAAAACTAACTACACGGTGTGTACTATTAAGTACACGGTGTGTACTTTTCATCATTTAACTATTCTGTTGGCTGATTCTCACTAGCGCGGCACTGTTCATCTATTGACATGAGTACACGGTGTGTAATACTTGAGTAAACGATGTGTACTGTCGTTCAGTTTGTGGCTACCTTCACTGCCTTACTGTTCACCTGCCGATTGAATACATGGCGTGTAAATACCCTATACACGACATGTAGTCAGTTTTTACACCCATCATCGTCGACAAGACTACACACCCTATGTACTCATCCCACACGGCCAAGGTACATGAAGTGTGGAGAAGTACATGGGGTGTAGTCACAAAATTGGTGATTTTTCCACATTTTCCTTATTTTCTCAAAAACACTTAAGGAAAAAAGAAAAGAAGAAACATGTACCTCAATAATAAGAACCAAGTTCTTACAAACTTCCCCCATTAAAGCAATTCATCCTCAAATTTCCCTTCCAAGGGTTTAAAAGATACAGATGTGAACAACTGAGGCCACTGAGCACGTACGTCAGTCTCCCACTCCCAGGTTTCGTCCTACACTCGACCACGTTGCCATAACACCCGTACGAGAGGAACTGACCAAACTCAGAGAACCTTCATGATCCTATCAATGATGCAAATCAGATGCTCCACAAAGGACCCATTGATCTGAAGCTCAACCTTCTCTGGATGAAAGATGTGAAACAGGTTTGAATGATAGTGGCGTAATTGAAATACATGGAAGAATTCGTGCATGGATCGGTACCTCTGTGCTAATTGCAACCGATAGACAATCATCCCGACTCTCTCTAGAATCTCAAATGGCCCCACATACCTTAGTGAATGTTTACCATGTCTCCTAATCCGTTTTTGTCGCAGTATTGGAGAAACATGCAAGAAAATTTGATCCCTGACCATGAACTCCAAGGGTCGTCTGCGGTGAGCAACATAAGATTTCTGTCGAGAATGTGCAGTAGCCATCCACTTCTGAATCAACTATACCTGCTCAGAAGTCTCCTGCATGAGATGTGGTCCCAATAAAGCAGCCTCACCTACCTCTAACCAGAACAACGTTGATCATCATGAACTACCATATAAATCCTCGTAAGGTGCCTTCTCAATAGTTGCCTGAAAACTGTTATTATAGGAAAACTCGGCCAAGGGTATATGCTTCTCCCAAGATCCCCCAATGTCTAGGATGCATGCACACAACATTTCCTCTAGCACCAGTATTGTACGCTCTGATTGGCCATCGATTTGATGGTGGTAAGCTATGCTCAGAAGCACCTTTGTACCTAGTGCCCTCTGAAAACTCTACCAGAAACGAGATGTAAAAATGGAGTCCCTATCTGAAATGATAGAATAAGGGACACCATGAAGATGTACGACCTCTCAAATTTACAACACCTCGAGCTTGTAAACTCTGAAGGTCTCCTTGATTGGCAAAAAGTGGGCTACCTTTGTGAGTATGTCCACAACAATCCACACTACATCATTTCCTTGAGGTGACCTCGACAACCCAGTCACGAAGTCTATCGTGAAATCATCCCATTTCCACTCTAGAATGGGTAACTGCTATAATAGTCTGGCTGGCCTCTGATACTCCTCCTTCACCTGCTGACAGGTGGAACATCTCATAACAAAACCTGCTATCTCCCTCTTCATACCCAACCACCAATACTGACGTCTCAAGTCACGGTACATTTTGGTAACTCCAAGATGAACTTCTCATGATGAAGCATGAAACTACCACATCAGCTCCTCGCATATATCCCCAGAAACCCATACTCTTCCATGGAAATGCAATACTTCATCATCGCCTATCGTCCATCCAGGAGGAGGTTCCTCACTTGCCACCAACTCCCATAGAACTAGGCCTTCCGAATTAGATAGATGTATCATCCTCACTCTATCCTAGAGGGTATAAGTCACAACTAAAGAAGAAAGATAGGTATGCCCCTGACTGTCGTGCACCTCCAAATGCATCTTAGAGAACAAAGCCATAATCTACCACTCACCACTGGCCTCATGAACTGTCTGTTTCTGAGTCATCCTGGTTAGTGCATCAGCAACTGTGTTACCCTTACTAGGTGTATAGGAGAGATCAAAGTCTAAGGATTGAAGGTATTCAACCCACATTTTCTTTCTCAGGTTCAAGTCATGCTGAGTAAAGATTTATTTAAGTCTTTTGTGATTGGTGAAAACCAAAAAATTCTCTCCCAAGAGATAATGTATCCAAAAGTGCAACGCATGAACAACTGCAACCAACTCGTGGTCATGCATCAGGTAATTCCTCTCATGTGTCCTCAACTTCCGAGAACCATATTCAACAACTCGATCACCCTGCATCAACACAGATCCCAGCCCAATACCTGATGCATCACAGTAAACTGTATAGCTCTTCCCTTGATCTGGAAGTATCAGGACTGGTAGTGATGTCAACCTTCCTTTTAGGTTCTGAAAGGCTGTCTCGCAAGATTCTGACCAAAATAACTTCACACCCTTCTTAGTCAAACTCGTCAATGGTGCTGCTAAGAGAGAGAAGTCCTGTATGAAGCTTTTGTAGTAACCAGCCTGCCCTAAGAAACTCTGTATCTCAAACACGTTCTTAAGATGCTCCTAGGAAACTACTGCTCTCACCTTCTCTGGGCCTTTTGAAACTCCTTCCTCTATGATGATATGACCTTGGAAGTGAATCTGGTCCATCCAAAAGTTTCATTTTGAGATCTTAGCATATAGCTGATTATCTCTCAGTGTACTCAAAAAGATCTAAAGATGGGTGGAATGGTCGTGTCGAGTGTGAGAGTACACCAAGATATTTTCCACGAAGACTACCACAAAAGAATCCAAATAAGGACGGAACACATGATTCATCAGAGCCATGAAAACTGCTGGCGTGTTCGTGAGTCCAAAAGGCATAACCAAGTACTCATACAGATCATATCTGCTACGAATGGCTGTAAGTGGTAAGTTTGATGGTCTCACGCACAGCTGATGATATCTTGATCTCAAGTCAATGTTCGAGAACAGTTGTGCTCCATGATGTTGATCAAAAAATTCATCAATCATCAACAAGGGATATCGGTTCTTAACCATCATCTCGTTTAACTTCCGATAATCCACATAGAGTCTGAGGGTACCATCCGCCTTCTTCACAAAAATGACAGGAGAAACCCAAGGAGAAGTATTGGGTCGGATAAAACCTTTTTTTTTGTAACTTCTATAATTGACTCTTGAGCTCCTGAAACTCAGGTGTAGCCATCCTCTAAGGAGGAATGGACACCGGTGCAGCCCCAGGCACAAGCTCAATAGATAAATCCACCCCACGCTCTAGAGGTAGATCTGAAAATTCGTCTAGAAAGACATCCCTGAAATGATCAACCACTGGAGGGAAATCATTCTGACAAGTCCCCTGATCATACAGATATAAACTCGAAATCTGGGCTGTCACACCACCTCGCCCACGATGCTCAGGTCCAGCTCGACTCGCCAGAACATCCCAATCACCTTTTTATAGAAACTCCCCGCCCTCTGGTGACGTGAAACTCACCCTGCGACAATAGCAATCCACAAAGGCTTGAAAGGGAACCAACCAGTCCATCCCAAGAATGAAATCAAATCTCTTCATCTCTAAGACTAGAGGTCCCATAGAAAGTGACACCCACCAACCTCAAAAGTGCACTCCTTGCACTGAAGCACACATGTCATTCTCATTCCCAACGGAGTGTCTAGCATCATAATAATAGAAGAATAAGAAACACAGATCCCAAGGCTCTCTACAATGTGTACATATATAAATATATGTGTAGCACCCATATCAAAAAGTACTGAAGATAAAACAGAAGCTACTAGAATAGTACCTATGACAGTAGAAGATCCGGGATCCTGCTTCTGCTGGGTCTGTTGCACTACATATGCCTGCCCAGTGTCACAACCCTACGACACAGCCTGGCCACCCTGAGCTGTCCCGCCCGGCTGCCTCTGAGATCCTGGTGTCTGGCTACCACGGCCATGAACACCACCTTTTCCTGTACGTCCTTATGTATACCAGTTTCCCGACTGGTAAAAAGCTACTGGTCCTACTCCCGCGTGTGGAGTCTACACAGAACCCGTCTCACTAGCCACTGGTACAAAAACCCTGAAAAAGCGTTGTAGATGACCCATCTTGCTGCAAGCTTGGCACTCCACTGGGTCATATGGACACTGAGGTCTCTTATGCCCCTCTCTACCACACTGGTAGCACCTGACTGGGCCACTTGAAGTAATCACCTGGCTAGTACTGCCACCATGAGAGAAAAGCATCCATCACTTCCTTTTCCTGGTAGAAATAGTACCAGAAACTGGTGTTGAACCGCCCTGGCCTACACCACTAGCTTCCCGCAGGTTCCGTTCAGTAATCAATTTCTGGTTCACAATAGAATGTACTGTAGGAAACCTGAAAACATTCACCAGTGCTTGGATGTGATATCAAAGACCATACTCAAATCGTTTATCTCTCAACTTCTCATCAACCACGAGAATGGGTGGAAAACGCTGAATCTCGGTGAAACGAGTCGAATAATCCATCATCGACATAGTTCCTTGCAGCAGGTTCATGAAATCTCGAGCTCGATCTTCCCTCAATGTCTATGGGAAGAATAAGTCACAGAAGGCTATCAAAAAATCTTCCCACGCGATGTCTCTATGATGCTCTGTCGGGGTGATAACATCCCACCACCTCTTGGAGGAATCACGCAGCATATAAGTCGCAAGCTTGACCCTTCGCCATGGAGGCGTCTCAAGATGCTCAAAAATAGTCTACAATGAATCCAGCCAATACTCCATAGCCTATGGTCCGTCATCCCCTGAAAACGTAGGTGGATGCTGCTACTGGAATATATGTGACGACCCGCCCTCGGGGCCCATGCCGTGACTACCCCAAGCCCGCCTTCCATAGGCCATGGGCTGGCGACTAGCACCAAAGGCGTAAATTCCGATAAAAGGGCAGGCATTGCCTTTATATATGAAAACAAACACCATAGAGTAAACAAGCTGAAGTAACACTAAGTAAACTGAGTACAAATGTAAGTGATGGAAAGTAAATGGGCCAGAATACAATCCCAACAGAAAAGTATAGTACAACTGAAAAGAAATTACAACTGCAGTAAAGTAAATTAGGAACCACCAAGTCTTCCTCCGGCTATCCCACCTGAAGGGTGGGTACAGATGATCTCCTCAGCTCCTCGAGTCCGGCCGTCCGCTCCGTGTATGCCCCGCCTGTTAGTCCACCTCCGGGTACCATCCCGCTCAACAAGCCTCAACCACGACCAGCACTGTCCGTCATCTGCAACCAACACAACGTAGTGCGGGCATAGCCCGTGCAAGGGTGAGTACACAATACTCAGTAGGGACCCCAAGACCCCCAAAGGTCTCCCAGAATCCACAAAGGATAAAATACAAAGGAAGGATACAAACATGAAGTATCAACCAACTCTACTTAGGTATATGCCCATACATAAAACTAAGTCATCATTTCCAGTTCATCTCCAACTCACTATCCCATGTACAATCCAGTCCACACAAGAAATCACAACCCAATCCACACAGGAAATCAAGTCAATAATATCGATGATAATGATTAAAAGTCAAGACTCAGCTCACACAGGTATACTAATCACGGAGAGGAGTAGAGATGATTAGATGTAGCCTCTGAATCATCTCCTCTGCCGAACCCATGTAGGATCCAAGTACAGATGTCATCGCTGCCGAACCCACGAAGGATCCAAGTAGAGTAACCATCGCTACCAAACCCACGTAGGATCCAAGTACAGTTTTCATCGCTGCCGAACCCACGAAGGATCCATGTAGAGTAACAATCACTACCGAACCCACGTAGGATCCAAGTACAGTTGTCATCGATGCCGAACCCACTTTGGACCCAAGTACAGTCGTCCTCGCTGCCGAACCCACGTAGGATCCAAGTACAGTCGCCATCGTCGTCGCAGTCACAGCCAGCTCTAGGGTTCCCGTACATAGCATGCTCGATTCCGGGAGGGTCCACTCCACGATCCAAGGGGGTCGTTACATCAACTGTCATGAAGTCCAGAGTTGATGTATCACAATGTTCCGTCTCGTCAATTGGAACTCAACGCGACAGACGGCACGTCAATCGGACGCCCAGTCTGAGAGTTATTGGCTTTTTCGTCCCAGGGGACCGGTTGGTTTTTAAGTTAAAACAAACACGACCATACTCCAGCTGCATACAAACCTCCAGAGGTGTAAGCAAAAAGAACCATCTCACTAAGAGGAATTCAATGTAATTGACGGTATGTCAATCAGACGTCCGGTCCTTAAGTTATAAGCATTTCCGCTTCAAGGGCCTGGTTGGTTTCAGGTTCGAACAAACCTGGCCATACCCAAACATTACCGAAAGCTTGAGTGTAATATATTGAAACTACCGTCTCGATCCAAGGATCCCTACGCAACGACGGTGCGTCAATCGGAGTTCCTTAGCCCAAGATATGAGCGTTTGAAAAAACCTGTCCGAAAATAGTGGGTTTGGGCCCGGTCCGACCCTGCCCACTACCCCCTGGGTCAGCCTGAATTAGGTCGACCCAACCTAGGTCCGGGCCCAGCCCATTTGAGCGTGGCACGGCCCAGCTGGTGCGGCACGTCCCGGCGCGATCGACCCGGCCCGGCGCGGGCGACCTGGCCAGCGCGGCCTGGGGCCCGGCTCAGAAGCTGGCTGCGGCTCGGCTCTCGGCCGAGCGGGGTGCGAAGGGGGGCATCACCCCCTGTTTCCGAAATGGTCGGCCTTGTGCAACCGCAGGACCTGAGGGGGTCCCGCATCCAGGTGGCACCGGTGGCCGGCTCTACCGTCCGCCCCTTTGAAGAACCAACGCGGCCTTTGGCCGCTTCTCCTGTCTGACCAGCACGGCACGGCGGTGCCACACCCTTCCACTGCGGCTTACTGTGGCCGCAGCCCCTTGAATCTCCGGTGTGGCGCGACGGTGCCGCCCCCCTCCGCCGTGGCCTGCTCCTTGCCCTAGCCTCCTTCAGCCTCACTAGCTTGGCGTGACGGCACCTCGCATCGACGCCGCGACCCGCTCTGGACGCGGTCCTCTTCGTACCCGCGTGGTGCAACGACACCACACCGCCTTCGACACAAACATCGTCGATGATCAATGATAAAAAGGGGAGGAGGATTAGCCATGTTTGCGCTGTCCGATTTCCTCCCATTATGATGATAACAGGAGGAAAACGTTTATGAGATACCCAACGACAAAAAAAAGCCTAATTTTAATTCATTAAAATTGAACTTAACCCCTACCTCGAAGAAAGTACGTGGTTGTCAAGTGCCGCGGACGATGGAGTTGTTCCCGTTATTGTCGGTGTGCACCCGAGGAAATGTCATCTTCTCTTTTATAACGAAGATAAGATGATGATTGCGTGTTAGTCGCGGAGTCGTTATTTGTTTGAAGAGATGATGTTCTTCATAGGAGGATTGATGTTATTCGTGGGAGGATTAAGTTCTTCCAATGAGAAAAGAGCTCTCTCCACAAATTCCTTACCCCACAAAACTAACCACATAAAATAAGGCCTCCCCTTATTTTATTATTTTTCCAAGCATTTCAAATTTTCAAAATTCAAACACATACTTCAATTAATTAAAGTGGTTCAATTAATTAAATTAATGTGTGTTGGCATTATGAAAGTATAAGAGGATAAGTCACATAATTAAATACAAGGGGGGGGGGGGGTTAATGGAGAGTTTAAGGAGTTATGGGGAATGTGAAGGGTTGGGGCTCATGCAGGCCCCACCGCACATTTATCCTCACATGGGTAGCTAGGGTGCCAATGGGTCCCACCCTAACTTCCCCATGTAGGATATATCCACTAAGGTTAGGAATAAAATTTGTACCATAGATTTTATTCAAATCAATTCTTTATTAATACTCAAATTTAAACAAATCATCGCAAGCAAACGCACCTTGGGTAAAGGTCCTCTTAAGAATTTACCGGCACTGCAGTTCCATCGGTCCCCTCAGATTTCAATTTCGAGAACCAGTTTAAAGGATAGAAATACCCGCTCATTCGTTCACTAAACGTACCTGAGCTAAACTTTGGAAATTGATTTTGGGCACATCGGGCCTCGGAGTCAGGTGCCGCCAGAAACTGCGTACTCGTAAAATCCCAAAGAATTTAAGAAAAAATTTTCCTTCAAATTTACTGGTATTTACATTACTCCCACCTTAGGGATTTACGTCCCCATAAAGATACATCATAAACTAGGGAAACAAATGAGGGTACTGTGCATGCATCTGAGCCTCCCGCTCTAATGTGCTCTCTTGGAGGTTCCCATGCTGCCACCTGATGCGCACTAGAGGAATCGACCGTCCACGTAGGACCCGCTCCTGTCGATCCTCGATCTTCATCAAAACCTCCGCAAATGTCTCCCCGTCATCGATGTCCAGCTCCCCGTGATAAATGATATGTGTCGGGTCGTGCACATATCTACTTAGCTGAGACACGTGGAAGACGTCGTGATCCCAGTGCAACCGAGGTGGAAGAGCCAGGCGATAAGCCACCTCGCCTATCCTGCTGATAACCTGGAATGGTCCAATGAAGCACAGAGATAACTTTCCTCCCCGACCAAATCTCTGTAATCCACGTCGAGGTGAGACCCATAAGAAAACGTGGTCTCTATCCTCGAACTCTAGTGGTCTTCGCCTCCTGTCAGCATAGGACTTCTGTCAGCTCTGAGCAGTCCTCATTCTCTCTTGGATGATCTGTACCTTCTCCATCATGTCCTGGACCATCTCTGGTCCTAGAAGTGCTGACTCCTCAGGGTCTGTCCAACACATAGGTGATCTGCAAGGTTGGTCGTACAATGCCTTGTATGGTTCCATCCCGATGGTGGAGTGGTAGCTGTTGTTGTATGAAAACTACACCAAGGGTAGGTGATCCTCCCAGCTACGACCAAAGTCGAGGATACATGCACGTAGCATGTCCTTGAGATTTTGAATAGTCCTCTCCATCTGGCCATCCGTTTGAGGGTGAAAGGCGGTCCTCAGGAGTAGCTACGTCCCAAATGCCTCCTATAACCCCTTCCAATGCTGGGAAGTAAAGCGAGCGTCTCGATCAGAGACGATGGACGATGGCACACCATGAATCCGTACGATTTCTTGAATGTAGAGGCGTCCCAAGCTCTCTACTAATCCCTTCTCTCTGATGGGTAAGAAGTGGGCCTACATGGTGAGTCAGTCTACAATAACCCAGATAGAGTCGTGTCCTCTGGAAGTACGTGGAAGCCCTGTCACGAAATCCATAGTTATCTCATCCCACTTCCATTCTGGAACCTCTAAGGGCTGTACCAATCCTGATGGTACCTGATTCTCCGCCTTCACCTACTGGTAGGTGAGGCATCGTGAAACGAACTCTACCACATCCTTCTTCATACCCGGCAACCCGTGCTGTTGTTTGAGATCCTAGTTCATCTTCGCCACTCCTGGATGTACCACTAATGAAGAAGTGTGAAACTCTCTCAGCACCTCCTCCTGTAATGAAACTGGTACCATGGTACATCCTCCGAAAAGGACGATGTGCTCTCCTCCTACAGAGAATCCATTAGGTGACTGTCCAAAGGATATCTGTACACATCGCATCTCACAGTCAACATCCCCATGCTATGCCTCTCTGATCCACTAAAGTAGTGGAGGAGTGACTGTGAGAAACTGTAGAATGGTTGTTCCATCTCTATCCACGAAGGATATCTGTAACGTGGCTAGCTCCTCTGTCGCCTCTCCAAGTAGCTGGATGCCCGACCTCCTGCTGAGAGAATTAGCTACTACATTCCCTTTCCTAGGAGTATAGAATATCTCAAAGTCATAGTCCTGGAGGAACTCGAGCCATCTCCGTTGTCTCAGGTTCAATTCCTTCTACGAGAAGATGTACCTGAGACTCTGGTGGTAAGAGTAAACTGTAAAGTGCTCTCCCATTAGATAGTGCCTCCACATCTTCAAGGTGAAGACCACTATTGCTAACTCCAGGTCATGGGTACCATAGTTCTGCTCGTGATGCCTCAACTATCATGAACCATAAGCGATCACTGCCCACTCCTGCATCAAGACACACCCGAGTCTGGTCCCTGATGCATCGCCGTAAATTAGGTACCCTACACCCTCCTCCGGTAAACTCAAGATGGGTGCACTGGTCAATCTATGTATCAGCTCCTAGAAGCTCTACTGAAAACTATTTGACCACATTAAGGGTTTACCATTCTTATTCAAAGATGGAAGTGGTGCTGCAACTCTAGAGAAGTCTGGCACAAATCTCCAATTGTACCCAGCCAGACCTAGGAAACACTACACCTCTGTCACGCTCTTGGGTGGCTCCCAGGATAGCACTGCCTCGATCTTCACAGGATCCACCGAAACTCCCACCTCATAGATGACGTGTCCCAAGAAGTGGACCTCTCGAATCCAGAACTGACACTTAGAGAGCTTAC
The DNA here is from genome assembly GCA_963277665.1 of Viscum album. NCBI lineage: Eukaryota > Viridiplantae > Streptophyta > Magnoliopsida > Santalales > Viscaceae > Viscum > Viscum album. The sequence continues at coordinate 674,111,465 of OY728128.1, read as the reverse complement.
CATAAAGCTGATACTCTCAGAGTGTGTCCAGTACAACCCGAAAGTGGTAGGAGTTCTCCTCCTCAGTAGTCGAGTAAATCAATATGTCGTCGATGAAGACTACGAAAAATCGATCGAGGTAAGGCTAAAATATACTGTTCATGGGAATCATGAACACTGCTGGAGTGTTGGTTACACCGAAAGGCATAACCAAGAACTCATAGTGGACATACCGACACCAAAAGTCCGTCTTCTGCAAATCCTTATCTCAAACTCTGAGCTGATGATTTCCCGACCTGAGGTCTATCTTTGAGAACTAGCATGCTACCTTGAGCTGATCAAAGAGGTCATCAATCCTTGGAAGTTGATACATGTTCTTCACAGTCACCTAATTTAGGCGACAATAGTCAAAACAGAGTCGTAAGCTCCCGTTCGCCTTCTTGGCGAACAAAATTGGGGAAGCCCAGGGTGAAACACTTGGTCATATGAATCCCTTGCCCTGCAAGTCCTCCAGTTGTACCCATAACACTCGAAGCTCAGTGGGAGCCATCCGATATGTTGGAGTAGATATTGAGGTTGTCTCGGGGTACATTTCAATATTGAAGCTTACCTCTCTGCAAGGAGGTAGTCTTGGAATGTCTTCAGAAAAAACGTCCACATACTGATCCACCACAACAGAAACACTCAGACTCCTCACATCAGCTGCTCCCAAGATTAGACTATCCAACTTATGAGTGATTGGATATCATATCCTATGTGTGAGTCCATCCTATGCTGAAAAGTCTCCCTTCTCGCCGGTGAAGGTGAACCTTCTCCCATCGGTGCAGACACACCGCACCTTGCGCCTAATACAGTCGATCTGAGTATGGACAGTAGATAACCAATCCATGCCCAAGATGATGTCGTAAGGCCTTGACGTCGCTACAAGAAGATCCTAGCTGAATCTCTCACCTCATAGAGTAAGCCTACATTGCCGGAACCAATGAATAATCATCGAGTCTGCTCCCGTAGGAGTCTCTAGCCGTAAGGATCAAGCCAACGACTCCATCAGAATCTCCAAGCACCGAACAAGGGTAGCGACAATAAATGAATGACTCAATCATGTGGATATAAGAACCGCATAAAGGGTGGAGTAGACACAAATAGTACCTCGAATCATCTCAGGTGCGTCGTGGTTGTAGGCCTCAGTTAGCTGAAGTTGAGCCTGCCTCTGCCCGCCAGCTCCCTACGGTCGGGGTGGACCTCCTGGTGGTGGTGGTGGTAGAGCCCCGAAGCATCATCCACCACCTGCTGCTCGGCCAGCTCCTCTACCTCATCCTCATGCTCCCTACAGACTGCCACGGTCAAACCTCTGCCTATTCATGGGTGGTCCCTCAACCGTCTTCTTCTCCTCTGCATGGTGGGTCGGGCAGTCACGAGCCATGTGGCCCTGCCCGCCACATGCATAACACTCTATGCCTCTCGTATGACAGGCTCTGATGCGTGTGCCCCAAAGCTCTGAACCAGTATCCTAAGGTCATCCACCTGATGGTCTGGTCTGCTTGGACCTCTGCGACATCTGTCTATTGCCGGGTGCAAAAGAATCCGCTATGTGCCGCCCTGTGATAGGTCTCGCTGCTGGTGAAGGCTCAACAAGAAATCACTTCACAAGAAGGGCTCGCTCTAGTACTACTACGTGCGTCGGAATACTAAGGGAGATCATCGATGCCCTGATCTCATGCCTCAGTCCCTGCTAGAAGGTCCTAGCTCAGAAGAATGGGTCCCATACCATGTCTGTGGAGTAGTGCGAGAGATCAGTAAATCTCACCGAGTACTGGGCTACTTTCATGCTGCCCTGCCGCAGCTGTAGAAACTCATGAATGCACATCACACAGAGGGTGGATGGAACGAACTCTGATCGGAAGAGTATCTCGAAGTCTGACCAAAGTAATGATGCCTCTTCGTGCACCTGGAGCATTAGGCTCCACCATCTACCTGCTGCTGCGTGCAGGAGACTCACCACAAGGATCACTATGAGGTTAGCTGGTGTCCCTACTAATCTGAAGACTCGAACAACAGCCTCCAACCAATCCTCGGCTGCCTGAGGGTCTGTCTCCCCATGGAACCTGGGTGGTCTCTAAAAATGAAACTCGTGCAGTTCACTCAAGCGACGTGCACTCTTAGTTGCTAGGTCTGGTGGAATCAGTGGCTCAACGAATAGAGGTACTGTCGGTGCCTCCGCGGTAATAGGGCCCCGCACCGAGGCCTCGTCACTCGGTGGGATGTCGTCTCGCACAAATCTCAGAACCCTAGCTTGCTACCATTGTGGGGCCATCCTGAAAAGAAATAGGTGCTCCAAGGTTAATACAATATACCAGGTGAGCTGACACAAAGTAATCACAAAGAAAACATTGAAACACACATGCAATCAATGTTTTCATGCACTGAGTTGGAAATCAGAAGTCAGGGTCCTAGTGCATGGATATGTCGGCCACTGCACCAATATTGGACTCCTTAGACTGATAACCACACTCAATACCCTTAACACTATTGCTTCACATAGAAGATATTATCAGAGTCCTGAGTTCTGCGATAGAACCGACTCCTCTGATACCAAATTGTCACAACCCGCCCTCAGGGCCCATGCCGCGACTACCCCAAGCCCGCCTTCCATAGGCCAGTGGCTGGCGACTAGCACCAAAGGTGTAAATCCCGATAAAAGGGAAGAAATTGCTTTTATATAAGAAAACAAACACCACAGAGTACACAAGATGAAGTAAACAGTAAGTAAACTGAGTACAAAAGTAAGTGATGGAAAGTAAATGGGCCATAATACAATCCCAACTGAAAAGTACAGTACAACTGAAAAGAAAGTACAACAACAGTAATGTAAATCAGCAACCACCGAGTCGTCCTTCAGTTATCCCACATGAAGGGTGGGTACAGATGATCTCCTCAACTCCTTGGGTCCGGCCATCCACTCCGTGTACGTCCCGCCTGTTAGCCCACCTTCGGGTATCCTCCTGCTCCACAAGCCTCAACCACGATCAACGTTTTCCGTCGTCTGCAACCAACACAATGTAGTTCAGGCATAACCCGTGTAGGGGTGAGTATACGATACTCAGTAGGGACCCCGAGACCCCCGAAGATCTCCTAGAATCCACAAAGTATAAACCAAAAAGGAAGGATACAAACACGAAGTATCAAGAAACTCTACTTAGGTATATGACCATACATATACCTAAGTCATCATTTCCAGTTCGGCTCTAACTCATGATCCCAAGTACAATCCAGTCCACACAGGAAAGCACAACCCAATCCACACAGGAAAGAAAGTCAATCATATCTATGATAATGATTAAAAGTCAAGACTCATCTCACACAGGTATACTACTCACGAAGAGGGGTGGAGATGATTTGATGTGGCCTCTGAATCATGTCCTCTGCCGAACCCACGTAGGATCCAAGTACAGATGTCGTCGCTGCCAAAACCACGAAGGATCCAAGTACAGTAGCCATCACTTCCAAACCAATGTTGGATCCTAGTACAGTCGCCGTCACTGCCAAACCCATGTAGGATCCATATACAGTCGTCCTTGCTTCCGAACCCATGTGGGATCCATGTACAGTCTCCATCGTCGTCGCAGTCGCAGCCATCTCTAGGGTTCCCACACACAGCACACTCGATTCTGGGAGGGTCCGCTCCACGAGCCAAGGGGGTCGTTACATCAACTATCACAGAGTCCATTGTTTATGTATCACAAAGTTTCGTCTCACCAATAGGAACTCAACGCGACAGACGGCGCGTCAATCGGACGCCTAGTCTGAGAGTTATTGACTTTTTCATCCCAGGGGCCCGATTGGTTTTTATGTTAAAACCAACCCAACCATACTCCTGCTTCATCCAGACCTCAAGTATAGTAATCCAAAATAACCATCTCACTAAGAGGAATTCAACGTAATTGATGGTACGTCAATCGGACGTCCGTTGCTTAAGTTATAAGTGTTTCTGCTCCAAGAGCCTGGTTGGTTTCCGGTTCGAACCAATTTGGAAGTACCCAAAATTTACTGAAATCTTGAGTGTAATATACCGAAACGGCCATCTTGATCCAAGGATCCCTACACAGCTGACGGTACGTCGATCGGAGGGCCATAGCCCAAGATATGGGTGTTTGAACAAACCTGTCCGAAAATAGGGGGTTTGGGCCCGGTTCGACCCGACCCAATACCCCCTGGGTCAGCCTGAATTGGGTCGACCCGACCTGAGTCCGGGTCCGGCCCATTTGGGAGAGGCCCGACCCAGCTGGCGCGGCCTGGCCCGGTGCTAGCGGCCCGGCCCGGCACGGTCAGCCTGGCCCAGAGGGGTCGGCCCGGCCCGACGCGGTTGGCCCAGCAAGGAGCAATCGGCCCGGCCCACGCGGCCTGCGACCCGACTCTGAAGCTGACCACGGCTTGGCTCTCGTCCGAGTGGGGTGAGAAGGGGGGGCCACCCCCTGTTTCAGAAACGTCCGGCCTTAATTGCCGACCTTGTGCAACCGCGGGACCCGAGGGGGTCCCGCCTCCAGGTGGCGCCGGCGGCCGGCTCTGTCAGCCGCCCTTTTGAAGAACCGCCATGGCTGCTATCCAACTGGAGTAGCGCGACGGTGCCGCACACCGTCGTTGTGGCCCGCTCCGGCCGCGGTCCTCTTCATACCCGAGCGGTGCAACGACACCACGCCACCTTCGCCACAAACATCATCGATGATCAACAATAAAAAGGGGAGGAGGATCAGCCATGTTTCCGTGGTCCGATCTCCTCCCATTATGATGATAACAGGCGGAAAAAGTTTACAAGATACCCAACGGCAAAACAAAGAACAATTTTAATTCATTAAAATTGAACTTAACCCCTACCTCGAAGAATGTTCGCGGTTGTCAAGCGCCGCGGACTATGGTGTCATTCCCGTCGTCGTCGGTGTGCACCCGAGGAAACGTTGTCTTCTCTTTTATCTGAGAGAGAAGATGATGATTGTGTGTCAGTTGCCATGTTGTTCTTCACTTGAAGAGATTACGTTCTTTTTCGGAGGATTGAAGTCCTTCATGGGAGGAGGAAGTTCTTCTAAAGAGAAAAGAGCTCTCTCCCCAAATTCCTCACGCCACAAAAATAACCAAATAAAATAAGGCCTCCCCTTATTTTATTATTTTTCCAAGCATTTCAAATTTCCAAAACTCAAACCCATAATTCAATTAATTAAAGAGGTTTAATTAATTAAATTAACGTGTGTTGGAATTATTAAAGTGGAAGAGGAGAAGTCACATAATTAAATACAAGGGGCGAGGGGGGGGGGGGGGGTTAATGGAGAGTTTAAGAAGTTATAGGGAATGTGAAGGGTTAGGGCTTGTGCGGGCCCCACCTTACATTTATCCTATCATGGGTAGTTAGGGTGCCAGTGGGTCCCACCCTAACTTCCCCATGTAGGATAAATCCAATTAGGTTATGAATAAAATTTGTACCACAAATTTTATTCAAATCAATTCTTTATTAATCCCCAAATTTAAACCACTACTCCCAAGTAAACGCACCTTGGGTAAAGGTCCTCTCAAGAATTTACTGGCATTGCGGTTCCATCGATGCCCTCAAATTTAAATTCTGAGCACCAGTTCAAAAGATAGAAAAACCTGTTCATTCATTCACTGAACGTACCCGAGCTAAACTTCGGAAATTGATTCTGGGCACACCGGGCCTCGGAATCAGGTGCCGTTAGAAACTGCGTACTTGTAAAATCCCAAAGAATTTAAGAAAAAATTATCCTTGAATTTTACAAGTCTTTACAATATATGTGTCAGCTCATCCATAGATGTGGCAGCCAGCAGTGCTCCCTGAATGGTCTGCATGAACCTCTTGAAGCCTTCACGGAACTGCGAATCCGCGCCTATGTCCAGTATAACGGCTGGCACCGCATCTAGACCTGCTGGAGGATCCACGGATAGCCCATGGCCTACCATCTCTTGAGTATAATTGTTGCCACTCCCTTGGCTAACAACACATGGTCATCTCGGTGGAATGACTCTACAAGGTCAAATGCACACCTTAAGTCAATATTATCAAATACTGAAAAACGAGGGGACCAAAAAGGGAATAGGAGAAGAAGGCATTCAGGATTTTCAAAACACGACTACAGAGTGTCTATATTAACTACACGGTGTGTATCTGACATTTATTCCCCTTCCCGGGTCCTTCTGCACGACCAAGACACACAGCTCCCATTGAACAAGATTACACAACGTGTATGGAATATACCCGGCGTGTATGGTTTAATTTTCCAACTGCCCGTGTCGATAGTGACACGACCGACTACTCGGCCGACACTACACGGCGTGTTACACCTGCACACGGTGTGTACACCACCCTGTTTCCCTAGCCACATGGCTAAGTTCATAAGGTCTCCCACCGGTAACGACTACACGATGTGTCCCTCAGGTACATGGTGTGTTCAAGAAGAGGTAACACCGACCTGTGTTTGTTAGCTACATGATCAGGTCCCCAGGTCAGACTACACAGCATGTTCCACAGTGGACATGGCGTGTATGTCTCAAGGTCTCCTTCATCCATGTTGTTAGTTACACAAGAGGACTCCGAGTCCTCACTACATGGCGTGTGCATTCGGTACATGGAATGTTTTTTTCAAGACTTTCTCTTCCCCATGTCGCCTCCCACATAGACTATGACACAGGAAGATATTACACGGCGTGTACTCAAAAAGTTTTTATTTCTTTTCAAATAGAAGAACACACGGCATGTTCCCATGGAACTACACGGTGTGTATGTTTGGTTTTTCCGAATAGTACGCCTCTGAAACTAATCCACAACCCAGAAAACACTGACAAACAACACCTAAGTGGAAAATTCCGACTCGTGAGGGCCCATACTCCCCGCGAATCAAAGTTTGTAATCTTTATATATGTTATAACAAGATAAAAAGTAAATTATCCACCAAATTCTGGTCAATGAGGGCCCATACTCCCCAAATACCAAAGTTTGGCATCTATCCTATCAACAGGCTCACACAAAAATACCCTATCACATAACAGGTATTTATCAATGCAGCTATCACATCATCATGATTTTTATAACACAACAACTATCACAACAACATACAAGTTCAAATGAAACAACATGACTTGGAACTATGCATGGAATTTAATGTCTAACATGTACCTAAATGATTCATGAGATGGCATACCCTCATCTCATTGGGTTGCAACTAAATAGAACCCATGAATAAAATATAAACAACAAAATCACAAGTGTGTCACCCAATAGTGAAAATCAAATCAACTGTAAAATTTCAAAATCATCAAAATTGCAATTACCGAGGTAGACTGGCTTTTCCCTGTGCACGGGTTAGCTACTCCTAGGAACAACTTATTACCAACTACCAGTTCCATCCTATCCAAGACTAAGGCTCCAAATAGTAAGTCAAAGAAAATAACTCCTCTGATACCACATTGTAACGTTCCAGATCCGGGTTCCACTCCATGGGTGCCCTGAACCCGGTTGGTCACATGACCTCAAGTGCATTTCCCCAAATGCCAGAGGCTACCGACTAGCAGCGAGGGCCCAGGTCTAATAGTAGGGAAACTATGCCCTCATTTTTCAAAGTGTAGCTTGGTGGAATATAAGATAAATCATACAACAACAGCGGAAGCAATAAACCATACACGTTTAAAATGAACAACTAATGTAATAGATAACCAACAGTAATATAGATAATGATGCAACATGTATCAAGTTCTAAGAAAACATCCAGAACATGTTACACAAAAATACAGTACAATACAATACAGCTTCAAAAACAAGGTACACTAAATCAAAACAAAGCAGAGTAGATAGAACACAGTAGCATCTCATGCCTAAGCTCAGTCTCATGCTCTTCTAATCCTCTAATACAATCATGTACCTGTATAGGGACCATTTCCTCTCTCAACACCTGCAGAAACGTAATCTGTTTGGGCTGAAGACATGACCCAAATAGGGTGTGAGAAATAAATACTAGTAGGCACCCAACAAAGGCCCTTTCCCAATAGTGTAAAAATATGCAACAACAGTGTGCAATAGTAAATGCAATAAACTAAGAAGTACTCACAAGTAACTAACTTTACCAGTTATATTTCCATTTTATTATTCATTTTACCATTCAATTTAATTAAATTTTCTGCTCATCAGAATCAAGCCCTTAGGAAAATCAGAATCATTTCCTAAGGCTAATATAGTAAAACCGCACCCTCAGGCTTGACCTAAGGCTATCGAATATTTACCTCAGGCATACTAAGTGTCACCCTCAGGCGTATGAAGGTTCTCCCATAGGCACAAAAATCACTACCCTTAGGCAGAAGAAGCGTTGCCCTCAGGTAAAATAGAACGTTTCCCTCAGGCTAAGAAGTACCTTGCCCTCAGCATAAACAAACCATACCCTCAGGCTAAAAATAACACAACCCTCGAGCGCAAGTAACCTGGCCGAGCCAAAATAATAAACATGAAATTTATATACAATTCCTCTCAAGGAAAAAGTAATGCACAATATAAACATGGAATACCCTCGGGTGTCCTGGACAAACAGCTAAACAGAGGAATGCACCCCCGGGGTGGTCCTAGATCCAAGAAGCGATGCCAAACAATAGTTTATTATCACATTTAATTACTTATACAATTATAGGTATTCAAAATAGGCAAGGCCTCAGCCACACGACACCCCAACATGGGTTCGTAGCGCAATGGTACACACAACTGCACAACAGTTGCAATTTAAACACCAAGACACCTACCTCGATCACCTCGGATCGGTATATGTGAATAGTGCTCGTTGAATCGTCCACGAACGATATAGATCTGAGGTGAATGAAACCCCATTCAAAGGTAAATTACTCCCCCTCAGGAAAGAATTGTTAATAATGTCTTAAGGAGAAGGAAGGTCTTACCCATAGGGTTCCAATGAGATCGACGGAGGTAGAATCAGATTCCCGGTGTGCTGTCATGTGATCTCCAATGTTCTGGCCGTCCTCCCAAGATATCCTCAGGTTCTAAGCCTTCTCTATGAATAGAGGAGGCTACTTCACATTTTAAGAGAAAAAACTAACTACACGGTGTGTATTATTAAGTACACGACATGTACTTTTCATCATTTAACTATTCCACTGGAAGCTTCTCTCCAACGCACCACTGCTCATTTTCTGGCGTGATTACATGACGTGCAATACTTGAGTACATGGAGTGTACTGTCGTTCAGATGGTGGCAACCTTCACCACCTTACTATTCACCTGACGACTGAATACATGATGTGTAAATACCTTATACATGGCGTCTAGTTGGTTTTTACACCCATCATCGTTGACAGGCCTACACACCCTGTGTACTCTTCCCACACGGCCAAGGTACACGATGTGTGGAGAAGTACATAGCGTGTAGTCACAGAATTTGTTATTTTTCCCCATTTTCCTTATTTTCTCAAAAACACTTAAGGAAAAGAGAAAAGAAGAAACCCGTACCTCCAGAATAAAAACTGGGTTCTTACAATTAAACTATTATTTAATTCAAAGATCCATTAATTCATTGAAATATATTTTTTAATTGAATATAAATATTAACTAAAAATATTATGTGTGCATTAAAACCTAATTACAAAGTTACAATAATAAAATGAATGTATATTATTTATACAAAAATAATTCACATAATCCTAGTTCTATGGTCTTGTTACATAACCTCTTATCACACCCACATAAGACCTACAGGTAAGGTGTGTGATGGTGAATGACACTTAGGGTAGCTCAGATAACATTTGTCAGGTGGTAATATCTATAAACATCCACTTCTCTCATAGGTAGTTCCATTCAAGCATAATGTGTTGAATCTTGGCTTGGGATTTGTCAGGAGTGAAGCTTAGTGATGCTACCTATTTTCTGAGATTTGACAAATGGGATTCATATAGAGAAATGCTACTAGATGAAGCCATCACTTTCATTGTCTGAGTAAGATGGATATGTTAGGGGCCTATGTTTATACTAATCATGTGATCACTGTTCAATGACTATATTTTCAATGATAACAATTATTAACAGTATTTTAAAGTACAAAAACCTGTAACCAAGGAGGTTTATATGTTTTATATAACCACTTTACATAATAATACATTTAATTAGATCAAGATTAATTTTCATTATTAAAAGTTTGGGTTGTTATAATCTCCACCTTAAAAAATTTAACCCTAAAAATCTATTTTTCCCACACTCAAACAGATGAGGGTAATTATGTTTAATCACTTACTCTAATTCACACATTTCTTATTCAAAGTTGTGGTTTCGCTACCACACCTTGACAAGGGGCATTGTCATATTTCATAGAAATTTTCACTACGATCTAAGATCTTCAACAAATTTTCTGCATAAGAGAGGTCATTATCCGATGGTAACACCACTAGATTTATTACATGTGAAGGGTTAGGTATGTATTTCTTCAAGAGTGATATATGGAATACATCATGTAATTAAGACAGGTTTGGTGGGAGTTCTAGTAGATAGGCCACTTCTCCAACGCAATAAAGGATCTCAAAGGGCTGATGTACCTTGGATTAAGATTCCCCTTCTTCCCAAATTTCATAACTCTATTACACAGTGATATGTGGAGGAATACCATGTCACCAACATCAAAATCTAGGTCTCTTAAATTATTATCAACATTTCTCTTTTTTCGACTTTGAGCAGCTTTAATGTCCTACTAGATGGTCTTAACTTTCTCCACTATTTCTTCAACCATTTCGGGACCTAAGAGTTTTTCTCCCCATCTTCATCCCAACATGCAAGTGTTCTAAACCTATCCTTATAAAGGGATTAATAAGGATCCATTTGGATTCTTGAGTGGAAACTTTTATTGTAAGAGAACTCAACCAGAAGAAGATGTTGATCCCATCATCCTTTAAATTCCATTGAGAATTTTCTCAACATGTTCTCAAGTAATTGGATAGTCCACTCAGACTGGATATTAGTTTGAGGATGATAAGCCATACTGATGTTCTTCTCAGCATTCAAATAATGTTGGAGACTCTTCCAGAACATAGAGGATAATCTTGGATCTCAATCAGATACAATAAATAGTGGTACTCCATGCATCCTTACCACTTATCTGATGTATATCTGTTCCATTTGATCCAATAAGAAATCCGATTGAATTATAATGAAGTGTGCAATCATTGTATGATGATCCACAACAACCTAGATAGAATTGTTTTATTTTTATGTCTTCAGAAGTCCTGTGAGAAAGTCCATAGTGATGTTCTTCCATTTCAATGTTGGTATAGGTAATGGTTGCATCATCCCCTTAGACTTACGCATCTCAGCATTCACTTGATGACATACCAGGTACATTGATGTATACTTAGTAATCACATTCATCATGTTATCCCAACAGTAATTATTTTATAGATCCCAATAAATCTTTGTTTTTCTTGGGTGAATTGAGAAATTCAAACATTGTGAATCATCCAAAAGTTCATTCTTTAGCTCTAGAATTAATGGAACACGTAGTCCTAAACCATATCTCACAATACCATCTTCATAAACATTGAACTCCATGGATTTCACTTTTTGCATAGTTTCCACATTCTTCTGAATTCACACATCATCATTTTCAATCATCCTTTATCCTTTTTAAAAGAGAGAGTTGGGAAATAATTTGTTAAATGATTGATTATGTTACCATTATTATGATTCCCATGTCTATCTTCATCAAATCTAAGAAGATTGGATCATTTTAAATTCTCATCAATGAAAGTGTTTCTGGATCCTTTCTACATAGAGCTTTCAACACCTTTTTCACTTTACCTAGGTGGTAATGGATTGAGCAGTCATAGTCTTTGATCAGCTCTAACCATCTTCATTGGTTCATGTTTAACTCTTTCTTTGTGAATATATACTTGGGGATTTTGTGATCTATGTATATTTCACATTTCTCCACAAAGAGGTATTATCACCAAATTTTTAAAGAGAATATTTCTGTAGCTAACACCATATCATTTGTTGGATAATTTTTCCCATGAACATTCAATTTCCATGAAGAATAGGCAATGAATTTTTCATTTTTCATCAACACACGTCCCAGAACCTTCTTCGAAACATCACTGAATACCACAAAAAGTTCTAGACTTGTGGGTAGTATGAGTATGGGAATAGTGATAAGCCTCCTTTTCAACTCCTTGAAGATATATTTTCATTCATCACTCCATAAAAACTTGACTCCCATCCAAGTTAGCTTGATGAGAGGGTTTGAAAATCCTGAGAGATTTCTCAAAAATTGATGATAATATCCAGCTAACCCCAGGAAGCTCTAGATATCTGTTATCAATGTTGGCCTTGGCCATCCATAAATTTCATCCATCTTCATGGGATCTATTGATATCCCATTTCTTGTGATGATATGACCTAAGAATGAGACTTCCTTCAACCAGAACTCACACTTGTTGTACTTTAGATAGAGATTATCTTTTCGTAAGGTCTCTATTATAGTGATTAGATTATTCTCATGCTCCTCCTTGGCTTTGGAGTATATTATAATATCGTCTATAAAGACTACAAAAAATTAGTTGAGGAAATATCTTAAGACTCTATTCATAAAGTGCTTGAATATTACTGGAGCACTACTGATTCCTAAAGGCATTACTATGAACTCATACTGCCCGTACCTTATACGAAAAGCAGTCTTGGAAATATCCTTCTTCTTCACCCTTGGTAATATCCTGACTGCAAACCCACCTTTGGGAAGTATGGTCATCCACATAGATGATTTAAAAATTCATAAATTTGGGGTAGATGATTCTTGTTCTTTATTGTGATTTTGTTGAGCTCCCGATAATCAATGAAAAGACGCATTGATTCATCCTTCTTCTTGATGAAGAGGATTGGTGCACACTATAGGGAATCACTTGGGTGTATAAACCCTTTATCAAGATTCTCCTGTAGTTGATTATTTAGATCCAAATCTCCACAATAGCCATTATATAAGAAGTCTTGGATATTGGGAAGCCCCAGGTATAAGATCAATCGAGAATTCGACATCTCTTCTAGGAGGAAGACTAGGAAATTTCTTGGGAAACACTTCAATGAATTCCCCCAAAATAGTCATGTCTTCCAGGATGGTTTCTTCCTTAGACTCAATCATCTGACCAAGATACACATTCTCATAGTGTAGTAATACCTACGCTTGAGATAATGGTGCTAAAGAAGATTCATCCTCCTCCATGATCTTGTATATAATTGGGGGTCGATTCCCCACACGAAGAGGGATTTCCCTCTCACAAAACATTATGTTGTATCTATATAGGGAAAGCCAATACATGTCATAAATTGCATCAAAATCCACCAGAGGGAGTATGATAAGGTTCGTTGGGAATTTCAATCCTCAAATTGTGACAGTGGAGGAAATATATTCATGGGATGTAATAATTTTTTGATTTTTCGTTCTCACCGACATCTCTACTTCCATGATTTATGGTGGTGTTGGGATTGTCCTACTAAACATTCAGGATATAAATGAGTGCATAGAACCAAAATCAAAAAGTAAGTTATCTCTTCATGAATGAATAACTAGCGTACATGTCACCACATCATTTTCGGGGTTCACTTTAGTGGTAGTGATGGAAAATCCCACCCTTTCTTCGTTTGAGGTTGTTGGTTGCCTCCGAAAACCCTTGGATTAGGGAAATAGTTTAAATAGTTCCCTAGTTATTTGAATTTAAAGCAATGAACAATGACTTGAGGGTTGAATGGAGTGTTCCTATCTTTAATCACAACAACAGGTTTTTATTGCCAATAGTTAATGGCCATGTTCCGTTCTCTCCCACAACTAAATCATTTCCTCAACCCCTCAGGCAATTTCCGGGGTGTTTCTTTCAGCACATTTGGAATGTGGGGAGCTAGAATTTCGTAGCACAATTGGATTAATCCATCATACTACTAGAATTAAAGTCTAATTTCCACTTCTTATCTCCCTGATACCCCAGATATTCTCCAATCTCCATTTCGACTTTGTGGGCACATCATAAAATTTCATCATAGCTATTGAAGTCACAGATCGCATGGTCTTTCCATAGGCAAGGTTTTAAACAACCAAAGAAGTGGTCAAACTTGAATTTGTGGGTAACGACAAAGTCAGAGGTGTATTATGCAAGCCTTGTGAAGTTTTCCTCATAAGCACTGATGGATTCGCCATCTTTTTTACTTGAGGTCAAGGAAGTCCCTTTCCATCTCAAGTCAGAGGTTATGAAGAGAATATTTATCGAAAAATGTTTTTTGGAAATCCTTCCCTTCCAATGACTCAATATCCTCCTCTAGATTTTTATTTTTGATCTATTTCAACCATTTATCAGATTCACGCTCCATAAGATAAGCATCTAAAAGAACCTTCTCTTTTTTAGAACATTGAAGGATAAATAATATATTTTCAATGGAGTTGATCCATTGTTCATTGATTGAGGGATCATATGATACATTAAAAGTAGGAGGCCTTTGTCTCAGGAAGCTATCGATTATAGGTTATTCTTTCATTGGTGGGGTATGATGTTTCTCTTGACCCATTGTTCTATTCAAAACTTTTGTTAACTAGTATCATGGTAATGTTTGAGATTACCAATCCCATCAGATTGGGCATCTCATTATAATAGTAGTCACATTAATCTTCACATCGGTTGTTAGCCCATGTGGCCCTATTACCATCCATTGGCTGGAATAAAAATAATTTTAGGGGAAACACATGAAGTAGAATCCAAAGACAAAAATGGATAACTTATAAATTAAATTTATTTACTTAACTCAGGAATTTATAGGCTTCAATATATGTTATCTAGGATCTAATTACAAACCTAAATTCTTAGGGGAATTTTTTTATTACCTTAATAATGGTTCATACTAAGATTATGAGTTTACCAAATGACATCCCACATGAATTTCATAATCTAGAGTGCAACAAGGCCCTTTTTCATGCACTTGTTTGCGTTCGAGTATAGCTCAGTTGGTGTTTTGGGGGTTTACCCATAAATACATCTGTTCCATAGCCACCTCTACTTGTTCATATCCCGAAAAGGATGTATTTTATTGATAAACCACTTAATCCATACTTAAACAAATTTAGGGATGTTTTAATTATACTCAGTCTTATCCCTAAGGCTTTCACTAGGGGTTTCTAATCATAATCCCTTGAATTAATAAACCTATTCTTTGATACCAACTACAATAATCATATAATTTATTACCTAGTTAAAAAATAATTAATTACATAAAATTGAACATAAGAAAACTATGAGGATCGATAGTTCTAGTTTCTTGGAAAATTAGGAACATTACATGACAAATTAAGATATAAAATACAACATCTTTATTGGAAACTTATTTTACATGACTACAACATTCATTCATACTTCGCAGTGAATGGGATATCATGGGGACATATATAAGAAATGGGTAAGATATAAATACTATTAATGGAGTAAACATGTAATAAAATGAAGAATAAAATACATGTTAGGAAATAGACATATTAATGGAGCATAAGAGAAACATGAACATAAAGACATGATATAACATTATTATCATAATTTGGAGATGTGGAAACAACATTTAACATGATATTAGCATGAGGCAAGGCTCATTGCATATGGAGAATGAGTAAACCCTAATTTCACTTGAATTATCATTAGTAAACCCTAATTGGACATGGAGTATCATGATACTATTCTTTACCCAATTCATTGGAGCGCTATCAGGGGACACCTTTATAAACATTTCATTTCATGCATAAGTGTGCCACAGAGATCATATAAAATAGAATCATTCAACATCATAATTTATTCTATGATAAACAAATGTGGAATATATAAATGAACCGCTATAATCATTAAGTATATGTGCATAAAGGTGAATACCCTTGATAGGGAAATGGGTATGGTATTTCCTTACACGATAATTTTGGCATGAGAAATTTTGGCAGCATAACAACGTCAAATAGAAATTATAAAATGGGTTGATGAGAGATAAAGGGAGATCTAATCATTTATAAATGAAATATAAAGTACAGGGTTCATGAAAAATAATATCCCTACATATGTAATGGAATTTATAAGCATAATATACAAGATTTTCTTTAAGGTAAATGAGAAGATAGAAATTCTTTAAGGAATTTTGGCACAGTAACAGGTGTAGATGAGGGGAATTAATGAGAGAGAAATAGGTATATCATCATTCAAACATATGAAGGAATGTATGGGGGAGGTGTGGAATCATAACACAACATTTTAATTGAAATTAAGATGGTATAACAATATAAATAAACTTGGAAAAAATGAGAAAGGAAGAAATTCTTTACATAGAAGAGTGATCCCAAAGTCTTGGGAGAGGCTTGCGAGAGGATTATTCAATTATTTGAGCACCTTAGGAGGAATCTAGAGAGAGGAGGAAAGATTAGGGACGTTATACATGGGTTTTGAGTGAATAGAAGTGGGATTTTTGGTGGGATAATATAGTAAAAGAGAGGGGAATTCTTTAATATCTCACAAACATAGGTTTTGGAATTTGTAAAATTAAATATTTAAAACAAACAACCAACCCATGGTTTGTGAAGATGGTTTTTATGAAATGGGATTAAAAAGAATTATTTTATAAGTAAAATGGTAGAAATTAATAAAATATGAGGCTTTATTATGTGGAGGTGAGTCACACTCTCATGGAAATCATTTTAAAATGTTTAACTATTTTATAAGTCTTGGAGGGTCCATTAAGATATCATAAAATTAATCAAAAAAAATAATCTAAAATCACATTATTTTAAACTTAAAACATATATTGGTAGAAAATCATATTTACCGTATTTTATTAAATCACTATTAGTTCATTATGACGTAATAAAAGACATTATATATTTAAATGGTATTTATTTTTTACCCAAAACATTAAGAGTCATTGAAAATTTTAAAAAATTCACCATTGGAAAATTTAGGCATCAGATTCAAAAAATAATATTCATTTTATCTAAATAATTTTAAAAAATATTTTAATTTTAAATTCTAAAATAAACTCAACATTTATTTAAAATTCATGGGTTTTGACACAAACCATTTTCAAACCATAATAAAAATTTCAATTGTATTCAAAAAAATTATACTATCATTTATGTTTAATAAAAATTAATTTAGATATAATATTTTATTAAAATATTATTTAATTAAAAAATACAATGATTCTTCAAAATTTATTTCTTAATTTAATATAAATATTAACAAAAAATACTATTTGTGTTTTGAAACCTATTTAGAAAGTAACAATAATAAAATGAATGTATATTCTTTATACAAAAGTAATGCACGTAATAGTAGTGCATGGGTCTTGTTATATAACCCCTTATATCACCTAGATAAGACTTAAGGGTAAGGTTTGAGATGGTGAAAGACTCTTGGGGAAGATCAGATAACATCGCTCGAGTGGTAATCTCTATTAACTTCCACCTCTACCATAGGTGGTTTCGTTTAAGCTTATCATGTTGAAGCTTGACGTGGTCTTAGTTAAAATAAAAGCCTAGTGACTCTACCTCCTTTCAAAGATCTGACAAATGGGATTTGTGTGGAGAAATTCTACTGGATGTTCCATCTCTTCCTTTCTCTGATTAAATTTGATTAGTTAAAGCCCTATATTTATATTAATCATGTGATCATTGTTCAATGACTATATTA
This sequence comes from Viscum album, assembly GCA_963277665.1. NCBI lineage: Eukaryota > Viridiplantae > Streptophyta > Magnoliopsida > Santalales > Viscaceae > Viscum > Viscum album. The sequence continues at coordinate 674,093,759 of OY728128.1, read as the reverse complement.
GCAATGGTAACAATTCTTTATAGTATTTTAAAATAAAAAAACATAAATCCAAGGAATTTCATATGTTTTATATAACCATTTTACATAATAATACATTTAATAAGATCAATAGGAATTTTTATTAATAAAAGTTTGGTTCGACACCATTTCAAAAGGCATTTAACTTAATAAAAATAAAAAACATCCATTCCATGAATCCCTTAGTTATTTCACGATCATTACCTATACTTAAAACTCATAGTAGTGTTACCCTCACCCATTATGGAATGTAAACCACCAAAACCAAAAAAATCAGTAAATGGGGTCACCTTGACCTCACTCTAACTTTCACCTAAACACCTAAAACACCTCCCAAGCCTCGATCCATGAAGTCTCAGTGGAGGACTTCAGTGGTTTTAAAAATTTCTAGATTACTATTTCATTGAATTAGTTGATAGTACAATGTATAAGTGAATAAGAGTGAATATATTTTAGGTTTATGTGATTTCAATGAGAGGAAGTGAACTATATAACATATAAGTATTCAAAATAGATTCAAGAGATTTTTTCCATGATGTGTTTTTAGGGCGTGGGTCAATGAATTTGGTGTATAATGATTACACACCATATGTGAAACTTTTATTTCATGTATTTACTCGAATATTAATGATATCGGGTTCTATGTTTTAAAGGAGAATGATTACTATTACACAATGTTAAATCTCATGTCATAAAGAAGTCAAGTCAATAGGTTTCCATATACTAAATATCATTTATAATGTGAGGATAATAAACAAATTTAATACATGTATTCGAATCAAATTTGAAAAATATTTTTGGGTGAAATTTATGAAAATAATCCTCTTTAATTTAAGATCTAAAAAAATGAAACAAAGAGAATATCTCTTGAATAGTAAGAGAAGATTATAAAAATATATAATTTTGAAGAGATCATATATCACTATAATTATATGTTGATTTAACTTTTTCAATATATGGAGGGGAGAAAAAAATTGAAATATAAAAGAAGAAATAAAATCCCATGGAGTGATAGAATATAGATGAAATAACTGGATTCATTGATGATTTTATAAAGAATAAAGGAGGATTTTCCATGAAAACACATAGCAGGTGAGGTTGGGATTAGTGTGGTACTCAAGAATTACATAAAAAGTGGATCAATGAAAAAGAGATAAAAAATAATATATATGTACTCAGTTAAACAAAAATTAATTTGATTCTGTTATTATAATGAATTTAATTCAAAAGTTATAATCCTTTAATTATGTACTAAGAAAGATATAGGATTTACTGAGTGACCCTATGTAGGTAGTGAATAATCAAAAAAAAATTATAAAGGGTATTGACCCCATTCTTATAGTACCCTGGCCTAAACACCAATAAATATTTTTAGTGGATTTGATTTCTTTAGAATACTACTATTATATAATACTTGGATTATCCTACTACAGGTTAACCAATTAGATTTTGTGTATCTTGTATGCATGATGTACATACTTTCTGTGAGACATATATCGATGTGTGTGGGTTAAGTAATAGCTAACTAAATTTGAATGAGGTATATTCAAATTGATTAACACTAAAAATACCATAAAAAAAATAACTTATGAGTGAAACTACTAACAATGAGTTCAAGATCATTTAGAGAAGTGAGTGGTTAAGGATTAGTTGTTTTAATTGGAAAAAGTTATATACCTCAATTAACCACCCTCAAGACATTTTCACTAAAGAGACTTTAGGACCAACTCTATATTTTCTTAATGAAAACTGGGATAAAAATATTTAGGAGAAGATCATTTTTGTATGTTTACTATAATAATTTCAAGTTAACTACTCATATAAGTTAATTTTATATTGGAGTAATTCTTTAGTTGTAGTTGATCACAATCATGATTATCCTATTATTATTGAAATCGATTCACTTAGACATGGAACTTAGTGAACTATCATTTAAATTTTTTTTTCATCATATGAATAATCTTTTGGATGATAATGAATATAATAATATATATATTATAGGATAGAAATGTAGTCCTATGATGTCCCATCAAGATAACAAACGTTTCCCATGGGAAATCATAAAGTTGATCGGTTACGAGAAAATAATCATTTTATGAGTAAAAAGAAATATAATAGTGTGATGAGAATATTCATAGGAAAAATATTAAATGATAAATTTCAAAAAAAAATTATAAAATAATATTCTAGAATTTATGTTACATAACATCCATGGAATTTATTTCACTCTATTACAATGTCTGGTCATCATTGTTTATCTCTATCAAGAGGAGGATGAAGATCAAGGGGGCCTCCTTCACCTTTTCATCTCTCCCTATGAGGACTGAAGAATCCAAAAAAAATGAACTATGATGAGAATAAACATGATTATATCCAAAATGTTAAAACCTTATACCATTACATAATATTAAAATGAGATATCCATGGATTTTATTTATAGTCCAATAGAGGTAGTTTTTTCACATATATTTAACGATACCAATTATTTATCATTTTAGGCATAGTAAATAGAATTATGTCAATAACCATAGAGTTATAGAGGTTATTGAAGTACTCTTATAAATATCTCTATAAAATTAAGTGATTTTATGAGTTCTATGATGAGATATGTTTTTTGTAATAATGATATATACTATTGAATTTGATTAGTTTTAGTTTTCAGAATAGAATTATTCATTTGGGACTCCAAATGGATGAAATGGTCTTAGATTTATTTTAAATACTTTATGACATATGAAAATTTATGTACATTATTTCTTGTTATTCCATGAATTTTGAACCACTTTACATCAATTTCTTCTTGGGATTTTAAAATTAACTCCTCATACAATTAAAACATCAAAATAAGTAAAAGTTTTTCTTTTTAACATTATTTATTATTAGGTATTTAAGTGAAATTATTATTGAGTAAGATTAAAATATTTTTAAATTATAATACACAATCTACTAAAAATAGTGATATTAGGGTAGAATTGAATAGTTAATCTCTATAATATCACACCCTGACACCTAAATAATACCACTCTTGGGATAAGTATTTTTCATTAAAACCATGAAATTATAATGATATATGCATGGATATTTTCTTTGATCAATAAGTATTTAACATTGAATAAATATTCAATTCATGGTAGAAATGTGAAAAAATCATGAACCACCTTAGGGATTCAATATTAGTAATTATGAAAATGATTTCCTCATAAATTGTTTTAGAAAAAATTAAGGAGATTCATGATATTTATCATAGAAAATAAATTCCTGAGTCAAACATGCCACTAAATATTCATGTGTGTTTGAAATCCATTTAATACCAATATTTCCAATTTAATTTTGTAAATATATATATTTTTTTAAAACAATTCATCCTACCTTGTATTTTTCCACCAAAAATGATATATATCTTTACTCTTGAATTTCAAAACCAAATCACATAACAATTCATGGGAGTTTAAAATTATGATTTTTACCATATAACTTATCATATATATATATTTGATATTTTTTGAAGGGTTTTTCAATAATAACATTTGGTATTAATTATTGTTAAATCATGTAAAATAATGATATTGATTATATAAGAAACAAACATACTGAAAAACCATTTTAAAATCTAACTAAAATTAACGTGACTTATATATACCTTTAATTAAGTAAAAAATATTCACATTTCATGATTGAGTGAGGTGACTTATGAAGGGAATACATGAAACAATATTCTCATAAAAACTCACACAATGGGTATAAATATCTCATTGGTTTTATAGTGATAAAACCAATCATATGATTAAAAATAAACAGTTATACTAAAAATACCAATAAATGTTATATACATTTCCATACTCACATATTATCAATGAAATAAAAATCCATTAAATGTTAAAACAACATGAAATTGGGAAATTAATTATGAATTTTAAATAAATATGATGAGATAGAAATTAAATGTGAGTATTCCAACATAATAGTAAATATAATGGGAGAAAAAAACAAACAATATAATACAACATGGAACAATATAAAATGATATGAAAATATAAAAATGTAAGAAAAATAAAAAATCCATGTGACAAGTGAAAAAAAGAAAAAAAGAAGAAATTAATATGAAAAATAAACAAAAAAATCTATAGTGATAGAAATTATTTACACTATATTGGATAAAAAAGTAGGAATGAATATTACCTGGGTGAAACTTCAGCCTTGTATTATAAAGTAGAACCTTATTCCCAATGTTTAATTGATGATGAAAGACGAGGTAGTCATTGTAATAATTGGTTTTCTATTATCTATTCATGATATATCATAATAATATAATTTTATTTCGTATAAATTCTAAATACAGAATTTTCTTTGAGCACATGCACTTAAAAGATCATAATTTCATTGTGTTATGGCCTAATAGGATCAATGATCTATCTAAATGGGGAGGTGAAACATATTTTCGAATATAGTATGAAAATATGATATGCTAATGAGAGTTTTGAAATTATTATGGTAATCCCACAAAGCATCATCGAGTCTGATATTCTAATCTTTTATGTTATATTGGACAATTTTTAGAGGATTTGTTTTAGATATTTATTAATCACCTAAAATTATTGGGTTTTTAGGGATGATAAGATATTGAAAATCAATTAATGACCACATATTTCTGAAATATTTATTGGTTTTTATTTTTAAGTAAATGATAACCATAATTATTAATGATGAACATATGAAATGAAAACATAAAAAATATTTCCATTCTCAAAAATTTAAAAACCACCTTGGAATTATCAGTCCTTGTGGATCATGTTTCTGCCCATTTAGACACATAATGAAACGAAATAAGAATTTATAAGTTTATAAAGGATTAATAAAATGTTCTTATAAATTCATTTCCCTAAACATAGAAAATTTCATTAATTAATAAGCGATATTATGGAATTTCATTTATTTTAGTGATATTTTTGGTAAATTTTTATGTTTTTTGGGGCATCATATTTTTTCCCCCAAGATATGATAGAAACTAGAATATTTAAAACATTACATTGGAGACTAAAGTGTCCCTAATATGGATGATTGTAATATAATTAGAGTAATGAAATAAAAATCATTATTGGGAATAGAATTCCTATGAAATTGATCACTATCTATTTTCCAAAGGTAATGCTCATACCATATACACCAACAAGTATCATGTTTATGATGACCAATTTTTTTATTGAAATTATAATGAATTTAATTTGATTCCATGAAATTTAAAATTTCATCATTCCAAAGAATAACATCTAAGACTCAATATAATTTCTCATTTTAAAACATGTAATTTATTGGAATATAAGGGGATGAGTCAATGTTCAATTATGGAAGAATCCTACTGATATGGTTATACACTACATTATCTATTCATTTTTTATATATAATTTTTAAATAGAATTTATTGTGGATAATATTACAACAAATGAGGAATTTCTTGGTTTCTAGTTTTTAATTAAGTACTCGAGGGTTTTATGGTTAGAATACATAATAGACTTGGAAACTAAAATATGTAAACTAGAATTATTAAAGTAAACTAAAGTTGAAAGAAATTATTTTTTATTTAAGATGTAGTTTTCCTAGGCTATGTCTAATTTTCATGAATAATATGTAGTGATATGTTTATCTTGAGAGATAAATTACAACAAGACTTCCCTAATTTCATAATTGGATGCATCACACATTTAATAAAAAGTTAAATCCCTTTAAGATGTTTGAATTATCATCAGTGAAGTGAGAATCCATTTTAATTTGTTAAAAGCATCCTCATAGTTTTTATTGAGCCTAAATTAATTGTAAATTTGGATTAATCAAGAGAGGGTAAGATTATTGTTACCAAACACTATATGGCATAATAGAGAACACACATCCAAACATTTTCATTGAATGGTATAGATGAAATGACATCAAATTTTGATATATCTTCTACAATATAGTCCTCAAAAATGAAATTTCCAAGTAATATCCTTTTCATAGAATAAAATAAAATAAAATATAATTTAATTCAAGATTCAATTCAATAATATGGTGAGATAAAATACCTAAAATACTCAAAAACTCATAAAAATACTAACCAAAATTAGTGAAATCACCTACAGATACTTCCCTACATTTGTCTAGATAATCTGAAAACTATTAAACATGAATCCCTAAAATATACCTAAGTCATTTAATATTAAAAATGAAATCGTGGTATATGAAAATTTACTGAAGGGGAAAATTAAGGAAGTATTTTCTCGTTCACTAGGGAAATTATAGAACTAAAAATATCAAGAATACATATTATGAAAATTATAGTGGGACTTCACCACTTACATCTATAACTTCTAGTCAACGAAAAATAATGGAAAATGTTCCTTCCTAGTGTACTGATTTAGTTGGTGATAGTCTATACCTTAATTTAAATTTTATAGAAATGGGTTGGTAAAAATTAATTAATATCATTTTTAATTAAAATTAGAACAATTTTCTTAAGAAATACATAAACTGGATTGACCTAATATTTATAATTAATAGGGTAAATGATTTAAGTAAGAAATAACTTGGTTTCTTCATTAAAAGAAAACAAATAGGTTTAGATTAATTTTTCATTTTACTTACTTCACCATTTTAGCCTCATAATTTAATAATAAAAGATGTATAAAAATTGAAGAATAATAAATTAAATTTTGGAAATCATCTATCCAATTTGTGTCTATACTCACTCAAATGGTAAAGTAATAATAAATAAATATCCAGTGTATGTGAACTAGAAATGATGATAAGATTTTTTTTATTCTCAATATATGGATATTTCAAATTTTGAGGATGTGGTTTAGGTTTCAATTATTGTGGGTTTGTTTTTTTGTGAGGAAATAAAGAAGGTGGAGGTCTACGATCTTATATAAATACTCAATGATAACATAACTAGATGATAAATAATCTTTTACATGTTATGAAGAATCATAGTTGTTTATAGGGTCCTCAGTGTATAAAAAACTACAATTAATAAAAATAATTGAATATATAAAAACTATTACAACATTCCACACATGAAACTTTATCTAGCATATATATCAATGATGGAAATTTATAAAGTAGTATTAAGGAAAGAAATTTTTTTCTTGGTGGATAGGGTGTACATCAATTAAATTAACTGAATAAGAGTATGCTTTTTCTAAGTGGTTCTTTATGATGTCTAGGTTGCTAATGTGGAAAATGTCACCACCAAACTCCAAAGATAATGTAACATTATATATATATATATATATCATTTATTGTTTTGTATGTTTTAAAAATATGTAACACTAATATATATGGGGAAGTCCAATTAATCCTATTATATTAGATTTATACCACATAAAAATCTATAGGAAAAATATAAATTCAACCCTTTTAAGAACATCCTCCAACACACTTCAAGGGTGTGTGGTTATTTGATTTTATAGCTGAACTACTATTCCTATTGGTTTAATCTTATCATAAAATAATCAAGATAATATAGAGTGAGGAAAAAAATTTATCGAGGAAGCTAAATAAAGCATGAAATTTGAAAAAATAAACTATAATATGGTGTATGAAATGGAGAATATCCATTAACCTTTTCAATTTTTGGGAATTGATAGTAGGATTAATTCAAAGAAGTTCCTCCCTACACTAACATTTTCATTCCATTTATTTCAATTTTATTGTGTGCACATCTCTTAAAATAACTTGTTCTATCACTGAATTTTCTTCATTGAAAAAAACAAGGGAATATTATCCTATAAATTAAAATTGTTTCCAATAATTCCTTATAAAAGTAAATTTCTTTTGGTTTTAGTGTTTAGTAGAGATTTCATGGAATGGAAGAAGAGTTTTTGGGATATCTATTTTATCAAAAATTACACTCATTCCTTTAGGGGGACTCCTCTCAAGGAAATAATTTTTTTCATTTATAAATTTTTATATAGTTATAATGATTGATTCTTCTAAAAGATATGTCTCTCATTGATGAGTGATTAATCATTTTTTTTTCACCACTTCAAAGGGTAACATAATTTATATTTCCTTTATCCATATGATTTACTATAGGTTGCGAATTATTTTTCCATAACACTTTATTTTTTTCACTATTTCATTGTAGAGTTTACCAAATTGAGAATTTAGTTCTTACATGATATCTTGGGTAGTTTTTTATAATTTAAGGTTAATTTAAGGGAATTTTTTTCATTTCTTATTCTTAGATATGATCTGGTTTTAAAGTGTTTGTTGGAATTCCCTTTCTGGTTATTGAAGAATGTTTGGTGGTCATAAAGGATGATTACCCTAACCTAGCTGATTCTATGAATACTAAGGTTTTTTAGAATCCCCCTTACATATTATCTCAGATATTTTCCATCTAGAGTTTAATTTATATTATTGTTCTTACATATTGGCTTGGTTGTATGGGATGCCCATAAAGATTCACTCACAACTCTCAAAAGGTTCACTGAAATAAAGAGATGGGTCTTAATAGTGGATTCCAATAAAAAACTACTAAAATGAACTAGATGAGGAGTTTTAGATTTCCCATTGGAATGTATAAGTTATCAGTTAAGGGGATTTACCACTTCAAACATTATCTCCACCTTCTTCTCAAAATCAAAACTCTATACCTCATGGGATCCTATAATTAGAATGTTAAACCTTGAACCGAAGTATATTATATTTTTCACCATGTTTTCTCTTAGTATCATCAATGTGACTAGAGTCTTGTCCACTATAGAACCACATGATTCTACATTAATAAAATTATGATATATAAGTACAAGTCATTTATAGAAATATTGGATTAGTATTTTATCAATTATTTGATGATGATGGAAACTTTCACATAACCTCTTAAACCATTCCTAGTATTAATAATGTAATTATCCTTGATATCCTCATATTAATTTCTTTTCATATTTATTTATTTTAAGAGGATGGAAAATAATTTTCAAGAAAAATTAATTTCATGTCTACCAAACAAAAAATTAATTAAAGCATATTGTAAGACCACAGATCTTGGAATGGTATCTTCTCATTTATGTGTTGGTTTGAATCCATTTTTTTGGTTACTTAAGTGCTTACCTAAGTCCTTAAAGAGTATTGTGGCTGTTCTGAGGGTTTGGGACACAAAAAATGAGCAAAAGGGGGGGTTTTCTGGGTAGGCCACATGGTCTACGCACGGTTAGTGCTAACCCTGCAGATAACCAATTAAATTATTCAAGAGGTGGGATTTTGGATTATGGCCTCCACATAATTTGTGCACTATTTGGAAAACCATGTGGGTAAATGGTGTGGCCCAGAATCTTTTAGAAAATTACAATTTTTCCACTCTGGGATTTTTAACCCCAACTCGGCATTTCCTCCCATTTCACCCCTCTTCACCCAAGGGAATAACCAAATATCCCAAGGACTACAATACGTCAACCTCCTTTGTTTATAAGGTGTTTTTGGTGTTGTTGGTTGTGGATCAATGCTCTGGGTATAGATAATCCCATCCTTGCTTCTCTTTTGAGTTTAAGTTTTGTATCTTCTCTTTCCAAAGATAAAAAACCTACTATTTGGGTGAGATTTGTTTGAAGCTTCAAGGGTTGTGTGAAGCAGAATATAAGGGATCAATTAAGTGTGTGTTCACTCGCAGAATCAAGTTAGGTGGTCTATAAGTTAATCCCATGGTTTATTTGTGGATTTTTGAATGTGTGGTTTTATTCTTGGGTGTATCTTGGTATGATTTGATCACCCCTATCATGTTTAGGTAAAATGGTTTTTAAGAAGGCAAATTGAAACCCTCACAATCCCCATGGTATGTGTCTAGGGTGATGAGACTAATCTAGGGCTACCCATGGGGATTTCCATCTCTCTCAGACCTAAAGATTTATGAATAAAAAGTGAGATTGTTGCATAATCTTGTACAACCCTTGATAAACATGTTTATGTGATTAATCATATTGGGATAGAATCTAGGTGATTCTCATAGGCTTGTAATAACCTAACAGATATTCGGTTCATATGTGGAAATGATTAAAGACCATAATGGATTGGATTGTGAGCAAGGTAATGAAGTCTAGTGAGTTAGGCATAATGAAAAAAGCCTAGTGAGATAGGCACAATGAATTAATGATTAGTGAGATAATCATAATAAAAAGTGAATTGGGCTAAATGTATAAAGGATGTGAAATATGTTAAATGTGTTAATGAGTTAAGGCATGGTGTTAACTCTCATGTTATTGTTATAGTTTATGTTTTCCTTGGGAAATGGTTCTGATTTTGTGTAAATGGTTAATGGTTTCATATATGTATTTCAAGTGCACATATCTTGGTAGCATGGGGTATTGATTGAGGTTCTATGCCCATGAGTCGAGTTGGATTGAGGCTCTAAACTCCCCCTAATTCATGGGGTATGGATAGGGCTGATGCTCTTTTTTCCTATCGGTTGCATCCACCCTAATTGAGGATTCGAGGTGAGGATATTGTTTACCTATGGATGATGGTCCAAGTGAGATAGGACAACTACGTGTTTTCCCTCATGTATGTTATTGTCTACATTAAGCATGTGTAACTTGTTTTTTATGATGAACGGATGATGAATGCATCAGAAATGGCACGTAATGGAAAATGGGATTAATTGGTAAGAAATGGAAATGGTAATAAATGTTGGTAATGTACCTAAACTGTCTAAGGGAACTAAATATTTTCCTTTTTGTTTATTATTAATTTCTCTTTCTCATGCATAATTGTTTTACTGGATATTTAGTAGACACCGTTGGTGGTGTCCCTACTGAGTTATACTCACACCCTACTCAGGCCACCGTTGGGTACCCAAGTAGACTTCTTGCATGTAGGTTAGGACAAGGAAATTGGATCTTGCTATGGAGTAGGGTTATCATGGTTATTCATGGAGAAGGACCCGAACATGGTGTTGGGACCATTTTGGGGATTTTTCAGTTGGATTTTTTGTAGGATTTGTTCACCTTTTCAATTATATCATAGCATGGAATATTTACTACTGGACGTGGTTGTAACCCATTTTTGAGTGGTTTTTTATGCATTCTATTGTATTATTGGTTATTATTCTGATATTTTTTATCTTTTATTTTTGATTACTCTGACAAAAAGGGGGTATAGACTCCCCAATTGACTATTTAGACCCTCAATTCTAGTTGGAAACATTTTGCAAATGGGGAGGCGTGCTTAAGTTCATGCAACAACCCGGATTGGAGCACCAGTTTTGTGGCTTCGGGGACAGTGACATTACAAAGTGGTATCATAGGAGGTATTTCTTCTCCTTCTCTGGAATCTTGTTTTTTGGGATGGTAGGCAAGCGTTAGGATTTTTTGGGCCTTGGTAATGAGCTCGTGATTTTGATTTGATAACCCATGTACAAGGTAAAATCCAAGTCACCCAGGGTGGTAATTGTTGTTCTTGATTGTGCGATGTTACATTTGATGATATTTCACCATTGGGTGATGAACATGTTGTGTGATGTGATTGTTTTATGATATTTTTTGCATGGCCTCAATGGTACGAGGTTGTGTATTAATGCATCATTTTAGTCACCAAGAGAGATAGGTGACATGAATCATGGTTGGCACACATGGGTTGGGTGTGTGAGGCATGAAGGATAGAATGCACCTTGCATCTTGATAATTAAAAAGGGGAAAATTTCATGAATGAAACAATGTAAATGGGTGAAGATAAAAATAATGATAAGTGGTGATTAATGAAATTTGTGTAATTAAGGGTTGGTAATTAATTGAAAAAATATTATTATAACACGTTGTGTGAGCCTTGTCATGGTATTTAGTTGTTTACCCCTATGGACCATGGCCGCATTAGGGATGGTTGGGGTGGTGATTTTCAGAATGATAAGTGTTTTGTGGTTGGTGAATAGATTTTTTGTAATGAAGTTGTGAATGTTTTATGGTATGTGTTCGAAACTGCATGTTTGGAAATGTAGAAAAATGCCACCATGATATCAAGCACCTATTGGGAAATGAGAGGATGCTACTGAGAACACTCCTCTTGTTTGGGGGAAAGAGAATGTGGTGATATAGAAATTTGGGAAGAGCGGTTCCAAGAGAACAAGGCTCATTTTATGCAGATGATAGATCAGGACCTGGGTGGGTCCCATCGAGTATGTTTGTACTAACCAGACAGTTATAGCTGTAGCACCCTCTGACCATTACTAGAGAGGGTAGGCCAGAGGAAGCATAGTTCTGGATAGAGTCTGTCCAGATGATACTTGATCATCTGGAGACTCCTATAGGGAAGCGATTCATGTTGGTAGCCTGTATGTTGTGGGGAAAGGAAAAGCATTGGTGGGACATCCTGGATCAGACTAAGTAGGCTGAGGTGATGTTGTAGAAATATTTTAAGGAAAAGTTTCTTGATCATTTTTACCCAAAGACTCTGAGGCAGGAGTGGGATGCAGAGTTCATGAGCCTGACTCAAGGGTCGATGTTAGTGATGGAGTATGCTGGTAACTTCACTGACCTGTGATGCTTTGTTCTAGCATTGGTGAGGGATGAGGAAGTAATTATGTGGTGTTTCTAGGATGGGATGAGACACAATATTAGGTATCAGGTGAATATATTTCACTTTAAGAGGCTTATAGAGGCAGTGGATCAAGTGTTGATCTCAGCGGGGAACCTGAAGAGAGCTTCAGGTAGTGGTCTTATCATGCCAGCTAGGCAGATAATTTGCACAACTTTTGAGGACCAAAAGCATCTTTTTGGAAGTTTTTAGCAAGGTGGAAGCGTGCAAGGTGGTTGAAAGAGAGGGTCAGCCTTTTATGGTGGTGATCGAGTGTTCTACTATTAGTGTGGCAGGCCGGGGAACATGTGTGGACAGTGTCCTCTACCACTAGTTGAGCGCTAGTCATATGACAGATTGGGACATGTGCAAAGGTTCTGTAGGAAACCTCCACAGGTGAGCATGAATTTCGGTGACATGTAGATTCCAAGTGGAGGCAAGGGATCAATTGCTCCATATCATGCAGGCTGTTGGAGCTCCACAGGTCGTACTAGTAGGGGAGGTGGACACGAAACTCCAGGGCAGGATCACCCACATTAGTAGGGAAATGTAGTGAAAGGCCCACAGGTTGGAGCCTTCAGTAGAGGGGTAGGTCATCTTCATGTAGTTCTTTCTACACCTGGTGATGGTGAGGATATGCCAACGACTCTTCGAGGTATGATCCTTGTATCTTCTACACTTTACAGTGCATTATTTGACACTAGTGCCACACACTCTTTTATTTCTTCTTAGCTTGTGGTAGCATTGGGTTTTCCTATAGAGAGGTTGTGCGGGGTGATGTCGATTGACACTCTAATGGAGGTGCGAAATGATGATATCAAGTAGTGTAAGGAATGTTCTTTGGAAGTTAGTGGGTATCGTTTCCTATAGGACTTGTCCATTCTTGAAATGTTGGGTTTTGACGTAATCTTGGGTATGGATTGGGTAGTGTTGTATCAGGAACACATAGACTGTTAGCATCATAAGGTATCATTTAAGTCCCTTGAGGGTGACACATATATCCATTGTGGAGAGTGGGATGTTTGAGCAGGTCATGCATGATAGTTTTGTGAGCATTTGTGTAGGCTCATAGATCAAGTAGATTTTCTTGTGGTCAATGATGAAAGAGGGAGAATTTTTTTCTTCCGCTAGTATTGGACCAATTTTAGGATGTGTTTCCTCCATATTTCTTGGGGTTTCCACCTGAGAGGGATGTTGAGTTCACGATCATTTTTCTTCTAGGTGAAGATCCAGTTTCTATTTCTCTATAACTAATGGAATTGGAAGAACTCTAGGAGTTAAAGGTTCATCTCGAGGAGCTATAGCGTAAGGGGTTCATACTCCATAGTACACCTCCTTATAGATCTCTTGTTCTTTTTTTTAAAGAAGGCTAACAAGTCATTAAGGTTGTGTGTTAATTATTGAACGTTAAATCATATGACGGTGAAAAATAGGTACCCTCTTCCTCGAATTGATGACCTGTTTGACCAGTTGAGGGGTGAATCAGTGTTTTATAAGATTGATATGATATTAAGTTATCACCAGTTGATGGTGAGGCCTTCTGACATACTACTAGTAGCTTTCTGGAGTCGGTACGAGTGGTTTGATTTTGTGGTGATGCCTTTTGGCTTAACAAATGTACTGGCAGTGTTCATGGATGGGATAAAATGAATCTTTAATCCTTATCTAGATCATTTTGTGGTTGCCTTTGTTGATTACATCTTGGTTTACTCAAAAACTCATGAAGATCAAGCCAAACACCTTGACATCATTTTGAGTACACTAAGAGAGCATCAAATTTACACTAAGATATCAAAGTGTCAGTTCTGGATTAGATAAGTGCATTATCTGGGTAAAAATCATCTTTGAGGCTGGTGTGTCAATGGATCTAGAGAAAGTGCAGGATATTATATCTTGGGAGAATCCCAAGGGTGTTTCAGATGTTCAGAATTTTCTTAGATTGTCCAGATATTACTGGAGATTAATCCCTGATTTCTCTCATTTGTTACCTCCACTGTTGGGCTTGACCAATAAAGGAATCAGGTTTGATTGGTCTGAGTCTTGTTAGAATTCCTTTCAGGAGTTGAAAATGTGATTTTGACTGCACCAATCCTAATATTACTTGAGCCTAGTAGAAATTATGTCATGTTTTGTGATGCGTCTGGTATCGGTCTTGGGGAAGTGTTGATGCAAGATGAGTGAGTTGTGGCTTATGGGTCTAGGTAGTTGAGAAGCCATGAGTATAATTATCCCACTCATGATCTTGAGTTTGATGAATTAGTGTATTTATTAAAGTGCTTGAGGCACTATTTTTTGGGAGAACAGTTCACAGTGCATACCAATCATAAGAATTTATGGTATATATTTTCATAGTGGGATTTCAATCTTTGGCTACGGAGATGGGTTGAGTATCTCTAGTCTTTCGACTTTGATATGGTACATACACCAGGAAAAGGTAACAATGTTGTGGATTATTTTATAAGGAAGTCTTAGAACAAGGTGGTTCAAGAATCTAGCACTGAGTGGAAGGTGATGGCCTTGTTCACGGAGATGCACCTGGAGGTGTGGGACGAAAATGGTCAGGTGACTCTTACTTTCGTGACGGTTGAGTCGGCCTTTTTTATTCACGTTAGGGAATTTCATCTCAACGATCATGAATTTCTAGACATGAAGGAAAGACATAATGGTAGGGAGCTACCTTCAGGTTGGGTCGTTGGTGTGGATGAGGTTTTTTATGTTTGTGGTCATGTGGTTGTACCGGTTTACATGCAAGGGGAGTTGTTGTGGGAGTTACAGGCATTAAAATGGGTAGAGCATCCTAGTATAGACAAGAAGTATCGTGATCTCTGTAGACAGTTTTGGTGGCTAGGAATGAAAAAGGAAGTTTCATGATTTGTGGCATAGTGCCTTACCTGTCAGCAGGTGTAGGTCAAGAATTAATGCCCAAGTGGTTTGTTACACCCATTTTCCATTCCAGACTGGAAGTGATATGATCTGATGATGGATTTTGTGGCTGGTTTTCTAAGGATTCCTATGAAGAATGATACAATATGGTTGGTTTTGGACTAGCTAAAAAAGGTGTTCATTTATTACCAATTCAAGAGACTTACACAGTTAACCAATTGGGTGACTTGTATGTTCAGAAAATAGTATAGTTTCACGGTGTTCCATAGACTATAGTTTCATATCATGTTCCTTATTTCCCATAACACTTTAGGAAATGGTTGTAGATGGCTCTTGGTACTCAGGTGCTTTTGAGAAAAAATTTCCACTCATAGATGAACGAGCAGTTAGAGCATACAATCCAAGTGTTGGAAGACATGTTGAGGGCTTGTGTGTTGGATTTTGGTGGTTCCTAGGAGAAGCACCTATTACTTGTTGAATTTTCCTACAACAATAGTTTTTAGGCTACGGTTCAGATAGAATTGTTTGATGATCTCTATTAGAGGCCATTTAGATCTCCGCTGTGTTGGTTGGAGGCCAATGAATATGAGATGTTGGGACTGAGTCCCGTACAGGAGACATCAGAGAAAGTAGAGGTGATTCAGAAATGGATGGAAACAGCTCAGAGTAGGCATAAGTCGTATGTGTATTGGATATGTATACCCCTTTGGTCTTAGGTGAGTGATAGTGTGTTCCTTTGGGTGTCTCCAAGGTTGGGTCACCGACGGATATATTCATAATTAGGGAAAGTTGGTACCCAGGTATGTGGGGCCATTTGATATTGTGTAGAGGATCAGACCGGTAGTGTACTGATTGGATCTTCGACAGCTGTATAGTGGAATGTATGATTTTTCCATGTGTCATAGCTTTGACTATATCACCCCGACCCAACTCATGTAGTGGATGTTGAAAATGTTCAGCTTGAGGCTGATGCGTCCTTTGAGGAGCATCTAATTCATGTCATGGATCATAGTGAAAAATTCTTGTGGGGGAAAGGTTTCTCCATTAGTGGGAGTACTATGGAAGAATGGGAATGTTCATGAAGAAACATGGGAGTGGGAGTCAAATATGTGGGCTTAGTGGCCCGATCTCTTTTCCCTGTATGTGTAATAAATCATGGGATCTCAGCTCGAGGAAAATCCATTATAAGGTGGGGAGGTTGTAAGATATTGGATCTTGGAAAGGTATGTTCTTTTTTATGTTTTGGATTGAATCCCTTGTTTTTTGTTAATTAAGTTCTTACCCAAGTCCTTAATGAGGTTCAAGTGTTTTTGGAGGGTTTGGGTGTAATTTCATGACCCTGGTTACCTAGAGTCGGTGAATTATTTTAATACATTGGCATTATTACAAGGAATCAAGTACTGAAAGACTGATCAGTTTAGTAGTATTGGAAAATAGATTACATTCATGGACATTAAATTACACTTTAGAAGATAAAACACATCCTAAAAGATCCTTTGAGAACGCCATTAATCCTCTAGCTTAACCCTAATTATCAATCATAATACACTTCTTGGAATCCTAAGAAAATTAAAACATAGAAAGGGGTGAGCTCAGATGCTCAGTAAGGATAACAATATAGCGGAAACTTTCATAAAGAAGCATATACATTTAAGGAAATGTACAACTAAAACAAAAGATTTTTAAACTTGAACTTCATCATAATATGGAAAATATAAAATGAAATAATGTCATTTACTTATTCACATGGATATTCTACTAGTCGAATAATCACATTCAATATCAATAACCACTTTCATAATGATGGAATGCATAATGCCAGACTATCATAACCACATAGTCAAGGCCTTGTGCGAAGAATACAAATAATATATTGTCAAGGCCTTGTGACAAGACACTAGTTTTTCTCATGAGACCTACCGATGCATGAAGGAGCTATAGCGGGCTCCACTCGTCACTTACTAAGTCCAATGCATTCCTCATATGAACAGGTTTAAACATAACATACATTTTTTTATTAAATTCCAGAATAAAAAATTCCAACACTTTATCTATAAACCGGGAAGGGTATAAAAATAACATATCCACATTCAAACATATCACAAAACCTTCAATACAATATGGAAGATTTGTATCATAATAAATCAACTTCAAACCAGTTTAAAATCCATTAAAGGATTTTGACATAGATGAAAATGATTTGTAAAACTCTTTGAGAGAAATATCACTTTTTCATGAAAACAATTAAAAGACACATAATTTATAGTGGAAGACATTTAAATACAATTTTGAATCAAAGTGTCTCATACCACTTTGAGCCTTTTGAAAGTAATTAACATTTTGAAACATTCATGTCCATTTAAATAAATTCTTAAAACCATTTTGAAAACATGGATATAAATGAGAATGGTTTAGAAGAATAAATCATTAAAACATTTAAAATGATGTTTTAGTATAAATTCCTTTAAAAAAATCCATTTTAAAACTATTTTATTAAACATATACATGTATAATAAATATGTCCCATTAGATACTTACATAAAAACAACCTCGGATAATAAGGAGATTGTGAAATCAACCCTTACATTGTACTTTTCCTTGGTCAAGGGTAGGTTAACCTCCTGTATAATGGTGAAATAATTGTTATTAAATTATAAAATAATCATATACATTAATATGATATCGTATATGATCTTTTATCATTTCTTTGTTCGTAATATCTTAGTATTATCGTCATTTCGGGTGTTAACTGATTCGTTTTAAATTATATGATTTGTTACGTAAATATTATTTGTTATGGATGGACTGTATATTATTCATATCCATAATTATATCAAGTCTTTAAACATTATTTTAAATTATCTAATGAAAAATAGTCTTGAATGGATACGATGAGGAATGAATCTCATCGCATTCATGGAGACTGTAATACGTACGTATGCACGAGCGACAATATTATAATTTTGATATTAAAATAATATATAATTTGATGGTATATCATACATACAGAATAATTTTCATGTTATATTTATTATTTAAATCAATTAAACATCATTATTATACCCATCCAAATAATAATGTACTGAAAAACAATTACACCATGACGTGGAGACGATAAGCAGTACGTACACACGTATGGTGACATGTCATTCAAAGGATTGATAGAATAATGAATATGGTTGTACCATATTTATAATAACATCATATTATATAGAAGATACTGGAGTTATTATTTTTTAATGGAAACAACAAATAAATAGGAAGTGTAAGAAGAAAGGAACCTGAAAGAGGTGATGATATATTTACCTCTTCTTTGGGTTATTCCTTTTGACTTGATAAAAAGGGCACCTTAGGTTGGCTTTATGTAACGCCCCGACCCCAGTTACCCAGAGTCGGTGCATTATTACATAACATTGGCATGATCACAAGAGAGATCAAATCTCGAAAGACCGATTGGTTTAGTAGCCTTGGAAACACTAGATATATTCATAAGTTTTACATTACATCATAAAATGAAAAACTACTACAACAACATAATTTTTCCACAATCCACACTATTAACCCCTCATAAAATCCCTGCAGGTCATTCATAACTTACTTCTTCACATCCTGGGAAAAATAAAACATAGAAAAGGGGTGAGCTCAAATGCCCAGTAAGGATAACAATATAGCGGAAACTTTCATAAATAAGAATAAACATTTAAGGAAATGTATAACTAAAACAAAAGCCTTTTAAATATGAACTTTCAACATGGTATGGCATAAATAAAATGAAATAATGCCATTTACTTATTCACATGGATATTCTACTAATCAAATAATCACATGCAAAAATCAATAACCATTTTCATAATGTTGGAATGCATAATGCCAGACTATCATAACCACATAGCCAAGGCCTCGTGCCAAGACTACAAATAATATTTTGTCAAGGCCTTGTGCCAAGACACTAGTTTGTCTCATGAGACCTACCGATGCAATTTTTTTTAAGAAGATACATACGTTAAAAATTGCTAAAATACACTCCAGTGTTTTTCTGAAAACATTATGCAAGCTTCTGAAAACAAAATAACTAATTCTGAGACTGCTCGACTAATTACAGGCCATGATGGGTCCACTCCCAATCCCTTCCTATCTACCAAACTCGAGAGTCAGGTTTTCTGAAAACATTTTTAAGCTTGCGTTAAATACGTATACATTTGCACTGGATTTTCATATATTTGAGAGAAATATCTCTTTTTTTTGAAATCATTTAAAAATAACATAATTATAATAGAAAACCTTTATTTTTAAAATGTCCTTGTAATCTTTTAAGGGATGCTTTGAAGATTTTATAACGGCGGTAAATAGCCGGACCCGCCGTATAAGTTTAAAAAAAACGTTCTTACCTTAATTCTGTCGAAAAGGTTAAAAATGACCTTGTTTTGAAAACGACGGAAAGATTCCTTTATAAACCACTTATAAAAGTCAAAAAGGGTATAAATGACTTTAACTCATATTCTAGTAAATAGTAAAAATGTTTTGAAATACATTTTTAAGAAACATGGATGTGGATGCTAAAGAGATCCCAGTATATTATTACATATAAACAACCTCGGATAATGAAGAGATTGTGAAATAACCCTTACCTTGTACTTTTCCTTTGTTGGGGTAGGTTAACCTCCTGTATAATGGTGAAATAATTGTTATTAAATTATACAAGAATCATATATATTAATATGATATCATATATGATCTTTTAACATTGCTTTATTAATAATATCTTAGTATTATCGTCGTTTCAGGTGATAATCGATTCGTTCTTCTTAAATGTTTGGTTACGTAAGACATGTTTGTAATGGATAGATTAAATCTTATTCATAATCAGAATTATATTAACATTATTTTTAACCCTAAAATGAGAATAATACTTGAATGGATACGATGGAGAATGAATCTCATCACGTTCGTGGAGACGGTAGTCCGTACGTACGCACGAACGCTACTTCCATTTAATTTTTTATTTTAAAAGAATTGAATCCAAATGATACATAGGTATATTACTATTCCAGAATAATATAATATTTTATATATGTTACTTAAGTTCATTAACACCATCCTTTATACGTTCCATGTGTGGTATGAACGAGTCATATCATTTTAAGGGGGCGGTAGTCCGCACTTCCTCAAATGAAATTATCGTATGTATATACAACATGAAACGAATAATGGTATGAAATAAAATGGAATTAAAGGAGCTTATATATAAAATATATATCATTAATATCATATTTAATTACAGTTCCATCATAATGGCCACCATGAGAGGCGGTAAGATGTATTTGAACAATCATCGTTTCGTGAGGCGTTAGTTTGCCATCCACAGAAACATTATGTTCATCATCCATTAGATGTAGTTGTGTGTATGTGTAGTTTTAATCCTTCTTATAACAACATCCTAGTATATTGAGGATACTGGTGTTGTTACAAAAGAAAGGAAATAAAAATATTTTGGGGGTTGGAGAAGCAAAATAAATGAAAATAATTTAAGAGAAATCGTTACCTTTAAATTAGGTAACTCACTTTGGTTGGAACCAAAGGACTTCTTGAAATGCTTTCTGCCTAAGGGGAAGCTTCAAGGAGGAGGAGAGGGATGTGGGGAGCTTAGTTGGGCAGAGTTTGGACGAGCCAAGTGGCTTGAGAGGTGTGAGGAAATGAGAAGGAGGAGTGCCCTTTTATAAGAGGGGTGAGGGGCACCTTTGGAAAAGCTAGAAATATTAATTTATATTAAATTCATATTCGGTTTCTAAAGGCTCCAAAGTTAATTATTCAAAGGTTAAGGTGGGGATAGGTCGAACACCACTCAACCAATAGAATTTATACAGGTTTGGGTACTTATATTAACCTTATCTTTAAGTATTAACTCTAAGTTAATTAGTTTCACTTTTACAATGTCTCTTTGTATTTTTATATAATATGGTTAATAAACTTACTATATACATCCAAGAGACCCCCAAGTGGTCCATTAATGATGAACCTATCATGATATAAGTCTCTTGGCCGAACATTAGATTTTTAGGAATTTAATATCAATTAATAATATAATATTTGTTTTAAGAACTCTTTTATGTCAATTTTGACACTATTCAATAGTTGATTTTTTTGAAACTCATAACAGATTGATTACTTCGAAAAAAGTCAATTAAATCAATCCTAATATATCATGTTATCCTAGAAAATTAGTTTAATTTATTAAAAGTTTCATATTATATTTATTTGAATATTTATAATATCAATTATTTTAATTTTTCACTATTATAGTAATTACTGCATCATCATTGTGTCATAAATAAAATAAATTATTTAATGTCTAAAAATTATAAATAAAATATAATTATATAGGAAATCTTTTTATCTTTCTAATGAATATTTATAATCTAAAATCCAACATATATAACCCTATGTAACAATTGTTTTTCTAAAAGATATATGCTTGTGTCATTTTTGTATTCATTTTAACTTAATTAAAATAAAGTGTCATTATCACTTACAAGTGGATCCATGGGGTCCCAAAATAGACCCAAAGATTCCCATGGTCGACCATGTATCAAACAATAGGGTTAAGACACGTTTTAGGGTAAATTAGTATTATTATAATATTATTTTTTAACCCTTATTTACCGGATTTACCCTTAACCATGGTAAATAAAATATTTACCGCAGTAATTATTGAAAATGTCTAAAAATAAAAGTTACCTATTTACACAATTTGAACATCCTGATTCCAAATATGGAATCCATTTTCCTAAATTCAAAACACAGAAGTGGCAGAAATTAATTTAAAATTAATTCCTGCTGTCAAAACAAAAAGCGTGTTTTTAAGAGATAATAACTATCAAAAGATTGACACTCGTTTATGTTCGGTTTAATTGTAAAATTATGTCCAATGACCAACATTATATAAAATGGTAAAAATATATTCTAAATATACTTTAAAACCACTCAAATTAATAATTTATCACTATTAATTATTTTGATTAAAAAAGTTGTTTTTAATTAAAATTTAGTAATTTTCACTATTCATCAAAATATGAAAGTTATCCGAAAAGTACCAAAATTTCACCTTAGGCTAAATTAGATATTCCGAATCCAAAAATGAAGTACATTTCAAAATATAAAATATATATTATTTCAAAATTTAGGTATTACTATTCATAACGGCCAGTTTGATTGGTTGTGGTGTGTGTTAAAACTCGAAGTTGCGTACAACACACACTACTGTTTTATTCAAAGGAAAGCGTACCGTGGAAGCTTGGGATGTTTCATTTTAAATTTTTTTGATGTCTCAATTTAGTCAAAAAGTTTAAAATATTTTATTTAAAAATCTTTCACTATCAAAAGTTGATAAAAGTGCAATACTGAAAATGAATCTGTTCTTGCATTATGACTAAGAAACTCATAATATGGATTCTAAAATTATAAGGATTATATATAGTTTAAAATGTAGTTAATACTATTCATGACCTCTTTTAATGGTGTGATTGAACTCGGTGTTGCGTGTAGTGCAAGTTATTGAATTATTTTTAAGAAATAACACACTCTGAAATCCTGGGGTGTTACATTCTCCCCTCCTTCAATAAATTCCGTCCTCGCAATTTGAAATTGTTCTTCGAAAATAAAAGGTTGAAAATAGAAAATATATTTGTGGGAAAACCCACATCGGAAATTGGGTTACTAAAATTTAGTCTTAATATGAGGAAAAGAGAAATCAAAGGGTCACCACCAAATTATGATCTCGATTAGGAGAACATTGGTGGAAATTAGAGACATATAATTAGAGGAAAAACGTAAATATTTATAGGTGGTGATTGAGGTCATCAATCACAAACAAGTGTAAAATTGAGGTCCTTAAATTCATCAATCTATGATGATTTGAAATACCATCGGTTCAACAAAACATAGGGTATTAGGATAACACATTTTTGACGTTTCAAAATATCTTAGTTGAAATCTCACATCGAAAAATGAATTAATGAGGCCTCTATTTAAAATAAAGAGTCGAAAGTATGAAGATTACCGAAAATAACACATACTAGGGTTCCATGTAGGAAAATATGGATATGGAAGAAAAATCTAACCATCAATTATCTGATGGAGAGTGGTAGAGAACATGGCTATGAAAAGGCCAACAATCCCAAAGCCATAAATTAGTGATGATTTAAGGTACCATCTAGGACAACATTTTTGTTCTAAGTTCCTTTTCTTAATGTTGAGGAATTTATTTATGAGATTGGATAAGATCATAAGGAGATATACTTACTTTATAATTAGAGTTTTGTCCATTAATAAATTTCTACCACAAACTCATCTTTCACTCGTAAAAAAATTCTATTTATACTATTCGTACAGGGTTCCAAAATAAACGAATTTATAATTCATCTACATGATCCTTTAATAAAAACTACATTATTTAATCCAGGACATCTCATGGGCCAGTGGTAGGTGATACACCCTTGTCGCCCTTCGGTTGCGGGTTCAAGTCTCGCAGCCTTGCCGGACGCGACGGGTTGCCGCCCGACCTCCGGGTTGTCCTTTTATGGAAATCCAAAATAATCCAAACTAGAACTATCCAAAATACTTCTGTCCAAACTCACAGTCCAACATTCATAAGGGAGGAAAACATAATATAGATCCTTTTTACCCTGTAATAGCATATGAATACCTTCATCATGTATTACCATATTCCTTATTGATTACATTCATGCTCCCTTATTCCATATAGAATGCTGGATATACTTCATTAATCCAAAAATGTTTTAAACCCCAACAATGATGGAATATACAAATCATTAATCAGTTCCAAGGTAGTCAAGAATATCCAATATAATTTATCCAAAATAATCACATATTATTCCAAAATCACTACCTCAGTATCAGAACTATATTATGATTTATCATTCTCTCAACCATATATTTTCCAAAAATTTAACCTTCTATTGAGTCACTTTTCTTTGTTCCACACAATCTCAAGTCCTTAATGAAATAGTACTGCAGTACAATCCTTATATACTCCATAATTATTATAACAAGTACATTGTTGATACAACACTCAATTGACATAATCAACATAAGAACTCTAATCATTCCTCTTCATCTGTGGTAGTATCATAACTTGATTATTATCCAATAACATCATTTGCGGCATAGTCTGATGACTGGGACATAGGTTCGCGTAGTGTCCAAACTCCTTGCAAATGAAGCATTGTACATTTAAAACCATTTTCTTACCCTTGCAGTCACGTACTTTGTGCCCTTTTCCTCCACACTTATAACAAACTCCCATTCCTTTCAGGCAAGTTCCAGGGTGTTTCTTTCCACAGTTACCACATATGGGAAAATTCTTCTTTTTCCTCTTCCCTTTATCCATCTTTCTCTCTTCTATCCTTTTCTTCTCTTGCTTCCCTTAAAATCCATAGGACTCAGTAAAATACATGATATTATTTCTTCATATGATGATAATACATGGGAGACTATTTCTCTTATAAATTCTAGCTTAAGACCATGAAAGATATGATCCTTCCTTCTCTTTGGATCATGTGCATTTCTGGAGTTCTCATTCCTTCTACTGGGTGCCATTTCTAAACAATGGCATAAACTAGATCAGTTTATGAATCAAAATACATAATCCCATACTTATAAAACACCTAACATAAATTGAACTATTTATGGATATAATCCATAATCATAAGAATGTTTTCTTTGAGGATGTATATACTCATAATCCCTTCAAAATGATTTGTAAAGAAAATGAGAGTTATCCTAAGCATATCCCCCGGGAGTGTCGTAACCAAGAGTGCAGCAAGGCCCGTTGTCGTGCACCAGTTCCCGTTCGAGTCTAGCTCAAAGCGGTGTTTTCGGGTTTTACCCCTAGGTATATCTGTGCCAGAGCCGCCTCTACCTGCTCGTATCCAGACATGGATGTATTGCTTGGAAAACTCACAAAATCTATACAATACCAAAATTCTAGGAAGTTCTTCTATACTAATCCTCAAAGTTCATCTTAGGTCTACGTGCTCTAATCAGAGTTTATCTAAATCTAGCTTCCAAGGTTTGTACTAAACTTCCTCTGATACCAACTGTAACACCCCGACCCCAGTTACCCAGAGTCGGTGCATTATTACATAACATTGGCATGATCACAAGAAAGATCAAATCTCGAAAGACCGATTGGTTTAGTAGCCTTGGAAACACTAGATATATTCATAAGTTTTACATTACATCATAAAATGAAAAACTACTACAACAACATAATTTTTCCACAATCCACACTATTAACCCCTCATAAAATCCCTGCAGGTCATTCATAACTTACTTCTTCACATCCTGGGAAAAATAAAACATAGAAAAGGGGTGAGCTCAAATGCCCAGTAAGGATAACAATATAGCGGAAACTTTCATAAATAAGAATAAACATTTAAGGCAATGTATAACTAAAACAAAAGCCTTTTAAATATGAACTTTCAACATGGTATGGAATAAATAAAATGAAATAATTCCATTTACTTATTCACATGGATATTCTACTAATCAAATAATCACATGCAAAAATCAATAACCATTTTCATAATGTTGGAATGCATAATGCCAGACTATCATAACCACATAGCCAAGGCCTCGTGCCAAGACTACAAATAATATTTTGTCAAGGACTTGTGCCAAGACACTAGTTTGTCTCATGAGACCTACCGATGCAATTTTTTTTAAGAAGATACATACGTAAAAAATTGCTAAAATACACTCCAGTGTTTTTCTGAAAACATTATGCAAGCTTCTGAAAACAAAATAACTAATTCTGAGACTGCTCGACTAATTACAAGCCATGATGGGTCCACTCCCAATCCCTTCCTGTCTACCAAACTCGAGAGTCAGGTTTTCTGAAAACATTTTTAAGCTTGCGTTAAATACGTATACATTTGCACTGGATTTTCATATATTTGAGAGAAATATCTCTTTTTTTGAAATCATTTAAAAATAACATAATTATAATAGAAAACCTTTATTTTTAAAATGTCCTTGTAAGCTTGTAAGGGATGCTTTGAAGATTTTATAACGGCGGTAAATAGCCGGACCCACCGTATAAGTTTAAAAAAAACGTTCTTACCTTAATTCTGTCGAAAAGGTTAAAAATGACCTTGTTTTGAAAACGACGGAAAGATTCCTTTATAAACCACTTATAAAAGTCAAAAAGGGTATAAATGACTTTAACTCATATTCTAGTAAATAGTAAAAATGTTTTGAAATACATTTTTAAGAAACATGGATGTGGATGCTAAAGAGATCCCAGTATATTATTACATATAAACAACCTCGGATAATGAAGAGATTGTGAAATAACCCTTACCTTGTACTTTTCCTTTGTTGGGGTAGGTTAACCTCCTGTATAATGGTGAAATAATTTTTATTAAATTATACAAGAATCATATATATTAATATGATATCATATATGATCTTTTAACATTGCTTTATTAATAATATCTTAGTATTATCGTCGTTTCAGGTGATAATCGATTCGTTCTTCTTAAATGTTTGGTTACGTAAGACATGTTTGTAATGGATAGATTAAATCTTATTCATAATCAGAATGATATTAACATTATTTTTAACCCTAAAATGAGAATAAGACTTGAATGGATACGATGGAGAACGAATCTCATCACGTTCGTGGAGACGGTAGTCCGTACGTACGCACGAACGCTACTTCCATTTAATTTTTTATTTTAAAAGAATTGAATCCAAATGATACATAGGTACATTACTATTCCAGTATAATATAATATTTTATATATGTTACTTAAGTTCATTAACACCATCCTTTATACGTTCCATGTGTGGTATGAACGAGTCATATCATTTTAAGGGGGCGGTAGTCCGCACTTCCTCAAATGAAATTATCGTATGTATATACAATATGAAACGAATAATGGTATGAAATAAAATGGAATTACAGGAGATTATATATAAAATATATATCATTAATATCATATTTAATTACGGTGCCATCATAATGGCCACCATGATAGGCGGTAAGATGTATTTGAACAATCATCGTTTCGTGAGGCGTTAGTTTTCCATCCACAGAAACATTATGTTCATCATCCATTAGATGGAGTTGTGTGTATGTGTAGTTTTAATCCTTCTTATAACAACATCCTAGTATATTGAGGATACTGGTGTTGTTACAAAAGAAAGGAAATAAAAATATTTTGGGGGTTGGAGAAGCAAAATAAATGAAAATAATTTAAGAGAAATCGTTACCTTTAATTTAGGTAACTCACTTTGGTTGGAACCAAAGGACTTCTTGAAATGCTTTCTGCCTAAGGGGAAGCTTCAAGTAGGAGGAGAGGGATGTGGGGAGCTTAGTTGGGCAGAGTTTGGACGAGCCAAGTGGCTTGAGAGGTGTGAGGAAATGAGAAGGAGGAGTGCCCTTTTATAAGAGGGGTGAGGGGCACCTTTGGAAAAGCTAGAAATATTAATTTATATTAAATTCATATTCGGTTTCTAAAGGCTCCAAAGTTGATTATTCAAAGGTTAAGGTGGGGATAGGTCGAACACCACTCAACCAATAGAATTTATACAGGTTTGGGTACTTATATTAACCTTATCTTTAAGTATTAACTCTAAGTTAATTAGTTTCACTTTTACAATATCTCTTTGTATTTTTATATAATATGGTTAATAAACTTACTATATACATCCAAGAGACCCCCAAGTGGTCCATTAATGATGCACCTATCATGATATAAGTCTCTTGGCCGAACATTAGATTTTTAGGAATTTAATATCAATTAATAATATAATATTTGTTTTAAGAACTCTTTTATGTCAATTTTGACACTATTCAATAGTTGATTTTTTTGAAACTCATAACAGATTGATTACTTCGAACAAAGTCAATTAAATCAATCCTAATATATCATGTTATCCTAGAAAATTAGTTTAATTCATTTAAAGTTTCATATTATATTTATTTGGGTATTTATAATATCAATTATTTTAATTTTTCACTATTATAGTAATTACTGCATCATCATTGTGTCATAAATAAAATAGATTATTTAATGTCTAAAAATTATAAATAAAATATCATTATGTAGGAAGTCTTTTTAGCTTTCTAATGAATATTTATAATCTAAAATCCAACATATATAACCCTATGTAACAATTGTTTTTCTAAAAGATATATGCTTGTGTCATTTTTGTATTCATTTTAACTTAATTAAAATAAAGTGTCATTATCACTTACAAGTGGATCCATGGGGTCCCAAAATAGACCCAAAGATTCCCATGGTCGACCATGTATCAACCAATAGGGTTAAGACACGTTTTAGGGTAATTTAGTATTATTATAATATTATTTTTTAACCCTTATTTACCGGATTTACCCTTAACCATGGTAAATAAAATATTTACCGCAGTAATTATTCAAAATGTCTAAAAATAAAAGTTACCTATTTACACAATTTGAACATCCTGATTCCAAATATGGAATCCATTTTCCTAAATTCAAAACACATAAGTGGCAGAAATTAATTTAAAATTAATTCCCGCTGTCAAAACAAAAAGCGTGTTTTTAAGAGATAATAACTATCAAAAGATTGACACTCGTTTATGTTCGGTTTAATTGTAAAATTATGTCCAATGACCAACATTATATAAAATGGTAAAAATATATTATAAATATACTTTAAAACCACTCAAATTAATAATTTATCACTATTAATTATTTTGATTAAAAAAGTTGTTTTTAATTAAAATTTAGTAATTTTCACTATTCATCAAAATATGAAAGTTATCCGAAAAGTACCAAAATTTCACCTTAGGCAAAATTCGATATTCCAAATCCAAAAATGAAGTACATTTCAAAATATAAAATATATATTATTTCAAAATTTAGGTATTACTATTCATAACGGCCAGTTTGATTGGTTGTGGTGTGTGTTAAAACTCGAAGTTGCGTACAACACACGCTACTGTTTTATTCAAAGGAAAGCGTACCGTGGAAGCTTGGGATGTTTCATTTTAAATTTTATTAATGTCTCCATTTAGTCAAAAAGTTTAAAATATTGTATTTAAAAAGCTTTCACTATCAAAAGTTGATAAAAGTGCAATACTGAAAATGAATCTGTTCTTGCATTATGACTAAGAAACTCATAATATGGATTCTAAAATTATAAGGATTATATATAGTTTAAAATGTAGTTAATACTATTCATGACCTCTTTTAATGGTGTGATTGAACTCGGTGTTGCGTGTAGTGCAAGTTATTGAATTATTTTTAAGAAATAACACACTCTGAAATCCTGGGGTGTTACACTTTATGACTAAATTAAGGTCTCTAGGATGAAGGGAGGATATTTTAGAGAGTATTTGGGTAGAGTTTTACCTATCCAAATGGCTTTGAAGGAGTGAATTAGAGATAAGGGGGAGTGCCCTTTTATAAGAGAGGCGAGGGGCACCTTTGGGAAATATAGAAATATTATTTTATAATAAAATAACTTTCAGTTTATAATGCCTACAAAAGGGATTATTTAAGGGATAAGGTGGGGATTGGACGAAAAAAACTCAACCAATAGGTTTTAGACAGGTTTAGGTTACTATATTAACCTTAACTTTTAGATTTAACTCTTAGTTAAATAGTTTTACATTTACCATGCCTCTTTGTATTTTTATATTAAATGGTTAATAAACATACTATAAAATGCCAATAAAATCACAATTGGTTCATTAATGTCATATATATTACTATATAAGTCCTTTGGACAAAACTTATATTTTTAGGACTATTATATCAATTAATAATATAATATTTGTTTTAAAAACTATTTTATGTCAATTTTGACACTCTTTGGTATTTTTTTGGAAACAATAATAACAACATAGTTACTTCAAAAAAACATTTAATCAATCCTAACATGTCATATTAACCTATAAAATTCTTGGATGTCACAAAAACTTTGAAATTATATTTATTTGAATATTTATAATACCATTTATTCGATTCTTTCATTAATAAGTTAATTAATACATCATCATTGTGTCGTTAATAAATTTAATTATTTAATCCCTAAAATTTATAAATAAAATATAATTATGTAGGAAATCTTTTTATCTTTCTAAGGAATATTTATAGTCGAAGTTATCTTATTTATAACACAATATTAAAAATTTCTTAGTTTGTAAATATTGATTTAAACTCTTTTAACTCTTCTTTAAATAAAATAATAATAAATGTCTTAATCTCATCCAAGTGGACCTAAGGGGTCATATTGTATTCCTAAAATTGTTTTTTGTCGAATTAAACTTATCCAATAGAATTAGGACATGTGTTAGGGTAATAATAATATCATTTTTACAATTAATTACCCTATTTACTTTTAACCGTGATAAATAAAAGTAAAAAGTTACTATTCACCAAAAATTATTTTTATCTTATTGAACCACATTTTACTCCTTGATATTAACCATGTCCCTCAGATTTTCTAAATTTAACTCACAGAAGCAGTAAAATAAAGTTTTATGTAAATTTGTAAATGCTCCTAGGAGGTGGGTAAAAGACGATAAAAAGTTCGATAAAATTAGTATATATCTAAAATTATTATAAAATTAATCCAAAGAATTACATTGAATTTATATTAGTATAATGTATCTATTTTGACCTAAAATAAATTTAAATAAAATAAATAACTATTTAAATAAAAAGTTAGTATTAAACAATAACTTAGTGTTTTTCACTATTCATCAAAAATTGAAAGTTTTCAGAAAAATACCAAAAATTCACCCTAAGATAATTTTCATGTTCCAAATCCAAAAATGATGTCTATTTTACCAAATTCAAAACATAGTAGTTGTATTTATTAATTTAAAATTAATTCCAATTGTTAAAACCCAAAGGAGTATTTTTAAGAAATAATAACTATCAAAAGATTGACACTTGTTTATGTCCAATTTCAATGTAAAATTACCTACAATGACCAAAATTGGATTAAATGTTAAAAATATAATCTATTTATACTTCAAAACCATTAAAATGTACTATAAAGTATTTTGATTAAAAAGTTGTTTTCAGTTAAAATATAGTATTTTCACTATTCACCCAAATATGAAAGTTATCAGAAAAACACCAAAAATTTATTGAAACTAAATTATTATGTCCTGATTCTAAAGAAGATGTTTATTTTGTCAAATTGAATATATAAAAGTTTCAAATATTGGTTTTAAAAAGGGTTCTCCATTAAAAGGCGGTAAAATTGAATTTTTGGAAAAATACTTTTGTCTGAAAAAATGTATTTGTTCTTACATTGTGTCTAAGACATTCATAATATGGATTATTATATTATAAGGATTATATAAAGTTTATAATGTAGTTAATACTATTCATAAAAACTTTTTAACGACTAGTTTGGTAATTCGTGGTGCGCTTGAACTCAGTGTTGGGTGTAGTGTAAGTTATTGAATTACTTTGAAGAAATAATGTACTATGAAATGTTGGGGTGTTACATTCTTCCATCCTTCAATAAATTAAGTCGTCACAATTTGAAATTTTTCTTCAAAAATAAAAGGTTGAAAATAGAAAATACCTTTGTGAGAATACCCACATCGGAAATTGGGTTAATAAAATTTAGTCTTAATAATAGGAAAAGGGGAATGAAAAAGTCACCACCAAATTATGATCTAGATTAGGAGAACATTGGTGGAAATTAGAGACACATAATTAGAGGAAAAAGTAAATATTTATAGAGAGTGATTGAAGTCATCAGTCACAAACAATCGTAGAATTGAGGGCCCCAAATCCATCAATCTATGATGATTTAAAATATCATCGGTTCAACAAAACATATGGCATTAGGATTACACAATTTTAGTTTTAAGATGCCTTACCTAATGTTTAAGAATTTATTTCTTCATAGAATAAGAGATGAAAAATATATATAAATAATTTAAAAGAAGAGTTCCATATTTTTAGTAATTTCTACAACAAACTCATCTTTCACTCTAAAAGATAATAGAACATAAAAAAGTATTCTATTTATCCTATTCGTTTAGGGTTCCAAAAAAATGAATTTATAATTCATCTACCAGACCATTTAAAAAAACTACATTATTCAATCCAAGACATCACATGGGTCAGTGATAGGTGATACACCCTTGTCTCCCTTCGGTTGCAGGTTCAAGTCTCGCGGCCTTGCCGAACGCGACGGGTAGCCGGCCGACCTCCGGGTTGTCCTTTTTATGGAAATGCAAAAATAACCTTAACAATAGTACCTAATTTCAAACTTAATACATTCCAACCTTTAGAATTATCCAAAAATAATTATATCCAAACTCTCCATCCAAAATTTATAAGGAAGTTAAACATAATGAATATCCTTTTTTCCATGTAATAACATGTGAACGCCTTCATCATGTATTCTTTTACAACACCACAACATCCTGAATTACCAAAATCAACCATATCTTATTCCAAAATCACTACCTCATTTTCAAGACCGTATTAAGGATTACCTTTCCTTGAGGCATGTATTTTCCAAAAAGTGTAGCTTACTATTAAGTCACTTTTCTTAGAACCATATAATCTCAAATCCTAAATAAAATAGTACTACAATAAAATCCTTATTTATCCCCATAATTCATGTAACCAGTATACTATTGATACAACACTCAAATGAAATAACTCTATAATAACAACATAAGAACACTAGTCATTCCTCTTCATCTGAGGTACTATCATGACTTGATTATTATCCAATAACGTTATTTGTGGTATAATCTTATGAATGGGACATTTATTCGCATAGTGTCTCAACGCCTTGCAGATGAAGCATTTTACATTTGAAAACTTTTTCTTACCCTTACAATCACGTACTTGGTGTCCTTTTTCTCCATACTTATAACAGACTTATATTCCCTTCAAGAATTTACCAAGTTGATTCATTCCACATTTATCACATACTAGAAAATCCTTCTTTTCCCTCTTCCCTTTTTTCCATATTTCTCTCTTCCATACTTCTCTTCTCTTGCTTCCCTTAAAATCCATAGGACTTAGAGAATTATTTACTTATCTTATTAACACATGATAATATTCTTCATATGTTGAGAATACATGGTAGACTATTTACCTTATAAATGTTGGCTTAATACTATGAAAGATATGATCCATCTTACTCTTTGGATCATATGTATTGTTGGAGTTACCATTCCTTCTACTGGGTTCCATTTCAATACAATGGCATACACTAGGTCAGTTTATGAATTGAAATAAATAATTACAAACTTGTAAAATACCTAAAATAAATTTAACAGTTTATGGATATAATACATAAAAATATTTTCTTTGGGGAGATATATACTCATAAATCCTTCATAATGATTTGTAAAGAAAATGAGAATTATCCAAACCATATCCCCCAGGAGTGTCATAACCAAGAGTACAACAAGGACCATTGTTGTGCACCAGTTCCTATTCAATTCTAGATCAATGTGGTGTTTTCGGGTTTATCCCCTTGGTACATCTGTGCCAGAGCTGCCTCTACCTGCTCGTATCCAGACAAGGATGTATTTTCTTGGAAAACACACAAAATCTATACATTACCAAAATTCTAGGAAGTTTTTCTATACTAATCCTCAAAGTCTATCTTAGGGTAATGTGATCTAATCAGAGTTTATCTAAATCTAGTTTCCAAGGTTATTGCTAAACTTCCTCTGATACCAACTGTAACGCCCCGACCCTAGTTACCCAGAGTTGGTGCATTATTTTAATACATTTTCATAATTACAAGGAATCAAGTCCTGAAAGACCGATCAGTTTAGCAGTCTTGGAAAATATATTACATACATGGACGTTACATTACACTTTAGAAAATAAAACGTGAAATAAATGATCTTTTGATAATGCCATTAATCCCCTAGATTAACCCATCTTTTCAATCATAATACACTTATTGAAATCCTGAGAAAATTAAAACATAGAAAGTGGTGAGCTCAGATGCTCAGTAAGGATAAAAATATAGTAGAAAATTTCATAAATAAGCATAAACATTTAAGGCAATGTACAACTAAAAAAAATCTGTTTAGACTTGAACTTCAACATAATATGGCAAAAATAAAATGAAATAATGCAATTTACTTATTCACATGGATATTTTACTAGTCTAATAATCATATGAAATATCAATAACCACATTCATAATGATGGAATGCATAATGCCAAACTATCATAACCACATAGTCAAGGCCTTGCACTAAGACTACAAATAACATTTTTTCAAGGCCTTGTGCCAAGACACTAGTTTGTCTCATAAGACCTACCGATGCATCAGGGAGCTATAACTGGATCCACCCATCACTTATTAAGTCGAATTTATTCCTCATATAAATAGGTTTAAACATAACACAAAAATTCGTATTAAAACTAGCATACAAAATGTCAATACTTTATCCATAAACCATGCATGGTATAAAAATAAAACATCCACAGTCAAACATATCAAAAAACCTTCAATACAATATGGAAGATTTGTATCATAATAAATCAACTTCAAACAAGTTTAAAATCCATTAAAGGTTTTTGACATAGATGAAAATGATTTGTAAAACCCTTTGAGAGAAATATACCTTTTCATGAAAACATTTAAAAGTCGCAAAATTTAGAAAGGAAGACATTTAAATAAATTTTTGAATCAAAGTGTCCCATAAAACTTTGAAACTTTTTAAAGTAATTAAAATTTTAAAACATTCATGTCATTTAAATAAATCCTTAAAAACATTTTGAAAACATGGACATAAATGAGAATGGTTTAGAAGAATAAATCTTTAAAACATTTAAAATGATTTTTTAGTAAAAATTACCTTAAAATAATACATTTGAATACTATTTTATAAAACATGTACATGGATAATAAATATTTCCCAGTAGATACTTACGTAAAAACAACCTCTCATAATAAAGAGATTGTGAAATTAACCCTTACCTTGTACTTTTCCATGGTCTAGGGTAGGTTAAACTCCTATATAATGGTAAAATAATTGTTATTAAATTATCCAAAAAGTATATACATTAATATGATATCATATATGATCTTTTATCATTTATTTTTTAATAATATATTAGTATTATCTTCGTTTCAGGTGTTAACTGATTCGTTTTACATTATATGCTTTGTTACATAAGTCATATTTGTTAGGGATGGAATGTATATTTTTCATATCCAGAATTATTTCAAGTATTTAAACATTATTTTTAATTATCTATTGAAAATTAGTCTTGAATGGATATAATGGGAATGAATCTCATCGCGTTCGTGGAGACGGTAATCTGTACGTACGCACGAGGGATAATATCAATATTTTTATATTAAAATATTATATAATTAGATCTTATATCATATATACAGAATCATTATCATGTTATGTTTATTATTTACATAAATTACACATCATTATTATACCAATCCTAATAATAATTTATTGAATAACAATTACACCACGACGTGGAGAAGTTAAGCCGTACGTACGTACGTATACTGACATTCCATTAAAAGGATGGATAGAATAATTAATATGATTATACCATATTTATAATAACATCATATTATATAGAATATACTGGAGTTATTATTTTATAATGGAAACAACAAATAAAGAGGAAGTGAAAGAAGAAAGGAACCTGAAAGAGGTGATGAAATATTTACCTCTTCTTTGGGTTCTTCCTTTTGATTTGGTCAAAAGGGATCCTTAGGTTGTCTTTCTGACTAAATTAGGGTCTCTTTAACTAATGGAGGATAGTTTAGAGGGTATTTGGGTAGAGTTTGGCCGATCCAAATGGCTTTGATTGAGTGAATTAGAGAGAAGGGGGAGTGCCCTTTCATAAAAGGGGTGAAGGACACCTTAGGAAAAGCTAGAAATATTATTTTATAATAAAATAATTTTCAGTTTATAATGGCTCAAAAAGGGATTATTTAAAGTCTAAAGTGGGGATGGGTCAAAAAAAAATCAACCAATAGGTTTCAGACAAGTTTAGGTTACCATATTAACCTTAACTTTTAGATGTAACTCTTAGTTAAATAGTTTGACATTTACCTTGTCGCTTTGTATTTTTATATTATTTGGTTAATAAAATTAATATAAAATGAAAATAGAACCCCAATTGGTTCATTAATGTCATATATATTATTATATAAGTCTTTTGGCTGAACCTTAGATTTCTAGAACTATTATATAAATTTATAATATAATATTTGTTTTAAAAACTATTTTATGTCAATTTTGACACTCTTTGGTATTTGTTTTTTGATAAAATAATAACAAAATTATTACTTCAAAAAAAATACATTGAATCAATTATAACATGTCATATTCACCTATAAAATTCGTGTATGTCATAAAAACTGAGAAATTATATTTAGTTTACTATTTATAATACCATTTATTTGATTCTTTCATTAATAAGGTAATTACCCCATCATCATTGTGTCATTAATAAATTTAATTTTTTAATCACTAAAATTTATAAATAAAATAAAATTATGTAGTAAATCTATTTATCTTTCTAATTAATATTTATAGTCGAATTTATCTTAGGTATTACCCTATATTAAAAATTTCTTAGTTATTAAACTTTGATTTTAACTCTTTTAACTCTTCTTTATATAAAATAATAATAAATGTATTAATCTAATCCATGTGGACCTAAAGGGCCATATTTTATTCCTAATGTTTTTTTGGACGAAATAGACTTATCCAATAGAATTATAATATGTGT
The DNA here is from genome assembly GCA_963277665.1 of Viscum album. Lineage (NCBI taxonomy): Eukaryota > Viridiplantae > Streptophyta > Magnoliopsida > Santalales > Viscaceae > Viscum > Viscum album. The sequence continues at coordinate 674,056,528 of OY728128.1, read as the reverse complement.
TAGGGTAATAATAATACCATTTTTACCCTTAATTACCCTATTTAATTTTAACCATGGTAAATAAAAGTAAAAAGTTACTATTCACCAAAAATTATTTTTATATTATTGAACCACATTTTACTCCATGATATTAACTGTTTTTCTCGGATTTTAGAAATTCAACTCACAGAAGTGGTAAAATTAAGTTTTATGTTAATTTGCAAATGCTCCTAGGAGGTGGGTAAAAGACGATAAAAAGTTTGAAAAAATTTTTATATATGTAAAATTATTATAAAATAACTCAAATTAATTACATTGAATTTATATAGGTATTATTTATCTATTTTGACTGGAAATAAATTTAAATAAAATAAATAATTATTTAAATAAAAATCCGGTTTTAAACAATAACTCAATGGTTTTCACTATTCATCAAAAATTGAAAGTTTTCAGAAAAATACCAAAAATTCACCCTAGGATAATTTCAATATTCTGAATCCAAAAATGATTTCTATTTTACTAAATTAAAAACATAGAAGTTTTATTTATTAATATAAAATTAATTCTCATTGTCGAAACCAAAAGGCGTATTTTTAAGAAATAATAACTATCAAAAGATTGACACTTGTTTATGTCCAATTTCAATGAAAAAATTACATACAATGACCAGAATTGGATGAAATGGTAAAAATATTATCTATTTATACTTCGAAACCATTAAAATGTACTATAAATTATTTTTATCAAAAAATTTGTTTTCATTTAAGATATAATATTTTTCATTATTCACCCAAACATGAATGTTATCAGAAAAACACCAAAAATTTATTGAAACTAAATTATTATGTCCCAATTCTGAAGAAGAAGTTTATTTTCTCGAATTGAATATATAAATGTTTCAAATATTGGATTTGAAAAGGTATCTCCATTAATAGGCTGTAAAATTGCATTTTTTGAAAAATATTTCTTTTATCTAAAAAAATGTATTTATTCTTACATTATTTCTAAGAAACTCATAATATGGATTCTAAAATAATATGGATTATATGAAGGTCAAAATTCAGTTAATAATCTTCATAACTGTTTTTGAATGGCTAGTTTGCTATGTCGTGGGGTGCTTGAACTCAGTGTTGTGTGTAGTGCAAGTTATTGAATTACTTTGAAGAAATAACATACTATTAAATCTTGGGGTGTTATATCAAGACATGAAAAAGGAGAAAAGAGGGGTTTTTATGGGTAGGCCGCACTGTATGTGCATGGTTAGTGATAACTTTGTGTACAACCTAGGAAACCATGAAAGAGGTGGGATTTTGGACATTGGCCTCCACATAGTTTGTGCACGGTTTGAAAATTTATGTGGGTAAACTGTGTGGTTTAGAATCATTTAAAAAATTACAGTTTTCCACTCTAGGTTTTTTAAACCCAACTCAGGATTTCCTCCCATTTCAACCCTCTTCAACCTAGGGATGAACCAAATCTCTTGATGGATCCAATAGATCAATCTCCTTAATTTATAAGGTGTTCTTGGTTACGTTGGTTGCAGATTGAAGTTTCGGGTAAGGCTAATCCCACCATTGCTTATCTATTGAATTTAGGGTTTGTATCTTATCTTTCTAATGCTCTAAAACCCTACTCTTTGGGTAAGATCTAGTTTGAAGCTTCAAGGGTTGTGTGAATTGGAATATAAAATCTTGACTAAGAGTGTGTTCACCCAGATAATTGAGGTAGGTGGTCTATAAGTTATATCCCATGGTTTATTTTTGGATTTCTGCATGTGTGGTTTTATTATTAGGTGTATCTTGGTTTGTTTTGATCACCCTTGGCATGTTTAGGTAAAACTGTAATTAAGAAGGTAAATGGAAACCCTCATGATCTCTATGGAATGTGTCGAGGATTATGAGACTAAGTTAGAGCTACCCATGGGGTGTGCCGACTCCCCCGTACCTAGGGATTTGTGAAGAACATGTGATATTGTTGTCTAATCCTGTACAAAATTTGATGAACATGTTGATGTTATTAATCGTGTTGTGATAGAAGCTAGGTGATGCACCTAGGATTGATAATAACCTAAGGGATATTTGGCTAATATTTTTAAATGATTAATGTCCATAATAGATTGGATTGTCAGCATGGTAAAGTGTCCTAGTGAGTTAGGAATAATGAATTAAGCCTAGTGAGATAGGCATAATGAATGAATTCTTAGTGTGATATGCGTAAAAAAGGGAATTGGGATAAATGGATAAATGATGTGAAATGTGGTAAATGTGTCAATGGGTTTAGGAATGGTGTTAACTCTCAAGTTATTGTCATGTTTTATTCTTTACTTGGGAAATGGATGTGATGTTGTGTAAATGGTTATTGATTACATATATGTATATCAAGTGCACATAGCTTGGTAGTGTGTGATATTGACTGATGTTCTAAACCCATGGGTCGAGTAGGAATGAGGCTCTAAACTCCACCCCTAATGCACAGGGTAGGGATAGAACTGATGCTCTGTTTCCCTATCGGTTGCATCCACATGGACTGAGGCTTCAAGGTGAAGATATGTTTTACCTGAGGAAGTTGGTCCTAGTGAGATAATAAAACAATTTTTTCCCCTCATGTATGTGACTGTGTACTTTAATCCCCTGTAACTTGTTGTGTTTGATAAACCCATGATGAATGCATAAGAAATTGTAGGTAATGGAAAATGGGATGAATTGTTAAGATATAGAAATGGTAATAAATGTTAGTAATGGACCTAAACTAGCTATGGTATCTTAATATTTTCCTTGTCATTTATAATTCATTTCTATTTTTCATGCATGATTGTTTATACCAGATATTTTGTAGGCACTATTGGTGGTGGCCCACTAGGTTTTACTCACACCCTGCTCAGGCCTTCGTTGGGTACCCTCGTAGAATTCATTATTCCAGGTCATGACAAGGTCAAGGGGGCTTGAAAGGGAGTTGGGTTGGCATGGGTATTCATGTATTAGGACACAGACATGATGTCGGGGCCATTTGGGGGATTTTTCAGTTTCTCTTCTTTATAGTATTTGTTCACTTTTTTACTTATAACATAACATGGAATATTAACTATTGGACACAATTATACCCCATTTGTGGAATGGTTGTTTTTGAATTCTCTTTTACTATTGGTTATTATTCCACAATTTGTTTATATTCTATTGTGGCTTACTCTAATAAAAATGTTGTATAGTCTCCCCAATTGACTATTTGGACCCCTACTTCTAGTCGGCAAACTTTGGTGTATGGGGAGGTGCACATAAGGTCATGCAAACACTCAGATTAGAGCACCTGGTTAGTGGATTATGAGTTGGGGATGTTACAAAAATTTTGGTTCAAAACTTTGTGCTTCCTTGGGAAGTCGAATGCATGTGATTTGATACTCTATATTTAGTGATGTTAATTTCTTTAAAGTGAAATTATTTTCACCCATTTTTTTCAAATAAAATTTTGATTCAGTTTTAGATCTAGAAGATGTAGGGTTTAAAGGGTTTTCGATGGGTAGTTTCTCTTCAATAAAATTTTATATCTATGTATTTTATTTTTGAAGACATAATATTAAGTTCCGTTCATGCTTAAAAGAAGGTAGTTCTTCTAGAGGAGAATGAAACATTCACTAAACCTAATTTGAAAAGAAATTTGTACACAACCATATTTATAAAACTATAACATATAAAATAAATATTAAAATATTTAATCAATACAAAAATATCTTACAATAAATAGACAGCATAAATAATGTCACTCCCATTAAATGATGAAATTTGTTTACATTTATTTAGTACATCTCTAATTAGAAATATTTTAAATGGTGATATGTTGTATAGGTAAAATCCATGGATATCTTCATAGAAGAGGGGAAGGTTTATGTATGTATATTTTAAATAAGTTTTATAAAAAAATGGGGCCGGGGTTGAAAACAATATATAGAAAGAATATATCTTATGGATTTTGTAAAATGAAGTTAGTTATAAATTGTTTGGAGAAATCCTTCAGTTGAGGTTGAACAAAATCTTGATAACCATCAAGCCTCTTAAATCAATGTACCAAGACATGAACCTTGAAATATCTATAATTTAACCAAGTTTTAAATATTGTCTATCGATTTTTGGATACTAACGAACCTAATAATTTTGTGAGCATGAGATATTAATGAAATTATATTATTTACAATTAGAATAACATGTGATTCCTATGTGAAATATTTGAGCCAATTAATTTAGAGAATAAATTTCTTTTATGAATGATAATTTTTATAATAGTTTGATCCGAAAATACATCTTGAAACAAACTAATGAAATGATTAAAACCCCAAATCCATATAAAACTAGTATAAAATTTGTGTTTTGAAAGTCCCTTGACAAGGGTGTATCTCCCTAATAGAAAATTTCAACCATTTATCCTCCATTGTGGGGGGAGGGTGATTCTAGAGTGTTTATATATCTTTATTTCATCTCTCTCTATCAGCATATTAGGATTGAGAGGTAAAAAAAATAAAATGTGATTAGAATAACCCTAAATATAGTCAAAATTGTTGAACATAATTTGTTTGATGAACATATAAATGAGATATCAAAGTTATATATTTATAAAAAATGGTAGGTAGTTGGTTTTTAACAAAGATTTCATAATACCAATTCTGTCCACATTTAAGTATTTTAAATAAAATTATCTTCTCTTAATGAAAATTATTCAATTATTTAAATTTTTCTTAAATATATACCTAAAAAATAAGGTGTTCATTAAAGTTATATAATGAAATATATTTTCAAAATTTTGAGTGGTACTCTTAAATTAAAAAATAATTATGTTTTTGAATAGATCAATTCATTTGGGTATCTAAATGGATAAAAATACATAGGTTTAATCAAAATATATGTAACCAAAACCAATATGGGTACAACCACAAAACAATCTCTTAACTGAATGAGATTATTTGTTGGAATGTAAAAATCTACTGGCATGTGTGATTGGGCATCCATGCAGTTTGGAAAAATTTTCCTAAACTTCATCATGAAAACCCCTAATCACCTCTACCTACAATGAAAACATCAAATAAATAAAGATAACAATTTTAAATTTTTTAAAAATAAATAAATTAAATTATAAGAGAAATTAAATTTATTATTAAATTAGTAAATTATAATATAGAAGTAATTTAAATAATGGTATACAGGTGGAATAGAATTATGAATCACTTCATGATCAACTAGATAGACCCTTTTATTCAGGTAACATGAATTCTGATTAAAATAATTTGAACATTTGGGAAATAAGGATATATCTATTGTAAATAACCATTATTTTATTGGTAAAAATTATAAGGTTATTTCCATACTAATTATTGGAAACATTTAAATAGTTTTATAAAAAAAATTAAATATAAAAATATAGTTTATTAATTAATTTGGTCTAAAAATAGTTGATACAAATTAATTAGAGTAGGGAATAAAATCTCAGTAATAATAATAGTAATATTTAATTATATTTTAGTTGATTATTATAAGAAAACATAGACATTGAATTTCTTCTAGTGGGTTTGAACTATTTTAGGAATATTGACATATGTTTATCAATTCAAAAACTTATTCTAATAATTGCAATTAAAACCAAAAAAATATCTAAATATGTATAAATTTCATAAAATATCCTTCTTCATAAAACCAAGATACATGGATTAATTATGTGAAACCAATCGTTAACATTAAATCGGTGATCTAAGGTAAAACTATCCATTTGAAACGAATTTTAATGTCACTGTAAATTTTAATACCTATAATTTAATTTATTGGATAAACATACTAATTTTTTTCATAGATCATAATCAGTAAAATTTTATTTAGAATAAAGTTATTCTTCAAAACACATTGTAATATATTATTTAGATAAGGTTAATAATGTAATTAACATCAAAAGAAACTTATATTTGAAGATAATTTATTACTGGTTGAGAAGGATTTCTATGAGTTAAAAATTGTTTCATTAATAATACACATAATATAAAGCATTAAAGGGTTTTATAGGTGAAAATAATTTCTAAAGGTAGAGGAAATTATGCAAAAGAAAGTATTCTTTCTATATGATATATCCATGCATTTTAACTGAATAAAATAAATGAAAAACATGTAAATTTTCTCTAATGATTCAAAATGTCCAATTTTTTTACACAGAAGATTTATAAGGATCACTATGTAGTATCCAATGAAGTCCTTTATGCAATGGTATCAATGAGATATGTGAATATTATAAAAATTGTAAAGGGATTAATTTAATCCAGAATCTACTAGATAATCTAATTAAGGTGATTGAATAAATTAATAAATAGATATTTTTTTGTTGTATTTTTATAGAATTAATATTTTATTTGAATTTATAATGTCATATAATTAATAAAACTATTAATATAGGACCTAATGGATGTCAAATATTAATGAATTTTTTTTTCTATTATTGAATTTTTTAAATGTTAAAAATCATTGTAACTATCATTATAATGTCTATTTTTAATTTTTTAACATTTAAATATTCACATGTATATTAAAAATCCCCTAAATATCACTTTATTAATTTTTAAACAATCATATATAGAATTTGTGTTAGTGAACCAACAATGTTGAGTATTATATCATAAAATGTTAATTATCAAGAATTATGTCATGACATAATGAATTTCACTATCTCATTTTTTATATAAAAAAATACATCATTCAGTTAATACCACATCATTAATGATGGAATTTAGTGTGTATTTAAAAATATATATATAACTTAATCTAAATCCTGATAAACATATAACACTTTTCGTTATGTCACATCTTATTTAACAATTTTTGAAACCATATCCATAAATCCATTTGGATATATTCCAAAATATCTTTCAGAAAACTTATTTTCATTTTAACCACATGATATATAGTATATAAACACTTCTAAAACTCCATCATTATATTATTTTAGATAACCTATAAAACACTATTTTGGGATAACTCTCAATTTTTTTATAAAAACATTCTATGGAAAATTTAATCATTAAATATATAACCATAAAGTGTAAAACCACAAAAAATTATAAAATTGTAAATAATAATTATTTCCCCAACCCATAATTTAAATAAAAGTGCGTCCATTAGAAAATAATCTGTGATACTCAAGATAAAAATAGATCTTGAAAAATCAATATTAAATACATTTATCTCCATTTCTTTGTTAAAAAATTGTCTTATATAAAATTATTCATAATCATATAATAATTGTTTTTCAATAAATTGTGTGAATATGATAAATAAACTATTTTTATCTCCTATATCCTATAAAAATGTTCTTGATTGTCCATGTGTATACTAAAAATATAGATAAAAACATCACTTGTAATTCACCTATATGTATGAGAACATTACTAGTGTCTTTTTATGGTTTCCATGGAATAATAAAAAGTGGATTTCTTCAAAATAATGAAATATATTTTTATGCTTGGTCACATTACATGCCCCTCATTATAATATATAATAATATCTCATGTCAGTTATATATGTATGACAATAAAATTACTTAGTATATATTACATGATGATCTAAATTTCATACTCAACATACGAGAGGATTAATAACATCATGGTTGAAAACTAACTGAATATATTATGAACAACATACCCAAACACCCTGGATTAGGCCATCCTTTAGGAAGGCATAAAAAAATTACTAAATTATGAAAGATCTTATGTTAGGTATCTTAAAAACTATAGTTATGGAGATTAAATATAAATAATAAATCCCTAGTATACAAAATATTTTATGTATGAAACTTCATAGGGTATACATAATGTGATATTCAATAAGAAAAACTCATTTTCCACATGACTAAATCCCATATCCTTATAATTTGCGATGTAAAGCGGGCTCACAGCCCGCGGGATTTATGGGTATGGGGCGGATATAGGGCGGGGCGGGCCTGAAAAGTTTGACCGTTTAGAGTGCGGGCCAATGCGAGTTGAGCTCGCGCGGGTGCGGGCTAATGCAGGATAAGCCCGCGCGGGTGCGGGCTTGCCCGCGAGCCTGATTTTAAAAAATATATATTATTTTTACAATATATGTTTCTTTAACATTTTAGTTTTTTTTAATAAAAAAATAATGGTTAAACCGTGACATATGATTTCTCACCGTAATGATCATATTAATTCACCATTTATTCACATGTGAATTTTAAATAGGCAAATATTTATTGTTTTAATATGATATTATGTTATTAATATAGTATTTATTAACCATATTTACATGGTGTGTCAACCCATCTCTCAAAAAATGGAACTCATCGCCCCTACGCATGGTTTCAATTCTATAAGAGTTATTATAATCATAATATTTTTTAGGTTGGTTTAATTTTTTTATTATTTATTTAATTTTTCTATTAAGAGAATTGGATATAACCTCGTGAAAAAAGTAATAGCTTCCTCTGAAACTAATCTTTACCTGGTGAAACTTCATTCATTCACTGGTTTAGTTGTTCACATCACCACACAACTAATATTATCATTCATTTTCCATCACCAATCACTCACCTACTTTTTATCGCAACAGTTCACCACCACATCGGCATTACCGCATGCCACCATTAACACACACAAAAATGTTCCATCACATTATTTAAAGCTCTAGTTATTGTCAATTCACACTTCTCCCCACAAATACCTTTAAGAGTGATAAAAAATAGAGTATTTAAATGATTATAAATATTTTTTTTTTGTAATCGTGGGTAAGCCCGCAGGCAACCCGCGGGCAACCCGCGGGTTTATGCGGGGCGAGGCGGGCATGAAATTTTTTGTTCGCATTATATGCGGGCTTTTGCGGACAAACCCGCGTGGGTTCAAACCCATGCAGGCTTGGCCCGCCCCGCCCCCGCCCGCCCGTTTCGCATTACTACTTATAATAATCCCATACAAGGATAATGTTTTATTTCATCAGAAAATATAATACTATATGACGACCATTAATGAGGGAAAACTCTATGAAATACTTTTTGAGTTCCATTTTATTACAATTTATATAGGATATGCTACTATCATGAAAAATTGACAAATTTGAAACTATATTTCATATAACATGATAGATTTTATATATATTTAGAATCCTTTCACAATATTAATAAATTAATATATATGTACCCATCTAATTATATCCCATGTAATAGACCATCATAGAGGGATTATATTTGATGTATATTTAGGGTTTTAATTGACTCACTATATAATTTATTTGAAATAACATTGTGACCATCTAATAAATTCTTCGTGTAAACTCATTTAATGGGTCATATATGAAAAAATTACTTCATTGAATAAATTTTATATTGGAATTAATAATAATCATATTAAACTCCTTGAACCTAATATTTAAACACTATTACATCAACAAAACCAATTTTAAAATGTTAATAACATCAATTTTCTATTTACAAACCATTCAATGTTTTTAATTACCATATTTAAAACATTTCTATATTTTCATTTTCTATTAAATTTGTTAAGTACAAATTTAAATGCAACTGTTTACATTAATATCATTCCTCAAAATCATTTCCTAAACTCCTTTATAATATAAGTTGACATTCAATTTGAATTAGACTCATAAAATAATTTATTAGTTACAATTTAAACTTTTATAATTTTAAACACACTCTCTCTAACCTCCTTGAAACTATATTTTCTACTAATTATTTTTAAGACCTAAAATAATTTTTTTTAATATAATAATACCAGTACATTTTTTGTTAATATTTTACAAATAAACTATGAATAACAATATTTAATATAGTATTTATTTGTGATTAGTTTAATAATTTTGAAAGAAGATTTATTTTTTTAAAAATTCCAATGAAGGGTGTTCGACAACATTTTCTTCATATTTTAACATAAAACATTGACAAAATACTACTATCATGTATAAAACATTTTTATATTTATACCATATTCAAACATCCTATAGAACATGATAAATAATAAACCATGAGTATGAAAATTAAATCTTATTCTATTCATTACAAGTATTTGTTTATAAATAAAATTTATTATCACAAAAATGAAACGTGATAAAAAAATAAATCTTTATTTGAAATTCCTTTGACCATTAAAGTTATTATTTGATTACAACTTCTCGATTCTATAATAGTTTCCTTAATTATTATTGTTAGGATCACTTAAATAAATAAAAAACACTAATATGGGGGTGACACAACGCTGAAAAGTTTTTTTTGTAATTGTTTATCTCATTATAGTTAGATGATACTCTATCAATATCACCTAGTGTAGAAAATAAATGTCGGGAAACAATATATTTTTTACAAGGTTCACTCATAATGTTTGAGAAAGTCTATATTATATTATAGTTATTATTTAATAATAAAAAGTTTTTCTTTTATTATCAAGATTAAATATATGGAAATGGAATATAATTTAACTGATACAAAATATGTACCCAATATTTCAACAAGCAATGAATTATTATATATATAATGAAAAAAGAGTCCTCTTGAATATAGTCATCATGGAAATATTTAATATTTATTATAATTCTCAAAATTAATCTTATCCATTATTCCTTTTTAATTATCCATACCATATCAATGTCAAATATTTCCAGAATATCACGGTGATCAATAATAAATATACACTCAAAGGAAAATTATATGAAAAATCACAATAATTAAATCAAATAACTAGGAAAAAATATAATTTTTCCAAGATCTAACTTCACTGATTATTCTCTGTATGTTTTTAGCGCCACTAGAAATATCCACTCAAGTCAAATTATTTTTATAAAACCCAAAACACCTCTTAAAAATTATAATTCAAGATGAATTGTTTTTTTCATAAAATTTACTCACCATGGTGTAATGTGTTGTCAAAAAACCCAGTTTGAACAGCATCTCAAAAAAAATAATATCCATGGTAAAATCTCCTCCACATCAAATATTTTGAGTTATTTAAAATTCTAAACAAAACAAACTCTTGAAAAACATAAAATATAATTCACAAGACTATGAAATAATGATTCTCCATGTGAAACTCCTTTAGAAACAACATCCCCTTTAGAGATATTTCATTTTCAATTAAACTTAGTAAATACTAATAAATTATAGTATTTCATATATTAAATGGTATATATAAGCATCTTGTATTTTTTAATAATATATTTTAAACAAAAAAAATTTCTTTTACGCTCACCGTGGGGCTCCTTATTTCTTACACAAATTAATTCAATGAAAAACGTTATGTTCCTTTTCCTAGGAAGAATAACCTCCCCATTTTAAATTTTTCGTCCCAAACATGAATACCAAAACATAATAATACTAATTTTACAATCCATTAAAATTATACAAAACATCATTCAATATGAAATAAATGGATAACAAGTTTTAATTATAGATTCTCTAAATTTATAACATCTTTAATATCACCCAAAGGCTTCTCCATATAAGATGTTTTCAGATCCACCACAACATATACAATAATTAATTTCAGGTGGTTATGTAATTTTTCACTAACTCCATAGTATCAACATTAAATGACCTCATGTGAGATGAAAATATTTGAAAGGAAATATTTATCCATAATAAACACTTTTATACCACATTAAACACCCTTAAAAATGGATTGAACCTTATAAAATGTATTATAAATAAATAAAACATAATCATCCATGGAAAAAAACATATCCATATTTTTATTTATTTTCAATAGTTCTTAAAATTTCATGTTAAATATCGTTAAATGATCTTCCCATGAATCCTTATATCCTCATGAAATCCTCAGGAAATGAAATGTATTTCTTCACATTATTGAAAGTAAAGAAAAATATTTTTCAATTAGGGGTGGTATAACTCATCTCAATGTAATGTGTTATGTATCAATCATCTCTAAGGATTTATGAAATAGATAATTATATAATAAAAGATAGATTATGTCGCACCCGTTTTTTTAGTCATTTTATTCATTTTATGTTTCTTGGCGTCAGATGATTTTGCGTAAGTGAGGGTGAGTCCCAATTTAAATTTTTATTGTTAGGATGAGTTTATGGTTTGGGATAGTGTGTGAACACTGACGTTTAAGACACACTGTCCATGTGAGTACCGTACGGTGCGCAAATACCCCACGGTCATCCAGTTTTAACGTTATGTGAGTAGATATATGTATATGCATGTTTATATGTTTATATATGTGTATATATGTATGTATCTACGTTTTTATGTGTTTATGTTTTAATGTTGTGTATATATATATATGTATGTGTATATATGTTTATATGTGTGTATATATATATACACATATGTTTATAAATAAATATGTTTTAACATTATATTCATAGGTTTATATATGTTTATATCTATGTTCATATATGTTTGTATATATTATATATATGTTATATATATATATATGTATATATGTATCTATGTCTATATAAGTGGGTTTATATATGTATATATATATTTATATATGTATATATGTTTATAATAATAATAATTATTAATAATAATAATAATAATAATATTATTATTATTATTAGAAAAAAAGGAGGCTCGAGTTAGGGTTTGCGCGAAGCCCCCCCTTTTTCCCTTTGGCTGGCCGCAGTCCACACCCCCTTTCCCCGTCGTCCTCTCCCCCATACCGCGACGCCCCTGATGGAATCCCCTCCGCTTCCACCGGTGCCCTCCGCCGCTCCCCTCCTTCCTCGCTGACCCATTCCCGTCGCCGACTGTTGTCCCGACGCCGCCCCGCTGCCCTACACCCTCCGGTGCCCTCAAGCCGCTCCCCCTGGCCCTCTCCTCCCTTCCACCAGCGCCCTCCGCCGCTTCACCTCGCTGACCCTCTCACCGCCGCCTCGTTATCCGCCTCCACCAGCCCATCGTCGCCCCACCCCCTTCTCCCTCACCCGACCGCGCCACCCCCCCCCCCCTGCCCGAATCTGGTCTGGAAAACCGGCGCCATTCGTTCGCTGGCCGCCAGTGCTCCTCCGAAACCTACCCCTCCTTTTTCGGTGTGTTTCCGGCAAACTCGACCCCTTTCCGGCGCATTTCTGTGACCCGACCCTCTTTGTGTGTGCCTCCTCCTTGTTCCGGCGCAACCCGAAACCTTGCGCGCGCCTCGCCTTGTTCCAGCGTGACCCGAACCCTTGCGCGCGCCTCCACCTTGTTCCGACACGACCCGAATTCCCTTGCACAGCACCTCCACTCTGCTTGGGCATGGTCTCGTTTCCACTCGCCGTCAAACCATGGTTTTCATCTCATTCCAATTTTGGTGTTTCCTCATTTTTCACTGAAATTTGATGTCTCATTTTGTGATTCAGAATGTTTTCATGGTGTTTAGGGTGGCCAATTGATATTTTGGGACCCGTTGGTCTAGATTCTGGCATCCGCCGCAAAGGGCGAGGCAGATGAACTCGTTTTTCCTTTCGGCTATTTTTTTTTGGGTAAGGATATGTTTATAGATTGTTATTTTTTTTGGTACACCAATTTAAATGTGAAATTTAGTTGCGGACCCTTGAGGTCTTTATCTGGTCCAGAGTCGGATTTCCCAGAATTATTAATTTAGCAATGTCTCTCTCTTTGCATTAGAGGATATATATACCTATGGTATATGGGTGTATGGTGGATATATGTATATATATATATATGAATATATGCACATGAACGACACATGCGCATGACTGTGTGACGTGTGAAGATGGTTACTGCTAGAAGAGCGTGCGTTTTGGGCATGGGTTAACCGAGGTACGCGTTTCCAACCATTTCCCTTTTTGATTCAAACCTTGAGCACTTGAATGTTTTTAATTAATTATTTCATATCGTTTCATTTCTGTTGTGTTTATGAAAATCATATGACATAATTGTATTGTTGTTTTAAATTTATAAAACTGCCTTTTGATGTTGGTTTATATGAAATGAATAGGTTCTTGGTAAAGTTAAATTGAGTGCCTTGTGATGTTTTTAGTTCTAATTGATAGTGATTGTGTTTTGGGAATGTAAGATTTGGTTTGGTGTGTTTGTTTGACAAAATGATGAACCGATAGGTTGTTTTAGAAATGTTTTGGAAATGGTGGTTGGTTTGAAAGATGTGATTTTCTTTTATAAAGTGTTTTGAAAGAATCGGGTTTGGTTTCAATGCTAATTATTTTATGAAAATGGTTTATAAGGCGATTCTTCCGAAATCTAGAAGTGTCGTTGGATGTTGGCACATCCATGGGAGCACTAGGTGCTCACATGGATGTGCCTCCAAATGAAAACAGCACATAAAAACAATATTTTCTTTAAGATGGGTTTTTGATGAAATGGTTTGGTATTTCAAGAGGGACGAAAAAAAGTTGGCCCGGTTGGCCTTTAATGTTAGTTGAATGGTTGTTCGGTTTGAAGGTATGTTTGGTAGTGGGTTTTGAATGGGGTGTTTGCACTGACTTTTGGGAAAAGTGTGTGTTCCCGATTCGCAACATAACTCATTTACGAAATGTTTTGAAACTGCACATGTTGTGAAGGCCTGGTTAGAACCTTGTTAAATGTGAAATAATTTAATATATACATATTTGTGGGCATCTCTATAGGGGGACTTCCCGTCGAGGGTTGTCGTGTGGTGGTGTCTATGTAAGGGGTTGGCAAGTTCGGTGAGGTGATTCACATGTGCTAGGGCCTCCTACTTACACAGTATTATCGAAATCCCCATGGGTTCCTGGGAATCTTATAGATTATCGAGAGACAGTTTATAGCCTGCCCCGATCAGATGGGTTGGTTCCCCCTTGGTAGATAGGCCTTGTGGGGCATGCCACTGGTTGGCTGTTAGGGCGGCCAGTTGGTTATTGACTATGGAGTACCACGCCGGCGGGTAGTCAGAAACCGAGTATGTCCAGGGATTTTCTAGGGATGTTTAGGATCACCCATGGTTATTGCTTATATATGATTGGTTACTTTTACTTGCACTTGTTGTCCAACATTTACTTATTACCTATTCTTCTTTTACAGAAATGTGATAAATATGGATTTGAAAATTAATTTTCAAGAAATTCATTGTTTTTGCGGAAAAAGGGTTATGGTGTGTGTTGGTTTTTTAAATGGTAAATCAGGATCCTTTTTCCTTTAAAATATGAAAACCCTATTTTCTATCTTTGTATGTGCAAACTATTGTTTTTTGGATTGTTTCTGGAAAGTGGTCTTGGTTGGATTCTGTGGTTTACATTGGCATCCCTACTGCCCATTTTTGATGCTCACGCCTATTTTTATCATTTCAGTCACAGTTTTCCCTCGTTCAAGTTTTCTTGGCTGAGTTGCTCATTTTGGGAGCAATTTTGGCCTTGGTTGGGAGGTGACTAAAGGGTCACATGGAGGTACATCTGCTGTTTGGTTTTATTCTTTTCCACTGCTAGAGTTCAGTGCTTTTGTTCTGTTTATTATTATTTAATTATTTATATTTTTGGGCCAAATTATTCCCAATGTTTTAACTTTGATGCCCGACACTAGTTACCATCCCAAGGAGATCGGGAACGTCCCTCGGGACTTGCCGCGAGCTGGCTCGTGTGACCGGTTCATGTTCGACCCAGGTTAGTTTGCGACAAAATGGTATCGGAGGAGGCCCTTGATATTTGGGGTGTCAAGTAGCTTGGTGATTAGGTGTGTCAGGACTCGAGAGGTAGGTGTGGGAAGGACGTCATGGACCCTTGCCCGTCCTGAGACTCGAGTTACCAGAGGTAGTATAGAATTTGAGTCTTTTGTATTTGGATATTTTGGATTGATGGATGAAAATGAGAGCGAATCGGTTCACATTGAGGCCTCACGTGGGGTGGTGACCCATGTGGATTCCAAGTTCCCGGTTTAAGGTCCTCTTAGTGTTTTGTCTTACTTAGGGCATGGCTCACCACCATGTCTCCGGGTTAAGAACAGACACTATTAACTCATTTCGATGGTTTATAGTTGGTTGTGTTTAATTTTGAACTCAGTCTCTATGTGTGTGTGTTGAAAATGAAAGTGATTTCGAAATGAAAAAAAGTGTTTCTTCCAAATTGTTTTTGAAATTAGTAAGGTGAGTTTTTAAAGAGAAAGTGTATTGGTTTGGAACAATATGGTATTGATAAAACACTATTTTGTTGAATATTTTATTGATAATAAATGATATAATTTCCTCACATTGTGTTAAATATGTTTATTTATAAAATATTTGGGATTTGATCATTCATTTGAATATTTGGTGAAAATTCCAGTTTTACCCTTTATAGAGCACTGCAGTATTTCGAAGATAAATATTTGTATATTTATTATTTGAATTTGAAATTTTGTAACCGTGTTCCTAACATAATTTTATACAACGTCCATTCATGACACTAGAGCTAATAAGTGCATTTGGATGGAGTAAATGGGCCATTAAGACAATGGTGGGCTGGACTCGGCAGAATGGACATGAGTTCTGTATTTGGGATATATCTTCTTTATCCAGGCTTGGATTGAGCCCAGATTCTGAGGAAAGCTCGAGGACAGGATTTTGAAGAAATAATCCTTCTTGAAGGCCGGAAAATTCACGAGTTTTGGAGGTCAACTAGGTGGTTAAACTTGTAATAAAATATTTGGACGAGCTTTTCATTTCACACTTAAAAAGTTTTGTATCCCTAGCCCTCAAAAAATCTATTTAAAGGGGGTTTTAACTCTTTGATAGGGCTGGTCGAGGCTTTGGGAAGGTGTGGCCGAAAGGGTGTCTCTTGGGATCCCCTCACAACTCGTGGAAGAAGTAAGCCTTTGTGCAAACCTCTCTTCCAAAAAGGCTCTCCTCTCCCACCTCTTCTTTGTAATTCTTTTATTTCATGTTTGTTTCTTGAATTTTTCTTCCAATAATATTCTATGTTCTTCAATCTTAATTTTCTCTTAATCTTCTTAATTGGGTTGGAATCAAGAGTGGATACAATATTGGGTTCTACCCTTTCAATCCTTTGCTTATGCAAAACGTCTCCATGATGACTACACCGCCCATGGAAGAGTAGTCTTTTAGTAATCGATCTATCTTCTACCATCTTAATTTAATTATTTTGAATCATTGAGATACTGTAATATATTTAATATGATCCATGAATTGTGTTTTTTTAATTGTAAGAAACTAATCAGGAAATTGAACAATTAACACAAAAACACGCTAGGTCGGGATTTTGTGTAAATTGTGAGAGCGTAATCTTAATCGGTAATACAAGACCACACGAGATAAATTTGTAGAGTTCAAATATAATCCCTAAACACAATTCATCCTTATATCCAAAAATGGATATGTGCTATAATTAAACACTGACCATAAGCTATCCTTAGAACAATAATCAAAGCAGGGTGCTGCGATTGCGTGTTCCGAAGCTAGCCTAGGGTTTAATTAATTTCATCTTTGTGGTTAAGTTAACTCTCGTAGGGTTTGAAGGATAAAAAATTAGGGGATCATAATTAACTGGATATTGATTTAAATGATAATGATTAATAATTTAATGAAGAGGTAGAGTTAGATTGATTATTTCTTTTAAAATAGATTTCTAAAAAAACATCTTTTTGTTGCGTCATTTCAATCAAACTTCATTTCAAAACTAAAAACAAAAAAAATATACAATCTTCTTCCAGCAAACTTCTTCTAAATTCATAAACTATAACTGTCACGACCCGCCCTCAGGGTCCATGCCGTGACTACCCCAAGCCCGCCTTCCATAGGCCAGGGGCTGGCGACTAGCACCAAGGCGTAAATCCCTGTAAAAAGGAAGGAATTGCCTTTGCAATGTAAACAAACACCACAGAGTATGCAAGCGGAAAGTAAACACTAAGCAAAAGCAGAGTACAACTGAAAGTGCGGAAAAGTAAATGGGTTAGTATACAAACCCAAACTGAAAGTAAAGTACAACTCGAAAGGGGAAACAACAACTGAAAAGTAAAAGCCGCTACACCGAGCTGTCCACTGGAAATCCCACCTGAAGGGTGGGAACAAATATCTCCACTGCTCCACGGGTCCCGCCGTCCGCTCCGAGCACGTCCCGCCCAGTGGTCCACCTCCAGGTACCGTCCTGCTCTGCAAGCCTCAGCTAAGATCAACGCTGTCCGTCATCTACAACCAACACAACGTAGTGCGGGCAAAGCCCATGCAGGGGTGAGTATAAGCTACTCAGTAGGGACCCCGAGACCCCTGAAGGTCTCTCAAATCCACAAAGGATAAACCACGAAGAAAGGTACAATCACGAAGTAACAACCGACACTGCTTAGGTATATGCCCATACATATACCTAAGTCATCAATTTCAAATACGCTCCAACCTCCGAGCCCAAGTACAACTCAGTCCACACAGGAAAGTAAACGTATTCCACACAGGAAAGAAAAACGTAATCCACACAGGATAGCACAAAAAAATCCACACAGGAAAGCAACAGGATTCAGCTCACACAGGTATACTTCTTCAAAAGACGATAAAGATGATCTCTGATCCATCTAATTCGTCGGACCCACGAAGGATCGATAGGTAACTAAGCCCCACAAAAGACCCACACAGGATCGGGCCCACGTAGGACCTGTAGGCGCTGGTTCACACAGGACCGCTGAGCGCAAAGACCCACAAAGGATCGGGCCCACACAGGACCTGTAGCACTGATCCACGTAGGATCGCTGAGTGCTGTAGTCGTCGTCGTCGAATCCACACAGGATCTCTGTACTGTCGTCGTCGCAGTCACAGTAGCAGTAGTAGCAGTAGTAGCAGTCATAGTCGCAGCTAGCACTAGGGTTTCCGCACACAGCAAGCTCGTACAGGAGGATCCGCTCCACGAGCCGAGAGGCTGATACATCAACTGTCACAAAGTCCAGAGATGATGTATCCAAAAGTTCCGTATCGTCAACAGGAACTCAACGCAACAGACGGCGCGTCGATCGGACGCCCGGTCTGAGTGTTATTGGAATTTTCATCCCCGGGGCCCGGTTGGTTTTTAAGTCAAAACCAACCCGACCGTACTCCACCTACATCCAAACCTCGGGCGGAGTATGCCAAAAGATCCGTCTCACTAATAGGAACACAACAAAGCTGACGGCACGTCAATCGGACGTCCGTAGCTCAAGATATGAGTGTTTCCGCTCCGAAGGCCCGGTTGGTTTCGTGAACGAACCAACCCGGCCGAACTCAATGTATTCCGAAACTTTGAGTGAGATATACCGAAACGACCGTCTCGATCCAAGGATCGTGTTTCCACAGACGGTTCGTCAATCGGAGGTCCGTGGCTCATGTTATTGCCAAAAGACTGAATCCGTCTCGAAAACGGGGGGTCCGGGTCCGGGCCGAACCGGCCCGGCCGGCCGGCGGCGCGGCGGCCTGGCGCCGCACGGATGCAGCACGCGGGTGGCAGGGCCCCTGCTTGATCGGATTGGCGGCGCGGCTTTTAGCCGCGCCTTTGGAAACCCCCCCCCCCCTCGTGGGGGGCCTGCTTTGAAAAGAACCGGGGGGCCGCCTGCGCCCCTCAAGGAAACCGCCCCCCCCCCCAATTAAATGGGGGGGGGGCTTTTGAGCGCTGGCCGGGGGAATTAAATTTCCCCGGCCTTTGACCTTCCGGCCGGCCACCTGGCCGGCCGGTTTTTCTCCAAGGGGACCGGAAAACCGGTCCCCTTTCCGGCTTCCGACGCCGGCGGCCCGGCCGCCGGTCTTCTCGTCCCGCCGCGGCCCGGAACAGGCCGCGGTGTTCGTCGTCCGGCGCGGTGCGACGGCACCGCGCCCCTCCGCCGCGCCTTCGATTTCCTTCGACGCGGCGCGACGGCGTCGCGTTCTTGATGATCCTTCCACGGCGCGGCGCGACGGCGCCGCGTAAAATAATCGTGCGAATATCCGCGTGGTGCGACGGCACCACGCCATCTTTTTTCAACCGCAAGATAAATCATCAAGAACAAAGGAGGGGGTTCGGCCGTGTTCATGCGGTCCGGACCCATCACGTTAGTCATGCCAGAACCACGAACAAGAATAAATAAACAAACAATTAACAACAACCCCTACCTTGGGTTCAAGTTTGAAGATTGTCAATGACTCGCGGAAGACAACGTCGCAGAGGTCGGGCGTCGCGGTAATCGTTCGTCAAATCCGATGACGAGGAGGTACGTCCGAAGAGGTACGTCGTTGGAGAATCTTCGTATGCCGACGAAGGAAGTCCGAGGAGGAAGCGGCTTTCCCTTTCGTTGACACGGAAGACGAAGAAGAGAGGAGCGGCATTCTTCGTCGGAGCTTGAGCGTTCTTCGTCAAAGCTTGAGCGTTCTTCGTCAATGTTTGAAGAAGAAGGAGAAGAAGAAAGAAAAGCTCTCAAATCCTCTCAAGATGGTTAAACAATTCTAACCAAATAAAATAATATAGAGTCTTATTTTATTCACAAACTTAAAAAATTGAATTTCAAAGGTTTGAAATTCAAATAAGATAACTCCAAAATTAAATGACAAGTTTTCATGTCATTTAAAGAGGGGTTAAAGGGAGTTTGTGAGAAGATGGAAGGTTAGGTTCGTGTGGGCCCCACCACACATAATCCTCTCAAGAGAGGTTAAGTGGGTGTGGGTCCCACACCTAACTTCCATTGAGAGAAGTTAACCAACAAAAGTAAAATAAAAAGTGTTCCACATTTTTATTCAACTTTTTATAATTCTCCCCAAAACTAACTTTCATCCCGTAATAAACGCAACTTAGGAAAAGGTCTCCTTAAGAAAATATCGGCGTTGCAAGTTCATCGGTGTCCTCGGATTTCAATTCCGAGCATCGGATCAAAAGTTAGAAATTCCCGCTCGTTCGTTCACTGAACGTACCCGAGCCAAACTTCGGAAATTGATTCCGGGCACTCCGGGCCTCAGAATCAGGTGCCGTCAGAAACCGCGCTCTTGTAAAATTCCAAAGAAAATTAAGAAAAAATTTCCCTTGAATTTTACAGGTCTTTACATTACTCCCACCTCAGGAATTTACGTCCCCGTAAAGATACATCAAAAACTAGGGGAACTAATGAGGGTACTAAGCACGCATCTGAGCCTCCCGCTCCCATGTGCTCTCCTGGAGATTCCCATGCTGCCATCTGATGCGCAAAAGAGGAATCGATCGCCCATGCAGGACCCGCTCCTGTCGATCCTCTATCTCCACCGGGACCTCCGTAAAAGACGCCCCATCGTCAACGTCAAGCTCCCCATGGTCAATGATGTGCGTCGGGTCGTGCACGTATCTCCTTAGCTGAGATACGTGGAAGACGTCGTGCACCCGGTGCAACTGAGGTGGCAGAGCCAGACGATAAGCCACCTCACCAACCCTGCTGAGGACCTGGAAGGTTCCGATGAAGCACGGAGATAACTTGCCACCTCGGCCAAATCTCTGAATACCACGTCGAGGTGAGACCCGCAAGAAGACGTGGTCGCCATCCCCGAACTCTAGTGGCCTCCGCCTCCTGTCAGCGTATGACTTCTGCCGGCTCTGTGCTATCCTCATCCGCTCCTGGATGACCTGGACCTTCTCTGTCGTGGCCTGGAGCATCTCCGGTCCCACAAGTGCTGACTCCCCAGGGTCTGTCCAGCACAAAGTAGATCTAAAAGGTCGGCCGTACAACGCCTCATAAGGTGCCACCCCGATGGTGGAGTGGTAGCTGTTGTTTTACGCAAACTCCACCAAGGGTAGGTTGTCCTCCCAGCTACGACCAAAGTCGAGGACACATGCGCGGAGCATGTCCTCGAGAGTCTGAATGGTCCTCTATGTCTGACCATCCGTCTGAGGGTGAAAGTCTGTGCTCAGACGTAGCTGCGTCCCGAACGCCTCCTGTAACCCCTTCCAAAGCCGGGAAGTAAAGTGAGCATCTCGATCGGAGACGATATATGATGGCACACCGTGGAGCCGCACAATCTCCTGAACGTAGAGACGTCCCAAGCTCTCCACTGAGCCCTGCTCTCTAATGGGTAAGAAGTGTGCCGACTTGGTGAGTCGGTCAACAATCACCCATATGGAGTCGTGACCTCTGGAAGTGCGTGGAAGTCCAGTCACGAAGTCCATAGATATGCCATCCCACTTCCACTCTGGGACCTCCAAGGGCTGTACCAAGCCTGCTGGTACTCAGTCTTCACCTGCTGGAAGGTGAGGCATCGAGAAACGAACTCTGCTACTGCCTTCTTCATGCCCGGCCACCAGTGCTATCGTCTGAGGTCCGGGTACATCTTCGCCACTCCAGGATGTACCGCCAAAGGAGAAGGGTGAAACTCTCTCAGAACTTCCTCTCTCAAAGCGACTGGTACCATGGTACGTCCTCTGAAAAGTATGTCGTGCTCTGCTCCAAGGGAGAAACCATCGGGTGCCTGTCCCGAGGATATCTGTGCACGTCGTGTCTCACAGTTAGCGTCCCCACGCTGTGCCTCCCTGACTCGCTGCAGTAGTGGAGGAGTGACTTTGAGAGACTGATGGAAGGCTGCTCCATCTCTATCCACGAAGGATATCTGCAAAGAGGCTAGCTGCTCTGTCGCCTCCTCAAGTAGCTGAATGCCCGTCCTCCTGCTGAGGGCATCGGCTACTACGTTCCCCTTCCCAGGAGTATAGACTATCTCAAAGTCATAGTCCTGGAGGAACTTGAGACATCGCCGCTGTCTCAGGTTCAGGTCCTTCTGCGAGAAGATATACCTGAGACTCTGATGATCGGAAAAGACTGTAAAGCGCTCGCCCATCAGATAGTGTCGCCATGTCTTCAGAGCGAAGACCACTGCTGCTAACTCCAGGTCATGGGTAGCGTAGTTCTGCTCATGCGGCCTCAACTGACGTGATCCATAGGCGATCACTACCCGCTCCTGCATCAGAACACATCCGAGTCCGGTCCCTGATGCATCGCAGTAGACTACGTACCCTACTCCCTCCTCAGGAAACCTCAAGATAGGTGCGCTAGTCAATCTCTGTCTCAACTCCTGGAAGCTCTACTGACATCTGTCTGACCACACGAAGGGTTTCCCCTTCTTCATCAAAGTTGTGAGTGGTACCGCAACTCTAGAGAAGTCCGGCACGAATCTCCGATAGTATCCATCTAGTCCCAAGAAAATCCGAACCTCAGTCACACTCCTGGGTGGCTCCCATGCTAACACAGCCTCAATCTTCGCAGGATCCACTGCAACTCCCGCCTCAGAGATAACGTGTCCCAAGAAGTGGACCTCACGTATCCAGAACTGGGACTTCGAGAGCTTACCATAAAGCTGGTGCTCTCGGAGTGTGTCTAGTATAACTCGTAAGTGATAGGCGTGCTCCTCATCAGTCGTAGAGTAAATCAGAATGTCGTCGATGAAGACCACGTCAAACCGATCGAGGTATGGCTGAAATATCCTGTTCATGAGAGCCATGAACACTGCTGGAGCATTGGTTACACCGAAAGGCATAACCAAGAACTCATAGTGGCCATACCGACATGTGAAGGACGTCTTCTGCACATCCTCGTCTCTGACTCTGAGCTGATGATAGCCTGACCTGAGGTCTATCTTCGAGAACCACCGTGCTCCC
Organism: Viscum album; assembly: GCA_963277665.1. Taxonomy (NCBI): domain Eukaryota; kingdom Viridiplantae; phylum Streptophyta; class Magnoliopsida; order Santalales; family Viscaceae; genus Viscum; species Viscum album. The sequence continues at coordinate 674,033,042 of OY728128.1, read as the reverse complement.
TTGAGCTGATCAAAGAGGTCATCAATCCTCGGTAGCGGATACTTGTTCCTCACTGTCACCTGGTTCAGGCGACGATAGTCAACACAAAGCCGCAGGCTCCCGTCCGCCTTCTTGGCGAACAAAATCGGGGAAGCCCAGGGTGGAACACTGGGTCGGATGAACCCCTTGCCCTCCAAGTCCTCCAACTGTACCCGTAGATCTCGAAGCTCAGCGGGGGCCATCCGATATGATGGAGTGGATATCGGGGCTGTCCCGGGGTACAAGTCAATATAAAAGTCTACCTCTCTGCGAGGAGGTATCCCTGGTACGTCTTCGGGAAAAACGTCCGCAAACTGATCCACCACTGCAGGAAAACCAGGACTCCGCACGTCAACTGCTCCAAGGATGAGGCTAGCCAGCTGATGAGTGATGGGCTGTCCTCTCCTCCGCGGAAGTCCATCCTGTGCTGCAAAGGCTCCCTTCTCACCGGTGAAGGTGAACCTGCTCCCATCGGTGCGTACACATCGCACCTTGCGCCTAAAACAGTCAATCTGTGCATAGACCATAGATAGCCAATCCATGCCCAAGATGACGTCGTAAGGCCTCGACGCTGCTACAAGAAGATCCCAGCTGAAGCTCTCACCTCCTAGAGTAATCTCACACTGCCGGAACCAGTGCGTAATCATCGAGTCTGCTCCCGTAGGAGTCTCTAGCCGTAAGGATTGAGCCAACGGCTCTGTCGGAATCTCCGAGCTCCGAACAAGGGCAGCGGCTACGAAAGAGTGACTCGCTCCTGTGTCTATAAGTACTGCAGCAAGGGTGGAATAGACACAGATAGTATCTCGAATCATCTCGGGTGCGCCGTGGTCGTAGGCCTATGCTGCCTGGAGCTGTGCCTTTCTCTGCCCGCCAGCTCCCTGTGGTCGGGGTGGACCTCCTGGTGGTGGTGGTGGCAGAGCCTCAAAGCGTCGCCCACCACCGACTGCTCGTCCAGCTCCTCTTCCTCGTCCGCCTCCTCCCTGCGGACCGCCACAGTCGACCCTCTGCCTATGCCTCGGTGGACCCTCAACTGTCTGCTGCTCCTCAGCATGG